>CM065639.1:55187875-58182875 GCA_033220585.1 Dipteronia sinensis
GCCTCAGCAGCAACACTCATACCAGTGACCTTGGGAAGCTTTGCCAGATCCAACGCGTGCTTAGGAGATTGTCGATACACTAAAGCGAATGGAGACTTACCCGTAGCAGTATGAACAGCATTGTTATATGCAAACTCAGCTTGTGCCAGAGCCACGTCCCACTGTTTTGGCTTATCCCCACAGATACTCCGAATTAAATTCCCCAGTGTTCGGTTTAGATTCTCTGTCTGTCCGTCAGTTTGTGGATGCGCAGTGCTACTGAACTTCAGAGTGGTATCCATCCGTCGCCACAATGTCACCCAAAAATGACTAAGAAACTTCGAGTCCCTATCAGATGTGATTGAATGGGGTACACCATGTAAACGAACTACCTCCCGAAAGAACAACTGAGCCACATGTGATGCATCAGATGTCTTCCGACAAGGAATAAAATGCCCCATTTTTGAGAACCTGTCAACCACAACAAACACGGAATCTACCCCACGCTGAGTTCGTGGAAGACCCAAAACGAAGTCCATTGCTAAATCCTCCCATATGGCATTCGGAACAGGTAGCGGCATGTACAATCCCGTATTTTGAGCCTGTCCTTTAGAAGTTTGACAGACGTAACACTTGCGAACATAGTTACCGACATCGCGTTTCAACTGCGGCCAGTAATAACGTTCGGACACCCCACTAATAGTTTTGTCACGTCCCAAGTGACCACCCAAACCACCACCATGCAACTCTCGAATCAGTTTCTCTCTCAGAGAGCTCCGCGGGATACATAACTGATTGCCACAGAACAAATAGCCCTCGGTCATATGAAACTCCCCTTCAGTCTGTTTCAGAACACACTTTTCCCATATCTCTCCAAAATCCTCATCATCAGGGTACAATTCTTTCAGAAACTCAAACCCAATAATCTCTTGCTGCATAGTCACCAATAAGCTTGCACGCCGACTCAGTGCGTCAGCCACCTTATTTAACATTCCAGACTTGTGCTTCAAAACAAACGGAAACTTCTGCAAGTAAGTTGCCCACCGAGCATGCATATTACTTAAGCTTCTCTGACTGTTCAAGTACTTCAGAGCTTGATGATCAGTGTAAAGAATAAACTCGCGCTGAATTAGGTAATGCTCCCAATTCTTTAGAGCACGAATAATTGCATAGAATTCCTGATCATAGGTACTCCATTTTCGCCGCGCATCACTCAGCTTTTCACTAAAAAATGCCACCGGTTTCTTCTCTTGTGACAACACTGCTCCAAAATCCTCATCATCAGGGTACAATTCTTTCAGAAACTCAAACCCAATAATCTCTTGCTGCATAGTCACCAATAAGCTTGCACGCCGACTCAGTGCGTCAGCCACCTTATTTAACATTCCAGACTTGTGCTTCAAAACAAACGGAAACTTCTGCAAGTAAGTTGCCCACCGAGCATGCATATTACTTAAGCTTCTCTGACTGTTCAAGTACTTCAGAGCTTGATGATCAGTGTAAAGAATAAACTCGCGCTGAATTAGGTAATGCTCCCAATTCTTTAGAGCACGAATAATTGCATAGAATTCCTGATCATAGGTACTCCATTTTCACCGCGCATCACTCAGCTTTTCACTAAAAAATGCCACCGGTTTCTTCTCTTGTGACAACACTGCTCCAATCCCGACTCCACTAGCGTCACATTCCACTTCAAATAACTTCTCAAAACTGGGTAGAGCAAGAACAGGAGTGGTGCATAGTTTTTCTTTGATGACTGCGAAGGCTGTTTCGGCTGCCTCACTCCACTGAAACTTTCCCTTTTTCAGACACTCTGTAATAGGGGCCACAATACTACTAAAATCCCTCACAAATCGACGGTAAAACGTCGCCAACCCATGAAAACTCCTCACCTCTCCAACTGTCTTCGGTGTAGGCCAATCACGAATGGCTCTAATCTTTTCTTCATCCACCAAAATTCCGTCCGAACTGACCACATATCCAAGGAATAGTAACCGCGCTGTCATCCAACTGCATTTTTTAAAGTTGATAAACAATTTGTTATTTAACAATACCTCTAACACAGCTCGCAGATGCTCCATGTGGTCTTCCTCACTACGGCTGTAAATCAATATATCGTCGAAATAAACGACTACATATTTTCCAATGAAAGGCCGCAACACCTGGTTCATAAGCCGCATGAAAGTGCTCGGCGCATTGGATAGTCCGAAAGGCATCACCAACCACTCATACAGCCCATCCTTAGTTTTGAAAGCTGTCTTCCATTCATCCCCAGGTTTGACCCGAATCTGATGATACCCGCTCCTCAGGTCGATTTTAGAGAATAATTTCGACCCCTCCAACATATCTAGCATGTCATCCAATCTCGGAATAGGAAAGCTGTACCTGACAGTTATCTTGTTAATCGCACGACTATCCACGCACATCCTCCAACTGCCATCTTTTTTCAGAACAAGTAATGTGGGAACAGCGCATGGACTCATGCTCTCTCGAATGAATCCCTTCTTCATTAACTCCTCCACTTTTTCCTGTAAAATCTGATTCTCCTTGGGACTCATCCGATAGTGTGGTAAATTCGGTAAGCTTGCTCCCGGAACTAAATCAATCTGGTGCTGAATATCTCTCAACGGTGGAAGGTCATCCGGTAAGTCTTCTGTCACCAAATCACTAAATTCAGTAAGCAGGGTCTGCACCTTCTCGGGCACTACAATTCTTTGCTCTCCTCGGCTTTCTGTCACCAAAGCCCGCACTACTACAACATGTACCTCTTGTGCCTCCTTAATCTCAGCTTCTAAATCAGTTACAGACGTGATTAAAGTGACCAAAGACTGCTCATTTACCGTGGCTTTAGTTGAACTCCCTACTGGATTCCGTTTCGGAACCATCGCAATTCTCCTGCCACCCCAATTGAAAACACAAACATTGTCACGTCCTCTGTAGGTTATGTCCACATCAAACTGCCAAGGACGTCCCAGTAAAACGTGACCAGCATCCATGTCGACTACATCACATGCCACATCTTCCCAGTAGTATTGCCCAATCGAAATAGGAACTTTGCACAACTCTGTCACATTCGCCTTGGGTCCCTTTTGAATCCACCCAATCGCATAAGGCTTGGGATGTTTCTCTGTACGCAGATTCAGATGTTCTACCAATTTTCTGGACACAAAATTCTCACAACTCCCGCTATCGACAATCACATCACAAACCTTTCCTTGCACACTGCAACAAGTCTTGAAAATACTGTTTCGTTGCGATAAACCCTCCAATTTTGTTGCACACATGACTCTCTGAATCACACAGTTTACTGGCTCCCCTTGTTCCTCCGCAATTTCTGCACCTTCTAAGAACTCGTCCATGTTTCCCTCATCTTCAAAATTCTGTTCTTCTTCTTCTTCAGCATCTACGAAATTCACCGGTTTTCTGGCTGGGCATTCATTCGAACGGTGGCCAGGTTGGCCGCACCTGTAACACTTCATACCGCCTGGTCTACTGTATGGATTTGGCACTCCTCGTGGGGTTTCTTTTGTACCCATTGCTGCTGCTGCAGTTGATCGTGTCCCGCCAAAATTGTTATTTGGCCCCAGACCCCTTTGATCTGCAGTATTTTTAGCCTGACCCTGTCCATCACTTGGTGAAAATCTACTCATGTTCGCGGCAGTGTTGGATGACTCACCCATGTCCTTCTTGTAATGAGAAAAACGATTGGGTGGTTTTTCCATTAACTCCGCTTTCAAGGCCATGTTGTGCGCCTCATCTACTGTCCACACGACTTGCAACCCAATTTTATCTCGAATGGTCGACTTTAAACCCCCTAAATACCTCGAAACCTGCTGTCCTTCTGTCTCATTGAGGTTGTTACGAACTGAAAGTCTGGACCACTCCTCAGTATAATCCGCAACGGTTTTGTTACCTTGAACACAATTCTGATAACTCTGAAAAATAAATTGTTCATAGTTAGGAGGTAAAAACCTGCTCATCATAAGTTGTTTCATTCGCCTCCAGGATCGTATAGGAACTTTGCCTTGTCGCCGTCTATCCATCTGTAATTTCTCCCACCAAACAGCAGCCCCGCTTCTCAACTTGTACGCTACCAATTTGACTTGACGTTCTTCTGTTACCTCAGCAAACTCGAAGAATCTCTCAACCTCTGAAATCCAGTCCAAGAACTCTTCAATCTGCAACTTTCCATGGAATAATGGTATGTCTGCACGGATCCGATAACCAGGTTGACTTTGGTTCAATCGATGATCTCCTTGGTAACCCACGAAATCCTCTTCAGAATCGTTATCGCTCCATTCTTCGAACTGCTCGTGTCTCGCAGCCCTAGGAGGTCGTCTACCTACAGGGCGGCCAAGGGCAACTCCCTCGACTCCTTCTCTGTTGGCAGGGGCAGGGGCAGGGGCGTTGGGATTAGGCTGCTGCGCCATCAGTTGCTGCATCATGGTCTCCAGCCTCGCCATCGATTGTCGTTGTTCGTCAATCGCTGCCCATAAATCGGTATCCCTTCGACCAGCGTCGTCAGGGTTAACTCTTCCGGCTTCGTTGTTGGCCATCGCACAAGGCAAATCCTTTTGCTCTGATACCAATTGACGCAGAACGGAAGTTCTAGGATCACAAGCGTAACCCTAACAGAACATAAACTGGAATCCACCAGAAAAAAAGAAACTGAAACCAAATTGTAAATTTTATTCAATACTTCGAAACTGATAACAAAAGCCCTTAAATAGGCTTTGAAAACCCTAAAAACGGAAAAGACTAAAATATCCTCAGCTAAATAAAATAAAAACGGAAAACAAATAAAAACATAAAAATCTTCGGATGCCCGATAACCTATCTTAAACAGCTCCGTTGAGGGAGTAAATGTCGTCAACCGGGCAAGCCCGGGTTGTACCGCTATGGAGCTTCGAAAACCCTTTCCGAAAACATATTATAATAGGAAATCTGTCAACCGAGCGAAGAGTTATGCCCGTTTCATTGAAACACCTCTTTTGGACAATTTTCTATCCAACTCTTCTTCAAAGTCCAAAGCCAATTGTCCTACATCACTAAACCATTGGATTTCAACAATATTAATGAAGTACATTACTGATGAATTGGTGCAGTGTAATAAATATAGCACGATCTTTTATTAAATGTATCATTAGATTTGTTATTATAAATTGAAAATAATATATATATATACATATATATATAATGGAAATGGTGAGAAATGTCACCTTTTTGTCTCGCTGTTGCACCAACGTCACCGGTTTAATAACTTATGTTTAAAAGACACCTATTTTGGTGAACTACCAAAATTGCCCTTAAATAATCAATTTTTAATTGTCTCTGTACTTCCATCTCCACACTTGAAGCGCTGAAGGCAGGAACTCCTCTCTTTCTCTCTCTACAATAAATTTCAAAACTACTCTACTCAACGTTCTTCAGTAAGCACAACAAGGTAATATGTTTGTCTGAAATACTGTTTTTGATCCTTCATTTTTTAAAAACGTTCCTTTTGTAAACATGGAACTGGTTTTGTGAATATTGAATCTGTGAAATTTGAATCTCCGAACCTGTTAATAAAAAGCTCGGAGCCTGTTTGAAAATGCTCGGAGCCTGTTTTAAAAAGCTCGGACACTGTTTGAAAAAACTAGGAGCATGTTTGAAAAAGCTCGAGCCTTTGGACAAAAGGCTCGAGCCTTTAGAAAACAAGCTCGGAGACTTGAAAAAAGCTCGAGACTTTGTAAAACAGCTCGAGCTTTTAGAAAACAAGCTCGGGACTTTGTAAAAACGTTCGGGACTTTTGTGAAAAAGCTCGGGACTTTTGTAAAAAAGCTCGGGACTTTGTGAAAAAGCTCGGGACTTTTGTAAAAAAGCTCGGGACTTTTGTAAAAAAGCTCGGGACTTTGTGAAAGAGCTCGGGACTTTTGTAAAAAAGCTCGGGACTTTGTGAAAAAGCTCGGGACTTTTGTAAAAAAGCTCGGGACTTCTTTGAAAAAGCTCGGGACTTTTGTAAAAAAGCTCGGGAATTTGTAAAAAAGCTCGGACTTTGTAAAAAAGCTCTGTACTTTGTAAAAAAGCTCGGCTCTTTTGGGATCTTTGGAAAAAAGGTTGGAACCTTTATTAAAAGCTCGGAGATCATAGTAAAAACCTCGGAAACTATTTTAAAAGGCTCTAAGCCTTTTCCATAGCTTTTATGTTTGTCATAATGGTTTGTGGTGATGAATGTTACAGGAGAATGAATCGGGTGAGAATAGTAATATCTTACAACGGTCGATGGGAGCAGTTACCCGACGGAAGTCAGAGGTTTGTTGGATCCGACAACCAAGGAATGTATGTGTCAAAGAATATGAGTTACGAAGAATTGGTGTCGATCGTGCATACCATTGTGAAGTATGATGTAAACAAATACAATGTTGATCTACAGTCAATATCAATCGTTCCTGGCACTACATGTCGCACATTTGTAAGAAATGACGATGATGTTCAGTTTATGCTAGGGGAAGATCGAGTGATCCCTCAAGTATGTGTTAGTCTAATTGAGAGGGCAACTGGAGATGTGATACGGAATGATATTCCTGCTCCTGAAAATACCCAACCATTTGGATCCGCTAGCGGTAGCAACCAAGTGTTCACACAAAGGAGTGCCACTGAAGGTGGGGAAAACATATGTGCTGTCCAACCGGTAGTGGTGGACCATGCAGATGTTTGTGAACCTCAATTCGACGATGTGTTTGGTTGTCGATTTGAGATGAATGATGAGCGGTACAATGAGGAATACAATGAGATGTACAATGAGGAGAACACTGAACCGAACCTTGGGCCTAACCAGGAGGTGGATAATGAGGCAAATATTGATCTGGTAGATCATGTAGAGAACACTGATGAAGATCATGTCCAAATTCAAAGACGTGGAAGACGTGTAGAAGGAGTTAGTTGCACTGGAGCAGATATGCCTGGTACTTCCGAGGTCCGGCATAATGTATCTACAGATGATTCTGATAATACCACAACGTGGGTTATTCCCGGAGCAGATTCATACTCGTTTGGGATTGGTAGAAGCACAACCTTGGTAGCAGAAGAACCTACATGCATGATTTATAAAGGTCAGTTCTTTCCGACAAAAAAAGATCTGAAGAGACTAGTTGGCCTTTTTGCAATGCGGCGAAACTTCGAATGGAAGGTGAAAAGGTCCAATAAGACAACGTTACATCTTGTTTGTTTGATTGACAACTGTACATGGAAATTAATAGCGGTGAGAAGAGATGAAGGGACGTACTTCCAAGTAAGAAGTTTTGTCAATGAACACAGTTGTCCATTGGAGGAGATTCACCGTCGCCACCGACAAGCTAGTGCAGTTATAATTGGAGAAGTGGTTGCACCTAGACTTCAACAACAAGATGGTCGTCTCATGCGTCCCAAGGATATAATCGCCGATATGAAAACAATGTATGGCATCCAAATCATGTACAGTAAGGCATATCAAGCCTTGCATTATGCATTGTCACTGACCTATGGGACACATGAAGAAACCTTCCAACTATTGCCGTCTTTTGGTTACGTGCTGGAACAACAAAATCCCGGCACAATCACTGACTTACAGTGCGCTGATGATGGTAAATTCCTTTACTTTTTCATGTCATTAGGGGCCTCAGTTAGATGTTTTCAGAGGTGCATGCGTCCGGTTATTGCAGTTGATGGTACCCATTTGAAGGGAAGATTCGGGGGTACAATGTTTGTTGCAACTGCCCAAGATGGAAACGAACAGGTGTATCCAATTGCTTTTGGGTACGGCGACTCCGAAAACAACCTTTCATGGGAATGGTTTTTGGATTGCTTGAAGGGTGCCCTTGGTCATATAGATGATCTGGTTTTTATTTCCGATCGACATGCAAGCATTGAAGCAGGGATTTCTAAAGTGTTCCCTTATGCAACCCATACCATATGTTGTTGGCACTTTGCTGAAAATGTGAAGAAGCGATTTCACAGAAAAGATGTTGCCAGCTTAATAGGCAAAGCCGCTAGAGCGTACACTGAATTCAAATATAACCGGTACATGGGTGAGTTACGTAACCTGCACAAGAATGCTTTCTATTATGTTGAATCTGCCGGTCCACACAAATGGTCTCGTGTACACTGTCCCCAACGAAGGTTCAGGGTGATGACAACAAATGTTGCAGAGTGCATAAACTCATGCCTTAAATTCGCACGACAACTCCCTATGTTGACATTGGCAGAGTTCATTAGGAATATGTTACAGCGTTAGTTTCAGGATCGATATCGAGCTGCACAGTCCATGCGTCATCAGTTGACCGACGCATCACATCTTGTGATGCTACAACGGGTTGAGAAGTGCGGTTATATGACCGTCAATCCAGTGGACTGGAACATTTTCTCTGTCAAACGGTCCAGAAAACAGTGGACTGTTGACTTAGCCCGGAAGACATGCACATGCAACAAATTCCAAATGGATCATTTTCCGTGTTCTCACGCACTCGCAGCGGCAAGGTACATTAACAGTATAAAATTATACCCTATATTAAGCAAGCGTGATTGTCACTTTTTTCATTGGTTTTCCAGGGAGCGGAATTTGGATTTCACATCGCTGTGTTCGGACTACTACAAGAGACAGACACTTATTGATGCATACTCAGTTCCTATTATGCCTGTTGGCCATCCTTCTTCATGGGTAGTGCCGTCCGACATCGCTGAGCGGGTGGTTTTAAATCCAAAGACCAAGAGACAATCAGGTCGCCCGATGGAGGGTCGACATGCATCGTCTTCCGAGAGGACAACCACCCAATCGTGTAGAAGATGTGGAGAATCAGGCCATAATAGCAGGAGGTGTTCTAATCCGCCCTTGATTAATGAAGGTCCGAGCAGAATTGTTCCCGAGGAATACCGTCGTAAGTGTAGCGTATGTCATCAAGTTGGACATAACAAACAGACGTGCCTACACAAGGAATCTGCCGAGGAGTGAACCGAGCCGTTCATACTTATTGTTTAATTAAGTTGGGGTGTTAATTATTACTTGTGTTATTGTATGATATGAAATGCGTGTGTTGTACTTGTAAATGAAAACACTTTAAATTTTAAACAAAAAATTTATAATTTGAAAGTTCATTACTATAATTGTTTGTACATCGACAACTACAACATCTAATGTGGCTTGGAGTTACAAAAATCTCCACAGCCATCTTCTCCCATATGGTGCACATATCTTCTTCTGACCAGTCGAACGTCATCCTATTCGCCAGTACGTACTCCATCAATCTCAAGGTATGAGCACCACAGTTACCCCTGCGACTCAGCACATGAACAACCGTTACAATAGAAGTTGAATAAAACAAACTTAAAGTTTAAATGATGTTCGTATAGTCATACCCTCTAGTCTGTTGGGGCACATGTGTTGTAGACACCATGCTTACCCCAAAGGGCTCTATTCCGCTTCTCATACTTCGCCTCGCCCGTTGGTCTGGCATCGTGAAACCCCACCTGATGCAACATCGAGGGTAGAAACTACCGCAATGGAGCGACCTGCTCTTTCCTGATCTGTAGGGGGACTTCCTGTCTGAACGGGTCTAGCAGGTGGATCGTCCCGACAGTAAGGTCAACGCTGGCCACGAGCCAATGCTAGCCACCAACGTTGCACGGAATAAGGACCTGTACCAAGTGTTCAAGATATTGTTATGGTCAAAATAAGAATTTTTAATTAAACACATTAAAACCATAACTGTATTTTGCTCACCGCGTCAACCTCGTGCCATGGTCGGTTCCCTACCGGGAGCAATCCACGTACCGTCATCAGATCTTCAGGGGACCACCTGTACTTCAACACAGACCACTTTTTTGGGGCTTTGCCCACAGCATCGCGAGGCATGATTCTCCGCCACTGAAACTCCAGCATTGACTGAAAATAGACAACGATCTGAAACGTTAGAAACAGGATGAAACACAACAAACAGACGTGTGAAAACAGTACATTTGAAACACTTACATAGAACTGAGAATCTAGTAGGTTCATCCTCTGAATGTAGACAGTGGGGAATGCTCGTTGACGCTTCCGTAAAATATGCAGGTACGCGTCAATATGCTGACAATATAAACATTATACATTGTTAGTATTCTTCCATAAGTTAAACAAACTTAAAATACAATCAAAGTAAGGAAAGTACCGTGTCCTCCAACTCCATAAAGTTGGTTTGCAACCGGTGGAACCAAGTCACAGGCACGGGGGTCATCAGATCCACATCACGTCTGTGTAATTTTCAATTATTTAGGAAAACAACTAATTTAACTGTAGGTGTTTCAAAATAAATTCACAATATTTTAATACTTACAATTCCCCCGTCATGTTCCTCTTGTAGGCTTTGTAAGCCGCAAGCTGGTCAGCGTCTACCAATCCATTGGGCCTGAATGTATATGCTGATGACATGGGCAGTGTCCTTGGCCTCTTCGGTCGACAGGGGTCAGTGTATGGGCTCATCAACTGCCAGCCTCGTTTGCGCATCCGCTGCTGCCTATGCTGACTGTGGACTGGGGGGTGTTGGGAGGAGGAACTCTGTCCCCGTGGATCACGTCGAGGGCTCCGGTGGGATGGGTTGTGTCGGGATGGACCGGCAGTGTCACTAGGGGGTGAGGTGTGACAGGATCGAGTAGAGGAGAGCGGTGTCGGATGGACCGCAGGGGTGCTCCCTATGGATCGCCTGGTCAGGTCAGGAGTGTGGACTGTACGGGAGGAGGGACTCTGACCCAGTGGACTGAACGGGTCCGCTGTGTGGTCCTGGATATAAACAGGAGGATCCACATCCTGTACCTCCATAAGCAGCGGATACTCTAATATCGCCTGGGTAACTGTCTCCCCAAATACTCATGTATCCGTGCCACCAGGGACTTGCATCTGCTGGTCTCGTACTGTATCTCCAGCTGTTGGACCCTGTGTCTGAGGTCCATCAGCCTCCGTCGTAGGTCCGGTGGCTGGGTCTGTCCCTCCGTCTCTGTCTGTACGGGGAGAGTCTTGATCATGGGAGGGTGGACCATCCCTGCCAGACTGTGATGTCGAACCCCACCGCCCCCGGAGAAAGTCCATCACCTCCCTATGCTGCCTATCCCGTTCCCGATCACTCTTCCGGATATCCTCCCGTAACGCAGCGACTGCATCCATCACATCTTGGATTTTTTGTTCCAAACGATCCTGAAACAAAATCATTATTGTCAGTACTAAAACCCAACACTTGTTTCAACATAAATAATGCATTACACCATTTTTTACATACCTGGCGATGCCCTCTAACGTCTTCTCGTGAATGTACTCCACTGGGCATCGCAAAGCGAACCTGTCTGCGCCTAAGAGGACTTCCAGCGACAAACTCCGGGTCCGAACCCTCCGTATCCGGCCTGTGCCTGAGGGGACTCCCACCGCCAAACTCATGGTCGGAACCCTCCGTATGACTGGGTCCGACAGTGGTATGATGTAAGGGATCCGGTACCGAGCCGTCGTGTCCATCGACAGCCATATATATACTGCCTCCCTCATTTATGCCCTCGTAGTACCGTGCAACCCTCTCAGCTGCTGTGGGCACCAGTGCAGTCCTCGCAAACATCTGAAATCATGGTTAGACCATTCTATTTGTATAATCGTAATATGTAAACACTTTAACACAATAGATCCTTACCCTGGCTAAGAAAATTTTTTTGTCCAGCTTGTCCGACCTTGGTTGAGTTTGCAACTGCCATTTCAGAATACGGGGGGACAACTCAATCTCCCTACGAGTCCCAAATCGGGTCCCAAGCTCGGGGATAACCTCATACGCAAATACCTATGTAAAAGAACAAGTTATTCAGAATCCAATCATTTATTCCGTAACTCATGGAAAAAAAAATTCAGGTTTTCAAACGATACAAATTCTAAATTCTCACCAACAGTGCGTGAGCTAGACCGTAAATGTTGTACGTCTCCACCGTGTGAACGTCAACGCCCTTTTCCTGCTGTCGTCTCTCATACCGCACACGTCGACCGTTTAAGGCATTCTTGAATCCAATAATGGACTGCCTATACACGTGGGCACCCCACGGGAATGCATCAAAAGCGTCCAAGTCCTCGACTAGCCGGATCTGCCATAATGGAACTTTCTGTCTCTCGTCCAACCCCATCAATATCCAGTTTAGCATATAAAGGAGGCACAGCTTCACAGCATCGTACTGCTCCTCAAATACACCGATCCGTAGAACAGCTTTCAGCTGTTCATAATCCACATCAGCTGCACCATTGAAATACTGTTGTTGTATCCCGTTCTGAACCATCTCATACCTCGTCGTGTCGGGAATCACTCCAAACTTCAATCCGGTGATCAGACAGAATTCAACCTTGGAGAACCGGACCGAACGAGTACCTAACATAAATCTCATCTCATCCTGCGGCCCATCGTGATGTAGCTCGCGCAATAGCAGTCGATGGACTACGCTACCCTAAAACTTCATCCCCCGATCCATCCTAAGGAAATGACCAAAACAAGACTCTGTATACCGACGTCGGTCTTCGACCTTGAATTGTTCTGGTACACTGTCTAGTGCGACGTCGATATCTTTAAGGTCGCTGAAATGGTCATGCCGAGTGATTTTTCCATCGTACCATTCATCCTCTGGAGTTTTAAGCAAATCCTTTAGTTCACTACTCATCTGCATTTTCATAGAAAGAATGCATCAGTAAACTGTAAAAGGCTAGGACATAATAATATAAAATAGCAGAGAAGCAGTTTCAAAAGGCTCGGACTCATATTGAAAACGCTCGGACAGTGTGAAAAAAGCTCGGACACAGTTGGAACATGCTCGGACTCATATACAAAAAGCTCGGGCACAGTTTGAAAAAGCTCGGGCACAGTTTGAAAAAGCTCGGGACCAGTTTGAAAACGCTCGGACTGTTGAAAAAGCTCGGACTCAGCTTTACAAAGCTCGGACACTGTTTCAAAAAGCTCGGACACGTGTTGAAAATGCTTGGACTGTTTAAAAAGCTCGGACTCGGTTTTAACAAGCTCGGACTCAGTTTAAAAAAGCTCGGACTCGGTTTAAACAAGCTCGGACTCAGTTTAAAAAAGCTCGAAAAATGTTTCAAAAAGCTCGAAAACTGTTTCAAAAAGCTCGGACACGTGTTGAAAATGCTCGGACTGTTCAAAAAGCTCGAACTCAGTTTAAAAAAGCTCGGAAAATGTTTCAAAAAGCTCGGAAACTGTTTCAAAAAGCTCGGACACGTGTTGAAAATGCTCGGACTGTTCAAAAAGCTCGGACTCAGTTTTAACAAGCTCGGACTGTCTAAAAAAGCTCGGCAACTGTTTGAAAAAGCTCGGACTCAGTTTCAAAAAGCTCGGAAACTGTTTCAAAAAGCTCGGGCTGTTTAAAAAATCTCCGGCACTGTTTCAAAAAGCTCGGAAATTGTTTTAAAAAGCTCGGCCACATTTTAAAATAGCTCGAGAACAGTTTCAAAAAGCTCGGGCATTTTCAAATACCTCGGAACCAGTTTGAAAAAGCTCGGGCACAGTTTGAAAAAGCTCGGGACCAGTTTGAAAACGCTCGGACTGTTGAAAAAGCTCGGACTCAGCTTTACAAAGCTCGGACACTGTTTCAAAAAGCTCGGACACGTATTGAAAATGCTCGGACTATTTAAAAAGCTCGGACTCGGTTTAAACAAGCTCGGACTCAGTTTAAAAAAGCTCGGAAACTGTTTCAAAAAGCTCGGACACGTGTTGAAAATGCTCGGACTCAGTTTAAAAAAGCTCGGAAAATGTTTCAAAAAGCTCGGAAACTGTTTCAAAAAGCTCGGAAATTGTTTTAAAAAGCTCGGCCACATTTTAAAATAGCTCGAGAACAGTTTCAAAAAGCTCGGGCATTTTCAAATAGCTCGGAACCAGTTTGAAAAAGCTCGAAAACCCAGAAAAAGCTCGGAAAACGTTTTAAAAAGCTCGGAAAAACCTCTTCAAAAGCTCGAAAAACCTTGAAAAAAGCTCGGAATCACCTTGAAAAACCTCGGGAACCCAGATCTTCAACGGATTTACAAACCCTAACCTAACCCACAACCATTCTCAGATCAACAAACAAACATAATCTACAAGTTTAATCAACAACCAACATCAAACATGAACTTATTAAAAACAAAATCAACAACATAATCTGACTCAACTTACCGTCGATTGAAGATGCTCTCGTCTGAACACCCGATAAACACTGTTGTCCTACCGCCGGTTACTTCGACGTCTTTTTCAGACGGAAAACCACTGATCTTCCAACGCCGGTTCTTTTTCCAAGAGATGTTTTCTCTCTTTGGTTTTTCTCACTAGGTTTGAAAACGATAAAAACTCACTTGGAAGGGGTATTTTTGTCTGGACACTTATATTGGTGCCTTTTAAACATGAATTAGTAATGTGGTGATATTTGCATAACACCCACCCCAAATAGTGCTATTTATTTTTTGAGCCCTATATATATATATGAAAGAATTAAAATATTAAAAGATAAAATACTTTAGATGCATAGGAGATGAATGAATAATGCATTACCGATCAGTGGAAATCACAAAGCTTGAAATTTGGAAGAAATAGCAAAGGTTAGTGGCTTCATCTTCCCACTCCAACTTGTCCCACCAATGACCAATCTCTTTGTCCTCGAATTGCCTTTAAACTCTTTGCACTTTGAGCATTAAAAGGGAGTTTCCTTAGACTTTTGCATCTGAATACTCTAACATCTCGGAGGGAAGGAAAGGACATCGCTCGTCGGCATATGCTCTTTAACTTTGGTAGTCTACGAAGAGAAACTTTTACAAGATTTGAGAATATCTCGGCAGCTTCTTCAATTTCTGAAGACCCAGCAAAGTCCCATGCTATTATTTCTTCCAATGACTCACACTCCATTACATCAAGAAATTGAAGTCGTGGCGTGTATATAAGCCACGTCAAATTCTCCATTGCACAGTACGAGATACTTAGAATCTGAAGGTTACAGAAGCAGTTGGGCTCTGATCTCTGCATTCTCTCCCCATTCTCTAAACAAATTTTAACTTCCCTCAAATTATGACAGTCTATTATATTAAGTATCTCTAAATGCTCCATTCTCCTCATACTTGAACAGGAGATATCAAGTGAACGCAACTCCTCGCATTCGGATATTGATAGTCGTGTAATACAACTTTGTAACTTGGGAGAGGACATAAATTTAAGTACAAAGGAGACACTTGAGAAGCTGAGACCTACTTGAGTTATCTTTTCCAAACATTCCAACTCTTTTATGATCAATTTCATATCAATCATGCACCGATAATAGTATTCGATACTGCTGTACATTTGTAAAGATGAAAGACTTGATATCACTCCAGGTGGAATTACTAGGTCGTTCATCATTTGATCTAATAATAATATTCTCAATTGTGTCAAATTTTTAACTTCAATTGGCAAATTACTTACACATGTCTTTGACAGATTAAGATAATGTAAGCTAATCAATGCACCGATTTCAACAGGCAACTCCCTTAACTTATTATTTGACAAATTCAAAACTGTCAAGGTATGAATTGATCGGAAGAGTGTACCTGGTAATGTCGTCAGCAGATTGGAACCCATAACAAAAATGGTTTGAAGACGTGGACACGCAACATGTGTTTCGATGAGAAATTGTGTTCTACCACCGTACAATGATACTCTTACGGTCTCCTTCCATCTACCAATCTCTTGCGATTTGATTAAACCAGTGTGTTCTTTTACCAAAATCTCATTCCCATATTCACGAGCTAACCAATGTGCCATGTCACGAAGAACATCATGCATTTTGACATGCTGTTTTTCATAGTTTATGTCTTCAACATAACTTCCCTCCAAAAGACAAGAAAGTTTTAAACTGTTAATAATGAATCTTCCTCTTTCTTGTGCCTCATACATGTTATCAAAATCATCTAAGAATCCCTCTCCAATCCAAAGATCAATAAGTTCCCTCTAACTAATTTCATAGTCCTCTGGGAATATTGAACAATATAGAAAACAAGTCCTGAGTGTATTGTCACTCAAACTATCATAACTGAACCTTAGAGTAGGAAAAACATATTTCCCCATTTCAGAAAACCGAGATGGGTAACTCTTTAATACTGTGATGGCATACCTCCAATCTTCAGGCATTGTCCTGCTAGCCATTGCACGTCCAATAGTAACAAGAGCAAGCGGTAAACCGTCACACTCTTCGGCCACAATTTCAGCAAGCTTTGGTAACTCATGATGAGAGTTTAGTACATCTTCACCCACTTTTTGACGGAACAATCTCAGGGCAGCTTCTTTTGGTAAACCATTCAATTTAAATCTCACATTAGCTTCCATATGACCGCATACTTCTCCCGATCGAGTTGTAAACACTATTTTACACCCATTTTGATTGTTTGAAAATGAAACTCCCAATTTTGATAGTTCTAACCGATCCCATAGATCATCTAATAACAACACAAACCTTTTATTGCGTAGTCTTTCCAGAATCTGTGCAGCTCTCTCTTCCTCACTTTTATCAATCCACATTTCTTTCGGGATGCCAATTTTGTTTAGTATAGTTTCTTGGATTTTGTCCGACTTCACTTCTTTGGACACCACAACCCAAATCACAACATCAAAGTTATGACTTGCTTCGAGAAACTTATTGTTAAGTTTCTTTAAGAGTGTGGTCTTGCCGACACCTCCCATACCATATAACCCAATGATTCTGGCTTCGTGGTCTTGAACACATTTCCAAACATCATCAAACATATAATCCATCCCCACAGTCTTCTCCATAGGCATCTCATCTATCATGGGCCGCGGTACTTTGTCAGCAACAACATCAAAATGGCCTTTCCTTATTAATTCTTGAACAACATTGATCTCCTTAATCACTTGCTTTCCAAGCTTGTAGCTGGTGCGACAATGTCTGGGACAACAACTTCCCAAACATTTCTGTTGGATCTCTTCATCTCCTTTCTGCAAAATGTCGTCCACCACTTTTAGTTTGAGCTGTACACTTTGGAGCCATCCTTTCACTTGGTTGGTACGAGCTGAATATTGTTGCTGCTCTGCAAAATCAGTCCTCCCCTCAACATCTTTGCTGATATTTTCGAGTTCAAGCTTTAATTCTCTCAGAGAGTTTAAGCTGTCCTGGAGGTCACGGATGTAAACAGCACGATTGGCAGTGCAATTCCACAATCGAGTGACAATGTCCAAGATTGGGCTTACACAATCCATGGTGCGCTGTGTTTGTTTTTGTGATTATGAAAGAGAGGTTAAAAGGTAACGATGATCTCTGAAGAAACTTATGAATAGCCAACCTCAAACTTATGAACAAACTTTGTTTTTGTGAATAATAAATTATGAGAATATGGAATCATATTATTGGAAACATTCACACAGCTGTACATCAATTGATGGAGTTGTTGTGTACATTTGCAATTTTTTATTCGGGGCACTCCCACATCTTTGTTTACTTTAAAATCGCTTTCATTAATATCAATAGTTTACTTTATTAAAAAAATTTGTTTGAACAAAATCCAACAAGAGGGGCAAATCATCAAAGGAAACTGAAGGCATCTCAACTAGATTGATACCCCAAAAGAAATCCAATCCCATGCCTAAGACCCCTCAAGAGGAAAACTTTAATTGAAGAAAAAAAAAGAAAAATACAAACAAAAGGGGGATGAGAACCAAACCCTCAAAATCATCTAAAACGATAAAAGATAGCATAGATAAATCTCTAAAAACAAGGTAAAGACTATGGGTGGCTAAATTATCCGCAACCTGGTTACCTTTTCGATAAATATGGGAAACAAAGATTTCCATAGAAGAAAGTTAAACCAAGCAGCGCCTCCAAGAAGAAAGAAACTGTTAAGGAACATTAAAAGAAACATGACTCGATTCAACAACCTCTTTTATGTAGATGTGACTTAGCCCAGCCGCATCTTCTCTACATTATATTGGACATTGATTTCAGGAATGAAGTAAATGAGTTTAAATAGGGAAGAAGTATGTGCAACATTCTTAAGAACGATGAAATTCCTTTTTCTTTTTCCCTTTTTTTTTGTAGTTTTTGATTTTAAAGAATCTTTAAATAATGCAAAAAAAAAAATCAATGTCATATTTCACACAGATCTAGTCAGAATTAGATATATATTTTTGAAATAGGTGATGAGGATTAGAATTAGTGATAGCTATGAAAGAGAAAAGAGAGAATAAAGAGAGGTTGAAGGAAGGAATTAGAAGTTATATGTTTGTTTAATTTGTTGCGATGAATTTCTTTCAAAAAACAAAAAATTTATGTTATTATAATTAACAATTTGCATTTATAAAAAAGAAGGTTGAATGAGACCCGACCGATCAACGTTAGCCGAGACAATGTCTCATAATCGAGTGATAGGTTGCACTTGCACAATCCATGGCTATACTATTGTGTGTTTATTCTAGTGAACCTGAAATCGAGTTTATGGGTAATGAAACTTTTCTGTTGCAGGTGGAATATAAATTACAAGAACATGTGATTTGAGTTGTATGGTGTACAAAGTAGTGAAGTCGGAGAAAATTCAAGAAACTATACCAAAAAAATTAGACATCTAGATGAAATATGGAAATATAAGAATGAGGAAGAGAAAGATGCTCAAAATCCAGAAAAAGATTACGTAATGAAAGGTTTGTGTTGTTATTAGATAATCTATTGGATCGGCAAGATATATCAAAAGTTAGAGTTTCCCTTTCAAACAATCAAAATTGGATTAAAATAGTATTTACAACTCGATCGGTATATATGTGGTCAGATGGGAGCTAATACAAGATTTAAATCATATGGATTATCAAAAAAAGCTGCTCTGAATTTGTTACGATAAAAAGTTGGTGAAGCTATACTAAACTATCATCATAAGTTGCCAAAACTTGCTAAAATTGTAGCCGATGAGTGCAACGGTTGGCAGTTTTGCTACAGTGATTGTTGGACGTGCAATGGCGAGCATGACAATGCTTGTTAATTGTAAGCTTCGTATTAGGTAAAAGATCACAACTCATAAGTTGGAGTGTTTTCTTTCCAGCCCCACACAGCTGTTCATTTGCAATAGTTTATTTGGAGAGCTCCCACTAGTTTATGCTATTTTTTGTCCTCTGCTTTTGTTTTTGTCTGAAAATTGCTTTGATTGATATTAATTAATTACTACAAGTTTTTAGTTTAATATTGATGTTTAATTAGTGATACTGTGGCTGATTAGTTCTAGATTATTTTCATTAGTCATCATCGAACCCAAACAGTTTTCTTTTGTTTTTGTATTCTATATTTTGTTTTATTCTATGGACTGTATGCTTGATTCCGATTACCCATCACACATCTAAAGTCTTTCTTAATTTTTTTTTCTGCCTCAATTATTGGTAATTTGTTGTGTGCATCATTTGATTATGATCTTATTTGTTGACCAAATCAACGGCTTTTATTGTATCACATCACAATTTCAATCTGGAGAGGAAAAAAAGTGATTTTTGAAAATAAGGAATAAGAGAGCGTTTAAGAAAATTTTAAAAAGCAATTAATAAGTAATAATAATAATCATGAACAGTCTTCTACCTTTTCATAACAATAAATTAAAGTATTTTATGCAGTACTACAAATCTATAATACCTTTTTAAGTTAAAAAATATAAGAAAAAGAAGCTGCACAATTATTAATATTATTTTTGTTTTCAACTACAGTATTACATCTTTCAAAAAAAAAAAAACTACAGTATTACCATATCTGGTTTGGAGATGTGTACGCGGTATGAAACCATGATTTTGGGTTTGGAGGGTTAGGTCACGCAATATAAATGTATTAATATTCAAAAAATAAGTTATTAAAAAACAAAAAATACTGTTTAAATAATACTGGTATCTATTCAATTAATAAAATATAAATTTCAATAGAGTAATTAAAACCTTAAGAAAAACTAATAATAAATATTCGTACTAATTTAAATGATAAATTTAAGTTTTTTTAGTTTAACACGTATATATAATGCCCACATTATATGAAATAATAATGTCTGAAATAATAGGAAATTAAAATCCATTTTCATTGGGCGATAGAATTAATGTAAAAACAAAGTAGTTAATTTATATTATTAAAATGATAAAATTATTTATGTATATAATAGTTTATGTACGGTATAAACTTATTGCAATTGGATTGGTTTGGGGGCATGCCCCTCAGGACCCCTTCTAAATCTGCCACTGTGTGTACATAACTCGTACCCAAAGTTTGATTGATGTAAACAAACAACGTGGCTTCAGTTTGGGACTTCTAAATTCTTTGTTATGGTTAAATAGTTAAGTAGGATAAAAATTAAGGTAGTCTGAAACCCCTTAAATGATGTTTAGTTACTATTGTGGAATGATAATTGGAATCAAATGAGAATGAGAATGTGAATGTAATGTAATGGAAAGTATATGAAAACTGATATTTTTTGTTTGGTTGGGATATTAGAATTAGACATGACGCCGGTTCGGTTCGAACCGGAGAACCGAACCGGAACCGGCGTCCAAAAACTGGAACCGGAACCGGAAAAACTGGTTCCGGTTCTAGAACCGGATCGGGAACCGGTCCGGCCGGTTCCGGTTCCGGTTCGCTTTAGAGCGGAACAGGCCGGTTAGAACCGGACCAGAACCGGCGGTTCGGTTCCGGTTCGAACCGGCCGTTTCCTCCTTTTTAATTATTATTTTTTTTTTGGTTTTGTTTTATTTTATTTTATTTTTTAATTTGTCATTTATTTATTTAATTTTATTTTACGGGTGACACAATAAAATACATTTACCAATTACATTTTTATATGATTAATTTTTTAATGAAATATGATAAAAAAAGGAACCGGTTCCGATTCAGAACCGGTGGAACCGGACCGGAACCGAAACCGGAACCGAAACCGAAACCGACGTCATGTCTAATTAGAATTAGTCTCGAACGCCATTATCGAACTTCTGGATAGAGATGGTGAAATTCTAATATGTATGGGTGTGGTTTTTGAAGTGGCGCATGTGGTATTGGCGCGTTAAATTGTGGAAATGAGAGAGTAGAGGCTAAAGTGCACTGGGAGTGTAGGATAAGAAAAGTTGTGAGATGATGTGGCGTGTTGGAATAACGGGTGAGGACTGAGGAGAGGGTTAGTGTGACCTGTGCGCATCTGGCGTAAGTTAGGGAATGTTGTGGGTGAGGTCTATATGGCGCCACGTTGTGCCTTTGGAATTGCTAGAAGTTGTACTTGTGTAGTTGTATGTACATTGACAAGTCTAAAAAAAAATAGTCTAGCTATGGGTTCATTAATCATTATTAGGAATGCAACGGGTTGGGTTTTGCTCAACTAAAACCTGTGAAATATTTTCTAACCCGAGCATAATTATGAACCTGAATAATTTTACGGGTTCAAGTTTTGAACAAACGACATTTATAATACTATGTGTAAACATGTCATTATGTCAACTAGTGTAATAAAAATAGAAGTACTTTTTAAAGTTTTTAAGAATGGATGATATCCTTAAAAAAAAGAGAAAAAAGGATTATACATATGGGTTGATTTTTTTTTTTAAGAGATAATACTAGACATCCCATATTTTGTATCACATCTCTATCCCAATTAACAATGTGGCAATAGATGAGTAGATATATATTGTAAGTGAGATAAAAAATACTATCGATTGCTTATAGAATATGAACAATATCTTGTTTAATGTATCAATTATTCAATTGTTTATCGAATATTATGGACTAAACATGTAAATAAGCTTTTTTTTAAAATTAAAAATATTGAAATCTTATCTACTATCAACTAAGTAACAAGTACGATTAAATGGATCGACAATATTATGTATTGAAAAAGATATGTCAAAAAAGATTGAATTTGAATTTGAAATATTGATTAATTTGCTTCTCACAAATTTTACAAATTTAAGCTTTTAAATGGTTTAGATACTAATCAAAAGACAAAACAGATATTGCAAATAAGCCCAAGGTCTCGATCTACTTGGAATGAATCCTTTTTCTTTCCATTCCATCAAGAATTCCGGGAAGCAAACATCACATATAAAAGTATTGATTTATATGTATACCACTTCCACTTTTGACCACAAGTGCTTTCACAAAAACACACCTCTAAATAAAATTCCTTACAAATTAAAACAGACTGCAGAAAGTGTTAGCACCCACAACTCACAAGTCCTGTATACATCACTAGAAAACTAAAGACAAGCCAAGACAACATTTGAAGTTTATGATCACTTCTTGTACAAACATTCAAACAACTCATAGTATATGATAAATAAATACTTGAAAATCTTTGAAAGCCACAAACACCATTTAATTTCTTACACACCAAAATGACAATGCAGCCTTGTCTTTCAAAATCCTTCCAATTGCATGCTAAATTCTGTCTTCATATCTGATCTTCAATTAGAACCTAGAAACACTCAATAATATAGAATTAAGATTATTTTTAGCATAAAAAACTACAGTATTATGACAGAAAATGTATTTAATTTACATACATACGCCACTACAAAACTTTGGAAATTCAAAATTTAATTGCAGAATTAAAGCAAAAAGAATTAATTAAATCAAACATAAAGTACAAAGATGAGTCAGTTTCAAACAAACATATAAAGAGAGAATGAGGAACTTTGTAGTTTCGATCTGTATCTGCAAAGGAACACTTAAAAAAAAGTTTTATAGAAATCATATATATCTTTTATAACAATTAAGTAGTTCTGCAAATTAAGGAACGCTATGTTTCTAGAAAAGCATTTGCATATTTCTCTAGAAAACACTATTATTCTTTTTCTTAAACATTTTTATTGATTATTAATTAATTAAGACAAAAAATAGACATTTGATTATTTTTAAAATACTATTTTTACCACTATTAGATTTTTATTTCTATTTTTATAGTTGTTGTATTTTTATATTTTTTTAGAATGATTTTACACATACGGTGGATAGACTTTCAAGTTTCAATTCCAAAAAATTAGCCTACTGGGTCGTAGGTGGCAACTACTGGATTACACCCATTGTCATTCATATATATATGGGTACGATCTTTGACAACTATTGTTAGTTTGAAGGAATTACAAAAGATAAAAAATGAATTTGTCTAAACCATTCGAATTCAATATTAATGAAGTACATCAGAGGCTGTGTAATATACTGATGAATTGACGTGTGTAATATATAGTTCGATCTTTGATTAAATGAATCATTATGTGTTATTATAAATTGAACATAAAATATATATGAAAGAATTAAAATAGTAAAAGATGAAATACTTTAGACGCATACTTTGAGAGATGGATGAATAATGCATTAACGATCAGTGGAAATCACAAAGCTTGAAATTTGAAAGTAAAAGCAAGTTTGGCGGCTTCATCTTCCCGCTCCAACTTGTGACACTTGTCCCATCATTCTCTTTATCCTTTAAATGACTTTAAAGTACTCTTTGCACTTTGAGCATTAAAAGGATGTTTCCTTTGACTTTGGCAGCTGTCTACTGTTATATGTCGGAGTGAAGGAAAGGGCATGGCTCGTCGGCATATGCTCTTTAACTTTGGTAGAAAATCAAAGTAAACATTTTCAAGATTTGAGAATATCTCGGCAGCTTCTTCAATTTCTGAAGACCCAAAGTCCCATGCTATTATTTCTTCCAATGACTCACACTCTACTACTTAAAGAAATCGAAGTCGTGGAGTGTATCTAAGCCACGTCAAATCCTCCATTGCACAAAACTTGATATTTAGAATCTGAAGGTTACGAAAGCAGTTATGCTCTGATTTCTGCATTCTCTCCCCATTCTCAAATCTAATTTTAACTTCCCTCAAAGTAGGACAAAACACTATATAAGTGTGTCTAAATGCTCCATTGTTCTCATACTGAAACGGGAGATATTAAGTGAACGCAACTCCTCGCACTCCCTTATTGATAGTTGTGTAATACAACTTTGTAACTTAGGATAGGGCATAAATTTTAGAACGGGCGAGACACTTGAGAAAGTGAGACCTACGTCAGTTATCTTTTCCAAACATTCCAACTCTTCTATGATTACTACCTGATTAGTCTTCATTCTATCTAATAATAATATCCTCAATTTGTGTCAAATTCTTAACTTCAATTGGCAAATTACTTGCTTACATCATCAATCAGTAGAGATGCTTGTGTACCTCCCTTCCACACCTAGTGGTCAGGGGTTTGAGTCTCACCATACGCATTTTACAAGCATATGTAGGGAGTTTTCTCCCGGTTTGTTGGAGCAACCCTCTCTCCGGTTGTGAGAGTTGTAGTCCATATATATAATCTTCCATATAGTGGGAGTAGTATTCTGGTCCGTGCTTGTAGAGCCTAATTAATCTCGCAGGGTCCTAGCAATAGTTGTTGTTAACAAAGTTTTTTGGCAATGGTCCAAAGGAGAATTTTCTACCAAGTATCTACCTGGTAGGGACCAATCCCAGCTCCTAGGTACCTAGCAGGGCTGGTACCACTTCCCTGACAAAAGCAACACCTGGTGAGACCAGGATCTCGACTACCTATCTAGCCAGATGAAGCACCAGAGGTATTCAACCAGGAAGAGCCGGTACCTCGCTGAACGTCTATGCTGACATCTGATGGGAGGGGTATCGCGATATCACACTTCCAGTACCTCGTAGGTACCCGATACTCCCCGCCTGGTATCCCGGTACCACGACGTGCACCCGATATCCTAAGGCACTTTGACATTAACCCAGAATCCAATCGAGACATGCGTCCTACCTGCCCAGCAGAACCAACATCACTACAAGGTCGCCATTATGAGTAAAACAAGCGCCACGACAACAATTCGGACCAACATGGCAGTACACCAAGCCATGAGATCAGTATTCTTCTCCAAGTAACGCCAGCAGAAAGAGTTGACTCCCTCGCCATTTAAAGCTCCATAAATGAGACCAAATGGTCAATCGAATCAAAGTTTAAATACAACAGTGATTAACGGGATCATATCCCGTGCCTTTAGCCTTACTCAACTCTTTTCAACGCCTAAAATAAGACTCTAAATAATCCTCATCAAAACAATCGGATTCTGAGGGATATTAGAGGCTTATATAGATGGTTTTGAAGGACAAAGGGAAAAAAAGAAAAAAGAAAAATGGGGTATTTTCAAATTGCCAAAAAGAGATCTTCACATCCAGGAAGACTTCTCTAGGTTTCTTTAAAGCCAGTGAGAGTTTACAAACAATCACTAGGATGGTAATAGCCACTTATCGACATAAACGAAATTCTCCATCTCCATTTTTGTGTTAGAGAGAGTAAAGAGAGAGAAAGTGTTGTAACCTTTACACAAGTGTTTATTCAATAAAACAGTGTTGTTCATATCCTATTGGTTTGTTCATATTAGTCCATAATAATCTCTAGCATAAAGAGGAACCCCGGTACCTTAGGTACCTATCCTGCTACCGCCTACCAGTAGGTGAATATGGTGTTAACTGAAATTTTGCTCCCCGAGCATATTTTTCCGTTAACACTTTTTGACGCCGTCTGTGGGAAGTATTCCACACCTCTAGAAGAAAGCCTGTGTGTCTCATTTTCTTACTGCATTATCAGAATGAAGCTCCGATCTTCTTAAGATCACCCCGACCCGTCGGGGCACCAATCCAACGTTTCAACCCCAAAGGGTTATAAGCCAAAGAAAGGGGGAAAGAGTCGTAAACCTGCCTCGAAGCCATCAGCTACTGTGCGGGCTATCCCCCAGGTAGCTACCACCCCAACAGTTGGCCCCGTCAGTTTAGAACAACAAGTAGCGACCTTCATAGAGAGTATCCGCCCCCGAATGGTCGCGGAAGGTAGCACTAGCCAGCCCGCGGTACCAGATGCCAGGGGAGATGCCAATCGGTAGGGTACCAGGGTGCCCTCTTCGATAGGTTAGGACCACCATCTTCAATACCGGTCCACGACAGACTCGGGCCCGTGCCCCGTTACCATCGGTCCACGACAGACTCGGGCCCATGCCCCCGGTTCCAGGACAACCTGCAGGTTATCAACCCCAGCGCGTAGGGTCCGCCATCGATCTCCCACCTAGGGAGCGCCACCACCCGGTCCAACCATAAGCTTCTTCTAGACAGCCTCAGCAAGAAGGGACCAGGAGACGGCCTCGATCAATGGCAGGAGGTAGCAATAGAAGCGCTAGAGAAGACCCATCCCGGGGAGAGAACCGGGATGAAACTTCTGTGATATCAGAGGGTTCTGGTGATGAAGGATCTGAAGTGGAATCTGGAAATGATGGCAACGAGCGCCTCCGGGACCAAGTGGTCAAAATGGCGAAAGAGGTCCAAGAGTTAAAGAAGAGCAAGCACCGAGAAAACCGAAAGGATCCCCGGGAGAAATGAATTCTCCCTTATCCAGGAAGATCAAGGAAGCAGAGCTACTTCTCAAGTTCAAGATGCCAACCGACAAGTATTTTGGAACTGAGATCCCTTAAGCCACCTATATGAATCTTCCTCTTTCTCGTGCCTCATTTATGTTATCAAAATCATCAAAGAAACTCTGTCCAATCCAAAGTTCAATAAGTTCCCTATTACTAATGTCATGGTACTATGAGAATATTGAACATTATAGAAAACAAGTCCTGTGTGTATTGTCACTCAAGCTATCATAACTAAACCTTAGAGTGAGAAAACATATTTCCCCATTTCAAAAAACCGAGATGGATAACTCTTTAATACTTTGATGGCGTACCTCCAATCTTTAGGTATCATCCTTCAAGCCGTGGCATGTCCAGTAGTAACAGGAGCAAGCGGCAAACCGTCGCACTATTCGTCTACAATTTCAGCAAGTTTTGGTAACTCATGATGAGAGTTTAGTACATCTTCTCCCACTTTTTGTCGAAACAAATTGAGAGCAGCTTCTTTTGACACTGCAAGAAAAAGTGTCTATTTCGACCAATTATTTCCAAAGGAGTAGTGAAATTATGGTCGGTTATTGTTGTTTTTCCAACGAAAAAAATCAGGTCATCAGAGAGGTGTAACAATAATGTATATTTGTTACGAAAAAACAAATACCTTTGGAAATAGTGTCTAAAGTCGTTAAAATTAATGTGAAAATGGTGCCAAAGCTTGACGCCAATACTATTTTTGACCATCGTCATCTAGCCGTCGGAAAAGATCCGACCACAATATTTGATCTTCGGAAACGCCAATACTTTTTTTGACAACAAGTACCTAGCCCTCAGAAAAGATAAATATTTTCCGACCACAATGGGTTATAAGTTGGGTACTTATAATTTGGAGATTACATTTCATATGTTTACTCTATATTTGAGTTTCCTTTCAATTTGCTATTGAGATAAAATTGTGAATGTTTTTTTCTTGTTGAAATTTTTAATTTTAGATAGTATTGTTTCTCATGTTATAATTTTTGAATACATGTTAAAACAATAATAGTGACAATATTTTTTACTTTTTACAACAACATTTCTCAGTAATTTTTTTATTTTTTATTACAGTCTCCATCGATAATACATTATTTATGAATATGTTATTAGTTGATAATAAATTATTTCCTACCACAACTTTCCTCAGTAATTCTTCATTTTCTATCACAATCTCCCTTGATAAAACACTATTTTCAACCATGGCTTCCCATAGTAATATGGTATTTTTGATCGTGGTGTTGCTCGTAAATACTATATTTCCAACCGTAGTGTTTCTCAATAATACTATATTTCCAACTGTAGTGTTTCTCAATAATACATTATTTCCGACTTTTGTGGTCACTGGAAATATATTATTTTCGATTGTTATGGTTCTTGGAAATACATTATTTTCGATTGATGTTGTCCTTGGAAATAGATTACTTTCGACCGCAATGGTGCTTGGAAATATATTATTTTCTACAGTGGGGCTCATTGGAAATACATTATTTCCGACTGATGTAGTCATTGGAAATACATTATTTTCGACTGTTATGGTACTTGGAAATATATTATTTCCGACTGCTATGTTACTTTAAAATATATTATTTCCGACTGTTGGGATCATCGGAAATACATTATTTCTGACTGTGGGGATCATTGGAAATACATTATTTCTGACTGATGTGGTACTTGGAAATGTATTATTTCCGACTATAGGGCTCATTGGAAATACATTATTTCCGGCTGGTGTGGTCCTTGGAAGTACATTATTTTCGACTGATGTTTTCCATGGAAATACATTATTTTTGACCGCAATGGTACTTGGAAATATATTATTTTCGACTGCGGGGCTCATTGGAAATACATATTTCCGACTGATGTAGTCCTTGGAAATACATTATTTTCGACCGCTATGGTACTTGGAAATATATTATTTCCGGCTGCTATGGTACTTGGAAATATATTATTTCCGGCTTTAGAGCTCATCGGAAATACATTATTTCTGACCGTTGTGGTATTTGAAAATATAGTATTATTGAGAAACACTACGGTTGGAAATATAGTATTTACGAGCAACACCACGATCAAAAATACCATATTACTGTGGGAAGCCATGGTTGAAAATAGTGTTTTATCAAGGGAGATTGTGATCGAAAATGAAGAATTACCGAGGAAAGTTGTGGTAGGAAATAATTTATTATCAACTAACAACATATTCAGAAATAATGTATTATCGATGGAGACTGTAATAAAAAATAATAAATTACTGAGAAATGTTGTTGTAAAAAGTAAAAAATATTGTCACTACTATTGTTTTAACATGTATTCAAAAATTATAACATGAAAAACAATACTATCAAAAATTAAAAATTTCAACACGAAAAAACATTCACAATTTTATCTCAATAGCAAATTGAAAGGAAACACAAATATAGAGTAAACATATAAAATGTAATCTCCAAATTATAAGTACCCAACTTATAACCCACTTTGGTCGGAAAATATTCATCTTTTCTAAGGGCTAGGTACTTGTTGTCAAATATAGTATTGGCGTTTCCGAGGATCAAATATTGTGGTCGGATCTTTTCCGACGGCTAGATAACTATGGTCAAACAAGTCCGGAGTGTATTGTCACTCAAGCTATCATAAATGAACCTTAGAGTAGAAAAAACATATTTCCCTATTTCAGAAAACCGAGATGGATAACTCTTTAATACTTTGATGGCGTACCTCCAATCTTCAGGCATTGTCCTGCTAGCCGTGGCACGTCCAATAGTAATAAGAGCAAGCGGCAAACTGTCGCACTCTTCAGCTACAATTTTGATCGTGCCAAAGTTTTGCCATATTTTAGCCCTCATTTGCATGTCCTTTGTCTCGTTTCCGAGCGTATTTTTGTGTCTCACAGGCTCTTTTATTGTGATTTCAAGCATATGATGCAGACCCAGTGTTGATGTTAGAAAGTGGGATGTTTATGCGCGAAAGAAATTAAATGGAGCAAAGGAAGAGTACAGCTCACATGTATTGCACTGGTGACCTTACCCACTTACTACCAAGGACTTGAAGATTGTGCTGGTCCATAACAGTGCACCCACCAACACATTGAGAATTGAGAGTTCAAGATTGCCAATGAGCAGGTCGCTGCGTGGGTCACTACCCACACACCGCCGGCGTAATTGCCATGACTAGAGAAGCAGATCAGTGGCAAAAAGGGCACTAAGCTGGTCACTATACGGGTACCCTACCCGCACACTATCCGCGCACTACGTGTGTCAAGTCTCGCCACATCAACATTTCAGACCTACTTTTAGGAATCCTATAAATAGATTCGTTTAAGAAATCAACCACACGCCTTCTTCAGCCTTTAACCTCATTTTTACCCTTTTTAGATCCAAGAATATTCTTCCACAAATCCAAACCCAACCTCCACCAAATCCTTCACCAAATCACTTCATCTACCACCAATTTCACTCATTTCAACTCAAAACCAAAATCCCACTCAAGGAACTCAACTTCTACACACTTTGGAGAAGGAAAGAAGCTAGGGTAAGAGAATGAGCTTCCAAGAATCCATGAGTTTCCTCTCTATCTTTTCTCTTTTACTCTTTCTTTGTAATTTTGTGATGGGTAACTAAACCCCAAATGGGAGTGATGTAATAGCACATGAATTGTGGGTAATCCACTATATCTTTATTATTTGATTGTTTAGTTTCATTCAATGGTTTTTAATGCAATTGATTACCTCTTGAATTAAGTAGATATGCCCTTTCTTGATTCTCGATTAGTATCAGATTATTTTGAGTTTTAAAATTGGATTATACATCTTCTTGGATTGAGTAGATGTGCCCTCTCTTAAGTCAAGTTAAATACCCACTTTAAAGGTAATTAAAACTAGCTAAATTGAATGGAAGGGATGTGTTGTGAAGATGCCTGTCCGATGCATCCCGACTTCAATGGAAAGGGGTGGATTGAGAATATGCCCTTCCAACCTATCCGTAACCATTAGAATCTACTAAATTCTAAAGAGGGACTCTCTCATAAATCAACCAAGTAGTTATGTAGTAGATAGTTGATGTGATAAGAGTCTCTAGCTCTCCAAATCCAATCAAGTAGTTCTGAGTGAGAGTTGTTGACTCTAAGTCACCCTTAAAAGTAAATTGGCCCTAAATAATTGAATAGGCTCTTAAAAGGTTAAATGGATTGCCCATTGTTTGTGTTGTGATTACATCATCTCCCATTAACATACCATATCCTATCTTATCATTTCACATTCTTGTTAGTCTTAGTTGCATGCTAGTTTAGTATAGTTGTAGTTTGCATTTTAGTTGATAATTAAAAAGCCAATCTCAACATTTACTTTTATTGGGTTTTTAGTACTAAAGTTCAATTTGGGTTTTTAGTACTAAAGTTCAATTTGGGTTTTTAGTACTAAAGTTCAATTTGGTCATCACTATCCGATCGATCCCTGTGGACGATACTCGAATTGCCGTTTTACTTGGTTTTTATACATTTTGAGTGCATCTTGGGATTTTATAAATTCTTTTAACGAACCTTTTCTAATGACAAAAACGTCTACATCAAATGCCAGCAAGTTTTGGTAACTCATGATGAGAGTTTAGTACATCTTCACCCATTTTTTATAGAAACAAATTGAGGGCAGCTTCTTTTGACACTACAAGAAAAAGTGTCTTTTCCGACCAACTATTTCCGAGGGAGTGAAATTATGGTATGTTATTGTTGATTTTTCCATGAAAAAAATCAGGTCGTTAGAGAAGTGTAACAATAATGTATATTTGTTACGACAAAACAAATACCTTTGGAAATAGTGTCTAAAAAGTTGTTAGAATTAATGTGAAAATAGAGCTAAAGCTTGGCGCTAATACTATTTTTGACCACAGTTATCTAGCCATCAGAAAAGACCCGACCACAATATTTGATCCTTGGAAACGCCAATACTATTTTTGACAATAAGTACCTAGCCCTCAGAAAATATGAATATTTTTCGACCACAGTGGGTTAGATAGTGTTGATGGAGGAGATTGATAGGCTAAGCAACTTGCCGGATGCTATAATCCATAAAATTATGTCTCGTTGTCCATCCAAATAGCTGTACAAACTTGTGTTTTGTCCAAGTGATTGAAGTGCCATTGAACACACATTGACACTCTTGTTTTCAATAGCTAAGACGTTGGCGGCACTGATTACAAACGTTTCAGAAATTTTATCTTTCATATGTTGCATCACCGCCAACACTCAATCAATGTCACTCAACTGTCAATTCTTAAATCTGAAAGTGGCATTGGCGACAGGTCTCTGTTTTACAATGTTCTTGCTTGTGCTCTCACCGAGGACCGGAAGATCTAGAAACCGATATCATTCCCACCATTGATGATCATGTTGATGTCCCTCGCACTTGGGAGACAATTTCAAAGAAATTACACTTTGCATCATTTAAAACTTTCAGAGTTACGAATTGAGAGTTGAATGACATTGACTGAGTGTTGGCGGTTGCGCAACACAACACAAATTTTTACAGCTATTTGGATGGGCAATAGATACGGAATTTTAGGGATTATAGCATCTAGCAAGGTGTTTAGCGTGTCAATCTCCTTTATTATCTCTCTCTCTCTCTCTCTGTCTGCACTTTTGGTTCGTTCAAATCCAACACAATCGAGTAAATATATAAGGTCCGAATTTATGGAAATAACAAAAATATAGCTAATATTCCAAAATATTGGGGATTTTTTTTTCAAACAATTTGTTATTTGTTTCCTTTTCAATGTGAGATTTCCTTTCAATTTTTCAGTTAATAAAGCCAATATGCCAAAATATTGGGGATTTGTTTTGTTTCCTTTTCAATGTGGGATTTCCTTTCAATTTTCAGTTTTCCAAGTTAATATTTGTTTCCCTTTTGATGTTTGATTTCGTTTCTCATAACGGTTTGGTATTTTTTTTAAAGCAAAGATGAAGAATCCCACTCTTAATATGACTAATATAATAAGCAACATAACTTATTATATGGTAATTCTGTAAAAAACAAAAAACTTATTATAGTAGAACCCCACTAAATTAATATTCTTTGAAGGTTATTATCTTATAAAGACACATTTTGTCTTAAAAAAAATGTGTGGAAGTCAGATTTCTTGTTTAGGGAATGTTCATTTTCAGGATACATTGTTTAATCGATTTTCTTCATTAGGGAAAGTTTTTTTTTTTTTTTTTTAGGATTCTTTTTTTTAACAGCCAAACTTTATTCAATGAGCCAAAATGGATGGAAAAAAGAACACAGAAACACAACCTGGGCTCAAAAACAAAAGACCCTTAAACACAGACCACACCACAAGAAGATAAAACCAAAACACAGTATTATACCTGATGCCCCCAAGTAGAACAGAGCAACATACCAAACACAAGAAAGAGAGCAAACAAGAGCCCCCTACAAAATAGATCACAAAGCAGAAAAAAGAGAGGAATAGATGACCCCAGAACAACGACACAGCACAACAAACCACAAACATGAAGCAGAAAATGAGGAACACAACCCCTCCACCAGCTCACGGAATCTCCTACAAAAGGTTATCTTTGCCAGATCTAGAATCTGACTTTGCAAGCGTATCGACAAAGGAGTTAGTTGACCTAGAGTTGAAGCTAATTGACATAAAAACCATCATCTGTAACCAGCATCGAACGTCATAGATGAGATTCACGTGATTAATACTACCAATGCCTTATTTGTTATTTACCCAAGAGATGACCACATTGGAGTTGCTGATAATTGCAATCTCTTTGTTTCAGAAGGACATGCTAGAAGCACACAACTCGATCACATGCTTTGAGTATTGCCAAAATCTCTGTTGAGTTCGAGTATTTGAATTCCTATAAACAGAGAGAAGATTCCAAGGACTTGGCCTCTCCAGTCACGAAGGACACCCCCAATACTGGTTGGACCTGGCTTTCCTCTAGCAGAGATATTGACGTTAAATTTCAGGTCACCAACAGGAGGGTGCTTCCACGCCTCTAACGAAGGCTTGCTGATTTTTACCAAATATGTGTAGAGGTCTTTTAATTTAAGCAATAATTAAGTGATTGGAACATTAGAACCAACACTAAGATGCTTGAACTACCAAGCCATTCTGAACTTAATCATATTTGCCGCCAAACCGAGATCAAGATTTTTGTTTTCGAACAACATCTTGTTTCAAGATTCCCAAATTGTCCACACCGTCGCTGAGAATAAAGAGTTCCCAACTCTTCTGCTTTTTACCGAGGGGCATAGACCTTGCTACCCTTTAGCCCACTCTTGAAGATTTGCATTGTGGCAGCTTGTGACCTTTTACCAGCTCAAACACTTCCTCCACAGTTTCCACAACCAGATGCAACAGAGAAACATATGGTCAATTGTTTCAGACTCCAAATCACACAAAGGACAAGCCACACTATTACCTTGAATAAAGCCAAACCGATTGATAACATCTCGAACAAGGACTCTTCCTTTAAGTAGTTGCCCGACAAAGATCTCAACCTTGTAGTGGCTGCAACCATTCCATAAAATGCTAGAAACATAGAGGTCATTCGAGGCAAAAGCTTCAAGAAACTTACGAAAAGAATTCACAGTAAATGATCCATTTGAGTTGAACTTCCAAGCCACTATGTCTTGAATCAGATGGCGAACCTTTAGGCTATTAATATTGGTCATGAAACCATTCCACTGATACAATTCCCAACCAAACAAAGGTCTCCTCAAATTCACCTCCCACTTCCAATTACCACCTTACCATAAGCCAAAATCCTGCAAGTAGCCTCTTTTATTCGTTGAGAGGGCAAAGATCCTAGGGATGACCTCCATCAAGGATCTTGAATCCCATCTGAAATCATTCCAAAATATGATCATGTTACCTCTACCCACAACCACTTCCATGCCATCCTTAAGAATTGTCGTCGTTTTAGAATCCTTAACAAACAATGATCGAATTGCCTCCACAAAGTTAGAAACTTGAGTTTGGCCATGTCAATCCCAAACAAGGTTTCTGTTGTCAACTTTATACTCAGCACAAATAACTTTTTTCCACAACGCATGCTGATCACAACCAAAACGCCATACCCATTTAGCTAAAAGCCCTTTATTTTTATCATCAATCCGACCAATACCCAAACCGCCATTATGCTTAGACATGCACACTGAAGCCTAGTCTACTAGGTGAATTTGCTTCTTAACAATCCCAAAGCCCCAAAAGAAATTATGTTGTAAGTTTTGGATCTTGTTTGTGACACCAAATGGCATCTTGAAGACTGACATGTAAAACGTCAGAATGCTTGATAAAACTGCCTTAATTAGTGTAAGCCGACGTCCTTTCTATAAAACCTCACTTTCTAAAAAGCTAACTTTTTTTCAATTTTTCCACTATCGGGTTCTAGAACGACTTCAACTTCGGGTTTCTACACAATGGCAATCCAAGATACAAAATTGGGAAGGACACTTTTTTACACCTAAAAGCATCCTTCCATCTCACCTTATCACTCTTTTTTTCCCAACCTTGGTAATGAAAGATTTAAAGACATTAATCTTTAAGCCCGATGCCATTTCAAAACACATCAAAATCCTCCTTAGATTTGTTAGGTACTGCGGCTTTGGTTCAATGAATAAAATCGTGTCATCCGTAAATTGAAGATGGGACAGTAGAACCTCACTTTGTCCAAACCCATACATCTTAACATATCTCTGCCCACTGATATCTCTAACAATTTATTGAAAGCTTTGGTCACGATGTTAAATAAAAAGGAGATATCGGATCCCTTTGGCGAAGGCCTCTCACCACATTGAATTCCTTTGTAGGACTACCATTAACTAGAACCGATATTTTTAAAGAGGAAATGCAACTCCATATCCATCTTCTCCATTTGCTTCTGAAACCCATACTCTTCATGCAAAAATAAAAAAAATGAGTAGTCAGTGCTATCGTATGCCTTTTCAAAGTCTAGCTTCACCATTAGACCATCTGAATCGTCTTGTTTTCACCTATGGATAATTTTGTTAGCAATCATGAAACTATCGATAATTTAGCGATTCTTGACGAATGCCATTTGAGTTTCTCCTATGATCTAGCCCATCACTCTTTTCAAATGGTTGGCCAAGACCTTCGCTAGCACTTTGTACATGGAACCACAAGGCTAATCGGTTTATAGTCTTTTAAGGAATCCGGTGAACCTTTCTTTGGGACGAGGGCTAGAAAGGTATTATTCAAATCTATTGCAATGTCACTGTCCTTATGGAATTATTCAATGAATCGCATGAAATCCTCTTTAATAACCTCAGAATTTGTCTTCACAAAGTTCATGTTTAACCTATCCATACGTGGGGCCTTATTACCATCACAGCTACATACTACATCCCACACCTCATCAGGGCTAAAAGCCTTTTCCAAGACATGCTTCTCCTCTTCAGACAGTCTTATAAACCCAAAACTAGAGATAGTAGGTTTCCTCCACTGGTCTTTCTTGAAATGTTCCTTGAAGTAATTAAAAAACACCATCTTTAATTTGAGCAGGATCTGTCAACAAAGTGCCACTAAAAAACAACCTCCAATTGAGTTATTCCTTTTCTTTACGTTAATAATACTGTGATAAAACATCAAGTTTCTGTCACCCTCGAGCAGCCACCTAATCCTTGACTTTTGTCTCATTTGTTGTTCCTTCACACGAAGCAGTTTTCATAGTTGAGAAATTAACTTCGACCTTTCCTCTCTCAATTTTGGCAACCAACCAACAGTAGACGCCTTAGGCTCCACATCAGCAACACTGACTTCAAGGCACTTGAGATTTTCAGTTTCCCTTTTCTTCTGCTTTGCCCACTTCTTCAAGATAAATTTGTCCGCTCTCAATTTAGCTGATAGAACAAACCATTTAGTGCCCTTCAAACTGCAATCTTTTTAGCCTTTTAGGGCATCTTGAGTTATACTATTTCCTTCAGCCAATTGTTGAAGAAACAGAATGGGTGAGGGCCCCAATCCTCAAAAGGTTCACCAATAATGATTGCATTATGGTCCAATAAACTTCTCAGTAACCCCTTCTGAACAATTTTAGGAAACCATGATAACATGGTAAGAGAAACTAGAAACTGATCCAAACGAGCCCAAAAAGCTCTATCTCTAAAATTAGACCAAGTAAAGGACATACCTTGCATTGGTAAGTCAATAACCATTGCTTTCAAGATGAACTCGTTAAAGCCTTTCATAGACGCCTTACTACATTCGCCGCCTTTTCTCTCCAAATGGTCAAGAATTGTGTTAAAGTCACCACCAATACACCACGACGACAAAAGAACAGCCTGAGCACTGATGATGAAGTCCCACTAAACATGCCTCATCCTCTCCACATTCGAGGCATAAACGTTGCAAAATACCACTTCCTTTTGAAGACTAGTGAGCTCTCCAGTCATAATTATACACCGATCGGAAGTAATACAATCCCTAACCTTAAACAAATCATCATTCCATAGAGTTATCAACCCTCTCGATGACCCAAACACGTCGACACCAACACCTTTCGATAGGAGAACACCACTAAAGAATTGACTAATCTTTGATTAAACGACGATAGTTTAGTTTCTTGTAAGATACAGAGGATTGGTTTATGGACCAAGACTAACTTTTTCACCACCATCTTTTTCTCTACTTTCCTCAGACCCCTAACATTCCAAGAGATGACTAACATTAACACCAAAACAATTCAAAGAAACGATCCACACCCGAGATAACACTATCGGTTATCTCATTCCTTATATCTACAAAGGTCTTCATCCTCTCTTCTAGTGATCTCATTGACCACTTCTGATTCATTTCCATTAAATTCAAATCCCAAATCAATCCCCATTTGGATCACCTTCACAACTTCATCCTCTACATTCCATTAATCACTACCTATTGCCTCGTTCCTTTTGGTCTTGAAGTCAATCTATTTGGACACCCTTTTTTTTATAACCTTCGTTATTTTGTTCTCTAAATGCCATCTTCGATTGATACTGACTTCTTTCACACATTCCCTGACTTCAAATCCCTCTTCATCTTCTGATTATGTCTCTTTGGATTGTCTCATCTTTATACTATGCTTATTATGCAAGTAGTATTTTTTTTTCTACATTTGCTTCTGGTCTTAGGGGCGGGGGAGTCATACAGCCAAGAGACCTCCCCTCATTGATTCTTCATAGCTTGAGAGGACTCCTTCTCTTTTTGAGCCTTCAATCTATCGCTTCCCCCACCTTTAGTCAACTAGATCAGCTTGTAGATACACCCAAATGTCAATCCCTGAGATGTTTCTTCCCTCCTTTCCTAAGCTTCTGATTTCGTCTTTATCATCATCCGACTCGTTCTGATTTGGGGATCGATTTCGCTGAGTCTCTGAATTAAGTCATTTATTCTCTCTTTCGATTCTCTCACCTTTTGAGCCAAAAAACTGCATATCATTTGAGTTGTTGGGCTGGAGGCTTTTACTGAAAAGGTTTGGATGATGAGTTTCTCTTACTTATTTGAAATGATTATAGTCCACTTCCTTCTCATTTCCAGCTGATTGAAGGCCCAATATGACTGAATGGGCCCGCTACCTTAAGAGGGATCTGTTCTCAACTGTGCCATTTGGTTTCCTTGATGGGCCATTTCAATGGTTGCCCAACACCACTATATCTTTTAGAGCATTCCCATTTGAACTTATGGGATTTGTAAAGTGACTCCATGTTGAATGAATAATCTGAAACGAGTGAGCTTGACTCATCGTCACTTTCTACATTTCCAATAAGATCTCTCTTATTATCAATGACCAACTTGGCATTATACCAATCGTTAGTCCTTGGCTTGGCTTTGTATTTTCTACACCAGGTAGCTTTACCTTTATCTAGTGGCTTGATTACCTGGTCTGTTCTCAACTGCATTAGCTTTTTTGATCTAGTTGAATAGTGATCCTTTCTCTGCTCCTTTGCTCGTTCCTTTCATGTGATTCGACACTAAGCCATGCCTATTTCTTCCAACCTTTACCTGTGAACAATGCTTAGGTCCTATTGCAGCCCTCCTCATGTCTCTGTCATCTGGATATTCAGAATCAAAAGGGGATATAACTTCGAGGCTTTCCATTTCTGGAAAACAATTCAAACCAACTTGGCTATTTTCCCTAAAATACCTCAAATAGGTCGCGGTCCAGGAGTAATCCACTGAGGATGGCTCCAAAAGATATGAACAACAAAAGAGTTTCATTCTTCCTCCACCGTGATGTTGTTAGGACACACCTGGTAGTAAGGAACTAGGGCTAGAATTCTTCCCCTATCAACTCTCTTCTTCTTTAGAGTATCCTCCACCAACAGAGTTTCTCCTACTTGCCATCCTAACTTTTTAAAGAAGGTTGCATTCCAAAATCTCAGGGGGACTCCTAAACAGGTGATTCACCCTATTCTGGCCATCGGAGAAAACACGTTTGACCACTTCCCCATTGTTGAGAATCTATCATCCCAAAAGAACCTATTTTTGACGAATCCATCCCTCTCATATTCTGTCTCAAAAATCCACAAAATGAATTTGTCTCCTAGGTACGCTAATGAGAATACGAAGCCTCTCGAACTCATGCGTAAGTTTACACTGGTAACGTTGGAAAAGTCTTTCAACGTCCCCACAACACACCTAGATAACCATATGTCCTCATTGTTCTAACTATTATATCCTCACTTTTTTTTTTCAGAATACCTTGTTTAGGAAATATTTGTTAAGAAAATTTCCTACTAATTTGCTAAATTTAGTTGAAACCATTTGGCTACAACAAAAAGGTGATCACAATAACTTCTTAAGGACAATTCAAAAGATGAAGGACAGAGTCAAAAATATCAAACATAACGGCCTTGTGCAAACTAGCATCTTGAAGTACTTTTATAGTTCTTGAATATTATGTAATATATTTTATACTTTTATTAAATCATTAAACAGTCGAGATCAAACTTTTATACTAGTTTCAAAAAGAAATGATTAATTATTACGATAGATGATTTTTTTTTTATTTTTTACACTGGCCTGAGTCAGAATTGAGATTTTTTATTAATATAAAGAGGTTATTAATTTATAGGAGATTAATTTATGGGGGGATCTATATGATAAACATTATTTTTTCTTCATTACTAATGGATAATCCATAATATCTATACAAGAAACATTCGAGTATATTCTTTTTTGGTATATAAGGTTTCTTTTTCTAGAACCACCTTTCATTATGGATTGATGGTGAATGACGTTCATTCAACTTAGCAATATGTCAGGTTAAAGTCGTCACCACCACTGGCGAGATATATATATATATATAAGGTTTAATTTTTTAGGTATTTTCGTGTCTAATTATCATATTAAAGGCCGTGGGTTCAAATAAGATTTGTTGGGATTATTATACTAAATATTTTATGTTCGAATGAAAATACTCTAAGGATGATTGAACTAACCTAGGGGAGGGGGGGGGGGGGTGTGAATACTTTTTAACTGATTAAACAACCCCTAACCGCTCAAACAAACAATCATTGTAACAAAGTGCGGAATATAAAAGAAAGATATAATGCTTTGTTTTACTTGAGAAAACCCCAATAGGGTAAAAAACTCACGGGCCTAATTGCCAGTAGAACCCTTAAATCCACTAATTGCAAAAATGATTACAACCTAGGTTGACCACATTACACCCAATCAGATACTAATCCGTTCTTGCTACCCGCATGCCTTTAATAGTGATTTTAGGCTCTTGCTTGTATACTATACACGGCACATACAAGACTTAACTCTTAAGAGAAGAGATATGCAACCGAATGTGAATATGAGAATATTCTAAATGCATAAATGTTAGGTCAACACATTTAATGTGTATCTAATCATGTATGAATGATTCAAATAATTCTAGATATCATGTTTCTATATGTCATACATATAAATTAGCTATATGAAATAAATGCAAACCTAGATACAATAGCTATCACAATACAAAACCCAACAAACACACAAAGATCTCATCTTAAAGATAAAAACTCTAACTTTATGCAAACAAGTCATAAAAGAGTTATCTTGCTAAGCTAGAACACTAAAATAAATGGAGATGGTGTTCTACTTACCAAGTCATGTGTTTTGATGCAAACCCATGCAAGAATACATCCTAGATGAAGCTAGATGATGTTTAATTCACGAATGAAAGATGGGTATTTGGGTTTTGGTCAAGAAAGATTGAATCTTGGTGGCTTTCCTTGCAAGACACTCTTTTCCTATTCAAAGTTTTGAAAATTTTAGCTCTAAAAACGAAATGGGGAAGAAGAGATGTATATAAAGCAACCCTAAAGGAAACTACATTGTTTTGAAAAATTTGCAAAAAGACAAAGCAAAACAGACGTAGTGCACGGGTCCACTGCGCGGGTCCACTGCACAGGTAGGAACCCGCTCACTGACCCGCACACATGAGTTTTGCTACTTCGAGACCAACGAACATACCAACGAACCGGGGACCAAAATGCATCATGGCCAACTGCGCTGGTCTACTGTGCGGTTAGTGACCCACGCATAGGGACTTCGCTGGTTCAAGATTGCGAACATACCAGCTAGTCGGGGACCAAAAACACAAGAAGACAACTGCCTTGGTGGCTGCGTGGGTAGCTACCCGTGCACATGGACCAGCACACAAGGCCTATCAACGTGCAAAAACAAGCACATTAAGACGTGCGAGCGAGGATGCAACAACCACACTTAAGTTTAGATATGAAGTGCAAGTGATTGAAGGAATGCACATATGAGCATCAAGGAAAAAATGCATGTCAATACAAATACATGTAAGTGTGTGTGCAAAGTGTAAATGATGCACACATATAAGCAATGATGAACACAAATGCAAGGTGAACCAAGCATGCATGAGCAGAGAGTGTGTGTGTGCAACTAAATCTCTTCAAAGAGTTAAGCAAGTGATATACCTTCTTGAAACACTTTGGGATGTCCGGAAGCATGTCAATCACTATCACCTAAGCTACCCATTACATAACAATCCCAATGTGGTTTTGTCAACGAAATAAGCCAATCATAAAGTGAAGTACTTACATCGAATATAGTTCATAATTTATATTTGATTATAAGAAAAAGATCTATTGAAAATAAGAATTTTTTTTTATATTTAATAAAATGTTTTTATGTAAAACAGTAATGCTATAGATCCCACCTACAATCTCACCATTTCCATCACAACACACGTGGCGGTTGAGGTGTCACTTGGTGGGTGGACACACATTTATCGGTGAGTAAATACATGGGTAAGAGAGATAAGTACCAATTAATGTGTGTCCACTCATCAAGTAACACGTTATCTGCCATATGTGTTGGGATGAAAATGGTGGGATTGTAGGTAGGATGTTTAGCATTATTGAAATTGAATAATGATAAATATCCCACCTAAAATCCCACCTTTTTCATCCCAACACATGTGGCATGTGAGGTGTCAAATTGTGAGTGGATACACATTAATGATGCCCTACCACTTGTATCCACTCACCATTTGACATTTCTAGTGTCACATGTGTTGGAATGAAAAATGTGGGATTTTAGGTGAGATGTGTAGCATTACTGATTTTTATATATATATATATATATATATATATATATATATATTCATAATTTGGTTTTGAATTTATATTTAATATATAATTACATTTGCCAACAGAGGTATAGCTCAGCTGGTAGATAGAAGAGCTTGGAGCTTGGGCAAATGACTCTCATGTCAGTGGCTCGAATCCTATCAATGGCTAAAGCTTTCAAAAAAATACTTGGTCCTGGACTGATAGATATTGTCAAATATATATATATATATATATATATATATATATATAATTACATTTAAGAGGTCACAAACGACTTGTTTACCATGGCACCAAGAGCTCCTTCAGTTTACTTGTGGCCATCTTACATTTAAATTTTTAGAACTGCCCAAAAATTGCAATGTTGATGAGCTAAACCAAAAGACATGCTAATATGGAATACAAAAATTCAAGAGCAAGATAATACAACAACAATAATATTTGTTTACATAATGTTACAATGAACAAGGAGAGGAAACAAGGCAAAAGTTACAAAATAATTTGTACTAGACATATAGCTGAATTGATGAAGTTAGACAAAGTTCTACATTTTGTAAGCATCTCATCTGTTGTGAGTCAAGAGAGTTTATGCAATCAATAATGTGAGTTTGAGAGAGTCTATAGTGGTAGGCCTCATAGTTAAAAGAGTAATGTTCTTTAACTCAAGTCAATCAGATTTTGTCTTTGCCGTTTACTTCCGGACTCCTGGTTTTCATCTCCCTCTAATTTTCTCCTTAAAGTTTTTAAATCATCTTCGCTTACCTGGCCATTCAGTTTCTGATTCAATGCATAAGCTTCGGCCAACTTCCTCTTGCACGCTTTGCTTGCAGAATCATGAGAAACCACTACAGAGAAGATGGAAGTAAAGAAACAGTTAAGAGACACGGTATGCAAAGTCAAACCAAAATGAAAAGAAGTGTTATTGAAAAAACAGAGACAGAGAGTAGTTGCAAGATACTACAAGTTCGGCATGATGGATGGGTCCAAATATGTTAAAGAGTCCTATTTATAATGTTATAGGCACAACTGATATCCATTAGAAATCAGATAATGAGCTGTAGCCCAGATAAACAAACAAGAGTGAAAAAAACTTAATATAAGTATCAGATACTGAGATATTATCAAACCCAAAATAATAGCAATGCACAATAGGAAAAAATAAATTGATGAGTATCATAGAAACACACTGGAGTCAATTATGGGATGCCATACATGATAGAAAGCACTATTGTCCTCCCATTCCAGAGATAAATTAGTTCATATCCCACATCATGTTTTCACTGATAGGATTTTGAATTCATCCCTGTCCACTCTGCATGCATGCATATATTATCTTCCATGGTGATGAATTAAGTAACCACTAACCAGTCAATATTTTTGTTATAGAAATCATAATTAATCAAAATAATATTAATCGATCTCCACTAATAGAGAAAAAACGGATAGCTCTTATAAAGGAAACTGGATTTTGAATTAGATGTGTTTGCCCTTAGCTCTGCAGTAGTTGCTTATCAATGGACACTAGAAAATTTTCAAGGCAATCAAAATCCATTTAAGACAGCAACATTTCCCTTCATATACTCATTGTATGGGAAATTCTACTATTGACATCAGTCAGCCTAACATTACAAAGATATAGAACCAGCAATCGGGAGCCGAGCTTCTTGAGTGACAAGTCAAGATGAACCAGAAGGAACCAGATATGGTTCAGACCAGCAAGGGTCTACCCAGGAGAGAAGGTGGTCCGGTGTTTCCATGTAATGCTGATCAATAACAAATACAGGGTAGACAAATGCGGATCCTTTGAAGGCATACTCTAGAGTAGTGGTGGCAATTCGGGCCGGCCCGGCCCGTTAGGCCTGTATGTTAAACGGGTTGGGCCGGCTCTGCCCGTTAGTTGAAAGAGGGAGCTCGGCCCGGGTCCAAGGCCCGTTAAGGCTCTAACGGGCCTGTAATGGGCCGGCCCGTTAAAAGCCCGTCAGGCTTCCAATTTTTTTTTTAAAATTCAATATTATTTTTAAATTCAATTTTGAAAATTTTTTTTGGGCCGTAGGCTTTACGGGCCTTAACGGGCTCGGCCCCGTTTTTTCAAATGGGGCCCCGGCCTAGCCCGCCAGCTAAACGGGCTTGGGCCTGGCCCATTTTGCTAGCGGGCCGGGCCGGCCCAAGCCCGTAAAAAAACCGGGCCAGGCCGGGCGGCCTGTTTGGGCCCGGCCCAAATTGCCAGCACTACTCTAGAGTAGGGATGGGTGTGGGGGGCCATTGGGGCAAGGGAGGGTTCCCCCACCCCATCCCCATCCCCATCCCCATTTCTGAAACCTCCCCCCATCCCTGCCCCCAAACCCCATTTGGGGAAATGGGGATGAGGGTGTTTGGGGGGAGGTTCCCTTGCCTCCACCCCCGTCCCCCATTTCCCCCGTTCCCTCCATTTCCAATCCTAATATTTTTCAATCTGACATCCGAAATTTATAATTCTGGATTTGAAATTCGATCATTCTAATCGTTCGAATCACATTATTTCGTTATCTAATCTAATAAATAATCAAAATATACAATCTAAAATATATAATTGATTTAATTTAATTCAAAATTAATACAAATAACTGTAGTAATTTAGTATTACACATAAAAGTCTAAACAAATTTAAAAACTTCGATCAATCCAAAATATTTAAAATGTTTAGTGTGTACCATTGGTTAGTGGATGTGAATTAGTGTATTAGGGAGTTAGTGGGGTAGGTGAGTACCATGGGTTAGTTAGTGGTGGAATCAAGAATAATAAAGTTAAAGTTGTTATTTTTTTTAAATAATAATATTAAATATATATATATATATATATTATATACATTTGGGGAAATGCAGAAATATGGCCCCACCCCCATTTAAAGAGATGGGAAAATGGGGAAATGAGGGTGGGGTAGATCCCCATTTGGTTTTGGGCTCAAAATGTGCCCCCACCCCCACCCCCAAACCTCATTTGGGGGCAAAATTTGCCCCCAAATGGGGATGGGGCTCCGTAGGGGAAATGCTCATCCCTACTCTAGAGCCAGGTTGTCGTGGATCCGGAGCCTCTTTTTGAACCATATCAGCGAACGTGAACCAGTGGCCAACCCAGATGCTATTATCGGACTTGTATAGGGTAGCCAAGCTGATTTTGGTTTACAAAAATCTTATAATATGTTGGAAAAATTGAATGTGCTTCTCAATATACTTAGAAGAAGACATTTATAACGATGTTTTTTTTATACCCTTTAATGTGTTGATATTTTGTTTGGTAGGACTACATAAGACTTGTTTTTCATTTTACTATTCTTTCTTTATACACCGAATATAAAAATAATATAGGACTCTAAAGTCCAAGCCCAAGTAATAAAGATATTATAATTGATATTAGAATGAAATACATGAAATACAGATAATTGTAGTTTAATTGCTTGATGACTATCATCTTAAAAGTATATTGATCGCATCAAAATGGGCGCCCAGAATAGTACGGGGCTGTGGTATAGCACAATGATATATAAAGTTCGTTACACGGGGATTGATGTATTGTTTACCGAAATTGATCAATTCAACTACAATTTCGACAACTGAAATCAAGATGGTTCTGATTATACTACTCTAATTTAAACTAAAACAAGCTATAATTATGATGCAATTAATTAAACTAAACAAGCAAGCAAACAAACTCAAGCACTTGGATGCAAATATATGAGAATGAGGTTAAGGTCTTTGAATCCACCTATCCAATTCTCATCAGTTTTAGGCACATCATTAAAATAAAGTATGCAAGTGTGTATGTAGATTCGTGATACCCTCAATTAATCTCTACCCTATCTCAAGTGATAAAGACAATATTCAAATGCACCAACAATCTATTTCTCAATGGTTAATCGAACTACATACAAATTCATTAAGATTTATGGCACACAATTGAATCCTTGAAGCTAGCATCGCATATTTCTATCTTACCAACTCCTATCACTCATTTCATCAAGCACGTTGTGTGTTTCTCCTCTGGGTACATCACACAAGAACCAAGCAATTACCAAATGCTAGCTACACATTCAATAATAATTAAGAGCATGAAATAAGTTTACACAACACAAACAATAGTGATAAAGTGACGACATTTATTAATGATTCATGGAAAAGGTTTCATCTTGGCCTTAGCCAAGATGGATTTAGTTCATATTACAAGACATGGCTACAAAAGATATGAATTTCAGGCAAGCCATAACAAGATACAAGTGAAAATATAAAGGGAAAGGTGGAGAGAAAACTATAGTGAAGAACTCCTCCTCTTTTGGTGACTTGATGTGCTTGACTTGCTTTCTCTTTTGATACTCCCCTTTATGCTCCAAGGTTGGGTTTTTATGGTGGGAAATGGTGGGAAAGTTGGATATTTGGTGTTTGGTGAAGTGGATTTGAAGTTTGGAAGATGGATTTAAGGTTGGATGTGGTGATTTTGTGATTTGGAAGGTAAATGTGTGTTCTTGAGTGTTTAGAGTGTTAAGGGTCCTCGAGCCAGAGGTCCCTAAGAATGAGAGGAAATAAGGTATATGTAGGGTGTGGGAACTAGGCATTAAAACCTAGAAATTCTGCTAATGTGGCTCATTTGCGCGGTTCGTGCGCACTACGCTTCAACGCACGAAAAACGTAACATTTTTGGAGCAGATGTGCACTACGCTTTAATGCACTACGCTTTAATGCACGAACAACGCAACATTTCTGGAGTAGATGCATACTACGTGCACACTACGCTTTAATGCACGAACAATACAAAATTTCTAGAGCAGATGCGCATTATGTGCACACTACGCTTTTACTCACAAACAGTGCAACATTTCTGGAGCAGATGCGCACTACGCTTTAACGCATGAACAACACAAAGCTGTCTTCATTCTTCAACAACTTCAATTCAGCTATGATTTCTTCCAATGATGCACAAACACCTTTGGACATCTACTATGACCTACACAAGCTTATTTAGCTATTAAATACATCGGTTTTACCCGAAAAATGAAAGCAAATGATAGGAAAAAAGGGCTACGCCAAATGTAAAAATATGTATTATCAAATACCTCCAAACCCATCTTTTGTTCGTCCCTGAGCAAAACCAAAACAAACAAAAATAAAACCTAATCTGAAATAAAATTAACCTATCAAGAAAAACACTGCTTTCGTTGGTGACACGATGGCCCTTTGTTGGTTGCAAAATAGCAAACAAAAATAATAAAACCTTGCAATTGCACTAATCGTAAACTATAGCACAACGGAAAAGCAAGGATTGTTCCCACGGAGAATTAATTACTTACTAAAATAATGAGTTTATCTATGAAACTCTAGGACTCTAATTTTACTAAAAATAAGAAAACAAAATCATTTAACGCACACACACACACAAATAGGGGTTTTGATTTTTTTATTAAAACTAAAGAAAATTAAATAACAATAAATAAAACGCAACATAAAATCTAATGAGGAAAAATATGTGGAAAAACACTAGTTAGGGCCTTCTATCCACCATTAAACAATCATCAAATCCATAGACAATAATGAAGTTAGTAAACAATCAAACATGAAGAAGATATTCATGACAAGGTGTTGGCATCCCACTAGAGTCGTATAGATTCTCTCTTAGTTAGTAGGTAAATCACATGGCATCTACATAAATACATGTATTCCAAATTATAACCTAGCATGTACATCTACTAGATTTAATAATAGGAATCCATTAAGAACAAAGAGAATATGAATATCACACAAACCCTAGAATATGACATTTATTCCAAGTAATTCATGAATCAATTTCTCTTAATTGGGTCTTATTTCAATTAATTGTTGCATGCAAGAATATGTCTGTGTGGCATTCGAACGCTATCCTACAATGTAGATCCTAAAATCATGCTCCTAAGGTGATCAATCAAATAAACACAATAATAGAAAAACAATTTTTTTGGAGAAATTGAAATCATTATGTAAGAAAAATAGTACTTCATTAAAACACAAACTGGACTTGGAATTGAAATCATGTTTATGGCTTCAAGTTAGCCCTAACTAATATAGAAATTAGCTAGAAATAAAACTAGATAAATAAATAAAAATATCTAATCCAAAGAAAGGTAGAAAAAGAGAATGTTGATGGAGTCTTCAATCTTCAACTCTCTTTTCTTCACACTTGTATAAAACTCTTGATATTTATAGGTGATTCTCCTTGTAGATTTCTAATTTGCTTTGTTGTAGGAAACACACCAAGTAGGAAATAAGATTTAAACAAGGAATGATAATCCTTTCCTAACTTGGATTTCCTCTTTGATTCCTATTTCAAGTTTAGGAAGTTTCCCAAACATATCTTGATCTTCTAAAGTTATTAGGAATTGATTTAGGAAGCTCTGGGACAATTCGGAACCAATTCTGAGTGAAAATCCGTAAAAAATAAGTAACAACCACTATGGGTGTCACGGTGCTCTTGACAGTGGAAAATATTGGTCCTGGCCGCTATGAGTCTGTGACTACCGCTGTGGAAATTCACAGCGGTTTGACAGCGGTTATGCTTTCTAACTCTGACATTCGGTTACTAAAATGGTCTAACTTCCATTAGAAAACTAAGTTTGACGAACCGTAAAGTGCGCCGGAAAGTAGACATTTGGGGCTTTCCAAAAACATATAGATCTCAACCTTGTTTGAAATGAGGAGGGAGATATGATATTCACAAGTTGGATGTGCTGTAGAGGCATTTCTCAAAACTTTCTCTAAAATCACCTTTTTGTCTTCAAAATCACTCCAGGAGCTATCTTTTACACAATCTCAACAAACACATTAAAATATTCAATTTCACTCAAGAACAAAATATAAAACATAGGGATTATGGGTCTCAAATATCAACATTTATCGACCTAACACACTTAGCACGTGCCACAAACCTTTTAAACAACTAGGCAATCCCTAGAGGACTAGTGAAGTCTTGTGAAGGCCTACGGAACGGTATCCACAAACGTCATTCCTCCTGAGCCAACTAAAGAAAGAGATGCGACAAGGGGTGAACCGAAGTGGAGGCACAAGCATGCTAAGAATACTAAGAGGAGGTTAGAATTATGCAAGCTAAGGTGCTACAACCAGAGAGATTTCAATTCCATACTTCTTAATGAACTCAGATTCAAAAGCATCGAACCCAAGAGTCTCACGATAACATTTCGCTTTGATTATATACCTTTCAGGATCTCTCTCATTTTACCACTCAGAACCTAGGTTCACTCAACAAACATATGCGGTTGGAAGTTATGCATAAGAAATTTTCACATGTTACACACATATGATGAATTTGGAAAACCGTTTGATTTTAAATGCAAATGGACCACAAGAACAGAATTGAACATTAAGAACAAGAGCAAAGCACCATAGAACACCTTCACCCATAAGCAAGGCCCCTCCTAAAGATCAATTAGGACTTCTTTTAGGTTCAAGTGATGTTGTGATTTTATTGGTGATGGAGAGGCTAGGTGGTTATGGTATTGTAGGCAAGCTAGTGATGTTGCTAAAGAATTCCATGTGGCAAGTTCTTCACACTTTAATCGAGCGTCTAGGCATGGATCTTAACTGTTAAGCACTTTGTGCTATTTGTGGTTGCTTTACATTTTGGCAACTTTTTACATTTTGATCATATAAGGCTTTTGTGCTTTTCTTTTTAGCATTTATTATTTATTTCATTTTAAGCCTTTTTCCTTACGCAATTTAAACTTGTTGTCTAATGTACACGTGATGTGTTAAATCTTGTCATAAAATACTCATTCGCAAGTGCACGAATTGTGAAGATAAGTACATCGGCAAGTAGAGATCGTTCTCATGAGGAAAAGTGATTTATTAATTAAAACTAATTCTAATTAAAGTTAAACTAAAAGTAACTGAGAGATTTGTTTGAAAATTGAATTAAACTAAAACTAAATTAAATTAAACTAAGAAAGCAGTTAAAGAATTTGGTGTTTGTGATCAACAGATGGAAAACCAGGTAATCGATGCTCCCCATATGTAATACTCAATGTTCATCAATTAACTACATTAACAAGGTTCAATCCAAATTCAGGGTTCATTCTCATCTTAATTATGGTATTGCCGTTATTCATACTCGGGTTTAACCATATGTTTTCAACCACTACTCACCCTTTTCCAAGGTATGAGCAATAACCAAAAACCCATTACGTGCAAGAATTTGTGAACCAAAATTGTCTCGCATATTCCTGTGTCAAGAACAATTATACTTATTCAATTGAAAAGTAATTAAAACTACCTATATTCTTATAGCTCAATCTCAATTAATAAATTACCCAAACCCTAGACAAGTATCAATTAATTTCCATAGATCAATACAAGTCAAGAATAAGATATATAATGAATTGAATAAATCTGAATTTGAATTAATAAATAAAAGTTTGGAGTTTGAATCATAACACGAGCATCACATAGGTTTACATCGATTCCCTAATATGGATTTAGTTACACATAATGAAAATAGTAAGACAAGATATAGAAACGATATAACCCATCTTGGCATTCAATGAGTTCTTCAAGTTTTCAATGATGAATCTTCTTCGTCTTCAAATCTTCAATGTGTAAAAATGGATGTGTGAATTGTGTTTTGTCAGTTGTATAGAGATGTAGAGCTTGGATACCAAAATTAAGGTTCAAAGATGGATACCAAAATGATGTCAGTTGTATAGATGCTAGGCCATGTCCTTAAACAACAAGGAAATCAATTCCTTTTTAGAACTCTACCTTTTTAGGATTTTACTTCTTTCCTAATCCATCAAAATTGATTACTTATTGAAGGAAGATAAGGATTAGGTGTCAACTTGCTTCCCAAGACTCTCACTCATGTCTAAGAAAGTAATATTTTCAGTTTCGATAACTTGCAAAATAAATCCCATCACTATTCACGGATTTTATGACTGACTGATCTGCGCAACAGGTACTAAAATAGAAATAACTTCTTCTAGAAACTTCGGATCGATGAGCTATAAATTGGGTTGGAAACTAGACTTCCTAGGCTTCATATCCATATGTAGTAGAACAAACAATTCAACCAGAGCTAAGAGAGATGTCCTTCACAACATAGATCATCTACACTGTCTCGGGAATCGCTGTCATACCGCTGTGGAAATTCACAAAGGTTTGAGAGCATGTTCTTCTGCCTTTTTGAGCACCGTTGATACCGCTATCATAATTAATAGCAGTCTTGACATCAATCAAGGAAAATTTCACATAAGTCCCTCAATTCTTCAATAATTGCTCTTTTCGTCTAAAATTCTCCAAACAGATCATAAAGAACCAACAACCTGAAAATGCTCAAATAAACTAACTAAATACCTAAAAAACTTGAGAAACAAGCAATCGATTGGAGGAATGGGGATCAAAAACATATAAAAATAATGACCGATCAACATGCTACTTTGCAAATGACTTCTTGGAGCTTCATTTCTCTATTTTCTCTAGCCATATGGGTGGTCTAGTGTTTGGGTATAATGTGGTTATGTGAATATGATATGGGAGGGTATAGTGATTTTTTTAGTTTGTAGGTCTACATAGTTGGGACATTCAAGGACACACATAAGGCAAGGGACATGTTTGGCTATTTTTAGTGACTAACATGCATGGCCTACGTCATCTTTGCAGGCACGAGTCAAGCAAGCAAACATAGGAGAAACTTGTGGTGATGCTCTTAAATGGTCGTTCATTAATGCCCAATGCAATGGAATGAGGTCCTTTTTCATTTTTATGCTTAGTTATCTACAAAAAGAGAGTTTAAGATTTGTCAGGAAAGGTTTTTTTATTATTATTATTATTTGGCACTCATAAGGACGCTATTTAGGTTATGGCCTTACATAGGTAGTCTCCACTAATGATCTAGACATCTTAAGCATGATACCCATTCACTGAGGCACCTTAGAGTTTGGTAAGGTGCGTGCAAGCAATGTGGTTTAGCTTTAACTAGCACCATTGTTAACCTAGACTCAGGAAAACAAAGCATACAGAGATTGCCTCCAACGGCACAACCCAAAGGTATCTCAATAAGCATGATAATTGCTACAAACTTTGGCTTAATAAGCAGGAGAACGGACAAAACTTGATTCTACAAACACGCAGTCATGCACAAATTGAAAGAAATTTGAACAAAGCACATGAAACAATCATGCAAGACACACAAAACAAAGGACAGTCACTAATTGCCTGCACCCCCAAACCTAAACAAAACATTGTCCCCAATGTTTGCATATATAGAAGGATTGGACAATGTAGGCTTAGAAGAGGGAAATAGGTCAAAAGACAATGCTACACAAACATAAAACAAAACTAAAAACTAGGCACAATATAACGCCGCACACTTAATTCTAAGCTAGATATAAAAGGTACTAAAAGAAACAAAATAGAAAAAAAAAAGAAAAAAAAAGAAAAAAAATTGCAAGATTTAACAAATTGCTATAAAGTTAAGAGCAAAAAAAAGTTACCTAGGTGGGTTGCCTCCCACCAAGCGCTTGGTTTAACGTCTCGGCTAGGCGCATTTAGCTCATTTCATCAATCTGGTTCACCAGTTGGTGCAATATCATCACCATCTTTCTTTCTCAACTTATGGGAGGCATAAAACATCCTCACCTAAAACCCATTCACTTTCCTTGTTTCTTCAACTGAACAAAAAGCTTTCCTCCTCTTATCCCTTTTGTCACCCCTTTCTCTCAAATGTGATTCTTGATTTTTTGCTCATGACACCACATGAGACCGGTTTACGACCTCCTCTACCATCTTTGTTAATTATACTTTGAATCACACAAGCTTCAAGTGGCTTTTTTAAGATGTCACTTTTTACAATTAACTCCTTAGAAGAATTCAAAACATCCACCATCAAACACTTTTCTGGTTATGGGAGGCTATTGGTGATTTTGAACACATCAAAAACTTCTTCTTCATCGTCCATCCTCAAAGTGAGTTTATCTTCTTTTAGATCAATCAAGGCTCTTCCCATCTTTCAAAACAGTCTTCCTTGGATCAAAGGGATCTCAATATCTTCTTTCATGTCGAGAACTACAAAATTAGCTGGGGGATGGAATTTCCCTACTTTCACCAACACATTTTCAAGCACAACCCTCAGATAAGTGATCGATCTTTCAGCTAGTTGTAGTGACATATGAACATGATTCACTTCCCCTATGCCTAATTTATTAAACATCGAGTATGACATCAAATTTATGCTCGCTCTCAGATCACATAATGCTCTCTTGAACTCGGAGTTCCCTATAGTGCAAGAAAGTGTTAAACTTCTGAGATCCTCTAACTTTAGCAGGAGTTTCATTTAGAGGATGGCGCTACAGTCCTCTATAAGAGCTACTATTTCTAAATCTTCCAATTTCTACTTCTTTGCCAGCAACTCTTTCAAGAACTTTACATATTTTGGCATTTGTGCCAAAACTTCTATGAATGGAATACTATAGTGAAGTTTCTTAAAAATTTCCAAAAACTTAGCAAAGTTCTTAGCATTTTGATTCTTTTTAAGTCTTTGTGGGTACGGGATGGGTGGCACATAAGCCTTGACTTGGGGCGGATGAGATAAATCAAATGATGTGGAAGGAAGATCATCCTTCTTGTTCTCATCATCCTTTTGCACTTGAGAGATTGCATATTCATCTTCAAGTGGTAAGTTCTTGTTAACCTCTCTATCTATGTCCTCAACCCCACCCGGGTTCTCAACCACCTTTCCATTTCTCAAGAAAATAGCATGACATTACTCTTTTGGGTTGGTCACCATATCACTAGGTGGAGTCCCTTGTTGTCTAGCTTGGTAACCTCTAGCTATTTGGCCAATTTGAACTTCAAGATTTTGTATAGCGGCTTGAGAGTGCTGTGCTGATTGGTCAACCTTGATATCCAACTTCTTTAAGGCTAAATCTTGTGTCTCCATACAAACATCAAGTTTGTTCATGTACTTGGAGAATAGGTCATCAAGTTTTGGTTTTCTTTTGGCTTGGTTTTGAGGATATTGGTTTGGAATTCCGATTTGTTGATTGGGGAAAGCTTGTTGGAGTCCATGTGGCTTTATATGGGCTTGAAGTTTGGGGAGGTTGAGGTTGATTGTTGTTGTCCCTCCAAGAGAAATTGGGATGGTTTCTCCATCCGGGATTGTAGGTATTGGAGTATGGATTATTTTTTGGGTTAGCATTTTGGTGGAATTGGTTTTGATTGTAATTGACAAAAGACATTTATACACTTAATGGTAGAGCAAAGAGGCTTCCAACTTGACAATCGGTGCTCTTATGGGATCCCATACAATAATCACGACTCAACATGTTGACTTGGGCCGCATTTGTACTTGCTCTGGAAATTTGCACTCCACTTGCTAAATTGCTTAGTTAACATCTCAAGTTGTGCTTTCAAGGATGTCACCTCATCCACTTCACGTACACCGGCTGCCTTCCTTGGTAATTGTTTATCACCTCCCCATTGGCTATTGTTAGCAGCCATCTCCTCCAATAGCTCATAAGCCGCATCAACGAGTTTGTACATCAAAGCACCTCCGGATGAAGCATCCACTAAGCACCTTGTGGTGAGGGTCATTCCAGTGTAAAAAGCTTGAACAATTTGCCATAATGGAAGTGTATTGGATGGGCATCTCTTTATTATTAAAACGTTCTCAAGCCTCATAAAGTGATTCATTATTGAATTTAACAAAGGAAGTGATTTCATTTTGGAGACGAAGTGCTTTTGTCGGTGGCAAATACTTGTTGAGGAATCTTTGAGCTAATCCCACCCAAGCAGTGAAAGAATCTGGTAGAAGTGTGTTCAACCATGCTTTTGCTATATCCTGTAAAGAGAAGGGAAAGAGCTTCAATCGGATTGCATCTTTTGAAACTCCATTGTACTTAAATGTCTCACATATGTCATCAAAGCTTTAAAGATGAGCATTCGGATCATCGTTCGATAAACCACTAAATTGGCAAGTTGTGGTTATCATTTGCATGACGGCGAGCTTGATCTCAAAGTTATTAATGGCCACCGTTGGTCTCCAAATTGATAACTTATTTTAGTCCACTCTAGGCATTGAATAGTCCCTCAATGCCTTAACTTCAACATCTTGAACCCTACCTTGACCAATCCTAACTTCATCATTTTCAACCCGACATTGACCTACATCCGGATTGTCGTTCATCATGGTGACTCGGTTTCTTGCTTCCTTTCTCTTACTTCAAGCCAACCTTTCAATTTCTGGACAAAATTTTAAAGGACACGATCTGTTACCCCATGTATTTTGGTGCATACAAGAGTAACCGCCTGAAAATACAAAAAACACGAACACAAAGTATAAGGTTTAAATTAGTAGAAAACCAACTAGTATCGATATCAATAAACCGTTCAATCCCAAGCATCAGCACCACAAATTGATCACACCAAAATGGTTGCCCACAATAGTACTGGGTTGTGGTGTAGCATAATAATAAATAAAGTTTGTTCCATGGGGATTGATGTAATGATTACCGAAATTGATCAATTCAACTACTATTTAGACAATTGAAATCAAGATGGTTATGATTACTCTACTCTAATTTAAACTAAAACAAGCTATAATTATAATGCAATTAATTAAACTAAACAAGCAAACAAACAAACTCAAGCACTTGGATGCAAATATATGTGAATAAGATTAAGACCTTTAAATCCACCTATCCAATTCTCATCAATTTTAGGCACATCATTAAAATAAAGTATGCAAGTGTGTAAGTAGATTCGTGATACCCTCAATTAATCTCTACCCTCTCTCAAGTGATAAACACAATATTCATATGCACCAGCAATCTATTTCTCAATGGATATCTGAATTACATACAAATTCATTAAGATTTATGGCACACAATTGAATCCTAGAAGCTAGCATCGCATATTTCTATCTCACCAACTCCTATCACTCATTTCATCAAGCACGTTGTGTGCTTTTCCTCTCGGTATATCACACAACAACCAAACAATTATCAAATGCTAGCTACACATTCAATAATAATTAAGAGCATGAAATAAGTGTACACAACACAAACAATAGTGATAAAGTGATGGCCATCATTAATGATTCATGGAAAAGGTTTCATCTTGGCCTTAGCCAAGATGGATTTAGTTCATATTACAAGATATGGCTGCAAAAGATATGAATTTCAGGCAAGCCATAACAAGATATATGTGAAAATATAAAGGGAAAGGTGTAGAGAAAACTATAGTGAAGAACTCCTCCTCCTTTTGTAACTTGATGTGCTTAACTTGCTTCCTCTCTCGATACTCCCCTTTATGCTCCAAGGTTGGGATTTTATGGTGGGAAAGGTGGGAAAGTTGGATATTTGGTGTTTGGTGAAGTAGATTTGAAGTTTGGAAGATGGATTTAAGGTTGGATGTAGCGATTTTGTGATTTGGAAGGTAAATGTGTGTTCTTGAGTGTTTGGAGTGTTAAGGGTCGAGCCAGAGGTCCCTAAGAATGAGAGGAAATAAGTTATATATAGGGCGTGGGAATTAAGGCATGAAAACCTAGAAATTTTGTTGATGCGGCTCATTTGAATGGTTCGTGCACACTACGCTTCAACGCACGAACATTGCAACATTTCTGGAGCAGATAGTGCGCGCTACACTTTAACGCACGAACAACGCAACATTTCTAGAGCAGATGTGCACTACGCTTTAATGCACGAACAACACTAAGCTATCTTCATTCTTCAACAACTTCAATTCAGATCCGATTTCTTCCAATTTTGCACAAACACCCTTGGACATCTACTATGATCTGCACAAGCTTATTTAACCTTTAAATACATTGGTTTGACCCGGAAAACGAAAACAAATGATAGGAAGAAGGGGCTACACCAAGTGTATAAAATAGGCATTATCATATATCAATTGTTTTTTGAAAATAAATATTTTAAATTATAAATATTTGTAATATATTATTTATTTTATTGATTATCTATAATAGTATTTTTTATTATTTTAAAAGTTTTAGTATAACAAATATATATTTTATAAACAATTTTGTTTTAATTTTTTTTATAAAAATATAATACAATGTAATACTGGTATGCACCAAAGACATGATTGTGTTAGCATAATCTAATACAATACAATCCAATACAGTCTAATTATCTAATCCAATACTATATAGTACGATGTACCAAACCTGCCCAATTAAATACATGAAAATCTTTTTACACAATTGGAAAGCCACAAACACCATTTAATTTCTTACACACCAACATGACAATACAATCTGATTCAGTCTTCAAATCCTTCCAAATACCACTAGTTTTCTTCAGATCTGATCTTCAAACACTCCTGGAAACACACTCAAGTACAAAATTAAGATTATTTTCTTGCATTAAAGAATTGCACCCTACGGCAGAAAATATATAAATTTATATATTCAAAATTTATTGCAGAATTAAAGTTATGTCAGCCTTCGACAGAAAAAACAATGTAATCATTCTGATATGAGGATGTAAAGTCATGTCCATTTTATGTAATCAAAATAACAGCCTTTCCAAATAAAAAAAGTGTAAAAGTTATATTGTTATTTAAGTTAGGAAACTTAAATGACACCACTAGTTTAAAATATACACTTTTATGTATCCATCATCTTGACAACTATTATAAAGATTGAGACATTGCGTAGTATAGTTTGGAGCAGTTATAAAAGAAAAACTATTAACTTTTCTAAACCATTGGATTTCATATTAATGAACTTTCATCAGAAGCTGTGTAATATAATATAGCATGCATGTCCTTTTGCTAAATGTATCATGATGAGGTGCGCGTTATTATAAAGGGGAATTTTCTAAACTAACCATTTGATCATAAGAAGTATTGTTTTTAACCCTATTTTTTATTTTCCAATTATTGTTTTTAGTATTGTTAGGAGTACAAAGTCTAAAGTACCCCCATATTTAAAAAGCGATACATGTTTCACTTTCTTAAATTTGTTTCACATTCGAAACAAATGTTTCACTTTAGAAAGTTAAATAAAGGTCTGGAAAGTGAAACATCCTTTACTTTTGAAAGAAATATATGTTTCACTTTACTTTCAAAAACTGAAAATGAAACATCTGAAGAAGATGTTTCACTCTAAGTGAAATAGTCAACTTTCCAACACATAATATGTCTCACACTATGTTTCACTTTCCAACGTGACACACTGCGTATTAAAAAAAAAAATTTCACAAAAACCCAATTTCAACCATTTTCTACCCACCAAACTTCAATTTTTTTAAATATAATTTGAGGCTAACCCAACAACATAACCATGGAATAAGTAAAAATTCAATTAAAAAAGCAAAATTTACATATTTTGAACTAGGTTGAAAAGATTTCAAACACAAAATCAATTATATCTCATTCCGTTTTTTTCGTCAAAATCTAACAAAGATTTCCGCGGATTTCTCAATACGAAAATGTTGTTTAATAACAATTCGATCAAAATAAGGATTTTATATAGTAGGTTTTGATTGCAGAGAAAGAATAGCTTGAAGAAAAGTTAAAGAAGAGCAATAATGTAGTTGGATGGTTATTTAGTGAAAAGAAATTAATATGAATGGTTGAAAACAAAACTTTTATGGGAAAAGGATAAAAACAAAAATCAATAGTTTAAATGGATCATTTTTGGTGATTATATTTTCACTTCATCATTCAAGAATAAAAAAAGAATTAAAATATTAAAAAATGAAATACTTATATGATTGGAGAAATATTGGATGCATTACCGGCAATCAATAATAGGGTTGAAATTTGGAAGTAAAAGCAAGCTTAGTGTCTTCATCTTCCCACTCCAACTTGTCCCACCAAGCTCTGAATCCTTTAATTGCCGTTAAAGTACTCTTGGCACTTTCAGCACTCAAAGGGAGTTTCCTTAGACTTTGGCAGCTGTATGCTGATATTTGTTGGAGGGAAGGAAAGGGCATGGCTCGTCGGCATATTCTCTTTAACTTTGGTAGATCACGAAAATAAACTTTTTCAAGATTTGAGAATATCTCGACAGCTTCTTCAATTTCTGAAGACCCAAAGTCGCTTGCTATTATTTCTTCCAATGACTCACAATCCATTACATAAAGAAATCGAAGTCGTGGAGCGTATATAAGCCATGTCAAATTCTCCATTGCACACCCCCAGATATTTAGATTCTGAAGGTTATGGAAGCAGTTAACATCTGATCTCTGCATTCTCTCCTCATTCTCCAAACAAATTTTAACTTCCCTCAAACTAGGACAAAATCTTATATAAAGTGATTCTAGATGCTCCATTCTTCGCATAGTTGAACATGAGATATCAAGTGAACGCAACTCCTCGCACATGCATATTGATAGTCGTGTAATACAATTTTGTAACTTGGGAGAGGACATAAATTTAAGTACAGAGTAGACATCTGAGAAGGTGAGACCGATGGCGGTTATCTTTTCCAAACATTCCAACTCTTCTAGGATCAATTTCGTATCAATCTTGCAATAATAATTAATGCACCTGTATATTTCTAAAGATGAAAGACTTGATATCACTCCCAGCGGAATAACTACCGGAACCGTCATTTCATCTAATAATAATATCCTTAGCTTTGTCAAATTCATAACTTCAATCGGCAACTTATTTAGCAGGGTATTGGACAGATTAAGATAATGCAAGTTAATCAATGCACCGATTTCAACAGGCAACTCCCTTAATTTCTTATTATTTGACAAATTCAAAACTTCCAATGTATGAATTGATTGGAAGAGTGTACCTGGTAATGTCGTCAGTGTCGAACCTCTAACAAAAATGGTTTGGAGACGTGGACAAACAACCGGTATTTCAATGAGAAATTGTGTACTATCACCATGCAATGATACTCTTACAGCCTCCTTCCATTTAGCAATCCCTTGCGATTTGATTAATCCAATGTGTTCCTTTACCAAAATCTCATTCCCATGTTCACGAGCTAACCAATGTGCCATGTCACGAAGAACATCATGCATCTTAACATGATCTTCTTCATAACTTATGTGTTCACCATAACTTCCCTCTAAAAGACAAGCAAGTTTCAAACTGTTGATAATGAATCTTCCTCTTTCTTGTGCCTCATACATGTTATCAAAGTCATCTAAGAATCCCTCTCCAATCCAAAGTTCAATAAGTTCCCTATTACTAATGTCATGGTCTTCCGGGAATATTGAACAATATAGAAAACAAGTCTTGAGTTTATTGTCACTCAAGCTATCATAACTGAACCTTAAAGTAGGAAAAATGTCTTTCCCCATTTCAGAAAACTGAGATGGATAACTCTTTAATACATTGATGGTGCACCTCCAATCATCAGGCATCGTCCTGCTAGCCATGGCACGCCCAATAGTAACAAGAGCAAGTGGCAAACCGTCGCACTCTTCAGCTATAATTTCAGCAAGTTTTGGTAATTCATGATGAGAGTTTAGTACATCTTCACCCACTTTTTGTCGAAACAATCTCAGGGCAGCTTCTTTTGGTAAACCATTCAATTTAAATCTTGCATTAGCTTCCATTTTACCACATACTTCTCCTGATCGAGTTGTAAACACTATTTTAAATCCATTTTGGTTGTTTGAACAAGAAACTCCCAATTTTGATAGTTCTAGCCGATCCCATAGATCGTCTAATAACAACACAAACCTTTTATTGCGCAGTCTTTCCAGAATTTGAGCAGCTCTCTCTTCCTCATTCTTATTTCTCCATGTTTCATTAGAGATGTCTAATTTGTGTCGTATGGTTTCTTGAATTTTGTCCAACTTCACTTCTTTGGACACCACAACCCAAATCACAACATCGAAGTTATGACTTGTTTCAAGAAACCTATTGTTAAGTTTCTTTAGGAGTGTGGTCTTGCCGACACCTCCCATACCATATAACCCAATGATTCTCACTTCGTGGTTTTCAACACATTTCCAAACTTCATCAAGGCTGGATTCCATCCCTACAGTCTTCTCCATAGGCATCTCATCTATCATGGGCAACGGTACCTTGTCAACAACAACAAGAGAAGAGCCTTTCTCTATTAATTTTGTAACAACATCAATCTCCTTACTTACTTGCTTTCCAAGCTTGTAGCTGGTGCAACAATGTCTGGGACAACAACTTCCCAAACATTTCTGATGGATTTCTTCATCTCCTTTCTGCAAAATGGCGTCCACCTCTTCTAGTTTGTGTTGTACCCTTTCGAGCCAGCCTTTCACTTGATTGGTACGTGCTGCATATTGTTGCTGCTCTGCTAAATCAGCCCTTGTCTCAACATCTTTGCTGATATCTTCCAGTTCACGCTTCAAGTCTCTCAAAGAGTTTAAGTTGTCCTGGAGGTCACGGATGTAAACAGAACGATTGGCAGTGCAATCCCACAATCGAGTGACAACGTCCAAGATTGGGCTTACACAATCCATGGCTATGTGTTTGCTTTCGTAATCTGCAGCTTGAAAGCTTGTGATAGCATGTGGGTTACAAATTTACAAGAATGAAATAATTTTAATAATTGTAAGCTTCTTGTTATTTGATATTGATGGACAATGTGATGTCTGCTTTCCAGCCCCACACAGCTGTAATGCAATTGATGGAGTTGATTTGTACATTTGCTAAAAGTTAATTATTACGAGAATCGGAGCCCCACTTCTTTGTTTACATTAGATCACACTGATTATTTTTATCTTATCTACTTTCTTTATGCTTTTGCATTAGTTAAAGCACTAATTGATTCCTACTTTCTGGAAGCACTTATTGTCAAACACATTGTTTTGTTCTTTAGCAGTGAATTAACATGATATGTTCCTTGGCAGCACTTAGTGCTAGCTAATACGTAACAAAAAACTAGTGGTGATAGATAACAGTGAAGGACGTTGCACACCAACATATATACAATACAATCTGATATATTCTTCAAATCAAAACCCTTCTAACTTTCCTTGATTAACCCCTTCATCAGATTCTAGTTTTTTGTTACTAGCTAGCACTAAGTGCTGCCAGGGCCCAGGGAACATATCAAGTTAATTGACTGCTAAAGAACAAAACGAAGTGTTTGACAATAAGTGCTTCCAGAAAGTAGGAATCAATAAGTGCTTTAACTATTGCAAAAGCATAAAACAAAAAAACAAAAAAATTCTCCACAAAACAAAACCCGAAATTGAAACAAACAAAAACAAATATTTGAAATTGGAATCACCATCATCCGTTCATCATCATCAACACCCACACCATCTCCGGATATCAACACCCACACTTCCACCCCATCAGAAATCAAACCCACTCCAACTCCCTCACCATCTTGTGTTTTGGTTCTGGTTTAGATATTTTTTAACTTTTAAATATTTGTAATGAAATGTGAATTTTTAGGCTAGTGATTCGATATACTGTGTTTTTATTTTGTTTTGTTGATGATAAAACAAGCGAAAGTATGACGAAAATAGAAGAATAAACGGTGGAGATATTATCTCTTTTTTGTTTGAAAAACAAAATTACTATTTTTATCAAATCTACTTTAAATTTTTATTATTACTTTTTAATTTTAATATTTGTTAAAAAATAATAATTTAAGATTATTTTTAAATTTACCTAACTACCCTTATCCATTTATATAATGGAATTTCTAACCGGTGGATATTTGTCAACTCTTGGTTAATGTTGGGACACATATTAACACATAGGATAATGCTCACCCCTTTAAACGGAGCGAGCAAAAATGAATTCCTTACATCTTGTATAATAAATAGGCAATGAGCTGATGATTATGGTTCTCACTAATAGTGGTGGCAAAATGGGCTTCGCTTGGAGGCCAAGCCCGACCAAGCCAAGCCTAATCGGCTTACTCCACAACCAGGCCATGCCTGGCATGGTCTGGCTCATAGCAGGCCGGACCGAGGCTTGTATAAAGCTGCAGGTCCTGCCATGCCTTATATATGAGGCATGTAGGCCAATATTTTTTTTTAAAAAAAATAATAAAACAATATATATTAATATATGCATAAATAAACGAAATTAAATTTGTAGTGAAATGGTTAAGTCACACAACCACTCCCCAACAACACTGACTCAATTCCCACCCATATATATATATATTAAATCTATACAGGCGGCCCCGACTTGGCTTGTGGCAGCCAGGCCGTGCCTGGGCCCACCGCCTACAGTCCGACCGTAATCTTATTTTGACAAGGTTCTCTTTTAGTGTAGTTGTTCTCCCTAGATGTCGTTGTTCAGCTATTCGACAATGTTTTCACTCTGGTGGAAGACTGGGTGAATTTATCGATATGGCATCGCCATCCTCAAGCCCTGTTCGCTTTTTGAGTCGATACGTTTTGAGCCAATTGAGAACACTCGGCCCATACTTGGCGCGTGCCTGAGTCAATGGTATTTATTATAAACTTGGCGAGAGGTATTTAAAAAGATCCCATTTTTGTCATTATCTTCATTAATGCAGTAATTATAAGGCTTTTATCAACCCAATATCTTTTGGCGTGTCGTGATTATACCCGCAGATGCTCGAGTAGGCTGAGAATTGAGTCTCCTGATGGCGACATTTGGAGGCTCGAAGTCTTCTTCAGATGACATGTGCCTATGTTTTAGTAGGTTTGTCAGATGAATTTTTCGGATTACGTGATTTGATCATTCTCACATGGCATCGCCCAAGACTTTATGTTTTCCCGCTTTAGACACGTGTTCTTGTTTTGGGAGGTTTGTCAGGCGTATTTTCTGGATTACGTGATTTGATCATTCTCACACGCCATCGCCCATGATTTTATGTTTTCCCGCTTTCCCAATTTGTGACATCACTTTTAGGGTTTGATATTTGAAAATCTTCTTCACCGGTATTTAAGGTTTTGCATGCTTGTTTGGGATTCCCTTTTCACATTCTCTGGTTTCTCTGACTCTTCCTTCCAAAAGTTTTTCGATCTATTTTTTTATATTTTTACTCTAGAGATTCCGAAAAAGCAGGGATTACATTTTTGAGCCCTTTGTTTGCTTTCGGAGATACCCTTCTTCACTAGTTACTTCATTTCACTCTCTCCGGTGAGTTTTTTCTTCTATTGAGTTCCTATGGATTCTGAAACTAAACACTACCTCTTTTGTCATATAATGAGGGCAGCTGAGTTCAAGGATTGGCTCAAGTAGAGGTGCTTGGAAAATTGCTACGAGGACATGTCCCAAATGAGTCTGCCTGTCTATCTGTCGAAGTTTCTCATTTAAATATTGATGTTCTTAAATCTAATCCATCTTCCTCTACTCGTAGTAAAGTTGATCTAGCGATGGTGAGAACTAAGTCAGTCGGTGCTCATCAAAAGACTAGAGCATCGAGGATCCCAGTGCCGCCCAAGGATATGAAGATCAGTAGCCAGACAATTACGGTGTCAGATGTAGAGGTTGAGCATGGAGAGGCTCGTATTCGATTTTTGGCTAGACGAGTGTACGCCTATGATTGCGAACTGAATATGGTTGGTGCAAACGAGCTTCGTTAGTACCTGGGCAGATTTGACCTGGACCCTAATGTCGTTCAGTTTCTTCCTTCTGGAGATAGGGCCGTTTGGAATCCGCCACTCGGGGAAGTGGCTATCTATGGTGCCATGTTAAGCTGTTGATCGAGCCAAAATTGTAATATGTTTTGGCTCTCATATCTTTATCCTTTGTCTTGTTTTGGGTGTTTTGTGCGTGTCTTATGGCTCTTTTGTTGCAATTGCAGGCATTAGCAGAAAATTAGGAATCGAAATCGAAAAGGGGCAAATAGGTGCAAAAAAGGAATTCTTGAAGGCCATAATGCACGGGTACCTTACCCGTGCACTACCCGTGCACCGAATGATAGAATTTAGAGAAGACCTCAGTGCATGTGTACTGCACGGGTACATTACCCGTGCATAACCCTTGCACTTGTCCAACAAGGGAGCAGACCAGGCAAAAAGTGAGATTTGGTGACAAAAGGGTTGAAATTGTAAAAAACAAAGCATGTGCAGATCATCCAAATTCAAAGGGTCATATCTCCCTCCTTAGATTGAAGCATATTTTGGGTTACATATATTCGGAAAGCCCTGGAAGTCTAGTTTCCAGTGGTTTTTACGGATTGCGATTCTGAGTCTTCTATAGAAAATTATGACCATTTTAGTGACTATTGTGCGGTTGTGCACGGGTATTGCATAGGTAACTTACCCGTGCACAACTAGTTCACTACCCGTGAACTACTCATGAACTGCACTTTCTAGCTCAACGAATGATGGGTTTTTAGGCCATTTTAGAGGGGTAACGTTTTCTTTTCATGCCTAAATCATGCCCTAACCTCCCAGGCCTATAAATACACCATTTTCTTATTGAAAACCCTCTCTTCCACACTTCAAAACTTCCACCCTCTTCCAAACACGAATTTCTCCCATTTTTATCTCTAATTACTAACCCTAGATCTAGGAATCATTCCTCACCAAATCTAACTATCATCTTCATCATCTACTCAACAAAGGACACTTGGAGATTGGATCGAAGCTTGAAGGAAGGAGAATCTCTACATGGAAATTCTCTATCTCTCTTCTCCTAGTTATTTTTTTGTATTTATCATGAGTAGTTAAATATCCCACTAAGGGATTGGTGTGAAAAACTTGTGAACTTTGGGCTTTGTAATGAACTCTATCTTTATTAAATCTATCAATTATGTTTCATTCATTGTTTTAATTGCTTCCCTTAACTGGTTTGTCTTTGATTGGACACTCATCTCTTTGCTAATTGATTGAGGGAATTAATTGAATAATTGACTAGGTATACACTTAACTTGTTCTTCTTAAGCTCATTTGAATTGAAGGGTCAAACAAGAGCACACTCCTCAAGTGAGACCCGGACTTAACAATCTCAATTTTTATCTAATCTCAATTTTTATCTAATCACAAATGGGTAATCAATTCTATACACTCTAGGTTGATGACTTGTGAGAGATTAAGCACCAATACTATACACTCTAGATTGGTGATTTTATAAAGAGATTGGTTCCTTAATTTGATGGATGTGCATTCACGGAAAATCCTAAACGAGTGGTTAATCTTATACAATCTAGGTTGATCACTTATGAAGGATAATCTTAAGTGAGTGGCCAATATTATACACTCTAGGTTGGTCATTTATAAAGGATACATAATCAACTCTATACACTCTAGGTTGATTACATAAGATTAATATACACTCATGAGAGTTTGTGATTTGCCCATTATTCACTTGTTGGATCCATCAATACCTTAGTTCTCACTATCATATTTTAACATTAGTTACATGTTAGATTAGCTTGTCTAACTGTAGGTTGCATTGTAGCTATTAACTTTCAAAACAACCATCTTTACCTTTTCATGTTTTGTTTTACTTTAATGGTAGTTAACTAGTTTTAGCCATTTAGTTTCCCTTTCCCCGTGGACGATACCCTCACTTGTCGCTGTACTTGTTTTGAAAACGTTATAGCACATTACTAGGACTTATTACAAATTTCTTTTGAATTCGCAATTTGCCGACGACACAAAAAGCGTGTTCAAAATGGCGCCACTGCCAGGGAAAGGCGTTAATTAGGTGGTTAATCTTAGTTATCTAGCTAGTTTTTTTAGTTAGTTTTATATCTTTTGAGTCATCTTTAGTTTTTTTGGTCCAAAATTTTCAATTTGTTGTATTGGCCAAATTTTTTAAGCTTTAACTAGCTTGGATGTGATGCCTTGAGTGTATGCTTTTGGCGAATGTATAAATGCATTCTGAGCTTGTGTAATAAATCGTTGTCACTCTTGGATTTTACTTGATTGTCATGGGTTAGTCCCATCCTTTGCGTGTTTAATTTGAGGGGACTCGGTGCTAGTGCGCCTTGTTCTAATAGTGGAGACCACCCGTGAGTTAACAAACCCAAGCCTATTAAAAAGCTCATTGAGTGTACAATTTCTTCTATTCTTAAACACTCTTCTCATTATATGTGTTACATTCCATAAGACATTCACCATACATATATTGTGGATTGCTTGTCGGATGCATTCATTCCCATGATAGACTTACTGTGGAAATGATTTTAGGCAATATGTGCATTTAACTACTAAATTAGCCTAAACACAGTCCTATCTCCCTAGTTGTGTGCTCCAATGCCAATTTTACGGCCAAACACTTACCTTTCATTTGGAACCACACTAAACCATATAGCCCTAGACCAAACACAAGCCAACCCTTAAAATTGCCAATCATGTGAGGTGTGTGAGTGTTGTGTGTGTGGTGTATGAAAGTGTAAAGCTCTAATGTTGAAATAGCATGCACTTAGGCTACAATGTAAAATGTGCAAGAAATGGCTCAAAATGTAAAAATGCCAAAAATTTGCACTTAGGAGCCGAATTGTCGAAGTATTAAATGAAGTTGTGAAAAAGAAAAGTAAATAAAGAAAATCAATGGAAAAAGAAAGACAAAAGGAAAAAAAAAGCCTTGTGAAATAATTGTAAAGTACTCACAATGTGGAATACAAAACTTGTGAAGCACAAATGTGTATGAAAGTAATGCCTAGTCGCTAGAGTGTAACTAATGTTTAAAAGAGCTTTGTATGGGGTGTGTGAGTATGTTTAAGCATAATTGGTGATCTTTGAACCAAAATTTCATACTTCTTTGTTCACCACCGCATTCAACCTCATGGCCCCATTACAACCTAAGGGAAGTCCTATTTGATCTATGATATGTCTCGATTGGGAATGTTTGTTGATGCTCGATCTTCCACGTTCATGGCATAGTGAATCTTTCTTAGGGTAGTTCATCGACAAATTAGCGGTCTTTCATTGATAATTGTATGCAATGCATTTGATTCCTATGCATAAATTCTATCTTTGCATACCTTGCATGAGCATGAACTTAGGACTCAAAGCAGAAAAATAAGAGTGAATCCAGATAAGGATTAGAGTTGAAGCGAATTATGCTCAAGGTGTGACAGTTAGTAGTTCCCGATATGAGAGCACTCTTAGGTGTGAGATTCGTGATAGTGCGAGTTTCCCTCTAGTGCCTTCGAGTTATTTTAGAACGTTTTGCATATGTCTACTTCTCTTTATCACACATCCTTGCATCTCATCACCGGTTGGACATGCGACAATTTGAATTGTTTGTTGTTGAGTTTAGGAAAATTTTAGATAGAGTCCTGTTTGTTGTGTCATGTGTCTTTGTTATGTGTTTTGAGTTTGCTCGAGGATGAGCAAAGGTTTGGTTTATGGGTATTTGATCGAGCCAAAATTGTTATATATTTTGACCCTTTTATCCTTTTCATTTGTTTTATGTTTAGGTGTTTTTTGCGTGTCTTATGGCTCTTTTGTTGCAATTGCAGGCATTATGTGAAAATCATAAATCGGAATCAAAGAGGGGCAAATATGTGAAAAAAAAGGGAATTCTTGAAGGCCATAATTCATGGGTAAGGGTACCTTACCCATGCACTACCCGTGCACCAAAGGATGGAATTCAGAGAAGACCAGTGCACGGGTACTGCACGGGTACCTTACCCATGCATAACCCGTGCACTTGTCCAACCAGGGAGCAGACCAAGCAAAAAGTGAGATTTGGTGACAAAATGGCTGAAATTGTAAAAACAAACGTGTGTAAATCATCCAACTTCAAGGGGTTATATCTCCCTCCTTAGATTGAACCATGTTTGGGATTACATATTCGAAAAGCCCCAAAAGTCTAGTTTCCAGCGGTTTTTATAGATTGCAATTCTGATTCTTTTATAGAAAGTTATGGTCATTTTAGTAACTATTGCACGGATGTGCATGAGTACTGCACGGGTAACTTACACGTGCATTACTAGTTCACTACCCGTGAACTGCACTTTCCAGTTCAGCGAATGACTGGTTTTTGGGCCATTTTAGAGGGGTAATATTGTCCTTTCATGCCTAAATCATGCCTTAACCTCCCAAGCCTATAAATACACCATTTTCTTATTGAAAACCCCCTCTTCCACACTTTAAAACTTCCACCCTCTACCAAACATGAATTTTCTCCCATTTTTATCTCTAATTACTAACCCTATATGTAGGAATCATTCCACACCAAATCTAACTATCATCTTCATCATCAACTCAATAAAGGACACTTAAAGATTGGATTGAAGCTTGAAGGAAGGAGAATCTCTACATGGGTCTTCTCTATCTCTCTTCTCCTAGTTTTTTTTCCTATATTTGTCATGAATAGTTAAATATCCCACTAAGAGATTGGTGTGAAACACTTGTGAACTTTGGGCTTTGTAATGAACTCTAACTTTATTAAATCTATCAATTATGTTTCATTCATTATATTAATTGCTTCCCTTAATTGGTTTGTCTTTGATTGTACACTCCTCTCTTTGCTAATTGATTGGGGGAATTAATTGAGTAGTTGACTAGATATACACTCAACTTGGTCTTCTTAAGCTCATTTGAATAGAAGGGTCAAACAAGAGTACACTCCTCAAGTGAGACACGGACTTAACAATCTCAATTTGTATCTAATATCAAATGGGTAATCAATTCTATACACTCTAGGTTGATGACTTGTGAGAGATTAAGCACCAATACTATACATTCTAGATTGGTGATTTTATAAAGAGATTGGTTCCTTAATTTGATGGATGTGCATTCATGGAAAATCCTAAGTGAGTGGTTAATCCTATACACTATAGGTTGATAATTATGAAGGATAATCTCAAGTGAGTGGTCAATAGTATACACTCTAGGTTGGTCATTTATGAGGGATAAATAATCGACACTGTACACTCTAGGTTGATTACATAAGATTAATATACACTCATGAGAGTTTGTGATTTGCCCATTATTCACTTATTGGATCCAACAATACCTTAGTTCTCACTATCATATTTTAACATTAGTTGCATATATGTTAGATTAACTTGTCTTACTGTAGTTTGCATCGTAGCTTTTAACTTTCAAAACAACCATCTTTACCTTTTCATGCTTTGTTTTACTTTAATGGTAGATAACTAGTTTTAGCCATTTAGTTTCCCTTTCCATGTTGACGATACCCTCGCTTGTCATTGTAATTGTTTTGAAAACATTAGAGCACATTGCTTGGACTTATTACAAATTTATTTTGAATTCGCAATTTGTCGACGACACAAAAAGCGCATTCAGCTGTGTGGTGACTCTTCCTCTTCAACCCTTCATCGCGTGCTTTTTAGTAGAGGCTCAGCTTACTCATGCGCAACTTGCCCCGAACAGCTATCGAATACTGATGTAATTGTGGCACACCTAGCAAAGGCTAAATCTGCCCCTACCTCTTGAGAGATCAGACACTTATTTACTCTAAGGCAGTCTGGTCAATCAGACATGTACTTATAGCTGTCAATTTCCTCTGATCATTGATTGGCGGCATGCGTGGGTTAAGGTTACGAAAGGCGTTGAAGTTGTCACTGAAGAAGAGATGAAAAGCTTCATCAAGGGCTTCCCATCTTCCAATAAATACTAGAAAGACGGCTGATTTTTTTTAGTCGAGATTGGGGTCAAAACGTTGCTACTGGGTCAGGGAGTCGTTTGGTGAGATGCAGGGTCCCTTAGTTCTTTACCTCCCCCGAGTCATGGGTTAGAACTCTAAAAACATAATCTTTCTTGTTTGTCGTTATGAAATTGCGATTCAATAGATATTTGTAAAGTTCCTAGCAATGCTCAAACTATTTTCAAAACAAGTGTAGCGGCAAGCGAGGTTTCGTTCCACAGGGATCAATGGTAACGGTGATCAATACGAAAAATACTAGTAATGCAGAAAAAATAAAAGTTCAAATGGTTGATTGGAAAATTAATAACTAAGATGCAAACTACAATTATGCTAAATTACTAAAATTAAACTAATACTAGCAAGAATGCGGTGTGATAAAATATCAGATGGATATAAGAGTCAATGCAATTCAAACACGAATAGTGGGCAATCCAATGAATCTTTTAAGAACCTATTCAACCTCTTTATGGCCAATCTACCTTTAAGTGTGGTTTGAAAAACCACTTGATTCTTATCAACAACCCAACTATTGATATGCTAGGTTGAGTGTAGGGAGAATCCTCTTTAAGCTTAGATAGATTAATTAGTCGGGATGTCTTGGATTGATGTGCTCACGATCCATCCCTTCCATTCAAGAGAGCTATTTGAAATTAACATCTAAACTTACGTTGAGATTTTATGTGCCTACTCAACTTAAGAAGATATCATATACTTTGAAAATTAACATCTAACTTAAATTGACAGTTGATGTGCCTATTCAATCAAGGAAGATACGATGTATTTTTATAAACTCAAATTAATTCAACACCTACTCAATTGAGAGTTAATGTGCCTACTCAATCAAGAAGATATCAAATACTTTTAATTACTTAAATAGATTTAACATCTAGACTTGAATTAAGAGTTGATGTGTCTACTCAATCTAAGGAGATGTCAAACATTTTAAAGCACAATGAGTGGAACTAAAATAGATCAAATACAGAAGATAATTGTGGAAAGCCCACAATCCTTGAATTATTACATCAACTCCCAGATAAGGTTTAGTTACTCATAATGAATATACAAGGAATAAATAAAGAAGCAAAGGACAAGAGAGAACCCATTGATGTGTTGAGATTCCCCAATAGCTCCAAGCTCCTCTCATCCTCCAAATGTCCAAATTTGTAGCTCCTTGAATGGGTAATTGGGTTTCAATGAAATGAAGGTGAAATGGGTGATATAGAGATGGATTTGGTAGGGAAATTGGTTAGGAATGGTGTAGGATGGGTTTGGATGTTTTGGGAGAGATTTTTAGATCTAGGGTCATGTAAGAAAGCTGTGAGGGTGTGTGGTTCGTATCAGAAAAAGATGTAATTATATGATTTCCAAAAATGGGTCTGACGATGCTGACGTCATCGAATCTGGTTAACTTCATGGCCAGTAATTCGGGGGTAGGAACCAGCGAAGTTGACCAGTGAAATCACTTGGAGCAAATCTGGAATCTTTACTGTGGGTGCCTTTCACGGGTACGGACCAACGGATTCTTCTTGGCGAAATCAACTATGGGAAAAGTGGTGCAAGTTCATTGGTCAATTCACTAGTATGGACCATCAAAAGTTGGTCTCGAGATCTTCTAGAGAAAGCATCGCTGGACACCTTGCTGGTATGGACCAACGAACTGTTGTCTCGAGATCTTCTAGAGATGACTTTACGGGTGCATTGCGCTGGTATGGACCAGCGAACTTTCGCTTTAAGAACTTCTGGAGGTGATTTGGCACTCTGTTTGCATGCAGCTTTGCTAGTATTGGCCAATGAACTTCTGAACGAGATCCCTAGCATTTTCACGGGTTGACTTGCATGGGTATGGATCCGCGCACAACAAACGAACTGGGCACTCTTTTTGAAAATCTAACTTGTTTTGCTCCCAAAAGCTTCTGTTTGGATCTCCTAAGCCAGATATATATTGATTGCCTGCAAAGACTAGACATGAGCCGTTAAACATGAGAATTTACTCAAGATAGAGCCAAAATATGTGGAATTGAGGGCCAAAATATAACATAAAATTGGCACGATCAAACTCCCCCCGCTTCTAAGAGATGATGCCAAGGTTAATCTCTCTAGGGCAGTTGTTCGTCCTTTAGAGAAAATGGGTAGGTCTTAACTTTTTGATAAAGGGAAAATGGTTAGAACGAGGCTGTTTTCGGGACTTTCTACTAACTGTAAACGCTGTGAGTGCCTTTCTACACTACCATTTTCCATTTTTATGTGTTCGGGTACCTACTTTCTCATTTCTTTTTTCTTTCTATAGTGTTTGACGCAGATGTGGTTTGCGATATGCAAGCACGTAGGGCAAAGACTGTCGTTGAAGCCAACCTTAGAGATGCTGCTGATCAAATGGAGAATGGGATTGTACCCCCACAAGGTTATAAGGATAGTTATGACGAAGGCACTTCTGGTGATAATGTCACTGAGGTACCTTCTCGGGCCGAAAGGCGGGCGCTCTAAGCACATCAACTGTACATCGACGAACCTTACTTTCCAGTTAACGACTCTGATGATCGGCCAATTCCTAAGTATACCCCTACCCCTGTTTTCTATGAGATTGAATTTGAAGACCTCACCGCTGACCTTGATCCCCGGTCCAAGTGTTCGGGGAAAACTAAGGCGGCTAGCCCATTGCGACAACCTACCCTCAGGGTCCCGCAAGTACTTTTGTTTGTTGATTCTTCCTCCGATGAGGGGGATGCTAGTGATTAAGAGATTAGGGCTAATGGGTCAGCTTCTCTCTCTAAGAATTTTAGCACATGGGTTGAAAAAGAAACCATCAATGCAGCCTTCGTCGATCTTCTTGAATTTGAACTTCATCATCCTTCTGTTACCGGTGACCCTGCGGCGACCAAGCAGGAAGAGACTCCTACTACTGGGAGGACTACTCCGACCGGTCCTCAATCAAATGTAGCTGGACCGAGTGTTTCTCCCAACCTATCGGGTGGTTCCTTTGCTCCTCGTGATATACTGAAAGCCATGGCCTCCGGGAAAGCCTATATTAAGAAAGACCATCGGAGTCATTTGAAAGTTGGTGATCTTTCCAAGAGGCTAAACAATTTTTACAATAATAGAGCCTACGTAAGCCCTCATCTCTCGTCTTGGTTTAAACTATTGATCTGTTATATCCTTCTAACTCCAAATCCTCAAAGATGATTTCTAAACTGGCCGAAGCATTTCGGATGAACTGTGCATAAACTTAAAAGATCAAGCGTCTGAAGGCTTTGCTTAAGGAGAGTGAGGAAAGACGGATCTAAGACGAACGGGCATGCAAATAGAAGATAGAGGTAAATCAGCAGTTTGTGGACAGGTATCTCACCGCTTGGCTTCGGTTGTTGAGAAAGAAGCTAAGTCTGCCAAAAACCTTTTGGTTGCATTAGAAGGGGGGCTTCAACCGAAAATAAAACAAAGCAACACAGGGGCAACCAAAGCACAACACCCCCTACAATAACTACTGTCAAAATGTCCAAATTTCAGCACAATTGGCCGCAGTCAATGACCATTACGGGCTTGGATGTGAAGCCGTAGCTGGAACCGATATTGTCAACGGCCTTCAAGACTTCAAATCCTTTGACCAACTGACCCAAGACGACTTGCTTGCGATCGAGCCACTCGATCTTAGTTGTACAGATGAAGAACTAGGACCAGTTGCCTCTTGTACCGATTTTGGCCATTGACATGATACCGGGACCAATGTGCTTCTTCACGAAGTTCTCGTCTGTAAAACTAAGGTCGTAAATCGATTCACCTCCGGTTCCATTTCCATGAGTCATGTCTCCTCCATGGACCATATACCCAGGTATCACGCGGTGGAAGGTTGAACCCTTGTAGTGGAGTGGCTTCCCAACCATGCATATCCCCTTCTCTCCGGTACAAAGAGCCCGAAAGTTCTCCGCTATTATCGGGGTACTGTCTGCGAAGAGCTCCATCACAATTCTACCCGCAGGGTGGCGGTCAATGCTTAGGTCAAAGAACACTCTAGGGTTCGCCATAAGAGTATCTACAAAACCAGAAAAGAATACCAGAGAGAACCGAGACCAATAATAGATGAAGGGAAAAAGAGAGTAAAGAGAGAATGGGGACCTTACCCCCCCGATTCCATTAATGCCTACAACCGGGTTGGGTTTCTTTACTTGTTGGGTTGGGTTTCTTCATTCATGTCATGTATTGGGGTTTGAAATGCAAACGGCCAAGGCCCAATCTTATTTCGGTTCAGGTGCTATGTTATTGAACTCTACAGAAGTTTCACAAAAGTTGTTATATATCTATATACTCTCTGGAAGAACACTCCTCTACCGAAATTAACTAAATCCAAAGCAATAGCCAAACCCTCAAAGATCGAAAATCATTAAACAAAGAAATCTACAGAATGATCCAATTCACCGTTAACGAAAATAGCAAGAGCCATTGCCTCACGGAAGCTGGGAATATCTTTTTGTCCAAAGCTATCCATCCATGATGACAACGGGACTCCAGATAATATCAATTCAGGATATTTTAATAGAAATGCACCACAACTGTAGCTGCAACAAGTGAAAATGCAATCATAAATATTTGTATCATAATAAAGAACTAGAAGTTATAATGCAAATAAAATTAACTACCCGTCATCTTGTTGAGGAAAAATGGATCCATCGATGTTTTCTGCAGTGAATGGACTTTTGTGAGGAGGCATCGTCATTTGTTCATAATAATTTGCATGCTTCAGAATTAAGGGTGACAAATAAAGTAACTCTTGGATGTCTTTCAATCGGTTACTTTTTCCGTTACGGTCACACAATGAGTCATACATAATCACTTTCCCTTCTTTTAGAAAAACTAGATAAAGTACCCAATGATCCCCGGTGTTGCAAGGAATCAACACCTGTGTATACAATACAGATGGTCATTAAATAAAGATACAACTGGTGAAAACAATATCAGTGAAAGATCAACGGGTCACAGACTTACCAACTCCATAATCCACCACAGTTCAATGTAAAGAAGCTCACTACCTGAAACATAATCTAGTGCATCCTCGTCTGGTTGGAAAGATAAGGGATCGTATTTGGGGTATTCTTCCCAAATTGGGACAGCCGGTGTAAGATCGATCTCTTCCTTCTTCTTCATCTTCTTTTTGGTAATATTTTTCACTTCTTTTTGCTTCAACCCAGCTGGATCATTTTTTTCTTGTTCAAGTTTGTCCTTTTCTACAGCTCACTACCAACTCCATAATCCACCACGGTTCAATGTAAAGAAGCTCACTACCTGAAACATAATCTAGTGCATCCTCGTCTGGTTAGAAAGATAAGGGATCGTATTTGGGGTAAACTTCTCAAGTTGGGACAGCCGATGTAAGATCGATCTCTTCCTTCTTCTTCATCTTCTCTTTGGTAATATTTTTCACTTCTTTTTGCTTCAACCCAGCTGTATCATTTTTTTCTTGTTCAAGTCTGTCCTTTTCTGCAGCCTCAAATTTTTGTAAAGACCTTTCTGAGTCCAACAACCGCTTAACAGCCTTCCACTTTAGGTTCACATGAGCCTGTTTACAAAATAAAAACACTTTCGTTCAGTTTAGTATAAAATGAGACATCAATGTTAGAAATTAGAGCAAGCAAGTAAACAATCATAAATCAGTATAGTACAAAACAAGACAAAATGTCTTCTTTTTTTTTGAAACAGCAGTATATTAAGAAACCTACCAAAAGAGGCACAAACCAAACACAGCCAGCCTGGAAACCAAGCGCCAATAACACAAAGCAGGGCACTAACAAAGCAGCCAACAACATCCAAAAACCAAAACAACCAGCAAACAGCAAAAGACAGCACAGACGAGGAGCTTAAAGCAAAACAACCCACAAAGACCGCTTAACAGCCAGCAGGTCAATCTGTCACACACACTAAAACTGAGAACAGAAAACACCCCAGGACAACAAACATGGCAAAAAACTTCAACATACTTTCGTTACCCTATTAATATCTAGCTTGACTAATAGCTACTTCAACATGAGCAATATAAGTCATTAAATGCACTTACGAAAAATGCCGTCGGGACCAATGCGATATCCTGAGGGTAGCTAACCTCTCTTGACGAACGCCTCTTCCACAGAACGTTGAGGTAGGTGTCTATGTGCTACAATGACATTTATATATAAACGTTAGGAAACTTCTTTTTATTTGTGCTTGTAAACAGGAGTTGAAGAATTTATCACTTACCAAGTTGGATATCCATTTTGTAGGTTTGACCAATTCTTTGAACTGTTCACGATTCATCTCAATCGCTTGTCCAGTATGGACACTATTGAGTTGGACAAATTAAATTAATATTATGAACAAAAATCACACTTAAATCCAATATATAAGAAAAACAGAGGACAATAGGAATGGACCATTACTGAGTATTATCTTTCTTCTTCAGATATGACATAAACTGATTATAATTCTCGTTCACAACTTCGGCCGAATCTTGGGTTTTCTTTTTCTTCTTGGATATGGGGATGGGATCAGTGTACGGGGTGCTTAGGTACCTTAACCGATGACGAGCTCTTTTCATGTCGTTATTCTTATAACACACATTCGGGTCAACCGCTTCCATAAATATTACACTAAGATTAGGGTTTGGAAGAATCATATTCACACTTGGTGAAGGGAAATCAGCCAAATTAATTGCCTGCTTAGCTGACCCACATGCCTCACTAACAACATTCTCCGTCTCTTCCTTATCCAAACCACCCGTGTCGGCATGAACCCAATTTTCAACCCTATCCAAACCAGTCTCCAAACCACCCTCCTCACCAACAACATTCTCCGTCTCTTGCTTATCTAAATCAGCCTCCACACCAAAAGTCTGAACACCTGTCTGATCCATCTCAAAAGTATGAACACCTGTTTGGGACTGCCAATTAAATTACTCTAATTATGTACTAACTGTTAGAATAAACTAAAACATAATTGAAGCTTACCCTATCCAAATCTTTCTCCTCGCTTTCTCTTAATTGTTTCGGTGTAGATGTATCTCCAACCTTGTTTTATTTTGCAATCTTTCCAATTTCTTCTCTTAACTAAGACTTCATCCTCTCCTCGCTTTCTTTTATTTGTTTTGTAACCAGCTATTTAATAGATGTATACAATTCAGGTATTGTATACGGAATCGATGTTTTGGATTTTGACTTCAAATCCAATTCAAAAAAGAATTATTCCATTATGCAAAATAACTTAGAAAAATAAATTAGGATAATAAAAGTTATGTATATCACAAATCATTACCTTGGGACTTTCTACATCTCCTCCATCGAAGAGCCGCTTCTTAGATGCTGGTTCATTTGAATTTCTAGAAGAGTGTAATGTTGTCCTTGTCTTGCTTTGTTGAATGGAAGCTTCACCCTCTTCCATTGCATCTTCACGGTCATCCCTTACAACATCTTCCAGCATCAACGATTTGTAGTAAGCACTTGACTTTTCAAGATCGTACACTTTCCATGGGAACAAAGCCATCTACATGTAAAGTGCACAAAACATTGAGGTAAATGAATAGTTTCAAACAGATAACCAATAGTATGCATAAGATAACCAATAACAAAATAGCAGGGCAAAGGGATTTCAAGCCCTGGCTAAGGTATTTCAAGCTATGGGAAGGGATTTCAAGCACTGGGAAGGGATTTTAAGCCCTGGCTAAGATATTTCAAGCCCTGGGAAGGGATTTCAAGCCCTACCTAAGGGATTTCAAGCCCTGGAAAGGGATTTCAAGCCTGGCTAAGGGATTTCAAGCCCTGGCTAAGGTATTTCAAGCCCTGGAAAGGGATTTCAAGCACTGGGAAGGGATTTTAAGCCCTAGCTAAGGTATTTCAAGCCCTGGCTAAGGTATTTCAAGCCCTGGAAGGGATTTCAGGCCCTGATTTGGATAAACCTACCACTGATATTAACTAGCTATATAAATATAGACACAAATAAAATACTCACTGTTGTACTGAAGTAGCAACTTTTAGAACCTTAAATCTTGGGAACCTTGTTCCTTTACGTATGCTGATTTTACCTTCCAAACGGGTAATCCGTTCAACGGCCCAAACCTAAACAATTAAAAAATTTCTCATAAAGAAATAAAATTCTCATAAGGTTGATTTACACATGAATTGATTTTGCAACTATTACCTGAAATGCTAGTAGAAATCCATAACTGTGGAATGTGAAATATTTAACAACATCATTGTTCTGCTGATTGTCATTGTCAGTTTCTTCTTCTCCATCTTCTTCATCTTCTCCATCTTATACTTCTTCCTCTTCTCCTCTTCCTTCTCTTCCTTCTCTTCCTTCTTCTTCCTCTTCTTATTCTCTTCCTTCTTATTCTTATTCTTTTCCTTATTCTCTTCTTTCTTCTAGCCATCACCTCTTAACCTACCAAGGTGTTTACCGGCTGCATTCTTCAGCCAAAATAATGTTACATCGAATATGTATGAGCCTCAAGGAAAATGTTCAAATGCATCAATGTCCTCTATTAAAGAAAACAGCCAACCGGGTATGACTGTCCGTGCTTCATCAATCCCGAAGAATTGGGACACCATTAATAGGTATCCCATTTACAATGCATCATCACCCGATACAGGCTCCGTGAGTCGGTTAAAGATTACCTCCAACAGTTCAATCGTCGGGCTTTCATCTGTGAAATGTCGTGTCAAAATAGATTCCTCACGGACTTCTTCCTTTTCTCGGAAGCCTTCGAGCAGTGTGCCCATGTTGAGGCCACTGCACAAGCATAATTCCTCTCTCCCAAACCGAGCCTTCTTCTGCCCCAAACCAAACCAAACCAAATTTCATCCTCATTTTCTAAGTTGGGAAGAATGATCTGTCTTTTCAAAAGATTGTAGATCAGCATCCCATGAACCTTAATAGGCTGTGGAATTCCCATGTACTTCCCAAAGGGGCCTTGTTTAAACCTATCTACCATGCCACAACGTGTCAAGACCAACTCTAAATCTCATAGAATTTTTTTTATTATGCTAGTTTATTCTCACGTGTACCCATGTTTTGTGGTCTGGATACCTCCATTGTTTTTTGAAACGATCAGCCGGCATCTGGTTTACAACAAAACAAAAATTCAATTAATGGCTGCTAAGTATAACAAAAATGGGATTTCCAGCCTTGGAATGGGATTTCAAGCCCTGTAAAGGGATATCAAGCCCTGGCAAAGGGATTTAAGGAACTGGAAAAATAATTTCAAGCCCTGGAAAGAACATCCTTTCCCACCACTATACATGTATGTCAACACCAAAAAAATACATAACAAGGCACCAAAAAGGGGCCACGATTTACAAAATCCAACCCTTCATAACATATAAAATCACAAAAACCATCTACAACAAGAACACTACACTTCACAATCGCCCCACGGTCGCTTACAAGGCTTGAAATCCCTTTGTCAAGGCTTAATATTCAAACAAATAGGCCTTCATTTCAAAACTTCAATTAAAAAGCAAAACAAAACCACATGTTCCCCGCCATGGCATGAACCCCGAACTGCAAGATAACTACTCATGTTATCATTCACTCATGACTAAGCCTATTTGTTTCACAATTTACTGAAAAGTAAATTTCAACAACAAACAACAATAGGAACCAATGGTAACCCACCATCCTCTTACTGAATAATAGGTACTTCACAATCCATACAAAACTGGTACTTCGAGCAAAGTTAAATTGATACAAAACCGGTACTTCACAATACCTTTACTTGCGAGTTGCGACAAGGAAAAAACGGTGGGGCTGGGTCTCGGTATTCGAGTGTTCTTCTTCTTCTTCTTCTTTAAGACAGTTTCATCTACTATTTCTCTCTTCTCGGATCTTCTCAAACCTGGTCTGTTCTGATTCTTCTTCTTCTCTCTTGTTCGCTTCTTCTTCTCTCGCTGGCTTCTTCTTCTTCTTCTTCGTTAGATTTGGGGGATTTCAGTCTCTAAATGTGGATCGAAAATTCTCTCTGATTTTCAATTTCAATAGGTTAGGGCAAATCTGTAATGATGCTTAATGGGGTTGAGGGTTTTGGGCAATTTGGGGATTTCCCTTTTAAAAGGTTTTAATAATTAAAATCCCTATTAAGGGTATTCCTGGAATTTCATGTGCCCAAGGGGACACAAATGCAAGAAAAACATTGAGGAGACATTTTTGCCCTTCCAAAATTGAAAGTGGACATTTTCTTCCATTACCTCAAAATTTTAATCTTAAAAATATATGAAAAATGTACGGTAATTTTGAACAAATAAAAAAAAAACTGACGTGCTTCAAGCAACGAATGACAACTTCACTTGGCTCGCCCTTTAGACCCAGCAATCGCGGGCCGAGCTTCTTGAGTGACAAGTCAAGATCAACCAGACTCTCGAGCAGGAACCGGATACGGTTCAAACCAGCAAGGGTCGACCCGGGAGAGAAGGCGGTCGGGTCCGGTTCCATGTATGCGGATCAATAACAAACACAGGGTAAACAAATGTTGATCCTTTGAAGGCATACTCTAGAGTCGGGTTGTCGTGGATCCGGATCCCTTTTCTGAACCACATCAGAGAACCCGAACCAGTGGCCGACCCGGACGCCATAATCGGACTTATGGAGAGAGATGGTGAAATTCGCATGAATATGCATGTATGTGTGTGGTTTTGGCGCGTTAAATCGTGGAACTGAGAGAATCTCGGCTAAAGTGCGCTGAGAGTGTAGGATAAAAAAGGTTGTGAGATGACGTGGCGCGTAGGAACAACCGAACAACGGGTGAGTAGGAGATGGCTAGTGTGCGCTATGCGCATCTGGCGTAGGTTAGTTAACGTTGTGGGTGAGGTAGATATGGCACCACGTTGTGCCTTTGAAATTGTTAGACGTTGTATATGTTACATTTACTGGTTTCAACTCTCATAGACGTATTTTTTGGACGAAAAAAAAAACCTCTTATGATTGACGTAATAATGCAGTAACATACTAATATGTTTTGGACTTTAAATTCAATATGAGTTAGATCGCTAGATTAATCTCTAATATCAGAATGTAATCATCAATAAAATCAAAAGAGATAAAATATTCTTTACTGATATTTGACTGTATTATAGATATAAGTTACAAAGAAAATATGATTTTGATAATGTGATGCGTAGACATGTCAACCAGCACAATAAAAATATTAAAATATTTTTTAGAGTAATTAAATTATGAATGATATATATGGGAAGAAGCTTTTTTTAATGAATTATACAAGTACTAAATATCTTGATAGTGATATTAATGATATGAGGTGAAAATTAGCAATAATACTAGACAATTCAAAAATTTAATCTAAATTTCAATCCAAATGATGTGGCAATTAGTTTTTTCATTAACCACATCATCCAATGTTGTGTGTGGTGATGACAATTCACTTGCCACATCATTTAGGTTAATTATTTGGATTGTATAGTATTACTCGAAAATTAGTGGTGTCAAAACATGCCAGATCTGGCAAGTCAAGCCTGACCGGCACGACCAGTGTTCTAGTAATCGGCCTAGGCGGCCGATTAATCGGTCCAATTCCTCTAGACGGCTGGCAACTGAGGCGAAAAGGTGAAAATCTACCACATTCCGCGGTTTCCGATTACTCGTTCACGGCGGCAACTAATCGGCTAGGCGGTGGTCAAAGCCGTTAACCGCCTAGCCTGTTTAAAAAAAAAAAATTTTGCTAGGAATTGAAAATAACCTCCTTTTCAGATCATCAACAATTATAGCATCAAACTTTCAAACCTAAACCAATTTTTCCAAATTTTTCCCTTCATCTTCGACTAAATAGCTTACAAACAAAAACGGCTAAACCAGATCGCCCATTGCTCTTGCCACCGCAAGCTTCTGTCTTCCGTCGCCAGGTCGCAGCTATCTCCAGTTCTCCAGTATGTACCCTCTTATCTATTTTGTTTTCATAACTGTTTTTGCTCTCTGTTTTTGGTTCTTGTTGGGTGTTTCAATGATTTTTACGGGAGCTTTGGTGGGTTTGGGTGTTTCTTATGGTTTGTGTAGTGGATTAAATTCAAGTGGGGAAATCATTGAGTGGGGAAATCAATTTAAATAGGGAAATCACTGAAATCATTGTGTTTCACTCTCTTGTGGTCTTGTTTCTTTTCTGGGCGTGGGAAATCACAGAACTGTGGTTAGCTTCAGTCCAAGAGCTAGCAATGGCTATGCAGATTTGTTGGCAAAGAAAGGTTCGAGCAGGGAAGGGGACTTGGTTAGTTGGAGAGATTTATGAGGTTTTACGTTTTAGTGGTGTTTGTTCGGTTTCACTTTCTCTGTTTTCTGGGTTTCTCAGAGTGTTTCTTACTCCGCTCTGGCAATGAAGTCTGATTGTATAGTGTATGTTTTTCATGTTTTGATGCTGTCTTTGTTGATGTATTTATAGGGACTTGTTTTCGTGTATTGGTCTATTGATCCCTCTATTTGGAGGTGGCTCTGTTTTCGGCTACTTTAGCCTTCAATACATATCGTTTGCACTTCAAAAAAAAAAATGTTGGCGTGGTAATTCTTTTGTTGGTATGTTCTGAAATTTTGAATGATCCTCCAGACCTCGTGTGTTATGTTTAACAAGTGCTCTGGTTTTGTTCCTTAACTTAGACTTTTCAAAATTCTTAGAACACTTCAATCCATGAAAAACACACAATGAAATTGTTTGTGCATACTCATTCAATAACTTGTCTGTTTAAATTTCATCCACTAAAAACAAAATCTTCATAGTAGGAAAACCAGTAAAAATATAAATATATATATAATAAAAAAATTAATTGGATAAAGTTTGACCCAATGTGCACTCAGGATCCGTTTGATGCGTAATTTGGCATTTGTGGGTTTGGAAAGAATATTTTTTGGATTTAATAATTGGGGATTTTGATTGGTTTAGGATTGGATTTGGAAAGAATTTGTTGGAAATAATTTTCTTTAGAGTTCTAATTGAAATTTGTTTGTAATTGTGTTTTCCGATTAATCCCCGATTAATCGGCGACTAATCGGCCTAGGCGCTAGGCACTGGGTCTCCGCCCGACTAGCGCCTAGCGCTTACTAGAACACTGGGCACGGCCCAAGGACAGACCGAACCTAGCACGACACAACCCAATACCAAGCCAGCCCCAAGCCCGTCTGGGGGCACGTGCCGTGCTGTTCCCGGGAGTTCGAGGATTGCGAGCCGGCATGCCAGGCCAACCATTTTTTTTTAAGTTGACCAGCCTTTTAAAAATAATTAAATTTTTTTAATATCATTAAAGGTTAAACATGGTTACAAACATTTCAAAAAAACCTAAGTGCCTAACCAGTAAAATCTAAGAGAATATTATGTTATTGTTTTAAATAAATATTTTAAGTAGTATAATGTATAAACTATAAAGAGTTAAATTTTTTTTTTTGGAAGGAAATAAAGAGTTGATTTTAAACTTGCAATTTATGCCTTAAACTTTGAAATGCCATAACTTTGTGCTCTGATGTCCGAATTGGGTGATTTTTATGTTTTTGTTGGAAATGATGTGATCCATCCAATGGGACAAGTCTTGATCTTAATTTTATCTTGGTCGCAACTGAAATAGACATAATAATATAATATTTGCTATGATTATACTGGTTAGGCACTATGAAATAGCAGTTAGCATGGTTCAAACTCTATCGACAAAAAGATGCACATTGGAGAAATGGGGGGTGGGGGGTGGTCTATCCCCAACCCAACCCCACCCCAGTTATCTATTTTTTCTATTTTTTCCGGTTTTCCCACATTGGAGAAATTGGGGGGGGGGGGGGGGCCAGTTATCTATTTTTTCTATTTTTTCTATTTTTTTCCGGCTATCCCCAACCCAACCCCACCCCAGTTATCTATTTTTTCTATTTTTTCTATTTTTTTCCGGTTTTCCCATTTCCCTTATTCCTCCATTTCCCAATTCTTTTGTTTGACTAAAAATTACAAATTAAACAAAAAATATTTTTTCTATTTTTTCTATTTTTTCTGGTTTTCCCATTTCCCTTATTCCTCCGTTTCCCAATTCTTTTGTTTGACTAAAAATTACAAATTAAACAAAAAAAATATTTCATTACAAATACAAACTAAAATCCGTTAGTGCATTACAAATATAAAATAAAAGAGTAAATGAGTTTATATAGATAGGGTTTTTGAAGAATAAAAAAATTAAAACATATATTAGGGGAAGTGGGGAAATGGGGATGGGGAAAGGTTCCCCCATCCCCATTTCAATATATTTATGGGAAAATGTGGAAATGGGGATGGGGGACCTCCCCCATCCCCATCCCCACCTCATTCCCTATTTTTTCCTAAAAACATTTCCCCAAATATGGATAAGGACGTAGGAATTTAGGGACCCGGGGGAAAATATACATTTGTAGACAGCACTAGTGAAAATCAGTGGTGGAGGCACTAGTATAGACCGGGTTGCAGCCCGGTCTTAAAAATTAAATTATAGGGTTAATAATGAGTTTCAATTTTAACCAGCCCAATATCTCTCATAAAGTCTAATCTCAAATCTAAATATTTGACAAGTAATTAATTTAGTCATAAAATAAATAAATCATAAGAGAGAAACAATTTAAACCAATTAGTACCCCAGATTAATTTTCTTTTATCAGCAACTTTAAATTATAAATTATAAGAGAATTAAATTCTATATTTTTTTTTTCTTATAGAAAGACATCTGACAATCGAACATCTTCAGGCCTTTAACCATAGAACTCAACAACTTTTAAGGTACAATTTTTCACTATTTCTCCCTCTTCCTTTTTGTTTGATTTTAGCTTTATATATATATATATATATATATATGTAATGATTTTATTTATATACACTTTCAATGTTTTCATGATTGTTTTCTTGATAATATTTTAAAACATTTTGATAAATTTAGTCTTCAATTCGAAACCTTAAATTGATAAAGATATGAAGGTTTTTTTGTTGTTGTTGTTGTTGTTTTTTTAGTTAATTATCAACCGGTTGGTTATGAGAAAAATAAAAAGTCTTTATGTTATCCTGGTTTGAATGAAACAGGTTCACTATTTGTCCAATTTCTTACTTGAAACTTATTAAAACAATAACAATACTTCACGATAAGACATGAGATGATAAGACGGGAGATGAGTTTCTTACGAGTTACATGATGGTATATAGTGAAAGTTAACTTTTTGATAATATTGATTCTAATATGTTAATTGATAAATTTTGCATTGAGTTCTTGTAGGGTATCTCACTTGAACGCAATAATGATGCCCTTGTATTATATGATTTTTTTTTTTTTTAAATATGTTTTCGAAATATATGTTTTTTAATAGCATAAGTGTTTTGAAGAGTGAGACCCCATAAAGAGTAATCCTTATATACTTTTAAAATTCTTTTAATCATTGAACTTACGTAAATTTATTTTTGACTAAATATTTAGTTTAGCCCCCTTAGCTAAAATCCTGGCCACTAGTGAAAATGGTACGATAATTGTGTATAGAATATCAATATTATCTTGTGTTAATGTATCAATTATTTATATTTTTTTTACTATACCTAAGACATCTACAACATCTACAAAAGGAGTTTTTCTAAATGAAAAATGCTGAAATTTAATTCTTAATCAACTATATCACAAGAACGATCAAATGAATTGGCAATATTATAATATGTTGGAAAAAATTTGATTTGAAATCTTATTGAATTTGCTTCTCAAAAAAATTCAAGGAAGACATTTATATGATGTATTGATACTCTTTAATGTGTTGATATTTTATTTAGTAGGACTACATAAAACTTATTTTTTTTCTTTTTCCTCTTCTTTCTTTATACAACTCTTATAAAAATAATATAGGACTCTAAAGCCCAAGGCCCCAAGCCCAAATAATCAAGATATTAGAATAAAGGAAGACGTTGCAATTTAATTGCTTGAATGATGACTATCATCTTAAAAGTATATCATAAAAAAAAAACTATCATCTCTAAAGTAATAAAAATAAATAAAAATATATATAGATAAAAATTGTTCGAGTACTATAATGGTTGCTAGTAGAAGGGAGATGAATAAAATTATATTTATGGAATATAATGTACTATATAAAAAATTTACAAATTTAACCTTTAAAGGATTTGTAATTGTATCTAAAAAAAAGAAAAATCGTCAAAAGACAAAACTGAATTCGCATATAGAAAATTTCTCTGTATTTAAGGAGTTAAGATTGCCAGGGTAAGAATGGATCCTCATTTTTTCCATTCCATCAAGAATTCGGAGAAGCAAACACCACATAAAGGTGTTATAAATATATATATATATATATATAAGTGCTTTCACAAAAACACACCTAAATAACATTATTAACTCTGTAGAAAGTGATAGCACCCACAACTCCACAAATCCTGAAAACATTACTATATATATAGCTTTTTGACTACTATCAATGAAATCAAATTAAATTATACGACTACCTCCACCTTTATTTTCAGTTCTCCATTTCCAAAAAATTGAATATAGTGGAACAACTCAAGAGTCAAGACAAGCCACAACAACATTTCAAGTTTATGATCACTTGTTGTACAATGCACACTATATGATAAATAAATACATGAAAATCTTTTCACACAATTTAAAAGCCACAAACACCATTTAATTTCTTAAACACCAACATGACAATACAGTCTGATGCAGTCTTCAAATCCTTCCAAGTACGCACTTTCCTTGATTAATTCTTTCTTCACATCAGATATTCAATCACTCCTGGAAACACCCAAATACAAAATTTATATATTCAAAATTTGTTGCAGAATTAGTTATGCCGATTTTACATAAAGCTATGTCAGCCTTCTACAGAAATTAAACAACAGTGTGTAAATTGTAATCCGTCTGATATTAGGATGTAAATTCATGTCGATTATATGTAAACAATATCAAAACAACAGCCTTCACAAATACGAACAAAAGTGTAAATGCATGTGTTAAAGTTAGCAAAGCTAAATCATAAATCATGACACCACCGTGTAAAACGATGCTTTTAAAAATCTTATTAAATATACAATTTTTTGTGTTCATCATCGTTGTCAAATGATATAAAGATTTGAGTATTATAGTTTGGACTTTAGAGTAGTTATAATTATAACTTTACTAAACCATTGGATTTGATAATAATGAACTTCATTGGAGGCTGTGTAAGAATATAGCATGACCTTTTGTTAAATGTATCATGATGAGGTGTGTTATCATAAATTCAAAATAAAAAATAAAATTGAAAGTATTAAAATACTAAAAGATGAAATACTTTAGATGCATGCTTTGAGAGATGGATGCATTACCGAACTTGAAATTTGGAAGTAAAAGAAAGCTTAGTGGCTTCATCAATCCACTCCAACTTGTCCCACCAATATCTGAATCCTTTTATTTCCTTTAAACTTTTTGCACTTTCACCACTCAAAGGGAGTTTTCTTAGACTTTGGCAGCTGTATACTGATATTTCTTGGAGGGAAGGAAAGGGTATGGCTCGTCGGCATATGCTCTTTAAGTTTGGTAGACCAGAAAAATAAACTTCTTCAAGATTTGAGAATATCTCGGCAGCTTCTTCAATTTCAGAAGACCCAGCAAAGTCCCATGCTATTATTTCTTCCAATGACTCACACCTAACTACATAAAGATATCGAAGTCGAGGAGCGTATCTAAGCCACGTCAAATTCTTCATTACTGCACAGTCACTGATATTCAGAATCTGAAGGTTACAGAAGCAGTTGGGCTCCGATCTTTGCATTCTCTCCCCATTCTCAAAACAAATTTTAATTTCCCTCAAATTACGACAGTCGTCTATATAAAGTGTCTCTAAATGCTCCATTCTTCTCATAGTTGAAAAGGAGAAATCAAGTGAACGCAACTCCAAGCAATAGATTATTGATAGTTGTGTAATACAACTTTGTAACTTAGGATAGGACATAAATTTTAGAACAGGGGGGACACTTGAGAAGGTGAGACCTATGTCAGTTATCTTTTCCAAACATTCCAACTCTTCTATCATCAATTTCATATCAATCATGCAATGATTGGAGTATTCGATACTGCTGTAAATTTCTAAAGATGAAAGACTTGATATCACTCCCGGTGGAATTACTATGCGATTCCTCATTTCATCTAATAATAATATTCTCAATTGTGTCAAATTCTTAACTTCAACCGGCAAATTACGTACACCTGTCTTCGATAGACTAAGATAACGCAAGCTAATCAATGCACCGATTTCAAAAGGCAACACCATCAAGTCCTTATTATTTGACAAGTTCAAAACTGTCAAGGTATGAATTGATTTGAAGAATGTACCTGGTAATGTCGTCAGTTTGGAACCCATAATAAAAATGGTTTGCAGACGTGGACAAACAACTGGTGTTTTGATGAGAAATTCTGTACTATCACCGTACAATGATACTCTTACAGTCTCCTTTCATCTACCAATCTCTTGCGATTTGATTAAACCAGTGTGTTCCTTTACCAAAATCTCATTCCCATATTCACGAGCTAACCAATGTGCCATGTCACGAAGAACATCATGCATCTTGACATGATCTTCTTCATAGCTTATATTTTCAACATAACTTCCCTCCAAAAGACAAGCAAGTTTCAAACTGTTAATAATAAATCTTCCTCTTTCTTGAGCCTCATGCATGTTATCAAAATCATGTAAGATTCCCTCTCCAATCCAAAGTTCAATAAGTTCTCTATTACTAATGTCGTAGTCCTCTGGAAATATTGAACAATATAGAAAACAAGTCTGGAGTGTATTGTCACTCAGGCTATCATAACTGAACCTTAGAGTAGGAAAAACATATTTCCCCATTTCAGAAAACTGAGATGGGTAACTCTTTAATACTTTGATGGCGTACCTCCAATCTTCAGGCATCGTCCTGCTAGCCATGGCACGTCCAATAGTAACAAGAGCAAGCGGCAAACCGTCACACTCTTCAGCCACAATTTCAGCAAGCTTTGGTAACTCATGATGAGAGTTTAGTACATCTTCACCCACTTTTTGTCGAAACAAACTTAGGGCAGCTTCTTTTGGTAAACCATTCAATTTAAATCTCACATTAGCTTCCATCTGACCGCATACTTCACCCGATCGAGTTGTAAATACTATTTTACACCCATTTTGATTGTTTGAAAATGAAACTCCCAATTTTGATAGTTCTAGCCGATCCCATAGATCGTCTAATAACAACACAAACCTTTTATTGCGTAGTCTTTCCAGAATCTGTGCAGCTCTCTCTTCCTCACTTTTACCGATCCACATTTCTTTCGGGATGCCAATTTTGTTTAGTATAGTTTCTTGGATTTTGTCCAACTTCACTTCTTTGGACACCACAACCCAAATCACAACAACAAAGTTATGACTTGTTTCAAGAAACTTATTGTTAAGTTTCTTTAAGAGTGTGGTCTTGCCGACACCTCCCATACCATATAACCCAATGATTCTAGTTTTGTGGCCTTGAACACATGTCCAAACATCATCAAACATGGAGTCCATCCCCACAGTCTTCTCCATAGGCATCTCATCTATCATGGGCCGCGGTACTTTGTCAGCAACAACATCAAAATGGCCTTTCTTTATTAATTCTTGAACAACATTGATCTCCTTAATTACCTGCTTTCCAAGCTTGTAGCTGGTGCGACAATGTCTGGGACAACAACTTCCCAAACATTTCTGTTGGATCTCTTCATCTCCTTTCTGCAAAATGTCGTCCGCCTCTTTTAGTTTGAGCTGTACACTTTGGAGCCAGCCTTTCACTTGGTTGGTACGAGCTGAATACTGTTGCTGCTCCGCAAAATCAGCCCTCCCCTCAACATCTTTGCCGATATTTTCGAGTTCAAGCTTTAAGTCTCTCAGAGAGTTTAAGTTTTCCTGGAGGTCACGGATGTAAACAGCACGATTGGCAGTGCAATCCCACACTCGAGTGACAATGTCCAAGATTGGGCTTACACAATCCATGGTGCGCTATGTGTTTGTTTTTGTGATTATGAAAGAGAGGTTAAAGGGTAACGATGATCTCTGAAGAAAATTATGAATAGCCAACCTCAAACTTATGAACAAACTTTGTTTTTGTGAATAATAAATTATGAGAATACGGAATCATATTATTGGAAACATTCACACAGCTGTACTACTTGTTTATTCGGGGTACTCCCACATCTTTGTTTACTTTAAAATCACTTTCATTAATATCAATTGTTTACTTTATTAAAAAAAAAATTGAGCAATATCTAACAGGAGGGGAAAAGCATCAAAGGAAACTTAAGGCATCTCAACTAGTTTGATACCCCAAAAGATATCCAATCCCATGCCTACGACCACTCAAGAGAAAAAATTTAATTGAAGAAAAAAAAATACAAACAAAAGGGGGACAAGAACTAAACCCTCAAAATCATCTAAAACGATAAAAGACAGCAGAGATAAATCTCTAAAAACAAAGGAATTATAGAATGGCTAGGAAGTAAACCGCCATTTATCCTGAGCAAGGGAAAAGACCATGAGAGGTAAAATTATCCGCAACCTGATTACCTTCTCGATAAATATGGGAAACAAAGATAAACCAAGCAGCGCCTCCAAGATGAAAGAAACCGCCAAGCAATATTAGGAGATGCATGACTCGAATCCACAACCTCTTTTATGTAGATGTGAGGGTCATATTACTTAGCCCAACCGCATCTTCTCTACATTATATTGGACATGGATTTCAGGAATGAAGTAAATGAGTTTAAATATATTGGGAAGAAGTATGTGCAACATTCTTAAGAATGATGAACTTCCTTTTTCTTTTTCTTTTTCTTTTTTGGCAGTTTTTTTATTTTAAAGAATCTTTAAATAATGTAAAAATAAATAAATAAATAATATCATATTTCACACAGATCTTGTCAGAATTAGATTTTTTTTTTTTTTTTTGAAATAGGCGAGGATTAGAATTAGTGATAGCTAAGAAAGAGAAAAGAGAGAATAAAGAGAGGTTGAAGGAAGGAATTAGAAGATGTATGTTTGTTTAATTTGTTGCGATGAATTTCCTTTCAAATTAAATTTTTTTTTATGTTATTATAATTAACAATTTGAAGGAAGGAAGGAATGAAGTAAATGAATTATAAAACAGAAGGTTGCATGAGACCCGACCGATCAACGTTAGCCGTGACAATGCCTCGTAATCGAGTGATAGGTTGCACTTGCACAATCCATGGCTATACTATTGTGTGTTTATTCCAGTGAATCTGAAATCGAGTTTATGGGTAATGAAACTTTTCTGTTGCAGGTGGAATATAAATTATAAGAACATGTGATTTGGGTTGTGGTGTTCAAATAAGTGAAGTCGGACAAAATTCAAGAAACTATACCAAAAAATTTAAACATCTAGATAAAATATGGAAAAATAAGAATGAGGAAGAGAAAGATGCTCAAATTCCGAAAAGATTACGTAATGAAAGGTTTGTGTTGTTATTAGATGATCTATTGGATCGGCTAGATATATCAAATGTTGGAGTTTCCCTTTCAAACAATCAAAATTGGTTTAAAATAGTATTTATAACTCAATCAAGTGAAGTATATATGTGGTCAGATGAAGTATATATGTGGTCAGATGGGAATTAATACAAGATTTATATCAAATGGATTATCAAAAAAGCTGCTATGAATTTGTTTCGATAAAAAGTTGGTGAAATTGTACTAAAACTCTCATCATAAGTTACCAAAACTTGCTGAAATTGTAGCCGAAGAGTGCAACGGTTGGCCATTTTACTCCGGTGACTATTGGACGTGCAATGGTGAACAGGACAATGATTGTCAATTGTAAGCTTCGTAATATTTAAAAGATCACAACTCACAAGTTGGGGTGTTTTCTTTCCAGCTCCACGCAGCTGTACATTTGCAATAGTTTATTTGGAGAGCTCCCACTAGTTTATGCTATTTTATTTCCTCTGCTTTTGTTTTTGTCTGAAAATTGCTTTGATTGATATTAATTAATTACTACAAGTTTTTAGTTTAATATTAATGTTTAATTAGTGATACTGTGGCTGATTAGTGCCAGGTTAGTTTAATTAGTCATCATCGAACCCAAACAGTTTTCTTTTGTTTTTGTGTTCTATATTTTGTTGTATTCTATGGACTGTATGCTTGATTCCGATTACCCATCCCACATCTAAAGTCTTTCTTAATAATTTTTTTTTAATTTCTGTCTCAATTATTGGTAATTTGTTGAGTGTATCATTTGATTATGATCATATTTGTTGACCAGATCCACGGCTTTGATTGTATCACATCACAATTTCAACCAGGAGAGCAAGAACAGTGATTTTTGAAAATAAGGAATAAGAGAGCGTTTAAGAAAATTTTAAGAAGCAATTAATAAGTAATAATAATAAGGGTAAATATCAATTTCATCCCTATGGTTTACCCTATTATCCGTTTTAGTCCCCGTTGTTCCAGTATTGACAGATTTAGTCCTTCTGTGACAGTTTTTGTTAAAATCAGACCTTCTGACATGACCAGAGGGTAAAATGATGATTTTACCCTTCTAATAAATATTTAAACAATTTAAAAATAATAATTTTTAAAATGGATTCGGTGGAGATCCAGATTGGATCCCTACCGTCCATCTCATGAGATGTACGGTGGGGATCCAATATGGATCTCCAGCTAATTAAAAAAAAAACTTAAAAAAACTTGAATGGATTTTTAATATTCGATCATGATCAACAAAAACTCAAACCCAAATAAAGATTTTTTCTTGGATTTAAACTGGAAGATCCAGATCTCCACCAAATCGGAAAAAAAAAAATCTTAAACAAGAATGAAATTTAATCAAACTCAATCAAATAAACAAAATAAAGATTTTTTTTTCTTGGATTTAAAATGGATTTGGGGGAGGTGGAGATCCACCTCTTGTATAATTTCCCAGATCTCCATCTTCTCTCTTCTCTTTAACCCATAACCAAGAATGAACACCAAGCCACCATCGCCGCCGCCGCCATTCTCAGATCTCCACCATACATTCATACAAACCCATAACAAAATAAATTTTTCACCATTCAACAACCATCAACCCCAAGCAAACAACCACCTCCATCTCTAGCCTCACCATCTCCATCTCCATCTCCATCCAGAATCAAACATAAACCCGGCCACCACCACCACCACCAAACCCAAACCCAAACCCACCCACACATAAACACAAATACATCCAGATCAGAGTGAGAGATTGAGATGAGATCGAACTCAAACGGAGATGACCAGAAGCGATGGTGACGACGACGGTAATGACCAGAAGCCACGGCGACAACGGTGATGACCAGAAGCGACAGCGACGACGGCGATAACGACGACAACGACGACGGCAATGACCAGAAGTGACGACGACGACAGCAATGTCCAGAAGCGACGACGACCGGAAGCCCGATCGAGTGCCGATCTCTTCTTATTCTTCTTTCTCAGCTTCGGGGTGGTTGACAGTGGGTGGTTGATGACGGTGGTGGTGAGGGATAGAGAATAAGATTGATGGGTTTGGATCTGATGGTGAGAGACTGAGAGATAGAGAATAAGATTAGGGTTGTGTTAATATTTTTTATTATTTAGTCTATTTTTAGATTGTTTTAAATTTTTATTATTTAATTTAATTATATTTATTAATTTGAATAAGTGATTAACGATCCATTTACCAATATACCCTCCCTTGTTTAACGGAACCCTAACAGAACCTGCCGATAGGGACCAAAAAATGATTAGTAGTGAATGTTTGGACCTACATGGCCAATACTGAAACGACGATGACTGAAACGGATAATAGGATAAACCATGTGGACGAAAATGATATTTACCCTAATAATAATCATAAACAGTCTTCTACCTTTTGAGAACAATAAACTAAAGTATTTTATGCAGTACTACAAATCTACAATACCTTTTTAAGTTAAAAAATATAAGAAAAAGAAGCTGCACAATTATTAATATTATTTTTGTTTTCAACTGCAGTATTACATCTTTAAAAAAAAACTACAGTATTACCATATGGGGTTTGGAGATGTGTACACGGGATGAAACCAGGATGTTGGATTTGGAGGACTAGGTCATGCAATATAAATATATTAATATACAAAAAGTAAGTTATTAAAAAACAAAAAATGCAGCACTGTTCAAATAATACTGGTATCTATTCAACTAATAAAATATAAATTTCAATAGAGTAATTAAAACCTTAAGAAAGACTAATAATAAAATTTTGCACTAATTTAAATGATAAATTTAAGTTTTTTTTAGCTTGATATATACGTATATATAATGCACACACTAGATGAAATAATAGGTAATTAAAATCTTAAAATATATTGATTTTGTTGTCTATTTTCATTGGGCGATAGAATTAATGAAAAAAAAAAGTAGTTAATTTATATTATTAAAAATGATAAAATTATTTATATATATAATAGTTTATGTCCGGTATAAACTTGTTGAAATTGGATTGGTTTGGGGGCCATGCCCTTATGGACCCCCTCTAAATCCGCCACTGTGTATACATAACTCGTATTCAAAATTTCATTGATGTAAACAAACAACGTGACTTCAGTTTGGGAATTCTAAATTCTTTGTTATGGTTAAATAGTCAAGTGGGATGAAAATTAAGGTAGTCTAAAATCCCTTAGGTGATGCTTGGTTATCATGGTGGAATGATAATTGGAATGTGAATAAGAATGGGAAATTAGGAATGTAATGGAAAGGAAAGGAAAACTGATTTTTTTTTATTTGGTTGGGATATTAGAATTAGTCTCAAAGTCAGTATTTTTTTGTTTGGTTAACAGCTAAATAGAATGGAGTTAATTGTATTATTTTCTCTGTCCCTTAGGTCTCTCTGTTACTCTCTCTGAGTCTCAGGGCACTTTTGGTGATAGTAGTGTGGGATCCATCTTGGGATCATTGTTCACTCATAAGGAGTGTAGTTAGTTTTCTAATTTTGGTATACGAACCATGAACGCGGAAGATGTTGTTGTGCTTTGTGAATCACTTACTGATGTAGCGGAAGCTCTATCGAGAAAAACCTGCAAGAAACAAATTGAAAACAACATACTAACGCTTCGTTGATTTGCGCATGAATACCGGATTATTAGGCTTCAAGTTCGTTGATTCACAATGAATACCGAAATTGGGAGATAATTAGAGAAACTCTAAATTTTATAAATCAAAAACTGAATAGCCTTTCGGCTTACATGTTTATTAAAAGCAAACAAATCCTAAACCTAATCGTATTCCTTGCTGAACAAGAAAATGACCCTAAATACGAAAAAATACCAAAAAAGGCAAAATTGAGATTAATGCAGAAATTAATACTATTAATACTCCTAAGCAAGCCGGAATTGACGGAAGTCGATTCGGACTTGGAAAACTAAAGTTATGGCAAAAACGAAACTTTCCTAAAACGGTAAAAACGGCATTTTCAGGAACTAAACGATAGAATTCAACTAAAAAGGGGCCTTTGTGAAAAATTCACATCATTTCGACTCTGTCGCCCGGACTAGTAGGAATGAAATGGCCTTTTTTCTTGGTCTTTTTCCGATCCAACCCCTCCATATATTCCAATGTCATGTAATCCAATGCTGCTGCATCACTTACGCTTAAGGAAAAGAGGGGCCATTGGAACCACTTCAAATTGATTTAAAGAGTGATGGCGTCAAACGGCTGGCTTTGAAGTTAGTGGGGAAAATTATGTCTAATAAGTTGGTAAACCGTAATGCGTTTATCAATATGATTCCTAAGATATGGAGAACTAAGAATAGTGTGGAGATTGAAGTTATTGATGAGAATATGTTCTCTTTCACTTTTAAGAACGAGCAGGACCGATTTAATGTTCTACAAGGTGGCCCTTGGAGTTTTGATAAAGCTTTACTTGTACTCTCAGAACCGAAGGGTAAGGGTGATGTCAAAGGTATGTCTTTTAAGGAAGTAGCTTTCTGGGTTCAAATACATAATGTTCCTCTTTTATGCGTGACAAAGGAAATTGGAATTTTCTTGGGTAGTATGGTCGGAAAGGTTCGAGAAATTGATACAGGACCCTCTGGAGAATGTGTTGGAAAATATATCCGGGTTAGAGTGGTGATTAATGTTGATCAGCCACTTCGTCGTATCCTTCGTGTCGATGTAATGCGGGATGGAAAGGAATCGACAATGCTCTTGCGTTATGAGAGGCTTCTGGAACATTGCTACATGTGTGGGAGAATTGGACATGTTGTACTTGATTGCTTGGAGCGAATGGAAAATGACGATCCTGAGGATTACAACTTGATGTATGGGGCATGGTTGAAAGCCTCTAGTCCAATTAAAATGAACCAATATCGGAAAAAGAAGGAAGGGGTTAAAGATGCAGGAGTTAAAGAGGTTGATGCCAAGATTATGAGTGTTTCAGGTGTTTCCCGGAATGATCTATCGCCGCCGTATGGAGACAACAGAGAGAAAGGTAAAGCGGTGGTTGGGAATTTAACAGTTGAGACGGTTTCACAAGTAGTTGGTTTGGTAACGGAAAGTGAAATGATGAGCCAGAATAATAGGGGAGAAATAAAAAAAACACGTGAAGGAAAATGTGGAGGAGCGGGTCCGTAGAAGTCTTGGGAAAAAGCTTGCAGAGGAAGTTTCGGGCCCACCGGAAAATACTAATATTCCGTATGGTGGAGATAAGAAACAATTTGTTATAAGGCCTGAATTGAATATTACAAAAGAGGTGCTTAGTGATAACATCGCAAAATACACCTTTTGAGGTCCCCATTTCCTATCGTTTGCTTTCGTTTTCGAGCATATTTTGGTATATAATAATTTTGTGAGCATTGTGTAGGTTATATCCCTTAAAATAAGGTGTTAGAGCTTAATTGAAGTGTTTAGAGTTTTTTGTGTTGAAATGGAAAATGGCCCGTGCAGAACACCCAACTTATGAAGGTCGTATCTCCCTCCTCCGATCGAACTATGTTTCTTATTACCTATTTTCGGAAAGCTCCGGATGTCTTCTTTCTAACTGTTTTTACAGATTGTGATTCCGAGGTTTCTGGAGGAAATTATGGTCGTTTATGTAACGGTGCGCAGAAATCCGCGGTACGACCGTCAAAGTGTACCGCGGAAGACCAATTTGTGAACCGCGAAAATCACCAGAAAATGCTAAAAAGTGCTCCACGGTTCGCTCGTCAAAGCGTACCGTGGAACGTACCACGAAAATGCCTAGATTTACGATTTTAAGCCATTTTCTGAGGGGTATTCTTGTCCTTTCACCCCCAAATCTTGACCTAACTTCCCAACACTATAAATACCTTATTTTCTCTCCTCTCTTCAGAAATGCTTCTCCTCTCTCACGACCAAACCTTCTCTCTCTTCTCTCATCTCTTTTCTCTTCATCTTCTTCACCAACAAGTGAGAGAAACAGCTCCCATGGAGGTTCTTCCTCCATGAGAGCTCACCATACACCTCCACCACCATTTTTAACACTTCCTCCACCATCTTAGAGTAGATTGCAAGGAGTTAGGAGTGGTTTTTGGACCAAATTCAAGCTTGGAAGCAAGGAGCATCTTTGGAGGAGTTTTTCTTCAATGGTTGTATCTATTTTTACTATTTTCCTTGTATATCTTGTTTTCTTTGATGTAATCACCAATTTGAAAATTTTGTAAGCCAACACTTATGCAATATATGTATGATTGTTCTTAAATTTGTTTAGGTTTTGTTCTACTCTTTGTTTATGCATGAATTAATTCTCTTATTGTGATATTCATGTGTGTGGAGAGTCTAAATTGATATGTGTCCATGAATGGGATTTGGAGTAGAGTGATTTAATTTAGGAGTAGTGTAATTTAGGAGTAGTGTAATTTAGCTTATCATGATTGTTGATTGATTAATGGATGACTTAAAATACCATGTTTGAATGATTAGAGAAATTGAGTTTTAGCTCTAGAGAATGGGAGAAGTTTGATTGATGCATTCACATGCTAAATTTGACTTTGGTTCATATTCTTGTGCTTAATGGGTCTTTGTATTTAGACACAATTAGCCATCATTGGCCGGATTGAGTGATGAATTGATTTAGGTGTATTCCTTAATCAAGAGAATGAACCCTTAACTTAGATTGAATGGTCTTAATGAATAATAATCAACTTTGTTACATATTGTTGTTGGGTAAACTTGTTTTCCATTTTTAGCAATCCTAGGGAGATTGATAAAATCGAATCCGTATCTGGAGTAAGGATAAACCGAATTCCTCTTGTGCTCGTGTAGTTATAGGGGTATTTCATTGCTTAATGCTTTCACTCGGTTAGCCACCTTGTGAATGATATTTAGGTTGTATGTTATATATAGCGTGGTTCGCATTAACATGCTCAGCGTGGTATCCTCTACATTTGACCAGAAAGTTGAGAGATCACTAGGCTGGTGTGTAGAGCTCGTGTATGTGTCCCACAGTCCTTAATGGATTCATGTTTTTGCATGTATGCAATCTCTATGCACTTGAGAGAGGGTAGAGATTAATTAAGGGGAAATGAGCATATAACATACGTGTTGTATAGGTATCTCGTATTCTTAATGCTTTCACTTGGTTGCCATCCCGTATTTGGTTAGCCGAGTGGATGAGTTATTGGCTGTAGTATGGCCTACGGGGTTGCGCATTACATGCCCAACGAAACAACTTGTGTATATGATCAGAAAGTGAGAGTATCACTAGGCTGGCGTACATGGCTCTTTTATGTGTGCCAGGACACTTAATGAATCCATGCAATTATGTGGGTGTGATCTCTAAGATATCGAGAGAGATTAGAGATCAATTAAGGGGACACGAGCCTATGATATACTTGCACATTTGAGGGACTAGGTGAGTATAGTGCTTAATTAGGAGGATTGTTACGGTTGAGTCATTTCCCTAACGTATCCACAGTTCATGCATCTCTCAATTCCATCCTATCACTGTAAATATTTATTTATGTAGTTTGTTAGTTAGTTTAGCATTTACTTTCCGCATATTCTTTTTGCATACGCAACACACGAGTTCTCTCGGCGTGTTGTGTAGCTAGAACTAGAGACGGTCGATGAATCTCACCTCCCTGTGGAACGATACCCTCGCTTCCCGCTTTACTTGTTTTCATAACTATAGAGCACATTGCGTAGGACTTTTTATAAATATCTTTTTGGGATCCGCAATTCCCTAACGACAGAATAGCGGGTTATCAAAAGTGGCGCCGCTGCCTATTCTGTCATTAGGGAATTGCGGATCTCAAAAAGATATTTCTAAAAAGTCCTATGCAATGTGCTCTATAGTTATAAAAACTAGTAAAGCGGCAAGAAAGGGTATCGTTCCGTAGGGAGGTGGGATTCATCGACCGTCTCTAGTTCTAGCTGTACAACACGCCGAGCGAACTTGTGTGTTGCGTGTGCAGAAAAGTAAATAATGATATAACTAAATAAATTACATAAATAATATATACATGGATAGGATAGAATGGAGAGATGCATGAAATGTGGATACTCTAGGGAAATGACTCAACCGTAACAATCCTTCTAATTAAGCACTAGACTCACCTAGTCCCTCAAATGTGCAAGTATATCATAGGCTCGTGTCCCCTTAATTGATCTCTAATCTCTCTCGATATCTTAGAGATCACACCCACACAATTGCATGGATTCATTAAGTGTCGTGGCACACACAAAAGAGCCATGTACGTCAGCCTAGTGATACTCTCACTTTCTAATCATATACACAAGTTGTTTCGTTGGGCATGTAATGCGCAACCCCGTGGGCCATACTACAGCCAATAACTCATCCACTCGGCTAACCAAATACGGGATGGCAACCAAGTGAAAGCATTAAGAATACGAGATACCCATACAACACGTATGTTATATGCTTATTTCCCCTTAATTAATCTCTACCCTCTCTCAAGTGCATAGAGATTGCATACATGTAAAAACATGAATCCATTAAGGACTGTGGGACATATACACGAGCTCTACACACCAGCCTAGTGATCTCTCAACTTTCTGGTCAAATGTAGAGGATACCACGCTGAGCATGTTAATGCGAACCACACGATATATAACATACAACATAAATATCATTCATAAGGTGGCTAACCGAGTGAAAGCATTAAGCAATGAAATACTCCTATAACTACACGAGCACAAGAGGAATTCGGTTTATCTTTACTTTAGATACGGATTCGGTTTAGTCAATCTCCCTAGGATGGCTAAAAATGGAAACAAGTTTACCAAACAACAATATGCAATAAGTTGATTGTTATTCATTAAGACCATTCAATTTAGATTAATGGTCCATCCTCTTGATTAAGGAATTCTCCAAAATCAATTCATCACCCAATCCGGCTAAGGATAGGCAAATGTGTATTAAAAAGACCCATTAAGCATAAGGATTTGAACCAAGGCCAATTTAGCAACTAAATGCCTGAACTGAAACATTTTCCACTCTTCGGAGCTAAATTCTCTAACACTCAAATCATTCCACACAAGGTATTTTGAGTCATCATCAATCAATTAACAATCATGGGATGCTAAATTACACTACTCCTAAATTAAATTAATCTACTCATAATCTCATTCATGGACACATATTGATTTAAACTCTCTACACACATGAATATCACAATAAGAGTTGAATTCATACATAAAACAAAGAGTAAAACAATACCCAAACAATACCCAAACAAATTTAAGAACAATCATACATATATTTAATAAGTGTTGGTTTACAAAATTCTCAAATTGGTGATTACATCAAAGAAAACAAGATATACAAGGAAAGAGTAAAAAGAAATACAACCCTTGAAGAAAAACTCCTCCAAAGATGCTCCTTACTTCCTAGCTCGAATTTGGTCCTAAGACCACTCATTTCTCCTTGTAATCTACTCTAAGATGGTGGTTGATGTCTAAAATGAGTGGTGGTGGTGTATGGTGAGCTCCCATGGAGGAAAAACCTCCATGGGAGCTTGTTCTCTCACTTAATTTGTGAAGAAGATGGAGAAAAGGGAAGAAGATGGAAGAGAGAAGAGAAGTGGTGTGAGAGAGGGGAGGGAAGAAGAGAAAAAGAATGTTTTTTGAATGAATGAATTGAGTGGCGTGAGAAAAGAAAAGAGAAAAGAAAAATGCTTGGTGTAGGACAAGTCAAAGTGGAAGGTGATTGGTTGGAAAGTGGAGAGTGGGTTGGTTAGAGTCATGAAAGATGAGAGAAAATGGGGTGTTTGTAGAGTATGGAAGTTAGGGTATGAAATGGGGTGTGAAAGGATAAGTTTGTCCCTCAAAAACGGGCTGAAAGTGGACATTCTGTCAACTTCCGCAGTACGGTCCGCGGTTGGTCCGCGGTTCACCTGATAGCTTCGCGCACTGTTACGAAAACGGCCATAACTTCCTCCAGAAAACCCGGAATTACGATCTGTAAAAAGAGATGGAAAAAAGACATCTGAGGCTTTTCGAAAATAGGTAGTGTATGATGTAGTTCGATCTGAGGAGGGAGATATGACCTTACGAAGTTGAGTGTACTGCACAAGCAATTCCAATTTCAGCCCTTCTAACTCCAAAACTCTTCAATTTAGCTCAACACCTTATTTTAAGGGATATAACCTATATAAGGCTCACAAAATATATTATATACCAAAATATGCTCAAAAACGAAAGCAAACGATAGGAAATGGGGACCTCAAAAGGTGTATTTTGTGATCTTATCACTTAGTAGCTCTAATATTGTGGGATCGCCAGTGTTGGTTGGTTTGATAAATATGGGCCAGGTAAATGTGGATAAAAATGTGAGTCAATCTGATCAGTTTGTTGAGATGGATTTGGACTCGAGTTTGGGTTCGATTGGACAACTGAAGGACAATAATCGTGGGTCGAATTTGGAAGTTTGTAGCAAAGTTGAGACTGATATGGTTGCTGGGCCTAAAACTTGAAAATGGAAACGAAGGGCACGTGATGAGAATTGTGGAGTTGTTGGGTTGGGTGTGGAGTTACTTTTGGGAAAAAGGAATCTAGTTGCTGATGACTCAAAAACAGTTAAACGAATTAATAGTGATCAACTGGGTGAAATTTCTCATGGTGATTCTTCTATTTGTGATGTTATATCGGCAGGTCAGTTTTCACCGGCCGGCCGATCGCCATGAAAACGTTAAGTTGGAAGGCCCGGGGAATGGGCAGTACTTGTGCGTTCCAAATTCTTATGAGCTTTAAAAAAGCTCATAACCCAGATATTATCTTTCTTATGGAAACGAAAGCGAACAATGTGTTAATGGAAAGTATTCATGTTAAATTAGGTTTTGCTGGCAAACTCGTGGTTAATTGTGTTGGCAGAAGTGGTGGTTTGTGTCTATTTTGGGCGGATTCAATGGATGTTAGTCTTATGTCTTATTCTCTTTTTCATATAGATGTTCAAATTGTGTCTCATAGAAGTGCTCAGTGGCGAATGACCGGATTCTATGGCCATCCAGAGGCTAGTCAACTGCACCATGCATGGTCACTTCTTCGAAGACTCAATAGTATGTTTGGGCTTCCATGGGTTTGATTATGTGACTTTAATGAAATCCTTGATGATGCAGAAAAATTGGGAGGTCTTCAACGTAATCACTCTCTGATTGAAAATTTTATATTGGCTTTGGATGATTGCGGGCTTCTGGATATTGGTTTTTCGGGACCTCCTTTCACTTGGTGTAATAAAAGGGAGGGATTTGATATGGTTTAAGAATGATTGGACCGTTGGGTTTGTGATTACCAGTGGAGAAATTTATTTGGAGGTTCAACTGTTAGTCATCTTGAGTTTTAGAAATCGGATCATAGACCGATTCTTTTAGATGTAAGGATGTTAGATTGTATGCCGACTATTGGTCATGTGCCTCGTTCCCGTCGGTTTCACTTTGAGGAATGTTGGGCAGAAGATGAAAAGTGTGCTGCGGTTATTCAGAATTCTTGGAATTCTTGTAGGAATCAAGAGGATATGAGTGGAGTAGTGACTACAATTAATCAATGTACTGAACAAATGAGTCGATGGTATAGTGGGAATAAAAGAGGTTGGTTGAAGAAGATTCAAGAAAAGCAAAATGAGCTACTTTTAGCTTCCAGTAATATTGAAGCAGGGTCATGGCATCGTATTCGCAATATAGAGTGTGAATTAGACATTCTATTGGATCAAGAGGAGGTGTATTGGAGACAAAGATCTCGTCAGAAGTGGCTCAATAGTGGGGATAAAAACACTAAATACTTTCACCGGAAAGCATCTTCTAAACGGTCGAGGAACGTGATTAGAGGCCTATTTGATAAGTTGGGTAATTGGAAAGATGATCACCAAGGAATTAGTCATGTGGTGATAGATTATTTTGCTGATATTTTATGTTCTAATAATCTTTCCTTGATGCTAATTTTTCATCTGAAGAAATTAGAATTACGGTTTTTGATATGTATCCTACAAAAGCACCTGGTATAGATGGCCTACCAGCTTTGTTTTATCAGAAATTTTGGCATATAGTGGGAAAGCAAGTGACTAAAGGATGTCTTGGTGTTCTTAATGATGGTCTTAGTTTAGAGAAGGTTAATGGGACCCTTATCACTCTTATTCCAAAGGTTAAGAAAGCGGAAAGGATTACTGATTTCCAACTAATTAGTCTTTGTAATGTGGTGTATAAAATTGTTGCTAAAGCGCTTGCGAATCGTTTCAAATTGGTTTTGGGTGATGTGATCTCTGAGACACAAAGTGCTTTTATTCCTGGACGGATTATCTCGGACAATGCCATTGTTGGTTTTGAGTGCATGCATGCTCTCAAGAGATGGAAAAAGGGCAAAAGGGTGCTATGGCTTTGAAGCTTGACATGTCTAAAGCATATGATAGAGTTGAATGGAATTTTTTATCTGGGATGATGACTAGATTGGGTTTTTCTGTTTCTTGGATTAATCGAATTATGAATTGCATTACATCGGTTTCTTTCTCTTTCCTCATCAATGGTGTTATTTGTGGTTGTTTGAAGCCATCCAGGGGATTGCGGCAGGGGGACCCTCTATCTCTTTATCTGTTTGTTATATGCACTGAGGGTTTCTCTCATTTGATTTTTTCAGCTGTGAGAACTGGTGATATTGCGGGGTTCTGTTGTAATAGAGGTGGACCAAAAATTTCACACCTCTTCTTCGCCGATGATAGTATGATGTTCACTCGAGCTAATGAGAAGGATTGTCGAGCTATCAAGAAAGTTTAGGGGTGGTATGCCAATGCTTCATGTCAAGTAGTAAATTTCCAAAAATAGGCTATGTGTGTTAGTAGCAAGGTATCTAGGGTAAGAGCCCTGAATTTAGCTCGAAAAATTGGTGTGCAGTTAGTAGGTTGTCATGAACGATATTTGGGCCTTCCGAGTTTTGCAGGTAAAAATAAAAAACAATTATTTGCTAGTATCAGGGATCGTGTTTGGAATAGAATTAAAGGGTGGCAATGTAAGCTTTTCTCAGTTGGTGGTAAAGAGGTCTTGCTAAAAGCTGTCCTTCAAGCAATTCCAACGTATTCAATGTCCCTTTTCAGATTACCTAAAGGTTTGGTAGATGATCTCCACCATATGAGTGCTAGATTCTGGTTGGGTTCTGATGATGAGAAAAGGAGGATTCATTGGTGTGCCTGGAAAAAATTGTGTTGTAGTAAAGATATGGGAGGTTTGGGATTCTGTGACCTCGCTGTTTTCAACCAGGCGTTACTTGCGAAACAATGTTGGCGACTTGTGCATTCTCTTAATACTCTTGCAGCCAAAGTGCTTAAGCACTGCTATTTTCCTGATACATCTTTTTTGCAGGCAACTTGTTCAAGTTCTAGCTCTTTCCTATGGAAGAGTTTTATTTGGGAAAAAGAATTGCTAGAAGCTGGTTCTAGGTGGCGTCTAGTGTGTCAATTTATAATGATCATTGGCTACCAAGACTTGTGACATTCAAAGTTCAATCTCCACCTGTGCTGGGGTAAGTTGCTACTGTGAAAACATTGAAACTCTCTGATGGTAGATGGAATGAGGGCTTAATTCGTGAGTCTTTTTGGATTGAAGATGCTAATTTGATTCTAAGCCTACCATGTTCTACATTGCCAGTTCCTGATGCTTTGTTATGGCATTTCGATAAATTGGGTTCATATTCAGTGCATAGTGGTTATCATTTTGGGTGTGAACTACTTTCAAATTCTAGTACTTCAGGGCTGCTTAATTTGTCTGAATCATGGTGGAAATTCTTGTGGCGTGTCAAGCTTCTGGTGAAAGTACAGTTATAAATATGGAGGGCTTGTTTTAACTGGATTTCGACAAAGGAAAACTTGGCCAAACGAAGAATTATTGTGGATAGTGTGTGTCCAATTTGCAAAGGAAGACAAGAATCCTCATTGCATGCTCTCTGGTCCTACCCCTCGCTAAAGGAGATTCGATCCTTGTGCTCCTTCATGAATGGTATCAAAGCAAAGGATGGTTTACAATTCATAGATTTTATGATTGCTTGTCGAAATCAGCTTATGATTGATGAGTTTGAGCTGTTATGTATGATCCTTTGGCGTATTTGGTTTCGGCGCAATGGTTATGTTTATGGGTCGTCTTTCTTACATGATGTTGATGTTGTTCCTTAGGCAACATCCTTTCTTGAGGAGTTCAGGAATGTGAACAAAGCAGGAGTGGTTGACGGGTGTGTTAACAGATTAAATGGTGTTTCCTGGTGCCCTCAAGATACTGGATTTTACAAATTAAATACAGATGCAGCTGTGGATGATGTTAATGGAAAGGTAAGTTGTGGCATTATTATACGAGACTGCGATGGGAGTGTTATGGCTTCTAGTGTGCAACTGATCTCGACTGGTTTTTCAGCTCAAGTTGCGGAAGCTATGGCAATGCTCAGGGGTTTTATTTTTGCTTATGATTCTGGGTTATTTCCATGCATTTTAGAGTCTGATGCCAAGGTGCATGTGGATCTTATTAATGCTAATTATATTCCTTGCTCTGATGTTGGCTTGATTATAGGTGATATCTGTAACTTTTTAGGTACTCACCCAGGTTGTGATGTTGTTTTTGCCTCCAGAAAAGCCAATATGGCTGCTCATAGTCTTGCCAAATTAGGTTTGACTTACGATTGTAATAGGTTCTAGATGGAGGAGGTTCCACAATGTGTGGTTCCTGTTGTATTGGGCGATTGCCCAGGACATTTGTGATTTCCTTTAAGGGAAAGTATCATTTTCCCCCCTAACGTTTGCCTTATTGTTAAGATGAGGACAGGGTTTGGCCATATTGGCTGTTTCCCCCCCCCCCCAAAAAAAAAAAAATCAAAGAAACGTTAAAAACGCCTCTTCTGTGACCTTTTCCATCCATTTGGGCCGTTGACCGTTAAATGGGAAGGGCATTAACATCATTGACCACTGAAATTCTGTAGAAGATAATTTACAATTAAAAAAGGATGGATCTCCACCGCCCATCTCAAAGATGGATGATGGAGATTTCTCTTTTTTATTTAATAATAATAATAATAATAAAATATTTATTCAATATTATATATATATATATATTTATTACCTCACAAAAAATTAAAATTAAAATTGAAAATTGGATTTGGTTGATGTTCTGGATTTGTTTTTGAATCATCCTAATCAAACCTAGAAAAAAAAACAAAATCAAACCATTCACCAAAATCAATTTAAATTCAAACCAAACCTAACCTAGAAAACCTAACCATCACCATCATAGATCCATCTCATCCTCTAACCACCACCATCACCAACCCACTCTTTCTTTTTCTTCAACCAAACGTCTCTCTCCACCATCAGCCAAACCCACCGACATCACCAACATCAACACTACCACCACCACCACCATCATCAAAACAACTACCACCACCAGATCGAAAAGAACTAGCACCGCCGTCGAAACCCACAGCCCAGATCGAAACCCAAATCATCAACAACCACATTCAACATCAATAACCAAACCCAACCATCACACACGCCCACCAAACAACAAGCATCATCGGTCATCACCAAACAACCACCTATTCACCACCACGCATTCCAGATTCAACCATAAAATCAGAACATTCACCACCACCTATTATTTTTCTTGTTCTTCTTCTTTTTCATCGATTGGGTTTGGGAGTTGGTGTTTTCTAGGGTCGATTGGGGTCGGGTGTGTATGTGTGTGTGTGTGTGGGGGGGGGGGGGGGGGGGAGGGGGGGGGGGGGGGGAGGGGAGGGGGGGTTTGTTCGATTGGTTTGGGTTGGGTTATTGCTGAGGCTGCCGGCTAGTGGGGTTTAGGTGGATGGTCGTGTTGGAGATGGAGGTGGTGGTGCTGTGTGGGAATTTTTCCGATCTGGGTTGGGTTCATGGGAGTGTTGTGCATTTGAGGTGAATCGGTTTCGATTTGATTTCAATTTGGGTCGATTTGGTTTTTGGTTTTGGTCAATTTGGTTATGAATATGGATATGGATTTAGGGTGGGTTGTTATGTGGTGGTGGGGGCTGGATTTGAGGGGTGGTGAAGGGTGGTGGTTTTGGTGGTGGTGACGAGAAGCAAGTGGTTCACGGTGGTAGCTGGATTTTAGGGGTGGTGATGTGTGGGTGTTGGAGAATGGAGATGGTGGTGGTATGGTGGAGAAGATGATGCTCGTTTCGACCGTCTGGTCTGGTGGATATGAATTTGAACTGATGTGATGATGAGAAATGTGGATGGTGTGATGAAGATTGAAGATGAATATTGTTGTGCTTGGTGTGTTTGGTGTGTTTGGTGAAGATGAATAAGATCTGGAGATCCACTATCCAGATCTTATTTTTTTTTTTTAATTTTTTTTGTTTTTAAATTCTTTTATTTTTAATTTTTTTATTATTAAATTTAAATAAAAATATAAAAATATCTCCACCGTCCATCTTTGAGATGGACGGTGGAGATCCATTTCTTAAATTGTTTTTTATTTTATTTTTTGTCTTCTGTTTTTTAATATATTATTTATTTAATGAATAGTTTGAGGGTAAAATGGTAATTATATGGAGTAAAAGTAACATAAGGGGCAAATAATACATTTAATCGATGGAATTTGTAACATAAGGGGTATATAATACATTCTTTCCATTTGAGGGGGGATACCGGCCAATATGGCCAAACCCTGTCCTTGTCTTAACAATAGGGCAAAGGTCGGGGGGGGGGGGGGGGGGGGGGGGGGGAATGATACTTTCCCTTCCTTTAATGGTATTTCCTTATAAAAAAAATTGTATTTAGACTAAAATATCCCTGGTTACAAAACATTTATAATAACATGATATATTAAGAATATTAATAATAAAATATAAAAATATGTATAATATATTATATATATTATAATATATATATATAATAATATATATATTAACAATTTTTCTATTGTCAGTTCGTAGGGCGAAGAATGTGGACCATTAGATTTACATACTTTGACTCAAAGTGTATGTACTTGTCAAAACTTCTCCATAATCTGTGATCCACATTCTTCGTCATGATATATTTTATATCAGGACGAACTGACAATAGAAAGACTGTATATATTAAATATATATTATATTTAATAAAAATATATAATATAAATATTATTGTATATATTTTAATACATAATTATTATATATAATAATAAATATTATATTATTCTAATATATATAATATATATTATTATATTATATAACAATATAGAGTTATAGAGTTGGTGAATAAGAAGGTTATTTTTGGAACATCAATTTTACTTTGGAATTGGAAAGAGCTTTCTATTGGGTTTTTTAAGAAAAGCCCATTCCACTAAAATGATGGAAAATCCATTCCAATCGAAAGCCTTTTTCAATATTTTTTAGCAAACCAAACATAAAGAATGACAATTTTTCTATTTTATTCCATTCTATTCTACCAACCCAAACATGACCTTAAACTTACATCAATAGGATAATTGGTTCAGATTATATTCCCTTCCCCCACTTCTAAATTTATAATAATTAAACAAAAAAAAAACAAAAAATAAATAAATACGTCCTGATTCTTTAGTTCTCTTTGCTCTCGTTTATAGTAGACATGACGCCGATTCCGGTTTCGGTTCCGGTTTGGAACCGGCGGTTCCGGTTTCGAGGAAATCAGAACCGTAACCGAAACCTCCTCGGAGAAGGTTCAGGTTCCGGTTCTCCGGTTCCGATCCGGTTTCGGCGGTTCCGACCCGGTTCCGGCGGTTCCGACCCAGTTTCGACGGTTCCGACGGTTCAGTTCCATATTTAAAATAAATAAAAAAACAAAATCAACATCATCCATGACAATCATGATCCATGATCATTGATCCATCCACCCAAAATCATCTTTCCATCTTTCAAAACTCAAAATTCACCCAAAATCATCCATCATCATCTATTCATATGTCAAAACCCACCCAAAATCATCCATCATCATCATTTCATCTGTCAAAACCTACCCAAAATAAGAAAAATCAAAAAATCAAAAAATCAAAAAATCAAAAAGAAAGAATAGAGATCAGAGATGTAAGAAGTGAAGAAGAGATCGATGAAGTGAAGAAGAGTAGATCGGCCGTCGGTGAAGAGATCGGCCGCCGTCGAGACGTCGAAGGGAAGAAGAAGAAGAAAGAAAGAGAAAGAAAGAGAGGAATATGATCAGTTCGGCCGTCGTCGAGACGTCGACCGGTCGACGGGAAGAAGAAGAAGGAAGAAAGAAAGAGGAAGAAAGAGATGGAGACATGGAGTCTCATGGAGAGATCTGATGATTCTGATCATTTGAGAGAGAGAGAGAGAGAAGAACGTGAGACTGTGAGAGAGAAAGAAAGTGAGAGAGAGAAAGTGAAAATATATATATATATATATAGAGTGCGGAACCGCCCGGTTCGAACCGGAACCGCCAGTTCCAGTCCGGTTCGAACCCGACGGTTCAGCACAATTTGGAACCGGAATCGGAACCAAATTTTCCGGTTCCGGTTCCGATTTTTTGGTGACGGTTCCGTTTCGGTTCACCGGTTCGAACCGAACCGGCATCATTTCTAGTTTATAGGAATGTTAGATTATAAGAATATAAAGCTAACGAACGGTCTATTTTGCTATATATATATATATATATAGTCTTTTTCTCCTCACTGCGCACTGATATAACTTATATCAGTGTATTGCATGTGGACCACTGATTATGGAGAAGTTTAGACAAGTGCATACATTTTAAGTCAAAGTATATAAATCTTATGGTCCACATCCAACGTACTGATAAAGTTATATCAGTACGTACTGACTTGAAAATTTCTATATATATCTATATATATATATATATATATATATATATATGAGAACTTTTCCTATCAGTACCTTCTTATTTTAATACAATGAGCACCTTTGATAAAAAAAATACAATTGAACGTGTTTCGATCAGATTTTTTGTATGTATCCTGAGAAAATTAAAATACACATTTTGTAAAAATTTGAAATTTTTTTAGATTCAAAAACTATTTTTTTCTGATATTTCCCTATTTTTAAATGTTTTGTCTTTAAAAAAGTCAGAAATAATTAGTTCTTGTACCCGAAAATGTTTTAATTTTTTTTCTATAAATGTGTTTCATTATTTTAATCATCCGTACAAAAAATCACATCAAAATTCAATAAATTCTATTAATATCACCAAAAGTGTTTAAACTATGGATTGTAAACAGTCCCCATTGGAATATATATATATATATATATATATATATATATGGGGTTCGGTTACTATACATGTAGGATTGTATAGTTACTGAGTCAATGTATAGCATATCAGTCCTAGGGTGTGTAAAAATTAAGGATTTAAAAAAAATTAAAAACAAAAAGGAACTAATGGGTCGTTTGTTTTTTTTTTCAATTAAAACTTAATGAGCTTGAATTGAACTCATTAAGTTGTTTTATTTATTTTTTAAATTGTCAAACAACTTAAAAATACCAAAAAACAATTTAAAATAAAAAGTACGAAATCCTAACTTTTAAGTTAATTCCAAATCATTGGATTACAGTTAAAATATTCTCTTTCAAGTTTATCCTCCCAAAGAAGATATATTTCTAAATTTATCGTAAGTAAAACAAAATCAAAAGTAAACAGTACAAATTTAATCTTAAAAAATATGAAGATTGTATGGTAATTTTAAACAATTAAAAAAGAAAAAGAAAAAGAAAAAACTGACTTGCTTCAAGCAACGAATTACAACTTCACTTGGCTCGCCCTTTAGAACCAACAATCGGGACCCGAGCTTCTTGAGTGATAAGTCAAGATCAACCAGTCTCTCTAGCAGGAACCGGATACGGTTCAGACCAGCAAGGGTCGACCCGGGAGAGAAGGTGGTCGGGTCAGGTGCCATGTAATGCGTATCGATAACAAACACAGGATAGACAAATGTTGATACTTTGGAGGCATACTCTAGAGACGGGTTGTCGTGGTCCGGAGCCCCTTTCTGAACCACATCAGAGAACCTGAACCAGTGGCCGACCCGGACGCCATTATCGGACTTCTGGATAGAGATGGTGAAATTCTCATATGTATGGGTGTGGTTTTTGAAGTGGCGCATGTGGTTTTGGCGCGTTAAATTGTGGAAATGAGAGAATGTAGGTTAAAGTGCGCTCGGAGTGTAGGATAAGAAAGGTTGTGAAATGACGTGGCGTGTTGGAATAACGGGTGAGGACTGAGGAGGAGAGGCTAGTGTGCGCTATGCGCATCTGGCGTAAGTTAGGGAATGTTGCGGGTGAGGTCTATATGGCGCCACGTTGTGCCTTTGGAATTGCCAGACGTTGTACTTGTATAGTTGTATGGACATTGACAAGTCTAAAAAAAAATACTCTTGCTACGGGTTCATTAATCATTAATTCATTATTAGGAATGCAACGGGTTTGGTTTTGCTAAACCATAACCTGCGAAATATTTTCTAATCCGAACCTAATTATGACCCGAATAATTTTACGCGTTCGAGTTTCGAACAAACAACTTTTATAATACCACATGTAAACATGTCATTATGTCAACTAGTATAATAAAAATAAAAGAGTACTTTTTAAAGTTTTTAAGAATGAATGATACATAAGGCATCCCATATTTGTTTCATCCCAATTAATGCTGTGGCAATAGTGAGTGGATACAGGGCCGGCCCTTATCTATGACCGGAGGGACGGCCACCTCGGGCCTCTTTTTTAAAGGGTCCAATTTTACATGATTTATGTATTAATTTGGGGCATATTTTCATAGAATACTAATTATAAAAGGCCCAAAATATTATTATGAGTTTAAAATATCTAAAATTATAAAAGGCCCAAAATAAAATAAAATTGGGCTCCGGACAAATAAATGTCCAAAAGAAATGTTTGTTAATGTTTTGTCTTTTTCAGACATATTGATATCAAGATAATTAGAGCTCCAATAGAGAGCTAAAATAGGGTTTTTTGCAATCTTACTTTCTTGTTTTTCTTTCAAGCCAGCAGCCACCAACGTCCAGGGCCGGCCCTTGTGTATGACTGGAGGGGCCCATTTTAGATTTTCGCCCCGGGCTTCAAAATTGTCAGAGCCAGCCCTGAGTGGATACATGTGGTAAGTGAAATAAATCATTATTAATATATAACTTTTTTTTGTGAATTACAAGTTGTACTAAAATCTATTGATACTGGAACTAACATAAAAGGAAACACTATCAATCATTCAATTGCTTATAGAATATAAACAATATCTTGTTTAGAGCATCTCCAATGCAAAAATAGTTTGCATATGAATAATTGTTGACATGTCATCAATATTAAGAGACTTGCTTCCTATGTGGCATAAATATGGACTTGATAGACAATCAACTTAAAATTTGGTCTTCAATGCTTCCGTTTAAAACACATTTTGTTTTAATGACGTGTCCAATTTTATTTCTTATTTTCTTTTTTATTTTATTTCCTTACCAAAAATACATGAAAAATTAATATCAATTTTAAATGTTTGCTGAGTCAACCTAACAAAGGGATGTGCAACAGGCCGTCTAAAAGTGGACGGTCATGTTGACAATGTCTATTTTTTTTTTTTGCCACGTTAGCTTGATGTTGAATATGCACGGTTATATTGGAAATACAATTATTAACAGAATATCTATTTATCCTACGTAGCATCTCTTTTTTTCACAAGTCACATTTGCATTGGAGATGCTCTTAATGTATCAATTATTCAATTGTTTATCAAATATTATGGACTAAACATGTACATAAGTTTTTTAATTTAAAAATATTGAAATTTTATTTACGGTCAACTAAGTCACAAGAACGATTAAATGGATCAACAATATTATGTATTGAAAAAGATACTAAGCTGGAAAAGATTGAATTTGAAATATTATCGATTAATTTGCTTCTCACAAATTTTACAAACTTTTAAATGGTATAGATACTAATCAAAAGACAAAACAGATATTGCAAATAAGCCCAAGGTCTCAATCGAGTCGGAAGAAATCCTATTTCTTTCCATTCCATCAAGAATTCCGGGAAGCAAACATCACATATAAAAGTATTGATTTATATGTATACCACTTCCACATTTGACCACAAGTGCTTTCACAAAAACACACCTCTAAATAAAATTACTTACAAATTAAAACAGACTGTAGAAAGTGTTAGCACCCACAACTCACAAGTCCTGTATACATCACTAGAAAACTAAAGACAAGCCAAGACAACATTTGAAGTTTATGATCACTTCTTGTACAAACATTCAAACAACTCATAGTATATGATAAATAAATACTTGAAAATCTTTGAAAGCCACAAACACCATTTAATTTCTTACACACCAAAATGACAATGCAGCCTTGTCTTTCAAAATCCTTCCAATTGCATGCTTTCCTTGATTAATTCTGTCTTCATATCTGATCTTCAATTAGAACCTAGAAACATTCAATAATATAGAATTAAGATTATTTTTAGCATAAAAAACTACAGTATTATGACAGAAAATGTATTTAATTTACATACATACGCCACTACAAAACTTTGGAAATTCAAAATTTAATTGCAGAATTAAAGCAAAAAGAATTAATTAAATCAAACATAAAGTACAAAGATGAGTCAGTTTCAAACTAACATATAAAGAGAGAATGAGGAACATTGTAGTTTCTGTATCTGCAAAGGAACACTTAAAAAAAGTTTTATAGAGATCACATTTATCTTTTATAACAATTAAGTAGTTCTGCAAATTAAGGAACGCTATGTTTCTAGAAAAGCATTTGCATATTTCTCTAGAAAAAACTATTTTTCTTTTTCTTAACCATTTTTATTGATTATTAACTAATTAAGACAAAAAATAGACATTTGATTATTTTTAAAATACTATTTTTACCATTATTAGATTTTTATTTTTATTTTTATAGTTGTATTTTTATATATTTTTTTTAGAATGATTTTACACATACAGTGGATAGACTTTCAAGTTTCAATTCAAAATTATTAGCCTACTGGGTCGTAGGTGGCAACTACTAGATTATGGATTAAGATCCTCTCCTTGGTCCTTGTTTTTCCTTAGTATTTTTCAATTGTAATTAAAACATCAAGTTGCATGAGAGAAAAAAAAGTGATCAAATATTGACCATGTATTTTTTATTTTGATTAGATTATGAAAAGTCAAGTAAAAACAAGACAGTAAGAGGGATCCTGATCCCTGGATTATACCCATTGTCATATATATGGGTAAAAATAAATGAATTTGTCTAAACCATTGGATTTCAACAATAAAGTACATCAGAGGCTGTGTAATATACAGATGAATTGATTCAGTGTAATAAATATAGCACGAGCTTTTATTAAATGTATTATTAGATGTGTTATTATAAATTGAAAATAAAATATATATGAAAGAATTAAAATGTTAAAAGATAAAATACTTTAGATGCATGCTTTGAGAGATGGATGAATAATGCATTACAGATCAGTGGAAATCACAAAGCTTGAAATTTGGAAGTAATAGCAAGGTTAGTGGCTTCATCTTCCCACTCCAACTTGTCCCACCAATCTCTTCTTCCTTTAATGGCCTTTACAGTACTCTTTGCACTTTGAGCATTAAAAGGGAGTTTTATAGTTGCATCCTAATACTCTAACATCTCGGAGGGAAGGAAAGGGCATCGCTCGTCGGCATATGCTCTTTAACTTTGGTAGATCACGAAAATAAACTTCTTTAAGATTAGAGAATATCTCTACATCTTCTTCAATTTCTGAAGACCCAGCAAAGTCCCAGGCTATTATTTCTTCCAATGACTCACACTCCATTACATAAAGAAATCGAAGTCGTGGAGTGTATATAAGCCACGTCAAAGAGTGATGCTATTGGCACACCCCCTACTGATCTATTCATGCCCCACTTTTTAAAATTTTGATTTAATTAAATAAAATTAAATGTTTTTATTAATTTTTTTGGTTTATTTACAAAACTACCCATTTTATTTATTTTTCAATCTTAATACATACCATATATGATCTATCTATCTTTTATCTCTGTATCTGTATAAATATCTCTCACCTTCATTGATTGATTTATTTTTTTCTTCTTATTTTTATAGTTTTTTTTTCTTTTTATTTCATTATGGAAACGAAAAAAATAAAAAATAACAGGGTACTTCAACACAACGACAACTTTATATCATTCTAAAGAAAAAATAAATTTCAAACTTATTTCCAGAGAATGAATTGTTTCCAGATGCTTACTATCATTGTCAGACAATTCTTGCTTTATATCATTCTCAGACAATTCTTCAAGATGTTTGATATCGTTCTTAAACAATTCTTCCATATTCTTGATATCGTTCTCAAACTCATTCATAATATTTTAGATGTATGTAAGAAGCAGATTTTAGGGTTTAAGAATTAAATTTTTTTTTGAAGAAGAAACAGATTACGGGTTTAAGAATTAATTTTTTTTTTGAAGAAGAAACAGATTATTGGAGGTTTTTTTTTTTTTGGAAAAGGAATATGAAATTTTAATAGATTTACTTTGTGAAAGATTTCTTTTCTAAATTGTATGTCTCTTTAAGTAATTTTGATAAAGGAAAAAAAAGAATATTCTATAATTTAAAAAGTGGGGCATGAATAGATTAGTAGGGGGTGTGCCAATAGCACCACTCCACGTCAAATTCTCCAATATTTCACATTTCCAAATATTTAGAATCTGTAGGTTACGGAAGCAGTTGGGCTCTGATCTCTGCATTCTCTCCCCATTCTCAAAACAAATTTTAACTTCCCTGAAATTATGACACTTATATAAAGTGCCTCTAAATGCTCCATTCTTCTCATAGTTGAACAGGAGATATCAAGTGAACGCAACTCTTTGCAGTCGTATATTGATAGTCGTGTAATACAACTTTGTAACTTGGGACTAGAGGACATTATTAAATTTTGTAAAGAGTTTTGTAAAGAATATAAGAACAGTAATGAAGAAGAAAGCTGAGCTTTAATACTCTGTTAATGGCGTTTTTGAGAGAGAAAAAATCTCACACTTTTCATGTTTTTTATTTTCTGATAATGAGAGAGAAAATACAAGAAGCTAATTTATACAATGGTCAGGTTTCCAAATTCTAACCAACTACCTGAGAGTGTAGGTAACCAATTGAACTGCCACCTGGCAATTCTGTTACAACAGAAAAACTAGAATTCCCGCCAATTTTATAAAGCTTCATTTGCTCTGTTTTGTTGATGATCATGATGATCACAATATCATGATTTGATCATCATGATATGTGGTGAAGATATGTCATCCAAAATTCCCTTTCACTGGATACGCAAGCATTGTAGCGCAGCCTGAGTTGGATGTAATAAATGTGGAGCTCGTTAATTGACTACATGAGTTGAAGTGTTGTTCATTTATAATAGAGCTGCAATGGTGAGCTTGAGCCTTGTCTAGACTGATGTGATCTATACCTCTAACATCCCCCCGCAAACTGAACGTGGGTGAGACTACCAAGTTCAGTTTGGAACGAAGATAGGCAAATCGAGACGAAGGGAGAGCTTTGGTCAAGATGTCAGCACATTGGTGTTCAGTGGGGACATACTGGACTTTAATCAAACCTGAAGCAATTTTCTCCCGAACGAAATGAACATCAATTTCAATGTGCTTGGTTCTAGCATGAAACACAGGGTTTTGAGCAAGAGAGCTAGCTCCCTGATTATCACACCACAAAATAGGACAGTGAGGCAACTTAATACCAAGCTCAGCAAACAATGAAGACAACCACATTACTTCAGTAGTAGCCTGAGAAAGGGCCCGATACTCAGCTTCACAGCTGGAACGAGCCACAACACTCTGTTTCTTAGAGCTCCAAGTAATTAAATTACCTCCCAAGTAGACGCAGCAGCCACTCGTTGATCGGCGATCATCAATGCAAGAAGCCCAGTCCGCATCTGAAAACACTTCAATAGACAAGGAAGATGATGGTTTAAAATGTAAACCCAAACCAGCAGAGCCCTTTAGATACCTGAGAATCTGTTTGCAAGCCTTCCAATGGTCTTGAGTTGGGAAGGCTAAGAACTGACTAAGTTTGTTAACACTGTATGAGATGTCTGGCCTAGTATAAGTCAGATATTGGAGAGCACCAATGGTGCTCATATACCGTGAAGGATCAGAAAACAATTGCCCAGCTTTGGTGAGTTTAATTCCGGCTGACAAAGGTGTTGAACAAGGGCTGCAATTGGACATGTTGGTCTTCTCAAGAAGGTCCAGAATATATTTAGTTTGAGTCAAAAACAACCCTTCTGAGTTTCTAAAGGCTTCAAAACCCAGAAAGTAACTTACAGACTCAAGAGATTTCAAGGCAAAAGAGGCATGAAGAGTATTAATAGTCTGCTGAATAAAATCTCGATCATTACCTGTGAGCAATATGTCATCAACGTAAACCAGAAGAAAAATGATCTTGGATCCTTGCCTTTTAATGAATAAAGATACATCAGATTGAGAGGACATAAAACCCCAACCAAGCAAGGCATCACGCAGCTTAGTGAACTAGGCTCTTGGTGCCTGTTTTAGGCCATAGAGAGCCTTGTTTAACTTACACACATGATGAGGATATTGAGTATGCATAAAGCCAGGAGGTTGAACCATGTACACAGCTTCCAAAAGATCACCATTGAGGAATGCGTTGTTAATATCAACTTGTTGAATATCCCATCCATAAGAGACTGCCAAGCTAAAAATCACACGAATGGTAGAGGCTTTGATGACTGGGCTGAAGGTGTCATGGAAATCAATACCAGGAGTTTGATGGAAGCTCTTGGCAACCAATCGAGCCTTATGTTTCAACACAGATCCATCAGGATTATACTTTGTCCTATACACCCATTTGCAGCCTACCAAGTTCATAGACTCTGAATGTGGAACTAAAGACCATGTGTTATTCCTTAAGAGAGCTGTGTATTCCTCTGTCATGGCATTATGCCAATGAGGCTTTGTAAAAGCTTCGGCAACAGTTCTTGGTTCAATGGCTGTAGGAAAAATCTTTGCAGCCTGACAAGCAGCTGGGTAGCTGCGAGGTTTAATGGTACCTGATTTTAATCTGGTTATCATAGGATGTGTTGACTGAATTGGTGGTGCATGTGCTGAGGTACTTGAAGACAAATCAATATAGAAAGGATGAGCTGGAGTGGCACTAAGAGGGACATCAGGTGGTGGAACATTAGAATTATTGTCACTAAGAGGGACATCAGGTGGTGTCAAAAGTATATCAGGCCAGGTGTCTTTGAATGAGGCAGCTGACAATACTGAGGTGGGAAGGCTGCCTTGTGATGGATTTGAGACCTTTGGAGGAGGAAAGAGCACACGGTATGGAAATTCAAATTCGTTGAAGACAACATTTCTGGATATGTAAATCTTTCCAGATGGATAGAGGCACTTGTACCCTTTTTGGCTGAGACTATATCCTATAAAAACACATTTAGAAGTGTGGAAATTGAACTTTTGATGTGTGTAAGGTCTGAGGTATGGAAAAGATGAACATCCAAACACTTTAAAGTAGTTGTAGTTAGGTTGTCGATGGTACAATACTTCATAAGGTGACTTTAACTTGAGAACTGGTGTAGGCAAATTATTGACAAGAAGCACTGCTGTTTGGAATGCTTCAGCCCAAAAAATCAATGGCATATTGGCCTGAGCAAGAAGTGTAAGGCCTGTTTCCACGACATGGCGATGCTTTCTTTCGGGTACGCCATTTTGTTGGTGTGTATAGGCACATGAGGTTCTGAAATGAATGCCGTTACTTTTCAAAAATGGAATCAGAGGTTTGTATTCAGCTCCAAGATCAGCTTGCAAACACTTCAGTTTGCCGTTGAACTGAAGTTCAACATGTTTCTTAAATTGGAAAAATACAGCTGAGACCTCTAATTTAAGTTTCAAAGGGTATAACCAGTTATACCTTGAGTAAGAATCCATAAATATAACATAGTATTTATAACCTTCCAGTGATGGCGAGGGAGATGGACCCCAAACATCTGTAAAAACTAAGTCAAGAGGACCAGAAGCTTTGTATGAAGAATGCTGAAAAGGTAGCTGATGCAATTTTCCTAACTTACATGCATCAAAAAAACTGAGACTAGAGTCATTGCATTTTAAGTTCAAGCTATTCATAACTTTTCTTAGCACAAGAGGAGCTGGATGTCCAAGTTTCAAATGCCACATGTTTTCATTCAATAGAATCGATTACATGTGTTACCAGCATTCATACTATATGTACAAGGTGAGCTGGTTGTGTTATTTTTTGAAATTGAAAAGGCAAAAGAAGAATTGTTCTTCATAGAGTGTAGATCATCTGATCTTTTGTGAGTTCCTTCCAGACACAACTTGCAGAGTCTATTTTCAAGCTTGCCTTGAAGTAAAATTTCCTTGGTACTCTTGTCCTTGATTACACAGGAATCACAAGTAACTCAGCATAGGCGTTGTTGTCTTTAGTTATTCTGGAAATGCTTAATAAATTCTTTGCTATCTTAGGCACACAAAGAATATGATTTAGATGCAATATCTTAGAAGCTAATCCAGTTGAAGACAGAATTGTCTTACCAGTGTGTGTAATTTACAGCTGCTGTCCATTGCCGACTGCCAAGCGATCAGGACCTTGATATTCTGAATGCAAGGAAAGGTTGGACAGGTCTGATGTAACATGATTTGTAGCCCCGCTATCTGCATACCAAGTTGAATCACAAACTGTCTCAGGAGTTGCATAGTAAGTTGTTGATTGATGAAGGTTGGCCTGATGAGGTGAATTAGAAATTGCTGGAAAATTGTGTCCATGAGGTTGATTGTAATGTGGTTGAGGTGAGGAAATCTGATATGTGTTAGTCTGAATGTTGCCTTGAAAATTTCGATCAAACGATGGTAACAATTGAGTGACACATGTCCAATTTTCCCACACATTTGACATGTAGGTCTGTTATTATTGTTCCATCGTCCATTACTCCTTCCTCTACTTCTAGATCTGTTGCCATTATATCTACCTCCAGTGTTGTTGTAACCTTCTCTTTGATTCCTCTTATTATATTGGTTTCCAGAAGATATGAAATTTGCACTTGCTTGAGTAACATCTATTTGACTGGCTGAATCCAATTGAGCAATTCTCTGCTCATGAATCATTAGTAGATAACTAGCCTCTTGTAGACTTATTGTTTCTCGCTGAGATGTTATAACTCCAGCTATTGCATCATACTCACGCCCAACTCCACTCAAAATGCTTAATATTTGATCATATTCACTGACTTTCTGGCCAACAGCTCTTAGACTCTCACTAATTGTCTTAACTTTCAGGACAAAATCATTAACAGAACTAGAACCTTTTTTTACATTCTGCAACTGATATTTCAATTGAAGCACTTTTGCCATGGATTGTTGTGAGAATAGTTTTTCTAGGACACTCCAGACTTCAAAGGAACTACTACAATCTGTAACTTGACCTATCAAAGATTGATTAATGGAAGAGAATAGCCAACTTAAAAGCAGCTGATCTGATTTGTTCCACTGTGTGTATTCCTTATTAACTACAAGTTGTTTTTCATTTCCATCTCCAGAATCTATTTCTATGAACTTTGGAGGTGCAGATCTTAGACCTGAAATAAAATCTTCTAACTCAAAAGCTTTGATTATAGGTAATACCTGTGCCTTCCAAGAAATGTAGTTGTCATTGTCAAGCTTCACTTGGAGATTGAAGTTCAATGCCTTTGCAAGAGATGAAAAACCTCCTGTCATTGAAGAAGACGATGATGCTCCTTGATTTTCTTCTTGGTGATTTGTGAACAAACTTGCAGGAGAAGTCATGGACGATTAGTCCTTAGAAGGCTCTGATACCATATTAAATTTTGTAAAGAGTTTTGTAAAGAATATAAGAACAATAATGAAGAAGAAAGCAGAGCTTTGATACTCTGTTAATGGCGTTTTTTATAGAGAGAAAATCTCACACTTTTCATGTTTTTTATTTTCTGATAATGAGAGAGAAAATACAAGAAGCTAATTTATACAATGGTTAGGTTTCCAAATTCTAACCAACTACCTGAGAGTGTAGGTAACCAATTGAACTGCCACCTGGCAATTCTGTTACAACAGAAAAACTAGAATTCCCGCCAATTTTATAAAGCTTCATTTGCTCTGTTTTGTTGATGATCATGATGATCACAATATCATGATTTGATCATCATGATCTGTGGTGAAGATCTGTCATCCAAAATTCCCTTTCACTGGATATGCAAGCATTGTAGCGCAGCCTGAGTTGGATGTAATAAATGTGGAGCTCGTTAATTGACTACATTAGATGAAGTGTTGTTCATTTATAATAGAGCTGCAATGGTGAGCTTGAGCCTTGTCTAGACTGATGTGATCTATACCTCTAACAGACATAAATTTTAGAACAGGGGAGACACTTGAGAAGGTGAGACCTTCATCAGTTATCTTTTCCAAACATTCCAACTCTTCTATGATCAATTTCAGATCAATATTGTACCGACTGTCGTAGTCAAAGCAGCTGTACATTTCTAAAGATGAAAGACTTGATATCACTCTAGGTGGAATAACTACACGCTCCACCATTATATCTAATAATAATATCCTCAGTTGTGTCAAATTCTTAACTTCAATTGGCAAATTACTTACACATGTCTTCGATAGATTAAGATAACGCAAGCTAGTTAATGCACCGATTTCAACAGGCAACTCTCTTAGGTTCAAATTATTTGACAAATTCAAAACTTCCAAAGTATGCATTGATTGGAAGAGTGTACCTGGTAATGTCGTTAGTGTCGAACCCATAACAACAATGGTTTAGAGACGTGGACAAACAACCGGTGTTTCGATGAGAAATTGTGTACTATCATCGTACAACGATACTCGTACGGCCTCCTTCCATTGACGAATCTCTTGCGATTTGATTAAACCAGTATGTTCCTTTACCAAAATCTCATTCTCAAGTTCACGAGCTAACCAATGTGCCATGTCACAAAGAACATCATTCATCTTGACATGGTCTTCTTCATAGCTAATGCCTTCAACATAACTTCCCTCCAAAAGACAAGTAAGTTTCAAACTGTTAATAATGAATCTTCCTCTTTCTTGTGCCTCGTATATGTTATCAAAATCATCTAAGAATCCCTCTCCAATCCAAAGTTCAATAAGTTCCCTATTACTAATGTCATGGTCCTCTGGGAATATTGAACAATATAAAAAACAAGTCCTTAGTATATTGTCACTCAAGCTATCATAACTGAACCTTAGAGTAGGAAAAACATATTTCCCTATTTCAGTAAACCGAGATTGATAACTCTTTAATATGTTGATGGCATACTTCCAATCTTCAAGCTTCGTCCTGCTAGCCATGACGCGTCCAATAGTAACAAGAGCAAGCGGCAAACCGTCACACTCTTCGACTACAATTTCAGCAAGTTTTAGTAACTCATGATGAGAGTTTAGGACATCTTCACCCACTTTTTGTCGAAACAAACTGAGAGCAGCTACTTTTGGTAAACCATTCAATTTAAATCTCGCATTAGCTTCCATCTGACCACAAACTTCTCCCGATCGAGTTGTAAACACTATTTTACACCCATTTTGATTATTTGAAAATGAAACTCCCACTTTTGATAGATCTAGCCGATCTCATAGATTATCTAATAACAACACAAACCTTTTATTACGTAATCTTTCCAGAATCTGTGCAGCTCCCTCTTCAATTCCTCACTTTTATCGATCCACATTTCTTTGGGGATGCCAATTTTGTTTAGTATAGTTTCTTGGATTTTCTCCAACTTCACTTCTTTGGACACCACTACCCAAATCACAACATCAAAGTTATGACTTGTTTCGAGAAACTTATTGTTAAGTTTCTTTAAGAGTGTGGTCTTGCCGACACCTCCCATACCATATAACCCAATGATTCTAGCTTTGTGGTCTTCAACACATTTCCAAACTTCATCAAACATGGAGTCCATCCCCACAGTCTTCTCCATGGGCATCTCATCTATCATGGGCGGCAGTACTTTGTCAGCAACAACATAAAAATGGCCTTTCTTTATTATTTCTTGAACAACATTGATCTCCTTAATTGCTTGTTTTCCAAGCTTGTAGCTGGTGCAACAATGTCTGGGACTACAACTTCCCAAGCATTTCTGCTGGATCTCTTCAGCTCCTGTCTGCAAAATGTCGTCCACCTCTTTTAGTTTGAGTTGTACAATTTGGAGCCAGCCTTTCACTTGGTTGGTACGAACTGAATATTGTTGCTGCTCTGCAAAATCGGCTCTCCCCGCAACATCTTTGCTGATATTTTCGAGTTCACGCTTTAAGTCTCTCAGAGAATTTAAGTTTTCCTGTAGGTCACGGATGTTTTGAGTACGATTGGCAGCGCAATCCCACAATCGAGTGACAATGTCCAAGATTGGGCTTACACATTCCGCCATGGCTATGTGTTTGTTTTGGTGATAAGCTTGAAGGCTTTTGATAGCAGGTGGGTTACAAATTTACAAGAATGAAATAATTTTAATGGTGGTAGTAAGCTTCTTGTAATCTGTCAAAGATTGGCATGCGATGACTGCTTTCCAGCCCCACACTAAATCAAGCAATCGATTCATTATTCGTAAGTCGTAACCCCGCTTCTTTAATTTGTTTTCTTCTTTTGCAAAAGTTAAAGCGCTTATTTATTCTTACTTTAATTTATAGCATTTTGTGGGAGAACATTTGTGTTGCTTCTTTGGGAAGAAAAGGACTTGGTTCGTTTGATTCTTAATTTTCATATTAATTTTCTTCAACTTGTGAGGTCCCAAAATGGCAAGCTTCATAAGAATGAAATAATGTTGTTATGGAATATCATTTGGAAGACCACATGTGATGTATATGCATTCTAGCAGCTGTAAAGCAATTGATGCCAAACGTTGTTATGTAGACATGACGTCGGTTCCGGTTTCGGTTCTGAACCGGCGGTTCCGATTCTGGGGGAACTAGAACCGGAACAGGAACCGGAACCGAAACCTTCCTTAGGGAGGTTCCGGTTCCGGTCCGGTTCTACCGGTTCCTACGGTTCGGAACCGGTTTTTATTTTTTAATTTTTGTAAAAAACAAAATCAACACAATCATGAATCACCTCCCTACACCTGACCCAAACCCAAATTTACAATCCCTAATTACCTTTATCAATTTTCATCACAATATCACACACACATACACACACACCGATACACCACAAATCAAACCAATCAAAACTCAAACACACACACACACACACCACCACCACAAACCCAATCAAAACTCAAACACACACACAATACACCCTCAATCTCATCTCTGATCTCTCTCGTTCGATCCAAGCAAAAAGTAGAAAAATGAAGAAAGAAGAAGAAACTGGGGAAAACGAAGAAGAAAGAAGAAGAAAGAAGAAAGAAGAAGAAACCGGGGAAAACTAAGAAGAAAGAAGAAGATGATCGACGCCGATCGGCCGATGATGATGGCCGACGCCGTCGCCGAATCGCGGCGGTGGCCTGGTGGAGTGGTGCGTGAGTGGATTTAGGGTTGATTTGTGTGTGTGTGTGTGTGAGAGAGAGAGAGAGAGAGAGAGAGAGAGAGAGAGAGAGAAAGAGAGAGAGAGGGATGAAGGAAGGTGATAATCTGATTTCTCAAATCTGGTTTAAAAATATATATATATATAAATTTTATAGAACCGTCCGGTTCGAACCAGAACCGAACCGCCGGTTCCAGTCCGGTTCGAACCGGACGGTTCCACAAAATTTAGAACCGGAATCGGAACCGCCCCGATACCGGTTCCGGTAGAAAACCCGGTTCCGGTTCCGGTTTTTTCCAGACATTTCCGGTTCGATTCGGTTCGGTTCGCTCGGTTCGGTTCGCTGGTTCGAACCGAACCGGCGTCATGTCTATTGTTATGACTTATGAGTCCCACCTTCTTTGTTTTATTTTGATTGTTGATCCCACTGGCTTGCTTTTGCTTTTGCTTTTGAATTAATTTGATTGCTATGTTAACGTTTGCTCAATATAACTAGTATGCTATCGCTGATTATGGAATCTCATAGCTGCTGCAGTTTACACATTTTATAGATTTTTCTCTAGCTAGTTTTGGAAAAATTGCACAAACATTCCTCGACATTCGGTGTTGTTACATGCATATCCTCCATTGAAAAATAATTATATATATATATATTTATTTAAAAAAATTAAAAAAAAATTCTTTCAAAAAAAAAAACTAGTTATTTTCTTTTTTGTAAAAATGGGTGCAAATAGTAAGTTTTGTAGCTAGTTTTATGGGTTTACCACACCGACAAAAATGTCACTCTTAGGGGCGGACCGTAGGGAGGGCTGACCCGAACTAAAAAAAATGTTATTACTAAAAATACTGCCTCTATTAGTAAACCTAGCCTTCAATAAAACATAATTTATTACACTGTTTTTTATTTTCATCCAATATTAATTTCATATTGTACTGTCAATTTTTTTGTTATTTGGCTTGTATGATATTTATCATTTGTTTGAACCGTGATTTATAAATTAAGCCTGTTACTGTACTTCTAATTTATGGGTTTGAAGGTGTTGCTTGATCATTATTAGTGATGAGTTATTAAATAAAACATAAATAAGTATATATTAATCATATTTTACATAGAAAATTTTATGTGAATTGCTATCATTAATTATTTCCACGTGTAGAATCAATTTATATAGCAATTAGCATATCTTTTAGCATTTTAACTATATTTTTTTTAGCATTTTAACATCTTCTTCTTCTTTCTTTTTTATCAAAATTTATTGAAATGTAAATATCTTATTGTTCAAAATGTGGTGTAAGAACACTCTTATAATAATTATTGTGTACAGCATTATATTACAAAGTAAGTCATTTATAAGTTTAAATAGTTGTTGCCAATACGGGGTAGCTCAGCTCGTAGATAGACGAGTTTGGGGCTCGGCAAATAACTCTCCCAATAGCGAAAGCCTTCAAAAAATACATGGTACCAAATTATATTTTGAATGGTGCTATTGGCAATCCACTAATGATCTAATAATGCCTCAGTTTTTAAAATTCAAAAATTTACTTGATTTATTTCTTATACCGTCTTTTTTAATTATCTTCCAAACTTAACTAACCTCATAAATACTCTCTATATATTTTCAACAAAAAAAAAACTGTTATCTCTCTCACACACACAGCCTCCGTTGCAAATTTTTCCCCTTCCTTTCGTTTATTACAGTATGATCAAATTAAATTCTAATAAAACTCAGCATCCATGAATAATGTGTTTATCTGAAAAAGGTTTTTTTTTTATGCTTTAAACCCTAATTTTATTTGTATATTTTTTTTATCTTAGAGAGAGATGAGTTTTTTAAAAAATATATATATAGAGAGCGTTTATGGAAAATATATAGGGAGCATTTATAAGGTGAGTTAAGTTGGAAGATAAATAAAAAAAATATGGTTTTGGAAATATATCAAATAAATTTTTGAATTTTCAAAACTGTGACATTACAGGATCATTAATAGGTTGTCAATAATGCTACTCTGTATTTTATGTACACGAGTATTATTGAAAAAGAAATACATAGTACTAAAAAAATCAATTTTAAAAAAAAACACTACACTGTCTACACTTTAAATTTTAAAGATTAAGATCAAACTTGCAAGCCATTGATTATACAAGAGTGGATGCATCTAACTGCTAAAAATATATATATATATATATGTATATATATATATATATATATAAAAATTTTAACATCAATGCGTTGTATGTGAACCATTAGATTCAATTGCTTTAACACAATCTGTATACAATTGTCATTACTTATCTATAATTTATAGTCTACATGTAATATGCTGATGATATTTATATCAGTATGCATCGAAGAGAATAACTATATATATATATATATATATATATATATATATATATATATATATAGTTATTCCAGATAACAATAAAAGTTTGGATTCGCCCTTGGTTCCTCTAAGCAATCACCCACTTTATCCGCTCTTTCTTTTTTATTTATTATTTCTTCTACCATCACAAAATTCATCTTTCTATGAATTCTAAAAATTCTTCTCACACCACACTTTATTCTCAAAACTCGTCTGTCTCACTCGTCTTTCTATGGGTTGTGCTTTTTGTTGCCCAAACTTCAATGTATTCCAATGTTTGTGATTAATTTTGTAGAAAAATTGATCTTAGTAAAATTGGATTCAAATGTGGAAAAGTTGTTGAATGATGAAATTGATATACGACTTAAACCTACAATTCCATTAATATCGGTGTGAGAATAGGCCACTCAACTTCTGTCTAAAGTGATAGTAGTTTAAATTTTTACTTAGAAAAATAAAAACACATATTTAAGTAAAATATTTCAACCTGATATATGCCTTAATGAAACATTGTAAACTCATTAATTAACATTTTCTTGCTTCTATTACAAGAATAATCCTAAAGTAAAATTTAATAATACATGATAATCAAAACTAAAACAAACAACCAAGTAATCTCGCAATAATCAAATCTGATTTAACACTAATTAATCACATGAGCCTTCGATTACTACGAACACCAAGCAATTGAACATCATCAATAACCGGGCCACATAACGATCCCGAATTGTCATTTTTCATGGTGTAATATGTGCTTAGGAACATAACCCTAGTACGTGTCGACACTGCCTTAAACTTGAGGATGGCTTTCTTGAACCCTCCTTTGCCCTTAGATTCATATGGAACCTTAATGGTGTCCTTGCCGGCATAAGCCTCTACGATCATCGACCCTCCGCATGCATTGTTAGCATCACCAACGGCGAATGTGAGAGCGTAGAGCTTGCCGGGTGTGGTCCTAACCACTTGTGCGATGGCACTTTCTTTTCCGGCCACAAGTTCGACTGCTCGTTTTCCTTCTGGAACGGAGAAGTGTTGGACATCAATGTACTTGACGGCTTTAAGGGATTCAACCATCCAGCCAGGTAGAGGACCGTTTTCATCTTCAATACGAGGTGCAATCAAGACCCCCTCTGATGCGTTGGGGAACATATACGGACCTTCTTCAAAATTTCCGTTCTTCAACATATTGGCTGCAAATAATAATTAGTAAACAAATCGATTAGCAAAACTATTAATAGAGCTGGGCCTTGAACCTAAAGGTATGTAATGGGCTGGTCCTGGGCAACCCGACCCATCCAAAAATGTCAAGGGTTTGACGGGCTTTAGATCATAAGCTAAAGAACGGCAATATTTACACCTTTTTAAAACTGGATGTATATCCTAAAATTAGTATTTTTCAAAATCTCTCAAGTAACATTGTAAAAAGAAATTAAAAAAATTGTAAATCTATTTATAAAAAAAATGTAAATCTCTCCATATAATATCTAATAATTTGAAATATTTAATAAATATTTCCCATATAAGATCCTCCCTGGACTCTTCCTCTTGCTCAATCATAAGTTGATAACCTTTGACTCAACTCTCACTTCTGAATATGCATTAGATGATTTCCTCTAGCTGTTGCCACTTTCAAAATATAAACCTAATTTTTAATTAATCGAGTGTACAAAAGGGATTCACATACATATTTTTTAGAAACACAAATATCACCCCTCTAAACTCAACATAGCCCTTACGAGCTACAGCTCACAACCTATAAGGCTATAATGTATGTCCAAGCCCACCCTCTCAACCAGGTTTGGCCCGGACCGGACCCTCAATACAAAGGATTGAGCCGGGAGGATTTATATGAAAATGAGTAACGCCCGGTACAGGTACAGGCCGACTCAGGCACTCAGCCCTTTTGACACATCCAGTAGAACCCAATAAAGCAATAACTAATGTATATATATATATATAAAAAAATTTCTATTGTAAGTTCGAACTAACAATAGATTTATCAGTTCCTTGTATGTTAGTCACTCATTTTACATACTTTGATTTGTTGTGTATGCACTTGTCAAGACTCTTTCATAAATGAGTGGCTCACATTTAATGTCCTGATAAATTTAATATCAGAACGTACTGACAATAAAAAGACTATATATATATATATATATATATATATATGACATGAGAGAGGAGAGAGTACCTCTGGTACGTTTAGGATTGTAGAGAACCTTCAAAGCAACAGAGTCAATAAGAGGGCCACAAGCAGGGTCCTCTTCAACACCAGGGTTGTGAATAGAAATCTCAATTTCATTAGCTTGAGCTTGGAAGGCCCAAGCATATGAATCCCAACCATTACTACTATACATAGTCTGCACGGGGAGTATTCCATAATCATACGAAACGGAGACGTTTAGCTTCTCTTCTTGTGCACAGGTCCGAGCTGCACTGAAAGTAATGGCATAACTGATGCCCTTAGTCACCTTGATTTTCTGCTTGATGGAGGCTTCGTTGCCTAATCTGACGGCGAAGGCTCCTTCGGGAACTATTAGCAACATGTCTCCTTGTTGCTGCCCTGATTTTATGTACTCAACATAGCCTGAAATTTCCCAATTTGGAATCGCTTTTGGTTGAGTTACTAATGACCCTTTCATTTCATGTGGCTTTGGACCATACTCGAAGTTACCATTTGGCAATAAACCTGAACAATTTAAGACGCAACAAAATATAATTAAGTTCACGTACTAAATGACTTTATGTTTCAGTTCCATAGTGATTTCCATTTAAAAAATTGTGTGTGTTAATTTAATTATTTAACAACATCTATATGCAAAAATATGGTCATTATGGTTGTGAGATATTTATAACAGCAAACCAAAATTAAATGGAAATCTAAGCTGTGTTTGTCTTCAAATCTAAATACTTTAGTAGTGATGTGCTGTCATCACATGTTACTCCACTGATCATGTCAGAAAACATGGCTTACGTAATAAAATCAACCTCTCTAATAATAATGATAATATATAGAGAGGTTTGATCCGAAGTATAATCTTATTGGTTTTTTCCTAACAGATTTCGACTCTATAATGTTAAAAAGTCACTACTAAAATCTCACAAAACAGAAATCTTGCACACAAAAAAAATTCTCACAAAACTGACATGAATTTTTATAGACAGTTCATTGAGGTATAATATGCCATAATGTTGGTTATTAATGTAAATTCTAAGGGAGTAAATAACTTATTTTCATAATTTCATTTTCATTTATGAATCATATCAATTATCAAGCTTCAATTATTTGAAGTGGTCCAAATGAGCACTTAGGTGGAGACCACAATCCTCATCTAAGAATTTGATTCGATTATTCTACCACGTGTAAGGATGAGATTCTCCTATAATATTACAGTTGGAAGTATTCAAATCTTTTGTATTAAATGCCGTCCAACGACCAAGCACGTGATTATAAATGACATTCACAGCGGCATATCTGTATTCAGTAAATTCGATTACAATTTATTTTATAAACATAACAATATATATATATATACAATTTTTCTATTTTCAGTTCGTCTTGATATAAAATATATCAGAACGAATAATATGGACCATTAGATTTACATACTTTGAATCAAAGTGTATGTACTTGTCAAAACTTCTCCATAATCTGTGGTCCATATTCTTCGTCCTGATATATTTTATATTAGGACAAACTGATAGTAGAAAGACTATATATATATATATATATATATATCACTGAAACCAGCTGTTCAAAAGTGATGTTTCAATTTATGTGTAACCAACCAAATTGGAATATGTGATTACATCTATAAAAGAAATTGGAAAAAATTAATTAAATGCAGATACATATCACAATTTAACTGATTGGATACAAATTATGACACTATTTTTTTATAGCTGATTTCAGTCAATATAGATGGCAGTACTCGAACTCATCTCCACCAACTTCAAATGCCGAAAGGGAAAAGGGAGTTGCAGCCGTGTAGTGCGGCTATACCTATCTCCCACATGTGCTAAGAGATAGATGTTTTACAAATAAAAGAATAATGTTTATAAAAATCTAAAACTATATTATTTATATTCTAAAATCACAAAATGGCTTTATAAATTCCCTAAATTGGAGACACATGTGACATGTATAGAATAAAAAAGGGTATTTTGGTCATAGAAAGGTGGGAAAATAACCTTACTATATATGGTTTTGTTGTCCTAGCAACGATAATTGCCGTGGCATTAATTCTTTTAGCACAATCATTTTATGTAAATTATTACATGCACTTTCAAAATTGGTTTTATTTCTCACCAACAAATTTTGTTTTCATTAATAACATACCAAAATTGAAGACCTAAGAATGAAAAAAAGTATGAGAAACTGAGAATTGATGTCGACTCAACATATTTAAAGAGTCGTTTTCATCAATCCATGAAAATCTAAATTTATTGCTCTGGATCCAAAACAAAAGGCCGTGTATATATATATATATATGGGTATTTTTCTTCTTAGAACAAATTGATTTTATTTATATCAATTCCACGGCTATCAACTATTAGATTCACATACTTCATTTTAGTTAAAGTCTTCTTAAACTTAATCAATAACTCACAAATCTCGTTATAAGTTCTGTTCAGTTCTGAATAGAAAAAAAAAACAATATATATATGACCATTACTACCTTTTAACTTTTATTTTTCTGCAGATTTGAATGAATTTCAAAACTTCCTTTAAGATTTGATTAAAATACAAATGGATCCGATTAATCTATACTCTTGATTGGTGACATTTTCTAAAGGAAATTTTCAGTAAATTTCGGAGGAAGAACTCGAACTATATCTGTATATGTGCATGATATATATGTAACATTACAAGCAAAAAGTCTAAAGAAGAACGTAGAAAAGCAAAATAACGATCAATAGATGCAACAATTTGTATACATGAAGATTGTGAGATAACGTACCCTCGGTGACGGAGAAGGCGACCTGACAGGTAGCACAAAGTAGCACTAGCAGCACGGTGGTTCTGTACATTGTGGAATGTAATTGTCTCTCAGCTAGAGAGAAGAATATAAAGGAAGAAGAGATGTTGATGCAGAGTGGAGATCACCAGGTGTGAGCTATGGCTTTTATGTGTTTTGGTGGGAGAGAATGCCACTGATTTTGTAAAGAATTACATGAATGCCACTGGAAGTATCCATGCAGAATATCAATTAATTAATTTGTAAAACTGCTGTCAAAGCATGTTCAATGGAAAAAAAAAAAAAAAAAAAGTCTGACAGAAAACATCCACATTCTATATGCTCTTCACTGCAGTAATTTTTTTTAACACTCCAGAAGTGTTTTATTTTTTGATCAATTAATTATAGAAAAACTTAATCCATAAATTAATGCAAAATGGATATTACAGAGAAATTTTGAGACACGGTTAAGATAAAATATCAAAGACTTTTCATTATTTTAAAGTTTGGGAGAAATTCAAATCCCCATTAGGTTTGGTCGAAATTGAAAAACCATAAAATATAAATATTGTTCCAAAATGAAATAAAATTCCCCTGCTGTTAGCAAATATTAGCGGGCCAAAAGATTTTGAGGTGTGAGAATTACCTAATTCTTAATTTATCAAAGTTGGAGGATGCAACGTGATTAAGATAAAAAAAAATTTAAAATAAAAATGTAAATATACACAATTTTGGGATAAAAATTCGACAAATTTTAATTATACTTTTTTTATAAAAAAAAAAAAAGTTTGGGCCCAGAGGGACCGCCACTGTCCAATTTTTTTTTTTCAAATTTCATCAAATATTTTGGAATTCTCTCTTAATTTTTTTTGAAGTATTAATTTTAATTTTTTTTAATTGATTTAATATTTTTTTTCTCCAAAAGTATTCGGATGAAACATATTTTCTTTAAAATTGTATACTCGTTATTTGCTTTAACAGAAGATTATATGACCAAATTACAGATTAAATAGGTTCAAAGTTTTTGTAAAAATAATAATAACAATAATAATAATAAACCCGATTTTGTGTCTCCAATATGTACGAGAGGTTACTAACATGATTTAGGAAAAGGAATTTCTTGGGTTGATAAAATAATGAGTAGGTTTATTAATTTAAAAATGAAGCATAATTTGCTTAAATTCGAATATGAGTTAAAGATGTTAATTCATCATTCAAATTTATCATCTTAAGATGCAGATCGAGTTGTATATTTTTTTTATTAAAAAAAATATAATCATAATCAAAATACATGTAAATATATTTTTAATAAATAGAAGAAGATTTTTCTGTGATTTTTCAAATCACCTTATTAGTTTAAAAAAAATCTTACATAATTAATCTACCATAAATTTAGTCATTAGATGAATCTAACTATCATAATGATGTTTTATCTAATTTATTACACGTAAAACAAATCACATTAACATTTTATAAAATAAATATTATATTAACAAGATAAGGTTGGTCCAATGATATATACTCAAAGCATATATAAATATATGATAATTAATGTAATTTAAAATATATAAAAACCATTTTTTTTCTAGTGTAAAACTCTCTTCTTCCATGATGAACTATTGATTTTCATATATGTTCTTCAATTAAATATAGCATCAGTGACTGCATCACTGTTTTTTTTAGATAAATTGCATTGAACCCCTTGAGGTTTGGAAAAATTACACTTAGATGGGAAATTTTCTTTATTATACACTAACACCCCCAAAACTTAAATTTGACTTTAAAAATACCTAAAATACCCCTAGTTATATTATTTTATACTTTACTTTTTTATATTTTAACCAAAAACTTTATAAACTATAATAAAAATAAAAAAATTAAATAAAAAATATAATTCATTAAAATAAAAAAAATAAATATTCTAAAAAAAATAGTTTAAAAAAATAATAAGTTTGGATATTTAGAGCTTTTTTGTCCATATTAATGAATATTCTTAAAAAAATTAATGTTTTAATTTTTTTTATTTATTTGTTTTTTGAAACTATTTATTTATTTGATTTTTTAAAACTATTTATTTATTTAATTTTTAAAATTATTTATTTATTTAATTTTTTAAACTATTTACTTATTTATTTTTTTTAACTATTTAATTTTTTAAACTATTTATTTATTTAATGAATCATATTTTTTATTTAATTTTTTTATTTTTATTAAAGTTTATCAAGTTTTTGGTTAAAAGATAAAAAGTATAAAATAATATAATTAGGGGTATTTTAGGTATTTTTTAAAGTCAAATTTTAGTTTTGGAGGTGTTAGTATATAATAAAGAAATGTTTCCATATAAATGTAACTTGTACAAACCTCAAGGGGTTCAGTACAATTTGTCCTTTTTTTTCTAATTTTTATATCGTCAAATAAAATTAATTATTGAAAAAAAATATTTTAAAAAAATTGTAAGGAAGAATCTCATGAAATGACTGGTTAGCTTCATCGACACAATAGTACGCAGAGGCACATGGGTTTGAGTAGACTGTCTACCTGGACCTTCTGGGAAGGTGATCAGTGTCCAAAATGCATGGATCAAATCATCAAAATGACCAAAAAAAACAAGCCTTCAATAAATATAAGTTTGATTCTCTCATGATTCAAAAATATTATAATATTCCATCTCTGATTGGCAGCTCGTGGGGTATCAACAGAAAAACATCAGATCAAAATCAAAATGCATTGAAAATGGGATTTTTCAGATCTTATCCCAAGCAACCCATGTGCCTTTTTAGGGTTTTGATTCAATTTTCTTAATTTAATAATTACTGGCCAACTTAATTGACAGTTCTTTTATTTATTTATAATTTTTCTTTTTGCTTCTGTTTCTTTCTGTCCGGTCGGCAATAATACCTGATAATATGTATTAATACGTATAAGGGGCCGTTTGGTAACGTTATTCTTTTTTGATTTTTATTTTCTTGTTTTTTTTTTATTTTGAAAAGTTACTCCTTGTATTTTTTAGATTCGAAAATAAATTTAGTAACAATCGTTAAAAATGATATTCGGAAAATGAAAACTTTAAAAATACATTTGGTAGTAATACTTAATTTTATTTTAATGTCATTAATGAATACAGTAGATTTTAAAACTATAAATTAAATTAATTAAAGATTATTTCTTGAAATAATTAATTAAAGATTAATAACAGTTAACAAAATAAAAATATATATAAACACAGAATTTGTAAGAAAAATAACAAGGATTAAAACAAAAATTGAACAAAAAAAAATTAACACCAAATAACAGAGACGAACAAAAAAAAATACATAAATTACAAGAAGAAGACCATAAATTACTCAAAGAATAAGGAAAGATCCGAAGGAGAATAATGAACAAGGAGTAGACGAAGAAAGCAAAAAAGAAATAAAAGAAGATAGACACAAACACTGACTCATGGAATGGAGTAAAAGGTGGAGAAAATGTGGGAGTAAAGTGAGAACTGATGTTCTCATTTGGCGTGAAAACAACTGAAAACAATAAATTATTGTTTTCACTACTTACGCTTTAAAAAAAAGAACAGTCTTTTAGTTTTTAAAAATCTTAAATAACAAAATGACACCAAACGCGTTTTTTCACTTTTTTTTATCTCGAAAACACGAAAACGCTGTTGTAAAACTTAATCAAACAGACCCTAATGTTCTTGACATGTGCATGCATGAACCAGGATAAAACTTAAAAGCAAAGCATAGAAAAAATAACTAATTGTCTAATTTATATGTATTAACTTTTGTAAGAAATTAATTGAATGAGCCAAATAAATAATTAATTAGTAGCTTTTCATGCATTTTGGGTATTCTGTAATTTTTTCTTATACTTCCAATATCCAGCCTGCTGTATTGATAGATTAGTTATTGACTTAAATTGGATTTTTACTTTGTAGAAATTAGAATGATTAATTTACGTTGGCAAAGAAAATTAAAGCATAAAATAACGAATTCCATGACTTTCAATGAGATTTGATTTTAAAAAAGGTGGATATGAATTTTAGAGCTAGGTTTTTTCTTTTCTTTATCCATCTCGGTGTGGGTCGTATGGTGAACCTAAAAACTTATCCAGCTGAATAAGTGTTATTTTCCATAAAATCACATTGGTCGACCATTGTTATAGTTTAGTTGTTGAACATTAAGGTTTTTGGTCATTTTTAAAAAAGTAAATGGTAATGTTGCCCCATAAGTTGTTCAAGAATTGCTAATGTGCCCCTAAATTCTTAAAATGGTCACTAAACCCTCTGAACTCTCTGAAATTGGCAACAAGTCACAAGTGACGGAATGAGAGACGGACGTTTAGGGCAAATTACACTTACATACCCTGATTATATGTATAATTGCATTATAACTGGAAAAATATAATAATAACACCACACACCCTTTGACCAGATGACTAATGTTTAAAAAAAAAAAACTAAATAATAATAATAGAATTAAAAACAAAAACAAAAAATAAAATTATAATAATAATAATAATAACAATAATAAATAATAATAATGATAATAATAATAATAAATAAAAATAATAATAGTAGTAGTAATAATAACAACAAAAATAAATAGTAATAATAAAAAATAAAAATAAATAGTAATAAATAATAATAATAATAATAAATACAATAAAAATAAAAATAATTAATAATAATATAACAATAATAAAAAAATATTAATAAAAATAAAAATATTAATAATAATAATGATAATAGTAATAATAATAATAATAACAATAGTAATAATAATAATGATAATAATAATAAATTCATAGTTATTTAGTCATAATTATTCCAATTCCATCTTATTAGTCAGTACGTATGTTTTGGGGATGTAATTTATAATGTAAAACATATGGCGGAGGTTCATGACATATATTAATAACCAACTTCTTCAAATATGGAAATTTATAGATTCGAAGAGATCTAGAAAATTAAAAAATAAATAAATAAATAAAATTATATTTCCAAATTTTCATATTGAATATACACCATCCATTATAATTATAATTATTTATTATTATTATTATTATTATTATTATTATTATTATTTTATGTTGTTATTTTTATAATTAATAATATTATTATTATATTTATTATTATTATTATTATTTGGACATTAGTCAAATGGTTAAAGGGTGTGAGATGTTATTATTATATTTTTGCAGTTTTAATGCAATTATGCATATAATCAAGTTATGTAAGTGCGGTTTGCCCTAGATGTCCGTCTCCCATCCGTCATTTGTCGCCAATTTCAGAGAGTTCAAGGGGTTCAGTGACCATTTTAAAAATGCAGGGAACACATTAGCAATTCACAAACAATTCAGGGGCAACAATACCATTTACTGTTTTTAAAATGATTTTTAACAATCTTTATGAAAAGTTGTTAACTTAGAGGTCGTTTGTTTTTTCTACTTAAAACATAATGGGTTTGAATCATAATTATTAAGTTGTTTTGTTTGTTTTATTAAGTAGTCAAACAACTTAATAATACCAACAAACAACTTAAAATAAAAAGTAAAAAATCATGACTTTCACTCAATTGTAAATCACTGAATTGCATTAAATACAATTCAAAATACTTTCTTCCGATACTATCCCCTATATATAACATATTTCTAATTTAATCATAATTATATATGGTATAGAAATATTTATTTTAATATATTGCGTATTTTAAATAAATTTAAAAATAAAAAAGACCCCTAATTACTTCTCATATTGGTGTTTAATATCAATAATCTATTATGATATTAGGGTGATGTATTCATATATTATTTTTTAGAGTATTTTGTGTGAATTTTCATATGGCCTCTTTTATTTTTTGGAAAAAAACATTTTATTTTCTTAGTAAAAATGAAGTTTATTTGTAATCGAAGAAAAAGATCTTGATCATATGTGTTAATATATAATTATTATTTTTGAATTGTTTTTATTCTATATTATATGTATAATTGTTTAACATGGGTATAAATATAAAATTATTTAGTTTCAGACAATTTTACTTTTTAAAAAACAAACGTGTTGACAATACATTCACATGTGAGGAAAAACAAAATAAACATGTCATTCAAATTCAGATTTCAGTCTCTATTCAGTCTTCAGAAAAATTCAGGACTGTTCAGTCTTTAGACAAAAAAAAAGACCCCTTAGATATAAATTAAACGTAATCAACTGAGTCGTACTATAACCACATTTTTTTATAAATTTGTGACTATTTAAATATGCACTTTAAGATACAAAGAAACAAGAAAAATAGATTGAATTTATTTTGTCTTTTCCAAATTGAATTCATGGCGGTATTATAAAAATTCGTATTCATAAAAAATTAGTTATATGAATTAATTGCACAAAAAAAAGTTATGTGAATTGAACAGATTCAAATTCAAGGATTGTCGCAAGTCACAACCATTGGCTACATAAGTTAGTGGTTCAGATTTGAGAGGATGAAGTCAAAAAATTAAATCATAAATTTAAATTGTTTTAATCTGATCCATATAAATATATCTTATATATCATATTAATAAAATATTTTAAATTTTAGATACAAATATTATAATTAGTTACACAAATATAAAAATTATAACAATTAAAATATTATTTATTTATCATTCAAAACTTAAATAGAGATTATTTAAAATTAAAAATATTAAATAACTGTTATAAAAATATTAAGGACAGAAAATCTAATTAAAAAAAAGTAAACTCAATTAGATGGATAATTAAAAAATTAGGAAGGTCAACACCTTTCAAAATCCCTATAATGAAATCCTAATGCACCGAATTTACTCTTATCAGATTATAAAGATATTTCAACCCAAAATGACATTACCAGATTTTGGAGTTAAAAGAATATATATATATATATATATATATATATATATATATATATATATATATATCAGTTTAGAACACCTTAAAAGTATGATATAATTTGTTGACCTCAACATCTCACTCATTGAATTAAGAATACATAACCAAATGAGTGGTAGAGATATTGAAATCAACAAATTAAATCAGAAATTTGAGTTGGTTTAACATAAATAATTAAGTCATTTTCAAGATTAAATAATATATTTTTTAACTCTAAATTTAAATAATTATTTATGTATAAATTTTACGATGTATTTCATTGAATAGTCCATTATTGAATTGGTGTCATCTTAATATTAAAAAAATTAAACAAATATGTTCAAGAGGAATCATATAAAAAAAATTTATTGTTAACAAATGGCTTACATGTCATATAAATTATATCAGTGTACGTTGAGGAAAATCACATGAGTGAGAGTTTGTGAGAAAGTAAATAAATCCAATTATTGATAGTTAAGCAGTAGGTTTTATTTTTTATTTTTTGAAATATTACAATAATTTGGGATTGGGGGAGGGGATAGACTCGAACACACACTCATATGGTGTAGGTGTGAGAGGAAAACCACTGGATCAACATAATCTTGTTTAGAAGCTATTTTATAATGCTAGTACATACAAAAGAAAAGACTATTAATATATATATATATATATATATATACATATAATTAATTTAGCTTGGACTACAAATATTTCTTTTGTTTCAGTTTCATTGATCAGTTTTGAATTATTATAATATTTTAGAATTTGGTAAGGATATCACTCAAATCCACAACCATTTGGGTGTGGGTATGAAAGGCTTACCGTTAAACCAACCTCATTTATAAATATAGTTAATATGGGCTAAACAAATTTAAGTTGGCAAAAGTGCAGTGTGTATATAGTTGCTTCCCCAATCTATAAATGTAACATTCATGGCTTTTGAAGCTTATGTGAAGTCTTTCAAAATATTAATGGCATGACTAAACAGTTCACTTTTGAATCACAATTAAACTATTTGCAGTTAATGGCATGACCAAACTTATATTTTGGAGTGGCATATTAATTCACGGAGTGACAACCCATGATATGATATCTATATCTATTTGTGTATGTATATCAATAAATTATTATATTCATAAAAAATTTCATTTGAATTTGAGTTATTGGAGTCAACCAAATAAGGCTTGTAATGGAGTTGTTTTCCAGAGTGATAAATCGATCATGTCATAATCAGATCAGAGAAACTGTAATTTTGTAGCTCATGACACGCCCAAAAGAGTTTTTAGCCGGTTGTTCCTTTTATTTGATCTTATTTTCTGTCAAAATTGCTAAATGTTAATGGATCTGTACTTGTTCCTTCGGTGAATGAAATCCTTTGACTAAAGTTTCGTGGTGACGAAGCACTTTAGTGAGGGATGAATCTCTGGCTTAACTATCTCTCCTCTGCAACTGTACTTCTCTAATGTGTCTCCTTATCGATCCGTCTCTCTCACTCCAGTACTCCACAATATCTTCTTTTTGAGTTTTTTTCTGGCTCTTATGTAATTTTGTTGTTCTTCCTTTCATTTCTCATGTTTTTATTTAATATTGAGTCAAATCTAGTGATTTATTTAAAAATAATCAGCACACTTCTTCTTTTCAACCAAATACCCTGAATATTGAACAATTACCAACAAGCTTGTGAAATCTTCGAGCTTTCACAACATATCGAAAGTTGTATGGATTTCAGTCACAGACTGTGATGCTACAAACTCTTCAGCGACAAGAATAAAGAGTTTGGTGGCTGGTCGTGCCTGCCAATTCGATTAAAGATCATCTTATAATACACGTAGAATGTCATCTAGAATGATTGGGTATCAAACATTTGTAATGAATTTTCAAGTCAAATGATTGCAGCCTTTATTATGACATTTTTTAAGTCTGCCATCATCAATATTGATAGCCCAATTGCAAATGGACCGTTATAAATATGATTTATAGTCCAATTCTATAATGTTTAACTTTGAAAAATAGAGTTTTAGATGGTAGAGAAATATTTCAAAGAATAAATCAGAGTTTCAGTGGCACTTCAATTCTATTTTAATAACCAACAACAAAAGATTAATTCCTAACATACAATCAATTAAACTAATAATTCAAATAACTTAATGAAATTAACTTCTACACATAACATTCCACCACTCACAAAAACAATCCTCGTCCTCAAGATATAGAATCATCCAACGTCTCTTGCATCATCTGGTGGTTCATCTTCTATACAGTAACTTTCCATCATAAATAAACAAAGATTTTTGACATTTATAGCCTGAAACAAATTTATCATCAAAATAATAGCACAAATCACGATCTTTACGCCCATTCACTTCTTTTGAGTCTAGACTTGAAATTGTGAGAAGCATTAGAATTTTTGGAATGAGACCCTAACAAACTGGTGGCTGAATTGCTTTGTATAACAGTTTTGTTTTGTTGTTGTCAAAATTGGATTTTTGCTCCACTAGTCAAGCAAGACCAATTGCTATATACAATTAAACTAATACAATAAAACTAATAATTCAAATAATATAATGAAATTAACTTCTACATATAACATTAGATCAAATCTCATGTTAAATAATGTGCAACGGTAAATAACACTTGTTCAGTATGCTAATGTTGTAGTTCGAGATGACTTATCCACCGGTGGTATATCAACCAAAATATATTTAGCTTGGATATTTATAATGAAAGATTTGGATCTTCTCCTTCTCTTATTTTTTCATTATATTACATAATCTTATGACACATAAACATTGTAATAAATGTATGGTTAAAATATGATTGGTTTTTACGATCACTTTGGATCCTATAATGAAATATGTGTAAATTTATTTGAGTTACTTGCCAAAAAGAAAAGGCAAAGAAATCAAGTAAAAACATGGGTCAATATCCAGGCCCGTTGTAGTTCGGTTTGGACCCGTTTTTCATAGAAAGTTTCAAGTACTCAAGTGTGGGTGTTGACCCTTTTATTTTATGCGAATCCGGGTTTGTCGGTCAGGTTTGAACCCATATTTTGCCAACCCTTTCCCACTTGAGCTTGGGAAAAGAATATGAGGTAGACGCTCCCAACTCATATAAAAACTTGTTCAGAGCTCCGAGGAGAGTTTTGTGTTTTTTTTTTCCTTTTAAAATCTTCATAATTTCAATTGAGTTAGGAGTTTATCATAAAATTCACCATTACTAGTACGGTTTATATTTCTACACTTTATGGTTCAACGAGTTAATATGAAATTCGAACATATGCACAAAATATTATAATATTTGGGATATAAGATATATTATATTATAAAAATATAATATTTTTTAAAATAAATTAAAAAATTAGTTAATAATTTATTTTAAAATTCCTTAAATAAATATCTATTTTCATTGATACAAAATTTAAATAAATAAGAATTTTATAAACAAAATAAATGTTTTCAATATTATTTTGAAACTATAAAAAAATTTAATAGCATAATACATTTTTCATCAAAGTCATATGTTTGTTGAGAAGAAAAAAAAATGATTTTTTCCAATTCAATATAACATAATACCATCAAATATTATATATTAGCTAAATTGTGTTTGTAATATTAGATAATTAAAATATATTATAATAGGGTATAGTAGCACCAAAAACTGGAAACCACAGTTAAATTTGAAAATCATTTGGAATTTTAGGAACCATCTTCGCATTATAATCAATCAAAAAGTAGTTTTCAATTTTTAATGCTACCATACCCATGTGGATAGAGTAGTCAAACCTTAAAGCAGCACCAAACATTATTCTAATATTTTAATATGTTTTAATTGTCTAATAAAATAAAGGAAATACTCTCCAAACATAACCTGTGTTCAAGTGGTTCTGAAACGCTAATGAAGAGCTTGATTTATTTATTTATTTTCAATTTTTATTTTTTGAAATACCACTGCGGTGGTGGGTGGAGGCAGACATTGAGAGCTCTTAGCCACTTACCCACCACTGGACGTTTGATTGTATTAAGAGTTTGATTTATAATTATTATAATAAAAAAAATTAAATTTCTCAAAAATGATATAGGATATGCTTGCAAGAAGCCGAGAATAATTTTATTAGTAAATATTAAATTCTTAACTAGCAAAAAATAAAAAAAAATAAAAAAATAAAGCTTAACTTGATCCTAATTTAATTATTACAAGAAAATTCAGCTTCATCAACTGCGCCCCCAAATCAAATCATGATTATCAGATCATAGAAATAGAGAGACTAACACATCAGCATGTGATTATCAGATCATGGGTCCCACAATAACATAAAAGGATTCATACAGATATAGGATCAATCCATCACAAATATAGAACAATCCAACGATCAATATTCAGTGCAACACCCAAGTTTCAATATTCTAAACATCACGTAATAGAAACCAACTAATTAAAAATTTAGAAAGGAAATACCACAAAAAATTCAATTCCCTTAGTAAATTCCATCTCGACAAATTAGTAAAACCACCGCAAATTGCGAGAAACGCAAACCTTCTCGGATCCGGTCCAATCACTTCTCGGGCCAAACCGATGCATCGGTTGCGAGACGTGACGCGATCGCCGAGTGGTACATTAAGTCGTGGAAGGACGAACTCTCTGCGGTCTTCTTTCGTAGCTGCTTCGCCTTCTCTTCCGTGAAGCACCCAAGCGCGAACTTGGATCTGTTCCGACCCGAGTCCGCATCCGGATCTGCTGCTTCGGCGTGTTTCCGCTCGTTCTTGTTGTTGATGTAATCGGCGTCGGAGGACCAGCCAAAGAGTGGAGCCCACCAGTTGGCGGAGGAGGAAGAGGAAGCAGTTTTCCTGCGCGACGGGTCGGGTTTTCTTGAATCGGACTCTAACGAAGCCCGGATTGGAGCAGATAAGGAGCATGTGAGATTAGTAGCCATGAGTTCAGAGAAAAAAAATGCAGAGAGAGTGAAGAATTTGAAATGTTTTTAATTTTGTGTTGAAATATCACTATTTACAGGTAATGGATGCTATTAGCTGCAACATTAATAAAATACGCTATTGTAAAAACTTGCTGTTAATTGTTGTACGTTAGGGTTTAATGGATATTGAAAATAGAACAGAGGGTAAAGTTGCAAATATAGAACGGTTAGTTGAAGCGAGTGTAGGTGAAGAGGAATGCAGAGGATAAAAGGGGAAATGTGGATAAGATTGTACACGTGGAAGTGAGTTGGATGGCGCGTTGAGTGGTCTATTTTTGCGCTTTTTTAATGACTTTTTGAGATCTTTTGGTACGGTTGGGTAAAGGTCGCGTGAGTGGTGCGTGACTTGGACGGGATGGGTAAGGAAATGTAAGGACTAATTGCACAAAGTCTCCTGCGTTTAGGGATAATTGCACACATATGAAACTTTTACCCATAATTACACAAACGTATCCTGTTGTTAGTTGACTTCCGTTAACTCTAACCATTGACCACAATTTTAGCCCGCAATGACCAAAGTGCCCATATTTACCTATTTTATCTTTATTTTATTATTTAAATTAATATTTAGAAAAACGAAACATATCGTAAAAAAAAAAACAAACACAATCCAAATTTCTAATCCCCAAACACAATCTAAACCAAAAATAAATTTCACAAACAAAAACCAAAACTCAATCCCACAAATCAAAACCAAAATCCATCAATTCCAATAGAACATAAATTTTTTTTATATATAAAATACAAAGCAAAATGATTAGACCTTCAATCTGAAAAATTGAAGAACTGTTTCAAGCAGAACACTCCATCAGCAGATCCACTCCGATGGAGCACTGTTCCATCCTCAACGATAGAGTTTTTACTCCATCTTGAAGTGGGTTCATCGAGAAGAAGCATGGTCATGAAGGAGGCTAAGACCTATCGATACTCGTCTCCGTTGGTTGACGGAAAAGTTGTGTGCGTGTGAATTGATTGCTCATCCAGTACCATGATAAGTGTGATTTTATGGATGACTGTTATGGGTTTTTTGTGGTATTGAGTTTTTGATTTTGAAATAAATTGAAATTTTGTTTGGTTTTGAGTGGAGGCATGATGAGAGATACTCCACGACCGGTAATGACTTTTTTTAATCTCCATCTGGATCTGTTGGAGAAGAGTCTAGATATTTCTAGATTTCTTCTAGATTTTTTTAAGGAAGATTTTTTTTCTTTCTATTTATTTTTTTTCTTAACAGCAGAGATTGTATGGTTAAAGGAGCCATGAGGTGAAATCTTCTCCAGTCTACTTTTTAAAGTAAATTAATTAAGTAATATTATATATATATATATATATATTGAAATGTAGATTATATATTATTTCAAAACAAAAAGAGTAAAGTATATTATATATATAATTATTAATACTTTTAAATATATTATCAGACAAAAACAACATTTTACCCCTCAACCATTAACTTCTAATGGTAACCCATTAATAGCAAGGGGTGTTTATGCAATTATAGGTAAAGTTCCAGATACATGCAATTATACCTAAATTTAGGGGATGTTTGTGCAATTAGTCTAAAAATGTATGAACTATGTAGAGGGAAATCTATGGTAGGTAGTGGTGTAAAAGGGGGACCGACCCGTTTTCCTAAATTGGGGCCTGACATGGTACGCCGGCACGGCCCTTCCGTGTCGTGCCGCGTGCCGTGCCGGGCCTACCTGTCGGCCAATTAGGCAGGCCAAAGGAGCCAGGCGGGCCAAAAGGGCCGGCCCATTCCCATACCCAATTTTTTTTTAAATTTTTTTACATATTATTATTTTAGTATAATAAAAAAAATGTTTATAATAATAGATTATAGATACATTTATTATTTTATTTAATGAATTAATTCAAAGAATAAATAAAGATAAAACATGAAAGAAAATAAAAGTAGATAAAAATATAAAATGAAGAATTCTTTATTTATTTTGGACTTTCAATATTACATATTTACATGATTGCCTCATTAAAAACCTTACCAAGAAAACCCAATGGATAAAAACTTGGTAAGGGAAAAAGAGTGCAATCATATTACAAGTAAATGTACATGTACAACTACAACCTAGTTCTGGACCTGGTTACTGCCGGAACTCTCATCGACATATAAATTGGAGAAATTTTGAATAAATTGTCCGTCTACCGTTTCATTTTGCATCCTCTTTCGAGCATCCTCCCAATCCCGAACGCATATTAATACCTCTACCATCTTTAGAGTCAAACAATTTTCTCTTGGTTCAATAATTCATCTACTCGTGCTGAATGCATGTTCTGAAGACACAGTGGACACGTGGATAACCAGTATGTCACGTGCTAAGTGTGACAAGACCGGATACCTGTAACTATAGGTCTTCCACCATAACAACAGATCAAAATTCTCCAGTGTTTTCGTCAGTATCAAACTGTGCTTCAAGGAACCTATTCAGTTCGGCACCAGAAGATGCAACAGATCGTGTAGTTGAAGAAGAAGAACATGCTGATTTGTCTTTTTTTCCGGCGTTTGAGAATGCTCCAACTTGTCGGCAACGGTTGTGTGTCCGGTTCTGATGATGGTTCTGTGTCAACGCCGCCAAACCTGCGCTCATAAATACTAAAAACTTCGAACAACTTGTTTCGAATGTCAGTAATCTGGTCGGAATAATCTACTGACAATTTATTACCAATAAACTCAAGCAAATATTCTAAACCAGCTAATTTAATTCTAGGATCTACTATAACACCTAAGGCATAAAGGAAAAGCATTTCAGACCAGTATTTTTTAAACTTGGTCTCCATGGCAACAACTGCAGGGCCAAGCATGTCATCTCCCTATAGGTGTTTAACAGGTCAGACATTTCCACAATCTGATGGATTGCCTAGGAAGATGTGGGGTAATAGACCCCAGAAAGAGTTACAGTGGCATTGTAAAAAACCTTTAAAAATTCAACAAAAATCTTTGCCACATACCAATCGTCTGGTGTCAGTGATTGAGCAGATGGACAACCACTTTCGGTCAATTTCATATTATAAAAACCTGAAATAGTTGTATCATATTCCAAACAATTTTTCAGCATTAAGTAAGTAGAGTTCCACCTTACCAGCATATCAATTTGGAATCGTAGGGGTCGTAGACCGTTTAATGTACAGTTGTCTGCCAAATTCTTGAAATCTTGGATTAGAGCTACCGATCAAAGAAATGGCATCTCTGATGCGTTCTATACGATCGCTTACTTCTTTTAAACTAGACTGTACAACTAAATTTATGATATGACATGCACAACGTTGGTGGAAGAAATAACCCCCAGCTTGCGGGATGTTTCTTTCAGTAAACAATGCAATAGACTTGGTATTTGCCGATGCATTATCTAATGCGATAGAGAGGATGCGATGAGTTATGCCATAAGTTTCTAAAATAGAAAGAATGACAGCAAAAATATTGTCTGCGGTATGTGCAAAATCCATAGGACGAAAATCAAGAGTTTTTTTTGTATCCTACATTCAGAGTCTAAATAGTGTCCTGTGACACATAAATAGTCCTGTTTGGAACATGCGTTCCAAATATCAGAAGTTAATGCAATTGAGACAGTTAGATGCTGTAATTCAGTCGTCAAGTCATCTCGTTGGGTTTTAAACATTCTTATCAAGTCGTTCCTAGTGGTGGTTCTAGAAACAATTTGCATTTGGAGGCAAAATGCAGATGTGATAAATTCTTGAAAAACAAACACAGTCACCGAAATTAATAGGTTGATCAGTTTGTGCAATGTACCGTGCCAAACATTCTCTAGCATGCACAGCGTCGTAATGCCACGTCGTAATCGACCCGTCTGGGTGCCGTTGTAATTGTGTCTGGGTTGTAGTGGGTACATGTACATGTTTGGGCATGCATTTTAGCATATGCCTTCTCAAATGACCGGTTCCACCCCTAGTAGTGGTATAGTTCATAGGACAAAACTTACATTTGGCTCTGGGGCCGACCGTACCGTCTGGGAGTGTCATTTCTACTACGTCAAAACACTGCCATACGTCTGATGTTAACCTCTTAGATTTGGTACGTGATGTCGCTGTAGCGCCGGAACCAGAAGGTCCCGCTACGGTTTCTGCAGGTCCGGAGAGATCAAAATCATCGTTCAGCATGTTTAGACCGTCTGAAAAATAAGGATGGGTATGATCCATTTCCTAGAAAAAAAAATACCAGGTCATTAGTCATTAATAAATATTAAAATTAAAATGATTATTTTACTAACAAAAAATATTAAAATTAACTCATACACATAAAATGATTATTTTACTGACATTAATTATGAAAATTAACTCACACACATAAAAATGATTATTTTACCAACAAAAGTATTAAAATTAACTCCTACACATAAAATGATTATTTTACTAAAAAAATATATTAAAATTAACTCCTACACAAAAAATGATTATTTTACTAACAAAATATATTAAAATTAACTCATACACATAAAATGATTATTTTACTAACATTAATTATTAAAATTAACTCCAACACATAAAAATGCTTAATTTACTAACAAAAATTATTAAAATTAACTAGTACACATAAAAATGATTATTTTACTAAAACAATATATTAAAATTAACTCCTACACATAAAATGATTATTTTACTATAAAAATATATTAAAATTAACTCCTACACATAAAATGATTATTTTACTAACAAAATATATTATAATTAACTCCTACACATAAAATAATTATTTTATTAAAAAAATATATTAAAATTAACTCCTACACATAAAATGATTATTTTACTAACAAAATATATTAAAATTAATTCCTACACATAAAATGATTATTTTACTAACATTAATTATTAAAATTAACTTCTACATATAAAATGATTATTTTACTAACATTAATTATTAAAATTAACTCCTATACATAAAATGATTATTTTACTAACAAAATATATTAAAATTAACTCCTACACATAAAATGATTATTTTACTAACATTAATTATTAAAATTAACTCATATACATAAAATGATTATTTTACTAACAAAATATATTAAAATTAACTCCTACACATAACATGATTATTTTACTAACATTAATTATTAAAATTAACTCCAACACATAAAAATGCTTAATTTACTAACGAAAAATTTTAAAATTAACTACTAAAAATAAATTGTTTAATTTACTAAAAACAAAAATTAAAATTAACCCCTACACATAAAAATGATAAATTTACTAACTAAATAAAATTAATAACTGAAGTATAAACATAAAATGATAAATTTACTAACTAAACAAACATATTAAATTTAAAATATAAAATTAAATAATAACACTTAAATAAAAATGTACCTTTGAAGTTTAAACTTTGGTGTCTTGGTGGAGAGATCAGAGAATAATAGTTATATAATAGTAAATTACTAATAAAGTATTATAATAGTATATTAGTAGTGTAGAATAGTAGAGAGAGAGAGTAAGAATGAAATTAAGAATAATTGAAATTGTATAGAGAGTTTGAGAATGGAGAGATTGAGAGAATAAGAGAAAGTAAATGAAAAGTGGAATGTGTGGGAGTATTTATAGAAAAATTAGAAAAGTGGGAAAAAATATAAAAGACAAGAAGTTAAGGGGGCAAAATGCAATTGTTATAGTTTTTTAAAAACATAAGCGTTGGCTGACGTCAGCCAACGGTTATTTTTTAAGAAAACAACCGATAGATTTAAAAAAATTAAATATAAAAAAAAACATTCAGCGGGCCCAACGGTTCGGCACAGCGTGCCGACCGTTGGGCCTGGCACGCCGTGCTGGCGTGTCGGGCCGTGCTAGCGTGTCGTGCCGTGCTGGCGTGTCGTGCCGAGCCGGCACACCGTGCCTGGAACCTTGACCCAGCACGTGCCAAGAATAGGGGCCGTGCCTGGCATGGCCCACCATCCTTGGCAGGCCGGCCGTGCCGGGCCCTCCAGGCCCGGCCCATATTAACACCACTAATGGTAGGTATAACATCGACATTTCATATGATCTGGCTTGCCCCTACATTTTTCCTTCCAGAAGTAATTGTGGCAAGATCGGCCTAGCCTGGAAGGCCAAGCCTGGCCGGCCCGGCCAACATTCAAACCGGGCTTGGCAGGGCCCGGCCAAAAATCAGGCCAGCCCAAGGCTTGCAAGTCTGCAACCAAGCAAGCTAAGGCTCGGCCGTAAAAGTGAGGCCTACTGTGCCGGAAAGCCGTCCATTGGCTATATGCCACTTTTTTATTTTTTATTTTTAATTTGTGGCCAATGACCAGTTTTACATATTTTTTTTAATTGTTGTTGTTGTTGTTGGAACGCCTAACGGCTATGTTCTCAATTTTCTTTTTCTTTTTTAATTTAAAATTTTCTTTATAATATTTTAATTGAAAAAAAAAAATTATCGGGCAGGTTATTTAGGGCCCGTAGGCCGCCCTGTTGCGGCCTGTCAGCACGGCCAGCAGGCCAGGCCTCCCAATTTCTTAACATGCTGGGCATGGCCTGGCCTGTTTCCCACTTCAGGCCTTTTTGAGCCCAGCATGCCCTTATCGGCCCAGTCTATTTTGCCACCATTATCTAAAGTACCTCCATGAGTGCCTAAGTTGCAAGCGTGACTTAAAATAGTAAAATACCCACCATTGTTTGCTATGTTACTGTCGATACTTATGCATTTTAAGGATATCAATATTGATATGGGGTATAATATCCTTATTGTCAAATATTTAGAAAATTTCGTTTAATATATACAATTGAAATTCCTAAGATTGATATACCGTTAACAACCTAGAGAGGTTGAAGAGGTTGAGTCAAAATTCGATAGTTTTTCTACTATAACTTGTCACATAAGCTATTTGTTGAATATTTGGAGAACTAACCTTCAACCGACAAAAACTTAGGCAACCAAACAAACAAAAACAACCACAACACTTCTATATCTAACATAAACTTCAACAATAACAAACACTTCAATCTCCACAAACTTTGCAATTGTTAGTTGCACAAAATATATCAAAAATATATAAAGCTGTTATAGGGGTTTTTTGATAGCATAACAAGTCAGCATGATCACGTGAAAACACGGTGATTAGATATGTTACTTCACCATAGTCAGCCAGAACAGATCAACCCAAGGTGCCCAGTAGACGATCTCAAAGCTTGATCAAGTTTACCCAAGATGGTCGGGGAAACTAACCGATCGGGTATGAATAACCTGGTCGGAGAAACTAGCCGATCGGGTAGAGATGACCAGGTCAGATAAAGACAATCCGATCGAGATGAAAGCGATCTGTTTGGGTTAGATAGCTGGTCAGTTAGATAATGCGTGAGAAATATTAAAGGCAACTATGACTCAAATACGAAGGAGAATGATCTTACTCAAACAAGGAATCTAGAACCATATTCCAATAAGGAAATATTACTATTTATCAAAGAGTCCAAATCAAGAAATAACTCAGTTATTCTAGAATGTCGCACACCAATCAGGCAACAAATCTAATTCATTCAATTCTTAGGAAGACGACGAAACAGGAAAGAAGATAAATACGATTTCAACAAGTAACAAGTCCTAATTAGGCACCACCACATTTCCTTACTTGTACAACAAAGATTAGGGTTCTATGCACATATAAATAAACTCATAATCTCATTATAGAAATATACACATACATACATAGGAAAAAAGAAAAGAAAAAGAGAGTCTGAGTGTGTAACAATTTTATCATAGTGAATTCTCTTTCTCGCTGTCACCGGCAATCATGGATGTTTCCCCGATTTAGGGTTTTACCAAGTAAAACTTGTATTAGCATGCTTTGCTTTTTTCTATCTCCTCATAACATCGTTTACAATTTGCAATAGTTTGTTGGACGCGTGATCGACTTTACGTAGTCCCAAAAATCACCGTCAACAATTGACGCTAGAAGGAGGGGGTGAACTAACTTTTGCTAAGTTAACCTCGAAGAACTTGTGAAGCAGTGACATGACAGATAATAGAGATGGAAGTCGGTACCCACATGATGTTGGTACCCCTTATGGTGTTAACAACTCTGGCCCAATGAACGTCAAGCATCGCTTGAGGAAGTCTGCCCTGCATGACTCCAACCTCAATTGGTCAAGCCGCGATAACCTCTGTAAAAGCTCCCCCAGGAATTTCCCCAGATGCATTCCAGCAGGTCCAAAAGCCCCTGCGGAAAGTTATTGAAGACATCTGCTAGACAAGGAATCAATATAACAACAACTGCTAATCTGACATCACCGTACCAATTATCTACACCTATAGGTGGCCCAAGACCCTAAGGTGCATTATGAGATAGTGGGTGTGACCCCAGGCGCACCTCGTAAAATTGGTAGAGATAAAGCAGATTACCTTGAAAAGGGGGAACACTCCTAATGGGTGGATGAATGAATTAGTGGACGGGGTAGGCAAGATCAATATCAAACATATTTTGAGCCGGAGGAAATCCGCAGAGATGTTCATAGACGGAATCGATCTAGTTCGTCAGATGACAGTGATCAACCACCCCGCAGAACATGCCGAATGGGACAAGTCCCTGCTAAGATTCGATACCCTAAAGGTGGGCACCCATAGAATCCAACAAGGATTCATCAACCGTCAGCGATCGAGAATAGATAATGAGCCAGAAGAAGAGCGAGATATCCTGATATGGAAATTGACCTAGAATGTAGAAACATTAGAACGTCGCTAGATGCCACAAGATTTATTGGATGATGATTCTGAAAGCCCCTTTCGTGAACAGTATTCTCCAAACCCAGTTCTCGAAAGATTTAGAATGCCTCAAGTTGAGCAATTTAAAACAGACACGGATCCAAAGGAACATGTGATATGTTTCCAAAGTGTGATGGCGCAGTACGCTTACAACGACCCACTGTTATGCTTGACGTTCCCTCAAATGCTCGGGGGGTTTAGGGTCTAGGTGGTTTGGAAGGCTTCCTCAGGGAACAATCAAGAATTTTTGAGAATTGACCCAAGTGTTTTCACGACAATATTTGGGAAATATACGAAGGAGAAAATCAATAGATCATCTCGCCACCCTCAAACAAGGGAAATAATCAATCATTGACAGTTACGCAATGGCTGAAGAAAAGGAGCTGGCTAATGGGGGTAGTTATGTGCATGGGGGTCATCCCGGGGAGAATGCCAAAACAAGTGAGGGTTATGTAAATAGCCAGAAAGGTGATCACCATGAGAGTGATAGGAACAAAGATGGTCGTCGAGACGAGAATCGTTGAAACAATCGGAACGATAGAAAGTTCCATGGTCAATACACCAACTACACTCCCCTCACCAAGAGACAAGAGGAAATCTTAGCGATCGTAGAATACCAGAAGCTAGTCAAATATCCTCCTAGACAATCAACCTACGCTCGAAGAGACACGACAAAATACTGCAGGTTCCACAAGAAAAGTGGTCACGATACATCAAAGTGCTGCCAACTAAGAGACCACATCGAGACACTCATTAGGGAGGGTCATCTCAAAGACTTAATTCTTAAAAGGGCAGACGATCAGCCAATGGGAAACCAGGTGTTAACAGGGTTTTTTGGCAGGGGTCCAAAGAAGAATTTTCCACCAAGTAACCACCTGGTAGAGACCATTCCCAGCTCCCAAGTACCCAGCAAGATCGATACCTGCGACCTTGGAAGAATCAATACCTAGATGAGGCACCAGAAGTATGAACCAGGAAGAGCAGGTACATCTACCCAGACGTTTGGTGAAGCTGGTACAGAGATACCATGCACCCAGTACATCGCATATACTCGGTGCCTCTTACCTGGCACCTAGGTACCGCGACATGTATCCAGTACCCCAGGGTACCTCAACATCTACCTGGTGCCCGAATACCTCGATATCTGCCTGGTACTCAGTACCTTGACATCAACCTGGAATCCACCATAGATAGGTATCCTACTCGCCGAGTAGGAAGAATGTCGCCACGAAGCTACTAGCATGCTAGAACAAGTGCCACACCAACGAGAAGGGACTGGTACACCAGAGTACCTCGCCTGAAGGGAAGAATCATGCAACACCATCTGACCTCATTAATGGCCATTCATAATACCATTAATGATGGAATCAGTAAACTCCATTAATGGCCATTACAACGCCATTAATGAAGGAATCAGTCAACTCCATTAATGGTCATTCACAACGCTATTAATTAAGGAAGCAATCAACTACATTAATGGACCATTCATAACGCCATTAATGAGAGAATATTCAACTCCATTAATGCCGTATCAACATTCATTTGGTTGCATACTAATTAATGGAGTGGGCAACAAGAATGAGAAGATATAAATATAACAAGGCACTCTCCAAGAAAAGGGTTCGAAAACACATCTCCAGTCCGACATTCTCTCCAACATCTCCATTTCTCCAATATGTCTCCAATCCCAGATTTTGCCTACTTCTCCACCAGAAATACAGTCATCATCACCTACAGAGAGTTTTCACCATCATAGGTACAGAAAAAAACTTACTTATCGCCTACAACATGAGTTTGCCATCACCTGAAGTGTAAAAGGGACCCTGCCTGAATTCCCTATACACTATCATTTTATTGACTACTGTACATATCTATTTTCTCCATGAATGTATCGATACCTAGTGGTACCCCTCCAATGGTGACCTACTAGGTCCCAGATTGTATTTATATAAGCTCTCAGGAGCACCTCTCGTGATATATATATATATATATACATACAGAATGGTCTTTCTCCTTCCTATGGATACTGCCTGGGGATTTTTCAGCATATGATCATTCGTAATAGCTTTTTCCTCCTAGGTCAGTCCACCTCTACCAAATGAGTTGTCATTCTCTCATCTATCTCCTTATTATGAATGCATGGAAGCTAGGTTCCGACCCTTACTGGTTTTAGCTCTTTTGTACCCCTCCCTGCACAGTTATCTAGGTCGGGGAATTATGGAGGGCACCTAGAGAAGGTGACCAGGTACTAGGATAAGATACATAGACCGGGTACCGGCCTATTGCACCAGATTGGCGAGATGATATTTCTACTACCTACTGCAGCACCTTACCTCTTCGCGGTACCTACCCTATTTGAGAGTGTTGGTCGAACAATCTCTCCTTACTGTTTCTCCTTACCAGAGCCACGGTGAAGTACCTACCCCCCGCTTCATCCTCCGGGGTAGTGGGTTGAGGGTGTTAATTAGGTTTTCGCTCCCCGAGTGATTTTTCTGTTAACACCAGGAAAAGAAAAGAAGTTCGGACCGAGGCAGCGGCGAATGGACAGTCAACACTGTTTTTTGAGAACCCTACACCAAAAAAATAAACCCTACTCTTGATAGAGATAGCTTAGTTGCTTCCAGTCTTTTTAAAGATATTTTTAGTTTTTTTTTAGTTTTTCTAATTATTTCTGGTGTTTTGATATTGTTAATTTGCAGATCAATTAATAAAGAAATCAAGAACGGTGTTTAAAATTTTTAAATCATCTTTGTTATCAAAGATAAACTCATAGCACTGATACCTACCATGGTGGGTGAAGGTGCCCGAGAGGCTGAGAAGTCGGTTGTTAAAGATCCGGATGCGCCTGCCAAACTGACGGGTGCATATAAAGCACTGTCAGCAATTCGGCCACCGCGAGATACCGATTTCACTGGGAAAAAAATACTCGGGTACGCCATCGGAGAAACACTGGTGAGATGCGTTCGGTTGTGTTAGTATTGCACTAAAAATTCAACCAAACCTTTGTAAACAGACAAAACCGAGAGACGTCCTTGGTGACTTGTTTACATAGGAAAACAGGGAAAAATGGGGCAAGGTTCCCAGAACACCTCTTGACTGAAGATTCAAGACTGTCGGAAATTATCCTGAATAAGTAATCAGGACACCGACCGATCCAGCTACATGGAAGCAAAGAATCAAGGAGTACAAAAAACGATCAGTTTAATAAGATACTTGATCGGGTTAAAGCAATAAGATCAAAAGCACCAAAAAATCAAAAGTGTTCAAATCTCCTTCATTGAGCCGCTAAGAACTCGTCGAACGGATTTGAAGAGGCATTGTTATACGGATTTTTTGATAGCATGACAAGTCAGTATGATCACATGAAAACACGGTGATTAGATATGTCATGTCACCAAAGTCAGCCAGAAAAGATCAACCCAAGGTGACCAGTAGATGATCTCAAAGCTTGATCAAGTTTAACCAAGATGGTCAGGGGAAACTAACCGATTGGGTATGAATAATCTGGTCGGGGAAACTAGCCGATTGGGTAGAGATGACCCAGTCGGGTAAAGACAATCCAATAAGGATAAAAGAGATCAGGTCGGATTAGATAACTGGTCAGTTAGATAATGCGTGAGAAACATTAAAGGCAACTACAACTCAATATCGAAGAAGAATGATCTTACTCAAGCAAGGAATCTAGAACCATATTCCAATGAGGAAATATTACTATTTATCAAAGAGTCCAAATCAAGCAGTAACTCAGCTATTCTAGAATGTCGCACACCAATCAGACAACAAATCTAATTCATTCAATTCTTGGAAGACGCAAAACAGGAATGAAGATAACGATGACTTAACAAGTAACAAGTCCTAATTAGACACCACCACCTTTCCTTACTTGTACAACAAGGATTATGGTTTTATGCACATATAAATAGACTTATAATCTCATTATAGGAATATACACAGACATACATAGGAAAAAAGAAAAAGAAAAAGAGAGCCTGAGTGTGTAACAATTTTATCTTAGTGAATTCTCCTTCTCGCTGTCACTGGAAACCGTGGATGTTTTCCCGATTTAGGGTTTTACCACGTAAAACTTAGTTTTTGCATGCTTTACTTTTTTCTACCTCCTAATGACATCATTGACAATTTGCAATAGTTTGTTGGACGAGTGATCGACTTTACGTAGTCCCAAAAATTATCGTCAACAAAAGCAACAACCAAACAAATACAAGTTTGCGATCCACACATTTTCTTAATTCTTATATAAACAAAGATATTACAAAATGATCTCAAAAGAAGTGTAACTGATTTTAGAGTTAGATAAATTGACACAAATGATTTTTTACTTGGTAAAACCTCTTACGAGGAAACGTCTAAGGGATGTGTCCAAAACCATGATAACACAATTCACTAGTTGAATAGAAAATACACTCTCAAGTGATCAATCTCCATGATACACTACTATTGACGTATATAACTCATATTCTACTCACAAGCCTTTACTAGCAATTGTTTTTCAAGCACTCAACCTAGATCCCTACAAGATCTTATTAAGATTTAATCTTTTTACAAGGCATGATCTAAGTGTTCAGTGATAACACACAACATAGAAAGCTCGATCAAATCAATCAATGGAAACTAGATAAGCATTTAAACAGAAAACATATGAATCTAGTTTTATATCAAGTGGAAATCCACACAAAATAAATCTAGACCTAATTCAACACAAATCATCATCATATATCATGCATCAAATCAAATCAAAGCAAGAGATATGAAGAATATAGATTTACTAAGGAAATGAAGCACAAGTCATGTAAAATCAAGTGTAAATCATAGAACCTAAATTTTCTAACCTCTGAAAATGTTTGAGACTTTTTCTACTCGAAAATACGAAGATCTCACTTTTAAATCACTCAAATCAGAGCTAAAACGATTGAGAAATTGTCATTTGAAATTTGGTGAGCAGAGGAGTATATATGGGTGAGCTCGAAATGGATTGGCGAAGGGAGATCTACGCCAAGCGAATTGGCTAAGGACAACCTGGGCCAACCTACCTCATATGCGCAATGCCATGCCTATAGAGACACCTACGCGCCTAGCATTCGACTACGATGGTCGAGGCTTCCTTTTGAGGTAGCTTCGCCTACACCAAACATGCCCTCTCTACGTGGGCTGCATGCCCACTTTGTAGTACGCCAAGTCTTGCCATCTATGCAGGCTGGAAGGCACTTTTGAAGAAGTTTTGCCCTCATCGAGGTCAGTTGCCAACGCTAAGGCCAATTCGCCCCCAATAAATTTTGAATCAAATCCATATAACTTTGCGACTCATAAACCGAATCCGATTTTCGACCAACATTCGGAATGTCCCAAACACCTTAGAAATATTCCGAAACACACTGGAACTTCCCAAAATAACCTGAAATCCCACAAGTGAACACATAAAGCCTTAGAAACACTCAAAAACACTTAGACAAGTTTACAAATCGATGTAACTCAACTAGGGATAATTCGACACACAATTGGACCTGTAAGCAACTGAAAATCTTGAAAATTCAATTTCCATGAGATTATGGACCACACAAACACAAATACTAAAACACATAAGCACAAAGACATACATGTGTACCATTTCTTAAATCTAATTCCTAGAACATGTTCAACTAGGAATTAAATTGATTTACAAACTAATGCATGAGCATACGAATGTGAATGTGTGGGATACATATAATTTGCACAACAATGCAGGGACACATATGCAAGAAATGTGTCTGTGTGCACCCATGCCATGTCAAGAGGAAAAACTCTTAATACCTATATAGGCGTCAAAGCCTCATCCTTTTAAAGGCACGATTGCATGAGAAACCACCATCCATCTTTGAAGCTCGAAATCACACGAATGATCACCTAGGTAACTAATCGTTACAAACAAAAATCGTTTTGTTATGGAATCAAACCAACATAAATATAAAACCTGACAATATTTTCGTAAAATATTGATATCGTTGAGCATGTGGTGTATATTCATATTATATCGTGGAAATTTCGATGAAATATCTATGATTTTTCCATCAATGTAAAATGAAATATTAATAGTATTCACATGCATATGATATTGTATCTAGTAATGATGGCTATGGAGGTTTTGAGATCTTCAATTATCCTTCCACAAAATAATCTATGTGCAAACAGATGGTGAGTGTGGTGATAAAAATTCAGCTTAGAGCCTGAATGCTATAAACGAAGTCACCAAAGCCCATGTGGAAACCTGTAACGCCTTCGCTGGTCTAGAACAAGGTCCAGACCTTGGTTCAATCAAGCGAGAAGACCAAGTCATTGAGCGTTTAACATAACAAAGATAAGATATTCGAATTTGAATATCACGACGCAGTATATGTCGTGGTATCTCCAAGGATTTCGATGAGCCTATCCACATGTGTGACTTCACCCTTGTAGCTATAAATTTGAGACCCCTTATTCGATAAAGGGGTTCACATAAAGGGGTTCACACTTCTCACATTTTCACTCACACGAGATCTCTGATATACTTTATACTGAACCCTGAGTTCTATTTTATAGCTAACACATCACACTAGACACGCCAGCCAGCCAGCCAAGGCTTTCCCCAATTCCATCTGACATTACGCGTAGCGATAATACAGTTTGAATCATTTATCTCTCTTCTAGTTACTCTTCATTTTGCTCAAACTTGAGTGTCGAAGAGTTCCTAGAGTGGCACCAACCCAGTCACTCTACAATAGCTTTCTCTTGTTTCTCTTTTGTAGGTTGTTAGTGCCCACTACGTACAAATTTAATTGCAGAATCGAGCATCTACAATGAGAAGAAATCAACAAGCATACATGTGACATGTTCGTTATATCACAAAACTATTCAAATTATATGCCATGACATTAATATTGTATGAATCAAGATGATAGATACATTATTTTTAAACCACCTATGTGTTGGAACCCAGGGTTACAGATTGCGCAGCGGAAGGTTTTAAAAATTTTTATGCAATCTTTAAACTAACCCATTTGTACAGTACTAATCAAATGCAATAATAAAGTGAAGATTCATACCTACGTAGGAGGCTCCTTCACTTTGATACGAACTGCTCATGATTTGAACCACGTGATCTTCCTCGCTATCTCCCGGAACTGGTAACAGCGTGTGGGCGCGTCACGATATTCAGGACCTGTATGGAGGAAGAAGAGAAGAATACACATCAAAAAATAAACTCTAAAAGTGCAGCATTTTGTGGTCTCACCACACCTAATATTTTTTTCTCTTTTGTTTGCTTTTGTTTTTGCTGTGCACGACCACTTTTCTTTTTCTTATTTGCTATGTATGTTTTCTATTTTACTTCAAAGTAATCTCATTACTTTTTAAGTAACTCTCATTCATCAAATCAAGTAATCTGATTACTTTTGTTATATATGTTATTCGGTTGTTCTTTTTTTTTTAATTAAATATATATCTCATATATATTCAAAAAATAAACAAACCAAAATCTTATTTGATTTTTAAAACTTTTCAAAAATATCTCATATCTTTCAAAAAGATAATTAAATATTTAATTTTTGAATTCAAACATTTTAAATTCAATTTCAAATATTTAATTTAATAAAATAAAATAATCATATTATCTTATTTTATTCAAAATCAAATATCAACTAACACCCTCCATTTAGTGATTAACAACATAATTAAATAATCTTATTATTTAATTTATTTAATCACCATTATTCATTAATTAAATAATCCCATTATTCAATTAATTCCAGAATAAATACGTGTCACTTTCGTAACACAATTAATTGGACAATCCAATTAATTAACCGTGACCCTTGTTACCTAAATCGATCGGGCTAGCAAGGGGACCTAATGGACCCACAGTATTTTGAGCTCCAATAATCCTTAGAAATTATTAATTAAACTCTTTAATTAATATTTCATGATTATTAACTTCGGTGTTATTCTACTAAAAACCCGAAGCTGCACTCTCTCAACTGTAGACGTTTTTACACAAACCAATAACTCTCGATGTCCATCGATATAGCTATTACATATGGTATAATCCTCCACAAGTAGTTCATAATTAGAGCTGGGTCATAATGTCCGTTATACCCCTCTAATCATATCTTTCCATTAAGTACCATTGATTCTCTAATGAACAATAAATCCTACATTCCTTACGGAATTAGGAGAGCGCTCATATTGTTCAAGCCCTGAATCAACCCTTAAGGGAACTACCATCTACTTCTCACAAGAAGGAGTGGATTCCACTATTGTGTACAAACCTTCCCAGCCACAAGCCAAACCGCGATCCCAACATACGGAGTATATTGATCGGGAATGCAACTCCGACCTCACCCATGGTATATCAAAGACCACGATCTAACCTGAAGGAGTCGATAAGACACTCAGGATTAAGATCACCCACATATAGCCATCATTAGTTGATATATATGAATCTCATCGTTAAACGGATCTTAGTGAGAGATTCATATAGATCATGGCCCAGTCCTATATGATCACATCATACAAGGTGCCTCCATTCTCATATCTACATATGAATGATCCAGGATAGGATCACCGTACACTACGAAGTGGACCGCAGCTGTAGATTAACCACAAATAAAGTACCCAGCTTTATTTGCTATCTACGGACTCTTTAGATTGCTCGTTTCAAACTGAATCCATCTATATATGACACTCATATACTCAGTTCGAAATTACATCCGGCAATCTTGGATGTTAAGTGCACATGTTATATAAAGTATGACACAAATAATGAATGAATATACTACTTCTTTTATTTATGTTCAAATTCTATTTACATATTACAAGCTTTAGGGCAAAAACCCGAACACTATGTCTTTCCTATGGTATTCAAATTTCGATGATTTGTTTGATGCAAACTATTAGAGAATAAAATTTTAATAGAAGACTTTCAACTTTTTATTGCTTGTATGTATGGACTGTAACCATGATTGAAGATTAGGGTGGGATAGATTTTTTTTTACTGAACATCGACATCACCTAATTAAGAGGACATATCGAGAGATTCCCGTAAAATGTATATTCTAAATAATTATGTTACCAAATTAAAACAAATCATAAGCAAAAACATGAAATGCAATTACAACACCAATTAAATTATATCCTCCAATTTTTCGAAAGATAAAACTTACAAATTATGAAATCTGGATCAATGACAACGATAATCTCTCTTTCAATGTAGACAACAATGGAGTTTGTTAAAAATTAATTTTCCATCGTAATGCGAATTGATATTTTGATTAGTTTAATTGCTCCAAAAAAATTCAATATACAACGTTCTTATATTATTATATTAGCTTGATTCATTCAAAATATATTAATACAATGTTTTGAGAAATTTAATGAAATTCATTTAAAAATATCATTACTTTGTAATTTTAAAATTGAATTATTCCTAAAATTTCATTAAATAAAAATTATTAGTAACCCTAAGATTTCAAAATAAAAATAAAATATTTAAAGCCATAATATTCACCTCAAGCATATCTAATTTGACGACTAATTGTTGATGTCGATAAAGAGATTGCACCAAATTTAAGCAACTTTGAAGAATATGGAGAAATAAGTGTTATTATAAAAAGAAGGAAAAGAAAATAGCAGTTATCTTTTCTATTTTGAATAGGAAATAAAATTAATTTTTTTAAACTATTTTTCTAAGGTCATCTCTATATGAGATTGAAGAATTTCTTTTACATAAATTAGGGATTCTTTTAGAGATGGGAGGATTCAGACCTACAACCTCATGATGCATGTGTGAGAGGTTTATCACCGAACCAACCTCACTTGTTGATAACCCACGAAATCATATTATTCCCTAAATAGGAATTAGGAAATGTGACTCAAGTAGTGTTTATTTTCAGTTGTGTATGTAATACATTATTATATTATGATTCTCACTACCATGAGGACATGTTTGGTGCATATTATGGAATGGGATAAGACTAATTTTAGTCTCATCTTCCTTGTTTGTTGCTTGTATAATTGTATGAGATGAAATTATTTAATCTCATGCAAGTAACTAATTAGTCCCACCACTTTATATATATATATATATATATATATATATATATTGTCATTTTTTTATATGTACGCATTGATATAACTTATATCAGTGCGATGCATGTGGACCTTTGATTATGGAGAAGTTTTGACAAGTGCATACACTTTGAGTCAAATTATGTAAATCTAATGGTCCACATCCAACGCACTGATGAAGTTATATCAGTGCGCACTGATTTGAAAATTTATGTGTATATATATATATATTTCAATTTATTTTATTTCTTATTCGATTAAAATATAAATATATTTTAATAATTAATAAAATATGTTATTTTAAAATTAATAATTTTCAATTTTAACAAATAAAAATAAATATTATTTAATTTAAATTGGTTTTAAATATTTAAATAATTTTTAATTATTTAAATTATTTATCAAAATTTAATTTAATTAATTATTTAACTAGTCCAATTCCATGCAACAATTTTATCCATGTGAGGTGGGTCTATTTAGTCTCATATATATTTTTTTCTAAAAAAAGTCTTTCTTTTGTTTTTTTTATATTTAATTATAACATTTTATATTTATTTAATATATTTTATTATAATATTTAAAAATATTAAATATTAATTTAAAAAATGTTATTTTCCTTAATATTAATTTTAAATATTCTTTTTTTATTATTTTTAATTTAATTATTTAAAAATAATTTAATTTAAATTAAATTAATCAATTTTACACTATATTAAATAGTGTATATGATAAAATTATATTTTTATCCGATCTTATACCGTACCAACAAAAGACGAAACTATTTTGAAACTATTTTAATTCAATATATACAGCACCAAATAGCTAATTCAATCTCATCTCATCCGATCAATTCAATACAATCGCATGAAAATAATTACGTCCGTATAGCAGCACTATAGCCTTTACGGGGTCGTGTTCAGAGACCACCCTATTTTCCTCAAAACCCTAGCGGTTTGAAATTCTGCAATCTCTCGTTCTCAAAGGGTCTCTTTTGCAACCTCTCAATTGAAGCATTCTTGGTAGAGCAGAAAAAACCCTTGAAAATTGCTGCTATACATTGTTTGAGTGAAAGAGGTATTATTTTTTTTCTTAACCATTCCCCATATTGTTATATTAAATAAATCAAATTTCTTATTCGAGCTTCAAAATTCAATATTGTTTTATTGAGGAATTTGTGCTTATATATTAAATTAAATAGTATACTTAGTAGTGATTAATTTTCCAGGGAAAACTTGATATTATGAAGAAGACTAAAATTCAGAAGGTGGACATGATATCTGAATTGCCCGAACCAATATTACATCACATTCTCTCGTTTCTCGATTTCAGGCAAGCTGCTCAAACTTGTGTATTGTCTAAAATTTGGGAACGAGTTTGGCTTACGTACCTAGTTGTTGACATTTATAATGGCCTGTTTTATTTTCCGTTTCATTGCAAAAAGGGGGTATTTAGGAGAAGAAGATTAAGGTTACTTGATAGTTTGGAAAAAAAGTCTACGAAACCGCCATCACCATTGCAAGGACTTGGTAAGTATGAAGAAGTTTAATATGGTCATGAGGATACTTGAGGATCAAGAATTTGCACCATTCGTAGACAAATGTGCTTCCTATGCAATTGGATATAATGTCAAAAAGCTGAAACTTGATTTTGGGTTAGATGATGATGATGACCATTGCAAGGACTTGGTAAGTATGAAGAAGTTTTATATGGTCATGGGGATACTTGAGGATCAAGAATTTGCACCATTCGTAGACAAATGTGCTTCCTATGCAATTGGATGTAATGTCAAAAAGCTGAAACTTGATTTTGGGTTAGATGATGATGATGATGATGATAATGATGATGAGGGTGATAGAGAAAATAGATGGTATAATCTGCCTCCAAGTGTTATATGTGCAAAATCAATAGAGGTGTTAAAGCTAGGAAAGTGTAAGGTAGGGTTACCAATTGGAAGTGATGTTAAGTTATCTTATTTGAGAAAATTGCATTTGCATGAAGTTGATATCAATAATCATGCAATCAATAATCTTTTTTCTGGTTGTCCTTTGATTGAGGAGATGATAATTGGTGAATGTGAAGGGTTTGAATCTATAGAGGTCTTTGTTCTTAGTAAGATCAATAATATCATGGTGTTTGACAATTGGGATTTTATCTGTTAGATGCCAAATTATTGAATGTTAGTTCTTTATCTATTGTTGACAAGGGTAAATTTAGACCATTTGGTATCAATGTCACCGGTTGTACGAATTTAAAGAACATAGAATTGGAGGGAGCTTCCATAAAGGATGTGTCACTATATAAACTAGTTTCTGAACTTTCACTCCTTGAGAGCTTGTACTTAGGTTCTTGTTGCAAGTTAAAGAGGGTCAAGATTTCAAGCCCAAGTCTTAAGACATTGAAAATCTCTAAATGTTATAAGGTAGTTGAACTCATGATTGACTCTCCTAATTTAAGTCATTTTACCTATGATTGTGGTATGATAAGCCTTTGTTCAAATGCATTGGCTTTGTCAAATATTGATCTCTGCTTTAAATTGATAAAGTTTGACACTCAGATTTTGTGGTATGTTAAACTTGTTGAACTTCTTACAAAATTTCATAGTTTTTCAGGAACTTTGAAACTGCAGGTTTCTGAGGATAAGGTATGTTTTTGCTTGCCAGCTACTTTTGTTTGATATTTTTATCCATCAATAATTCTATTACACATCCTGAAATGTTTACTATTATCCTTGTTTTTATAAGGATTTCAATGTTCCAAAAGAGTTGAGGGAAACACTACCATCCCCCCATTATTTAGTGGCAAGCATTTTAAGTTACTTATAAAGGAAACCTCTCTACACTTTTCAGTTGCAAAAGTGGTGGATGACATGTTGTCGATTGCACCTCATACAAAGAGGGTCTCTATAGAATATGGTTATTTCGGTGGTTGGAGTAAGACTTCTTTCAAGGTACGGTGTATTTTTCAACTTTGAGGATTCTAAACTTACTAATCATTTCTTGCTAAACAAGATTCTGTCAAATGATTGATCAACTGTGAATAAGAAAGTTATAAAAGAATGATATAATAAATTAACAAAGTGCTATGTTGATGATCAAATTAGTTCTAATTCATTGATGACCAGTCGTCCTTTTGCTTTCAATAAATATTTTATTGGTGTCTTTGCTGATAATAAAATCACTGTAGAAGCTTCTCTATGCCTTGGAGATGCTGTTTGTGTTGCAATTGTAGTGGATAATATTTATACTGGTATTTGGAGATACTATTTCTCATTAATGTGACAGCCCTTTTTCTATCTATCCCAAATTTAGTATTTTTGTCTATAAAGATTTTTCTTGATGAGATCCAGTAGAAATTTAATACCTAATTGTCTATGATGCTGATTAACTCCTTAATTTCCAAGATACACATCAGATTCTAAAAATCACTTTTATTTCTGCTAATCTGTTGTGGAAAAATTCTAGTTTTAATCTTGATATTTCTTTCCTGAAAACTTTACTTCTTTCATTGTTTTGGTGTGTAGAAATTGTTCCTCATTGAAATTTATTTGTATTTCAGTTCTCTTATAACAAGCCATTAGTTTACGAAGGAGATGATTCTTCATGCTTAAAATCTCATCCCATCTCATGTTGGCAGCATTGCATAGAGGAAGTCAAGCTTGAGATTCGTAATTCTGATAGAATTGATATAAAAGGGTGTTCTTTAGATGGTGCAGAGTTCTTGGAGAAGATTGATGGTCTTTGCACTCAGAAGTATGATGAAGTCAGCTTGATTTAGATTATCTTATGTTTAGTTTTTCTGGAATGAAATGTAGTTTTGTTTCTGATGTCTTGAAAGTATAATTTCATGATGTAATACTCTCGTATCTTTCTATAGATTTCGATTCGCACGGATTCGGAGGCTTTGTTTAAGGTAAAAAAAGAAAAACAATTGAAATCACTGGTATGACTACAAATGCTTGGCTTCTCTTTCCTCCCACCTTATTCTATCTCTTCTATACTTTGCACTCTACTGCATCTCTGTTTTCTCAGTTTTCCTTTCTGCTTGTATCACAAAAAAATTGTTTTGTGTAATTTCCTATAGCCATTGGGCTACTCAAGTAGTCAAGTACATCTCATTTTTCCTGTGAATAGAATTGTTCTGCTAGGGATACTGTTGGAAAATTATTTCAAAGAAGAAAAACAAAAATTGCTCTTCTAATGTTTAATAGGTTTGAATGATCTCTAGAATCCTTGGCTTGACATATTTGGTATCGTTGGATGTCTCAAATGGAACAGATCATGGTTTTCATGGTTGTTTATTGAATAGATTGAAAAGTATTTTCAGTACTTTCAAACAGTTAAAATAATTCTTATGAGTTTCTTTGGGTTTGGTTCAAATGGACAAAAGTAAGTTAAAACTGAATTTTTGCCAACATAAAATTGGAGTTGTCATGAATTAAATCAAGATACTAAGTGAAACAATGCCTTCTCCATTACCCAATGTCAAGCATTTTAACTTAGCAAGTAGTCCAATTGTTTTTTGCGGCTGCCAAAGTTGTGGATAGCTTGTTTTGGTTTGGACTTTATGCAAAGAATATATCCTTCAAGGTAATCTATATATTTAAATTCTTGGTATATTGAAACTTGTTCAATATTGTGATTATGCATCTTACTACATTAGACATAGCATGATTTATTAATTATTCTTTTCACAAATTTATTCTTTTTCTATCAAGGGAGGCTTTCTTGAATGGTAGATCTCCAAAAGGTAATAATAAAGTTTGTAAACGATATTATGAAAATTAGTGAAATGCTGTATTTGAGAAATTCAAATTGCCTTAACTTTGAAAACTACAAAAATTTTAAGAAATGTTGTATAAGAAAATTGCTTTTATGTATACATATAAGAAGCAACCGATCTACGAAGGGGAAACTATTCGTTGCTTTAAATCCATTCCCGTCTCATGTTGGTATCATATATAGTGGAAATAGGGGGTTTTGTCACTCTTTTGAGTGTGTTTCACGAGTGTCACCACTTTAATAACTTAAGTTTTAAATGCACCAAAGTAAAACTTTTAAAAATGTCCTTCTTTTACATTTTTTTTTTACTTTTCATTTTTTTTTCATTTTCTTTATCTGCTTCCATTGGAGTCTTGGAGGTTGAACAAACATCCATCATTTCAACCTCCAATGGGGGTCGAAATCAACCTCCATCGGAGGTCGATTGAGAAGAAGATGAAAAAAAATAGAAATTTTTTAGGTAATTTTCGAGAATTTTCATGTAATTTTCAAGACTTTTCAAGTATTTCTGAGACTTTTTAGAGATAACTAGGTTTGGTGGTACCTGTATTTATATTTATAAATTTTTTTACAATGCATTTATATTTATAATTATATATATTTTTTTCAATTTATAAGTTATTTAAGACAGTTATACTTAATAAAGTGAAACGATTTTGCATGCTTATACAACTCTACTCATGTATTATGTTAACAATAACAATAACGATTAATAAAGATGGATGCATTTGAATGAAAACCAAATGATTTTCTAGAAATAAGATACTCCATAAATATATAAAAGAAACCATCACAATTAAATATGTGAATATAAGAATGAAAATACAACAAAATCGAATAATTATTTGATATAGAAATTACAAAAAACCAAAATGACATACTTTATGTAACACACTTAATATAACAAAGATACAATCAATATCTGTATCACATAATCTACCAAGTGCCAACTAACGCAAACCAAAATTTAAAAAGATTTTAACCCCATCAATAACTTATAATTTGATGATAAAAGTTATAATATACCTAGGTATATAACATCTTCATTTGCCTCATTAATCAGATTGCAATGCCCTCAATCTAAAGTGTTTCATTGTTTATCCTGCACGTAAATATTATGTTACTTTAGATGTCTTACACAATCAAACAGAAAAATAAAACAATTCAAAAGGTTGTCAGTCATTAACTTCAATTACCAATTAGTAAACTAAATTGAGAGCCAAGAAAATTTATAATAAATTTATCAAAGGAGCATCTCAGAATCAGACATTAAACACTACATACCTAGATTTAGATCTCAAGCAAGAGAGCTTGAAAGGTTCTGGAACTATCCTGAATGGATTTCCTTTAAAACAAGCCTACAATACAATTCAACACCCACAAAACAAAAATCAATTATAAAAACACAAATCACATAGTAAATTGTTTTTTTTTTTGTAGAATTTCACATAAGTCCTACCTTTTTGGTGATTTGTCACTTTATAAATGTCTTTTCAAATTCATCACTTTAGTCCCAACTTTTTCCAAAACTCACCACTTTAGTCTATTTGACCAAATATGTGAAAGTCAAATATTTTAAAACCTATGAAAATACAATTTTGCCCTTATTACTAGTTAATTTAACTAAAATGATTATCTTAACTTTAAATTAAAAAGAAAAATAACAAATTCTCAATAATAAAATCTTAATTAAATATATTATAAAAAAAAACTTAAATAAATAATTAAAAAATCCATTAATTTTTTCTTATTTTGAATTTTTTTCATAATGGATTTTTATTTAGTTAAAATGATTATCTTAACTTTAAATTAAAATGAAAAACAATAAATTCTCAATAATAAAATCTTAAATAAATAGATTATAAAAAAAAATTATGAAAAAAAATCATTTAAGTTAAGATAATCATTTTAGCAAAATAAATATCAATTATGACAAAAATACAAAAAAAGTAAAAAATTAATGGATTTTATTATTATTATTTATTTAAGATTTTTTTTGTAATATATTTATTTAAGATTTTATTATTGAGAATTTTATTATTTTTTATTTTAATTTAAAGTTAATATAATCATTTTAGCCAAATTAAATAGTAATAAGGGCAAAAATGTACTTTCTCAAGTTTTAAAATAATTGATTTTCACATATTTGGTCAAATAGACTAAAGTGATGAGTTTTGGAAAATGTTAGGACTAAATTGATGAATTTGAAAAGACATTTATAAATGTGACAAATCACCAAAAATGTAGGACTGATGTGAAATTCTGCCTTTTTTTGTTGACATAAACATGACTAAAACAAAACAGACAAACTAAGAAACAAAACAATCGGGAAAATCATCTTTCCACATGTGAATCCTTCATTCTTTCTAAAGGACAAAGCCATTGAGGCAAGGTTATGGGCAACCCTATTTGCATTGCGGGAAATAGCCTGATATTTTAAAACCCCAAACCACCTTGAATAAGAATCTTAACATTTTCGCGAACAAAACCATCAACACTCCATTGGTAACTTTGATCATTCACTGACAAATAACTTTAATAAAAGTATCCACCCACATAACTCGTGTGTTCAAATCTGTTATGGGACTGGTTCCCTCATGAGTTCATTTATTTCTAGATCCAACTTAAAATATATGAAACTCAATTTAGTATCTATTGAGATAATTCAACAAACTTTATTGTATCCCAAACTTAGATGCCAAACTGAAATCACTTATTTGGTATATATCCAATACATATTTCTTCATCTATAACTTTATTTCTTTTACCTTAAGCTATTCTTTCTTTTTCTCTCTAATTATTTCTCTCCACTTCTTTTTCTTGTTTTCTTCTATTTGCCTGAACATCTATATTTTCTTTTATTTCTATTTACTTCTTTCTTCCTCTGTTTTGTCGCTCAAAACAACTCTCTTTCTCTATCTGAATCTTGGTCTCTCTCATCCTAATTTTCAATCTCTCGGTTTTCTCTCTCTCTCTCTCTCTTGGTTTCTTCTTCTTTCATTCTCTATTTCTATTTTCTGTTTTGGTCGAATCACCCTTCTCGCTCTCTCTCTCCTTTTCAATTTTATTTCTTTTATTTTCTTTTCTTATTTTATATTATTCTTCTTCTTATCCAATTGCTTGCTACTTTCTTCTCTTTTTATTTTTAGACATGACGCCAGTTTGGTTTGAACCGGCGAACCGAACCTGAACCGCCCGGGAAAAACCGGTACCGGGCGGTTTTGGTTCCAGTTCTAAATTTTGAGGAACTGTCTGGTTCAAACCGGACTGGAACCGACGGTTCCGGTTCGAACCGGCGGTTCCAACATATATATATATATATATATATATATATATATTTTGAAACCCACGAGGGCCACGCCCACTTTTTCTTTCTCTCTCCCACAGCCTCACTTTCTTTCTTTCTTTCTCAGTTTCTCAAATCATCTTTTGATCTCTCTCTCTATCTTTCTCTCTTTCTCTCTTTCTTTCTTTCTTTCTTTCTTCTTCTTGCCGTCGCCGACGGCCGATCTCTTCTTCATCATCTTCAAAGTTCGATCTCTGATCTCTTCTTTCTTTCTCTCTCTCTCTCTCTCTCTCTCTCTCTTCGATCTCTTCCCTCTGATGCCCTTCAAGGTTTGCAAGTTCAAATAGAAATTGTTGGATGCGTGTGAATGTGTGATTGAGTGTAGATTGTGTGTGCGGCCTATCTCTTCTTCATCATCTGCAAAGTTCGATCTCTGATCTCTTCTTTCTTTCTCTCTCTCGCTCTCTCTCTCTCTCTTCGATCTCTTCCCTCTGATGCTCTTCAAGGTTTGCAAGTTCAAATAGAAATTGTTGGATGCGTGTGAATGTATGTAGATTGTGTGTGTGTGTGTGTAGATTGTGTGTGTGTGTGTGTGTGTGTGTGTGTGTGTGTGTGTGTAGGGTTTGATAGAGTATTTGGGATTTTGGGTTGTTTTTAAAAAATAAAAAATATCATGAGGCATGTAGTGCCAAAGCGGACAATATCATGATTGGCCCATTTACAACACGTTGCCCCTTCTTAGTATGACGTGTTTTAAACCCGCGAGACACTACACCGTGAGGCCAAGTAGTGCCAAAGCGGACAATATCATGATTAGCCCATTTACAACACGTTATCAGCACGATCGTGATGGGGGGGAGGGGGGGTGTTGTGATCCAGAAGGATCCCACATCGCTCTCACACAATCGCCCAGTAGTGCCAAAGCGGACAATATCATGATATGCCCATTTACAGCAGATGTATAATTATAAACAACCACTATCTCTTTTTATATAGGTCTTAGATATCAAAAAAAAAAAATTTATACAACAATTCAAAACAGATTCTGAGTTTTCACATTAACGAATTAGTCAAAATAATAAGAAGAAGAACATTGATAGTGGATTGGAGTGAAACCAGCATGCATGTCATTAACATAGATCAATATGAACACAACCTAAGATTCAAGAAATCAATAATCAATTTATGACTCAATTCAGAAAAATATTATAAATTAGTAGATGCATGATATAAGAGAGATCTAATATTCTATTTAGAGTATTAGACAATTTGTCAAATATATGGTTATTAAGAACAAATGAATTGTACCATAATCAATTTCTGCTCAGCTCCAAAATCTCCAAAATGTCATAATCAATTTCCAGGAGACAACGATTCTCAAGCAACTGGAGTTGACTTGAAATCATTTTCAACTTCTGCTTCTTCACATTCTTCTTCAAGTTCTGCTTCAGAGTCAAATTCTGTTTCAGAATCATCATCAATTGATTCGAAACACGGAAGAAAAGCATTTTCAGTGGCTTGATCCTCCCATTGCAGCTTCTTCCACCAGCTTTTCTCTCCCACAATAACAATATTTTTCCGCTCTTTCGCACTGTCAGAATTCAGTGGAAGCTGCTTCAGCTCTGGACAATCACTTATCCGAATTTCTTTCAACTGCTGGAATGGCAACGGATTCCAGTAAATACACTTCAACTTTCTCAAATATCTCAATTCAAGAAACTCAAGTTTCTCAAATGGGTGTGCAATTCCCATCATCTCTGAAACTTCACCAATTTTTCCAACACTGATGATTTCTTCCATATGAGAAAATAGTATCCGAAGACGCTTCAGGTTTGGAGCAAGAGCAAGCCATGTCAAGTCTCTCAACTTGAAACAAGAGTATATATCAACTGTATGAAGATTGTAGAATATATGAGAATCATGTATGCTTTGTACTTCCCATGCACAGTCAATCGTTAACTCTTCAAGATCGCGACATTCGTACAAATGTAGTCTATCAAGATTCTTCATCTCTGCTAAACGCGAAACTTTGAGTGACTTTGAATGATAAAAGCGTGTAAGACAAAGAGATTGAGTACATGTTTGTAAGTTCTGTGTGCTTAAAATGTGTTGAAGATCATTGGAGTTCTTTAAACTGATTGTCAAAACATTTAAATGCTCCAAACAACACAATTCCTCCACAAAAAATTGACTATCTTCTGATTCTATCAAAAAATTGCATTTGAACAACCTCAATACGCGCAATGCTGATAACTTCTTGATCAGATGGCGCGGAATTGTAGAGAGACTGTATGTGTTTTCCAAGTTCAAACATTTGAGGTTTGACAAGGCCTCTAGTTCTTTTGGCAACCTTTTAATGTTAGTCTTTGATAAATCAAGATGTTGTAGCGAAACCAATTTTGAAATTCCTGACGGTAACTCAAACAAGGAAAGATTTTTCGACAAGTTTAGAACTCGAAGAGAGGGCATGAAGTTGAAGAAGTCTCTAGTGATCGACTGTAAACGATTAGAATTGAGAAATAAAGTTCGGAGATGAGGACACGTAGGAGTCTCCGAGAAATACTTGAATTGGTTTTCCATCAACGATACTCGTTTCACTCTTGCCCATTTTTCAACTTCAGGTGCCTTGGTCAGTCCAGCACCAGCACAAACCAGAAGTTTTTCCTTCTCATCATCCTCGATCTTATTGTTTTCACACGCTAACCATAACATCATATCGCGAATTACATCATGCATTTTTATATAATCATTGCCTTTTTCTTCTTCCGATAAACACACGTCTTCCAATAAACATGTACGAAGTAGGACACCAATGATATAGTATCCTTGATTCCGCGCCCTACTTCCATCATATTCATTGAGAAACCCCTCGCCAATCCAACAATCTATCAAATCCGTTTTGGAAATACTATAGTCCTCGGGATATAAACAACAATACAAGAGACAAGATCTAATCGAATCATTTGGCAAACTATCGTAACTAAACTTTAAACGAGAATACACCTTCTCTTCCATACCTGTGAATTTAGAGGCTGAAGTCCTTAAGACCTCAATCGCATATTCCCATTCTTGAGGTGTCTTCATACAAGCCATGGATCTACCAATTGTAATGAGTGCGAGCGGCAAGCCACCGCATTCTTTGATCAAATTTTCGGCTAGTTTGGGAATATCAACATGACTGTTGAGAACTTCACTGCCAACCTTCTCATGAAACAATTTTCGGGCATCCTCGTCTGTCAAACACTGCACCTGAAACTTCTCATGAGCTCCCATTTGGCCACAAACGTCGATAAAACGAGTTGTAAAGACTACTTTGGATGCAGTTTCAAAACTTGGAAGAGGGACGCCAACTTCAGTTAAATCAACCAATTCCCATATATCATCCAATAACAAAACAAATTTCTTCTTTCTCAAACACTTCAAAATTTCTATAGCTTTCTCTTCAAAACTTTTATTCTTCCATGATTGATCATCAACCAAACCTATCTTTTTCCCGATACTTTCTTGAATTTTTCCAAGTTGCAAGTCTCTTGACACCACTATCCAGATCACAACATCGAAATCGTATTGCATTTGGATGAACTTGTTATTGATTTGGGTTAGTAGAGTGGTTTTTCCAACTCCCCCCATACCATATATGCCAATAATCCCAACTTTTTCTTCCATGAGACATCTCCAAACATGATCAAAAGTTGAGCCCAAACCCACAGTTGGTTCAATAGGTCTCTCATCCACCAGAGCACATGGTGCCCTCTCAGCTACCACTCGGAAATTACCACCTTCACCCTTCAAAACACTCACAACTTTCAACTTTTTGACCACTTTTTTCCCAAACTTGTAACTTGACTTACAATTCTTGGAACAGAAGCCACCAAAACATAATCTCTCAATTTCTTGAGACTTAAGTTTGAGCAATTCATCAACTTCAGCTTCCACAGCTTGGACCCTTGTGAGCCACCCTTGCACTTGGTCTGTTCGTATCGTCTGTTGCTGTTCAGCAATGGTGACCCTCCTCATCACATCGCTCCTTGTTTCGATCAACTTTTGCAATTCAATCTGCAAAACATCAAGATTTTCTTCAAGCTCTGTTGTAAAAGTTACTTTCTTAGCAGTGCAATCTAGGCAACAAGAGAAAAGGGCATCGCATGAGATGGAGATTGAGAAAATGTTACCCATGATTTCTATAAAAATTTCAACAATGAGAGGAAGAAGAGTTATTGTAAATTTTAAAGGTTGTTGAAGAAACACATGATTTGCTTTTTGTGTGAATTATTCAAGGAGAGTAATAGCTTTTAGTCAATTGAATGTGAAAGTTGGTGGTAACATTCACGGGTACTACAAGGAAAATTCAAATTACTGATCAAACAGGAAGTTAATACAATTAATTCGTCATATGCTACCGAAACCATTGAATTAATTGAAGTTCTTCAAAATATCTGAATTCTCAACTATATACTTGTAAATATTAATGCCGGCAACAGGTCACGCCTTTAAAGTGTTAAGTCATATTCGTGTCTATATCAAAATTTGACTTTGGTTGAACTTTTGAAAAAAAAAAGTCTATTTATAAAAAATCTATTTGTAGTAGATCTATTAGAAATAGAGTTTTTTTTTTAAAAAATTATAATTGTTTAGTCGGTAGTTTTTTTTTTTAAATGTCTACTTGGAGAAGATCCTCCCCATGAGCTTTTGCATAATAGGGGTTTAAACTCTACTAGTCTCTACTGAATTTAAAATAGCCAATTTCAAAATCTTAACCAAACGACTCTAAAAAAAAACAAAATAAAAGCGTGTAGACCTTTTGAGGTAGTAGAAAGCCTAACCAAACAAACACTACTCAGAAGTCAAAACACCGTTAATAGACCCCAAGAGATGTAGCTCTGCTGATAGATGAACGAGCTTGAGGTTTGGACAAATGACTATTAAGTCAGCAGTTCAAATCCTACCAATGACAAAAAGCTTCAAAAGAATACTGGTCTAGATAGGTGTATAGATACATACTTAATAATAATAAAAATAATAATAATGAAGAAGGCACACAGTTAATCAACTTAACAAAACGAACAAGTATGAAAACTCATTTATTATTTTACTATTAAGACTATGTTTGGGATTGCTGTGCTTAAGTTATAATCTGCTTATAGCTTAACTTAAGAAATAATCAACTTAAGAAAAAAATAGGTCTGTGTTTGATAAACTAAATTTTAAAATTGTTTAACTTTTGAAATGAAGGAAAATTTATTGAACAAAATGACTAAAATAGACATCAATAAATATTATAAATATGAATCATTTAAAAAGAATTAAAAAAAAAAAACAAATTTAAACAGGAAATAAAATTATCATTGAGTTAACTCAGCCACTTCCAAACAACTCATTCAAAAAACTGAGTCAACTCAGTTATATCTAAAACACATGACCGAGTCAACTCAGACTCCTCCTCTGAGTCAACTCAGTCTCCTTCACCAACACACTTAATAGCAACCTCTGCAAACTCCAGCGTCGACAGCCTCCTCATTCGTTTCTAGCTCCACCGAAATCGTCAACCTCCTTCACGTGCGACGGGATCTCGACGGAATCGCGATTGGATTCCTAGATCCAATCTGGTCAATGTGACAGAGGCGATTGGAATCACGGCTGCGACGGAGGCGAGGCGAAGTCGGTGGAGGTGGTGGCTGGGGAGGGATTTTGGTGGTGGCTGGCGAGGCGACGTCGTTTAGAATCCCGATCTTTTTTTTTTCATATTTTTACTTTTTATTTTTTTATTATATTATTAAATATAAGGGTATTATTGTCTTTTATTAAAATAATGAGGGTATTCTAGACATTACATAAACAATAAGCTAGTTTTCTGCTTCCAAAAGCAACCCCCACCCAGCTTCTCAAAAGCTGATTAATGGAGAAGCAAATTGTAAAATAAATTGCTTTTGGGAAGTTTACCAAACACCTATTTGCTCAAAACTTGAGAAATACGTGATTATTTTTCCCAAGTAAAAGCAATCTCAAACATAGCCTAAACCTGAATAAATCCTTTTGGCTTATTTTTTTCATTACATTTTATTTCTCTTGCCAAGAAAATATATTATTTTCCGCCAATTTTTTGCCATGGAGACAAATTCAAAATAATTATTAAAAAGTTTGTATCTTTTGCCATGGAAGAAATGCAACAGAAGGGTTTTTGCAACAACAACGTGTCAAACGAGCCGGGCCGCTCGGCCCATATAAAAATGTAATAAAGGCGTGTGGGCCGGATAAAGCCTCTTAACATCGATGGTTGGGCTTTAAGACCAGCCTGCAAATAAAACTATGAATCCTACCAAGTTCAAAGCTTAAGCCTGTTTGAGGCCCGGTCATCTTCGGGCCCAAAAAGTAATAATTTTATATCATAAAAATGAAACCCTATACTTTAAAAGAAATATATTTTTTTGTAAGACACAAATCATATCAAATGAATATAGTGTTTTAGGATTATATTTGATATTTATTTTTCTATTTTCAATTTTGACGTACTATGTATGAATGGAACAATCTTTCAGTTAAACATAAAAATGAGAAAGTGATATAAAGAATAAAAACATTAAGAGAGCAATATTAAACCTAACAACTAAGCGTTAATTGATAGTTTGACTAACTATAAAATTAGAAATATCTAAATTACATCTAAATTAATTATTTTATTATAATTATTATTATTTTTGAGATTTTATTATAATAACATTAATTAACTAACAATTTATTTATTTTAAATTTTTTTTAAAGAAAAATAAAAATCTTTTGCATAGGAAGCCCGCAGAGCCTACAGACATATTAATGGAAAATTGAAATGAAGTACATACAAGTTAATTTTTTTTTAATGATAAAAAACAAGAACGGTCAATTAACTAAAAAATTGTTAGTTAATTAATTTTATTATAAAAAATCTCAATAATAATAGTTATTATTATAAAATAATTAATTTAGAGGTAATTTAGACATTTTAAATTTTATGGTTAGTCAAACTGTCAATTAACACATAATCAACGAAACAGCATGTGAAGTATGTACAATTTTGGTCAAAGTTACGGCTGCGTGCAATATTGATTAAACCTTATGATTAAACTTATGAGATGTTTGTTCAATTTTCCCCTTTTTTTCTATATATAACGATAATTTTAATATAGCAATTCATGTGAATGCACATTATATTAAGAATAAAAACATTAAGAATATTTTAATATACATGATTTTTTTTTTTTTTAGTATGCATCAACACCAGTTTCGGTGCCTTGGATTGTGATGTATTAAGAATTCATGAAAAATAATAGGGGGAATTATAGTTTGGTCCTTATCTTTTAAGTAAACGTCAATTTTTTATCCGACTTATACGTATTAAGATATTTGGTGAAAAAATCCTTCTGACCAAAAAGTTGACAGTCAACACTAATAAAGACTGTTTTATCCCTAAGATGGTTCAATCCCGAATGGAGACCGAAACGCCTCCATCAGAGATTGAACCTTCAACCTTACAGTTAAAAGCAACAAACTATAACCAATTAAGCTACTCCAACTCATTGTTGGAGGTTTGTTGATTTAAATGTATAAATAGTTATATAATTTGTTTAAAATAATTTAAATATGTTTATATAATTTGAAATAAACTCATTTTTAATAATAATATATCAAAACAGATTTATTAAAAAGAAAAAGAAAATAAGAAAACAAAAGTAAAATATTTAAAAAAAAAGGAATTTTCTTCTTTCTTTCTTTTTTTTTGAATTTTTTCCCTTTTCAATTTACGAGCTTTGATTTTCTGGGTTTTTTATCAGATTGAAATAAAATATTTTTTGAAAAGGAAAAATTCAAATAAAAAAAAATTACGGATTTTGATTTTCTGGGTTTCCTTTTGTTTTCTTATTTCCATTTGATTAAAAAAACCAAGAAAATCAAAGCTCATAAATTGAAAAGGGAAAAAATTCAAAAAAGAAAAAGAAAGAAAGAAAAAAATTCCCTTTTTTTTTGAAATATTTTCCTTTTGCTTTCTTATTTTCTTTTTCTTTTTCATAAATCTGTTTTGATATATTATTATTAAATATAAGTTTATTTCAAATTACATATATATATATATATGAGTTTATTTGAAATTATATTGTTAACGGAAAATTTACTCGGGGTGAGAAATCTCAGTTAATACCCTCGTGACCACTACCACGGAGGTGGTGGCCGGGGGTAGGTACCTTTGGTACCTAATTTGTTCGAACTGCGATGGATAATAAAAGCTAATGCTAACACGAGGTGAAGGAGAATATAATGGCTTTATTATAAATCATGTATGATGTACAAAAATCTCTCAAATACTCTCAATCTCTCTGGGGTACGGTAGAGTGGTAGTCTCGTGCCTGTCGAAAAGTCGATAATGATCCCGTCGTCCTCCATTGGCAGGAGTCCAACCCTCTATTTATGCACAGTCTAGATAGGTTAAATTCATGACCATCCCGCCTTAATTTTCTGAATCCCTTCCCTCCTTATCGGGCGAGATCCTTTATAAAAGTCATTGACTCTGAATTAATAACGAATTCGAGAATATCTTAGGTGGAGATATGTTTCTTTCCTTTTTGGATTCAATTACTTGTTCTACACGAACGTAGCGTTTCAATGTTTGTCGGAGATATGATCTCGTGTACCTTCATGGTATGATTCCTCATAGAGGTCGTCGAGTATGGCTTTTACTGTTTCGTAGAACGAAGTAGATTCATGCCCTGGTCTTAGTACTATGAGCTTGGTCTGACTTTTCCAAGTCCATTGGAGCTTTAAATGCCCTCTGTGGGCGCTCCTCGGTGGCAGCGGGGTTTCGACGAACTTCCTCCTACTTGTCCAAATAGGTATGAACCTTTCTTCGGTGAGGTGGAGCAGTACTGTAGTGTGAGCTTGGTGCCTAATGGGCTTCTCTCTAAGCTTGGAGAGAATGGCAGGCTTCTGGGGAGGCTGTGAGATAATCTTGGGTTTTAGGGGAGCTGGATCGTCATAAGTGTGGCTTTACCTGAATTCTTGCTTCGGTGTTAGGAGTTCGATCCGATCGTGTTGGGCTTCATCCCGGATGTTTCTAGAGCTCGACAACCTTTCCTCGTTTATGGGGGGTGGCTCCGCAGCCCGACCCCAGGATCCGCAGTTCCATGGTGGGTAATCTTGGGTCTGGATTCCGGCTAGGAGGGTGGAGAATTTCCCTTTTGTCCCTAGCCAAATTTGGCTATTAACATATATAAACATATTTAAAAAAATTTATACACATTATATAACTATATATACATTTAAATCAACAAACCCCCAACAATGAGCTGGAGTAGCTCAATTGGTTAGAGTCTGTTATTTTTAACCACAAGGTCGAATGTTTAATCCCTATGAGTAATTGTTAGAAGGGCATTTTAGTCTTTTTGCATCCTATAGGGGTAAAACTATCTTATTGACACTTCCATTACTAAAAGTACCATTTTACCCTTGGACCAGTTAGCTTTGACTGATGGAGAGACCTTTTTGATGCATTTTCAGAAAGATGAGGATTAAAAACCCTAATACACGTAAGTCGGGTAAAAAATGTGACGTTTCCTTAAAATATAAGGATTAAACTGTAATTCCCCCAAAATAATACTAAGTAATATAAAAATAAAATCTATAGAAATTTAATTAAATTATTTTTTAATGAAGTGTTTTTATTAGGAGTGTCAAAAGATAAACTGGATAATTTTAGAAAAAAATGAAATGTATTTAGAATTTTTAAAAATTTAGGCCCCGTCCTGTAGCTTTTTTTTTTGTTTTCGTTTTGTTTTCCAAAAACGATTTCGAATTCGCGTTCGTTTAACCGTTTTTCATTTTATTTTCGAAAAACCAAAAAAATTTGAAAAACACAATTACTGTTAAAAGTGAAAAATTTGAAAAACATTTGAAAGTTGTTTTTCGTTTTTCATTTTCATTTTTTTTTGTTTTTTCACTTTTTTTTAATAAAAAAAATCACTTTTTTCTTACTTTTCTCCATCTTCCCGTCACTATTCTTCTTCATCTTCTTCCAGACTCCGTTTCTTCTTCTTCTTCGCCGCCGATCGACTTCTTCTTCTTCTTCACCGATCGGCTTCTTCTTCTTCTTCTTCTTCTTCTTCTTCGCCACCGATCGGCTTCTTCTTCTTCTTCTTATTCTTTGCCGAGTCCACTTATTAGTCATCCAGCGAAGTTAAAAATTTCATTTCCTTGAAATTTTACTAAACTTTGTTTAAATACCAGTTTTTCAATTTCCTTTCCTTCCACTTCCAGTGTAAAATACCCATTCAAGCTTAAAAATTTCAGCCTCCCAATGACATCTATGGCTAGTGAATCTATTCCTTCAAAAGTTGTATATACAATGTTCGATAGAAGTCCTAAACGAATTGGTGTTTCAACAATTGATTCCAATTAACTACGCTAGATATGTGATTGATGTTGAAAAGGGTGTGGTTAAAAATGGTTATTTTACAGGTAATGGTACTTCTCATGATGATTGCAGTGACGATGTGTGTACTAATGATCCCCCTACATATTCTTCTTCAGGGAGTTTACTAGATAGGCATTTTGTGATTGGTGTTTTAAAATTTTGTAGCAATGAAAGATGTCTTGAACTGGGAAGAAGATACCATGCATTGATTATTAAGAGTGAAGTTAGTGTTAATCAGTTTGTAGAAACTAGTCTTGTTGGTATGTTTGCTAAATGTGGAGATATGAGTTTACTGGTAGCACGTTTAACTCCAGATTTTGTTAACTTAACTTCAGTTTACTGAATTTCATGTGTAATGTTCTCATGACTCACTTTTATTCAAATTATATATATATATATATATATATATGTATATGTATATATGTATGTATTCGGTGAATCAATTTTCTTCTCCGATTCATTATTATATTTTTCTCTTTATTTTTAAATTATGAGTTATTTGATAATTATTTGGGATGAATTATTGACTCCCTTTTATTCAAATTAAAAATTGCAATAGAAAAAATATAAGAAAAATTATAATTTTTGATATTTTTCAGTTATTCTACCATAAGTGTTTTTACTGTTTTCATTTTCAGAATTCAGCTTTCAGTGAAGCTACCAGACGCGTTTTTACTGTTTTCAATTTCAGGATACAGTTTCCCGTATATGCTACCAGACGCGTTTTCAGAATTCGAAAAACAAAAAAAAACACTGTTTTCATTTTCATTTTTATTTTCGAAAAACAGTCACTGAAAAACGCTTACTGGACAGACCCTTAAGTTTTTAGTGTGGAGTGTCTTTACAAGTGTCAAAAGATAAAATTGGAATGGGAGGAGAAAATCTCATAACTTTGGAACAAACAATATATGCATATATTACTCAACATACCCTTAATGAATCTTTGAAATCCTATTTCTGTTCCAGTCTTGAAATAGTGCCACACCGTCAACTTATTTGCCTCATATTAACTAAATTTTACTCCACCACTCGCAGGGTTGTCTCCAGATATTTTGGGGTCCGAGCCATTTAATGATATTAACAAAAATCGGACCCTATATAAAAATTAGAACAATGTTTGGGTACTGACTAGTCAGTACCCAAAATACTGACCCCACCAATGAGAGTGTAGTATGTGATCTTTTTTTTTTACTTTTTACATTTATCTCACAAATTGAGTCACGGATTACACTCTCATATATAGAGTCAGTATTTTGGGTACTGACTAGTCAGTACCCGAGTATTGTTCTAAAAATTATTATCATTAAAGAAAGGTAAGCAAATAAATGTTAGCAATTCAATTGGATTAGGTTAGCAAAAAAAGGTTAGCAAATAAAGTGGACTCCAACGGAATCATGGAGAGAGTGGGTGGCTATTTTGACTAAGTTAACAAAGAAATGTTAGCAATTCAATTGGACTCTCTTTCAAAAAAAACAAGAGAATTTAATTGAACTCTCAAATGATGTAAAACTAAGTCTAATTTGTTAGAATCAATTGGGTTTTGATGTTTATTTCTGTTAAATTGAACTAGATACAGATAATTGGACCTTATTAAAAAAAAAAAAAAAACAAAGCAATGTTTGAAATTGGACCCTTCTTATACTAAAATAAATTAGACTTAAGTCTCCAAAAGAAGAAGAAGTATATTGGACCATTTGGTGCCCCAGCAAAATGCTGGGTTTGCTGCCCCCAGGGGCCGGCTTATTTGGATTTCATCTGGGTGTATAGAATCATAACAGCCACATTCTTGAGTCTAATTTATTGTTATTATAATTTATAATGGAAGAAAAATATCTCGGAAAATAAGAGAAAATCTTCCATGAAAAGGTCTCATTGACCATCCAATGAGAGTGCATCAAATTATAGTTAAATAATATACATTTATGTTCTTGAAATAAATTGTGCAATTTCATTGGGACGGTCTCATCAAATGACAATAAGACCGTCCCATTGAAGATTTTCTCAAGTCGAGGAAGAGAATAGAAAAGAAGCAATTGGCCAAATTTAGAGATACTGTGATGTGATGAAGAGGCGTGAAAGCAACAATTGTAATATTTTGTCTTTCTTATTTCTAGCCAAGTAATTATCTGCAATTGATACATCATATCTGTAGGTGTGGCCACAAGAAATTAAGAATGTTCGAGTATCATTTTTATTCATTTTTGGTGTTATATATTTCCTCAGTCATATAAACAATCTTAGAAAGAAAAACTTGTTGGTCTTGTCTCTTGTGGTTGTAATAGCGACATTTTCATTTTTTTTTTGTTAGGTTCAGAAAGTGTGACTATTGATTTTCTAATTCCAACAAAGTTTTCTGAAACTCAAATTGAATTTGAAGTCTCGGAAACTATTTGTAATCTAATCAAATTTCTTTTCTTGAAAAGTTTTCTTTCTTGATTTTTTGCTTGTCATGTTGAAAAATAAGATTAAAAGTTTGCATGTTCACATTGCAAGTAGTGTACTCATCTCTTTACACGTTTTCAGTACTTCTTGACATTTTTGGTCCCGGCAGACCCTTGACCAATTCAGTGTAAAATTTCAACAAAAAAGAAAGGTGTGAGTCGTGTGACTCTTGATTAGTAATTCAAACAATTTTTTTCTGAAACGTAAAAAGAATTTGAAGTCTCGGAAACTGATCTGCTTACAATGCATACAATCTCAAAGAAAAATGTGAACAATTGTTTATGATATTCAGATGTTGTTTGCAAGTTCACATATGCATGCAGGGGAAAATCTTGATCCCAACTGCAAAAAATGAAAAAACAAAACCGTAAGAAAACAGCACTGGATTCTGCTAAATTGCTCAAGAAATTTTAGCACTTTCTTTTTTTCTTACATTTTCTTTTCCTTTTTTATTACTCTCAACTGTACATTAGAAAGAGCTACAAATGCCTAATCTATTCTGTATCTGATAAATCGCAGTGTATTTCTATTGCAATTATAATGGCATTCTTCAGACCCCTTTTCTTGGAACTAAAGAAACTGCAATTTCTTTGCATCTGCTTTCCTCTTGTCCAACTAATCACTCTCACTCTACTTGGCCAATATTCTCAGGAAAAACCTGTAAAAAAACACAAATGTACAAAGCCTGTTCAGTGAACTTGAACTTTTGAGTGTACTACAAGAAAAATAGAGAAGCAAAAGGGATCATCATCAATTTACCTGACTGTTTCTGTCCTCATTGAAGCTTACAGCTCTGACCTTCAACTCCCCTCTACTGGTTGTCAGCTCATCTAATATCTCGGCATCACACATTTCCACTCCATGACCGTCTTCCTTTCCATGACGAGACATTTCCTTTTCCTGGTGAAAAAAATGCCACAAATCTCATCTGGGTTAATTGTAAATTCGTAGAATCGTAAGGTTTACGATGACAATAAAATGTATTGCATTAGTCATTACCCTGAAAGAAAGGCTGAGTGAAAGGCGTGGAGTGCCAGTGATTTCATCGTATTCAGCTGCATCCAGTTCCCGTAAATGTTGAGGAGGAATCAACTTAGGGAGAAGATGCTGCCTTATGCTGATGAGTAGAAAGAATGGCAATGGGAACAGGATTCCGGCTATAGGAATCCATGTGATACCAAAACAGACCAGGAAATATACAAACTGGAAGAGAGTAAATATGACGATGTATTTGTATGGTACTGACTCGACAAAGGAAGCATGTGCACCTTCCAATACCCTGCAAAGCCGAAAAAGGAGTCAGTAAAAACATATGCAACTAGTTTACATTCTGTATAGCGGAAACATCATTGATAACTTACTTGTACTGTCGGCTAGGTGCAATGAAGAGTAGTAGCATCCTTTCCCAGAATTGGTTTCCGGGGAGACTGTCTATGGCCATATAAGCAAAATAACCCCAAAGAACTGATGTAGGAATTAGCTTTATGGCAGGTATAGCGAATACTGAGGCTGCTACTAGGAGTGACTGCAACAGATTGCTCACTCTCTGCTCGTTAACTCGGACAGGCAAGTAAGCATCAATGTGCTTCTCGGGATCAAATGTTTCATTTACGTTCTCCCCTTCCTTTTCGCCTTTCATAACTGCCTCCTTCAAGTCTTGTAATTCCTTTGCTACTGCTGTCTGCAGCGTAAAGCGTGTAACACCATTATCAAAGAGCTAAATAGACAAAATTGCTAAAATTGTGAATAGAGGACTTACAGCAGGACTACTATCCATTTCAATGAACACAGCTTGCATTTTGCCATAGATTTCAGAATTGCTAGCTTTCTGTTTTATGCTTTCCTTGGCGCTCGCCACCATCTTCCTTCGAATAAACTACATATCACAGATCAAATTCACTTAAGTATCTGATCGCGGAAACTCATGACAGTTTTTGTTTTAAACATATTGTAAACCAACCTGTCTTTTGAGAACAGCAAGGCTCTTGGTGTGCATGGGGGATTGTGGAAGGACCCCATTTGAAGGCGGTAGGCCAAGTAATCCACAAAGCAAAGTCTGAAGACAATTATTCGATAATAAAACTTTAGTATCAATGAAATAAATAAGGAACTGAACATCAAATTTATATTTAGTGATCTATACCATAAATCCCAACAAGAAAATGTCATAGTGGTATGCAGAAGGATTTTTGAGATTGAACTCCTTCTGTTGTGCCAATTGAGATGCAACACTGTGGTCGAAAAAGTAAAGCCCTGCTATCATCACAGCCGGAATGAAGGCCGCGAAAATGTAAGCTGGAGGGACATTCCCCATATCCTGCAGTAGTATATGGAACGTAAGCATCGAAATCTTTAAAATTTACCAAAGGCAAATTCAGAGGAATATGACTTACTTTGATTACAGTCCAGTGATCTAGAGATGCAGATTCCCAAGGGAGTGGACTAAAGAGCCTTCTTGGAACTCCGGATGGAGCTTTCTTTGGTACACAGAATGACAAGGCTGTCCACACTACAACCATTAAAGGAACCCCATAGTCGGCTATGAAACTCCTTAACCGCCCTGTATAACACAGTAGAGATTCAGATTCTTGCCTAATTAAAAGTTATTCAAACAAAAGGTATTTATGATTTGCTTCACAAACCTGTGCCATACCACCAGGATCTTGCTTTTCTGCTCTTTAAAGCAGTATAGAGAAGACCAAAAGTGAATATGACCCCCAGTAATCCATTCATGTAAAGCCACTGAAATCGATACTTCTCTAACCTGTGGTCTTCAGCCTTGGGAATTTCAAACTCGCTTACGATTCCCTATCATTTAAACATTCTCATATGTTCAACATCACATTAAATCACAAACAATTGATATACAACAATCAATTGGTTTTGTGTACCTTGATAGCCTCTTGTATGAATAAAACTGCTATCAACATGCCAAAAAGTTCACCAGCAATCCTTGTAAATCTATTGATAACATCAGAAGCGTTGAATATCGCTAGAAGAAACAGCAACAAAGATGTCCATACACAGACCCTGTAAAAAGTACGTTGTACAATATCTCAAAGTTAGCAAATTCTATACAATTTTTATGCGAAGCGTGCGTTTAAGATTGATTTCTATTACCATCCAGCCCAAGCCAGGTAGAGTTTCTGCCCCAAATCTTCTTGTCCTTTGGCGAAATTGTACAGATAAGTGTACATTATAACAGTAGGTTCCGCAACTCCTAGTATCAGTAGAGGCTGCCCTCCAAGTATCGAGTGTATGATACCACATAGAGCGGTAGAAGCTAAAGTCTCAACTGGGCTCAAGCTTCCATCTACATAAAAGTTAACGACACTTCAACAAATCATCACAGAAACTATAGGACGGCTTTTGGCCCAAACATAAAAAACAACAAAGAATTGTATTATAAACATCAAGAAAAACAGCAACAAGTAATTATTCAATTATGAAGGAGAAGCTAGTAACCTGTATATCTACTCAGCTGCTCGCCGAAGGCAATGACAGGAAGAGCAGAAGCAAAGAAAATGTAAGTTGTTGGGGCCAATATCCTATCAAAAATGACAGAAAAAAAAAATTATATTGATCAGACTTGATTGGATTATTAAATGAATATGCAAATTTCAACACTGTTTTACAAAAAATACCCGAATTCTGAACGAATTCCACCATTCCAATCTTGCTTGTAACACAATAGTCTTCCTCTAACATCGCTTGCAATACCCCTGAATGGAGCTCTGATGTTCTCCATTTCTGAACCAAATTGAAGTTTTGGAAATTAGATGCAATGATTGAATATGCAATTAATTTTTTGCTGGAAATTTATAGGGATTATTCAATCTTCAAAAAAAAAAAAAAAAACAAAAAAGGAAATGAATCTTGAAAATAGGGAAAATAAATAAAGGAGTGAGAGAGTGTTGAAATGAAAAAAAAAATGACAAAACAGAGCAACTTCTTTAAAACAAAGCACCCCATGCAAGGTAACTATTGTATTAGGACAAAAAAAAATCATTTATTGCTTTTCATTTAACGTAAACGACACAAATGCTTTCCGTTTGGTTCCTAAGAAAACGAAAGAAAAAAAAACACTTACTATATCAAAAATCTAGATTTAGTTCCTGAAAATTTCTCGGCAAACAAACAAACATTCACAAAAAAACTTGTTCGTTTAATCCAAGAAAAGTAACGTTTCTTGTAAATTTTCTTCTCCAATCAAAAACTTACAAAATATAACACGAGTCTCAAAAATCTGAACAGATACACTTAAATGTTAACATGTAGATGTATGTATACATACACACACATAGATACGTATATGTATATGTATTGCATGTACATTTGAGAGAATCTAGAGATTTTACCGGAGTTTGCCGGAAATTTGACCGGAAATGTGTCTGGAAAAGCACCAATTCAAAGTATGAAGTGTTGGGTTTGTTTGTTTAGTTTTTCTTCCTGTAACTTCTTCAATCGGCTGCTTCTACATGTTTAGTCCACGCACACGCACACGACTTTTAAAAGACCCGCGAGAGATCGATGTGGTCCCATTTTCCACTTTGAGGTTTCATATTTCCTATGAACAAAAACTTGGTGCGTCATGCGTGTAACAATACACCTTTACGAATAGGGATTTATATATATCAATAATAAAGTTTAAGAAGAAGAACCCATAATTTAGAAATAATACTGATTTTATTAAATATAAATAATAGTAATAAATTTTATGTATACGTATCGACAGGGCCGGCCCTGGGCTGGTGCAAGAGGTGCTCATGCCCTGGGCCCATAAAAATATATAAATAGTTGTTATTATAATTTTAGTTTTAAGGGGTCCAATATTTTAGTTATTTTTTATAACGGGATCCAATATTCATAAAACCTATATTTTTGCCCCGGGCTCTTGAGATGTCAAGACCGGCCCTGCGTATCGAAGACAATGTTATTAAAATTTAAATATAATATTAATTTTATTGAATATAAATAATGGTAATAAATATATAAAAAAATACATCATTAATAAATTTTAAGAAGAAAAATAGAGAAAAAGAGAATAAGAAAAGTGTCATTAAAAAAAAAAAATTAGAAAACATGGTTTTCGTGTTTCTCATTTTTAAGACTGGTTTTATTTTCCATGTTTTCTTTATTTTTGAAAATATAATGAAAAACGGTTACAAAACACGAATTCATATTTGTTTTTTTTAAAATAAAAACAAAAACACTCTACTATACACTTAGACAGCCCTTTAGTGGCCGTTCGGTGTTGTTTTCAAAAGGGTGTTTGGGTTTTTTGAGCCTTAAAACGTTGAGAATGTGTTTGGTAGCGTTTCCTACACAAATGAAATAAAAACACCGAAAACTATTTTCTACATTTAATGGCTTAAAAACTGCACGGATGGAAAACAATTATAATTGTTTTCAAAGTTTTCCTTTTCATAATTTTTTTTTTTTGTAGGAAATGAACACTCATTAAAAACTTATTTAATAAGAATTGAAATAAGATAAAAAAAATACTCCATTTAATCATTAACCACACATAATCATAATAATAATAAATTAATATAAAATATAAAATAAATAAAAATAATTATAATTATTTATTTATCTTTATAATTATATAATGATGAAAAAACTATTTATATTGTTTTTTTTTTCAAAATAATGTTTTCAATTATTGTTACCGGACGAGTTTTCAGCTTCTGAAAATATGAAAACCAAATTTCAAATGAAAATATATAAAACAGAAAATAGAAAACAAAAATATTGTCCTTAGTTTCTTTTAGTTTTACTTAAAAAAATTAGATCTTTAATTTTTTTAGACCCTTAGATTGAAATCCAATGACTAAAAACAGACAATATAATTATACCATACCTGTATAGTAATTAAACCTTAAGAAATGGACATGTTTACCGTGGTCCAATGTTATTTGGTAGGAAAAAGTGTTCCTTCAATTCGATAATAGTCTCAATTCAAATCGTTACATTTACGTCAATATCTCAGATTCGAATCATCGTAATGAAAGTCGTATATATAAAAACTACACAATTTGTAGTTACAAACGATCAACCATCATATATTCCATAGTATATTCTGGAAACTCGGTTGGAGTAGTCACGCGCTAAAAAGATGACAAGTGTTGCAGCTACATCCAAAAAAACTAATTTAATGTTAAGTGAATGTGTAAAGTTAGAAAACAACTTTATTAACCTAACAAAAAAAAAAACTACTTTGTTAAGGAGGTGCGCACAATCCTATATTATATTGCAGAACATGTTGTCTTTTAGGAAAAAAATAAGAATCCACTTGAGATCGATTTCTCCACAATTCTTTGGATTCCAATTAAGAAAATCCAAGTTACCCACTGTTGGCCAACAGAGGCCAGTAATTATGGAGGGGTTGAAGGGTATCTTTGTAATTTGGATGAAGAAGTTACCAAACTTTGGTGGGGCCATGCTTTTTGTGGCAATTTGGAGTGACAGCTTTCAAATGGTGGCAGATTTACTAGGAATGTAGTATGATTAGGCTTCATGTGAGAAAGAATGTTCCACTTAATATTCTTAATTAATTTGATTGAGAGGATATTTTTTGAGTGAGGGCATGACATAAATAAATCATCTTTTGTGATTGGTCTAGTTCGAACTGTGTCCCCATCTTCCAAATCTCAAATTAATTGTATAATTATTGAAAAAAAAAAACACATCCACGGTAAAGAAAGTGATTATACACTTCCCCTTCATTTCAGTGATATGTGTTCAAATATCACATTTTCCCATTAAATCCATAATGTTCTAGACTGTGATAGTAGTCATTGATTTCTTAGATCCTAGTAGACCTGACCCAATTGTCATCAGATTTTTTTTATATGTTTCATTGGCAATTTTGATGGTAACAATAATCTGCACATGACCATTAACATATCCTGTCTTAACTTAATCGGAAACATAATTAAGATTAGCGTTGTTCTTGATTCAAATATTGCTGCATATCCCTTTCTGAGTTTTACTTTCCAATTGAACTCTCATATTCTCACGTAGTCAAAAGGGCAGTTTAAGTTTCAGCAAAAAAAAATTCTTTGGTTTTCTATTTTAGTAATGCTTTTACCAAATTAGTAGGAATGATTAAAAAGAGTGACAAATGATCTATACTCTCTCAGTCTCTCTAGCCAACTTGTAAAATATAGAAATAGTAAATAATACCTTGCATAATTATCAATGCGGCAAGGCCTAATATGATAGGTTGTTGGGTCGGATTAAGTTTTTCTTTGAAAAGAAAAATATATATTTATTAAAAAAAAACTTATCGAACCTAATTTAATAAGAAACATTATTTTCTCCTCCATTTGTTATATATGAAGAAATAGTGAAGCCATTTTCAAGCCCAAACCAATTAAGGCCCATCAAGGCCTAAAATACTTGAATTATTCCTAACCACACATTTGGTAGGTATGGAAATTGTGGTTGAGATTTGATGGTGGAAAAGAAGAAATGTGAGCCACACATTTCTCTTAATTAAATTACGAAATTGCCATCCAATCCAACTATAAATAGGTGGGAGTTTTTCACTCCAAAACCATCCCAAGCAATAGTTTTCTTCTTCTATCTTTTGTTCTTTCCTTGTAAAGGTTGCAGCTCTCTCCTAAAATATTAGAGAGAGAGGTTGTAATCTTTTTGGTCTAATAAAGTCCTTCAGTCTTTGCCCGTGGATGTTTCCCTCAGATTAAATTGAGGGTTTTACCACGTAAAATTGCGTTTCTTCAAGTCTCTACTTTAGTTACAGTATATTGCTTCCGCGTACAAATTTACCTAACAATATATACTAGAAGTTTTTCAACTTTTTTCGCATGCTTTTCGACAAATTTCTTACATTATTATTATTATTTTGTTGACAAATTCCATGAACATTAGACCACTAAGAACTACTGGACTGCAACTTTCTTCTTGGTTAGAAATGTTTGTATTTCCTTTTTTTGATTAAAATGAAAAAGAATGGAAAAGGTTGTCATATATAATACCATCCGTATCAATTGTAACTTTCTCTTCTTCTTTTTTTTTCCAATTTATAAGATCAACTTCATTCATATATATATATATATATATATATATATATATATATAATAGTATATTCTTACTTGGTGACAAACATCTAAGGAATTTTTTTTATTATGTTTCTTATTATTATTATTGAATTCAAAAAGGAAGTAACTACTATAATTCTAGGATAAGCGACATAAGGCAATTAATCAATTACTACTATTGTTTGAGATTTCTCAAGGAAATTGTATTGAGTAATATGATGCATGTTAGGAATATATTATAGAGACATTTGTAAAAGTAGTCAAATTAAGAAATAGACTATTGTTTTTAATCAAAAAAATTGAAATTATTGTTTTTAATCTGGTGTAAGTTGTAAAGTCTAAAATACCCTTTTTTATTTAACCTGGTGCAAGACATGAAATATCCTATGTATATCATGTTGTGCATGAAATATCTCATATATGTCATGTTAGGTATGAAATACCTATATATGTCATGATAGGTATGAAATATCATATTTATGCAGTATTTCATGTAAGACATGAAATATCCTATGTATATCATGTTATGCATGAAATATCTTATGTATGTCGTATTTGGCATAAAATATCCTATGTATGTCATGTTAGGTATGAAATATCCACTTTATGCAGTATTTCATGTAAGGCATGAAATATCCCATGTATATCATGTTGTGCATGAAATATCTCATGTATATCATGTTGAGAATGAAATATCCTATGTATGTCATGTTATGTATGAAATATCTATTTATGTAGTATTTCATGCAAGACATGAAATATCCCAGGTATATTATGTTGTGTATGAAATATCTCATGTATGTCATGTTGGGCATGAAATATCCTATATATGTCATGTTGGGTGTGAAATATCCCATGTATGTCATGTTGTGCATGAAATATTTTATATATTTCAAAAATACATAATTCCACAATATCAGGCGATGTGTCACGTTAAATATGAAATAACTAACTTGTATCACTTTTACCGTGACACACTGCGTAAAATATAATTTCGAATTGAAATCGAAGTTTCTTCCATTTTCAACAAAAAAAACTTTAAAATTGAAACAAAATAACAAAGACCCATCAACAATATAATCTAATATATACAATAATGCTATTCAAATTGAAGATTTACAGCCCTTGAAGTTTTGAGGAGAGATTCAACCACAAACTCGAAATTTTCAAAAAACTCTTCCCAAATCTTAGTTTCTTTGCGATTTCCCTTCAAAATAACTTTAATTTCTTGACAAAAATTAGTTGAGAACTAAGATTTGATAAAGATATGAGTGATAAAAAGATGGGTGATAGAGATGAATGATAGAGAGAGATAAGTAATGAAGAGAAAAAAATAAATAAATGGAAAAAGTGAATAAAATGATATTTTTGTAATTTATTGACTAAAAACATTAATATATTATGATGAATGGTTACAAACAATAAAAAATTAGATTTTGGTTAGAAACAATAATCCATTATATGGTTAGGTTATTGTTTACAATTTTCACATATATTATATATGGTTTAGGAATATATTATATATGGTTGAGGATTTTTTTCACAATTAATCACCATTTGATTGTTTTCCTTTAAAATATATTTTTTGAACCATCTTTCCTATTAATATTCTTACTTTGTATGAAATTTACCCTTTTGAATATTATTATTATTATTATTTAAATCAACCCTTTTTATTATTGATTCGTCTATGATTATAACACATAGAGCTTGTTTAGTTGGGCTTTTGAAAAAACTCACAAAAACTTGTAGTTATTTGATTGGTAGATTATTTTTTTTTAAAGTGTTTTTGGATAAGTTCATTATCATGAGCTTTTACCTACTATAGGTTTAAACTCGATCTACTAGGTTCTATAGAATTTAAAATAAATAATCTCAAAACCTAACAAAACAACTCTAAAAAACTTAAATAGAGGTTTGTAGAGCTTTTAAGACAGTAGAAAGCTCAACCTTCAAAACCATTATTTAGAGATGATCCATTAACTAGGAATTTCCCCTTACCTTTTTTCAGTCATCTTACTATTCAAATTCCCTTGTTTTTAATTTGTGCTTATATTTTTATAACAAAAAAAATAATTAACTTTACTCACAACAAAATTATATTTCTTGTTCGTTTTACAAAATATAAGAATTCATTTAATATTTTATCAAACACATTATATGATTTTTTTTTTGGAAAGTTCAAACCATTATAGGTCAAAGATTTGTCGAGATCTAGCCGAAATAGGCTCTACAAATCTGAAAGGCAACTCCTACCTACTCTAGGTTGGACAAATGTGAGGTTATGTTTATATTTACACCCTGCTTGGTAGGAGACTTCAAACCCGAGGCCCCTTGATCATCATATATAGAAGTATTTTTTTTTTCTTTTATCCGTTGGACTACATACGCATATATTGAAGTATTTATTCTCACACTGTTATGATTTAGAATTTAAAAAACATTACATCAGTTAATTAATTTCTTCATTCAAATCTCCTTGTTCAGTTTATAATTAATCAAATAGTATTCTTTCTTCTTCTTATTTTTTTCTTTTTTTGAAAGGGAATCAAATATTTTTCTTGTATTACATATTTACTGTCTATTGATACTCCATTATATATATATATATATATATATATATATATATATATATATGTGTGTGTGTGTATAAATTTTCAGTAATTTTTTTATAGAGCACCTAGAACAAATTTTATCCTTATTATATATTTAGCTTCCATTTCAATATATTTTCCTTGTGTATTAGATTATTTAAAATTGATCATATCATTCACTCCTTTCCAATATTATTTTTGTTGTGAACATTTGTGGTATTCATTAAATTCTATATATATGAGATCTATAATTCATACTGTAACCTTACGTAACCATTAATTCATATATAGTATACACCAATAATAAAGTTAAAAGAAGATGTTCAAAACAAAAGGTTGTTTAAAAATAATTTTGGCCGGCATGGATTGTACTATAATATTTCTACTGAAAGTGAAGTATTACATTTCAACTTCGTATAGGCATTTGCATTTGGATGAAACTTATGGTATATAATTCACGATCCAAAGACAGCTAGAGTTGAAAATTTTAGAATGTATAATTTCGAAATTTGAAAAACGATTTAAGTAATTTAAAAACAAAAATTACAAAAAAAAAAAAAAATTCATGTTGGAAATGAGAAAATTAAAAAGATATTGTGATCAAGACTTTTTAAAGAGCCTTAAGGCTAGATTCATTCCTCTAGAACAATGTACATGCAAAACTGATAAGGTGGCACTATTAGTTTACTAGATTCTGTAATGATATTTAATCATCCATCAATATTTTCTCATATTTTCATCATTTTAATCTTTCAATTTTGAACCGAAATTTAGAATATATGTATCTTAATTAATTTACAATCTATACATATATAAGAGATCAAGTTTTCTTTAAAAATTTTAATCTATTTATATTATACTTAGGCCATTTAAAATTTTTAATCTATTTACAATCTATACATCATTTTTTTTTAATCTATACAACTTGGATGTATTATCACGTAACCGGTAACCTGATCTGTACCGAAAAGAAAATCCGGAGTCATGACTAATGAGCAGAAAGGACCTATAAAGGACACTAGTAAGATATTTTGTTAAACAGAGGCTCTTGAGTTTTTGGTACACAACTAAGATTGGAATTCTCCAAAGAAAATTGAAGGTCTTTGTTCGTTTACAAAAGCGGTGTTTGTGCCTGCTAAAAGTGGTGGCTAGCTGGATATACTGATATACATAGACAACATGAAGACTTTTCATGCATGCAGACAATGTGAAACATTTATTTCGTGTCAAATTTGTTGTGCCAAACCTTGTCCTCCTCAATGTGACACTATAAATATGATTCGTATGAGTGTGAATGTGTGATTGACAATATATTGTTTATATATAAAGTTCCCATGCAAAATGCGTAAAACACTTATTTATACATGCATACGTCTAGATTTTGATTTTGATTATTTTGATTTTTCTTTAAAAAAAAAAAACACCTCTTCTCTTTGTTTATATATATTTTCCTTTATTTTGCTGTGATCAATAAGAGCGCAAGTGATATGCACTTCCTTATAAATCTTGTCAGTAATAGGGTTTCAAGTCTCACCACGAGTATTTATTTGTATGTATGAAGAGTTGTTTCTTCTTATTTTAAAAGTATATGTTGTCAAATTTAAAAAATAATAATAATTAAATTTATAGGGTTTGGATATTCCTTTTACCTAAACTTCACCTAAACTTTTAAAGATCTAATGACATGTGACTATTAGAGAAATAGCATGTGGCTATTAGAGAAATCGATGGTTAGAATTTATTTTATTTGATTTATCATCCAATAAACAACATCTTTGACCTTCAAATTTTTAAAACCCTTATCTTTTCTTTCTTCGTCGATCCAGATTCTAATTGATTTGTAAACAAAAAAATGTGACTTTTCTTCATCATAGCTTCTTTATACAAAAACTAAAAACCAGGGAAACAAAATACTCCTCAAACTCCAATGATTTGTTCCATTGCAAAATTTATTTTTATTCAAGAAGCTAGGAAAAAAAAAAACTTCCCAATACCCCTGAATGGAGTTCTGATGTTCTCCATTTCTGAAACAAACTGAAGTTTTGGAAATTAGATGCAATGATTGAATATGCAATTAATTTTTTTCTGGAAATTTATAGGGATTATTCAATCTTCAAAAAAAACAAAACAAAAAAGGAAATGAATCTTGAAAATAGGGAAAATAATTAAAGGAGTGAGAGAGTGTTGAAATGAAAAAAAAAAAATTGACAAAAACAGAGTAACTTCTTTAAAACAAAGCACCCATGCATGGTAACCCATGCATGGTAACTATTGTATTAAGACCAAAAAAAATTCATTTTTTGCTTTTCATTTAACATAAACGACACAAATGTCTTCCGTTTGGTTCCTGAGAAAACGAAAGAAAAAAAAATACGTACTATATCAAAAATCTAGATTTAGTTCCTGAAAATTTCTCGGCAAACAAACAACCATTCACAAAAAAACTTGTTCGTTTAATCCAACAAAAGTACCGTTTCTTGTAAATTTTCTTCTCCAATCAAAAGCTTGCAAAAATTAACACGAGTCTCAAAAATCTGAAACAGATACACTTGAATGTTAACATGTAGATGCATGTATACATACATACACATAGATACGTATATGTATATGTATTTGTATTGTATGTACATTTTAGAGAATCTAGAGATTTTACCGGAGGTTGCCAGAATTTTGACCAGAAATGTGTCTGGAAAAGCACCAATTCAAAGTATGAAGTGTTGTGTTGTGTTTGTTTGTTTAGTTTTTCTTCTTGTTAACTTCTTCAATCGGCGGCATCTAAATGTTAAGTCCACACAAACGCACACGACTTTAAAAAGACCGGCGAGAGATCGATGTGGTCCCACTTTCCACTTTCAGATTTCATATTTCCTAAAATAAAATTAAAAAAAAATGGGTGCATCATACATAGAGGTGCCCACGGTTCGGTTAAATCGTGGGTACCAAACAGAAACCGACCATCCAAAATCGAAACCGAAACCGTCGGTTACGAAACCGGTTAGAGGTGTCCCAAAACCGTCCCAAAACCGTCCCAAAACGGTTAATGGTCGGTTTTTGGCGGTTTATAAAATAAAAATCCCAACCAATAGAATAGTGCCATGTGAACATAAAAATTGAAAAAAAAAATGAAACCGAAACCCAAACCGGTTTGACCGGTTACGGTTACAGTTTGAGATGCCCACGAAACCGAAACTGCCCAGAAACCGAACCTGGGCACCACTAAATTCATGCATGTACAATACACCTTTAAGAAAAAGGGATTTATCTACCATGGGTAATTATCTGAGAGATAGTTAAAGTGCGTAGTGTTTTTCATTTGCTGTTTTTCGAAATTTTTATTTGCATTTTTTTTTGAAAAAGAAAAATAACAGTGTTTTTGGCTTCAGTTTTGAAATCTGAAAATATGTTTGGTAACAAATGCTAAAAACTGTATTCTAAAAATAAAAATAGTAAAATTGTGTCCGGTAGATTAACTAGAAATATATATATATAAAAAATTGTAATATTAAATTTGTATATTTTTTTACATTATAACATATTATTATTTGACACTAAACTCATAATTTAAAACTAATATTAATTTTATTAAATATAAATATTAGTAATAAATTTATATATACATATATATATATATATTAATAAAGTTTAAGAAGAAGAAGAACCCTAATTTAGAAATAATATTAATTTTATTAAATATAATAATAGTGATAAATTTAATATATTTATTTATATCATTAATAAAGTTTAAGAAGAAGAATAACCCATAATTTAGAAATAATAATAATTTTATTAAATATAAAAATACTAATATTTCAAAAAAAAGAAGAAGAAAAATAACCCAAAATTTAAATATAATATTAATTTTATTGAATATAAATAATTGTAGTAAATATTAAAAAATACATCATTAATAAATTTTAAGAAGAAAAATAGAGAAAAAGAAGAATAAGAAAAGTGTCATTAAAAAAACTAAATGAAAAATATGGAAAACATGGTTTCCATGTTTCCTATTTTTAATACTGATTTTATTTTGTGTTTTCTTTGTTTTTGAAAAAAAAACTGTTACAGAATGTAAATTCAAAATTGTTTAAAAAAAATTTATAAACTAAAATATCCTACCCTTTAGGGGCCGTTCAATGTTTTGTTTTTTGTTTTTTGAATCCTAAAACGCTGAGAATGTGTTCGGCAGTGCTTGGTAGACAAATGAAATCAAAAATATGAAAGCTGTTTTCTACCGTTAATGCCTTAAAAGTTGCACAGATGGAAAACACGTTATAATTGTTTTCAAAGTGTTCCTTTTCATAAATTTTTTTTTGTTGGGAATGAGCACTCATTAAAAACTTACGTAATAAGAATTGAAATAAGATAAAAAAAAATCCATTTAATCATTAACCACTTACACATAATAATAATAAATTAATAAAAAAAATACATTATAAAATAATTATATAATGATGACAAAAATATTTTTTTTTTCAAAATAATGTTTTCAATTATTTTTACCGGAAATCAATTTCTCATTTTCAAATGAAAATATATAAAACAGAATAAAAAAAGACTTAATGATTGGTTTTTGGGTTTTCGTCGGGGCGGGGGCGAGGGCTCGGTAGTTTGTTTCTCTGTTTTGGTCATCTTTGGCCTTATTGAATAAACTATGCCGTTAAAAAAAAGGCTTAATGATACGGATGACCCCTGAATTGTTTGCGAATTGCAGATATGCCCTCTGAATTCTTAAAATGGTCACTAAACGCTGTAAACTATCATTTTCTTTGCAGCAGAGCTGAAAAGCCTAACGCCGTCAACTTTTCTGTCAGGTAAATTACAATAAGTTTCCCTGATTAAATAGATAATTGCATAAAACCAGAAACAATAAAATAATATGACCTAAATACCCCTCTGAACAAATTTTAAAAATCAAAATATAAAATTTAAAATTGAAATAATGGTTAAATAATAATAAAATTATGAATTTAATTTTATGAATAATTAAATTATCTTTTTTTTTTAAATATCCCTAAATATTTTTTAATAATTAATAAATAACAATAAAAATATAAATAATAAAGATGATGATGATGATGATGATGATGATAATAATAATAATAATAATAATAATAATAATAATAAAATAGTAATAATAAATATTTGAACGTCATGGTTATTAAGTCATAATTATTCCAATTTCATCCCAATAGTCAGTACATGTGTTTTGGGGTTGTAGTTTATAACGTAACATATATGATGGAGGTTCATGACATATATTAAAAACCATTTTATTAAAATATGGAAATTTCTAGATTTGAAGAGATCTAAAAATTTAAAAAAACAAACAAGAAAAAATTAAAATCATATTTCCAAATTTTTAGATTGGATCTCGACCATCCATTAATAACCATGACTTTCATTATATATTTTATTATTATTATTATTATTATTATTATTATCATTATTATTATCATTATTATTATTTATTTATTTTTACTATTATTTTTATAATTATTTATATTTTGATTGTTAATTATTTATTATTATTATTATTATTATTATTACTATTATTATTATTATATTTTTACTGTTATTTTTATATTATTATTATTATTATTATTTCACAATTATTATTATTTATTTTTTTACTGTTATTTTTATATTATTATTATTATTATTAATATTGTTATTATTATCATTTTTACTATTATTATTATTATTTATATTTTTACTGTTATTTTATATTATTATTATTACTATTATTATTATTTATATTTTTACTGTTATTTTTATATTATTATTATTATTATTATTTTCACAATTATTATTATTTATTTTTTTACTGTTATTTTTATATTATTATTATTATTATTAATATTGTTATTATTATCATTTTACTATATTATTATTATTTATATTTTTACTGTTATTTTTATATTATTATTATTACTATTTATTATTATTATTATTATCATTATCATTATCATTATCATTATTATTATTATTACTTCTATTATTATTATTTATATTTTAGTGTTATTTTTATATTATTATTATTATTATTATATTATCATCATCATCATCATCATCATCATCATCATTATTATTATTATTTTTACTATTATAATTATTTATATTTTGATTGTTAATTTTATTATTATTATTATTATCAATATCATTATTATTATTATTATTATTATTATTACTACTATTATTTATATTTTTACTGTTATTTTCAATATCATTATTATTATTATTATTATTATTATTATTATTATTATTATTTTTACTGTTATTTTCATAATATTGTTATTATTATTATTATTATTATTATTATTATCATCATCATCACCATCATCATTATTATTATTATTATTATTATTATCATTATCATTATCATTATTATTATTATTATTTATTAATATTTTTACTATTATTATTATCATTATCATTATCATGATCATGATTATTATTATTATTATTATTATTATTATTATTATTATTATCATTATTATTTATTTATTTATCAGTATTTTTACTATTATTATTATTATTATTTTTATTGTTATTTTATTATTATTATTATTATTATTACTATTATTTATATTTTATTGTTATTTTATTATTATTATTTTATTTCTATTTACTTATTATTATTATTATTATTATTATTATTATTATTATTAAAATATTTAAGGATATTTAAATAAATAAGATAATTTAATTATTCAGAATTTTATTATTATTTAACGATTATTTCAATTTTAAATTTTAAAATTTGATTTTTAAAATTTGTTCAGAGGGGTATTTAGGTCATATTATTTTATTGTTTCTGGTTTTATGTAATTATCTATATAATCAGGGGAAATTATTGTAATTTGCCTGATAAAAAAGTGGACGGCGTTATGCTTTGCACCTCTACTGCAAAGAAAATGAGAGTTCAGAGGGTTTAGTGACCATTTTAAGAATTCAGAGAGCATATCATCAATTCACAAACAATTGAGGGGGCATCTGTACCATTAAGCCTAAAAAAACAAAACAAAAAACATTGCCCTTAGTTTCTATTAGCTTCACTACTTTTTTTTTACAAGTTTTAAATATTTGTTTTTTTAGACCCTTGACTTGAAATCTGATGATTAAAAACTAACAATGTAATTATATTGTACCTATATTTAGTTGAACCCTAAAAAAAATATAAGAATCCACTTGAGATCGATTTCTCCACAATTCTTTGGATGCCAACTAAGAAAATTCAAGTTACCCATTGTTGGCCAACAGACGGCAGTAATTATGGGAGGGGTTGAAGGGTATCTTTGTAATTTGGATGAAGGAGTTACCAAATTTTGGTGGGGTCTTGTTTTTTGTGGCAATTTGGAGTGACAGCTTTCAAAATGGTGGCAGATTTACTAGGAATGTTGTATGATTAGGCTTCATGTGTGAAATAATGGTCCACTTAATATTCTTATTAATTTGATTGAGAGGATATTTTTTGAGTGAGGGCATGACTTGTTCATAAATAAATCCTCTTTTATGATTAGTCTAGGGTATATACCTTTCACATCTACGCTAATGGGGTTGTAGGTTCGAACTGTGACCCTAAAAACTCAAATTAATTGTGTAATCATTGAAAAAAATACACATCCACGGTTAGGAAAGTGATTGTACACTTCCCCTTCACTTCTGTGATATATATGTGTTCAAATCTCATATTTTTTTTCCATTAAATCCATAATGTTCCGGACCGTGATAGTTGTGATTGATCTCTCAAATCCTGGTAGACCTTACTCAATTGTCATCAGATTTATATATATATATATATATATATATATATATATATACATATATATATATATATATATATATATATATGATTCATTTTGGCAAATTTGATGGTAACAATAATCTTCACATGACCATTAATTTATCCTATCTTAACTTAATCGGAAACATAATTAAGATTAGCGTTGTTCTTGATTCAAATATTGCTGCATAGCCCTTTCTGAGTTTTACTTGCCAATTGAACTCTTATATTCTCACCTAGTCTGCAAATTTTTTTTTCTTTGGTTTTCCATTTTAGTAATGCTTTTACCAAATTAGTAGGAATAATAAAAAGATTGACAAATTATCTCTACTCTCTCTAGCCAGCTTGTATAATACAGAAATAGTAAATAATACCTTGCATAATTATCAAGGCCTAATTTGATAGGTAGTTGGATCGGATTAAGTTTTTATTTGAAAAGAAAAAAAAAATATTTATTAAAAAAAATTCTTATCGAACCCAATTTAATTTTGTAAAGGTCGTTTTTCAGAATTATTGGGATTCCACTACCCTGGATTCCCTACATTATTTGATCCTCAATTTGTTATATATACTAGAAGTTTTTCAACTTTTTGCACATGCTTTTCGACAAATTGCTTACATTATTATTATTTTTTTGTTGACAAATTCCATGAACATTAGACCACTAAGAAAACTACTGGACTGCAACTTTCTTCTTGGTTAGACATGGTTTTTTTGTTGACAAATTCCATGAACATTAGACCACTAAGAAAACTACTGGACTGCAACTTTCTTCTTGGTTAGAAATGTGTGTAAAACTACTGGACTGCAGCTTTCTTCTTGGTTAGAAATGTGTGTGTGTGTGTGTGTGTCTGGATTTGACCCCGAACCTTCGGATTGAATGACTTGTGTGTGGGCGTGTACACGAATGCCGCTCCGATTGGACTGTCATAGGACAAACGACCTTTTGGAGTTCGCTGAGAGTGTTTGTGTCCTACACGATCACTGTTAAATTGTTGTAACCTGGGAGGCAATCACTATACACATACGGTGTTATACGGCGAAATTGTCTTAAGAATATCGTGTGAAACACGGGCCTCGATTTCCCAAAACTTTTTTCTAACGTGTTGTTTTGTGGTTTTCACTTTCTGTTCTCTTGCAGATTCGAACCAGATTGTTTTTTAGTATTACAAACATCAAAAAGAAGATGTTCAAAACAAAAGGTTGTTTAAAAATAGTTTTGGCCGGCATGGATTGTACTTCTCTTGATCTATAATATTTATACTGAAAGTGAAGTATTACATTTCAATTTCGTATAGGAATTTGCATTTTGATGAAACTTATAGTATATGATTCACGATCCAAAGACAGCTAGTGTTGAAAATTTTAGAATGTATAATTTCGAAATTTGTAAAACGATTTAAGTAATTTAAAAACAAAAATTACAAAAAAAAAACTCATGTTGGAAATGAGAAAATTAGAAAGATATTGTGATCAAGACTTGTTAAAGAGCCTTAAGGCTAGATTCATTCCTCTATAACAATGTACATGCAAAACTGATATGTTGGCACTATTAGTTTACTAGATTCTGTAATGATATATAATCATCCATCGATATTTTTCTACTAAATATTTTATTAGTTTATACATGGATCGGGAGTCTTTTCGTTTTTTTTGATGTTTTTGTTTTCTTATATGGCATGTGCGCCACTTTTTTGGTTAGGGACTCTTGGTGTTTTTGTGGCTAGTTTGGCATGTGCTACATTTTGTCTCTTCTTTTATTATTTAATATTTATATAGTTCTGGATACTGTCTAGGGGTTTTTCAGCATATGATCGCTTGTAATGCTTTTTCCCCCTAAGTCAGTCCAATTTAAAAAAAATATATATCATATTTTAACCATTTTAATCTTTCAATTTTTAACCTAAATTTAGAATATTTGTACATTAATTAATTTACAGTCTATGCATATATAAGAGAAGTTTTCTTTAAAAATTTTAATCTATTTATATTATACTTATGCCATTTAAATTTTTTAATCTATTTACAATCTATACATCATTTTTTATAATCTATACAATATGGATGTATTGTCACGTGATATGTACTAAAAAGAAAATCCGGGATGTATTGTCACGTGACCTGTATTGAAAAGAAAATCCGGAGTCATGACTCATGAGCAGCAAGGACCTATAAAGGACACTAGTAAGATATTTTGTTAAGCAAAGGCTCTTGAGTTTTTGGTATACAAATAAGATTGGAATTCTCCAAAGAAAATTGAAGGTTTTTGTTTGTGGTACAAAAGCGATGTTTGTGCCTGCTAAAAGTGGTGGCTAGCTGGATATACATAGACATCATGAAGACTTTTCATGCATGCATGCATGCATGCAGACAATGTGAAACATTTATTTCCGTGTCAAATTTGTTGTGCCAAACCTTAGCCTCCTCAATGTTACACTAATAAATATGATTCGTATGAATGTGATTGACAGTATATTGTTTATATATAAAGTTCCCAAGCAAAATGCGTAAAACACTCATGTACACATGCAGACGTCTAGATTTTGATTTTGATTGTTTTGATTTAAAAAAAAAAAAAAAAAAAAAAACTCTTCTCTTTATTTATATATATTTTCCGTTATTTTGCTGTGATCAATAAAAGCGATAGAGGCAAAAGCTAAAGAGGAACAGCACCAAGGAGGAAGAGGAATTTGGATCCTCTGCTGATCTGATCTTTTTCATGACTTCACCTAATCTCATGACATATAAGCATTGCAATGAATAGGTGGTTAAGATGTGATTTGTTTTCACAACCACTTTATTAACAACCAATTATATGCTTTAAAAAGGTCAGAAAAAAGATCAGATCAGCAGAGAATCCAAATCCGAGGAAGAGACCCCCAAAAACAGCACAAGCAAAACACAAACTACAGGAACAAAGGAAGCTCAACACAACGCAACAATAGGGAAACAAACAAACATAAGAAGCTGCAGAAATAGCCGCCAACACAGACCATAAAACGCAAGACAAACAACCTGGACAACCACCCAACAAAACAAAAAAAAAAGAAAAAATGGGGGGACATATAAACATCAGCGCCAGAATCAGTGGGCCTCTTAGTACTCTGTATCCCCTTCCATAGCAGATCCTTTTTTAGCCAGCATGTCAGCGTAGGAATTATTGGCTCTTGAGTTAAAGATGACACGAGTATTGCCCAGGAAGTTCAGGGAATTCCGAATGTCGTAGATGACGCCAACATGCCTCAAATTACCAGGACCCTCCGAATTAACCCAAGCAACGGCTGTTTTAGAATCACTCACAATGTCGATCTCCTTCCCTACCAAAACCTCGGATTTAACACACATGGAAGCTGCCCTCTATATAGCTAAAATCTCAGCAGACATAGAGTCAATACTCCCAACGAAAGCAGAAAAAAAGGCCCCAGACCTTGCCACCGTTGTCTCTCAAAACCCCTCTAATCCCAGCGTTGCCAGGATTACCTCTTGATGAGCCATCAACATTGAATTTGAGAGCTTATCCAACAGGAGGGAGCCATTATGAAGACATCACAGGCTTCACACGATTCACATCAAGACAGCTCTCTTTTATATTCAATAGCATGATGGCAATAGGGAGTTTAGAGCCTCTCCCAAAATGCTTAAACCACCAAACAACCCGAAACTTGACCATGTCCTCGGCTTGAGAGACGTCCGTCGTTAAACCTTTAAAGATCATCAGATTCCGAGCCTCCCAAATCGTCCAAGAACAGGTGAAAAACAAGGTGTTCCAAGCTCGACTATGCTTGTCAGTAGTGCTCAAACTCGACCACCTTACAAACTAGTTCTTTAGAGAATCATTGATGCAGCTCCCCACTTCCCACCAGGACATGCATCTATTCCACAGCTTCCACGACCAAGGGCACAGTAGAAATAGGTGATCAACAGACTCCTCCGCAGCGTTACAAAAAGGGCACATCAAAGAATAGGCTGGATCAAAACCAAACTTCCGCAAAACCTGTCTCACCATAACTCTCCCTCGTAAGAGTTGCCAACCAAAAATCTCTATCTTGGCAGGACAAATCCCTTGCCAAATAAGGTTGAAATCAAAAGCTGAATTCGTGGAGGATTCCTCCAGTCTTTTACGAAATGACCTCACTGTAAAACAGCCATCAAGACAAAATGTCCAGGCTAAGACATTTGGGACCGTTTCCTTCATAACCGTGCAGTCCAGAAGACTCATGAAAACCCCCCATTGATCCTTCTCCCAGTCAATAAAAGCTTAAATGATATGCACTTCCTTATAAATTGATATGAATCATATCTTATTTGCATGGTTTGGGCGTGCTGCATGGGTAGACCAGGTTAAGAGTCAGAGGTCGTTTGAAGTGTGATAGTGTTTTATTGCATTTGAATTGGTCATATAACAAACAGCTGTTAGTTTGGATGTGCTCCATATCTTTAGTACCCACTAGTTGGGATTTCCTGTTTTATTGCTATTTTCTTGCCTGATTAGTTGTAACGAATGCTGGCCTATATAGGCAGCAATTGAATGGAATAAAAGTTATCAAATTATTAAACAAAAGATTCTCCAACCCCTGTTTCTCTTCCTTTTTCTCTTCTTCCCAAATTTATTTGTATCAAGTGGTATCAAAGCTATTCGGTTCTATGGAAACGCGTGGGAAAACCAATACGGAATTCCGCTCCGAAGTCCATGAAATCTTAGCTACCCATGAAACACGGTTTGAACAAATTCTCAATGAATTACAAGCCTTGAGACTACATCAAACCCAAACCTCTACCGAAAATCGATCCTCATCCGAAAAAGACATCAATCCGCTTTTGACAGGCGAGGCCTCTCACAGTGGTCCGACTGCAACATTTCACACTAGTTCTAAGAGGAGTCACAATCTACTCAAATTGAATTTTCCAACGTATGGGGGCGACGACCCGACGGGGTGGATTTTCAAAGCCGAACAATACTTCGAGTTTAAAGGTATTGATCCTTCACAGCAGGTTCAATTGGCCTCTTTTCACTTGGAAGGAGTTGCTCTTCAATTGTATCTGTGGTTCACCAAGTTCCGGGGATCCTTGACCTGGAAAGAATTTACCAAGGCTTTCCTACATCGGTTTGGACCGACCGATTATGATGACCCATCAGAGGCCCTGTCACGACTCAAACAAACCACAACTGTGAATGCCTACCAAGAGGCCTTCGAAAAATTGTCACATAAAGTCGACAATCTACCTGAGAATTTTCTGGTGGGAAGTTTCATTGCAGGATTGAAAGACGACATCCGATTTGATGTGTGGGTCAAGCAACCTAAGACACTCTCTGAGACCATCAGTGTGGCTCATCTCATTGAAGAACGAAATCTGCTCCAGAGGAAACCAGGTGCTTCATTTCATCCAGCAGCAACTAACTATCAGAACCGAACACAACCAAACTCAACAATAGGACTCCTTGGCCCTCCACCGTTACAATTAGTGAACCAAACTACATGACCGAAATTCCAAGGCTCTATCCATCGCATCACTAGTCAAGAAGCAAGAGAAAGACGAGAGAGGGGGCTTTCCTTCTATTGTGATGAGAAATTCGTGCCCGGACATCGGTGTACAAGACCACAAATGTTCATGATGGTAGACGTGCAGAACGAAGACGGAATCAACGACGTCGATGTGGAAATTGAAATAACCTTTCAAGATGCCATACCGGAAATTTCCTTTCATGCCTTGGCTGGAACAACTCATCCGCAGACCTTTCGAGTGATTGGAAAGGTAGGAAACAAGGATTTAATGGTACTAATTGATGGGGGCAGTACCCATAATTTCATCGATCAAACGGTTGTGACCAAGCTTGGGTTACCAGTGATACGCGACAAGGTGTTTCGGGTAACGGTTGGAAACAAAGAAATTATTGAATGTACAGGACGGTGCTTGGGCCTTTCACTCACTATACAAAGGCTTGTGATATGAGCAGACTTTTATGTGTTGCCCGTGGCTGCAGTGTTAAGCCTTCTTGGGAGTACAGTGGCTGGAAACGTTAGGTCCGATTGAGACAGACTATAAGCGACTAAGCATGTCCTTCAGCCAGGCAGGAAGATCGCACACCTTGCGGGGCTTGTATCTAGCTAAGCTAGCTCCTATGAGCAATAAAGAACTGCTGCACCTCTCAGGTACTGGATTCTTTCTTCATATGATGTCAACAACAGGCCAGCCGGTTACAAGAAAGGATATTCCAGCTGACCTTCGGGACCTATTGACAGAGTTTGGTCACATGTTTAATGAGCCATTTGGGCCGCCTCCGATACACAGCCATGACCACCAAATTCCCCTGCTTCCGAATCAGCCACCAGTTAGTGCAAGACCGTACAGGTATCCACATTATCAAAATAATGAAATAGAGAAGCTGGTTAGTGAGTTCCTTGAATCCGGAATAATTCGCCCGAGCCGAAGTCCCTTTTCCTCTCCGGTTTTGTTGATTAAAAAATCTGATGGTTCATGGTGATTTTGTGTTGATTATCGTGCTCTCAATGACATCATGGTATAAGACAAATTTTCAATTCCAGTTATTAATGAGTTGCTAGATGAGTTGCAAGGTGCGAAATATTTTTCAAAGTTGGATCTACGGTTTGGCTACCACCAAATAAGGGTCTATGACAACGACATTCCAAAGACTGCTTTCCGCACTAATGATGGGCATTACGAGTTCCTTGTGATGCCGTTCGGATTGACTAACGCTCATGCTACCTTTCAAAACCTAATGAATGACATCTTCCGTCCTTATTTACGAAGGTTTGTTTTGGTTTTTTGATGACATTTTAGTGTACAACAGGTCTTGGGGTGATCATATGCGGCATCTACAGGTGGTGCTCTAACTTTTGTCCAATCATCAATTATTTATTAAGGAATCCAAGTGCCGATTTGGGGTGTTAATGGTGGACTATTTGGGACATCGCATTTCATTGGAAGGGGTAGCCGTGGATCCTAACAAAATCGATTCTGTACAAAATTGGCATGTGCCAACCTCAGCAAAAGGGGTTTGCGAGTTCCTTGGCCTTGTGGGATACTACCGTAAATTCGTCTGTGGATTTGAAATGATAGCTGCACCTTTGACATAGCTCTTGACAAAAGAGGGATTTCAGTGGACATTAGAATCTCAGGAGGCTTTTGATAAATTGAAATCAGCTCTAGTTACTCCACCAGTCCTACGTCTACCAAATTTTACACAACCATTTATCGTCGAATGCGATGCAAGCGGGGCTGGATTAGGAGCTATTTTGTCACAACAAAACCAGCCAATCGCATTTTTAGTGAAGCCTTGAAGAGGTCTGCGAAGGAATTGTCTACTTACGATAAGGAGATGTTGGCAGTTGTGAAGGCAGTGCGGAAAGTGGCGACCGTATTTGTTAGGCAAACCGTTTGTAATCAAAACTGACCACCAAAGTTTGAAATACCTACTCGAGCAATGCATTTCCACTCCTTCCCAAGCTAGATGGCTGCCCAAAATTATGGGCTATGATTACACAATACAGTACAAACGTGGCAGAGATAACCAAGGTCCCGACGCACTTTCTCGTGTCACCATGCTTCAGTTTCAGGCCATCACATTACCATCTGCGGACTGGTGGTCGTCCTTACAGCAAGAGGTAATTCACAACCCCTATTATGCCACGTTGAACAAGGCTTCTTCTCACAATTGCTTCCAAAGAAATGGGGTATGGATAGACAATGGAAAAATCCACTTAAGTCCCGAATCCTCATTACTGCCAGCAGCATTAGCGGATGCCCAGTATTCACCGACCGGTGGACATTTTGGCTACCTAAAGACCCTCAGCCGAGTTAGCTCAAGCTTTATATGGCCGGGATTTCGTACCACCGTGAAGGAATTTATCCGAGATTGCGTAGTATGTCAACGGTGTAAGTACGACAACCTTCATCCAGCTGGGCTGCTCCAGCCACTACCAATTCCGGAGCGAATTTGGACCGAAATTTCCATGGATTTCGTCAAAGGATTGCCAACCTCTCAATGCCACGATGTGATTATGGTTGTAGTGGATCGACTGTCTAAATATGCTCATTTTGTTCCACTTAAACATCCATTTACAGCATTGATAGTTGCACAGGCCTTCGTTTCTAATATTGTGCGTTTGCATGGGATGCCCCTCTCCATTGTTAGTGATCGTGACAGAATTTTCCTGAGTAACTTTTGGCGGACTCTTTTCCAATTGAACCGTACTTCTCTCTGTTACAGCTCTAGCTATCACCCTCAATCCGATGGTCAAACAGAGGTCGTCAATCGTATCCTCGAACAATACCTCTGCTGCTATACATGTGATCATCCAAAAAAATGGATGGAGTGGCTTCCATGGGCTGAATTTGGATACAATACATCAGTCCACTCCTCAACCAAGATGACTCCAGTCCATCCCTGCCTTCAATGATTTCTTATATTCCAGGTACTGCTAAGGTCCAAGCGGTTGACGACATGCTGCTCACTAGGGACGACATTCTTCGTGATCTCTGAGGAATTTAGTTGCAGCTCAAGTTCGCATGAAGTGTCAATATGATCGTCACCGTAGAGAATTTTTCTTTGAGGTTGGTGACTACGTTTATCTTCGTCTACAGCCGTATCGTCAGAAATCTGTGGCCTTTCGGAGTTCATTAAAGTTGTCTCCTCGATTCTTCAGGACCCTTCAAAATACTTGCCCGAATCGGAACAGTTGCGTATAAGCTGGACTTGCCAGTTGGAGCGCAAATTCATGACGTGTTCCATGTTAGTATGCTAAAGAAACATTGGGGTCCGCTCGAGTCAGCTATGGTGTCCTTACCCTCTGTATCTGCTGATGTGAAAATACTACTAGAGCCAGAATTCGTGTTAGATCGAAGGGTTGTTCAGAAAGGGAAATATAGGCCGAAGACGGAAGTTTTGGTTCAATGGAAGGGTGCTACCCATGAGGATGCGACTTGGGAAAACTTATGGCGTCTCTCCAAGACCTATCCAAACTTTCGCCTTGAGGACAAGAACGCTCTAAGGGAGGGGGAATGATATGAATCATATCTTATTTGCATGGTTTGGGCGTGCTGCATGGGTAGACCAAGTCAGAGTCAAAGGTTGTTTGAAGTGTGATAGTGTTTCATTGCATTTGAATTGGTCATATAATAAACAGTTGTTAGTTTGGATGTGCTCCATAAGTGTTTATCTATAAGTGTGAAGAGTTATTTCTTCGTATTTTAAAAGTAAATGTTGCCGGATTTAAAAAATAATAATAATTAAATTTATAGGATTTGGATCCTCTGTTAACCTAAGCTTCATCTAAACTTTTAAGGATCTAACGACATGTGTCTATTAGAGAGATCAATGGTTAGGATTTATTTTATTTCATTTATCATCCAATAAACAACATCTTTGACCTTCAAATTTTTAAAACCCTTATTTTTTTTCTTTCTTCGTGGATCCAGATTCTAATTGATTTGTTAAAAAAAAAAAAATTGTGACATTTCTTCATCATAGCTTCTTTATAAAAAAAAAACAAAAACCAAGGAAACAAAATACTCCTCAAACTCCAATGATTTGTAACATTTTTTCCACTGCAAAATTTATTTTTATTCAAGAAGAAAAAAAACTTTTCTCCAACCCTGTTCAGCAGAGACATGGCGTGAATGAATCTAAAGCACAGTTAAAGAAATCCAAAAAAATAATAATAATAGAAGATATGGAAATAGCTTGGCAATGATGGTTATTGTCTTTCAAGAAGAAATAGGGACAATCTTAAAATTGCAAAATCTTGACTTAATCAAACTTTAAGTATTTTGATGGTAGATAGATTAAAAAATAGCAGTTTGATTGTGAGTGAAATAAAATCGGGCATTTAAAATTTAATGGAAACGAAATTGTTTATGGGTTGCCAAAAACCCTAACCCTCACTAGTAAAATGTTTTTACTTGTCTAATTATGATCGACAAATATATAAAGGGTGGCTCTATTGCTACCCAAATAAGTTCTCTGCACACCCATATTTTGATAAATAAAATATTAAGACTAAAATATCCATATTTAAAATTACCTAGAATGATACAATTATTTAATTATTAAAAAGAAAAAGTAAATTAGCTGTCATCACCCACCCATAAACCCTAAACTATATTCAAAATCAATATCGAATGGTATGGCCAAATGAGTCCTTAGCTGTAGGAGTTGATTTTCCTTTTCAGCTTTGTAAGCTAGTAGATGCCGATGTTTATCGGTTTTCTTCTTAGTTTTGAATGATGTTATTTGCTTTTAAAAAAAATATATAAAAAAAAACTAATGAAGGATTTTATCCTATCAAAAATATGGAGGATGTTATCACAGACTAATAGTTTCATCTAGACTTGCATTGGTATCCATTTTGTGAAAAAGTATTAATAAATTGTATTAAATTGGAAATAAGTTAGATAAATGAGGATAGTTTTGAAAATAATAAATTGTATTAAGAGTGGTGCTATTGGCACACCCCTACTGATCTATTCATGCCCCACTTTTTAAAATTTAGATTTACTTAAATAAAATTAAATGTTTTTATTAAATTTTTTGGTTTATTGCCAAAACTATCCCATTTTACTTATTTTTCAAACTTAATACATACCATATATGATTCCTCTATCTCTGATTACATCTCTCTCACCTCCATTGATTGATTTTTTTTTCTTCTTATTTCTTTTTTTTATATAGTTTTTTCTTCTTATTATTTCATGATGGAAACGAAAAAAATAAAAAAATAACAGGGTATTTCAGCACAACGACAACTTAATATCATTCTAAATAAAAAATAAACTTCAAACTTATTTCCAGAGAATGAATTGTTTCCAGATGCTTACTATCATTGTCAGACAGTTCTTGTTTTATGTCATTCTCAGACAATTCTTCAAAATGTTTACAATTCTTCCATATTCTTGATATCGTTCTCAAACTTTTCCATAATATTTTATATGTATGTAAGAAGCAGATTTTAGGGTTCAAGAGATATTTTTTTTTTTTACAAAAACAGATTATTGGGTTTTTTTTTTTTTGAAAAGGATGTGAGATTTTAATAAATTTACTTTGTAGAAGATTTCTTTCCTAAATTGTATGTCTCTTTAAGTAATTTTGATAAAGGAAAAAAAGAGAGAATATTATATAATTAAAAAGGTGGGGCATGAATAGATCAGTAGGGGGTGTGCCAATAACACCACTCTTGTATTAAATTCCAGTGGATTTTTGTTAAGCGAAAAGTGAAAAATTTTCACTTTTCTAAACAAGTGGTTTTAGAGGTTTTTAAGTGATTTTATCACTTAAAAAATCAAACAAAATAATTTAATGGAGCACATTAAGTGTCATTAATTATTATGTGGAAAAATCAATCGGGGTCTAAGATTCTATGTTGGAAGAAAGCAGGAAAAAAATGGAAAAAAAATAACTTAAAGACTAGAATATTATTGATTAATATTTCTTTCCTTCTTTTCTTCTTTAAACGAAATTTAATTATATACCTATTTCTTATATAATTATTCTTTGTTTTATTATTAGTAGAAGGTAAAAATTTAATTCCTCAATATTATTGATTTAATACATATCCACTCTAGAATTTCAATCATGATCTTATCGACGAAAATAATATGTCGGTATAATTCTCATTGATCAAACTAGGTAATTTATACAAGAGTTTCCCATAAGTTAAGGAATCAATCGCACAATCTTATGCTACAATTAAGCCTATAGAAAATATAAATCAAATCAGACATAATTACAATATGTGCGGTGCTATTGGCACACCCCTACTGATCTATACATGCTCCATTTTTTAATTATATTATATTCTTTTTTTTTTCCTTTATCAAAATTACTTAAAAAGACATATAATTTAGGAAAGAAATCTTCTACAAAATAATCTATTAAAATCTCATATTCCTTTTCCAAAAAAAAAAAACCAGTAATCTGTTTCTTCAAAAAAAAAAATTAACTCAACCCTAAAATCTGCTTCTTACATACATCTAAAATATTATGAAAGAGTTTGAGAACGATATCAAGAAAATTGAAGAATTGTCTAAGAACAATATCAAACATCTTGAAGAATTATCTGAAAATGACATAAAGTAAGAATTGTCTGACAATGATAGTAAGCATCTGGAAACAATTCATTCTTTGGAAATAAGTTTGAAGTTTATTTTTTCTTTAGAATGATATCAAGTTGTCGTGTTAAAGTACCCTGTTATTTTTTATTTTCTCGTTTCCGAAATAAGAAGAAAAAAAAACTAAAAATAAAGAAATAAGAAGAAAACAAAAATCAATTAATGGAGGTGAGAGAGATGTATACAGATACAGAGATAAGAGATAGAGAGATCATATATAATATGTATTAAGTTTGAAAAATAAGTAAAATGAGTAGTTTTGGAAATAAATAAAAAATTTAATAAAAACATTTAATTTTATTTAATTAAATCAAAATTTTAAAAAGTGGGGCATGAATAGATCAGTAGGGGGTGTGCCAATAGCACCACTCTTACAATATTCCTACATTAAACAGGCTATCTTTATTATATAGGAAAGTCAATGATTTTCAACACTCATCCTCAAGTTGGAGAGTGGAAGAACTCCCAGCTTGTTTTTTGCGCTGAGAGAGATGCGCATAGAACAATACCATGTAGAGTAGTTATCTCCATTGAGAAGTTTGGAGACAAGCACCATTCCAGGGTGATCAGAATGATAGATAAAAAATGGACTGGAAGTCTCCTTAATCTTCACAGTCACAGAGCCTTCAGTCTCAGAGCCTTCTATCCTGGTATCCATGAAAAGGCTTATGTTAACAATGAAAAGAACTGAAAGATGACAAAAAAGCTAGGGTTTCCCTTGCTCTGATACCATGTAAAATGGTAAAAGAAAATAATATGTCGGTATAATTCTCATTGATCAAACTAAGGGGGTGTATTCAATTAAGATTTCAAAAGACTTTTAATGACTTTTATGGAATTAAAAAGTTTGGGTGTATTCAATGTAGATTTTTAAAGACTCTACAAAAGTCATGAGGTATTCAATAAAGATTTTTATAGAATTTAAAAAAGGTCTTTAAAAGTCATATGGTATTCAATTAAGACTTTTTAACAGTCTATGAAAGTTATGAGGTATTCAAAATCTTAATGACTTTTAATGACTTTTAAATATCAATGACTTTTAACGACTTTTAGGGGGGTGTATTCAATTAAGATTTCAAAAGACTTTTAATAACTTTTATAGAATTAAAAAAGTTTGGGTGTATTTAATGTACACTTTTAAAGACTCTATAAAAGTCATGGTGTATTCAATACAGACTTTTATAGACTTTAAAAAAAGTCTTTTAAAGTCATGTGGTATTCAATCAAGACTTTTTTAACAGTCTATGAAAGTTATGAGGTATTCAAAATCTCAATGACTTTTAATGACTTTTAAATATCAATGACTTTTAATGACTTTTAGTTATAACAAATCTCACAATTTGTCTTTCATTCCTACCAAAGACTTTGAATGACTTTTTAAAAAAAAATAGAAAGCAATTTTTTTTAGTAGGAAATAAATAGAAAGAATCTCACTTGAAAAGAAAAACATAAAACTCTTTGAAAAACATTAACCATCAAACAGATGTTATATTTTCAAGTAAAAGAACACACATTCTTAATAAAATTTATAAATAAAATGAAATGAATAACTTTTAAAATAAATAAACATTATAGAAAAAAACATACAAACATTAACGATCTATAACAAAAAAATAATTAACTAAAAAATAATATAAAACAACTCTATATAGGCTATGCAATTAAGGTTGAGAGATTTCAATTTTTTTCTTACTTCTATTTTCAAAGCAACTAAACAATACCGAAACAAATCAAACGAACTTTATTTATGTTAATTAAAAAAAAAAACCACTACTCAATCATGCCAATATGCCATAATCAAAGTCACGTATGAGTGTGGCTCCATGTAATTATGATCAATATCAAACCACAAACTTTTAAGCATGAATCTTGTTCAACAACTATGTGCGGTTTTTATGTTTTATCTTTAGTAACTTAAATTAATTTTTGGTAGATTATTTATACCCATTGCAATACTTGACATGTAAACGTTAATATTATTGTCGATTTGCTACATTTATTCTAAAATAAAATTTATAATATTTTGACTAATTATAAAAAAAAAAATTTGACTAATTATAAAAAAAAAAAATTAGGTGCATAATGTCTTTATGATGCAAAATATAATAAAATTACAAATAAACATTTTAAAATCACATATATAGGTAAGAATGCTTGTGTCAAGTTTAAAGAACAATGATTTTTTTATTCTTTAAAAAAATATTTTTATTGATATGAGAAATCTATATAATTTTGCTAAAACAAAGTATATATCATATTTAAAAATCAATAAATGTTTGTAAATGTCTATGAAAGTCTTTTAAAATGAAAGTCTCTGAAAGTCATTTAAAATGAAAGTCTATGAAAGTTTTTCATAATTCTGTAAAGTCTATAAAAGTCCATGAAATCTGCAAAAGTCATCCACTTAAAAAAGTCATTAAAAGTCTTTTGAAATTCTAATTGAATACACCCTCCTTAGTTATAACAACTCTCATAATTTGTCTTTCATTCCTACCAACGACTTTGAATGATTTTTTTTTTAAATAGAAAGAATTTCACTTTAGAAAAAAAAACATAAAACTCTTTAAAAAACATTAACCATCAAACATATGTTATATTTTCAAGTAAAAGAAAACACATTCTTAATAAATTTTACAAATAAAATAAAATGAATAATTTTTAAAATGAATAAACATTATACAAAAAAAACATACAAACATTAACGATCTATAACAAAAAAAATTAACTACAAAATAATATAAAACAACTCTCTATAGGCTACGCAATTAAGGATGAGAGATTTCAATTTTTTTACCTCTATTTTCAAATCAACTAAACAACACCGAAACAAATCAAATGAACTTCAATTATGTTAATTCAAATTAATAAAAGACAAAAACCACTACTCAATCATGTCAATATGCCATAATCAAATTCGTGTATGAGTGTGACTCAATGTAATTTTGATCAATATCAAACCATCCACTTTTAGGCATGAATCTTGTTCAACAATTGTGTGCCGTTTTATGTTTAATATATCTTTAGTAACTTGAATTAATTTTGGATAGATTTTTTATACTCATTGCCATACTTTCGTAGAGACATGTAAACGTTAATATTATTGTCGATTTGCTACATTTATTCTATAAAAAAATTTATAATATTTTGATTAATTATAAAAAACAAATAAAATTTTGACTAATTATTAAAAAAAAAATTAGGTACATAATGTCCTTATGATGCAAAATATAATAAATTTACAAATACAAATTTTAAAATCACATATATAGGTAAGAATGCTTTTGTCAAGTTTAATTAACATTGATTTTTTTATTCTTTTAAAAAATATATTTTTATTGATATGAGAAATCTATATAATTTTGCTAAAACAAAGTATATATCATATTTAAAAATCAATAAATGCTTATAAATGTCTATAAAAGTCTTTTAAAATGAAAGTCATTTAAAATAAAAGTCTATGAAAGTTTTTTAAAATGAAAGTCTATTGTTAATAGCCAAAATTGGCTAAGGACCAAAGAGAAATTTTCCACTTCCTAGATCCTGGTTCCATACCCGAAAGTTTCACCTGGAGACCTCTATATCCAGAGCCAAGCTACTGATACCACCCCAGGCACAAGGGCGGGCTCCAGAAACATCTGGGATAAAGCCCGGACCCGAGAGCTTCCACCAGGAGACCTCTCTATCCAGGGCCGAACTGCGATACCACCCCAGGAACAAGGGCGGGCTCCAGAAACATCCGGGATAGAGCCCGGAACGATCAGACTTAGCCCGCATCATCAAAACTAGAAGCTCCCCGAAGTCAAGGTCATCTCACAAATGCTCAAGAAACTCGTCTGTATCTCAATTGACACAGGAGAATGTCCCTAGAAGGCCGCGAGGTCAGTCGAGGCCACACCTAGCTTCGAAAAAGTCAAGGGAAGCCAGATCTGGCTCCAAGCTGGATGAAACTTCTCAGACATCAAGGTCGAAATACTAATCAACCTCCCTGGTTGATGCACCACACCACATCGTCATGTCCCGCGACTTCTATAAAGATCATACTGAGAGGATACGAGGAATGCATTAAATCATACCTGGAAGCGTTATCTACATGCAGAACAAGTAATGAAATCCAAAAAGGAAACAAACTGATCTCCACCACGATACTCTCAATTTGGGCGTCAATCCAAAAGTCAATGATATTAACGTAAGAAATCCCGCCCGATAAGAAAGAGACTGAGACAATCACTGAGGCAATCAAGGGAGAATCAGTCTGTTGACCTACAAACCATGTATAAATAGAAAAGAAAAAAAGAGAGGGATGAGACTACTATTCGACATGCATACGACTAACAATCGACCATTTTCTCGAGAGATCTGAGAGAAAAGAGAGAAGAATCTTTGTATTCCTGTACCATGCATGCTAAATAAAAACATTCTTGTTTACTTGTCACTTTATAAACCACTGTTACATATATAAAGAATTTTGGCCACCACCTATGTGGTAGTGGTCTTGAGGGCGTTAATTGAGATTTCTCATCCCGAACAAAATTTTCGTTAACACTTTCTGGCGCCGTCTATGGTAAACGAATCCTACACCCAATTAATCAATCGTTTGCATCTATATTTTCATTGTTTTACAGGAACTATGAGGCTCCGCTCCTCCCAAGGTCAGCACAGAGTCCCGGAGCAATCTCCGGCGAGGCCAACCCGAAAAGCCCCAGGAAGTGGGAGAAAGTCTGGATATAGTAGTCAAGCACCGATCTAGACAACCAATACACGGGCTACTGGCCACCCCATAGTGAGCCAGGCAGCGCTCGACCAACAAGCGGTGGCCTTCGTAGAATCCATCCGCGTCCGCCTCCTCGCTGAAGGCATCACAATCCAGCCAACCAATCCTGAATGATCAAGGAGAGCCGAGCAGGCTCGGAGCTAGACCACCTGCTTTCGATCGCCTAGGACCTCCCCATCCAGAGCCGGCTCAAGATAGATCAGGGCCCCAACGTTCGATCCGGGATAGGCTAGGACCCATGCCCCCAGCTCCGTAAAGACTTTCACAATATCAACCCCGGCTAGTTAAGTCTGCCGCGGATGTGTTACCCGGAAGCCACGAGGGCTATCTCGTCCAGCTACATCTAGGAGAACTACTCGGGCCCTAGAAAAGGAAAGTAGACAAATTCCCCGAGTGAATCATGTCCAGGAGGAGGACCGGATAGAAATTGCCAGTTCATCAGAAAGATTCGACAGTGAGGAATCCGAGGTTAATTCGAAGAGACCTGGGAACAAGCGACTGAGGGATCAGCTGGACAAAGCTACAAAAGGAGGTCCAGCAGATAAAGAAGGGAAAGAGTAAGGAGGACAAAAAGAATCCCCTGAGCGAGATGAACGCTCCCTTCACTAAGAGGATCCGGGAAGCAGAGCTCCCCCCAAAATTCAAAATGCCAGCAGATAAGTTCTCTGGAACGGAAGATCCTCTAACCCATCTAGAGAGCTTCGTTCAACAGATGGAAGTCCAGAACACTACCAGAGCAGCTATGTGCAGAATGTTTCCAACAACCTTGACCGACTATGCGAAAACCTGGTTCAGGAAACTGCCCGTTGGTAGCGTGGATTCTTTCACAAAACTGTCAACCGATTTTTGCTCACAATTCCAAGGAGTTAAACCTCGTCCAAAAGATCCCCGACACCTCCAATATGTGATCCAGGAGCGGAGTGAAACTCTTCGATCGTATGTAGAGCGATTTCACAAGGATGTCATACAAATAGGAGTTTTCACTGAAAAAGAAACCCTCGCCAACTTCAGACGAAACCTCTGGGCAGGAAATCTTTTTCAGTTCTTTCGCCAAGAGACCTCCAGAGACTTACCAAGAGGTCCTATGACCGGGCTCTCGAGCAGGTCGAGATCGACTAACAACTCAAGGTCAAGATAGAACATGACGACATGAGAACGGTAAAGCGTCTGAAGAAAGAAGCCCCCAAATTTGAGCCAGTGCAGAAAGCTCAGAATAAACCTCCCAACAGGTCGACCTATCGCCTCCCGGCACCTCCGCATAGGCAAGAAAGATATCCAGCAAAACGAACCCCTCCCCGGGCTTCGCCGCCTCCCAGGACCGTGGCTCTAGTAATGCAAGGGGAAAAAGGGTATGACCATTATACCCCTTTGAATGCTTCCAGAGAAATAGTCTACCTTGCCATACGAGATGAAGGGTTGCTCCAAAAGCCCGCTCCCATGAAGGCCCCAGCTGACAGGAGAAACCGGTACAAGTACTGCGACTTTCACGAAGATGTGGGCCACAACACATCAGAGTGCTATAACTTACGCAACCAGATTGAGGCCCTGATAGGGGAGGATGCCTGATTGAGTTCTTACAACAGGTCAGAGATAATATCAGAACGGGAAGGGAGGTGCAAGCTGAAATCTGTGAGGACGCAGAAAAGAGGAAAGCAGAGCAAGCCGACTTAATGCAACAAATCCAAGTGATACACACTATCAGCGGAGGCCCTACATTAGCCGGCGTCTCCAGTAATTCCTGAAAAAACCATGCAAGAAAGGTTCCCCGCCTCGGAGAGACCTGGGGGGTCTTCGAAGTCAGCCAGAGCCCGACAGAGCCCTTCCTAGTCAGCTCAGATCATATTCACTAAAGCAGATGTCTTCAACACCGTGCAACCTTATGATGATCCTATGGTCATCATGATACAGATCGCCAACTGTCTGGTCCATCGCGTGCTCATGGATACGGGTAGCAGTGTAGATATCCTCTTCAAGGATACCCTGGAAAAAATGAACCTGAAGCAACATTGCTACAACAGCTGTACCACTCCACTTTACGGTTTCACTGGGGACTCGATCATACCAGTGGGGTCAATGATCCTCCCAGTAATCATCGGGGTTACCCAGCTCCAACAGAATGTAATGACCGACTTTGTTGTGGTGGACACCCCATCGGCCTACAACGCCATCTTATGGAGACCTTTCCTGTCCTCCTTGAAGGGAGTCTTGTCCATATACCACAACGTCTTGAAATTCCCGGTTGGAACTAAGGTGGGAGAGGTACGCAGGAGACCAGCAGGCAGCCAGGAAATGTTACGCAATATTTGCCAATCCTACAAGCCTTAGCGAAGCAGTGTGTACATGTGACAGTAATCCAGGAAGACATGGATACATCCCGGATAATCCAGGAGGAGAAGGAGCCCGCAGAACACCCTGGGCATCCGGAGGATGAACCTATCATGCCCTACTAGGAAGAATGAAGTAAGGAATGGGCCAGCGGGCAGCCCGTGGATAAACTAGAAGAGATATCCGTCAGGAATGACGATCCCTCCAAGGTCGTCAAGGTCGAAGCCACCCTTGATCCAGAAGTAAAAAGAGGACTGATCGATCTTCTCAGGGAATTCAGCGACATCTTCGCCTGGAACCATAATGAAATGCCTGGAATCCCGGTATCGTTGGCCACTCACCGGCTAGTAGTAGATCCAGCAGTCAAGCCCGTCAAGCAGAAAAGGCGTCATTTCAACACTGATAGGAACGCGGCGGTGCAGGAAGAGGTTGATAAACTGATCAAAGCGGGGTTCGTCAGAGAGGTACGTTACCCCGAATGGATCGCCAACGTGGTCATGGTCACGAAGGCGAATGGAAAATGGCGTATGTCTGTCGACTACACCGACCTCAACCGGGCTTGTCCGAAAGACAGTTTTCATTTGCCAAAAATCGACCAGTTGGTTGACTCCACATCCGGAAATAAACTTTTGAGTTTTATGGACGCATTCTCAGGATACAACCAAATTAAAATGCACCCGGCTGACCAAGATAAAACCAGTTTCATTACTGGGCAGAGCTTATACTGCTACAAGGTGATGCCGTTTGGTTTAAAGAATGCAGGAGCCACATACCAGCGGCTGGTTAACAAACTGTTCAAGCCCGAGATAGGAAGAACGATGGAAGTGTATATCGACGACATGATCACGAAATCCCCAACCACAAAGGGACATCAGGAAGACCTTCGCAAAACCTTCCTCATACTAAGGGAAAACCAGATGCGTTTGAACCCATCTAAATGTGCCTTAACAGCAGGAAAGTTTCTGGGCTTCATGGTTCATAAGAGAGCTATATAAGCCAACCCAGAAAAAATCAAAGCTATCTTGGACCTGGAATCCCCGACCTCGCTCAAACAAGTACAGATTTTGACTAGACGGGTGGCAGCACTCAACAGGTTTATCTCTCGCTCCACCGATAAATGTCTCCCTTTCTTCAAGGCCATCAAACAAGGAAAGAACATGAAATGGAGCCAGGAAAGCGAGCAGGCGTTTCAAGCTTTGAAAGAGTACCTAACAAGCCCCCCTTTGTTAGTCAAGCCGGTTCTCAGAGATGAGCTGTAGATTTACCTGGCTGTATCAGAAACTGCAGTAAGCGGGGCTTTGGCCAAGGATTGTAGCGACGGTTTTCAAATACCCATATACTATGTGAGTCATGCCTTGACCAAATCAGAAAGGAACTACGTTCTCCTGGAGAAGCTCGTTTATGCTCTGGTGATCTCAGCGAGGAAACTCCGTCCCTATTTTCAAGCTCACACAATAGCAGTGGTGACAGACCAACCCCTCCGTCAATTCTTGCAAAGACCAGATGTGTCAGGAAGGCTAGTTTTATGGGCACTAGAGCTCACTCAGTTCGATTTAAAGTATAAGCCCCGGACTATAATTAAGGCACAGGCTTTAGCCGACTTCGTGGCAGAATTCTCAACGATCCCAGACCCAGTTGATCCCTCAGTATCAAACGAGGTCCCTGAAAAGATATCTGAGGTCGAAAATTGGCAGGAGGGTGGCAAGCCATGGATCCTCTTTTCAGACGGAGCATCCGGACGAGCTAGGGGAGGAGCTGGCATAGTTTTGATAGATCCGGAGGGGACTGAATTCTGTCACTGTTTCAAGTTCGAATTTAAAGCTACCAACAACGAAGTGGAATATGAAGCCCTCCTAGCCGGGATAAAGGTAGCCATCGAACTAAAGGCCTACTACCTGCATATCAAGAGCGATTCATTACTTGTTGTAAACCAGGTGACTGGGGTCTACCAGGCAAAGGGAGATAATATGGTTGCCTACTTAAATCTAGCTCGGCTACTGAAAAGCAAATTTAAGGGACTCAAGATCGATCAGGTGCCTCGACACCAAAACCATCGCGCAAATGTTCTGGTTAAAATAGCGGCGAATGGAGGCCAATCCCTGCCAAGAGGAATTCCCCTCCAATTGATCACCCAGCCAAGCATAGCCACAAATGGAGAAATTTGTTCCCTGGATCGCCTACCTTGCTGGATGGACCCAATTGTTGCCTACCTCCTTGAAGGAGAGCTTCCTAAAGAGCCCGACCAAGCCTGAAGAGTTAAGAGACTCTCAGTTCGATATTGTATGGTGGACAGATACCTCTACAGAAGGGGCAGATCCCTTCCCTTACTTAGGTGCTTGCATCCCGATGATGCTAAGTGGGCATTGAGAGAGGTCCACTCTAGGGACTGTAGGAACCACATAGGTGGGGAAGCTCTAGCCTATCAGGTGCTTCGTATGGGGTACTACTAGCCGACCATCCATCAAGATGCAAAGAGTTTTGTGCAATCCTGCGAACCTTGTCAAAGAACCTCGAACTTGAGCCACCAGCCACCCGAGCGACTGTCGTCCCTCAGCTCACCTTACCCCTTTGTCATGTGGGGAATCGACCTAATTGGGCCACTTCCTACCGCTCCTGGATAGATGAAACATGCTATCGTGGCTATCAACTACTTCATAAGATGGGTCGAGGCAGGACCTCTTGCTCGAATATCAGAAAAGAATACAACCAAGCTCATCAAGACTAACATGGTATGCAGGTTCGAGACCCCTCTCATCATTATAGCCGACCTAGGAAAGCAATTCGATAACGCCTGATTCAAAGACTTCTGCAAGGGATTGGGGATCGACCTCAGGCTCGCTTCAGTGGCTCATCCCCAGACTAACTGACTGGTAGAGTCCACCAACAAGACAATCAAGAAACTTCTGAAAAAGAAGCTTCAACAGAGGAAAGGTAAATGGGCCAAAGAGCTACCAGAAGTCCTTTGGGCATACCGGACTACAAAAAGAACAGCTACTGGAGAAACACCTTACTCCCTGTCCTTCGGGGTTGAAGCAGTCCTCTCCATCGAGCATAAATTGACCTCATTCAGGGTACAGCACTTTGAGCCCGAAAGTAATGAAGTCAAGCTCCGGGCTAGTCTAGACCTCTTAGAAGAAAAGCAAGACCGGGTAGCAGAGAAAGTAGCGATCTACTAGAGCAGGATCGCTAGATACTTCAACCAAAAGGTTAGAGCCCGGAAATTCAAGGAAAGGGATCTGGTACTTAGGAAAGTAACACTGAATACTCAGAAAAGGTCGGATGGAGTCTTAAGTCCAAATTGGGAAGGGTCATACTTGATAAAGCTAGTCGTTCGCAATGGAGCTTATAAACTCGAAGACATGGACGGACGACCCATCAACCACACTTGGAATGCAGATCATTTGAAGAAATTCTACCCTTGAAAAGAGTTCTCAAGCAGACCATCCCCACTTAGTTTTCATTACAGGTCCTAATAAAGATGTACTATATCTTCATCATCAATAAAGTCATTTTCCTTTTCTCTTCCATATTTGTCTCCAACTATGTTCAACGTTAGTGACTATACCCTTGTATGGGAATTCGACATAAACCTCTCGAAACCAGGAGATAGCTCGATAGCCCTCCTGATGCCTTGGTCGGGCTACCACTCCCAAGAAGGATCTGAGTGTAAGAACATAGTTGCCTTCCAGATCTCGAGACCAGGAAATAGCTCGATAGCCCTCTTGATGCCTTGGTCGGGCTACTACCCCCAAAAAGGATCTGAGTGTAAGAGCATAGTTGCCTTCCAGATCTCGAGACCAGGAAATAGCTCGATAGCCCTCCTGATGCCTTGGTCGGGCTACCACCCCTAAGAAGGATCTGAGTATAAGAGCATAGTTGCCTTCCAGATCTCGAGACCAGGAAATAGCTCAATAGCCCTCCTAATGCCTTGGTCGAGCTACCACCCCTAAGAAGGATCTGAGTGTAAGAGCATAGTTACCTTCCAGATTTCGAGACCAGGAAATAGCTCGATAACCCTCCTGATGCCTCGGTCGGGCTACCACCCCCAAGAAGGATCTGAGTGTAAGAGCATAGTTACCTTCCAGATCTCGAGACCAGGAAATAACTCGATAGCCCTCCTGATGCCTTGGTCGGGCTACCACCCCCAAGAAGGATCTGAGTGTAAAGGCATAGTTGCCCGCCAGATCTCAAAGACTAGGAAATAGCTAAGTAGCATTCCTGATGTCTTGGTTGGGTTATCGCCCCATATATATATATATAATGTTTGGTTTCGTGTGCAGGATTAAAATCATCATAATTGCCTACACGAATCTTAATTGATGCTACAGAGGCTACTCTAGATACCATTCAAGACCAGAAACAGAATAAAGTTCTCAAAAAGGTGCGTCAATTTATCATTAAGGGCAAGGGGAGCCTATCCCCCGATAAGGCTACATCCAAATGGGGAGCCCAACCCCCGAACTCGGGCTACAAAAAGAAGAAGGAAAAATAAAAAACTGACAATGGCAAAGCAAGGTGCCCACCCTCTTTTCCGGGCAATCAGAGACAAGGCATCCGCTTCAAGCTTTGGGACTATCATGGCTCCCCTCCGCTGGCTCTCCTCCTTCCTGCTGATTCTCAGCATCAACCCCCTCTACAGGGAGCTGTCCATCTGGGTTATCCTCGTCGACCGCTTCTCCATTTAGAGGCTCTATCAGAGGATCATCTGGATCTTCCTCCAAAACTTCATTGATTACATCCATAACTTCAGGAGGAATAGCCGCGTCAAGAAGAGCAGCCAAGGGCCCTATCTGGCTCCTGTCGACCTCCATCTCTGTTAAAGCTGGATCATCAGATGGGCTCCTAACCTCTTCACCAGCTCCTGATCGGTCCTCCTCGGATTGAGAGAGGACATCACTTTGCTGGAAGATTCCCCAGGACCTGAGGGGATAAAAGAAGGAAGATGGAAAGAGGGATCTGACTGAGTGGGCTGCTTCCCAGTTCCTGCTGAGCTAGAGGGGACCACCTTGTAGCCCTCAGGGCGAGATAACTCGGCAGCTTTGAGCATAATTTCCTGCATGTCCCAGCCTGCAATAGCCGATAAATCAAAGGGAGGAGAAAGAGCTTCCGCGGCCTGAAAGGAAGCATAAAAATATTCGTCACTGAAGGAGGTCTCTGTATCAGCTTGCAGTTTGGCCACCTGAGAAATCAGAGACCGGTTCTCGAGGTCCAACTTCTTAGCCTCAGATCTCCAGGAATCCCGCTGCCTAGCCCGTCGGAGAGATTGAAGACGCTCCTGATCAAAAGATTGCTTCATCCTCTCATGATCACAGCGAAGCTCAGCCATCTCGGGCTCGATTTTTCCCTGGCTGGAAGTCACCTCTTCCACTAAAGACCGAGCCTGCTTGAGCAGTTCCCCGGCTTTCTCGGCTTCAGCCTCGGCTTGTACAGCCCGATCATGAAGGAGGGCTACCTGCTGGCCCATCGCGACATTAACCTTAAAGGCCTACAAAATACAGAACCCGAGTTAGAAACTAAACGAATTAACAAAAGTAGCGTGAAGGAAATACAATTACCTCAGCTAAAATAGCAGACCCCTTGGTTATAAGGACGTCCACAGGCATAGAAGCCATCTTAGAGATCCCGCCACCTGGACAGGACGCTATGAACTGATTGAGGCCGGGAGCGGCTGGAAGGAGCCCTCGCGACATCTTTCCCAGAAACCTCCGAGGCTTTGGTTGTTGGAAGCGCCGCGGAATCAGGTGTTTGAGTCAAAGAGGTAGCGACTTTAGCGGCCACGGCCGAGGGGGCAGAAACAGCCGGGCCGACCACCTGGGAGCTTTGCCCAAAGCCCGAAAAGCCCGCGAGGCCAGAGTGGCCATCTTGGACCCATCCGGAGAGACAGAAGAAGCCAGGATAGGTTCGACCCCAGAGGAGGGAAAAGAAGCTCCACCTTGAGGAGAGCGTGAGACGTGTCGGGTGGCTGGCTCCACGACAAAAACTGTGAATAAGCAGATTAAAGAAGAAAATGTTAGAACCAAGCTAAGTAATAAGACGAAGCGACACAAGGATACTTACGAGGAATGGCGTCTGAAATCCGCAGATATTTGTTCACCCTACGAGGGTCAAAAGCTTCAGCGGTAGGGAACTTCGAATTCAGGTAATTCCGGGCTAGAATAGCCTTTAAGACGGGTTCGGACTCAGCAGGCAGGGAGTCCCGGTCCCAGGAGGGCTTGTCACTGAAAGCCGTAGGAACCTCGAATTCATGCCCTTCGATGAAAATCGAGCTCCCCCAGTCATCCCCCGCCAGGATCCATTCTTCTTTCCATGCGGGATCCTTCTTCGTGAAGCACCAGGAACGATGAAATTGAGCTTATTCTTGGCCTTGGCATAGAACTGACCCCGAGAAGCCCCAGACAAGCTCCTAATCTGAAAAAGATAAGCCAGCTCCTCTGCACCTGGCTCCCTCATCACTTTACTCATCTGGCATTGTTCCATACATAACATAAGGAAACCAATCAAATGCCTCCAGAAGCTCGGCGTTAACTGAAGGGGAGCTAGCTGGATGGCGTTTAGAGCCCGTCGAAGGGTCGGATGGAGGGGAAGCCTGACCCCGTTCTCAAGAGCGGTCCATATGGATCTGAAGCACGCCTTTAGGGGGGTTTGAAAAACTCGAAGTTCTTGGAAGGCACCGAAATGGATACACTGTCAGGGATGCCAAACTTTGACCTCAAGCGGTCGATCGACACCGGGTCAACGGTGGAATCTGGGATAACCCAGAAATCGTAGGGAGGGAGCTTCCCCCCAAAGGGACCAGGAGCCGAGACCCGATGCTCCCCCGCAGTGCCACCAGCCGTTTCTTTATCGGAATCATTATCGACGATATCTAGAGGGTGGTCGGGATGATTGGAGAACCCAGTCCCGATAGATACATTCCTACTGGACCGCCGACGTTGTGAGGTGGGCGGGGAATCATCGCCGTCAGAACTCCTCCTAGCCCGCTTCCTCAGACTAAGACTGACGACCTCCTCGCCGTCGAATATGGAATCACTCGAATCACGACTGTTTTTCGACATTATAGAAGACGAAGAATGAAGAAAGAATAGAAGACGAAGAACGAAGAAAGAAGCAAGCTTGGAGGAAAAGTTGTGGAAATATTTCTCAACAAAAAGTTCTTTTAACTCGAGAAGATATGAAGAAGATGAGGAGGAAAACAGATATATATATATATATATAGGCAGGAGGGCAACAGCACAAGTTACCAAGATACTCGTTTGGTAACGGTAAAAAAATCGACTCAGTAACATAACCGGATTAAACTCGAAAGCGGGCTAATCATCTCATGCCACATCATTTACGCAGTTAATAGGGAGATCTCCCCAAGATCCTGGTAACGGTTAAAAATCTCGGGGACTTCCGTAACGTGATCAGATTAATTCGAAGATAAAATAGTCGGTTCACAACACGTCACTCAAATGAAGAAATTTCCCAAAATTTCGGTAACGGTAAAAAGAGGAAGATTTCCTAAATAAAGTGAGAATCTGACCTCAACCCCGAGCTCGACGTCTGGTGTTCAAGTCAGAGGGGACTTCTGTTAATAGCCAAAATTGGCTAAGGACCAAAGGGAAATTTTCCACTTCCTAGACCTGGTTCCATACCCGAAAGTTTCACCTGGAGACCTCTATATCCAGAGCCAAGCTACGATACCACCCCAGGCACTAAGGACGGGCTCCAGAAACATCTGGGATAAAGCCCGGACCCGAGAGCTTCCACCAGGAGACCTCTCTATCCAGGGCCGAACTGCGATACCACCCAGGAACAAGGGCGGGCTCCGGAAACATCCGGGATAGAGCCCGGAACGATCAGACTTAGCCCGCATCATCAAAACTAGAAGCTCCCCGAAGTCAAGGTCATCTCACAAATGCTCAAGAAACTCGTCTGTACCTCGATTGACACAGGAGAATGTCCCTAGAAGGCCGTGAGGTCAGTCGAGGACCACACCTAGCTTCGAAAAAGTCAAGGGAAGCCAGATCTGGCTCCAAGCTGGATGTAACTTCTCAGACATCAAGGTCGAAATACTAATCAACCTCTCTGGTTGATGCACCACACCACATCGTCATGTCCCGCGACTTCTATAAAGATCATACTGAGAGGATACAAGGAATGCATTAAATCATACCTGGAAGCGTTATCTACATACAGAACAAGTAATGAAATCCACAAAAGGAAACAAACTGATCTCCACCACGATACTCTCAATATGGGCGTCAATCCAAAAGTCAATGATATTAACGTAAGAAATCCCGCCCGATAAGGAAGAGACTGAGACAATCACTGAGACAATCAATGGAGAATCAGTCTGTTGACCTACAAACCATGTATAAATAGAAAAGAAAAAAAGAAAGGGAGGAGACTACTATTCGACAGGCATACGACTAACAATCGACCATTTTCCCGAGAGATCTGAGAGAAAAGAGAGAAGAATCTTTGTATTCGTGTACCATGCATGCTAAATAAAAACATTCTTGTTTACTTGTCACTTTATAAACCACTGTTACATATATAAAGAATTTTGGCCACCACCTACGTGGTAGTGGTCTTGAGGGCGTTAATTGAGATTTCTCATCCCGAGCAAAATTTCTGTTAACATCTATGAAAGTTTTTTATAATTCAGTAAAGTCTATAAAAGTCCATGAAATCTGCAGAAGTCATCCACTTAAAAAAGTCATTAAAAGTCGTTTGAAATCCTAATTGAATACACCCTCCTAAGTAATTTATACAAGAGTTTCCCATAAGTTAAGTAATCAATCGCACAATCTTATGCTACAATTAAGCCCATAGAAAATATACAGCAAATCAGACATAATTACAATATTCCTACATTAAGCAGGCTATCTTTATTGAGTAATGCTAGGTTTTCCAATTTTTTTCCTAAATTCCTTCTCAAATTGTACTGGCACGTGACGTGTCAACATCTTATAAATCATGAGATTATGTGATGACTGATGTCATGTTGACACGTCACGTGCCAACACAATTTGAAAAGAAATTTGGGTAAAAATTTAGGAAGCCTATCATTACTCATCTTTATTATATAGGAAGGTCAATGATTCTCAACAATTAGTCCATTAAAAAAAAGACTTGACCATATATTGAACAAGTGGGTTATATGAATTTCTCTGTCTCTTCCAATTTCCAAAATTAGGGGGTATGCATGCATATTCAAAATTGAATGGAGTGTGAAAAGGTGATAGTCTTCTATGGCCACTGTGCATCACTGATATGAAAACAAAATTCAAAGAAAATGATGTTAGCTAGATAACATATATCTTTTTTCTTTCTTTTTTTTGAGTTAAATACCCAGTTGCACAGACACCCCACTTGTAGAAACTTCAATTTCAAATGCAGAAAATTAACTCACAATCACAAATGGCCGTGTGAGTCGTGTGACAATCATTTCAAAAAAAAAAAAAAAAAGTGGTGTGACAATATGGGCCATATATATTCTGATAAAACTACTTAAATTGCAGTTGTTATATCGAAGGCTGTTTAGAGTTTAATTTTCTGAGTCTTTACCAATAAATATAAGCTTCAAATAACATTATATCATCAGTCAAATTTCACAAGAGACTCCGTGTTTGAGTAATAGTATGAGATTATATTATATTAAAAAAAACATTGTAACTGTAAGCCTACGTAATTTTTTATTTTTATTTTTTGTTATGGTTTAGTGATAATTTTGCTAAGGAAAATAGAGCAAGCAATAAAGAGAGAACACAATCACAAGTGCGGAGATAGCATGGACCAATTGGAGATAGTTTATTATATATGTGATGGAAAATAGTTGAGAAAAATTGTGAATTCCTTCACTAAAAGATAACAAATAATGAGGTGTTCAAATATATATCAGTGTAAGTAATTACTGGCTGAGTTTTGGTGCAACTTGACAATAGCTATCTGGGCATTAATATGTGATTACAGCAGTATTCTCGAGTTTGTTTTGTTTTGTTTTGTTTTATATATCTCAAGTTGGAGAAATTACTTTGTAAGCATCTTTCATTATCATGTCGTATGACATGAGAGTCAATGTAATTGTTACTCTTGTCGTAGAAGGTAATTGTCTTTCAAAATGTTGTTTCCTTTATTTGAGGCCAAACGTCGGGTAGGTTGTGTAATTTCCTCATTTAATAAAGGGTTCTTATATATATATATATATATATATATATTATTATTTATATATATGGGGACATAATCAAGATTCATCGCTAAGGGGTTAGAATAGATATTCTTATTAAGTCTCTACTGGAATGAAGAAATTTTAATAATTGAAAAATAAAGATGTACCTAGTAGTTAATAAGGTAAAATTGAAATAATAATGCATACATTTAAAATATACATTTTTGGTGTAAGGCTACTAATAATGTACCAAAGAATTTTTTGAAAAGTTTTAACTCAACTTTAACAAGGTAAGATTGAAATAAATTTAGAGGAGATGAGGTTGGTTAGGTGGTATACCCTTCACACCTACACCACGAGTTGTGGGTTCGAGTTTCCCCTCCCAAAAAAAACCCCGAAATTAGGTAATATTTCAAAAAAAAAATTTGAAATAAATTCCTCATTTGTTAGCTCATACCAAACAAAAAGAACATCAACACGATTTTTACTAAATAACGTATTATATAGTTGTATTTTCATTTGATCAATAATAAACTGGCAGCATTGACATATCCAATATAGTTGTATTTTCAATTGATGTTGCACTTAATTTTTATATCAATACTTTATAATTTTAAAAATAGATTAACCTTAAAATTTTATAAACAAAAAACTATAATAACCTTAAAATTTCAAAACAAAATAAAATATTTAAATTTATATAATTCACAAAAGTATAAATTAGATAAACATTAAAATTTCAAAATCAAATAAATTAATAAAATATATATAATTCATTAATAAATACCTAATTTGAAAACCAAACTTTTTTAGATAAAGAGTTTGTGGTGGGTCAGAAAAAAAAAGGGGACCTTCGGTCCAAGAGGCAGGCCCATTAATTAATCAAAAGACCTTGTTTCAAAGACCTTTAAAGGAGGAAATAAGAAACAAAATGAATTAAAGCCTAATCGTGGCCCAATCAAGGGAACAGACCCAAAAGCGTGACCCACAAGGGTACCTGGCCAAACGAACACGTGGTCAATATCCAATAAAAACAGCCTTAACCATGTCAGACGTTACGTAAATCCCAACGTCTGACAAAGCCCTTAATACAAGATTCAAACGAATCAAAACGGGCATTAAAAGGGCCGATGATCACTCTCATAAATGGGGACGATAGATGAAGGCTCTAGGGTTTTTTCAATATAAATACAAAGTCCCTTCTCCCTTCTCTAAGAAGAGGGTTCTGATTTTCTCAATTCATACGTGAAAGCTCTAAAAACATATGCTCTGCAATTTTCTCCCAATATTAATTAATGCTCCACTATCAAACAAGAGATCGACCCAGTTACTCAAAAAGGTTGATCAATCCAATCCACGATCGATCGATATCAAATCAAGAAACTTCTCAGGTATCAATCTACCAAAGTGATCGAAATACAATATCGACCCAGTCGCAGATCGTTCCACATTGAATCCGGAACCCATCCCAATCAGTTCACTAGATCAATCGATAATCAACGAATAGCTTGACTCGATAAATCGAACAAAACGGTTTGCAATCTCAAACTCATTTTAATTAACTTTTATCTTATCATAAGGACTATTCTATAATTTTATTAATTTTAAATATTTTTTTAAGATGGGTCAGGGTGGGCTTGAGCCCACCTTAGCCCTTTTTATAGTCCGTCTCTGCTAGTATATAAATATATATATATATATATATATATATATATATATTCTTTCTACTGTCAGCTCGTCCTGGTATAAAATATATCAGGACGAATAATGTGGATCACAGATTATGGAGAAGTTTTGACAAATACATACACTTTGAGTCAAAGTATGTAAATCTAATGGTCCACATTTTTCGTCCTAATATATTTTATATCAGAACGAACTGATAATAGAAAATTATAATAAATATATATATATATATATACACACACACTTGTTGATACTGACTTTATAAGTCACGAGGTATAAAATAAGTCTAACGGTCAATTAAGCTACAAAACTAAAAAATAAGGGGTCATTTATTTTTTCCACTTAAAATTTAATGGATCTGAATCATAATTATTAAGTTGTTTTGTTTGTTTTTTTAAGTGGTCAAATAACTTAAAAATACCAAAAAACAACTTAAAATAAAAAGTAAAAAATCTTGACTTTTCACTTAATTGCAAATCACTTAATTGTATTAAATACAATTAAAAATCTTTTCTTCCGATACTATCCCCCATATATAACATATTTTCAATTTCATCATAATTATATACGGTACATAAATCTTTATTTTAATATATTGCTTATTTTAAATAGCTTTAAAAAATAAAAAGAACCCTAATTATTTCACATATTGGTGTTTAATATAAATATTTTATTATGATATTATGGTGATGTGTTTATATATTATTTTTTAAAGTGTTTTGTATGAGTTTTCTTGCTGGCCCTTTTATTTTTTGAAAAAAAAACATTTTCTTTTCTTAGTAAAAATAAAGTTTATTTATAATCGAAGAAGAAGATCATGATCATTTGTGTTCATATATAATTATTATTTTTGGATTGTTTTTATTCCATATTATATGTATAATTGTTTAACATGGGTATAAATGTAAAATTATTTAGTTTCAGACAATTTTACTTTAAAAAACAAACGTGTTGACAATACATTCAGATGTGGGGAAAAAAAAAACCAAACATGTCATTCAGGTTCAGATTTCAAGTCCATATTCAGTCTTCAGAAAAATTCAGGACTATTCAGTTTTCAGACAAAAAAAAACAAACGACCCCTAAGTCTCGTTTACAGAAAATAAGTTTGGAGGCATAAATAAGTTTGAAAGTCACAAACTGTCACGGATGTATAAAAATAAATAAGTCTCGACAACTAAAAAATATGTTTTTTTTATAGTATCTATCTATTCATTTATTTACGACTTGAGAGTTATTTGTTCAAGCCACAAACTCGTCCATTTACCAGCTGAGCTACGACCTTAGGGGTACAACTACAAAATATGTTAGATGTAAACTATGTTTATTTATAATCTTTGTTACCAAACCACATGACAGCAGTCACAACACATTTTTAGTTCCAATAGCAATGAATAAAAATAAATAGGTAGATGATTGGTTTTAAAGGTGAAAAGAAATTTTTGTAAAAACTGAAGGTAAGGAAATCAATTTACTTGGCCTTGCTAGATTTTGTTGGGTCCCTCCAAAGAGTAGTGAATCTTGCTAAATTTTTTGTATATCTCGTTAGATTTCATCTCTATCAGAGGCTTGAATCTGGTTATTTTAGAGGTGTGTTGACGGAAAAAAAAAAGGATGATGATTTTAGAGGTGAGTTGGGATGACGATTTTAGAGGTGAGTTGGGTTGATGATTTGAACGTTAAAGAGATGAAAATGATGTAAAATGTTACGTATTCTAAAAATTTGTGTACAAGTGATTTTATTTATTTATTTATTTTACGTTTTGTCTTGTTGAATCATTTTAATTAAAGATCAAATTTATTTTAAACAGAGATAAAATTATCATTAATAAAAAAAATATTAAAGTGAAGTGTGAAAAATATTTGATGTATTGTCAACAATATTGATATTGTAGTTACTTGAAAACAATCAATATATTGTTCCTTAACATAAAATCTAATCAAAGACTAGTGATTTAAATAAATATATCTTTCTTTGGATACTTCCATGTCGGAATGTTTCCACTTCATTTAATTTTCATGACAATTTTGTTTGTAATAATCTCCGTTCACAATAGGTCCATACCAATTGTTTAACGGAAAAGACGCTCATTCAATATGGTAATATCTCATATTCGAGTTGCCGCCTATATGATAATAATAACAATAATATTAATAAAATCAAACCATTCCATGTTGCTCAAACAAATGTTTGTTTGTTTTTTTCTTTTAGATTATGCTGCAGCAGAAGATGACTTACAGTCTTACATGATCATGTCATGTATAACATTTGTATAATTCACAAATTAGTTCATACATGTGGACTTGTTGCAGTTTCAAGTTTCTAAATTTGGCTCTCATAGTTGTTGTTTTTTATATAAATTTTTTTTGAAAGGTATTTAAAAAGGGTGCCAATATTGAGTCATATAAATATATGATAAGCAAACCCATATTGTAATAAAAAATTTAATTACAAAAATATCCCAATAGAAATTTACCAATAAGGACAAATTAGTTTAATTAAAAATAAACCAAATATTATGTACACTCATTAATTACACACATATCTTAGACCTCTCTTTATTAAAAAAAAAAAACTTATAATGAACCCTAGTTTATAAATAATTAGCATTAGGTCATATCTTGAGCTTTTCTTGTTGAATAACATAATATGTAAGAGATGATCCGATAGATATACATAGATATATATATGAATATCCTGAAATTTTTAAAGATGATACCAAAAAGATTTTTTTGTTTGTTTAAAATAGATGTGAACTTCATTAAGTGGGGTGATCCTTAGTGTTTTTGTTATATGGTTTGGTTTTATGTTTGGGGTTTTGTGCGTGTATGTTCCCATGTTCTTTGGTTCTTGCTCTGTGCCTGTTGTCGGTGGTATTTGTGGCTGAGTGTGACTGTTTTTGCTTTCCCTTTTGTTGCTCTATTTTCAGTTGGCCGTGTGGTTTGTAGTTTTTGGTTTATTGTTGTTTTTATATGAATAAAGCTAGCCGTTACAAAAATAAATTTATGTGAACTTTTTGATTCCATATTTTTTTTATCTAAAACTTAGATGAACTTTGGTTTTTTTTTTTAAGAGAACTCTGTTTTTTTATTGTGTTTTTTTTTTTTTGCTTACTGAGTTCTTAAGCATTTAAAGCATCAAGCCTTGTATTATATCAAAAGATTTGTATTTATTTTTATTTTCGAACTTAGAGAATTTAAGAATTTATCATTTATGAAATCGGGTGTGTTAATAACTCAAGAGTGTTTATAAATAAAATATACTAAAATGAACACAAATAAGGGTATTATTGGTATTAAGATGAGTATTTATAGTAATGATTTAATTTTAAATTTTAGACATTGTTGTATATAAAAATATGGATGTGCTTATCATATATATGGTTGTCAATATCTGTATCCATTTAAAAATAATAATAATATATAAAACAATTGTTTGAAAGATTTGCTGACTGAACCGGTGTCACCCCATGGATTATTTGAAGAGAGGTTTTTTCAAAATAAAAGACAGAGACAGGATAGGCTTTGTGTGTATTTTTGCATGGGCTAACTTCGGCTTTGCCAAAATAAAGACTTTGTCCAATTATTTTCTTTGTAAATTTCATCTTCAATTTAGAGTAAGGATGGCCATTTCCTCCATAGGACCCCACCCTTACAGGGCCCCACCCTCATTTGGGATAAATTTTACTCCTAAAACCTAAGTGGGGGTGGGGGAACCTACCCCACCCCCATTTTCCCATTCATTCATTTTTTTTAAATCGGGGTAGGGGTGGGGTCCCATTTCCCCATATATATTTATATTTTTACAATTTTACTACCTTGAAATTGAAATTGTTTAGTTTTTTGTGTCTTCCGATATTTTGGATTGATCAAAGGTTTTAAATTTGGTTAGACTTTTATGTGTAATATTATACTATTATAGTTATTTGTATTAATTTTGGATTAAATTAAATCAATTATATATTTTAGATTATTTATTAGATTGGATATTGAAACAAGGTGAATCGAACGATTATAATAATCGAATTTTGAATCCCAAATTTTAAATTCTTGATTTTAAATTGAAAAATATTATAGTTGTAAATTAGAGAAATGGAGAACAGGATGGGGGCAGGAGAACCTCCCCCCAATCACCCTCACCCTCACTTTTCCCAAATAGGGTTTAGGGTCGGGATAGGGGAAGGTTTTAGGAATGAGGATAGGGTAGGGTAGGGTAGGGTAGGGTAAGGTGGGGTGGGGGGGACCCTCCCCTCCCCAATGGGCCCCACATCCATCCCTACATTAGAGACAATTTTATCTTTGTAAATTTTCAAAATCATATAATGCCAAGTGATTATAGTGCAATCCATAAAATCTTTTATATATATATATATATATATATAATTTTTCTGTTACAAAAATATCCTTAATTAAAATAACGAATAACGATAATTTTATAATTTATCTTCATTTTCCGATTAGTAAGTGAGGATAATCGATGAGATGAGATTGGTCCGGTGATATACATATCACAACTACGTACATCAAGATGTTGTGAATTCGAGTCATTTCCCCCTTCCCAAATTCCGAATTTATATAATATTAAAAAAAAATTGAGGATGAATCAATGAGACAATATCAGCAATCACTTCAAAATTTAGTTTTATCTCCTTTGTAGTTTGCATGCAGTCTACATTATCCCATTTAGGCTTGTAAATTGAAGAACAAATCATGCAAATTGTTGTCTAGTTTTTTGGGGGAGTTTAGCTTGAAGCTTTGCAAGTCATTGAGGTGAGAAATGATAGTGGAATTAGGCAGGTAGGTTCAGTGAAGAGATCAAGGTATCAAACTTTTGGAGAGAGAAATGCCATAGCTCTAAGCCTTGTTTAGATGCCTGTTTCCATGTCCAGAAACACAAGAAGAAAATTTGCCAAAATCTCACAAAGAAATTAAAAAGATGGGGTCAAATTTCTATACACAGTAGAAACTAGAAAGAAAAGAAGTTCTAAAAGAATAAAGTGTTATAAATGTGCAAAAATTGAAACCCATTGAAACACAGGAGAATTAATAGCTTTTTTTCTTCCTGATACTAACATGTTTCTTTCCAAGTTTAATAGTGGGTATATTAATTAATTGTGTGTACAAATAAGTATTGAAGGAGAGAATGAAGTTTTAACTCAAAGTCTGAGTCAAATTATTGAAGGAAACAAAATAAAAGGATGTTGTAGCTCTAAGTAAAACTTAGTAGGCTGTATCAAACACAATCTTCCCAAGAATAGGGAAGCTACAAAAACAAAAGACGCTTAGAAAATCCTTCAGAGTTCTAAGAAAGTACAAATTTACAAACCATTAAATTCAAAAAATGTTATAAGAGAGTTTACAAATATAAGTGTAATGTCTTTTTTTTTTGTTGGCTTGATTACGTGATCAAAACACTCTTTGGTTGTAATTGGTAGCTGATTAAGTTTGTAGTTGCTTGGAATGGCTTCTCTCGAAGATACGTTGGACTCAAGCAACATCTTCAACTCTCCAAGATGTTTGAAAAAGGTACTTAACTCTGAATTCACGAGTTTTCAACTCTTAAGAAAACACAAGTTGACACATACACTAACATGATTGTGCATGTTAGGTTTTTTGGCTTGTATTTCCAAATAAACCCAATGTTAACCAAATGGAACTCAACTAATGTGAAAGAGGAAACTTTCTGAAAACATGGGTAACGTGTAGAAGTCAGTATTCTTGTTTAGGGAAGATTTGGAAGCATGAAGATTCGTTGAAGAAAGAAAATCCGGGAAGAACCGTGGTGTAGACCTCGATTCAAGCAAGGTGCGTGGACCGGGGCACAGGGAGAAGTCGAGTCCAGTGGGTTCAGTGTGACCGAGGTAAAAGACTCAAACCACAGTATTCTGAGCGGTCATTTCCAGAAGGAATTCCACGGTACCGGCGCAGGCTGTAGACTGCGGCCCAGACTCCGGTAATGGCAAAAGTTGTGTGAAACAGGAAAACGAACGGAATAAGAGATCTTCTGTGGAAAAGGAAAGGAGTTTCTCTTTGTGCTAAACAGGAAATTCTTAAGCGTAAAGGAGTAAGATTTTGTGTGGATTAGGAAGACTTATGTAACACCAGAGAGTGAATTTGATCCGGGGGAGACCCCATGGGAATATCTGGGGAGGGATCTAGTGAATATTTGGGGATCGAGGCGAGAGATTCGTCGATGATATTTAAGGGAGACCTAGTGGGATATTCGGGGGAGGGGGGTGTACTCGAAGGAGGACCTGATAAGCGTTGTGAGCTGAGAGCTAGGATGTAAGCTTGGTTGTGAGCTTAGATGCTCGGTAAGACTCGGCTGTTTAGGGTTTGGGGTAAGACCCTAATTTTTGTTTCCTTCTTTATTAGTAGTAGTAATAATAATATAAATAGAAACGTATTTTGGCAATAAACTAGATCAGTGATTGATTATCCAGTATTATTACAAGTCAATTCCATGAGATTTGAAATAAGTCAATTTCCACATTTAAAGTGATTTGAAATAAGTTAATTTCCACATTTAGAGTGATTTGAAATAAGTCGATTTCTACATTTAGAGTGATTTGAAATAAGTCAATTTCTACATTTAAAGTAATTTGAAATAAGTTAATTTCCACATTTAGAGTGATTTGAAATAAGTCAATTTTCATATTTAGAGTGATTTGAAATAAGTCAATTTCCATATTTATAGTGATTTGAAATAAGTCAATTGGGGGGGTGACCCGATAAGCGTTGTGAGCTGAGAGCTAGGATGTAAGCTCGGTTGTGAGCTTGGATGCTCGGTAAGACTCGGCTGTTTGGGGTTTGGTGTAAGACCCTAATTTTTGTTTCCTTCTTTATTAGTAGTAATAATAATAATAATATAAATAGAAACGTATTTTGGCAATAAACCAGATCAGTGATTGATTATCCAGTATTACTACAAGTCAATTCCATGAGATTTGAAATAAATCAATTTCCACATTTAGAGTGTTTGAAATAAATCAATTTCCACATTTAGAGTATTTGAAATAAATCAATTTCCACATTTAGAGTGTTTGAAATAAATTAATTTCCACATTTAGAGTGATTTGAAATAAGTCAATTTCTATATTTAGAGTGATTTGAAATGAGTTAATTTCTACATTTAAAGTGATTTGAAATAAGTTAATGTCCACATTTAGAGTGATTTGAAATAAGTCGATTTCCATATTTAAAGTGATTTGAAATAAGTTAATTTTCACATTTATAGTGATTTGAAATAAGTCAATTTCCATATTTAGAGTGATTTGAAATAAGTCAATTTCCACATTTAGAATGATTTGAAATAAGTCAATTCCATATTTAAAAAGATTTGAATATTTTAGCAAAATTCAGTGGAATTGTTTATCTTCATTATTTTTTTTAATTATTCATATGTGTATAGATATATTTGCATAGTAATATCAACTAAATGCTTTCATACAAAAACCTTCACTTTTCTACCCTAGTTTCCCTACCAAAAGATCATAACAAAATAAAATCAATGAAAAGTATCAATTCCATTTTACCTTTACTCTGAAACTCTTTGAAGGTACAAGTTCTTGAACTTTGTTTCATTTTTAATTTTGATTAAAGCTTTTGTCTTTTTCATACTCTTTTATTTTCTTTTAACACAAAACATATTATCAACAAAATTTAGGCCTCTAACAATTGCTCAACTTTAGTTTATGGAGATGTTTTAATGCATGGATTTTGGAGTGCATGAAATAGAATTATACATGAAGCTCTATAATTAATTGCTGGAATTTTTGGAGTTCATTAAACAGTTCAAGTTTGAATGTTAGTGTATGTTGAAATTGTGATCTGTTTTAATACCAGTGAAGCAACTTACTATTTTGTTTATTTTAGTTATATTTGTAGGTTTCAATTGATGCTGAATTTTGGTATGAGAATAGTAGACATATATCTCTACTTGTGTTATAATTTTCGGAATTTTTGGTGGTGTTAATCGTAGGGAGATTTTAATTCTAAATCGATTACATATACAAATTTTCTGAATCATCAAACTGACCTTATTGTATTGGAGTAATTTTAAATTAAAATTGGGGATGTATTTAAGTTTTATTTTCGGTTTTATGATTTTAGAGGCATAATTGAAACAGAATATAAATTGTCGTGAATTTTGGTGTTATATAAGTATTTTAATTCTTTGAGTATATTTGATGTTTAAGTAATGATATTTAGGTTGACAGTCATGAGCGTTTGGTGTTATAGGAATTTTAATTCTCAAAATAAGGTAGCTAAAATTCTAATTTTTGGTATAAGGATAAAGTACCGATATGTTAGTCTATAAATAAAGTTTTGGAATTTTTTGTGGCATGTAGGATTGTTAAACATTTATACAAAGTCTGATTGGAGGATCGAAATTTATGCTGTCAGGATTGATCCTTGTATGTTTATAGAGATTTATAGATGTTTGATAAAATTATGGTATTTTGATGGAACTTAGTAATCTGATATTTGGATTTATTGACTAAGGTTTGCAATTTTTCGAGGCCTTTAAGATTTTCGAATCACTAACGTTTGAGCATTAAAATCTGTTTTTCTGAAATCTCTTCATGAAAATGAATAAAAAATGTAATTACAAAGTTAAGGTAGATTTCTTTTATTTGGCTGGTTTAATTGAGGGATTATATTCTATATGTTTAGGTTCCTCTCGTAATTTCCCAATATCGTTAGTGAAACCTTAAACTTGCTATCATCGGAGGTAAGTAGATTTTCATTTTTGCATATTATGTAATTGGACAAATGTTTTTTTAGAAAACAAATTTATTTATCATATTATTATGTTCTGAAATATTTTAATATAAACGTTTATATATGTATATAAACTCATTTTCCTACTTAGTCTTTACTTACATATTTGTTACTTAATTCTTTTTGAATAAGTTTTACCCTTACTAGACCTTTTTGCTTAAATGTTTAAATGTTTGGTCCTTTTATGATTTAGTAATGCAAATGTATTGTCATATATGTGTGTGTATATATATATATATATATATATATATATATATATATTGAAAGTAATATTTTAGCTTAACGTCAGTAGTAAATGAAATGTGAAATGAAATGTTAATCACTGGTGATAATGTAAATGTAGCGCGCGCGACAAATGAAATGTTATGATTTTAGTCTTGTACCAATTTCTGAAATTTAAATGGCCGGGTCACCAGGGATATTGGTGACACTACTTGACTTGAGCTTATTTTTATGAAATGTTATTAATCGTTATCGAACATTGAAAATGTTAGCTTTGCAAGTTTTACTTGTATTTAAAAATGTTACTTTTGCAATTTTTAATTGTATATGAATATTTGAAAATTTAAGTACTATTTAACGTTATTGAAAATTTCATAAATGTTTTCAATTACATATTATGCAATACTTATTGAGTTGACAGCTCACCCCTTGTCATTTAACATTTTGCAGACTAAGTATCTTAGAAGCTGTGCGCTATGGCGATAGACTTTCAGGAGTTGGAAGTTATTGAGATTTTATGTACTGTTTTTTTTTCTTTGTTTTGTTACCTAGCATTTGAGTTTAGGTGCTCGGTATTGTTTTATTTTCCTTTAGAATGTTTTGAACTTTATTATTGGATTTAATTGGAGATATGTTTTCATTTTAGAATGGTTTATTTGGAGAAATTCAATAAGCAGTAGTTTCTTTTGGGTGAAGTAATTAATAATTTATGACTTAACATTCCGAATCAAAGTGTTTAATTACTCTTTGAGTTTTTGGGTGTTACATTTGAGGTTAGAGAGGGAATCCTAGAGTGTGTGGTTGTACAAATTTACTACATAATGGATTATTTCTCTATCGTCCTGACGATTCATGGTTTTTTCATTGATTTAAGGTTTCCACGTATATATTGTGTTCATGTGGGATTGAGTTATTTTCTCTCATCTTGTTTTTCTACTGATAGACGTTATTTGTTACATTGGTGATTATTAGGTCTGCGCTTCTGCGGTCATCGACTTTTCCTAACAACTGGTACATGAGTAGTGCTGGTGTTTGCTAACAGTGCATTCATTTAGCAAGTCATATCTTAAGTATTTTTCATGTTACATTTGATTAGGAATGCATTTAGGAAGTGTTGTGTGTTAATTGAAAAGATTTAATAGTTTTGATTCATACTTGTGAAACTTTAGTTTTTCGGAAAATTGACATTTCAAAGTTTAAGTGACTATAAGTTTTTTCCAAGACCTCTAAATCATGATTTGTCAATTTTTATAGAGAATTGACATCTCTACCTTTCCAGTGATATTTTATTCGAATGATTTTAACATCATCATGAAAGTGGGCATTGAAATAGAGGATGACAGTCATTGCCACTCAAACTGTGAGGACTGAGACTTCACTAGTGGAAGCGGTGAAAACCAAGCCCCCACCTTCCAGTGGTGCTCTTATCACTTGAGCGGTGATGCACGTTGCTTTAATAGTGGTTCTTACGCAAAACAGGGATTGTTTTGCATGTTTTCCGTATGGTTTCCACTTTGATTTTATAATTTTCCATTGATTCCAATGTTAAAACTTGATTTTTGGTGTTTAAATTACATGTTTTCAAATTCTTTTCAACTTAGAAAAACTAGAATGTTTACAAAACCTTTTCAAATTGGGAAAACAAAAATGAACATTTTCAAATCCTTTTTAAAGTGGGAAAACTAACTTCATTGTTTTCAAATCTTTTTCAAAGTAAAAAAACTAAATTGATGGTTTTTAAATCCTTTATTTTTGAGATGCATGGTGGAGCTCCAACTCGTTTTTTTTTTCCTTTCATTTTTAATTTTTAATTTTTTTTATTATAAAAAAAGTGATGCGTTTTACATTTTTATTGGATTACAAAAGTTAGGTTAAATTTCAAAAGGTTAGAGGGTAAAATCGTACTTTTAAACCATAACATTAAAGTTAATGGTAAAATAGTCGATTTATGTATTATATCATGTTTGACCATCAAATATTTGACCAAACATACATATTTGATGTATTTGAGCAAAGTTAGGGACCACTAGTACCATAAAAGCAAACATGAAAATAGATTAAATAAGTAACCGAGGATATTTTAGTGATTTCATATTAATAATGTGGTCAACGGTTAGAAGGGATGGAAGTCAACTACCGTAGGGGATGTCCATGCAATTATGAGAGGAAGTTTCAAATATGTTTAATTAGATCAAATATAAGGGATTTTAGGCAACGTGCCCACATACTGTATACTGTATATATTTTGCCCTTATTACCTTATATGAAAAATAAAATGGTTAAATTCAAAAGTTCCCTTGTACTTTTAACTATTATTGAATAGGTAGAAACAAAATGCATTTATTTAAAAATCTCTCCTAGAATTGAACACCGTTATTGTTTTGTTAGTTTAAATTTTGTTTGACCATGAAAAGACTGTTATGAACTTATGCCCTTTAAATGGAAAGTTTGCCCTATCTAAAAAATGCTTGAAAAAAATATATCAATAAATATTATATATATATATATAATTTTTTTATATAAAAACAAAATTCATCTGCATCAACACAAAATCTAGATTGTAACATAGTAAAAATAAAAAATAATTAAAACTCGGCGGCTGATGGTCCAACGACCTTTGCTGCCCGTAACAAACTAATTATTTTACTTTTTAATTTACTTTTTTTGTGATTTGGATTTGTGAGTAGATATGGATATATTTTATTTTTATAAATATTTAGTGTTTAAATATTTTTCTAAAAAATAATATTTTATTTTTATATATTTATTTCAAATAGAATAAACTTTTAATTTGAAGGGCATACAGTTTTTTCCATGGTCAAACCAAAGAAAACTAACATAACTATAACGGTGTTAGATTCCAGGGAAGGTTTTTGATTAAATTCATATCTCTCTACCCATCTAACAATAGTTAAAATTACATGGGAGGTTTATGAATTTAACCCAAAATAAAAGGTCATAAATGTAAATTTGCATATTTTTAAAATTCCTGAAGAAAAAAATATTTATTAAAAAAATAAAACCTGTCCGGTTTCAACTTTCAACTATAAAACCATGTCCATACTTCATTGTGTTCTCTGCTCTTGGCCATTTCAATTTCATAGGGGTTTTTTTTTTTTTTTTTCTCTTTTTTATCTTTTTCCAACAATTCTCAAAATTTTCATAGCTTAATTTCGTAACAATATATTGAACAAAATAACAAATAAACACAACCACGAACCCTGCAACTAGGGTTTCGTCTAATTTTTATTTCTATTTTAAAATAGAATCAACTTTGTTGTTGTTGTTGTTGTTGTTGTTGTTGTTTACTATAGATTTTAGTGTGAGCAAATGTTGTTTAGTTCAATTGCCAATTAGTCTTTATATTGAAGCTGACCCGATTTTGTTGATACGATAAAACAAGATTGTTTAGCTGTTTGTATGTTGAAATTGTGATCTTTTGATATTTGTTTTTGAAGGAAAAACAAAATTTTTGAATTGAAATTTGTATTGAGAGAGTGAGAGATGGAGAAGAAAAAGGTGGCAGTGCCGTTAGTTTGTCACGGGCATTCACGGCCAGTCGTCGATTTGTTCTATAGTCCTATCACTCCAGATGGCTTCTTTCTCATCAGTGCCAGCAAGGGTGAGTTGTCGTTTTCAATTTTCTTCACTGTCAAAATTAAGATTCGTTTTCTTATTTATTCAATGACTTTTAATGTTGCATTGTTTTTTATTTGATTGCCTATGATTGTATTCTGTGATAACAATGGGATTTTTTTGGATAATCACATGATTTTTGAAGTTGGGTTTTATCTAAACTATCGTTTATTGGTCATTCTGCTATATGTATATACATTATGTTCTGTTGAGTCATTGAGTATTGATTTGGGGTTTCGTTGAACTGTTGTTTGATGATTTAATGTTATTTTGGTCTCAAATCGGCTCTCTTCGAATAGTCGATTAGTGATCATGACATTTAAGTCTGAATTTAGTTTTATTGGGTATTTTTTTTAGGTGGTCATCTAGACAGTGCATATGGTGAGTTCAGTTTTCATTGGAAAGTTGTTTAGTTATAATGTTGTTACAATGGTACTTATAACCATTCATTTGCTTCCTGTGACATTAGTTTTGTTACTTTTGCATTTGGTTTAACTGAACAGTCATGTAGCAATCATTTTGGATTTTATTAGTGTACAGTCTATAGACATGGATTTGATATATTAATGTGAACAGACTGGCCATTTAGTAATTTTTGGGTATGTTCTGGTCTAGAACTGTGTTCTTACTTAAATCAGTTTATTCATGAGAAATGATGATACATGTGGATGAATACTAATAAAATCTGTAGTGCATAACTTCGTTTGCATACTACATTTTAACTTGAAAATGATGTTCTTTAAAACTCAGATTCTAGTCCAATGTTGAGAAATGGGGAGACTGGGGATTGGATTGGTACCTTTGAAGGTCATAAAGGTGCAGTGTGGAGTTGCGGCCTGGACACTAATGCTTTATATGCTGCATCTGGCTCTGCTGATTTTACTGCGTGAGTTGGGCTCTTTCTTGTTAAAATATTGTTTAATTTGAAACTCATTTGCTACAGTTATTTGGTTGCCTATGGAAAATTGGTGTGTGTTTTCTTAGTCTCTATAACATTCTAATCTATGACAAGATAGCTTGATGATTCATTTTGCAACCTTAAACTGAATTATAAGATATATACATATTTGTTAGGAGTTAATCAATAAAAACTGAATTAACTATATTGCTTGATAATTGTATCTTACAATCCACTATTTTAGTTAAGTAATGTATAGTAGATTAAAGCCATTGTTCAATGAAGACATTACTTAACAATTAATTTTATTGCTGTGTAAAAATGTATTATCAAACTACCCGAGACTAACACATTTTTTTCAGGAAAATGTTTCATCAAGGAATATAAACTCCCAAAATGAAAAATAAACATGCCCTAATTGATCTGTGAAATGATATGTGCAATGTGTTTAACTTCTCAAACTATATTGTGTGCTGGTGGGTGTTTCATATTGCCCGTTTTCGAATATGCATGATGTCGTGTATGCCACATTACAAAATTTTGACAAGTTACTAAAAAACGTCTACTAATAAACTCTATTGGATGCTATTTATTGTAAGAAATTATTTTGTATACTCTGGTATCGAGTGTTTTTATGGCTTTTTGCTTATTCTACAAGCACTTTGTTTTAATTTTGAACTACTGAGAAGATTCATTTTTTAGATAATTCATCAATTGCTATTTGTTATTACTATATATTGCCTCTATCTCTAACAGGAAATTATGGAATGCATTGACTGGGGATGAGTTGCACTCTTTCGATCACAAGCATATTGTTCGAACATGTGCTTTTTCAGAGGTGGATTTAATTCTTTTTGCCTTTTGAGCCTTAATCTTTTTCTTGTATCTAATATCTGGACTCTGTCTATTATGCTGTTTAATGAATTCAAGGAGAATTTTTTTTTTTGTGAAATTCAGATAAACCTTGTATATTATGCATGTAAGCATATATTTTAATAGATAGATGTTGTCGTATTGCAGGTTGCAGTAAATAACTGCATGTTCTTCTTTTTAATCATTTAAAAGGTCTTCAGAGTGTCCAAGTTATTGAGTGACTGAAATTATTTTAATTAGCTAATATTTTGCACATCAGAATTTTTAAGCTTAATTAAACCAGTAGATGGTAAATTTTGATTTGAAATTAACGGAGACGTGTCTTGTCATCAGGAATTCTTAGACTCTTTTCATTTCTATGTATTTTGGTGCACTAGGACATTCAAATCTAGTCTAGATGTTATTGTGAAAGATGGATCCAGTTTGTACTGTTTTGAGGGACCTCTAGATCCTTAATATTCTCTCCATCAGTATTTAACATTGTTTGTTCTTACTGTTTAAGATGGCTTTGAAAATTTGGAGTTAATCTTTGTTTTCCTTCTCTCTTTTTGTTATTTAGTTAAATCTCTTTTCCTCCTGTGTGCTATTGATCAAATCTTGGATTTTATAAAAAAACGATTGCTTGGATCTGAATTTGTGAAATTTTGTTCTCTTAACATTATTTATCTTGCTTGCCGTATGCAATATATTGAATGTAATTGTTCTTGTGTGCGCAGGACGCCCACTGTCTACTCACTGGTGGATTTGAGAAATTACTTCGTATATATGATTTGAATCGTCCAGATGCACCTCCAAGAGAAGTTGACAACTCTCCTGGCTCAATCAGAACTGTTGCATGGCTTCACAGTGACCAGACCATATTAAGTTCCTGTTCTGATATTGGTGGTGTGAGGTATGATGGGTGATCAAAATGATGATCATTTTGTTTTTAGTTTCTTTAATTTATTTATTTGATTTTGAATTGGATTTAACATTCAAGTTGTTGGTTTGAGCCACTTAAGGTATGAAGTAAGATTATTCTGTGATGCTCAAATGCAGAATATTATGTGCTAGTATTCTATCGAAATAAAGTGAGCACTCTTTCTACATGACCAAAATGTTTTACACATGATACACTAGCCAGAAGCATAAAGGTTAATATTTAGCAGAATCTAGGAAATAGAAGAAAAGAAAAGCTTTATGTAGAATATGTCTGTCAGCTATACTTTAACTGAGTCTAATGTGATGGAGTTGGTGTTATTCTGTGACCTTCTCAATGCATATTTATGTATTCTGGTTTGTTGGTTATGAAGCAAGTAAAAAACAAGAAGTAGGAAATATTACTCTTAAACCAGGCTCTGTTCAAATTTTAGATGGGCCAGGAAACCTAAGTTAGGAATGTGGGCTCACCCCAATGAATATGTCTGCTATCAGAAATTCAGATACTAGACTTCAGCCTGGAACTTGTACAACAACAGTTTGGTTTTGTAACTAGATTTTAAATGATTAAATGATATGCAGTGCACTTGATTCATGTTATTACTTTGGAATTGTTTCTTGAACTGGAATCTCTTTGACCGAGTTCATGTTTAAGTATTAATCTTATTACTCTTCTCTTCAATTTGGTTGGAAGTAATCTATTCTTCTTTTTGATTTTGGCGTATTGTTGAAATTATGGTTGCATGAATCTTCTATATAGTTTTCTTTTCTTGCAGCATCTATTTACTTAGCGCCACTTGGTTGGTGGTTTTGCAGGTTATGGGATTTAAGAAGTGGTAAAATAGTTCAAACACTAGAAACCAAATCACCTGTAACTAGTGCTGAAGTTAGCCAGGATGGTCGCTATATAACTACAGCAGATGGTTCTACTGTTAATTTTTGGGATGCAAATCAGTAAGTTCTTAACAGGATAGTTTGTTACTCTTGCTAGTTTTGGAGCCTTGACTCATATAGTTCTTGCCTGTTTATATTTCAGTTTTGGATTGGTGAAGAGCTACAACATGCCCTGCAATGTAGAATCGGCTTCATTGGAACCAAAACATGGAAATAAGTTTGTCGCCGGAGGAGAAGACATGTGGGTCCATGTTTTTGATTTCCATACAGGAGAACAGATTGGTAGGTTCTTCTAAATTGGTACAACGGATGAATATGTCAAATTCTTTTTTTTCAGAATTCAAATTCTTAAGTCGCTAGAATGAATCTTCTTTTACTGTCTATGAATGGGGGAGTTTAGGTTTCTTGCACCGCCGTCTTAATAGTTAGTGCCTTGTTAAACTGACTTTGATGATAGCATATAGCTGTTCTTTTAAAGTGGTCTTTGACTGCTGCATCTAGATGCTTTATAATACCTTTTTGCTGTCACAGCATCATCTACTTCAGTGCCATTACTAACTAATGATTAGGATTTGTTAAATTTTTTACTGTCTTTTAGCAGAAAGAACTCAAGAAGGATACAAAACATCATTTAGCAATATAAACAATAAATGTATCTGGCTTGGAGTCTCAAATTAGAAAAATGATGAGTCGCATATGGAAAGCAAAGTTTTACATAAATGCTTCCTTTATATTGTGAAAAGCGGCAGACTGTTGTGATTTTTGATATTTGTTTTTGGATTTTTAGGCTGTAATTATATTTTTAGTTCTGCAACATGTATGTAGGATGCAACAAAGGTCACCATGGTCCTGTCCACTGTGTACGGTTTGCCCCTGGAGGAGAATCGTTTGCCTCAGGATCTGAAGATGGCACAATTAGAATATGGCAGATTAGCCCTGCAAGTCAAGAAGAGAATGATACACATCCCGGAAACGGGCCAACTGAGAAAGTAAAGGTTTCAGCCGATGAGGTTACACATAAGATCGAGGGCTTTCATATAGGCAAAGAAGGGGATGCCGAAGAGAAAGAGAAGGTCTTGGACACATAAACCCGACTTTGAGATTAATTTAAACTGTTTGATCTGTTTTGCACTCTGCTTTCATTGAAAGGGCAAGAGTGTGTGTGTGTGTGTGTTTTTGGTTATAGTCCTGTGAAAATAGAAAGGACTTCCCATTTCATAGTTTGTTGCTGTGATATTAAAATGATCTTTTGGTCATCTTTTTAATGCCTTTGTTGTTGTGGGGCCCTTGTTTTCCACATTCAAAATACACTCATTTTTCATGGTGCTATGCACAAGTTTATAGAATGTAGTCTGTGTAATGGATTATAGCTGTTTCCATTTTCTTCATTTAGGCTTGTGATTGTTTCCTCTTGTACGTGATTTTATCTTTATGGTGAAAAATAATTTGCCACTTAAAAGTTAAAAGTCACTTGCAGTTTATCTTAATGTTACTATAATAAAGCAGTCATGAAATTTTATTTTATATGTTCTTTAAAACCTATTATTTGACAAGCCATGGAATTCATATTGAGAAATTGCTGGTGTATATTGATTTCATGATTTATTTTTATTTTTTTTTTAAAGAAAGGTGCTCTAGCTTCTCAAATTGAAGCAATTGATTCAACTCATATGTTACTAATTAAATTGATATTGCACAAGTTTGAGATGGTTGACATTATTTTTTTTTCTATACAATAAAGGGTTTTTAGCAAAATTGCCCTATTTTAGGGACTGAATTGCAAATCTGCCCTAAGATCCAAATTAATTGCAAATCTACCCTAAAATGACCTCAATACCCTTATCATAACTACACCCTTATTTACTAACTATATTAATTACATTTACTAACCACCAACCAACCATTTACCAACCCTTAAAAAAAACTAAAAATTTACCAACAACTAATCTTTTTTTTATCTCTACACCATCTAACATTTTTTTTCTCTACATCATCTAACATTTTTTTTTCTCTACATCACATTTCATTTTCATGTTTGAAGTTTTAAAAACATTGGAGAATGGTTTGAAGTTGTTTGAAAGGGTAAGTATTACTTTATAAAATAATTTTTCCACCCTCCCAATTTTGTTCTTTTAATCCAAAAACGGTTTTTAAAGTTTTGAAAAACCATTGGGTCGGGGTGGCCCGATGTCGAGCACCCCATCCCAATGAAAAATTCCATCTGGATGGGGTGGCCCGACGTGGTGCCCGACGTCGGGCCACCCGACCCGATGGTTTTTCAAAACTTTAAAAACAGTTTTTGGATTAAAAGAACAAAATTTGGAGGGTGGAAAAATTATTTTATAAAGTAATACTTACCCTTTCAAACAACTTCAAACCATTCTCTAATGTTTTTAAAACTTCAAACATGAAAATGAAATGTGATGTAGAGAAAAAAAAATGTTAGATGATGTAGAGAAAAAAAATGTTAGATGGTGTAGAGATAAAAAAAAGGTTAGTTATTGGTAATTTTTTAGTTTTTTTTTAAGGGTTGGTAAATGGTTGGTTGGTGGTTAGTAAATGTAATTAATATAGTTAGTAAATAGGGTGTAGTTATGATAAGGGTATTGAGGTCATTTCAGGGTAGTTTTGCAAATAATTTGGATCTTAGGGCAGATTTGCAATTCAGTCCCTAAAATAGGACAATTTTGCTAAAAACCCTACAATAAATTGTGTTTATTCTTCGATCCAAAATTAAGAAAACCACTCAATAATCATATAGAAATTACACTTGAATAAGCTGGTGCAATTAAAATATATATATATTTAATTTAATTTACTTATCACATAATTTCATGATTTACATTAGCTTAGACATTTTTTCCCTTTTATATTAAAATCCTATTTACATAATTTAATCCCTTTTATTTCACATATTTTTAAATTTAATTTACTTATCACATAATTGACACCCACATTCCATATCGTTAGGTCAAACTTAATTGTTGACTAACTGTTACCTTAAAAAAAACTAAACTACATGTAATTCCTAAATTAAGTTAATAAAAAAATATTTATTTTTAAAAAATGGATCTCCACCATCTATCTCAAACATTGACGGAGGAGATCAAGTAAAATTTTTTAATAATTGAAAATTGAATTGAATTAGAAAATATATAAATTAAAATAAAAACATAAATATAAAAATAAAACAATTTTAAAAAGCAAAAATAATAAATAAAATTGAAAAACTAGTTGTTTTGTTTTTAAATTTCTGTTTTTCTTTTAATTTATATATTTTCTAATTCAATTCAATTTTCAATTATTTAAAATTATATTTAATCTCCACCATCCATGTTTGAGATGGATGGTGGAGATCCTTTAAGAAAATGTTTTTTGTTTTTGTTTTTTTTATTAATTTAATTTAGGAATCATAGGTAGTTTAGTATTTAAAAGGTAATAGTTTGTCAACACAATTAAGTTTGACCTAACGGCAGTGGACGTAAATATCAATTAATGATAAAATTGTTCATGAATACAAGAGGTCAAACCTTAAGGAGATTTTAGTGCAATTTGCCGATCGTTATTAGAGTTCCGAGTTCCAACCTCCAACTTCCAACTTCCAACTTCCAACTGTCCGAGTTGTTTGTTGTTCTTCTGTTTGTAGTTGAGCTTAAAGGAGATGGGCCTGGCCCAACTTTCAACTGTCCGAATTGTTCATCGGGTCAGATCCGACAAGAGCAACATTATCCACATCCTCCTCGTGAGTCGTGCGTGGTTATGGCAAGGGCAAATATGTCAAGAAGACCGATATAAAAATGCCTTTTACAAGTCAAGATCTGGAACCCAAAACCAAACTCAGAGAGCTCACCCTCTCTGTAAACTGTAAACCAAACACAATAAAATTAAATTAAATAAATAAATAAATATAATAAAACCTTAGATAGGCCGGAAAATGTCTGGAAAAGGAGCCAAAGGGTTGACGACGGCCGGCAAAACCACTCTCAGCAAGGATAAGGACAAGAAGAAGCCCATCTCTCGTTCCTCACGCGCCGGTCTTCAGGTTTTTTTATTTTTTATTTTTTATTTTTTATTTTTTAACTTTTTTGCTATGAATACTTGGTGGCTGCATCTTTCTATACTGTTATTGATTTTTTTTTTTACGGAATTTGAAGTAAAAAAATATGTAGTATACCTGTTTGGATTTTTTTTTTCTTCATATGAATGTTAGATTTTGAGGAATCGGGAGAAAACGAAATAGTAAGCCTGCGTGTTTAGGTGAAAATTTAATAATTCTGTGTTAGGGTTTTGGACTGGAATTTTTTTTTCATTCAAAGTCTATTTGGTAGCAGCAAATTACGATTTATTATTTTTTGAGGTTAGATAATTTTATATCCGGGTTTTGCATATTATAATTCTTATGTGTTGTTGAAGTTTGGAGTGTGGAAGATTTTGAACATAGCTGCTAGAGTTAAAAACAAGGATCAGGGAAATTTTTAACAACAATGATTACGCATCTAACATCGATCCAGTTGTTTCTTTGAAACCTGTAATGAAATTGGACTTCTTTGCTTTCGTGTTTATGCTTTCTAGACGTTGCAACTTGATTGATTTATGAAGTATTAATTTTGTGTGAAATTAAGGTGAAGAAGATTAAAAAAAATAAAGAGGTTTATAGATCAGACCTAAATTGTTGTTTACAAAATGGAGAGATCTTTCACTCTGATGAAGAAATTAGTATTGTTTCTAAAGTCGTCCAATCTCCCTCTTTTCTTTTCTTTTCTTTTTTTCCTTTTTTAAAATTGTTTAATCTCATTAAAGTTTATTTGTTCTGCTGAAGAGGACAATTCATAAGCAAAGGATCCTTCTTTTAGTGGGTGGGGTATTGTTTATAAAGGTCTCACAAATGTACTACCTAAGCAATTGGTACCAAGATGTAAACTTACAAAAGCAGGATTTGAATGTATCAAATGTGATGGTGTATTTTGGATTAGCACTTCTTTTATGTATATATAAGAAACAGATAGTATTATTAATTGGCTCTTAGTGATCAAAGTTGAGATAGAGATGATAGTTGGTTATCAATATTCCATGCTCTACATTGCCCCTCTTTGATTGGGGAGAATTCTTTTATGGTCCTTGTTTTAGAGAATTGCATTAGTCAGTCCTCTCTTGTTATCTGATTAATGACAGCAATTTTAGGGATGGGTTCAGCATAAATTTTGTATGGTATCAGCAAACATCAAGAACCGACGCTGACCGGGTTTAGAAGTAAATAATATTTTGGAAGGGATGCATTACGTCATCTTTGTGGCCAAGCTTATTAAGAAATCATAGGACTAAATGCAAAATTTAGAATTAAGTCCAGCGCTGGATGGTATAAAAAAGTTTTGGATACTGAACTCTATTATCTCTGCAATTGTTTACTGTTTTTTTAAGCTATATGAAGCTCTTGTACGAGTGCCCTTCTTACCAAATGGATCGAACCGAATCTTTTTAAATTTTTCATCTTGCAGATATTAATTTTTATCGATTTTATTTATGCCAAAATTGTAAAACTTGATACCTTAATCTTTTACAAACTTGGTACTTTGGTACTGGATTAGAAGTTGTCCTGTAAATGAAGATGAAAAGGAAGCCAAGAGATGACCAGAATGTTAGATAACATTCATACTTGTTTTGGTTGAGGTCTGGCAACATGATTTGTGGTCATCTTGGCAGAGTAGGCTTGGATGATATAGTTCTAAAATTTGTATTCTGGTTCTGTTGATAAATCCTCATGCAATCTCTGCGTCAAAAGTGCAGTGACATTGGTCCTTTTGTATGTGAAAGTTGGCTATGTGCAGCAATTTCATTGTTCTCTAGAAGTTTCAGATAGCTGATTTTTATATTGTTGCTGATATCTAATATATCGAAGGTGTCATTTTAGAGGTTCAAGATAGACGATGACGATTTGAGGTTGGTCAAGTGGTATGCCTCTTACACCTACACTATTGAGGTCGTGGGTTTGAGTTGTGTCCACTTCCCAAACCTCGATAGGTATGTTATTGTTCCGAAAAAAAAAATAGATGTATTCATCTGTAGAATAACAGAGTGAAGTTATTATCTAGAAAACCACAAGTGAGTTTGATCGATTTGACTGTTCTTAACCAGCAGATTGTTTAGCATATTAAAAGTGATTTGGTTACTGATGTGTTGCATCTAGCTCATATTAGATGTACTAATTATTCCCAATCAATGTTTTTATCATGTTGAAGCATGCCAGAAGAAAAAAAAATACTTATATGACACTGCTCAACAGAAAAACATTCAGTTGTTTCTTATTTTAAGTTATTTATATTTCTTCATGCAGTTTCCAGTGGGTCGGGTTCACCGTCTACTGAAGCAAAGGGTTGCTTCAAACGGAAGGGTTGGAGCAACAGCTGCAGTTTATACAGCTGCCATTTTGGAGTATCTGACTGCAGAAGTGTTGGAGTTGGCAGGGAATGCAAGCAAGGATTTGAAGGTCAAACGTATTGCGCCCAGGCATCTGCAGCTTGCTATCCGGGGAGACGAGGAGCTCGACACCCTCATCAAAGGAACAATAGCTGGTGGTGGAGTTATCCCTCACATTCACAAGTCCCTTATCAACAAATCATCCAAAGAGTAGATTTTGTAATACCATCATCTTAGCGCCTTGTGTTTGTACTTTTGAACCTGAAAAATCCTCAGTGATAAACAATGACAGATTCAATGTTCGGAATTTGTTGTTAATACAGTTACAAAATGATTGTGTTTGTCTTCCATTTTGTTAAGTGTTAAAATTTGTAATGAGGACTAGGATATATTTAGTTATTTTCATTTCCTTTTTCTATATGATTGATTTGAGTCTGTGAATCCATGGCTGAGAAGCAGCTAGTAACATAGTTGCTGACTGCTGGTCCTCAGTTCTGAAAGTTTTAAGCCTTTTCAATGTAAAATATTTTTGTTTTCTTAGTTCGACAAGTAAATATCAATAGATTATTATTATTATATAAATATCGACATGTGTTGTAAGGTGGTGCACTATCTCTAAGATGATATTATGAGGTGATGTGCAACCCTTGCAATATTTAAAAAGAAAAAAAAAAGATAATAGGTTTTGGTTGAAAAATGATAACATATTCTTTTAAAAAATTATATAAGACATTCGTTATTTTGAAAACAAATCGAATATTTTATGAGAAATGAAAACACTTGAATAGTTTCTCTACAACTTTTTCCTTTTGACAAGGTCATGTTCTACACTTGTCCAACCAAATAAGGTTTTAAAGCTTTAGACTAATTTTACCTTCTTTTCTTTTCATGCAATTATATGATCGGTGCTTCATTTTGATAAACCAAAGACGATTAATTCTTAGTCCAATCTCATCTCATGCAGACAAAAACCTTTTCAATTAAATCCCCATCCAATCCCAGAATATAATCATATTCTGTCCAAGGCACCAATAATACCCTTGATCAATACAAGCAAGAGAATGAGTATTCTGTACTAAACAATTTTTTTAAACAAAACAGAGATAAACACAGACCGATAATAATAATTCTTCATGATACCATTTGGCCAGTCAAATTTTCTCTGGCAATACTACCAAAAAGCATATAATTTGATTTTTCCTTTGCCGTATTTGGCCAAGTACAAAAGATTGGAGATAGATAGTGAGATTAGAGAATTGACTTGACACAGTTAAGAATCCAAAAACCATTTTGAACCTGAATTTGCTTGCACATTTTTCTGCGTGATTGATATGGTTCTGTAGGCTGTCCAAAAACTGGTATATACCATTGCGTCTCTCTTCTATTGTAAAATTCTACCTGCAGAATAAGTATGCTGCGTTACCACATTTACCTAAATTAAAGTAATCCTCTTGCATATCAACTTTCATCCACAACTATAAATTAAGAAATATCAGAAAAGAAAGTAAAAAAAGAATCAAAGGAGAACCGCATGATTTTAATATTTCTTACTAGAATGTATGTAAGGCTTTACAGAAGTTACTTTCATCATTTCGATATCTCCGAATGACATTTCTGGCCACTAAAATTTATCTTCAGCCGCCCCCTAACGTGTTGTATATGTTTCTCTTGTCGCTGCAGGAGGTGGAAATAAAAGTTAAGACATTTATGTGTCAAACAGAAGAAAAGAATTTGCAAAAGAGAGGAAACAGAGGAAAAATGGTAGGATAGATATATGACCAAATCATACTATGTCTCAATGTGTTGTCATGACAAGGAAAAAAAAATCTAGGTTTGTCCATGTCAATATGTCATGTCCACCAAATATCTTATTTTTGAAAAGTAACATTTGAATTTTAGACTGACCATTACCTTGTTGCTTAAGCTAATGAAAAATGGTTCCAGCCTTTGCATTAAGTATAACCACAAAACAGAATAGAAGGAGATGAAACTTGAGAAATTTATAAAATAAAATAAAAAAAAAAAAAACCTCATGTAATGCCTTCCACCACAATTCTGACTTCTCCTGTAGAAGACACCATTCCATGGCCATTTCATATTCAATAGTATTGAGCTGGGAACAGTGTGATGTTGATACTCCATTTTTCTGATAAACAAGTGAAGAACAAGACATGAATATTAAACATCTTTTATAAACTATAATAAAGAAAGAATATATATATAACAGTAAACATAGCAAATCTTTTCACCATTTGTTGATCTCGTTGCTTTCGATGTCTAACTTTGTCGAGGGACAGATGGCCAACAAAGCTGGCTGGCTTACGAGGCTCCCTTAAAGTCTGTCTTCTACAAATGACAGGTCTGCAAATATAGCAAATCCAAAAATGTCGCATACAATTGGAAACTTTGAATTCGGTAATTTGGTTTCATTGAGCTAATATTTGAATACTGCAATAAACCAACACTAGTTGATCACTTGTCATTACTTTTATGTAACATATAGTCATGTACAAATACTTGCACTTTTGCTAAAAGGCTGCCTAAACCTTATAAGACCTATCTGAAAGGAGAAGAGTCTAAAAGGTTCTCATACAAGCATCGGAATCCACCTTCAATCCAACAAACGTGAAACCATATCAAGGGTAAAAACAATTTGATGAGGAATTCCCTAACCTAATGAACCCATACCATATTAATCGTGTATCATCAAACTGAGTTCAATAAATAGGAACAGGAGAACTTCTACTGGAGAATTCTAAGAGTTATAAAAGATTTTGGTTTATGTAGTTTCCTTCATGCTGACGACCTGCCAAACTGATCTTTAAAAACAATACAAACTATTGTAAAGATAGGAATTCGCCTTTGCCCCTTTTCCAATTAAGTGATATTAAGGTCCCACACCTCATGTAACCAAAATTTAACCTCAAACCTTATTTTTGAAAATTATTCATCAAGGTACCATTTGGCTGAAAAAGCCAGGAACCAGTCAATCTGTTAGATTTACTTACTCTATATTCTAAAGATGATTTATTTCCATTATAATTGGACTTATAGTTTAATGTAAGTATAACTACTCTAATTCATTGATCAGACATTATGCCAGGTCATAAAATGTAGCATCCCACTTACATTAATGAGCTCGGAATTGGAGAATCATCCACATAAGAGCAAATCCTAAATATCTTCCACATCAAATAGTACAAAAATATCATAATGCATAAAGTATAGAGAACAGTTAAAGACAATTAAACAAAATACCTCCCATCTTCTAACATTAGGCATCTATTCCTTAACTCTGCTATTGCAAAGTCAGCTGCATCTTTGGACTTGAATATGACAAGAGCTTTACCTGTTTTAAGACGTAATAACCAGTCTTAAGGAGTGGTAGGTGTGAACTTTCCCAGCTTATGAATTAAAAAATCAACCACCAAATACAGCAATTAAAAGTTGGATGAATGATTAATATATTAGAGTCACAATAAATGATGTACCATTGTAAGGGCTAGAAAAGGTACTCCGTTGTAACATCTTTGCCTGAACTCGCTTATGAAGTGCATGCCAAACCAGATCCTGTGGAAGGGGATCAAAAAAGAGAACAGTGCATATGAGATACAGCAACTGAGACTAAATCAAATTTATCTTTAAACTCAACTTAGCTACTCCATTCAAGGTATCCAAGTCTTTTCCTACCACTATTGGTGGTAATATTATGTATAATTTGAGGTTCGAGGCATCTTGTCACAAAATGGCTTCATCTACAATGTCAGATACTAACCAACTTTGATCCAATTTTAAGGAATAACACAAGGAACTGAACCATCAAAATACACATACACATATGTAGTATGTACACACAAAGATACAGATAGGCATACACAGATGCATACCCTCATCAACCCCAGATTTTTTCACACCAAAACGATACAAATTGTGTATCATGAGATTACTATTTTTGAATGACTGAAGTTATGTACAATTTAGAAATTCAAGGTGCATCAATCTAATACTAATACTCCAGAAGTTGTGTTATAATTTGTATATTGCAAAGATATTTGGTTATTTGAGGAACCAAGCATTTCCATGTTTAGGATTTAGGGAATCCAATGAAATTAGATCAGCAGGATTAACGAACATCCGACTGCAAACTGTCTTAAAATAATAAATTTCATACTCTTGCAATCAACCATCAAAATTCAAAAGGCACAAGAAGAGTACTTATAGCATCTGTTATTTTGATCAAATAAGATTTCAAAATCAACTTCACAGATTTCTACAAAATACCTGTTTGAAACTCTAAGGGGACGTTCGTCTACATTTTAGGGGAGCTGTTTCTTGTTTTTCAATATGAAAACACAAGAAGCTAAAAAATATACTATTACGCATACCTACTTTCCTTTGCATATTATTTTAAAGGTCAGGACTAGAGTAACTTAAAATTGTGACTTCGATATCCAACCGTTTAGTTGTTTTTAATCCAAGGGTCATGATAATTGCTGATGTGGAATTAAAACACAACTAAAAGTATAATGTGGCATTAAAACACAATTAAAATAATGAATCATTAGATGATATGGCAATTATCAAAATAATTAAAATTATTTTTAACTTCACATATCGATTGAGGATTAGGGATTTCACCATCGATTCTTTTTCAAAGCTCTAGATACTTTGAATTTTTTTTCTAGGGTTTTCCTATCTTGAAAGAATCAAAAACTCAAAATTACTTTGATTTGTTTCATTGGAAAATAGAGGAATAGTAGCTCAACATATCGATTAAGAATTACGGATTTCACCCCGTTGATTCTTTTTTCCACTCAATTCATTTTCAAAGCTCCAATTATTTCATCGAGAACTAGGGATTTCACCATGGCACTCATTCTTTTTCTTCTTCTGCTTCTTGAACGAGAACTAAGGCTTTCACCATAGCATTCTTATTTGTTTTCTTCCTTTGCTATTTCATTCAGAACTAGGGATTTCACAAGTTAGAAAGAATACAAAATCTATTTTTTGATTATCATTCAAATAGATTTTGTATTCTTGGAAAACAGAGGTTACTTTGATTTGTTTCATTGGAAAATAGAGGGAGCAGTAATGACTGTGTTTTGTTTTCATGGTCTCACTCCTACAGATTACAACAATAACAAGGTACTCATTCTTTGATCTTACTTTTCCCTTCAAACTAGCAATTTTGATGTTCATTACAGTTGTGTATATTCTACTTTAGATTTCACTTTTTTTTCTCAATATATTCTATTGCTATGAATACCTGGAGGATAACCTTCAAAAAAAAATACTAGAGAATATATTCATTCAAAAAACAAAATATTGGAGCATATTAAAATGATAGCAACGATAGTAATTAGCTTTAATTTTCGATTTCACATTTTTTATGTAATTTTAGTAGTACGAATGCAGTAGAAAATTGTTTAATAAACATACATGTAGTTGTTTCAATTACTTCCTACAATTTTATTTTCTAAACTAAAATTTTATATTGGTTTCATTAATGCTTATACTGATTTTTTTTTTATTGTTATTAATTCATGTAGGATTGAATATGGAGGTTGTACAATAAATGGGCGGAACTTCAACACCAAAGGTGAATGCTGACATTTTATGAAGGAATGACTTTTAATTCTTCTGATGAAGCGAGAGATTATTATACTGATTATGGTCGACATATGGGTTTCTTTATACGGATTCGATCAACTAACAAAACTCGGTTCCATGTTGATGAAGTGACGGGAATCCATTTTGTGTGCTCACGCAAAGGCAAGAAAAGAAAAAAAGGAAAAATAGTCAGGGGTCGACGAATTATCACGAAGTTACAACACAATTGTAAATGGGTGCAAAGCGCAAATGAGAGTTCTCTACAATGAAGAACTAAAAAAATGGGTTGTAACTAGGTTTTCGAATAATCATAATCATAATTTATTGCTATCATTTTAATATGCTCCAGTATTTTGTATTTTGAATGAATACATTCTCCAGTATTTTTTTTTTAAGGTTATCCTCTAGTATTCATAGCAATAGAATATTTTGAAAAAAAAAGTGAAATCTAAAGTACAATATACACAATTGTAATGAACATCAAAATTGCTAATTTGAAGCAATTTTGAAGCAAAAAGTAAGATCAAAGAATGAGTACCTTGTTATTGTTGTAATCTGTAGGAGTGAGACCATGAAAAACAAAACACAGTCATTACTGCTCCTCTATTTTCCAATGAAACAAATCAAAGTAACCTCTGTTTTCCAAGAATACAAAATCTATTTGAATGATAATCAAAAAATAGATTTTGTATTCCTTCTAACTTGTGAAATCCCTAGTTCTGAATGAAATAGCAAAGGAAGAAAACAAATAAGAATGCTATGGTGAAAGCCTTAGTTCTCGTTCAAGAAGCGGAAGAAGAAAAAGAATGAGTGCCATGGTGAAATCCCTAGTTCTCGATGAAATAATTGGAGCTTTGAAAATGAATTGAGTGGAAACAAGAATCAACGGGGTGAAATCCCTAATTCTTAATCGATATGTTGAGCTACTGTTCCTCTATTTTCCAATGAAACAAATCAAAGTAATTTTGAGTTTTTGATTCTTTTAAGATAGGAAAACACTAGAAAAAAAAATTCAAAGTATCTAGAGCTTTGAAAAAGAATCGATGGTGAAATCCCTAATCCTCAATCGATATGTGAAGTTAAAAATAATTTTAATTATTTTGATAATTGCCCTATCATCAAATGATTCATTATTTTAATTGTGTTTTAATGCCACATCATACTTTTAGTTGTGTTTTAATTCCACATCAGCAATTATCATGGCCCTTGGATTAAAAACAACTAAACGGTTGGATATCGGAGTCACTTTAAGTCACAATTTTAAGTTACTCTAGTCTGACCCTTATTTTAATTATATAAAATAGTAAGTAATATATAATTAAATTATCAACGGTTAATAATAATTATTTAATTAATTTAATAAATAAAATTTATCATTTTATCTAAAGTTAGGGGTTGTTTGTTTTTTTGTCCAAAGACGGAACCCTCGTGAATAAGGATTGAAACCCGAATAACATGTTTTTTTTTTCACCTCTAAATAGTGTTAACTTGTTTATTTTTTTAAATATAAATTGTTTGGAAAAAATTAATTTGACATTTATACCCTATTTACTATCAATTGTTACGTATTTTCATTTGGTATATCCTGACTTTTTAGGATTTTTACTTTTTATTTTCAGTTGTTACTTTTTATCGTAGTTTTTTAATGAGAAGACACCAAACAATTTAAATTGAACAATCCAATACAAATTTATTTTTTAACAATTAAAAAAATACAAATTCACCTTAATATTGTCAACTAGACAAGTTTTCAATGTTTTCTTTTTCAAAATACTAATTTCAACGATGCTAATAGATGCGTTTTTTTAATCTAAAAAATACAAAATTCAATTTCTCATTTTCAATTGAAAATTAATAAAACAAAAAAAGAAAACATTTCTCAAACGCGCCCTAAAATTCCCAAAATTCAACAAGAGTATAAAAACGGATGGAAACGTGCAATGCAAGACATACATACCTCTAATTCTATATACTCTAAATGCAAGCTTCTTCAAATGAAGAGATATTAACATGGGTAAAACATAAATACCTCTACTTCAGATGATGTATACGATGGATCCAGGTTTTCAAGTGATAGAACAGCATCTATTTCATGGCCTTTCTGCAGACTTCTCTCCCAAGGCTGATGGATGAGGATGATGATAACAAAAGAGAAAATAATCAAGAGAATACTAAAATCTACTCGAACTTTGTTTTCATATATAGTTTAAGTTCTAGCTGTTATATTCAAAATTGCCTAAGTTATTATTAGAAGAAACAATTAAAGACACTTGAAGAAGTAAAACATGTAATATGGACTACCATGGGTCGAATAGAAGAAGTAAGACACGAAGTATTGTTTAGAAAGAGGAAGATCATTCTCAACGAAGAGAAATCAGAAATGCATTCTTGATTTATGAGAATAACCAAACCTAAAATGAAAAGGTCCATGGTAACATATAAGAATGACAACTCACAGGTTGTGTGAACCAACTTCCTCCATTCTGCAAGAATAAAAATAAAAGATGTTAGACAGCCACCAAAGTAATATAAGAAAGTAAGAATTCAAGTATAACTTTTCTATGTATAAGGTTTCGCGAGACCTAATACTGAAAAATAACATAAACAATCCAATTGATTCACTGAGCACACCAAAATCAAATCTAATTTCTCAGGACTACAACTGATTAAAGTAAATAGGAAGGTTTACATTACTTTAAACACACGAAATTGTATAAACAGGAAAAAAAAAAATTAAATCATTACCCCTCGAAAAAAGGAACATTGCTCAATTGTTTAAGTTGCAGTCATATTTTATAACCAAATGATTGCAGAAAAGGTGTTAGAACCAACTTATAATTTACAAAGACTTACTGAATCTGGTCTCGGTGTAACCTCCCAAAATAGACCGTCATTTTTGGTATCCCTGTTCTGGACAAGTTGAGCAGTTGATTTGTCATTTTTCCTTCTTGCATTTTCATTATGAAACAACTTTATCTTCTTCAAAGGGGGAACTGATGCACTTGCAGGTGTAATATCCTCAGAATATCTAACTTTTTCTTTATTTTTAAGTTGGCTGCAGCTGATTCTACCTACTCCGAACTTGTCTTTGTCAACAGAAGTTTTAGGCCTAGGAGATTGCCCTTGCCTAATGGTAGATTTTTCTGAATCTGAACATGTTGGGGAAAAGCTAATTTTACCTAACCAGATAAATTTAGAAGTGACACGTGTAGAAGTTATTGTTAGAAATCACCTTTCACCACTGTGCTCATTAGGATGCCAGAATTATCTTTTTTAACTGCATGGCCACCAACTGCATTGTCCAATCCTAACCTGGGAGATAAACTTGATTTTCCAATCCACTCCCTAGCATTTGCTTTAGAATTATGAGGATTAACGATTACTTTTTCCTTTTCCATATCAGAAAACCGTTGTTCTGCACATTCAAATTAGTGAAGAGCATGACCATGTTAATTCAACTGACAAGCAAAAGTTAGTAACCAGGAAACATAAAAGGAATTTTGGTTGGTAATCCAATCTAACATTAAATATAAGGTCACTGACCTTTTACTCCATCTACTTTTGAGAAAAGTTTTTTTGCTGTACAATTTTCACTAGAAATTTTAATCCTCGGTTTGGTTTTTTCACTTGGAGAACGCCATCGCTTATCCTCATGAACTTTCAGTTTTCGTGATTCTACATGTCAGAAAAAAAGTAAATATCATTTAATCAGTTAAATTTAGAAGCATAACATGTAAAGGAGCATTCTAAGAAATCCACTGACAAACCAACCTTTTACTCCATCTAAATTTTCTGGGAAACTCTCTTCCTTTTGACAGTTTCCAATAGAATTTGTAGGCCTTAACATGGAAATATCACTCGGAGAATACCACCCTTGTCTATTGACAATTGCAGTCCTTTCCAATTCTGAACATGTTGAAAACTAGCTGATTTAATATAATATTCTAATCAATTAATTTCTAAGTACATGTGAATAAAGGATTCTCAGAAATCACCTTTCGCTACTTTGTTTACTTTGACGCCATCAACAACTGCTTTGCCAGATCCTAATTTTGGAGAACTCAATTCTCCAGTAGACTCTCTAACATTTACTGTAGAATTGAGAGGATTATTGAATGCTTGATCCTTTTTCCTGTTGAAAAAGTGCTCCACTGCTAACATTCAAATTGAAGAGGAGCATTACTAGTGTCAGTAAGACAGTAACCAATTCATATTCAGGAACGGAGGAAAATCTACCAATTAGGAAATGCTTGAGGTAAAAAAATTAGTTTAATGGTTCTCCATGACTTGAAATATATACGAAATCCACTAATTAATTTACCTTTTACTCCATCTATTTCTTCTGAAAAACTCTCTTCTATTTTGAGCTTTGCAACATCAAAAGTTCGATAAAAGATGTAGTCAGCTTTTTGTAACTCTTCCCCAGATGCCCGAGGATTTCTCCAGGTCATTTGATGCACAGAGAACATTGCATTTCCCAATAATTACTTCCTGAAACGGCGAAAAAACAAGCAAGGTCGAATACCTTTAACATAGCTATGAAAACTACCTAGTTAAGTGATCTAAGCAAGGTACAATTTATTCCTTTAGCATGCCTTATTCATGTGGTATGTGTGTATCAAACTTGTAAAGCAAACCTTAGGCTAGTAGTAATCACCAAGGTATAGTATATTATTCAAATAAAATGAAGTTACAATTGAATAATGCCCCAAGGCAGTAATAATCCCTTAACAAGAAAGGGTCACAGTTAAAAATTGAAAAGTAACAAAAAGAATCTATATAGAGCCATGAAGTGTCATATTATAAACTACACTCGGTCAAAAAGAAAAGCTACCAAAATTTGCTCAAACATGGGATAGTAGCACTTCTATTGACAATGCCAGGTTAAGGGTCATCTCTAATAACTAAATACCCATTACATCCTCATCCCCACTCTGAGCAGACCTCAATTCCTCAAAAACCTCAAAAATACTGTGCTAGTAAGATGAAATTCTGGATATTTTATCATTCTGTATTATATCTATTATCCACGAGATTATGTTCCTAGGGGACCAGCACACCATCTTTAGCAAAGACTATTGACAAATTAAATATGAGATATCATTTTAAACCAATCAGCATCATTCTAGACCAATCAGCAGAAAATAAACAGCAAATGTGATTGGTGAATGTTAATTACCAGAGGATTGATGTTGGAAAGACCAGTGCCCTCACCAGAAGCTAAAAACAACTCATTCCAGCGCGGCTCATAATCATTCAAAAAATTGCACACATCAGTTGGACGAAGAAACCACACAAGTTTTACTTCTTTTTCATGGTTGGGAGTGCTCATAGACTTCCACTAGCTTACCAATAGAAGTCTCAAAGCAACCTGTACTGTAAACATAGACACAATCATATAGATTGTATTCCACACCCTCGTACACAAAGGATTCGTAGAACTTGAGCTTTTCATTCATGCAATCAATTCCCTTCTTAATACCCCATTTAAAATCCATATTCTCTTCTCCATAATCCTCTTGAAGACGCGACATTGTGCTTATATTACCTAGTAGTAAAACTCAGCCCAGTATTCTATGAGGACCTACAAAAATAAAGATGTAAGACATATATATGATATATTATCAAGCACTTCTCAGGTCCGGGATCTCAGGATTTAGTTATGTCCGGAACAACAATGATTCTCTAACGTTAGAGAAGTTTTCTAACAACGCAGGGTCCTGATTTCTAACAAGTTATCTAACATTAGAGAATCGTTATCCCAAACATAACTATGTTCTGGATCCCTAACCTAAGAAAAATTAATATATTACCAAAAAGCTCTACTTGTACATAAAAATATATCCCGATACAAGCTCACAGTTCATACATCAACATAACTAAAAATGTGAGATTCATCCTGCTAAGCTTAACTACAAGGTTGAGTACACTAGACATAAATTGAAAAGAAAAACAAGCTAAGAATATCAAATTCGTTAATGTTGAGCAAAAATGAATGAAATAAAACAATTATAGGGCAATAATTTATGAAAATAATAGAGCACAACAGGTTTTGATACTGATTCACCGAGCAAAGGACGCTTTCTCAAACACACTTAAATATCTTTTATCTTCGATAATCACATCATTTGAAAACACAAAGTGAATCTTTTCACTGTCAAATAACATATTTACTCCATACGTACGATTTTCAAATTAAAAACAAAAACAAAAACATATTTGATATTTACTTCACAGGAATTCCTAGCAAAATGAGTTCAAAAGAAGAACACAGAGAGAGAGAGAGCTGTAGAGAGACTTACATTACAAGAAAATGGAAGGAAATGACGGACTCACAGACATTACATGAACGAAGAAGAAGAAGAAGACGGAGAAGAAAAAAGTAAACAAAAATGGCAAAAAGAGCTTTTAGGAAATTGTTTTGCTTTTTGTTGTATTTGGAGAAAAAGCTTTAAGTGAATGACTGACTGTTGACGGAGAGAGAGAGAGAGAGAGAGAGAGGGCGGTGAGTTGAGGAGTGAGGTGGTGGAGTGTGAAGATGGTCGATCATTCGCTTGCTATTCTCGGTCACGTCTCACGTACATGAAGCAGCGCTGCACTCCTATTTCCTATTCTCTCACGCGTTTTTAGGCTGCGTGTAATCCACTCTCTTGTGTCCTTTTGGAATTTTTTGCTGAGGGAAAATTTGGACACCGGTCTCTCAATTTTTATGAATGGTCGTCTTGTGTTAAATTTTAATGCTGTGTACAAATAAGGGAATATGGACCGTAATTTTGTTTCTACCACAAATTTCTTTTCTTTTTTTGTTACTTTTTTAATGACTTTAGAATATTCATAGGTTACTGAGCACATTGAATAGTGCCATTGTGCCATTGTGCCATTCAAATTTCTATCTCTAATCGGACTCCAACAAAGAATTTAATTTTTTTTTAAACATTACAATAAATCAGAAATCGATGAAATCGATGAAAGGGATATTAACTCAACCCCACAACCTCTTGAATATGAATGACATACAATTAGTTCAATCTCATCTTGACTATAAAAATAATTAATAATCTTTAAATTTTAATTAAAATTACATATGAAAAGAAATTAGATTAAATTTTAATAATCTCATATTTTATTTTCAAAGTGTAATTTTTTTCCTTTGGTACCATTTTTTTGTTGTTGAAGTATTATAAGAATATTACAATAGGACTGTTGAGAACTGTCGAGATCAAGCAATATATGTACGGTCCAGATATTTACTCACATAACGGGAGATAACTACTATCACTATCCGGGAAGAAAACTCTCCATACATATTTGTAAAATTTACACGGTGAGATTTGAACCCATCACTACTTATGTGGAAGGGATGTGTACTACCATTTTTTGTACCATTATTATATATTTATATACCACAATGATCGATTAACAATGCAAGCTAAGTGAACTTACTCAAAATATTCCAAATATTTTTACATTAAATTATCTTAATTCAAGTTTTTACAAAAGGGTGTACAGTGAATCACTAGGGGAAGGAGGGGTCCTAAACCTCCGTTCCCTGAAATTATGAAATCAACATTAAATTTTGGAACGTTTCACCTTTGCCACCTTCGCCAACTTAAAATATTTATTTTAATACAATAGCTCATCCAAACAAAAAATCGTGACTCTACCTCTGCAAATATTTTTTTTTTTTTTTGAGTGCATACAAATAAATTTTTTAATGATGTAGATATTATCGTTCTAGAAAAGGATTAGATTTTAATCATGCATTTATATGTTTAAATGAGATCTTTAACCACGTGAGTTATTTGGAGCCCTCGTACATAAAACTAGATTAATCCCGATTCAAATATGAGACTTGAGTATAAATTTAATATAAATCATGTTTGTGGGTTATAATTTTATTCATTTAAAAATAAATTAACAAAAACATAAAATACTTCTAAAGTTTTTTTTTGAAACGGATATATATAATACTTAGTAATAATAAATATTATTAGTTTTTTTTTTCTTTTAAAAACGAGTAGTACGTATATATTTAGCAAATATGTCCTATTTTAGGGGTTTAATAGCAAATATACCATAAGATCGAATTCAATTGCAAAACTACCTTATTCTTCCCAAAATGCCCTCACTCTTCACTCATCATACTTATTATCCTTTTTATTACTTTTACCAATCAACTTATCAAACAAAAAAACTAAACAATATCTAACAATTTTCCTACACTACAACACTTTGTTTCCCATACATTTGTTTTTCAATTTTAGGTTTAAAAAACATTGGAGGTTATCATATAACGTAATATAAAGCTATGTATTGCATTTTAAAATTATTTTTTCAACCTCATTAGCTTTATTTTGAGAGTTTGAAATATTCATAATTTTTTTTTCTTTCCATTTTATGAAGATTAAATCACTTTAGCAGTTTTCAAGACATGAAAAAAGGTTTGGGACGGGGTGACCAGACATCGGGTCACCCCTTCCCGAGATTTTAAATCCTCAGGACATGGTGATTCGATGTCTGGTCACCTCGTCCCTAACTTTTTTTCATGTCTTGAAAAAAGCTTCGGGACGGGGTGACCCTATCTCGAGGTTTTAAAGCCTCAGGACAGGGTGACCCGATGTCAGGTCACCCCGTCCCGAAACTTTTTTCAAGACATGAAAAAAAGTTGGGACAGGATGACCCGACATCGGGTCACCTTGTGCCGAGGATTTAAAACTCAGGACGGGGTGACAAGACCTCGAGACAGGGTGACCTGTCCTCTAGACGGGGTGACCCGACACCATTAAACATTTTTTTCAAGCCTTGAAAATTGCTATGATGATTTGGTCTGCATAAAATGGAAAGAAACAAAATCGTGGATATTTCAAAACTCTCAAAATAAAGCTAATGAGGTTGAAAAAAATATGGTGGGATGATGAGTGAGGGCATTTTGGAAAGAATATAGTAGTTTTGCAATTGAATTCGATTTTATGGTAGATTTGTTATTAAGCCTCTAAAATAGGGCATTTTTACTAAAAACCCTATTTATTATTATTTGTTTTTCAAAAATACTTCATATATTTTTATTGAGTAATAATTTTTAAAATTTTATTTAATTCAATCTTATCAAATTCATTCTCTTACTATACTAAACATGGGTTGTTTCTAGTATAATCTCATGGTGCACCAAATGACCAAACATAATAACAATTTGGTGTTATATGGGTTACGACACAAAGTGACCCTCAATGAATCGATAATGAACATGATTATATGGATTAGGGTTGAGCCTAATTGATTCCTGTCACTTAATTGTACAATCAAATAATCAATCCATTTAACTCATTTAAATATTTAATAAACGCGTATTTATGTTTAGCTAACTAATTTCGTGGCAGTTGACACGACACGATCGATAGTCCAAAATGTAATTTGCTTTTCTTTTTTTTTTTATAATTTCATTTTTCATAGGAGGTATAAATTGAAAGTTGAAATCCCTATATTTCATTCTTTCTTCGCCTTCACCTGTCAGCCGCTCGACTCAACTGCAACAGCCACCGCCCTTACCCTTCCTGTCCTCCTCGTCGGCGTCGCCTCATCTCGCCACCGGTCGCCGGAGAAGCACGGTTCTCTCTCTCTCTCTCTCTCTCTCGCTTCAAACAGTTATACTTATGTAAGTCCTCTTCTAGTTTTTGTTTTTATTAGACTTGTTAGTTTCTGATTAAACAATTTGGTAGACGCGAAAAAATAGCTTCTTGTTTGATTTCATTTGACATTCGTAAATAATTTCTCAGATTATATGTGGGAATTAATTCAATTGTTTCTAGATGTGTTAGAATCACCTTATTCTAACCATGAAGCTCATAATGAATATTTGCTCATTCCTTATTAATGAAAGTGAGAAAACTCATCTTAAGACTGATTTTTAGGGTAGAGAAAATGATAATCGAAAGAAGGAAATGATAATTTATTGGTTTGAGTCGTTAAGAACAAAGAGACTTGTGTTAATCTTGTTTCATGTGCGTATTCAAAATCGAACCCTGAGATGAATTATTGAGTAAATTCAAATCAAATTTGTTTTAACTATTTGATTTTAGGAAATAGATTCTAATTTTCTAGTGGTTGGCTTAATCTGTTGTTGTTCTTGTCGTTTGGCAAGAAAGCAAACTTAGTACCATATTCAGTTTCCAGGGTTTTAGAGATTGTGCTACTCTGGTTTTATTGTCTTGTTATAATAGTTATTGGACATGATATTTCATTCTTGTCTATGAAGAGCTAAAATTTTAATATAATTACTATGGTTTTTGTATTTTTTGCAGTAGGATCGCCAGCCATGGAACAAGATACAGGAATGTTTACGGTTCCACAAACTATTGGCAGTGTTCTGTGCTGCAAATGTGGTATTCCAATGGCACCAAATGCTGCCAATATGTGCGTTACATGTTTGCGGTCTGAAGTTGATATCACAGAAGGTTTGCAGAAGAATGTGATCATTATGCATTGTCCTGAGTGTGATAGCTACTTGCAACCTCCGAGAACTTGGATTAAAGCCCAATTGGAATCGAAAGAGCTGTTGACGTTTTGTGTTAAGAGACTCAAGAATCTGAACAAAGTTAGGTTGGTACACGCTGAATTTGTTTGGACTGGAGCCACACTCTAAGAGGATCAAGGTCAGGCTGAAAGTTCAGAAGGAAGTTCTTAATGGAGCTATTCTTGAACAGTCTTATATCATTGAGTATGTTCAGCAAGATCACATGTGTGAGTCTTGTTCAAGGGTTGCAGCCAACCCTGACCAATGGGTTGCGGCTGTGCAGCTGCGGCAGCATGTTCCTCACCGCCGAACTTTCTTTTATCTTGAACAGCTGATTTTGAAGCATGACGCTGCTGCTCGAGCAATTAAAATCAAGCAAATGGAGCAAGGAATCGATTTTTTCTTCTCTAATAGAAGTCATGGTTTGAAGTTTGTTGAATTTGTAGGCAAAGTTGCTCCAGTAAGAAGCCGCACTGACAAACAGCTAGTTTCCCATGATATTAAGAGCAACAACTACAATTACAAGCATACATTCTCAGTTGAGATCAGCCCCATTTGTCGTGAAGATCTGATCTGTCTGCCACCGAAGGTTGCACTTAGTTTAGGGAATCTTGGTCCTCTTGTTATCTGCTCAAAAGTGACAAATAGCATTGCTTTACTTGACCCAGTCACTCTGAGACATTGTTTCTTGGATGCTGACCAATATTGGAGGTCATCCTTCAAATGTTTGCTCACTAGCCGGCAGCTTGTGGAATATATTGTGTTAGATGTGGAGATTGTTTCTTCTGAAGTTAATGTTGGTGGCTCGAAGTATGCCTTGGCTGATGCCCAAGTAGCTCGTGTGTCGGATTTTGGGAAGAATGATATCATTTTCAACATAAAAACACATCTAGGCCATCTTTTGAGTCCGGGGGATTATGCTCTTGGTTATGATCTCTATGGAGCCAACAACAATGATATTGACCTGGAAAAATACAAAGGCTTGGTACTCCCAGAGGCAATTTTGGTAAAGAAGAGTTATGAAGAGAAGCGGCAAAAGAAGCGTGGGAAGCCTCGTTCTTGGAAGCTTAAAACCCTCAATATGGAAGTTGATGATACTAAGGTTAGAGGTGACCAAGAGAAGACGAGTAATGAGTACGAACAGTTCTTGAGAGATTTGGAGGAGAACCCTGAGTTGAGGTTTAATATATCATTGTACCGTAACAAAGAATACCAGCCGTCAGAGATGGCATCAGTGACTGATGGGGAGGACTTGCCTTCTGTCCGTCTGGAAGAGTTGCTTGCAGATCTTGATTTAAGTGATGTGGAAGACGGTGGTGATGGCATGAGAGAGTGACTGTAAGTCATGTTTGTTTTCTGGATCTCGTTTCCATTCGAGAGTGGCTTTATACTATATCTTGCTTTTTTTCTTGTTTTAAATTACAAGAAGACCTTGTACTGATTTCTTTTTGGTTGACATTATTTTTGGGTTCCTTAATACAAGTTTTGTCCTAAATATATTGTTATTAGTTGTAAAGGTTTAGTTATTATCTATCGATTTGATAAAAATGAAAAAAAAAATAATATGGTAATAGCTTTGATTGTTATTTATCTATTTCTTAGAGTAGCTGATGGATAACAAATGCTAATTACCTGTTGATGAGCGTATTAGACAATCAAATGTATCTACTGAACCTTTTATTTTGGTGATCTTGTTTCATTGATGTTAAGGTATTTTTTTTTTAGTGCCCGAAGAGAAACTGAAATTGAGTTTTTGGGTTGTCAACTGTAAGTTGTTTTTGGTTTCAATTTTGATATTTGGCTTGTGTGTTCTGGAATTTACATGATTACATTCATCAAACTGCTTGGAAAGCTGCCTGTGGTCCTGGTATGTAGTACTATATACTATATAGTATATACTATATAAGCTATTGCATATAAAATTTTGAAGCTCTCTTGTATGATTTTCATTTGTTTGGTGTATGATGGAAACCTCCATGGTCCCCAGATATATTTACATTTAACTGCACGTGCCTGTGGATGTTGTGGTTGTTAACTGAGCTATGATTGCAATGATCATGATGATCATTGAAAGAATTTCTCATTGTGACAAGGCATTACTGCTTCGTAGTTAGTAGGTTATTGTAAGAGGTTGCATAGTAGGAAGAAATCACCTCTTGATGAATCTGGTATATTATGACGTTATTAAAATCATCATATAATAGTTGTGATCAATCTTACTAGAATGTCTGGATTTTCTTAAGATGCTTCAATATGTCCGCTGAGCGACCGCTGTTGCTGCCACAATGTGTGAAGCCTTGGCTTATATGGCCAAGCTAAGCACATGAAGCTTTTCTCATGGAATGGATATGAAGAATCTGAAGTCTAACATGTCTGATTCTCAATTAACATCAATATGAATCTCCAATCTGAAAATGAGTTAATCCATCTTCTGTATTATCAAATGGCAATCCTTTTTTTTTTAATGATCAAATGGCAATCCAGAAAAAGGAAATTAAGCAGTGAATTTTGTACAAATCTTAGGAATAACAAAGCAGGAGCTTGAAGTATATGACTATATAAAATGCAAGAGAAAATATGGCCAAAACATTCTGCCAAAACAGGGGTGTTGAGTGAGGCTTCACCTACTGCATAGCCCTTCAAGTTTGCAATTGCTCCCATCAACAATGCACTTGGTGTTGTGTACTTTGGGAGAAGCACAAACCTGCACAACTGGTCTCCGGGGATTAGAATGTTCCATTTATTGGCCTGAAAAATGACCCCAATTGAAACAACAAAACTATTGTGTAAAGTCTGTCGAACGATTCCAATAAAAAGCTGGGAGCTGTGCCACCGCTGGGCATTCGCAGCCGCAAGTTATACAGCTTTCTTCTCTCTCTCTCTCTCTCTCTCTCTCTCTCTCTCTCTCTCTCTCTCTCTATATATATATATATATATTTTTCAGTTGGTTTGTTGATTGAGTACTAATGTGATTAGATTATGGGACCGTAACAAATTGGGTTCGTTTGGGAAAACTTTTACTTTTGGCTTTTGCCGGTAGAAGAAGATAAGTAAAAGCCATAGCTTTTCCGTTACTGTTTGGATGATATATTCCAAAAGAGTTTTTATATCGAGAAGAGCTTTTGAGACTGTTTGATTGGAACATTTTAAAATCTCCACTAACCATGGTATGACATTTATACCCTTCCATGTGATTTGATATGATACGGTATTAATATATTTTTAAAATAAAAAATCATATTCCAATGGTGCTAAATTCTCCAATGGGTTTTTCTTTAACGAAACTACAGATAGCTTGAAGAAACAACAGAAGAACCAAAATGAATAGAAAAACAAAACAGAACAGAAAACAGAGCAACAAAAAAAAAAGATTGGTTGTTCTAGGGAATTTTCCAATGGTTGCCCAGACCAAAACCAAGCTCCATCTCCCTCAATCTCATCTCTCTCAATCCACCATACGCCTTCATCACTCATCCACCACCACCACCACCACCACCACCACCAACAAATTAAATTCCATAAACAAAAAACAAAACAAATCGAATCAACCAAAAAAAACCACAAATCTCATCAAATAATCCATATTTTTCAATCAAAAAATTCAAAACCAAAAAAAAATAATCTAGATAATATCAAAAATCCGGAAATCTGGAAAATCTGGAAAATCACCATATTTATCAATCTGGAAAATTTCAATAACAATATACTGAAAGCAATACTACAATTACTATTACAATACACAAAAAAAAACAGAGAATACAAATACAAGAGGTAGTGAAAATTGAGAAATCATATTTTCTCGAGAAACAAACACATCTACAACGTCCAATTTACAAGATGGCTTGCACGAAGTAGACGGCAAGGAAATTGATGCAGAACGGAAGTTCTAGGATCACCAGCGTAATCCCGACAGTAACATAAACTGGAATCCACTAGAAAGAATTGAAACCAAATTGCAAATATTATTGAATGCCTTGAAACTGATAACAAAAAGTCCTTAAATAGGCTTATAAAATCCTAAAATAGCAAAATATTAAAATATCCTCATCTAAATAAAAACGGAAAACAAATAAAAAAAACACGAAAATCTTCGGTTGCCCCGACAACCTAACTTAAACAGCTCCGTTGAGGGAGTAAATGATGTCAATTGGGCTAGCCTGTATAGCCTTACTATAGAGCTCTAAAAACCCTTTTCGAAAATATATTATAATAGGAAATCTGACAACTGAGCTAAAAGTTATGCCCGTTTCTTTGGGGCACCTCTTTTGGACAATTTCCTATCCATCTCTTCTTCAAAGTCTAACGCCAACTGTCCTACATCAGTCCCTCCCACCTGTGAAGAACTCGACCTCGAGTTATAATCTGGATAGAATGGAACATCATCACAAAACTCATAAAGGTCAGCTACATTGAAAGTTCGGGAAATGTTCATATCAGCAGACAAGTCGATCACATAGGCATTGTTGTTGATCTTCTTGATCACCTTATACGGTCCATACTTCCTTGGCTTCAACTTGTTATAGGTACCAACTGGGAACCTCTCCTTACACAAAAACACCATAACCTGGTCTCCCTCAGCAAACAATTTCGCACTTCTTTTAACATCTGCTGCAGCCTTATACTTTGCATTCTTCTCCTCTAGCCGCGCCTTCACTTCAGCCTGAACATCACGAACCTGCTCAGCCATAGTCTCAGCAGCAACACTCATACCAGTGACCTTAGGAAGCCTTGCCAGGTCCAACGCAGTGCTTAAGGAGGTTGTCGATACACTAAAGCGAAGGGAGACTTACCTGTAGCAGTATGAACAACATTGTTATACGCAAACTCAGCTTGTGCCAGAGCCACGTCCCACTGTTTTGGCTTGTCCCCACAGATGCTCCGAATTAAATTCCCCAGTGTTAGGTTTAGGTTCTCCGTCTGTCCATCTGTCTGTGGTTGGGCAGTGCTACTGAACTTCAGGGTAGTATCCATCCGCCGCCACAATGTCACCCAAAAATGGCTAAGAAACTTCGAGTCCCTATCAGATGTGATTAACTGGGGTACACCATGTAAACGAACCACCTCCCGAAAGAACAGCTGAGCCACATGTGATGCATTAGATGTCTTTCGACAAGGTATAAAATGCCCCATTTTTGAGAACTTGTCAACCACAACAAACACGGAGTCTACCCCAGGCTGAGTTCGTGGAAGACCCAAAACGAAGTCCATTGTTAAATCCTCTCATATGGCATTCAGAACAGGTAGTGGCATGTACATGCCCGTATTTTGAGCATGTCCCTTAGAAGTTTGACAGACGTAACACTTGTGAACAAAGTTACTGACATCGCGTTTCAACTGCGACCAGTAATACAGTTCAGATACCCCACTAATAGTTTTGTCACGCCCCAAGTGACCACCCAAACTGCCACCGTGCAACTCTCGAATCAGTTTCTCTCTCAGAGAGCTCCGCGAGATGCATAACTGATTGCCATAGAACAAATAGCATTCGGTCATATGAAACTCCCCGTCAGTATGTTTCAGAATACAATTTCCCCATATCTCTCCAAAGTCCTCATCATCAGAATACAGTTCTTTTAGAAACTCAAACCCAATAATCTCTTGCTGCATAGTCACCAATAAGCTTGCACGCCGACTCAGCGCATCTGCCACCTTATTTAAAACCCCAGACTTTATGTTTCGGAACAAACGAAAACTTCTGCAAGTAGGTTGTCCACCAAGCATGCATATTACTTAAGCTTCTCTGGATGTTCAGGTACTTCAGAGCTTGATGATCAATGTAAAGGATAAACTCGCGCTGAATTAGATAATGTTCCCAATTCTTTAGAGCATGAATAATTGCATAGAATTCCTGATCATAGGAACTCCATTTTCACCGAGCATCATTCAGCTTTTCACTAAAAAACGCCCTGGTTTCTTCTCTTGTGACAATACTGCTCCAATCCCAACCACACTAGCATCACATTCCACTTTGAATAACTTCTCAAACTGGGTAGAGCAAGAACATAAGTGGTGCATAGTTTTTCTTTGATGGCTGCGAAGGCTGTTTCGGCTGCCTCATTCCACTGAAACTTTCCCTTTTTCAAACACTCTATAATGGGAGCCACAATACTGCTAAAATCCCTCACAAATCGACGATAAAACGTCGCCAACCCATGGAAACTCCTCACCTCTCCAACTATCTTCGATGTAGGCCAATCACGAGTAGCTCTAACCTTTTCTTCATCCACCAAAATCCCTTCCGAACTGACCACATACCCAAGGAATATTAACCGCCCTGTCATCCAACTGCATTTTTTAAAGTTGATAAACAATTTATTTTTTAACAATACATCTAACACAGCTCGTAGATGCTCTATGTGGTCTTCCTCATTTCGGCTATAAATCAATATATCATCAAAGTAAACGACTACATATTTTCCAATGAAAAGCCTCAATACCTGGTTTATAAGCCGCATGAAAGTGCTCGGGGCGTTGGACAGTCCGAAAGGCATTACCAACCACTCATACAGTCCATCCTTAGTTTTGAAGGCTGTCTTCCATTCATCCCCAAGTTTGACTCGAATCTGATGATACACGTTCCTCAGGTCGATTTTGGAGAATAATTTCGACCCCTCCAACATATCTAGCATGTCATCCAATCTCGGAATAGAAAAGCTGTACCTGACAGTTATCTTGTTAATCGCGCGACTATCCACACATATCCTCCAACTGCCATTTTTCTTCGGAACAAGTAATATGGGAATGGTGCATGGACTCATGCTCTCTCGAATAAACCCCTTCTTCATTAACTCCTCCATTTTTTCCTGTAAAATCTGATTCTCCTTGGGACTCATCCGATAGTGTGTTAAATTCGGTAAGCTTGCTCCCGGAACTAAATCAATCCGGTGCTGAATATCTCTCAACGGCGAAAGGTCATCCGGTAAGTCTTCTGTCACCAAATCACTGAATTCAGTAAGCAGGGTCTGCACTTTCTCAGGTACTACAACTCTTTGCTCTTCCTTGCCTTTTGTCACCAAAGCTTGCACCATTATAACATGTACCTCATGTGCCTCCTTAATCTCAGCTTCTAAATCAGTTACGGACGTAATTAAAGTGACCAAAGACTGCTCATTTACCGTGGCTTTAGTGAACTCCCAACTGAACCCCGTTTCGGAACCATTGCAATCCTCCTGCCACCCCAATTGAAAACACAAACATTGTCACGCCCTCTGTAGGTTATATCTACATCAAATTGTCAATGACGTCCCAGTAATACGTGACCAGCATCCATGTCGACTATATCACATGCCACCTCTTCCCGGTAGTATTGCCCAATCAAAATTGGAACTTTGCACAACTCTGTCACATTCGCCTTGGGCCCCTTTTGAATCTACCCAATTGCATAAGGCTTGGGATGCTTCTCTGCACGCAGGTTCAGATGTTCTACCAATTTTTGGGACATAAAATTCTCACAACTCCTGATGTCGACAATCACGTCACAAACCTTTCCTTGCACACTGCAACAAGTCTTGAAAATGATGTTTCGTTGCGATAAACCCTTCAATTTCGTTGCACACATGACTCGCTGAATTACACAGTTCACCGACTCTCCTTGTTCCTCCGTAATTTCTGCACCTTCCAAGAACTCGTCCATGTTCCCCTCATCTTTAAAATTCTGTTCTTCTTCTTCTTCAGCATCCACGAAGTTCACCGGTTTTCGGGCTGGGCATTCATTCGAACGGTGGCCCGGTTGGCCTCACCTGTAACACTTTATACTGCCCGGTCTACTGTATAGGTTTGGTGCCCCTTGTGGGGTTTCTTTTGTATCCGCTGCTGCTGCTGTTGGACGTGACCCACCAAAATTGTTACTTAGACCTGAACCCCTTTGAGCCTGATCTGCAGTAGTTTTGGCCTGACCCTGTCCATCACTTGGTGAAAATCTACTCTTGTTCGCGGCTGTGTTGGACGACTCACTCATGTCCTTCTTATAGTGAGAAAAACGATTGGATGATTTTTCCATTAACTTCGCTTTCAAGGCCATGTTGTGCGCCTCATCTACTGTCCACACAACTTCCAGCCCAATTTTGTCTCGAATGGTAGACTTTAAACCCCCTCCAAATATCTCGAAACCTACTGTCTCTTAGTTTCATTGAGGTTGTTACGAACTGAAAGCCTGGACCACTCCTCAGTATAATCCGCAACGGTTTGTTACCCTGTACACAATTCTGATAACTCTGAAAAATAAATTGTTCATAGTCAGGAGGTAAAAACCTGCTTATCATAAGTTGTTTCATTCGTCTCCAGGATCGTAAAGGAACCTTGTCTTGTCGCCGTCTATCCATCTGTAATTTCTCCCACCAAACAGCAGCCCCGCTTCTCAACTTGTACGCTACCAATTTGACTTGAAGTTCTTCCGCTACCTTAGTAAACTCGAAGAATCTCTCAACCTCTGAAATCCAGTCCAAGAATTCTTCAATCTGTAACTTTCCATAGAACAATGGTATGTCTGCACAGATCCAATAATCAGGTTGATTTAGGTTCAGTTGACGATCTCCTTGTTAACCCACGAAATCCTCTTCAGAATCCTCATCACTGAAATTTTCATACTGCACATGTCTCGAGGCTCTAGGTGGACGTCTACCTTCAGGGGGTCAAGGGCAATCCCTCGACTCCTTCTCTGTTGGCAGGGGCAGGAGCTTGACCCGTGGGGGTATTGGGGGTAGACAGCCACTCCATCAGTTGCCGAACCATAGCCTCCAACCTCTCCATCGACTGTCACTGCTCATTAATCGCCGCCTACACACTGGTATCCCTACGAATAGTGTCGCTAGGGTTAGCTCTTTCAGCTTTGTTGTTGACCATCGTATAAGGCAAGTCCTTATGCTCTGATACCACTTGACGCAGAACGGAAGTTCTAGGATCACCTAGCGTAATCCCGACAGTAACATAAACTGGAATCCACCAGAAAGAATTGAAACCAAATTGCAAATATTATTGAATGCCTTGAAACTGATAACAAAAAGCCTTTAATAGGATCAGAAAATCCTAAAATAGCAAAAGACTAAAATATCCTCATCTATATTAAAACGGAAAACAAATAAAAAAAACATGAAAATCTTCGGTTGCCCGACAACCTAACTTAAACAGCTCTGTTGAGGGAGTAAATGATGTCAATCGGGCTAGCCCAGGTTGCCCCACTATCAAGCTCTAAAAACCATTTTCGAAAACATATTATTATAAGAAATCTGACAACCGAGCTAAAGGTTATACCCGTTTCTTTGAGGCACCTCTTTTGGACAATTTCATATCCATCTCTTCTTCAAAGTCCAAGGCCAACTGTCCTACATCAGAAATCCACCAGTGATTGGGTTGCGTGAGAAATCTCGCCGGAACGGCGGCGTTGACCAGAGAAGGTAAAACGGGTCTAGGTTGGCTGAGATGAGATCGGATCTGGGTTGATTTGATGGGTCTGGGTAGGCTGGACCAGATCATGGTCGATGACCGTCGATCTTCCTCCTCGCAGCAAAACGCACGGGTTGCGTGTCTTGCCGGAACGGTGGCGTTGACTAGAGAAGGTAAGATGGGTCTGGGTTGGCTGAGATAAGATCGGATCTTGGTGACCCATCAGACCAAGAAAGAACTGATCAAATGATCTGATCCAACCTTCATCAGATCAAGATCTTGATCTGAAAGTCTGAAACCAACACTGTTTATGTTAGAAGGATAAATGTGCCATTTTGATTTTGTTATTTATAGAAGGAAGGGGTAAAATTGACAATATAAAAAATTCATTAAACCAATTTTAGCTTCGCGTGTTTTTTCAGAAACTCTTCTAAGAGAAGCTGGGTGAGAGGATGCTTCCTTTGAAAGAGCTTCTAAATTCAGAAAGCTGTTTTGATGGATCATCCAAACAGCACCAAAAGTCACTTTCAAGCTCCAAAAGCTCTTCTAAGGCTCCCAAAAGCCATCCCAAATAGGCCCAATGTGGTTGTTGAAGTGAGCTAAGAGACTTGAGTAATAAGAATGAGTCCTGAGTTATGGAAACATACAACTTGTGAGTTGCAAATAACCAAATGAATAGGCTGGGAGCCGACCATATGCTCGATGAAAGTCCATGTCTCTTGATAGTTCTTGCCCTAGGGAGGCTTATTTGGTCATTGTTGGGTGGTTGCAAGAGCATCTCTCACCCATTCTCTATCTTTATCTCTAAAATAGAGTTTCAAAATGGAATACTTCTTCCAAATTCCATCTCTAAAATTTTTCACTCCTACGACACTCTCTATCCTTATCTCTATCTTTATCCCTATTTCTATTTATATCCTCAAATAACTTATATTTTCATTATTATTTTTTAGTTTATTTAATAAATTATTGTTTAACTAAATTTTAACAAATATTATTTATAATAACATTTGTATTGTTTTTTTTTACTTTTTTTATTAAAATATAATGTTTTATTAGTACATGAATTTATAATAACTAATTTTTAGGTTCTAAAACATTTTTCAACTAATTTTCTCAACCTACTTATTTGTTTTCTAACATTTATTAACTAATTTTCCCAACCTACTTATTTCTTTTCTAACTTTTTCAATCAACTTTTTTTAATCTAATTTTTTAATCCAACCTACATATTGATGTATCAAACTTTGTTGGTGTATAAATACATAAGTGATATAATAAATATCTTACTAATTTGTTGCTGTATCAAACTTTCTCAACCAATTAAATACACCACCCATCAATTTATTTTTTAGAGAAAATTATAACAAAAATAATAACATGAAGAACAAATGATAAAGTATGGTAAATAAAAAATTATTCATTAATATTCAATATTGGACTCATTTTAAAGATCTAGATGAGACTTTTCTAATTGTATAATTTTTATATTAATAAAATGTATAAATTAAAATTTATTATACATTAATTGAATTTAACGGAAAATGTAAAAGGATATAAATGGAATAAAAAATATTGAAAATTGAATTTAGAGAATGAGATGTGGTTTTCTAAATTTAGAATATTAAGTTAGAAAACTCTAAAAATGTTTCTTGGAGACAATATTTTAGAGTATGGTGGGAGCTACCCATACTCTAAAATTTCTTAGAGAACATAATTTTAGAGTATGAGTATGGGTGGAAGATGATGTAAGGGTGTGATTTAAGATAGTTTTTGATTGACGTGGATATTTTATTTATTTATTTAAAATTTTAATTGATCACTTTTGTAAGAGTGGTATTTTAGTCATTTAAGGGCGCGTTTGGTGCACGAAATATGATTGGACTATTTTTAAGACATGTGATTGGATTAGATTGCATTGGATCAATTATATTTTTTCCCGTGTTTGGTGCAACATGAATTTGGACTAAAATTAGTGTTATCATGTGTTTGGTATGTGATGGGATTAGAGAAGAATAATGAAATTATAAATGGTCAAAACTACTAATAGGCAACCAAAACGGTGCCGTTTTGAAAATAACCCTAGCTATAAAAGCCTAGCTATAAAAACCCTTCTTATTTTTTACCAACTCACGCAACTTCTCACTTCACTTTTTCAAACATCATTCTCTCTCTTCAACACAACCAAACGAATCCTTTACCTTCTCTCTACCATTTCTCCATCCAAACCACACCAGAATCCACACTCATTCACCAAACAACTACAAATCCTTCTAAATCTGCAACCTAACACTCATTGTCTCCTTTCTCTGTTAGCAGTGGAAAAAAATTTGAATCTTTCTCTTCTCTCTCCTCCATCTCTTTCTATATTACCACGGCGGTGGAAGTTGGATGTGTGCGAAGATCTGGTGGTGGGTGGAACAAAATTTATTTGTGGTTGATGATGGAGTTGGCTGGTGAAGTAGATGAATCATTGATGGGATAAAATAATCCCGTCGATTTGGAGGGGATTATTTAATCCTTCTTTGGCAGGATAAAACTGAACTTGGGATAAAATTAGTCCTACAGCTTGGACTCACCAAACATGGGATTGGACTATTTTCTTAGTCCAATCCCATTCCTATCCGGTGCAACAAACGCACCCTAAGTGTTTTTTTTTTAATTTATGAAAATCAAAGGAGGGTATTCTAGCTAATTCTGAACACTGTGGTGGTTGTTTGTATTTAATCATAAGTTTAGGCCTTTAGGGGAGTTTGTAAATGGGAATAATACCTCTTTAAAAAATTTATTCCTAATCATCTGATTAATAATTTTGATATTGTTTTCTTTAATTATATACAATGTAAAAGTACATGCAACAAGGGTCCATCAGTGGGTCACACCATTCTACTATAACATTATTGCATTCACACTATAAGAAAGATTAAGGAAGATGCCAATTTGAACAATGCTATCTGCTCTTTCAAAGAAAAAACTTAAGTATAATATATTTTAAGGTATTTTAACTTCACATGTTTAACATTTGACTAATATAAAAAAAATTCTATTAATTTTAAAATTTACATAAAAAATAGTCTCAAAACTATGAAGATTATTATAAATATATATATTTTTTCTAATGTTTTATAAATTTTATAAAAAGAATTCTTATAAATTACACAACTCCAGCTGTATATAATTAGTGCAAATAACTCTAAATACAGACTGCATATTAGTGGTGGAAATGCGGAGTTACCCGACCCCTTTTGGCACGGATTGCCGAGCCCGTTTTCTAAAACGGGCTCAGTCTGGCACAGCACGTTTTGAAAAATTGTGGCCCGACATGGCACGTGGGCATGGCATAGGCGTGCCGTGCCGGAGCGCTGTGCCGTGCTGGAACCCCAGTCGGTCCCGGCATGCCAAACATGCAGGTTCGGAGAATTTTCTTTAAATTAAAAAAAAATTGATTATATAAATGTATGTGTCAAGTTATATAATAGTGTTTTAACAATGTAATAATCTAATTTTCATTGCAATTTGTTTATCTTAATTATAATTTTAGTGTAATAAAAAATTGTTGGTAATAGATAGATTTATTATGTTTGTTAATAAAATAATTCAAAAATGAATATAGATAAAGTATTAAAGAAAATAAAAAATAGATGAAGACATGATGTTATGAAAATATGTGAAGAATTATTTAATTATTTCTGACTTTCGGAAATCAGTATTATATATTTACATGATTGCCTTATTAAAAACCTTACCAAGAAAAAAACCCAGTGGGATAAAAACTTAGTAAGGGAAAAAGAGTGCAATCATATTACAAGTAAATGTACATGTATAATCTAGTTCGGGACCTGGTTACTAGTCTCATCAACAAATAAATTTGAGAAATTTTGAATAAATTCTTCGTCTACCGTTTCATATTACAACATTTTTCAAGAATGCCCCAAATCCCGAACCCATGTTAATATCCTCCACCATCTCCGGAGTCAAACAACTTCTTCTAGGCTCAATAATTCGTCCGCTCGTGCTGAATGCTTGTTCTGAAAACACAGTGGACAAGAGGATAACCTAGTATGTCATATGCTAGGTGTGACATGACCGAATACCTATAGCTATAGTTCTTCCACCATAACAACAAATCAAATATCTCCGCGTCTTTGCATGCATCGAACTGTGCTTCAAGATACTTATTCAGTTCGGCTCCAGAAGATGCAGCAGATCGTTGCGCTGAAGAGGAACTTGATGATTTGTCTTTTTTTTTGCCAGTTTCAGAATGCTCCAACTTGTCTGCATCTAACCCTTCTCTGGTTCTGCTGATGGCTGCGTAGTCAACGCCACCAAACCTGCGCTCATAAATACTAAAAACTTCGAACAACTTGTTTGAATATCAGTAATCTGTTCTGAATAATCTCTTGTCCAATTAGTACCAATAAACTCAAACAAAAATTCTAAACCAGATAATTTAATCCTAGGATCTACTATAAGACCTAAGGTATAAAGAAAAAGAATCGTAGACCAATATTTTTTTAACTTTGCCTCCATGGCAACAACTGTAGTGCCTAAGACGGTATCTGTCCTATGGGTGTTTAACACTTCAGACATTTCCACTATCTGATGGATTGCCTGGGAAGATGTGGGGTAATAGACCCCAGAAAGAGTTATAGCGGCATTGTAAAAAATATTTAAAAATTCAACAAAAAACCCTTGCCACACACCAATTGTCTGAGGTGAGTGTTTGTGTTGTGAATGACCATTTTCGGCTAATTTCATGTTAAAAAAACCTGTAATAGTTGTATCATAGTCCAAACAATTTTGCAGCATTAAGTAAGTAGAGTTCCACCTTACCCGCATATCAGTTTGGAATCGTCGGGGTCGTAGACCGTTTAATGTACAGTGTCTGCCGAATTCTCAAAATCTTGGATTAGAGCTCCCAATCCAAGAAATAGCATATCTAATGCGATCTATACGAGCGCTTACTTCCTTCAAACCAGACTGTACAATTAAATTTATGATATGACATGCACGCCGTTGATGGAAGAAATAACCCCCAGCTTGCGGGATATTTCTTTCAGTAAACAATGCAATAGAGCTAATATTTGCATATGTATTATCTAATGTGATAGAAAAGATGTGATTAGTTATTTCATAAGTTTCCTAAAACAGAAAGAATGACATTATAAATATTTTTCTGCATTATGCCCAAAATCCATAGGACGAAAACCAATAATTTTTTTTGTTAACCTCCAATCAGAATCTAAATAGTGTCCTGTAACACATAAATAGTCATGTTTGGAACACGAGTTTCAAACATCAGAAGTTAATGCAATAGAGACACTTAGTTGCTGTAATTCTGCCATCAATTCATCTAGTTGGGTATTAAACAATCTTATCAAATCGTTCCTAGTTGTGGCTCTAGAAACATTTTGAAATTGGGGGTTGAATGCATCATGAATAAATTCCTGAAAAAAAACATTGTCATCAAATTAATCGGTTGATCAGTTTGTGTAATGTATCGTGCCAAACAATCTCTAACACGCTCGGGGTCGTAAATCCAAGTCGTAACAGACCCGTCTTCTGGGTGCCGTTGTAGTTGTGCATGGGTTGTAGTGTCAACATGTCCGTGTGCAGGCATGCATTTCTCCATATGCCTTCTCAAATGACCGGTTCAATGCTTACTACTAGAATAGTCCTTAGGACAAAACTTACATTTAGCTCTGGGGTAGGATGTACCGTCTGGGAGTGTCATTTGTACTACGTCAAAACATTACCAGACATTTGATGTAAACCTTTTGGGACGCGATATCAATGTAAACGCGGAACCGGAAGGTCCCGCTTGGGTTTCCGTCTGTCGGGAAAGATCTAAATCATCGTTAAGCATGTTCAAACCGTCCGGAAAATAAGGGTGGTTAGGATCCATTTCTTAAAATACAAATATTAACTCACTAGTCATTAATAACTACATATAAAAATGATTAATTTACTAAAAAAATTTATTTAAATTAACTACTACATATAAAAATGATTAATTTACGAACAAAATATATTTAAATTCACTACTACATATAAAAATGATTAATTTACTAACAAAATATATTTAAATTCACTACTACATATAAAAATGATTAATTTACTAACAAAATATATTTAAATTCACTATTACATATAAAAAATGATTAATTAACTAACTAAAAAAATATTTAAACTAACTACTACATATAAAAATGATTAATTTACTAACAAAATAAATTTTAAATTCACTACTACATTTAAAAATGATTAATTTACTAACAAAATATATTTAAATTAACTAATACATATAAAAATGATTAATTTACTAACTAAAAAAATATTTAAACTAACTACTACATATTAAAATGATTAATTTACTAACAAAATATATTTAAATTCACTACTACATATAGAAATGATTAATTTACTAAATAAAATATTTAAACTAACTACTACAGTACTACACATTAAAATGATTAATTTACTAACTAAAAAAATATTTTAATTAATTACTACACATAAAATGCTTAATTTACTAAAAAAATATATTTAAATTAACTAACCAATTTTTTTAATGAATTTACTAACTAAACAATAATATTAAAGTTAATAACTAAGTATAAACATAAAATGAACAATTTACTAACTAAACAAAAATATTAAATTAATAACTAAATCTAAACATAAAATTATAAATATACTAACCAAAATTTAAAAATTAAAACATAAAATTAAATAATAACATTCAAAGAAAAATGTACCTTTAAACTTTGGTGTATTAGTGGAAAATTTAGAGAATAATAGATTGATAATAGGAAATTAATAATTAGTATTAGAAATTGTGTAGAGGGAGAGAGTAAGAATGAAATTATGAAATTGTGTAGAGAATTGGAGAATGAAGAATTGGAGAGATTGAGAGAATGAGAGAGAGAGAGAGAGAGAAAGTGAATAAAAATTGGAATTGGTGGGAGTATTTATAGGAAAATTTGAATTGTCGGTCAAAATATAAATTTTTTATAGGGGTTATATGGAATTTTTTTTTTCAACTGAAGGTTGAATTTGTTTTTGTTGCCGGGCCCAACGGTCGGCACGGCGTGGATTGGCACGCCGGCTTGGAATGTAACCAATGATCCAATGACTCTAGCTATGTTAGGTTGCCCAAAAATGATGGAAAGTAACCAAAGAAATTATTATTTGACAGATTGAGATTCTTAAGTGCTTTCAAAGTTGAAATGGATGCTGGAATCTCGCCCGTGAATTTATTTCCCGAGAGACTAATGCTTATGAGCTTATTCGAGACCTTCCCATATGTTAGCTCTATGCCTTTGTTATTCATCACAAATGCGTAAGCATAACTTGGAATGTCAAAATAGGCATCAGTCAAATATTGAGACAGACTTGGTATATCTTCCATATGGAAACCTATGTTAAGAGGTTCATAGGTTTACGACTATGATGTCTAAAACAGAGGATGGTACAGAGCATCACAATGCACCTGTATTTGTAGTGCTGGTCATAGACAGTAAGGGTGCGTTTGGTGCGCGCGATATGATTAGACTATTTTTAAGACATGAGATTGAATTGGATTAATTATAGTGTTTCCCGTGTTTGGTGCAACATGAGATTGGACTAAAAATAGTCCAATCATGTGTTTGTTATATGATGGGATTGGACAAAAAAAGATGGCACCCATTTAACTCACCTCCCATCAGATTTTTTCTCCCCACCTCTCTCTCCTCCGTTGACCCACTCCATACTTATCTCATTTTCTTCTCTCTTTCTCATCTCATTTTCTTCTCTCTTTCTCTCCTCTGTTACCAGACTCTCTCTTACCAGATTCCTCTATTTCTCTCCTCTATTTCTCTCATCTCTTTCGCTTCTCTCTTCTCACTTCTCTCTCCTCCCACCTCTTTCTCTTTTTTGTGGTGGAAAAACATGGGAGAGCAACTCCAAAAACCACATACGAAGAAGATTAGACAGATCTTAAACCACCTTGGCCAATCTTAGTGTGGCGACACCACGACGTCATGTGATTGAGCCATGTTAGTTTCATTTTTTCTAGAAACAGATTTGTATTTCATTAGGTTTTTATATTTCAATTAATTTTGTTTCGGTTTGTTTTGAAACTCAATCATTATGAATTTCTGATTTAATGTGTTGTGAAATCGTATTTGCATTTGAGTGGATTAAGTTGATTTGTGAATTTAGAATTGGTAACATAGTTGAATCTGGAATTAACGATGAAATTGGTTGGTGAAGAAGTTGAATCAGTGATGATGGGATAAAAATAATCCCGTTGATTTGGAGGGGATAATTTTATCTCCCTATAATGGGATAAATTAAAATTAAGGATAAAAATAGTCCTGTTGTCTGGACGCACCAAACATGGGATTGGACTATTAGTCCCGGTCCAATCCCGTCAAACAAACACGTGTATTAGGTAGTCAAAAAGTTAGTTATAGAAAATAACAAATTGCTGATGTGGACATTTAGATGATTGTAATTGGTCAGGGTTTCTTGATGATAAGGTCACGCTTTTAGTGTGATTAGAATATTTTGGTATAAGAACCAGATCTTGCAAAAACAATTGTAACGATGATAATATACACAAAATGAAAAGCTTTGAAGCTATAAACTCCTGATGATAATGGAGTCTCTTTCCCTCTCTCTGAAACTTCTCTTCTCATAGTTTTCTATTAGAAATTTTGTCAAACACTTTAGTGTTAATATCAATACTTTCAATATTTGTTAGAATTTCCCCTGTTATCTTGTTATTTGAAGCTAGATAGAATTGGGTGGATGATGCCAGAAGTGGGAGTGATCATTTCCACTTATTCGACGGGAGTGATCTAAAGTGTATAGATTAGTCCACGGAAGAACAACGGGATGTTAAAAGGTTCAAAGATTCTAAATTATTCTTACTTATGTTTAAGGTGAGAATAAAAGCATGCTCTGTACTCTGCAGTGGTTATTGGAATCTTAAATACATGTCAATCTCACCGAATGGCAATAAGATCGTCACATTGAAGATTTTCTCTCAATTTAGAGTTGGTTGACGCATCATGGTACCAAAAATCAAGTGTATTGGCAAACAATAAGCATGATGAATTATGAGATTTAAAAAAAAATCTGGCAGGACAAGATGATATTGGTATAATGTTATGCCCAACATATGATTATATATGGTTTTGAATATCAAAAGATAAGATACTTCCGTGAAAAATGCATCAACTTAACCTATAATTGAAGACCTGCAGGAGGGCAACTACACCAAGAGAAATTTGGACCAATTCTTTAAATTAGCAACATTTACATTGAGTTGAAAATGGCCTGCCTTCCTTGGCAGGCCAGGCCTGCCATCCGTTTTGGGCCCGGCCCACTTTTACACCGTTACTGCATATGACCTCTTGTATTTATTAGTCTGTCATTCGTCAACTCACCTTACTCAGGCTTGGATATTCTATCATCTTCTCGCTGACAAAGTCAAGAACCTAATTCTTTTTTATTTTTTTCTCAAAATTTTTCTTCTCCTTTCTTTATTGATATCTTATACAAACTATGGGAAATATTCTCTCAATCTCAGTATCATGTGACAAATTTTTCTCTGATTGCCAAGATTGTGTTGTTGGAAGATCAGCATATATACATGAGCTCAAAGACAATCTTGCTGCCTTACAGACTGCAGCAGAAAGATTGGTTGAAGTAAAGAGTGATGTGAAGATGAGGGTCATGGTGGCTGAACAACAAAAGATGAAGAGATTGAATCAAGTTCAAGGCTGGCTCTCCAGAGTGGAAGCTGTGGAAATTGAAGTTGCTGAGATATTCAGAGACAGCTCTCAGCAGATTGAGAAACTATGTCTTGGAGGTTACTGTTCTAGGAACATGAAGTCAAGCTACAAGTTTGGGAAAAAAGTGGCTCAAAAGCTACAAGTTGTATCTACTTTAAAGAATGAAGGAGCTTTTCAATCAGTTGCTGAAAGGGTGCTGCTACCAGAAGATGAGACAATATATGAACCAATTACTGGTGAAAGAATATTACCAGAAATTGTGGTGGATGAAAGGCCTTGTGAACCAACTGTGGGGTTGGAATCAACTTTTGATATAGTTTGGAGATGCCTTGGAGAAAAACAATTGGGAGTTATTGGCTTGTATGGAATGGGGGGAGTTGGGAAAACTACCCTATTAACCCAGATCAACAACAAGTTCCTTGATGTGCGGAACGATTTTGACATTGTGATCTGGGTAGTGGTTTCAAAAGATTTGCAACTTGAGAAGATTCAAGAGAATATTGGGAAGAAGATTGGTTTGTCTGATGAATCATGGAAGAGTAAAAGTTTGGAAGAGAAAGCTCAGGACATTTTCAAGATTCTGAGAAAGAAGAAGTTTGTGTTATTATTGGATGATATATGGGAGCGAGTTGATTTAGTTAAAGTGGGTGTTCCTCATCTAAACCCAAATATCAAATCCAAGGTTGTCTTTACAACTCGTTTTATTGAAGTTTGTGGTCACATGGAAGCTCACAAGAAATTGAAAGTTGAGTGTTTGGCAGATGAGGAAGCTTGGAAATTGTTTCAATATAAGGTTGGAGCGGACGCTCTTGACAGTCATCCAGATATTCCTGAGCTAGCCAAAATTGCAGCCAAAGAGTGTGGTGGTCTGCCACTTGCACTCATCACAATTGGTCGAGCTATGGCTTGCAAGAAGACTCCTGCAGAATGGAAATATGCTATTCAAGTCTTAACCAGATCTGCCCATCAATTTCCAGGTATGGGTAAAGAGGTGTATCCACTTCTGAAGTTCAGTTATGATAGTTTGCCTAGTAAAACAGTTAGATCATGTTTATTGTATTGTAGTTTATTTCCAGAAGACTATAGTATTCCTAAGAAGCACTTGATAGATTGTTGGATTGGTGAGGGATTTTTGAATGACAATGATGGAGGTGGAACTCAAAACCAAGGACACCACCTTATTGGTGTTCTTCTTCATGCATGTTTGTTAGAAGAAGATGATGATGACTTTGTAAAAATGCATGATGTAATTCGTGATATGACTTTGTGGATAGCTTGCTGAAATTGAGAAGGAGAAAGAAAATTATTTAGTTCGTGCAGGTACTGGATTAACTGAAGCACCGGAGATTTTTAAATGGATAAGTATTAGAAGGATTTCATTGATGGAAAATCAAATCAGTAGCCTGTCAATTTCAGGGATTGCAACATTCCCTCATCTTCTAACATTGTTCCTTAATAGAAATGATATAAGTTCGATTACCAGTGGCTTCTTCGAATATATGTCTTCTTTAAGAGTCTTGAATCTGTCAAATAATGATTCTCTAAGGGAACTACCTGCAGAAATTTCAAAATTGGTTTCACTACAATATCTTGACATATCAGAGACTGCAATAAAAGAGTTGCCAAAAGAGTTTAAGGCTTTGGTAAACATCAAATGTTTGAACTTGGAGAATACATATTATCTTCATACAGTTCCACGGCGGCTGATATCTAACTTTCCAATGTTAAATGTTTTGAGAATGTTCAATTGTGGTTTTCTGTGTCAAGGGAAAGAGAGTGTTCTTTTTGGTGGAAGTGAATATTTGGTAGAGGAATTGCTTGGTTTGAAAGACTTAAATGCATTGAGTATCACTCTGAAAAGCTCCCAAGCTTTCGAGAAATTTTTGAGTTCATACAAGCTACAGAGCGCCACTCAATCTCTATGCTTGCAGTACTTCGACAATTCAAAGTCGCTCAATGTTTCATCGTTAGCAGGTATGAAATCTCTTGACGCACTGTCTATATGTAACTGTAAACATTTGGAAGAGTTGAAGATTGGCTCTGCAGGGGAAGTAGAGAAAATACTAGAGACTCATGCCTTCCATAATCTTGTCACAGTTCATATAGATTGTTGCTTGAAATTGAGGGACTTGACTTGGCTTATTTTTGCTCCCAATGTCAAGAAGATTGTGATATCATCTTGTTATGAAATGGAAGAAATCAGTCAGTGCTGGAAAATTGGGTGAAGTTCCGGAGATGGTGAGAAATCAAAAGCCATTTGCAAAACTCCAGTTTCTGAAATTGCATCATTTGCATAATTTGAAGAGCATCTATTGGAGTGCCTTGCCCTTCCAACATTTGAAGGAAATGGTTGTGTATGAATGCCCTAGTGCTTAAAAAACTTCCACTTGACTCAACCAGTGCAAAAGATCGCAGAATTGTCATTGAGGGAGAGAAGGGTTGGTGGAAAAATCTTCAATGGGAAGATCAAGCCACTCAAAATGCTTTTCATTTGAGTTTCCGATCTTCCTGATGGTTCCTTGGTTGGTAGGCATGACAGCAGATGGAGTCATGGAGAGTTTGTAGCAGAGTTGTTCGAATGTGATCCCCCCTAATCGCTGCTTTTCTCTTTGAGGTACATTGAAATTCTCAGCCTAGGATTTTAACAAAATTCAGATATAGATTTCTCAATCGTTAGATGCATTACTGACGACGATTTTTTGCCTTTTTGGTTGTCGTGTGTAAAGAAGGTGCAGATTTTGAAAAGTCTGGACAATAAGCACCTGACATGTATAGATGTAATCTTCTTTGTTCCATTATTTCTTTTTTATAGCCTTTTGGTTATACAAAATGATTGTTTCTTATCCAAATAATTAATAAAGTTCCATTGCTTGATTCTTATTCTGGAATTTGCTTGCGTACTTGTTTGATAAACTGTATATCAGAATTGTGATTCAAGTATATGCTAATGCTATTTCTTTGTCATGAAATTTACAGGATTTCTACATTTTTCTTTTGTATGGCCGTATGGGTCAAGTATTGAAGATTTTATGTGATTCAGAAATTCGTGTTAGACCTCAGTCAAATTGATCAAATTAATTACAAATCTCTTTGTTAGAAACTTATACTGAAATCCAAGAGAATCATAGAGACAGAGTAAGGATGTTTTTGATTAAATGACTTAACATATAGGAGTATGACTCAAATACTATAAATTCTGACACTGAATGGTTGATCAAACAGTACATGTGAAGTCCGGATATCTACTCTCACAACACTTGGAAGAAAACTCCATCAACATACTTGTAAAATTCGTATGACGGGATTCGAACTTCCATCACTGACATGGAAGAAGGAGATGCATTACCATTTATGTTAAAAGGTGATATGTAAAAATAATAATAATAAAATTTAACAACACAAAACTAAGCTCACGCGTGGACAATTAAATACGTAATGCCACAAATAATATTTTCTTGTTTCATCTTGTTGACCCGTAACCCCGAAGTTTACCTCTTCTTAACTTGAGCATTCTAGGAATGATCTCGACTACAGGTAATGATCCAGGCCTACTCATGGGCCCAAGACTCAGGCCCACGATTAGAGTTAAAATTAATGAGCCATTGGTCATTTTCTTTGTTATGGACTGGGCCTATCCCAGGTCCAGTTATGGGCCTTTCTCTATCTGACATGACAATACAAAAAACCGAGTATAACTGTATAACACAACTAAATACATATATTATGGTAAAACCCTTTACACCCACATCACGAGGTCGTGGGATCGGGTCTCTTATATATATACTTTTCTTTTATTTGTTTGTTTATAGCTAGGCCAAAATGCGACTCTTACCTTCTTTGTTCATACTCAGTTACTCTCACAGTCTCACTAACAAGTAACAACAATAATCAATGTACAAAGCTAAGGGTTTCATATTGATTATAAAAATGATCTCTAACACTAATTTTCTGATTTTGTAGGAAATTTCGTGTCAAATAAGAGGAATCACCGTAGCAAATGATCTCGAGAGGAAAGCCATTTTGTAATAAATAAAAAAATTGCACCTTTAATTCTTCTCATGTGTGAAAGCAGGGCAAGGGTGATGCCAAATTGCCAATGAAAAGAGAAAATATGTACAAAAACGACAAGCCAGAGAAAATCAAGCTTTGAGCTGTTTCCTTCAATGAAAAGTTGAAAACTAATTGAAATACAAGCTGAACTCATGTGTGAAAAGTTGAAAACAGAGGATTAGGACGGCTCACTTTTTTGTTAGGAAATAATCAACAACTAATTACTTATTACTTTTTTAAATGCAATTTCATTTGTGTCTTACTTTTTTCTAAATTTTCACTTTTTACTTATCTTTGCTTTTTGAGTTCCGAGTTCCTGTGGTCCGTAATTGTTTTTTTTTAAACGCCAATATGATCATCTTTCAGTCAAACGTTAGTCAACTCTTTAATGAAATCCATATTACTGTAGTTTATTCATTTCCTTCATGGACATATAATATTAAGCAATTATCTATTTAAATATATTTTTAAATTTTATGAAAGTTGAAAGGGTTGCAGCATACTTGGAGCATCTCCGATAGTAATGTGAGTTGTAAAAAAATTAGATGCCATGTAGGATGAATATCCAATTTGTTAAAAAATTCATCTCCAATGCAACCTATCTAATACAACTTCAAGCTGAGGTGACAACTTTTTTTAGAGGCTGTCAACATGACTTTCTGATTCCAGAAGGTCTATTGAACATCCATCTTGTTGACCCAGTCAGCAACCACTCTTGTCTTCTACTTTAGTTTATTCAATAATTCTAAAGTATATTTAAGGAGATCAAAAATAAATTGACATGTCATTAAAAACATGTATTTTACAAGTAAAGCATTGAAGACCACTTTTTTATTTGGATGTTTATCAAGTTTAGTTACATGCCACATATGAAGTAATTAGCTTGACAATATTGACATATCACTATTTTTTTTTCAAATGCAAGCCACATTACCATTGGAATTGCTCTTGGCTCAATTTCCATGAAAACTTTATATTTATAGCTGATTAAATAGGTAGAGTATTGCAGAAAATATGGTTGAGACATCAATTCATCTATGGACTATATAACTAAATAAGTCCTGAATAACATAATATTACTAGATAACTGTTCTGGATAATTTTATTCAGCTTAACAAGTTAGTATAGATCTCGGAATTCGCGGAATCAAATCGCCACGATATCAAGCCACGTCAACTTGATAAGCCACGTGTGGCAGCGACGAACTGGGAACCAAAGGGCAAGTCGCCCATTAATAAAACTAGCTTGCTAGAGATTCCCCAAACGAGGAGCTAATACGAACTCTCCATATCACAAAGCAAATAGAAGGAATCCTTCACATCATTGCAGAATTAGATTCCAACATAACTTCCACGAAATCTAGCCTTATATTAGGCTAGACAATTATCAACAATTCAGCAGTTGATAAATCAAGCAATACATCACTTGTAAACTATAATCATTTTTACATAGTAAACATTTCTATTTCTCTGTCGTTACGACAATCGTGGTTTTTCCCATGCTTTAGGGTTTTCCACAAACAAATCATGGTGTCATTTATTGTTTTTTTAAAAACAATTCTTACTTGTTACTTATTTCACCAACTTGCGCACATAACAGAAACACGACCGAGATAACACCTCATTGGTTGATTCAGTCATCGATTAGCCAGCATGTTGTTGACTAGGTTTCACCAAAAAGCGACATCTATAATTGGCGCTAGAAGTTCAAGAATCAACTCAAGATTACAAATTAAGCAGGGGTGCGGAAAAGTAATTTGTAAACTTAAATATTTATCTCGAATTATCCCTGCCTTCCATAAATTTGATTTAAGAAGAAAAAAAAACAATCCTCAATAATTGTTGGTGTGTCACTGTGTTGGATGGCAATAATTGTAGGCAGAAAATATCAAAAATTGGAGAAATTATCATCGATTATTTTGATAACGGTTTTAGGCCGAGTAGTCTAAATTTTGAAGAGATTGATGCTGTTTGTGGCCATGCTGAAGCTTGTTTGACAAATCTGCATGTATGTAGCCGATCATTTGCTCTTTTTATTTAGATTTTAGCTGGCGCAAGAACTCACAATTTCCATGCAGCATCAACTGTACTTCTACATCGACTGCTTTCATGAATTTCCACATCTTTATATTAATTAAATAAATAAAAATGCACTCAGGGTCCATTTGGTACGAGGACGGGACATGACTGGACGAGACTGGACTGGACAGAACAGTTGTTCCACATTGTGTTCAGAATGTTTTAGACAAAACTGTTAAATATACTGTTTTGCGTTTGGTATAACTGAGACATGACTGGACAAGGGGTTCAAATTACTAGAATGCCCTTATTGTTTTCTCTAATATTTGTTACAACATATTAGTGACAAATAATATATTTATATATGATATTTAACAAAAATAAAATAATAAAAGGAAAGAATATAGTAAAAATATATTAATCAAAATATTTAAATGAATAATAAAAATATTACAAAACTAGTATTTTATTTAAAAATAAACAATTAAAAAGTTTTTTGAAGAAAAAAAGCTTTCCAGAACTCTTCAAATATTTTGTGGCATCCATTATTTTGTCATTTTGTCATTAAAAATGTCACACAAAAGTTTTCCAGAAATCTTCAAAACAAAAAACAAAAAGAAGAGAGAGAGAAAGAAGGAGAGAGGAGAGAGGAGAGAGAGAACGATGGAGAGAGAGAGGATTAAGTTGTTGACAAGTTTGTAATTTTTGAAAATCTTAAAGGGCAATAAGGTCATTTTTCAGACTTGTCCTATGTTGTCCAGTTTTGTTTCACCAATTTTGGTGGGACAGTTTTTAATGTTTTTTGTCCTACCCAGTCCCATGATTATAACGCGCCAACAGTGGGATAAAAACAATTTATCCCACGTTATCCCGTCATGTACCATGTACCAAACGCAGCTTCAATCACGAAGTAAACTTGACCTTCCGCCAACCACCTTTCAGCAACCTCCAACATCCAACCTCCACCGACTATCTTCCATAACTCTTCAACCAGCAACCTCCCATCTGCCACCAATTTCCATGAATTTCCATTCAGCATCAACTGTACTTCTACATCGACTGCTTTCATGAATTCCCACATCTTTATATATAATTAAATAAATAAAAATTTTTGTCAAAAAAATAAATAAATAAAATAAATAAAAAAGCACTCGATGACGAGGACACGATGACATTTACACGATGACATTTGGTGCTGATGTCGAATTTGTGAGTTCATGACTTCATGTTGACTAAACTTCTGAGGTCTGAATTTTTTTTAATTGTTTTTTGAATGGCGTGTTTCACATCTCATAATCTATGATAACACAATTATGAGATAAGTGACACCATAAAACTTATTAACATTTTCGTTTTCATAAAATTGTGACTAAAATTTTATTATAAATACTCATCCTAATGTCAATAGTATACTCATTGAAATAAATATATTCATTTTAGTACATGTTATTTATAAACACTTTTAAATTATTATCACTCTTAATTTATAAAAATAAGAGCAATTACCAATTTGGTAATGGATTTTTTTTTTAAATTTCAAATTGTTTACGACTTTTACAAAAATTAACAAATTGGTCCTCACATTTTTTATATTGCCAAATTAGTCCTTCCCTTTTAAAAAGTGACCAAATTGATTCATCTAATAGTTTAATGGTGGTAAATATACCAGTTGACTTTAACAATTTTAATTAAAATACGTAAATACCCCTTATTTGTCATATTAAAGAAAAAATGTTTTGTCTTTTGTATATTAAATTCATTATTATAATTACAACAAAATCCAAAAATATTATTAATGAAACACCATTTTACCATTTTTAATTAAAATTTTCTATAAAAAATCTAAAAATAGTTTAATAAGACAATGTCAATTATACCCTTAGTTACCATTCATTCTCAGTTTAGTCTTTTACCATTTTTATATAATTGGTTTTTTGTTGTTAATATTATACCAGCGCTGTTGTCAAAATTATTCTAAAATCAAAACCCACAAATAAAATAAATAAAAATATACATGTATTAAAAAAAAACTATGCATGTGTCATTATTATATTGTTTAGGATTAAAATACAATTTTACCCTACACAGTTAAAATTGACTGACGGAACTTAGTCAGAGAGACTAATTTGGCACTTGGGAAAAATATAAGGACCAATTTGATCACTTTTGTAAAAGTCACAAACAACTTGAAATTTTAAAAAATAGTCAATCATATTATTTTTGGAATAAAATCTTTTTTTAATGATGGTCCAATTACCTCTGGAAATATGCGAGAGCCTTATAAAATGGAATATGTGGAACCGTATATGGGGTCAAGAGATTTTCAATCTGGAATTCTTTTAGTTATACAGTTATCTTTTTTTTTAACTTATTGATATATATGGCTATTTTAATAAAAAAAAACATGTTGATATCTACATCTATCGTTTTTTTTTTGAAATATTACAAGAACTATTACTATAGAACTGCCGAGACTTGCTGAGATCAAACAATACATGTGATTCCCGTATATCTACAGCTATTGTTAAAAAAAATATTTTGTTTATTGATAGAGTTCATAACTATAAATAAAAGAAAAAAAAAACAATATGATACTCATGTGATGATGAGAAAGTTTGATAAGTGAAATAAAATTAGAGTTTAATTGGGTTTATCATAAAAATTAGGGTTTATCATATGTTACGGTTTATCATAATTTTTTTTTGAAAGGTAAGTTTTTTTTAATAAAAAAATATAGTTGAAGATATTGGTGTAATTAATGAGTGTATATAGTATTTGGTTTATTTCTAATTAAAATAATTTGTCCTTATTGGTAAATTTCTATCGAGATATTTTTGTAATTAATTTTTTTAATAAAATATAGGTGTACTAATAAGTTTTATGGGTGTCAATATCGGCACCTTTATGAGATCACAATTGCGATGAAATTGTTTTTATTTTATTTTATTTATTATTTATAAATAATAAATTAAAATTAAATAATAACAAAAAAGGATAAAATAAGTTACCAAGATAGTTTAGTCATTTCGCACCATGAACGTGGTCAATGGTTAAAGTTAAGAGTGGTGCTATTGGCACACCCCCTACTAATCTATTCATGCCCCACTTTTTAAAATCTTGATTTAATTAAATAAAATTAAATGTTTTTATTAAATGTTTTTGTTTATTTCCAAAACTAGCCATTTTACTTATTTTTCAAACTTAATACATACCATATAGATCTCCCTCACCTCCATTGATTGATTTATTTTTTTTCTTCTTATTTCTTTATTTTTAGTTTTTTTTTCTTCTTATATCGGAAACGAAAAAAAAATAACAGGGTACTTCAACACAACGACAACTTGATATCATTCTAAAAAAAAATAAACTTCAAACTTATTTCCAAAGAATGAATTGTTTCCAGATGCTTACTAACATTGTTAGACAATTCTTACTTTATGTCATTCTCAGATAATTCTTCAAGATGTTTGATATCGTTCTTAGACAACTCTTCGATTTTCTTGATATCGTTCTCAAACTCTTTCATAATATTTTAGATGTATGTAAGAAGCAGATTTTAGGGTTTAGGAGTTAATTTTTTTTTTAAAGAAACGGATTACTGAGTTTTTTGTTTTGGAAAAGGAATATGAGATTTTAATAGATTTAATTTGTAGAAGATTTTTTTCCTAAATTGTATGTCTCTGTAAGTAATTTTGATAAAGGAAAAAAAAGAATATTATATAATTAAAAAATGGGACATGAATAGATCAGTAGGGGGTGTGCCAATAGCACCACTCTAAAGTTAATTGAAGGCAACCGATGGGAAGGGATGGTTGTATAATTTTGGACTAAAGTTACCTATGTATACAATTAGGGCTAATGCGAGCTATGTTTGTACAATTTACCCTATATTTACTTTATTACTGTCATTTTTATGAAGTTTGTATTTCATTTAAATTTTATAGCACTTTTTAAGAGTATTTTATGTGTTTGGCACAACACAGATTTGATTTGTTTTCCAAAAATACCCCTCACAAAATCCACAATGATAGAAAAGGTAGAGAGAACAGTGCAGAGAAATAAAAAGAATAAAAAAAACTAGAAGAGAGAGAAAATACAAAACAAACTGGAAAAGATAGCAAATAAAAATCAAACCAAAAGAGAGAGAAAATAAATCTTAAAACTAAAATAAAAATATGTTTGGAAATAACATAAATATGAAAGAAAAAAAAATCTGAAAAAGTTTCTAGAAAATAAGTCTTGGGTCATTACTTATTAAGTCCCGAGCTTTTTTTTTTTGTCTTGGTTCGATACTTATTTTATTTGGTCAAAACTTGTTTGGTTGAGTTTTTGAAAAACCTCTCTCGGTAAAATATCTATTTGTAGTAGATCTATTAGAAATAGAGTTTTTAGAAGAAAAAAAATTATTGTTGTTTGGTTGGTAAACCTTTTTTTTTGAAAAAAATGTCTATTTGAAGAAGCACCCATGAGCTTTTGCCTAGTAGATGTTTAAACTCTACTAGTCTCTACTCAATTTAAAATAAATAATCTCAAAAACCTAACCAAACGATTATAAAAAACTCAAGTAGACGTTTGTAGACCTTTGAGGCAGTATAAAGCACAATCAAACGAGCACAAATTAATCCCTAGTTCGAAACTCATTTTTTGAGACTTATTTTCTTTGTTTGAGACTTATTTTCTTTTGTTCGAAACTTATTTGCCTTTGCTAGAGAATTATTGTTCGATACTTATTTATTTAATTTGAGAATTATAATAAGTCTCAATTGAGACTTGCAACTAGTCTTAATTGAGACTTAGTAGTCCATTTTTTTTAACAAACCAGGAAAAAACAATTAAGTTTCAAACAAAGGAAATAAGTCTCCAACAAAGTCCTTCAAAAAAAATGTGAGGAAATTAGTCTCGAACAAAGTCTTGAGAAATAAGTTTTTTTTTTCACAACCAGATTTTTTTTTTAAATTTATGTTTTTTGTTTCTCTCTATGGTTTTCTCTATCATATTTCAAACAACAAACCAAAGAATTGGAATTTCATTTCAGACACAGTTTGATTCAATTGAGAGAGAAAAGAGGGAAAAATGCACAGCGATGAAGAAAGAGAAAAGCATGATTCAATTTTCTTTTACAGAAACCAAATGTAAACTTGTTTTTGAGTAAAATATTTAAACAATACTAGTTTCAAGTGTATGAAATTAGTGCATTTGTAAAACCTTACTAGTTTCATCGGTATGAAACTAGTGCATTTGTAAAACTATACTAGTTTCACGTGTATGAAACTTGTGTATTTGTAAAATCATACTAGTTTCACCTATATGAAACTAGTGTATTTGTAAAACAATATTAGTTTCACGTATATGAAACTTGTGCATTTGTAAAATAATACTAATTTGACGTGTATGAAACTAGTGCATTTGTAAAACAATACTAGGTTCCAAAATATTAATATGTTATATTGCTATTATTTAAGTTTTTTGCTATTTTTTTTTCTTTTTGCTATCATTATTGGATTGGGATTTTAATAGACAATTTTAGGAAGTAAAAGTATAGTGGTATTGGATTGAGACTTTTTAATAAGTTAAATAAATCTGGTGGTATTCGATTAGGTCTTCTAAGATTTTTTTAAAAAGTCCATAATATATTGTGGTATTGGATCCAGACTTTTAAGATTTTTTTAAAAAGTCCATAATATCTTGTGGTATTGGATCCAGACTTTTAAGAGACAGCAAATTGTCTGGTGGTATTAGATCGAGATCAAGATTTGTAGGATTTTCTGACAATATGGATTGTCTAGACTTTTTAATGATAACTATAAATACCAAGACCCCAAAATTGTCTTGCCCTTTTCCATCAGACTTTTCACGCTCGCTCAAGACTTTTCGGAAAATAGCAACAAGGCTGTGAAGAAACCCTAACAACAGACCAGGTTCAGGTAATAATTGGATTGAAATAAAAAAAAACATATTTTATAATGATTATATTTTATGCATCTCAACAATTCTCAACACTGTCACATATAATAAACGATTGCATCTCAATTTGCATCTCAATTCGTTATGGAAATATATGCTTCACATCTCAATTCGCAGCAGTGTTCATATATATCTATATGCTTATTTTATTATAATATTTTACTGAAATAGTTTGAATATTGCTGATTATAATAAAATATAATGGTCATAGGCACTACTAGCCCAACAAAGAGTAAGCGTTAATGATTTTCAAAAGAGATGAACACTGCTGATTATAATAAATATAATGGTCAAAAGAGATGATCTCCAATTTGCTAAAATATAATACTCATAATCAGCAGTGTTCATATTCGTGCACGTCTCTTTTGAACGTACAATGTTCATAATCAGCAGTGTTCAATTTAGCAAGTTGCATCTCAATTTGCAGAGCATTGTACGTTCACATTTTTTTTTTGATTACAACGTTCACATTAATTCAGAAGCATATAATAAAAGAAGCTGATTATATCAAATTTAATTTAACGATGCGAATTGTATCTTGTAATGTTTACCATAATTGGATTGAAATAAAAGAAGCATATTTTAACGATTATATTTTAGCAATTTGTATCTCAATTCACAGCACTGCTGACATATATTAAAAGAAGCATATTTTAAACAGTTCACAATTCGCAGTAGTGTTCAATAATTTAGCAGCATGTAACCGATCAATGTGTTGTATATTGTTTGCGATCCAGTGCCTATAGTCTTGTAATTGAGTTTTCACATGTAATAAAATATTGTAAAGATATATAGATCAATGTGTGATATTGTTGGTGATACAATACCTAAAGATTGTGTGTATATATATATATATATATATATATATATATCCTACCCTTTGACAAGTATAGATCATTACTAATGGAAATATTAGGGTTTCGAATTTATCAAAGTATTGAACAAAACATCGATTTTGTCAATCAAATCCCCATGCTATGCTACAATGAATTAGGGTTATATGGTTTAATGATTATATGGTTCAGGTCAAGATTTTATTCTATCTATTATATTGTAATATACAATATATCAGCCTAATATGTTTTTTTTAAATTCAATTATGAGAGTACTGGCTTGGAAAACTAAAAAACTAAAAAATCTTCCATCTATTTTCAAACATAACCATTTTTTTTTATTTTCTCTATCAAAAAAAAAAAAAATACAGGTCCTCTGTCATTTGAGCTCATCATCTTCAAACTCACAACTCACAACTCACAATCTGTAAGTTTTTTTTTCTTGAAACTTTTTTGTTTATTAATGTAGTTTTTAATATATAGAATTTTTTTTTGGTTTGTGATTGTATTTGGAATTTATGTGTATAAATAGATGTGATTGTTGATTATTCATTGACTTGTGTACAACATTTTCTTTAATTTTTTCTCTGTAAAGTTTTATGGTGTGAAGTGGTTGTTGTGAAAATTTAATTTCGATTCCGTTTATTTTCTCACAATTTACCTATCAACACTACCAAATATATTTCTCTATAGTATTGGAAAAAACCGTAAAATCCATAGATAATTTAGCTGTCTAATCCATAGATAATTTAGTTGTTTTGGATTTTGTTTATTGTAGTACTAGTTGAGATGGAAATGAGGGATTCACAAAATGGAAATGGCAGAGGAAAGGGGAAAAATGATACCTATCAACAGTGGACCATGGATGATAGCAACTTGTTGTTGGGGTTATTGGCTGAAGCTATGAAAAATGGGTTGCGTGATGCGAATGGATCTTTAAGCAAGCTAAATGTAGAAAACTTCATACTTCCTCGTCTTAATGCAAAAACTAGGTTTCCAAAAACCTATAATAATTACTTGAGCCGAATGAAATGGTTCAAGAATCAAATAACAAGATTAATGAGTTAATGCGTAACAACTCTGGTTTTGGTTGGGACCCAATTGGAAAGAAAGTCACGACTAGTGATGAAGTATGGGAAGAATACTTGAAGGTGAGCTTAGTTCATCATTTTCAATAATTTTGGCACCATGTAGTTACTATAACATTTTATGTATAGCTGATATATTAACAAGATGTTTGTGTTCCGCAAATTGTGCAACATCCTTAGAGATAAAACACATTTGGAAGATACAAGGTTTATTTGTGTTGAAGAAATGCTTGGACAATTTCTACAAATTGTCGGTCAAAATCATCGTTATTGTGTTATTCGTAATAATTTTCGCCGATCACAGTTCGCGACAAGTGAAAATTTTCACAAAATGTTAAAGGCTTTGAATACATTGTCAAAAGATATGATGGCTAAACCCGGACCGGTGGTGCCTGCTAAAATAAGGGAAAATACAAAGTTTTTCCCTTATTTCAAGGTAAGTATTATACTATTTCATTATTTCTAAATTGTCATTTGTATTATTCTTGTATTTCGTGTATTTAAATCATTACCATCATAATGCTTTATGTTATTTTAGGATTGCATTGGAGCTATTGATGGTACACATATTCCGGCAACAGTGATGGGACATGATAATAGTAGCTTTCGTGATCGTCATGGAAATATATCTCAAAATGTATTAGCAGCATGTAACTTTGATTTGGAGTTCATGTAAGTCCTTGCCGGGTGGGAGAGTTCAGCTCATGATTCCAAACTGTTAAATGATGCTTTATCAAGGAGGAATGGACTTAAAGTCCCTCAAGGTAAATGCTAGTTTTTTTAATCTAAACCATAATTTAATTTTAAATAGCCATTGCTTTATTGTGTGTTATTTTTAGGTAATAACTGTTGGTAGTGTATTTTTAATTTGGTAAATATTTCCTAGCAGATTGTGGATTTGCTAATCGACGTCAATTTTTAGCTCCGTATAGAGGTGTGCGGTATCATCTCCAAGATTTTGTAGGTAATGGGAATTATCCTGAAAATGAAAAGGAATTATTCAATCTTCGCCATGCATCGTTGAGAAATGTGATCGAGAGAATATTTGGCATTTTAAAATCTCGATTCACAATTTTTAAATCGGCACCTCCATTTCCATTTAAGACACAAGTAGAGATAGTGTTGGCATGTGTAGCACTCCACAACTTTCTTCGTAAAGAATGTCGATCTGATGAATTTCCTATTGAAGAAGAATCTGCATCATCATCATCATCACCGATTGTTGAAGAGGAACTTGAAGAACTAGTTTCACAAACCCAAGAGCAACAGAGAGAGGAAGCTATTGCATGGAGACTTAACATAGCTAACTATATGTAGAGAGAGAGATATTAGGCCATGAGAGGATTACTAGTTCCAGCAGTTTTGTTTTTCAATAATTAGATGGCTTGAGAGATATTAAACAATATGATACCTATAAAATAGTTCTTGTGCTTGTTTTTTAGAATTTCGAATGTGTTGATGACTATCATTCATACTATTGTGGCATTTGTTTATGTGCATTTTCATTGTGTGTTGATGCATGTTCATTTTATCTAATTGTTTCTATTTTTTGAAAGTTAGTTTTGAATCTTTGATTTAAAACATAACTATTTCAGTACAATATTAAAATAAAAGAATCATATTTTAGTTGTAAAAAATATTCTATCTAAAAAATCAATGCCTAATCTATATGTTTGTGTACTTGTTGTCATATTACTGCTCTTGTCATTGTATCATTTCTTTGTGTAACATTCGGGCAGATTGTAGATGTTTTGGACAATGGCCACAGAAGTAATAATATATATATTCTTCCATCAAATTAGTTGAAGTTGATTTTCAAACCATATGAGTACTATATAGTTTGACCTATATATATATAAATATATATACTGAGCTTTCTCATTGATTCTGACTTTAATATCTTGTTTGGGTTTTTTCAGCTCGGACCAACTACCTAGTTTGGGTTTCTCAACTTAGGTCTGTATGTTAACTAACAAATTTGTAAAGCCCATATTTAAAAAAAAAAAAAGTCCAAAAATTCTTTAAATAAAGTCTAGATAATCCTAATAGTTTTTAAATAAAGTCTAGATAATCTTAATAGTCCATAAATAAAGTTCAGAGACTCTTTTAAAAAAAATACTAGAATCCTGAAAGTCTAGTCCATTTAATCATAATAGTCTTTAAAATCCATAAAATCCATGAAATCCTATTACTCCAAAATTGTCTATTAAAATCCCAATCCAATACACCCCCCTAATGTCTAGGTTATTTTATTTTTCATTTGAAAGTTTTAAGTTCACTATGGCCCAGTTTGGGAATGCTTCCTAATATGCTTTTGGTGTAAAAAGTGATTCTGAACTGGGGTTAGGGTGTTTGGTAAAATTTCAGAGAAGTGTTTTTGGTCACTTTTGACTTTCCACACCTGAGAAATTGAGAAGCTAGTTTTTGTAGCTTTTAGAAACCAGCTTCTTGGGAAGCATAAATGAAAACGCGAAAGAGCTATTTGATTAATGACTTTTTACCAAACTTCCTATTTTATCCCTTTCTGCTTTTCGGTGAGTAACAATCAATTTTCTATAATTTCTTTTTAAATTTCCTTTTTTCTATAATTTCTTTCTCTCTCTTTTTAATTTCCGGTGCAAGAACATGAATAAGTTAGAGCCATTGAGGTTGTTAGTTATGCTCTACCTTTTCTGGGTTTGTTTTGCTTTGTGTTGTTTCATGCTCTGTTTTGCTGTCCCTTTTCTATGTAATGTTCTCGTTTAATAAAAAAAAAGAAAAAGAAAGTGAATATAATTCTTATTATATATCCTTATCTATTGCTCTAAACTCCTCCTCACCACAATTATTATAAAGAAAATATATTCATGCATCCAAAAAGTGAAGATAATTCATTGATACTAGCTTGAAAAGCAGGTATACATCACTCTAAGCACATCATGAATTAGAAAGTGAACATAATTATATATTTATTGCTCCAAACTCTTCCCCACCACAGTTATTATAAAGAAAATATATTAATGCATACTTAATGTTGTGTGGGGTGCAACTGCCTTATGTTTTTGGCTGTACAAGTCAATACCTTGTGTACAGTATTGTTTTCTGTTTCTGTTTTCAATTTTTTGTACAAGTTTTAAGTGTGTATTTTATATATCTCTTTGTTTGTGTATTTTACAAGTTTACCATGCTAATTTTCTTATATCTCTTGTTAGGATTGATTGATAAATAGAAACTAAGTAGTTTATTGTAGTGATAGAGAGGTTATTAATGAATGAATTTAGCCTGATAACTCCTTGAATCATATTTTGTGCTAAGCCTTTTCTCTCTCATAACTCCTTGAATCATATTTTGCTACTTAGAAAAAATTATGGAAGAAATCAAAAGAGTTTTCTTGATATATTCGTAATATTGTCAATGAATGTGGCAATAGATAAAAAAAAGTAATAATATGATATGGTCACATAAAAATAAAACAAATTATTTATTTATTAAAAATTATTTATTTATTTTATAACATGTTTATAGTCACATAAAAATAAAAGCAAATGATCTATTTTATAACATGTTTATGGTCACACAAAAATAAAACAAGTCATTTATTTTTAAAATATCTTCAATATTTATTTGTGTCCTTTTTACTTACAGTTTACCAAACACATTGAAATTGCTTTTGGTTTTTATAACACTTTCAAAAATCAGCTTACCAAACACTCAGTTGATTATTCTCACAGCAAATCCAAAAACAATTTTCCCACAACAGAATCAAAAGCAATTTTCCCCGCATCACAAAAATGCCAAACTAAGCCTATGTTTCATCCTACTAACTTATAATTATTAATACACCAATAATATAAAGTACGGTAAGAATAAAAAAATTTTGATATAGAAAAATTATCAATAAATATTCAATATTATTCTCATTTTAAAGGTCTAGATGAGACCTTTCTAATGATATAATTTTTATAATAATCAAATTATAAATTAAAATTTATTATATATTAATTGAATTTATATATAAGATGGGCCCATGTGGGATTCAGGGGTGGACCCACATAGAGACCAGATGGGGCCTGTGCCCCACCTCAAATTTAAAAAAAAAATCATTATATATATATATATATCAAAAATAACACACTATGACATATGTTTTTACACAGCACTGCTGGTTTATTATTTTCAATTCATTAGTTTTAGTCACTGGTTCAATTCTCACCATAAGCAAAACAAATACCTTTTAATATCTATTTTTATTTTACACTCGTTTCCAATTTCTTTATAAAATTTCCATTGTCTTCTACAACAAAATAATATATTTTCTTTTTCCCATCATTGTTAAATTATTAACTACCCTTAATTTGTGATTTACTTAATTCAATTTTATTATATAGTAAATTATCTTATCAATATTTATTTTGAAATTTTCTTATTTCTAACATTTTTAGTTTGACATACCTAACATATCCAATCAATAAGCCCTAAAATCTCAAATTTAAATTTATTATATTAAAATAGTCCATCTATTATTATGATTCATTTTATTTTATCCTTTATATTTTTCTTTATTTTATTATTCTAATTTATTTAGAATCAATAATTAGAAAAATAAAAAATTCGAAAACATTTCTAGTAATATTTATTAATCAATTATTTTTGTATAAATTTAAAGTGAATTCATTATAAATACAAAACAAATGTTTTTATTATAAAAATATATTTTAATTTTTTTACGAATAAATACTATAATTTTTCATTGTTCATGTTGTTTTCTTGTTATTGTTTATTTTTTTAATATTTTGTTTCTTATTTTTAGTTCTTTTAAATATAAGATTATTTAATTCATTTCGAGTAAGTATTCTATTTTTTTTTATTAAAAATTCATTATACTATCATTTTTATATAAAAAAACACATTTAATTATGATTTTAAATTTTCATTATTTTTTTTAAATAATTGTTTTTTGTTCAAGTGTCCCACCTCGTTAAAATTTCTGGATCCACCACTGGTGAGATTGGTGATGTAAATACAATTTAAATGAATAGATTAGAGTGATGCTAAATTATTTGTACACCAAATTTTAATACAGTAGCATTATTGTTAAATAAGTGGGATGAATGAAAACATATTTTTAAATACTTTATAAGGGTAAAAAAGTAATATTTTTTACAGTTAAATTATATATATTATTAACAAATATCTTTATTTTTTTTAAATATAAATAAATAAATAAATATATATATATATATATATATATATTACAATTCAATCAGATCACATCACTATATTAGTATTTTGAGGTTTAACTAGTCAACACTCAAACATTATTATCCTTGCATTATCAGTGAATCATTTTGAATACATTAGAGTAGACATGACGCCGGTTCGGTTCGAACCGGAGAACCGAACCTGAATCGGCGATAAAAAACCGGAACCGAAACCGGAAAATCCGGTTCCGGTTCTAGAACCGGACTGGGAACCGGTCCGGCCGATTCCGGTTCCGGTTCGCTTTAGAGCGGAACTGGCCGGTTAGAATCGGACCAGAACCGGCGGTTCGGTTCCAGTTCGAACCGGCCGGTTCCTCCTTTTTAATTTTTTTTTTGGTTTTGTTTTATTTTATTTTATTTTTTAATTTGTCATTTATTTATTTTATTTTATTTTACGGGTGACACAATAAAATACATTTACCAATTACATTTTTATATGATTAATTTTTTAATGAAATATGATAAATAAATTAAAAAAAAAGGACCGGTTCCGGTTCGAAACCGGTAGAACCGGACCAGAACCGGAGGAACCGGAACCACCGGTTCCGAACCGAAACCAGAACCGGCGTCATGTCTAATCATTAGAGTGGTTTCAAAAAATTTTATGGGGAATCGTAGCCGAACACATTTTTGTCCGTTTTGTCAACTGGAAAAACATTTAAAACGTTTTGATTTAATAACCCATATTTTCCACAGCCCAGTTGCTTGGCATAGTCCTGTTCAGTAATGAATGATTGTTATTGAATATGCCAACTTATCATTTCACGTGCATTAAGATTATTAACAGAGATTGCACGTCACTTAGTAGAGATGGTAGTGCACCTCTTTATAACATCTGATAGTCAGAGATTCGAGTCCCACCATACGTATTTTATAAATATATATAGGGAGTTTTCTCCTGATTAGTGAGAGTAATTATTCAGACTATATATATATATTGTTTGATATTGACATGTCATAATATTGTAATAGTTATAAATGTAATACATAAAAAAAAATATTGTCAAAAAATAAATATCAACAGTGATTACCTTTTTAAAATTTATTAGGGTTATTAGTATTTTGGTCCCTATGTTTTCGCGTGTTATAACTTTTTTAACTGTCTTCCATTTTTCACTGGGGTAGTTCTTATTTTTTCAAAAACTTATCAATTTGGTCATTTTGACTGGATTTTTAACAATCAACACTAACTGAAAAAGTAAATTGACCATTTTACTCTTAACTTAAAACAAATGATTTGAAAGTACTATTTTACCCTCTAACTTTGTCAATTTTTATAATTTAACCTAACTTTTAATCTAATCATATTACAATGTGTCACTAAATTATAATAATTAAAAAAAATGATTAAAATATTAATGAAAATCTGAACTTTTTTAATAAGGAGATGAAAAATAGAGAATAAAAAAATAAAAATAAAATTCAATTTAAAATTAATTTAACAGTTAATCAAAATTGATGGATTTAAAGAGACTTTGTTTTTCCTAATTTATTAAATTAAAGAAAGACTTGAAGGCTAAATCGATTATCCTTTTTAGGTTATGATGTCACAATTATGATGTCACAATTATGATGAAACTGATTACGGCAAATAATAGTAAATCATGATCAAATTGACTATCACCTGAAAAAAGGTACGAAGAAGGTTAATATAGTATTGGTGAGCAATCCCTATGGGCGTGGTCTAACCGGTAGATTGATGAATTTGAGGTTTGGATAAATGACACATAAGTCAACAGCTCGAATCCTACCGATAGCAAAAGTTTTTTTAAAAAAATATATGACCTAGATAAGTGGAAAGATAGATACTGTCAAAAAAAAATTACCGATAAAGAATAGTAAAACGTGCGTCAAATCATGAAAATTTTATCAATTTATTAAGAAAATCTTTTATGCACCGGATCGCACCGCTGCATTGGTGCAACTGTCCATTAATAATTTGATTTGCTACTAATAATCCTTCCTATATATACCCCTTGCTATGTGATATTGAATATCCACGCAATCCAAGTGTTCAAAAGCTTATTCATACAAAGCAAAGGCAAAAGCTCTTATAGCAAGCAAATGGTAAACTAGGCATGTGATCAATTTCGTTTAACTTATATTATATAAGATACTAACTTCTTCTTTTTTCCTTTGTTGCAGGGAAGTACTAGCTGCAGCCAAGATCAGTCTCTAATTAAGGTAGGAGCATGGGGTGGCTCCGGAGGATGTGAATGGAGTTATGTGGCAACAAGCGGGATCAAAGAGATAGAAATCTGTTGTGGGTGGGTTATTGATTCGCTCTCCTTCAAAGGTATAAATGAAAATTCTGTTCTTGAATGTTCACCAAAATTTGGTGGCGGAGGCGGAAGCACCAAAAAAGTACGTATATAGATACATTACAAGACTTTAACTTGATTAGTTGATTTTGACTCATATTTATTTGTCTAATCTTTCTTTAAAAATTAAATTTTACACTATATATAGATTACAATCGATTGGCCTAGAGAATATTTGACATCTATCAGTGGAACCAATAATGATCATTACGGTCATTATGTTGTTGAATCTCTTTACTTCTACACAAACCTTAATAAGTACGGACCTTTTGGTGGCACAAATCCGAATAGTAAAAAGGGCAAACCTTTTAACGTTCCTCTTGAAGACCAAGAAATTGCTGGATTTTTTGGAAGAGCGAGCGATTTCATTGATGCGATTGGAGTATATCGAAAAGGTCCATCCATTCCAATTGTAACCATAACGGTTAAGGTATTATTGTGATTTTCCAATATGCAATTAATATGATAACATGTTTGGTACTAGTAATGATGATTTTCATGGTCATATATATATAGGCTAGCGAGGGAATTACAATGAACATGGACCTTCCACGAGACGTAGGGCCTTGGGGAGGAAACAAAGGTAAATCATGGGATGATGGACTTGGTGGTGGTATCCAGCAAATTGATGTGCATGTTGGAAATGGAGTGGTTCATGGAATTCAGTGTCGATATCACGGCAAAGATGGCAAATTAGTCTTGTCCAAAAGGCATGGTGGAGGAGGTGCTAGTAAAGTATACAAAGTAAGAAATGGAAATTCTGCTCTCTGATTAAATAATATATATATACATACTTGTTAATTCTATTTGAAATTTGGAGCATTAATGCAGATTGAACTGGAGAAGCGCCCATCCGAGTACTTGGTTGGCATCACTGGGTTTTCTGGGCCTATTGATGGAAATTGTTGCTTGGAGGTGGTGCGCTCTATTTCCTTTTACACAAACAAAGGAAAATATGGACCATTCGGAAGTGAAATTGGGACGTTTTTCAACTCTCCCGTGTCTAATGCGAAGGTAGTTGGATTTCATGGAACAAGTGGTCAATACCTGGACGCAATAGGGGTTCATGTCGATTACTCCTGAACTATGCAAAACATCAATATTTCTGCTGCTTTTGGAAGAAGATCGAAAATAAATTAAACTTGCCTTGTTATATGTACGTGTGCTGTGTGCTAATAAATATGCCATTCGTTTGGCTGAAATAAACAATAAAGCTTGTTCTCATGCATGCTTTATTGTTTCTTCATTTTTAATGTATTGTTTGTTGTGTTGGTGGCAAGTAAATATATGCTTCGATCCTTTTATTTATTTGTTGATGGGTATCTTAGTGAATTTGATTCTTTTATTTCAGTTTGATTATATTAACAAAAAACAATTCAAGTACAAATGATGGAACCATTTGGTACTGTACCAATTTGCCGATCCAGGTCGACCAAAAGCAGCAACTGTACGTGCAGCCAATTTACCGAGCCAGCACCCCCATCACATGCCTCCAAAAAAAGACTTCTCCTCCGAAACCATGCACTATAACAATCCCAAACTGTCCATTTGCCTCCACATCATGCTCTAGATTCCCAGAGTTCATTTCATCATTCTCCACAAAAATCCTAATATAACACACCTAAACACATACATTCATTCCTTTCAAAAAAAAAAAAATACATTCATTCGATACGCATTTAATTTATTTTTTTTCAACAGTATATGTATATGACTCTTTCCTTCTTTGTTCATACACAGTTACACTCACAGTCTCACTAACAAGTAACAACAATAATCAATGTACAAAGCTAAGGGTTTCATATTGATTATAAATGATCTCTAACACTAATTTTCTGATTTTGTAGTGTCAGTAGTCCTAGGAAATTTAGGGTCATATAAAAGGAATCACCGGAGCAAATGAGAGGAAAGCCATTTTGCGAAAAAAAAAAAAAAATTGCACCTTTAATTCTTCTCATGTGTGAAAGCAGGTCAAGGCTGATGCCTAATCGCCAATGAAAAGTTGAAAATATGTACAAAAACGACAAGCCAGAGAAAATCTAGCTTTCAGCTGTTTCCTACTTTCCTTCAATGAAAAGTTGAAAACTAATTGAAATACAATACAAGCTGGACTCATGTGTGAAAAGTTGAGAACAGAGGATTAGGAAGGCTCACTTTTTTGTTAGGAAATAATCAACAACTAATTACTTATTATTATTTAAAAAAAAATGCAATTTCCTTTGGTCCCTTTTTTCCGATTGATCACTTTTTTACTGATCTTTACATTTTGAGTTTGTGTGGTCCGTAATCGTTTTTTTTTTTTGAAGGTCATTCTGTTGATTCCTCTATCAGTCAAACGTTAGTCAACTCTTTAATGAAATCCATATTAATTTAGTCATTTGCTTCATGGGTGCATAATTTTAAATAATTATTTATTTAAATATATATATTTAAAATTTTATGAAAGTTGAAATGACTCATATCCACGTCAATGAGAATGAGATTGTGGTCGAGTACCTGAGTCTCTTATAATAACTCACCATTTTAATAATATACTAGTAAAATTGCCCGCGCTTTGTTGCGGGAATATTATTCAATTTTAATAAATTTTATATATCTCCATTCAAAATTGGGTAGAGATTTTATATTTCCCTATAATCTCTTCCACAAACAAAATTGGGTAGAGATTTTGCATTTCCCAAATTTGTTTGTTGAAGAAATTTTTTGAGTTTTGATGTTATGAGTTTCTATGGATTTTTGATGTTATAAGTTGGAACTTGGAAGTTTTGGATTTTGATTTGAAATGAGTTTTGGTTTTATGAATTTCAATTTGAATTAGTATTGGATTGTGAAAATAATTGAAGTTTTAGGGTTTGAATTTTTGTTTTTTGGAAGTCGGTGGATGGGAGGAGGCGCCATCTACCTTTATGTTTTTCAATGTTTTTATTTTTATTTTTCTTTATTTACTTGGGGTATTTTTGGCATTATATGAGTCACACTTGTTCAAACTAACGGAATTGTAAAAAAAAAAAAAACTAACGGAATAGTAACTTTCGAACTTCAGGAGGTGTCTTTGTATAATAAGCATTTTTGTCTATTTGGATGCAATTAACCCAAACCTCAGGGGTGTCAATGCAATTTGCCCTTTAGTATATTATATTATATAGTCAATGGTATTTTTGTAAATAAATTAAAATCTATTTCAATTTCACTGTGTAAAATTTAATTGGTGTTTTTATTTTTATTTTTCTTTATTTACTTGGGGTATTTTTGTCATTATATGAGTCACACTTGGTCAAACTAATGGAATTGTAAAAAAAAAAAAAACTAACGGAATAGTGACTTCTGAACTTCATGGGGTGTATTTGTGTAATAAGTATCTTTGTCTATTTGGGTGCAATTAACCCAAACCTCAGGGGTGTTAATGCAATTTGCCCTTTAGTATATTATATTATATAGTTAATGACATTTTTGTAAATAAATCAAACTCTACTTCACTTCACTGTATAAAATTGAATTGGTGTTTGCCCTTTAGTATATTATATTATATAGTCAATGGTATTTTTATAAATAAATCAAAATCTACTTCAATTTCACTGTGTGAAATTGAATTTGTGTTTTTATTTTTATTTTTCTTTATTTACTTGGGGTATTTTTGTCATTATATGAGTCACACTTGGTCAAACTAATGAAATTGTAAAAAAAAAACTAACGGAATAGTAATTTCTGAACTTTATCAGGTGTCTTTGTGTAATAAACATCTTTGTCTATTTGGGTACATTTAACCCAAACCTCAGGGGTATTAATGCAATTTGCCCTTTAATATATTATATTATATAATTAATGGCATTGTTGTACATAAATCAAAATCTACTTCACTTTCACCTTGTAAAATTGAATTGGTGTTTTAGTATATATATAATGGCGTATAAGAGAATAGAGAGCATACAAAATTGTTCTTCAATTTTCTTAAAATTATTAATTTTACTAAATGATTGGATCCATATAAATTATCTACTAATTTGACTAAACGAGTAAAGTATAGCTAAATTATTTGATGTCACTTTTATGGGAGACTTTTTGTTACATTAATCGCTTTGTCCGGCAAGCTGGCCTCCAACTTTGACATTCAAAATATTGGATATGGCTCGAATTTCTAATGGTTACCAAATGAGATTCAACAATACGAAAACTTTCTGAAGACGTGAGATACATTTGAGAGTATAAGATCGAATTTGAGGGAGGCCTGAAGACCTGAAGAACTGGAGAAAATGAAGAACAACGAAACCGCTTTGCCTTGCGCTGTAGATTTCCACAGCGGCAGGGACAGCGTGTTGGGGTTTATGTCCTAAAGATGTAATTTGTAAATGGATTTATGAAATAAATAAAAAGAAAAGTTCAATTCATTCTTGTTGTGTTGTTTATTTTATAACTTGTGCATATATTAACATCATAGATTGCCTGATGAAATCCCGAACTGTGTATATGAGTGTCAAATACAGATGGATACAGTAAGAGAAGTGCAATCTAAAGAGTCCATAGATAGCAAATAAAACTGGGTACTTTATTTGTGGTTAATCTATAGCTGCGGTCCATCCGTAATGTACGGTGATTCTATCCTAAATCATTTATATGAGATATGAGAATGGAGGCACCTTATATGATGTGATCATATAGGACTGGGCCATGATCTATTTGAATCTCTCACCAAGATCCGTTTACTGATGAGATTCATATATATCAACTAATGATGGCTATATGTGGGTGATCTTAATCCTAAGTGTCTTATCGACTCCTTCAGGTTAGATCGTGGTCTTTGATATACTATGAGTGAGGTCGGATGCAGTTCCTGATCAAAATACTCCGTATGTTGGGATTGCGGTTTGGCTTGTGGTTGGGAAGGTATGTACACAATAGTGGAATCTACTCCTTCTTGTGAGAAGTAGATGGTAGTTCCCTTAAGGGTTGATTCGGGGCTTGGACAATATGAGCGCTCTCCTACTTCCGTGAGGAAATATGATTTATTGTCCATTAGAGAATCAACGGTACTTAAATGATATATGTAATTAAAGGGGTATAACGGACGTTATGACCCAGCTCTAATTATGAACTACTGTGGAAGATCATACCATGTGTAATAGCTATGTCAATGGACACCGAGTTGTATCGGTATGTGTAAAAACGTCTGCAGTTGAGAGAGTGCAGCTTCGGGTTTTTTAGTGGAATAACACCAGAATTAATAATCAAGGAATATTAATTAAAGAGTTTAATTAATGATTCCAAGGATTATTGGAGCTCAAAATACTGTGTGTCCATTAAGTCCCCTTGCTAGCCCGATCGATTTAGGTAACAAGGGTCACGGTTAATTAATTGAATTGTCCAATTAATTGTGTTACGAAAGTGACACGTATTTATTCTGGAATTAATTGAATAATGATATTATTTAATTAATGAATAATGATGATTAAATAAATTAAATAATAAGATTATTTAATTATGTTATTAATCACTAAATGGAGGGCGTTAGTTGATATTTGATTTTAAATAGAATAAGATAATATGATTATTTTATTAAATTAAATATTTGAAACTGAATTTGAATTTAAAATGTTTAAATTTAAAATAAATATTTAATTATCTTTTAAAATAAAAGATATGAGATATCATTTTAAAAGATTTAGTTTTAAAATCGAAAAGATATCAATTAAAATTTTTAGTTATTATAATATATATATATGATATATATTGAGATAACAAAAATACAAGTAGAACACAAACACTGTGTGCGTGCACAAGTGAAAACAAAAGAGAAAAAAAAAATGCACAGGAGTGCATGAGAAAAATAAAATTGATATTTATTATATATATATTTTAGAGAAACTAGAATTGTTCTAGGAATTTTTCTCTTGGAAAAAGCAATTTCTTCTTCTTTTCTCTACATCCTCGTAAGTTCCTGAGTACGTGACGCGCCCACACGCAGTTACTAGTTCTAGGAATAGATAGGAAGATCGGTGGTACAGACCAGGAGCATATTGCATAAAGTGAAGGAGTCTCCAAACATTGGTAAGGTTCTAATTTTTTTGTTATTATATTTATTGATTACAATTTCCTGTGTTTACATATTGTATGTATTAGTTCCGGAAAAATAATTACAATCTCAAGTTCACTGGTTCCAAATCGTTTACGATATGTATAAAATTTTTAAACCTATTTCCGTTGCGTTACCAGTGAACAGGGTTCCAACACAGCGGTCCCATTCTAGTAGGCAACCGCTGTGCCTACGTTGTGGATTTCCACAGCAATAAGGACAGCGGTCCTGTTTCAAGGAGGAACCGATGTGCATACTTTGTGAGTTGCACTGTGGGTGGCATATCGGTGAGACAACGGTTGTGACATCAGTCGTGACTTGGTGATGTGGCTCGTGGATCACAGTTTTTCTAAGTGGTCAATTTCAACACGGTTTAGAAAGTAGGTGGCCAACTGCAACTTGGACCGTAGTCAATTATAAGCACGCGTTGAATCATGAAATATTAATGGAAAGGGAAATAATATGTTTCTGGAAGTTCTTATGATTATAGGAAAATGATTTATCTTTTACAAGAAGACTTGTCATAAATAGGAAATATTATTTATGTAAAACAAGGAAATCTTATACGTATAGGAGATGGATTTCCTTGTTGGTTTAAACTCCCTGTAATTCATATAAATAGACCATAATACATAGGCTATTGTGTGTGGAGAAAATTAGCAAATATTAGAGAAATCTCAAAGAGAGCATTATGTGTAATTGGGTTTGGGGTATTAGAGAGAGAAAATCTTAAGTGAAGTTGTAACAATTTATTCATAGTAGATTGATCTCTTGTTGTCTTGACGGCCGTGGTTTTTTCCTAATTTAGGTTTCCACGTAAAACTCTTGTGTTGTATGTGTCTGGATTGATTATCTCTTTCTACTTGAATCTGCAGAGCCTTTAAGCCTTGAAGATTCATGTGGAGAAGAAGGCAGTTCCAGTGAAGCAGAGAGTACTCAGGAACTGCAGCCAGCTCACCAATTTGGTAACTTTAATAATTATATCTTTAAAAATGCCACCATTCAATAGAAGAGGCTTGGATGGAAAACCATGACAGTCACGTGTCTTGCCACTCTATGCTTGAAAACACCATATTAAGCGAAGATCTAACTCCAATCGGACATATTTCCAACAGATAAGAGCTTCTATGAATCAGGATGCACCATATTAAATGAGAATGTACGTGGCATGTGCATCCAATGACCAGATGAGACCCATGTTTTTTTTTCCTCACCTTAATTGAAGTGGTTGATCAACTTGGGCCAAAGAGACGAATAAAAAAAATAAAATAAAGGGAGAACATTATTACTTAATAAACTATTAGAATGATCATGACAAGCATACAAAAACATCCTCAATAGAAACAAAATAATTATTTTATTTTATTGTAACGACAGAGATTGATTAACAATTTATCATAATTGTTCAATAAACATTTTTTTTTTGAAAAAGCGAATTTATTGATAAACAGCCTTAAAAGGCAAACCAAACAGAATACAACTTAAAACAAGGCATCAGGTCCAACAGAAAGCTAAGAAGACTAACGCACAACAGCCATAAAATACAGAGGATAACCAAAATAAACAAAAGCACAACATGGAAAACAAGAGAACAAAAGACCTCAAACATCTTCCCACTCCAATCTATCCCTTCCACCACTAGAGCCAGCTTTAGCTAAAGATTCCGCCATTGAATTCGACTCCCTTGGCATATACCTTAAATCAAAACTGTATGAAGACTTAAGAAAAAGACGAATGTCATTTACTAAATGAACGAGCTGCAGATTTCCAAACTCAGAATCCTTAATCCAAGCAATCACAGATTTCGAATCACTAATGATAGTGATGGGACGTCGAGCAAGAGAGACTTTTTCAGAAATCAACTGGCAAGCATTATGAATTGCATACACTTATGCCGATATAGCATCAAGAATACCCATATATAACGAAAATAGGCATAGAATTCTGCCACTTGAATCGTGAAGAACACCACCAATACCTGCCTCCCCCGGACTACTCCTTACGAAACCATCCATATTAAAACATAACTCAAAAATAGTCGGAGGAGGCCCAACAGAAGCTCTTCTAGCCTTAGCAACTGAAACATCAACACATCTGTCATTTAAATCAAAAATAAGAAGAGTTAGATCAACATTGGAGCCTCTACCATGATTCTTGAACCATAAAGCCACACAAAACTTAATCATATCCAAAATCAAACCCAATTCCAAATTTTTTCCACCAAAAACCATATCATTACGACATTCCCAAATTGACCGAATAACAGTAAAAAATAGGGTATTCCAAGCTTTCTTTCGTAATACCGAGGGACAAAAATGATTCCAACAAGTAGCCCATTCCTTGACAGAAGGCGAGGCACACGATGAAATCCCTCACCAGCCCATACATGTTCTCCAAATCTCATCAGACTGAACACAATGAAGGAATAAGTGATCAATCGATTCACTCCCTCCACCACACAATGGGCAATCGGTACAAACTGCCTGCTGCACACCAAAGCAATTTAAAACCTCTCTAACCGAGATCCTTTCTTTCAATAATTGCCAAGCAAATACCTCCACCTTTGGGGGACAAATCCCCTACCAAAGAAAATCACAAAACGGATCAGCCATACCATTGTTGTCTTCCAGACACCTCCTAAAAGAACTAACAGAGAATATACCATTTGAACAATGAGACTAGGCCAATGCATTAGGAATTCCTACTCTTAACTTAATATTCTCTAAACACATCTTAAAACAATTCCACTGATCCAACTCCCAATTAAACAAGGCTCTACGAAGATTCACATCCCAAGCCCATTTCGAATCCACCCAACTACCCAACTCAAAAATCACCCCACTCTTACTGGTTGCCAAAGCGAAAATTCTCAGGAAAGCATTCATGAGAGGAACCGAATCCCATTTAACCTCCTGCCAAAACCGAATCTTCTCCTCATTACCATTTACCACTTGAAAACCCTTTTTAACAATATTATAAGCTCTTTGATTCTCGCAAAAGAACTTATTGATACTTTGAACAAATTGAGAACCAGACTTAATTTCACCACCATTCCACAACAACGAATTGAAACTGAGACCATACTTAGTACACATAACCTTTTTCCATAGAGACGAATCCTCTCTCCCAAATCTCCATAACCATTTGGCCATCAAACTCAAACCTTTGTCTCTCATCCTTCCAATACCCAAGCCCTCTAACTTCTAATGCTTGCAAATCGAAACCCAGTCAACTGTATGTATTTTATTTTTAAGGAGAATGTCGTTCCAGAAAAATTCCTCTGAAGTTTCTCTAACTTCTTTGCCACTACCACATGAATAGAAAATACTGACATAAAATAAGAAGAAAGGCTAGACAATAAATCCTTAACAAGAACCAAACGTCCCCCCCTCAGAGATAAAACCTCTCTTCCATGACGCAAGCCGCTGCTCAACGTTATTAACAGCAAGGTTCCAAAAAGCTTCCTTACTCGTGTTTCCACCAAGAGGAAGGCCCAAATATTTAATCGGAAAAGATGATGATAAGCACCGAAACTTTCCAGCCCAATCATCCTCTTGAGCTCCTTTCTTGCTTACTCTAACAAGGCTCGATTTATGAAAATTGATCTTTAGACCCGAAACTAATTCAAAACATCTTAATATCCTCTTAGTATTCATTAGATACTCCAATTTAGGTTCTAAAAAAAGGATCATATCATCAGCGAATTGCAAGTGAGAAATATGCACTGCACCATTACCAAAACCACCCCATTCAGCATATCCAATTGTTTCACTTTATTCAACATACAACTCAGTACTTCCACCACTATATTGAACAAAAATGGAGATAAAGGGTCACCTTGACGCAACCCTTTTTCCATAGAAAATTGCTTAGTTGGACATCCATTTACTAAAACCTACAATAATGGAGACGATATGCACCCCATAATCCAATTTTGCCATCTCAATCCAAAACCCATCCTTTTCAACGTTTCAAGCAAAAACTCATGATCTACACTATCGTAGGCCTTTTCAAATTCCAACTTCACCAAAAAAACCTCCCTTCCCATTTTTCTTCCAAGAATGAATTATCTCCTCAAAGATTACAAAACTATCCATAATCTGACGTCCCTTCACAAAAGCCATCTAAGAAGGACAGATCACGAATCCATAACCATTTTTAATCTATTAGCTAACACTTTGACTACCACTTTGTATAATGAACCCACCAAGCTAATAGGCTAAAGTCTTGCAGAGATATCGAAATTTTAATCTTTGGGATGAGAGCTATAAATGTGCAATTGAAATCTTTTATCACCGAGCCATCATGATAAAAGGTATGCAGGAAGTTCATAAAATCACCTTTAATCAACTCCCAATTAGCCTTTATAACATTAAGATTGAGACCATCAGAACCTGGTGCTTTGTTCCCATCACTTTCACTCAACGCTTTCCATACTTCATCCTCTAAGAATTCCACTTCTAACTTCATCCTCTCCTGCACCGAAATATGTTTAACTTGTAGCCCTTCCTATCTCGGTTTACACCCTAACTTCCTTTTGAAATGTTCTTTGAAAAATGCCATCACACCCTCTCTAACATGAGACGGCCCCTTACACATACTTCCCGAAATTAATAAATCACCTAAAAAAATTGCCTTCCTTCTCACATTTGATATAATATGAAAACTTTTTGAATTTCGATCACCATCTTTCAACCACTTCACCCTAGAAATTTGCCTCCATTTTTGTTCATCCAAACGAATTTGTTTCCATAACTTAACTAGACAAGATGGTCTTTGTTCTCTCAACCCAACCGTCCATCCAGATGCCACATCATATCCTTCAATCCTAGCCAATTCCTCCTCCAAAGCTTTAATCATGTCACCATCCAACTTATTGGTTTTGGAATAAGCTTTCAAATGACTTCTCACAGCCCTAATTTTATTCTTTAATAACAGTCCAGCTGAAGCTCCAGCTTGACAACTCAACCAACAATTACGCACCCCTTCCAATAGAACCTTATCCTCTAACCAACCATTTAGGAACCAAAATGGTTTAGGTCCCCAATCAACCTCCGATTCCCCTAGAAAAATAGGGTTATGATCCGACAAACTCCTCCCCAACCCCTTTTGAACAAGCTGAGGAAACCACGAAATAAACAAATGATCGCACAAGAACCGATCCAATCTAGCCCAAGACTCGTCTTCTTTGTTATTAGACCATGTGAATGCCATCCCATGTAAAGGAAGATCAATCACATTTGCAGCTTCTACAAACATCTTGAAATTCCTCATGGATCTTACACTCTCAACACCTTACTTTCTTTCACAATGATTAAGAACAGTATTAAAATCTTCCCTATAATCCAAGGCCCCGGCAACGAGACTTTCGCAGACAAAATGAACCTCCACAACTCAACCCTCTCTTTCTCATTGTTCGTCGCATATACATTACAAAAGACCACCTCCATATTTATTGAAAACATCATACCTGAAACTATTATACATCTGTCATTAAAAATACACGAATTCACAACAAAAACATCTCCATCCCATAATGTAATAACACCACCAGTAGATCCCTTTGCCTCCACCCCCACACCATTCGTCAAAAGAAAACCTCCCAAAGATTTTGCAATCCTAGAATCAAAATGTTTCAATTTCGACTCTTGAATAAAGAGAATACTAGGCTTGATATTTCTAACCAAATTCCTCACCACTGTCCTTTTTTCCAATCTCCCCAAACCTCTAATATTCATAGTTAATAAAATCATTAGATAAATGGAATCCCCACTAAACCGACTAACAAGAAAGACACTCATTTAGTTGCCAAATGTCTTGCCTCATCATCCTTCTCCCTTCTAGAGATCTCCACGGCAACCTTATCCACACTACCATTAAAATCGAACCCCAACGCAACCCCCATTTTAATAACTTTAGCTACCTCTTCACTAAGACTCCAAGCTTCAGCCGAACTATCACCTCTTCCTTCATTAGCCACTCCACCATTGTTGACAGATTAATAAATTTGAGATATCCCAATTCCATTCCTTTTTCTACAACCTTAGACAATTCCACATCAAAATTCCACCTATCCTTATCCGGAATTGAGCCAGAAATACCTTTTCGTAATTCATCCAAACCTTGACAAATTGAATTTCTATCCTTACGAGTTTTCATGCCATGCCTTTAACAGAGCTTATGGTTTTGGTCACCTTTTTCGAAGAGACTTTCCTCAACCTTCGAAATGAATTAGCAACCACAATTGCAACCAAATTGTCTTTATCCAACTGTTGAGTTTCAGAAACATGAGATATTGATTTGTTAGCAGAAGAGTGACTAACCTCAGATGATATCTCCTTTTCAGACTCGCTATCTGTGGACCTCTGACCCACCGAATTCTTAACCTGCGAAAAAAAACCACGGCCACCATTTAGAAGAGCCTCTTTGAGCGAATGACCCATCTCCTTTCTTATCCCACCACCTCCATTAAAGTCTATAACGATATTACCACCAACCAAATTATCCAAACCAGACTTGGAAGATTCTCCACCAAATTTTTTACATTGTAACCATAATCCCCCCATCCCCACTTTCTTCAAAGGACGATTCCCCGATGTCTTCACTCAACCATGACCTCTCCACACTCTGACCCTTTTCCAACTCCATATTCGGCTGACCAAGGTGAGCTGCAGACTTGTTGATATCCTCATTGTTAATAATAATCCCAATTTCCTTTAATTGGGCTCTCTTTGGATGACCACAAGCCAACTTGGGCTTAACCAAGAAACCATTTTTTGTATTTCCAGAACCCAAGCCCATATCCTTACCAGAAGCCAAGCCCAACTCAAATTGAACCACCTTTCTAGAAGCCGATTTCTTAGTCACAGGAAGCTGAAACGTTATAGACTTATCAGCTACCGCCCCACTTGTCTTGGAACAAGAAGCTTTTAACTATTCATTTCTTGGGAATGTCTGCTTCATGATGGGAGCATTAACTCCAGCACCCACCGGAACTGCAGTGTCACCTGAGTCCCACCCAAACTTGCCGTAAATCCAATCCATATCAACCAGAGTTGAGTCTTTCCGAACCTAAACTGAGAAAAAACTCCTTCCCATCTCCACCTTAAGTTTACCTGGACAACTCACACCATTAGGGATGAGAGTAAAGACCTTTCTTCTAAACAAAATTTCCCTATTAAGGGTCTCTTTCTCAATCAGCAAAGGTTCACCAGCTGCCCAACCTAATTTCAAGAAGAATTCTCCACACCATACATTAAGAGGAATTCCCCTAAATTAAACCCACGAGAGCTTGCATTGATGAGTGATAGCACTAGACCATCCACCAACAAAAGAAAAGAGATCCTCCCATAAATTTCTGCTTCTAATGAAAGCATTCCTATCATCTATTGATTTGAAACTCCAAAGAATGTTCTTATCACCTAGATAATAAAATACAGAATGTTCTTCTCACGAAGCCTCTCTGTCATAGAAGATACACCAGCAACCTTTTCAAACACTCCTACAACACAAAAGCTTAACCACCTGCTATCATTCTCCTCTTCATCCCACAATACCACTTCCACCATATCACTCCCTTTGTCCTTAACGTCTGCAAACTTATGTAAACTAACATTGAAAACCTTCGGATTGTTAGTTTTAGGCAAACCCCTCACCGCTTCCACAAACGATGAACCAGGCCTATTGCTTGTAACCTTGACTGCTTCCCTATTAACTCCCGAATAAGCCTTCATATCTAGATTAGCTTTCCTAGATGACCATGGATCAATCTTACTCCTAACTTTCCACTCTAAAAAAGCAACCTTTGTAGAATTATAGCCGCATTCTGTTTGTTTCTCCATTTGTGGTTGTCTCTGGGAAAGGAAAGTGCATTCCACATCTTCATAATAGGAAATGAGAGTCATAATTAATTGAGTTAGACTACGTCAATTTACAAATGAGTAGGGATATTGATACCTATAAAACTCATTAATACACCTATTTTTTTAAGTACATCCATATCTAAAATTTAAATAATAAATATTGCTATAAGCACACATCCTAATGCCAATAGTATCCTCATTGAAATAAATATTTCGTTTTAATACATATTATTTATAAACACTCTTAAATTATTATCACACCCAATTTATAAAAAAAAAAATCATATTATTTTTACAATCAAATCCTTTTTTAATGATGATCCAACTTACTTTTGGAAATATCTCGAATATAGGAGCCTTAAAAAATGGAATATGTGAAACCGTATATGGGGTCAAGAGATTTTCAATTTGGAATTCTTTTATTTATACAGCTATCTTTAAAAAAATTCTTATTGATAACTACGGCTATCTTAAAAAAAAACTTGTTGATATCTTCAATTATTGTTAAATTTTTTTTTTGTTTATCGTTAGAGTTCATAACTATATATAAAAGAAAGACAAAAATAATACGATAATCATGTGATGATGAGAAAGTTTGATATTTGAAATAAAATTAGTGTTTAATTATGATTTATTATAAAAATTATGGTTTATCATAAGTTTTGTTTTTTAAAGGTAAGTTTTTTTTAATAAAGAAATATAGTTGAAGATATAAGTGTAATTAATTAGCGTATATAGTATTTGGTTTATTTTTAATTAAAGTAACTTGTCCTTATTAGTAAATTTCTATTGGGATATTTTTGTAATTAGTGTTTTTAATAAATAGCCATTCTCCTTACAACCCACAAATTATCTATTTACACTCCAATTTAATTTTTTTATTAATGACAATTTTAACCTGAATTAAAATTACTAAATAAGACAAATAAATTCTAAAGACACTTCAAACTAATTAAATTATTAAAAAAAATCTCTCTCGTAAATTGTTAGATTAAATATTATGTATTAAACTCTCTCTCTCTCAAATCTGCTATTACTATATTATACACTCACTCTTAATTACCTTCTCTCACCATTTTTCACTCTTAATATATATATATATATATATATATATATATATATATTAAAAATTCGATTTTCAAAAAAAAAAATAGATATATGAAAACTTGATTTGTTTGAACTAGATTCGATTAAACTCAAATTTCTAAGACTAATAAAAGAATTAAAGTTCTCTATGCAGTCCCATACCTACAAAAGTAACAAAAAGTGTTATCATATTTCGATTTTTTTGAGTTTTTATTTTATTATATATATATATATATATATATACATATACGATTCCTAAAAATCAAGCTTATTCGTACATTTTATTCTTCTGAAATATTAGTCTTGCTTGAGAAAGAATAGAGATAGAAAATTAGAGATATGTATTTGAGGAGAAAGAGTTTAATATGGTAATTAAAAATTTAGGAGAGAGTATTTAATATCTAATATTTAATATAATGATTTAGGAGAGATAGTTTCTTTTTTTTAATAATTTAATTCAAAAAAGATTACCTCTCAGATGAATCCAAAAACTACGATGGTTCGTTCTAACTTTTATTAAAATAAAATGGAGTTTCTTTAGAATATGAGTGCCAAAAGATAGAATGTATAATCTTGGAACAAAAGATAGAATGTATAATCTTCGAACTTCCATTACTGACATGGAAGAGGAGATGCATTACCATTTATGTTAAAAGATGATACATAAAAATAATAATAATAAAATTTAGCAACACGCGTGGACACAATTAAATACGTAATGCCACAAATAATATTTTCTTGTTTCATCTTGTTGACCCGTAACCCCGAAGTTTACCTCTTCTTAACTTGAGCATTCTAGGAATGATCTCGACTACAGGTAATGATCCAGGCCTACTCATGGGCCCAAGACTCAGGCCCACGATTAGAGTTAAAATTAATGAGCCATTGGTCGTTTTCTTTGTTATGGACTGGGCCTATCCCAGGTCCAGTTATGGGTCTTTCTCTATCTGACATGGCAATACAAAAAACCGAGTATAACTGTATAACACAACTAAATGCATATATTATGGTAAAACCCTTTACACCCACATCACGAGGTCGTGGGATCGGGTCTCTTTTTTATATATATATATATATATACTTTTCTTTTATTTGTTTGTTTATAGCTAGGCCAAAATGCGACTCTTACCTTTTTTGTTCATACTCAGTATCTCTCATAGTCTCACTAACAAGTAACAACAATAATCAATGTACAAAGCTAAGGGTTTCATATTGATTATAAAAATGATCTCTAACACTAATTTTCTGATTTTGTAGGAAATTTCGTGTCAAATGAAAGGAATCACCGTAGCAAATGACCTCGAGAGGAAAGCCATTTTGTAATAAATAAAAAAATTGCACCTTTAATTCTTCTCATGTGTGAAAGCAGGGCAAGGGTGATGCCAAATTGCCAATGAAAAGAGAAAATATGTACAAAAACGGCAAGCCAGAGAAAATCAAGCTTTGAGCTGTTTCCTTCAATGAAAAGTTGAAAACTAATTGAAATACAAGCTGAACTCATGTGTGAAAAGTTGAAAACAGAGGATTAGGAAGGCTCACTTTTTTGTTAGGAAATAATCAACAACTAATTACTAATTACTTTTTTAAATGCAATTTCATTTGTGTCTCTTACTTTTTTCCAATTTTTCACTTTTTACTTATCTTTGCTTTTTGAGTTCCGAGTTCCTGTGGTCCGTAATTGTTTTTTTTAAACGCCAATATGATTCATCTTTCAGTCAAACGTTAGTCAACTCTTTAATGAAATCCATATTACTGTAGTTTATTCATTTCCTTCATGGACATATAATATTAAGCAATTATCTATTTAAATATATTTTTAAAATTTATGAAAGTTGAAAGGGTTGCAGCATACTTGGAGCATCTCCGATAGTAATGTGGATTGTAAAAAAATTGGATGCCATGTAGGATGAATAGCCAATTTGTTAAAAAATTCATCTCCAATGCAACCTCTCTAATACAACTCCAAGATGAGGTGACAACTTTTTTTAGAGGCTGTCAACATGACTTTTTGATTCCAGAAGGTCTATTGAACATCCATCTTGTTGACCCAGTCAGCAACCACTCTTGTCTTCTACTTTAGTTTATTCAACAATTCTAAAGTATATTTAAGGAGATCAAAAATAAATTGACATGTCATTAAAAGCATGTATTTTACAGGTAAAGCATTGGAGACCATTTTTTTATTTGGATGTCTATCAAGTTTAGTTACATGCCACATATGAAGTAATTAGCTTGACAATATTGATATATCACTATTTTTTTTCAAATGCAAGCCACATTACCATTGGAATTGCTCTTGGCTCAATTTCCATGAAAACTTTATATTTATAGCTGATTAAATAGGTAGAGTATTGCAGAAAATATGGTTGAGACATCAATTCATCTATGGACTATATAACTAAATAAGTCCTAAATAACATAATATTACTAGATAACTGTTCTAGATAATTTTATTAAGCTTAACAAGTTAGTATAGATCTCGGAATTCGCGGAATCAAATCGCCACGATATCAAGCCACGTCAACTTGATAAGCCACGTGTGGCAGCGACGAACTGGGAACCAAAGGGCAAGTCGCCCATTAATAAAACTAGCTTGCTAGAGATTCCCCAAACGACGAGCTAATACGAACTCTCCACTGTTGGGTTTTGTGAAGCCAGAAATCAGCCTGAGGAACGGATTACAGCATGCAGCGCGGCGTATACCGCGTTGTAGACAGGTAGCCCAAGCCGCGACACACACAGCGTTGAACTACAGAAGGTTGATGCTGTGTAGACCGCGGTACAGACATAGTGCACATACCGCGGCATAGGACGCGATGTTTTCCAGTAGGTGATATGCGGTGTTGACCGCGGCATAGACAAGTACCTACATCGCGGTATTCTGAGCGGTGGAAGACAGTAGAAGAACCGCGGTCCAGGTCGCGGGCTGCAGCCGCGACCCAGACCGCGGTAGGTACGAAATCTGTGTAATTTTAGGAAAACATGTGCGAAAAAGAAAAGTGCTCCTTTAGGGTTTTGGCTTACCCTAATGTTCCTATATAAATACTACTATTTCCCATTGTATTGAGTAGTGCGTAATGTGTGAGAAAAATTGCTAGAGAGAGAGAGAGCAATTGTAGAGAGACTGAAAGGGAGACAGAGAGATTGTAATCAACTCTATAATAGTGGATTGAGTGCGGTGCGCTCCGTGGATGTAGGCAAATTGCTGAACCACGTAAAATCTTTGGTGTCGTCTTTTCTTATTACTTTCATATTATTTATTTTGTGATTAGATTTGTGTGTGTGCGATTTATTTCTCATTAACAATTGGTATCAAAGCCTGGTTGGGACAAATTTTTTTTTTTTTTTTACACAAATCTAGGTTTTCTCGAGGTCAACGATTTCGTCATAGAGATGGAATCAGAAAAGGATACGCACAAGATTGAGAAATTCAATGGAACGAATTTCAGCTTCTGGAAGATGCAGATGGAGGATTATCTGTACCAGAAGGATCTGCACTGGCCGATAAAAGAGAGACCGAAGGATATGACCGACGAAGATTGGTCAAAGAAGCGGAAACCGAAGAATATGGATGATGATGATTTTGAACTCCTGGACCGGAAAGCGTTGGGAGCAATTCGTCTCAGTTTGACGAAGCAGGTCGCTTTCAATGTAAAGGATCAACAGACTGCCAAAGATCTAATAGATACTCTATCAGACCTATATGAACAGCCTTCTGCGGTAAGGAAAGTCCATCTTGTCAAGAAGCTATCAACCTTGAAGATAGCGGAAAGTCAGAACTTTAAAGAGTTTCTGAATCAATTCAACGAAGTGAAGGATGGGTTATGTTCATTGTCTATGGGTTTCAATGAGGAGTTTATGGCAGTATTTATGCTCACCCAATTGCCAGAAAGTTGGAAGATGACAAGTCAGGCAATTGCCAACTCGTTCGGGAAAGAAAAATTAAACTTCCAACAGGTTGTGAACATGATCATGACCGAAGAAATCAGGTTACGTGAAGAGGGATTAGGGGCATCTACATCTTCAGCACTGAATGTGGAAAGCAGAGAAGGCAGAAACAGAAATCGAAACACGAATCAACGGGGAAGATCAAAGTCAAAAGGAAAATCTAAATCCAGGTATCAGGTCAACTATTCGGGAAATCAGCAACGAAGCAAGAAGGATGTAGAGTGCTGGAATTGTGGTAAGAAGGGCCACTTCTCGTATGAGTGTAGATCTGAGAAGAAGGATAAGGGCAAGAACAGTGCAAATTGTGTATCTGAGGAGTCAGATGACTGCCTCATCTGCTCGTTGGAAAGCAAGACGGAGTCCTGGGTTTTGGATTCAGGAGCGTCATTCCATGCCACACCTCACAGGGAACTGTTTGAGAATTACGTCTCCGGAAATTTGGGTAAGGTGTATCTTGGTGACGATCAAGTATGCAATATTACCGGGAAGGGAGATGTGAAGATTCAGCTGAAAGGGTTAGTTTGGAAACTCGACAATGTGAGGCACATACCGGATTTGAGGAAGAACTTGATCTCTATTGGGCAACTGGCATCAGATGGCTACATGACAACTTTCACGGGTGACAAGTGGAAGATTTCGAAGGGTATTATGACAATCGCCCGAGGAAATAAGAATGGGTCGCTTTATACAACCACGGATGGTTGTGGTTCAATCGCTATGGCGGAAAGTAAAGACGATTCGAACTTATGGCACCAGAGATTTGGGCACATGAGTAATCAGGGGCTGAAATGTCTGCATTCGAAAGGAAAGTTTCCAGATTTGAAGAATGTTGAGGTTGATTTCTGTGAGAGCTGCATATTAGGAAAACAGAAGCGAGTGAGCTTCAAGAAGACCGGAAGAGTACCGGCAAAGGAGAAGCTGGAACTAGTGCACACTGATGTTTGGGGTCCAGCTTCAGTCTCGTCAACCGGGGGTAAACAGTATTTCGTCACTTTCATCGACGATCATTCCAGAAAGGTATGGGTTTACTTCTTGAAATACAAGTCTGAAGTGTTTGATGTTTTCAAGAGATGGAAAGCTAGGGTTGAGAACGAGACAGGTTTAAAGATCAAAAAGCTGCATTCAGACAATGGTGGAGAATATGAAGACAATGAGTTCAAGAAGTTTTGCTACTAGAGCGGGATAAAGCTCAGCAGAACGGTTCCTGGAACCCCACAGCAGAATGGTATAGCAGAACGGATGAACAGGACATTGACTGAGAGAGCCAGAAGCATGAGGCTACATTCAGGGTTGCCAAAACAGTTTTGGGCAGAAGCAGTCAATACAGCAGCGTATTTGATCAATAGAGGACCATCAAAGCCCTTGGACCTCACTATACCAGAGGAGATCTGGACTGGGAAAGAGGTAAAACTTTCTCATCTTAAAGTGTTTGGGTGTGTTTCCTATGTACATGTAGGTGATCATGCGAGAAGTAAGTTAGACGCCAAATCAGTGAAGTGCACTTTGGTGGGCTATGGAGAAGATGAATTTGGTTACAAGCTGTGGGATGACCAAAACCGCAAGATGATCAGAAGTAGAGATGTCGTCTTCAACGAAAGGGTCATGTACAAAGACAGGAACACACAGGTGTCTGAGCCGGAAGAGCCAGAGTATTTTGGGCCGGATGATGTACAGGATTGCGGGATTATGGAACATATTAAACAGAATGACGAAGAGCAAGGTGTGCAGCCCCAGTTTCAAGAACCTATCCCACATAGAGATGTTCCAGTGACACAGGCTCAAAGTACATTAAGAAGATCAACTCGAACTCCTACACCAAATAGGAAGTACTTGCAATACATGTTGCTGACAGATGCAGGAGAACCTGAGTGCTATGATGAGGCATGTCAGGGAGAAGATGCGAGCAAGTGGGAGCTTGCAATGGAGGATGAGATGAAGTCGTTGGTATCCAATCAAACTTGGGAGTTAGCCAAGCTACCTGAAGGAAAGAAAGCCCTACAGAATAAGTGGGTGTTTCAGATAAAAGAGGAACATGATGGTTCCAAGAGATACAAGGCACGACTAGTAGTCAAAGGTTTCCAACAAATTGAAGGTATTGACTACTCTGAAATTTTCTCTCCTGTTGTTAAACTAACTACGATCCGGTTAGTGTTGAGTATTGTCGCAGCAAAAGAATTATATCTGGAGCAGTTAGATGTGAAGACTGCATTTCTTCATGGTGATTTAGAAGAAGAGATATACATGAAACAACCAGAGGGGTTTGCGGAAGATGGCAAGGAAGAGTTGGTATGTAAATTGACGAAGAGCTTGTATGGTTTAAAACAAGCTCCCCGACAGTGGTACAAGAAGTTTGATGGGTTTTTGCAAGGCAATGGTTATTTAAGATGCAATGCTGACCACTACTGCTACTTCAAAAAGGTTAAGTCAAGCTTTATTATTTTGCTACTTTATGTTGATGACATGTTAGTAGCTGGTGCAGATTTAGAGGAAATTAACAATTTGAAGAAGCAACTCTCGAGTGAGTTCGAGATGAAGGATTTAGGTGCAGCAAAGCAGATTCTTGGAATGAGGATTAGCAGAGATGAACATGAAGGTACATTGAAGCTTTCACAAGCAGAGTAAGTTCGGAAGGTGTTACAGAGATTCAGCATGGGTGATGCAAAATCAGTAAGAACACCTTTGGCTAGTCATTTCAGGCTGTCTAAGGACCAGAGTCCGAAGACAGAAGAAGATAAGGACTTCATGGCTAAAGTGCCTTATGCTTCAGCCATTGGAAGTCTAATGTATGCCATGACCTGCACAAGACCTGATATTTCTCAAGAAGTGGGAGTTGTGAGCAGATATATGTCTAATCCAGGCAAGTCTCACTGGGAGGCCGTAAAATGGATCCTAAGATATATGCGGGGTGCGATAGAGAAGTGTCTAACCTTCAGAAGAGATGGACTCAAGCTAGAAGGTTATGTGGATTCAGATTTTGCTGGAGAGGTGGATCATAGAAGAAGTACCACCGGATATGTGTTCACAATGGCAAGTACCGCGATTAGTTGGATGTCTCAATTGCAGAAAATAGTAACATTATCTACAACTGAAGCTGAGTATGTGGCTGCGACGGAAGCAAGCAAAGAGCTTATATGGTTACAAGGACTGTTAGCTGAATTAGGATTCGATCATGTGATGAATGTGTTGCATAGTGATAGTCAGAGTGCAATACACTTGGCCAAGAATTCGGCGTTCCATTCTAGGACTAAGCATATAGACCTGCGCTATCACTTTATTCGGTCATTAATCGAAGAAGGAGTGTTGAAGTTAGTGAAGATCGCAGGAACTAAGAATCCGGCTGACATGTTAACCAAGCCAGTCACTACTGAGAAACTGGAGTTGTGCGCAACTTCAGTGGGTCTTCAAGAGTGAAGACGTGGGGAATGAGCGCACCGTTATTTATCCACCAAGTCATCAAGGAAGGATGGAGAATGCCTATTTGAGTTTCAGTCTTCAAGTGGGAGATTGTTGGGTTTTGTGAAGCCAGAAATCAGCCTGAGGAACGGATTACAGCATGCAGCGCGGCGTATACCGCGTTGTAGACAGGTAGCCCAAGCCGCGACACACACAGCGTTGAACTACAGAAGGTTGATGCTGTGTAGACCGCGGTACGGACATAGTACACATACCGCGGCATAGGACGCGATGTTTTCCAGTAGGTGATATGCGGTGTTGACCGCGGTATAGACAAGTACCTACATCGCGGTATTCTGAGCGGTGGAAGACAGTAGAAGAACCGCGGTCCAGGTCGGGGGCTGCAGCCGCGACCCAGACCGCGGTAGGTACGAAATCTGTGTAATTTTAGGAAAACATGTGCGAAAAAGAAAAGTGCTCCTTTAGGGTTTTGGCTTACCCTAGTGTTCCTATATAAATACTACTATTTCCCATTGTATTGAGTAGTGCGTAATGTGTGAGAAAAATTGCTAGAGAGAGAGAGAGCAATTGTAGAGAGACTGAAAGGGAGACAGAGAGATTGTAATCAACTCTATAATAGTGGATTGAGTGCGGTGCGCTCCGTGGATGTAGGCAAATTGCTGAACCACGTAAAATCTTTGGTGTCGTCTTTTCTTATTGCTTTCATATTATTTATTTTGTGATTAGATTTGTGTGTGTGCGATTTATTTCTTATTAACATCCACATCACAAAGCAAATAGAAGGAATCCTTCACATCATTGCAGAATTAGATTCCAACATAACTTCCACGAAATCTAGCCTTATATTAGGCTAGACAATTATCAACAATTCAGCAGTTGATAAATCAAGCAATACATCACTTGTAAACTATAATCATTTTTACATAATAAACATTTCTATTTCTCTGTCGTTACGACAATCGTGGTTTTTCCCATGCTTTAGGGTTTTCCACAAACAAATCATGGTGTCATTTATTGTTTTTTTAAAAACAATTCTTACTTGTTACTTATTTCACCAACTTGTGCACATAACAGAAACACGATCGAGATAACACCTCATTGGTTGATTCAGTCATCGATTAGCCAGAATGTTGTTGACTAGGTTTCACCAAAAAGCGACATCTATAATTGGGGCTAGAAGTTCAAGAATCAACTCAAGATTACAAATTAAGCAGGGGTGCGGAAAAGTAATTTGTAAACTTAAATATTTATCTCGAATTATCCCTGCCTTCCATAAATTTGATTTAAGAAGAAAAAAAAACAATCCTCAATAATTGTTGGTGTGTCACTGTGTTGGATGGCAATAATTGTAGGCAGAAAATATCAAAAATTGGAGAAATTATCATCGATTATTTTGATAATGGTTTTAGGCCGAGTAGTCTAAATTTTGAAGAGATTGATGCTGTTTGTGGCCATGCTGAAGCTTGTTTGACAAATCTGCATGTATGTAGCCGATCATTTGCTCTTTTTATTTAGATTTTAGCTGGCGAAAGAACTCACAATTTCCATGCAGCATCAACTGTACTTCTACATCGACTGCTTTCATGAATTTCCACATCTTTATATTAATTAAATAAATAAAAATGCACTCAGGGTCCATTTGGTACGAGGACGGGACATGACTGGACGAGACTGGACTGGACAGAACAGTTGTTCCACATTGTATTCGGAACGTTTTAGACAAAATTGTTAAATGTACTGTTTTAGCGTTTGGTATAACTGGGACATGACTGGACAAAGGGTTCAAATTACTAGAATGCCATTATTGTTTTCTCTAATATTTGTTACCACATATTAGTGACAAATAATATATTTATGTATGATATTTAACAAAAATAAAATAATAAAAGGAAAGAAAATAGTAAAAATATATTAATCAAAATATTTAAATGAATAATAAAAATATTACAAAACTAGTATTTTATTTAAAAATAAACAATTAAAAAGTTTTTTGAAGAAAAAAAAGCTTTCCAGAACTCTTCAAATATTTTGTGGCATCCATTATTTTGTCATTTTGTCATTAAAAATGTCACACAAAAGTTTTCCAGAAATCTTCAAAACAAAAAACAAAAAGAAGAGAGAGAGAACGAAGGAGAGTGGAGAGAGGAGAGAGGAGAGAGAGAACGATGGAGAGAGCGAGGATTGAGTTGTTGACAAGTTTGTAATTTTTGAAAATATTAAAGGGCAATAAGGTCATTTTCAAACTTGTCCTATGTTGTCCAGTTTTGTTTCACCAATTTTTGGTGAGACAGTTTTTAATGTTTTTTGTCCCCCAGTCCCATGATTATAACAGCGCCAACCGTGGGATAAAAACAATTTATCCCACGTTGTCTCGTCATGTACCATGTACCAAACACAGCCTCAATCACGAAGTAAACTTGACCTTCCGCCAACCACCTTTCAGCAACCACCAACATCCAACCTCCAACGACTATCTTCCATAACTCTTCAACCAGCAACCTCCCATCTGCCACCAATTTCCATGAATTTCCATGCAGCATCAACTGTACTTCTACATCGACTGCTTTCATGAATTCCCACATCTTTATATATAATTAAATAAATAAAAAAATTTGTCAAAAAAATAAATAAAAAAGCACTCGATGCGAGGACACGATGACATTTACACGATGACATTTGGTGCTGATGTCGAATTTGTGAGTTCATGACTTCATGTTGACTAAACTTCTGAGGTCTGAGTTTTTTTTAATTTTTTTTGAATGGCGTGTTTCACATCTCATAATCTATGATAACACAATTATGAGATAAGTGACATCTATAAAACTTATTAATATTTTCGTTTTCATAAAATTGTGACTAAAATTTTATTATAAATATTCATCCTAATTCCAATAGTACACTCATTGAAATAAATATATTCATTTTAATACATGTTATTTATAAGCACTTTTAAATTATTATCACTCTCAATTTATAAAAATAAGAGCAATTACCAATTTGGTCATGAATTTTTTTTTTTAAATTTCAAATTGTTTACGACTTTTACAAAAATTAACAAATTGGTCCTCACATTTTTTTATATTGCCAAATTAGTCATTCCCTTTTAAAAAGTGCCCAAATTGATTCATCTAATAGTTTAATGGTGGTAAATATACCAGTTGACTTTAACAATTTTAATTAAAATACTTAAATACCCCTTATTTGTCATATTAAAGCAAAAATGTTTTGTCTTTTGTATATTAAATTCATCATTATAATTACAACAAAATCCAAAAATATTATTAATGAAACACCATTTTACCATTTTTAATTAAAATTTTCTATAAAAAAATTCTAAAAATAGTTTAATAAGACAATGTCAATTATACCCTTAGTTACCATTCATTCTCAGTTTAGTCTTTTACCATTTTTATATAATTGGTTTTTTGTTGTTAATATTATACAAGCGATGTTGTCAAAATTATTCTAAAATCAAAACCCACAAATAAAATAAATAAAAATATACATGTATTAAAAAAAACTATGCATGTGTCATTATTATATTGTTTAGGATTAAAATACAATTTTACCCTACACAGTTAAAATTGACTGACGGAACTTAGTCAGAGGGACTAATTTGGCACTTGGGAAAAATGTAAGAACCAATTTGATCACTTTTGTAAAAGTCACAAACAACTTGAAATTTTAAAAAATAGTCAATCATATTATTTTTGGAATAAAATCTTTTTTTAATGATGGTCCAATTACTTCTGGAAATATCTCATATGCGAGAGCCTTATAAAATGGAATATGTGGAACCGCATATGGGGTCAAGAGATTTTCAATCTGGAATTCTTTTAGTTATACAGTTATCTTTTTTTTTTTTTAAACTTATTGATATATATGGCTATTTTAATAAAAAAAACATGTTGATATCTACATCTATCGTTTTTTTTTTGAAATATTACAAGAACTATTACTATAGAACTGCCGAGACTTGCCGAGATCAAACAATACATGTGATTCCCGTATATCTACAGCTATTGTTAAAAAAAATATTTTGTTTGTTGATAGAGTTCATAACTATAAATAAAAGAAAGACAAAAACAATATGATACTCATGTGATGATGAGAAAGTTTGATACGTGAAATAAAATTAGAGTTTAATTGGGTTTATCATAAAAATTAGGGTTTATCATATGTTACGGTTTATCATAATTTTTTTTTGAAAGGTAAGTTTTTTTTAATAAAAAAATATAGTTGAAGATATTGGTGTAATTAATGAGTGTATATAGTATTTGGTTTATTTCTAATTAAAATAATTTTTCCATATTGGTAAATTTCTATTGAGATATTTTTGTAATTAAATTTTTTAATAAAATATAGGTGTACTAATAAGTTTTATGGGTGTCAATATCGGCACCTTTATGAGATCACAATTGCGATGAAACTGTTTTTATTTTATTTTATTTATTATTTATAAATAATAAATTAAAATAAAATAATAACAAAAAAGGATAAAATAAGTTACCAATATAGTTTAGTCATTTCGCACCAATAACGTGGTCAATGGTTAAAGTTAAGAGTGGTGCTATTGGCACACCTCCTACTGATCTATTCATGCCCCACTTTTTAAAATCGTGATTTAATTAAGTAAAATTAAATGTTTTTATTAAATGTTTTTGTTTATTTCCAAAACTAGCCATTTTACTTATTTTTCAAACTTAATACATACCATATAGATCTCCCTCACCTCCATTGATTGATTTATTTTTTTTTCTTCTTATTTCTTTATTTTTAGTTTTTTTTTCTTCTTATATCGGAAACGAAAAAAAAATAACAGGGTACTTCAACACAACGACAACTTGATATCATTCTAAAGAAAAAATAAACTTCAAACTTATTTCCAAAGAATGAATTGTTTCCAGATGCTTACTAACATTGTTAGACAATTCTTACTTTATGTCATTCTCAGATAATTCTTCAAGATGTTTGATATCGTTCTTAGACAACTCTACGATTTTCTTGATATCGTTCTCAAACTCTTTCATAATATTTTAGATGTATGTAAGAAGCAGATTTTAGGGTTTAAGAGTTAATTTTTTTTTGAAGAAACGGATTACTGGGTTTTTTGTTTTGGAAAAGGAATATGAGATTTTAATAGATTTAATTTGTAGAAGATTTTTTTTCCTAAATTGTATGTCTCTTTAAGTAATTTTGATAAAGGAAAAAAAAAGAATATTATATAATTAAAAATGGGGTATGAATAGATTAGTTGGGGGTGTGCCAATAGCACCACTCTAAAGATAATTGAAGGCAACCGATGGGAAGGGATGGTTGTATAATTTTGGACTAAAGTTACCTATGTATACAATTAGGGCTAATGCGAGCTATGTTTGTACAATTTACACTATATTTACTTTATTACTGTCATTTTTATGAAGTTTGTATTTCATTTAAATTTTATAGCACTTTTTAAGAGTATTTTATGTGTTTGGCACAACACAAATTTGATTTGTTTTCCAAAAATACCCCTCACAAAATCCACAATGATAGAAAAGGTAGAGAGAACAGTGCAGAGAAATAAAAAGAATAAAAAAAAACTAGAAGAGAGAGAAAATACAAAACAAACTGGAAAAGATAGCAAATAAAAATCAAACCAAAAGAGAGAGAAAATAAATCTTAAAACTAAAATAAAAATATGTTTGGAAATAACATAAATATGAAAGAAAAAAAAAATCTGAAAAAGTTTCTAGAAAATAAGTCTTGGGTCATTACTTATTAAGTCCCGAGCTTTTATTTTTTGTCTTGGTTCGATACTTATTTTATTTGGTCAAGACTTGTTTGGTTGAGTTTTTGAAAAACCTCTATCGGTAAAATATCTATTTGTAGTAGATCTATTAGAAATAGAGTTTTTAGAAGAAAAAAAATTATTGTTGTTTGGTTGGTAAACCTTTTTTTTTTGAAAAAAATGTCTATTTGAAGAAGCACCCATGAGCTTTTGCCTAGTAGATATTTAAACTCTACTAGTCTCTACTCAATTTAAAATAAATAATCTCAAAAACCTAACCAAACGATTATAAAAAACTCAAGTAGACGTTTGTAGACCTTTGAGGCGGTATAAAGAACAATCAAACGAGCACAAATTAATCCCTAGTTCGAAACTCATTTTTTGAGACTTATTTTCTTTGTTTGAGATTTATTTTCTTTTGTTCGAAACTTATTTGCCTTTACTAGAGAATTATTGTTCTATACTTATTTATTTAATTTGAGAATTATAATAAGTCTCAATTGAGACTTGCAACTAGTCTTAATTGAGACTTAGTAGTCCATTTTTTTAACAAACCAGGAAAAAAAAAATTAAGTTTCAAACAAAGGAAATAAGTCTCCAACAAAGTCGTTCAAAAAAAAATGTGAGGAAATTAGTCTCGAACAAAGTCTTGAGAAATAAGTTTTTTTTTTTTCACAACCAGATTTTTTTTTTAAATTTATGTTTTTTGTTTCTCTCTATGGTTTTCTCTATCATATTTCAAACAACAAACCAAAGAATTGGAATTTCATTTCAGATAGAGTCTGATTCAATTGAGAGAGAAAAGAGGGAAAAATGCACAGCGATGAAGAAAGAGAAAAGCATGATTCAATTTTCTTTTACAGAAACCAAATGTAAACTTGTTTTTGAGTAAAATATTTAAACAATACTAGTTTCAAGTGTATGAAATTAATGCATTTGTAAAATCTTACTAGTTTCATCGGTATGAAACTAGTGTATTTGTAAAACTATACTAGTTTCACGTGTATGAAACTTGTGTATTTGTAAAATCATACTAGTTTCACCTATATGAAACTAGTGTATTTGTAAAACAATATTAGTTTCACGTATATGAAACTGGTGCATTTGTAAAATAATACTAATTTCTCATGTATGAAACTAGTGCATTTGTAAAACAATACTAGGTTCCAAAATATTAATATGTTATATTGCTATTATTTAAGTTTTTTGCTATTTTTTTTCTTTTTGCTATCATTATTTAATGTCTAGGTTATTTTATTTTTCGTTTGAAAGTTTTAAGTTCACTATGGCCCAGTTTGAGAATGCTTCCTAATATGCTTTTGGTGTCAAAAGTGATTCTGAACTGGGGTTAGGGTGTTTGGTAAAATTTCAGAGAAGTGTTTTTGATCACTTTTGACTTCCCACACCTGAGAAATTGAGAAGCTAGTTTTTGTAGCTTTTAGAAACCAGCTTCTTGGGAAGCATAAATGAAAACGCGAAAGAGCTATTTGATTAATGACTTTTTACCAAACTTCCTATTTTATCCCTTTATGCTTTTCGGTGAGTAACAATCCATTTTCTATAATTTCTTTTTAAATTTCCTTTTTTCTATAATTTCTTTCTCTCTCTTTTTAATTTCCGGTGCAAGAACATGAATAAGTTAGAGCCATTGAGGTTGTTAGTTATGCTCTACCTTTTCTGGATTTGTTTTGCTTTGTGTTGTTTCATGCTCTGTTTTGCTGTCCCTTTTCTATGTAATGTTCTCGTTTAATAAAAAAAAAGAAAAAGAAAGTAAATATAATTCTTATTATATATCCTTATCTATTGCTCTAAACTCCTCCTCACCACAATTATTATAAAGAAAATATATTCATGCATCCAAAAAGTGAAGATAATTCATTGATACTAGCTTGAAAAGCAGGTATACATCACTCTAAGCACATCGTGAATTAGAAAGTGAACATAATTATATATTTATTGCTCCAAACTCTTCCCCACCACAGTTATTATAAAGAAAATATATTAATGCATACTTAATGTTGTGTGGGGTGCAACTGCCTTATGTTTTTGGCTGTACAAGTCAATACCTTGTGTACAGTATTGTTTTCTGTTTCTGTTTTCAATTTTTTGTACAAGTTTTAAGTGTGTATTTTATATATCTCTTTGTTTGTGTATTTTACAAGTTTACCATGCTAATTTTCTTATATCTCTTGTTAGGATTGATTGATAAATAGAAACTAAATAGTTTATTGTAGTGATAGAAAGGTTATTAATGAATGAATTTAGCCTGATGACTCCTTGAATTATATTTTGTGCTAATCCTTTTCTCTCTCATAACTCTTTGAATCATATTTTGCTACTTAGAAAAAATTATGGAAGAAATCGAAAGAGTTTTCTTGATATATTCGCAATATTGTCAATGAATGTGGCAATAGATAACAAAAAGTAATAATATGATATGGTCACATAAAAATAAAACAAATTATTTATTTATTAAAAATTATTTATTTATTTCATAACATGTTTATAGTCACACAAAAATAAAAGCAAATGATCTATTTTATAACATGTTTATGGTAACACAAAAATAAAACAAGTCATTTATTTTCAAAATATCTTCAATATTTATTTGTGTCCTTTTTACTTACAGTTTACCAAAAATCAACTTACCAAACACTCAGTTGATTATTCTCACAGTAAATCCAAAAACAATTTTCCCACAACAGAATCAAAAGCAATTTTCCCCGCATCACAAAAATGCCAAACTAAGCCTATGTTTCATCCTACTAACTTATAATTATTAATACACCAATAATATAAAGTACGGTAAGAATAAAAAATTTTTGATATAGAAAAATTACCAATAAATATTCAATATTATTCTCATTTTAAAGGTCTAGATGAGACCTTTCTAATGATATAATTTTAATAATAATAAAATTATAAATTAAAATTTATTATATATTAATTGAATTTATATATAAGATGGGCCCATGTGGGATTCAGGGGCGGACCCACATAGAGACCAGATGGGGCCTGTGCCCCACCTCAAATTTAAAAAAAAATATCATTTTATATATATATATATATATATATATATATATATCAGAAATAACACACTATGACATATGTTTTTACACAGTACTGCTGGTTTATTATTTTCAATTCATTAGTTTTAGTCATTGGTTCAATTCTCACCATAAACAAAACAAATACCTTTTAATATCTATTTTTATTTTACACTCGATACGCATTTAATTTATTTTTTTTCAACAGTATATGTATATGACTCTTTCCTTCTTTGTTCATACACAGTTACACTCACAGTCTCACTAACAAGTAACAACAATAATCAATGTACAAAGCTAAGGGTTTCATATTGATTATAAATGATCTCTAATAATTTTCTGATTTTGTAGTGTCAGTAGTCCTAGGAAATTTAGGGTCATATAAAAGGAATCACCGGAGCAAATGAGAGGAAAGCCATTTTGCAAAAATAAAAATAAAAATTGCACCTTTAATTCTTCTCATGTGTGAAAGCAGGTCAAGGCTGATGCCTAATCGCCAATGAAAAATTGAAAATATGTACAAAAACGACAAGCCAGAGAAAATCTAGCTTTCAGCTGTTTCCTACTTTCCTTCAATGAAAAGTTGAAAACTAATTGAAATACAATACAAGCTGGACTCATGTGTGAAAAGTTGAGAACAGAGGATTAGGAAGGCTCACTTTTTTGTTAGGAAATAATCAACAACTAATTACTTATTATTATTATTTAAAAAAAATGCAATTTCCTTTGGTCCCTTACTTTTTTCCGATTGATCACTTTTGTACTGATTTTTACATTTTGAGTTTGTGTGGTCTGTAATTGTTTTTTTTTTGAAGGTCATTCTGCTGATTCCTCTATCAGTCAAACGTTAGTCAACTCTTTAATGAAATCCATATTAATTTAGTCATTTGCTTCATGGGTACATAATTTTAAATAATTATTTATTTAAATATATATTTTAAAATTTTATGAAAGTTGAAATGACTCATATCCACGTCAATGAGAATGAGATTGTGGTCGAGTACCTGAGTCTCTTATAATAACTCACCATTTTAATAATATACTAGTAAAATTGCACGCGCTTTGTTGCGGAAGTATTATTCAATTTTAATAAATTTTATTTATCTCCATTCAAAATTGGGTAGAGATTTTGTATTTCCCTATAATCTCTTCCACAAACAAAATTGGGTAGAGATTTTGTATTTCCCAAATTTGTTTGTTGAAGAAATTTTTTGAGTTTTGATGTTATGAGTTTCTATGGATTTTTGATGTTATAAGTTGGAACTTGGAAGTTTTGGATTTTGATTTGAAATGAGTTTTGGTGTTATGAATTTCAATTTGAATTAGTATTGGATTGTGAAAATAATTAAAGTTTTAGGGTTTGAATTTTTGTTTTTTGGAAGTCGGTGGATGGGAGGAGGCGCCATCTACCTTTATGTTTTTCAATGTTTTTATTTTTATTTTTCTTTATTTACTTGGGGTATTTTTGGCATTATATGAGTCACACTTGTTCAAACTAACGGAATTGTAAAAAAAAACACTAACGGAATACTAACTTTCGAACTTCAGGGGGTGTCTTTGTATAATAAGCATTTTTGTCTATTTGGGTGCAATTAACCCAAACCTCAGGGGTGTCAATGCAATTTGCCCTTTAGTATATTATATTATATAGTCAATGGTATTTTTGTAAATAAATTAAAATCTACTTCAATTTCACTGTGTAAAATTGAATTGGTGTTTTTATTTTTATTTTTCTTTATTTACTTGGGGTATTTTTGTCATTATATGAGTCACACTTGGTCACACTAATGGAATTGTAAAAAAAAAAACTAACGGAATAGTGACTTCTGAACTTCATGGGGTGTCTTTGTGTAATAAGCATCTTTGTCTATTTGGGTGCAATTAACCCAAACTTCAGGGGTGTTAATGCAATTTGCCCTTTAGTATATTATATTATATAGTTAATGACATTTTTGTAAATAAATCAAACTCTACTTCACTTCACTGTATAAAATTGAATTGGTGTTTGCCGTTTAGTATATTATATTATATAGTCAATGGTATTTTTGTAAATAAATCAAAATCTACTTCAATTTCACTGTGTAAAATTGAATTGGTGATTTTATTTTTATTTTTCTTTATTTACTTGGGTTATTTTTATCATTATATGAGTCACACTTGGTCAAACTAATGGAATTGTAAAAAAAAAACTAACAGAATAGTAATTTCCGAACTTCATTGGATGTCTTTGTGTAATAAACACCTTTGTCTATTTGGGTACATTTAACCCAAACCTCAGGGGTATCAATGCAATTTGCCCTTTAATATATTATATTATATAGTTAATGGTATTTTTATAAATAGATCAAAATCTACTTCACTTTCATCGTGTAAAATTGAATTGGTGTTTTAGTATATATATAATGGCGTATAAGAGAATAGAGAGCATACAAAATTGTTCTTCAATTTTCTTAAAATTATTAATTTTACTAAATGATTGGATCCATATAAATTATCTACTAATTTGACTAAACGAGTAAAGTATAACTAAATTATTTGATGTCACTTTTATGGGATACTTTTTGTTACATTAATTGCTTTGTCCGGCAAGCTAGCCTCCAACTTTGACATTCAAAATATTGGATATGGTTCGAATTTCCAATGGTTACCAAATGAGATTCAATAATACGAAAACTTTCTGAAGGCGTGAGATACATTTGGGAGTATAAGATCGAATTTGAGGGAGGCCTGAAGACCTGAAGAACTGGAGAAAATGAAGAACAGCGAAACCGTTGTGCCTTGCGCTGCAGATTTCCACAGCGGCAGGGACAGCGTGTTGGGGTTTATGCCCTAAAGATGTAATTTGTAAATGGATTTATGAAATAAATAAAAAGAAAAGTTCAATTCATTCTTGTTGTGTTGTTTATTTTATAACTTGTGCATATATTAACATCCTATATTACCAGATGTAATCTCGAACTGTGTATATGAGTGTCATATACGGATGGATACAGTAAGAGAAGTGCAATCTAAAGAGTACATAGATAGCAAATAAAACTGGGTACTTTATTTGTGGTTAATCTATAGGTGCGGTCCATCCGTAATGTACGGTGATTCTATCCTAAATCATTTATATGAGATATGAGAATGGAGGCACCTTGTATGATGTGATCATATAGGACTGGGCCATGATCTATATGAATCTCTCACCAAGATCCGTTTACTGATGAGATTCGTATATATCAACTAATGATGGCTATATGTGGGTGATCTTAATCCTAAGTGTCTTATCGACTCCTTCAGGTTAGATCGTGGTCTTTGATATACTATGAGTGAGGTCGGATGCAGTTCCTGATCAAAATACTCCGCATGTTGGGATTGCGGTTTGGCTTGTGGCTGGGAAGGTATGTACACAATAGTGGAATCCACTCCTTCTTGTGAGAAGTAGATGGTAGTTCCCTTAAGGGTTGATTCGGGGCTTGGACAATATGAGCGCTCTCCTACTTTCGTGAGGAAATATGATTTATTGTCCATTAGAGAATCAACAGTACTTAAAGGATATATGTAATTAAAGGGGTATAACAGACGTTATGACCCAGCTCTAATTATGAACTACTGTGGAGGATCACACCATGTGTAATAGCTATGTCAATGGACACCGAGTTGTATCAGTATGTGTAAAAACGTCTGCAGTTGAGAGAGTGCAGCTTCGGGTTTTTTAGTGAAATAACACCGGAGTTAATAATCAAGGAATATTAATTAAAGAGTTTTGAAAATACAGCTTAAACGTGTGTCTACAACCTAGAGGGGGGGGGGGGGAATGAGTTGTTAATCGATTATTACCAACTTTTTCGATTAGTCAATATTAAACATATAACCCAATTAAAACAAACATACAAAATCAAGTAAAAGTGCGGAAATATAAAGAACACTTGATTTTGACGTGGAAACTCTTCGACAAGGGAAAAACCACGGGCTATCCTTCTAGCCACAGACGATCACAGAAATCCACTATATGAATAAAAGATTACACCCTAAAGTGATACTCGGACTCTCACTCTAGATAACCTCAGGCTATGGACACTACCACTCGCCACTCTTGGTTTAATCCCAAGTGATATCCCTTGATACACTACTCTTGGTGTGAGCACCTCCTACTCTACCCACAGGCCTTTTACAATGGATTCCCGACACAATGCTTGCCAACCACACCCTTGGTTGCAAGGCTTCTCTTGCTTGTGCAACTACCACCCGTAGCCACAAGACTTAACTCAATGAAGAGATCAATGTCTAAATGTGAACATGTGAAAAATGCTCAAATGCAATCAAGTGCTAGACTCACACAAATTGCCTAACTAGAAGTTTGTAGAAACAAATCCAAGTTGTCAAATATCTAAATGCAAAGCATAAAGACTTAGCCAGATGTTATCAATAACAACAATCCTAGCTATCACAAACAATCACAATGAATCAATAAATATGCTCACAATGTATTCAACATATACTTAGCATATATTCATGTGATTGAGACAAAGCATTTAATCATTTACTAAATGCAAGTCTTAGACAAAAGTCTATCACAAACAAATTCAATTAGTTGTGTAGAGATTTTCCAACAACCTAATTGTCATAAACAACCTTGAATATTCAAGAGAGCTCAACTAGATTAATAAACACAAATCTATTAATCTAGTTGTCAATTAATCTCTTAAGAATAATCAAGTCTTAGCTATTTAGGTAAAAATACCTAATCATGCAAGCTATCAAAATACAACACATATAAATATTCAAGAACCTTGACTAGATGAATAAACACAATCTTTTAACCTAGTCAACAATGAATTACATGTGAATATTTATAACCTAGCTTTTTAGGTAGAGAAACAACCTAATCAAATAAGCTATCACAAACAAAACCCAAACATGTCATCATTCAACAATAATATGCATTCAAAAACGATTTCTATAAATTATATGCAACAAAAACGAACTCTTGGACTTAAAGAACAATAATCAAAGATTAAAGGTTTGTTCTTACTTACCAAGTCATGAATGATGAAGACCCATGTATGATTGATGCTTTGGATGCATGAGTTTTGGGTTCGGAGAGTTAATGAAGCTTAAAGGAAGCTTTCTCTCTCTAGACTCTCTCTTTCTCTCTCTAGGGTTTCTGTAAATTTAGGAGAGTTGGGGAAGAAGAAGAGAAAGAGAGGGTTTTTAAAGGTGGGAAAAATTAAATTTCCCGTTTTTGGTGCCAGGCGACATGAGAGGCTACATGAAGTCGCCTATGAAAGGCTACATGCAAGTAGCCTAAGAGAGGCTACATGAAGTCTCTTACCATGTCGCCTAACGTTCTGGAGAAGAAAAACATGTATGAGGCGACATTGGAGGTGACATGCACAAGTGGCCTTGCATGTCGCCTAACACACTGGACAGCACACCAGCTCCAGAAACAAGCGACCCAAAACATGACCAAACAACATCGAAACCTTTCGTATGATATACCGTTGGAAAGGTATGGCAGTCTAATTTCTACTCCAATTTACAGAATGAGATGTTGATGTCTGTAGAAAGAGTTATGGTCATTTAAGTGACCAAAGGTCAAAACTGGATAACAGCAGAGATGCTCTATTTCAGTGGGCTCTTTGGAGACTTCAAAACCAAACCAAACGGTCATACAATATTACGAATATTATACCGTTAGAAAGGTATGGAAGTCTACTTTCTACTCCAATTAAAAAAAAAGATTTGTATAAACGTAGAAAGATTTATGGTCAAAAGAGTGACCAAATGTCAGAATTGGTCAATAACAAAATTCCCACAATCATGGTATAAAACTATGTAACCAAATACTAATCCAAGAGAGGACAAATGGAACCTCTCTATGGTCACAAATCGCGCTAAGACTCAAGCACACCAATGTGCAAGCGCGGACACAACACAAGCACACCATCGTGCTAGTGAGGACGTTTCCGAACACACACAGAAAACGTAGAACAAAAACAACCACACGTAAGGACAAACAAAGACGTGCTCGTGTGAGTTGTATAACGGATGCACACATGTAAACAATAAAGAACACAAATGCAAGATGAACAAAGCATGCATGAATTGTGTGTGTGCACCTAAACTCTTCAAGAGACAAAGTCAAGTGAGTATACCTTTTGGTCTTGAAGTCATGGAGATGCTTGGAAGCTAGCCAACACAGACCTAAGCTACCCATTACACAATCATCCCCAATGTGGTATGTCATGAAATAGGCCAATCACAAAATAAAGGTTCTTACAAGTTTAATTAATGATTCCAAGGATTATTGGAGCTCAAAATACTGTGGGTCCATTAGGTCCCCTTGCTAGCCCGATCGATTTAGGTAACAAGGGTCACGGTTAATTAATTGGATTGTCCAATTAATTGTGTTACAAAAGTGACACGTATTTATTCTGGAATTAATTGAATAATGATATTATTTAATTAATGAATAATGATGATTAAATAAGTTAAATAATAAGATTATTTAATTATGTTATTAATCACTAAATGGAGGGCGTTAGTTGATATTTGATTTTAAATAGAAAAAGATAATATGATTATTTTATTAAATTAAATATTTGAAATTGAATTTGAATTTAAAATGTTTAAATTTAAAATAAATATTTAATTATCTTTTAAAATAAAAGATATGAGATATCATTTTAAAAGATTTAGTTTTAAAATTGAAAAGATATCAATTAAAGTTTTTAGTTATTATAATATATATATATATATATATATATATATATATATGATATATATTGAGATAACAAAAATACAAGTAGAACACAAACACTAGAACACAAACACTGTGTGCGTGCACAAGTGAAAACAAAAGAGAAAAAAAAAATGCACAGGAGTGCATGAGAAAAATAAAATTGATATTTATTATATATATATTTTAGAGAAACTAGAATTGTTCTAGGAATTTTTCTCTTGGAAAAAGCAATTTCTTCTTCTTTTCTCTACATCCTCATAAGTTCCTGAGTACATGACGCGTCCACACGCAGTTACCAGTTCTGGGAATAGCTAGGAAGATCGGTGGTACAGACCAGGAGTATATTGCATAAAGTGAAGGAGCCTCCAAACATTGGTAAGGTTCTAACTTTTTTGTTATTATATTTATTGATTACAATTTCCTGTGTTTACATATTGTATGTATTAGTTCCGGAAAAATAATTACAATCTCAAGTTCACTGGTTCCAGATCGTTTACGATATGTATAAAATTTTTAAACCTATTTTCGTTGCGTTACCAGTGAACAGGGTTCCAACATAGCGGTCCCATTCCAGTAGGCAACCGCTGTGCCTACGTTGTGGATTTCCACAACAACAAGGACATCGGTCCTGTTCCAAGGAGGAACCGATGTGCCTACGCTGTGAGTTGCATTGTGGGTGTCATATCGGTGAGACAACTGTTGTGACATTAGTCGTGACTTGGTGATGTGGCTCGTGGATCACAGTTTTTCTAAGTGGTCAATTTCAACACGGTTTAGGAAGTAGGTGGCCAACTGCAACTTGAACCGTAGTCAATTATAAGCACGCGTTGAATCATGAAATATTAATGGAAAGGGAAATAATATGTTTCTGGAAGTTCTTATGATTATAGGAAAATGATTTCTCTTTTACAAGAAGACTTGTCATAAATAGGAAATATTATTTATGTAAAACAAGGAAATCTTATACGTATAGGAGATGGATTTCCTTGTTGGTTTAAACTCCCTGTAATTCATATAAATAGACCATAATACCTACGCTATTGTGTGTGGAGCAAATTAGCAAATATTAGAGAGATCTCAAAGAGAACATTATGTGTAATTGGGTTTGGGGTATTAGAGAGAGAAAATCTTAAGTGAAGTTGTAACAATTTATTCATAGTAGATAGATCTCTTGTTGTCTTGACGGTCGTGGTTTTTTCCCAATTTGGGTTTCCATGTAAAACTCTTGTGTTGTATGTGTCTGGGATTATCTCTTTCTACTTGAATATGCAGAGCCTTTAAGCCTTGAAGATTCATGTGGAGAAGAAGGCAGTTCCAGTGAAGCAGAGAGTACTCAGGAACTGCAGCCAGCTCACCAATTTGGTAACTTTAATAATTCTATCTTTAAAAATGCCACCATTCAATAGAAGAGGCTTGGATGGAAAACCATGACAGTCACGTGTCTTGCCACTCTATGCTTGAAAACACTATATTAAGCGAAGATCTAACTCCAATCGGACATATTTCCAACAGATAAGAGCTTCTATGAATCAGGATGCACCATATTAAATGAGAATGTACGTGGCATGTGCATCCAATGACCAGATGAGACCCATGTTTTTTTTCCTCACCTTAATTGAAGTGGTTGATCAACTTGGGCCAAAGAGACGAATAAAAAAAATAAATAAAGGGAGAACATTATTACTTAATAAACTATTAGAATGATCATGACAAGCATACAAAAACATCATCAATAGAACCAAAATAATTATTTTATTTTATTTTATTGTAACGACAGAGATTGATGAACAATTTATCATAATTGTTCAATAAACATTTTTTTTTTGAAAAAGCGAATTTATTGATAAACAGCCTTAAAAGGCAAACCAAACAGAATACAACTTAAAACAAGGCATCAGGTCCAACAGAAAGCTAAGAAGACTCACGCACAGCAACCATAAAATACAGAGGATAACCAAAATAAACAAAAGCACAACATGGAAAACAAGAGAACAAAAGACCTCAAACATCTTCCCACTCCAATCTATCCCTTCCACCACTAGAGCCAGCTTTAGCTAAAGATTCCGCCATTGAATTCGACTCCCTTGGCATATACCTTAAATCAAAACCGTCCGAAGACTTAAGAAAAAGATGAATGTCATATACTAAATGAACGAGCTGCAGATTTCCAAACTCAGAATCCTTAATCCAAGCAATCTCAAATTTCGAATCACTAATGATAGTGGTGGGACGTCGAACAAGAGAGACTTTTTCAGAAATCAACTGGCAAGCATTATGAATTGCATACACTTATGCTGATATAGCATCAAGAATACCCACATATAACGAAAATAGGCATAGAATTCTGCCACTTGAATCGCGAAGAACAACACCAATACCTGCCTCCCCCGGACTACCCCTTACGAGACCATCCACATTAAAACATAACTCAAAAACAGTCGGAGGATGCCTAATAGAAGCTCTTCTAGCCTTAGCAACTGAAACATCAACACATCTGTCATTTAAATCCAAAATAAGAAGAGTTAGATCAACATTGGAGCCTCTACCATGATTCTTGAACCATAAAGCCACACAAAACTTAATCATATCCAAAATCAAACCCAATTCCAAATTTTTTCCACCAAAAACCATATCATTACGACATTCCCAAATTGACCAAATAACAGCAAAAAATAAGGTATTCCAAGCTTTCTTTCGTAACGCCGAGGGACAAAAATGATTCCAACAAGTAGCCCATTCCTTGACAGAAGGCGAGGCACACGATGAAATCCCCCACCAGCCCATACATGTTCTCCAAATCTCATCAGACTGAACATAATGAAGGAATAAGTGATCAATCGATTCACTCCCTCCACCACACAATGGGCAATCGGTACAAACTGCCTGTTGCATACCAAAGCAATTTAAAACCTCTCTAACCGAGATCATTCCTTTCAATAATTGCCAAGCAAATACCTCCACCTTTGGGGGACAAATCCCCTACCAAAGAAAATCACAAAACGGATCAGCCATACCATTGTTGTCTTCCAGACACCTCCTAAAAGAACTAACAGAGAATATACCATTTGAACAATGAGACCATGCCAATGCATTAGGAATTCCTACTCTTAACTTAATATTCTCTAAACACATCTTAAAACAATTCCACTGATCCAACTCCCAATTAAACAAGGCTCTACGAAGATTCACATCCCAAGCCCATTTCGAATCCACCCAACTACTCAACTCAAAAATCACCCCACTCTTGTTGGTTGCCAAAGCGAAAATTCTCGGGAAAGCATTCATGAGAGGAACCGAATCCCATTTAACCTCCTGCCAAAACCGAATCTTCTCTTCATTACCAATTACCACTTGAAAACCCTTTTTAACAATATTATAAGCTCTTTGATTCTCGCAAAAGAACTTATTGATACTTTGAACAAAATGAGAACCAGACTTAATTTCACCACCATTCCACAACAACGAATTGAAACTGAGACCATACTTAGTACACATAACCTTTTTCCATAGAGACGAATCCTCTCTCCCAAATCTCCATAACCATTTGGCCATCAAACTTAAACCTTTGTCTCTCATCCTTCCAATACCCAAGCCCTCTAACTTCTAATGCTTGCAAATAGAAACCCAGTCAACTGTATGTATTTTATTTTTAAGGAGACTGTCGTTCCAGAAAAATTCCTTTGAAGTTTATCTAACTTCTTTGCCACTACCACATGAATAGAAAATACTGACATAAAATAAGAAGGAAGGCTAGACAATACAGCCTTAATAAGAACCAAACGTCCCCCTTCAGAGATAAAACCTCTCTTCCATGATGCAAGCCGCTACTCAACCTTATTAACAGCAGGGTTCCAAAAAGCTTCCTTACTCGTGTTTCCACCAAGAGGAAGGCCCAAATATTTAATCGGAAAAGATGATGATAAGCACCGAAACTTTCCAGCCCAATCATCCTCTTGAGCTCCTTTCTTGCTTACCCTGACAAGGCACGATTTATGAAAATTGATCTTTAGACCCGAAACTAATTCCAAACATCTTAATATCCTCTTAGTATTCATTAGATACTCCAATTTAGGTTCTAAAAAAAGGATCGTATCATTAGCGAATTGCAAGTGAGAAATATGCACTGCACCATTACCAAAAACTGCCCCATTCAGCATATCCAATTGTTTCACTTTATTCAACATACAACTCAGTACTTCCACCACTATATTGAACAAAAATGGAGATAAAGGGTCACCTTGACGCAGCCCTTTTTCCATAGAAAATTGCTTAGTTGGACATCCATTTACTAAAACCTACAATAATGAAGACGATATGCACCCCATAATCCAATTTCGCCATCTCAATCCAAAACCCATCCTTTCCAACGTTTCAAGCAAAAACTCATGATCTACACTATCGTAGGCCTTTTCAAATTCCAACTTCACCAAAAAAACCTCATTTCCCATTTTTCTTCCAAGAATGAATTATCTCCTCAGAGATTACAAAACTATCCATAATCTGACGTCCCTTCATAAAAGCCATCTAAGAAGGACAGATCACCGAATCCATAACCATTTTTAATCTATTAGCTAACACTTTGACTACCACTTTGTATAATGAACCCACCAAGCTAATATGCCTAAAGTCTTGCAGAGATACCAGAATTTTAATCTTTGGGATGAGAGCTATAAAGGTGCAATTGAAATCTTTTATCACCGAGCCATCATGATAAAAGGTATGCAGGAAGTTCATAAAATCACCTTTAATCAACTCCCAATTAGCCTTTATAAAATTAAGATTGAGACCATCAGAACCTGGTGCTTTGTTCCCATCACATTCACTCAACGCTTTCCATACTTCATCCTTTAAGAATTCCACTTCTAACTTCATCCTCTCCTGCACCGAAATATGTTTAACTTGTAGCCCTTCCTATCTCGGTATACACCCTAACTTCCTTTTGAAATGTTCTTTGAAAAATGCCATCACACCCTTTCTAACATGAGACGGTCCCTTACACATACTTCCCGAAATTAATAAATCACCTAAAAAATTTGCCTTCCTTCTCACATTTGACATAATATGAATTGTTTTTGAATTTCGATCATCATCTTTCAACCACTTCACCTTAGAAATTTGCCTCCATTTTTGTTCATCCAAACGAATTTGTTTCCTTAACTTGACTAGACAAGATGGTTTTTGTTCTCTCAACCCAACCGTCCATCCAGACGCCACAACATATCCTTCAATTCTAGCCAATTCCTCCTCCAAAGCTTTAATCATGTCACCATCCAACTTATTGGTTTTGGAATAAGCTTTCAAATGACTTCTCACAGCCCTAATTTTATTCTTTAATAACAGTCCAACCGAAGCTCCAGCTTGACAACTCAACCAACAATTACGCACCCCTTCCAATAGAACCTTATCCTCTAACCAACCATTTAGGAACCAAAATGGTTTAGGTCCCCAATCAACCTCCGATTCCCCTAGAAAAATAGGGTTATGATCTGGCAAACTCTTCCCCAACCCCTTTTGAACAAGCTGAGGAAACCACGAAATAAACAAAGGATCGCACAAGAACCGATCCAATCTAGCCCAAGACTCGTCTTCTTTGTTATTAGACCATGTGAATGCCATCCCATGTAAAGGAAGATCAATCACATTTGCAGCTTCTACAATCATCTTGAAATTCCTCATGGATCTTACACTCTCAACACCTCACTTTCTTTCACAATGATTAAGAACAGTATTAAAATCCCCCCTATAATCCAAGGCCCCGGCAACGAGACTTTCGCAGACAAAATGAACCTCCACAACTCAACCCTCTCTTTCTCATTGTTCGTCGCATATACATTACAAAAGACCACCTTCATATTTATTGAAGACATCATACCTGAAAACTATTATACATCTATCATTGAAAATACACGAATTCACAACAAAAACATCTCCATCCCATAATGTAATAACACCACCAGTAGATCCATTTGCCTCTACCCCCACACCATTCATCAAAAGCGAACCTCCCAAAGATTTTACAATCCTAGAATCAAAATGTTTCAATTTCGACTCTTGAATAAAGAGAATACTGGGCTTGATATTTCTAACCAAATTCCTCATCACTCTCCTTTTTTCCAATCTCCCCAAACCTCTAATATTCACAGTTAATAAAATCATTAGATAAATGGAATCCCCACCAAACCGACTAACAAGAAAGACACTCATTTAGTTGCCAAATGTCTTGCCTCATCATCCTTCTCCCTTCTAGAGATCTCCGTAGCAACCTTATCCACACTACCATTAAAATCGAACCCCAACGTAACCCCCATTTTAATAACTTTAGCTACCTCTTCACTAAGACTCTAAGCTTCAGCTGACCTATCACCTCTTCCTTCATTAGCCACTCCACCATTGTTGACAGATTAATAAATTTGAGATATCCCAATTCCACTCCTTTTTCTACAACCTTAGACAATTCCACATCAAAATTCCACCTATCCTTATCCGGAATTGAGCCAGAAATACCTTTTCGTAATTCATCCAAACCTTGACAAATTGAATTTCTATCCTTACGAGTTTTCATGCCATGCCTTTAACAGAGCTTATGGTTTTGGTCACCTTTTTCGAAGAGACTTTCCTCAACCTTCGAGATGAATTAGCAACCACAATTGCAACCAAATTGTCTCTATCCAACTGTTGAGTTTCAGAAACATGAGATATTGATTTGTTAGAAGAATAATGACTAACCTCAGATGATATCTCCTTTTCAGACTCGCTATCTGTGGACCTCTGACCCACCGAATTCTTAACCCGCGGAAAAAAACTAGGGCCACCATTTAGAAGAGCCTCTTTGAGCGAATGACCCATGTCCTTTCTTATCCCACCACCTCCACTAAAGTCTATAACGATATTACCACCAACCAAATTATCCAAACCAGACTTGGAAGATTCTCCACCAAATTTTTTACATTGTAACCGTAATCCCCCCCATCCCCACTTTCTTCAAAGGACGATTCCCCGATGTCTTCACTCAACCTTGACCGCTCTACACTCTGACCCTTTTCCAACTCCATATTCGACTGACCAAGGTGAGCTGCAGACTTGTTGATATCCTCATTGTTAATAATAATCCCAATTTCCTTTAATTGGGCTCTCTTTGGAAGACCACAAGCCAACTTGGGCTTAACCAAGAAACCATTTTTTGTATTTCCAGAACCCAAGCCCATATCCTTACTAGAAGCCAAGCCCAACTCAAATTGAACCACCTTTCTAGAAGCTGATTTCTTAGTCACAGAAAGCTGAAACGTTGTAGACTTATCAGCTACCGCCCCACTTGTCTTGGATCAAGAAGCTTTCAACTGTTCTTTTCTTGGGAATGTCTGCTTCATGATGGGAGTATTAACTCCAGCACCCACCAGAACTGCAGTGTCACCTGAGTCCCACCCAAACTTGCCGTAAATCCAATCCATATCAACCGGAGTTGAGTCTTCCCAAACTGAAACTGAGAAAAAACTCCTTCCCATCTCCACCTTAAGTTTACCTGGACAGCTCACACCATTAGGGATGAGAGTAAAGACCTTTCTTCTAAACAAAATTTCCCTATTAAAGGTCTCTTTCTCAATCAGCAAAGGTTCACCAACTGTCCAACCTAATTTCAAGAAGAATTCTCCACACCATACATTCAGAGGAATTCCCCTAAATTAAACCCACGAGAGCTTGCATTGATGAGTGATAGCACTAGACCATCTACCAACAAAAGAAAAGAGATCCTCCCATAAATTTCTGCTTCTAATGAAAGCATTCCTATCATCTATTGATTTGAAACTCCAAAGAATGTTCTTATCACCTAGATGATAAAATGATGACAAAATGTTCTTCTCACGAAGCCTCTCGGTCATAGAAGATACACTAGCAACCTTTTTAAACACTCCTACAGCACAAAAGCTTAACCACCTGCTATCATTCTCCTCTTCATCCCACAATACCACTTCCACCATATCACTCCCTTTGTCCTTAACATCTTCAAACTTATGTAAACTAACATTGAAAACCTTCGGATTGTTAGTTTTAGGCAAACCCCTCACCGCTTCCACAAACGATGAACCAGACCTATTGCTTGTAACCTTGACTCCTTCCCTATTAACTCCCGAATAAGCCTTCATATCTAGATTAGCTTTCCTAGATGACCATGGATCAATCTTACTCCTAACTTTCCACTCTAAAAAAGCAACCTTTGTAGAATTATAGCTGCATTCTGTTTGTTTCTCCATTTGTGGTTGTCTCTGGGAAAGGAAAGTGCATTCCACATCTTCATAATAGGAAATGAGAGTCGTAATTAATTGAATTAGACTACGTCAATTTACAAATGAGTAGGGATATTGATACCTATAAAACTCATTAATACACCTATTTTTTTTAAGTACATCCATATCTAAAATTTAAATAATAATTATTGCTATAAGCACACATCCTAATGCCAATAGTATCCTCATTGAAATAAATATTTCGTTTTAATACATATTATTTATAAACACTCTTAAATTATTATCACACCCAATTTATAAAAAAAATCATATTATTTTTACAATCAAATCCTTTTTTAATGATGGTCCAACTTACTTTTGGAAATATCTCGAATATAGGAGCCTTAAAAAATGGAATATGTGAAACCGTATATGGGGTCAAGAGATTTTCAATTTGAAATTCTTTTATTTATACAGCTATCTTAAAAAATTTTTTATTGATAACTATGGCTATCTTAAAAAAAAACTTGTTGATATCTTCAATTATTGTTAAAAAAAAATTGTTTATCGTTAAAGTTCATAACTATATATAAAAGAAAGACAAAAATAATACGATAATCATGTGATGATGAGAAAGTTTGATACTTGAAATAAAATTAGTGTTCAATTATGATTTATTATAAAAATTATGGTTTATCATAAGTTTTGTTTTTTAAAGGTAAGTTTTTTTTTAATAAAGAAATATAGTTGAAGATATGAGTGTAATTAATTAGCGTATATAGTATTTGGTTTATTTTTAATTAAAGTAACTTGTCCTTATTAGTAAATTTCTATTGGGATATTTTTGTAATTAATTTTTTTAATAAATAGCCCTTCTCCTTACAACCCACAAATTATCTATTTACACTCCAATTTAATTTTTTTATTAATGACAATTTTAACCTGAATTAAAATTACTAAATAAGACAAATAAATTCTAAAGACACTTCAAACTAATTAAATTATTAAAAAAAATCTCTCTCGTAAATTGTTAAATTAAATATTATGTATTAAACTCTCTCTCACTCAAATCGATCTGCTATTACTATATTATACACTCACTCTTAATTACCTTCTCTCACCATTTTTCACTCTTAATATATATATATATATATATATATATATATTAAAAATTCGATTTTCAAAAAAAAAAATAGATATATGAAAACTTGATTTGTTTGAACTAGATTCGATTAAACTCAAATTTCTAAGACTAATGAAAGAATTAAAGTTCTCTATGCAGTCACATACCTACAAAAGTAACAAAAAGTGTTATCATATTTCGATTTTTTTTTGAGTTTTTATTTTATTATATATATATATACATATACGATTCCTAAAAATCAAGCTTATTCGTACATTTTTTTCTTCTGAAATGTTAGTCTTGCTTGAGAAAGAATGGAGATAGAAAATTAGAGATATGTATTGGAGGAGAAAGAGTTTAATATGGTAATTAAAAATTTAGGAGAGAGTATTTAATATAATGATTTAGGAGAGATAGTTTCTTTTTTTAATAATTTAATTCAAAAAAGATTACCCCTCAGATGAATCCAAAGGCTACGATGGTTCGTTCTAACTTTTATTAAAATAAAATGGAGTTTCTTTAGAATATGAGTGCGAAAAGATAGAATGGATAATCATGGAACAAAAGAAAGTGCTTTTAGAATTTTTTTTAAATCTCAATTTTGAGAATGAAGTATCTTTAGAAAATAAGTGTAAAAAAAAAATGGATTGTCAAAAGAAACTCTCTTTAATAAAATATTGATATACTAATAAGTTTTATGAGTTTTAATATGACTCATTTTACAAATTTGATTTAAAATATCAATATCCATCATTTTGTTTGGTTATCTAAGACTTGTCACCTACCTTCCTTAAAGTTAAGACTAAATCAATGGATAAATATTAAAATCATGTATTAAAATCGAATTTTAAAATTGATTTAGTCCAACCCTAATTAAAAATATTAATCAAAGCACTACTATTAACTTGTTCGGAGTTTATATTGGCAGCTTGCTAGCCTTTGGAAGATAAATGTAAATTGAAATGATATATATATATATATATATATATATATATATATATATATATATATATATATATATAAGAGTAATGCTACTTTGTCTATATTTGGTATCTAAATCTAGTGGTCAAATGATACGGCAACACCGTAATCTATTTATTTAAATCATACAAATCTAATACAATTTTAATACATGGATTACAATGATACCACATTATTTGGACACCATATTTAGATACCAAATTTGAATAAAATTATATTATTGTATATATAACCGGTGCATATGAAAGGAAAGTCCATCTCTAAAATAATAATAATAATAAAAAAGCCTAGGATTCTCGTAAGATATATATAATAATATAGATAATGAAGGAACATTATCACCTATGACCTAACCCATTATTTATTTATTTGAAACATAAGTTTTATTATTTATTCTAACGTGTGAAAGCACACAAAAAGAGTAGTAATTTTATTTTTTATTTTTAAACATCTTACGCAAAGTTATAAGATTTATATATATGATCAATTAAAAATAATTCTTTCTATATTAATTCATGCAAAAAACGACATATAATGACCCATAAATTGACTATTGAACAATGTTTTGGCAAACTCAATTAGAGCTCCATAAATTTTCCAGGAAAGTAAGCGAAAATTTCATCTAACATCGTGGCTGGCTGACAACTTTGACAGTCAAATTACAAAGGGCAAATTATACTGAACCCCTTAAGGTTTGGACAAGTTACAGTTAGATGGAAAAGTTTATTTATTATACACTAACATCCCCAAAACTTAAATTTGACTTTGAAAATACCTAAAATGCCCCTAGTTATATTATTTTACACTTTATTTTTTTTACCTTTTAACCAAAAACTTTATAAACTTTAATAAAAATAAAAAAACTAAATAAAAAATATGATTCATTAAATAAATAAATAGTTTTAAAAATTAAATAAATAAATAGTTTTTAAAAAATAAAAAATAAACATTTTTTTAAAAATAAAAAAAATAAATATTTTTAAAAAAATTAAGTAAATAAATAATTTAAAACATGAAATAAAAAAGTTTTAAAAAATCAAATAAATAAATAGTTTTAAATAAATAAATAAATATTTGAAAAATGAGTGAAAAAATTAAAAACATTAATTTTTTTAAGAATATCCATTAATAGAGACAATATAAACACTAAATATCTAAAGAGTGTTGGGAACCTTGAAGCTTCTCTCACCATCATCTTTACAGTAAAAATTTAGATATTTAGAGTTTTTCTTGTCCCTATTAATGGATATCCTTAAAAAATTAATGTTTTTAAGTTTTCACTTATTTATTTAAATTTTAAAACTATTTATTTATTTTTAAAAACTAATTATTTATTTTATTTTTTAAAACTAATTATTTATTTTATTTTTTAAAACTATTTATTTATTTTATTTTTTAAAACTATTTATTTATTTATTTTTAAAATTATTTATTTATTTAAAATATTTATTTATTTAATTTTAAAAAAACTATTTATTTATTTAAACTATTTATTTATTTAATGAATCATATCTTTTATTTAATTATTTTTATTTTATTAAAGTTTATAAAGTGTTTGATTAAAAGGTAAAAAAAAAGTGTAAAATAATATAACTAGGGGCATTTTAGGTATTTTTAAAGTCAAATTTAAATTTTGGGGGTGTTAGTGTATAATAAAGAAACTTATCCATCTAAGTGTAACTTGTCCAAACCTCAAGGGTTTCAATGTAATTTGCCCAATTACAAATAATTAATGTACAAGTGATTACTATCTCCACTGATGCGCAAGAGGTCCACTAATGGATTTTCTTTTCTTTTCCTTTTAAGTTCATCCTTCAGTTCTTAAATTTATTTTTTTAGTTTTTATTTATTGTTTTAATTCCGTTTAAAAAATTATCTTCAGTTTTTTCAATCTTTTTTTTTAATATTATGTTTTGATTATGTTTCAATTTATTTAAAAAAAATCTGTTTCAATTTATTTTAAAAAAAATACTGTTTCAAATTTTTTAATATTTTGTTTCATTTTTTTTTAAATTTCCTTTATTTTTTCAGTTTTTTTATGCAATTTTTTTTAAATTCTATTTTTTAGATGCATTTTATTATTAGTTTTAAAACTTTTTTTAATAGATTTTTTACTGGTCAATAAAAGTCTAAGGGAAATATAGACTTTTAATTAATTTTGTGATGGTTGACCGTCAAATATTTGGTCAAATGATTGAAATGATCTATTTTTAATTATATAAGGACTGGTTCGATGAAAAATGTAAAAATAAGTAAAAATCTAATATTTCTGATTACATAAGTACTAAATCGTAAAAACCCTAAAATTTATTAAACAAACAAGTACTCCAAATGAGCTTGTTGACTTGCACATAACAGAGCTCCATTTTACATTGAACAGTTTCGGTTGTTGCCATTAGAACTTCTAAAGTTGTAGTTGTTTTCCTCTTTTAAATTGGTTCAAATAAGTAAAATGGGTAGTTTTAGAAATAAACCAAAAAATTTAATAAAAAATTTAATTTTATTTAATTAAATCAAAATTTTAAAAAGTGTGGCATGAATTGATCAGTAGGGGGTGTGCCAATAGCACCACTCTGATTTTTTTTTATTAATAACAATTTTAACACGAATTAAAATTACAAAATAAGACAAACAAATTCTAAAGAAACTTTAAACTAATTAAATTATTAAAAAAAAATCTCTCTTGTAAATCATTAGACTAAATATTATGTATTAAACTTTCTCTCACTCAAATCTGTTATTACTATATTATATACTCTCTCTTAATTACCTTCTCTCTCCATTTTTCAAAAAAAAGAAACCTATCTCCATACTTTCTCGATTAATAGTTAAAGAAAAAAGCTTATGAATATTTTTTGTTTTTACTAACAGTAATATATATTTATATTAAAAATTCAATTTTCAAAAAAAAAAGATATATGAAAACTTGATTTGTTTCAACTAGATTTGATTAAACTCAAATTTCTAAGACTAATGAAAGAATTAAAGTTCTCTATGCAGTCACATACCTACAAAAGTAACAAAAAGTGTTATTATATTTCGATTTTTTTTGAGTTTTTATTTTATTATATATATATATATATATACATATACGATTCCTAAAAATCAAGCTTATTCGTACGTTTTTTTCTTTTGAAATGTTAGTCTTGCTTGAGAAAGAATGAAGATAGAAAATTAGAGATATGTATTATAGGAGAAAGAGTTTAATATGGTAATTAAAAATTTAGGAGAGAGTGTTTAATATGTAATATTTAATATAATGATTTGGGAGAGATAATTTCTTTTTTTAATAATTTAATTCAAAAAAGATTACTCCTCAGATGAATCCAAATGCTACGATGGTTCGTCCTAACTTTTATTAAAATAAAATAGAGTATCTTTAGAATATGAGTGCCAAAAGCTAGAAAAGATAATCTTGGAACAAAAGAAAGTGTTTTTAGAACTTTTTTAAATTTCAATTTTGAGAATGAAGTGTCTTTAAAAATAAGTGTAAAAAGAAAAAATTGGTTTGTTAAAAGAAGTTCTCTTTAATAAAATAATGATATACTAATAAGTTTTATGAATCTTAATATCGGCTCCCTTTACAAATTTGATTTAAAATTGTAACTTCAATGTCCATCATTTTGTTTGGTTATCTAAGACTTGTCACCTACCTTCCTTAAAGTTAAGAGTAAATTAATAGATAAATATTAAAATCATGAATTTAAATCGAATTTTAAAATTGATATAGTCCAACCCTAATTAAAAATATTGATCAAAACACTAATATTAATTTGTTAGGAAGTTATATTGGCAGCTTGCTAGCCTTTGGGAGATAAATGTAAATTGAAACGAAATATATATGAGTAATGCTACTTTGTCCATTTTTGATGTCTAAATCTGGTGTTCAAATGATGTGGCAACACCGTAATCCCTTTATTTAAATTATGCAAATCTAATACAATTTAAATGAATGTATTACAATGATATTAATGCCACATTATTTCGGTACCATATTTTGATATCAAATTTGAACAAAATAGTACTATTTTATATATACTGGTGCATATGAGAGGAAAGTCTATCTCTAAAACAAATAATAAAAAAACCTAGGATTCTCGTAAGATATATATATATATATATATATATATATATATAATATAAATAATGAAGGAGCATTATCACCTATGACCTAACCCATTATTTATTTATTTGAAACATAAATTTTATTATTTATTCTAACGTGTGAAAGCACACAAAAAGAGTAGTAATTTTTTTTTTAACATCTTACGCAAAGTTATAAGATTTTATATATATGATCAATTAAAAATAATTCTTTCTATATTAATTCATGCAAAAAACGACATATAATGACCCATAAATTGACTATTAAATAATGTTTTGGCAAACTCAATTAGAGCTCCATAAATTTTCCAGGAAAGTAAGCGAAAATTTCATCTAACATCGTGGCTGGCTGCCAACTTTGACAGTCAAATTACAAATAATTAATGTACAAGTGATTACTATCTCCACTGATCCGCATGAGGTCCACTAATGGATTGTCTTTTCTTTTCCTTCCAAGTTCACCCATCAATTCTTAAATTTATATTTTTTAGTTTTTATTTATTTATTTTTTGTTTTAATTCCGTTTCAAAAAAATTATCTTCAGTTTTTTCAATCTTTTTTTAATATTATGTTTTGATTATGTTTCAATTTATTTTTTTAAGAAATCTGTTTCAATTTATTTTTAAAAAATACTGTTTCAAATTTATTAATATTTTGTTTCAATTTTTTTTAATTTCCTTTATTTTTTCAGTTTTTTTTTCATTTTTTTTAAAATTCTATTTTTTATAGGCATTCTATTATTAGTTTTAAAACTTTTTTTAATATATTTTTTACTGGTCAATAAAAGTCTAAGAGAAAAATAATCTTTTAAATGATTTTGTGACGGTTGACCGTCAAATATTTGGTGAAAGGATTGAAATGATCTATTTTTAATTATATAAGGCGTGGTTTGATGAAAAATGTAAAGATAAGCAAAAATCTAATATTTCTGATTACATAAGTACTAAATCGTAAAAACCCTAAAATTTAATAAACAAACAAGCACTCCAAATGAGCTTGTTGACTTGCGCATAACAGAGCTCCATATTACTTAGAACAGTTTCGGTTGTTTCCATTAGAACTTCTGAAGTTGTAGTTTTTTTCCTCTCTTAAATTGGTTCAAAATTTCTACTTAAATTAGATGGGCAATTTGTGCTCGATCGCAGTGTCATGTGATGCCATTATATCACGCTGTCTGGATTGCACTGCTAGAAAAGCAACTTATATAAGTGAGCTGGAAGATAACGTTGTAGCCTTACAAACTGCAATGCAAAATTTAATTGAAGCAAGGAACGATGTGATGAGCAGAGTCATTGTTGCTGAACAACAACAACAGATGCGGCTAAATCAAGTGCAAGGGTGGCTCTCCAGGGTTCAACATATGCAAACTAGAGTTGGTGACTTGATCATCAAAGACAGCTCACCAGAGATTGGCAAATTATGTTTTGGAGGCTTTTGTTCTAAGGATTGCAAGTCTAGCTACAAGTTTGGAAAGAAAGTGTCTAAAATGATAAAAGCTGTGACCACTTTAATGGCTGATGGAGCTAATTTCCAAGTGGTGGCGGAGAGGGTACCAGAAACTGCAGTGGATGAAATACCTCATGATCCCATGCTTGTGGGTTTGCAATCGACACTCGATGAAGTTTGGAGATGCCTTGCTCAGGAAGAAGAAGATCAAGTGAGAATTATTGGCCTATATGGAATGGGTGGAGTTGGTAAGACTACGTTATTAACCCAAATCAACAATAAGTTCGTCGACACGCCAAACGATTTTGATATTGTTATTTGGATTGTGGTGTCTAAAGATCTACAACTTGAAAAGATTCAAGAAAACATTGCACAAAGGATAGGTCTTTGTAACGAGTCGTGGAAGAATAAAAGCCTTCAAGAAAAAGCTATAGATATCTTCAAGATTTTGAGCAAGAAGAAGTTTGTATTATTGTTGGATGACATATGGGGCAGGGTTGATTTAACCAAAATTGGTGTTCCTCTCGCGACCCCGAAAAATATTGCTTCCAAGGTAGTCTTCACAACTCGTTTTATTGATATTTGCGGCCTCATGGAATCTAACAGGAAGTTTAAAGTGAAGTGTTTGACAGATGAGGAAGCCTGGAAATTGTTTCAAAATAAGGTTGGAGAAGACACTCTTAATAGCCATCCTGATACTCTTGAGCTAGCCAAATCTGTTGCTCAAGAGTGTGGTGGTTTACCACTTGCTCTCATCACCATCGGTAGAGCCATGGCTTATAAGAAGACACCTGAAGAATGGAATTATGCAATTCAAGTCTTGAAGAGATCAGCTTCTGAATTTCCAGGTATGGGAAAAGAGGTGTATCCTCTTTTAAAGTTCAGTTACGATAGTTTGTCGGATGACAGAATTAGATCTTGTCTTTTGTATTGTAGTTTGTTTTCAGAAGACCATAACATTTCAAAAAGTTGCCTGATAGATTGTTGGATTGGAGAGGGATTTTTTGATGAAAATGAATGCAATGAAGCTCAAAATAAAGGTTACTACATAATTGGTGTTTTACTTGATGCATGTTTACTGGAAGAAGGCAGAGGACTCAATTATGTTAAAATGCATGATGTAATTCGTGATATGGCTTTGTGGATAACATGTGAAATTGAAAAGGAGAATGTTTTGGTTCAAGCAGGGGCTGGATTAACTGAAGCACCAGAGATTAGAAAGTGGGAAGGTGCGACGAGAGTTTCATTGATGGATAATGAAATCGAGAATCTGTTCGAGTCTTCTACTTGCTCTCTACTCACTACTTTGTTTCTCCATTCTAATCGTTTAACGAAGATCGTTGGTTACTTCTTCCAACTTTTGCCTTCTCTCAAAGTCTTAAATCTTTCATCCAATAATTTTCTAAATGAATTGCCACCAGGACTTCCTCAATTGTTTTCTCTGCGATATCTAAATTTATCAAAAACTTCTATAAAGGAGCTACCAGACGAGTTAAAGTCCTTGGTAAGTCTCAAGTGTTTGAACTTGGAGAAAATGAGATATCTTCGTGTAATTCCAAGAAAACTGATATCTAGTTTTTCAATGTTACAAGTATTGAGGATGTTCAATAATTATTCTCAAAGTTACACAGCACAAGATAGTGTTTTATTTGGTGGTCATGAATTTTTGGTGGAGGAATTGCTTTGTTTGAAATATATAAATGTGTTGACTGTCACTATAAAAAGTTCTGATGCTCTCCGAAGATTTTCAAGTTCCAGTAAATTACGAAGTTGTACTCAATCTCTGAGCCTTCAATCATTCTCTGATTCAAAGTCGCTCAATGTTTTATCTTTAGCAGAAGTGAAGCATCTGCGTAAGCTACATCTTAAGAGTAAATATTTGGAAGAGTTGAAGATTGGTGGTGCACAGGAAGTAGAAAGGATACGAGAAACTCATGGTTTCCGTAGCCTTCACAAAGTCATGTATACTCTTGCGAAAACTTGAGGGACTTGACATGGCTTGTTTTTGCTCAAACCCTGAAGTTCTTGTTAGTATCGGATTGCTTTCTTATGGAAGAAATAATCAGTTGTAGAGAAATAGACCAAGTTCCAGAGATCCCATTTGAAAAACTGGAATTGCTTCAATTGAAAGATCTACAACATTTGAACAGCATTTATTGTAATGCTTTGCCCTTCCTGCATCTCAAGGATATCAGAGTGCTCGAATGCCCGAATCTTAAGAAGCTTCCACTCGATTCTAACAGTGCGAAGGAACGTAAAATTGTCATCAACGGAGAGGAAGGCTGGTGGAAGGAGTTGCAGTGGAAAGATGAAGCCACTCAGAATGCTTTTCTACCCTGTTTTAAATCGCAGGGCAGTTCTTGAATGCCATTTTTGGTGTGTGTTTTTCCTTATATTGTATATCCCATTGACATCTTTTTATAGTTTTCTTCTCTGTTTTTATGAATATCTGGAGTAGACCTGAAACATCAAAGGCAAGCAATATCCATACTTTATAGGCACCCCGCTCAAACCCTATCTCTTGAATGTTTGTCTATCCAAGTTAATATTATTAAAGAACGAGAGAAAAAATACAGAGAAGAGTAAAAAGGTAAGAGGGTACGAATACCCAATCATAAAAAGAAAAACTGATCATCACGCCGACTGCCATGGGATGTGTTTGAGAAACCGTCTCATTAAAACCTCGATAGTAAAACCAATGGAAAACCTATCAAAGGAAAAAGAGTGCAGCTTTCGACCCCAAAGCAGGAAACTGCAGCCCATAAAAACACAGCTTCTCGTGCCAGAACCCAACCACGAAAATAAAAGACTATAAACACAAACAGGTATTCAGTGAAAGAAAAGAACCTTAAGAAATCTGAAATGAGGCCACTTATTCATATCTTTATCAATATGACAAACAAAAACTAGGGGCCAATAACAATTGCATAAATAGCCCTTGCAATTGCATAATATTATGCAAATTCGTAAATGCATTTCATATATTAACAAGGTGTCCATCTAATTTCTCATGTTGTATGATTTGACTGCAGATAAGGAAAATGAGACCACACTCCAATGAGATTGGTCAAGATCTTTATAGACAATATGTTGTACATCAAAGAAAACACTTGAAAAGATAAATAGAAAGAAAAGGTTTCAAATCCCTTGCTCTCCCATACAATTTGCATAATAAGATCCTTATTAGGGCTCCCTTGGAGAAAACAAAATCTGTATAACAGAGGTCTTATTCAATTTCTGAATTACATTAATGTAGAAAACTGTAGAAATCCTGTAAACTTCATGACAAAGAAATAGCATATACTTGAATCACAATTCTGATATACAGTTTATCTAACAAGTATAAGCAAATTCCAGGTTAAGAATCCAGCAAGGCACTTTATTAATTATTTGGATAAGAAACAATCATTTTGTACAACCAAAAAGCTATAAACAAGAAAGAAGAAAGAATGGAACAAAGAAGATTACATATATAATATTCAGGTAAGTATTGGTATTGACCAAACTTTTCAAAATCAGCACCTGCACTACACCAAAATATACCTTTAATAACAAGGGTCCAACAACTTACATAATTGAAAGTTGTTAAAAGGACTCAATAAACAACATTCAAAAATATTAAGCTGTTATTGTTAAATTTAGAGGACCAATGACAACGGGCTATATGAAAGTTGTGAATACAACTGAGTTAGTGCCCTCACAGTTAAATACAACATATCTTAGTAAAAGAAGTGTTACGTTTGAATATTATTATTTGGACCATCTTTGATGCCTAATCCAATAAAAAAACATTTCGTTGGAGTGAGAGAGATGAGAAATTGGAAACCTAACAATCCACCGTGAGCTCTGCAACAACCTCAACCAATGTGAGATCCGTGACCGGCCACCACTGCCATCGTGAGCACCAAGACCACGACCACCGTGAGCACTGCGATCGCCACAACCACCTCGATTTGGTCTTAGAAGGTGAGTTAGTGTCAATTTTCCAGTTACTTGAAATTCGATTTTCGATCACCACAACCACCGTCAATTGATGAAAATGTTCTAACTATTTCTTCTTCTCTTTTTTTCTCCTATTTGATTGATGATTGGGAATCAATGAGTCAAGAACAGAAATTCGAAGTATTTGAGAGTTACAGATTCGATGTGCTAAATTCGATAGAGAGTTGGGTCGGGCCTGTTTGCTGACAATCGATACGGCAAGGCCTATTCATCTGTGAGTATACAGGTAATTCGAATTCGATTGCTGTCTCTTTTGTTTTCATTGAAGTTTGTTTAATTGCAATTCAAATTAACTTCTCTAGTTTATATATATTTTAATGTGTATGAGATTGATTGATTTATAAAAGATCATGTTAATAATTGAATCTTGTTAATTTGTTTTATTTTAGTTTCAATGTGTTTCGTTCTTAGTGAAAATTTGGTGTTTCATCAGTGCTATGGTCTCCAATAGTTTTCACTAATTCTCACTGTGTAAATAGTGTGAATAAAAGAAGTTTCAGCTTTTTTTTAAACATATTCTTTTATGCTATTTATAGAGCTTATATAGAATAATTTTTGGAGTTTTTATTGTTGGGTTGTTAATAGATCTTTTAAGATCAATAATTGGTCTCTTATAACTTAGTATTTAATTTACTTAGATATTGATATACTTCTGTTGAGTTAATGTTATCAGTACCGGTTAAGGTTTTCAAAACTTTTTTTGGAGATCTGTATCATATATCATATTCTCAAACAAATGAATAAAATTCATTAATGGTTGTAGACAGGTACTTTATCAGTGAAGTTGGAATAGATTTCAGAATAAAGCTAGGAGAAACTAATTTTTTTCCAGTTGATTGGTAGATAATTATGATTAAATTAATTGTGTAATGTAAATTATACATAATATGTTCTCCATTTCATGATAATGTGGTGACAGAGCAAATTGTTGGCATTTTCAGAATTGCAGTGAGCAAATTCTGGGTTATAATTAAAGTGTAAGGACAGTATTTGATCAGAATTGATAAATAACAAAATGGATAAAGAATGGGTTTGCTTATCCAGATTCTCAAAGGAGTATGGAGATGGAGCCCGTAACTTTATCAGAATTGCATCAGAATTGCACGTTCAAATGTAGGAAATTTAGATATGATAGTTTGCCCCTGCATACATTGCAAAAACGTAGAGCGACAACGTTACGATGTTGTGTACGAGCACTTGGTTAGAAAAGGCATGGATCCTTCTTATACTACTTGGGTTCTTCATGGGGAAAGAGCTAGTGCGTCTTTACAGTATGAAGATGCCAAATTGACAGAAACATATCAAATGTGTAAAGATCAAATAAGTGGTCAAGAGGGGGATGTAGAAGGGGACGCATGTAAAATGAGTGAAGAAGAGATTTTGAGCTTGGTCAAAGATGTAGAAATTCCATTATATCTTGGGTGTACAAAATATACAAGGATGTCAACGACAATTTCTTTATTCAAACATAAAGCTACTCATGGTTTATCAGATAATAGCTCTGATGAGCTTCTTCAGATATCCGTGACATTCTCCTCAAGAAACACACTTCCTGACTCTTTATATTAATGTAAAAAATTACTCAAGATGTTTGACCTATGGTATCAGAAAATACATGCTTGTCCAAAAGATTGTTGCTTATTTAGGAAAAATTTTGAAAATGAACAAAAGTATCCTAAATGTGGTAGCTCAAGATTGAAAGTTAACTTGCGCACTAAAAAAATTCAAAAAGGAGTCCCTGCAAAAGGTTTTGCATTATTTCCCAATAATACCGAGACCTAGGAGGATGTTTGGGATATTTGAATTGGAAGAGCAATTGAGGTGGCATGAAACTCACAAAAGTCGGGATAACAAAATGGGACATCCAGTTGATTCAGTTGCATGGGAAACAATAAATAGGACTTGGCAACCTTTTGCATCAGATCCTCGAAACATTCGATTTGGTCTTGCTAGTGAAGGATTTAATCCTTTTCAAGATTGTAGCTCAAGACATAGTTGTTGGTCAGTAATTTTAGCAATATTTAACTTGCCTCCTTGGTTATGCATGTTGAAGGAAAATTTGATGTTGAGTTTACTTATCCCCGGTCCAAAAAGCCTGGAAATGACATTGATGTTTTCTTGGAACCACTTATAGATGATTTAAAAGAGCTCTGGTCAAATTGTGTAAAGGTGTATTTGGTAAATCCACTTTTAACCTGAAACTAATTTTGATGTGGACAATTAATGACTTTCCTACTTATGGAAATTTGTCTGGGTGGTCAACAAAAGGAGAGTTTGCATGTCTTATATGTCGTTATAATACTTGTTCAGAGTGGTTAAAACATAGTAAGAACTACACATACATGGGACATAGGCTTTTTCTTGCTTTTGATCATCCATTTCGGACAAAACGAACATGGTTTGATGGACAACATGAAACTCGGGGTAGGCGTAAGTTGTTCACAAGTGAAGAAATTTGTCTAGAAATTGGAAACATTGCAAATTATTGGGGAAAAGCTAAGAAAAAGAAGAAGATTAAACAATCAAATTCCTCTCAATTATGGAAGAAGAAATCAATATTTTTTGAATTGCCATATTGGGAGGTATGTTATAAAAGAGCTAGTGTTATTTCTAATATTTTATAACTTTTTTTTTCAAAATATATCTTCATATAATTTTGGTGATTTATTTATGCATTGTTTACTTGTGCGTCATAACTTAGATGTGATGCATATTGAGAAAAATATCTGTGACAACATAATTGGTACTCTTTTAGAAATTAAGGGGAAATCTAAAGATGGACTTAATTCTCGTCTTGATTAGATAAAGATGAAAATTAGAAATGAATTGCATCCAGACAGAAGAGGAAATGGGTTCTACTTACCCGCTGCAGCTCACACTCTTTCAAAAGCGGAGAAGCAAATTTTTTGTAAGAGGCTTTTGTAAGTGGTTCGATTAACACCCAATTAACATGCATATGTACAAAAATTAATCCGAAAATAACCTAAACATGTTTCTATATCATGATTAATCAAACCCTAAATACATGTTACTAAACCCATGTCAATTCAAGAGAAACGAGAAATAACAATAAGCGGAAGCGTACCTGAATCCATTGCCGGAGTTTGGTGAATGGGTTGTGTTCTTCCAAATTATCACGATTCTTAGGACACAAAAAAATGTTCTCTCTTCTCTGTTGATAGGGATACAGAAAAGCCAAAAAGATCATCGTGTAATTTGGGGACCATAACCCTAAATATAATAAACATATTATTATATGTTTTGCTATTTCTAATTCGGCCCCTCATCAAATTAGAAATAACACTCTGGTATCTACATATTAACTCTATGACAATTATACCTTTAAGCCTTAAACTTTAAATCTTAATTAGATCACTTTAATATAGACTTAACCAAAAGATAGCAAACACATTTAATATTTATATGTGTGACCCCATATGGTGGAATTTTTCCAACAGCTTTTTGATCTAAAGTGTCCTGATGGTTATGGTTCAAATATTGAAAATTGCGTTTCATTTGAAGAATGCAAGATCATTGGCTTAAAATCACATGATTGTCACATTCTTATACAACAACTTTTACCAGTAGCTTTGAGAGGAATTTTACCAAAGGGGCCAAGATATGCTATTTTTCGGTTATGTTCATTTCTTAATAAATTATGTAATCAAGTCATAGATAGAGCTACACTAGAACAATTAGAGGAAGAAGTAGCTGAGACGTTGTGCTTATTTGAAAGGTTCTTCCACCTTATTTTTTCGATATCATGATTCATCTATCAATTCATCTCGAACGGAGAAGCTCGACTATATGGGCTAGTACAATATCGATGGATGTACCCGTTTGAGAGGTTCGTTTCACCTTTTCATTCAAACTTTGGATTTTATTTACATTGTAGTTTATGTTTTTATAGAAATAATCATTAATTATTTTTAGGTTTATGAAATTATTAAAGGGATATGTTGGAAATCGTGCACGACCTGAAGGATGTATTGCTGAACAGTATCTTGCTGAAGAGTATACAATGTTTTGTAGCAAATATGCAAAACAATATTTGGAATAGGGATTCGACATCGACGTAATGTAGAATTTGAAAATCAATTTTTAATAGAAGGACGTCCAATAGCCGGGGGCAAATCAATAACTCTCTCAGATGATATGCTGCATATTGCACATCACAATATTTTGATAAATAGTGCAGAGGTCCAACCTTATAGAGAGTAAGTTTTCAAATTACCTAAATTTGGTGCATTCATGTTATTAGTTCCTTATTAAATTATTTATGTAACTGATTTTTGAAATTATTTAGAATGCATGTGGAATATCTCAAAAGCTCTGATAGGCGACTTGCAAGGAATGGCATTTTACTACAGAAGAAACACTTAGTCACTTATGGTGCATGGCTAAATGATAAGGTTATAAAAAATTTAATTGTATCATGAATAATAAATATAATTTATTAAACATACATTATTGATATGTCTCTCTGTTTTTTTTTTTTTTAATATATTACATATGAAATGAAAGACAACAATGTGTCTACAACTCTAAAGTGGCTTGCACGAGGGTTTAGAAATTTAGCTATGTCTTATTCAGGATTTGTCATAAATGACCTTCGATTTCACACAAAGGATGCAGAGAAGTCTCGACAAAATAGTGGTGTTTCAATTGAAGAAACCACGACTTGTAGGGCTAGTGCAAAAGACCATACTCATGCCATTGGAAAAGTTTGTTACTTTGGAGTCATAAGGGATATCATTATCCTTGACTACCATACTTTTCAAGTCCCTGTTTTTTCAAGTTTGATTGGGCAAATATTGTAAATGGTGTAAAATTTTGGACGGCTTTACTTTGGTTAACCTTCATGAGGGACAAAGCCAATTTCAAAGAGATCCATTCATTTTAGCTTCATAAGCTCCTTTCTCATCACTGTACGATACGAGTACAGATAAGGAAAATGAGAACACTCTAATAAGATTGATCAAGATCCTTTATAGACAATATGTTGTATATCAAACAAAACACTGGAATAGATAAACTGAAAGAAAAGAAAAGAAAAATATAACAAGATGTCAATGAGATACATTATTATAAAGAAAAGCACACACCAAAAATCACATACGATCAAGAACTGCTATGAGACTTAAAACAGGGTAGAAAAGCATTCTGAGTGGCTTCATCTTCCCACTGCAACTCCTTCCACTAGCCTTCCTCTTCTTCGATGACAATTTTACGTTCCTTTATACTGTTAGAATCGAGTGGAAGCTTCTAAAGATTCGAGCATTCGAGCACTTTCATGTTTTTGAGATGCAGGAAGGGCATGTTAAAGCAAGTAATTTGCAATTAGTCCACAGAGTCCTATAAATGTCTAGAAAAATTTAGAAAGCATGCTTCGGTAAAACAAAGAAATACTTATGTTGTAAGCTAGAAATATGAAGAAGGTTGTAGAAGAAATTAGCTTACATCGTGTACAGTGCACTGACCCATGAAATAGTATAAATAGGCTAAGTAATTGTGTAATTGAAGAAAGAGAAAAAAGTTGTAAAGAAAAGTTGAGAAAAATAATAATAAAACCTTTCTTTCTTCCACCTAATCCCAACAATTTTGGTATCAGAGCCAGAAACTTTCCTCGGCTATTATTCTTGCAAAACGCTTCCTTTCTAATTAAATACCACCATCACCTTTTCATCTTCCAAATCTTCAGCCGAATTGTCCAGAACCCATATCAAACATCTAAAGTCATGGCAACATCACCATCCATATTCAATTATTCCCAAAATCTCATTCCTATTTTTGAAGGAGACATCTGTGACTACTGGAGCATTCAAATGAAGACATTATTCATGTCACATGAATTAGGGGAGATCGTCGAAGAGGGCTACACGGCACCAGCAAATGAAGAGGAGCTTGCAAAGTTGACAGCAGAACAACTACAGAAGTATAAGGGAGACAGAAAGAAAGATGCAAGAGCTTTGCTTTTTATCCAGCAAGGGGTAAGTAAAACAATCTTCCCAAAAATTGTTAATGCTGTAACTTCTAAGGAATCAGAAAAAATCATCTCCATTAAGCTTCAATCCGTGTGGAGAGAATTTGACAATCTAGCAATGAAGGAAAGTGAATCCATTCACGAATTCTTTTCCCGAGTTGCAGGAATTGTTAATAAAATTAGAAGCTATGGAGATGAAATTAAAGATAAAAGGATTATTGAAAAAGTTTTAAGAAGCTTACCCCCTAAATTTGATCATGTGGTGGCTGCAATAGAAGAATCCAAGGATTTATCAAAATTTACTTTACAAGAACTAATGGGTTCTCTTGAGGCACATGAACAAAGAATGAGCAGGTATTCCAATCAATCATTGGAGCAAGCATTCCAGTCAAGGATTAGCGTGGGAGAGAAGAAGGATACACGAACATTCCAAGAAAACAGAGAAAGGGGCACGATACAGAGGGGCCAACAATGGAAAAGACAAGGAAATCAAACCCGAAGAAATGGAAGAAGCAAGAACTTCCAAAGAAGTTTTGACGGTAACTCTAACTCTAGCTCTCAATGCATTATATGTAAAAGGTTTGGACATACATCTAAAGACTGCAGATACAGATGTATGAAATGCAAAAATCCAAACCATTCTCAGAGAGATTGCTGGTATAATAAAGATAAAAATGAGAAGAATGAAGCTAATTTCTCCGAGGAAAATGAAAAAGGATATTTATTCTCTTGTATGAATATCCAACAAGAGTCAGAAAATATATGGTATTTGGATAGCGGATGCAGTAATTATATGACTGGGAACCGCCAGTACTTTGTGAGGATAACAGATTTGCCTCTCAAGTAAAGCTTGGAGATGGAAAAATGCAGAGCGTTGAAGGAAAAGGAGTTATCGCAATTCAAACAAAGGGTGGTAACAAAAAACTTATCTTTGATGTCCTTTATGTTCCTGGGCTAGCTCAAAATTTGTTAAGTGTTTGGCAATTAACAAAAAAGGGTTATGCATTAAATTTTGAAGATGATGAATGCACAATTCGTGATAAGAAAAATAATCAAAATATAGCTAAAGTCAAAATGGCCCCAAATAAAGTTTTTCCACTTACAATGCCTGTGTATGATAGTTTGGATTTAAAAAGTGAGAATATTGATGAAGATTACTTATGGCATCTGAGATATGAGCATTTAAGCTATAAAGGTGTGAAATTATTGAAAGATAAAAATATGGTTTTAGGCCTACCCGTTATTAACAAAAAGGATGAGATTTGTGAAGGATGCATTTATGGAAAGATGCATAGATTGCCATTTCAAAAAAATTCATGGCGAGCTCGCACTCCTCTGGAACTTGTGCATGCTGATATTTGGGGACCATCCCGAACGCCATCCTCGAACAACAGGAGGTATTTTCTACTATTTGTGGATGACTATACCAGAATGATGTGGATTTACTTCCTTCAGCAAAAGTCAGAAACATTCTCCAAGTTTCTACAGTTCAAAGCTCTTGTAGAGAAGCAAAGTGGAAGGCAGATAAAGATGCTCAGAACTGATCGTGGCGGCGAGTTCATCTCCAATCAATTTTGGAACTACTGCAAGGAGAATGGCATCAAGCGACAACTCACAGTTCGTCACACTCCGCAACAGAACGGTGCAGCGGAAAGAAAGAACCGAACAATTGTTGAAATGGCACGAAGCATGTTACAAGGCAAAAGTCTTCCAAAGAAACTTTGGGCGGAAGCTGTCAACACAGTTGTCTACATCTTGAACAGGTCTCCAACTAAAGCCGTCCAGAACAAGACACCATACGAGGCATGGCATCACCAGAAGCCAAGAGTTGATTCTCTTAGAGTATTTGGATGTGTAGCATATGCTATCCCTCCTTCACAACATAGAGAAAAGCTTGACCAGAAGGGCGAAAAATACGTCTTCATTGGCTATAGTGACCAATCGAAAGGATACCGTCTTCTAAATCCAAAGAATAATGAATTGGTAATCTTTAGAGACGTTATTTGTGATGAAATGGCTGAATGGAAGTGGAAAGATAACGCTTCACAGAAGGTACCAATGGTCGAAACATTTGAAGATCAAAAGGAAGCAGTAGATGCAATTCCTACACCAGGATCAAGCCAAGAATCAAGTAGAAGTTTATCAAGCTCACCAAGCAACAGTCCAAGATCAACAAAGAAGGTTCGTTCCTTATCTGACATTTACGGATCATCCAAAGAAATTGCATTATTTTCATGTGAACCACAAAGTTTTGAAGAGGCTGCAAAAGAAGAAGTTTGGATTAAAGCGATGGATGAAGAAATCGCTGCTATAGAAAGGAATCTGACCTGGGAGCTCGTTGACCTTCCAAAAGGAAAGAAAGCCATTGGATTAAAATGGGTTTACAAGACAAAGTACAAAGAAGATGGCACAATTCAGAAGCACAAGGCACGTTTGGTCGCCAAAGGCTATTCACAGCAGCCAGGAATTGACTTCAACGAGACATTCTCACCAGTTGCTCGTATGGAGACAATTCGAACCGTGTTAGCAATTGCAGCACAAATAGAGCTTCCAGTTTATCAGCTAGATGTAAAATCTGCATTCCTAAATGGAGAACTTGAAGAAGAAGTTTACGTGGAGCAGCCATGTGGATACGAAGTGCAGGGAAAAGAAGACAAGATCTACCGATTGCGAAAGGCGCTCTATGGACTAAAACAAGCCCCTCGAGCATGGAACAACAAAATCGACAGGTACCTGTGTCAAAATGGCCTTATGAGAAGCAAAAGCGAGCCATCCCTATATGTCAAAAAGGAAGGTATGGAGGATTTCCTTATCCTCTGTTTATATGTTGATGATTTAATTTATACCGGCACTAATGCAAATCTGCTGGAGGAATTTAAACAAAATATGATAAAAGAATATGAGATGACAGATTTGGGTCTTATGAGATATTTTCTTGGTATTCAAGTTCAACAATCCAAAGGAGAAATTTTTATTTCTCAAAGAAAATATCTCGAAGATCTACTCAAGAGATTTCATATGTCAAATTGCAAGCCGGTTACTACTCCAGTTGCTTCAAATGAAAAATTACAGCAGGATGATGGAGCTGAGAAGGTTGATCCAACAATTTTTCGAAAACTTGTTGGTTCGTTAATCTACCTTACAAATACCAGGCCAGACATTGTATTTGCAGTCAATCTTGTTTCAAGATTCATGAGCAATCCAAGCAAGCTTCATTTCATTGCAGCAAAGTGAATTCTTCGCTATTTGGCAGGCACAAAGAAGCTTGGGATCAAATATGTGAAAGAAGAACACAACAGTCTTATTGGATATACCGATGGTGATTGGGCAGGTTTCGTCGATGATCGCCGAAGCACTTCAGGCTATGTTTTTTGTCTTGGCTCAAAACCAATTTCTTGTAGTACGAAGAAGCAAAAAACAGTTGCCTTATCTTCAGCGGAAGCAGAATACATTGCAGCAACAGATGCAGCCTGCGAAGCGGTTTGGCTCCGGAGAATACTGTCAGATATGGAACATGAGGAGAAGGTGCCAACAATAATATATTGCGACAATATGTCAGCCATTGCAATGAGCAAAAATCCAGTTTTTCACAGTCGCACGAAGCACATTGAATTGCGCCACCATTTCATCAGAGACTTAGTCAATAATGGCAAAATTCAATTGGAGTTCATTAGTACAAATGATCAAATGGCAGACATCTTCACAAAGGGGACATCATCAGACAAATATTACCAGTTTCATCGGGGAATGACCATTGCAAATTAAGAGGGGGTGTTAAAGCAGTAATTTGCAATTAGTCTACAGAGTCCTATAAATGTCTAGAAAAATTTAGAAAGCATGCTTCGGTAAAACAAAGAAATACTTATGTTGTAAGCTAGAAATATGAAGAAGGTTGTAGAAGAAATTAGCTTACATCGTGTACAGTGCACCGACCCATGAAATAGTATAAATAGGCTAAGTAATTGTGTAATTGAAAAAAGAGAAAAAAGTTGTAAAGAAAAGTTGAGAAAAATAATAATAAAACCTTTCTTTCTTCCACCTAATCCCAACAGGGCAAAGCATTACAATAAATGCTCTTCAAATGTTGTAGATCAATTGAAGCAATTCGAGTTTTTCAAATGGGTTCTCCGGAACTTGGCCTATTTCTCTACAACTGATAGAAGGCAATTCTATACGAACAAGAACTTCAGGGTTTGAGGAAAAACAAGCCATGTCAAGTTCCTCAAGTTTTCGCAAGAGTTTACATCAACTGTGTGAAGGCTACGGAAACCATGAGTTTCACAAATCCTTTCTACTTCATGTGCACCACTGATGCAGTGTGGAACGGAACTCACACGCGTTCGAACACATAAGGGTTTTTTTGATCTATAATTCCGCAGAAAAACAGAAAAAAGAGAGATATTTGAGTTAACTACTCAAGAAGTTTTTTTTTTTTTTTTTAATTCCAATCTGAAAAACCGCAGATTACAACCAACTAAATAGAGAAAATAATCTCTTTGACTCCTAACATAACTCCACTAAATCGAGAAACAATCCCGAATTATTTGCAAAAATAAAAGCTAATTGACTCCTAACATAACTCCACTAAATCGGGAAACAATCCCGGATTATTTGTGAAAATAAAAGCTAAAAGAAAAAAAAAACCTAATTACATATAAAATAAAAGGAAATAAAATATTCGTTTCAAATCATGGCGATAATTGGAAACAATAAAAAAGGAAACATTTGTCTTTGTGCGCATGAAACGTAACGGCCAAATTCGGACATGCTGTAGCCTGTTATTGAAGATGAAGTCTTCATAACATTTATAGGGCTTGTCTTGGGCTTTCCGGAAACATATTATAGTACCGATTTTGAGCCCGCTTGCCCTAAAAAAAGGCCCACGAAATTTGCTTATGTGTTGCCACATGCCATCTCTCCAATTGCTGTTTTGCCTTGGGCTGATCCGCATCAACCACCAATCTTCAACTCTTCCAAATATTGACTCGTAAGATGTAGCGTATGAAGGTGCTTCATATTTGCTAATGATAAAACATTGAGTGACTTTGAATTAGAGAATGATCGAAGACTCAGAGATTGAGTACAACTTCGTAACTTACTACAGCTCAAAAATCTTCCAAGAGCATCATAACTTTTTAAGTGATGGTCAACACATTTATATATTTCAAGCAAATCAATTCCTCCACCAAGAATTCATGACCACCAGATAAAACACTGTCCTGAGCTATGTAATCTTGAGAATCATAATTGAACATCCTCAATACTTGTAACATCGAAAAACTAGATATCAGTTGTCATGGAATTACACGAATATATCTCATTTGCTCCAAGTTCAAACACTTGAGATTTACCCATGACCTAACTTGTTTGGCAGCTCTTTTATGGAAGTCTTTGATAAATTTAGATATTGCAAAGAAACAAAATTTGAAATTCCTGGAGACAATTCATTTAGAAAACGATTGGATGAAATATTTAAAACTTTGAGGGAGGCATAAATTGGAAGAAGTAACTATTGATCGTCACTAAACGATTAGAATGGAGAAACAAAGTAGTGAGATGAGAGCAGGTAGAAAACTCTAACAAATCCTCAATTTCATTATCCATCAATGAAACCTTCCCACTTTCCAATCTTTGGTGCTTCAGTTAATCTAGCCCCTGCTTGAATCAAAACATTCTCCTTTTTAATTTGTGGGATTTGATGATAGAGGCAAATTTTTAAGATTCAAATTATAATTTTTATTTGTTTTTTTATTCCTATATAAGGAAGATTTGTAGCCATTTGATGGTAGGGTTTAGTTGATTAATAAAATTTCAGTTATGAAATATCTTGTGTTTGCTCTCTCGGTATTCATGTGAATCAACTAGTTAACAATGTGTTCATAGTCCAGGGTATTCCCAGAATCAACAGGACTTGATCACCCATACCTTAGCAGCATCATTTTGTTGTTTCCTAAAAATATGCCTCCATCATCAAGTCCTGTCTTGAGTGTATAAGGCTTCTCTTGTCCATTTCTTGTGTGTACAAGTTCAAACTACACCAAATGGATGTTAAGAGTGCCTTCCTCAATGGCTTCTTGCATAAGGTAGTGTTTGATGAAAAACCCAAGGGGTTTGTGGATCCACACCACCCCAATCATGTCTATCGCCTTAAGAAGGCTCTATATGGGTTGAAGCAAACACCGAGAGCTTGGTATGAGCGTCTCACTCTCTATCTTGTTGACAATGGTTACTCAAGAGGTAGTGTTGAAAAGACTTTGTTCATCAAGTGCAACAAAGATGAGCTTTTCATAGCTCAAATTAATGTTGATGACATTGTATTTGGTTCCACCAACGAGTCAAAAGTAAAACAATTTGTAGATGTCATGTCTCTTGAATTTGAAATGAGCATGGTTGGTGAACTAAATTACTTCCGAGGTTTGCAAATTAAGCAAATGCATGATGGGATATTCATATCCCAAGCTAAATATACAAAGAACCTAGTGAAGAAGTTTGGCATTGACAGTGCCAAACATTGTAACACACCCATGAGTACCACTTTGAAGCTAAGAAAAAAATGCTAGCGATAAAAGTGTTGATCAAAGCTTGTATTGTGGCATGATAGGTAGTTTGCTTTATTTGACCCTAGTAGGCCCGATATTGCTTATAGTGTGGGTGTTTGTGCTAGGTACCAAACATTGTGACACACCCATGAGTACAACTTTGAAGCTAAGAAAAAAATGCTAGCGATAAAAGTGTTGATCAAAGCTTGTATTGTGGCATGATAGGTAGTTTGCTTTATTTGACCGCTAGTAGGCCTGATACTGCTTATAGTGTGGGTGTTTGTGCTAGGTACCAAACATTGTGACACACCCATGAGTACAACTTTGAAGCTAAGAAAAAAATGCTAGCGATAAAAGTGTTGATCAAAGCTTGTATTGTGGCATGATAGGTAGTTTGCTTTATTTGACCCTAGTAGGCCCGATATTGCTTATAGTGTGGGTGTTTGTGCTAGGTACCAAACATTGTGACACACCTATGAGTACAACTTTGAAGCTAAGAAAAAAATGCTAGCGATAAAAGTGTTGATCAAAGTTTGTATTGTGGCATGATAGGTAGTTTGCTTTATTTGACCGCTAGTAGGCCCGATATTGCTTATAGTGTGGGTGTTTGTGCTAGATACCAAGCAAATCCTAAAAATCTCACCTTGTTGCGGTGAAGAGGATCCATCGGTTTGTGAATGGTACTTCCAATCATGGGATTTTGTATTCCTTTGACACTAATCCAAGTCTTGTTGGATTTAGTGATGCCGATTGGGCGGGAAATTGTTATGATAGGAAAAATACATCGGGTGGTTGCTTTTTCCTAGGCAACAATTTGGTGTCTTGGTTTTGCAAGAAGCAAAACTCAATTTCCCTATCCACGACCGAGGCGGAATACATAGCCGTCGGTAGTGCTTGTACTCAATTATTGTGGATGAAGCAAATGCTAGCCGATTATGGTTTAGAGCAAGTCACTCTCACTTTGTTTTGTGATAACATGAGTGCCGTAAACATTTCAAAGAATCCCGTCCAACATTCTAGGACAAAGCATATTGACATTAGACATCATTTCATTAGAGAGCTACTTGAGAGCAAAACTATTACATTAGAGCATGTGGGGACTAATGACTAACTAGCGGATTTGTTTATAAAGCCCTTAGATACTCTTCTTTTTGGGATCCTTAGTAAGTCTATAAGGATTTGTCATTTGGCTTGAAATGGTATGTCTTGACCCTATATGGGGAGCTCAAGCAAAGAGAGCAAATTGTCATGAAATTGCATGGTGTTACATTGATATATTTTATGCTCCTTAATTAATTGCTTAAGATGATTGGTTGTGCAAATGCATATGTTATTTTCTTAATAAGTGTGAAAATTGCTTTTCTTGCAATCCATGTCATATTTATGTTCAAAGATACATTTTTGGACTAGGAGATTTACTTTGAAAGTACGTTTTGAATGACCTATAATTGATCTCCATGACATGATAATTTTATTAGTGACATGCTTTAAGTTGATATGCATGAAGTCCTATTTTTGATTGCTCAAATATGAATGAAAAAAATATTTGTGAAAAAGCAAATGAGAAGACTAAACTCAATAAGGACCTTGTGTCCATTCAATAAATAAGGTTGTCTCATCCAAATTTAGTCTTCTCTCTCTCTCTTTATTAGTTGAACAAAGCTACTATAATACGGGCATTTTACCAGGAAAAATCAAAAAGTGTGCAAAGTCACTCATTTCTTGTTTCGCTTATAATGTTTGATATGGTTGCGCTCTAAATTGAAATTCTTATAAAATCTATATCATTGCTTGAATTCATGACAAAGGGTGATAATGGTTTGAATTCTTTTTGGAAACCCTTGTTGTTTGCTTTGCCAAATACCATTGTTTTTGGACTTGAATGCAACATGTCTTGCATGCAAAGCATTGTGTCACACATTTTCATAAAATAAAACTCCTTGATTCTCTCGTACTTAATTGAGTTGCATAAAGTCGCTTATATGATTATGCATGTGTATTTGTGCTATGAGCTCTTCTTTCCAAATGCTTAACCATTGAGGGGGACTCCCTTTGCCTATTTCTTGACAAAAAAGGGAGAAGAGTTGTGGGTAATAGTGCTTATTTGGCATCATATTTAGGGGGAGTTGAGAGCAATCATGTAAAGGGGGGGGGGGGGGGGGGGGGGGTTGGGAATTGCATTGCATAACATGATTACATTATTTGATTGTATTGGTTCTATTGAGTATGGCTATTGCAAATGTGTTTTTTAGTTAATTATGATTATTGAAAGCACCTCTCACACACTTGATCTTGGAAGGTATCATTGTTTGCCTTGTTGATTGTATGTAGATTGGAATTTTTCTACAAGCTTTAGATTGACTTAAAGATTTTCAAGACTTAGATTATAGGCCTTGTTGTAATGTAGAAAATTTTGTTGACCAACTTTTCTTTGTAATTATGAGGTTGCTTTGTGAGTGGTAGTTTTTTCACGAAATAGCCAAAAGGGGAGATTGTAAGTTTCTCATATTTTGATTGGCTCATTTCAATGACAAACCACATCGGGGATTGTCTTGTAAGGGTAGATTAGGCCTCATTGTTCATGATCAAGCTTCAGAGGCATCATAAAAAACATGGGCACCTCAAGAAGATATATCAATTACTTAACTCTTTAAAGAGATTTAGTTGCACACACACACACACACACACACACACACACACACACACACACACACACACACACACACACACACACACACACACACACTCTATTCTCATGAATGCTTATCCATCTTGCATTGTGCCTATTTTTCTTACATGTGTGCATCCTTTTACTTGTCCCTTGCTTGCTTGGTTGGAGTGTCATTTAGTCTTGCTTAAGTCCCTTGAAAACACCTTGGAAACTCATGGGTATGCTTTTTATACATTTTTTACTGGACAGTCCGTCCAGTCGTCCCGTAAAATATCCCGTGAAAAGACCCTCAGTGGTTTCCGCGAGATAAGCCTCCGTGGGTCATCCCTCGAAGTATCTAGTGGAGAAGCCCTCAGTGGTTTCCGCGAGATATGTCTCCGCGGGTCATCCCATGGAACGTCCTGCGGAGGACGTAAATTTTAGGGCAGTTTTGTCTTTTCCTTTGTGTCTTTTGCCCTACCCTATATATGTGTCATCTTCTCTCTCATTGAGCAGAAGAGCTCAAAATTTCAGAACCTTGAATAAGATAAGAGTGTCTTGCAAGAAAGACCATCAAGATCCAATCTTTATTGTCCAAAACCCAAATACCCATCTTACATTCATGTCACAAACATCATCTAGCTTCATCTAAGATGTTTTCTTACATGGGTTTGCATCAAAGTACATGACTTGGTAAGTAGAACACCATCTCCATTCTTTCTTGTGTTTTAGTTTTCCAAGATGGCTCTTTTATGACTAATTTGCACTAAGTTTGAACCTTTTACTTTCAAGATGACATTTTTGTATATTTGTTGGGATTTGTATTGTGATAGCTATTGCACCTATGTTTGCATTTATTTCAATTAGCTAAGTTATATGTATGTCATATAGCAACGTGATATCTAGGATTGTTTGAAGCATTCATACATGACTATATAAGCATAATATGTGTTGACCTAGCATTTATGCATTTGGAATATTTTCATTTTCACTTTAGATTACATATCTCTTCATTTAAGAGTTAAGTCTTGTATGTATTGTGGGTAGTGTACAAGCAAGAGCCTAAAATCACTATTAAAGGCCCGCGGGTAGCAAGAACGGATTAGTAACCAATTAGGTGTGATGTGGTCAATCTAGGTTGTAATCGTTTTTACAAATAGTGGATTTGAGGGTTCGATTGGCTTTAGGCCCGTGAGTTTTTACCCTGTTGGGGTTTTCTCACGTAAAACAAATCATTGTGTTTTCAAGTTATTTTCCGCACCTTGTTACAATGATTGTTTATTAGGGGTTGGTGTATTTAATTTTGATTAACCGAAAAGATGGCAATTAATTTGGTTAAAACCTATTCACCCCCCTCTAGGTTAGTTTAATCACTCTTAGAGTATTTTCAATTGGTATCAGAGCGGGTTCCTTAACATAATTAGGAGATCCCTTGCTCTCTAATAGTGTCGTGCATTAGATTTTTTTTATTACTGTATCTTGCATTAGATTGCAATTTAGTTAGTGTTTCTTGCTTGTCTTGCTTGATTGTTTGCATTCATCTCATTCACTCTTAAACACCATGAGTGGAAACGCATATGAGGGAGATGGAGCATCGAGTACAAGACCTCCACTTTTAACAGGGGTTAATTACTGATCATTGAAAGGAAAAATGGAGTCTTACCAGTGCCAAATAGATGATCGAGTTTGGATGGTGATTGAGGATGGTTACACATCACATACCAAGACGCTGGAAGATGAACGAATCGTGCCCAAGCCGAAGTCTGAATGGGAGACTCAAGACTTTGAAGCCTCCAAAATGGAACAACAAGGCCATGCATGCAATCTTGTGTACGGTTGATGAAAACCAACACAAGTTAATTCAAACCATAAGGAATGCACATGAAGCATGGACACTATTGGAGATGGCACATGAAGGAACGGACGGAGTAAAAGACTCCAAGCTACAAGTCGTACAAACCTAATTTGAAACTTTGAAGATGGAAGATCAAGAGTGCTTTAATGACTTCCAAGTGAAGCTAACAGATATCGTCAACCAAAGTCACCAATTGGGAGTTCCATATTCGGAAAGGAGGATAAAGCAAAAAATCATGAGGTCTCTTTCGGAGATATTTGATGCAAATGTGACAGCTATTGAGGAGAATAGAGAATATAAGAAGATGAAGCCAAGTGAAATAATTGGCAAGTTGTTGGACTTTAAGTCAAGAAGAACCCCTACTCCAACAACACCTCAAAAGAAGCAAAAGAGCATTGCATTGAAGACCTCCAAGGAAGAAATGGAGGAAGAAGATTTGGATGAAGAAATGACTCTTATGGTGAAGAGGTTCAAGCAATTTATGAAGTTTGAGAAGAAGGGGTTGGGATCCAAGGGAAAATTTGTAAAAAAGAAGCAAAAAGGTGGACAAAAGTGAAGAGAAGGATTCCAAGAAGGGGATCCAATGCTATGAGTGTAGTGGGTATGGTCACATTACCCCCGAATGTGCTAATTTAAAGAAGAAGAAGAAAGGAAATGCTATAGCGGCCACTTGAAGTGACAGCGAAAACTTAGATGAGGAAGAAAAGTCTTCAGATGATGAAGACCAAGTTGCCAATTTCATTGCCTTCTTATCAGCTCACAATGGCAAAGAAGTCTTGAGTGACAAAGAAGAGGAGAATGACAAGCTAGAAGAAGAAGAATAACACTCAAGCAATGGAAGTACCTCATCCGAGTCCAAGCATTAATTTGATGAGGAGATGGACTATGAAGACTTCATGGAATATTTCAGGAGCTCTAGAGCGAAGAAGAAAAAGGAGATTCAAGAGTTGAAAAGGAAGAGCCTTGAATTGACCTCTATGATGACTCAATTGAGTGAGGAAGTGAAAAGAACAAGAGAAAAGGAAGAAAGCTTGAAATTGGAGCTTGTTGTGGTTAAGAAGAGTAAAGAAAGCTTGAGGAAAGAGCTTGGAGAGGCAAAATATGTGATTGCCAAAATGACCTCCGGAACCAAAAAGCTCGACAAGATGTTATCAAGTGGGAAGGGCCCTAGTGATAAGAGAGGCTTAGGATATAAGGAAGATGTGGAGACCACCTCTTTGAAGAAGACCATTTTTGTTAAGAGTCAAGAGGTAGAAGAAGCCAAAATTCCACAACAAACTACAAAAAGGATTGAAGTTGGAGAATCCTCAAAGCAAGTTCAAGTCAAGGGTTCAACAAGAGCTCAACCACAACAAGCTAGAGCATCTCAATCAAGACCTCCACATCCAAGAATCCTTCCACCACAACTAAGGACTCCTTATGCTCAACATAGAAGACATGCTACTTTGGCTCAACCACAAAGGAGAGAGTTTGCTCAACATCAAACGACTACTCAAAGGAGAATGAAGCCTCAAATGCTTGCATAAGGCTATGGTATGAACTCTTATTTAACTCATACTTGTCATTATTATGGTAATGAAGGCCACATAAGGCCTACTTACTTTAAGTATAACAAATTGTGTAAAATGGAAAGCATGATTGAGAAAAATATGCTTATAAGAGCCAAAAAGCATGCACCTAGGGAACTTAGAGCCAATGAACCAAAAGCTCCTATGATTGAAAATGCTGCTCCTAGGTGGACTAAAAAAATGAGTATTTTTGCTATATGGCTTAAGCTGCTTTGAAAGCCAAAGCCTATAACACTAGGTATCTTGATAGTGGGTGTTCTAGGCACAGGATCGGAAACAAGAGATTCTTTGAGACTTTTATGATGGAGGATGGTGGATATGTTACCTTTGGTGATGGTTCACGAAAAAGTCATAGGGAAAGGTAACATATCTATTCCCGGTTTGCCCTTCTTGCCTAATGCTCTCTTTATGTAGATGGCTTGCAAGCCAATCTTATTAGTATATCACATTTAAGTGATGAAGGGCTCTCGGTTATGTTTGGCAAAATTGATTGCTCTATTCTTAAGGAAAATGGCAAGTTCTTTTAAAAGGCAAGAGATCAAGTGACAATTGTTATTGTCTTGAATCTAGTAACATCTCTTGTAACTTGTCTAGTTATGAGCAAGTTGAGTTGTGGCATCAAAGATTTGACCATAAGAATTATAGTGACTTGAAAGTCCTTCATAGGTTGAATGTTGTGAGAGGCCTTCCCAAACTTGGGAAGAGGTTTGAGGGAGTTTGTGGACCTTGTCAACAAGTAAATCAAACTAAAAGTGTGCATAAAAGGGGAAAATATATTTCCACCAAGGAACCATTGGAACTTCTTCATATGAACCTCATGGGTCCCATACAAACTGAGAGTTTAGGTGGTAAAAGATACATTTTTATGGTGGTTGATGACTTCTCTAGGTTCACTTGACCTACTTTATGAGAGAGAAGTCCGAAGCTTTTGAAAAATTCAAAATGCTATGTGTCAAAATTCAAAATGAGAAGAATTCTCACATTATGAGCATTAAGAGAATTAGAAGTGATAATGGGAACGAGTTTGAGAATAGTAGCTTTGAGACTTTTTGTAATGGTATAGGTATTTTCCATGAGTTCTCGGCTCGTAGAACTCCCCAACAAAATAGGGTTGTGGAAGAATAGGGTCGTGGAAGAATAGGGTCTTACAAGAGACGGCTCGGGTGATGTTGTTTAGCAACAAGGTTCCTAGGAATCTATGGGCCGAAGCCGTCAATACGGCTTGTTATATAGGGAATAGAGTTTTCCTTGGACCCGGGACCAAACAAACATCCTATGAGTTTTGGAAGGGAAGAAAACCTAATGTTAGCCATTTCAACATCTTTGGAAGTAAGTGCTATATTCATAATGACTGAGATCAACTTGGAAAGTAAGGCCTATAGAGTTTACAATCTAAAGACTCAAAGTGTCATGAAATCATCAAATGTCGTCATTGATGATTGTAGGTCGAAAAATGTTATCCATGAGGAGGATGTTTGTGAGAATGCTGATCTTCCTTTGAAGGAGTGTGGTGAGACTTCAAGTGATGTGAGGTCAAATCATAGTGGAGAGGATGATCAACCTCTTGATAGAGATCAACATTTGGACTCTAATGAACCCGCTCCATGTGTTAGGAAGCTCTATGATAAAAATGATATCATTGGAGATGTCAATGAGGGTGTTAGGACTAGGCGTCAAATATCTAATCAAATTAGTTACACTTGCTACACCTCTCAAATGGAACCCATGAAGGATGATGAAGCCTTAAATGATGAATTTTGGGTTCTTGCCATGCAAGAAGAGTTAAACCAATTTGAAAGAAATGAGGTTTGGACTTTAGTTCCTAGGCCTAAGAATACCAATGTGATAGACACCAAATAGGTGTTTAGGAACAAGTCGGATGAAGATGGAAACATTGTGCTAAACAAGGCTAGGTTTGTGGCACAAGGATACTCTCAAATTGAGGGTATTGACTTTGAGGAGACTTTTGCTCATGTTGCCAGTCTTGAGTCTATAAGGCTTCTCTTGTCCATTTCTTGTGTGTACAAGTTCAAACTACACCAAATGGATGTTAAGAGTGCCTTCCTCAATGGCTTCTTGCACGAGGAAGTGTTTGCTGAACAACCCAAGGGGTTTGTGGATCCACACCACACCAATCATGTCTATCGCCTCAAGAAGGTTCTATATGGGTTGAAGTAAGCACCGATGGCTAGGTATGAGCATCTCACTCTCTATCTTATTGACAATGGCTACTCCAGAGGTAGTGTTGACAAGACTTTGTTCATCAAGTGCAACAAAGATGAGCTTTTCATAGCTCAAGTTTATGTTGATGACATTGTATTTGGTTCCACCAACGATTCAAAAGTGAAACAATGTGTAGATGTCATATCTCTTGAATTTGAAATGAGCATGGTTGGTGAACTAAATTACTTCCTAGGTTTGCAAATAAAGCAAACGCATGATGAGATCTTCATATCCCAAGCTAAATATGTAAAGAACCTAGTGAAGAAGTTTGGCATTGACAATGCCAAACATTGTGACACACCCATGAGTACCACTTTGAAGCTAAGCAAATATGCTAGTGGTAAAAGTGTTGATCAAAGCTTTTAGCATGGCATGATAGATAGTTTGCTTTATTTGATCGCTAGTAGGTCTGATATTGCTTATAGTGTAGGTGTTTGTGCTAGGTACAAAGTAAATCCCAAAGAATCTCACCTTGTTACGGTGAAGAGGATCCATCGGTTTGTTAATGGTACCTCCAATCATGGGATTTGGTATACCTTTGACACTAATCCAAGTCTTGTTGGATTTAGAGATGCCGATTGGGCGGGAAATTGTGATGATAGGAAAAGTACATTGGGTGGTTGCTATTTCCTAGGCAAAAATTTGGTGTCTTAGTTTTGCAAGATGCAAAACTCAATTTCCCTATCCACAACCGAGGCGGAATACATAGCCGCCGGTAATGCTTGTAATCAATTATTGTGGATGAAGCAAATGCTAGCCGATTATGGCTTAGAGTAAGGCACTCTCACTTTGTTTTGTAACAACATGAGTGCCATAAACATTTCAAAGAATCCCGTCCAACATTCTAGGAAAAAGCACATTGACATTAGACATCATTTCATTATAGAGCTACTTAAGAGCAAAACTATTGCATTAGAGCATGTGGGAACTAATGACCAACTAGCGGATTTGTTTACAAAGCCCTTGGACACTCATAGATTTGGGAACCTTAGTAAGTCTATATGGATTTGTCATTTGGCTTGAAATGGTATGTCTTGACCCCATATGAGGAGCTCAAGCAAAGAGAGCAAATTGACATGAAATTGCATGGTGTTACATTGATGTATTTTATGCTCCTTAATTAATTGCTTGAGATGATTGGTTGTGCATATGCGTATGTTATTTTCTTAATAAGTGTGCAAATTGCTTTTCTTGAAATCCATGTCATATTTATGTTCAAAGATACATTTCTGGACTAGGAGATTTACTTTGGAAGTACGTTTTGAATGACTTATAATTGATCTCCATGACATGATAATTTTATTAGTGACATGCTTTAAGTTGATATGCATGAAGTCCTATTTTTGATTGCTCAAATATGAATGAAAAAAATATGTGTGAAAAAGCAAATGAGAAGACTAAACTCAATAAGTACCTTGTGTCCATTCAATACATAAGGATGTCTCATCCAAATTTAGTCTTCTCTCTCTCTCTTTATTAGTTGAACAAGGCTACTATCATACGGGCATTTTACCCGGAAAAATCAAAAAGGGTGCAAAGTCACTCATGTCTTGTTTCGCTAATAAAGTTTGGTATGGTTGCGCTCTAAATTGAAATTCTTATAAAATCTATATCATTGCTTGAATTCATGACAAAGGGTGATATTGCTTTGAATTCTTTTTGGAAACTCTTGTTGTTTGCTTTGCCAAATACCATTGTTTTTGAACTTGAATGCAGCATGTCTTGCATGCAAAGCATTGTGTCACACATTTTCATAAAATAAAACTCCTTGATTCTCTTGTACTTAATTGAATTGCATAAAGTCGTTTATATGATTATGCATGTGTATTTGTGCTATGAGCTCTCCTTGCCAAATGCTTACCCATTGAGGCGGACTCCCTTTGCCTATCTCATGATAAAAAGGGAGAGAAAGGTTATGGGTAATAGTGCTTATTTGGCATCATATTTCGGGGGAGTTGAGAGCAATCATGTAGGGGGAGAATTGCATTGCATAGCATGATTACATTATTTGATTGTATTAGTTCTATTGAGTATGGCTATTGCAAATGTTTTTTTTAGTTAATTAAGCACCTCTCACACACTTGATATTGGAATGTATCTTTGTTTGCCTTGTTGATTGTGTGTAGGTTGGAATTTTTCTACAAGCTTTAGATTGACTTGAAGACTTTCAAGACTTAGATTATAGGCTTTGTTGTAATGTAGAAAATTTTGTTGACCAACTTTCCTTTACAATTGTGAGGTTTTTTTTTTTTGTGAGTAATGGTTTGTCACGAAATAGCCAAAGAGAGAGATTGTAAGTTTCTCATATTTTGATTGGCTCATTTCATTGACAAACCACATCGGGGATTGTCTTGTAAGGGTAGATTAGGCCTCATTGTTCGTGATCAAGCTTCAGAGGCATCATCAAACAAAAGGGCACCTTAAGAAGGTATATCAATTACTTAACTCTGTGAAGATATTTAGTTGCGCACACACACACACACACACACACACACACACACACACACACACACACACACACACACACACATACACACACACATACTATATTCTCATGAATGCTTATCCATCTTGCATTGTGCCTATTTTACTTACATGTGTGCATCTCTTTACTTGTCCCTTGCTTGTTTGGTAGGTGTGTTATTAGGTTTTGCTTACGTCCCTTGAAAACCCCTTGGAAACTCAAGGGTATGCTTTTTATACATTTTTTGCGGGGCAGTCCGTCCAGTGGTCCTGCGAAGTATCCCGCGGAAAGACCCTCAGTGGTTTCAGCGAGATAAGCCTCTATGGATCATCCCGTGAAGTATCAAGGGGAGAAGCCCTCAGTGGTTTCCGCGAGATATGTCTCCGCGGGTCATCCCGCGGAACGTCCCGCAGAGGACCTAAATTTTAGGGCAGTTTCATCTTTTCCTTTGTGTCATTTTTCCTACCTTATATATGTGTCATCTTCTCTCTCATTTAGCAGAAGAGCTCAAAATTTCAGAACCTTGCATAGGATAAGAGTGTCTTGCAAGGAAAGCCACCAAGATCCAATCTTTATTGTCCAAAACCCAAATACCCATCTTGCATTCATGACACAAACATCATCTAGGTTCATCTAGGATGTTATCTTACATGGGTTTGCATCAAAGTACATGACTTGGTAAGTAGAACACCATCTCCACTCTTTCTTGTGTTCTAGTTTTCCAAGATGGCTCTTTTATAACTTATTTGCACTAAGTTTGAGCTTTTTACTTTCAAGATAACATTTTTGTATGTTTGTTGGGTTTTGTATTGTGATAGCTATTGCATCTAGGTTTGCATTTATTTCATATAGCTAAGTTATATGTATGTCATATAGCAACATGATATCTAGGATTGTTTTAAGCATTCATATATGACTGGATAAGCATAATATGTGTTGACCTAGCATTTATGCATTTGGAATATTTTCATATTCACTTTAGGTTGCATATCTCTTCATTTAAGAGTTAAGTTTTGCATGTGCTGTGGGTAGTGTACAAGCAATAGCCTAAAATCACTATTAAAGGCCTGCAGGTAGCAAGAACGGATTAGTAACCAAGTAGGTGCGATGTGGTCAACCTAGGTTGTAATCATTTTTACAAATAGTGGATTGGAGGGTTCGATTGGCTTTAGGCCCGTGAGTTTTTACCCTGTTGGGGTTTTCTCATGTAGAACAAATCATTGTGTTTTCAAGTTATTTTTCGCACCTTGTTACAATGATTGTTTATTAGGGGTTGGTGTATTTAATTTTGATTAACCGAAAATATGGCAATTAATTTGGTTAAAACCTATTCACCCCCCCTCTAGGTTAGTTTAATCACTCTTAGAGTATTTTCATGGATCATGGGCTTCACGCAAGCATCCTTCACCCGTAGCCCAAAACGCGTCTACTTAGTTAGGAGATACCAAGGCTAATATACAAACCATGGACCTCACTTACTAGCGATGTGGGATGTGACATCATGATTTATATAATTCTCCCCTAATTTGATCTTCATCACAATTTATCTATTCAAGTGTTTTGTTTGATGTACAACATATTGTCTATAAAGGATCTTGATCAATCTTATCGGATTGTTCTCATTTTCCTTATCTATACATTGATGAGAAATTAGATCCTGCTGATGGTTCCAACAGTGCAAAGGATCGCAGAATTTTCGTTGGAGAGAGAGGGGCTGGTGATCTTCCCCACACCCTTCCCATTTATTTATGGTATTTCTGAGACTTATCAAGCATGTTCGCAAAATCCGATACTTATTAGGCTTTTTGCAAATTCGAGACTTTTTGAATAAAGAATTTTTTAAGAATTTTTTGTATCATCATCATCGACCTCCAATAGAGGTTGTTGACCTCAATTATGCCCAAAAAGAGGACAAGGCTTGGTTCCGTCAATATAACCAAGTAAATCATACCTAAAAAGAAGAGCATCAAATTGGGTTTCCATGAGTAGTAGTTTGAAGGATTTTAATTTCAACCAAGAGTTGTGTATTAGCATTTATAGTAATAATTAGTGGCCATTTGGGTTGAAGGATGTGTTGGCTTGTTGGCTTGTTTGCTAAGAGGAGAAATTAGTGAGCCTTGTACAACCATGGTAAAGAAACAGCGAGAAAGAAAGCAAGGTGCATGATCAAGAAGTAAGCCAAGAATCAAAGAATAGGGCTTAGAAGTTAACTGAGCTCTAATACTATATAGAAGACAATATACCATATTGTAATGGATGTTTAGTTTTACACTAATATTAGATAACAAAAAAAAAATCAGCTCAAAATCCAACTCAAATAATGTGACAAGTGATCTGTCTATTCACTACATCATCTTATGATTTGTATGGTGATGACAACTCACTTGACATCATTTGGGTTAAATTTTGGGTTAATATTTTAGGATATATAGTATTACTCTTATTTTTATTAATAAGGGGGTGTTTGAAGTCTTAACAGACATGTTTTTAGACCTTTTGTTTGTTTGTTTGTTTTTTTTTTTCTGAAGTTTTAAAATCCTAACTAATTTTAACTCATTATTTTCAAAAATACCCTCAAAATCTTTAACATATTACAAAATAAAAAATTAATAAATTGAAAAAAAATGGAGGAGGTCGCCGGCGAGCTCCTCCCGGAAGACAAAGGAGGCCGCTGCCCTTCTCTTTGATGGTTGGAGGAGGTCGACAACATTCTCATTGATGTTGGAGGAGGCCACCGACCTCCTCTTTGATAGCTGGAGGAGGTCGTCGACCTTCTCCTTGTTTTTGGAGGAGGCCGACGACCTCCTCCACGATGACAGAGGTGGCTGATGGCCTCCTCTTTGACGTTGGAGGAGGCCCTCCTCCTCTATTGAATCTGGAGATCGTCTCTAAGTTTTTATTTTATTTTTTACTTTAAAAATTAACTTTTTATTATAAGTATGGTGCAGCAGACTCTTTTGCTCAATATATTTTATTATTATTTTTAATTCACTTTATTTTAAATATATCAAATTAATTCTTTAAAAAAAATATCAAATTAACGATCGTTAAGGATATATGTGTCTTTTTATTAGTTTTTAGATATAGATATTTAGAGATCTCAAAAATAAAAAACAAACATGTTTCCCAAAATTAAATTTCAAACACTTTTCAGACTTTAGTAAAATTCGGATCTGTTCATATTCCAGACATTTATATTTATATAATCACAATGGTCAAATATATACTGAGATAGAATGCCTAAAATCATGTACATTTCAATAATGAAAAACCAAATAAAAGGTATGCTCCTAAACTAGAGTTGACTATTGATTGCTCTTGATTTATGGATTGAATTGATCGAGGAGATTCTTTCCTATCAATAATCATGATATGCTCACTAAAAATTATATTTCGAATGATGTCTTATAGGGAATAAGTTGTCATAATATATTTTATGATATAGTATCAACTGTAGTTTTGTTCAGACTGCATGAGTGGACTTTTGGCATTTAATTCATTCTTGTAATTTCCTTTGCTAAAATTCTCACTAAATTCAACAATCTGTACAAATAACAAGCTGCTGCACTCCTTAATACACACATTATTTCCTCAATCTTGTTCCCCTTTTCATTGAAATTTTACGGAAACAAAATTATGGGTAACGCCTGCTCTTTTTCCGTGTCATGTGATGCAGTTTTCTCTCGTTGCCTTGATTGCACCATTAGAAGAGCAACATATATATGTGAGCTGCTGGATAATTAATCTTGCTACCTTGAACACTGAATTGCAAAATCTGATCCGATTAAGGGACGGCGTGATTGTGAAGATCAACCTTGCTGAACACAAACATATGAAGCGAACAAACCAAATGCAAGGCTGGCTTCAAAGTGTGGAAGTTGTGATAGCTGAAGTCGATTAACTGCTCAAAGCTGAATCTCAAGAAACCGATAAATTATGTCTTGGAGGTTGTTGTTCCAAGAATTGCAAGTCAAGCTACAAGTTTGGCAAACAAGTGGGTGCCAAACTGTAAATTGTGGACTGTCTACAGAAAAAAGGCAGAGATTTCGGAGACGATGTAGCTGAGAGACTACCGGAAGATCCGGTGGACAAATTGCCTATTGTGCCAACAATAATAGGACGAATTTTTGTGTGGATATCAGAGACTGGAATAAAAGAGTTGCCAAAAGAGTTTAAGGCTTTGGTAAACATCAAATGTTTGAACTTGGAGAATATCTAACTTTCCACGGCAGCTGATATCTAACTTTCCAATGTTAAATGTTTTGAGAATGTTCAATTATGGTTTTCTGTGTCAAGGGAAAGAGAGTGTTCTTGTTGATGGAAGTGAATATTTGGTAGAGGAAATGCTTGGTTTGAAACATTTAAACGTGTTGAGTAACACTCTGAAAAGCTCCCAAGCTTTCGAGAAATTTTTGAGTTCATACAAGCTACAGAGTGCTACTCAATCTCTATGCTTGCAGTACTTCGACAATTCAAAGTCGCTCAATGTTTCATCCTTAGCAGGTATGAAATCTCTTGATGCACTATCTATATGGAAGTGTAAACATTTGGAAGAGTTGAAGATTGGCTCTGCAGGGGACGTAGAGAAAATACAAGAGACTCATGCCTTCCATAATGGGTTTTATTGAGAACTAACCCATTTGGGAGTCTCAAGTTAACAATTAACCTGTTTTTGAAAAAGTTGCAAAACTAACTCTTTTAAGACTGTATAACTCTTATAAAACTTTAAAATTACAATTCTATCTCAACTCTTAAATCCCTAATATCTATTCTGTCAAACGAACAAAGATCTCTCTAACCTCTCTCAAAACAAATTGAAACCCCAACCTCTCTCAAATTATCTGAAGAAGGAGAACGACAGAGTCTGGGTAAGCGAAGCGAACGGGAAGGGTAAGGACGACGACGCCATGGAAGCGTCGGAACGACCCAAAGACGCGACGAAAGAGACGGAAGCACGACCACTGCTCGATGGAAGCACAACGATGACTTAACGGAAGTAGCAGGACGGCTCGATTCAAGCCAGACAACGACCACCCCACGACAACAACGGCAACTCTGTTTGGGTTATGAGAAAGTTCGAGAAAATGAAGGTGATTGTTCCTTCAATTTGAGTTTTTTTTTCTTGTTGATTTGTGCTTTGTAAACTCTGTTTGACTTTTGATCACACGACAACTCTGTTGTCTTCTTTATTTATCTATTTGTTTGCTTTGTGTTTTGAGATTTGTGCTTTTGTTATCATTTTGTGATTGTGCCTTTTTTAAATTCTTTTGTGATTTGTAAATTTGTCAGTTTTTTTTTTCAATTTTGAAACATTCTTTATCCAGAGATGAAAGCCAAATTGGAGAGTGAGATTAAAAGCCTCCTGTAAAAGGTCAGCTCCATGCCTAGTTCGTCCCCGTCCTATTTAAAGTTGTAAGATATTAAATTCAACATTGAAGTTGTTTATTGATGTAGTCATAATGTTGTTAGAGACTAGATTGCTTGGATTGTTCTCTCTATCAGCAGTAGCTTATATCTCTGTATCTCTCTCTCTCTGAATTTGCTAGCACCGAGGACCTGGGTATTTTTCCTGCACTTTTTAAGTGTATGAGCATTGGAGCTACATTAATGTCTACTGATTGGATGTTTTCTTCTTTGGTTCCTTTTGCATTTTATTGGTACTGTTTCTTTCTTCAGTTTGATGTTTTGTATGTGGTAAGAAACAAATGTATCTCTTTGAGACCAAGGAAGAACAACCTGTAAAAACTAGATTTACTTGTTACAACATTTGTGGCAGTGGTCTTTTGTTGCTTGCAATTTTGATCCAATCGTGTTTAAAAATTTTAGCTAGAAAATCTGAGCATGAACACAGAATGATTTCATTTCATCTTAAATCCAGCAATCTTGCATAAGCATCTACCAATCTACCTTTAGCTACATAAATCATTGTTGGCTCCATGTTGATCTTAAACAGAAACATCGGCCATTGGATAGCTGAACTCACATCTTCCAGGAACAAAAATGGATTATTGCAGTTCTGTTCATAGTTCTTGTCTTTTCTACTGAGTCGGTAAGATTATATTCGTATAATCGTATCTTCCTTCAAAGCATATTTGTGGCTTGTTTTGTTTTTGATTAATTTTTTCTTCATTTTTTACTCTTTTGGTAGTCTTCACTCTTTTTAAGGTTAATTCAAAAAGCTTGTGATTATTTAGATTGTGAACTGCTGGAAAGTATTGATTTTCAAAGTGGTGAGTTTCGAAAACTGCTGGAAAATATTAATTAGTTTGCTTGTTTTTATAAATAATGGGTTTTCATTCTTAGCTGGAAATTAAGGCTCAGTAGTGTTGCGAATTCAGTTAGATGATTTGAATTTTGTTTTAATAGTTTTATGTTATATTGCAGGAAAATAGAATGAGAGAAGAGGTAGATTTGTTAGTAAATGTTTCGGAACATTTCTCGACGAAGATAAACAGCACTTCGTCATGTGGTGAATGTAACAAATTGTGGCAGGAATTATTTCAATGTATAGCAATTGACAATTTTTGTATGCATATGCCAAAGTGTATTTTTGATTGAATATTTTGAACATATTCCAAATAAAAAACTGCTAGTTGCTTAAAATTAGATGTTGTTATTGAAAATACTTTTTTTAGGTTTTCATGTATTAGTTACTAATTAGAAGTACAAGAATCACAGCTTGCATAAACTACCTCTTTAAGTGTAAAATCTCTTTTTTTTTATTCTTTTTTCTTCTTATGGTACAACAAACAAAGTAGTCACAATTAAGCATACTAACAATCCCAACTTTTCAAATACAGCACACCCTAAACTCTACAAGTTATATAATGAGAACGCTTATCTTGTCACAAGGCGAAATGCACTGATTCCTTCATTTTGATTGCAAAAAAGAGTATGTATACCTTACAGCAACCAAGCATCACAACAATGTAATTAAGACATGAAATATAGCAAATGTACCAAGCAACACTCTACTTAACATTACAAACAATGTTCGGTTCCGTTGTGACAGATAATGAGGTTCTTGTATTCATATCGGAATTTTCACACAAGAATATTTGCACATCATCATCATTCACAACTTCAATAGGTGCTAAAACCTCCGGTGAATTAACAAGAACTTCATTTTGATGAAGGACTCATTCAGATTGACATTAACAAGACAAGATATGATGTCATGTAATGATTCATACGAGGTTTCCCTTGAAACTGAAATTGCTCTTGACTTTCCAGATTGATACTTGAACTTCCCACCACTTTTACTCCATTCCCGTCGTATAAAACAACAAACCGAACTTTATCCATGCAACCTGCCTTTCAAATGAATAAGAAATTAATGATTAAATTCTTAAACAAATATTCTAAACGCATGGTACAGTGAATTTACAAATTATTCCAGATCCAAACAATGTTTAATCTGGATGTCGCTTGGAATTCCCTAATCCCCAACTAAGTTAGGAATCCCCAACGGAGTTAGGAATTCCCATCTCCGTTAAGAAATCCTAACACTGTTTTGAATTCTAACCGTGTTTGGAATTCCCATACCCGTTAGGAAATCCTAACGCTGTTTGGAATTCCGAACCTGGACACATTTTTAAAATAAACATACAATTGTCTAGATTTAATACAACAATGGAAAATTAATCACACCAACATCAAATTCAAACATAGAGACAGCGTAAGGATGTTTTTGATAAAATGACTCAAATAGAATTATACATAAAGGAGTATGACTCAAATACCATAAATTCTAACACTGAACGGTTGATCAAATAGTATATGTGTAGTTCGGATATCTACTCTCACAACACCGAGGAAAAAACTCCACCGACATACTTGTAAAATATATATGACGGGACTCGAACTTCCATCACTGACATGGAAGAGGGGATGCATTACCATTCATGTTAAAAGGTGATAAGCAAAAATAATTATAAAATTTAACAACACAAAACTAAGCTCACGGGTGGACGCAATTAAATACGTAATGCCACAAATAATATTTTCTTGTTTCACCTTGTTGACCTGTAACCCCGAAGTTAACCTCTTCTTAACTCGAGCATTCTAGGAATGATCTTGACTAAAGGTAATGGGCCAGGCCTACTAATGGGCTCAAGACTCAGGCCCACGATTGGAGTTAAAATTAACGAACCCTGTTTTCGAGGGATTCTAAATGCCCCATTGGTAATTTTCTTTGTTATGGATTGTGACTATCCCAGGCCTAGTTATTGGCCTTTCTTTATCTGACATGGCAACACAAAAAGCTGAGTATAACTGTATAACACACTTAAATATATATAAGATGGTAAACCTTTTACATCCATATCATGAGGTCGTGAGATTGGGTCTCTTTAATATATATATATATATATATATATATATTATACTTTTTTTTATTTGTTTTTTTATAGCTAGGCCAAAATGCGACTCTTACCTTCTTTGTTCATACTCAGTTACTCTCACAGTCTCACTAACAAGTAACAACAATAATCAATGTACAAAGCTAAGGGTTTCACATTGATTATAAAAATGATCTCTAACACTAATTTTCTGATATTGTAGGAAATTTAGCGTCAAATAAAAGGAATCACCGTAGCAAATGACCTCGAGAGGAAAGCCATTTTGTAATAAATAAAAAAATTTGCACCTTTAATTCTTCTCATGTGTGAAAGCAGGGCAAGGGTGATGCCAAATTGCCAATGAAAAGTTGAAAATATGTACAAAAACGACAAGCCAGAGAAAATCAAGCCTTGAGCTGTTTCCTTCAATGAAAAGTTGAAAACTAATTGAAATACAAGCTGAACTCATGTGTGAAAAGTTGAAAATAGAGGATTAGGAAGGCCCACCTTTTTGTTAGGAAATAATCAACAACTAATTACTTATTACTTTTTTAAATGCAATTTCATTTGTGTCCCTTACTTTTTTCCAATTTATCACGTTTTACTTATCTTTTCATTTTGAGTTCCTGTGGTCCGTAATTGTTTTTTATTTTTTTTAAACGTCAATATGATTCATCTATTAGTCAAACGTTAGTCAACTCTTTAACGAAATAAATATTATTGTAGTTTAGTCATTTCCTTCATGGACATATAATTTTAAGCAATTATCTATTTAAATATATTTTTAAATTTTCGGAAAGTTGAAAGGGTTGCAGCATACTTGGAGCATCTCCGATAGTAATGTGTGTTGTAAAAAAAATCAGATGCCATGTAGGATGAATAGCCACTTTGTTAAAAAAATCATCTCCAATACAACCTCTCTAATACAACTTCAAGCTGAGGTGACAACTTCTTTTTAGAGGCTGTCAACACGACTTTCTGATTTCAGAGGGTCTATTGAACATCTATGTTGTTGGTCCAGTCAGAAACCACTCTTGTCTTCTACTTTAATTAATTCAACAATTCTAAAGTACATTTAAGGAGACCAAAAATAAATTGACATGTCATTAAAAACATGTATTTTACAAGTGAAGCATTTGAGACCACTTTTTTATTTGGATGTCTATCAAGTTTAGTTACATAAATGCCACATATGAAGGAATTGGCTTGACAATATTGACATATCAGCATTTTTTTCAAATGCAAGCAACATTACCATTGGAGATGCTCTTGGCTCTATTTCCATGAAAACTTTATATTTAGTGCCGATTAAATAGGTAGAGTATTGCAAAAAAAAAAAAAAGGTTGAGACATCAATTCATCTATGGACTATATAACTAAATAAATACTGAATAACATAATATTACCATATATCTGTTCTGGATAATTTTATACAGCTTAACAAGTCAGTATAGATCTCAGAATTCGTGGAATCAAATCACCACGATATCAGGCCACGTCAACTCGACAAGCCATGTGTGGTAGCGGCGAACTGGGAACTAAAGGGCAAGTCAGCCATCAATAAAACTAGCTCGCTAGAGAATCCCCAAACAGCGAGCTAATACGAACTTGCCACAACACAAAGCAAATAGAAGGAATCCTTCACATCATTGCAGAATTGGATTCCAACATATCTTCCACTAAATCTACCTTTATATTAGGCAAGACAATTATCAACAATTCAACAATTGACAAATCAAACAATAAATGTGAAGATTTAGAAGACAACTCCAACAAGGAATGAAGATCATTGCAAAATAAATTCATGAAGACTTTATTCACCAAGAATCTCGCCAAGATATGATCCTCATAGGATCTTGCTAATAATGATCTTTGCTTGCACGCCAAGGGCTAGGGCAACACCCTAATCCCTATATAAACACATGTATCAAGCAAATAAGGCAGGGGCACCGTAAGCAATACATCACTTGTAAACTATAATCATTTTTACATTGTGAACATTTCTCTTTCTCTTTCTCTGTCGTTACGACATCCATGCTTTTTCCATGCTTTAGGGTTTTCCACAAACAAATCATGGTGTCATTTATTGTTTCTTAAAAACAATTCTTATTTGTTACTTATTTCACCAACTTACGCACATAACAAAAACATGATTGAGATAACACCTCATTAGTTGATTCAGTCATCGATTAGACAATGTGTTGTTGACTAGGTTTCACCAAAAAGTGACCTTGATAATTGGCGCTAGAAGTTCAAGAATCAACTCAAGATTACAAATTAAGCAGGGGTGCAGAAAAGTAATTTGTAAACTTAAATATTTATCTAGAATTATCCCTGCCTTCCATAAATTTGATTTAAGAAAAAAAAACAATCCTCAATAATTGTTGGTGTGTTGGATGGCAATAATTTTACGTAGAAAAATATCAAAAATTGGAGAAATTATCATCGATTATTTTGATAATTGTAAGTTCCTCATTTTTTGATTAACTTATTTCGTTTGACAAACCACACGGGGACAATTTGTAAGGGTAGACTAAGCATTCTCAAGACCTCAAGATCAAGAGCACACTTCAAAGGTATATCACTTGTGCTTAACTCGTTGAAGAGATTTAGTTGCACACACACACACACACTCTCTCTCATGCATGTTTTATTCACTTTGCTTTGGTGCTTAATTGTTTACATGTGTGCATTATTACCCTATCACTTCCTTGCTTGTTTTTGTTGTTGATTGGTCTTGCATTGTCCTTTTGAAAATCTTGTTGGTATGCATTTTCTTCCTTTTCCGTGGGATAGTCCGTCTGGCCTCCCGCGAAGCCTCCCGCGGAGAAACCTCCAGAAGGTTTTGTGAGACAAGTCTCCACGGGTCATCCCGTGAAGTCTCCCACAGAGAAACCCTCAGTGGTATCCACAAGACAAGTTTTCGCCGGTCATTTCGTGAAGCTTCCAGTGAAGAAACCATCAATGGTTTTCGTGGGACAAGTCTCAGTGGGTCATCCCGCGGAACGTCCCTCAGATGATGCTGATTTTGGGGGCATTTTCGTCTTTTCACATGGTGTCATTTTTCCCTATATAAATTCATCATCTTCTTCACCATTTCTATGTGGGATTCCAGAAATCCAGAAATCAAACCTAGAGAGAGAAAGTTTCTTTTCGAGAGAGAAAGTTTCTTTTCAAGAGAGAAAGTCTCCCAAGAACCCACCTTTACTCAACCAAACACCAATCCATGTGCATTTAACATATCTCAAGCATCATCTCATCATGGATTCTTCTTGCTTCTATTGACTAGGTAATATGAACATGCTATAAATCTCCATTGCATCTCTTTGTGTTCTTATTTGCCTAGGTTTAGCCTTTCATGTTGATTTAATGCATGTCTTTGTGTTTATTGATATTTATAACATGCTTGAGTTGTTGTTTGTTGGTTGAGAATATATGTTTATTGATAGCTAGCATATAGTACCATTTTGCCCTTTAACTAAATCTATTTGCTTTGTACTTAGATATTGATATCTAAGATTTGCACTTATTGACATCCTTAAATCTCTAGATAAGCACTTAGTGTAGCCTATTATTAATTGCATATTAGAATATTGTCATATATTCACATAGGTTGCTTAATCTCTTCATGAATTGTTAAGCCTTGTGACTAAGTGGATTAGTGCACAAACAATTGGTCTAGAATCACTATTAAAGGCCCATTAGGTAGAGTGAAAAGGTTAGTGACCAAGAATAGTGTGGCTAGAGGTCAACCTAGGTAGTAAACTTTCATTCAAATAGTGGATTTAAGGACCGTGTGTGGCTAGAAGGATAACCAGTGAGTTTTGCCTAATTGGAGGGTTTCTCACGTAAATCAATCCTTGTGTTTTTATTGTTTTCTGCATGTTTATTTTGGATTGATTGATTGCTAATATGGGGTGGCATTAGTAAAATTGATTAAGTCTAAAAGTTGGTAATAAATCAACTGAAACCTATTCACCCCACCTAGGTTAGTAGACACACGTGTTTGTGTATTTTCAATTGGTATCAGAGCGGGTTCCTAGACATACTTAGGTGATCCTTGCTCTTGTTGTCTGTGTCTTGCATTTTTTTCGTTTTTATTGTTGCTTACATTAGCATTCATATCATTCATACTCAAATACTATGAGTGGGAACGAAGGTGGATATGAAGGAGCCTCTAGCACAAGACCCCCGTTGCTTACCGGGGTTAACTATGCCTCATGGAAAGGCAAGATGGAGTTATACATTTGCCAAATAGATGATCGAGCATGGATGACAATAGAAGATGGCTACACTTCTCCGGAGACGACTCTTGAAGACCAAAGTGTAGTTCCTAAGCCAAAGTCGGAATGGTAAACTCAACAGTTTGAAGCATCCAAATGGAACAACAAGGCCATACATGCCATTCTTTGTGCAATGGATGACAATCAATACAAATTGATTCAAACAACTAGGATTGCAAAAGAGGCATGAGAGATTCTAGAGATGGCCTATGAGGGAACCGAGGTGGTCAAGGACTCCAAGCTTCAAGTTCTCCAAACACAATTTGAGCAAATTAGAATGGAGGATCATGAGTGCTTCAACGACTTTCAAGTGAAGTTGATGGACATCGTCAATCAAAGCCATCAACTAGGAGACCCGTACTCGGATTGGATGATCAAGCAAAAGATCATGAGGTCGCTTCTCAAGAGAATAGAGATTAAGGTAACAGCACTTAAAGAAAATATTGACTTCAAGAACATGAAGCCAAGTGAAGTAATTGGAAGGCTTCTAGCCTATGAGTCAAGAAAAGGTCCTACACCCTCACGACCTAAAACGTAAAAGAGCATAACCTTGAAAACCTCTAAAGTAGAGAAGGAGGAGGATGACTCAGATAAAGAGACGGCCCTCATGGTGAAAAGGTTCAAGAAGTTCTTTAAGTTTGAAAAGAAAGGATTTGGATCCAAGGGAAATGAAGTGAAGAAGAAGACTCCTTTCAAAAAGGTTGAACGAAATCAAGACAAGCCCACAAGGAAAATGATCCATGCTTTGAATGTGAAGGGTTTGGACACATTCCACGGATTGTGGCAATTTAATGAACAAGAAGAAAAGAAAGATTACGGCCGTCACGTGGATCGATAGTTATGACTTGGAAGAGGAAGGAGGATCCTCGGATGATGAAGACCATATGGAAAGCTTCATTGCTTTCACATCCTCTCTCAAAAGCAAAGAAGCAATAGATGATGAAGAGGAAGAGAAACAAGGTTAAGACAACTCAACTGATGGTGACTCCTTATCTCATTCCATTAATAGAGATGTAGAAGGCATGGACATTGAAGGCTTGATTGAGCACTTTCAAAGCTCAAGGTTGAAGATGAAGATTTTAAAGCCAAAATGATAGAATCTCAAGCTATTAACAGAAGTAACTCACTTGAATATAGAAGTGAAGATAGTAAAGTGGAATGAGGCATTAATGGAAAAAGAGCTTGAAGAAGCAAGAGAAACTATTGCTAAGAGGACTTCAAGCACAAAGAAACTTGACCACATGTTGGGAGTCCGCAAGAGACCAAGTGACAAGAAAGGTCTTGGTTATAAAGATGACAAGAAGACCTCATCCTCGAGTAATACCGTGTTTGTCAAGAGCATGGATATCAAAGAATATTTACCTCCACAACATCCTTGGAAAAAGATTGAACTAGGAGAGTGCTATAAAAATGTCCAAGTGAAGACAACATCAAAGGTACAAGCTCAAACTCAAGCTTAACCAATGAAAACTCATCAAGCTAACCTTCTTCAACCCAAATACCACCAAGCCAAGAAGCAATTCATGCAAGCTCAACTAAGGAAGCAATCTACTCCAACTCAACAACAAAGGAGGAGAAAACCAATCCAACACCAAAGACAAGCTTAAAGACGAGGGAAAGCCCTCTTATACTTACAAAAGGGATGGTATGATTTCTTACTTCATTCCCACATGTCATTTTTGCGGTGTTGATGGTCATATTAGACCAAATTGCTTCAAGTACATTAACATGTGTAGAACTACAAGCATAGTTGAAAGAAATAGGGCTGGAGCAAATATGCATGTTCTTAGGAATTTAGAGCAAATTTGCATGATCCTAGGAAATCTAGAGCCAATGTGACTAAGACCACTAGGAAGGAGAATATTTCACCCAGGTGTATTAGAAGAGATGAATACTTTTGTCATGTGGCTCAAATTACCTTGAAGGCAAATGCCTCTAACACTTGGTATTTAGATAGTGGGTGCTCTAGGCACATAACAGAGAACAAGAGTTTCTTTGAATCTCTTGTCATGGAGGATAGTGAATTTATCACTTTTGGTGATAGGTCTAGAAAAAAAGTCATAGGGAAAGGAATCATCTCCATTCCCGATTTACCCTCTTTGTCCAATGCTTTACTTTTTGATGGCTTGCAAGCCGATCTTATAAGCATTTCTCATCTTAATGATAATGGACTCTCTGTTTTATTCAACAAAAATGATTGCTCTATTTTGATGCCAAATAGACAAACTTGCTAAAAGGAAAGAGATCTAGTGACAATTGCTATTTGAAAAATATAAACACGGTTTATTTTCCTTAAGCTAACCTAGATGGGGGGTGAATAAGTTACAATACCTTTTTCGCTCCCTTGAAACAAACACAAGTTTGTCCCTCTAAATAGCTTGTATCACACTCCAAATACAATCACAAGCAATATCAATTCAAATAAAGATATGCTTGGTCAAACAAAGTCAACTTCAACATATACAAAATGATATACAATGAATATCAATTACAAAGATATCAACACATATACAAATAAAGGAGATAGGGATAGAGAAAATCAACACATGATTTTTATGTGGTAAAACCTCCTAAAAGGAAACATCCACAAGTTGATACCACAACCATTGGCAAACAAATCCACTAGTAAGATAAAAAGATACAATCTCTCAAGTGACCACTTCACCTAGAAATCTACCCTTCCACCCTACACAATGAATGAGAAGCCCTTTTGCTCAACTATCCAGATCACCCCAATCCTAGTTAAGACTTCCACGCACAAGTTGAAGATCCCCTCTCCAAACATGTGACTTCCGGCGTTTAGCTATCCAAGTCACTTTGACTCTAGCTAAGACTTACAATGCACAAGTTGAAAATCCCCTCTCCAAACATGTGACTTCCGCCACTTAGCTATCCAAGTCACTCCGACTCTAGCTAAGACTTACAATGCACAATCCAAAGAATCACTCTAAGGAATGTGACTTCCGGCCTTTTGCAAGGTAAATGATCTAAGTGAATGCAAATGATGCAAACACACACAACATAGTATATATGATCAATATATCCCATGGAAACTATAAATGAACAATTAATAACATGTCATATGTTTTCTAGTTTATAATCCTAAAAATAATGCAATCACACTCAATGATGCATGTACATATGAGATGTGTGGATTAGATACAAAACATGAAGAACTAGATATTTGTCATTAAAATCACAAATCAATAGTATCTAGATTCTTGTAACATGAACAAACAACCTAGAGTATGTGAAACACCTAACACACGCCAAAACCTAGATTATGTTCAATCACATAAAAATGATAAAATCAATTTGATAAAATCAAAAATTGAAACTCTAGCAAAATTATAGAACTTAGATTCTCAAGATAATCAACTAAATCTAATCAAGTTCTAAATCATCAATCAAATATGCTATTGCAATAAATCTTCAATTAAAATGATCTAGCATATGAAAAGACTATCAATTAACAAAATCAAGTCAATAAACACACAAGATAGTCCTAGATTTGAAGTTAGCACAATACAACATCTCAAATATGTGAAAACATAGATTTGTGAAAACCTAATTCAACATGTTAATCAATTGAAGCATAAACTAGCTCTAGTAGAGATCATTTCTCTAATAAATGATAACACATCAAACATACATATATATGAGAAGAAAACCGAAGGCAATTGAAGACTTGAAGATCAAGAACAAAATTGAAATCAATACCTTGAATGAAAAACGTGCAGCTTCGTTTTTGTGAGTAGACCTATTAGAAAACGCAATATATTGACTCCAAAATCTTATGGAAATGATACAGGACTGGTAGACAAAGATTCTCCAATTTGAATCACTCAAAACAGACTCCAAATGAGAAAGTTATGCTGTTTGGAAGATGAGAAAACTTGGAGAGAAAATTCTGCACTTGTGTTTTTCAAATTTTCTTCTTGAATGAAATGAGAGGGAACAAGGGAATTTAAAGGAGGAAAGCAAGGCAAATAAAACCAAACAATGGGGGGCTACCATGCTAGATCCCCGTGGAGGCACGTGGGCCCCATGGGACCAGCAGCCCTCCATACCCGTGGTGGCCACGCCCCTCCACGGGAAGGAGGTGCTTGGCACCTCTCATCCCTCTTGCGTACCCTTTTTATTTCAGCCATATCTTTGGCCTCCAAACTCTAATTTTGAATCAGTTTTTGGATTACAAATCGGGACTCCATCATGTACAAAAGTTGTTAAGAAACATTTTTCAAAAAAAATATGAAATTCAACTTGGAAATCAAGGACAAAAACCATGTACGATAAAATCACGGAAAGTTTCTTAACCACCTAATTTGAACTTGAAACTCAAAGAATGAGTAACCAAATTAATTGGAACTCAATGAGGAATAATATAAGCTCAAAATCAAGTTCATTAACATATAAACACAAACCAATAAACACAAGAACACACAAGTATGCTATTTCTTAGAACTAGTCCTAGAACATGCAAATTGTGAAAATTGTCAACTTTAAATCTAATGCATGTGCATACAAGTATAAGTGTGTGTATTGTGTTAAACCAAATTATGCACAACTATGCAGGGACACATATGAATGCAATGTATGTGTAAGCATAAGCCTTGCAAGAGGAAAGATGTCATGATTACCTTTTGCTAATCAACTTAGCATTATTCCTCTTGTAGCCACCACTTTGCTTGAATGTTGTCCAATCTTCCTTGAAGCTTGATCATCCTCAAATCATAGACAACTAATCAACACAAATCAAGTTTCGTTTTGATATAGAATTATGCAAACACAAAACTCAAGAATTAACAATCTCCCCCTTTGGCAAATTCTATGTCAAAACACATATACAAATACTAAAGCAAACAACATGAAGATTGGTCACTTAATCACACCCTCACATTACAATGAGATAGTTTCCTTCGACTAATCTTCATCAAGTCTTATGAAAATACTACTCAAGCATGTGTCTACAACCTAGAGAGGGGGAGGGGGGGGGGGGGGGGGGGGGGGGGGTGAATAGTTTTTAATCAAGTTAATTACCAATTTTTCTTGATTAGTCAATATTAAAAATTCACCTCATAAACAAACATACAAAATCAAATGTAAAGTGCGGAATTATAAATAACACTTGATTTTTACCTGGAAACCCTTCAACAAGGGAAAAAACATGGGCTATCCTTCTAGCCACACATGATCCTCAAATCCACTATTGTAATGATGTTTACAACCTAGGTTGACCTCTAGTCACACCATTCTCGGTCACTAACCCACCACTACTACCCAACGGGTATTTGTAGTGAATCATTGATCACTTTACTTGCCAACCACACCTTGGTTGCAAGACTTCACTTGCTTGTGCACTACACCTTGTAGTCACAAGACTTAACTCTCAAGAAGAGATTAACAACCTAAGTGAGTATATGAATACTCAAAATGCAAATAATGCTAGGTAACACTAAATGCTTATCTAGGGATTAAAGATGGCACTAAGTACAAATCCTAGATATCAATGTCTATATGAATGCTCATAAAGACCTAACTAGATATACATATGCAAGTCTAAGATCTAGTCATCAAACAAAGCCATATCAACACATGTTGTCACATAAAATGGCAAGGACAATAAATGCAGTTAACAAATGCAATCAATGAGTCCTAATTAGCTAGAGGGCAAATATGTCCTAAATATTAACTATCACAATACAACAACCCAAACATCAACAAATATCTCAACTTGTAATTAATATCTAAATCTAGATGCAAACAATTTATAAAAGAGATTTCTTGTTAAGCAAGAACAATAAAATGAGTGAAGATTATGTTCTACTTACCAAGTCATGTATGTTAATGAAGACCCATGCAAGAACACATCCTAGATGAGGTTAGATGATGCTTGATTCATGAATGAATGATGGGTTTGGGTTTTGGAGAGGTAAATAACAAATCTTGAAGCTTTCTCTCTCTAAGGGTTGTTCTCTCTCTCAAAAATATGTTCTTTAAGCTCTGAAAGGAGTTGGGGAAGAAGATAACATATATATATATATATATAGAAGCCCTAGACAAAACTGTGTCGTTTTGGGCTTGGGAATCAAAATCCCGTCAATACCGCTCGCAGGACCGTGTCTCGAGTAAGTGTCCAGACCGCGGTACACACAACCGTGTGCCTACTAGACAACACCCCGACTCGGACCGCTGTGCGTGCACGTGTACAGGCCACGGTATAGGCAACATGGGCCTACTGAACTTTACCGTGGCTCAAACCGTTGTGCGTGCAAGTGTACAGGCCGCAGTATAGGCTACATGGGCCTACTGATGTATATCGCTCTGTATACCGCGGTGTAAGTGGAGCTTGCCAAGCGGTCTAGGCCGCTCTAAGAGAAGAAATTCTCTTTTCCAAGAAAACTCAATACACTAAGTAATGTGCAAAATGTGCAAGTGGGAGTGTGAAAAAATGCACAACAAATCAAATGCACGTAAGTGTGTGAGTGTGCAATCAACGCATGTCAATACAAATGCATAAGATGTGAGTGTGTTCAACTAAATCTCTTCAAGAGTTAAGGACAAGTGAACTACCTCTCTTGAAGCTCTTTGGGATGACCGGAAGCATATCTTCGAGAAAACCACACTTGGAGAACCTATGCTACCCGTTACATAAACATCCCCAATGTGATTTGTCATGAAATAAGCCAATCATAAAAATTGAGGTTCGTACAATCTCCCCATTTGGCTGTTTCATGACAAAATCACCACTCACAAAATAATCCTCACAAACAAAAATAAAGCTATTGGTCAACAAAATAATTGTACGATACATTAAGAGAAACCTAGGATCTAAGTCTTCAAGGTCTTCAATCTCTTCGTAGATACCTACACACAATAGCAAGAAAACACTTTCTAAGAACAAGTGCAAGTGAGGTGAACAAATATAAAAAGCAATTGCACTCAATAAAGCAATATAAAGAAATGCATGTGCAATACTCCCCCTAAATGGTTACTCTCTCTCAAGACTTCTCCCCCAAAGCATAACCAATGCTCCCCATATATCTCTCAAGACTTCTCCCCCTTTTTGTCATGAAATAGGCAAAGGAGCTCCCCCTATCGGGTTGCTTTAGCAAAGAGAGCTATTAGCACAAATACGATGCATAATCATATACATAAATTTTATGCAACTTAAATAATTGAGAGAGATTCAATGAGTTTTATTTTAAAAAAAATGTGTGAAATTTGTTGCTTTGCATGCAAGACATATAGCATTCAAGTTCAAGCAATGGTATTTGGCAAAGCAAACATCAAAAGGGTTTCTATAAGAACTCAAACCAATTTGTACCATTTTGTCATAAGCAAACAAGATATAGTTTTTCAAAAAGAAGTTCAATGAAAAGAGCAACTATATCAAACTTTATAAGCGAAACAAGACATGAGCGACTTTGGCACCCTTTTTGATTTTTCCGGGTAAGATACCCGTATGATAGTAGCCATATTCAACTAATAATGAGAGAGAGAAGACTAAATTTGGATGAGACATCCTTATTTATTGCATGGATACTAGATCCTTATTGGATTTAGTCTTCTTATTTGTTTTCACACATATTTTGCACTAAAGCACTCAAAAACATTTCATGCATATCACTTTAAGCATGTCATTAAAAGTTCTCATGTCATGGAGATAAATTATGGGTCATTCAAATGTACTTTCCCAATCAAATCTCCTAGTCCAAAAATGCATGTTTGAACATAAATATGACATGGATTGCAAGTAAAGCAATGTTGCACACTTATTAAGAAAATAACATATAAGCTTATATGTGCAACCAATCATCTCAAGCAATTACAAAAGAGCATAAAATTAATCAACTTTTTGCATATAGCAAAGAAAATAACATATAAGCTTATATGTGCAACCAATCATCTCAAGCAATTACAAAAGAGCATAAAATTAATCAACTTTTTGCATATAGCAAATCATGCAAGTCCTCTCTCTTTGCTTGAGCTCCCCATATGGGGTCAATTCCAACCAAGTCATTGGGAGGCATGAGCCCCTATAGACTTACCAAGTCTGATGGACCTAGTTGCATCTACGGGTGTCACATGGGCACTAAGGCAAACGGGTTCATTCTTTCTAACCCACCTAGGTTCCACTTTAACATTTTTAGTGGTCATAGACATGTTTCTAGGTTCCCTAGGTTTATGCAAACTTGCCCTATTTTTCAACCGTTTTTCTTTCATGCTCTTTAATCTACACCTCTTAATGTAATTCAAGCAATTTGGTCTTAAGTGACCAATCATACCACAATAATGACAAGTAGGTACAAAGTAAGGATTTATACCATAGCATTGAGATCTCATTGAGGCATCGCCATGTTGATGAGGTTTTCTTTGATGGTGCTTCGGTTTGCTTCTCCTTAGAGCTTGAACAGATTGGTGGCACCTTTGTGGTTTAATTTGTTGAGGTGGTTGAGTCGGTTGATCTTGCCTCCTTGGCTGATGTTGTTTCTTGTGATCACCTTATTTCTTCATAATTGGCTTGTTGGAGGAGGTGATTGACTTCTCAAGGACTTGTTCTTTCTTCTTGAATTGCCTATGCTTTGGTTGGGTTGCTAAGGCTTGTGTGGACTTTCCTTGAGTGGAAGGTTGTTTGGATGAAGCTTTGCTCTTGCCTTGAGCTTGAGGTTGTTTGACCTTGGCCTTCTTTAATTCTTCAAGGCACCTCATCTCTCTTTCCTTGACAATCTTCAAGGAGTTTTCTTTGTTGGCAAGTTCTTCTTTCATGGTCTTCATCCGTTGATGGCAATCTTCAATATCCTTCTCATATTCGAACATATCAATCACGTCTGACTTCAAAGAGTCATTCAACTTGGTCCTTCGTTGAAGATTTTCTTCCTTCAACCTCTTGATTTATTCATTCTTCTCCTTCAAGGACCGTTGGAAACTTTCAATGAAGTCTTCATAACACAAACCTTCATCACTCAATTTCTTGGAGCTTGAACTTTCTTTATCGAAGCTTCTACCACTTGTGCTCTCGTGGCAATCATCATTCAAACTAGCTTCTTCATTGTTGACTTTGAGTGATGGGTGTCTTGTGGCCGCCTTTAAGTTGTTATCATGTAAAACGGGGAAGGCTATGTGATTCCTTTCACATCTCTCGAAACCCGAAGAGCTTTCTTCACTTTCACTCCAAGAGTAGGCCTTTGATTTGCCTCTTCGACTCTTGGTCTTTGAGTTTCCACAATCCGTGGTGATGTGCCTATAGCCGCCACAATCATAACATTGAAGCTTTATCTTCAAGGTACCCAAATTCTTATCTTCTTCTTTCACGGCACCTTCGCTGGTGATTCTTAGAATCTCCCAAGCTTCTCGAACATCTCGAGTGGTTTGGATGAGTTTGGCTTGATTCTCATCCACTGCACAAGATAAGGCATGGATGCCCTTTGAATTCCACTCTGCAGCCTTAAGTTTATCATTGTCCATATGGACTTAGGCTTAGGCATAGAAGCCCTATTCCCTAACTTCTCAGTGGGAGGTGAGTATCCCTCTTCCATATACATCCACACATGCTCATCGAGGTCCATCAAAAAGACTTCCATCCTCACTTTCCAAGAAGAGTAGTTGTCCTTGGTGAGCAGTGGTGGTTCAGAGATCAATGCACCCTCTAACATCTCAATGCTACTCATGTTGTTTAATGAATGAGATGAATGCAAATGAATGCAACAACCAAAATGCATACAAATGTGAAAATACACTCTTAACGTGTGTCTAACAACCTAGAGGGGGGGTGAATGGGTTGTTAATCGATTATTACCAACTTTTCGATTAGTCAATATTAAACACAATTAACCCAATACAACCATACATACAAAATCAAGTAAAGTGCGGAAATATAAAGAACACTTGATTTTGACGTGGAAACCCTTCGACAAGGGAAAAACCACGGGCTATCCTTCTAGCCACATACGATCCTCAAATCCACTATTGTAATGATGTTTACAACCTAGGTTGACCTCTAGTCACACCATTCTCGGTCACTAACCCACCACTACTACCCAACGGGCCTTTATAGTGAATCCTTGATCACTTTGCTTGCCAACCACACCTTGGTTACAAGACTTCACTTGCTTGTGCACTACACCTTGTAGTCACAAGACTTAACTCTCAAGAAGAGATTAACAACCTAAGTGAATATATGAATACTCAAAATACAAATAATGCTAGGCAACACTAAATGCTTATCTAGGGATTTAAGATGACACTAAGTACAAATCCTAGATATCAATGTCTATATGAATGCTCATAAAGACCTAACTAGATATAGATGTGCAAGTCTAAACTCTAGTCATCAAACAAAGCCATATCAACATATGTTGTCATTAATCATGGCAAGGACAATAAATGCAATTACCAAATGCAATCAATGAGTCCTAATTAGCTAGAGGGCAAATATGTTCTAAATGCAAGCTATCACAATACAAACCCAATCATACAAAGGAACTCATAAATATATGCATTAAATAGAGTCCTAGCATTTAATCAACTAATAAATGCAATAAAAACACAATCTTGGAAAGTATGAACAAATGATAAATATGGGGTTTTTGTTCAACTTACCAAGTCAACTAATGATGAAGACCCATGCCTTAAAGATGCTTAGAAATGCATGAAGGTGATGGGTTTTGGGTTTGGAGAGTCAAGGAACAAAGCTTGAAGCTTTCTCTCTCTAAGGGTTGTTCTCTCTCATGAAAATGGGTTCATGAAGCTCTGTTTCGGCCAAGAAGAGAAGAGAACATATATATAGAAACCCTAGACAAAACTGCGTCGTTTTGGGTTTGAGAAACAAAATCCCGTCAATACCGCTTGCTGGACCGCGGCTCGGGTAAGTGTCCAGACCGCGGTACATACAGCAGTGCACCGTCTGGACAACAGCGCGGTGCAGGGCGCTGTGCATGCATGGTGCACAGGCCGCTGTATGGGCAACAGAGGCCTACTGGACAACACCGCGACTTGGGTCGCTTTGCGTGCAAGTGTACAGGAAGCGGTACATGAAGCATGACTCTGCTGAGATATACCGCTCTGTATGCCGCGGTGCAAGCATGTCTTGCCAAGCGGTCTAGGCAGCGCTAAGAGAAGAAATTCTCTTTTCTGGGCAAACTCAACACACTAAGTGATGTGCAAAATGTGCAAGTGTGGAGTGTGAAAAGAGGCATACAATGCATCATTCAATAGCATGTAATCAAGAATATAATGCATGCAAGTGAGTGTGTGCAACTAAAATCTCTTCAAAAGAGTCAAGATAAGTTAACTACCTCTCTTGAAGCACTATGGGATCTTAGAAGCTTGTTGATGAAGAACCACAATAAAACCTAAGCTACCCATTACAAACATCCCCAATGTGATTTTTCATGAAATAAGCCAATCATAAAACTGAGGTTCTTACAAAATGCAAGACATACAAACAAGAGCAAGGATCACCTAAGTATGTCTAGGAACCCGCTTTGCTACCAATTGAAAATACTACTCAAGCGTGTGTCTACAACCTAGGGGGGGTGAATAGGTTTTAATCAAGTTAATTACCAATTTTTCTTGATTAGCCAATATTAAAAATTCACCTCATAAACAAACATACAAAATCAAATGTAAAGTGCGGAATTATAAATAACACTTGATTTTTATGTGGAAACCCTTCAACAAGGGAAAAACCACGGGCTATCCTTCTAGCCACACACGATCCTCAAATCCACTATTGTAATGAAGTTTACAACCTAGGTTGACCTCTAGTCACACCATTCTCGGTCACTAACCCACCACTACTACCCAACGGGCATTTATAGTGAATCCTTGATCACTTTGCTTGCCAACCACACCTTGGTTGCAAGACTTCACTTGCTTGTGCACTACACCTTGTAGTCACAAGACTTAACTCTCAAGAAGAGATTAACAACCTAAGTGAATAAATGAATATTCAAAATGCAAATAATGCTAAGCAACGCTAAATGCTTTTCTAGGGATTAAAGATGGCACTAAGTACAAATCCTAGATATCAATGTCTATATGAATGCTTATAAAGACCTAACTAGATATAAATATGCAAGTCTAAGATCTAGTCATCAAACAATGCCATATCAACACATGTTGTCACATAAAATGGCAAGGACAATAAATGCAGTTAACAAATGCAATTAATGAGTCCTAATTAGCTAGAGGGCAAATATGTCTTAAATATTAGCTATCACAATACAACAACCCAAACATCAACAAATATCTCAACTTGTAATTAATATCTCAATCTAGATGAAAACAATTTATAAAAGAGATTTATTGTTAAGCAAGAACACTAAAATGAGTGAAGATTGTGTTCTACTTACCAAGTCATGTATGTTGATGAAGACCCATGCAAGAACACATCCTAGATGAGGCTAGATGAAGCTTGATTCATGAATGAATGATGGGTTTGGGTTTTGGAGAGGTAAATAACAAAGCTTGAAGCTTTCTCTCTCTAAGTGTTCTCTCTCTCTCTCTCTCTCAAAAATATGTTCTTTAAGCTCTGAAACGAGTTGGGGAAGAAGAGAACATATATATATATATATAGAAGCCCCAGACAAAACTGTGTCATTTTGGGCTTGGGAATCAAAATCCTGTCAATACCGCTCGCAGGACCGCGGCTCGAGTAGGTGTCTAGACCGCGGTACACACAACAGTATGCCTACTGGATAACATTGCGACTCGGACCACTGTGCGTGCACGTGTACATGCCGCGGTATAGGCAACATGGGCCTACTGAACTTTACCGTGACTCAAACTACTGTACGTGCAAGTGCACATGCCGAGGTTTAGGCTACATGGGCCTACTGATGTATATCGCTCTGTTTACTGCGGTGTAAGCGGAGCTTGCCAAGTGGTCTAGGCCGCGCTAAGAGAATAAAGTTTCTTTTCCAGGAAAACTCAACACACTAAGTAATGTGCAAAATGGGCAAGTGTGGAGTGTGAAAGAATGCACAACAATTCAAATGCACGTAAGTGTGTGAGTGTGAAATCAACGCATGTCAATACAAATGCATAAGATGTGAGTGTGTGCAACTAAATCTCTTCAAGAGTTAAGGACAAGTGAACTACCTCTCTTGAAGCTCTTTGGGATGACCGGAAGCATATCTTCGAGAAAACCACACTTGTAGAACCTATGCTACCCGTTACATAAACATCCCCAATGTGATTTGTCATGAAATAAGCCAATCATAAAAATTGAGGCTCTTACATCTTGAATTCTTCAATGTAATCTTCTCTTGTCACAACCTAAAATCATATTGAGACACAAGGCATATACAAGAGAAACATACACATATATGGCAAGATAATATTTAGATACATATCACTTGAAGTTCAAATGGATACACATGTCTCCCCCATAAACACATGCATACTATCCATTAACAAAATATTATCAATATCCAAATATTACAAACCAAGAATTCAAGATACGAAATGAAACCAAAAACAAAATATACCAAAAACTACCTAAACTTAAACAATTCCTAAGAGTAAGAGCATAGCATTGAGGTTTTAGTATCATTGTCTTTCTCCCCCCTTTTGACATAATATGAAGCCAAAAGGTTAAGAAAAACACAATACCTCAAGATCAAGCATCATCAAAGAAAGTTCTTCTTGTTGATGATCTCACATAATGCTTTGTAGTAGATGAATTACTATAGGCAAGCTTGTCTTCCAAAAACTTGATCTTCTCATCTTGTTGAATCAACTTTGCTCATAGCTCCACCACTTTAGCATCAAGCTCTCAAATCTTAGACATAAGCCCCTCTTGAAATTGCATGGCCCATTCAGGTAGAGAATTTGTGCTTGTCTCAACACATGGCTTATGGTGCTTACCAAAAAGCCTAAATGTGTCATTTACCTTCCCCTTATCTTTGTATGACATTGACACTAATCGCTTGTCACAAAATTTCTCCAAGGGAGGTAGAAGCACATCATCTTCAACTGTAGGAACTCTTTGCTTCATGCAAAAACAAGTAAAAAACCCCTGAAAATGCTAACTTCTTATCCAATCTAGGTGTCACTTTCTATATGCTCAATCAAGAGATCTCCAAGGTTCAAAGTCTTGTTTGTCACCAAGGCATACACAATCTTGATCTTTTCTTTGTTTAACTCTAATGCATTACTAGAACCCACAATATTAGCACATATAAAAAGATGCCAAAAAGCACTAACCTTGGTCAACTCACCTTGACTAATATAAGCTCTCTTCCCCCACTCAAATCCATCATCCTCATATAAAGTCCTCCCCATAAGATTTAGATGATCAATATTATCTATATCAAGAAATTATGAAACAATCGCATTTGACAACCCAAGGAACTTATTGATACTATCCGAGGAAACTCTAATAGTTTTTCCTCTCAAACTCACCAATGCATTTTCAAAGGTTGAGCTATCTTTATATTCAAAGTATAATTCTCTAATAAGACTCTCATTAGTAACCCCAATGGAATTAATCCATGAATCCTAATGCCTATCACATACATAATGATGAATGTAAGAACCCTCAACCAAGTCTACACCTCTATCTTGAATAAGCTTTTTGGTTCCCATAACTCATAAAACTTTCAACTTGTTAGGTTTGGATTTCCTACAGGTTGTTGGAGTAGATTTGGGTTTAGCTATGGGTTAGTAGACACACAATTTTGTCAAAAAGTTGGTAATAAATAAACTAAAATCTATTCACCCACCTCCCCCTCCCCCTCCCCTATAGGTTAGTAGACATAGGATTTTGTCAAAAAGTTGGTAATAAATAAACTAAAACCTATTCACACCCCCCCTATAGGTTAGTAGACACACGATTTTGTCAAAAAGTTGGTAATAAATAAACTAAAACCTATTCACCCCCTCTCCCTCCCCTATAGGTTAGTAGACACAGGATTTTGCCAAAAAGTTGGTAATAAATAAACCAAAACCTATTCATACACCCCCTATAGGTTAGTAGACACACGATTTTGTCAAAAAGTTGGTAATAAATAAACTAAAACCTCACACCCCCACCCTCACCCATATAGGTTAGTAGACACAGGATTTTGTGTATTTTCAATAATAGTCTTATACCGAGTAGTCTAAATTTTGAAGAGATTGATGCTGTAGGTAACCTATTCACCCCTCAGTTGCTTACAGTTTACCAAACACATTGAAATTGCTTTTGGTTCTTACAGCACTTTCAAAAATCAGTTTATCAAACACTCAGTTGATTTTTATCACATCATATCCAAAAGCAATTCTCCCCAGAGCAGAATCAAAATCAATTTTCCCATAGTATAATAATGCCAAACTAAGCCTATGTTTCATCTTACTAACTTATAATTATTAATATGCAATAATATAAAATACGGTAAGAATAATTTTTTTTTTTTGATATACGAAAAATTATTAATAAGTATTCAATATTAGTTTCATTTTAAAGATCTAGATGAGACCTTTCTAATGATATAATTTTTATAATAATAAAATTTATAAATTAAAATTTATTATATATTAATTGAATTTATATATAAGTGGAGACCATATAGGATTGGTGATGTAAATACAATTTAAATGAATGATTAGAGTGATAGATAAATTATTTGTTCACCAAATTTTAGTAAAGTAGCATTATTGTTAAATAAGTGGGATGAATGAAAACATATTTTTGAATAGAACTAATTACATTAACCTCCCCTGAGGTTTGCTCTATTACACATGGAAACAACTTTATTGAAAATCGACACTCGCCTCCCCTACCGTTAGTCAACGATGGTTGAAACTAACTGTTGACCGTCTAAGACCCTTCAAAAGACAAAACTACCCCTATAATTATAAATAAAAAATGAAAAAAATGAAAACAAATTATAAAAAACTAATTAAAATAATAATAATACTTAAATGAATTAAATTTAAAAAATAGATTTGGTGGAGATCCAGACAGTCCATCTCACCATCTCACGAGATTGACGTTGGAGATCCACCAGATTCATTTTTTTAATTTAAAAAATAGCAAAATTACAAATGAATTAAAATGGATTTGGTGGAAATCCAGATTGGATCTCCACCAACTTAAAACCCTAAACTTTTTTTTTTCCAGAAATCAATCATCATTATCATCATCAATAATCGTTACCATCAACCCTAATTTTTTTTCCAGAAATCATTATATCAACCCTAAATTTTTTTTCCAGAATTCCAATAATCATTGTCATCATCAATAATCATTATCATCAACCCTAATTTTTTTTTCTAGAAATCATTACATCAACCCTAAAATCCATCCCCAATTCATCAATCCAAAATTAAACCCAATTCATTATCAAACATACAAAATCCAGAAGAGATCTGGAATCCCTCTTCGTCAAGATCCACACACCAGGATCTGCTAACACCCACACCCATACACCATTGTCATCTCTATTCAATCTCTCTCTAATCTCTCTTCAATAAACAAAAACCAATCTTCCTCAACCACGAACCATATCAGATCGCCCAACAGAGCAGATCGCTCCTCATGCGCTCTCCACCGTCTGTTGGAGCAGAAGAGAGAGAGAGAGAGAGAGAGAGAGAGAGAGAGAGAGAGAGAGAGAGAGAGAGAGATAGATCAATCTCACCACCACTATCAACCACCCACTGTCAACCACCCCGAAGCCGAGAAAGAAGAAGAAAAAGAGAGAGAGATCTGGTCATCGTTGTCGTCGTCGTCGCGCTTCCGGTCGTTATCGTCTTTTCTGGTCATCGCCACCATCTTCGTCGCTGCTTCCGGTCGTCGTCGTCGCTTGGGTGTTAGGAGGTTTGATTTTGATGATGGAGGGGAGGTTTGATGTTGATGATGGAGTGAGAGAGATAGAGAAAATTTTTATTACGGTTTGGTGATGATGAACGCGTGAGAGAGAGAGACTAAAATTATTAAGATTATTATTATTTTTATTTTTAATTAGTTTTTTATATAGTTAAATTTTAAATTAAATTTTATTTTATTTAAGTCGAAAGACAATATTACCCTTCTTGACATGGTCAAAATTTAAATGTAACGGACGTTGACTGACGACAGGGAAAGTGAGTGTTAATTACTAAAAAATTATTTCTATATGTAAAAGAGCAAACCTCTGAAGAAGTAGATGTAATTAGTTCTTTTGTATATATTATAAGGGTAGAAAGTAATATTGTTTAAAATCTAAATACATATATTACTGTTCAGTTAAATCACATCACTGAATCAATATTTTAAGTGTTACTTAAGCTGCAGTCAAACATTATCCTTACATTATTGATCGTGAATCATTTTGTGTACATTAGAGTGGTTTCAAAATTTTTTATCGGGAATCGTAGCTGGACACATTTTTGTCCGTTTTGTCAACGGGAAAAACATTTAAAACGTTTTGAAAACAAAACATTAATAGCCCATATTTTCTACCGCCCAGTTGCTTGGCATATTCTTGTTCAGTAATGAATGATTTTTGTTGAATATTCAACTTATCATTTCACGCGCATTAAGATTATTAACAGGGATTGCACATAACACCTCTTAGAGACGGTAGTGCACATCTTTTTAATACCTGATAGTTAGGGGTTCAAGTTCCATCATATATATAGAGAATTTTCTCTTGATTGATGAGAGTAATTATTCGGATCACCTATATATTGTTTGATATTGGTATGTTTTGATATTGTAATATTTATAAATGTAATACATAAAAAAAAATACTGTCAAAAAATAAATATCAACAGTGATTATCTTTTTTAAATTTATTAGGGGTATTATCATTTTGTTACTATTTTTTCGCGTGTTCTGACTTTTTTAATTGTCTTTTCATTTTTTACCGGAGTAGTTCTTATGTTTTGAAAAACTCATAAATTTTGTCCCTTTGACTAGATTTTTAACGATTAACCCTAACAAAAAAAGTAAATTGACCATTTTACCGTTAACTTAAAACAAATGATTTGAAAGTACTATTTTACCCTCTAACTTTGTCAATTTTTATAATTTAACCTAAACTTTAATCTAATCATAATACGACATGTGTCACTAAATTATAAAAATTAAAAAAAAGATGAAAATATTAATGAAAATCTGAATTTTTTTAACAAGGAAATGAAAAAATAGAGAATAAAAAAATAAAAATAAAATTCAATTTAAAATTAATTTAACAGTTAATCATAATTGATGGATTTGAAGAGACTTTTTTTTTCCTAATTTATTAAATTAAAGAAAGACTTGAAGGCTAAATCGATTATCCTTTTTAGCTTATGATGTCACAATTATAATGAAATTGATTCTGTCAAATAATAGTAAATCACGATCAAATTGAATAATCACGTGAAAAAAGGTACAAAGAAGGTTAATATAGTACTGGTGAGCAATCCTCAAGGGGGGTAGCCTAGACGATAGATTTATGAGTTTAGGGCCGGTTTAGACAAATGACTCACAAGTCAGCAGCTCAAAACTTACCAATAGTAAAAGCTTTTAAAAAAATACATGATCTAGATAGTAGGGATGATCGTTTCCCCATGGGGTTTGGGGGCAAATTTTGCCCCCAATGGGTATTGAGGGCAAATTTTGCCCCCAAATGGATTTTGAGGGTAGGGGCAGGGGCAAACTTGGCCCCCATTTTATATATGGGGGAGGTGGTGGGGGGACCTCCCCCCAAACCCATTCCCCCATTTCCCCCAATATATATAATTATTATTTTAATTTATATTTAAAGTTTTAATAATTTTAAAAAAATTAATATATTATATTATTAACATGAGTTAGTAGTTACTAGTTATTACTTAGTACATGAGTAATTGATTTGTTTTGAATTTTATTATATAATACTCTATTAAAAGTATTTGTATTTATTTTGGATTTCTTTAAACAAATTATATATTTATATATTTTAGAACGAATATTTTGATTACTTTTTAGTTTGAATATTTTAACAGGATCAAATTAGAAATTTAAATGGTTGGATTCCAAATTTGGAATTTCAATTTTCGATTAGAAATTGAAAATTTGGAATTTGAAATAAAAATAAATTGAGGAAATGGGGTTTGGGGGTCGGGGTGGGGGAACCTCCCCCCAAAACGCCTCTACCTCCGGTCCCCTCAAATGGGTTTCGGGGGAGGTGGTGGGGGAAGAGTTGAGGAATGGGGGTGGGGGTCCCTCCCCCGCTCCCCCGCCCCTATGGGCGCCACACCTATCAATTTATTATATAATAATCTATTAAAAGTATTTGTATTTATTTTGGATTTCTTTAAACAAATTATATATTTATATATTTTAGAACGAATATTTTGATTACTTTTTAGTTTGAATATTTTAACAGGATCAAATTAGAAATTTAAATGGTTGGATTCCAAATTTGGAATTTCAATTTTCGATTAGAAATTGAAAATTTGGAATTTGAAATAAAAATAAATTGAGGAAATAGGGTTTGGGGGTCGGGGAACCTCCCCCCAAAACGCCTCTACCTCCGGTCCCCTCAAATGGGTTTTGGGGGAGGTGGTGGGAGATGAGTTGAGGAATGGGGGTGGGGGCGGGGGTCCCTCCTCCGCTCCCCCGCCCCGATGGGCGCCATGCCTATCAATTTATTGAGAAAATCTTCTGTGCACCGAATTGCATCGCTGCATTGGTGCAACCATCCATTAATAATTTGATTTGCTACCTATAATCCTATATATACTGCTCTGTGATATTGAATATCCACGCAATCCAACTTTTCAAAAGCCTATTCATACAAAGCAAAGGCAAACGCTCTTATAGCAAGCAAATGGTAAACTAGGCATGTGATCAATTTCGTTTAACTTATATTTATATAAGATACAAACTTTTTTTTTTTCCTTTGGTGCAGGGAAGTACTAGCTGCAGCCAAGATCAATCTCTAATTAAGGTAGAAGCATGGGGTGGCTCCGGAGGAAGTGAATGGAGTTATGTGGCAAAGGGCGGGATCACAGAGATAGAAATCAGTAGTGGGTGGGTTATTGATGCGCTCTCCTTCAAAGGTATCAATGAAAATTCCGTTCTTGAAAGTTCACAGAAATTTGGTGGTGGAGGCGGAGACACCAGAATCGTACGTATATACATACATTACAAGACTTTAACTTGATTAGTTGATTTTGACACATGTATATTTATTAGTCTAATCTTTCTTTATAAATTAAAATTTTACACCATACGTAGATTACAATCGACTGGCCTAGAGAATATTTGACATCTATCAGCGGAATCAAAAATGATCATTGGGGTCGTACTGTTGTTGAATCTCTGTACTTCAAAACAAACCTTAATAAGTACGGACCTTTTGGTGGCACAAATCCGAATCGTCCAGAGGGCAGCCCTTTCAACGTTCCTCTTGAAGACCGAGAAATTGCTGGATTTTTTGGAAGAGCAAGCAATTTCATTGATGCGATTGGAGTATATTGGAAAGGTCCCTCCATTCCAATTGTAACCATCAAGGTTAAGTTATTATTGTGATTTTCCATATGCATAAATACGATAACATGTTTGGTACTAGTAATGATGATTTTCATGGTAATATATATTTTTTTATAGGCTAACGAGGGAATTACAATGAACATGGACCTTCCACGAGATGTAGGGCCTTGGGGAGGAAACAAAGGTAAATCATGGGATGATGGACTTGTTGGTGGTATCCAGCAAATTGATGTGCATGTTGGAAATGGAGTGGTTCATGCAATTCAGTGTCGATATCACGGCAAAGATGGCAAATTAGTCTTGTCCAAAAGGCATGGTGGAGGAGGTGCTAGTAAAGTATACAAAGTAAGAAATAGAAATTATGCTCTCTGATTTAATAATATATATATATACATACTTGTTAATTCTATTTGAAATTTGGAGCATTAATGCAGATTGAACTGGAGAAGAACCCATCCGAGTACTTGGTTGGCATCACTGGGTTTTATGGGCCTATTGATGGAAATTGTTGCTTGGAGGTGGTGCGCTCTATTTCCTTTTACACAAACAAAGGAAAATATGGACCATTCGGAAGTGAAATTGGGACGTTTTTCAACTCTCCCGTGTCTAATGCGAAGGTAGTTGGATTTCATGGAACAAGTGGTCAATACCTGGACGCAATAGGGGTTCATGTCGATTACTCCTGAACTATACAAAACATCAATATTTCTGCTGCTTTTGGAAGAAGATCGAAAATAAATTAAACTTGCCTTGTTATATGTACGTGTGCTGTGTGCTAATAAATATGCCATTCGTTTGGCTGAAATAAACAATAAAGCTTGTTCTCATACATGCTTTATTGCTTCTTTTTTAATGTATTGTTTGTTGTGTTGGCGGCAAGTAAATATATCCTTCGATCCTTTATTTATTTATTGATGGGTATCTTAGTGAATTTGATTGTTTTATTTAAGTTTGATTATATTAACAAAAAAAATTCAAGTACAAATAATGGAACCATTTGGCACTGTACCAATTTGCCGATCCAGGTCGATCAAAAGCAGCAACTGTGCAACCAATTTGCCTAGCCAGCACCTCCATCAACTGTGGTCCGTAATTGTTTTTTTGTTTTTTTTTTTTTAATTGTCAATTTGATTCCTCTATCAGTCAAATGTTATTCAACTTTAACGAAATCCATATAAATTTAGTCATTTGCTTCATGGGCATATAATTTTAAGTAATTATTTATTTAAATATATTTTTAAATTTTATGAAAGTTGAAACAACACATATCCACATAAATAAGATTGTGGTTAAGTCTCTTTTAATAATTCACCTGTAAACATTTTAGTAATATAAGGCAGTATTAGAGAAATGAGAGCATACAAAATTATTGTTCTTTAATTTTCTTTAAATTATTAATTTTTCTAAATTATTGGATCCATATAAATTATCTACTAATTTGACTAAACGTTTAGTAATATAAGGCAGTATTAGAGAAAAGAGAGCATACACAATTGTTCTTTAATTTTCTTTAAATTATTAAATTTTCTAAATTATTGGATCCATATAAACAATCTACAAATTTGACTAAACAAGTAAAGTATAACTAAATTATTGAAAGACAAGATGAGGTTGGTTCAACGGTTTGCCCCTCACTACTACACCAATAAGTTGTGGGTTCAAGTGTGTTTCTCTAACTTAAATCCTAAATCACTCTAATATTTAAAAATAAAGTAAAAACTAAATTATTGGATATCAATTTCAACTTTCAAGATTTGGAAATTAAGGAAGCCAGGTCTCTGGTCTCTAGTTTTGTACGTTACTTTTTGTTATAAGTTGTTATAAGGTTCAAAAATTTATTAGCACTTTTTAATGGTGAATTTTATGAGTATCACTCCTTTAATAATTTAAGTTTAATGGTATCTAAAATGGTTTCCTTCCAAAATGCCCCCCATAGTAACTATTTTGATTTTTTTTTCAACATCCTCCATCCATTGATGGAGGTCAGCTCGACCTCCATTGAAGGTTGAAATCGGCCTCCAATAGAGGTCGATTCAACCTCCAGTAGAGGTTGAACTATATTTGACCTCCAATGGAGGTTTCAAGGAAGACGATGAAAATAAATGAAAATTTTCATTTTTGCTCAAAAAGTCTCGGAAATTGTAAAATATCCGGAAAATTTTCATTTTTGCCCAGAAAGTCTCAAAAATTGCAAAGGCCTCGGAAAAGTTTCGAAAACTACAAAAAAATCTCGGAAAATTCATTTTTGCCCAAAAAGTCCTAGAAATTGTAAAAAATCTCTGAAACTACAAAAAAGTCTTGGAAATTACCAAAAAGTCTCGGAAATTACCAAAAGACTCGAAAAATTACCAAAAAAGTCTCGAAATACTTGAAAAGTCTCTTAAATACCTGAAAAGTGTCAAAAATTACTTCAAAAATCTCGAAAATACTTGAAAAGTCTCTAAAATTACCTGAAAAGTTTCGAAAATACCTAAAAAGTCTCGAAAATATCCGAAACTTATTAGACAAAAATGAATTTTTCCAACAACAAAAAATTTCATCTTCTTCTTCATCGACCTCTAATGGAGGTTGAACAGACCTCCATTGGAGGTTTGTTGGAAGCCGATGGAGAAGATGAAAAAATAAAAATAAAAATTTTAAAACTGAAAAGTAAATAAAAATATATGTAAAGTAAAAGTATTTTTGGAAATTCACTTACTTTGGTATCTTTAAAACTTAAGTTATTAAAATGGTGATACTTATGAAACACCAACTCAAAAGAGTGACATTCTTCACAGATTCCTGTTTTGTCTGGCAACCTAGCCACCAATTTTGACATTCAAAAGGCAATTTATCATTTTGGTTGTTATCTGTTTTTCAAATATAACTTTTTTACCTTTTTTTGGGGGGTCCTATGGTCTCTAAATTATCAAAAATACATCATTTTGATCTTTTTGTTAATAAACCGTTAATCAAATCTAACCGTTTCAACTTTCAAATGAATTTTTGTTTCAAAAAATATCTTTTAAATAAAGGCCACGTGTGCAAAAAAAAAGATAAATAAAAATATTTTAAAAACCTACAAAAAATACAAAAACTCTATCTATTTCTTAGAAACGAAAAATCTAACAGTTCCATTGTGGAGGCAGCCTCCACTAGTAATATTAGGGATGCCTCCTCCTTGAGAATTTTTTGTCAAATTCGTGGGAGGAGGTTGTGTGAGCTCTGAACCGTTACCTTATATTCTGGCTAGGACTACTCTCCTCAATTTGGGAAAGATTTTAAGAAAAAAATTTGGGATACCTAGCATTACTTTAAAAATAGATGAAATTTTAAGTTAATCAATTCCCAAAGTTATATTGTTTTTGTCAAATTTTCTAAATTTTGGAAGAAATTCCCTTAATAGATTTTTGGTAAAATAAATAAATAAACAAATAAACATAATAATGGATAACTTGTCAAATGATCAACTGCTCCCAAACCTGTCGAAAGAGTAGAACACAGTATGCTGTAATGAAATTCATTTACGAATTTGCTAGCAATAAGCTGGAATTTTATCTTTATTCATCATAATAGGCTTGAAATTGAGGGACTTGACTTGTCTTATTTTTGCTCCCAATGTCAAGCATTTAGTTACATAAATTTAGTAGTACAATAAATTAACATTAATTTAACTTTAACTGTTAACATTAATTTAGTAATATATTTTTTTTGACTCAAGTAAAATAAATTTTTAGTTTAGAATTTTTATTAGATAGTTTCTATACTATGGTTTTTTTTTTTGGATAAAAACAAACACCCAGGAAACAACAAAACATAAATCATCCCGGAATATATCATGGCACGATCTCTTCTAGAAGAGAAGGCTGTTGGAAATATGGCTTCAGAAAGTGAGAATCGCTAAAAAAATTTGTAAGTAAATGAAATAGATTATCAAGAATTTAAGGTTCGGAATTCGATTCTTTCAGACAATATTTCTCCCCTTTCCCATAAACAGCGAGTACACAATAGGTATGGTAATTTTGCCATCAGGATTCAATGAAGCCTAATAATCAAATTGTTGATTTCAAGTTATGTACGATAAGAATCAACCACTTAGAACACTCTAATTAAATTCTTAATGATGGCTAAAAGAATAGAAGAAGAGAAGAAGATTTAGAAAATTGCAGAGAGTTGTATTTTTGTTCTGTACAAAAAACAAACTATATCAACATATTTATAGTGCTTTTGTAAATAGTTGTATCCGTTGATAACAAGTTGTGTCTCTACACAGTAAATCTTGTGTTGCTTTACAATTACGAATTGCGTCTCTTATAAAGAGTCGCGTTTTTTGGTGAATAGTTACAACCTTTTGTTTTAAAATAATTGAAAATTCCAACAATTCCCACCAATTTTCAAAAGATTAAAAAATAAAATTAATTTTATTAAATGAACAAGATGGATTATAGAGAAAATACAAGGCATCGTCGTACAAGTCAAGTACATAAATGATAAGTGTCTTTTGGACTTGAACTTACACTTAGTACAAATAATTCAAAGCATGATCAGGGCACTGAGGTGAATGTATCTTAAACTTAGAACCTTTAGAGATTCGCCGGAATCAACTCACATACTGATTTTAAGTAGTAGAGTATTCTGATTGCTTTGCACGTTAATGGTCATGTGCATAAAATCCTGATCTCGTGAGCGTTCTCGGAAACGGTATTGTTTTCCTAGGAAGCTACCTGACTTCCATTACTCACAAGGTAAATTTACTGAGTAATTCTACGAGTTACTCTGTTCAATTTATTAAGGACTTAATCCAACCTCTAAACATGCAGAAAACACCACTAGATTAAGAAATGGGGTAATTAAAATTCTCTAGTGTACCATGATCACATTTTGACTTGTTTGTACCACATTGAACTTCATCTTTTCATTTCAAAACATAAGTTGGGTTCCCATCAAACGCGGTCGATGTCATTCACAGACCTTAGCCCCATTCTTTTAAATGTCTTATAGATCATCTCATCTCCAACTCTTTTTGTTAAAGGATCATCCAAGTTTTTGTTTGACTCAACATAGTCAACCGTAATTACTCCAAACTTGAGTAATTGTCTTAAAGATTAATGCCTTAGAATCACATGTCTTGATTTGCCATTATATGTCTTATTCTCAACCCTGTAAATGGTTGCCTTATTGTCACAATTTATCATGACTGCGAGAGATCGTTTTTTCTAAAGAGGAATATCTACTAAAATATTCTTAAGGCATTCTGCTTCTTTAGCTGCATCTGCTAGTGCTATAAGTTCAGATAATGTAGATGAATCAGAAGCCTTTGATTGCTTCTTTAATCTCCATGATACTGCAGCACCTCCTAAAGTGAAGATCCACCCAGTAGTAGACTTTCATTTTATCTCTACATTATTCCAAGTCGCATCAATAATCCTTACAAAATATGAAGGGACCATTGATAGTGTAAACCATAGTCCATTGTTCCCTTCAAGTATCTGAGAACTCTAGAAATTCCTTTCCAATGTTCACTACTTAGATTACTTGTGAATCTACATATCATACCTACTACATATGCTATATCAGGTTTTGTGCAATGCATAACATACATAAGACTCCCAATAATAGTGGCATAATCCAATTGTGCAATAGTACGACCAGTATTATTCACTAATTTGATTCTTGGATCGATTGGTGTCGGGGCCGGTTTATGACAAAAATGTCCATATCACTTTAAGATTCTTTTGACATAATGGGATTGTGTAAAAAACAACTCATTTTTTCTTTTGATTTTCATTCCTAAAATAATATCGGCATCGCCTAGATCTTTCATATCAAAATTAGAGGATAAAAATTTCTTAGTTTCTTCAACACAAGCCGGATTAGTACCGAATATAAGCATAACATCAACATATAAACAAATAACAATGCACCCTAAATTATCATGTTTGCAGTAAATACCTTCATTAGCTCATTAAAAATAAAATCACGTGATAACAGTATTTTATCAAATTTTTCGTGCCACTGTTTAGACGCTTGCTTTAGGCCATAAAGAGATTTAATCAATTTGTAAACTTTCTTTTCTTGGCTTGTGATAACATCGCAAAATACACCTTTTGAGGTCCCCATTTCCTATCGTTTACTTTTGTTTTCTAGCGTATTTTTGTGTATAATGTGTTTTGTGAGCCTTGTGTAGGTTATATCCCTTAAAATAAGGTGTTGAGCTAATTGAAGAGTTTTGGAGTTAGAAGGGCTGAAATTGGAATTGCTTGTGCAGTACACTCAACTTTGGAAGGTCATATCTCCCTTCTCAGATCGAACTACATCAGGCACTACCTATTTTCGGAAAGCTCTGGCTGTCTACTTTCCCGTTCTTTTTACATATCTCAATTCCGGCTTTTCTGAAGGAAGTTATGGCCGATTTTGTAACGGTGCGAGAAGCTGTCAGGTGTACCGCGGACCAACCGCGAAAGTTGACAGAATGTCGACTTTCAACATCTTTTTGAGGGGCATTTTTGTCCTTTCACACCACATTTCATACCCTAACTTCCATACACTATAAACACCCCATTTTCTCCCATCTTTCATGATTTCTAGCCTACCCACTCTCCACCACCAACCAATCACCTTCCACATTGACTTTTCCTACACTACACATTCTTCATTTCTCTTTTCTCTTCTCACGCCACTCACTCAATTTTGAATACACAAAACATTCTTTTTCTCTTCTTCTCTCCTCTCAACCGAAACCTTCTCTCCCTTCTATTCATCTTCTTCCTCCTCCATCTTCTTCACCAAAAATAAGAGAGAGACTAGCTCCCATGGAGGATTTTCCTCCATGGGAGCTCACCACACACCTCCACCACACCATTATGCCTTCCTCCATCCATCTTAGAGCAGCTTGCAAGGGATTAGCTAGGAAGGATTTGGAGCATCTTTGGAGGGTTTGTCTTCAAGGGTTTGCTCATTTTTACTCATTTCCTTGTACTCCTTGCTTCTTTGATGTGTAACCCCGATTTGGAGAATATTGTAAACCTTCACATGTGCAATATATGTATGTTTGTGTTTAAATTCATGTGGGTTATGTTTTACTCTTTGCTAATTTCATGATTTAAACTCTTATTGTGAAATCCATGTGTGTGGAGGGTCAAAATTGATGTGTATGCATGATTGGGATTAGGAGTAGAGTAATTTAATGTAGGAGTAGTGTAATTTAGCTTCCCATGAGTGTTTGTATGTTAATGAATAGCCAAAATACCATGTATTGAGTAATTTGAGTAATAGGGATTTTAGCCCCAAATAGTGGAAAAGGTTTCAGTTCAGGCATTTAGTTGCTAAATTGGCCTTGGTTTACATCCTTGTCCTTAATGGGTCTTATTAAGACACAATTATCCATCCTTGGTCGGATTGGGTGATGAATTGATTTGGGATAATTCCTAAGTCAAGAGGATAAACCCCTAACTTAATTTGAATGGTCTTAATGCTAATCAACCAACTTATTGCACATTGTTGTTTGGTGAACTTGTTTTCCATGTCTAGCCATCCTAGGGAGTTGACTAAACCCAATCCGTATCTAGAGTAAAGATAAACTGAATTCCTCTTGTGCTCGTGTAGTTATAGGGGTATTTCATTGCTTAATGCTTTCACTCGGTTAGCCACCTTGTGAATGATATTTAGGTTGTGTGTTATATATCGCGTGGTCCGCATTAACATGCTCATCGTGGTATCCTCTATATTTGACCAGTAAGTTGAGAGATCACCGGGCTAGCGTGTAGAGCTTGTGTGTGTCCTATAGTTCTTAATGGATTCATGTTTTTGCATGGATGCAATCTCTATGCACTCGAGAGAGGGTAGAGATTAATTAAGGGGACACGAGCATTTAACATACGTGTTGTATGGGTATCTCGTATTCTTAATGCTTTCACTTGGTTGCCATCCCGTATTTGGTTAGCCTCGTGGATAAATTATTGGCTATAGTATGGCCCACGCGGTTGCGCATTACATGCCCAATGAAATAACCTGTGTATATGATCAGAAAGTGAGAGTATCACTAGGCTGGCATACATGGCTCATTTGTGTGTTCCACGGCACTTAATGAATCCATGCCTTGTGTGGATGTGATCTGTAAGGCATCGAGAGAGATTAGAGATCAATTAAGGGGACACGAGCCTATGATATACTTGCACATTTGAGGGACTAGGTGAGTCTAGTGCTTAATTAGGAGGATTGTCACAGTTGAGTCATTTCCCTAGCGTATCCACATTTTATGCATCTCTCCATCCCATCCTATCCATGTATATATTATTTATGTAATTTATTTAGTTATATTATTATTTACTTTTCCGCACACGCAACACATGAGTTCGCTCGGCGTGTTGTATAGCTAGAACTAGAGACGGTTGATGAATCCCACCTCCCTGTGGAACGATACCCTCGCTTGCCACTTTACTAGTTTTCATAACTATAGAGCACATTGCGTAGGACTTTTTAGAAATATCTTTTTGGAATCTGCAATTCCCTAACGACAGAATAGCGGGTTATCAATCTGGAATCGTAAACCCTTCTGGTTGCTCCATATCAATTTCCTCATCTAAATCACCTTTCAAAAATGCAATTTTAATGTCCATTTGGTGAATAACTAAATTATGAATTGATGCAAGAGAAATCAAAACTCTAATAGATGCAATGCGAGCAACATGAGCATATGTATCAAAATAATCAAGGTCATGTCTTTGTTTAAAACCTTTTGCTACCAGTCTAGCCTTAAACCTGTTAATGGAACCATCGTCATTCAATTTCTTCTTAAAAATCCATTTAGAACCAATGAGTTTAACAACTGGTGGTAAATCAGTTAAAACCCATGTTTGGTTCGTAAGAATTGAGTCCATTTTATCTTTGGTGGCTTCTTTCAAAAAACAAGTATCACGTGATTGAATAGCATTTGTTTATGTGACATGATCATCTTCTACATGCATGAAATATTTTATTGTATCCAAGATATCATTTCTATTTCCTTCTACAAGATAGATAAGGAAATCATGACCAAATGTGTATTCTGTTCTAGCCCTTTTACTTCTTATGTATTCAATTTTTTCATGTAAATTTGGACTAGAATTTTTAGATGTGTCACTCATATCACTATCGATAGGTAATGGATTTGATGGAATATTAGAATATCCTAGAAATTTATTATGAGTTCTAGATTTATTCATGTTCTCAAAAAATTCAACATCAAACGATTCAATGATATTAAAAGTATCTAGATTAAGAAATATATATGTGTGATACTATTTTTAGAATAACCAATAAATGCACATATATAAGTTTTACAACCCTACTTTGGTCTTTTCAGGTCAGGTATTCTCACATAAGCAAGACACCCCCAAACTTTTAAATGTTTAAGATTCGGTTTTCGATTGAACTATAATTCATAATGCAATATGCCAATCTTTTTCAAAGGGACTCTGTTCAAAATATAAGATGCAAATAATAGGGCCTCGCCCCACCAAGAAAGATCTAATTCTGAACTAATAAACATAACATTAACCATTTCAGTCAAAGTTGTTAGGTTCTTGAGCCTTGTGTTGGCATTATTCTATATCGAAACGACATTTGCTTTGTATTGATTAGTTGTTTATGATTTGTGGATAATCAAGCTTCAAGAAGATTGGACAACTTTCAAGCAAAGTGATGGCTTCAAGAGGGACAAAGCTAAATTGCTTAGCAAAAGGTATATCAAGATATCCTTCCTATTGCAAGGCTTAGGCACACACATACAACACATACATTGCATTCATATGTGTCCCTGCATAGTTGTACATAATTTGATTTAACACAATGCACACACTTATACTTGTATGCACATGCAATAGACTTAATATTGACAATCTCATAAATTGCATGTTCTAAGACTAGTTTTTTAAAAAAAGCATACTTATGTATTATTGTGTTTATTTGTTTTTGTTTATATGTTATTGAACTTGATTTTGAGCTTATATAATTCCTCTTTGAGTTCCAATTAAATTGGTTAGTCATTCATTGAGTTTCAAGTTCAAATTAGGTAGTTAAGAAACTTTCCGTGATTTTATCATATCTGGTTTTCATCCTTGTTTATCATGATGAATTCTATATTTTTTGGAAAAGGTTTATAGATGTCTTTTGTGCGTGAGGGAATTTCAGTTCGTAATCCAAAAATAGATTTAAAATCGGACTTTGGATGCCAAAGATATGGCTAAAGAAAAAAGAGTGCGTAAGAGGGATGATAGGTGCCAAGCACCTCCTTCTCGTGGAGGCGCTTAGCCTCCACGGGAAGGGAGTGCTGCTGGTCCCGTGGAGCCCACGTGCCTCCATGGGAAGCCAGCATGGTAGCCTCCCATTGTTTATTTTAATTCTTCTTGTTTCCCTCCTTTAAATACTCCATTTCCTCTTACTTTCATTTGAAGAAAGAAAACTCAAAAACTTGTGCAGAATATTTTCTCTAAAACTTTCTTACCTTCCAAAAACCATAACTCACTCATACGAACTCCGTTTTGACTGATTCAAGTTTGAGAATCTTTGTCTACCAGCCATCTATCATTTCCACAAGAGTTTGGAGTCATTTGATTGAAGTTTCAGGTAGCTACATTCACAAGTTCGTGACAGCACAGTTTTTCTTCAATGTATTGATTTCTATTTTGTTCTTGATCTTCAAGTCTTCAATTTCCATGGGTTTTCTTCTCATATATATGTATGTTTGATGTGTTATTGTTGATTAGAGGAATGATCTCTAATAGTTCTAGTTTGAGCTTCAATTGATTAACATGTTGAGTTAGGTTTTTTTTACAAATCTATGTTTTCACATGTTTGAGATGTTATATTGTGCTAGCTTCAAGTCTAGGACTATCTTGTGTGTTTATTGACATGATTTTGTTGATTGATAGTCTTTTCATATGCTATGTCATTTTAATTGAAGATTTATTGAAATAGCATATTTGATTGATGATTTAGAACTTGATTGGATTTAATTGATTAACTTGAGAATCTAAGTTCTATTATTTTGCTAGAGATGTGTATTTGATTTTATCAAATTGATTCTAGCAATTTTATGTGATTGAACATAATCTAGACATTTGTGTGTGTTAGGTTTTTCACATACTCTAGGTTGTTTGTTCATGTTACAAGTTCTAGATATAATTGATTTGTGCAATTGATGACAAAAATCTAGTTCTTCATGATTTGTGCCTAATCTACACATTTCATATGTACATGCATCATTGAATGTGATTGCATTAATTTTAGGATTATAAACTAGAAAACATATGACATGTACTTAATTGTTCACTTCTAGTTTTCATAGGATATATTGATCATATATACTATGTTGTATGTGTTTGCATCATTTGCATTCACTTAGATCACATGCCTTCTGAAAAGGTTGGAAGTCACATGTCATAGAGTGAATCTTTGATTTGTGCATGGAAGTCATATTTGGAGAGTGAATTTTCAAATTGTGCATTGAAAGTCTCATGTCTTAGAGTGAATCTTTGACTTGAGCATTGGATTCACACTTGGAGAGTGAATCTTCATGTTGTGCATTGGAAGTCAAATTTCTTAGAGTGAATCTTTGATTTGTGCATTGGAATTCACACTTGGAGAGTGAATCTTCATGTTGTGAACTGGAAGTCACATTCCTTAGAGTGATTCCTTGGAACGTGCATTGGAAGTCACATTTGAAGAGTGAATCTTCAATTTGTGCAAGGCGGCATTATATTCATTGTGTAGGATCAAAGGGTAGGTTTCTAGGTGAAGTGGTCGTTTGAGATTGTATCTTTTTATCTTACTAGTGGATTTGTTTGCCGGTGGTTGTGGAATCAACCCGTGGATGTTTCCTCTTAGGACGTTTTACCACGTAAAAATCATGTGTTGATTTTCTCTATCTTTATCTCCTTATATTTGTGTATGTGTTGATATATATATATATATCTTAGTTGATATCTTTGTAAGTGATAATCATATCCTATTAACTTGTTTGTGTTGGAGCTTTATGAATTAAAGCCAAGTGATTATTTGTGTTTGTATCACATACAAGTTAATGTTTACATTGACCTTGTTTGAATAAGCATATCTTTAATTTGAATTGACATTGCTTGTGATTGTTTTGAACTGTGATACAAGCAACTTGGAGGGACAAACTTTTATTTGTTTAAAGGAAGTGAACACCCCCCCCCCCCCCTCTAGGTTAGCTTAAGGCAAATTAATCGTGTTTGTATTTTTCATTTGGTATCAGAACATGTTACTAGATTGCACTTAGTGAGATCCCGGATACTTTCATGGTGATTTGTAGAGCAATTGAAGGCCTAATTGCTTTAAGTATATCAAATTGTGTAGAATTGAAAGCATGATAGAGAAAAATATGCTTAGAAGAGCTAAAAGGCATCCACCTAGGGAACTTAGAGTCAATGAACCCAAGGCTCCTATGAATTAAAATGTGTCACCTAGGGTGGGTTAGAAGAGATGAGTATTTTTGCCATGTGGCTCAAGTAGCCTTGAAGCCAATGGGTCCAACACTTGGTATCTTGACAATGGGTGCTCTAGGCACATAACCGGAAACAAGAGTTTCTTTGAGACTCTAGTGATGGAGGATGGTAGATTTGTCACCTTTGGTGATAGTTCACGGGAAAAAGTCATAGGGAAAGGTAACATATCAATTCTCGGTTTTCCCTCATTGCCTAATACTCTGTATGTAGATGGCTTGCAAGCCAATCTTATTAGTATACCTCATTTAAGTGATGAAAGGCTTTCAATAATGTTTGGAAAAGTTGATTGCTCTATTCTAAAGGAAAATGGCCAAGTTCTATTGAAAGGCAAGAGATCTAGTAACAATTTTTATTGTCTTGAAACTAATGCTATCTCTTGTAACTTGTCTAAATGTAAGCAAGTTGAACTGTGGCATCAAAGATTTGGCCATATGAAATATAGAGACTTAAAAGTCTTTGATAGGTTGAATGTTGTGAGAGGCCTTCCTAAACTTAAGAATAGGATTGAGTGAGTTTGTGGACCTTGTCAACAAGGGAAGCAAACTAAAATTGTGCACAAAAAGAGAAAATACTTTTCCACCAAGGAGCCATTGGAACTCCTTCACATGGATCTCTTGGGTCCCATCTAAACTGAAAGTTTAAGTGGAAAAAGGTATATTTTTGTGGTTGTTAATGACTTCTCTAGGTTCACTTGGACCTACTTTTTTAGAGAGAAGTCTAAAGCTTTTGAAAAGTTCAAAATGCTGTGTCAAAATTCAAAATGAGAACAATTCTCACAGTAAGAGCATTAGGAGAATTAGAAATGATCATGGGAAAAAGTTTGAAAACGCTAGCTTTGAGAGCTTTTGTAATAGTCTAGGTATTTCCCATGAATTCTCGGCTCCTAGAACTCCTCAACAAAATGGAGTTGTTGAAAGGAAGAACATGAGATGACCGGGGTGATGTTGTAGCAACAAGGTTCCTAGGAATCCTTGGGCCAAAGCTATCAATACAACTTGCTACATAGGGAATTGAGTATTCATTAGACCCGGCACTAAACAAACATCATATGAGTTATGGAAGGGTAAAAAACCCAATGTTAGCTACTTCTACATATTTGGAAGCAAGTGTTATATTTTTAATGACAGAGATCAACTTGGCAAATTTGATGCCAAGAGTGATGAGGGTATTTTCATCGATATGCTCTCAATAGCAAGGCCTATAGAGTTTTCAATTTAAAAACTCAAAATGTCATGGAATCATCAAATGTTGTCATTGGTGATTTCAGGCCCAAGAATGATGACCATGAGGAGGATGTATGTGATAATGATGACCTTCCTTTGAATGAGTGTGGTGAGACTTCAATTGATGTGAAGTTGAATCAAAGTGAATAGGATGATCAACCTCTTGATAGAGATCCACCTTTGGACTTTAATGAACCCGCTCCATGGGTTAGAAAACTCCAAGACAAAAACAACATTATTGGAGATGTCAATGAGGGTGTTAGGACTGAATTTCCCTAGTCACTTGTAGTGTAAAATATATCTAGGGGGAGGTGAATAGGTATAGACTCAAATTCTAGCACTTCTTAAAAAACACAAGCAATTTAATCATACTTAGAAATTCTTACAAGTAGATTGCTTTAACAAATCAATATGAAATCAATTAAGCAAGAGTTAAAGCAATACAAGTCAAAGTAAGTAAATGAATAAAAATGCTAAAATCAACACGAGAGATTTTTATGTGGTAAAACCTCAAAATAAAGAAACATCCACAGGTTGAATCTATAACCACCGGTAAACCGCAATTCACTATGATGAATAAAAGATACATACTCAAAAAGCAATCAACACATGATATGCTCCCCAAGCTATCAACTTCTATTCTACACTTGGGTCTATTCTACACTTGGGCCTAGTGAACTACTTTGCCTACTTCCTATCTAAGATGTAACTATCACACCTTTAGGAAGCAACTTCTTATCCAAGAAGCTCACATTTCTAGGAAGATTCATTGCTTGTCTATCAGGATCCTCCCGACCCTAGACAAGACTTCTTGCTTAGTTATCATGATCACCCCGATCCTAACTAAGTTTCCTTGCTTGGATATCCAGAACACTTTCCTAGCCAAGTCTTCTTGATTAAGTCAAAGCTTCACTCACTTTAACAAGAGACTTCCACCTTATGCAAGGCAATGATCTAGCTGAAGTGCAAACAGGTAATATGATGCAATCACAATCAAATAGAGCAAGTAGATCAACAAACTCTATGAAGAATTAGATTGGCACAAATCAAGCTCACAAGCAAATGTAACTAATTCTTATGAACATATGATTAGAGATCTAGATTAGGCATTCAAAATCATTCACAAAAATTATCTAGAAATCTAGACATGTCAAACAAAGCTAGAATACCAAGTTTGTAACAAAGAGCACAAATCTAGCTTTGAAATCAAGTGATCAAGTTAACACTTGAAATCAACAACATATTCAACAAAGAAAGAACTAGATTTAGATGATAGAAATTACAATCAAAATATCCTAGTTCTAGAACATGTGACTAAAACCTAGAAATCAACAATCAAGATCAAATCACAAAGTTATTCTAGATTAAAGTTCATATCCTTCAAAATTAGTTAAAAGATGTTTAATCAAAAATCGTAAAAGATAATTTCTAAAATCACTCAAACAAGTCTAAAATTTGAATCAAAATCATCCTAAACATTTTTCTTTAATCAAATAGGAAGAATCAACAATTGATCACAAAAGAAATGTAGAGAAGATGATTCACTTACAAATGATGAACACACGAACTGAGATCAGATCACCATGAAAAACCTAGACATCATTTGACTCTAAAAATGCATGGGACTTGTTCCTTTCTTCCAGACCAACAATTTTGGCTTTTGAAAATCTAAACTCGGAGTTGATTTGAGAGAGATATCATCAAAACAAAATTCAAAAATACTTTGAGAAATTTCTTCACAATTTTTCCATCCTTGAAAAATGAGCGGGAAAGTAGTTTTAAAGGGAGGGAGGATGACATGGAGAAGAGAGCATCTCGGGTAGCAAAGGCCACCTCTCCACCTTACTGCCCCGAGAAGGCGCATGGGCATCTCAGGGGCAGGAGGCCCTCCTCCTCGAGATGGCCACGCACTTCCTCGGGGAAGGGTGGATTGATAGCCTTTGGCCATAGTCACTCCCCTTCGTGCTCCCTTCGCGTTCTTCGACCGTTTTCTGGCCTCCGAACTCTGAATTTGAATCTGTTTGTAGATTACGACACTTAACTCCCTTACAAACATGGATGACTATGAAACTTTGACCAGAAAATAAGAATTCTACTCGATACATGATGACGAAGTCAATGCATGAAAAGTGATCGAAAAGTTTCGTAACTTTTTACTCAGAACTTGAAAACTAAAAAATGAGTAACCAAAATGACCGGAACTCAGTAAGGAATAATATTAGATCAAATTCAAGTCCGAAGTCCATAAAAGATAAACAAACAAACTCAAGAACACACAAGTATGACATTTCTTAGAGATAGTCCTAAAAACATGCAATTTTACAGAAGTTATCAAATTAAATCTAATGCATGTGCATACTTCAAAAAGTGTGTAAATGTGTTATACCAATTAAGCACTGATGCAGGGACACAAATAAATACAATGTGTGTGTTATACCAATTACGCCTTGCGAGAGGAAGAAGAATCTTGATACCATAGCATCCAAGTAAGCACCTATCCTCTTGAAGACGAGATTTGCATGCGAAGTTGCTTTCCTTCTTTGATGCTCGATCCAATCACGAACCACCTAGGCATCTAAGTAATAAAAATAAAGAGCGTTTTGTTATGGAATCAAGCCAACACAAATATAAAACCTAACAAGAACTAGGCGTCAAATAGCTAATCAAATTAACTATACTTGCTACACCTCTCAAATTGAGCCCAAACAGGTCGATGAGGCCTTGAATGATGATTTTTGGGTTCTTGCCATGTAAAAAGATCTAAACCGATTAGAAAGAAATGGGGTTTTGACTCTTGTTCCTAGACCTAAGAACACCAATATCATAAGCACCAAATGAGTGTTTAGGAACACGTCGGATGAATATAGCAACATTTTACAAAACAAGGCTAGACTTGTGGCACAAGTATACTCTCAAATTGAGGATATTGACTTTGAGGAGACCTTTGCTCCATTTGCACGTCTTGAGTCTTTAAGGCTTCTCTTGTCTATATCTTGTGTGCATAAGTTTAAATTGCACCAAATGGACGTTAAGAGTGCCTTCCTCAATGGCTTCTTGTATGAGGAAGTGTTTGTTGAGCAACTCAAGAAGTTTGTGGATCCACACCACCCAATCATGTCTATCACCTCAAAAAGGCACTTTATGGGTTAAAACAAGCACCGAGGGCTTGGTATGAGCCTCTCACTCACTATCTTATTGACAATGACTACTCAAGAGGTAGTGTTAACAATACCTTGTTCATCAAGTGCAATAAATATGAGCTTTTCATAGCTCAAATTTATGTTGATAACATTGTATTTGGTTCCACCAACATGTCAAAAGTGCAACAATTTGTTGATATTATGTCTCATGAATTTGAGATGAGCATGGTTGGTGAACTAAATTGCTTTCTAGGGTTGCAAATTAAGCAAATGAATGATGAGATTTTCATATCCCAAGCTAAGTATGCAAAGAACCTAGTGAAGAAGTTTGGCCTTGACAATATCAAACATTGTAACACACCCATGAGTACCACTTTCAAGCTAAAAAAAGATGCTAGTGGTAAAAGTGTTGATCAAAGCTTATATCGGGGCATGAAAGGTAGCTTGCTTTACTTGACCGTAAGTAGACCCGATATCGGTCGAAGAAACATTCATAACTTCTAAACCGCTGCCCAGAATTTCACATTCTTTACACCGTTGGAATCGTAACGAAAAAATGATGAACACAACGTGGACAGAAAAATTTATTTCTTCACCGATCGATACAGTTTTTAAGAAACATTTACCTCAAAAATTTTAGAACAGGGCACTTTCACAAGGAATGAATCTACTAACACATATACAATCCTAAATATCCACCACAAAACACAAACACATATATACAATCACATGGTATTTCATGTCATCCAAACTTCTCTACCAAATCAAAAATGGCCTAGTCCATTAACATAAATTTTTTCCTCAAATGAGTAACCTGTCAATGGAAATTAACATTATCCTAGGCACTAATCAATCACAACCAAAATATCCACCCTTAGGCTAAGCAAAAGAAATAACATAAATAAATTTAAACTTGCAAAATTTAAAAGGTACGGGTTTGGGATACAAACCAATGCAAGTTTGAAGCCATTGTGACGAAGTCATGCCGGATAAAAAATGGGTCCAAATTTGGCCATGACTTCATACAACAAAATTAGTGCAACTCGAACAATTGAGTGCACAACAAATGTCGGCTAAGTGTCTTGAATCTTCAATTTCCTGCACACTTAACAAACACATCAAAAATTTCACCAAGACCAAGCCCTACCTTAGATAGGTGGATCAATAACAACATACCCTTTGTCCCTCTTTTTGACCCAAATTGGTCCTTTGCTACCAAGTCCTTCCAACTTGGTCTTGTCAATCCATGTGGATTTAACAACCAACTTGGAAGTAATGTGGTTCACATTATGCACACCTTGCCATTTAAGCTTACGGTATTGAGGCCGATTTTGGCCTATAGTATGGCAATGGTAACAAGTAGGTGTATAAATTTGAATTGTACCTCCTATTGTTGTTGAAAGATTGAGATACTTCTTGTTCTTTCTTCTTGGCCTCTTCTTTTTAGCTTGGCTTGGACTAGGCATAGAGGGAATCAGTTTAAGCCCATCTTCCTTGGCTTGCAAATCCATCACTTGAGTTTGTTTGATTACTTCCTTGGATTTGCCTTTGGTATCAACCTTTGGTATGGCAAGCTTGGCTAGGTGCTCCTTATCCTTATCCCTCAAAATCTCAAGTGCCTTGTCCCTTGACTTGGTTTCCATTTCAAGCATTCTCGTCTTACTAGCAAATTCTTTTTCTTGTTCTTCCACTAGCCTTGCAAGCACATCCGCCTTCTTGATTGCCCCATCCCTTTCCTTCCCGAGGGCTTCTACTTCCATCATCAAGTTGGCATTTTCAAGCTTAAGTGCATTGATTTCTGAGGATGTATGTTTGGCACATGCATCTCCAACTTGACCACCTTCCTCACCTTTTTCTTCAAAAAGTGCCAAGATTTCATCTAAAATATACTCAATTGCATTCTTTGGGTAGGCTTCTGAATGAAGTGCATCCACGGCTATTTCCAAAAAAAAAAAATACCCTCCAAGTCAGCAAAGATATCTAAACCTTCAAATTTCCTAGCAAGCCGGGCTACACGGTGAATATTATCGTTCGCATGGAACATAATTCCTCCAAGCAAACAGCGTTCACTCATACACCTGTGCCCCTAAAACACCAAAAACAAAACTACCAATGAAATAAAAATATACTAAAAACTATAAAACTACTAAAATAAGGCACACTACCAAAATCAGCTAATTCAACTAACAAAACTACGCCGATCCCCGACAGTGGCGCCAAAATTGATGCAGTAAATACTGTTCAATAAAATATAAGTTTGTTCACTAGGATCGGGAGTTTATCGGTTGAATCAAGTTAATAACAAATCTAATATAGTGTGTGAAAAGTAAATTGCATAATGCGGTTGGTTCGGGAAATGAATGAGTTCTTCGGAAATGGAAAACTTGCAACCTATCACTAAAATTAATCTAAACTAAGCTAAGCACAACACAAGGGGGGAAAGGATATGGAAATGTACTAGGGGATCGACATAACAGTTCTTAGAACACTCGATGTACTAAACCAGTCTCAATAAGCATTTCAATCCAATTTAGGGATTGTTTTAAAATACTAAAATTAAGACCAAGGTTCTTCCCATTACTCCCACAAGGTCATGTGTGAAGCAATGGTCATCACCTAATATATCCCAAAACTCTAAGCCAAAACAACATAGCAAGGTCATGCAAACATTGTCTTTCTCAATTACCAAGCTAATAAGTGACATTAAGGTGGAAAATGTCAATCTCACCAAAACCCACTTTCATGAATAATCTAAACTCACACATACATCACTTGCGGTCACAACATAACATACATGGTAGAGCAAACACATACTAATCAAGTAAAAGAGACTAAATTCAGATTGAACAAAAGAATAGACTAGTTCATTACAAAGAGTTATCCAATATAGTTACATCAATCCCCTAGATGAGGTTTAATTACTCATCAATGGAAAATAAACAAAGAAGAGAGAGGTGTAGAGAAAACCCATCAAAGTCATGTGAGCTTCCTCTTGTTCCTTGAGTTCCTTCTTCTCCTTGCTTGTTTGAACTTCTAAAAATGTTGATTGATGAAGTTAGAAGAGGTGTGTGGAAGAGAATGGTGGAGAAATGCTGGGGATTTTTGTTAGGAGAGGAACTTCCTTGTGTGTGTTCTTCCTTCCCAAGAAAACAGAGCAAATTAATTTATATATGGGGGAAATATGTGCTGTAAAAATGGCACAAAAGACCACTTTGGCACCCTTTTTTCAACGAGGCAACAGGCTGAGGCGAGCTGGCAAGTCACCTGGCTTGGTTACCTCACATTCAGGAATATTTCTTCAAATGGGCAGCTTGTGAGGCGAGGTGTGGAGGCGACTGATTTGGTCTCCTGAATAGCTTTCCTGGAGCTCTGGCATTTTCCTCAAAAGCAGGCAGTACGCAAGGCAAGGGTAGAGGCAAGCTGGCTGGGTCGCCTGGAGCTTGGCCAGCTTAGGATTCCATGGCGGACTTCGAAGGAATTGGAGGCAAGTGAAACGACTGTGTGGAAGGCTGAAAATGGTGGCATTAGTGGCCGGAGGAAGGTACACCATCTATCTGGGTGGAGAAACACCTGAAAAACTATCGGAAAACAAGCTAGAACAAGTCGGGTCAAAGGTGGGTCACGCAGACCCAACGGGTTGGCTGGCTGGAGAAGATGACCTGACATTAGCATGAGGTGTTATGGTGCATCCAGCAGACGGCTGGGGTGTGCACAGCATGGCCCTAAGCTAATCTCCTAGTTGGTGCAATTAAACCTGGGCTGGGGTATATTTAGCAGCCTAAACAGCCCACATATGAAACGCACCATTTCATTAATGACGTGGCGCGCTCTTTGGGGGCCCTCCTTACTTCCTTAATCACAGAATCTTCAAGACTTGTCTCCATATTTCACTTTAGCCCCTGATTCTCCGAAAATGACTCAAATACCCCTGAATTTAGCTCTTTTCTCCACTATGGTCTAAAATACCCCTGATGAGCTGAAATACCTGAAAACACTCTTTCCAACATTAAATACATAGAATGCTCGGAAAACGGTTACACAAGTTAAGTAAAGGGAGCGTAAAATGTGAACATTTAAAGTGCGATCATCTTGGTTTTTCAAAAAGCAAAACTCAATTTCTCTATCTACGGCCAATATGAAATATATTGCCGCCGGTAGTGCTTGTACTCAATTGTTGTTGATGGCTAGCCGATTAAGGCTTGGAGCCAGGTACTCTCACTTTGTTTTGTGACAATATGAGTGCCATTAATAATTCAAAGAATCTCGTACAACATTCTAGGACCAAGCACATTGACATTAGACACCATTTCATTAGAGAGCTAACTGAAAGCAAAACTATTACATTAGAGCGCTCACTAAAAGCAAAACTATTACATTAGAGCATGTGGGAACTAACGACCAACTAGCGGACTTGTTTACAAAGCCCTTAGACACTCTTAGATTTAGTAACCTTAGTAAGTCTATTGAGATCTTTCATTTGGATTGAAATGGTATGTGTAAGGACTTCGATTTTATGATTGGCTTATTTCATGACAAACCACACCACATTAGGGATGATTGTGTAATGGGTAGCTTAGGTCCTTGTCGGCAAGCTTCCAAGCATCTCCATGACTTCAAGAGCAAAATGTATACTCACTTGACTTTGTCTCTTGAAGAGTTTAAGTGCACACACACACACACACACACACACACACACACACACACACACACACACACACACACACACTTCATGCATGATTTGTTCATCTTGCATTTGTGTTCTTTATTATGTATATGTGTGCATCCGTTACTGATGTAGGACAAAGAAGAAGGAACCGCTGTCCAGACCGCGATCTGACATCAGCGGGTCACACTGGATTTGGGCAATTTCTTTATTTTCTTATTTCTTCAATTTGGACCTTTTCTTGTTTAGCAAGTTTATTTATTTTAGTTTGATTATGAATTAAATTTAGGTTTTGCAAATAAATCAAACTTACCTTTTAGGTAAGATTTGATCTTTGTTTTCCAGTCAAGTTAGGAGTCATGAATCTTAAAAGATTCTAATTAGTTTTGAGATTTTCCTGTTTTAGTTTTTTTTTAAGAATATCGTATTTGAGTCGTATTAGGATTAGTTTATTATAAATAGTATTATTAATTCCAATTATTGTAACTTTTAAAACCTTTGATTGATTTTAATAAAATCGTTCCTTTGGATCATTTATCTGTTGTGGATTCGACATGCTCTTTGAGGATTCGAGAGCATCATTTTCTAACGAAGATTAGGGAATGATGGCCCCTGCATGGTGGTCCATGCTTGGGTAACTACCGGTCGCTACGTTAAGGTTCGTCTGAGTGTGCCTCAGGGTTCGACGAAGTGATCATTCTTATTTCCGCCATACACCGCTGCATCAGTTACACAACTCACACGAACACATTTTTGTTTGTCTTTACGTGTGGTTGTTTTGTTTTACGTTTTCCTTGTGTATTCGAAAACGTCCTCACTCGAACGATGGTGTGCTTGTGTTGTGTCTATGCTTACCCGATAGTGTGCTTGAGTCTTAGCGCGATTTGTTACCATAGTGAGGCTCCATTTGTGCTCTCTTGGATTGGTTTTTGGTTACAGAGTCTTATACCATGAATTTGGGGATTTTTGTTATTGACCAATTTTGACCTTTTGTCACTCTTTTGACTATAAATATTTCTATAGCCATCCAAATATTGATTTGTCAATTGGAGTAGAAAGTAGACTTCCATACCTTTCAAATGGTATATTATACGAAAGGTTTCAATGTCGCTTATTCATGTTTTGGGTCGCTCGAAACTGGAGCTGTTATGCTGTCAAGTTTTTTACCCGAGAGAATAGCAACCTTGAAGCGACCTTGAAGCGACCTTGAAGCGACCTGACCTCTAGGTCGCCCTAAGGTAGTTTTTCGTCACTGGAAATCAATTTTTCCTTATCCAAATGATATGGCTTCACTAGGATCATATAAATACATCATCTTCTTCCCCAATCAGACCTAGAGCTCTGAAATTTACATTCATAGTGAGAGAAAGATCTCCCCTCGAGAGAGAAAGCTTCAAGCTTTGTTCATTGACTCTCCAAATCCCAAACCCCAAAACCCATCTTCATCTTGCATTTCTAGCATCATTAAAGCATGGGTTTTCATTAATGTCTTCACATGATAAGTAGAACTATCATTCTTGCTCATTTATTGTTCTAGCTTATCAAGACATGTCATTTATTGCTTAGGTTAGCAAATCTTCATGTTTATTATATATCATTTGAAGTTATGACATGTTTGGGGTTTATATTGTGATAGCTAGAATTTAGGACCATATTGCCCTTCTTGATAAGTCTTTATGCCTTGCATCTAGACCTTAATTTTATGCCTCATAGTTTGCATTTATTTATTGCATATTTATTGCCCTTGTAATATGTTATGACAACTTGTGTTGGTTGGACTTTATTTGACAATTATGTTGCTATAATCCTTTTGCATCTAATTGAGTCCTTATGTATGGGCATGTAGGCATTATTTGATAACTAGGTTGTTAATTTGCATTATAACATCTAGTTAAGCATTTTGTGTGTGGTCTTACACATTATTGCATTTGAGCATATTGTCTCATTTCACTTAGACCTTATACTCTTCAGAGTCAAAGTCTTGTGGCTTCTAGGTGAAGTTGCACAAGCAAGTAAAGTCTTGCAACCAAGGGTGGGTTGGCAAGCATTGGTCAAGTGCCATTATAAAAGGTCGGCGGGGTAGAGTAGGAAGGTGCTCACGCCAAGATTAGTGGATCAAGGGATATCACTAGAGATGTAACCAAGAGTGGCGAGTGGTAGTGTCCATAGCCTGAGGTTGTCGAGAGTAAGAGTTCGAGTATCACTTTAGGGTGTAATGTTTTATTCATATAGTGGATTTCTATGATCGTGTGTGGCTAGAATGATAGCCCCTGGTTTTTTCCTTGTTGAATGGCATCCACGTAAAAATCAAGTGTTCTTTATATTTCCGCACTTTACTGGATTTTGCATGTTTGTTTTGTTGGGTTAATTGTTATTAATATTGACTAATCAAAAAATTGGTAATAATCGATTAACAACCCATTCACACCCCCCCCTTCCTTCCCTCCCTCCCTCCAGATTTTTAGACGCACGCTTTAGAGTGTATTTTCAGTATGTCTTGACCCCATATGTGGAGCTCAAGGCAAAGAGAGCGAATTGGCATAAAATTGCATTGTGCTACCTTGATAAATTTTATGCTCCTTTGTTAATTGCTTGAGATGATTGGTTGTACATGTGCTTATATGTTATTTTCTTAATAAGTGTGCAAAATTGCTTTACTTGCAATCCATGTCATATTTATGTTCAAACATGCATTTTTGGACTATGAGATTTACTTTGAAAGTACATTTTGAATGACCTATAATTGATCTCCATGACATGACGTTCTTATTAATGACATGCTTTGGATTGATATGCATCAATAAATATTTGATTGCTTAATTTTGAAACCAAAATGTTGAATGAAAATATATATATATATATATATATATATATGTGTGTGTGTGTGTGTGAAATGCAATGTTGACACTTCAATCAATAAGGATCTTGTATCCATTAAAAGGATTTTACATTCCAAAGTCTCTCTCTCTCTCTTTATTAGTTGAACAAGGCTACTATCACACGGGAATCTTACCCGGAAAAATCTAAAAGGGTGCAAAAGTCGCTCATGCCATGTTTTGCTTTATAAGTTTGATATAGTAGCTCTTTAAATTGAATATCTTATAATCTATATCCTTGCTTGAAATCATGACAAATGGTGAAAATTGGTTTGAATTCCTTTGGAAACCTTTGTTGTTTGCTTTGCCAAATACCATTGTTTTGATCTTGAATGCAACATGTCTTGCATGCAAAGCATCATGTCACACATTTTCATCAAATAAAACTCATTGAATCTCTCTTACTTAATTGAGTTGTATAAAGTTGCTTATATGATTATACGTATGTATTTATGCTATAAGCTCTCCTTACCAATGCTTACTTATTAGGGGAGACTCTCTTTGCCTATCTCATGACAAAAAATGGGAGAATGGTTGTGAGATTTTGTGACCTCTGTGGCACCATATTTACTGGGAGTTTTGTTTATTCTTTGGGGGAGTGAAAGTAACCGCTTAGGGGAAGTGTTGCACTGCATAGCTTAATTACATTATTTGATTGTATTGGTAAGGCTATTGCAAATGTTTTTATTGTAAGCACCTCACACACACTTGTTCTTGGAAGGTATTTTTCTTGTTGATTGTGTGTAGGTTGGATTTTTCTACAAGCTTTGGATTAACTTGAAGATGTTCAAGACTTAGATTATAAGCCTTATTGTAATGTAGAAATTCTTGTTGACGAACTATTTCTTGTACTTGTGAAGTTGTTTTGTGAGTGGTGGTTTTGTCACGAAATAGCCAAATGAGGAGATTATAAGTGCCTCATTTTGTGATTGGCTTATTTCGTTGACAAATCACAATCAGGTTTTAAATTGTAAGAGTAGCTTAGGTTCGAAGATTTCCCTTCATCAATGCCATTGGACATCAAGTGCTTCAAGGAAGGTAGTTATCTTGACTCTATTCTTAATTGAAGTGATTTAGTTGCACACACACACTTGCATGCACATTCTGTTATCTTGCATTTGAGCATCCTTGATATGTGTTTCTATGTTTTTCATCACACTTCACACTTGCACATCACTCTTCACACTTGCACAAGATTCATAAAGGATAAGTTGTTTGAAAGTGTGTTTGCATGCCTAGAAAAGAGATTATATCTCTTCAGCGCGGTACAGGTTGCTGTTCATGTACCTGTCGCGGCCCCAACAGTGGTTGGTTCCAGACTGCTTCACTGGTAAGGTATTACGGTTGCTGACATGCCTACACAGCGGTTCCTACCGCGATCTTCTATAGTAGGTCTCTGGCTGATTGCACCGTATCTAGTGCCATTGTCTGTCAAGAGGTCCTAACCGTGAAGTTCTCTAGAAGTGACACGCTGTGTTCACCGCGGTCTGGACAACTTGCCTGAACCGCGGTACACACAGCGGTACTAACGGGATTTTGCTGCCTAAGTTCAAAATGATATCATTTCGTCTAGGGCTTCATATAAATAGATCCTTTCATCTTCTTGGCATTTTTAGAGCTGTAGATTTCAGATTACTTGATATAGCTCAAGAGTGTCTTGCAAGAAAAGCCATCAAGATTCAATCTTTCTTGACCAAAACCCAAATACCTATATTTCATTCATGAATCAAACATCATCTAGCTTCATCTAGGGTGTGTTCTTGCATTGGTCTTCATCAATACACATGACTTGGTAAGTAGAACACCATCTCCATTCATTATTGTTTTCTTGCTTAACAAGATATCTTTTGTATGACTTGTTTTCATCAAGATTGGGTTTTTGTCTCCAATTTGAGATTTTTATATTGATTGGTGGGTTTTGTATTGTGATAGCTATTGCATCTAGGTTAGCATTTGTTTCAAATAGCTAAGTTATATGTATGTCATATAGCAATATGATATCTAAGATTTTTGATTTACTTATCCATGGCTAGATAAGATTTAAATGTGTTGGCCTAGCATTTATGCATTTAGAATATTCTTGATATTCACATTTGGTTGCATATCTCTTCTCTTGAGAGTTAAGTCTTGTATGTACTGTGGGCAGTGTACAAGCCAGAGCCTAAAATCAATATTAAAGGTCTGCGGATAGCAAGAACGGATTAGTAACCGATTGGGTGTGATAAGTTCAACCTAGGTTGTAATCATTTTTGCAAATAATGGATTTGAAGGTTCGATTGGCAATTAGGCCCATGAGTTTTTTACCCTATTGGGGTTTTCACACGTAAAACAAATCATTGTGTATTTCTTTTATAGTCCACACTTATCATTACAATGATTGTTTGTTTTAGAAGTTAGGGGTTTCTTTTAGATTAATATTGACTAACCAAAAGTATGGCGATTAATTTGGTTAAAACCTATTCACTTCCCCCGGTTAGTTTAGACACACATTTCCTTTGTGTATTTTCACAATTGAAATCACTCAAAATGATGTGCTCTGGTTAGTTTAGACACACATTTGTGTATTTTCACAATTGAAATCACACAAAATGATGCAAATCACATATGAAATGTATGGATTATGTACACTTCATGACGAACTAGAGATAGACATGTAAGTTCACAAATATTGTATTATAGTTCTTAATACATGAACAAAAACCTAGAAAATGCAATCCAATCAAATCAAACTTAGATCTTAGATTTTATTCTTGTAAACTAAAGCTTGAAACATAACATATTCATTAAGCACATGTTCACGGCTTTAGAATAAAAATAAAAAATTCTAGAATACAAAATATATTCAATCAAGTTTTTCTAGCAGATATTTAAAGCACATATTTACAAAAACAATCAATTAAAACTCAAATGCTCTAAATATAAAATTAAATGTGATACACCTAAAATATATTCAATTAAAATATCCTAGCACATGTAAAGGCTATAAACCATCATAATAAATTCAATTAATACCTAAATAGCCCTAGATTATAAGCTAGTCTCAATACAACAACCAAACATGTGAAGTTTTAGGTTTAACAAAACCTAAATCACATCTAAGTCTCTAATTAGACAAATCTAGCTTATAATTGAAGCTATGTCTTCAAACAACATTTGTTCAAGTCACATGCACAAATATAGTAATAAGACCCAAGGTATTTGAACATTTAAAAGATTAGAAAATCAAAAGATAAGCAAACACCTTGATGACTTGACTGCAAATGGCCATCTCCTCTTCTCTTGTGCACCTCTCACGTTCTTCGACTGTTCTCTGGCCTTCGAACTCCGAATTCGATTTCGTTTTTGGATTACGAACCGGGAATCTCTCACAGACATGGATGTCTATGAAACTTCAACCAAAACTTGGAATTCGACTCGATACATAAGGACGAAAACCATGTACGATAAACACACGGAAAGTTTCGTAAAATCTAACTAGGAACTCGAAAACACATGTATGAGTAACTGAAACGTATGGGACTCAATATGAAACAATATGAGAACATATTCAAGTCCAATACCAGTAAAACACAAATAAATAAACACAAAAACATACAAATATGTCATTTCCTAGAAATAGTCCTAAAACATGATATTTCCTAAAATTGTCAAAATAAATCTAATGCATGTGCATACAACAATAATGTGTGTACTCAAAAACCTAACAGCCTGCTCATTCTCAGTGTCATGTGAAGTTGTTTTCTCTCGTTGCCTTGATTGCATCATTAGAAGAGCAACAAATATATGTGAGCTGCATGACAATCTTGCTTCCTTGAACACTGAATTGCAAAATCTGATCCGATTAAAGGACGATGTGATCATGAAGATCAACCTTACCGAACAAAGACATATGAAGAGGACAAACCAAGTGCAAGGCTGGCTTCAAAGTGTCGAAGTTGTGATGGCTGAAATCGATCAACTGTTCAAAGCTCAATCTCAAGAAACTGAGAAATTATGTCTTGGAGGCTGTTGTTCCACCAACTGCAAGTCAAGCTACAAGTTTGGGAATAAGGTGGTAAAAATGTTGCAAGTTGTGGATTCTCTACAGAAAAAAGGCAGAGATTTCGGAGACAACGCAGCGAAGAGAATACCAGAAGATCCGATGGACAAATTGCCTATTGAGCGAACAAAAATAGGCCAGGACACCGTATTTGATAAACTTTGTAGATGCCTGAGAGAAGAACATGTGGTTGGAATTATTGGTCTCTATGGTACTGGTGGAGTTGGCAAAACTACCCTTTTAACCCAAATTGGCAAAACTACCCTTTTAACCCAAATCAACAACAAATTCTGCGATGAGCAGCTTGATTTTGATGTTGTGATTTGGAATGCGGTGTCTAAAAAGTTGAGGCTTGAGAAGATTCAAGAAAACATCGGGAAAAAGATTGGTCCTTGTGACCAACAATGGAAGAACCAAACTTTCCAAGAAAAAGCTCAAGACATCTTGAAGGTTTTGAGCCAGAAAAAGTTTGTTTTGTTATTGGATGACATATGGAATCATGTTGACTTAAGAGAAGTTGGGATCCCAAATACTACATCTACATCTAAGATTATCTTCACAACTCGTTTTGAAGAGGTGTGTTGTCAGATGCATGCTCATAAGTACTTTAGAGTAGTATATTTGGGACATGACGAGGCTTGGGAATTGTTTCAAAAGAATCTGCAACGAGTCATGCTTGATAGGAATCCCAATATTCTTGAACAAGCAAAAAAGTTGCGGAAGAGTGTGGTGGTCTGCCACTTGTGATCAAAACCATTGCTCAAGCCATGGCATGAAACAATACATATGAAGAGTAGGACTATGCAATTCAAGTTTTGAAAAGATCCACCCTATGAATATGCAGGTATGGATAAATTTTCAGATATGAAAATTTTTATCATCGTTTAAAGTTCAGTTATGATAGATTACGTGACAATAAAATTAAATCATGTTTTAAGTATTGTTGTTTATTTCCAGAGGATCGGATTATCTAATTTGGAAGAGAGACTTGATAGATTATTTGATTGGTGGGTGGTTTTTGGATGAATTTGAGGGGAGAGTAGAAATAAACCAAGAATATGATACTCCATCATCAATACTCTCCTCCGTGCATGTCTATTGGAAGAAGAGGGAAATGATTATGTCAAAATGTATGATGTAATCTGTGACATGGCTTTGTGGATAGCAACTGAACTTGAGAAGGAGAATGAAAATGTTTTTTATCCGTGCAAGCTGTGGAGGCTACAATGTGGGAAGGGGTAACGAGGATGTCATTGATGTATAATAAAATTAAGAATTTGTCGGAGGCTCCTGGATGTACTTCTCTCATAACTTTGTTTCTCAATAAAAAATTTATAAGAAAAATCCCCCGTGACTTCTTCCAATATATGTCTTCTCTTAGAGTTTTAAACCTTTCCGATAATAGATATTTAGAGGAATTACCTTTAGGAATTTCAAAATTGGTTCTAATAGAATATCTCAATCTTGGAAGAACTAGGATAAAAGAGACGTTGCCAAAGAGTTAAAGGCCATGGTAAATCTAAAATGTTTGATGTTAGAGGAATTATGATTCCAAGTCAAGTTATTTCTAATTTTTCAAGGTTTGACAATGCCCAACTACTGTTGGGAATACCCACCCGAAAACAGCGTTCTATTTGGTGATGGTAAATTTTTGGTAGACGAATTGCTTCACTTGGAACACTTAAGTGTGGTAAGCCTCACTATAACAAGTATAAATGCTCTCCAAAAGCTATTGAGTTCTCCCCCCAAGTTGCAAAGATGTACTTTAGATCTTGTTGATGATAATGCAAAGTCAATTGATACATTCTCTTTAGCGGATTTGGAGTATTTGAATGAGCTATCTTTACATTTTGATGATTTGGAAAGTTAAAAATTAACTGTGCATGGAACGCAGTACAAAAAATATTGGAATTTTAAGGTTTCAAGAATCGTCACATAGTTACCATCCAATGCAGGAAAGTGAGGGAGACGACACGGCTTATTTTTGCTACAAACCTCCAGGCTATTACATGCAATGGGTGCAATGAGCTGGAGAAGTAATCAGTAAGGGAATTTGGGTGAAGTTTCAGACATGATGGAAAATCTTAACCCATTTTTGAAACTGCAATCTCTTGACTTTTATGGTGCAGAAAAATTGAAGAGCATCTATTGGAAAGCATTGCTCTTCCCACAGCTTAAGGAAATTGACGTGACGGAGTGTCCAAACCTGAAGAAGCTTCCACTCGATTCCAACAGCACGAAAGAACGTAAAATTGTCATAAGTGGAAATGAAAGCTGGTGGAAAGAGCTACAATGGGAGCATCAAGCCACTGGAAATGCTTTTATTCCTTGTTTCAAACCCTTTCAAGCCCAGTATTAAGATTGATAATATAACACACCTAAACACATACATTCATTCCTTTTTAAAAAAAAAACATACATTCATTTGATACTCATTTAATTTATTTATTTTTTCAACAGTATATGTATATACATTTTTTATTTGTTTGTCTATATTCTATAGCAAGGACAAAACGAGACTCTTACCTTTTTTGTTCATACTCAGTTACTCTTACAGTATCACTAACAAGTAACAACAATAATCAATGTACAAAGCTAAGGGTTTCATATTGATTATAAAAATGATCTCTAACACTAATTTTCTGATTTTGTAGGAAATATAGGGTCAAATAAAAGGAATCACCGTAGCAAATGACCTCGAGAGGAAACCATTTTGTAATAAATAAATAAATTGCACATTTAATTCTTCTCATGTGTGAAAGCAGGGCAAGGGTGATGCCAAATTGCGAAGGAAAAGTTGAAAATATGTACAAAAACGACAAGCCAGAGAAAATCAAGCTTTGAGCTGTTTCCTTCAATGAAAACCTAATTGAAATACAAGCTGGACTCATGAGTGAAAACAGAGGAAGGCTCACTTTTTTGTTAGGAAATAATCAACAACTAATTAGTTATTATTATTATTATTATTATTATTATTATTAAAAAATGCAATTTCATTTGGTCCATTACTTTTTCTGATTTATCACTTTTTTACTGATCTTTACATTTTGAGTTCGTGTGGTCCGATATTGTGTTTTTTTTTTAAATTGTCAATTTGATTCCCGTATCAGTCAAACGTTATTCAATTTTAACAAAATCAATATCAATTTAGTCATTTGCTTCATGGGCATATAATTTTAAATAATTATTTATTTAAATATATGTTTAAAAAAATTAATGAAAGTTGAAATGACTCATATCTAGAGCCTAGAGGTGTCCACGGTTTGGTTAAACCGGCGGTTAAAAAACCGAAACCAAAATTGGAAAACCGGAATCGAAACCGAAACCGAAACCAGCGGTTACAAAACCGGTTCGGTTTCGGTTTAGGTTTAGCCTTTGGAAAAACCGCCCAAAAACGGCGGTTTAACCGCCGGTTTACATAAAAAACAAAAAAAAACAAAAAAAAAAACTGGCCAAAACTGCCCAAACCCAGCGGTTTAACCGTCGGTTTACATAAAAAAAAAACCGGCCAAAACCGTCGGTTAAACCATCCAAAACCGCCAAACCAGTGGTTAAAAACCGAACCAAAACCGAAATTTTCCGGTTCAGTTTCGGTTTAAGCTATCCACGGAACCGAAACCGGCCCGAACCGGAACCGTGGACACCTCTACTCATATCCACATCAATGAGATTTTGGTTGAGTACTTGAGTCTTTTATAATAATTCACCTGTAAGCATTTTAATAATATATGGCAGTATTAGAGAATAGAGAGCATACAAAATTGTTCTTCAATTTTCTTAAAATTATTAATTTTACTAAATGATTGGATCCATATAAATTATCTACTAATTTGACTAAACGAGTAAAGTATAACTAAATTATTTGGTGTCATTTTTGACTTTCAAGATTTGGAAATTAAGGAAGCCAGCCCCAGGTTCCTAATTTTATGGAGTGGTGCTATTGGCACACCCCCTATTGATCTATTTATGCCCCATTTTTTAAATTATAGAATATTCTTTTTTTTTTCCTTTATCAAAATTACTTAAAGAGACATACAATTTAGGAAAGAAATCTTCTACAAAGTAAATCTATTAAAATTTCATATTCCTTTTCCAAAAAAAAAAACCTAATAATCTGTTTCTTCTTCAAAAAAAAAATTAATTCTTAAACCCGTTATCTGTTTCTTCTTAAAAAAAAATTAATTCTTAAACTCTAAAATATGCTTCTTACATACATCTAAAATATTATGAAAGAGTTTGAGAACGATATTAAGAATATAGAAGAATTGTTTAAGAACGATATCAAACATCTTGAAGAATTGTCTGAGAATGACATAAAACAAGAATTGTCTGACAATGATATTAAGCATCTGGAAAAAATTCATTCTTTGGAAATAAGTTTGAAATTTATTTTTTCTTTAGAATGATATCAAGCTGTCGTTGTGTTGAAGTACCCTGTTATTTTTTATTTATTTTCGTTTCCATCATGAAATAAGAAGAAAAAAAAAACTAAAAAAAAAAGAAATAAGAAGAAAAAAATAAATCAATCAATGAAGGTGAGAGATATGTATGTAGATACAGAGATAAAAGATAGATAGATCATATATGGTATGTATTAAGTTTGAAAAATAAGTAAAATGGGTAGTTTTGGAAATAAACAAAAAAATTTAATAAAAACATTTAATTTTATTTAATTAAATCGAAATTTTAAAAAATAGGGGCATGAATAGATCAGTAGGGGGTGTGTCAATAGCACCACTCATTTTATGGGAGACTTTTTGTTACATTAATCGCTTTGTCCGGCAAGCTAGCCTCCAACTTTGACATTAGAAAAGGCAATTAATCAGTTATCATTTTGGTTCTTATATGTTTTCAAAATATCACTTTTTTAACCTTTTTTTTTTTGTCTTGTGGTATCTAAATTATCAAAAATACATCATTTTGATCTTTTTTATTAGGGATATTAAAATTTTAGTCCCTCTAATTAGCATTAATCTGAGTTTGATCCACTAGTTTTTAGGAATTACTAACTTTAGTATTTTTGTAACGGTTTAAGTTAAATGACAAAGTCAGAGGGCAAAATGACCTTGATGCCCTTGGGACCTATGAAACGACCCTTATGCCCTTCATGAAGTGGGTTGTTGGGCATGCTAAGCGCACTCCAGCCCAGATCCAATTGCACCCTGAAACAAGCCAACTTGGGCCACTAAACGCACCCCAAACATTGCTGAGCACACCCCACAGCATCAGCGTGACGTCACATCGTCTTCTTCAGCCAACTGACCCGTCGATCTGTGCATGCCTGACCCAGACCCTATTCTTGATCCGGTTGACCCAACATGAAACCAGACTGCTCTACATAGTTTTCGGCCTCTTTTCCGACAGTTTTATGCCCAGAACGACGGCCGATCCTTCTCCGGTTAGTTTTCCACCCATTCCAGCCTCTCACACACACATCTTCCATGGAATCACCAAACCCAAAAACCCATCCCACCACTAAAATCAACCAACCTGTCCGATTTTCTTCTTTTCCTTGACGAATCAAACCCAGACACTAAACAAATCCAATCAACACTAATAAAATCAAACAAAATTTTTCCAAAATTCTTCATACAAAAAAAAAAAAATTAAACCCATGATTCGGCCGTCAGTAATTGTTTATGTGTGGGTTTGACAGTACTGGTGTGGTACCTCTTGTTGAACACCAGTACTTCAAGTTTTTTTTTTATTAAATTTGTTTATTGTGAATCTTGAACGAGTGAGAGATTTGTGGTCTAGTGGTGTTGAACGAGTGAGAGAGACCGAGAGAGATGAAGGGATCTGGTGATGAAGGGAGTGTTTGGGGTGTTGGGGTTAATTTCTTATTTCGTAAAGTTTTGTGGTTATTGTTTAATTACTATTTTGGTAGATATATAATTATATAACTTTGTCAATGGTAATTATATAAATTTTCAAGGGCATTTGTGTCTTTTCATTTTTAAATTTCTGTTTTTAATATTTAATATTAATTATTTTAAAATATTTTTTAATTTTTAAAATTTTTACATTATGAAATACCATTTTTACCCTTGTTTATGAAAATCTTCTAGAAGCTTTCATCAAATTTCCCATATTGCCCTTGTTTACCTAACGGAAGTCAACGAAAATCTAATTGAATTGGACGGTAGGGACTGTAATATGTATTGTCAGAGAACTAGTGGACTAAAGTTAGTAATTCCTAAAAACTAGTGGACCAAACCCAGATTAACGCTAACTAGAGGGACTAAAATCTTAATATCCCTTTTTATTAATAAACCGTTAGTCAAATATCTAACAGTTTCAAATGTATTTTTTTGTCCTAGAAAATATCTTTTAAATAAAGGCCACATGTGCACACACAAAAAAAGATGAATAAAAAAATTGTAAGAACCTAAAAAAAATACTAAAAATCTATCTATTTCTTAGAAAAAAAATTAGAGAGGCTACTGTCTCTTCCAATGTGGAAGCAACCTCCACTAGTAATATTAGCGCATCTCCAATGTAAAAGTTGTTTGTAAGGGTGGACGTTTAATGAATCGGTTCATTTTTCAATAGAACCTATAAAGTTCGGTTTCTGAAAATTTGAACCGATCCAATAAAATTTACAAATGTCAACCGATCAAAAACCAACCAAATTGGACCAGTTCAATTTGATTCGGTTTTTCTGGTTTTGGTCCTACTGGGACAAATTCATAGGCTTTAATTATTACACATATTTTCATATTTTAATCATTTTGGGTATTCGACTAAATTAAATTATGGATTGGAACAAATAGAAAATACTAGTTTAAAATAATATTTAGCAAAAAAAAAAACAAAAACAAAATATGCTGTGACGCACTTTCATACTTTTATAGTTTTATAGACTGTTGAACATTAAATTAGGGTTTTTTTTATATATTAGTTGGATCTCGGTTCGGTTTTTCGGTTTGAGATAGCGAATTGGGAAAACAACCGATCCAATCGGTTTTCAAAAAAGTGAACCGAACTGAACCGGCCACTATATGAAAACCGAAAAAAAAAACCGATTGGATCGGTTCCGTTCACCGGTTCGGTTTGGTTTATTGGTGTTTTGCCCACCCCTAGTGGCTTGCATACCAATGATCATTGACATGGCAACAATTTCAAAAGATTTGCTTCATATGTGGTATATAAATAGACTTGATAGACAATCAACTCAAAATTTGGTCTTCAATGCTTCTGTCTAAAACATATTTTTTTAATGACGTGTCCATTTTTTTTCCTGTTTTATTTTTTATTTTTTATTTTATTTCATTACCAAAAATAGATGAAAATTTAATGTCGGTCTTAAATACTTGATGAGTCAACCGAAAAATAGTTGTGCAACAGACCGTCAGAAATTAGAAGGTCATGTTGACAATGTCTAATATTTTTTTGACACGTCAACTTGAGGTTGAATATGCATAGCTGCATTGGAGAAAGATTTATTAATAGAATGTCTATTAATCCTACATGATATCTTTTTTTTTTTTTCACAAGTCACTCTTAGAGCATTTCTAATGCAACAATATATTGTGAAAAAATTATATGCCAACTAGGACATATAGGCATTGTGTTCAAATATGTCTCTCCAATGCAATTGTTACTACTCAATGTCAAGTTGATGTAGCAAAAAAAAATAAAAGACATTGTCGAGTTGACTGTCAACTTTCAGATGTTCTGCTAGACAGCTATATTGTTGGCCAACTCAACATTTGGAGATAAATATAAAAAAAAAATTGTTATGAAAGTTGTTTAATTAAAAATAAAAATAAATAAAATAATAAGACATGTCATTAATAAATTAATATTTAAACAGAAGCATTAGAGATGGATTTTTTAATTGGCTCCTTATTAGGTAAACTTTTATGCCATATAGGAAGTAAGTCTCTTGATATTGTTGACATGTCAACAATTATTGAAATGCAAGCCCATTTGCATTGGAAATACTGTTACATTGGAGATGCTCTTAGGATGCCTCCTCCTTGAGAATTTTTGGACAAGTTGTGTCCTCTTAACTGACACCCTATATTCTGGCTAGGGCTACTTTCCTTGATTTTTTTAAAAAATAATTTTTATTAAGGGGAATTTTAAGAATAACCATAAAATATATGAAATTGTAAATTTATCAATACCCAAAAGTTTTATTGTTTTTTATGACAAATTTTCTAAATTTTGGCATAAATTCCCTTAATGAATTTTTGGTAAAAATAAAAAAGCAGTAAATATATATATATATATATATATATATATATATATATTTACAGGCAAACAGACCTCCATGGCTCCATTTGGCCTGTTGACTAAATGAGCTTGTTGAATAGCATAACAGAGTTCCATTTTACTAGAAGAGTTTCGGTTGTACTCATCAAATCATATCTTCTCTTCCTCAATCAGAGTGGCAGAGCCGTAGTTTTTTTCCTCTCTTAAATTGGTTCAAAATTTCTACTTAAATAATTAGATGGGTAATGTGTGCTCGATCTCACTGTCATGTGATGCCATTATATCACGCTGTCTAGATTGCACTGCTAGAAAAGCAACTTATATAAGTGAGCTGGAAGATAATGTTTTAGCATTACAAACTGTAATGCAAAAGTTGATTGAAGCAAGGCACGATGTGATGAGCAGAGTCATTGTTGCTGAACAACAACAGATGAAACGGCTAAATCAAGTGCAAGGGTGGCTCTTCAGGGTACAACATATGGAAACTAGAGTTGTTGACTTGATCATCAAAGACAGCTCACAAGAGATTGACAAATTGTGTTTTGGAGGCTTTTGTTCCAAGGATTGCAAGTCTAGCTACAAGTTTGGAAAGAAAGTGTCTAAAATGATAAAAGCTGTGATCACTTTAATGGCTGATGGAGCTAATTTCCAAGTTGTGGCTGAGATGGTACCAGAAGCTGCAGTGGATGGAATACCTCAAGAACCATTGCTTGTGGGTTTGCAATCGACACTCGATAAAGTTTGGAGATGCCTTGCTCAGGAAGAAGAAGATCAAGTGAGAATTATTGGCCTATATGGAATGGGTGGAGTTGGTTATTAACCCAAATCAACAATAAGTTCGTTGATACGCCAAACGATTTTGATATTGTTATTTGGGTTGTGGTGTCTAAAGATCTACAACTTGAAAAGATTCAAGAAAACATAGCACAAAGGATAGGTCTTTGTAACAAGTCGTGGAAGAATAAAAGCCTTCAAGAAAAAGCTAGAGATATCTTCAAGATTTTGCTCAAGAAGAAGTTTGTGTTATTGTTGGATGACATATGGGACAGGGTTGATTTAACCAAAATTGGTGTTCCTCTTGCGACCCCGAAAAATATTGCTTCCAAGGTAGTCTTCACAACTCGTTTTATTGATATTTGCGGCCTCATGGAATCTAACAGGAAGTTTAAAGTGAAGTGTTAGACAGATGAGGAAGCCTGGAAATTGTTTCAAAATAAGGTTGGAGAAGACACTCTTAATAGCCATCCTGATACTCTTGAGCTAGCCAAATCTGTGGCTCAAGAGTGTGGTGGTTTACCACTTGCTCTCATCACCATCGGTAGAGCCATGGCTTATAAGAAGACACCTGAAGAATGGCATTATGCAATTCAAGTCTTGAAGAGATCAGCTTCTGAATTTCCAGGTATGGGGAAAGAGGTGTATCCTCTTTTAAAGTTCAGTTACGATAGTTTGTCGGATGACAGAATTAGATCTTGTCTTTTATATTGTAGTTTGTTTCCGGAAGACCATAACATTTCAAAAAGTTGCCTGATAGATTGTTGGATTGGAGAGGGAATTTTGGATGAAAACGACAATAATCAAGTGCAAAATAAAGGCTACTACATCATTGGTGTTTTACTTCATGCATGTGTACTGGAAGAAGGCAGAGGGTCCGATTATGTTAAAATGCATGATGTAATTCGTGATATGGCTTTGTGGATAACATGTGAAATCGAAAAGGAGAATATTTGGATTCAAGCAGGGGATGGATTAACTGAAGCACCAAAGATTGGAAAGTGGGAAGGTGTGACAAGGGTTTCATTGATGGATAATGAAATTGAGGATCTGTTAGAGTTTTCTACATGCTCTCATCTCACTACTTTGTTTCTCCAAGCTAATCGTTTGATGACGATCAATGGTTACTTCTTCCAATTTATGCCTTCTCTCAAAGTTTTAAATCTTTCATCCAATTGTTTTCTAAATGAATTGTCTCCAGGAATTTCAAAATTGGTTTCTCTGCAATATCTAAATTTATCAGAGACTTCCATAAGAGAGCTGCCAAACGAGTTAAAGTCCTTGGTAAATCTCAAGTGTTTGAACTTGGAGCAAATGAGATATATTCGTGTAATTCCAAGACAACTCATTTCTTGTTTTTCGATGTTACAAGTATTGAGGATGTTCAATTATGATTCTCAAGATTACATAGCTCAGGACAGTGTTTTATTTGGTGGTTATGAATTCTTGGTGGAGGAATTGCTTTGTTTGAAATATATAAATGTGTTGACCATCACATTAAAAAGTTCTGATGCTCTTGGAAGATTTTTGAGCTGTAGTAAGTTACAAAGTTGTACTCAATCTCTGAGCCTTCAATCATTCTCTGATTCGAAGTCACTCAATGTTTTATCAATAGCAGATGTGAAGCATCTGCAGACGCTATATCTTAAGAGTGAATATTTGGAAGAGTTGAAGATTGGTGGCGCACAAGAAGTACAAAGCATACGAGATACTCATGGTTTCCGTAGCCTTCACACATTTCATGTATACTCTTGCGGAAAGTTGAGGGACTTGACATGGCTTGTTTTTGCTCAAAACCTCAAGTTCTTGTTCGTATCGAATTGCCTTCTTATGGAAGAAATAATCAGTGCTAGAGAAATAGGCCAAGTTTCAGAGATGATGAGAAATCTAAACCCATTTGGAAAACTCGAATTGCTTCAGTTGAAAGATCTACCACATTTGAGGAGTATTTATTGTAATGCTTTGCCCTTTCTGCTTCTCAAAGATATGAAAGTGCTCAAATGCCGGAATCTTAAGAAGCTTCCACTCGATTCTAACAGTACGAAGGAACGTAAAATTGTCATCGAAGGAGACGAAGACTGGTGGAAGGAGTTCCAGTGGGAGGATGAAGCCACTCAGAATGCTTTTCTGCCCTGTTTTAAGTCTCAGAGCAGTTCTTGAATATGATTTTTGGTGTGTGCTTTTCCTTATAATAATGTATCTCATTGACATCTTGTTATATTTTCTTTTCTTTTCTTTTCTTTTCTTTTCTTTTCTTTCAATTTGATGAAGATCAAGTTATGGGAGAATTGCATAAATCATGGTGTTGACAATAACTTGATTTATGCAATTTCATCAATCATATATGATGAAGACAATTGCCTGATTTGTGGGGTTTGATGATAGAGGCACATTTTTAGGATTCAAATTATGATTTTTATTTGTTTCCTTTTATTTGTTTTTTCTACTCCTATATAAGGGAGCTTTGTAGCCATTTGATGGCAGAGTTGATTTGATTAATAAAATTTCAGTTATGAAATATCTTGTGTTTGCTCTCTCGGTATTCATGTGAATCAACAAGTTAACAATGTGTTCATAGTCCTGAGTATTCCCGGAATCAACAGGACTTGATCACCCATACCCGCACTGCATCATTTTGGTGTTTCCTAAAAATATGCCTCCATCATCAAATCCCACAAATCAGACTATTGCCTTCATCATAGATGATTGATGAAATTGTATAAATCAAGTTGTTGTCAACACCATGATTTATGCAATTCTCTCATAACTTGATCTTCATCACAATTTATCTTGAAAGTGTTTTGTTTGATGTACAACATATTGTCTATAAAGGATCTTGATCAATCTTATTGGAGTGTTCTCATTTTCCTTATCTATACTATATTAAATGAGAAATTAGATCCTGCCGATGGTTCCAACAGTGCAAAGGATCGCAAAATTATCGCTGGGGAGAGAGGGGCGGGTGATTTTCCCCACACCCCACCCATTTATTCTGAGACTCATCAGGCATGTTTTCAAATCCGATACTTATTGGGCGTTTTGCAAATTCGAAACTCTTCGGAAATTTTTTTTTATCATCATCATCGACCTCCAATGGAGGTCGGTGATCTCAATTATGCCCGAAAAGTCGGCAAGACATGGTTCCATCAATTTAATCAAGTAATTCATACCCAAAAAGAAGAGCATGAAATTGGGTTTCCATGAGTAGTAGTTTGAAGGATTTTATTTTCAACCGGGAGTTGTGCATTAGCATTTATAGTAATAATTATAGGCCATTTTGGCTGAAGGATGTGTTGGCTTGTTGGCTTGTTGGCTTGTTGGCTAAGAGGAGAAATTAGTGAGCCTTCTGCAGCCATGATAAAGAAGCAGTGAGAAAGAAAGCAAGGTGCTTGATCGAGAAGTAAGCCAAGAATCAAAGAATAGGGCTTGTGGAAGTTAAAGGAGCTCTAATACCATATAGAAAACAATATACTGAGTGGTAATGGATGTTTATGTTTTAGACAACCCAAAAAAATTAGCTCAAAAATCAATCCAAATAACGTGGCAAGTGATTTGTCCATTCACCACATCATCTTATGATTTGTGTGGTGATGACAACTCACTTGACATCATTTGGGTTGAATTTTGGATTAATCTTTTGGGATATATAGTAGGGGTGTGCATTTTCGGTTTGGTTTGGATTGAAGCTCAATGTCAAACCAAACCAATGTGTTTCGGTTTGGCTATATTTCAACCCAAATCAAACCAAACCAATGTGATTTATCAAACCGATTCAAACCAAACCAAAAAAAGTCGGGTTGGTTTGGGTTGATTTATCGGTTTAGGTTTGAGCCCAAAAATTATTTTTTGTATTATTATAAAAAAATTATTTAAATATAGGTGTTATTTAATTATTTTAAAAATTAAAAATATTATATAATTAACATTAACAATAGCATATATAATAGCAGAAAAATAAAAAATAAAACTTATATTCCAACATGCATCGGAAGGGATGAGTAATTATATTTTATTTATTAAAAAATAGAATATATAAAAGAAAGAGGAGTGGTACAATACCAAACGGTTGACGAAAATGAATGAGAAAGAAAAAAAAAACTTATATATCAAAGAAATAAATAAGTATAAATAAAAGTTACAAAACTCCGGAAAATATGGATTTAACTTTTATTAAATATATGGGTTGATTTGGGTTATATGATTTTTATTTTTAGCAACCCAAACCGAACCAATCTTTGATGGTTTTGTTAAATGACAAACCGATTAATAACTTTTTTATATGTGAAACCGAATCAACCCATAAAGTTTGGGTTGGGTTAGGCGGGTTGGTTTGGTTTGGCGGTTTTTTGCACACCCCTAATATATAGTATTACTCTTTTTTTTTTGAACAGCAAAGAGTTTATTAGGCAGAAGCCAAGGAAGCCATTAAAGGCAAACATACAAAGCACATGACAGGGTAGAGCACCAGCTGCTTATACCACCACACAGCCAAAAAAGCAAAAAGAAACAACAACAACAACAAAGCGAGAAAAGGAAACAGGAAGCAACACCTGAACAAAACAGCAAACCCGACCCAAAACAGAGCTCAATGAATCTCCCAAATCAATTTATCTCCCTTCAAAGCTGACCCTTTTTTGGCTAGAGAGTCAGCAAAAGAGTTGCCGTCTCTGGAATTGAATATAACTCGGATGTTGCCAAGAACGTACAGCATGTTCCGAATATCAAAGATAGTGTCTACATGCTTCAAATTTCCAACGCCCTCCTTATTCACCCACGAAACGGCCACCTTATAGTCACTAACAATATCTATCTCCTTGCCTATCAAAACCTGAGATTGGCTGCACAAGGAGGCAGCTATGTGAATAGCCACAGGCTCCTCTATGTTGGAATCCAAAATCCCAATAAAACCAGAAAAAAGACCCCACACCTTACCCGTTTTGTCTCTCAGCACCTCACCTATTCCGGCGTGTCCTGGATTACCCCTTGAAGAACCATCTACGTTAAATTTGAGGGCTTCACCTGTAGGAGGAACCCACTCTGCAGGCTTTGAGGCCTTCACGTTTCAGCTCGGTACAGCTATCCATAATATCCAAGAGCATCATAGAAATGGGAAGCTTTGATCCCATCCTATGGTGCTTGAACCACCAAGCAACACGAAACTTCACCGTATCCACAGCCTGGGAGAAATCCATTGAAATGCCATTGAAAACCATCTTGTTTCGAGCCTCCCATATCGTCCAAGTCATTGTAAAAAACATAGTATTCCACCCACGCCTCACTTTAGTAGAAATACACAGACTAGACCACCCAATAAACCAACTCTTCAAAGAATCATTCATGCAACTCACTATCTCCCACCAATCCATACAACATTTCCACAGCTTCCAGGACCAGGGGCATAACAGAAAGAGATGATCAATTAATTCCTCACCTTCATTGCACATGGGATATAACAGTGAAGGAGTTGGACCATACCCAAATTCCTGTAAAACCTTTCTCACCATAACTCTTCCACGAAAGAGCTGCCATACGAAAATTTCTATCTTGGAAAAACAAATTCCTTGCCAAATAAGATTGAAATCAGCACAACCGTCAATCGATTGATCCTCCAAACAACTTCGGAAGGGTGTCACCGAAAACATGCCATCCGAACAGAAGGTCCAAACTAGAGTGTTTGGAACCGACTTACGAATGACAATGCAGTCCAGAATACTTATGAAAATCCCCCACTGACCCTTCTCCCAATCGAACAAAGGCCTGTGCAGAGGCACCTCCCAACACCACCTCGAATCTGACCACTTACCAAACTCCCTCACAACACCTTGCTTTTGGACTGCCAAAGCAAAAATTATGGGGCAAACATCCTTAAACAGAGAGGACTCCCCAACAGTAATGTCCTAGAAATTTCCTCTACAGCCATTGCCAATAATGACTTTCAAACCCTCCTTCAAAACTCTGCTAGCAGTAGACCCTTCAACGAATAGAGGCGCTATTGCCTTGACAAAAGGAGAAGCAGAGTTTGTTCCTGTCCAATCCTACTTGAGGTCTGAAGAATAGACACTATATCTAGCACAAATAACTCTTCTCCACAAAGAATTATTTTCTGAGCCAAACCACCAAACCCATTTGGAAAGAAGGCTTTTATTTTTGTCACCCATTCTACCGATACCCAACCAACCAAAACTCTTTTGCACACCTATTCCCATTTAACAGCGTGGAGTTTCTTCCTCTCCACTTCATCCCCCCAAAAAAAAGATCTTTGAACCTTTTCAATAGCAAGAGCCACCCCGACCGGAAGTTTAAAAACAGAAAAATAATAAGAAGGGATACTTGATAAAACTGACTTGATTAGAATCAGTCTACCTCCTTTGTTCAAGAATTTCCTTTTCCACGGACCCAATTTATTTTCAATGCGTTTCATGATAGGGTTCCAAAACTCCTTGCAACCCGACCTAGCTCCCAACGGCAAACCTAGGTACATTATTGGAAGGACTTCTTTTTTACAATGGAAGACTTCCGCCCACTCCACATCATCCGGAACATTGGATCCAATCTTAACCAAGCACGATTTGGAAAAATTAATTTTCAGGGCTAGATGCCAATTCGAAGCATCTGAGAATCCGTTTAGCATTTCAAAGATACTCTAAATTAGGCTTGAGAAAAAGGATTATGTCATCGGTGAATTGAAGGTGGGAAATGTGAACCATTTCCTGATCAAAAGTAGCACATTTTATTAGACCCATACCAACTGCCTTGTTTAGTAGGCAACTTAAGCCTTCCGCTACAATGTTGAACAAAAACGGTGAAAGAGGGTCGCCTTGACGGAGGCCGCGTTCCACACCAAATTGAGAGGTGGGGCTTCCGTTGACTAGTACCGAAAGCTTCGGAGTGGATATACAGTACTTCATCCATAGTCTCCATTTCTCCCCAAAACCCATATCCATCATCATAAAATCCAAGAAATCGTGATCCACACTATCGTACATCTTCTCGAAATCTAGCTTGACCACCAATCCTCATTCATTGTCCCTTTTCCACATGTGGATGATTTCATCCTCGAAACAAAACTATCTAAAATCTGACGATTCTCCACAAAAGCCATTTGCGATTCCCCGATCACTGAATTCATAACTCTCTTTAAACGATTAGCCAAGACCTTAGTTAACACCTTGTACATGGATCCCACCAAATTGATCAGTCTAAAATCCTTCAAAGACTCCGGCCTGCCACACTTCGGAATTAAGGCTATAAAGGTTTTATTCAGGTCTCCAACGATGGATCCATCAACATGAAAACCGTGAATAAATCTCATAAAATCGTCTTTAATTAACTTCCAATTGGCTTTGACAAAGTTGAGATTGAGGTCATCCGGGCCCAGGCGCCTTATTACCATCATACCCATTCATCGCTTCCCAAATCTCATTCTCAGCTAAAGATTTGCTCCAAAGAACATCTTTCGGCCTCCGAAAGTTTTTTCACCCCTAACCCAAGAATTAGCGGTCTTTGCCTAGGCATCTTCTTAAAATGATTCTTGAAGAAGTCGCAAATCCCCTTTTTAACACTACTCGGTTCCTAAACTCTATCATCATCAATCATAATGTCCCCAATGCAGTTAATAAGGAGGTGTTTGAAGTCTTAACAGACATGTTTTCAGACCATTTGTTTGGTTTTTGTTTTTTTTTTTCAGATCTGAAGTCTTAAAATCCTTACTAATTTTAACTCTTTTTTTTCAAAAATAGCCTCAAAATATTTATTATATTACAAAATAAAAAATTAATAAATTGAAAAAAGTGGAGGAGGTGGTAGCGACCTCCTTGAAGACAGAGGAGGACGGCGGCGTCCTCTTTGATAGTTGGAGGAGGTTGACGACATCCTCCTTAATGTTAGAGGAGGCCGTCGACATCATCTTTGATAGCTAGAGGAGGTTGACGACATCCTCCTTAATGTTAGAGGAGGCCGTCGGCATCATCTTTAATAGCTAAAGGAGGTCGTTGACCTCCTCCTTGTTCGACGACCTCCTCCATGATGACAGAGGTGGTCGATGGCCTCCTCTTTGAAGTTGGAGGAGGCCGTCCTACTTTGTTGAATCTGGAGATCGTCTTTAGTTTTTTTTTAACTTTAAAAATTAATTTTTTATTATGTCTGGTGCATCAAACTATTTTGCTCTATATATTTTATTATTATTTTTAATTAACTTTATTTTAAATATATCAAATTAATTCTTTCAAAAAAAAAATATCAAACTAACAATCGTTAAGGGTATATGTTTCTTTTGATTAGTTTTCAGATATAGATGTTCAGAGACCTTAAAAATAAAAAATAAATATGTTTTTTAAATTCAGAGTTCAAAAACTTTTCAGACTTTAGTAAAGTTCAGATCTGTTCATATTCTCGATGAAAAACAAACACCACCTAAATGTTGTTTATATTTTATATAATCACAATGGTCAAATATATACCGAAGATAGAATGCCTAAAATCATGTACATTACAATAATGAAAAACCAAATAAAAGGTATGCTGCTAAACTAGAGTTGACTATTGATTGCTCTTGATTTATGGATTGAATTGATCAAGGAGATTCTTTCCTATCAATAATCAAATGTAGTTTTGTTCAGACTCAGTCAGCAATAAATTGATTTATCAAAAAAAATTGTATGCATGAGTGGACTTTTAACATTTAATTCATTCTTGTAATTTCCTTTGCTAAAATTCTCACTAAATTCAACAATATGTACAAATAACAAGCTGCTGCACTCCTTAATACACACATTATTTCCTCAATCTTGTTCCCCTTTTCATTGAAATTTTACACAAACAAAATTATGGGTAACGCCTGCTCTTTTTCAGTGTCTTGTGATGCAGTTTTCTCTCGTTGCCTTGATTGCACCATTAGAAGAGCAACATATATATATATATATATATATATATATATATATATATATATATGTGAGCTGCAGGATAATTAATCTTGCTACCTTGAACACTGAATTGCAAAATCTGATCCGATTAAGGGACGGTGTGATTGTGAAGATCAACCTTGCTGAACACAAACATATGAAGCGAACAAACCAAGTGCAAGACTGGCTTCAAAGTGTGGAAGTTGTTGTTCCAAGAATTGCAAGTCAAGCTACAAGTTTGGGAAACAAGTGGGTGCCAAACTGCAAATTGTGGACTCTCTACAGAAAAAAAAAGGCAGAGATTTGGGAGACCACGTAGCCAAGAGAATACCGGAAGATCCGGTGGACAAATTGCCTATTGAGCCAACAATAATAGACCATCAAACTATATTTGATAAAGTTTAGCGATGCATCAGAGAAGAACAGGTTTGAATTATTGGCTTACCCTTTTAACCCAAATCAATAACAAACTATGCGATGAGCAGCTTGGTTTTGATGCTGTGATTTGGACTGTGGTGTCTAAAGAGTTGAAACTTGAGGAGATTCAAGAAGATATCGGGGAGAAGATTGGTCTATGTGACGTACAATGGAAGAACAAAACTCTCCGAGAAAAAGCTCAAGAGATATTGAAGGTTTTGAGCCGAAAAAAGGTTTGTTCTATTATTGGATGACATATGGGAGCGTGTTAGACTTGAAAGAAGGTGGTGTCCTAAATACTACATCTACATCTAAGGTAATCTTCACAACTCGTTTTGAAGGGTTTTGCTGTAAGATGCATGCTCATGAGTACTCGAGTAGAATGTTTGGGACATGATGAGGCTTGGGAATTGTTTCAAAAAAATCTCCAAGGAGTTGTGTTCGATTGTAATCCTGATATCATTGAACTAGCAAAAAAGGTTGCCGACGAGTGTGGTGGTCTACCACTTGTGATCAAAATCATTGCTCAAGCCACGGCATGTAACACTACATCTGAAGAGTTGGACTATGCAATTAAAGTTTTGAAAAGATCACCATCATGAATATGCAGGTACGGATATATTTTCAGATGTGAATGAAGTTTATCATCATTTAAAGTTCAATTATGATAGATTACTGTAACGCTAATATTAAATCTTGTTTCAAGTATTGTTGTTTATTTCCGGAGGATCATCCAATTTTAATGAGAGACGTGATAGATTGTTGGATTGGTGAGGGATTTTTGGATGAATTTGAGGGGAGAGTAGTAATAAACCAAGGATACTCTATCATCAACACTCTCCTCCGTACATGTTTATTGGAAGAAGAGGAAACTGATTATGTCAAAATGCATGATGTTATTCGTGATATGGTTTTGTGGATAGCATGTAAAGTTGAGGAGGGGAATGGAAATTTTATTGTTGATATCAGAGACGGCAATAAAAGAGTTGCCAAAAGAGTTTAAGGCTTTGGAAAACATCAAATGTTTGAACTTAGTGAATACATATTATCTTCATACAGTTCAATGGCAGCTGATATCTAACTTTCCAATGTTAAATGTTTTGAGAATGTTCAATTGTGATATTGTAAAATACGTATAACGGGACTAGAACTTTCATCATTAACGTGGAAGAGGAGATACATTATCATTTAGGGGCCGTTTGGTATACCGTCATCTTTACATGGGAATGAGAATCTCATAACATTCCCATGTTTGGTAGAAGGTTTGAGTTTTTTGTTTTCTGGGAAAGTGAATCCCATGGGAATCACATTACCCTCCAATAGGGTAATGTGATTCCCATCTCAATAGGTGGGTTTCAGATTACCCTCCATCTGATTCCCACCGTGGGACCCACCCTCATTAAAAAATTATTTTTATTTTATTTTCTTCTTCTCTGTTCTTCACGATGCTTCTGGAAATCAACACAAAAAATCCCCAATTTTTTTTCTTACACTTTCTCACTACCCAAACACCAAATTTTCAGATTTCAAAACCTAAATTTCATAATCTAAACAATACCCAACAACATCAAACACCATCACCAACACAAAAAAGGCATCAAACCCAGTTCATCGCCGCCTCGATGATGACGACGATGAGGAGGAGCGATGATGATGACGACTAGGAGGAGGAGCGATGATGATGACGACGATGACGATCAAGAATCTGGCTGGAGGCGGCGACGACGGCGACGAGGAGGAGGAGGAGGATGAGCTTCGATGATGACAATGACGCTCAAGAACCCGGGTGGAGGCGGCGACGAGGAGGAGGAGGAGGAGCTTCGATGATGACGACGACGACGACGCTCAAGAACCCGGCTGGAGGCGGCGACGACGACGACTTTGAGGAAGAAAGAGATGAGATGGACAATGAGATAAAGAAACCCAGATCTGTGTTTTTTAATTCACAATGAAATGGATATGGGTTTTTTTTTAACCAGATGCACTTTGAAATTTTTTATTTAATTTTTTAGCTTTTAATAATTAAAAAAAAAAATCAAATTCCCATGTAAAGCCAAACAATGATACTTGATATTCCCAGGAATCCGAAATAATATTCTCATACACAACCAAACACATGTATACAACTTTCCCAGGAATTATATTCCTGGGTTTCACTTTCCCAGGAATCACATTATTTTGATTACCCCTATATCAAATGGCCCCTTATATTAAAAGGTGATATGCAAAAATAATAATAAAATTTAAAACACAAAACTAAGCTCACGGACTGTTATACCAATTGAAATGAACCTTTAGATACAACTCACTACTCACCATTTAAAACTGGTATTGGTGAAAATGGCCCAAAATGTCACATTTTTAAACTTATTTTGCACCCAAGTGAGTGCTTTAATAAGTTATGTTTAACAGGCATCTATTATGGTGAACTACCAAAATTGCCCTTAAATAATCAGTTTTTTATTCTGTTCGTACTTCCATCTCCACGCTTTCCAACACTCAACTCAGTAACTCCTCTCTCTCTCTCTACAATAAACTTTTCTGAAAATTGATATCCCCTACAGCAAAAAGTTCAAGGCTGCCTACCATTTCTTCTTCAACTTAGAAAGAAGTCAACATTCTTCAGTACAATAAGGTAATATATATCTCTTAAATACTTCTTTTCTAGGCCTGAGTTTCTGAGTCTTGTAACACTTTATCCGTTCATTTTCATTTGTTCTCCGAGTCTTTTGTAAACCTGAAGCTGGTTGTTTGAATTTTGAATCTCCGAGTCTTTCTAAACTATGTCCTAGCATTTCTAAACACTGTCCGAGCCTTTGGAAGCTCTATCCAAGCCTTTCTAAACAGTCTGAGCCTTTCTAAACAGTCTGAGTCTTTGTAAGCTCTGTCCGAGCCTTTGTGAACTTATGTCCAGGTTGGTCAATGAAGCAGTTTTCGAGCCTTTTAAAGCTCTGTCTGAGCCTTTCTAAGCTCTATCCGAGTCCTTTTAAATCAGTGTCTGAGCCGTTGTGAAGTTGTGTCATGTCCAAGACTTTTAAAGTAGTCTCCGAGTCTTTTACATCAATGCCTGAGCCTTTTAAATTTCCTCACCGTGCTTTTGTAAATGTAATCCAAGCCTTTTGTATAAACCTTTTCCTGAGCCTTTTCTTATCATCTTATTCAGACATCTATGAAAATATTTTTTAGTCCTGACTGTTTAATAATGGTTTGTGATGATTAATTTGACAGCATAATGATGGGAGCAGTTACCCGACGGAAGTCAGAGATTTGTTAGATCCGATAACTAGGGAATGTATGTGTCAAAGAATATGATTTACGAAAATTGGTGGTAATCGTGCATACCATTGTGAAGTATGATGTAAACAAATTCAATGTTGATCTATAATCAATATCAATCGTTCCTGGCACTACATGTTGCACATTTATAAGAAATGACGATGATGTTCAATTTATGCTAGAGGAAGATAGGGTGATCCCTCAAGTATGTGTCAGTCTAACTAAGAGAACAGTTGGAGATGTGATAAGGAATGATATTCCTCCTCGTGAAAATACCCAATAATTTGGATCCTTTAGTGGTAGCAACCAAGTTTCACACAGATGAGTGCCACCGAAGGTGGGGAAAACATGTGTGTTGTCCTGCCGGTAGTGGTCGACCATGCAGATGTAGTTGAACCTCAATTCAACGATTACTTTGATTGTCGAATTGAGATGAATGATGAGCAGAACAATGAGATGTACAATGAGCAGAACACTGAACCGAATATTGAGCAGAACAATGACCCGAACCATGAACCGAACCATAAGGTGGATAATGAGGCAAATAATGATCAGGTAGATGATCTAGAATATATGAATGAAGAGTACAAATTCAAACATGTGGAAGACGTGTACAAGGAGTTAGTTTCACAGCACAAGATATGTCTGAGACTTCCGAGGTCCAGCATAATGTAACTGCATCTGATTCTGATAATACGACAACATGGGTTATTCTCGAAGAAGATTCATACTCGTTCGGTATTGGTAGAAGCAACACCTTAGTAGCGCAAGAACCTACAAGCATGGTTTATAAAGGTAAATTTTTTCCGAGTAAAAAGGATTTGAAGAGGCTAGTTCGCCTTTTTGCGTTGCGGGAGAACTTTGAATTATTTTTTTTTTGAACAGCATATTATAAAGGCCACAAAGGGCAAGAAGAAACAAAACAAGAGCAAACTAAGGCAAAGGCCAGGTACACCAAGCCAAAACAACACCAAAACAGCCCAAGGAGACAGCGGCAGAAGCCAAAGCAGAGAAGGAAAAAAACAACAAATACCAGGAAACAAAAACAGCAACAAAGAGCGACGCACACGGAGGACGCTAGACATCCCAATCCTCCACATCACCCGTCTTCGCAGAACCCCTCTTAGCCAGCATATCCGTAAAATTATTAGTAGCTCTTGGGTTAAACACTACCACCATATTCCCCATACCCTTCAACATACAACGAATGTCAAGAATTATATCAGTATGTTGCAAGCTACCAATGCCCTCGTTAGTGATCCACGTAACCGCGACTTTGGAGTCGCTAACCACTAGTGATTTTCCTTTCCCTTAAATCATCTCTAGAGAAGCAAAGACTACAAGCTTTATGGATGGCAAGAATCTCAGCAGAAATTGCATCTTGAATGCCTAAAAACAGAGAGAAAATACAAATTACTTTACCGCTCGAATCGCGTAAAACCCCTCCCATACCCGCTGGTCCAGGTGACCCTTTTGCCGACCCATCAACATTAAACTTGAAAGTGTCATGAGCTGGAGGGGTCCAATCTTCCAGCTTTGTAACTTTGATTTTTTTCCTGTCTACACAACACTCTTTCATGTTGAGCAAAATAGTGGTCAGGGGTTCACTAGATCCTTGTTTATGGTGTTTAAACCACCAGGCCACTCTGAATTTCACCAAGTCCAAACATTGAACAAGGCTGTGGTTTTTACCTTGAAAAGTCACCAGATTTCTTGTCTCCCAAATGGTCCAGACTACTGCAAAGAAAACAGTACCCCAAACTCTTTTGAATTTTAACTTCGGGCAGAGACCGTGCCAAGCACACAACCAACCATGTAAAGTACGTATTCAAACAGCTCCTAACCTTCCACCACTCCATAGCTCCTATCCAAACTTTCCAAGACCAGGGGCACACCAAGAAGAGATGGTCAATATTTTCAACAGCATTTCTACAGAAAGGACACTCCAAACCCCCTACCAGATTAACTCCAAGATGGTGAAGGACATTTTTAACAGGGATTCTTCCCCTAAACAACTGCCAAGTGAACATTTTGACCTTTGGTGGACAAATACCTTGCCATATAAAATCCTGGTGCCGATTCCTATCCACCTCCCTTGTTTCTAAACATTTTCGGAATGACTTGGCCGTAAACAAACCCCCTGTGTCGAAAGTCCAGACTAGAGAGTCAGAGACATACCTCCTCACAGAAATACAATCTAGAAAGTATTGGAATCGTCTACATTGGTCGATTTCCCAATCGAATAATTGTCTCCTGAGATGGATATCCCATCTCCAAACACCATCAATCCAACTGCCGAACTCTGACAAGACTCCATTCTTGTTAGAGGCTAACGCAAAGATCCTTGGGAAGGTTGTCTTTAGAGTCGAGTCCTCGCACAGAATGTTGTTCCAAAGTCTCACTTCTAGTACCATTACCAACCAGCACCTTTAGACCATTTTTCAACACTTGAGCCGCACTGGTCCCCTGTTCCAAGAGGCTACCCACTGCTTTGACAAAGAAAGATTTAGAGGCATTTGTCTTCCAATTCCAGCACATTTCATTCAAAGTGATTCTGTACTTGGCACATAAAACCTTTTTCCAGAGAGTGTCCTCTTCCATCCCAAACCTCCAAATCCACTTGGCCAATAAACTTTTATTTCTATCCATGATTCTGCCAATCCCTAAACCTCCCTCTTCTTTGGATTTACATGTCTGCTCCCAGCTAACTGTGTGTAACTTCCTTTTGCCAATGTCACCTCCCAAGAAGAAATCCCTCTGCTTTCTCTCTATAACCTGAGCTATCCCGCAAGGAATTTTGAAGACAGACATAAAGTAAAGTGGAACACTAGCTAGGACTGATTTAATAAGCACAAGTCTCCCACTTTTGTTCAAGAAGTTCCTTTTCCAAGAGTCAATCTACTCTCCAATCTCGTAACGATTGGTTTCTAAAAAGCCTTTGAGCAGGGTCTTCTACCTAAAGGCAGCCCCAAATAAGTGATCGGTAGTGAGCCACTCTTTCCCCTGAAAATCTTAGCCCAGCTCTCATTCCCCTTACCACCCTTGCCTATGCGTACCACACAAGATTTATGAAAATTCAAACTCAACCCGGAAGCAAGCTCAAAACATCTAAGAATCCTTCTCGCATTATGAAGATACTCCGGTCTAGGTTGTAGAAACAACATCGTATCATCCGCAAATTGTAGGTGGGAAATATGCACACTAGTTTCACCCAACACAGCACCTTTCAACAGATTTAAATCGTGAGCCTTGATGAATAGCCTATGGAGACCTTCAATAGCTATATTAAAGAGAAATGGTGACAAGGGGTCTCCTTGCCTTAGCCCCCTATCTAATCCAAATTGAGAGGTCGGACTTCCGTTAACCAAAACTGAAAAGGATGGTGACGAAATGCAATGACCAATCCAACGCCTCCAAATCAACCCGAATCCCATCTCCTCCATCATGGAGTCCAAAAAAGCGTGATCCACGCTATCATAAGCTTTTTCGAAATCCAACTTCACTAACAATCCTCCTTCTTTCTCCACCTTCCATTTGTGAATTATTTCCTCCGCAATTACAAACCCATCCATGATTTGTCTACCCGGAACAAACGCCATTTGAACCTCACCGATGATTGAATTCATCACACCCTTCAAGCGGTTCGCTAAAACCTTCGCAAGCAATTTATACATTGAGCCTACAAGGCTAATAAGTCTATAATCCTTCAAAGTCAATGGATTACCGCATTTTAAGATTAGAGCAATAAAAGTTTGGTTAAACTATTTCACTATAGCCCCATCTCTATGGAAATCTCTCAAGAAACTCATGAAATCAACCTCAATCATCTCCCACTTGGCCTTGATAAAGTTAAAATTCATCCCATCCGGCCCTGGGGCTTTATTTCCTTCACAAGAACACAAAGCCTCACATACTTCTTCTTTAGTGAACAAACTTTCCAGGCTTTCTTTTTCACTTAGAGAGAGCTTCAAACACCCTAAACCTGTTATGCTAGGCCGTTGCCACCTATCATTCTTGTAATGATTTTGGAAAAAATTCAGAATCCCTCTCCTCACGTCCACTGGTTTCGCCACCCTTGCCCCATCAATCACAATACCAGTAATCTGATTTCTAACTCTTCTTCCATTGGCAATGCTATGGAAGAACCTTGAGTTCTTATTGCCTTCCTGTAACCATCTAACCCGTGATTTCTAACGCCACATTTGATCATCTTGGCGCATCTTTTTCCAAAGACTTTCCAGCACTGACCACCTTTCTTTCCTCAACTGTTCTGACCAGCCCTCATTCGTTGCTTTATTGTCTATGTCCTTCAAGTTTTCTTGAAGTTGCTTTACCGAAACTGCCTTCTTTTTAGACTCGTTCAGCCAACCCTTAATCTTCCTCTTGACCGCTTTCAGCTTGGACGCCAGATTAGCACAATTCCACCCTGCCTTAACACATATTCTCCAACTATCTGCCACCTCTGTCATCAACTCTTTCTCCTCAAGCCAACCATTATAAAATCTAAAGGGGCAAGGTCCCCAATCCTCAATCATTTCCCGTAGTGTCACTACATTGTGATCTGAAAGGCTTCCTAACAAGCCCTTTTGACTCAACCTCGGGTACCACATCAAGAAAACGGGAGAAATAAGGAATCTGTCTAACCTTGCCCATGACGCTCTTTCTCTAAAATTAGTCCAGGTATAAGTGATTTCATGGAGCGGAATATCCACCACCTTTGCGCGAGAGATAAAAAGATTGAAATTCCGAGCTGACCCCATATTGCACTCGCCACCTTTTCTTTCCGACGGGTCCAAGACAGTGTTGAAGTCCCCTCCCAAGCACCACGGCATAGAAAAAAAGCGCGTAATATTCACAATGAAATCCCACAGCTCCTTACGCTCACTCTCCACATTAAGGGCATACACATTACAAAACACAACCTCCCTTTTCTGATTCAACAGCTCCCCAATTAGCACAACACATCTCTGATTTGAAATACAAGATTTTACCACAAAAGACCTCTCATTCCAGTAAGAAATTAGCCCACCCGCCTTCCCTATTGCATCCACACCAATACCTCTAGTAAGAATATCTCCATCCAGGGCGCGAATAACATTCTTATCGAAAACAGCAAGTTTAGTTTCTTGGATAAAACACACCGTAGGATTGTGCTCTCTGACTAAGTCCCTCACATACCTCATCTTCTCCTTCCTCCCTAAGCCTTTTGATTTCCATGAGATCCCTAACATGGAAAACACAAAGCCCCACGACACAGCCTGGTAGAAAACTACTGTTCTGACTCAATGAAACGGTGAGCATCCTGTTCTTCTTTTCTATATATAACCTCCAACATCTCTCGCTTATTCTCATTGAAGTCGAATCCTAACGCATTCCCCATTTCTACCACTTTAGCCACCTCCACGTCTATATTCCAGGATCCCTTTTCTACATCCTCATCATGAACATTTTGTCGCGGCTTCATCACACCCAAGGTCATTCATTTCTCAAGTTACCATAGCTACCTCAACTTCAAGATCCCAAGGAGTCTCATTTCCATTCGATTTCTCCTTCGACTTTGAACTTCTTGTCTGCATGGAGTGTTTGTTAGTCGAGGAACACCTCTTCCCCTCATATCTTGACTTAGCCAAACTGGAGCATTGTTCGCTAATCTCATCTCCTTTCTCAGCCTCAACAGCCAGGAATTTTAACCAAATCACCTTCATTGATCAGTCCCGACCCCGCCTCACAAATAGCTTCAAAGTCTCCAATGGGACTCTCTTCTGAGCCCCTGATCCCACCCTTGGTACTAATCAAATTTGTTGTCTCGACCCTCTTGTCGACCTGGAGCTCATCCTGATAACTAGATGGGATGCTGGATGGATTTTTCTCACTTGAAATCTGACCCATCTCCTGGTTGACTATCCTAATACAACCCAAGAGTTCTGGGCCTTCTTGGGCCTTTTCTACCAACTCGTCATCCCTAGCTATGTTAGAAGACTCTCCTCTCCACCTTTGAAAACCCTGAAGCCTAGCTTCTACCTCTTGGTCTGAAGAATCTGAAGTTGAATCCTCCGCTCTGATTCCTTTATCCTCATACTCTTTGTGCTTGTCAATTACTAATTTGCCCTACTTACAAAGATGCATCACCGGTTTGACTTTAGGTTTCCTAACCCAACTACCCTTCCCTTTTGCGAGCTGCTTTTTTGCCAAAATCCTCATATCCAGAATGTCCTTTCTCAGCTTAGAATGAGTGATGTTGACCACCACCTTTCCGTGCCTCTTCCAACCCATGCTACTTTCATGCTTTTTCTGAACCTCCAACCCACTTTTCGTTTGACTATCTTTTGTTGATAGCTGTCTATCCACTTGCTTTTCTAGTTTGTCACTCTCTTCAATGACTAAACTAAACTTCGAAGCTTGGTTCCCATCTAACCAGCTGCCTCTCATTCCCATATCAAGAGTAAAATTAGAATTAGAAACTGGGTCATCCTCATTCCTCATCTTCAAACCTAGTTGCCTAGAGATCCAGTTGCTATTCACCATCTCTGGATCTTCCTCAATCTGAACTGTGAAGTTAGCATTGTCAACTTGCACTTGAACCTAGCTACCACAGCACCATTGATAAGGCACTAATAATAGCACCCTGCCTCTATCCAAACGTCTCATGAAGAGTGTCTCCTCTGCAACCAATAAGGGCTCTCCTAATAATGATCCCAACTTTAAGAAAAATGATTTATTCCAGCAACTCAGAGGGATTCCCCTGTAGTTAATCCAGGTTAATTTAGATTTTGGAATAAAATAAGGGTTCCATGTCTCCATAGAGGTGAAACAATCCTCCCAAAAGAATTTATTATTCATAAAACCGGTCCTATCCAAGATAGAATCAAAACCCCACAAAATGAGGTTATCTCCTGCATAACAAGAAAAGAAAGAAAAGCCTCTAGATCTTAATCTTTCGTTCACTGTTTATACACTCGAAAACTCCTTCAATTTGCCGATAGCGCATTTCTCCAACCATGCTAAGTCCTTCATATTCTCATGCTAGGTCATTGTCAATATCTTCCTACCTCTCTCGTTCTCCCCTCCCTACTTCATGTGTTGTTGACCTTTCGTCACCTCTGCAAAAGAGCGGCCTCCCGGAAAGTTATCTAGCAATGGGTTGCTATTATACTTGCCATCATTCTCTTGAATGTCCACACCTCTAGCCTCCTTTTTGAAACCAGCCTCTTGCCTTGTGCTAGGGTCCCTGTCTAGGGGATTGAAATTCCGTTTTTTCCACTCGTATGAAGCCACTTTCGCCATGATCTCCTTGCCATAAACATGCATACGGTCTACTATTCTGGCGACCTTCGAAGCTTCTCCCAACATCTCGAAACGGATGAACGAATACCTGCTTCTTCTTGGTCTTTCCGTATAAGAGAGATAGCCTGTCTCGAACTCTCCCAAAAGGCTTAAAGATTCCCCACAGACCCTTCGAATCCACCTCTGGTCCTAGATTATCCACAACGACTAACACCAGCCTTTCTCTATAATCCCTCCAGCTACGTCGACTCCAAGATTCAGGCTCTCTCCCAAAGGATTCACCCCTCATATTCCATGAATGATCCTGGAAAAATCTTTTCCTACCTTCATGAACGAAGAAGGACCTTTTCTATCTAGCTACTGCTCCCATATGTCCAAAAAAGCAGAAGAACTTTGAATGAAAGGTGAAAAGGTCCAATAAGATAACGTTACATCTGGTTTGCATCATTGACAACTGTACGTGGAAATTAAGAGCGGTGAGGAGAGATAAAGGGACTTACTTCCAAGTCAGAAGTTTTGTCAACGAACACAGTTGTCCCTTGGAGGAGATTCACCGTCGCCACCGACAAGCTAGTGCAGTCATAATCGGAGAAGCCATTGCACCTAGACTTCAACAACATGATGGTCGTCTCATGTGTCCCAAGGACATAATCTTAGATATGAAAACAATGTATGGCATCCAAATCATGTACAGTAAGGCATATCAAGCCCTGCATTACGCATTGTCATTGACCTATGGAACGCATGAAGAAACTTTCTAATTGCTGCCATCTTTTGGTTACGTTCTGAAACAGTAAAATTCTAGCACAATCACTGACTTACAATGCGCAGACAATGGTAAATTTATCTACTTTTTCATGTCTTTAAGGCCCTCAATTAGAGGTTTCTAGGAGGTGTATGTATCATGTGATTGCAGTTAATGGTACCCATTTGAAGGGAAGATTCAGGGGTACAATGTTTTTTGCAACTGCACAAGATTGAAATGAACATGTGTATCCAATTGCTTTTGGGTACGGTGACTCAAAAAACAACCTTTCATGGGAGTGGTTTTTGGATTGCTTGAAGGGTGCCCTTAGTCATATAGATGATCTGGTTTTCATTTCCAATCGACATACAAGCATTGAATCAGGGATTTCTAAAATGTTCCCTTATGCAACTCATATCATATGTTACTGGCACTTTTTTGAAAATATTAAGAAGCGGTTTCATAGAAAGGATGTTGCTGACATAATGGACAATGCTGCTAGATTGTACAGTGAACTCTCTTATAACTGGCACATGGAGGAGTTACGTAACCTGCACAAGGGTGCTTTAAATTGTGTCATTGTTGCCAGTCCACACAAGTGATCCAGTGTACACTGTCCCCAAAGAAAGTACATGGTGATGATAAAAAATGTTGCAGAGTGCATAAACTCATACCTAAAATTTGCACTGCAACTGCCAATGTTGACACTGGCAAAGTTCATTCAGAATATGCTACTGTAGTGGTTTCACGATCATCATCGAGCTGCACAGTCCATGCTTCATCAATTGACTGACGCAGCACATCATGTGATCCTGAAACGTGTCAAGAAGTGAGGTTACATGACCGTAAATCCAGTTGATTGGAACATATTCTCCGTCAAACTGAATGGAAAGCAATGGACGGTTAACTTAGCCATGAAGACTTGCACATGCAAGAATTCCAAATGGACATTTTTCCATGTTCTCACGCACTCGCTGTGGCAAGGTACATGAGAAGTTACAGTTTACGCTTTATATTACCCAAACGTGAATCTCACTGTTTTCATTGTTATAGGGAGCGAAACTTGGATTTCACATCTCTGTGTGCGGACTACTACAAGAGAGAGACACTTATTGATGCATACTCGGTTCCTATTATGCATGTTGGCCATCTTTTTTCATGGGTAGTGGCGTCCGACATTGCAGCGCGGATGGTTATAAATCGAAAGTCGAAGAGACAATCAGGTCGCCCGATTGAGGGTCGACATGCCTAGTCTTCGGAGAAGACAACCACACTGTTGATGGTGATTTTTCGTCGTCACTAGCAACGAACTTGTATCAAGCGAAAATAAGAACAGATAAGTATAATACCACAAGAAAATAATAAATCAAGAGACACAAATACGTGGTAAAAACTCCCTTTAACTGGAGAAAAATCCACGGGTTGTTGCTTGAGCAACAAAGTCAAATCCACTATGAAAAACTCAATTACAAAGTATTTCTCTCTGATTTCTCCTGCTAATTCTCACGTCCCCCCCATTATGTTTCTTACAGGGGTATTTATACATGTTATTGCTAGGGTTTATGGTACTGCTAGGGTTTGGTGTTGTGATACCCGTATTTTGTGTGATTTCCTAGTTCTAATTGAAGTCTGTCTCTTTCTGGAGTTTATCATGTTTCCTGTTTTGACTGAGTCTGAATCTGCGTCGGATTCCTTGCCCTTTATTTGCGGAAAATCTGTTTGCCTTTCAGTTGAATTCTGATAGTCGTATCGTTGCTTATTGTGGAGTTGCTTGCTGCTGATTCTGTCCATATGTTTGTGAAGTACTCGTCTTCATTATCTGATCCCGAGCATGACCGAGTATGCCCGAGCCGATTTCTTCGTCTGTGGTCGGGTTGCTTTGCTCTTTGCCGAGTAAATTCCCTTGGGGAATTTCTGCCCTTTTACGCTTGACTTTTCTTGACTTTGCTTACGTGGCCCCTTACTGTAATGACGTGTCCTTAATGATGATTTTTACCTATAACACACACAATCATGTAGAAGATGTGGACAATCAAGACATAGTAGAAAGAGGTATTCTAACCCGCCTTTGATTAATGAAGGTCTGAGCATAATTGTTCCCGAGGAATACCGTCGCAAGTGTAGCATCTGTCATTCAATTGGACACAACAAACAAACGTGCCCTCACAAGGACTCTACCGTGGAACGAATGGAGCCGTTGATATTGATGTAATTTTAATTATTTAGAACTATATGACTTTTTTCATTTAAATCGTGTTATTTAAATGGGGTAGTTAATTTTCAGTTTAAATGGGCAAGTTACTTGTAATTGCAAACACTTTAACTTAAAAAAAAATTATAAATTTCATTACTCAAGAAGTTATGTACATCAACTACATAATAAAATGGGGTTTGGAGTTACAAAAAACCTCCACGGCCATCTTCTCCTAGATGGCGGCCATATCACCTTCCTACCAGTCGAACTTTCCCATGTTCGCCAGCAGAGACTTAGTCAGTCTCAAAGTATGGGCACCACAGTTACCCTTGCAATCCACCACATGAACAACCATTAGAAACCACAGTTATTAAACCAAACATGATAGAATAAGATCTTGAAACATTCATACCCTGTAGTCTGTTGGGGCACACGTGATGTAGACATAAGGCTCATCTAAGAGGGCTTATCCACCAAGTCGTAGGTATTATCATTCCTCCGTCTCTAATCATGAAACCGTACATGATGCAACATCGAGGGTAAAAACCACCTTAAGCATGTGACTTGGTTATTCATGGTGTGCCATGTGACTTCCTATCTGTACGGGTCTAACAGGTAGATCTTCCCGACTGTGTGGTGGACGATGGCCAGGATCCAATGTTGCACGGAATCAGAACTTGTAGGTGTTTTAACAAAGTATTATTAGTGTCAAATATATTTATTAAACACATTGAAACCATGTAAATTAAACACTCACCACGTCAACCTCGTGTCATGGACAGTTTCCTGACTGGAGCAATCCACATACATAGCTAAGGTCCTCAGCGGGCCACTGGTACTTCAGCACAGACCAACCCTTAGGGGTTTGCCCACAACCCCACGAGGCGTAATTCTCCCCCACTGAATATATAACCATGACTGTACAATATAAAAAATTTCCCTAAACGTTAGGTAAGAGATGTATGAAATTTAATAATGCACAAGCGAAAACCGTACAATATAAACACTTACATAGAACTGTGAATCCAATATGTTGAGCCTCTGACTATAGACAGTGGGGTATGCTACATAACGCTTCCGTAGAACCTGCAAGTACTCGTCCATGTGCTGACAATTTCAATATGGTAAATTGTTAGGATGCTACCATTAGTGAAACAAAATTATACAGACAGTTCAAGTAAGGAACATACAGTATCCTCCAACTCCACGAAGTTGGTTTGCAACCGCTGGAACCAAGTGACAGGAACTGGCATATGTAGATCAATATTACGTCTGCATAATTGTTGAAGAAGTTAGATAACCAAGTAATTTTACTTAGGTTTAAAGATACTAAAAAAAGATTGTAATATGTACGATTATACTTACAATTCCCCCGTCGTGTTCCTCTTATACGCCTGGTAAGCAGCAAGCTGGTTACCATCTACCAAATCCTTGGGCTTGAATACATGTGCTGATGGATGTGGTAGTGTCCTTGGCCTCTTCATCCGACAGGGGTTAGTGTATGGGCTCATCAGCTGCCACCCTAGCTTGTGAACCTGCTAGTGATGCTCAACGTGGGGTTGACTACGAACCCGAACCGCTAGGATGGACAGGAGGAGTACGATAGGAGGAGGAACAAGTGTCTCCGTGGATCATCCGGAGGGCTGCGATGGAGGAACTCTGTCCCCATAGATCGTCTGGAGGAGTGTGGTACAATCGGATGGACCGGAGGGGTGCACTGGGAGGAGGAACTCTGTCCCCATGGATTGCTTGGAGGGCTAAGCTGCGACTACGAGTGCGTTGTATGGTCCCTGAGGATGAACATGACGATCCACATGCTTGACCTGATACAGCTGCTATTATGGTAAACCCTCAGGAGGTACCTACTCCAATAGTGCATTCTATGTACCACCAAGCACTTGCTTCTCCTACTCTCGTTCTATCACATCAGGCTCCTACTGATCGGACACTCTCTCTACAGTACATTAGTTGCTCACGTCTGGTGTCTTGGTCTGTCCCCTCTTCATGACTAAATGTCCTGTCTCTGGCACTAAAGGCTCGGTCACTGAACGGTGGACCATCCCAATAAGACTGAGATGTCGAATCCTGAAGCTCCCGAATCAAGCCCAGCAACTCTGTATGTTGATATCTCAAAAGTCATCGAAATAGTCATACCGAGTTATTTTTCCCTCGTACCATTCTCCCACTGGAGTTTTAAGCAAATCCTTTAGCTGATTCTTCATCTGCATTTTCACATAAATAAAGCATATTAGTAAACCGTAAAAGGATCGGGTAGTTAAGTAAAAGGCTCTGGCACTATATAGAAAGTCTCGGAGATACAAAATTAACAAAACAACTGATTGTTAAAAAGGCTCGAAAAATAACTCATAAAGGCTCGGACATTGCAAGTAAAAAGGCTCGGATACAACTAACAAAGGCTCGAAGATCAAAAAGTTTAATGTTCATACAAAAAGCTCGGACAGTTCATGTAAAAGCTCGGAAACTGCTTTAAAAAAACTCGAAAACTACTTACAAAGCCTTAAAGATTCAAACAAAAAGCTCAGATTTCTACTTAAAAGGCTCAGACACTATATAGAAAGCCTCAGAGATACAACATTAACAAAACTGATTGTTAAAAAGTCTCAGAAATAACTCACAAAGGCTCAGATATTACAGTAAAAGGCTCATATACAACTAACAAAGGCTTGGAGATCAAAAAGTTTAATTTTCATACAAAAGGCTCAGGCAGTTCATGAAAAAGCTAGGAAACTGCTTAAAAAGGCTCGGAAACTACTTACAAATGGTCGGAGATTCAAATTTGTAAAACCTAATACAAAGGCTCGGAGATTCAAACAAAAAGCTCGGATTACTACTTAAAAGGTTGGGAAACCCAGATCTTCATCGTCTTCTATACAAAATTTTCAAAATAAAACCCTAATATAACCCAGAACCATACTCAGATCTATAAATCAAACCAAATCTACAAGTCTAAAAAACACCCAACATCAAACATGCGCATAAACTTATCAACAACAAAAACGACAACAAAATATAACTTTACTAACCACTATCAATTGCAGATGCTCGTCTGAACTGTCGAAAAAGTACTGTAATGCCACCGCTGGTTACTTCGCCGTCAAATTTTCAGCTGATATTTTCTCTCTCTAGTATGTCTCTCTATGTTTGAAAACGACAGAAAGTGACTTGGAAGGAGTATTTTGTCTAGTCACCTAAATTGGTGCCTTTTAAACATGAATTATCAATGTGGTGCTATTTGCTCAAGACCCACCCCAAAAAGTGCTATTTATTTTTTGAGCCCAAAAACTAATATGAGAGAAGCGAGTGGTCAAAAACTTATATACCAACAAGCTACAACTAATCTCATATTTAGTCAAAAATGCGTGGACACAATTAAGTGCTCGTTTGGTTGAGTTTTCTACTGCCTCAAAATGTCTACAAACGTCTATTTGAGTTTTTTTTAGAGTTTTGGTTTGGCTTTTAAGATTGTCTATTTTAAATTGAGTATAGACTAGTGGAGTTTAAACATCTGCTAGGCAAAATCTCATGGGATGTGTTTCTTTAAATTGACTTTTTTTTTATAAGAAAAAGTCTACCAACCGAACAACTATATGTTTTTTTTTTCTTTAAAAAACTCTATTTTTAATAGATCTACTTATAGTAGATCTTTTACCAATAGAGGTTTTTCAAAAACTCAATCAAACAAGCTCTAAATACATAATGTCACAAATAATATTTTTCTTGTTTCACTTTGTTGACCTGTAACCTCGAAGTTAACCTCTTCGTAACGTGAGCATTCTAGGAATGATCTCGACTAAAGGTAATGGGCCAGGGCTACTCATGGGCCCAAGACTCAGGCTCACGATTGGAGTTAAAATTATTGGACCCTGTTTCCTAGGGATTTTAAATGCCCTATTGGCCATTTTCTGTTATGGATTGGGCCTATCCCAGGCCTAGTTATGGGTCTTGCTCTATCTGACATCAACACAAAAAATTGAGTATAAATGTATAACACACCTAAATACATATAAGATGGTAAAACACTTTATATCCACATCACGAGGTCGTGGGATCAGATCTCTTATTTTTATTTGTTTGCTTATAGTTAGGTCATAATGCGACTCTTACCTTCTTTGTTCATACTCAGTTACTTTCATAGTCTCACTAACAAGTAACAACGATAATCAATGTACAAAGCTATAAAAATGATCTCTAACACGAATTTTCTGATTTTGTAGGAAATTTAGGTTCAAATAAAAGGAATCACCGTAGCAAATGACCTCGAGAGGAAGCCATTTTGTAATAAATAAATAAATTGCAGCTTTAATTCTTCTCATGTGTGAAAGCAGGGCAAGAGTGAGGCCAAATTGCCAATGAAAAGTTGAAAATATGTACAAAAGTGACACGCCTGAGAAAATCAAGCTATGAGCTGTTTCCTTTAATGAAAAGTTAAAAAGTTGAAAAGTTGAAAAGTTGAAATACAATACAAGCTGGACTCATGTGTGAAAGGTTGAAAACGGAGGATTGGGAAGGCTCACTTTTTTGATAGGAAATAATCAACAACTAATTACTTATTACTTTTTTAAATGCAATTTCATTTGTATCCCTTACTTTTCTTCCAATTTATCATTTTTTACTTGACTTTTCATTTTGAGTTCGTGTGGTCCGTAATTGTTGTGTTTTTTTTTAAACGTCCATATAATTCCTCTTATCAGTCAAACATTAGTCAACTTTTTAATGAAATCCATATTACTGTAGTTTAGTCATTTCCTTCATGGACATATAATTTTAAGTAATTATCTATTTAAATATATTTTTAAATTTTATGAAAGTTGAAATGACTCATATCCACATCAATGAGATTGGGTTAAAGAATTTTATAAGTCTCTTATAAATAATTCACCTGTAAACATTTTAGTAATATAAGGCAGTATTAGAGAATAAAGAGCTTACAAAATTGTTCTTCAATTTTTCAACTTTCAAGATTTGGAAATTAAGGAAGCCAGGCCTCCGGTCTCTAATGTTGAGACTTTTTGTTACATTAATCGCTTTGTCCGGCAACCTAGTCTCCAACTTTGATATTCAAAAAGGCAAGTTCTTATAACTTATAAGTTTTCCAAATATCACTTTTTTACCTTTTTTATTTTTCGGGTCGTGTGGTATTTAAATTATCAAAAATACATCATTTTGATCTTTTTATTAATAGGGTTTTTAGTAAAAATGCCCTATTTTAGGGGCTTAATAGCAAATCTACTCTAAAATCTAATTCAATTGCAAAACTACCATATTCTTCCCAAAATGCCCTCACTTATCACTCACCATATTTATTATCCTTTTTATTACTTTTACCAACCATTTACCAACCAACTTATCAAACAAATAAACTAAATACTATCTAATAATTTTCCTACACTACAACCAATTTTTATGCACTACAACACTTTGTTTCTCATACATTTGTTTTTCAATTTTAGGTTTTAAAAACATTGGAGGATATCATATTAAAGTAATTTGAAGGTATGTATTGCATTTTAAAATTATATTTTCAACCTCATAAGTTTTATTTTGAGAGTTCTGAAATATTTTCGAATTTTTTATGTTTCCATTTTTTATCTTTCAAGGCTTGAAAAAAGGTTCGGGACGGGGTTACCCGATATCGGGTCACCCCTTAAAACCTCGGGACATGGTGACTCGATGTCGGGTCACCCCGTCCCGAGGCTTTTTTCCATAGATGATACATCATCCTCAACATCATCCTCACTATCACAACCGTCCACATCAGGTGATACATATTGGAGTTGATCCATACCTGTCCAATATGGTTTCTTTGATTCATCATCAGAGGGGCCAAGAACTTTATATATAGTAAGCTGAAATTTTATAAAAAGTAATAATTAGAACTCAAGAAAAAAAAACTAACAAATAAAAATCATTTTAACATAACCAACAATATTCGGTACTTACGTTTTTAAACTTAAATATGTTTTTTAAAATGTCTACATATTCGGGAGTTTCCGTGCATCGCCAATTCAAAATTCTTAGGGTGACATTGTTCACCCTAACGGCATATCCAATTGTGGCCCATTTTGGTATTGCTTCAATTCCCCACACCTGATAATGATAAAAAAAAATGTAAGATTCATCAATAATCACACATCATGTTGTCTATAAAGATTTTAATTAAACTTATCAATTATCACACATCACCTGAAAAGCTGTCAAAAACCTATAAACGTTGTACCTTTCCACTTTACGTTTCACTAGAGCATGGGAGTCGCGAAACTCTCGTATCTTCGAAGACAATGTGGTGTCCGTGGACTATGCAAAGGATTTGGTGAAGTTTAGAGCTGGTTGGTGGTTCAAGCATCATGGCAGGGGGTCCATGGAACCTATCACTACTATTCTGCTCAATTTAAGTGAAATTTGTGTGGACAAAGGGAAGGCTAAACAGCACCAGAAGGAACTATGATGCCCTCCAAGTGTACATGGGCTCAAGTTCAATGTGGATGGATCCGCTAGAGGTAAACCGGGGCCATCGGGCATTGGTGGTGTGCTTCGAAATTCTGAAGGTAAAATTTGTTGTCTTTTTTCTTATCATGTGGGGATTGAAGAATCAAATACGACTGAAATTATGGCCATACATAGAGCGCTTGAACTATGTGCCTCCAGATCAATCTTGTTAGACAAAGACATTATTATTGTCAGCGACTCTATGGTAGCGGTCTCCTGGGTGAACAAGTCAGATGATTTCGGAAGTCTCAAGCATGCTAAGCTCATTTACGACATTAGAGGTCTCCTGAAAGTGCTAAGAAGGACCTCGGTGGTTTACAATCCCAGGCACACAAACTCATTTGCTGATGATCTCACCAAAAAGGGTTCGCAGAATTTAGGTGATAGGCATGTTTGGGGCGACCTGTAGCGGTGCTTTTGTTTTTTTCTCCTCTGTTTTAGGCCCCAACCTTTTCTCAGGATCATTTTGTTTGGGGTTCTTTCCTTTTTTTCTAGTCTGTTGTTGCTGTTTTTTCGTGTTTCCTCTTCCCAGCCATTCGGCTGATGAATAAACTTTTGTTGTTAAAAAAAAAAACTAGAGCATTAACCCCCTCATTGAACTTATACTTGAACCTATCATCACGGCCAACAAGACAACTAGCAAGGGAGTTAAATGTCCTTGCGTATATGAATGACCCTCACGGAAACTTATTAAAAGCATCTAAATCATCCACTAACTCCAATGCCCAATAGAGGATACCATTCCTATCGTCCTTGACAACCAACGTCATCTCCAATAAAAGTATTAAAGTCAACTTAACCATATCTTCATCACTATTGTTATTATTAGGAATAAGGTTTCTAAACCAATCAATAACCATTTTAACACTGACTTTACTTTCTTAGAAGTAGGATCGACAGAGTCTACTATTCTTTGGATAGAAAAGATTCGATGTGTATTCAGAGTATTCTCCAAAGGCTAGCCCAGTAACTAAACAAAACTCCACTGGGTTGAACCGTATCACCCAGTTGCCAACATGATACCACAAATTAGATGAATTTTCTTCGTCATTCTTAACATGACACTCCCTAAGCAAGATATGGTGACAAAATTGGCCAGACAACACCATATCACTCACATCCAAAAAATGACCGAAACACATCGCTTTAAACATATCGAGTTGTTTTGGTGAGAGACACGATTTAATAAGTCTTATACTATCCAATTACAATACCTAGAAACTCAATATGGAAAACGATCGCATTCCTTGATCTTAAGTGACTCAAGTAATTTCTGTCCACCCATATGTATACACCTAAACACATTCCATAATACATTCATATATGAACTAAGGTAAAAATAACTGAAAAAAATAAAAGTCAATACAATTAACAGTGATTTACATGGACTGTATATAGAGTTTGATATGCAAATGTACTATACTAGTGACTTTTAAAGTGCATTATATATCAGTACTCTATCAATGTTATAATATGCAATAAAGATTTAATATTGCATCAAACATCTGACTTTCCCAACAAAACATTAATGATATCAAAAGGTAGTAGAAAAGACAGAATATTTGAATAAAGATACTCAAATCACTAGCAGACTATTATTCAAGAAACAAGGAAATATGTAAGACAAGACATATATAACTGATCAAACAAGCAAGACAAGACTTACCTCAAAACAGGGGATTTCAACTTTTACAAAATCAGCCAAGTCATTCTAATACCAACTGATCTTTCTAATTCATATCAATCCAAATTGTTTGTGTGGTAAAACAAATAAACCAATCAATCAAACACGAGATCCAATTGTACTTCAAGTTTTGGTAGGCAAGTAAAAACAAAAGAATAAATCTCACTATTTATACTCTAAAATTACTGTGTTTGATGTCGATCCTACTTCAATTTTTCAATTAATTTTTATCCAATCATACTTCAAGTTTTGGTAGACAAGTAAAAAAAGAATGTGAGAGACATGTGCATACCATGTGTAAAGCCTTATATTCTGCCAGCACTCAAAAATTTCACAAGAACATGAATCAAAAAAATTTTAGATTAATTATGATATGTTTTTTAGGTAAATTTTTGTGATATTTAAAATCAATTAAAAGATTTACAAGTACATGAATCAAAATTTCACATTAGACTTCAAAAATTGAAAACCCTAAAATCAATTTCAATTCAAAAACATAAACTTATATGTTAGGTTTCAAAACTCAATATACCTTAAATGATGTATGGCAATGTCAAAACGAGACGGCTGAGACGAAATGAGAAGACGGTCGGCAACGACGTCGGCGTCCTATTGACTTTTTGACGGAAACGATGACATCAATACTCGCCGACGAAGAAGTTATTGATCCTCGTTCCTGTTGCTAGTTGGCAAAGTCAACGGCATGCGGCTAGAGGGATGGACAACTCGACGCCGAAGTCGGTGACGCTAGCTAGAACTCGACGGCAACTCGACGGTGAACAAGACTATAAGTGAAATTCGATCGGGATAGGGTGGCTTGGGGAAAGGTAGGCATGAGGGTTTGGGATGGTTAGGGCAATCAGTGAAATTGGAATTTTTTTTTAAAACAAGGGTAACAATGTCATTTCAGGGTAGTTTTACAATTGAATTAGATTTTAGGGAAAATTTGCAATTACGCACCTAAAATAGGGTATTTTTGCTAAAAACCCTTATTAATAAACCATAAGTCAAATATCTAACAGTTTCAAATGTATTTTTCAATTTTTTGTCCAAAAAAATATCTTTTAAATAAGGGCCACATGTGCACAAAAAAAAAGATGAATAAATTTAAAAAAAAAACCTAAAAAAATACGAAAAATCTATCTATTTCTAAGAAAAGAATATTTTTGGGAATCTGCTGCCTCTTCCATTGTGAGGCAGCCTCCACTAGTAATATTAGGGATGCCTCCTCCTTGAGAATTTTTGGACAAGTTGTGACCTCTTAACGATTACCCTATATTCTAGCTAGGACTACTCTCCTCGTATTTTTTTAGTAATTTTTATTAAGGGGTATTTTAAGAATAACCATAAAAATATATGAAATTTTAAATCTATCAGTACCCAGAAATTTTATTGTTTTTTTTTTTGTCAAATTTTCCAAATTTTGGAATAAATTCCCTAATGCTATAATATGTGGATTTTACCACATGTGTAATACATACAAGTATTACCCATTTACATCACACAAATATCTTCATTTTGCACCGCCTACATCTCTCCCTGATTTGCTTTGCATATGACCGCCTCTCATGATCTCATCATCCATTCAAGGCAAGTGGTCAATATATGAGTCTATGTATATAAATGATCATTTTTCATTTGGAAAGAGTTGTACTACTGATGTTCTCTCATATCAATATAAATGCTCTCTCTCTCGTCTCTCATCTCTCATTTCTCTAACCTGATCTCAGTTTCCTTTTACTTATTTTCATTGTTCTTCATCAATCATTCTATTTATTTACAACACATTATCAGCACGAATATAGATTAGGACTTCCAGAAAAAGTTATCGAGTGTTTTTAAGCTTTGGTTTCGAAATTTCGATCGAGTACAAAAATTTCAAAGTGCTCGAATCACTTTTCAGAGGATACCATTGTGTTCCTCTCGGAAATACGATTCCGACGCCACTGACCGCGTCTCAAACAGAGCTCTAACGAACTCTCTAAGTCCGGTCAAAGTCCAGTCAACACCCATTATTTCCAGTTTTTCCAACAGCTTTCCAAGGTTGAAGACAACACTGTAGCGCCATGTTAGCGCGCATGGCATGCCACGTCAGCGTACATATCATGCCATGTCAGTGCCCTATCATGCCACGTCAGTGACACGTCAGCATAAGTCAGTGCCATGTCAGCATGCGTCAGCGCCACGTCAACATTAGGCGCCACGTCAGCAATGAACTGCCACGTCATCAGTGACGTCAGTGCCACTTCAGCATGCTGTTTTCGCCCGTTTTCAGCCGAGTCGGACTTGTTTTCAGCTATTTCGACCGTTCCGGACGCAACCGTGCCATCAGTTTTAGCTAATTCCGCTTGTAAGTATTGCTTTGACTTATTTAAGCTTTATTAACTCCGTTTTCAGACGTGATGGAATATTTAAAAGTTGGAGATTTGGATCCAGTATTATATACATGGTTGATGCAATATTCAGAGAAATATTAAGAGAAATATACACATCTAGTCGGATGTTGTAAGCATCATAAAAATAATCTAAGATCCTAATGTATAATGAAATGAGAATAATATTTTATCCATTTCATACACATTCAGAAGGATGCTCTGAATATCATAAAAAGGATTTAAAATCTCAACGGATAAGATGGCTTATGCCGTCAAACAGAAATTATATGTAATAATTCTAGATTTATTTTTATGCACATCGTAGGTGATCTCATGGCCCTGTAAGGTGATCTTATGGCCCTAAAACCATTTATTTTTATGCACATCGCAGGTGATCTCATGGCCCAGTAAGGTGATCTTATGACCCCGAAACCATTTATTTTTATGTAATATATGAGACTGACTTATGTTGTGTCTCTGGACTGGCTTATGATGTGTCTAAGGTGTTCTCATGACCCTGAAATTGTTTATTTTTATGCAACATATCAAACTGTGTTATACCCCTGATAGAACATGGAGATCTGGATCCAGTGTTATATACATGCCATATTGTAAGGTTTTGAAAACCGATGAGAACATGGAGTTCTGGTTCCAGTGTTATATAAATGAATGTCATACTTCATTATTTAGAACCTGAGGTTTCAAACACGTTCATAATATGAAGTTATCTCATATATATCAAGTGATATATTTACATATCATTTATTTGAAAGAATGAGCTATACACATCCAGCAGGATGCTGTGATTATCATAAAAGAGATTTAAGATCCTAAAGTATCATTCAATTAAAAAAAAGTCTACACATCCAGTAGGATGTTGTGAGTATCTTGAAAGGATTTAAGATCCTAATATCACGTGTAATGAGATTGTAAAGGATATTTTATCCATTTTATACTTGCTCATGAAGGAGCAGTATCAAGAGAGTAAATTTGGATATATTTATATTCATGAGATATCAAAATATACCCAGGAGTGGATGTTTGTGAATGACAAGAGGCAAGGTTTATAGAATAAACCTATTGAAAAGATTATTATCATTTCAGTGAGATATAAAATGGTATTACACATAATGTCCATAAAATTCTCAGAAGGGAAATATATGTCTTGCTTAGAGTGTAATGACTCATACAATTCTGCGCAGTCAAATATATTTTATGAATTTGATTTTGATCTGAGCAAATATTAATATTGTATCACGTCCAACGGATCTGATAGAAAGCTCTGGAAGAGCCATGATAGAAAGCTCTGGAAGAGCCATGATATTGTTATCAAACAATATTAAATCATGTATCAGTGATACTTGATATTATTCAAGCAGAACATAAAAGAATATGCTAAGTTCAATAATATATAAAGTTAATACCATATCAGATCCAGCAGATCTGATCAAAGGCTCTAAAAGAGCCACGATATTATTACCAGATGGTATTAAATTGTGTATCGATGATACTTTATATCATTCAAGTTTCAAAGATATAAGGAGGAATGGATATTATATTGAAACTATGAGTAATGAGAATGTTTAATATATATGCATTACTCCTCATGATTCAGGCCAGAAACTTATTATAGAAAAGCTGCGTGCTTTATTATCTGGATTATAAAACACTATTATAAAGAGTGTAGATGTTTATGCAGTTATGAATCATGAATCAAAAGTTCCCAGATCCGAAAATGTTTGTGTTTTGGCGTGACCGTATTGGTCACACAGGATCTATAATGATGAGTATAATCATTGAAAATAGTCATGGATATCTATTAAAGAACCAGAAGATTCTTTATTCAGTGAGTACTTATGTACTGCATGTTCACAGGGGAAACTAACAGTAAACCATATTATTCTAAAAGTTGGTTTTGAATTCTCATCATTCTTACAAAGAATTCAAGGAGATATATGTGGATATATTCATCCACTAAATGATCCATTTCATTATTATATGGTTCTAATTGATGCATCTACGAGATGATCATATGTTTGTTTATTATCAAACATCTTCATATTACTTACACTTGTTATCAGTTTTCCAGATATAATCATAATCATAATCAAAATGGATCAAGAGAATCACTTATCAAATATCTCCAGATTATTATACTAATTAATTTCCAAATGGAAAGTTTCTCAAGAAGGGAAAAGTAAATGTAAAGTTACTTACATACAAAATAGAGATACCAGTTCGGTTCTATATATATATATATATGTGTGTGTGTGTCTCATTTCAATCTTCGTATCTCTCAAATACGAAAGATAATTGATCATCGGATGATTATTAATCTGTTACCTGGTATATTAAGTGTAACAAGATTTTATCAGTTGCTATCTCATAAACCCCGGCCGGGTAATTGTTCTTGAAGAACGATCAGAGAAAAAGGCAATAAATAAATCATCTGATACATATCATAAGTTTATAAACCTTTTAAAAGGTATTGTTTTTGGGATCCCAAGAGTAAACAAAACTCGAGTTATGAATAAATCCACTTTCTCTAAATCAACTCTATAAGAGTCTGATATATCTAAAAGAGACACAAGTCTATGAAATGACTAAATCCATTGAAATAGAAGAAATCTCATTAGAGATACAAGAATATAGAAATGAAGAGAAATTCCATAGATCATACGGAGTTTATGAAATGACTAAATCCATTGAAATGGAAGAAATCTCAATAGAGATGCAAGAATATAGAAATTGAGAGAAATTCTATAGATCATACGGAGTTTATGAAATGACTAAATCCATTGAAATGGAAGAAATCTCAATAGAGATACAAAAGTATAGAAATTGAGAAAATTTCTATAAGTCATATAAGAGAAATGTGGAATCATAAGGAAACAATCATTAATAATGTATTTTTATACACAGTAGCGCTACTGAAATTATAAAAGATAATTATGATATTCATAATATCAATGATTGTAGATAAAAGGCATGATTGACCTAGATGGAAGAAGCAATTCAAGAAGAATTGACTTCATAAGCCAGACATAAAGTATTTGGACCAATAGAGATACAAAAGTATAGAAATTGAGAAAATTTCTATAAGTCATATAAGAGAAATATGGAATCATAAGGAAACAATCATTAATAATGTATTTTTATACACAATAGCGCTACTGAAATTATAAAAGATAATTATGATATTCATAATATCAATAATTGTAGATAAAAGGCATGATTGACCTAGATGGAAGAAGCAATTCAAGAAGAATTGACTTCATAAGCTAGACATAAAGTATTTGGACCAATAGTACTCCAGACACCTGAAGATGTCAAACTAGTTGGATACTAATGGGTCTCTATACGGAAACGTAATGAGAAAAACGAGATCGTGAGATATGAGGCACGACTCATAGTGCGAGGTTTCTTACAGAAACTTGGTATTCACTGTTGATGAATACTATTACGTTGTTGATAAATTTGGTTGCCTTTAAAGGCTTGAAATACGTCTTCTAGACGTAGTAATCATTCATATATATATGATTCACTCAATGCAGAAATTTATAAATCCTGAAGGATTCAAAATGCTAGAAGCATGTAAATCGTGATCTCGTAATTTGTATTTGATGAACATACAAAAATCCTTATATAGATTAAAACAATATGAACGGATGTGGTATAACCATCTCAGTTAATATCTGATAAAGATAAGGATATAATAATCATATTATATACTCATGTGTCCTCAAAGAGAAATGAGAAAGAATATATTGTCTCGACCTGAAGATCGAGCATAGATCAAATGGAATGCTTGTCCATCAATCAAAATATGTTGAAAAGATCCTGAAAAGATTCCATATGGATATTACTCCATAAAACAAGTCTTTGCTCATACTCCCCCAATCCTTTATGATGTTATTGTATTTCATGAAATTAACATCAGTGTGCTTCAGTTCAGCAATCTAGAAGATTGCTTCAAAAGAACTTTATCAGGGGGAGCGTCCCATCTGGGGGAGCATCCCATCTGGGGGAGCATATCAAATGAAGTATATTAATTATTTGGGATATATGTGCATTGTACTCTTTTTCCTTTCAATCAGGTTTTTATCCCACTGGGTTTTCGTGATAAGGTTTTAATGAGGCAATTCTTTAAGCACACCCAAAAATTATTTGATCTATAAAGATCATCATAAATATTATATTTATTTAGTTGATCATCGTATATATGTTATCTTGATCCAAATATCATTGTAAATATTACTTTGATCTTGCTAATCATCGTATATATGTTACATTGATCCAAAAGATCATTATAAATATTACTTTGATCCGACAAATCAATGAATATCTTTGTTCAGGTTTTTATCCCACTGGGTTTTCTCTAGTAAAGTATAAATGTGAGAAATGTTTTGAAGAAAACAAATAAATCTGGACATATGTACACTATACTCTTTTTCCCTTCGATCAGGTTTTATCCCACTGGGTTTTCCTGACAAGGTTTTTAACGAGATAGTTTTTAATGTTCAACCCCACTAGATCCAGAGAGATCATTGTATACATTTTCTAAGATTTTGTCCCATTGGGTTTTTCTTAGACTATTAATGCAAGTGGTATAAATCCAAGGGGGAGTGTTATAATATGTGAATTTTACCACATGTGTAATACATACAAGTATTACCCATTTACATCATACAAATATCTTCATTTTCCACCGCCTACATCTCTCCCTGATTTGCTTTGCATATGACCTCCTCTCATGATCTCATCATCCATTCAAGGCAAGTGGTCAATATATGAGTCTATGTATATAAGTGATCATTTTTCATTTGAAAAGAGTTGTACTACTGATGTTCTCTCATATCAATATAAATGCTCTCTCTCTCTCTCGTCTCTCATCTCTCATCTCTCTAACCTGATCTCAGTTTCCTTTTACTTATTTTCATTGTTCTTCATCCATCATTCTATTTATTTACAACACCTAATGAATTTTTTGTAAAAATAAATAAATAAAAAAGCAGTAAATATATGTTTTTTTTACGGACAAACAGACCTCCATTGGGCCTGTTGACTAAATGAGCTTGTTGACTTACATAACAGAGCTCAATTTTACTAGAAGAGTTTCATCAAATCATATCTTCTCTTCTTCAATCAGAGCGGCAGGGCTGTATTTTTTTCCTCACTTAAATTGGTTCAGAATTTCTACTTAAATAATTAGATGGGTAATGTGTAATGTATTTCTATTAAAATATCACATTCTTTTTCCATAAAAAAAAAATCAGTAATCTATTTCTTCAAAAAAAAAAAAATTAACTCCGAAGCCCTAAAATCTGCTTCTTACACATATATTGAATATTATGGAAGAGTTTGAGAACGATATCAAGAATATGGAAGAATTGTCTAAGAACGATATCAAACATCTGGAAGAATTGGTTGAGAATGACATAAAGCAAGAATTGTCTAACAATGATAGTAAGCATCTGGAAACAATTCATTCTCTGGAAATAAGTTTGAAGTTTATTTTTTCTTTAGAATGATATCAAGTTGTCGTTGTGTTGAAGTATCCTGTTATTTTTTATTTTTTTTCTTTTCTACCATGAAATAAGAAGAAGAAGAAAAACTAAAAAAAAGAAATAAGAAGAAAAAAAATAAAGCAATCAATGAAGATAAGAGAGATGTATACAGATACAGAGAACAAAGATAGAGAGATCATATATGGTATGTATTAAGTTTGGAAAACAAGTAATATGGGTAGTTTTGGAAATAAACCAAAAAATTTAATAAAAACATTTAATTTTATTTAATTAAATCAAAATTTAAAAAGTTGAGTAAGAATAGATTAGTAGGGGGTTTGCCAATAGCACCACTCATTTTATTATTTATTCTATCGTGTGAAAGCACACAAAAAGAGTAGTAATTTATTTATTTTTAAACATCTTACTCAAAGTTATAAGATTTATATATAGGATCAATTAAAAATAATCCTTTCTATATTTTTTATATAATAATTCTTTCTATATTAATTCATGCAAAAAAAGACATATAATGACCCATAAATTGACTATTAAATAATGTTTTTGGCAAACTCAATTAGAGCTCCATAAATTTTCCAGGAAAGTAAGCGAAAATTTCATCTAACATCGTGGCTGGCTGACAACTTTGACAGTCAAATTACAAATAATTAATGTACAAGTGATTACAATCTCCACTGATGCGCAAGAGGTCCACTAATGGATTTTCTTTTCTTTTCCTTTTAAGTTCATCCTTCAATTCTTAAATTTATTTTTTTAGTTTTTATTTATTTATTTTTTGTTTTAATTCAGTTTTAAAAAAATTATCTTCAGTTTTTCCCATCTTTTTTTAATATTATGTTTTAATTATGTTTCAATTTATTTAAAAAAAATATCTGTTTCAATTTATTTAAAAAAAATTCTGTTTCTAATTTTTTTAATATTTTGTTTCAATTTTTTTTTTTTTGCATTTCTTTTAAATTCTATTTTTTTAGATGCTTTATATTATTAGTTTTTTAAAAAAAATTTAATATATTTTTTACTGGTCAATAAAAGTCTAAGGGGAAATAGACTTTTAATTGATTTTGTATTGGTTGACCGTCAAATATTTAGTCAAAGGACTGAAATGATATATTTGTAATTATATAAAGACCAGTTTGATGAAAAATATAAATATAAGTAAAAATCTAACATTTCTGATTGCATAAGTACTAAACCGTAAAAACCCTAAAATTTAATAAACAAACAAGTACTCCAAATGAGCTTGTTGACTTGCACATAACTTTTTTTTTAACAGCATTTTATTAAAAGCCACAAAGGCCAACAACCGAAAAGCAACAGAACTAGGACAAAAACCAGGCTAACAAATGCAACTAGGCAACCAAGCAAAACAAAGCGAGGCCAAAGCACAATGAAGAAGGCAAAGAAAGCAAGAAAACAAAGCAAACAACAGTCACATTCTGCCCAGAAACATCAGCAGACCCCCTACAGCTAAGGCCAACAAGGCTGAGAACAAAGATACAAACGAAGCCTAGCACCCGGTCCGAGCAGGGACCCAAAAAGCTAATACAGAAGCACGAAAAACTTGAGCAGGCCCAAACACTAAACAACCAGAAAACTGGAAAGCTCATCACCCCATAGCATTGTGTTTGAGCACCAACCTTCTAACCAAATCCCGAAACCTATTATCGTTCATCTCCTTCCTCTTAGCTATAATTTCTAACAACTCATTATTTCTACCATAGAAGTTGAACCCCATGGCCATACCTTTTTCAAGCACCTTCACGACTTCATCCTCAAGATTCCACGCCACCTTGTTAATAAGCTCAAAATTCTGCTGCTTCATTTTCTCACTAGCCCCGGAACTCCTCAGAAGCATACTGTGCCCTTTCATCAAACCCATGATTTTCCTCTCTCTTCTCTTTTTCGAGACACCTTGAGAAACCACACTACTGGGCACCTCCAAGCTTGCGTCTAATCCTACTCGATTCTCCACCCCACCTTTAACACTACTTACTTCATGAACATTACAAACACCTAGACCCAATCCATTAGAAGTCTCAACTGATACTACATCAGGAACATAAAACTAGACTTCGCTCTGATTCCTGGAAATATCTTTATCCCTCCCTTTAGGCCCAAAGCCATATAGCCCAGTACTTCCAAAAGAGCATCTATGCCCACCTTCCCTTTGTTCTCTCTACTAAACCCAATATAGAACAATCACCCTTTAGAGCATCTCCGACCCATACTGTACAATTATGTCTCCAAGAAATTTTAGAGTATGGGTTGCTCTCACCATACTCTAAAATGTTATCTCCAAGAAACATTTTTAGAGTTTCCTAACTTGATACTCTAAATTTAGAGAACCACATCTCATTCTCTGAGTTCAGTTTTCAATATTTTTTATTCTATTTATATCCTTTTACATTTTCCATTAAATTCAATTAATGTATAATAAATTTTAATTTATATATTTTATTAACATAAAAATTATACAATTAGAAAAATCTCATCTAGATCTTTAAAATGAGTCCAATATTGAATATTAATGAATAGTTTTTTTATTTACCATACTTTATCATTTGTTCTTCATGTTATTATTTTGTTATAATTTTCTCTAAAAAAATTATTTTATGTTATAAAAAATCTATTATTACATAAAAACTCAATTTCGAACTAAATTTTTATGAATCAAAACAAACTTGGTGGTGAAGTGGACGGTGAAGTAAGTGTGATTGGGAGTTGTGTATTAGCATTTATATGGTAATAAGACCATTTTGGCTAAATGGTGTGTTGTTTTGTTGCCTAAGAAAAGAAATTACTGAGCCTTCTACAGCCATGGTGATTAAAGAAGCAGCGACAAAGAAACCAAGATTATCAATAAGTAGGCCGAGGATCAAAATAAGGCATTTGAAAGCTAAAGAAGCTTTGATACCATATAGAAAACAATATACTGTGTGGTAATGGATGTATATTTTTATTACTAAATGTTGTTTATATTTACATAATCACAATGGTCTAATATATACCGGTTAGAATGCCTAACTCACAGCTCTTGGAACACCACAATAGAATGATGTTGCGGAGAGGAGAAATAGTACTCTGATGGAAATGGTAAGATTTATGATTAGTTTCTCATCATTACCAAATTTCTTTTGAGGATATGAACTACAAACGACGGCCTACATTTTGAATGTAGTCCCATTCAAATCTATTTCTTTGACTTATCTAGAGTTGTGGAATAATCATAAAGCTAGTTTGTGACATTTTCACATATGGGGGTGTCCAGTACATGTACTGTAGAACAGAACTGGAAAGCTGGACCATAAGTCTATGGTATGCTTGTTTGTAGGTTATTCCAAGGAGACTAGATGTGGATACTTCTATAGTCCTGAGGAGAACAAAGTATTTGTATCGACAAATGCAACGTTTCTTGAGGATAACTATATGAGTAATCATAAATCTCAAAGCAAAATTGTATTAAATGAGATAGAGTCTGGTACTACCAGTGCTCAATCAACAAGAGTTGTTGATCCATTAACATCTGATAGTCAGATGATTCCTAGTTAGGATACACTACCACCTAGACGTAGTGGGAGAGTTGTGCGACAACCTGAACGCTATTTGGGTATTGGAGAGGGACGAGACGTCATATCTAATGATAGTGTGGATGATCAATTGACATTCAAGAATGCAATGGAATATTTTGACAAAGAGGAATGGCTTAAAGCCATGAATCTTGAGATGGAGTCCATGTACTTCAACTCAGTCTGGGAACTTGTAGACTTACCGGATAGATAAAACCCATAAGGTGTAAGTGGATCTACAAAACAAAAAGATTAGTAGACGGGAAGGTAGACACCATTTAGGCAAGGCTAGTGGCATAGGGTTATACCCAAAAGGAGCGAGTCGATTATGAAGAGACCTTCTCGCTAGTAGCCATGTTTAAGTCTATTAGGATTCTCTTATCCATTACTGCCTATTTCGAATACGAAATTTGGCGAATGGACGTCAAGATTGCATTTTTAAATGGCAATCTTGATAAGAGCATCTACATGATGCAACCGGGGGGATTCGTGTCTCCAGATCAAGAGTCAAAGGTTTGCAAGTTACAAAGGTCCATTTATGGACTAAAGCAAGCATCTAGATCTTGAAACATTAGGTTTGATAATGCTATCAAAACATACAGTTCGAGCAAAACATTGATGAGCCTTGTGTCTACAAGCGCATCATTGATAAGAAAGTAGTTTTCTTAGTCCTATATTTAGATGATATCATACTCATTGGGAATGACGTAAGGGTATTCTACTCGAGTTATGTTCTAAGGATCCAATTAATTAGGGATCGTAAGAACAAGCTCTTAGCATTGTCTCAGGTATTGTATATTGACAAGATACTTGTGCAATTTTCGATGCAGAATTCCAAGAAAGGTAATTTACCTTCTAGACATGGAGTTCACTTGTCTAAGGAAAAGTGCCCTAGGACATCTCAAGAAGTTGAGGATATAAGACATGTTCCTTATACGTCTACAGTAGGCAGTCTTATGTATGATATATTATGCACGAGACTTGACATCTGTTTCACAGTGGGAGTAGCCAGTATGTTTCAGTCCAACCCATGATTGGATTATTAGGTTGTTGTAAAGGCCATTCTCAAGTATCTTTGAATAACGAGAAACTACATGCTAGTATATTCTGGGCAGGATTTTGATCCCGTTAGAGTATACAGATTCTGATTTTCTGTCAGACAGGGATTCTAGGAAATTCACGTCTGGATCTGTTTTCACCCTAGGTGGTGGAGCTATAGTGTGGAGGAGTGTTAAGCAATCATGTATTGCTGACTCCACAATGGAAGCCGAATATGTAGCAGCTAAGGAGGCTGTCTGGTTCCGTAAGTTCTTGACTGATTTGGAAGTTATTCCAGATCTAGATAAGCCAATCACACTTGATTGTAATAACAGTGGTGTTGTGGCTAATTACAAAGAACCAAGAAGCCACAAGAGAGGGAAACATATAGAGAGGAAATATCATCTCATTAGGGAGATAGTGCATAGAGGGGATGTGACTGTGACCAAGATAGCGTCGTTGGACAATCATGCTGATCCATTTACAAAGACCTTGATGGCTAAAGTGTTTGAAGGTCACCTAGAGGGTCTAGGATTATGAGATATGTCTGACCTGCTTTAGTGCAAGCGGGAGATTGTTGGGATTTATGCTCTAAAGCTTGTAATTTGTAAATGTGAATGAAACATTAATAAAAGAAGTAGTTTATTCATTCTATAAATCTATCGCATATATTTATATCATATGTAATAGACATCCAAGATTGCCAAATGTAATCTCTAACTGAGTATATAAATGTCATATGCAGAGGAATTCAGTTTGAGATGAGCAATATAAAGAGTTCGTAGATAGCCAATGGATCGAGCCACGATAACACTAGATTTTGGGTCCCCCTTCCTATGGTTATTGCTCGATTCTCGGGTAAAATTGAGTGTTTATTGGCTCGATGAGTTGTTTTGCAAATTTTTAGATAGCGGGGGGCCTTTTTGACGAAGAACGAAGAAGATGGGGCTTAAAGAGCAAAATTGGAAGCTGGAACTAGAAAGAAGCTATGTCGCGGTCGAAGTGCCATCTTGGCCTGCCGCGACACAAGTGGGGACAGAAACTCTCATGGGGAAAGTTTCATGAATATCGCGTGAAGAAAAACGAGCGAAACTGATTGAAGAAGTGTCGCGGTCCAACTGTCGTTCTGGAAGACCGCGACATAGTTAGAGACCACAATTCTTGCGCCTAATGTGTTGCTGCTACTGTCGTTGATTTCTCTAGCGAAAAGACCTATCAAGCATCGTCGCGGTTGAATTGTCGTCTTGCAAGACCGCGACAGTCAAAACCACGACCGTCTGTCAGCTCGATTTTCAAGATTGATTTTTGCCCTTTTTGGAATTCATTTAAATACCTCTGTTTGTTCAGTGACCTAATCATCAGCCACACAGAGAATATCCACCCAGCAGCCTTTCATACTCTCTCTTACATACATCACCCATCCATCATTAGAGATTGGAATCAAGAAAAGGGAACTCAATAGTCAAGAAGCAGTTAATGACAAACCTTGGTTTCTTCTTTAAATCTTCTATGTTTTTTTTCACTCCTTTGATGTGTAACTAATCTTCTAACTTATGGAATTAATGTAACCAATTGAAAAACTCTTTGTAACCCAGGAGTCTAATATTTTTAATTCAATGCATCATTAGTCTTTTTTATTCAAATACTTGCTCTAGGTCTTGCTCATATTCAGTTGTGACATCAATGAATGTGTGTTTAAGGATTAGTTTATACATGAGGTTGAGGACTAAGTGTGGGTGACCATCCCATTTAGGCCTTCCCGCAAGCTTGATAATTAAGAGAATTTTCATATGCATGACCATGCTATGTTTAATTTGGCTTAGAGTTTTAATTAAAGGTTGGTTCTAACTATTGCTCATTACATGACCATGTGTAAGTAGTGGGAAGGATTAAGAGCTTCATGGTCCATCAAAACAAGCCCTAATAATCGGATTGAAAAGCTTAATGAGACTTGAGGATTGCATTAATAAGTTTAATTAGGTTGCATTAATTCCCTAGCGTTTTTCTCCATATTAATTTCTTTGTGTGTGCTTTGTGATAGTTAGTTTATTACTACTTACAAATTAGATCATCAATTGATTTTCTTCCAAAAACAAGCATTATGTCATTTAAATTTCATGCACTTAAATTAGTTTTCAACTACATTAACTAGTTTTTAACCAATTGAATCACCGATCCCAGTGAATGAACTTTCTTTAAATTGAGTAGAGATAAAATACTGCATCAATTTTGGCACCGCTGCCGGGGATTGGCGTAGATTGGTTAGTTGAATCTAGTTAATTTAGTTTAGGTAGTGTGAGTCATTTATTTTATTAGATTAGTTTACTTTAGTTTAGTTTCTTTTTACTTCGTTGGTATTTGTGCTTTTGGTGTTTCTGGGCCACAAGTGCATGCACGGTCACCGTTCGCTTAGAGGAAATTTGTTCACGATTACCGACAACATAAATCGTGTAGGCTGACTTACTAGAAGATTCGAAGGTTTAGATATCTTTGTTGATTTGGAGGGAACCTCTATTCCAGAAATAGCCGAGCAAGAAGAGCATATGAGCCCGCCGGGGTCACTAACACATGAGGTCGACGAAGGCATACTAGTTATGAGAGAGTCGGGACAACTAGTGATTGAGAGTCAACCATCACCAATTGTGTTGAATGTGGCGGCTAGGAGTTATGAGTTGAAGGGACTCCATGTGGCTATGATTCCATCTTTCAATGGCCTCCCAAATGAAGATTGTTAGCAATTCATGAAGGACTACCAATCCATCTTGGAAGTTTTTTCGATAGGCCGACTCATAGAGGAACAGTTAAAGATGTTTTAGATACTGCATGAAGGATAGAGCCAAGGTGTGGTTCATTTCGTTGAAGCCGGGTTTTTGAGTTCATGGGATGAGGTGTGCCAAGTTTTCTTCAGTAGATTCATCCCAGCCGCAAAGACAAGGAAATTCGGATCCACATTGCAAATTTCACTGAGAGGGATAATGAACCCTTCCATGACGCATGGGGTAGATATAGAATGTTTTTGGAACAATACCCCCCTGATTTGATATCCGAAGAGTACAAGGTCCGTACCTTTTGTGATGGATTGACAGAATTCACACAAGCTTTGGTAGATAATGCATGTGGAGGTGCACTCACCAAGAAATCGACTCGTGAGATTTTTGAGATATATGAGACATTGGCTCTTAACTCCTAACATAGAAGCTCAACTTCAAGAAGAGGAGGAAAGCATGTTGTTAGTCAAGATACAGATATGGTTATTCAAATGTCTAGGCTAACCATGCAAATTGAGGCAATGGCAAGGAATATGGGTCAACAACAAGGAAGGGCAGAGGTGGTATACGAAGGAGATCATCAATGTAGAGAAATGGTGTCATTCGAGATAGAGGAGGTCGAAGCCTTGAACTATCAAAGAGGAAGAAATGATCCATACTCCAACTCTTACAATCCGGGGTGTACGCAACCATCCTAATTTCTCATGATCGGATCCGAACAATGCCTTAAACAACCAGTTAATTACTCAATGAGCAAATCAAAGAGTATTCAATAAGGGAAATTACTAGGGCCAAGGATTAAGTGGTCAACAGTGGAACAATTCAGGAAACAGAGATATGTCTTCATATCAACCTAGGAAACCTTCTTTGGAAGATCTAGTGACCAACCTTGCTCAGAGTTCACAACAGATGGATCAGAACTTGAACAACTTCATCCAAGCAAGTGGGCAGAGGTTTACCAATTTAGAGGCATCTATGAAGAAGTTGGAGACACAGCTGGGGCAGGTAGCTGACACTATCCACAAGACTGAGCCGGGTAGATTTCTTAGTCAGTCAGAACAAGCTAAGGCAATGACATTATTGAGGAGTGGCCTAGTTCTAGACACCGGAGATGTTGGTGAACCGAAGAGAAAGAAGGCTACGGAGTCGGAAGAAGAGAGTGGGGAAAAGACTAGAGTAGAAGAGGAATAGAAAGTGGTTGAGAAAATTCCTGAGAAGACATCCCTCTTACACAAGTCGCCCAACCCATACATTCCACCGGTTCCATTTCCAGGGAGGTTGAAGCAAGACAAGATGAACAAGGCTGTCAGGGAGATTTTTGATGTCCTATCCAAAGTGCATGTAAACCTACCCTTACTAGAGATGATCGGGAAAATGCCGGCGTATGCTAAGTTTTTCAAGAGTCTTCACACCAACAGGTAAAATTTTGGGCAAAACCACCAAGAATATATAGCAGGCAATGCTAGTGCAGTTCTACAGAAGGAGCTTCCACCAAAGCTGAAGGATCCTAACAGTTTTTGCATCAACATCACAGTTGGTGATACTAAGCTTGAGAGAGCTATGATAGACTTGGGAGCAAGTATCAACTTGATGCCTTCAGCCATTTACAAGTAGCTTAGACTGAATGACCTCAAGCCAACAACAATGTCCTTATTACTAGTTGATGGTTCAGCAAGGTATCCGAGAGGGATTGTAGAGGACCTGTTAATCTAGGTTGACAAACTCATCATCCCAGTAGATTCTATGGTCTTAGACATGGATGATATGAGTGAGGAGATGAATATGAGGCCTATTCTATTAGAGAGACCATTCTTGGCTACAACTAAGACATACATTGTTGTGCAAAATGGGAAGCTTACTATGACAGTGTTTGATGAAACCGTAGAGTTCAAGTTGTTTGATGCATTATCCTAACCATTAGGAGCCGATGATTGTGCTTTCATCGAGGTACTAGACTCAGGGGTTGATGGTATATTTAAGGATAAAGACTTGGAAGCATTGGAGGAATGGGACTGGAAAGATCGAACCCAAGAAGTAAAAGATAATTCCGCACCAGCTGAAGAAAAGGCAAGAGAAGAAGAGTTTGAAGAGATAGTGGTGTCAAATGTGAACCTTGCTACGGAACCACCACTAAGGGTAGAACTTAAGGAGTTGCCAACTTCTCTAAAGTATACTTACTTGGGTGAGATGAGACATATCCGGTGATAGTAGCTTCGGAGTTGAAGAATTATGAAGAAAAGAAGCTTCTTGAAGTGTTGAGAAGGCACAAGTCGGCAATAGGATGGTCCATTGAAAACATTAAAGGGATTAGTCCAACGATTTGCATGCATAAGATATACCTTGAAGATGAAGCTAAACCCACAAGAGAAGCTCAAAGGAGGTTGAATCCTATCATGTGAAGGATATGGTGAAGAAAGAAATCTTGAAGCTTTTAGAGGTGTGGGTCATTTACCCCATATCCGATAGCCAGTGGGTCAGCCCAATCCACGTGGTTCCTAAGAAGTCAGGTATAACAGTGGTTCGAAATGAGCAGAACGAGTTGGTTCCCTAGAGGCTTCAGACGGGATGGAGAGTGTGTATTGATTATATGAAGTTGAACTCAGCTACTAGAAAGGACTATTTTCCTCTCCCATTTAACCATCAAATGCTAGAACGCTTGGCGGGGCACAGTCACTACTGTTTCCTTGACGGATATTCAAGGTACAATCAGATCGCCATAGCACCAGAGGACCAAGAGAAAACCACTTTTACTTGTCCATTCGGTACTTTTGCCTACAGGAGGATGTCCTTCGGTCTTTGCAATGCACCTGGTACTTTTCAGAGATTCATGATGTCGATATTCTAAGATATGGTGGAGAAAATCATAGAGGTATTCATGGATGATTTCTCAGTATTTGGAGACTCTTTTGAATTATGCTTGGAGAATCTTGCTTTAGTTCTTCAGAGCTGTAAGGAGAACAATTTGGTCCTGAATTGAGAGAAGTGTCATTTTATGGTGCAACAGGGGATAGTCCTCGCGCATGTGATATCGAAGAAGGGGATTGAGATAGACAAAGCTAAGGTGGAAGTAATCTGAAGTCTACAGCCACCAAACTCTATGAAGGATGTGAGATCATTTCTAGGGCATGCAGGGTTCTACCAACGATTCATTCAAGACTTCTCGAAGTTAACAAGACCCTTGTGTGCACTTCTTCAGAAAGATACAGAGTTTCAAATGAATGAGGAGTGCATAGTTGCTTTCAATACCTTGAAGAATGCATTGACAACCGCACCAGTCATGGTTCCACCAAATTGGGAGTTGCCCTTTGAGCTCATGTGCGACGCTTCAGATTATGCCATTGGGGTGATTTTAGGGTAGAAAGTCGATAAGGTTGCTCATGTCATTTATTATGCTTCAAGAACACTAAATGACGCCATGTGGAACTACTCAACACTGAGAAAGAGCTTCTAGCAGTGGTGTTTGCCTTGGAGAAGTTTAGAGCTTATTTAGTGGGTGCCAAGGTGATTGTGTTCTCTGACCATGCAGCCCTTAGATATCTTCTTCAAAAAAAGGATGCCAAACCAAGATTGATTCGATGGATCCTACTCTTGCAAGAATTCGACTTGGAAATACGGGATAAGAAGGGTAGTGAGAACGTGGTGGCGGATCACTTAAGTAGGTTGGTGCAGGAAAATCCGGAGGAGGTGGAGGAGTTACCATTATAGGAGGATTTTCCCGATGAGCAATTGAGGAGTGTGCAAGAAAGAGAGCATTGGTTTGCCGATTGGGTTAACTACTTAGTTAGTGGAGTGATTCCGACAGACTTGAATTCGTAAAGAAAGAAAGATTCATATCAAGGGCTAAGAGATACTTTTGGGATGACCCATACTTGTACATACATGGACCCTATGCAGTCATTAGGAGATGCGTTCCCGAGGCAGAGCATGGTGACATTCTAAGGTTTTGTCACGAACTACAGTGTGAGGGCCATTTCGGAGCAAGGAAGACAGCTTTGAAAGTATTGCAGTCTGGGTTCTTTTGGGAGTCATTGTTCAAGGATGCAGTTCAGTTTTGCTCGGCGTGTGATAGATGTCAACGGACGGGGAACATAAGTAAGAGAAATGAGATGCCCTTAGCCGGAAGGTTAGTGATTGAGCTATTTGATGTATGAGGCATCGATTTTATTGGACCATTCCCATCATCTTGTGCATATAGCTATCTCCTCGTGGTCATCGATTATATGTCTAAATGGGTAGAAGCAAAGGCTACAGGAACCAACGATGGGCAAAGTGTGGTGAAGTTTGTGAAGGAGACCATATTTGCTAGATTTGGGACTCCTAGGGACATCATTAGCGATGGGGGAACACACTTTTGTAACAAGTCATTTGTTGCACTTCTGAGGAAATACAGTGTGAGGCATAAGATAGCCACCCCATACCACCCACAGACATCGGGCTAAGTTGAAGTTAGCAATAGGCAAATCAAGAGCATCCTAGAGAATACCGTGAATTCTACTCGGAAGGACTGAGCCTTAAAGTTAGATGACGCCTTATGGGCATATAGGACAGCATTTAAGACACCAATTGGGATGAGTCCATATAGGTTGGTTTTTGGGAAGGCGTGTCACCTTCCGATCAAGCTAGAACAGAAGGCCTTTTGGGTAGTAAAAAAGTTAAACTTAGACTATGACAAGGCCGGTGAGAAGAGAAAACTTCAACTTTGTGAACTTGAGGTGTTCCGATTGGATGCTTATGAAAGCTCTAGGTTGTACAAAGAGAATACCAAGATGATCCATGACAAGATGATTGTACGGAAGGACCTTCGCCCCGGGATGCTAGTTCTTCTGTTCTACCCCCGCATGAAAATATTTCCTAGAAAATTAAAGTCGAGATGGTTCGGACCGTTTCGGGTGACACAAGTTCTCTCAAATTGAGCAGTGGAGGTGGAAATAAGAAGAATGGAGATAAGTTCTTAATCAATAGGCAAAGGGTCAAACCATATGTGAAAGAGATGGGAGACATCACTTGGTTAGAAGAGTTGGAGCTTAAAGAGCCGTAGTGCTCTTACCACGTCTTGCCTAGAAGTTAAATCGTGCGCTTGGTGGGAGGCAACCCACCTAGGTACCTTTCTTTTCAATAACTGTGAAATTCTAGTAATAAATGTGAATGGTAGTGATTCTACTTCACGCCCAAGTCTACATTGATCAACACCTTATATTTTGATATGAGTGGTGTTTTTGTGCAAGGTGGGGAACAATGTAGGTTTGGGGGTGACTTTGTTTTTGTTGTCAAAGTCCAAAAGCTAAGAGCATACCAAACTTGATTCCTACAAGCAAATGCATTTGACATGTTGTATGTTGAGTATGTGTGCAGTGTAGGCACATTTTGATTCTTGGCAGCCTTTTCAAGCAAAGAAAATCCAGATGTGTCGCTGTCATGATACCGTTCTGGAAGGCCGCGACACTTCAACCGTAAGATTTACTGTCGCTAGAGGTGTCACTTGGTATGAGACCATGACAATGCCAAGAGGAGTGTTCACGAAGGTGTCAAGGTCATGATGTCGTCTCCAAAGGCCGCAACACTTCAGCCGCGGGAATTACGGTCACAAAGTTGTCACGAGGTTGTCACGAGGTTGTCACGTGGCATGAAGGCCGCGACAGGTACCCAACTAAATGAAATGAGGTCGTTTTGGTGTCGCAGTCCATGTTTCAGTCTTGGAAAACCAGTGACTATCCGGCCGAGACACCTCGTGGGTATAAATACCCATGTTCGTGGTATGGCACCTTTCACTCAAAAATTTAAAAAGTAACCGCTCCCTCCTTACAAACCGACGCCTTCCGCCGCACAAAATCGGTATTTTTCCTTTCTTTCCACTTGTTTTCGATTGTTATTAGTGCCAAATCTCTCCACTCCCCTCATTTGTGCATTCTAGGTTAAGATTGGGTGATTTTTGTGAGATTTTTTATTGTGGAAGAGTAGTTGTGCGAATTGGTGAATGTTTCGTGTGTGTGGAGTTGATTAAAGTGCTTTTATTGCTAATTTTGTGATATTATAGGGGAATTGTTTGATTTTGGGTGAAGTTAGGTCTAATTTGGGGTGAATTTCGAATTTTGCTTGTAAAATTGTTGTTTGGTGGTTATTATTTGTAATTGTGATTGTGATTGTGATTGTGGTGGTAGCTGTGAGGTATCCGTGGTATATCGGATTACCGTGGTTGGTTGGTGTTATGCCGTTGTACTGCCTAATTATGTTCAAGCTAGGTTGAAGCGACACAGTTTTCTGAGTGTCGAGTATGGCCAGAATAAAGCAAACTGCTGGGATGGTTGAAGAGGGTGATTCCAGCCGTAGGGAGAGGCCGAAAAGAGGTAAAAAAAAAGGGGGAATAAACAGGTGCCCCTATATGCTGAAAACCTGAAATTCCTGAGCCCGAATAGCCAAGTTCAGCAAGAAGAAGATCATTCCTGAGAGAAGGAACAATTACCAGTGAGTTGGGGTCTACACCGATTCCTCAGATGGTCAAAGATAGATATTGGGAAACTTATGTAGCAGCGCCATCGGAAATATTGTCCTTAGATTGTTATGAAGTTTTATACTGGGGTAATTGAGCAGAACTACAGCTTAGGGAGCCCGGTGGTTGTAAGAGGGAGAGTAAGTAACAATCAATGATGTGGACATAAACAGGTTTTTCAGGACCATACTTCCGCCTCGGGGACCGGGTGCAGTTGGGATGTACAAGGGGATACCCAAGCTCGACATTTTCACCCGTATGAATATTGAAATTGCCAATAATTTAGCTGGAAGGCCGATGCCTTCTGGAACTCCAGGTCCCAGCCTATGAAGCAGTCCAGACCCCATGTCGAGCTCGCCTTCTAGCACATTTTCATATCCTACTCCATAAGGCCATGTGGTCACCGCACCATAGTTGCTTAAGAGGTGGCAGCCTTGCTTTATTTCTTGCACAATGAGCACCCTATAGATATCAATGTGTTAGCAAAGATGGAGATTCATAAGTCGGCGAAGGATGTGTCGGGCAAGGAGGCGATGGTGCTTCCATGCTTGATCACCCACTTTTGTAAGGCAGCAGGGGTTGACATGAGTAGTGACGAGATGAACGATACTCATCCTAGACCTTGGGATTCGTACATGTTACTCTCTCTACTCGGCTCGTAGTCTGAGAAAACCTGGAGATAAAGGGGAAGGATTGAGCCAGCCCAAGAAGAAGAGGGCGAGCATGACAGAAAATGACAGTGCTGATGAGCAGGACATGGAGGCAGATGAAGCAGTGTTAGAGAGAGGAGAAGGCACAGATTCTAATGCCGTAAAAGAGGATGATGAGAGTCTTCCAGCTTTTAGACAACTCCTAGCGGGCATCAAGCTTTCCAGGGAAAATCAGGACAGATTCTAGTGTAGAGATTTTTAGTGCAATTACAGCAGCCCAGGCAGCAGTCCTGAAAGAGATAGGTGATGTGGAAAAGCGATTGTTGGCCAAGATAGATATGGTGGATGAGGGTTTCAGGATGGATATAGCAGATTTGAGGCAAGAGCTTCATCTCCAGCCTTACTCCAGAGAGAAGAAGCCGGGTCCATTCTCAGATGAGCCGAGCCTAGTACCCCCTCACCTGACAGGAGGACCCCTAATTTCAGAGGTGCACCTAGCAGTATAGTTATCACTGAAGGAGGTAGAGGACCGAGCAGCAGCTGCAGCCGGATGAAAGAGCAAGAAGAAGATGCCTGGGACCTTTTAGCCACACCACAGTCCACTTCTGCTATTTAGTTACATTTTGGATTAGTTGTGTTTAGTTATGCATTTTCATTTTTTTTAACTTCGTGCATTGTTGGATTGCGTTGATACTTTTTGTTATTATCTTAGTTATTGTTTTGATGCTTGGGTTAAGGGTGTGAATTGTATTGTGATAGATTGGTTGATGTTAAATTGCCCATTAGCGTGAATTATTGAATGATACCTCTTTGAGCCATTGTTTGGTCGTTGTTTCTTTGTGTCATTTTTGTCTTTAAATGGTTTAGGTGCCTCTCCGCCGGGCTCTCATTGTCAACATTGGGGACAATGTTGAGTTTAGGTTTGGAGGTGTCGACGCCGTCGTTAGTCGTTTTGAGTTGAAAAATATTTTGTTTTTCAACTTTCAATTTCAAGTCCAAAAGTCGCATGGTCAAATTTTCGAGCTTTAAATAGCTTGAGTGTGATACCTTAAGCGTGTGTTTGTGGCAAGTTTATTTATGCATGATGTGCTTGTTTGAGCAACTTGTTGTCACTCTAGGGTCTTGATTGCACTTCATGGCTTGTCCTATCCTTTTATGTTCAAGTCGAGGGGACTCGGTGCTCAAGCACCTTGTTCTAATAGTGGAGATTACCTAGTGAGTTCACAAACACAAGCCATTAAAAAGAGCATATGAGTTTATCATTTTCATATCATTAAACACATATCTTGTCACGCGCATCAATCGCCATAGGACATTACATTGCATTATTCTTGTGGATTGCTTGATAGATACTTTCATTCCCTTGATAGATGGAGTTGTTGAAATGATTTTAGGCAATGTGTGTGCATTAAACTACTAAAAAGCCTAAATACATTTCCTTGTCCCTTTGTGTGCTCCACAGCCAAATTTGAGGCCAAACATTTCCCTTTCATTTGGAACCACATTATAACCATATAGCCAAAACCTAAACACATGCCTACCCTTGTTGCCAATCTTGTTAGGATGTGTAGTGTAGTGGTTGAGAGGTGAAAAAGCTCTAATATGTAAAGATGGTGTGTACTTAGGCTATAATTGTAATTGTGCAAGGCTCATGGCTCTTAATTGTGAAAAGTGCGAAAAATGGGCACTTATGAGCTTAAATTGTAATATGTAAAAAATGCAAAAGAAAAGAAAAAAACGGAAATGTGCAAAAAATTCTTGATTGTTAAAGGAAAAGTACTCAAAGAAAATAGGGTACAAGTTGCACAAATGCATGTGTATATGAAATTCAAACCTAGACGCTAGTGGTCAAATTGATAGAAAGTAGAGCTAAATTCATGGGTGTGTAATATAGGCGTCTTAGCATGATTGGTGACCCTTGAACTAAAAATCCCTATTCTTTGTTCACCACATCTCATCCGATGGCCCCATTATAACCAAAAGGCAAGACCTAATTGATCTACAATGAAATCTAGATTGTGAATGTTTGTTGAATCATGATCTTCCACATCCATGGCATTTGATTCAGTTCCTAGGCTAGTTCACCAAAATATAGCGTTTCATTTCGTATATTGTATGCAAAGCATTTGATTCCTATGCATAACTCTATCTTTGCATAAGTAGCATGAGTGTGAACTTAGGGCTCTGAGCGGAAAGAAAAGAGGATACCCCAGTAAGGCTTAGAGTCGAAGCGAATTACGCTCGAGGTGTGAGAGTGAGTAGTTCTCGATATGAGAGCACTCTTAGGTGTGGAATTCGTGTGGGTATAAGTGTCCCGTAAGCTCCTTTGAGTTGTTAAGAATATTTTGCATGTATCTACTCCTTTCATTCGCACTCCATTGCATCTCACCACCAGTTGAAAATGCAGCTTTCAAAATTTTGTTGTGTCTCAAAGTTTTCTTTTTATTGAGTCAGTGTTTGTTTAATTTCAAGTTTGTTTTTGTTTTGTCTCGGTTTTGCTCGAGGATGAGCAAAAGGCTAGGTTTGGGGGTGTTGATCAAGCCACGATAACACTAGATTTTGGGTCCCCCTTTCAATGCTTATTGATCGATTCTTAGGTAAAATCGAGTGTTTAATGGCTCGATGAGTTGTTTTGTAAATTTTTAGATAGCGGGGGGCCTTTTTGATGAAGAACAAAGAAGATAGGGCTTAAAGAGCAAAATTGGAAGCTGGAGCTAGAAAGAGGCAATGTCGTGGTCGAAGTGCCGTCTTGGCCCCCCACGACACTAGTGGCGACAGAAACTCTCGCGGGGAAAGTGTCGAGAATGTAGCGTGAAGAAAAAGGAGCAAAACTGATTGAAGAAGTGTAGCGGTCCAACTGTCATTCTGGAAGACCGCGACATAGTTAACGACCGCAACTCTCACGCCTAATGTGTTGCTGCTACTGTTGCTGATTTCTAAAGAGAAAAGGCCTATCAAGCATCGTCACAGTCGAATTGTCGTCTTGCAAGACCGCTGACAGTGAAAATCGCGATTGTCAGTCAGCTCGAGTTTCAAGATTGATTTTGCCCTTGTTGGAATTCATTTAAATACCTCTTTTTGTTCAGTGACATAATCATCAACCACACAGAGAATATCCACCCAGCAACCCTTCATACTCTCTCTTACATACATCACCCATCCATTATTGGAGATTGGAATCAAGAAGAGGGAACTCAATAGTCAATAAGCCTTGATGACAAACCTTGGTTTCTTCTTTAACTCTTCTATATTTTCTTTCACTCCTTTGATGTGTAACTAATCTTCTAAGTTAGGGAATTGATGTAACCAATTGAATAACTCTTTGTAACCCAAGAGTCTAATATTTTTAATTCAATGCATCATTAGTCTTTTTTATTGAAATACTTGCTCTAGTTCTTGCTCATATTCAGTTGTGACATCAATGAATGTGTGTTTTAGGATTAGTTTATACATGAGGTTGGGGACTAAGTGTGGGTGACCATCTCATTTATGCCTTCCCACAAGCTTGATAATTAACAGAATTTTTATATGCAAGACCATGTTATGTTTAATTTGGCTTAGAGTTTTAATTAAAGGTTGGTTCTAACTATTGCTTCATTACATGACCATGTGTGAGTAGTGGGAAGGATTAAGAGCTTCATGGTCCATCAAAACAAGCCCTAATAATCGGATTGAAAAGCTTAATGAGACTTGAGGATTGCATTAAGAAGTTTAATTAGGTTGCAATAATTCCCTAGCGTTTTTCTCCATATTAATTTCTTTGTGTGTGCTTTGTGATAGTTAGTTTATTACTACTTCTAAATTAGTTCATCAATTGATTTTCTTCCAAAAACAAGCATTATGCCATTTAAATTTCATGCACTTAAATTAGTTTTCAACTACATTAACTAGTTTTTAACCAGTTGAATCATCAATCCCAGTGAACGAACTTTCTTTAAATTTAGTAGAGATAAAATACTGCATCACAAATAAAGCTGGGTACTTTATTTGTGGTTAATCTATAGTTGCGGTCCATTTCGTAATGTACGGTGGTCTTAACCTAGACTATTCATATGATGATATGAGAATTGAGGCACCTTATATGATGTGACTGGGCCATGATCTATATGAATCTCTCACCAAGATCTGTTACATGATGAGATTCATATATATTAACAAATGATGGATATATATGGGTGATCTTAATCTTGGGTGTTTTATCGACTCCTTCATGTCAGATCGTGGTTTTTGATATACCATGGGTGAGATCGGAGTTGTATTTCCGGTCAATAACTTTGTATATTGGAATCATGGTTTGGCTTGTGGCTAGGAAGGTCTGTACACAATAGTGGAATCCACTCCTTCTTGCGAGAAGTAGCTAGTAGTTCCCTTAAGGGTTGATTCGGGGCTTGAACAATATGAGTGCTCTCCTTCTTCCATAAAGGAAGTTATGATTTATTGTTCATTAGAGAATCAATGGTACTTAATGGAAAAGATATAATCAGAGGAGTATAACAGACTTTATGACCTAGCTATAATTATGAACTACTTGTGAATGATCATACCATATGCAATAGATATATCGATGGACAACTGTAATCTCGGTTTGAGTAATACATCTACGGCTGCAAGAGTGTAGTCTCGGGTTCTTAGTGGAATAACTCCGAGGTTAATAATCGTAAAATATTAATTAAAGAGTTTAATTAATTATTTCTAAGTATTATTGGAGCTCAAAATTATGGGTCCATTAGGTCTCATTGCTAGCCCGATTGATTAAAGGTAACAAGGGTCACGATTAATTAATTGGATTGTCCAATTAATTGTATTACGAAAGTGACGCATATTTATTCAGGGATTAATTGAATAATGAAATTATTTAACTAATAAATTAATAATTAATTAATTAATTAGATTATTTAATTAATGAATTAATAATTTTGAATTATTTATTAATTATTAAATGGAGTTTGCAGGTTCAAATCATGACCGAGACAAAGATAAAATAATTAGATTATTTTATTCTTTACTTAGTCTAGTATTTAAGTTTAAGTCAACTAGGATTATGTGGGAGTTAGAATCCTACTTTACCTAAGACACTTAAATACTAATTATTCTTTTAATATATGGAGATATATTTGGAAAATGATTTGCATCTAGTTATAAAGATATATAGATATATTAACGTAACTAAGACATAGACTCATTGTGATTCTTTGAACCAAAAACACAAAATGCAAAACCCTAAAAAGTCTAGGGAGAGAATTCGGCCAAGCAAAGAAAAAAAAATATTCTTGCTTGTGGTGGCCGAACTTGCCAAGAAGAAAAGAAGGAGTTCTTTCTTCAAGCCTCTGCATCCTCATCAGTTCCTTGAAGATCGTGACTTGCTCACACACAGTTACCGGATCGCGGTACATAGCAAGGAAGACTTGGTGGTTCGTAATCAGAATAAAGCTTAAAGAAACGAATGAATAGATCTTCAAGGGTATGATCTAATACCCATTCTATATTCTTGTATATTGTATATGGTTTATACGTTGCATATAAAATTTTAAAACCCTATTTCCGCTGCGCAACGTAAATCTGGGTTCCTACACTAGTAACAAAGAAAAGTCCAGAATAGTTTTTGAGCTGGTAAACAATAAAATTTCAGAAGAATGGTGGATTGAAGTGTTTATGTACGTTTATATAAAAATTGTTGGATTTGAAAATGAGAAGAAGATAGTGTTGGGAAGGAAACCTAACAAACGGTAATGTTAGAAGAGTGACCTGCTAAGAAGGTAATATAAGGATGCATAGGGAATCACAACAACTTTTAAACATCACCATTGGATGTGTGTGTTGGACAAAACACTGGCCAAGATTAGATGAGCTGAATTTTTTTTTAAAGGTATATAGAAACAATGGTGTTCTATGTCCACATATATATAGTGGTTCTCTTATAAGGGATCCCTTATTTTATTTTTGGTAAGGACCTTGATAAAATCATGTCTGTTTCTATAAATTTTGATCTGAATTTTTTATGGATGATAGGTTCAATGAAATCTACCAATCAAAAAAATTTAAGAACTTTTCAATAACTATAAATATTTATCCTGATTTTATTAAATATGAAGGCATCGAAAAATGGGCGAAATATAGGAAAATTAAAGAGAAATAGTTGTAGTGTTTGAAAAAATTCTAAATTTTATTCATAGGTAAATTTCATTGAACATATCATCCACACAAAAATTCAGATCAAAATTCATAAAAATTGATGTGATTTTATCAAAGTCCTTAATTAAAATAAGGGATCTCTTATGAGAGAATCATTATATATATAGAGAGAGAGAGAGAGAGAGAGAGAGCTTCACCTACAAACCCTCTGATATAACTTACAAACAAACTTATTTATGAGCCTTTGGATGTTGTGTAAGTGGTGGGCCATGAGAGAGAATACACAATATGGATTTTGATCCAAATGCTCATTAATATGTTTGTATGTAAGTTATATCCCCTAGAGAGCGAATACACAACATGGATTTTGATCTAAAGGCTCATAAATAGGTTTGTATGAAACATTATATCAGGGATTTGTATGTAAGAAACTATACATATATATATATATATAATATAAATGGGAAGGGTTCGGGGGACACAATTTTTGACACAATTTTACAGTAATTAGATCTATGAGATTTGAATGGATTAGATTAAAAAAAAAATTATTTCCTACTCATTTATCTATCATTAATTTATTTTATTTTCTCTCTCATCTATAATAAATTAACTTTCCTAATTAAATCAAAATAATATTTTCTTTTCCTCTCCCTTACATTTATTTCCTCACATCTTCTCCCTTGTCTCTCACGTTTTACTCTTCTCTTTAAATACTCACATAATAAATCTTCTATGGAGTGACAAATTCAAATGGGGTTAGGAGACAGTGGAATAGAAACTTAATGAGTTCAATATGAGTAAACCGTAACTCAAGACATGGAGGACAGTATATATGAATCATCCTATGTTTATGCTTAATTTATTTTTTCCAAGTTATTACGATGTCAAGATGAATCTTATATACACTTTATATATTTCTGTTTTTCTTTTATTTATTTATCAATATTATATTCCAGGTCTTAAACTGCTAAATCGATTTTTGCACCGTTATTGTAGCCTTGTAGGCTTGCAGTTGTTGTAGGCTTGTAGCAATGGTAGAAAGTAAAGTTATATGTCACGAGAGAGAGAGAATTAACGGTAAAGATGAAAACAAAATGCAAGAAAGAGGAACAGGAAATATTAATTAGATTTAATTAATTAGGAGATGTTGTAATTTGGTGTGGCTTTCCACTAACTTCTCTTCTTGGCTTCTTGAACACACCAATCCACATGGAAACCTTGTGTTCAAATGCTTGATCATCAAGTTAATTAGATGGAATATTACAACAACTAACTCTCTCTTAATTGCCTATATATATAAACTATTCACCTCATTTGTAAATGAGAGATCTCAACATCAATAACACAAAAATATATATATTTCTATATCTTGTTTCTCTTTCTCGTCAATATTGGTATCATTCCCTTCATCCTTTCTTTTCTTCATTTATTTATTTATTTATTTATTATTCATTAATTTCATAACACGTTATCAACACGATGCTGCTATTTTCAGAATCTGAAGTTCTGAATTTAGTACCACTAGAACTTGAAGTTCCTAGATTTATTTCCAGAACATGAAGCTTCTGAATTTATTATTACTAGAACCTGAAGATTCTAGGTTTTTATTTATACCAGAACCTGCAGTTCTAGATTTAATTTCTCGCATTTTGTTTACTTTTACGCGATTTAATTTCTCTCATTTTATTTACTTTTACGCATTTTTTATTTAAACAATTTGGTCACCCATCCAGAACCTGAAGTTCATGGATTTATTTATCATTGCGGGAATCTAAAATTTATGGATTTATTCCTTTATATATATCTCTGAAGATTTAAATTCCTCGGATTTTTATCAGACTAGAAGTTCTGACTCCGATTGTGATTTTCTGATAGCCAGAAGCTGTAATAATGGCAAAACTTGCAAGTTTAAAATTTGCTGTACTTGAAGTGTCAGGGGACAACTACATGTACTGGGTTATTGACGCCAAATTACTTTTGAAATCAGAAGGCCTGTATTATACTATTGAATATGGGGCTGAAGCAAATGAGCAAGATAAATCCACTGCCATGGTTATTATCCGTCGCCATCTGCATGAGGATCTGAAGGCCCAATACCTAACTATCACAGAAACAGAAGTTCTATGGCAAGAGTTGAAAGACCGATTTGATAACCAACCCGATGTTGCATTACCAAATGCTAGGAATCAATGGCCACATTTACGCTTTCAAGACTTTAAATCAGTCTCTGAATATAAATCTGTTTTATTCAGAACCACCACACATCTGAAATTGTGTGGTCAGGATATAACAGAAAACGATATGCTGGAAAAAATATTTACAACTTTTCATGTCTCTAACATGATATTACAACAGCAATATCGAGAACGGCGATTCTCAAAATATTCAGAGCTAATCTCATGTCTCCTGGTTGTAGAGAGAAATAACGAGCTTTTTATTAAAAATCATGAATCACGCCCGACTGGCTCTACAGCATTCCCAGAAGTGAATGCCAACACTATTGGATGACATACTCGCGGTCGTGGTCGCAGTCGCTGTCGCGGTTCCTACCGTGGTCATGGTCCTAACCGTGGTCGGGGTCGTGAAAGATCATATGATTATTTTGGTCCGGGTGATTATAATCAAAACACTCACCAGAAGTGGAATGTATATAAGGCCAAACCAGATAAATGGAAGAGTATCCAAAAGGGACTTAAGAAGGATGATAGTGTTTGTTTGAGATGTGGCTGTCATAACCATTGGTCACGTATATGCTGCACACCTAAACATCTGGTTGAGCTTTATCAAGCATAGATCAAAGAGAAAGGAAAAGAAAAGACTCCCGAAACCAACTTTATGGAAGATTCAGATTTTATGGATATCACCCAGTTTAATATTTCTGATTTCCTAAATGATCCGACTGATAAAGTGACCACTTCAACTGGTGATGGAAATGTCCATACCAATTAAGTACTGCTTGTAATGTTTTTTGTTATCATGTGAAATGTTTATGTAAATATTCCTTATGTGTATATATATGCCTCTTTTCTTTTTTACCATTCTATCTGATATGTACTTTATTTATTTTTGGTTTTTGTTGTTGTGAATAGATATGTCTTTAAACGATAAGTTGAGTGACATTGAAAAGCAAAATACAGGAGATATATGTCTAGCCGATAGTGCGACGACACATACGATTCTGCGGAATCAGAAATACTTTCTAAATTTAACCCTGCTGAAAGTAAATGTTAATACAATATTAGGTCCAGGAGATCTAATAGAAGTCTCCGGTAGAGCCATGATATTGTTACCAAATAATACTAAAATATGTATAAATGATGATTTATATTCAAGCAGATCCAGAAGAAATCTGCTCAGTTTCAAAGATATACGGTTTAATGGATATCACCTAGAAACTATAAATGATAAGAATATTGAGTATCTGTGCATTACTTCTCATGATTCAGGCTAGAAACTCATTATGGAAAAGCTACGTGTTTTATCATCTGAATTATATTACACTCTTATAAGAAGTGTAGAAGCTTATACAGTTATGAACCAGAAGTTCTCAGATCCAAAAATATTTATGCTTTGGCATGACCGTCTAGGTCACCCGGGATCTACAATGATGCGTAAAATCATTGAAAATTCTCATGGACATCCATTAAAGAACCAGAAGATTCTTTTATCCCATGAAAATTTATGTACTGCATGTTCACAAGGGAAATTAATAATAAAACCATCTCAATCTAAGGTTGGCTATGAATCCCCGTCTTTCTTACAAAGAATTCAAAGGGACATATGTGGACTTATTCATCCACCAAGTGGACCGTTCAGCTATTTTATGGTCCTAGTTGATGCATCCATCAGATGGTCACACGTTTGCTTATTATCAACACGCAATGTTGCTTTTACAAGGTTACTCGCACAGATCACCAGGCTTCGAGCACATTTTCCCTATCATCCGATTAAATCAATACGTCTTGATAATGCAGGTGAATTTACTTCCAAGATATTTGATGAATATTGCAGATTAATTGGGATTGATGTTGAACATCTAGTTCCACACGTTCATACTCAGAATGGATTAGCATAGTCACTTATCAAGCGTCTCCAGGTAATTGCAAGAACTTTATTATTACGAACACAATTACCAATTTTTGTTTGTGGACATGCTATTTTACATGTTGCTGCATTAATTCATCTTCGTCCCACTTCTTATCATCAATATTCTCCAGCGCAACTTGTATTTGGCCATCAACCAAATATTTCTCATCTGCGTATTTTTGGTTGTGCAGTATATGTCCCAATTGCACCTACACATAGAACTAAAAGGGGACCCCAACAGCGTTTGGGAATATATGTTGGTCTAGATTCACCATCAATTATTAGGTATATAGAACCTTTAATTGGTGATCTTTTTACTACACGATTTGCATATTGTCATTTCGATGAGAAAAATTTCTCATCATTTGGGAAAGGAAAAACTTCTCGTGAAGAGAAACAAGAATTTTCTTGGAAAGTCCCTAGTCTAATTCATCTTGACCTATACACATCTCAATGTGAGAATGAAGTACGAAAGATAGTTCACCTTCAAACAATAGCAAATCAGTTACCAGATGCATTTACAGATGCTACTAGGGTAACAAAATCATACATCCCACCTGTTAATGTACCGGCACGGGTAATTGTTCCAGAAGAACGATCTAAACAAATAATAGCAAAAGAATCATCTACTGTACGCCAGAAGCGTGGTAAGCCACTTGGTTCAAAAGATACCGTTCCCCGGAGGAAGAAAACAAAATATCAGGATCATACTCCTGAAATTATAAATAAATCCTTTTTCTCTAAATCAACTCCACAAGAGTTAGATGTCCCTGAAAGGACACAAGAAACCCCTGCAGGGGAAGGAATCTCTGAAGAGATACAAGAACATAGAAATGAGGAAATTTCTATAAATTATATAGGAGGAATGTGGAATCGTGAAGAAACAATCATCGATGATATATTTTCGTACATAGTGGCTACCGAAATTTTAAATGATGATTATGAGCCTCATAACCTCGACGATTGTAGGCACAGGTCTGATTGGCTTAAATGGAAAGAAGCAATTCAAACAGAATTGACTTCATTAACCAAATGTAAAGTATTTAGACCAATAGTACAGACACCTGAAGACGTCAAACCTGTTGGATACAAATGGGTTCTTGTATGAAAACGTAATGAGAAAAATGAAGTGGTGCGATATAAGGCACGAATCGTAGCACAAGGTTTCTCACAAAGACCTGGTATTGATTTTGATGAAACGTATTCACCAGTGATGGATACAATTACGTTTCGATTTCTGATAAGTTTGGTTGTCTCAGAAAGACTTGAAATGCGTCTTATGGACGTAATAACTGCCTACCTATATGGCTCACTCGATTCAGATATTTATATGAAAATCCCTGAAGGATTTAGAATGCCAGAAGCATACAGCTCGAGACCTCGCAATTTATATTCGATTAAATTACAAAGGTCATTGTATGGATTAAAGCAATCTAGGCGCATGTAGTACAACCGCCTCAGTGAATATTTGATTAAAGAGGGATATATTAATAATCCGATATGCCCATGTGTCTTCATAAAGAAATAAGAATCTAGATTTGCTATTATAGCAGTTTATGTTGATGATATGAATTTAATTGGAACTCCTGGAGAGCTAATGAAAAATGCTGAATATTTAAAAAGGGAATTTGAAATGAAAGACCTGGGAAAGACAAAATATTGTCTCGGCCTGGAGATTGAACATAAATCAGACGGAATACTTATCCATCAATCAGCATATATTGAAAAGATTCTGAAAAGATTTAATATGGACAATGCTCATCTATTAAGTACCCCTATGATTGTTAGAAATCTTGATCCTAAGAAAGATCCATTCTGGCCACTTGAAGATGGTGAAAAGATACTTGGTCCTGAAGTACCATATCTTAATACAATTGGTGCTTTATTATATCTGGCTCAATGTACTAGACCAGATATCTCATTTTCAGTAAATTTGCTTGCTAGATTCAGTTCAGCACCAACTCAATGACATTGGAATGGGATTAAACATCTTTTTCGTTATCTTTGTGGAATGAAAGATTTAGAATTATATTATTCAAAATCTAACAACCTTTTAGGTTTACTTGGTTATGTTGATGTCGGGTATCTATCTGATCCCCACAAAGCTCGTTTACAAACGAGATATGTTTTTACCTAAAATGGCACACCAATCTCCTGGCGCTCCATAAAGCAAACTCTTGTGGCTACCTCCTTTAATCATTCAGAGATCCTTGCACTTCATGAAGCAAGTCGAGAGTGTATTTTGCTAAGGTCAGTTATTTATCCTATTCAAAATACATGCGGATTTTCATTATCTACATAAATGCCGACACCGATATTTGAAGACAATGCGGCTTGTATTGCTCAAGTTAATGGGGGATATATCAAAGGAGATAGAACCAAACATATTTCTCCTAAATTCTTCTATACTCATGAACTTCAACAGAGCCGACAAATTGGTGTTAAACAAATAGGGTCTACAAATAATCTTGCATATCTGTTTACGAAAGCATTGCCAACATCAACTTTTGAGAGACTGGTATATGAGATTGGCATGCGTCGACTCTGTAAATTATATGATTGATATTGAAGTTTTATTCAGGAGGAGAGTTCAATCAGGGGGAGCAAATTTTGAATGGACATATGTGTATTGTACTCTTTTTCCTTCTACCGGATTTTGTCCAGCTGGGTTTTTCCGGAAAGGTTTTAATGAGGCAGTTCTAAACACATCTACATCACTTGATCCAGAAGATCATTGTATATACTTTTGCTAAGGTTTTTTTTTTGTCCCACTGGGTTTTTCCTAGCAAATTAAAATATAAGTGGTGGAAATCTAAGGGGGAGTGTTGTAATTTGGTGTGGCTTTCCACTAACTTCTCTTCTTTGCTTCTTGAACACACCAATCCACATGTAAGCCTTGTGTTCAAATGCTTGATCATCAAGTTAATTAGATGGAATATTATAACAACTAACCCTCTCTTAATTGCCTATATATAAAAACTATTCACCTCATTTGTAAATGAGAGATCTCAACATCAATAACACAAAAATATATATATTTCTATATCTTGTTTCTCTTTCTCGTCAATATTGGTATCATTCCCTTCATCCTTTCTTTTCTTCATTTATTTATTTATTTATTTATTATTCATTAATTTCATAACATGAGAATGGTTTTTTAAAAATATTTAGGAAAGTGATTTTATGATAGGGGAGAGAGAAAATAAAATAAATTAATAATAGATAAATGAGTAGGATATAAAAAATATATTAAATCTAAGTCATTCAAATCTTATAGATCTAATGGCTACACAATAGTGTTAAAAATTATGTCCCCCGATTCTTCCCCTATGTATGTACATATATATATATATATATATATATATATATATATATATAGTTTTTCACATACAAACCCTCTTATATAACCTTACATACAATCTTCTAAGATACTAACTTTTTTTTTCCTTTGTTGCAGAGACGTACTAGCTACAGCCAAGATCAATCTCTAATTAAGGTAGGAGCATAGGGTGGCTCCGGAGGATGTGAATGGAGTTATGTGCCAAAGGGTGGGATCACAAAGATAGAAATCAGTAGTGGATGGATTATTGATTCACTCTCCTTCAAAGGTATCAATGAAAATTTTATTCGTGAATGTTCACAGAAATTTGGTGGTGGATGTGGAGGCACCAGAATCGTACATATATACATACATTACAAGACTATAACTTGATTAGTTGATTTTGACTCATATTTATAAGTCTAATCTTTCTTTATAAATTAAAATTTTACACCATATGTGGATTACAATCCACCGGCCTAGAGAATATTTGACATCTATCAGCGGAACCCATAATGATCATTACGGTCGTCATGTTGTTCAATCTCTATACTTCTACACAAACCTTCATACATGCAGATCTTTTGGTGGCTCAAATCTGAATGGTACAGAGGGCACCCCTTTTAATTTTCATCTTGAAGACTGAGAAATTGCTGGATTTTTTAGAAGAGCAAGCGATTTCATTGATGCGATTGGATTATATCAGAAAGGTCCCTCCATTCCAATTGTAACCATCAAGGTTAAGTTATTATTGTGATTTCCAATATGCAATTAATATGGTAACATGTTTAGTACTAGTAATGATGATTTTCATAGTCATGAGTATGTATATATATTTGATGTAGGACGGTTGGCATTGGACTTTGAAGAAGAGATGGATAGGAAATTGTCCAAAAGAGGTGCCCCAAAGAAACGGGCATAACTTTTAACTCGGTTGTTAGATTTCCTATTATAATATGTTTTCGGAAAGGGTTTTTAGAGCTCTATAGTAAGGTAACTGGGGTTAGCCCGGTTGACGACATTTACTCCCTCAACGGAGCTGTTTAAGTTAGGTTGTCGGGCAACCGAAGATTTTCGTGTTTTTTTATTTGTTTTCCGTTTTTATTTAGATGAGGATATTTTAGTCTTTTACTATTTTAGGGTTTTCTCAGCCTATTTAAGGCTTTTTTGTTATCAGTTTCAAGGCATTCAATAATATTTGCAATTTGGTTTCAATTCTTTCTGGTGGATTCCAGTTTATGTTACTGTCGGGATTACACTGGTGATCCTAGAACTTCCGTTCTATGTCAATATTATAGGCTAACAAGGGAATTACAATGAACATGGATCTTCCACAAGAAGTAGGGCCTTGGGGAGGAAACAAAGGTAAATCATGGGATGATGGATTTATATGTGTAGTTATCTCCCGTTATGAAAGTAGAAATAATGGAACATGTTAATTATCATACTTGTTTTCTTCTTGGCCAAATATATATTGTTTTGTAAAAGCTAGTATTTTTCAGATCCATGTATTATTTATTTTATCTTTACCAAAACAACTCAAAGTTCTGTCATTCTTTCTTAAAAGTTGTGATTTCTTTTGAAGATTTATTTCTCTTAACTTTGTGAAGATTTAATAAGAGAAATAAGAAATGGCAAAAAAAAATATTAAATAACTTTAAAAAAAATAGAACTTAAATAAAAGACTAAAAGTGTGAAAGAAAAATGGATGAAAAGTTATGTTAAAAAATAAGGTTAGTTTTAAATTAATGGAGGTATATAGAGAAAAATGATAACTTTTGTATTTTTATTATAGGTGTCCTTAGAAAATAGGTGTGAAGAAAGATTTTAAGGACGATAACAGAGGATTCATTAGGAATACTTTTTTCTAGGAAGATTGTTTTTCGTTTATAGAGAGATGGTCTGATTCCTTCATCAATACAGCTAGATTAGCTTGGGTTAACTGTTAGGGTGTTCCTCTTAGCAGGTTGTGTCTATCCTTTTTCAACAGTCTTGGTCGGATAGTCTAACAGAAGACCTATAGTGTAAGCTCAACTAGCAGTGCAGACAGGCGGTATCGTATTGAAGAGAGATTATGGGATTGAAGGTTTAGATACTTTAGTGAAGGACGTAAAAGGTGTTGGGTGTTTAGACTAGGTTCCAGACTAGGCGCTCATTTACGGAGGTGGTTGATGGTAAGTCGGGTCAGGGCCGAGAGGGTGAAGAGAAGGTAGAGACGTTTCACTAGAAGGGACAGAAGGCATAGGGTGAGTGGCTTTCAAAATGTGTTATGGGGGTCATTAAACCTTTGAAAGGGACGCTTAGTGTAGATGACAAGGCCATCAAAGTTGAGTATAAGAACTTATGTCTTATTTGCTTTAAGTGTGGAAGAATAGGACATAGCAAGGAATTGTGTAAGGAAGGGGTTGTGGAACAACCTACGGCTGCTGACACCTCAGATGTTAAAGGTGGTTTTGATGATTCTAGGACAGATCATTTTGGGCCTTGGATATAAGTCTCTTATGGTAGAAATAGCAGGATTAATACTGCTGCCAAAAAATTTGGTAAGAGGAATGGAACTTTTGGTATTACGGGAGGAGTAGATGTTGATCCCATGAATATCAGTCGAACTCCTAGCAGCGGAAGAAGCGAGGCTAGTAAAGGAACTGAGGTAAGAAAAGACACAAGGAAAGTTGTGAAAGTAGCCTCTCCTAAAAATGTGGTGAAACAAGGGAATAGGAAAGTTGGGGGTTCTAGATTTGAAATCCTTAGTGAAGATGTTGAGGGGATTTCTGGTGTGGTAAAGACTCAATATAGAAATGCTAATCAGAAGAATGTTGAATCCTTTAAAGGTTCTCTTTGATATTTCCAACGCTTCCATCACTAAGAGTTCTTATAATCTGCAATGGGGCAGCCAACCCAATAAACAATTGAAGGCGCCTTTTACTGAAAATGCAACAGGGGATGGGACCACTAGTATTGGTACGGTAAAGAAGAAGGGTAAGCAACATATGAACAAGGATACTTACCATAGTAATAACACAGATGAGGACCTTGATAACTCTGAAGAACAGGTTCTTTTGCCTGGTGATAATTGCATAGGCCAAGTGGATATTACATGTGCTAGTAATTTTGAAGAAATTGCCTTGAAGCTCAAAGAGGCAATGAAGGGTATTAAGGAATAATTGTTTTTGTTTCCAGAGATCTTACATGTGTTTGATCTCTTTTTGTTTTTGTTTTTTGTTCTTATTCTTTCTGTTCTCGGCTAGCTATCATTCACTGTATCAAAAAAATAAAAAAGGAACAGCTCAGCAATTTGGTGCTTGGCAGGATTCTGGTTGGTGTTGGAATGTGAACCTTAGGTGACCAGATTTTGATTAGGAATTGGTGCAATGGACAAGCTTCATGACTTTCTTGACTAGCCTTACCATTCGGAGAAAGATTACTGACACGCTGGCTTGGGCGTATAGCATAAATGGAATGTATTTAGTTAAATATTTTCGTCACTGTTTAGAGACTTCATCAGCTGATATTTTTGACAACTCTAACCTGTTATGGAAAGGTTCATGTCCTCCGACGGCTAGCCCTGTTGACGTCATTTACTCCCTCAACGGAGCTGTTTAATTTAGGTTGTCGGGCAACCGAAGATTTTCGAGTTTTTTTATTTGTTTTCCATTTTTATTTACATTAGAATATTTTAGTCTTTTGCTATTTTAGGGTTTTCTGAGCCTATTTAAGGCTTTTTTGTTATCAGTTTCAAGGCATTCAATAATATTTGAAATTTGGTTTCAATTCTTTCTGGTGGATTCCAGTTTATGTTACTATCGGGATTACACTGGTGATCCTAGAACTTCCGTTCTGCGTCAATATTATAGGTTAACGAGGGAATTACAATGAACATGGAACTTCCACGAGAAGTAGGGCCTTGGGGAGGAAACAAAGGTAAATCATGGGATGATGGATTTGTATGTGTAGTTATCTCCCGTTATGAAAGTAGAAATAATGGAACATGTAAATTATCATACTTGTTTTCTTCTTGGCCAAATATATATTGTATCCATTAAAAATATATTGTTTTGTAAAAGCTAGTATTTTTCAGATCCATGTATTATTTATTTTATCTTTACCAAGACAACTCAAAGTTCTGTCATTCTTTCTTAAAAGTTGTGATTTCTTTTGAAGATTTATTTCTCTTAACTTTTGAAGATTTAATAAGAGAAATAAGATAGGGAAAAAAAATATTAAATAACTTTCAAAAAAATAGAACTTAAATAAAAGACTAAAAGTGTGAAAGAAAAATGGATGAAAAGTTATGTTAAAAAATAAGGTTAGTTTTAAATTAATGGAGGTATATAGAGAAAAATGATAACTTTTGTATTTTTATTATAGGTGTCCTTAGAAAATAGGTGTGAAGAAAGATTTTATGGACGATAACAGAGGATTCATTAGGAATACTTTTTTCTGGGAAGATTGTTTTTCGTTTATAGAGAGATGGTCTGATTCCTTCATCAATACAGCTAGATTAGCTGGGTTAACTGTTAGGGTGTTCCTCTTAGCAGGTTGTGTCTATCCTTTTTCAATAGTCTTGGTCGGATGGTCTAACAGAAGACCCATAGTGTAAGCTCAACTAGGGGTGCCGACAGGCGGTATCGTATTGAAGAGAGATTATGGGATTGAAGGTTTAGATACTTTGGCGAAGGACGCGAAAGGTGCCGGGTGTTCAGACTGGGTTCCAGACTAGGCGCTCTTTTCCGGAGGTGGTTGATGGTAAGTCGGGTCAGGGTGGAAAGGGCGAAGAGAAGGTAGAGACGTTTCACTAGAAGGGACAGAAGGCATAGGGTGAGAGGCTTTCAAAATGTGTTGTGGGGGTCATTAAACCTTTGAAAGGGACGCTTAGTGTAGATGACAAGGCCATCAAAGTTGAGTATGAGAACTTATGTCTTATTTGCTTTAAGTGTGGAAGAATAGGACATAGCAAGGAATTGTGTAAGGAAGGGGTTGTGGAACAACCTACGGCTGCTGACACCTCAAATGTTAGAGGTGGTTTTAATGATTCTAGGACCGATCATTTTGGGCCTTGGATGTAAGTCTCTTATGGTAGAAATAGCAGGATTAATATTGCTGCCAAAACCTTTGGTAAGAGGAATGGAACTTTTGGTATTACTGAGGGAGTAGATGTTGATCCCATGAATATCAGTCTAACTCCTAATAGTGGAGGAGGCGAGGCTAGTAAAGGAACTGAGGTAAGAAAAGACACAAGGAAAGTTGTGAAAGCAGCTTCTCCTAAAAATGTGGTGAAACAAGGGAATAGGAAAGTTGGGGGGTTCTAGATTTGAAATCCTTAGTGAAGATGTTGAGGGGATTTCTGGTGTGGTAAAGACTCAATATAGAAATGTTAATCAGAAGAATGTTGAATCCTTTAAGGTTCTCTTTGATATTTCCAATGCTTCCATCACTAAGAGTTCTTATAATCTGCAATGGGTCAGCCAGCCCAATAAACAATTGAAGGCGCCTTTTACTGAAAATGCAACAGGGGATGGGACCACTAGTATTGGTACGGTGAAGAAGAAGGGTAAGCAACATATGAACAAGGATACTAACCATAGTAATAACACGGATGAGGACCTTGATAACTCTGAAGAACAGGTTCTTTTGCCTGGTGATAATTGCATAGGCCAAGTGGATATTACATGTGCTAGTAATTTTGAAGAAATTGCCTTGAAGCTCAAAGAGGCAATGAAGGGTATTAAGGAATAATTGTTTTTGTTGCCAGAGATCTCACATGTGTTTGATATTTTTGTTTTTGTTTTTTGTTCTTATTCTTTCTGTTCTCGGCTAGCTGTCATTTACTGTATCAAAAAAAAAGGAACAGCTCAGCAATTTGGTGCTTGGCAGGATTCTGGTTGGTGTTGGAATGTGAACCTTAGGTGACCAGATTTTGATTGGGAATTGGTGCAATGGACAAGCTTCATGACTTTCTTGACTAGCCTTACCATTCGGAGAAAGATTACTGACGCGCTGGCTTGGGCGTATAGCATAAATGGAATGTATTTAGTTAAATATTTTCGTCACTATTTAGAGACTTCATCAGCTGATATTTTTGACAACTCTAACCTGCTATGGAAAGGTTCATGTCCTCCGACGGCTAGCCCGGTTAACGTCATTTACTCTCTCAACGGAGCTGTTTAAGTTAGGTTATCGGGCAACCGAAGATTTTCGAGTTTTTTTTATTTGTTTTCCTTTTTTATTTATATGAGAATATTTTAGTCTTTTGCTATTTTAGGGTTTTCTGAGCCTATTTAAGGCTTTTTTGTTATCAGTTTCAAAGCATTCAATAATATTTGAAATTTAGTTTCAATTCTTTCTGGTGGATTCCAGTTTATGTTACTGTCGGAATTACACTGGTGATCCTAGAACTTCTGTTCTGTGTCAATATTATAGGCTAACGAGGGAATTACAATGAACATGGACCTTCCACGAGAAGTAGGGCCTTGGGGAGGAAACAAAGGTAAATCATGGGATGATAGATTTGTATGTATAGTTATCTCCCGTTATGAAAGTAGAAATAATGGAACATGTTAATTATCATACTTGTTTTCTTCTTGGCCAAATATATATTGTATCCATTAAAAATATATTGTTTTGTAAAAGCTAGTATTTTTCAGATCCATGTATTATTTATTTTATCTTTACCAAAACAACTCAAAGTTCTGTCATTCTTTCTTAAAAGTTGTGATTTCTTTTGAAGATTTATTTCTCTTAACTTTGTGAAGATTTAATAAGAAAAATAAGATGTGGAAAAAAAAATATTAAATAACTTTCAAAAAAAAATAGAACTTAATAAAAGACTAAAAGTGTGAAAGAAAAATGGATGAAAAGTTATGTTAAAAAATAAGGTTAGTTTTTAATTACTGGAGGTATATAGAGAAAAATGATAACTTTGTATTTTTATTATAGGTGTCCTTAGAAAATAGATGTGAAGAAAGATTTTATGGACTATACAGAGGCATCCACAAAATTTATGGACGGTAACAGAGATTTATCATTATACCCTCACTTAATTAATATAAAATTTGAAATTTATATTAACTAAGTGAGGTTATAATAATAAATGAAGGGATAAAAATTTAATACTTATTATTAAATTAAATAATTAAAAAGAAAAACAATTTAAAAAGGTAAAAAAAAAATCAAAACCTATCAGATTAATAATAATAAATCATAAAACTTCATCTTCACCAAAACCTAGCCGTATATCTCATCATCATCCACATTTCCAAAACCTTAGCCACCCACCACCACACCCGAACCCATTCGAACCTAACCACAAACACCATCAACAAGTCTCACCAGTCATCATCTCTCTCTCTCTCTCTCTCTCTCTCTCTCTCTCTCTCTCTCTTATCATCCACATTTCCTAAATCATAGCCGCCCACCACTACCCCCACTATCAACCTCCACACCCGAACCCATTCTAACCCAAACCACCCACACAATCAACCAGGGCTGTCTCCATACATTTTGGGGCCCGAGCCATTTAATGATATTAACAAAAATCGGGGAGCCATATAAAAATTAGAACAATGCTTGGGTACTAACTAGTCAGTACCTAAAATACTGACCCCACCAATAGGAGTGTAACATGTGATCTTTTTTCTTTTACTTTTTACATTTGTCTCACAAATTGGGCCACGGACTACACTCTTATTGATAGGGTCAGTATTTTAGGTATTGACTGGTCAGTACCGGAGTATTGTTTAAAGAAAGGTTAGAAATTCAATTGGAGCAGAGTAGCAAAGAAAGGTTAGCAAATAAAGTGGACTCCAACGGAGTCACGGAGAGAATGGGTGGCGATTTTGACTAGGTTAACAAAGAAATGTTAGCAATTCAATTAGAATCACTTTCAACAACAACAAAAAAGGAATTCAATTGAACTTTTAAATGATATAAAACTAAGTCTGATTTATTAGAATCAATTGGGTTTTGGTGTTTATTTCTATTAAATTGAACTAGATATGGATAATTGGCCTTATTAAAAAAAACAAAGCAATGTTTAAAATTCGGTCATTCTTATACTGAAATAAATTGTACCTGGGACCCAAAAAGAAGAAGAAGCAGATTGGACCATTGGGGGCCACAGTAAAATGCTGGGTTTGCTGCCCTCAGGGGCCAGCTCTGCCATCAACAAGTCTCCCCAGTCACCACCATCGTCTCTCTCTCTCTCTTATCTCTCTCTCTCTCTCTCTCTCTCTCACATCCACAATTCCCAAACCATAACCGCCCACAACCACCCCCACCATCAACCTCCACACCTGAACCAATTCGAACCCAACCACCCACACCGTCAACAAGTCTCACTAGTCACCACCATCATCTCTCTCTCTCTCTCTCTCTCTCTCTCTCTCGATATCTCTCACCCACCGCCTCTGTCTCACTCTCTCTCACCATCGTCTCTCGCGGTGGCTGGTTGCTTATGGGTAGGTTTAGGGGTATTTTTTGTGGTGGCTGTGGATTTTTGTGTGGTGGTTAGTGTGGGGTTTTCAGGTGGTTATGAAATGGTTTTGGGTTTTGTTTGGATTTGGTGAGTTTTCTGTGGCGATTTGTTGGGATCTCCACTAGTGTTTTTTTCCTTTAAAAAAAAATTGGTTCTTTACATTTGGGGATTGTTTGAATCCTTTTATTATTATTTTTTTGGTTCTTTGGACTTGGTAGAGATCCTAGATTGGATTTCCACCATCTATTTGAGATGATGGACGGTGGAGATCCCATCTTGGATCTCCACCAAATCCACGTTTAATATTATATATAGGGTATGGCTATAGAACACTGGTGTATCCATACACCGTATAGGAAATATTGTGATCGTAATTTGAAAAGGTGTGATCCAACCTTCGATCCCAAGATTTTCAACTTCGATCGTAATACTTTCTACACGGTGTACGGGTACACCGGTGTTCTATAGATTGTCCCATATATATAGTTTAATTTAATTTGTTTTTTCTTTGGATTTAGCGGAGATCCCCACTAAAATATTTAGAAACAAAAAAAGATGAATATCTACTGTTTATCCCTGAGAAGGACGGTGAAGATCCATCTCTTTTTTAAAAAAATAGTTTTGAAATTTTTTAACTTTTTTTCTATTTTATAGAGGAGTAAAATCGTATATGTGCTCAAATTTTAACGGAAGTAAACAGAAGGACCAAAAGAGATAATACTGAAACTAGAGAGACCAAAACGACTAATACCTCAAACTAGAGGGATATTTTTAATATTATCCCTTAATATAAACTAAATGATATTAGATTTATACGCGAATGATATTTTTTTTCTCCATTATCAATTGTCGTCATGTCTCCCTTCCCTCCTCAACCATCAATCACTAATTAAAAAAAATGAGAATAACCGTTTGGACCTTTTCTATAATTATCATACTTGTTGTCTTCTTGGCCATATATATATTGTATCCATTAAAAAAAATTATTGTTTTGTAAAAGCTAAGGGTATGTCCTGTAAGCGTTTTTCAGTGGCTGTTTTTCGAAAATAAAAATGAAAATGAAAACTAGTGTTTTTGTTTCATTTTCGAATTCTGAAAATGCGTCTGGTAGCACATACTGAAAACTGTATTCTAAAATTAAAAACGGAAAAAACGCGTCTGTTAGGTTAATTAAAAAATAAAAAAATTTATTAATTTTTCAATTATTTTTTCTATTGTAATTCTTTAATTTGAATAAAAAATGAGTTAATAATTCATCTAATTATCAACTATGCCATCCAAAAAAGTTCTTTACTTTATGCCACCCAATAATTCATCTTTAATTCATCTAATTATACACCCATTAAAAAATTTTACAAATAAATTATTAGCCACTTTATTCCCATAATTTTTCATCTAAACTCATTTCATTACTTTTGATACATAATTAAACCTCAAATAAACAAACAAATGTATTAATGTAAAGTTGGTCCAATCTTCATCACACAATTGTGCGTGATTTCGGGATCCCATTTCAATTTTTTTTTTTTTTGACAAAAGCAACAGATAGAATTTCAATTTCTTTTTTGACAAAAGTAACACATAAACACAAAACAAAGTAGAAGAAACTCATCAGGAAACTCATCGGTGGCACCAAGGCTGACGCCGATCTAGCAACAGATCGGAGAAGAAGAAAAAGAAGAAGAAGAAGAAGAAGAAGAAGAAGAGCAGCTCAGTGAGCGGCGAGCGGCGAGCGCAATCGGCGGACGGAAAGCAGATCGGCGAGCAGCGAGCGTGAGCGGCGGACGGAAGAGCAAATCGACGATCGGTGAAAGAAGAAGAAAGAAAGAAGATGATGATCGGCCTCCGGCAGTGAGCAGATCGGCGGCGAGCAAATTGATGAAGGAGAAAGAATATAGAGATGAGGAAGAAAGATGTCTGGTGGATGAGAAAAAAAGAAAATAAATATATATTGTATAATTTTTTTGAAAAACAAAAAAAAAACGAAAACGAAAAACAACTTTCAAATGTTTTTCAAAATTTTCACTTTTAACACTAATTTTGTTTTTCAAATTTTTTTTGTTTTTCGAAAATAAAATGAAAAACGGTTAACAAATGCAAATTCGAAATCGTTTTTGGAAAACAAAAACAAAAACAAAAAAAAAACAGATGCAGAACGGGGCCTAATATTTTTCAGATCCATGTATTATTTATTGTATCTTTACGAAACCAACTCAAAGGTCAGTGATAATGCATAATGCAAGGCTTGATGTGCCTTACTGTACATGATTTGGATGCCATACATTATTTTCATATCGATGATTATATCCTTGGGACGCATGAGACGACTATCTTGTTGTTGAAGTCTAGGTGCAACCACTTCTCCAATTATAACTGCACTAGCTTGTCGGTGGAGACGGTGAATCTCCTCTAAGGGACAACTGTGTTCATTGACAAAACTTCTTACGTGGAAATAAGTCCCTTCATCTCTTCTCACCGCTCTTAATTTCCATGTACAGTTGTCAATCAAACAAACAAGATGTAACGTTGTCTTATTGGACCTTTTCACCTTCCATTCAAAGTTTCACCGCATTGCAAAAAGGCCAACTAGTCTCTTCAAATCTTTTTTAGTCAGAAAGAACTGACCTTTATAAATCATGCTTGTAGGTTCTTCTGCTACCAAGGTTCTGCTTCTACCAATCCCAAACGAGTATGAATCTGCTCCGGGAATAACCCACGTTGTGGTATTATCATAATCATCTGCAGATACATTATGCCGGACCTCGGAAGTACCAGGCATATCTGCTCCAGTGTAACTAACTCCTTCTACACGTCTTCCACGTCTTTGAATTTGGACATGATCTTCATCAGTGTTCTCTACATGATCTACCAGATCAACATTTGCCTCATTATACACCTCATGGTTCGGTCCAAGGTTCGGTTCAGTGTTCTGCTCATTGTCCATCTCATTGTATTGCTCATTGTACCGCCCATCATTCATCTCAAATCGACAACCAAACACATCGTTGAATTGAGGTTCACCAACATCTACATGGTCGACCACTACCTGTTGGACAGCACATATGTTTTCCCCACCTTCAGTGGCACTCCTTTGTGTGAACACTTGGTTGCTACCGCTAGCGGATCCAAATTGTTGGATATTTTTAGGAGCAGGAATATCATTCTGTATCACATCTCTAGTTTCCCTCTCAATTAGACTAACATATACTTGAGGGATCACCCGATCTTCCCCTAGCATAAACTGAACATCATCGTTATTTCTTACAAATGTGCGACATGTAGCGCCAGAAACGATTGATATTGACTGTAGATCAACATTATATTTGTTTACATCATACTTCACAACGGTATGCACGATCGACACCAATTCTTCGTAACTCATATTCTTTGACACATACATTCCTTGGTTGTCAGATCCAACAAACCTCTGACTTCCGTCGGGTAACTGCTCTCATCGACCGTTGTAAGATATTACTATTCTCACCCAATTCATTCTCCTGTAACATTCATCACCACAAACCATTATGACAAACATAAAAGCTATGGAAAAGGCTCAGAGCCTTTTAAAATAGTTTTCGAGGTTTTTACTATGATCTCCGAGCTTTTAGTAAAGGCTCCGAGCTTTTACTAAAGGCTCCAACCTTTTTTCCAAAGATTTCAAGGGGTTTCCCAAAAGAGCCGAGCTTTTTCCAAAGGCTCGAACTTTTTTCCAAAGGCTCGAACTTTTTTCCAAAGGCTCCGAGCTTTTTTCCAAAGGCTCCGAGCTTTTTTCAAGTCTCCGAGCTTGTTTTCTAAAGGCTCGAGCTTTTTTTCCAAAGGCTCGAGCTTTTTCCAAGGCTCCGAGCTTTTTCAAAGACTCCTAGCTTTTTCCAAGGCTCCGAGCTTTTTCAAAGGCTCCGAGCTTTTTCAAAGGCTCCGAGCTTTTTCAAAGGCTCCGAGCTTTTTCCAAGGCTCCAGGCTTTTTTCCAAAGGGTCCGAACATATTAGTAAAGGGTCTGAACTATTTAATATGGGCTCCAATCTATTTACCAATGGCTCCGAGCTTTTTATTAACAGCATCGGAGATTCAAATTTCACAGATTCAAACTTCACAAAACCAGCTTCATGTTTACAAAAAGAAGGATTTTAAAAATGAAGGATAAAAAACAGTATTTCAGACAAAAATATTACCTTGTTGTGCTGAAGAACGTTGAGTAGTTTTGAAATTTATTATAGATAGAGAAAGAGAGGAGTTACTGCGTTCAGTGTTCCAAGTGTGGAGATGGAAGTACAGAGATAATAAAAAATTGATTATTTAAGGGCAATTTTGGTAATTCACCAAAATAGGTGCCTCTTAAACATAACTTATTAAACCGGTGACGTTAGTGCAACAACGAGATAAAAAGGTGACATTTCTCACCATTTCCACTATTTTTATAACTAAATATTGTTTATATGTATATAATCACAATGGTCAAATATATGCCGAAGTTAGAATGCTTAAAATCATGTACATTACAATAATGAGAAACCTAATAAAAGGGATGCTCATAAACTAAAGGGTTGACTATTGATTGCTTTTGATTGCTGGATTGAATTGATCAAGGAGATTCCTTCCAATCAATAATCATGACATGCCCACTAAAAGTTATATTTCGAATAAGGTCCCGAACAAGTTGTCATAAAATATTTTATGATATAGTATCAAATGTAGTTTTGTTCAGACTCAGTCAGCAATGAACTGATTTATTAAAAAAATGGTATACATGTGTAGACTTTTAACGTTTAATTCATGTCTTTAATTTGCTTTGGAGTTGCTTCCTAAAATTCTCAGTAGATTCAAAAAAATCTGTACAAATAACAAGCTATATGACACTCCCGAGATAGTTCTTTAAACCATGGTAAATAATGGCGTGCGAGTCGTTCGACAAGTATAGCATTTTTAAGTAAGGGTATCGTTCCCACAAGGAGGTAGAATCCAACCAATTATCTCTAGCTAAAGCGTTATTTAAAGCGATGTAAATAAGAACATGGAAATTGTAAGAATAGTATGTGTGAAGTGTAAGCATGTAGCGGTTGTGTGTGAGAGCAAGGAAATGACATTAACCTAAAACTAAAGATAAAAATATAACCGGGTGCTTGCCTTTCTAAATTACACTACTCATAAGCTAAATTAATCTACGCCTAAAGGCAAGACACTCTGAATTACAAAAACAAATGTCACTTGAAGAGATGCAAGATAGTGATCACACAAGTACATAAGTTCACCAAACACAAATGAACATCTAGTTGAGTGTTAAGCATTAAGCACATTCAATTTAAGTTAAGGGTCTGTTCTCTTGATTAAGGAAATTGCCAAAATCAATTCATCACTCAACCAAACCCTGGAATAAGCAATTTTATCCTATGCCCAAGACCTATTAAGCACAAGAACATAGAACCCAAACCTATTAAACAAGTTTCTCCCAATCTTTAGAGTTAATAGTCAAGACTAAGCCTGGAAAGCCATTACAAAAGCATAACCCTAACTCTCATGCACCCAAGTTATTCCAAACATGGCATTTCGAATCATCCATCAACATACATACAAGAAGGGGATGTTTAAATTATACTACTCCTAAATTAAGTTATACTACTCATAATCTCATTCATGAATACACATCAATTTATAATCTCCATACACATGCATGTCACAATAAAAGATTAATAATATCATATACAAAGAATGGAACAAGACCCAAATGAATTTAAGAACAATCATCACATTAATGGGCAATAGTGTAGGTTTACAAATAATCCCAAGTGGGGGATTACTTATCAAGATAAAGAAATACAAAGGAGAAGAGTGATAAGAGAAAACCCAAGTGGAGAAGCCCATCCAAAGTGTCTTCATGCTTGCTTGGTTCGAAATTGGTCAAAAGACTGTCCTTTCTCCTTTGAATCTCCTACAAAGATGGGTGGAAGAAGTTAAAAGGTGGTGGTGGTGAGCTCCCATTGAGGAAAACCCTCCATGGGAGCTTAAAGGCTCCTCTCTCTTGATTTGTGAAGAAGATTGTGTAGAACTAAGAGAGGTGTGGTGTGTATGGTTGGTTCTCTGGTTGGAGGCTCAAAATGGGGTATAAATAGATGAGGCTTGAATTAGGGCATAAAAAATAGTGAAACCTTAAGTTTGGCCTCGTCAAAAAATTGGTTCTCTGATTGCTATGCCGTTTGGACTTAGGACTTTCAGGAGATCTACGGCTACCGAATTCGGCAGCCATGGCTGTCGATTGATGGTAGCCGATTGGTTGATTTGACTAGCAAATTATATTTAGGCCCCTGAATTCTTGTAAAATCACCTAAATTTCATTCTTGGCCCGATTTTTATGCTTTTACCCATGATTTACCTAAATTACTCCAATGCCCCTAAATCTCCAAAAATACATGAAACTCTTACTTAAATATATTAAATACATGGGTTTTACTCGAGTACGAGCATAAAAATATAGGAAATGAGGGTTACAAAATATATATCAAATTGGTAAGATCAAATACCCTCAAACCTATCTTTTGCTCATTCTCGAGCAAAACTATAAATCAAAAACACAATCATGAAAAATAATAAACAAGAAAACTAAACAACTAAACAAATAAAAGCAACAATAAAAAATTAAACAAAGCCACTTTTGTAGGGATCATGATGGCACTTAGCATGTGTCACAAGCCTTTTAAACCCCTTGGTGACCCTAGTAGGATGAGTTATGGTCTCTTGAGGGTTTACAGCTATGATACCCATAAACGCAACTCTGGAAGATAAAAGTTAAGATGCCACTTCAAACATACCAACAAAGATTACATGCATGCTGAAATTTCTATATCAAGACTAAAAATATGCCATATAATCAATACATCACGCAATACATGTATGCCAATACTTAGGATATTTTCGGTTTAAAAAACAACCACGTTCAAATGGTCAAGGTAGAATTTTCCTCGACTTCTACTTCTCACAAGAGATAGTTCATATTTTCACTCAGAACCTCGGCGATAACACTCTCTATCAAACATATGCAAATGAGTTTAAGTACATGGAATCATATATACGTAGCATATGAATATTCTCAAATAAAACACATTTTCAGAAAATCGATCTCATGAAAGGAATTGAATGTCATGAAAGTGGAAAAAGTATGCATCGACTCACATTTCCGAAATAGACTTCCTAAGAGATCAAATGAACTTTTCCTAATTTGTAATGAGGCCTATGGTGATTTTTGTGGTGTATTGGGGGAATGGTAGGAATGATATAGGTTAAGATACTAACCATGTCAAGCTGTTTACACGTTATACTTACAAAATAATAAGTTTTATGTACATTACAATTAAATTTCACATTTGTGCTAACATTTGTACTCATATTTTTGAGTAACTTTACATTTGAAGAATTTGAAGGCTTTAAGTGTTTTATATTTAACAATTTTTCTTTTGAAAGCACTTTTCCTACCGCAATTTACATACATTTATCTAAGTACACACTTTTACACAATTTAGAGCTTTACATGACTTCTATTAAGCTATACACCTCAACATAATCAATAACCAGTGAATGTTGAAGTGTTTGGGATATGCGGGTGATGAGTGGAAGTTTAGTGTTTGACCTCAATTTTATCAATGAAAGCACACAATTGGGACATGTAATGTGTTTTGGCTATTTTACCAGTTATGCACACACATTTGCCTAAAATCATTTCTAAAAGTTCATCTAGTAAGGGAATACAAATTTCAATAAGCAGACCACAAGATGAATGTTCTATGGCAATCAATGCAAAGTTATGTGCAATGAGATCACAATTAAGAACAATATTTGAAGAGTGTTTAAATGAGTAGAAACAAAATCAACACTCATAAATGAAACGTTTAATGGCATAAAAGTCTCACAATGGTAATCTCCACTATTCTCCTAGGCTAAACAAACATGAAGGTCTCATCCACCTCATCATCAAAAGATTGGTATTGTACATGCAAATTTATAGTGATGCAACTATTATAGATGGCATGATGCTAGTCAAAACACAGAGCTAAAAGCATACATGACATATCTCTACCAGCACGCAAAAGAAAGCAACTCAACAAAAAATGGACTCTAATTCCAAATTTTTCAAAATTGACCGGATTTTGCAAAGATTTGAAAATTTTCTAACTAAAACACACAAAACAAAAATTAACACAACACAACGAAAGTTGTCCACACCCCCAAACCTAAACTCAATATCGTCCTCAATGTTGCTCCGTGGAACCATCGCCATTCATAAAATTTGGACAATGCAAGCTAGAGTTTGAAAATATGAACAACAACACAAATCACAAAAACTAAAAACAAAAACACAACAAATCCTAAAATCTAAGTACATTACAAATTCACTCTTAGATCTAAAGAAAAATAAAAATCACAAATAAAACAAGCATAGCATTTTAATCTTGAAGCACATGGCGGTTTCTGCCCAATTTAACAACAAATTCCACATGCACAATAATTAAAATCAACAAATGCATTCCACTATCCTTGAAACACAAAAATAAATCTCAATCACAATCATCTCAACTCCAAACATTGAGGAGTCGATTGGAGAGACCTATGTTTGGGAAGGCAAAGTGTAGAGGATTACCACATGTGGTAGGGCATCGGCTTCTTTCCTTTATGCTCCTAGGCGGTCCATCCCACGTCCTTGTTGTGTAAACCAATTAAGCCTCACGTGCTTTGTTGTGTTGTATCAACATTATCGTTCTCTTGAGTTGTGTTGTCCATCCGACCTGAAAATTTTCTTTTCCTAACACAACATAACTCAAACAACATCAAATGCATATATACTTTAAAAAAAAGAAAAAAAATAACAAAAAAAGACACAACATAACAACATACTACACACACAAACTAAATCTGCAAAGCAAATAAATCTAAGCTATTTACAGAACCTAGGCTAAAACTAGAAATGGTTAACGAGTAAGCCACCTCCCCGGCAGTAGCGCCAAAAATTGGCATGCCCGAGATAGGTCTTTAAACTATGGTAAATAATGGGGCATGCGAGTTTATTAACCTTTCGCAAGTGTACGAGTCGTTCGACAAGCATAGTGTTTGTAAGTAAGGGTATCGTTCCCACGAGGAGGTGGAATCCAACTAACTATCTCTAGCTAAAGCGTTATTTAAAGCGATGTAAATAAGAACATGGAAATTGTGAGAATGGTGTGTGTGAAGTGTAAGCATGTAGCGGTTGTGTGTGAGAGCAAGGAATTGAAATTAACCTAAGAGTTGTTGTGTATGTGGTGGATCAATAGAGAGAATACACAACAATTCTTGATTTTGATCTGATGGATAAAAAGTGTGTTTGTATATAATTTTATATCAGGATATTTGTAGGTGAGAAGTCTTTATATATATACCTTTTTTAAAAAAAATAATATATACCTCTTCGTATTTAAATTGTACTTTTAGTATTTTTCTAATATCTAAGAACTATATATAAAATTGAATTACACAAAAATAAAAATTTTAAATTAGTTAACGTTCATCTTTCAGAAAAAAAAAAGTCGGTTGTCGTTTAACACGACACCTGAATAAAAAATATACAAAATTTAAAACTTATAAAATAAACCACAAGAACTGGAATTAAACCAAAAAAATGGCAATACAACACTACAATATACAAAACAAAAAATATATTATTAATAATTAAAAAAATTAAAAAATAGTAAATTAAATGAGTTTTGAGTTTATTTAATGGGTGGACCTTCGTATGAAAAAACAATTACATGTGGGCAATTTTGTTTAACTTTATTAATTAATAAATTTTATTAGTTTTGTTTTATAGACTTTTAATTGTTTGGAACCGGGTGAAGTACTGGGGTAAGAAGAACCATTCAAAAACAGACAAAATTAAAAGAACCTTAGAAACTTTTGTTGAAACTGAAATTTCAGGGGGCGCAGTTGACCTTGCTTTCCCAAAGCTGCCCCTGTCCCTGCATACAAAGCAAAGGCAAAAGCTCTTATAGCAAGCAAATGGTAAACTAGGCTTGTCTTTGTTTTAACAGGCATGTGATCAATTTCGTTAATCGTTTAACTTATATTATATAAGATACTAACTTTTTTCTTTTCTTGTGTTGCAGGCATGTGATCAATCTCTAATTAAGGTAGGAGCATGGGGTGGCTCCGGAGGATGTGAATGGAGTTATGTGCCAAAGGGCGGGATCACAGAGATAGAAATCAGTAGCGGGTGGGTTATTGATGCGCTCTGCTTCAAAGGTATCAATGAAAATTCCATTCGTGAATGTTCACAGAAATTTGGTGGTGGAGGCGGAGGCACCAGAATCGTATGTATATATATACATTACAAGACTTTAACTTGATTAGTTGATTTTCACTCATGTTTATTAGTCTAATCTTTCTTTATAAATTAAAATTTTTCACCATGTGTAGATTACAATCGACTGGCCTAGAGAATATTTGACATCTATCAGCGGAATCAAAAATGATCATTTTGGTCGTACTGTTGTTGAATCTTTATACTTCAAAACAAATCTTAATAAGTACGGACCTTTTGGTGGCACAAATCCAAATCGTCCAAAGGGCAGCCCTTTCAACGTTCCTCTTGAAGACCGAGAAATTGCTGGATTTTTTGGAAGAGCGAGCGATTTCATTGATGCGATTGGTGTATATCAAAAAGGTCCCTCCATTCCAATTGTAACCATCAAGGTTAAGTTATATTATGATTTTCCAATATGCAATTAATATGATAACATGTTTGGTACTAGTAATGATGATTTTCATGGTCATATATATTTTGTTTTCCTTTGTTGCAGGGAAGTACTAGCTGCAGCCAAGATCAATCTCTAATTAAGGTAGGAGCATGGGGTGGCTCCGGAGGATGTGAATGGACTTATGTGGCAAAGGGCGGGATCACAGAGATAGAAATCAGTAGTGGGTGGGTTATTGATTCGCTCTCCTTCAAAGGTATCAATGAAAATTCCGTTCTTGAAAGTTCACGGAAATTTGGTGGTGGAGGCGGAGGCACCAAAATCGTACGTATATACGTACATTACAAGACTTTTACTTGATTAGTTGATTTTGACACATGCATATATATTAGTCTAATCTTTCTTTATAAATTAAAATTTACACCATATGTAGATTACAATCGACTGGCCTAGAGAATATTTGACATCTATCAGCGGAATCAAAAATGATCATTGGGGTCGTACTATTGTTGAATCTCTATACTTCAAAACAAACCTTAATAAGTACGGACCTTTTGGTGGCACAAATCCGAATCGTCCAAAGGGCAGCCCATTCAATGTTCCTCTTGAAGACCGAGAAATTGCTGGATTTTTTGGAAGAGCAAGCGATTTCATTGATGCGATTGGTGTATATCAAAAAGGTCCCTCCATTCCAATTGTAACCATCAAGGTTAAGTTATTATTGTGATTTTCCAATATGCAATTAATATGATAACATGTTTGGTACTACTAATGATGATTTTCATGGTCATATATATTTTTTGTTTTCCTTTGTTGCAGGGAAGTACTACCTGCAGCCAAGATCAATCTCTAATTAAGGTAGGAGCATGGGGTGGCTCCGGAGGATGTGAATGGAGTTATGTGCCAAAGGGCGGGATCACAGAGATAGAAATCAGTAGTGGGTCAGTTATTGATTCGCTCTCCTTCAAAGGTATCAATGAAAATTCCGTTCTTGAAAGTTCACGGAAATTTGGTGGTGGAGGCGGAGGCACCAGTATCGTACGTATATACATACATTACAAGACTGTAACTTGATTAGTTGATGTTGACACATGCATATTTATTAGTCTAATCTTTCTTTATAAATTAAAATTTTACACCGTGTGTAGATTACAATCGACTGGCCTAGAGAATATTTGACATCTATCAGCGGAATCAAAAATGATCATTGGGGTCGTACTGTTGTTGAAACTCTGTACTTCAGAACAAACCTTAATAATTACGGACCTTTTGGTGGCACAAATCCGGATCGTCCAGTGGGCAGCCCTTTCAACGTTCCTCTTGAAGACCGAGAAATTGCTGGATTTTTTGGAAGAGCGAGCGATTTCATTGATGCGATTGGAGTATATTGGAAAGGTCCCTCCATTCCAATTGTAACCGTCAAGGTTAAGTTATTATTGTGATTTTCCATATGCATATAATACGATAACATGTTTGGTACTAGTAATGATGATTTTCATGGTAATATATATATTTTTTATAGGCTAACGTGGGAATTACAATGAACATGGACCTTCCACGAGAAGTAGGGCCATGGGGAGGAAACAAAGGTAAATCATGGGATGATGGACTTCTTGGTGGTATCCAGCAAATTGATGTGCATGTTGGAAATGGAGTGGTTCATGCAATTCAGTGTCGATATCATGGCAGAGATGGCAAATTAGTCTTGTCCAAAAAGCATGGAGGAGGAGGTGCTAGTAAAGTATACAAAGTAAGAAATGGAAATTCTGCTCGATCTCTGATTAAAAAATATATACTTGTTAATTTTTGAAATTTGGAGCATTAATACAGATTGAACTGGAGAACCACTCATCCGAGTACTTGGTTGGCATTACTGGGTTTTATGGGCCTATTGATGGAAATTGTTGCTTGGAGGTGGTGCGCTCTGTTTCCTTTTACACAAACAAAGGAAAATATGGACCATTCGGAAGTGAAATTGGGACGTTTTTCAACTCTCCCGTGTCTAATGCGAAGGTAGTTGGGTTTCATGGAAGAAGTGGTCAATACCTGGACGCAATAGGGGTTCACGTCCAATACTCCTGAGCTGCTAAACACCAATATTTCTGCTGCTTTTGGAAGATCGAAAATAAATTAAACTTGCCTTGATTTCATTCTCTTGTTATATTTATGCTGTGTGTGGCAGTGTGCTAAGAAATAGGCCATTCGTTTGGCTGAAATAAACAATAAAGCTTGTTCTCATGCATGCTTTATTGCTTCTTTTTTTATATATATGTTTTGTTTGCTGTGTTGGTGGCAAATAAATATATGCTTCAATCCTTTTATTTATTGGTTGATAAGTTTTTTTTTTTTTTGAAATATTACATTATGAATTAGGGTTTTTTTTTTTTTGAGGGAGAGGACTCGAGCAACCTCATGGTGCAGGTGTAAGAGGTTTACCACCGAACCAAGCTCATCTCGTCAAATATCTTAGTGAATTTGATTGTTTTATATAAGTTTGGTTATATTAACAAAAAAAAATCAAGTACCAATAATGGAACCATTTGGTAGTGTACCTCCCTTCCACATTTGTAGTGAGGGGTTCAAATCCCACGTACCATGTACATTTTACAAACAAATGTGAGAAGTCTTCTCCCCGATTTGTAGGAGTTGCTATCTTCCGTTATGGGAGTAGATATATGGACTGTACATATATCGTTTGATCGGGTTCTAAAATTAAATGATATTTTTTCAAGGTGTAATTTTAAGAGTATCACTGTTTTAATAACTTAAGTTTAAATAGCACCTAAAGTGTGGATCTGATAAAAAATACCCTTAAAACACACTCACAAAAATAAATCTCGCGTTTTTTTTGTGTTTCCGAGACTTATTTTGGTGTTTCTGGGACTTAATGCGTATTTCTGACACTTGTTTTCTAATCTTTGAGACTTTTCAGGTAATTTCCGAGACTTTTATGTAGTTTCCGAGACTTTTCCAAGACTTTTTGCAATTTTTGAAACTTTTTGGACAAAAATGAAATATTCTAATTTTTTTTTTGTCATCTTTTTCATTGAAACCTACATTGGTGGTCAATTCGATCTCCATTGGCGACCTCCATTGGAGGCCAATTTCAGCCTCCAATGTAGGTCTTTCATCTCCATTAATGGAGGATCCAATGGTGGTTTTTGAAAAAAAAAAAACACTAAAAATGGCCAAAATGTAATAAAAGAAGGAGATGAGGTTATTTTAGTCATTTGTTCTTCAGTTCCATAAAACACTTTTTTTTACTTCCAAATCGATTGGGACAAGACACAAACATTGCATCCCTCCGACTTTCACAAATATAAAATGGATATCCCAATGAAAAAACCTCAAATCATAATGATTTTGGATAGAAAACAAGGAGAAATGGAGAGGGTTGCTTAACATTAGAAAAGAGAACAAAGAAATAAAATGAAGTCTATTTTGAGGAAGGAAAACATAAATAAATAAATAAATAAAAAGTGAGGGAAGAGAAAGAATAGTGATAGAATTAAAGATAATAACAAAATTTTAAATAATAATAAAATTCATTAAATAACATAATAATAGGTATAAACGGTGTGTACATACAAAAATACAATACAATATAATTAAAGAAAGAATATTTTTGGTATTAAGTTGGGTTTATTTATAAACTATAAATTTTTTAAAATTTTGGATGGATATGATTACGAAAGACGTGTACATACAGTTTTTAAGGGGTGACATTATTGCTACTCTTTATGTAATAATTATTAATATTTGACTTGTACATCACATTTTAGTACGAGTGGTTGTGCACCTCTCTTCCACCTTTAGAAGCATGTATAGGGAGTTTTCTCCTTATAATAATTTAAACAAAAATATTAATATTTGACTAGTTTAAGACGATAAAAATATTAATTTTGAAACAAAATAGAGTATTTTTTTTCCTTGTCAAATTAAAGCAAAACATGGGCCGATTAAAATTTCATGTTTTCATAGACTAGATGAGGTTGGTCCGGTGGTAAATCCCCCACACCTACACCACGAGGTGTGGGGTAGAGTCCTCCTCCTCCTATAAAAAAACCATGAATTTATATAATATTTCGAGAAATAAAATAATGTTTTAATCTTCATAAAAAAGAAATTTATGTTTTCAATTTTTATTATAGGTGACTCTATTGCCAATGCCACGCATAAAATATCTCTTCAAACCAGTGTTCTAGAAATAGGCCTAGGCAACCAATTAATCGGCCCAATACAGCTAGTCGGCAGCAAATCGAGACGAAATGGCCAAAATCGACCTTATTAGTCGGTGACTGATCAATCAGCCTAATCGCCGATTAGTAGGCCAAATTGCAGATTAATCAGAGTCATATTTAAAAAAAAATGACAACGTTTTCTTGCTGATGTCACCGATTTCCGATGCTGAAAGCCGGTCCTGGAACTTAGAAAAAAGAAGAAGGAAGTAGATCTTGTCTTGCTGGAACTCATCTTCGAAACACAGAGCAAAAATGAACGAAGAAGATGAATAGAGATGGAGAGAGAGAGTGTGTTTGTACGTTGATACCATATCTGATAAAGAAGATGTAATCTAGTTTCAGTTTTGTGGCTTGTCTTCTCTGTTGTTCTTATCGTTTGGATCAGTGATGAATCTAATTACCATTCAAAAATAAGAAGATGAAGAGAGAGAGAGAGAGAGAGAGAGAGAGAGAAACAATTAAAAGAAGTAGATGAAGAGAGATGGCGTTGAAATCTCGAGTTATCTGATAAAGAAGAAGATGAAGAAAGAGATGTGCATTGAGATGTGTAATTATGATGGCACTGTTGTGGAAGGACTCAAATCTAATTAATGATGGCGTGTTGTGTTGAAGAAATGATGATGGTGCTTTGTATTGGTTAAGTCAAAATCAGATGGTGGGTCAGCAACAATGTTGTATCTGTTAAATCAAGTTTTTATTGATATTTCTTTAACCAGTTGTGTCCTGCACTTCTGGCCACACTCTTATCAAGTTAGTAATAAGTTTTCTAACTAATCGGCAATTAATCGGTCTAGGAGCTAGGCGTCGGGTCTCCGCCCGATTACCGTCTAGCGCTTACTAGAACACTGCTTCAAACCACTAATTTTTTTTAAAGATATTTTATTATTAATATGAGGGATAATATTAAAAACGTCCCAGTAGTTTAAAGTGTTAGCCGTTTTGTACCCTTTAGCTTTAGTATTATCTCTTTTGGTCCAAACTTTTAGTATTATTTGTCAATTTGGTCTCCACCGTCAAGATTCCGTTAAAAAATTGGAATTTCTATTAATTAAGTGAGGGTATAATGATAAATGAAGGGATAAAATTAATACGTATTATTAAATTAAATAATTAAAAAAAAATAAACTGTAATTAAAAAAGCCAAAAAAAAACTATCAGATTAATAATAATAATAATAATAATAATAATAATAATAAAACATCAAACTTCATTTTCACCAAACCCTAGCCGCCTATCTCATCATTAAAACATCAAACTTCATTTTCACCAAACCCTAGCCGCCTATCTCATCATCATCCACATTTCCCAAACCATAGCATCCCACAAACACACCACCACCCCTACCATCAACCACAACACCCTAAATTCATTCGAACATAACAACCCACACCATCAACAAGTCTCACTAGTCATCACCACCGTCTCTCTCTCTCTTTCTCTCACCACCACGACACCGCCTCTTTTTTGCTCTCTCTGTCTTTCTCACCCATCGCCTCTCTCTCGGTCTCTCTCACCACCGTCTCTCGCGGTAGATAGTTGGTTATGGGTAGGTGTTGGAGTGTCAATCAAAATATGAACATTTAAGTTCGGCCTCCCAAGCGTACAAGTCACAGAGACTAGCACAGCGGCAAGCAAGGATCGTTCCGCAGGGAGATGGGATTCACCGACCATTTCTAGTTCTAGCTATTATTACAACACGCCGAGCAGACTCGTGTGTTGCATATGCAAAAGAATGTGGAAAAGTAAATGCTAAACTAACCTAACAAACTACATAAATATACAATATGTACAATGATAGGATGGAATGGAGCGATAAGGAATGTAATTGGTTACATCAAGAAAACGACTCCACCGTAATAATCCTTATAATTAAGTGCTAGACTCACCTAATCTCTCAAGTGCAAGTGAATGTTATAGGCTCGTATCCCCTAAACTAATCTCTAATCTCTCTCGATGTCTTAGAGATTGCACCCGCACATACCCAAAGTCTATCTCTCGATGACCATATGCATGAATCCATTGTGATCCATGGCACACACACCAGCCTTGTGTATCTCTACCTTACTGATCATATACAGTGAATATCTATCTGAGCATGTTGCACACGTCTCCTCTTAGTCCATAGCATACAACCAACAATCATTCACAAGATGGCTAGTCAAGTAAAAGCATTAAACACTCAAAATATCCATATAGCAACACAAGCACAAGAGAAAGGTTGGTGGTATCAAGGATTCAGTTTTATCAATCTCCCTGGTGAATGAAGGTACACATCAAAGAAGAGACAGAAATACAAGGAGAGAAATACAAAATAGATAGAAAGGAGAACTCATTCGAAATCAGGAATCGAACACCTGGTCTTCTCGAGTGTCAATCTGAGATGTCCTGACCACTGGACGACTACGGCGTTCTCCAATCTCATGAATGCACAACCGTCTTAATAAAAGAGAAAATTCTCTCCTTATCTCTCTAAATTCCATAAGATGGATGGAATGAATAGAAAATAAGTTCACCTAACACTAATATGCATCAATGCAATTGTTAAACATTAAGAACATTCAAATGAATTAAGGATTCATCCTCTTAATTTGGGAATTTTCCCTAAATCAATTCATCACCCATTCCGGCCAAGGATGGGTAATTGTGTCTTAAAAAGACCCATTAAACACAAGGATATGAACCAATACCAATTTAGCAACTAAATGCATGAACTAGCATTTTCTACTCTTTGGGGCTAAAATCCCTAATCACTCAAATTATTCAATACATGGTATTTCAAGTCATCCATCAATCAATCAATAATCATGGGCAACTAAATTCCTATTCTAAATTACATCTACTCCAAACCCATTCATGGACACATATTAATTTCTGACCATTCACACACAGACATATCATAAAAAGAGCTTAAAACACATAAATCAAAGAGCAAAACAAAACCCAAACGAATTCATGAACAAGAATGCATATATAGCACATGTGAAAGGTTTACAATATTCCCAAATTCGGGTTACACATCAAAGAAAACAAGAAATACAAGAAATGAGTAAAAAGGAGACAACATTTGAAGACAAACCCTCCAAAGAAGCTCTAGCTTTCCTAGCTCGGATTTGGTCCAAGAACCACTCCTATTTCCTTGTAATCTACTCTAAGATGGATGGAGAAGGTGTAAAATGGTGTGGTGGAGGTGTATGGTGAGCTCTCATGGAGGAAAAACTTCTATGGGAGCTTGAATCACTCCTTAATTGGTGGAGAAGGTGAAAGAGATGAGAAAATGGAAGAAAGATGTTTTTGGTGTGAGAGGGAGAGAAGAGTTCTCCCAAAAACTGAGAGAAAGGGGGGTATTTATAGAGTTTAGAGGTTAGGGCAAGAATTGGGTGAGAAAAGACAAGAGTGCCTCTCAAAAATGGGCTGAAAATGGTTGTTCTGCGTAAAAAGGCTACTTGGAGGCGACCTGGTGCTCAGGTCGCTATCCAGGTCGCTATCCAGGTCGTTATTCCCTCGGGTGAAGATTTTCCAGCTTCTCACACCATTACGAAAATAGCCATAGCTTCCTCTAGAAAACTCGGAATTACAATCTGTAAAAAGAATTGAAAAGTAGATATTCGGGGCTTTCCGAAAATAGGTAGTAACTAATGTAGTGCATTCTAAGAAGGGAGGTATGGCCCTTGAAAGTTGAGTGTTCTGCATGGCACTTTCCATTTCAGCTCAAATAACCTCGAAACACTTCAATTAAGCTCAAATACCTTCCGTAGGGAACATGTACCTACACAAAGCTCAAAAACACAGTATAAACCAAAATATGCTCGAAAACAAGAACAAAAGCTAGGAAATAGGGACCTTCAAATAGGTATATAAATCGGTACGATCATTGGGGTATATTTTGTGTGGTGGTTAGGGTTGGGTTTTCTGGTGGCTATGAAATGGTATTGGATTTTGTTCTGATTTGGTGAGTTTTTTAGTGGCAATTTGTTAGGATCTCTACTAGATTTTTTTTTTTTTGTTCTTTTCAATTAACGAAGATCCCCGCCAAAAAATTAAAACAAAATGATAGATGGATCTCTACTGTACATCTCTCAGATGGACAGTGGAGATCCATCTTTCCTTATTTAAAAAAATCATTTTTAATTATCTAAATTATTTTTCTATTTTATAGAGGGGTGAAATCACTATTATTTAAAAAAGGCTATTGCCATTTACCGTATGATTTCCTTACATAGAGAACGCTACAATGCATAGTTCAATGACGGAATCCCTTAGGGAGATGGTCGATAATGAAATAGTAGCATGAGGTCATCCAAGTTTCAACAAGATAGAACCATAGTTCGTCACCGGTAAGGATTCCATACAGAACTATAACAAGTAATGTGAACAATAAATCATGAGAGAGAATTCTAAAGAGAGTTTTAGAGAGAGAATTAGACAAGTAGCTAATAACGGAGGAAGAAAGGACTTTAGGGGTAAGTTATTCTCAGTATTTGTCGATAACTTGAGTCATGAAGTTGGGGTGGCCGGCTTGTGAGGGATATTCAAGCCATTCGGGAGGGTGAGGGATGTCTTCCTCTCCTCAAAGTCGAGATCAAGGAAGAGCTTGTTCACTTTCATTCGATTTGAGACTTAGAGGAGGCTAACAAGGTGGCAAAGATGGTGGATGGGATGCATGTCTAAGGATGGCATATTCGATCAAAAGTAGCTTCATGCGGATGGTCTAACAGAAGACCCATAGTGTCAGATCAACTAGGGGTTCCGAAAGGCGGTATCATATTGAAAGAAAGATTATGGGATATAAGGTTTAGAGACTTTAGCGAAGGGACAGAGGTTAAGTTTAAGCGAAAGGTGTCGGGTGTTCAGACTGGGTTCTAGACTAGGTGCTCTTTTACGGAGGTGGTCGATGGTAAGTCGGGTCAGGCCGAAGAGGGCAAAGAGAAGGTAGAGACGTTTCACTGGAAATGACAGAAGGCAGAGGATAAGTGGCTTCAAAATGTGTTGTGGGGGTCCTTAAACAGTTTAACAACATTAGTAGTGTGAACAATCGTCTGGACGTCAGAGATTTCTCTTTCTCTTTCTCTTCAGTATTTTTGGGAGGAAAAAGAATACTTTGGTGTTTCAAATCTGAGATTGAAAGGGAAGGATTCATTAGGAATACTTTTTTCTGGCCAGATTGTTTTTTGTTTATAGAGAGATGGTCTGAATCCTTCATCAATACAGCTAGAGTAGCTTGGGTTAACTGTTAGGGTGTTCCTCTTAGCAATTGGTGTCCATCCTTTTTCAACAGCCTTGGCCGAATGGTCTAACAGAAGACCCAAAGTGTAAGCTCAACTAGGGGTGCCGACAGGCGGTATCGTATTGAAGGGAGATTATGGGATTGAAGGTTTAGATACTTTAGCGAAGGTTGCGAAAGGTGCCGGGTGTTTAGACTGGGTTCCAGACTAGGCGCTCTTTTACGGAGGTGGTTGATGGTAAGTCGGGTCAGGAAGGAGAGGGTGAAGAGAAGGTAGAGACGTTTCCCTGGAAGGGACAGAAGGCATAAGGTAAGTGGCTTTCAAAATGTGTTGTGGGGGTCCTTAAACAGTTTAGCAACATTAGTAGTGTGAACAACCGCCTGGACATCAGAGATTTCTCTTTCTCTTCAGTATTTTTGGGAGGAAAAAGAATACTTTGGTGTTTTGAATCTGAGACTAAAAGGAAGGATTCATTAGGAATACTTTTTTCTAGAAAGATTATTTTTCGTCTATGGAGAGATGGTATGATTCCTTCACCAATACTGATAGATTAGCTTGGGTTAACTGTTGGGGTGTTCCTTTTAGTAGTTAGTGTTCATCCTTTTTCAACAGTCTTGGCCGGAGGTTTGGAGACCATCTTCTCATTGAAGAGGACACCACTTTAAGAGAAGAATGGATAGCAGACGAATTCTCATGCTTTTCCATTAGACAAGTCTGGTCCAAACAAGATTAAAGTAGTGATCAATGGTGATGTTTATAATGTTAAGATAGAGGAAGATATGAGTTAGATTGAATCATCTTGGATTGATAATTTTCTGGGTTTAAGAAGGATGAATCCTCAGTCTAATTTGAATTCATTTCCTAATAGGGAAGATATCAACGTTGGCTTAGGAAAAGAAGAGGGGTGGTATCCTCTTTTCGTGGGATTCAAAAACCAGATGTTTTGAAAAGACATGAAGCTAGCTGTCATCTAGAGGGCGAAGATAAGCTGGGAAGGAAGATCTCAGAGGACTGTGTGGTTGGGAACTCAAAACCTGCCAACCTGACTTTTTCAGAGAACTTTTGTGATCACACTCGAAAAGGGATGGTTAACAAAGGGAAAAGATCTTGGATCAAGAAAGCTAAGATAAAAGCTATGGTTGTATATGACAGGACTGCTAAGTTAGACCTGGAAAAAATGAGAGGGGACATAGAGATGAAGGTGGCAGCAAAAAGCTACAACGCAACCTCGTCTGATGATGACTCTATGGAAGGGCCTATTTTTAATTTTCAAATATGGAGGGGTGAATCCTCTAGAATAAGACAATCCATTGGGCCCTAAAGTTTATATTTGGATCAGACTAGACATTCTGTTGGGCATCAAAGCCCTTCTTTGGATCAGATGCAGCTCTTGGCCCATTCTAGATACTCTTCTGCAGGCTGAGAAAGTAGGTGGGAGAAGGAAAACCAATTTACAAAGGAAGTGGTTTCTCAGTCACATAATCCATCCTCTAATTCGGGCCCAAGTAACGTAGACGGGTCTGGGAATGAAAAAGGTCTTGGTAACTAGGTGTTCTAAGAAAGAGACAGTGGGCAGGTATAGGATGGGCATGGTGGCCCATTGGGGCGGGGGAGGGTTCCTCCACCCCCATCCCCATTTCTGAAACCTCCCCCTACCCCGGGCCCCAAACCCCATTTGGGGGCAGTGAGGATGGGGGTGTTTTGGGGGAGGTTCCCCTGCCCTCACCTCATCCCCTATTTCCCCCATTTCCCCCATTTCCAATCCTATTATTTTTCAATCCGAAATTTTTAATTCTAGATTTGAAATTCGATCATTCCAATTATTCAAATCACCCTGTTTCAATATCCAATCCAATAAATAATTAAATATACAATCTAAAATATATAATTAATTTAATTTAATCCAAAATTAATAGAAATAACTATAGTAATTTAGTATTACACATAAAAGTCTAAACAAATTTAAAATCTTTGATCAATCCAAAATATTTAAAATGTTTAGTATGTACCTTGGTTTCGTGGATGTGGATTAGTGTATTAGAGAGTTAGTGGGATAGGTGGGTACCATGGGTTAGTTAGTGGTGGAACCAAGAGTAATAAGGTTAAGGTTACTTTTTTAAAAAAAAATATTAAAAATAAATAATAAATATATAAATATTATACATATAGGGAAATGGGGCACCACCCCCATTTAAAGAAATGGGGAAATGTGGTTGGGGTAGGTCCCCCTACCCCCATCCCCATATAGGTTTTGGGGACAAAATTTGCCCCCAAATAGGGCTGGGGGAAAATGGGGATGGGGGCCGTGAGGGAAATGCCCATCCCTAGGCAAGTGGTTGTGAAATCAAAGAACAATTGTAATGATGAGGGGTTCAGTGGAACAGACTCTGGAGAAGATAGGGTTGTCTCAAGATATAAGTAAGGGAGATGTTACTGATGCAGGTCTGATGCTAGCTCTGGATGAGAAGGAGGCGGAGGAGATTGGAGAGATTAATCTAAGTGTGGTCTTGTCAACTCCACCGCCAAAGAAGAAGAGCTCAAAGGATAAAGGTTTTTCGTCCAAACTGCATGGGATGAAAACTAGAAGGGATAGGAGAAGAGAACCGAAAGCTATTAACAAAAATAGGGGGGATGAGAATATAGATCAGTGGAACCTAGAGGTTGAGATTACAAAAGTCGTCAAGAAGAGAGTGGAATTGGGCAGTGATTTCAATTCGGAGGCAGCTAATGGTAAACAAAGGAAATTGGAACTTAGAAGAGGAGAATTCTAAAGTGATTGAAACGGGAAAGGCGTTGGGTTTTGACTTCAACGAAATAGAAAATGAAATGGTTGTCTAGTTAGCTAGAAGGGAGCTGGAAGATGAGGAGAGGCCAATCGAAACTCAGAAGTAGTGCTCTCTGCTCTTTAGTTTTAGGGTTCTTTATTTTTTTTGATGTTATTATTGTCTTGGATGTTAGAGGTCTATGGAAATGAGAGAAAAGAAAGGTTGTTAGAGACTTAGTGGTGCTTCATAAACCAATGATGCTCTTTATACAAGAAACTAGGCTTAATATGTTTGATAGCAGAACTATAGTTTCTCTAGGAGGCTTGTTACTAACAAAAGGAGTGGGGGTGGACTCAGTCGGCTCGGTTGGAGGTCTTCTTACCTTATGGAATGAGAATCTTTTTAAGGCTCATTCTTGTATTTCTAACAAAATGTGTATTATTGTGGCGGGTGAGCTTATTAATGCGAAGAAAGAGGTGGTGCTCTATAATGTGTATGCGTCTAACAACGAAATGGAGAGGAGACCCTTGTGGAATTTTATTGTGGTATCTCATGGTTCTCCTCCTATGCCTTGGTGTATAGGTGAGGATTTCAATACGATCCTAAATACAATCCTATATACGATAGAAAGAAAAGGTGGAACTCGTAATACGTGTTCTATTAGAAGCTTCAATAATTTTATTTTAAGGGCTAAGGTGATTGACTTACAAGTTCAAGGTTCGGCTTACATACGGTCTAATTGGATGGAAAAAGCGTCGTGGGCGAGATTAGATCTCTTTCTGATCTCCCATATTATTCTCTCTTGGATCCCGAAGCTTATTCAAATAAGCATACCTTATAGTTTATCGGATCATCGTGCAATCTCCTTAGGTGAACCTAGTGTGGATTGGGGTCCTAGTCTGTTCAGATTCTATAACAGATGGTTGGAGGATAAAGAAATTATGGGAAATGTTAAAGGAGGGTGGAAGGAGCGCAAGGTTTTGGGTTCTCAAGGTTTCACGTTGTTTTCCAAGGTTAAAGCAGTTAAAAAAATTGAAGGCCTGGCAGTTAGCTAACAGGAAGAACACTAACTCTTTTAAAGCTTAGAAGACAAGTTGGCCGGGGTGGAAGACAAAGTGAAGTCTGAAGGGTGGACAGCATCTTTGAGAGAGGACCTTTTGAAGATTATTTCAGAGATGTGGAATTGGCTGCATAGTGAAGAGGTTCAATGGCGTCAAAATCTCGAATCAAATGGTTGTTAGAGGGTGACAAGAATTCAAGATTCTTTCACTGTGTTGCCAACTCTAGAAGAAGGACAAACTTCATAGGGGACATTCATTTTGAATGAGTGAGGGTTATGGATCCAGTGGAGGTTAGAAAAGGGGTTCTGAATCATTTCAAAACTCATTACAGGAAAGGGCTTTAGTCAAGGCCGAAGATTCAAGGTCTTGAGAAGAATCAAATTTCTCATACTCAGGTTCAAGAGCTCGATGAGGAGTTTACTCATGAGAAGTTTGGGAGGCAATCTCTAATTGTGATGGTAACAAGGCACCGAGCTTGGATGGTCTAAATCTCAACTTTATTAAGAGTAACTAGGATGTGATTAGGGAAGACTTCTTGTGTTTTTTGAAGGAATTCCATAGAGACGGGCAAATTGTGAAAGACTTGAACATGACCTTTAATGTGCTTATCCCTAAGATTGGCAAACCAAAACGTATGGCAGATTTTAAACCTATAAGTTTAGTTGGTTCCATATACAAAGTGCTATCGAAGATGTTAGCGAATCGCCTAAAAAAAGTTATGAACTCAATCATTGGAGAAACTCAAATGGCCTTTTTCAAACATAGGTAAATCATTGACAGTTTTGTGGTGGCAAACGAAATAATTCATAAATGGAAGAGAGATTCGACGGGAGGTATTTTATTTAAGTTGGATTTCAAAAATGCTTATGATAGTGTGGATCATACTTTCTTGAATTTCATCTTGGAAAGAATGGGTTTCGAAAGTAAGTGGAGAAATTGGATACACCATTGTATTTCTTCTCTGATGTGCTCAGTTCTAGTTAATGGCAGTCCAACGGAAGAGTTTGGGATTGAAAGAGGCCTTCGCCAAGGTGATCCCTTATCCCCTTTTTTATTCAATATTGTTATCGAGGCGTTTAATTGCTTGTCTAAAAAGGCTACGACTTTGAACTTAGTGGGTGGGGCAGTGTACAAACAAAGTGAGGTTCATGTGTCTCATCTTCAATTTGCAGGATGACACGATTCTTTTTGTTCAGCCTATCATGGATTTTATTTTGAACGCTAGGAGGATTCTTCAATGTTTCGAGTTAGCTTCTGGTTTGAGGATAAACTTTCATAAACGTGCCTTGAGAAAATTGGAAGGAGGACTGAAACGAATAAGGCTTGGGCATAAGCATTCAGATGTAAAAAGGCTTATCTCCCCATTACCTACCTCAGCCTCTCTCTTGGGGCTAATCCCAACACTAAGTGGTTTTGGAATCCGATCATTCAAAGGATTGAGCACCGTTTAGCGCCTTGGAAGAGAAAATTTCTCTCCAAAAGTGGAAGGCTTGTTTTGATAAAAAATGTGCTTTCAAATGTTCCAAGTTACTTCCTTGTGGTGTTTAAGATTCCAATAAGGTGGCTAAAAAAATTGAGAAATTACAACGGGATTTCTTCTGGGGTGATGGTATTGAGAAACGGAAGATTCACTCCATTGACTGGGACTCGTTATGCAAGAGTAAAAAAGCTGGTGGCCTTGGTATTGAGCACATAATGGACAAGAATAGAGGGTTGATGGCAAAGTGGGTGTGGAGATTCGATCTAGAGGTCTCTTCATTGTGGAAGAAGGTAATATGTGCTACTTACGGGTTGGATACAAAGCCTCTCCAATGGAATTGGCAAGGCCGCAGTAAAGCACCTCATTTCGTGAAAGCTATTAGGTCACTATTTACACAGGGTTCGAAAACTAAACAGGTTCTTAAGGGAGGGTTGAATGTGGTGATAGGCTATGGGAATAGAGTTCGTTTTTGGCATGATCTGAGCCACGATGGGATCCCGTTGTGTGAGCTTTTCCAGAGGAATTATGTGTTAGGATTATACTCAATAGCAAGAGTGTAATGATGTATTTGACAATCTTTTCATATTAATAAAGTGATTTATAGTTTAACAAATCTTATAGCATTTATAGTTTAATTATTATAATTGTCAAAAGTAAATAATCATAAGGTCAAAAGACTATGAGAGATGAAGAATTGTTCGTATATGTGGATATGTATGAGGTAGACACAATTCTTTAGTTAGTCTTGAACAATGTTCACAACTTAAGATAAAGGTTGGGTGTCTTTACCTTGTTAAAGTTGTAGATTCTTTTGCTAACATTTGAGTGGGATCAAATGTGTTATGATGAGTCTAAAATCATCAAAGTGTAGTGTCTTTGGGCAAAAGAATCTAGTGCACTATGTGCATTGAATAGAATCACAGTGAAATACTTTATCCAGAACCGTCAATGGATAAAAGTTTTCACTTGAGGGCAATCGGAGAGTCTATCTCAATCCTGAGATAAATGATGGACTTATGGTTACAAATGTTATCATTTGAGCTATCAATGAGTACGATTATATAGCATAGTATATCCTCGATAGTTTGGTGGTATTCATTTGTTAATCGATAGAGGACTTCATTTATAGATATGGACATCGTGGCTCTATTTATTAAATGTGAATAGAATATTATCATATGGATATTTTGAGGTATTGGATATTAAATCTTAACGTTAAGTTTCAATAGTGTCTATTGAAACATAGCTTCTGGACAAGTCAAAATATTCAAGTTCAAAATGTGGTCATATGAGTAAATATGGTAACTAGGAGAGCTATAGGCGGTCTATGAGCTCTTGGCGATTACTGATATTCTTCATGAGGATACACTATCTCCAATAAGATTGCCTAGGGTACGAATGAGAAATATTATCTTATTCTATCTTTATTTAAGAGTTCAATTTTAGCTCTTTAGTGGAATGAGCTAAAATTAATAGATTGGACCTAAGTGAATCATTTGTTGATTATAATTAGGTTATGTCTATTGGAACTTAAATTAGATAGCCCGCCAAGATTCCCAATCCGCACAAACTTACATGGATCACTTGATATATTCTACAAAACCAATTTCTGGGTCCATCTAGATTTGTTTTTGGATTTCGAAATCCAAAAGTTTTGGAGAGCTGTGTTCATGTATGATCAAGACATGCGGTAACTCTTCAAAAAAAGCATGGAATGGGCGGCCAAGGATGTAGGAATCCTAGGGTGGCCATAATAGGGTGCGTTTAGTATTCCATTAATACATTAAAAATATAATTTGCACATTTTAATTAAATGTGCTGTTAGATTATATTAATGTATTAAATTTAAGGCATGTAGACTTGTTTCTTTTATAGTAAGAATAGATCTAGTTCACATGTGGACTTTTTATTAAAGTCCAATAAATTTAATAAAATGGAAAAATAATATATTGCACAAGTATTTACTTGGGCTGCAAGGATAAATTAATTAGTCTAATATATTGTTTTATTTTATTTTATTAATCAAATGGAAATTAATTTATTTATTAATTAATTAATTGTTTGATTAAAAGTCAAAATCTTTTTCTAACTAGGAGAAGGATTCCTAGTGTCATACTATTGTTGGTAGTATGATAAGTATCAAAGACTATATTTGATAAGTAGATAAATAAAAGTATTTTATTTATCTAGTCAAATTATGAAGTTTTTGATATAGTCACAATATTATATTCAATAATTTATTATTGAATAATACACTCATGAGTTGAAATATGGTTAAAACTCAAAGTTAATAGGAGACTTGGTGAAAAAGTAATCCTACTTATGTGAGGATTTGACTATAAGGTAGAAATCCTACTTGAGTGAGGATTAGGCCATCACCCTATATATATTATATTATATTCGGAATTAATAATGGTAGTTCAAAGAAGAAGTTTTTTTTTTAGAAAATTTTTATTCTCTTGCTTTTGAATAAAAAAAATTAAAAAAAAAACTTTCAACTCAAGAAAAGGGTGTAGAATTCGACCAAAGAGAAGAAGAATAAGGAGCGTTTTTTTTTCGATAGTGCACTAGAAGCTTTTACATCAAAAGGCTTTATGCACAAGTTCGAATTAGGGTTCAAGCAAGTTCTTGATTAAAAAGATTAAGAATTCACAAGTGACCAAACGTTCTTTATTTTCTCTAGGAGGATTATTGCGACTAACAAAAGAAAAAGGTTTGTTTTTTCCATCCTCAAGTTTACAATTCAAAGAAAATGGAGCTCACACTCCTAGGTGATTCACGTTCGTGATTGGATTGGAAGATCTTACGGATTCAATTCGAAGTAAACGGATTCAAATCGACGCAAAATCAATCGTCACATGAAAAAGGTACGATACTTTTACTATATGTTAATTAATCAAGGGTTAAGGTTCTTTCTTTCAAAAAGAAAATTTTTTAATATACAAACCCAAATTTTCGTTTCCGCAGCATGTTTTTCCCTGTATTATGCACTGGCTAAAGATAAGAAAGGAACAGCTCAAGGTTCGTAAAAAAGCAAAATATTGAAAAGTAAAAATGAGATATCGAGATTTGAACGCGCCTGGCGCGTTAGATTGCATTCCTCCTTTCTTCAACCACGCACCGCCGATCTGTGTTAGTGCTGGTGTTCCATGTCTCAAATGTTCATGTTTTCAGCACAGCAAGAGTTAGAGATGAACGATGAGGTGAAGAAGAAGCCGCCTGATCCCAAACTCAATGTGATAAGAGCCCATGCTTAGAAAGATAAAGATAATGGTTCTCTGCGGAATTCAGTTGGAGATAGTTTCAAATCAAAGCTTCTAGGTATGGCTGGACCTAGTAATTGGTCTGGGTTCGGTGCAGGGAAGGAGAAATTGAAAATCGCAGATGGAGATATCACGATTGTGGACGGTCTGGATGGTCCCTCTATGAAGCTCTCGCTGGATCTGAAACTGAAACTTTGTAAATCGTGGTCGAATGCTCTGATTCAGAAGATAATGGGAAGGCCTCATACTTTTAACTTCATGCTTCATAAGCTACGTCAAAAATGGTCTTTAATTGGTCAGTGGTCACTTGTGGATTTTGAGGATGGGTATTTCATAGTGAGGTTCCAGATGCAAGAAGACCTTGATTTTGTGCTGACTGGTGGCCCTTGGATCATTGCTAACCAGTATTTAGTTGTCCAGAAATGGAGAACCAATTTTGTTCCTGGTGAAGATGAGATTCGACGAATACCAGTTTGGGTAAGACTCTCCAAACTCCCTATGGAATGGATTGATGTGGATTTGTTGTGGAATATTGGAGGTATGTTGAGAACCACTTACAAAGTTGATCATGTCACTGAAGCACAAGCGAGGGGGAGATTTGCAAGAATTTATGTTGAGTTAGATATTACAAAACCTTTGAAAGGGACGCTTAGTGTAGATGACACGGGCCATCAAAGTTGAGTATGAGAACTTATGTCTTATTTGCTTTAAGTGTGGCAAGAATAGGACATAGCAAGGAATTGTGTAAGGAAGGGGTTGTGGAACAACCTACGGCTGCTGACACCTCAGATGTTGGAGGTGGTTTTGATGATTCTAGGACCGATCATTTTGGGCCTTGGATGTAAGTATCTTATGGTAGAAATAGCAGGATTAATACTGCTGCCAAAACCTTTGGTAAGAGGAATGGAACTTTTGGTATTATGGGGGGAGTAGATGTTGATCCCATGAATATCAATCGAACTTCTAGCAGTGGTGGAGGCGAGGCTAGTAAAGGAACTGAGGCAAGAAAAGACACAAGGAAAGTTGTGAAAGCAGCTTCTTCTAAAAATGTGGTGAAACAAGGGAATAGGAAAGTTGGGGGTTCTAGATTTGAAATCCTTAGTGAAAATGTTGAGGGGATTTCTGGTGTAGTAAAGACTCAATATAGAAATGCTAATCAGAAGAATGTTGAATCCTTTAATGTTCTCTTTGATATTTCCATCGCTTCCATCACTAAGAGTTCTTATAATCTGCAATGGGGCAGCCAGCCCAATAAACAATTGAAGGCACCTTTTAAGGAAAATGCAACAGGGGATGAGACCACTAGTATTGGTACGGTGAAGAAGAAGGGTAAGCAACATGTGAACAAGGATACTAACCATAGTAATAACAAGGATGAGGACCTTGATAACTCTGAAGAACAGGTTCTTTTGCCTGTTGATAATTGCATGGGCCAAGTGGATATTACATGTGCTAGTAATTTTGAAGAAATTGCCTTGAAGCTCAAAGAGGCAATGAAGGGTATTACGGAATAATTGTTTTTGTTGCCAGAGATCTTACATGTGCTTGACCTCTTTTTGTTTTTGTTTTTTGTTCTTATTCTTTCTGTTCTGGGCAAGCTGCCCTTCACTGTATCAAAAAAAAAAAAAAGGAACAGCTCAGCAATTTGGTGCTTGGCAGGATTCTGGTTGGTGTTGGAATGTGAACCTTAGGTGACCAGATTTTGATTGGGAATTGGTGCAATGGACAAGCTTCATGACTTTCTTGAATAGCCTTACCATTCGGAGAAAGTTTACTGACGCGCTGGCTTGGGCATATAGCACAAATGGAATGTATTTAGTTAAATATTTACGTCACTGTTTAGAGACTTCATCAGCTGATATTTTTGACAACTCTAACTTGCTATGGAAAGGTTCATGTCCTCCGAAGGTAAAGATCTTTGCTTTGCAACTTCGAAGAGGGAGAATAATGGTGAGAGATGTCCTTCATCAATTTGGTATGGTGCAGGGACTGCCTATGAATTGTCTTCTATGCAACAATAGCAGTGAGACCATTGATCATTTGTTTATGCATTGTCATTGGGCGTGGAAAGTCTGGATTTTATGCATGAATTTGTGGTAAGTGAGGTGTTGCCCAAACAAATCTCTCAAGGAATGGATGGATAGCTGGTTGGATCGTAAAAAGCAGGAAAGTCTGAAGCATCATTTTCTTTGTTGTGATCTGGACGATATGAGAGTGTAGGAATAAGTTGATTTTCAAAGCTTAAAATGCTATTGTTGAAAAGGTTGTGGAAAATGTGAAACGAGTGGCTTGGTGGTTCAAATGTTTTAGCAAAGGCAATAAGGTTCCTGTTTCTTTGATGATTCTAAACATAAAAGATAGTTGTGTTACTTCTGTTCATGTGAAGCAGTTGAACCTTGATAGCTGGTCTCCTCTAGTGGGTGGTAACCTAAAATTTAATGTGGACGGGTCTGAGAGAGGGCAGCCAGGTCCGGAAAGTATCGGGGGAGTTCTTCGGAATTCTGACGGTAAGATCTTTTGCCGAATCTCTTTATCTGTCGACTTTCAAGACTCAAATGTAGCGAAGATTCTTGCAATTCTGAAAGCTTGTGATCTGTGCTCTTCTAATCTCAGTTAGGCTGATCGCAATATCCAAATTGTGAGTGATTCTAAGGTGGATGTTTTGCGGGCCAATAGCACTGATGATTTCGGGAGCTTCATTCATCTTAACTCAATTTATGATATCATAGGTCATCTGCAAAGAATGAAAGGTTTATCTATAATTTTTAATTCAATGTCTACTACTGAAATGGCGAATAGCCTGGCGAAGAAGAGTTCGAATGGAGGTGATGACAACCTGGAATGGTGGGAGTTTTGAAGTTGTTTTCGTGGGGTTTTGTTTGGTCCCTCGGTATATCTTTTGGTTTTGCTCTGCTTTGTAGCTCCTAGCCTCGTTTTTCTGTTTGGTTTTGCTTCTCTGTTTCCTTGGGGTTTTGTAGGGCTGTTGTGTAGCGTTTCTTCCTTTTTCTAGCTGGTTGCTCTGGCTTCTTTGTAGCTCGTTAACTCTGTCTCTTGCCTTTGGGCTCTTTCTTTAATAATACTTACTGTTCAAAAAAAATAGAGGGGTAAAATCGTATTTGTGCTCAAATTTTAACGGAAGCTAACAGAATGACCAAAAGAGACAATACTTATATTAGAGGGACAAAAACGGCTAATACCCCAAACTAGAGGTGTGTTTTTAATATTATCCCTTAATATATTCTAATTTTCTTTCTTTAAGGGACATTAATATGAACTAAATGAAATTAGATTTATACTCAAATGATATTTTGATCCATTGTCAATTGTCATCATGTCTCCCTTCCCTCCTCAACCATCAATCACTATTTTTTTCTAATAACGTTTGGACCTTTTCTACAAAAACAGGTTAATTATCGTACTTGTTATCTTTTTGACCAAATATATATTGTATCCATTAAAAAATGTATTATTGTTTTGTAAAAGCTAATATTTTTCAGATCCATATAACATTTATTATATCTTTACCAAAACAACTCAAAGTTTTTGCCATTCTTTCTTAAAAGTTGTGATTTCTTTTTAAGATTTCTTTCTCTTAACTGTGTGAAGATTTAATAAGAGAAATAACATATGGAAAAAAAAAATACTAAATGACTTTCAAAAGAAAATAGAACTTAAATAAAAGACTAAAAGCATGAAAGAAAAATGGATGAAAAGTTATGTGAAAATAATAAGGTCGTTTTTAAATTATAGGTTGTATATAGAGAAAAATTATGACTTTAGTATTTTTATTATTGGTGTCCTTAGAAAATGGGTGTAAAGATAGATTTTATGGACGGTAACAGAGGCATCCTTTTGTAATCTCTTCAGATCATTAAGTTGACATGAAATATTTTCCGAATTAAAATAACTTACAAGTAGATGTGGAAAGCACACAATATTTATCCAGGAATTGAGAACAATCAATAGTCAACCCTCTAGTTTAGAAGCATACCTTGTATTTGGTTTGGATTTGATACCTACTTGCCATCAACCGTAGTTTCAGCAGGAAGGCAAAGCTTGGTTCCGTGAATATAACCAATGGTGACTAAAGAAGCAGCCAGAAAGAAACATAGATGATCAATAAGTAGGCCAAGTATCAAAGAATAGGGCTTGTGAAAGCTAAAGAAGCTTTGATACCATATAGAAAACAATATACTGTGTGGTAATGGATGTATATTTTTATTACTAAATGTTGTTTATATTTATATAATCACAATGGTCTAATATATACCGGTTAGAATGCCTAAAATCATGTACATTACAATAATGAGAAACCAAATAAAAGGGATGCTCATAAACTATAGGGTTGACTATTGATGGCTCTTGATTTCTTGATTGAATTGATCAAGGAGATTCCTTCCTATCAATAATCATGACATGCCCACTAAAAATTATATTTCGAATAATGTCTTACAGGGAACATGTTGTCATAAAATATTTTATGATATAGTATCAAATGTAGTTTGGTTCAGACTCAGTCAGCAATGAATTGATTTATTAAAAAAACTGTATACACGAGTGGACTGTTAACACTTAATTCATGCTTTTAATTTGCTTTGGAGTTGCTTGCTAAAATTCTCAGTATATTCAAAAATAAAAAATCTGTACAAAGAACAAGCTGCTGCACTCCTGAATACACACAATATTTCCTCAATCTACTTCCTCTCTTCACTGAAATTTTATAGAAACAAACTTATAATGGGTAACGGCTGCTCTTTCTCAGTGTCATGTGATGCCTTTCTCTCGCGTTGCCTTGATTGCACCACTAGAAGAGCAACATATATATGTGAGCTGCAGGATAATCTTGCTACCTTGAACACTGAACTGGAAAATCTGATTCGAATAAGGGAGGATGTGATCGTGAAGATCTACCTTGCTGAACAGAAACATATGAAGCAGACAAACCACGTGCAAGGCTGGCTTCGAAGTGTGGAAGCTGTGATAGCTAAAGTCGATCAACTGCCCAAAGCTCAATCTCAAGAAACCGAGAAATTATGTCTTGGAGGCTGTTGTTCCAACAACTGCATCTCAAGCTGCAATTTTGGGAAAAAGGTGGCAAAAAATCTGCAAGTTGTGGACTCTCTAAAGAAACAACGCTCAGATTTTGGAGACGAGGTAGCTGAGAGGGTACCAGAAGATCCGGTGGACCAATTGCCTATTGAGCCAACAATAATAGGCCAGGAAACCATATTTGATCAAGTTTGGAGATGCCTCAGAGAAGTAGAGGTTGGAATTATTGGCCTCTATGGTTTAGGTGGAGTTGGCAAAACTACCCTTTTAACCCAAATCAACAACAAATTATACGATGAGCAGCTTGGTTTTGATGTTGTGATTTGGACTGTGGTGTCTAAAGAGTTGAGGCTTGAGAAGATTCAAGAAGATATCGGGAAAAAAATTGGTTTCTGTGACCAACGATGGAAGAACAAAACTCTCCAAGAAAAAGCTCAAGACATCTTGAAGGTTTTGAGCCGGAAGAGGTTTGTTTTGTTATTGGATGACATATGGGAGCATGTTGATTTGAAAGAGGTTGGTGTCCCAAATACTACATCTACATCTAAGATAATCTTCACCACTCGTTTTGAAGAGGTTTGTGGTCAGATGCATGCTCTTAAGTACTTTAGAGTAGAATGTTTAGGGACATGACGAGGCCTGGGACTTGTTTCAAAAAAATCTGCAAGGAGTCATGCCTGATAGTAATCCTGATATTCTTCAACTAGCACAAACAGTTGCCGGAGAGTGCGGTGGTCTGCCACTTGTGATCAAAACCATTGCTCAAGCCATGGCATGTAACACTACAGTTGAAGAGTGGGACTATGCAATTCAAATATTGAAAAGACCACCATCTGAATATGCAGGTACGGATAAATTTCCAGATATGAATAAGGTTTATTACCGTTTAAAGTTCAGCTATGATAAATTACGTGGGGATAAAATTAAATCTTGTTTCAAGTATTGTTGTTTATTTTCGGAGGATTGTCTAATTTCGAAGAGAGACTTGATAGATTGCTGGATTGGTGAGGGGTTTTTGGATGAATTTGAGGGGAGATTAGTAATAAACCAAGGATACTCCATCATCAACACTCTCCTCCGTGCATGTTTATTGGAAGAAGACGGAAATGATTATGTCAAAATGCATGATGTAATCCGTGATATGGCTGTGTGGATAGCAAGAGAAGTTGAGAAGGAGAATGAAAATTTTTTGGTGTGTGCAAGTTCTGGATTAACTGAGGCCGTGGAAGCTAGAAAATGGGAAGGGGTAAGGAGGATGTCATTGATGGATAATAAAATTAAGAATTTACCGGAGGCTCCTCAATGTTCTTCTCTCATCACTTTGTTTCTCAATGGAAATTGGATAAGAAAAATCCCTCATGACTTCTTTCAATATATGTCTTCTCTTAAGAGTTTTAAACCTCTCTGATAATAGAGATTTAGATGAATTGCCTTCAGGAATTTCAAAATTGGTTCTTCTGGAATATCTCAATCTTGAAAGAACTTGGATAAAAGAGTTGCCGGAAGAGTTAAAAGCCTTGGTAAATCTAAAATGTTTGATGTTAGAGGGATCACCTCTCCTAATGATTCCAAGACAATTGATTTCTAATTTTTCAAGGTTACAAGTATTGACAATGCCTAACCGTCAGATGGTCACACCAGAAAGCGACAACGTTCTATTTGGTGATGGTGAATTTTTAGCAGACGAATTGCTTCACTTGGAACACATAAGCGTGGTAAGCATCACTCTAACAAGTTTAAATGCTCTCCAAAAGCTAGTGAGTTCTCGCCCCAAGTTACAAAGATGTAGTTTAAATCTTGTTGATTATAATGCAAAGTCATTTGATTTATCATCTTTAGCGGATGTGGAGTATCTGAATGAGCTATCTTTGTATTTTGATGATATGAAAGTGTTAGGGATCTGAACCGATGACCGCGGAAGTGTCATGCCTAATATATGCCCATAACTCATAGCAACTAATAACGTCAATAGTAGAAAAATAAGATGAGAGAAAATAAACCAATCAAAACACAAGATATACGTGGAAAACCCAAATCGGGTAAAAAACCACGGGCCGTCAGGACGATAGAGAAAGTTCCACTATATGATAAATTGTTACAACCATATACTTCAGGATTCTCTCTCACTCCTCAACCCCAAACCACGCTCACAACGCTCACAAGATCCTCACCAAGAACCTCCCCAATATCCCCTAGGTCTCCCCTGAATATCACCCACGGATCTCTAACTTGATCCACTGATATTCCTCTGGATCCCTCCCCGGATATTCCCTTGGGTCTCTCACCCGGATCTCACAACTCTCTGATGTTACATGGTGTTTCTTGACTCCACACAAAATAACCTAATTACAAGGTCTATTTATACTAGCTATAGGGAGTTTAAGAGAAAAGGAAATCCTACTCCTAAACATACAATAATTACTTGTTCCACATAAATACTATTTCCTATTTATGACAAGTCTTCTTGTAAAGAGTATTCCTTTTCCTTCAAGCACAAGAACTTCCCAAAAGAATTACTTTCCTTTTCCGCTGAAGGTTTCCTTTTCCACGCATGCTTATGATTGACTGCGATTCGGGTCACGGTTGCGCACCCGCTTCCTAAACCGTTACAAGTCACCTGGAATGCACCGCGTTTCCTTCCGGAATCCGATTCTTCAGTTCTTCTTCGGTCTTCAAATCTCCCTCAAACACCATCTCCAACTTCCAAACGTTATCCCACATCTCCAGGAAGTTTCACATCAGTTGAGTCTCGTTTGGTTAATATCAGGTTCACTTGAGAATACGAGCCAAAACCTAACAATTCTCCCCTTTGGCTTGAATTCTCAAGACCTTTGTCTAAAGCCACGACTCTCATCACCGAGAATCAACATACCCCACCATAAGGTATAACCATTTAGGAACGAACCATCCTAAGATTTTTTTTTTTTTATGTTCGTTGTTCCGGCACCATGTCGAAATAACCTGCTGAAATTGTGGTGCAACTCCTCACGTCAGATTACCAGGGAGTTCGTCAGCCATCGACATCTTTGTCCACCATACACCTTGCATCACTTTCTGACCAATGCCTTGTGCACAATTATGGACCACTAGCAGCAACATATCCTCTTCCATGGCCAGTGGGGAAAACTGCCAAAAGGATAAACATGTCCTTACATCACCCAACCCAGTGACAGACCTTTTGTCCTTGCATCACATACCTAGTGAAAGACTTGCTACTAGAACCTGGAGTGCTTTGCCAAATAAGCCCCACACCACCACCAGAGACTTAGAGCGTTCAATTTTTTTTTTTTAATAATACGCATACAAGAGTTTTTTTTTTTATCGCCTTATGTAACCAAGATTGGATCTCCATGACTTGTACCTGCCACAACAAGCCAAAATTCTCCTTCATCTCCATTTTTCTTTTCATCAAACCCTACTGAGTTCGAAACCGCTTTCAAGACGTATCTCCATTGCTAAACCCATATTAGGCAACCATCATCATCATCCCAATACCACCAAGTCCTCCATACGATCTCCGGTAAAAACTTGAAGAAAAAAAACGCCATCGCCGAACCATATGGCTCTGATACCAATTGTTAGGGATTTGAACCGATGACCGCGGAAGCGTCATGCCTAATATACGACCATAACTCATAGCAACTAATAACGTCAATAGCAGAAAAATAAGATGAGAGAAAATAAACCAATCAAAATACAAGATATACATGGAAAACCCAAATCGGGTAAAAAACCACGGGCCGTCAAGACGATAGAGAAAGTTCCACTATATGATAAATTGTTACAACCATATACTTCAGGATTCTCTCTCACTCCTCAACCCCAAACCACGCTCACAACGCTCACAAGATCCTCACCAAGAACCTCCCCAATATCCCCTAGGTCTCCCCTGAATATCACCCACGGATCTTAACTTGATCCACTGATATTCCCCTGGATCCCTCCCCGGATATTCCCTTAGGTCTCTCACCCGGATCTCACAACTCTCTGATGTTACATGGTGTTTCTTGACTCCACACAAAATAACCTAATTACAAGGTCTATTTATACTAGCTATAGGGAGTTTAAGAGAAAAGGAAATCCTACTCCTAAACATACAATAATTACTTGTTCCACATAAATACTATTTCCTATTTATGACAAGTCTTCTTGTAAAGAGTATTCTTTTTCCTTCAAGCACAAGAACTTCCCAAAAGAATTACTTTCCTTTTCCGCTGAAGGTTTCCTTTTCCACGCATGCTTATGATTGACTACGATTCGGGTCACGGTTGCGCACCCGCTTTCTAAACCGTTACAAGTCACCTGGAATGCACCGCGTTTCCTTCCGGAATCCGATTCTTCAGTTCTTCTTCGGTCTTCAAATCTCCCTCAAACACCATCTCCAACTTCCAAACGTTATCCCACGTCTCCAGGAAGTTTCACATCAGCTGAGTCTCGTTTGGTTAATACCAGGTTCACTTGAGAATACGAGCCAAAACCTAACAGAAAGAGTTGAAAATTAACTGTGTCTGGAATACGTTACAAAAAATACAAGGATTACAAGGTTTCAAGAATCTTCACATAGTTACCATCGAATGCAGGAAAATGAGGGAGACGACATGGCTTATTTTTGCTCCAAACGTCAAGGCTATTAGACTTTTTTGGTGCAAAGAGCTGGAAGAAGTAATCAGTAAGGAAATATTATGTGAAGTTTCAGAAAAGATGGATAATCTTAACCCATTTTCAAAACTTCAATCTCTTGAAATTTTTGGTGCGGAAATATTGAAGAGCATCTATTGGAAAGCATTGCTCTCCCCACAACTTAAGAAAATTGACGTGATGAAGTGTCCAAACCTGCAGAAGCTACCGCTCGATTCCAACAGCACAGAAGGACGTAAACTTGTTATAAGGGGACAGGAAGACTGGTGGAAAGAGCTACAATGGGAGGATGAAGCCACCCGAAATGCTTTTCTTCTTTGTTTCGAACCTTTGCAAGACTGAAGATTGAGATTTTAGAGCTGGAATGTGAGGGAAAAAAAAAAGCATGAACGAGATTTCTAAAGCAAATACTTTTCTATTCACAGAACCTAAATGTCTTTGGCTTCAGATGTTCTAGTCTTTAGTGTGCATGTGCTGCATATTTGTTTTGCTGGCTTGCCTTTTTAGATTAATGTTTGGGTTTCTACGTCTTGGGCTTTTGTTTTTCTTTTCTTTTTGTTTATTTTTTTATTTTTTATTAATAATAATAAGCACTGTATAGAGCTTATTATCGATTAAAAAAAGTGTTACATGTTTAGAAAGCCTAGCATTACTCTTCAATTTATTGTATTAGATTTCTCTTGAAAGGTAAGGCTTATTACATCCCCTAACTAGGTGTAAACATATTATTTTCTTAATGTTGCTTTCTGGCTATTACATTTCATTTGTACTATGGGACACCGATTATTTCTTTTCTTTTCCAATTGATCTGAAGCATCAGTGCTAGTTATTAACTATTTCGTCTATCGTAGTATCGTTAGAAGCTAGTTAAATGTGATTTATGATTCTTGATAAATAAACTCATATGTTTTTGTCACATCACTAGCAAGGCGATAGTGAAGAATACGGCAACTTGGTTTAACATGTTATCTATCCATGAATATGTATAGCGAGTGTCATTTTTTTGTCTTTTATGAAACATTCCATAAAGTTGTAAAGACATACTTTAAATCTTACCGAATATATTATTTTTTAGCAGATGTGGATTGTGGAGTATCTGAATTAGCTATATTTGGTTTTTGGTGATAAAGAGTTGAAAATTAACTGTGCATGGAACACAATTCCAAAAATACAGGAATTTCAAGGTTTTAAAAACCTTCGCATAGTTACCAGCGAACGCGGTAAAGTGAGGAAGACGACATAGCTTATTTCTGCTCCAAACCTCAAGGCTATTACATTTCATTGGTGCACTAAGCAGGAAGAAGTAATCAGCAAGGAAAAATTGGGTTAAGTTTCAGAAATGATGGAAAGCATTGTTACTCTTCCCACAACTTCAGAAAATTGAGGTGGGTTTGTGTCCAAACTTGAATGAGCTTCCAACAACACAAAAGAATGTAAAGTTGTTATAAGGGGACAGGGGTAACGAAGATTGGTGTCACTACCTTTCTCATAGGTAAGCTGCATTTGTGTTTCTACTTTCTACTTTCTAGTCCTATGCTTTGATTTCCAATGGCATTCAAGTGTCCACCTTTCAAGAAACCACCAACAGTATCGCAAAAGTGGCATGAAATTTGATCAAATGTGCAAATAAATGGCATCTAACATGCTTCATTTTGGAACAAACAATGAATAAATTAAAAAACCTTAACAAAGGATGAAGAGAAGGGGAGATAAAAATACAAGTGAGAGAGAGAAAGAGAGAGAGCTTTATAACTATAAACCCTGGAGAATTGGGTTACGGGGTATGGCTCCAAATTAACACATCAAAAATACCCAAAAGGGAGATGGCGTTATTTTCTCCCTCTCAGGTTAAATTGCATAAACAAAGAAGAAGAAGAAGAAGAAGAAAACCCTACAACAGATACAACCTACTTGTAAAATTCTTTTTAAGAAAAATCGGTATCCTATTGGTTTTGAAAGTCTGCTGAAAATAAGAGTCTGCTTATGAAAGGTGTTATAGCTGCAAGTAATGCCTTGGGGCATTCCTCGTGTGGAAGATGGCCACATCCCGATATAGCAACCAACCTCTGCATCACAATCAATAATATAAACATAACATAAGATAGATGATCATTACTTTATATAACTAGACTCTCACGTTTTCAATTTGTTACAAAAGAGAAATATAGACAGAGAGCACACAATAAAGAGATACTCACAGAATTTACAAATTTTGAAGCCATAGCTTGAGAAGATTTAAGGGGCACCAGAGCATCTTCAGCGCCGGCAATAACCATCACTGGCAAGTCTTCGACTGCTTTCAGCAATGATGATGCATTGTGTGGTGAAAGAACCGTCTCATATGACAGTCTACCTATCTCATGCAGTGCTTCATCCCAACCTTCTACACATAGTGGAGCCTGATTGATTAAAGACACAAGAAAAGCATATGGTCAACATATTAAAATTGCAAACTTGTTATAGAATCATACAACCCACCCTGAACCAAGAAAATTAACTTCCAAAACAACTTACTTTGAATAACCAAAAAAAGCTATTTTTGGAATACTAATTCTCATCCTACGAGTATATTCTCCAAAGATAAATTCTACAAGTGCATTATTTTACGCTTTTTGTGTTTAGCAAGTGCATTATTCTTTTGCTTTTGTGTTTCACGTGTATTTCACACTTTCTTTTGATTTATTGCTCTACTCTTTTGTAAGTACAAAAAAAAACATTTGTGAGTGTAAGCTCCGAGGAGTATTTCCTTCCTCTCTAGTTGAATGTAAGATATATTCACTTCTGTCTACGAACAGTTTGGAACCGTCTTGTAAATGAAACCCTACTTGCAACTTGCAACAACTCAAATCTTGTGTGACAAAATAGTGAACTGCAAAAGCTATCGAAGTGGACCAATAATATCAGTATATCACAACATGTTTTTTTTCATTAATTTATTTCCTTTTACTACAAATTTTCCTTAACATGACTTGGTCAACTATCAAACAAAGCCTTTTCCATGGCCCATGGGAGACAACAAGACATAATAAATGAAAAAGAGAGTACAGGAGTGGACAAGCCATCCACCAGAACAAAGCAGTATAAGAAGGGCCATGAGTATAATAATACCCAAATAATATTATTGATATGCAAAAGCAACGATGAAATAATGCAAAACAAGTTGCCAACATACCTTGTAGAGGCTTAAAACCTCTGTTGTTAACTTGGTAGCATCATACCATGCACGCCTATTCACCACTTGAGTAATTTCTGTCCGCAATAGAGGGCGAACCAAGTGCTTTTTCCCAAGTGCAGTTCGCAGGAGTATCCTTGCAAAGGCAGGAACAACTTCTCTAGACAAGCTGACATTTAGTAATACAACCCCTTTAATTGCAACCTGATTAATGAAGCACAACAATATAGGTAAGCAGGACTGGAGGAGTTTCTACAAAAATGTAAACATATTTGAGTAAATCCTCAAATTAAAATAAGCTTTCTACCACTCATTAATCCGAAGAAACATTCAGGTGTGATTAATATTTGATAATTGAAAATTTTGCAGGCAGAAACAGAAATGTCAACTTAACCAGAAAAAAAAAAAAACAAAAAAAAAAAGGTAAGCCATCCCAACATCAATCCTCAGTTTCAAGTTTTAAGAATCCTAGCTTAACATCTCAGGCTTGATTTAAGCACGATCTTGCTGAATAATTGTTTCTAATTAAACATGCAGACCATAGGGAGTTCAATTTTTTTGCTGATAAATATGGTCATCAGACAGGCTCTTATTCTCTCCACAGACCTATGGACATTTTGCGTAGTGTGCTAATACGGAACATCTTCATTGCCACTTTGTCACTTCCAACTATAACAATCCTTCACTACTGGGCATCTTTGTTTATCAATTTTTCAGATCTGAACTATAACAGTTTTGAGTCAACAACATGATAAACAGAGCATTACATGAAGAATCATAGATTTTAAGCATGCATTTACATAAAAAAAAAAGGCTATTATGTGGCATCTCCAGCCCTGACCACATGACATAATATTTCTCCCATGTTATTCTAGAACATGCCCCCCGACACAAGTTTTTTGTACCTTCAAATTTCATCATCAAAAACCATACTAGCATAATAACTGAAATTCATGTTTTTGGCTAAATACAGTTCTCTATAAACCATTTAACAGAATAAAACTAAAAAAGAAAAGAAACAATAAAGTCTTAACAAAATTTAAGTATCTACTGTTGGCTAGCATATTGGTCGAGGTTCTTTGACACCATCATGGCCTCTCTAATTTTATATCCCTAAACTTATGTTCATTTATATCAGTTATGTAATCTGTGGTGCTAGCATATTGGTCCAGGTGCTTTGCCATCATCATGGCCTTCTCTAATTTTATAGCCTCACACTTATGCTCACTAATAACAGTTATGTAATATAGTGCTCATTAACAACTGTTGTAAACTATTCAAAAGAAGAGGTCCCACAACCACAAATCATAATAATCTTTTCAGATATCAAACCATGATATTTCTTTTTCAACACAAAAGTACATAACCAAAATTTGGAGGATTTCAATATTTTCCAACTCTAATACTGAAATTTTATATCTAACCAATTGTGTAAGAAACAAAATTTTATATATTGCAAGAGAGAAGAATCAATATACAAGAGAAAGGTGAATCAAAAATCCACCCACGGCCATAATAAGAAAAAACCTCCCACCACTTGCACTTACTTTGACATCCACAAATATGACAAAAAAATATCACTCACGACTCACAAGTATAATGTTAGAATATAAACCGCAAACAATTTGATAACAGAATACCATCTTAGCATTTATCTTCTAACAAAGGAAATTAAACATATATAAGCTGTTAGGTATCATACTAAACAAGAGAAACCGATAATTTCATGCAAGTTGATGAAGATGTGAAGTTGGAAGAAGAAACGGAGAAAGCTTACATTGTCAGATTTCATTAACTGCACTCTTTGTGCGGCCTTCAAAGCAAGCAAGCCCCCATCATCATGACCAACAAGCACAACTGAAGAAAACCCCATCTCAGAACAGAAAGCTAGAAGCAGATCAACCTGGAAATATAAAAATTATCAAATTCAAATTTAAAATACACTGTTAAGCCCCAACAATAATGGTTGGAATGGATAATGCGAAGTTTTGGAGAGGACAAAAAGGATGACAAGTAGCTATGCCAGGACTACAAGGCTAAAATGGCATAAAAGACAAACAAATGCTTGGAGCTGCATTAAGCTAAAAATATCTATCAATCAGTGATAAAAAGTAAACCGTAAAATGGAGATAATACATCTATATCAAAGGAGACCCCTGCTAAGCGCAGCTAGATATTTGTACATGTACACTTGCTTTCCCTCTTCTTCTGGTTATATTTATCTTAAGGACATATTAACTGGATCTCTCAACCAAGCCATTTTGACTTCATTTTCCACCCTGCCCATTACTTACAGAAAATATCTGTATAACATTCAAATCCAGAAAAGAATATTACCTGAGCTTCAAGCTTATAAGGATTATGCAATTCTTTTTCCTCCCAATCTTTCTGTCGAAGCCTAGAAGTTAATCCCCAACCAGGTCGATCAAAAGCAGCAACTGTACAACCAATTTGCCGAGCCAGCACCCCCATCACATGCCTCCAAGAAAAGACTCCTCCTCCGAAACCATGCACTAAAACAATCCCAAACTGTCCATTTGCCTCCACATCTTGCTCTAGATTCCCAGAGTTCATTTCATCATTCTCCACAGAATCATCTAGGCTCAGAACAGGAATATCTTCAGATATAACAGCAGTAGTTGCAGAACCATCCAGTAGAGGAGCATAGAGAGATGAGCTGTGAAATTGATTGCTATAGCTCCGGTGAAGATGTTGATATTGGGTTTTCGAAAACAAACTTAATGCTTGCCTGTCGACCTTTAACCTTCCCAAAGCCATCGGTGGTGTGCTACAAGTTGAATTGGGTTCAAGAAACGCCATGGAGGACAGAGAACGAGGGGGTGAACCAGGCAAGCAGAGCTTGTAATGAACAGTGAGCCCTTGCAATGTAAGAAATAAGCTGTCAATATCAGCAAGTAATCTGACTGGAAGCTCCCCTTCATCTCGAGCTGCTCCTAGAGGCTTTCGCCTCATTTCACTGTCACTTTTCGGGGTTTTCCCTGCAGGAGTGGGAGATCGTGGAACTTTCTGGAAGCTAGAGAAAACATTTTTGCAGGAAAGAACCTGAAATTTAATATAGAGTTAAGGACCAAAAATCATATATACTACATATCCAATGATATTATAAAAGTAACCAATAACTCTAAGACAAATTAAAAGCTTGAAATTTATACAAAACCCAATTTTTTTAAAGATGCAATTCCAGAAAACAAACTAAAAGTCCCCATAAAATGGAAAATGTGTACTACGGAAAAGAAACACATGCAATTACTTGAAGAACTGAAAATTTACAATTAATCCACACAAATCACTTCCTCCCAATACATACATAATGGTACAAATGCTTAAAACTATAACAAACTCACTGCTTCTGGGTCAACACGGTGAAACAGAAGTTTTCTTCGCGCTCTGCAACTAGTTCTATAAGCTACCACAGTATGACCAAGGGCAAAAACTACCGAAGACAGAAACAGGACGGGCATTCCCCATGACTTCTTCAAATGGAGCCTTTGCCTTGAGAGGGAGGACGAAGCTTCAGCCTCAAGTTGAGAATTTACAGTAAAAACACAAACCTTCACGGAAAGAAGAAGAATTGAAACAAAAGAACTCAGTGTTACAGTTCCAAGGTAAGGACCGTACGATAGACCCGGAGCATCACACATCGAATATACACCTGTTGTTCATAAAACAAGAAGTAAGCCAACAAATAATCCAATAAACAGAACCGTAAATGATCAATCTTTGATTCACTTGTTTCTTATTTCCCACAAAATTAAATTAATAAAAAACATTTGAGAATAGTTTTTATTTCCATGATTACAAATGGAATTATAAAAACTGGTAAAGTTCTGTTGTCTGCTAAAAATAAGAATTGTCTTGTATAGTAAAATCATATTCATCAACCAAACATAACTTCATTATCATAGACAAAATGCATAGAAACACAGAGCTAGAACATAAGAGAAACACAAAAATTTATATATGGGTATGAATGCAGCTTTCAAAATTAACATACATGACATAAAAGAAAAAGAAAAAATTTCAAAAAAATTTCTCGTTTCCTCCACTTTCCCATTAACCCAACACAGTTTTTTTTTAAATAAATAAATTATAAATGGCAGTGATGGGATTGATAAATGAGAATCATACATGTAATAATTAGAGATCTGATGACAGAAACGAGAGGAATATCTGTCAAGGAGCTCTTGAAATGGTATCTGTGCAAATGTTCCTTGAATCCATAACACCTAACACAACTGAAGCTCGAGATCAGAACGCACGGGACCAACACATCGCCGACCGCCACCAGAACCGGCAGCGACGACACCATCAGAGACACAACCATCGTCACCATGAAGAACACCGTCCGTACGATCCGCCTCGTCTTCTCCAGAACCAGCCATCCCTTCGCAGCCATCATAAAAATAACAAACAAAGACAGACAGACTTTCGAAAAATTAGAAAATCAGATGTTTTTTTTTCCTCTGGTTTTTTTTCCTTTTTTATGTCGGACTTGAAACCCTAGCGAATATGAATGAGAGATGATCGTCGTCTCGCGGCGACTTAATACTGGCCATGTGTTTTATGTCTCTCTCTCTCTCCGGCGAGGAAGGGGCGGAATGGTAAAATCGTTCATCAGCGCCGGAGACGGAGTTGTGAAGCCAATAGAAACGCCATGACAAACAGGCTAGGGTTTCAAGAGAGATAATTTTTTCGAATTTTTTTGAATTCTCTCCTTCTCCTCCTCCTTCTCTTCTTCTCCCTCCTTCTTCTTCCTTCTCTTTTTCTTTGTTGTATTTTCTCTCTCTTTCTCTCTATCTGTTGGTCGTTTAAATGTTTTTTTATTATTTTTTGTTTTTTGTTTTTTTGTTTTTCCCGTGTCTGTTTTTTATTTTTAGGATCTAATTAAGTAAAAAATCAGATTAATTAAAAAGTAATTATTATTTTTCCTTTTCTTTTTTAATTTTAATCTGAGACCAGTTGATTCCGGCCTATACTGGACTCTGGAGCATATCTGGCAGCTTTTTCTGTGTGGACAGTACTACCCCCCTGTCTTTGCTATAAAATAATATTTTATTATTGTTTGACCATTTTATCCTTTCAAGAAATTTCTTATTTTGGGTAATTAGGCTGTTTATTTGGAAATTGTTATTGAATATTGATTCTAGATGTCAGATGTGTTTTGTTATTTGGAAATTATTAACACAATAATTACGCATTAAATATGTAAAAAAATATTATATTCATATTCTAGAAGAATAAAATTCTAATCCCAGCTTGTATTGTATATGTCAAGATCTTCAATGCCAAATTTATAATTTATTTTTTACTTCAAAAAAAAAAAAAAATTTCATTTTTTTTAGACATTTTTTTAACAATATTATTTTTAACTTGTATAGTTTACTTAAAATATTGGTGAACAAATTAAAAACATAGCTCCTATTTATATTAAAAGGCAACTACATATCAATCGACTCATTATTCTAACAAAAATATGAATTTTACCAAAAATGTTAACACTCACGTTATTAACATTATTGAAAGAAAAAACTACCATTTTAATTCATTTGGAAAAAAAAAATCTAAAGTAAAACCTCCTTTAAATTAATATTCTTGGACTCACCAATAAGTATTAATTTAGTGGGGTTATTAATTTGAAAGATTTTACCTTCTAAAGTATTATTTTGTCTTAGAAAACGTGTGTAAGTCAGTATTTTAGTTTATGAAAGGTTTATTTTTACGGGATTTTTTGTTTAGTCGGTTTTCCTTTTTATTAAAAGTTTTTTTTTAGAATTCCTTATTTAGGAAAGATCTGTTAAGAAAATTTCCAATTCATTTTGGTAATGTGATTACCTAGAGACCAATGATACTCACCTGATAAATCATAAGACTAAAAATTCAATTAAAACCTTTTGGCTACAACATGAAAGTGATAGTAATAACTTCTTAAGGACAATTCAAAAGATGAATGATAATACTCAAAAATAGCAAATATGGTTGCCTTATGCAAACAAGCATCTTGAAGTATTTTTCTAGGTTTTTAATATTATGTAATATATTTTATACTTATATGTAATATATTTCTTTCAAAAAATATATTTTGTACTTATATAAAATTATTAATTTATACGGCAATAGGAACCGAAATTTTATACTAGGTTTTAAAAAATAATTATTAATTATTACGATATAGGAGTTTATTAATTTTTTATACCGGTCCAAGTTGGTATTGTGATTTTTTATTAATTTAGAGAGATTATTAATTTAAAGGAGATTAATTTACAAGGGTTTTACCTATATTTTTAACAAATTCAACAATGAAAATGAAAGTTTTGTCCAAACACAACATAGACATTGGCACCAAGGAAGGATATTGATATTTTTCCCCGATGTAACTTTGTGTTGTAGGTGTGAGAGGTATACCACCGAATTAAACTTATCTCATCGATCTCAAAAATATTATATCTTCAAATATTTCAATATTCTAAAGATATTAACGACATTTAAAATATTAGTTTTTCATATTTTACCACTCAATATTTTAACCGAAATGATATTTATTTCCGTTAGTGGTACTTTCAAACAAAAGTTTGTTTTACTAAATAAAAAAGCGAAGAGGAAAAATCATTTATTCAAAAAAAAAACAAAGGGTAATTAAGAGACAAAGGATTAAACATAGTTAATTATTAATTAAATAAAATAATAAATAGACTAAAGAGAAATAAAATAAGGAGGGGCGGCTAATAAATTAGTATTGAAAATTGAAATAGAGGGAAGCAGCGAGACCCCCGAGAACGTGACCGTTAGAAGTTGTAGAGATCGTGGTCGGGACCAGAAATCTAAAACTCGGCCCCCACTCTCACTCCGGTTCACGTCACATCACCACCGCATTTTTTATTGGGTCTCACGGGTGCTTGCCATCTGTCCCTCTTTCTTTTAACGACACATTTATGATTTAACCAACGGTCCGATTTCTTTTCCTGATTCGTTTTTATCCTTTTTATTTTAAAGCTGCATTCAATTTTATTTTTTTATAAATATATGTTAATTTAAATTTTATTATATCGGATCCGTGAATTAATAATCAAACAATAGTTTTTTTATCAAAAATAAAAAAATCAAGATAAGTTTCAGTTCTGATTAACTCTGTAATTTAATTGAATTAGAGGCATATATTCTTTTTTTAATGATATTCCATCATATAAATGATCATGTAAATGGTGGTGTCACATTTATCACTAAACAACATTGAACGTTTTTACATATTTACTTATCGGAAAAGGAAATCAAGTTATACGAAATGAAATTAGAAAATTTCCTTAAAAAAAGAATGAAATTAGGAAATGAAACTTAATTCATTATTTGAAAATATGTTTATTAATCGATAAGAAATAGGAAAGGGATTTAATTGATCGGTAGAAGAAAAACTAATTCCTAATTTGTGCTTAAGGTACACATAATTTGATTCCAAACAATTTTGATATGGGGGGCTCGAACCTACAAACTTATGATGTATGTGTAAGAGGTTTACCACGGACCAACATCATATCGTGTGTATATATTACACTATATTACAATGTTCATAAAACAAGTATCTATTATTTGAAGGGTAGTGTTAAGGAGTACATGTTAATAACTAAAAAAATTTAGTAAGGGAAAACATTTATTACAAATACATATTTATTGTATTAACTAAGATAATATATAATTAATATTTTTTTTTGTATTTATTTAGTTGTTAATATGGACCCTTATGACACATATTAACACTACCCTTATTTAAATATAACTTTGAATAATTGATATATTGTCATACTAAATAAACAATCATTTATTATCAAACCACGTGTAATAATTATTTATCTAGGGATAAAAAACATAATTTTAAGTTTTTTTTAGTTACTTTAACTATAGACACCCTGTTGCAAAATTAATCAAATCTTTTAAATCAATATTTAGTGATGAATTTGATCGATATATTTTTTTTATAAAAAAAAACAATGAAATTGATCTAACAATTTAAGGAAGAAAAATATAAATAAATAAATAAACTTACAAACTCTTTAAAAAAAAGATTAATCCAACAACCATAGAATCCCTATATATTAGCATAATCCCAATTCCCATGATTATATATAAATTAATAAATATGAAATTTTAAATGAAATAATTAGTTAAAAAAATATATTAATATGAGGTCAGTTGGAGGACCCACCTTGTTACCTTGTATGTATCAAGAATGTTGTTCCTTCCTTCTCCAATAAACTCTACTACTGTTTTGTGCTTTATTGGGATAAGGAGTGGGGTCCACGCCGTCTCAGAAGATAAATCAACGGTAAGGATTTCCCAGCAGGATCTTCTGCCGCTTAATCCTACGGCCATAAGTTGTTTTGGAGGTTTTTAGTTTTTCGTTGATGGAATGGTCAAGGTAATTTAATTTACGTAGAGCAAAACGGTAAATTCACATTTTCACAAGAGCAAGTAACTGTTAAAAATAATTAATTTAGGTCCCAAACGTCACCGTATGGTCTTCTTCTGACTGCTGATGTCAAGTCAGTTTCCACTTTCTCTCACTTTTTGTCATACAATTTGCACGCGCATTTCAGTGCTCTTGTTCTTTTCTTTTCACTTTTTTACCATTTTTTTTTTCTTCAGGTGTTAGCATAATAGCATAGGGCCCGGTCCTGAGGTTTTGGGACGATTATTTAAAACGGGTCATTTATTTAATTCTGTATTTAAATCTTATGAAATTCCATATTTGATAATATCTATATATATATAATTTTGAGAAAATTCATAAAAGCTTAATAAAAGTATAATAGCATAGGACTAAAATGAATAAATAAATCTAGAGTTAAAAATAATTTATTTTCAAAAAAAAATTGGGTCTTGTGTTGAAAGGTCAGTCAATGATCATGTGAGCTAAATTTGACTTGGTTGGTCTATTTCAAATCCATATGATCAGTCAGATTCAATATTTGTATCTTGAATTTCAATTATTTGGATTCTGTTTTGAATTGAAATTTAATCTTATCCAAAGTAATTTTCAAATGTATTAGGTGATATCCTATCGAAATTATCAATTTTATTACAGAAACAAAACAACAATCAAACTTTTTTCTTTAAATCGACTTAAAAAAAAATCTATTAACTTTCTGATTAATCTATTTTAGTAAGCCTTCGGTTTACATATATCGGTTAATTATGAAATTAAATAATTGATTATGGTTATATAAATTATTAGATTCCAAGTTTTATCCAAAATGATAAGTACGATCCAGATATTAGCTCGTATAAACAAGTAATGGTAGAGGGAGAGGGCGTTTCAAATTTTAAAAATTTCCTAAAAAATATTATAGTTTTATTTTTAAATTTTATAAAGACTACATTTTGGTCCTTCTCTACCTGTTTGTTTTAGTATAATAGTTCATCCGAACAAAAATCTATGCCCCCTAAACAATGATTTTTTTTTTCATTTACACTTTTATAAGGTAGTTTAATTGATATTATTTTGAAAATGCATTTTCCATACAATTTTTAAATCAAATTATATTTTATTTAAATTGAAATTGTTAAATGTAACTAATAGCACGGGGGAAGGACAATGTAATGTCGTTTTATGGGCCATAAGAACAGAAAGGACAATGAAAATTTTTATTTTATTTTATTTTTATATAAAAGGACGATATAAAATTTTTATTTTATTTTATTTTTATATAAAAGGACGATGTAATTTGAAGGAACAAAACACAAGAAATGAAATTCAAAAACCTATAAATTATAATAATAGGCCCCAAGATTGTGGATTTTTATTGTATTGTTTTTAGCATATAGTGACTTTTAATTACAATTTGCACATGATAACAGGTAAAGTGTAATTAAAATAAAGAGAGTCAAATAGACCATTTGACTAAAAATCCACAATCACATGGATTTTATTTTTAATATTTGACATTGCACCGGTGATTCTGGTCAAGCCTTCATTTTATTATTTTGCATGTGATGATTGATTAATTAGGCCATTTTTGTTGATTTGCTTGCAAATTACCCATTAAAATTATTCACTTGTGTATTTTTTTATCATGTAGTAAAATCTACGTTGTTAACAAAAATTAATTTGTTGAAGATTTTATTGGCTCCTTTTTTTTGTTGGTAATATTCTTATGAGGATTTAGACTCATTTAAGAATTAAGAAATTTATATAGAAAGAAAATATGTCTTCTTCAAGGAAAATGTTTCACTGTACTTTTAGGATTAGAAAATCTCCAAACACCTTATAAACAAGGATTGAAAATCAAGTTAAAAGCACGAGAGTAGGGATGACAATGGATGGAACGGATTGGGGATGGATATTCCTATCTCCACCGTCGGTTTCTAAGTATGAGGCAAATATGAAGAACCCCCAAATAAAGGTAGGGATATCCATCATTGCTCCATTTAACTTCATATCTGATAAAAAAAATGTTAAATGAATATAATTTACATGAGAAGTTTATAACTAATATCTACAATTGTACGTTCAAATGATATTTAAAGAGATAAACAAATCTTGAAAGATATTTCAAAATTTTGCATCAAATTAAACAATCTTGATAACTCTATAATTAAAATGAAATGAATATTTAAAATAATAATAAAATCATACATTAGACCAAGTTTGTCATAAAATAACAGTTACAAAACTAGGTTTTAGGTTATTGGGTGAAAAAAAATGTAATTTTATAAGTGTCATACTATATTAACTTAAATTTTTTATTTAAATCATGTAACTTCAATATCCATCCATTTATTTGGTTTAAATCTAAAAGTTCACGTTTACTCTTCTTCTCCACCATTAGATTAATAGTAAATGGATGGATGAATATTTAATTCAAAATTTTAAGTTGATTTAACAATTTGGAGCTATTTTATACAGTTTTAAATAAATTAAATATTTAAATATATTTTATATATCTCTTTTTACAGAAGTATACTGTTACATAAATTCAAAAGAGCCGTGAGGATTCAAACTCGCAATCTCATGGTGTAGGTATGAGGTGTTTTACCATAAAAAAATCCTCATCTTGTTATATATTTTATATATCTCAATCAATAGATTAAGAATAAATGAATAGTTGAATGTTGCAATTAAAAGAAATTTTAAATTGATTAAGACCAATCCATTTTACTTCTTTAAAATACTTGAATTCTTTCACTGATTATTTTAAATATGAAAAACAAATAATCAAGCCTCTTGCAAGTCTTTGAACCCAACAAACAAATTTTTTTTTAAGGAACCAACTTTATAATTTTGTGGTTTAGCTAGCATGTATACATAAACATCAACCATATATGTAATTTAATATCTTTTAGACTTTAATAGTTTAATCTAATAATTAAAATAAATAAGGAAGTTAAAAAATAAAAATAAAAACAAATAAAAAATAGATAATTATCCTCTCGTAACAATTGATAGAGGATTATTATCTATTTTTTATTTGTTTTTATTTTTAATGTGCGCTAACCTTAAGATAATCAAATAAAAGGTTTCAATGTCAAGAAATGAAAAGAAAAGGATCCCACCTACCAACATATGTGACATGAGAAACACTAACTAATGCAACATTTATCACAAGGTTTCAAATGGTGTGACATTGACAAATGATTTATAATTACCAATGAAAATTTATATTTATATTATTAGTATATTTTTATAATTCCCAAATTTAGAGAACAAAAATGGATACGATAACATATATTCTAAAAATTGTGTTTTGAAAACTATTATTAAAAATGAAAATTATGTTCTCACACTCTATTTTAATATTTTTATTGAAATATAACATCAAATTGATTAAAAGTATGTTGAGATTTGTCGAGATCAAACAAACTACTACCATAATCGGGAGATATCTACTCTAGGAGAGAAGTCTTCTATATATATATTACGGTTTTATCGATAAATGTGAAATAATATATATGCCAATGTATGTCATTGGACCCTTAAGACAGAGCTCATTTAATGACACCAACAAACCAATTCAAACTTCAAAGAACCCTTGTCATTGATAATTTTAACCATTTAGCTAAAATTATTAATCATGACAAATAATTTTAATGACACTTAAAGCACAAGTCTTTAGAATATATACAAGACATCTTACATCCTCTTTATCTCTTTAATATTTTCTCTTAATCTCTTTAAAAACCCTATTTGTTAAAAAAAATACATATCTCTAAAACATTATTTGATTATGAAGTGATGAAGAATGTCATTATACAACTCAGTAGAAGTAAATATTATCTAAGTTTTAATTATCTTATTTATATTTTTATTGCAAATTTTGAGGTTCAGGAAATGGGACATAATTCGACCCATAACCTGGTTAGTGTGGGTGTACAAGACTTATCATTGCTTTCAACCTCATCATATCAAATTTTTAATTAGTTTTAAACTTATGATCAATTCTATTTGTAAATCATTCACTCTTATAAAACAATCTAACAAATTTTGTAAAGCAAAACAGAGCCTTAAAGTGTAAGGTCAGTATGGTATTTTTTGTTTTATAAAACTAATAATAACAAAAAGTATATATATAGCAATGGGTAGTGATGGAAATTCCCAGAAGAAATCTGTACAAATAAATGAATTGCAAGCCATACATTCTATATAGTATGTGGATCTGATCAGTTGTTTTAATTTCAAGAAGTCAAAAGAATGAGAACTTTTCAAATCAATGTAAAGAGACAAAAGGAAGACTAAAAAGCATGAAAAATGGGGACATAAAGCAAGAAAACAGTTTGATAGAATTTCAGATAAAAACCCTAATTAACTGGAATTATGAGTCATCATCATGTCCTTTGCAGCTAAGCTGCTGATGTTATCTGGGCCCTCCATGTTCCTCCCAATCAACTTGATCAATTATTAATTTTATACCCATCCATTTCTGATTCCCTTTCAAGTTATATTTGGTTGGAAGAATCTCATTTCAATTTTCTTTCCAATGGAAATGAGAGTTGTGGTCAAATTGAAGGAAAAATGTTCACCAAACATTAAACAAGAATTCAAAGTTGAATGTACAGATGGACCACTCAACAAAAGCTTGTCTCAACACAGACTAATAATGAACTTAAAAGGTGTGTTGTATAACACTCTATGTATATAGACAGTAACATTTTATTTTATTTTATTTGACATAGCATTGTTTTTTTTTTATTAGACAGCTGGGAGAGAAGATTGATTTTTTTTTTTGGATTAAATAAAAAAGATGTGATCTTCAGTACTGGAAATTTAACAGGGACATTCTTCTAATTTTATCGGGAGTTTGGATTCTTTCATGGTTTTATTTTGTGGTTGGATAAATCTTAAATGATGTATCAATTGATTAACTATATCTTATGAAACTATCATATTTTATAAAAATTTATGTACCATTTGGAATTTTAAAAAGAGCAAATAACACTAATTCACAATCCCCATAATCAATTTTTTTATTTTTTGATATATATAAGAAAAAAAAACTTTATTAAAAATTGACACTGACTTTCCCTGTACATACTTAAAATCCAATTAACCGTGGTCAATTTTAACTATTAAAAAGATAAAAATTTTCCCCTACATAATAATTAAAATTACCAAAATAATGTATTTTAACAAAATAAAAATATAATATTTCAAAAATATTAAAAAAAAAAGAGTAGGATTTCCACTTTTGAGATGGGCTATGCAGAGCAAAAGTAAGACAATTTAAAAGAAAAAAAGAAGCAAAATTATCCGATGGATCTCCATGGAGATGGGGAGGGAACCTCTCCCTCCACTTAAGATCCGATGGATCTCTGTTCTCCAACACCAATCTAGAATTATGACGAGATGATGTTGGTTTGGTGGTTGTTGTATATGAATTTTGTCCAAGTGGCGTGTCATCTGAATAGAACGGGAAAAATGGGAAAGCACATTCGCCATGTCGACAAGAGTCAACCGGTCAATAAAAGAAGTGCTGACCTAGGACACATCATCAAAAGTACTCGTATGGAAATTGCTTGAATGAAGAGTTTTAATGAATAAAGATGTGCTAGTGAATCCACTTGGCCAAATAGGAAAAATATCTATAACAGGATTGTCTTCCACAAATGGGATTTAGTGCTTGTTTGGTTGGCCTTTCTATTAGTGGTGTAAAAGGGGGCCGGCCCGACCCACTTCAACACGGCCCACCGGGCTCGTTTAGGAAAATGGGACGTGTCTGGCACATCCCATTTTCCTAAATAGGGGCCCGGTACGGCCCCTCCGTACCCTGCCGGGCCGGTCCGTGGGCTTAATTAGGCGGGCCAAAGGGGTCGGCCAATACCCATACCCAAATTTTTTTTTACATATTTTAATTTAATTGTCATAACTATTATATTGTTTTAACAAATTAACTTTTGTATTTCTAATTGTAATTCGTTTATCTTAATTATTATTTAGTATAATAAAAAAATGTTTATAATAATAGATTATAGATACATTTATTATTTTATTTAATGAATTAATTCAAAGAATAAATAAAGATAAAACATGAAAGAAAATAAAAGTAGATAAAAATATGAAATGAAGAATTCTTTATTTATTTCGGACTATCAATATTACATATTTACATGATTGCCTCATTAAAAACCTTACCAAGGAAACCCAGTGGGATAAAAACTTGGTAAGGGAAAAAGAGTGCAATCGTATTACAAGTAAATGTACATGTACAACCTAGTTCTGGACCTAGTTACTGCCCGAACCCTCATCGACATATAAATTGGAGAAATTTTGAATAAATTGTTCGTCTACCGTTTCATTTTGCATCCTCTTTCGAGCATGCTCCCAATCCTGAACGCATATTAATACCTCCACCATCTCTGGAGTCAAACAACTTCTTCTTGGTTCAATAACTGGTCCACTCGTGCTGAATGCCTGTTCTGAAGATACAGTGGACACGGGGATAACCAGTATGTCACGTGCTAAGTGTGACAAGATCGGACACCTGTAGCTATAGGTCTTCCACCATAACAACAGATCAAAATTCTCCTTGTTTTCGTCGGCATCGAACAGTGCTTCAAGGAACCTATTCAGTTCGGCACCAGAAGATGCAGCAGATCGTGTAGTTGAAGAAGAAGAACTTTCTGATTTGTCTTTTTTTCGGCGTTTGAGAATGCTCCAACTTGTCGGCAACGGTTGTGTGTCCGGTTCTAGTGATGGTTCCGTGTCAACGCCGCCAAACCTGCGCTCATAAATACTGAAAACTTCGAACAACTTGTTTCGAATGTCAGTAATCTGGTCGGAATAATCTATTGACAATTTATTACCAATAAACTCAAGCAAATATTCTAAACCAGCTAATTTAATTCTAGGATCTACTATAACACCTAAGGCATAAAGGAAAGACATTTCAGACCAGTATTTTTAAACTTGGTCTCCATGGCAACAACTGCAGGGCCAAGCATGTCATCTTCCCTATAAGTGTTTAACAGGTCAGACATTTCCACAATCTGATGGATTGCCTGGGAAGATGTGGGGTAATAGACCCCAGAAAAAGTTACAGTGGCATTGTAAAAAATCTTTAAAAATTCAACAAAAATCTTTGACACATACCAATCGTCTGGTGTTAGTGATTGAGTAAGTGGACAGCCACTTTCGGCCAAGTTCATGTTATAAAAACCTGAAATAGTTGTATCATATTCTAAACAATTTTTCAGCATTAAGTAAGTAGAGTTCCACCTTACCGGCATATCAGTTTGGAATCATCGGGGTCGTAGACCGTTTAATGTACAGCGTCTACCAAATTCTTGAAATCTTGGATTAGAGCTACCGATCCAAGAAATGACATCTCTGATGCGTTATATACGATCACTTACTTCCTTCAAACCAGACTGTACAACTAAATTTATGATATGACATGCATAGTGTTGATGGAAGAAATAACCCCCAACTTGCGGGATGTTTCTTTCAGTAAACAATGCAACAAACCTAGTATTTGCCGATGCATTATCTAATGTGATAGAGAGGATGCGATGAGTTATGCCATAAGTTTCTAAAACAGAAAGAATGACAGTAAAAATATTGTCTACGGTATGTGCAAAATCCATAGGACAAAAACCAATAATTTTTTTTGTATCCTAAATTCAGAGTCTAAATAGTGTCATGTGACACATAAATAGTCTTGTTTGGAATATGCATTCCAAATATCTGAAGTTAATGCAATTGAGACAGTTATATGCTGTAATTCAGCCGTCAAGTCATCTCGTTGGGTTTTAAATATTCTTATCAAATCGTTCCTAGTGGTGGTTCTAGAAACAATTTGCATTTGGGGGTTGTATGCAGATGTGATAAATTCTTGAAAAAAAAACACAGTCACCAAAATTAATAGGTTGATCAGTTTGTGCAATCAGCATGCGCAGTGTCGTAATGCCACATCGTAACGGACCCGTCTGGGTGCCGCTGTAGTGGGTACATGTACGTGTTTGGGCATGCATTTTTCCATATGCCTTCTCAAATGACTGGTTCCACCCTTACTAGTGGTATAGTTCTTAGGACAAAACTTACATTTGGCTCTGGGGCCGATCGTACCATCTGAGAGTGTCATTTCTACTACGTCAAAACACTGTCATACGTCTGATGTTAACCTCTTAGATTTGGTATGTGATGTCAGTGTGGCGCCGGAACCAGAAGGTCCCGCTACGGTTTCTGTCGGTCCGGAGAGATCAAAATCATCATTCAGCATGTTTAGACCGTCTGGAAAATAAGGATGGTTAGGATCCATTTCCTAGAAAAAAAATATCAAGTCATTAGTCATTAATAAATATTAAAATTAAAATGATTATTTTACTAACAAAAAATATTAAAATTAACTCACACACACAAAAATGATTATTTTACTAACAAAATATATTAAAATTAACTCCTACACATAAAATGATTATTTTACTAATAAAAATTATTAAAATTAACTCCTACACATAAACAAAAATGATTAAAATTAACTCCTACACATAAAATGATTATTTTACCAATAAAAATTATTAAAATTAACTCCTACACATAAAATGATTATTTTACTAACAAAATATATTAAAATTAACTCCTACACATAAAATGATTATTTTACTAACAAAAATTATTAAAATCAACTACTACACATAAAATGATTATTTTACTAACATTAATTATTAAAATTAACTCATACACATAAAATGATTATTTTACTAACAAAATATATTAAAATTAACTCCTACACATAAAATGATTATTTTACTAATAAAAATTATTAAAATTAACTTCTACACATAAAATGATTATTTTACTAACAAAATATATTAAAATTAACTCCTACACATAAAAATGCTTAATTTACTAACAAAAAATTTTAAAATTAACTACTAAAAATAAATTGTTTAATTTACTAAAAACAAAAATTAAAATTAACTCCTACACATAAAAATGCTTAATTTACTAACAAAAAATTTTAAAATTAACTACTAAAAATAAATTGTTTAATTTACTAAAAACAAAAATTAAAATTAACCCCTACACATAAAAATGATAAATTTACTACCTAAATAAAATTAATAACTGAAGTATAAACATAAAATGATAAATTTACTAATTAAACAAACATATTATATTTAAAACATAAAATTAAATAATAACACTTAAAGAAAAATTTACCTTTGAAGTTTGAACTTTGGTGTCTTGGTGGAGAGATTAGAGAATAATAGTTATATAATAGTAAATTACTAATAAAGTATTATAATAGTATATTAGTAGTGTTGAATAGTAGAGAGAGAGTAAGAATGAAATTAAGAATAATTGAAATTGTATAGAGAGTTTGAGAATGAAGAGATTGAGAGAATTAGAGAAAGTGAATGAAAAGTAGAATGGGTGGGAGTATTTATAGAAAAATTAGAAAAGTGGATAAAAATATAAAAGACAAGAGTTAAGGGGGCAAAATGCAATTGTTACAGTTTTTAAAAAAATAACCGTTAAATTAAAAAAAAAAACATTCAGCGGGCCCAACGTTCGGCACGCGTGCCGACCTTTGGGCCTAGCACGCCGTGCCTGGAACCACGACCCGGAACGTGCCAAGAATGGGGGCCGTGCCAGGCACTGCCAGCCATCCTTGGCAGGCGGGCCGGGCCGGCCGTGCAGGGCTCTCTAGGCCCGGCCCATATTTACACCACTACTTTTTATTGCCCCAAAAGGTCTACAAACGTCTATTTAAGTTTTTTTAGAGTTGTTTGATTGGGCTTTTGAGATTGTCTATTTTAAATTGAGTAGAGGCTAGTAGCGTTTAAACCTCTACTAGGCAAAAGCTCATAGAGGGGTGCTTTTCCAAATATATATATATTTTTAAAAAAATCTACCAACCAAACAATTATAATTATTTTTTAAAAAAACTTTATTTATAATAGATCTACTATAAGTAGATTTTTTACGAAAAGAGGTTTTTCAAAAGCCCAACCAAACAAGCTCTTAATTAACTAAAAAGGCAATCACGAGTAGACTCAAATGAGGTAACCGACTAGGAAACTTACACTCCAATAAGGAAACAACATGATCTTCTTCGAGATATTGGGAATCTTAATTACACCATGAATCAACCACCTTTATTGCGTAGCAATTCCAAACAGGAAAGAAAAAGCTCAAATTGGACTCTACAATCTTCGGCTTATACGCCAGAAACTCTAAAGGATTTCATATAAATATTACTGTAGAATTATTGTAAAAAGGATCGAGAAAATCAGAGAAGAGAGATTAGAGTGTGTAATCCCACTAATTTTATAATGAAACCTTTTTCGTCGCCAAACGATAACCCGTGGATGTTTCTTCATCATTGGATTTTTACCACGTAAATACTGTTTCGTGTATTGTTTTCTCCTTATTTGTCGCCTTTATTATAAATCAAGTGAATCGAATAGTTGACCAGTTAACTTCACAAAAATCACCGTCAACAGTGGTAAAGCCCCTCACACATGCACCATGAAGTTACGGGTTCGAGTCCTCTCTCTTCCTAAAATACCTAGAATTTATGTAAAATGTAATACTTAAAAATATTTATTTATTTATTATTATTATTATTATTAGCATTTTTTATATTTTACTTCTGTTTTTAAGAAAATAAAAAATTTTCTTATAAATTCTTTTTTTATGGGTGGTTAAGATCCATATATATATATATATATATATATATATATATATATATATATATTCAATTTTTCTTTTTAAAAAATTGATTTTCTTAATTGTTTTATCTATATTATTGTCTATCTTTTAAGATGTACGGTAGAGATCCATCATTTTTTTTGAGAAAAATATATTCTTTTCAACTTTGTTTTTTTTTTTTAAAGAAAAACAAAATATTAAAAATTTGTTGAATTGACACAAGTACCCCTCTAATTGTGTGAGGTTTGACTAACAGCAAGAAAGATAATGCCACCTATTAATAAAGTTGTTTTGGGGTATAAAAGGACTTACCGCACCAAGGTTTGGTGTTACCGTATTTGTTCTTTTTTTTAAAAAACACACACATTTTAATTTATAGATTGTTGATCTAATTAATCATCTTTATTTGTTATTAATCATTGTGGTGGTTGTCAGATTTAGTGGCTTTTAATTATTTTTAGTGCAATTTCAATGTGATATCAATATCATGCCCTAAAAATAATTTTATAAACCTTTAAAATCAACCACTGTATTTATAATCGGTCCCTATCATGCAAGCAGTGAAAAAGAATAGAATTATTTTGCTATTGGTTTATAGACAATTTAATGATGTAGAATTTGATTCTTGAAATTTTAAATGATCTCATTGACAAATCTAAGAGGACATTTCAGTATCAAAATTATTTAATTCTTATCCAGAAAGTGTGAAAATACCACTTATGGACACAATTGGTGGTTAATAATGTTTACAGCCAACTTATACATCATTAAAATTAATAAATTATGACCCATATTTATTTTTCCTTTTATTTTTCTTTTTTCTTTGTTTCAATGATTTAACTAACACCATTAGGTTTGGTTGTTTGATAGTGCAACTAAACTATTTCAATTTGAAGCTTTTATTTGAATAATGTACTAGTAGTAGCTAGTTGAGTATTTATGGAAACAATATTAATATGAAAAGTTGTTTTTGTATAAAAATATTATTATATTATATGGTTATGAAATTATTTATGGATTTTAATTCTTATAAAAACAACTACTAACTTGTAATAATCTTCAATCCTATTTTCTTTTATATACGTGACTTTTTAAGATTATGAGAACAAATTACTAATATTTTCATATCATTACCAAAGGGTTCAAACCCGGTATTGTAATTCAGACCTACAATTATCCATTAAATAAAAATACAAAGCGTAGACAAGCCCTCTTCATGTAGTGGAGTTGTATTTCAAGCTTTATTTGTAAAGGCAAATCCTGACGAATCTCATACATTTTCTTTCTTTCTTTTTATTTTTATTTATACACACTTAAAAATGACTAAACTTATAAATTATTCTAATTCAAGAAACATATATATATTTTTATTAAAATTAAGGTTCATTATTATTTTTAAAGTCGATTAATATAAATGATCCAAGCTCTTAGTTTAGTGGAGAGGGAAGATATGATTCAAAGTTCCAAAGTTGTAGTAATATAAATAATTGATAAATGATCATATGAGTTGTGTTGAATAAAAAATTGATAAAATCTTGGAATTAATGTTGCTCATGAAGTTTGATAACTTAATTTAATAGAAAGAGTTAACTTATATAAGAGGTCCTACAGGAGATGAAGCCATTGTCGCTACAAACATTCACAACATACCTTTTTGCTATGTGAATAATTTGACCTAATCCATCATACCTCTATCCATTTCAATCATTCTTTGCTCTCATGTTTTTTTTAATCTTATCGGTGTGCACTGATAAATATATATTAGTATCTTATATGTAGACTATTAGATTCAATTGCTTTGATCCAGTCTGTATGTATATATATATTCATAAAAAAAAAATTGATTTCAAATACTAGGTAAATCTTGTTTATATATACCCGACCTCCTGAGACGGTGAGCAAAATTTAAACTCAAAACCTCTTATACAAGTATACAACAACGAATGAACTCAACTCAGCTCAGCTAACTGATAGTCTGATACACTTAGGTGCTATAAATCCAGCTCACTTTTAAATTTACAACCCACTCTATATATTTTCTTTTATCATTGAATCATCCGTTCTAAGTGATATATATTTATATATATTAATATTATATACACACACTCACCAAATCTTTGTCATTTAGGGTCATGATATTATATTGATTCTATATAGTTGGTGGGGTAATTTATGTTCATTAGATTTCAATCTAATTAATGGTTCTGAGTTTTTTTTACAGAGATTCTTAAAAAGTTAGTATTTTTTTTTAAGCAAATGAAAAAAAAAATTAATACTTTATAGTTTATAGCGGCCTGGCTAGTAACCAAACTGTACAGTAGCAAAATCTTGTGATTTATCATTAATAAATAATAATCATATTTATTTTCATTTCTAGTTATTTATTTTATTCATTCTTTGAAGTTTTTCTGTCTCTCCATCTTTCTCTATCTACAATTCATGTCTTTCAAATTCAAAATCTTTGGATCAGATCCAGACAAGCTGCTAAATTTGAATAAAAATATTTAGTGGTCCCCTTAATTTGCCACCAACCATGATAATTACCTTACAATGAACATATATATATCTGTAATGTCATTGCCTTTTTCCTTTCAAATAAATATTATCATTATTTTCTATCTAAACCCCCAAAACAAACTCCAACTTTCTACATATATTATATTTCTGTTCCTTACACTTCCAATTAAATGCCATGCAATATGCATTTCGAAGAAGATTTTTAACTTTTCAGGTTTAGCTCAAATATAGATATATACATTCATCTATATATATTCATTTATTCTCTCTTCTATATATCGGTTATATTTTTAAGAAGTGAGAACTAAGAAGGTATCTAATAAATTTTAATACATATAGCCATATAGGTTTTTGTTAAATTTTAGAACAGATTTATCGCTAAATTCAAAGTATTAAGGAAAGTGCACACCACCACTTAGTAAAGGTGATGGTGCACCTCCCTTCCACGTTAGTGGTAATGGAGGGTTCGAATTTCACTATACGCATTTTATAAGTAGTACGAGTAGTTTTATATATCTTTGATGTTTTGGGACACTACAAAAAAATGCATATTAGTGACAAACTATTTCCAACTGCACTAATTGCCGTCGGTAATGGTACCTTTTCCGACGGCCATATTAGTGCCGTCGGAAATGAGCAAAAATATAATACCATATTTCTGACGGCCCAAAACCGTCGGAAATAACCTTTATGCCGTCGGAAATAAAGAAATTTCTGATGGCCTAGATGGCCGTCAGAAATAGTATGTATTTCCGACGGCATATTTTAGACCGTCGGAAATAGTATGTATTTCCAACGGCTTTTTTTATGCTGTCGGAAATAGTCTGTATTTCCGACGGCATTTTTTATGCCGTCGGAAATGGTAAAATTTAATCCGAATTAATTTTAAGGGCAATTACGTTATCGAAAATGCAGTACCATTTCCTACATTATTTGTTATGGCTTTGTCATGGAAAAAATAATTAATTTATTATTATAATAGTAATTAATAAATTATAATGGAATGTATGTGATAATTTATACACTACAAAAAAATGTGATTTGTTGGTCAATATTTTAAATGTATCACTATATGTGTTATTTTGGTATTTATCATTATTTTTTTAGCGCAATCACTCTATTAAATTTTTCGCTAAATATTTTGATTTAATTTTAAAATTTTCAAATAATATGTCATAGGTAATGTAAAAATTAAAAAAAAAAATTGTGGCGATCACTGCAAAAATATTAGACAATATGGACCAGACTTTAGGGACAAAAAAATGGTACTAATAAGTAGGTTACTTTATGTGTACATCTGACTAAATTAAATAAATATAAAATATAGCAAAATTATTAGTAATTACTAAAATAAGTTTAAATTATTAATTAATAAAAATTATTAATTTTTTAGTAAAATGTTGATTATAAAAAATAAAATCAACAAGGATATAATATATGTATCCTATTTCAAGATAAAGTAGTAGTAAAATGTAATTTCCTATGAAATAAGGGAAATATTTTAATAAAATATTATTTTTAAAAACAATATCAATAGTTATATTTAAATATTATACAAAAAATAAATATTTAATTAGATAGTATGCAAACATATCAATAGCTTATATATAATTAGTATGCAAAAGATATCAGATACAAAGTTATAGCAAATGGTAAGAGTAACATTCACTATCAAATCCAAGTCATGGGTTTGAGCCACATAAAATACAGAGTCGAAGGCGCGCCATTTTTTTTTTCAATGAACCATTTCCGACGGCCATTTCTTGTTGGAAATACTAGTAATTTTGACCACCTTCAATTAATATTACTGACGGTATTTTTATTATTTCCAACGGCCCTGGCCGTCAGAAACAGTAATATTTTGACGGCTCGTCAGTAAATGGTTATTTACGACAATCGTATTTGTGACCGCTTTTTCCCGTCGGTAAAGCGCATTTCCGACGGGAAAGCGTTTTTTCCGACGGCATTTAGCCGTCGGAAAAGACCATTTTTTGTAGTGGGAGTAGATATATCATATATCTTATTATGATAAGAGTAGATATTCGGACCGTATATATATTGTTTCATTTCGAAAGATCCCAAAAGACTCCTAACCCAACCGTTCGGTGCAATACTTCAAAGTATATGGGTATACATATCAAAAGTTTCAATACCACTTGGATTTGTCTGTATTAAAACTATATATACCTCAACAAAATCAATAAAAGTTAACTAGTGAGTGTAATGGAATGGTCCAATTACAAATAAAGATATATAGAGCCAAAATTGACAGATTTGCAAGGATGATTAAAGTTAAACATGCTAATCTGGCGTGAAAGAGCATCTTATATTTGGGATTAAAGTTTTCAATGCAAATGCACCTACTACTTTGATTATAACTACAATTAACATAAATAATTAAATATTATCTTAAAATGTTATATGATTAGCAAAGCAGTTGCAAAAGTCATTAGATATAATAACTTTTTGTCAATTCCGTCACCTTAAAATAGTCAGAGCAACTCTAATATATAGCCGTTATAATTGAAATTTTGAATGATGGAAGAACCTAAAAGACATTAAGACAGCTACATATATGATGCATGCATATAATTAATTAAATTGTATTATTGAAGCAAATTCAAAGCTTAATTAATACAAAATAAGACCTTTAATAATTCTTTAAGTTCCACTATAAGCATATAAATTTTACCTTTTAAGTATAAGATGGATAATTGTGTCTTCTTTTTTTGTATATGTGAGTCTTATGTGTGAACTACTCCACATAATTGAGAACAATAATATTAATGTAATAGATGTATGAAAAGAACTTGATAATGTATTTAGATGATATCTAGAGTAATTATATTGTATTTAGTAAAGAATGGTACGTATTAAAAAAAACTTTTAATTAGAAAGCCCTAGTGTAAAAAGAAATGATTATAATTTATTGAGACATATATAATTGGACAAGAATTTTTTTTTTATATATCAAAGTGGGTAACCTATGATTTGTTCTCGATATTACGTGAGACTATATTTTGGGTCTGTTACAAAGAGTAAGGCACACCTATTAGTACAAGTGAAAATCAAGGATTAAGATCCTCTTCTCAACTCATCTGGTTAAGCTCTCTTTCATGAATCCATCTTTTTTTTAAAAAAAAAATTATGTGATTGATTATTGATCAATAAAGTAATAGTGGAAAGCAATCATATACTAACCATATTGATTTATTGTAATACTCATGTGTCATGAGGTCATTAAAAGGTGGGGAAGAAATGAGGTGAGGAAATGATCCAGTTTTTATTTTTATTTTTTAAAGTACATGTATATGTATCATTCTATTGTATCCTTATTTTGATCAGAATTGTCTAGAGAGGACATGGATTTGGATTCTAAATCAGTACCATTAATTTATTGGTGAGAACATTGTGATGACAATTAAGATAAAGAGAGGATCTATATCCAGAGAACATAATATATTTAATTTGTTGTCGATCATAGAACAATTAACAATTAACAATTAATAAAGAAACTAAATAAAACATCAAGTGGATTCTGGAAGTCCAAGTGGAGAAGCTAGCAAAACAGATTGATATTATTGTATATCTTGATAATGATGTGTGGTATTGTTAAGTCATTTTCTTGTTTTTGTCACCACCCCAGAAAACCTAATGTTTGAAAAACAAAAACGGAAAAGAAAAGTCCGGCCTACTTGAAAGAATATGAGAAAACTCACAGGTCATAAATGGAACCGAATAGTAGAAAGAAGACAAGTAGTGGGTTTATTGGTTTTGTCATCGAGAACGACCTTGTTGCTTTGTTAATTCGTCGCTTGCTCTTGTTGCTAGATTTTTAACATTATCAACTTTCTCGATTCTTAGACACAGTGAGACAGACTGTAAATTTTTACAAGGAATCAACTCTTCTTCTCAATTCTTAGGGCATCTCCCTCAACTTATGTAGAGATCGAAAGAGATTCAAATCACACGATACACATTTTACAAGTATGTGTAAAGGGTTTGTTTGGTGATATGAGAATAAATGAATAAATATCTGGTCCCTACAGATTCCTTATCCATTTATATTACTTGATCAACCGAAATATTTGATCAAATGACTCATCACAAAAATGAGGTAGAATGTGATTTGAAAATAATATATCATCAATCACGAGAAGACTTTTGCTTACCCCCTTCAAGGGGGTGAGCATTACCTATCTCCCCAATAAATGACATGTGTCCAAATAGGGGTATTTTTATCCAAAAACTCTCATGTGTTTGGACTAAACTACCCTCTCCTTAGACACGTGGCATGTATTGGAGAGAGGGTAATGCTCACCCCCTTGAAGGGGGGTGAGAAAAAATGGACTCAACAATCACTGCATGCATGATCGGAAACAATATATGATGATCCTCATGTCCTCATGACAGAAACAATCAAATATATAACAGTCATATTTAAGTTGTTTTAGAACTCTTCAAAATTTGATGATTTGCCATTTGTTGAAATCTGAAATCTCCTAATTAGATTCTCTAAGAATTTGTCAAAATAAGGAGGTGATTGAAAAATAAGAGCATCTAGCCAAATTTTAGGAAAAGATCTTTAAGATTTATCCAAATAATTATATAAATATATTTACTACTAAAATTTCAAAAACATAACTGGTTTCATGCATTTTATGGATTATTTATCTCAAAGATGCACAAAACATGGGAGACAATTTTTACTTAATTTAGGATTTGATTATTTGAAAATATGATTTGTATACGGTGTACAATATATAGAGGAATATTATTTAATCCTATAATGTGTCAAATGACTTGTACACATATGTTATTTAATTTGAGAAAGAGTTTTTGGACAAAAATAGTATTATCATCATTTTTTTTTTGAAATATTGTTTTTTCAAATACATTATCAAACACTTTTTTACTTGTTCGTTCTTAAATTAATAAAATGAAAAAAAAAGTGTATATATTTATAAAATAAAACAAAGAAGCAATATTAAATGAATGAAAGGTACATGACAGAAAGTAGAAGAGTAAAATCCACTGTAGAATCACATGCAAAACAGGCAGTTATTTTTGTGATGCAACTACAAACTATAGTGTTATAGAATGTGTCAATATCCTCAAATTGAAGTAAGAAGTAAGAAGAATATTAAATGCATATGCTTCCAATATTTACCTAACTTTTCTTTAGCTATCATCAACATTCAACTGTATTTCTAACTAGTACTTTTTTTGTAAGTTTATTTAATTAATCCACTGTGTCTGGCACAACTACAACGCCATATAATGTTTTTTAACTTTTATTTTTCTTCATTCATTACTTTGTCAAAAAGAAAAGAAAAATATATACATGATCTTTTAGTTTTCTTTAGGGCTTTCAAAGCGAAGTAATTGAACTACAATATTTGAGTTCTAATTAAAGGTTAAATTTAAATGAGAAAAACAACTCACACTATAGACCCCTATCTCAGAAGTAAAGAGTAAAGAGAAAATGTACAATCACATGAGATATGAGTGGATGTGCAATGATAAATGAATCTTGAATATGTTATAGTAGGTTTTTGAATATAAGCTTATGACCACTGCCCAATGTGGATTGGTGGTAAGAGGCTAAGAGCGTTCATTCAGTCTTACAATATCCTAATATATAACTTATGAATTCATACTAAATCATATTTGAAAAAATAAAACAAAATTCTGAATATTTATATTGAACATGTTTTTCAGAAGTTATCAGAATTTAATGGGCCCAATAGGAAACATTATGGTCTGGATTTACAAGGTCCAGACCGTATATATAAATGATAATGGACCCTACAAAATAGAATTATAGACCTTTCTTATATTAAAAGTAACAAAAGTCAACAAGACTTCATGGTTAATTAAATAAAATACAATTTTCATTTTTTAAAACTAAAAATATTTGGTTTCATTAGACTAAAAGATAATTTGAAGAAAAAAAAAAGTTCTGATCATTGGCGGGAGAGATAGAGAATGGTTGCGCTAGAGAGCATTTTTTTTATGCACTGAGCTATGCTACCATACAAGGTTTGTAACTATATACGGGTATGTAGTTATACATAAGTAATCCAGATTCGTTAGATTTTAATCTAAGGGTTCAAATAACCGAAGAGTTTTAAAAATAAAAAACTGAAAATTTAATGTTTCTAGCTATTATACAGGAACTATATAATTGCTGAGTAGTTATATAAGAGAGATTTAGTTTATATTAGTTTTAATTTTCAAATCTTTGATTTTTATGAACTATTGGATTGAAATCAAATGACTATAAACCAACCCAACAACTATACATTACCTATATAGTAGCTAAACCCACGTTAATGAAATCTTGTCACACTTGGTTGGAATACAAGTTATGATTTGAGCTTAGATGTCTAATTCTAATAAAAAAAAATCGAAGTATTACATTAATATTACCGTTAAAATCCAACAAGAAATTGATTTGTAAATAAGTTCAAACAATTTCGAGTTCTAACTCATATATCCGGTTTATGATGAAGTTGGTGGTGTAGAGTGGGGCTTCAAATCCAATCAATTTAGCAAACACAAATACTAAGACTGATCCGATCCCAGGAATGAGGCCCAATCAAGGATTTCGATATATTTCACAATTCACCGGTCTTATTTGCCCCCCAACTTTTGATTTCCTGACACCATTTTATAAATAGTACAAATTTTTTAAAAAATATTTTCAATTGTGTCATGAAATAATTATAATAAATAAGAAAATAAAACATAAATTTAAAATAGAAGAAGAGAGAAAGAATAGTTTTATTTCTCAAGACTTCGCAAGTTGTATCAAGATGAAGGCTTCTATTTATAGCCTTTACAAACCTTAATAGTAGTAACTTATGTTAATAGATATAAATTACAACATAAATATACTTCAGAATAATAGTTTGATTTCTTAATTTGCACATCTACTCATAACAATTGATATTTATACAATGTTTACGCTACAATATTAAACTCAATAATTTCAACTTTCTATAATTAAGAAGATTAGTGTATCAACCTGTCCAATGCACATGCTTTGTTAAGAAAAAAAAACTATTTAAAAATTACCTTTAGTTTTCTAAATCGGACATTTTCAATTAAATTCTATCGTAACTTCTTATTTCATAATATAATTCAACTATTTAGATTGCTATTTAGCTCAATTTGGGATAATAATTTATAAAGATCATTAACCGTTTAAAATTTGTGCCGAATGTACTCAATGGTTTTTTTAGATTTAATAAGTATTACTATAACGGTGAAAAATACGTCAGTCCAAATAATCAGGCCTTATAATTCTCTGGCCTAAAATTAGTCATTTCAAAGAAATAAGCCAGGCCCAATAAAGCCCATGGTTCAATAGTCAAACCCGAAAGGGATCTAGTCTCAATAAGCCAAATCATGAGCTTAGGCCAAAGCAGCTAGATAAAGGCTTAATAAAGAACTCGTATCAGTCAAAGTCAAACTTGGATCAGGTCGACAATTGAAAAATCTTCCATCTTTGAGTCTATAACGTCTACATCAATGTCATTTATTCTGTAACGTTTACATCACTCCATTTATTCTGTAACGTTTACATCACTACCATTTATTCTGTAACGTCTACATCATTGCTATTACGTGAGTCGATCGTTGGGTCACTGCCTTCCTCCTATAAGTAGCAACCCATTCTTATTCACAATGAGGATGGAACACACTTAAGCTTTGGAGCAAACAATAGCTCCGCAATTCAAGCTATTGTTGAGCAATCACTCGGTCTGCATGATCAACATGCATGCCCTCATTCGACATAATCTGGTGCTCAACATCGACCTCTATATAATCATATCGATTATCTCCGTGTTGGTCTAGGTCGACCTCCTGGACGATCATCTCGAATATCTCCAGGTTGGTCTATGTCGATCTTCTTGACGATCATATCGAATATCCCCATGTCGGTCTATGTCGACCTCATCGGCAATCATATCGAATATCTCAAGGTTGGTCTACGTTGACCTTCTCGACGATTATTTTGAATATCTCCATGTTGGTCTATGTCGACCTCCTTAACGGTCATCTCGAATATCTCTACATTGGTCTACGTCAACCCCCTTGCTAGCCAAGCTCCATCTCCTGTTCTACAACCCATATCGACCTACACAGGTTCTACCATAATTCGTTATACATCCTATGTAGACCTACAGTTTGCCTATAAACCTTAGTCTAATTTCCCTCTTTTTATTTATCAACTCTTCACCTTGCCGACTTGGTCGTCAGAGAGTCACCAATTGGGACCATCTCCCTCTGTGACTCTACGATCGCTACTTTTCTGTCTGTTATGTAGGTTGCCCATGTCCACCTCGAATTAATTGTGGATTTTTCAGTGATAAGCTTAATAATTGAGATGTTTCAAATTCTACTCAAAAGTCATCAATAAATATTATATGATAATTTTAATAATTGAGATGTTTCAAATTCTACTCAAAAGGCACCATAAAAGTCAAATGACAAAAGCTAAGGATTTTAATTGTCTTTAATGGGAATGTTATTTATGTATTTTTTACTTTTGATGAATATAAAATATTAGTTATGAAAATAAAGAGAAATGATTCTATGTTAATTGAAATATATAGAAAGAAATAACATGTAAGTTGAAATATGTACATGTGAATTTCTAAATAAAGTAAGTTTCCTGATAAATTCATTGTCAATATCTCAAGATTATTTAATAACAACGAAATATCCTTGATGATTGAGGTCACCAAGAATTTCCAAAATTTAATTTAGATTGTTAGTTACTAAATTTAAAATTTGTCTTTTAAAATCAAAGAAGTTTTGAATTGCTTGGAATTATCTTTTGAGAAGGAATCTGTCCACACTTTTAAACTCCTCATCTGCACGACTTCTACAGAAAATACAAAAAAAAAACATAAAATTTACAATGAATTGCACTTGCTACTCCAAAAAAATCAATTCTCTATTTTAATAGAAATTGAAATACTCTACAATGAGATAATGAATAGAACAATAAAATATTTATTTAAAGAACTTACCCTGATAGAGATATATTTTAGATAATATAGATCTTCAACTTGAAAGAAAAAGTATAAGAAAAAGTGAATAAATTAGATTTTCTTAAAAAGAAAAAAATGAAACTCATAAAAATAATGTGAAACTTTTGAAAAAGAAAAGTTAGAAAGAGATATGAAGTTGAAGAAATATTTAGGATCTTTGTATGGAAGAGTCTCTTTTATAGTGACATCAAAAATCCAAGAGTTTGAAATTTATGATTTTATTTATGGTTTTATGATTTTAAGTGATGCTTTATACAAGGTTTGGGGATATTTGAAAAAAAAAAGTGATGCTTTATATAGGGTTTAGGGATATTTGAAAAAACAAAACAAAAAGGTGATGCTTTAGAGAGGGTTTGAGGATATTTGGAAAAGAAAAAAAAAAAGGAGATGCTTTATTTAAAAAAATAACATTTCAGCTATTTTCAACCTGAAATATATATAAATAATTAAAATGGGAAAAATCCCCTAAAATTTAAAACGGTTTGGTTGAATTAGAATAGACAAAAAAATTCAATTAAAAAGGGAAAAAAATCTGAATTTTGAAACGGTTGAGTTGGATAAATTAGAAAAGACATTCAATTTTGAGACACAATATTAAATAGGATAAACAACCTGAGAATTTAATGACAATTAATTTGGGATTGGCTCTTGATTCTACAAAAGCCCCATCAAGGCCCCTTCCACCTCCCTCAAAAGCCATTTCCCATTCCTCAACCCTCCCACCCTTCCCCCTCCACCTCCCTCAAAAGCCATTTCGGGGGACTAGGGGTGGGGGGCGTTTTTGGGGTTTTTGGGGGAGGTTCTCCCTCCCCCACCCCGAAACCTCATTTCTCCTATTTCTTTTCATTTTCAATTTCCAATCAGAAATTTGGAATTCAAAATTTAGAATCCAGACATTCCAATCTCTAGATCCAAAAAGTTTTCAATATATTCATATGAAAATATATAATTGATTTAAAGAAATTCAAAATAAATACAAATACTTCTAATAGAGTATTACATAATAAAAGTTAAAACAAATCAAATTTAAAGTTTACATCTTTAATCAATACTCATGTATTAGGTGATAACTAGTAACTACTAACTCAGGTTAATATTATAATATATTAATGGGTTTTTTTTAATTGTTAAAACTTTAGATATAAATAAAAATAAAAATAATATATATATATATATATTTGGGGAAATGAGAGAATGGGTTTGGGGGTGAACCCCACACCACATCCCCCGCTTATAAAATGGGGACCAAGTTTTCCTCATCTCCACCCCCAAAATCTACTTGGAGCAAAAATTGCCCTCCAAACCCCATGGGACCCAGTGAGGGATAGGGCCCATGAGGAAACGCATATCCCTAATCAAAGCCTCCTAACATTATCATTAATTAAATAATAATCATTGCTTTAATTGTATGAATTTAGTATGGCAATTTAAGAATCAATGTATTTCATTAAGGTTGAATTTAACTTATTTTCTGACTAAATTGAATATGAAAGATTAGCTTTGGGATTATTAGCATACTTTAACTATTTTATTTTTGGTTAATTGAGAAAATTTTATTTGGTATATTATATATCATATGATTAATTAAGGTATTTATCTTTAAAAAAATAAAATAAAATAAAGGCTAATATGATGACCGCATTGAAACAACCTAGCTCTAATACCGACATGTTTAGCATACCTTAATTATTTTATTTTTGGTTCATCAAGAAAATTTTATTGTTATATGAAATGATTAATTAAGGTATTTATCTTTTCAAAAAATAAGAAAATAATATAAAAGCTAATATGATGGATACATTGCAGCAACCTAACTCTAATACCGACATGTGATACCAACAATTAGTACATATACAATTCTTTAAAAATAAATTAAGATATTTTTACATCGTAGAAATATTTTAAAAAATTAAATATTTATTAATAACATAAAATAATGACACATGTCATTTCCATATGAGAAGAAACTATTGATATTTTATTATTATTATATATTATAATAAATTAATAATGTCGATTTTATTATATGATTATTATATTATTATTATATATATTTATAATTAAATATTACTAACATAAATTGCCACATGGTGGCCTCTGGTTAAAAAAGACTGTTATTATATGATTATATATGATATATGATTATATATTTGATTTGATTATTGTGTAAGATTATTATATATTATTGATATGAATATATTCCAAGTCTTTATTAGACTAGATCAGGCTTACATTAGCATATGGAAGATATGTTTCACCATATGATATAATTTCATATGTCAACGTGTTGTAAGGAATCAATTTATTCAATGTTGTAATTACTTTAGACTTTGGAGATTTAAATGAAATGAATGGTATCATGTTTGGGCATTGTATTTTGGTGGACATATTATTGATGATTCTAATTATAAAGATTTTTGAATTAAGGGTTTTTACAAGGTTCGAATCACATAACATCCTGGTCTGTTGGGTCTCGAATTTGGGGTATTATAACTGTTGTCACATGAAGGCTTCTGGTTAAAAAAAATGCTATTATTATATTATTATATTATTATATATGATTTATTAAATTCACATGGAGGTTTCCGGTTAAAAAAAGGCTATTATTATATTATTATATATGATATATGATATATTATATGATTTGTATTATTGATTTGAAAATTTATAAGTACTTATTAAATTGCCACATAGTAGCCGCCTCCGGTTAAAAAAGGCTGTTATTATGATATTATATATGATATATGATTATATATGATTTTGTAAGATTATTATATATTATTGATTTGATTTGAATATTTTCTAAGCATTGCACATCACCTCTTAACAGAATTGATAGTTCATCTCTCATCCACATAAGTGGTGAGGGGTTTGAAAATACACTAAAAGTGATAAAACTAACCTGAGGGGGGGGGGGGGGGGGGGGGGGGGGGGGTGTGAATAGGTTTTAGTTAAATTAAATGCCATCTTTAATCAATTAAATGCCATTATTTTGATTAATTAAAATTAAACAACACAACCTGTAATCTCTAGCACAATCAATCATTGTCATAATAAAAAAGCGGAATAAACAAAAAGACACAATGATATGATTTACGTGAGAAATCCTCAAACTGGGTAAAAACTCACGGGTCTAATCGTCAATCGAACCCTCAAATCCACTATTTGTATAAACGATTACAACCTAGATTGACCACATCACACCTAATCAGTTATTAATCAGTCCTTGCTACCCGCAGACCTTTAATAGTGATTTTAGGCTCTTGCTTGTATACTACCAAAGGCAAATACAAGACTTAACTCTTAAATGAAGAGATATGAAACCTAAAGTGAATATGATGATATTCTAAATGCACAAAATGCAAGGTCAACACATTTAATGCTTATCTAGTCATGTATGAATGCTTCAAACAATCCTAGATATCATGTTGCTATATGACACATATATAACCTAGCTATATGAAATAAAAGCATTCCTAGATGCAACAGCTATCACAATACAACAACCCAAACATCAACAAAAATCTCTATTTATAACAAAGAATTATAATCTAGATGCAAAAGAAACATAAAAGAGATTTCTTGTTAAGCAAGAACACAAAGATGGATGAGAGTGGTGTTCTACATACCAAGTAAGCTATGTTGATGAAGACTCATGCTTAGAAACATCCTAGATGAAACTAGATGATGATAGAACCATGAATGAATGATGGGTGATTGGGTTTTGGACAATAAAAATGGTTTCTTGCTATCTTTTCTTGCAAGACACTCTTGAGCTCTAAAAGGAATGAAAGAGAATAGATTCTGAAGCTCTAAAGAGGCAAGGAAGAGGAAAGGGCATATATATAAGAAACCCTAGACGAAATGACACCGTTTTGAAAAACAGTAACACAATCCAGTCATTACCGCTGTGCGTACCGCGGCTCGGGCAAGTTGTCCAGACATTGGTACACGCAGCAGTGTGCCTACTAGACAACATCGCGGTTGGGACCGTTGTGCGTGCAGTGAACATGCCGCGGTCTAGGCAGTAGGGGCCTACGGATGTTAACCGCGTCAGGGACCGCTGGGTGTACATGTGTACAGGACGTGGTCAAGGATGCATGGGCCAACTGATGTTTACCGCTCTGTATGCCGCAGTGTAGGCAGAGCTTGCCAAGCGGTCTAGGCCCCGGTAAGAGAAAAAACTCTCTTTTCCAGGCAGACTCAACACACTAAGTAATATGCAATATGTGCAAGTGAGGAGAGTGATATATGGCATACAATGCATCATCCAATTACATGTAAACAAGAATATAATGCATGCAAGTGAGTGTGTGCAACTATATCCCTTCAAGTAAAAGTAGAGTCAAGTAGTCTACCTTCCTTGAAGCACTTGGAGTCCAAGGAAGATCTTCAATTCCTAATCTACCCTTTTTACAATGATTAACCCAATTATGATTTTGTCAACGAAATAAGCCAATCATAAAGTGAGACACTTACAATCTCCCCATTTAGCTATCTCTTGACAAAACCACCACTCACAAAACAACCTCACAAAAACAAAAGATTGGTCAACAAAAGTTTCTACATTACAATAAAGCCTATAGTCTAAGTCTTGAATATCTTCAAGTCAATCCAAAGCTTGTAGAACCATCCAACCTACACACAATAAACAAAACAAACAAGGATACCTTCCAAGATCAAGTGTGTGAGAGGTGCTTTCAATAACCATAAACAACAACAACAAAAATGTGCAATAGCCTTAACAAAATAAACCGATACAATCAAATAATGTAATCATGTTATTATGCAATACTCCCCCTACATGATAGCTCTCAACTCTCAACTCCCCATAAACAAGATACTACTAGTCCACTAAAGCACACAACTTTTCTCCCCCTTTTTGTCATGAGATAGGCAAAAGGAGTCCTCCTTAATGGGTAAGCTTTTAGCAAGGAGAGCTTATAGCACAAAACATATGCAAGTTCATATAAGCAACTTTATACAACTCAATTAAGTAGAAGAGAATCAAGAAGTTTTATTTTATGAAAAGGTGTGACACTAAGCTTTGCAAGCAAGACATGTTGCATTCAAGTTCAAAAACAATGGTATTTGGCAAAGCAAACAACAAAGGTTTCCAAAAGAATTCAAACCAATTTTCACCTTTTGTCATGATTTCAAGCAATAATATAGATTTTTTTATAAGAAATTCAATTTAAAGAACAACTATATCAAACTTTATAAGCAAAACAAGACATGAGTGACTTTTTGCACCCTATTTGATTTTTCTGGGTAAGATACCCGTATGATAGTAGCCTTGTTCAACTAATAAAGAGAGAGAGAAGACTAAATTTGGATGAAACATCCTTATTTATTGAATAGACACATGGTCCTTATTTAGTTTAGTCTTCTCATTTGCTTATGCATACAGTTTTGCATTCATGTTTAAGCAATAAAAAAATACATCTTCATGCATATCAACTTGAAGCATGTCATTAATAAAAACATCATGTCATGGAGATCAATTATAGGTCATTCAAATTGTACTTCCAAAGTAAATCTCCTAGTCCAAAAATGCATATTTGAACATAAATATAACATGGATTGCAAGAAAAGCAATTTTCACACTTATTAAGAAAATAACATAACCATATGCACAACCGATCATCTCAAGCAATTAATGAAGAAGCATAAAATATATTAATGTAGCACAATGCACTTTCATGCCAATTTGCTCTCTTTGCTTGAGCTCCCCATATGGGGTCAAGACATACCATTTCAAGCCAAATGACAAATCCCAATAGACTTACTAAGGTTGCCAAACCTAATGGTGTCTAAGGGCTTTGTAAATAAGTCCGCTAGTTGGTCATTAGTTCCCACATGCTCCAATGTAATAGTTTTGCTCTCAACTAGCTCTCTAATGAAATGATGTCTAATGTCAATGTGATTTGTCGTAGAATGTTGGACGGGATTCTTAGAAATGTTTATGACACTCATGTTGTCACAAAACAAAGTGAGAGTGCCTTGCTCTAAGCCATAGTCGGCTAGCATTTGCTTCATCCACAACAATTGAGTACAAGCACTACCGGCGGCTATGTATTCCGCCTCGGCTGTGGATAGGGAAATTGAGTTTTGCTTCTTGCAAAACCAAGACACCAAGTTGTTGCCTAAAAAAAACAACCACCCGATGTACTCTTCCTATCATCATAATTCCCCGCCCAATCGGCATCATTAAATCCAACAAGACTTGGATTAGAGTCAAAGGAGTACCAAATCCCATGATTGGAGGTACCATTCACAAATCGAATGATCCTCTTCACTGCAACAAGGTGAGATTCTTTGGGATTGGCTTGGTACCTAGCACAAACACCCACACTAAAGGAGATATCGGGTCTACTTGCGGTCAAGTATAGCAAACTACCTATCATGCCACGATACAAGCTTTGATCAACAATTTGACCACTAGCATCCTTGCTTAGCTTCAAAGTGGTACTCATAGGTGTGTCACAATGTTTGGCATTGTCAAAACCAAACTTCTTCACTAGGCTTATGGCATACTTAGCTTGGGATATAAAAATCTCATCATGCATTTGCTTAATTTGCAAGCGTAGGAAGTAATTTAGTTCACCAACCATGCTCATTTCAAATTCAAGAGACATGACATTAACAAATTGTCTCACTTCTGACTCATTGGTGGAACCAAATAAAATATCATCAACATAAATTTGAGCTATGAAAAGCTCATCTTTGTTGCACTTGATGAACAAGGTCTTGTCAACACTACCTCGTGAGTAGCCATTGTCAACAAGATAAAGAGTGAGGCGCTCATACCAAGCCCTCGGTGCTTGTTTCAACCCATAAAGTGCCTTTTTGAGGCGATAGACATGATTGGGGTGGTGTGGATCTACAAACCCCTTGGGTTGTTCAACAAACACTTCCTCATGCAAGAAGTCATTGAGGAAGGCACTCTTAACATCCATTTGGTGTAGTTTGAACTTGTACACACAATAAATGGACAAGAGAAGCCTTATAGACTCAAGACGGGCAACGGGAGCAAAAGTCTCCTCAAAGTCAATACCCTCAATTTGAGAGTATCCTTGTGCCACAAACCTAGTCTTGTTGCGCACAATGTTGCCATCCTCATCCGACTTGTTCCTATACACCCATTTGGTGCCTATGACATTAGTATCCTTAGGTCTAGGAACTAGAGTCCAAACCTCATTTCTTTCAAATTGGTTTAGCTCTTCTTGCATGGCAAGAAACCAAAACTCATCATTCAAGACTTCATCAACCTTTTTGGGTTCAACATGAGAGGTGTAACAAGTATAGCTAATTTGATTAGCTGTTTGACGTCTAGTCCTAACACCCTCATTCATATCTCCAAGAATGTCATTCTTGTTGTGAAGATGTCTAACCCATGGAGCGGGTTCTTTAGAGTCCAAAGAAGGATCTCTATCAAGAGGTTGATCATCCTCTTCACTATGATTTGACTTCACATCACTTGAAGTCTCACCACACTCATTCAAAGGAAGGTCGCCATTCTCACAAACATCCCCTCATGGTCAACATTTTTGGGCCTACAATCATCAATGACAACATTTGATGATTCCATGACACTTCGAGTTTTTAGATTGTAGACTCTATAGGCCTTGCTATTAGGTGCATATCCAATGAAAATACCCTCATCACTCTTGGCATCAAACTTGCCAAGTTGATCACGATCATTAAGAATATAACATTTACTACCAAAGATATGGAAATAGCTAACATTTGGTTTTCTTCCCTTCCATAACTCATAGGATGTTTGTTTGGTCTCGGGTCTAAGAAAAACTCTATTCCCTATATAACAAGCCGTATTGATGGCTTCGGCCCATAAATTCCTAGGAACCTTGTTGCTAAGCAACATCACCCGAGCCATCTCTAGTAAAACCTTATTCTTCCTTTCCACAACTCCATTTTGTTGGGGAGTTCTAGGAGCCGAGAATTCATGGGAAATACCTAGACCATTACAAAAGCTCTCAAAGCTACTATTCTCAAATTCTTTCCCATGATCACTTCTAATTCTCTTAATGCTCCTAATGTGAGAATTTTTCTCATTTCTCATTTTGACACATAGCACTTTAAATTTCTCAAAAGCTTCGAACTTCTCTCAAGGAAGTAAGTCCATATAAACCTAGAGAAGTCATCAACCACTACAAGGATATACCTTTTACCACCTAGACTCTCGGTTTGCATAGGACCCATGAGATCCATATGAAGGAGTTCCAATGGCTCCTTGGTACAAAGGAATTTTCCCTTCTTGTGCACACTTTTGGTTTGCTTCCCTTGTTGACAAGGTCCACAAACTCCCTCAAGCCTCTTCCCAAGCTTGGGAAGGCCTCTCACAACATTCAATCTCTCAATGACTTTTAAGTCACTATAATTCATGTGGCCAAATCTTTGATGCCACAACTCAACTTGCTCACAACTAGACAACTTACAAGAGATGTTACTAGACTCAAGACAATAACAATTGTCACTTGATCTCTTGCCTTTTAAAAGAACTTGCCCATTTTCCTTAAGAATAGAGCAATCAACTTTGCCAAACATAACCGAAAGCCCTTCATCACTTAAATGTGATATACTTATGAGATTGGCTTGCAAGCCATCTACATAGAGAGCATTGAGCAAGGAGGGAAAACTGGGAATAGATATATTACCTTTCCCTATGACCTTTTTCCGTGAACCATCACCAAAGGTGACAAATCCACCATCTTCCATCATAAGAGTCTCAAAGAAACTTTTGTTTCCGGTCATGTGCCTAGAACACCCACTATCAAGGTACCAAGTGTTGGAGGCCTTGGCTTTCAAAGCCACTTGAGCCACATAGCAAAAATATTCATTTTTTCTAGTCCACCTAGGAGCAACATTTTCAATCCCAGGAGCCTTTGGTTCATTTGCTCTAAGTTCCCTAGGTGTATGCTGTTTGGCTTTTCTAAGCATATTTTTTTCAATCATGTTCTCAAATCTACACAATTTGATATACTTAAAGCAATTAGGCCTTATATGACCTTCAATACCACAATAATGACAAGTATGAGTGAAGTAGGAGTTCATACCATAGCCTTGTGCAACCATTTGAGGTTTCCTTCTCATTTGAGTAGTCTTTTGATGTTGAACAAACTCTCTCATTTGTGGTTGAGCCAAAGTAGCATGTCTTCCTTGTTGAGCATACATGATCCTTTCATGTGGATGAGGGATCTTTTCATGTGGAGGTCTTGATTGAGATGCTCTAACTTGTTGTGGTTGAGCCCTTATTGGAATCTTGGCTTGAGTATGTTTTGAGGATTCTTCAATTTCAATCCTTCCTCTAACTTGTTGTAGGACTTTGACTTCTTCAACTTCTTGACTTTTGACAAAAGTAGTCTTTTTCAAAGATGTAGTACTCAAATCTTCCTCATATCCCAAACCTCTCTTATCACTAGGGCTCTTTCCAATTGATAGCATCTTGTCAAGCTTCTCGGTTCCGGAGGTCATCTTGGCAATTATTCCTTTTACCTCTTCAAGCTCCTTCATTAAGCATTCTTCACTTTTCTTGACCACAACAAGTTCCAACTTTAAGCTTTCTTCCCTTTCTCTTATTCTTTTCACTTCTTCACTCAAGTGAATCATCTTAGAGGTCAATTCAAGATTCTTCATTTTCAACTCTTGAATCTCTTTTTTCTTCTTAGCTCTAGAACTTTTGAAGTATTCCATGAAGTCTTCATAGTCCATCTCCTTATCAAATTCATGCTTGGACTCAGATGAAGTACTCCCATTACTTGAGTCATCTTCTTCTTCTTCTAGTTTGTCATTCTCCTCTTATTGGTCACTCATAGCTTCCTTGCTATTGTGAGATGATGAGAAGGCAATGAAGTTTGCAACTTGGTCTTCATCATCCGAAGACTTTTCTTCCTCCTCTAAGTCTTCACTATCACTCCAAGTAGCCGCCATCGCCTTTCCTTTCTTCTTCTTCTTCTTTAAGTTGGCACATTCGGGGGCAATGTGACCATACCCACTTCACTTATAGCATTGAATACTCTCATTGGAGTCATTCTCTTCACTTTTCTCCACCTTTTTAAAAGGAGTCTTCTTTTTCACAAATTTTCCCTTGGAGACCATCCCCTTCTTCTCAAACTTCATGAATTGCTTGAACCTCTTTACCATAAGAGCCATTTCTTCATCTGAATCTTCTTCCTCCCTTTCTTCCTTAGAGGTCTTCAATGCAATGATTTTTTGCTTCTTTTGAGGTGTTGTTGAAGTAAGGGCTCTTCTTGACTCAAAAGCCATCAACTTGCCAATTATCTCACTTGGCTTCATTTTCTTATATTCGTTATTCTCCTCAATAGCGGTCACATTTGCATCAAATCTCTCCGGGAGAGACCTCATAATTTTTCGGTTTATCCTTTTATCTGTATATGGATCGCCTAATTGATGACTTTGGTTGACGATATCCATTAGCTTCACTTGGAAGTCATTGAAGCACTCGTTATCTTTCATCTTCAAGGACTCAAATTGAGTTTGAAGGACTTGTAGTTTGGAGTCTTTTACTACATCGGTTCCTTCATGTGCCATCTCCAATATTGTCCATACTTCATGTGCATTTCTTGTGGTTTGGATTAGCTTGTGTTGATTCTCATCCACCACACACAAGATTGCATGCATGGCCTTGTTGTTCCATTTGGAGGCTTTAAAGTCTTTAGTATCCCATTCTGATTTAGGCTTGGGCACGATGCTTTCATCTTCGAGAGTCTTGGTAGGTGATGTGTAACCATCCTCAATCACCATCCAAACTCGATCATCAATTTGGTTTTTCCTTTCCATGATGAGTAATTAACCCCGTCAGAATTGGAGGTCTTGAACTCGATGCTCCCTCTCTCTCATATGCGTTTCCACTCATGGTGTTTAAGGGTAAATGAGATGAATGCAATCAATCAACCAAAAAGGAAAAAGAAAAAAAGAAAACAAGCAAGACACACTAACCAAAAGGCAATCTAATGCAAAACACTCTTAGAGAGCAAAGGATCTCCTAATTATGTTAAGGAACCCGCTCTGATACCAATTGAAAATACACTAAGAGTGATAAAACTAACCTAGAGGGGGGGTGAGGGTGAATAGGTTTTAGTTAAATTAAATGTCATCTTTTTGATTAATTAAAATTAAACAACACAACATGTAATCTCTAGCACAATCAATCATTGTCATAATAAAAATGCGGAATAAACAAAAAGACACAATGATATGATTTACGTGAGAAACCCTCAAACTAGGTAAAAACTCACGGGCCTAATCGCCAATCGAACCCTCAAATCCACTATTTGCATAAACGATTACAACCAAGGTTGACCACATCACACCTAATCGGTTACTAATCCGTCATTGCTACCCGCAGGCCTTTAATAGTGATTTTAGGCTCTTGCTTGTATACTACCAAAGTCAAATACAAGACTTAACTCTTAAATGAAGAGATATGAAACCTAAAGTGAATATGATGATATTCTAAATGCACAAAATGTAAGGTCACCACATTTAATGCTTATCTAGTCATGTATGAATGCTTCAAACAATCCTAGATATCATGTTGCTATATGACACATATATAACCTAGCTATATGAAATAAAAGCATTCCTAGATGCAACAGCTATCACAATACAACAACCCAAACATCAACAAAAATCTCTATTTATAACAAAGAATTATAATTTAGATGCAAAATAAACATAAAAGAGATTTCTTGTTAAGCAAGAACACAAAGATGGATGAGAGTGGTGTTCTACATACCAAGTAAGCTATGTTGATGAAGACTCATGCTTAGAAACATCCTAGATGAAACTAGATGATGATAGAACCATGAATGAATGATGGGTGATTGGGTTTTGGACAATAAAAATGGTTTCTTGCTATCTTTTCTTGCAAGACACTCTTGAGCTCTAAAGGAAATGAAAGAGAATAGATTATGAAGCTCTAAAGAGGCAAGGAAGAGGAAAGGGAATATATATAAGAAACCCTAGACGAAATGACACCATTTTGAAAAACAGTAACACAATCCCGTCATTACTGATGTGCGTACCGCAGCTCGGGCAAGTTGTCCAGACCGCTGTACACGCAGTAGTGTGCCTACAAGACAACATCGCGGTTGGGACCGCTGTACGTGTAGTGAACATGCCGCGGTCTAGGCAGCAGGGGCCTACGGATGTTTACCGCTTCAGGGTCCGTTGGGCGTACATGTGTACAGGACACGGTCAAGGCAGCATGGGCCAACTGATGTTTACCGCTCTGTATGCTGCGGTGCAGGCAGAGCTTGCCAAGCGGTCTAGGCCGCGGTAAGAGAAGAAACTCTCTTTTCCAGGCAGACTCATCACACTAAGTAATGTGCAATATGTGCAAGTGTGGAGAGTGATATATGGCATACAATGCATCATCCAATTACATGTAAACAAGAATATAATGCATGCAAGTGAGTGTGTGCAACTATATCCCTTCAAGTAAAAGTAGAGTCAAGTAATCTACCTTCCTTGAAGCACTTGGAATCCAATGGAAGATCTTCAATTCCTAATCTACCATTTTATAATGATTAACCCCAATTGTGACTTTGTCAACGAAATAAGCCAATCATAAAGTGAGGCACTTACAGGGTTCAAATCTCAACATGCGCATTTTACAAGTATTTATGGGAAGTTTTCTTTCTAGGTTGTGAGAGTAGTTATCTCCTGTTATATGAATAGATATTCGTACCGTACATGTATTGTTTGATCTCAGTAGGTCCCGACAGTCCTATTATAATATTCTTGTAATACTTCAAAAATAAATATTTTCTAAACATTTATTAAATTGCCAATATTGTTATATATCATTGATTTGGATATTTTCTAAACATTTATTAATTTGTCATGTGACGGTTTCTGGTTAAAAAAGCTATTATTATATTATTATATATGATAAATGATATGATATGATATGATTGATTTGAATATTTTTTTAAGTATTTATTTCTAAGCATTTATTAAATTGCCATATGACGGCTTCCGGTTAAAAAAACTATTATTATATTATTATATATGATATGATTGATTTGAATACTTTTTAAGCATTTATTAAACTGCCATATAGAGGCTTCTGGTTAAAAAACCTATTATCATATTATTATATATAATTGCCAAGATTGTTATATATTATTGATTTTAATATTTTTTAACAATTTATTAAATTGCCACATGGTGACTTCTGGTTAAAAAAATATATTATTATATGGTTATATATGATATGATTGATTTGAATATTTTCTAAACATTTATTAAATTGCCATATGGAGGTTTCCGGTTAAAAGAAAGACTATTATTATATTATTATATATGATATATGATATATGATATACGATATGATTTGTAAGCTTATTATATATTATTGATTTGAATATTTTCTAAGCATTTATTAAATTGCTACATGGAGGCCTCCGGTTAAAAAAAGACTGTTATTATATTATTATAAATGATATGATATATGATATGATTATTATATGATTTTATAAGATTATTATATGTTAATGGAAAAATCTGTTTGGGGAGTAAAATTTCAATTAACACCCTCATCCCCTACCGGTAGGTGGTAGCGGGATAGGTACCTTCGGTAACGTGGTTCCTTCCTATGCTGAAGATTGACACGGACAAGTATGAAGGAACCAAGGAGATATAAGAAAATACTGTTTTATTGAACAGAAATTTGTATAATGGTTACAACACTCATTCTCTACTCTCTCTAACACAAAATGGGGATGGAGAATGTCGTTTATGTCGATAAGTAGATATATTCTTCCAATGATCGTCAATGGACTCTCACTGGCTTAAGAGAATTCAAAGGAAATTCTTCTGGGAATTACTCTCTCTCTGTCTTTTGTGATGACGAAAAATACCATCCTCCCCTTCTTTACTCTTCAAAGTTGTATATATAGTTCTCCAAAAAAATCCCCTCAAAATCCGGTTGCATTGATGAGGATTATTGAGAGTTCTATTTTAAGCGTTGAAAGGCATTGTGTGGGGCTGAAGGCGCGGGATTTGATCCCGTTAATCACTGTCGAATTCAAATTCTGATTTGGTTGACCATTTGGTCTCATTAATGGCGCTTCATTTTGGCGATAGAGTCAACTTTCCTTCTTCGTGGAGCTTGGAGGGAAATTCTGATTCTGAACTTTGACGGAACGAGGTGCTGGTATATCAGTCTGATTCTACTGGCATGGAGCTTGATCTACTGCTTGCTAAAGTGGTGCTTATGTCTTCATGATCACCTTCATATTGTTTAGTAGGTAGAGTACCCGCCTCGGATGGGTTCCGAATAGAAATCAAGGTACTAGGAACCAAGTAGAAGTCGAGGTAGTATTAAGGCGGGTATCGTGGTACCGGGCATCTTGGTTGATGTCGAAGGACTTGCTGGGCACTAGGCACACAAGTTATCACTGTACTGGTCCTTAGTCGGTATTGGGAGCTTCGATAAATGCGAGATGCATACCTTGGTTAGCTCGCGGTACTGGTGTCCTATAGGTAGATAGGTAATTGAAGTCCTAACCTTACCAAGTATCAACTCCATCTAGGTAGTGGTACCGATCTCGCTGGTCACCCGAAAGCTGGGACTGGCCCCTATCAGGTTAATACTAGTTGAAAAATTCTTCTTTGATCCCTTGCCAAAAAACCCTGTTAACATTATATATTATTGATTTGATTTAAATATTTTCTAAGTATTTATTAAATTGTCAAGATTGTTAAATATTATTGATTTGAATATTTTCTAAACATTTATTAAATTGTCACATGGTGGCTTCTGGTTAAAAATGGCTATTATTATATTATTATACTAGTTAACAGCCCGTACGATGTGTGGGTATTGTAAATTAAAACACGTCGTCATCGGATTTACATGGCAAATTGGAGTTCCGTTATTATATATTAAATATAGATTAAGGGCCAGTTTAATATTGATGTAACTTTTATAATAATCATTGTTAGGCTGTTAGCTGTGCTGAAGGAATAATCAGTTATAAAGTTAATCGATAGAATTACTATATAGCTTAAAAACAGTATACATATGTTTGGTAATTCTATTGCAAAAATGTTGAGATTAGTTACAATGACTAAAATATACATGAATTTAGGACCCAGTTTCATTTTTTTTCCATTATATATATATATATATTAAATCATTATTTAAGTAGAACATTTAAATTAAAAAAAATTCCATAAGAACAATAAAAAGATTTTATAAATCAAATTAATATTTAAATAGAATATTTAATTTTGAGTTGAAATAAGATATATAAATGATTTTAACTTGATTTTATAAGGATAGTAAAGATATTTAAAAGATTCATTAAATGCTGAAATAAATTATTTCATAATCACTCTCAAAGTTTTACCAAACATCATTCTATGTCAAAATTATAAAATAATATTATTTTAACTTTTCAAAAGTAATACCAAACTAACCCTAAAAAAGAAAATGTATTTACAACTTATAGTTGAAAATTTAGTAACTTCTCAAGAATAATAATAAGTAGCATGCTGATTCATAATTTTTAAATTTTTCACCGTAAAATTACTTTTGATAATGAAAACCTCCACACTAAATACACACATGTCATCTATAAGATACTCGTTCCCAGGATAATAAAAATGTTTTCAGATCAATTAATTTGGTGATACCTAATTTGGTCTTCAATGCATGATATTGTCTTACTCGCCCATATGCATTATCCGTACAAACAACAAATTGATGTTTAATACTTTAGAATAATAAATTTATAATCATGTCAATTAATTTATCTTTAGGATGTAAGCACATAAAATTCATAACATATTTGTCACGAAGAAAATTGTATCTGAAAAACTGGCAATCATGTTCGTCTCCTATTCAACAGAAAAAGAATTGGTCTCCACAAAAGCCGAGTAAATTGAGATATAATCTTTTGAATTCTTGCTCTTGTATCCATTTGGATAAATAGCTGATATTGTAAGTTAATTGCAGGTTGATCTGTGTAAGACAGAGAATACATTAACAAAATAAAATGCTTTTAAACATATATATAGGAAAATTTTCACATCAGTGCGCACTGATAAATATTTATCAATGTGTTGCATATGGACCATTAGATTCAATTATTTTGACCCAGTCTATATGCATTTGTCAGTGCTTATCCATAATCTATGGACTATGGGCCACATCCAATGCACTGATGATATTTATATCAGTGCGTACTGAAGAGAAAATGACTGTATGTATGTATGTATGTATATATATAACACTTACTTCCAATAATACCGAAAGCTCTTTCGAACACATTAATAAAATTACAAAAAAATTGGAAAATGCAAACAATTAATTATTACAAATAAAACCACCATGATAGTTTAGATATTTGGATAATATAGCTTTTTTAGGGTTTTTTTTCATATTCGTTTTCTTGCAACAAACTTTCTGATTACGTCTCCCTCTCATGCACACATATTCTTAAAATATATTTAATCATATATTAAGTAGATTTAAATAAGAATATATTATATTGATTTTATATAATAGGAAAAATACTAAAAGATAAATATTTATTAATATATTAAATATATTTAATTGGATAAAAACCAAAAGGTAAATATTTATTAATAAGAATGTAATTAGTCATGTCTTAAATTATCTTATTACGGTGAAGAATGGTAAAAGATAAATAATTATCAATAATATTATAAAATTTAAGAAAATAAATAAAATAGGAGAAATGTCAACATATAAATATTTATAAGTAATGCTAGACCTTCCAAATTTTTTCTCAAATGTGCGTAGTACATAAGGTGTCAACATCTTATAAATTGTGTGATTATGTGGTGAGTGATGTAATGTTAATAACTCATATACTATACACATTTGGGGAAAAATTTGGAAAAAAACTTAAAAAACCTAGTATTACTCAATATTTATTAACAATATTAGAAAGGATATATATATATATATATATATATATATATATATATAGAGAGAGAGAGAGAGAGAGAGAGAGGGCAGGATCTAAAAAGTACACAAATCTTGACTCTTGGATTATGATTGTTTCAATGTTTTATACCGGTCCGGTCGAGTTTTGACGGCCCAAGTATCCACCAGGGAAAAACTTGGATTTTGTAATCTGGTTACTCGGTAGGGTATCCAGGTATCCATACCCGGATTTTACCCGAGTTCTAACTTTTTTTCGATTATAACATAATTTTACGGTCTTTTTTAATGGAATATACCCAGATTTTGTTTAAAGAATTTTATTTCTTTCTATGTTTAACTTTTTTTGTTTTCTTATCTTTTTAGTGTTTTTAGAATGTGTTAAATATGCATTCATTATACTATAATTATTTCCAAAAATAAATGTTTTTCAATTTTAATTACTATTATAAATGATAAAATATATTTTTTAAAATAAATTAAAATATCAAATTAATGGTAATATGTGTTTTTAAGGAATTAATGGTAAATTTTACAAACATATAAATATTAATATATTAATGATAACATACCAAAAAATTAAAATAATAGTTTTAATAAAATATTAATCGTTACAAATTAAAAACATTAATTATTGCATTCAATTTAATAAAAAAAAATTAAATTTATGAAATTCATTCTTAATTTATTTATAAATGGTAAGAAATAAATATTTTTTTAAATACTACCAAAATAATTACACTACTATTTGAATCTCCATAAAAGTCTTTTCTGGCCACTTTTTTTTTTATATGTATAGTAAGTAATACATGATACTACCCAATATTTGTATCATATGGTGAGAATGTGATTGAAGAAAAACCTTGATGACAAAAACACGATGATTCACAAATATTTTACTTCAAGTAATGTTGACGTCCTTGTGGAGAGATTTGAGATTTTTTTTTTGTGTAAATTTTTGGAAGAATGGTAAAGAAAGGTTTGTCTATTTTTTTTTTGAAATAATAAAAAAATGAAAAATAAAATAAAAAATTAAGGCGGGCAGTGGAAGAGGGTTTACTGTGGCCTGTGGAAGATTTGGCAAAAAGAGAGGATAGGGAAAAGGTACTTTGAAAAAAAAAATATTAGGGTTTAGTTTATTATTATAATTTTTTTTAATTTGACAGTTTTATTTTTACATATTTTTTTCAAAAAAACTAGGTTCCAACCAGGTACAGGTATACCCGGATCCGGACTGGTATACAACCGGTTGGATACCCAGATATTCCTTACCTAGCACTGGGTAAGGAATGTCTGGTACAACCCGAGATTTCCAGCTCGGGTAAGAAATATTAATACTACAATAATTATACACGTCAAAACAAATGCTCTCCTCTCTCATATCTCTCTTTAAACAAAAACATTTCAGTTTTGAATTTTCTCCTTCTTCTTACATGTTCATTGCCATTTCATTTTCAAAATGTTCCGAAACAAATTTTGCAATCTCCATGAAAACACATAACTCTTCAAATAACACAAAAAATAATTATTATCATCTAATTTCAATAATTGTAAGTGTATCACATTGGAGACCGAAGAGGGTGCATCTCATTAAAAAAAAATTCTAATGATCAAATGGATAGAATCCATATGGACAATTAATCTTCGGTATAGAATCCATACGGGAAAAACATTTTAATTTGTTTTTAACTTGGTTTGAGTGTGTAGTGTTTGACTATTTTTATACTGCATAAGTTTAGAAATTGATTGATTTTTTTTTCAATTCATACTGGAGGAGAGTTAAAAAGAAAAATTAAACATATAAGAGAAAAGAGAGAGAGAGAGAGAGAGAGGATATAAATGCTAATATAAAAGATAAAATGAACGACGCAAGATACAAAATTGAAAGAGGATAGATAAATAAAAAAACAAAAACAAAATAATATAACATTTACGATTACGATCAACATTCACAATATAAATGTAGTTCATCAAACTCTCACTTTCCTAGATTCTAACTACAACTCATAGCGATTAGTCTTGCAATGGCATCCTCGTCCATGTGGCTTTGCGACTCCATTTCCCCATCAATCATCCACTACTAATCACTAACCATTTTTCGTAGTTTGTCGGTATTCTCTTTGTTGTAAGTGTTAACGTGTCTGTTGCATGCCATGGATGTTCCTAGAAAAAAAAATGCAATTTTTGATAGAGTTAGGTTATGGAAGAAGAATGTATGTTGAATTTGAAAATGTAAATAGTGTATGTGTAGAAAATGTGAATCTATGGGAAGAATATATCAGGTGTCCACCCTAATTTATATGGGTACCCGTGTTGTAATATCGTATTTAAGTGCATTGAATATCAAACAGTCACCAAATTGGAATCAAAATTATAATTTATAACTTGGCATCCAATTGTTTCAATTTTTTACTTTGATTATCAACCGTTACATTTTTAATAAATGCAACAATAAAATTGAAATGTGTTGTTTTATTGATTTTTTTGAGGAATACCAAAAGAATTTTAAATATTTATTAATTTAATCATACTTTAAAATAGTTATTAAGAAGAATGTCAAATCTTATAGGGAATCGACTAATGATTGTAATAACTTTTATTTTCTTGATATATTAAATAACTTTTTCTGACATCGATTAGGTTAGAAGTCTTTCGGGACCTGTATATAGATCGTTCGATATGTAATCTCATAAGCATTAAGGAGAAAATTTCCCATATATGTGATATCCAATCGTAAACCAAGCAAAACTAAAATATTTTATCAAATAGTTTTACTAATAAATCAATTATACTTGTTAATAGTAACTATTTAGGAGATGGTGATCGGTGCAGCAGCCTATACTGCATTTACACTCTTCAAAGAAACAGTTGGGATAACTGCATGTGGTCTAAGACCCGACTGGAACAATTACCTGTCAAAGCGCACTCAATTGTCAGAAACTATATCAATATTGACATGGACCAACAACAATAAAGGTTGAAATCCTTTCAATTCCTCAGAAACATAATCTACTAAGGTTAGAAGATTGTGTAAAAAAGTCTCTTATCAACCGGATGATGCAAACCAATTTTATTTCATACCTACCAAATAAGAAAAAAAGTAGTCAATATTGAATAGTACTATTGAATTAGATAAGAGCTAATTCTGGAATAAGCAATTTATAGACATGAATGAATACTATGGCAAGGTGCCCCAACCATCCATCATCATAAGAAAAAATACAACATCACTGAAAAAAAAAACGTGTACATTAAAAAAAAAACCATGAAGAAAGATCAGTATTATATTTTTGGATTCACAGATCCTTCCCAACACATTGGATTGACTGTCATGGATTCCAATCCAGTCCCACAATCCAGTCTCAACACCTGTATTCATTCAAATAATTAAATAAATTAAAAAACAATATTGCTTTCAAATTGAAATCCTTGAAAAAGATGAGTGTCATCTAATCTAACCAATATTTCAAAATATAATATCTAAACCATTGCCTATCAATTTCTCATCTAGTTAATTTTTTTCTGTCACCACTTGCAACCAACGAATAAACCGCTTGAAGTGCCTACATATATGGCTGTTTTAGACATTCAATGCAGGGGAAATAGGCGATGGGCTGTGGAGGAGAACGCAATAACTTAAAGCTTTGAGCTAGCCAAGGTTTAGACCAAGAGTTTAAATAATTAAATTATAGTCTTTCTCCCTTTTCTATTCATGCCTGACATGATTGGAACAATAAATTATTGTGACTTATCACCTTACTTCAATTAAATAGGTGGATTATTAATCCATTCAAAATTTTCAATCATAAAAAGAATTCAATGTATATATAGGGAGACTTTTCATTTTACTACAATTAAATAAGTCATTATTGAAAGTTGAAGAGTTCAATATGTATATAGATTTGGAGTGACATTTCACTGCAATTCAATTCTACTTTAATTAAATAGGTATTAATATAAAATTGAGAAAGAAAAATAATACGAGAATTTAATACCAAAACTCCCTCACGGCGACACGTAGCGCTGTGAGGGTCAGCTTTTATATATTATATAGATATGATATGCCGGGAGGAGCCACATCTCCAACCATGCCTTTTCATTTTTTATTTTAATTATTTTATAATTCATTAGCTTATGGTGTGCAACAAAATCGGATATATTGGATTTGTCATGATCTAAGGTTTGATCCGGTAGGATCAAAGAAATTACAATTTGATCTGATTCAATATTAGAGCGGAATCTAATTCGATCCAATCCAATTACATTTAGATCCGATTAAATTGTAAAATACTTAAATCTGATTTGATCCGATGGATCGGATTCATATGAAACAATTCTTAATATATAAAGTTAAAACATTCTTAAAAATAACAAAATCAATAATTATTTGCTTCAACAAAAAAAATTACTGATATAGTACTTCAAATAAAATTAACATTAAAGTAAAATAAGTGTACATTTTAAAATTTAAAAAGTCTAACAATTTTTAAACTTTAAACATAATTTTAAATACAAACATAAATAAAATCATCTAAAAGTTTGCCCTTTACCATAACAAAACACAATAGCACCCAAAATTTGCTTTATGTTAATATGTATAAAACAAAATAAATTGGTCCAATATAAATTAAGCCTTATATTTAGGCGAATCCGACAGATTTTCAAATGGAAAAATTAAAGATCTAATATAATCCAATAGATTTTAAAATTTAGAATCCAATCCGATCCATAGATTGGATCGAGTCCAATAGATAATATTGGATTGGATTGGTTTCTGCACACCCCTAAGTTTATGACATTTAACTAAACAATAATACTACTTTGTCCAAATCTGGTATCCAAATGATGTAGCAACACTCTAATCCATTCATTTAAATTATATTAGATTTGCATGATTTAAATAAATGGATTAGAGTATTGTCACATCATTTATACACTAAATTTGGATACTAAATTTGGATAAAGTAGCATTACTCTTAACTAAAAACTAAAGAGAATGGTTATTTTTGGTAATATATAGGGTATGCTTATAAGTTATAAAATTTTAAAATTTTAATGGGGTATACAATATAAAAAGGAATGCACATACGATTTTTGTTAGGATACGTAAATACCGTCGCTCACCATTTTTTTTTTTTTTTTTTTTTTTTACATTTTCAAGTTTGACCATTTCATCAAGTTCAGCTGACTGCTCACCCCGCCCAACTATAAAGCTAGAACACAGGATTGGGCCTCAGCAAGGGCGACCCGGCCCATTTGATAGCTCTTGTTTCACCAACCACATTACGGTGGACCCCACGAGAACACAAATCCAATTTTTCGTGGAACCACATCAACCACATTAGAAAGTCAATCAACCATCCATTGAAAAAATATTCAGTGCACCCGATGCACCAGATGAATAGTGCACAAAGCCACTAATATACTGACACATAAATATATGTCAGTATTTTTTTTATTCTTTCCCGTATATCAATAGCCTGAGGCACCATCAGTTGGTGCACCTGATACACTGAAGATTTTCTCACCACTACATCCTCACCAACTCCATATCAACTCGGCCCCACCCTGCCACCCAATCCTGATCGCGGTTGGTGAAGCCCACTTTTTCTCTCTCTAAAATACCCCCTCCTCTCTCTAAAAACGAAAACCAAACTCTTCCTTTCTCAAGTTTTTCCGCTTACAAACACCACTCTGCCTCTTCTTTGCCAACTTTTTTCACACGTTTTGAAACGCAAAGAGAGGATGCCTCCAGAAACGCAAGGCGAAACGCAGCCCGAAACGCCGCCAAACTTCTGGGGTTACGCGCCGGAAGAGGAGTTCTACACCTCCGAAGGAGTGAAAAACAGCAAGGAGTACTTCGAGACACCCAACGGGAGGATCTTCACGCAGAGTTTCCTGCCGTTGGATCAGAAAGTCAAGGCCTCCGTCTACATGACTCACGGCTACGGATCGGACACGGGCTGGATGTTCCAGAAGATATGTATCAGCTACGCTAGGTGGGGATACGCTGTCTTCTCCGCTGATCTTCTCGGCCACGGCCGATCCGACGGTATTCGTTGCTATATGGGTATGTCAACTTTTCAAGTCTTTTTGCTGTTTAATTTAAGGGCATTCTTAACCTGTGTGGCGCATGTTAACAACTGCACAAATTCTGAAAGGGATAAGATATTTATTATATTGATTGAGGCATTAAATACGATAAATATTTACCTATTTTAGTATTTTGGGTAAATTGCACCAAACCCCATAAGGTTTGGGCTAGTTACACCTAGATGGAAAAATTTCTTTATTATATACTAACGGTCTCAAAACTAAAATTTTACTTTTAAAATATCTAAAATTCTCCTAATTATATTATTTTATACTTTATTTTTTTTATCTTTTAACCAAAAGCTTTATAAAGTTTAATAAAATAAAAACAATAAATAAAAATATAATTAATTAAATAAATAAATAGTTTTAAAAAAATAAATAAATAATTAATTTTAAAAAAAAATAAATAGTTTTAAAAATAAATAAATAAATAAATAAATATTTTAAAAAAAATTAAATATTCTAAAAAAGTTGTTTAAAAAAATAAAAATAAAAAAATTTTGATATTTAGAGCTTTTTTTGTCCCTATTAATGAATATCCTTAAAAAAATTAATGTTTTCAATTTTTTCATTTATTAATTTATTTATTGAAATTATTTATTTATTTAATTTTTTAACTAATTATTTATTTGATTTTTTTAAAACTATTTTATTTAATTTTTAAACTATTTATTTATTTAATTAATCATATTTTTTATTTAATTTTTTTATTTTATTAAAGTTTATAAAGTTTTTGATTAAAAGATAAAAAATAAAGTATAAAATAATATAACTAGGGACATTTTAGACATTTTTAAAGTAAAGTTTAAGTTTTGGAGGTGTTAGTATATAATAAATAAACTTTTCCATATAAGTGTAACTTACCCAAACCTCAAGGGGTTTAGTGTAATTTACCCTAGTATTTTTATAGTCATTAACATGTTAGGACCCCTAATATTAACACTACCCTTAATTTAATGGTAAGAAATTATCTATCAAGTGCTATGACATACAAATGTTGGTTTGGTTAATATTTTTGCTAACGTTAATAGTAGATTCAAAAGCAGATAATTATAATGTTAATTATTGTGATTTGTGAATTTATATAATGAATTAATGATAGAAAAACGATGATTTATTTTGATTGGAAATGTATCAAAATTAAAACAATGTTAAACAAAAAAAATAAAAATAATTATATAACATTTAATTCAAATGTTAATAAAATAAATATAATATATCTATTTTTTTATAATTCATTTTACCCACACGTGTATTAATATTAACAAATATAAAGAACTAGATAATTTTACTAGTTGTAGTGTATTTTTGTATTTCTATTTTATGTATTTTTGGATGAGATAAAAGAAATAATCTACTAATTATAAACATTACATGTAAAAAAATTATAAACCATAAAGAAAATGACCTTTTAAGAATTAGGTGAGGGGTTACTCATTGGAAAATGATTATGAAATAATTTGAGATTTAGAGCTAATTTTGTATTACTTCTTAAAATCGTAATCAAATGAACTAAGATTGTTATGTAATCATTTTTGAAAATTTTACCAAACATAGTTTTCATACTAAAATTATTAAATAATTTGATTTTACGGTTTTGGTATTGTTTTTGAGAAGTTAAAATCAGATTATTTAATAATTTTGGTATTTAAAGTATGTTTTGTAAAATTTCCAAAAGTGATTATTTAATAATCTGAAGTTGATTTTGTAATACTAGAAAGTGGTATGAAATAATCTCCTTTGAGATTTAGATCCGGGTTGGTATTGCTTTTAGGATGTTAAAATTTGATTATTTAATAATTTTAGTATGAAAAGGATGTTTGGTATAATTTTCAAAATTGATTATTTAACAATTTGAGTTGATTAGATTGCAATTCAAAAGTGGTTATAGATTAATTTACTTTGAGCTAATCAACTCTCACAATCACAAATGTCCCTCTTTTTAGAATTTTGTTTTTCCTTTCTTTAATCAGATTATATGTCAATTGGATTTAGGTAAATTTAAGTTTTACACAAGAAATAGAGCAGTTATTGCTACTTAAAATAGTTAATATAATTTGATGAACAATGTTTGGGTACTGACCGGTCAGTACCAAAAATACTGACTCCACTAATGGGAATGTAGCACGTGGTCAATACCCAAAATATTGATCTTATTAATAGAAGTGTAGCACGTGGCCCAATTTGAGAGATAAATGTAAAAAGTAAAAGAAAAAAGATTACGTGCTACACTCTTCATTAGTGGGGTCAGTAATTTGGGTACTGACCGGTGAGTACCCGAGCATTGTTCCAATTTGATATAGTTGTTATGTAATAAATGATCTAATTTGATATAGTTTTTATGTAATAAATGGAGGGAAATAATTAATAATTAATCCTTAAAGCTTATTTACCTACTTTTGTTGGCTAATATAAAAGATATTGATATTTTTCTTTTTCATTAATGTTAACAGAAGTTTCATCCTTGATGTTGAAATAATTTTTATAAACCAAGTCAAAATTTCGAAAACTAAGTCAATTATGTTAACAGAAGTTTCATCCTTGATGCAATTTGCAAAAAAAAAATTAATTTTTTTAATTTTTATAATCCACATTTTAATTAAAAAAAATATCATTAATAATTGCATTTTATATACAGGTGACATGGAGAAAATAGCAGCCGCGTCCGTATCATTCTTCAAGCATGTGCGCAACAGCGAGCCATACAAGGACTTACCCGCCTTCTTGTTTGGTGAATCCATGGGTGGAGCCTTAACAATGCTGATGTACTTCCAATCAGAGCCCACCACTTGGACGGGCCTGATATTCTCGGCGCCACTCTTTGTCATTCCAGAGAACATGAAACCTAGCAAACTACATTTGTTCATGTATGGTCTCCTCTTCGGTCTGGCTGACACGTGGGCTGCGATGCCCGATAACAAGATGGTCGGAAAGGCCATAAAAGACGTTGAGAAATTGAAGATCATCGCATCAAATCCGATGAGATATACCGGAAAACCAAGGGTGGGAACGATGAGGGAAATTGCTAGGGTGTGCCAATACATACAGGATAATTTCTCCAAAGTGACGGCACCATTTTTGACAGTGCACGGGACGGCTGATGGAGTCACGTGCCCAACCTCATCCCGGTTGTTGTTCGAGAAGGCATCCAGTGCGGACAAGAGCATCAAGATTTACGAGGGGATGTACCATTCTTTGATTCAAGGTGAGCCTGATGAGAATGCCAATCTTGTGTTGAAGGATATGAGGGAGTGGATTGATGAGAGGGTTGACAAGTATGGTTCCAAAAATTGTTGATTTTGTGGAATTTGATAAAAGATCTGGGGGACATTGACAAAATGTTGATTAACATGGGGTGGAAAAACAATTGTTATAATGTAATAAGATAATGAATGGAATTATTCAAGTGCTGTTTCTGATGATTTTTGTGTTGTGAATTTTGTGTCAGTAGTAATCCTAGAAAAAGAACACGAAAAGCTTTCGGACATTTATGTTTTTGTGAACGAAATGTTTGCATTTTTCAGTCATATATGATCCTACATAACATAATTAAGTGAGTGTCCTTATGCCATAGGCCTTTCGGGTTATTTTTTGGCAGATTTTCATGTGTCTCTTGATTATCGATACAAGGTTACTAGCTTTTTCCGTTCAACACTGAAATGGAATGCCAGTCAGAAATTACAAAGGTTATGCCTTTCTATATAGGTTCATATTTTTTTGGGCAATTTGGAGTTCACAAAATCAATTAATTCTTTTTAGAGCACACGATCCTAAATGTCAATCGTGTTCATTTAACTGTTCGGGAAGCTAACAGTGTGATTACCGCTGGAATTTATAATTCACAATCTGAATTACCGCTCCTTATATGTCTTCAAGTGGCCCATCACCTCATAGATAGTGGGTTTTATAGAATGTGCTAATGCTACATATTCTATCTAAAATCCCACTTTTTTCATCCCAATATATGTGGCATTTGAAATGTTAAATGGTGAGTGGATATATATGGTAGGTGAGATAAAACATAATTAATATGTATCCATTCACAGTTTGACACCTCACATGCCACATGTGTTGAGATGAAAAAAGTGGGATTTTGGATAAGATGTTTAGCATTATTCTTTCCAAATATGTGAGCAAAAGTCTTCCAAGGTAAAATGGGTTGAATAATATTTATTAAATTTATTTTATTTTAAAAAGAAAATTAGTAAATATATTATTAACAATATTAAAATACAATAAACATTGACATCTTGCGTTTTTTTAATATATTTGAGTTTTGATATTATTTATGAAATTTTAATTTTTTTAACTATATTTTTCAAATCGCTTAAAAATATTTGCTTTATGAAATACGATGAACTTATAATAATATAAACAAAAACGATAATTTTTCAAGTATAATTTGTGTTTGTTATGATATTTTAAAAAATAAAAAGTAGGTATATAAATTAAAAATATTATTATTATTTAAGAAAAGGACTAAGATAATTTGGTTTTAAAAGGGACAATTTAGAAAGATATAATGGTATGAATTGTAAATAATATATAAAAATAATTAATTAAAGATGACTCTAAACTTTATTTCAAAAAATTAAATAATGTACGAATGTCAAAAAAAAAAATGAATAACCTAAGAGAATGATTCTAGCACGCCGTACAAATTATGTGTCCTTAATTATGGTGGATTGGCGGATTTTCAAACGTTGACTTTAGAGATGGTGGATTGCACCCTGGCCTAGAAGAGAAAATCTTCGGTACATTAACTGAGTATTGCATCCGGCTACTGATAGCTTGATATATAAGTATGTTTTAGTTTTTTTATATATTTTATATTATTATTTTATTTCTTTCTCTTTTATCTTATCAATTTTATTATTATTATTTTACCTGACATATATTTATGTGTCAAGTTATCAGTGACCGGGTGCAACACTTAGCTGGTGCACCCAGTGCACTGAAGATTTTCTCCGCCTAGAAAACGTTGATTGTTGTTAGACATAACGTTTGACTAATGTTACGGCTTGAAATTTAGAATTTGCCCCTCAATTATAATTCAGGAATGGCATGATATGCAGGGGCGCCTCGGGTCTCCCGCGGCCTGTCATGTCTAGGAGCTTTAAATATATGATGTGAGTTATTATTATGGGTTAAGTTGTTAAAAAAAGTCTTAAAATAATAGCTAAAAAAATTTAAAAATTAAAACCCGGTCCAATTCGTTTTATTCCGATACAAAACCCATTTTTTTTAAAGTTTTATATTTTCCTATAACCTATTATTCTATTACCTATATATTTTTCATTTATTCTACACCCACCAAAGATTAAAAAAAAAAAAAGGGCAACTGAAGACATAAAAATCATAGATTTTCTAATTTTTATTTTTATTTTGGGACGAAGTGTGGATGATTTTATTGGTATGTGACCCATTTTTTAGATTTCGCCTAAAGACTCCGGAATAGTGAGGACCGACACTGAATTGATATGACATTTGGGAAATAAAATTTACCCCAAATATTAAGAAATTACTCCACCCAAAACAAATTAACTTCTTCCACCTCTATCGCTGCGGCACCAGTGGTGGCAGAGGAGGAAAAAGATGAAGGTCTTGGGTTGGATTGGTATTTTATTAAACTTTGAAGTTTATTTTATGGTTATTATTTAGATAAATCTATAATTATTAAAACATATGAGGACCCTTTTGTGTTTAATTATTTATGATTTTACCCCTAGTCCACCCCTTGAAGCTTGATCGTTAAATTGGCTGTCAGTAACGTTTTATGTGCGAGATTTATACAATAATAGGAAAAATTGAAACAATTAACTCTCTTTTATACGGTTTTAGAGTTTCTGAATTTGATTTTGAATTGTTTTTTTTTTTTGGGCAGAATGAGATACAGAACAAGCACGAAAGGCCCACATCCAAATCTATCACATATGATGGCGTGTCAAGATCAAATGCCAAAGGGTTTGGGCTCACATCTCGCAGTGGGAATTTTGTTGAGGTGTCAAAATCAGAGTGGGACTATTTTTGCGAATGAGTGGGATGTAGAAAGTAGAAACCCAAAAAAAAAACCTTTATGGCTTTATCAAAGATGACAGCGCTGTGTTGTAACTTGTTACAGAAAAATCAAAGGTAAGAGTATCGCCAATATTCCGGAAAAGAATATGTTTTTAACTATTAATGAAGAGGTTGGATTGGAATTTGCTCCAATAGTTTCCCTATCTCATTACCTAATTTGTTTTCGTGCCAAAGGCTCTCCAAATATAAGGAGTAAAGCATTCCTTTCTCTTTTTTTTTCACTCCTAAAATAATATGAGTGGCCAAGATGAGTCCATATCCTTCATTTTCAATGTTCTATATTCTAGTATTCAACAATTATTTCTTTTTTATTTATTAAACTCAAGTTCAACTTTCAACGGCTCTTCTCTTCTGAGTTTAACCGATTTTTTAATAAAACAAACCCAAATTTTTTATTTATAAAACCCAATTTTGTTTAAAAACCCAATATTATATATTTTCATAATACATTTACATTTATATTTGCCAACTTATATTTATATAAAAAAATAATAATATTTTTTAATTAAAAATTAGAAAAATAATAATAATAAACCATTTTTAAGGAGGCTTGTCGGAGTGTTAGAGCATCTCCAATGTAAGCGTGGCTTGTGAAAAAAAAAAGATGTCACGTATGATAAATAGACATTCTGTTAATAATTGTGTCTCCAATGCAACCATGCATATTCAGTCTCAAGCTGACGTGGCAAAAAAAAAATAATAGACATTGTCAAAATGACCGTCCACTTTCAGATGGTCTGTTGCACTGCCATTTTTTAGGTTGACTCAGCAAACATTTAAAATTTACATTATTTGTTCATCTATTTTTGGTAAGGAAATAAATTAAAAAAGAAAATATGAAATAAAATTGAACACGTCATTAAAACAAAATATGTTTTAAACGAAAGTATTGAAGACCAAATTTTAAGTTCATTGTCTATCAACCTCATATTTATGCCACATAGGAAGCAAATCTTTTGACGTTATTGTCATTTCAACAATTATTCATATGTTAGTCATTTCAATAATTATCCATGTGTAAGTCATTTTTGCATTGGAGATGCTCTTAACTCCTTATATGGCTCTCAAAATATAAAGAAAATTTAGAAAATCTTTTAGGAATCCTTTAAGGAGTTGCAACATGATACCATTGATAGGGGTTGTCCGGAGACTACTGACTACAGAAGCGGTAGATTACGTGTTGGAAATCGTGCCATCAATTATGGAGACTCTTTCTCTTACGTGGATTTACATCTATCGTTCATTTGCGGCCACACATTTTAAATGGTCGTGACTGTAGTGCTAAGTATCCCAAGATAGGTTCAAATTAACTATAACAAAAAAAAAGTTGGTTAAGTTTTGAAATTGAGGAGATAAAATCGGTCTGATGGTACATATCTTACACCTATATAATAAGGTTATAAGTTCAAGTTCTCATCCTCTCCAATAAAAAAACTTCGAATTTTTTTATGTATATACTTAAAAGAAAATAGTTTTGAAATTAAGACAATATAATGTTGACCAAATACTATGTACCTTACACTTATATTAAAAGGTTGTAGGTTCGAGTTTCTCCCCTCTCTAAACCTCCGAATTATTGTAATATTTATGTGGCCTTAAACGTGTTAATCAACTTTCGATCAAAACCTCCACATTATTAAAAAAAAAATATTTTTTGTTAAAATTAAGATGCACTAACGAGACACAGACTTGTATCAATAATGATACTTTGTAACCAACATATACATGTAACCAAATGTAGCATCAAAAATTTATAATTTGTTTACAAAGAATTAAAAAAAAGTAGCTAGGTTTGATCGAAATCGAAGATATGTCCACAATTTTGAAACTAGATAAAATGATGAAAGGAGTTAGGTTGTGAGTTCGAGTCCTCCCTTGTTTCATTATGAATGATATTAGTACCCCCTTTTTGGAGGTTGATATTTGTAAGTATCAAATCATTCCTAGATCGGGTAATGCCTTGACGCATAATCTTGCTTGTATGACCTTCTCTTCCATTAGGGAACCTCTTTGGCAGGATTTCAGACCGTGTGTATTATCTTATGTTTTCCTTAAAAATAAAAGACTAAACTAAACTATAAACTAAACAAAACAAAACAAAACAAAATTTTGGCCCCCTTATCCCTTGCAACCGATATAATTGTAATTTTTAAAAAAGGTAGGTTATGGACGTTTAAAGGCTCAAATGTACAGTATATTTATGTGATATTTTTTTTATTGAACTCTAAACTCCATCTTATAATATAAGTATATAAGGTATATAACATTTAGTTTTTATATATAAAAAAAAAAATCTTTTGGACACCTTGGTGGCATGGTATTGGAACCGGGGTGTGGGACTTTGTACACTTGCTCATTGATGTATTATAATTACGATGGTACTGATTGTTTTTTCTACGGTATCTATTTACCACCTATTTAGACCATGTATTTTTTTGAAACTTTTGCTTTTGGTAGGATTCAAGCCGCTGAGTTGAAAGTCATTTGCCCGGGCCCGTTAGGCCCGTCTGTGAAACGGGCCAGGCCAGGCCTGGATCGTCAGGGAAAACGAGCCTGACCGGGCCAGCCCGTTAGACAAAAAATTAGGGCCCGGTCTGGGTCTAAGGCCCGTGTAGGGACAGACCGGGCCGGGTTTGGGTCGGGCCTTAAACGGGCCTGCCGGTCACAGGCCCGTTAGAGCCTTAACTGGCCGGCTCGTCGGGCTTCGAATATTTTTTTTAATACAATATTTTTTTTATACATTGTAATAATTTTGAGTAATTAATGTAATAATTTTAATATGAAATATAATATTATTCATTTCATACAACACTTAATTAGTTTTTGATGAATAATATTTTGTAATTTCGTATTAAATTTGTGGTGAGATACTGAAATGTATAAATTATAAATCATGATTGGAGGCTTGAGAGTGTTGAATTAATTAATCAATTGAATACCTAACAACATAACAAATAATAACATTAGTTGTAAACATATTAATAATACTTAATAATTAAATAACAAATGAAAGTTAATTAAAAAATAAATAAATAAGACAATACCTTAGAGTAAGAGCCTTAGAATATATATAGACTAGATAGTGGGAGGTATGTAAATATATAATATATCATGTATGGTGTATAGTATATTAGTATAATAGTATATAGTATATAAATAATATATTAAATAAATAAAATAAATTTCAAAATAGTTGAAAGAGTGAGTGAGAGATGTTGGAGATTGTAGATAATAGAGAGAATAAGAGAGTAGGGAAGTAGAGAAAATGTAGAGAATGAGGTGAGGGTGATGGGGTATTTATAGGAAAAAGTTAGGTAAGGGTATAACTGGAAAAAATTGTAAAAGATTTATAAAAAATGTAATTTTTAAAAGTTTTGATTATTTTCCCCCTAACGGTCACCTGGCTAATTACAAAAGCCACCCCTCAATTTAAAATTTCAAAAAAATTCAAAAATTCAAAATTTGAAAAAACAAATTCTGGCAGGCCTTGATGGGCCGCCCATGGGCCGGGCCCACTGGCGGCCCGTAAGAGCAGCCAGAAAATTGAAATTTTTTTCCTAATGGGCCCGTCAGGAAAAACTTTTTCAAAATTTTTTTGGACTGCGGGCTTTACCGGGCCCACCCCAGTATTATTCAAAGGGGCCCGACCCGGCCCGCCAGTGAAACGGGTTTGGGCCTAGCCCGTTTCGCTAGCGGGCCAGGCCGGGCGGCCAGTTTGGGCACGGCCCAAATTGCCAGCACTAGTCGGATTTAGGGTTTGTGATAAGTTTTTTTAGGGTAAAAGTTTATGTAAAGTGGAAATGGTGAGAAATGTCACCTTTTTGTCTCATTGTTGCACCAACGTCACCGGTTTAATAAGTTATGTTTAAAAGCTATCTATTTTAGTGAACTACCAAAATTGCCTTTAATAATCAATTTTTTATTGTCTCTGTACTTCCATCTCCACACTTGGAACACTGAACGCAGTAATTCCTCTCTTTCTCTCTCTATAATAAATTTCAAAACTACTCAACGTTCTTCAGCACAACAAGGTAATATGTTTGTCTGAAATACTGTTTTTTATCCTTCATTTTTAAAAAACGTTCCTTCTGTAAACATGAAGCTGGTTTTGTGTATTTTTAATCTGTGAAATTTGAATCTCCGATGCTGTTAATAAAAAGCTCGGAGCCATTGGTAAATAGATCGGAGCCCATATTAAATAGCTCGGACCCTTTACTAATATGCTCAGACTCTTTGGAAAAAAGCTCGGAGCCTTGGAAAAAGCTCGGAGCCTTTGAAAAAGCTCGGAGCTTTTGAAAAAGCTGGAGCCTTTGAAAAAGCTCGGAGCCTTGTAAAAAGCTCGAGCCTTTGTAAAAAGCTCGAGCCTTTGTAAAAAAAGCTCGAGCCTTTAGAAAACAAGCTCGGAGACTTGAAAAAAGCTCGAGACTTTGTAAAAAAACTCGAGCCTTTGGAAAAAAAACTCTAGCCTTTGGAAAAAGCTAGGCTCTTTTGGGAAAACCCTCGGAATCTTTGGAAAAAAGGTTGGAGCCTTTACTAAAAGCTCGGAGATCAAAGTAAAAACCTCGGAAACAATTTTAAAAGGCTCTGAGCCTTTTCCATAGCTTTTATGTTTGTCGTAATGGTTTGTGGTGATAAATGTTACTGGAGAATGAATCGGGTGAGAATAGTAATATCTTACAACGGTCGATGAGATCAGTTACCCGATGGAAGTCAGAAGTTTGTTGGATCCGACAACCAAGGAATGTATGTGTCAAAGAATATGAGTTACGAAGAATTGGTGTCGATCGTGCATACCGTTGTGAAGTATGATGTAAACAAATACAATGTTGATCTACAGTCAATATCAATCGTTCCTGGCGCTACATGTCGCACATTTGTAAGAAATGACGATGATGTTCAGTTTATGCTAGGGGAAGATCGGGTGATCCCTCAAGTATGTGTTAGTCTAATTGAGAGGGCAACTAGAGATGTGATACAGAATGATATTCCTGCTCCTGAAAATACCCAACCATTTGGATCCGTTAGCGGTAGCAACCAAGTTTTCACACAAAGGAGTGCCACTGAAGGTGGGGAAAACATATGTGCTGTCCAACCGGTAGTAGTCGACCATGCAGATGTTGGTGAACCTCAATTCGACGATGTGTTTGGTTGTCGATTTGAGATGAATGACGGGCGGTACAATGAGCAATACAATGAGATGTACAATGAGGAGAACACTGAACCGAACCTTGGGCCGAACCAGGAGGTGGATAATGAGGCAAATATTGATCTGGTAGATCATGTAGAGAACACTGATGAAGATCATGTCCAAATTTAAAGACGTGGAAGACGTGTAGAAGGAGTTAGTTGCACTGGAATAGATATGTCTGGTACTTCCGAGGTCTGGCATAATGTATCTGCAGATGATTCTGATAATACCACAACGTGGGTTATTCCCGGAGCAGATTCATACTCTTTTGGGATTGGTAGAAGCACAACCTTGGTAACAGAAGAACCTACAAGCATGATTTATAAAGGTTATTTCTTTCCGACTAAAAAGGATTTGAAGAGACTAGTTGGCTTTTTTACAATGCGACGAAACTTCGAATGGAAGGTGAAAAGCTAGTGCAGTTATAATTGGAGAAGTGGTTGCACCTAGACTTCAACAACAAGATAGTCGTCTCATGCGTCCCAAGGATATAATCACCGATATGAAAACAATGTATGGCATCCAAATCATGTACAGTAAGGCACATCAAGCCTTGCATTATGCATTATCACTGACCTATGGGACACATGAAGAAACCTTCCAACTACTGTCGTCTTTTGGTTTCGTGTTGGAACAACAAAATCCCGGCACAATCACTGACTTACAGTGCGCTAACGACGGTAAATTCCTTTACTTTTTCATGTCTTTAGAGGCCTCAGTTAGAGGTTTTCGGAGGTGCATGCGTCCTGTTATTGCAGTTGATGGTACCCATTTGAAGGGAAGATTCAGGGGTACAATGTTTGTTGCAACTGCCCAAGATGGAAACGAACAGGTGTATCCAATTGCTTTTGAGTACGGCGACTCTGAAAACAACATTTCATGGGAATGGTTTTTGGATTGCTTGAAGGGTGCCCTTGGTCATATAGATGATCTGGTTTTTATTTCTGATTGACATGCAAGCATTGAAGCAGGGATTTCTAAAGTGTTCCCTTATGCAACCCATACCATATGTTGTTGGCACTTTGCTGAAAATGTGAAGAAGCGATTTCACAGAAAAGATGTTGCCAGCTTAATGGACAAAGCAGCTAGAGCGTACACTGAATTCAAATATAACCGGTACATGGGTGAGTTACGTAACCTGCGGAAGAATGCTTTCGATTATGTTGAATCTGCCGGTCCATACAAATGGTCTCGTGTACACTGTCCCCAACGAAGGTTTAGGGTGATGACAACAAATGTTGCAGAGTGCATAAACTCATGCCTTAAATTCGTACGACAACTCCCTATGTTGACATTGGCAGAGTTCATTAGGAATATGTTACAGTGTTGGTTTCACAATCGACATTGAGCTGCACAGGCCATGCGTCATCAGTTGACCGATGCATCACATCTTGTGATGCTACAACGGGTCGAGAAGTGTGGTTATATGACCGTCAATCCAGTGGACTGGAACATATTCTCTATCAAACGGTCCGGAAAGCAAAGGATTGTTGACTTAGCCCGGAAGACATACACATGCAACAAATTCCAAATGGACCATTTTCCGTGTTCTCACGCACTCGCAGCGGCAAGGTATATTAACAGTATACAATTATACGCTATATTAAGCAAACGTGATTGTCACTTTTTTCATTGCTTTTGCAGGGAGCGGAACTTGGATTTCACATCGCTGTGTTCGGACTACTACAAGAGACAGACACTTATTGATGCATACTCAGTTCCTATTATGCCCGTTGGTCATCCTTCTTCATGGGTAGTTCCATCCGACATCGTTGAGCGGGTGGTTTTAAATCCAAAGACCAAGAGACAATCAGGTCGCCCGATGGAGGGTCAACATGCATCGTCTTCTGAGAGTACAACCACCTAATCGTGTAGAAGATGTGGACAATCAGGTCATAATAGCATGAGGTGTTCTAATCTGCCCTTGATTAATGAAGGTCCGAGCAAAATTGTTTCCGAGGAATACCGTTGCAAGTGTAGCGTATGTCATCAAGTTGGACATAACAAATATACGTGCCCACACAAGGAATCTGCCGTGGAGTGAATCGAGCCGTTCATACTTATTGTTTAATTAAGTTGGGGTGTTAATTATTACTTTTGTTATTGTATGAAATGCGTGTGTTGTACTTGTAAATGCAAACACTTGAAATTTTAAACAAAAAATTTGAAATTTGAAAGTTCATTACTATAATTGTTTGTACATCGACAACTACAACATCTAAAGGGGCTTGGAGTTACAAAAAATCTTTACAGCCATCTTCTCCCGTATGGTGCACATATCTTCTTCTGACCAGTCGAACGTCTTCCTGTTCGCCAGTACGTACTCCATCAATCTCAAGGTATGAGCACCACAGTTACCCCTGCGACTCAGCACATGAACAACCGTTACAATTGAAGTTTAATAAAACAAACTTAAAGTTTAAATGATGTTCGTACAGTCATACCCTCTAGTCTGTTGGGGCACATGTGTTGTAGACACCATGCTTACCCCAAAGGGCCTATTCCGCTTCTCGTACTTCGCCTCGCCGGTTGGTCTGGCATCGTGAAACCCCACCTGATGCAACATCGAGGGTAGAAACCACCGCAATGGAGCGACCTGCTCTTTCCTGATCTGTAGGGGGACTTCTTGTCTGAACGGGTCTAGCAGGTGGATCTTCCCGACAGTAAGGTCGACGCTGGCCACCAGCCAATGTTGGCCACCAATGTTGCACAGAATAAGAACCTGTACCAAGTGTTCAAGATATTGTTATGGTCAAAATAAGAATTATTAATTAAACACATTGAAACCATAACTGTATTACGCTCACCGCGTCAACCTCATGCCATGGTCGGTTCCTTACCGGGAGCAATCCACGTACCGTCATCAGATCTTCAGGGGACCACATGTACTTCAACACAGACCAGTTTTTCGGGGTTTTTCCCACAGTATCGCGAGGCATGATTCTCCGCCACTGAAACTCCAGTATTGACTGAAAATAGATAACGAACCGAAACGTTACAAACAGGATGAAACACAACAAACAGACGTGCGAAAACAGTACATTTGAAATACTTACATAGAACTGAGAATCTAGTAGGTTCATCCTCTGAATGTAGACAGTGGGGAATGCTAGCTGACGCTTCCGTAAAATATGCAGGTACGCGTCCATATGCTGACAATATAAACATTATACATTGTTAGTATTCTTCCATAAGTTAAACAAACTTAAAAGACAATCGAAGTAAGGAAAGTACCGTGTCCTCCAACTCCATAAAGTTGGTTTATAACCGGTGGAACCAAGTCACAGGCACGGGGGTCATCAGATCCACATCACGTCTGCGTAATTTTCAATTATTCAGAAAAACAACTAATTTAACTTAGGTGTTTCAAAATAAATTCACAATATTATAATACTTCCAATTCCCCCGTCACGTTCCTCTTGTAGGCTTTGTAAGCCGCAAGCTGGTCAGCGTCTACCAAATCATTGGGCCTAAATGTATGTGCTGATGACAGGAGCAGTGTCATTGGCCTCTTCGGCCGACAGGGGTCAGTGTATGGGCTCACCAACTGCCAGCCTCGTTTGCGAATCCACGGATGCCTATGCTGACCGTGGACCACTGGGGGGTGTTGGGCGGAGGAACTCTGTCCCCGTGGATCACGTTAAGGGCTCTGATGGGATGAGATAAACATGTGGGGTGGGCTATGTCGGGATGGACCGGTAGTGTCACTGGGAGGTGAGGTGCGACGGGATCGAGTAGAGGAGAGCGGTGTCGGATGGACCGCAGGGGTGCTCCCTATGGATCGCCTGGTCAGGTTAGGAGTGTGGACTATACGGGAGGAGGGACTCTGACCCAGTGGACTGAACGGGTCCGCTGTGTGGTCCTGGATATGAATAGGAGGATCCATATCCTGTACCTCCATATGCAGCAGAAACTCTAATAACGTCTGGGTAACTGTCTCCCCAAATACTCTTGTATCCGTGCCACCAGGGACTTGCATCTGCTGGTCTCGTACTGTATCTCCAGCTATTGGACCCTGCGTATGAGGTCTATCAGCCTCTGTCGTAGGTCCGGTGGCTGGGTCTGTCCCTCCGTCTCTGTCTCTACGTGGAGAGTCTCGATCATGGGAGGGTGGACCATCCCTGTCTGATTGTGATGTCGAACCCCACCGCCCCAGGAGAAAGTCCATCACATCTCTATGCTGCCTATCCCGTTCCTGATCACTCTTCCAGAGATCCTCCCGTAATGCAACGACTGCATCCATCACATCTTGGCTTTTTTGTTCCAAACGGTCCTGAAACAAAATCATTATTGTCAGTACTAAAACCCAACACTTGTTTCAACATAAATAATGCATTACACCATTTTTGACATACCTGGCGATGCCCTCCAACGTCTTCTCGTGAATGTACTCCACCAGGCATCGCAAATCGAACCTGTCTGTGCCTAAAAGGACTCCTAGCGACAAACTCCAGGTCCAAACCCTCCGTATCCGGCCTGTGCCTGAGGGGACTCCCACCGCCAAACTTCTGGTCGGAACCCTTCGTATGACTGGGTCCGGCAGTCGTATGATGTAAGGGATCCGGTACCGAGCCGTCGTGTCCATCGGCGGCCATATATAGACTGCCTCCCTCGTATATGCCCTCGTAGTACCGTGCAACCCTCTCAGCTGCTGTCGGCACCAGTGCAGTCCTCACAAACATCTGAAATCGTTGTTAGACCATTGTATTTGTATTCGTCGTAATAAGTAAACACTTTAACAAAATAGATCCTTACCCTGGCTAAGAAAATCTTGTCCATCTTATCCGACCTTGGTTGCTTATGCAACTGCCATTTCAGCATACGGGGGGACAACTCAATCCGCCTACGAGTCCCAAATCGGGTCCCAAGCTCGGGGATAACCTCATACGCAAATACCTATGTAAAAAAAACAAGTTATTCAGAATCCAATCATTTATTCCGTAACTCATGTAAAAAAATATTCTGGTTTTCAAACGATACAAATTCTAAATTCTCACCAACAGTGCGTGAGCTAGACCGTAAATGTTGTACGTCTCCACTGTGTGAACGTCAGCGCCCTTTTCCTGCTGTCGTCTCTCATACCGCACACGTCGACCGTCCAAGGCATGCTTGAATCCAACAATGAACTGCCTATACACGTGGGCACCCCACGTGAATGCATCAAAAGCGTCCAAGTCCTCGACTAGCCGGATCTGCCATAATGGAACTTTCTCTCTCTCGTCCAACCCCATCAATATCCAGTTTAGCATATAAAGGAGGCACAGCTTCACAGCATCGTACTGCTCCTAAAATACATCGATCCGTAGAACAGCTCTCAGCTGTTCATAATCCATATCATCTACACCATTGAAATACCGTTGGTGTATCCCGTTCTGAACCATCTTATCCTCGTCGTGTCTGGAATCACTCCAAACTTCAATCTGGTGATCAGACAGAATTCAACCTTGGAGAACCGGACCGAACGAGGACCTAACATAAATCTCATCTCATCTCATCTCCCGGCCCATCGTGATGTAGCTCGCACAATAGCAGTCGATGGACTATGCTACCCGAAAATTGTTGGAACCTAGGGTTACGGATTGCGCAGCGGAAGGTTTTAAAATTTTTATCCAATCATTAAACTAACCCATTTGTACAGTAATAATCAAATGCAATAATAAAGTGATGAACATTTTCATACCTACGTAGGAGGCTCATTCACTTTAATACGAACTGCTCCTGATTTGAACCACGTGATCCTCCTCGCTATCTCCCGGAACTGGTAACAGCGTGTGGGCGCGTCATGATATTCAGGACCTGTATGGAGGAAGAAGAGAAGAACACACACACACACCAAAAAACAAACTCTAAGAGTGCAACATTTGAGCTCACCACACCCTATTTTTTTTTCTTTCTTTTTGTTTGCTTTTCGTTGCTGTGTACGATGACTTTTTTCTCTTCTCTCAAGCAATCCAATTGCTTTTTTATTCACTGTGTCTTGTATCTCATTTGGTTTTTATTTGCTTTTTAGTTAAAATATATCTCATATATTTCAAAAACAAAACCGACATTCAGTTTCAATTTTTTTTTAAATATATATGTAATATATATTAAAAACAAACCAAAAATCTTATATTTGATTTTTAAAATTTTATAAAGATATCTCATATCTTTTTTAAAAATAATTAAATATTTATTTTTGAATTCAAACATTTCAAATTCAATTTCAAATATTTAATTTAATAAAATAAAATAATCATATTATCTTATTTTATTCAAAATCAAATATTAACTAACACCCTCCATTTAGTGATTAACAACATAATTAAATAATCTTATTATTTAACTTATTTAATCACTATTATTCATTAATTAAATAATCTCATTATTCAATTAACTCCCGAATAAATACATGTCACTTTCGTAACACAATTAATTGGACAATCCAATTAATTAACCGTGACCCTTGTTACCTAAATCGATCGGGCTAGCAAGGGGACCTAATGGACCCACAGTATTTTGAGCTCTAATAATCCTTAGAAATTATTAATTAAACTCTTTAATTAATATTTCATGATTATTAACTTCGGTGTTATTCCACTAAAAACCTGAAGTTACACTCTCTCAACTGTAGACGTTTTTACACAAACCAATAACTCTCGGCGTCCATCGATATAGCTATTACATATGGTATAATCCTCCACAAGTAGTTCATAATTAGAGCTGGATCATAATGTCCGTTATACCCCTCTAATCATATCTTTCCATTAAGTACCATTGATTCTCTAATGAACAATAAATCCTACATTCCTTACGGAATTAGGAGAGCGCTCATATTGTTCAAGCCCTGAATCAACCCTTAAGGGAACTACCATCTACTTCTCACAAGAAGGAGTGGATTCCACTATTGTGTACAAATCTTTCCAGCCACAAGCCAAACCGTGATCCCAACATAAGGAGTATATTGATCGGGAATGCAACTCCGACCTCACCCATGGTATATCAAAGACCACGATCTAACCTGAAGGAGTCGATAAGACACTCAGGATTAAGATCACCCACATATAGCCATCATTAGTTGATATATATGAATCTCATCGTTAAACGGATCTTAGTGAGAGATTCATATAGATCATGGCCCAGTCCTATATGATCACATCATACAAGGTGCCTCCATTCTCATATCTACATATGAATGATCCAGGATAGGATCACCGTACACTACGAAATGAACCGCAGCTGTAGATTAACCACAAATAAAGTACCCAACTTTATTTGCTATCTACGGACTCTTTAGATTGCTCGTTTCAAACTGAATCCATCTATATATGACACTCATATACTCAGTTCGAAATTACATCCGGCAATCTTGGATGTTAAGTGCACATGTTATATAAAGTATGACACAAAATGAATGAATATACTACTTCTTTTATTTATGTTCAAATTACATTTACATATTACAAGCTTTAGGGCAAACCCCAACAAAAACTTCATCCCTCGATCCATCCGAAGGAAATGACCAAAACAAGACTTCGTATACCGACGTCGGTCAGCGACCTTGAATTGTCCTGGTACACTATCCAGTGCGACGTCGATATCTTTAAGGTCGCTGAAATGGTCATGCCTAGTGATTTTCCTATCGTACCATTCATCCTCTGGAGTTTTAAGCAAATCTTAGGGTGCGTTTGGTACGGGGACGGGACTGGACGGGACTGGACAGGACATGACAGGACATGACAGTTGTTCCATGACGTGTTTGGAATGTATGGGACAGAGCTGTGGACTGTACTGTTATACGTTTGGTATGGCTGAGACAGGACAAGACAAGAGATTCAAATGACCAGAGTGCCCTCCTTGTTTTGTCTAATACTAAACAATATATATTAAACAAATTTTATATATCGTATTTAACAATATTAAATAAATATTGTAATTGAAATATATTATAATACTTAACAAAAACAAAATGGTTCAAATGACCTCTTGTTTTCAATTACAATATTATTATATTTTACACAAATAGTAATATTGTAATTGAAATATATTATAATTATTTAATTATATTATATAATAATATGATATATTATATCATTATATATAATAATATATAAGATATATATATAATATTAAATATTTGTACATATAAAAAATATAATATTATATATATAATATGTATATTATATATATATATATATATGTATCCTATATATATAATAATATAATATATATGATATATATTATTAAAAAATATATATAATATATATTTAATATATAATATATATTAAATATATATATATATAATATTAAATATATTATTATATATAATAATATTTAAATATATATATTATAATTACATATATAATATTATATATATTATAAAATTATATATAATAATATATAATATATTAAATATATTATTATTATATATAATAATATTTAATAATATATATAAATTATAATTACATATATAATAGTATATATATTATATAAATTATATATAATAATATATAACATATTAAATATATTATTATTATATATAATAATATTTAATAATATATATAAATTATAATTACATATATAATATTATATATATTATAAAATTATATATATGATATATATCCTATATATATATTTATTATTATTATATATATATATATATGATATAGTATATATTATTAAATATTATTATATATTTAATAATATATTTAATATGTTATATATAATTTTATAATATATATTAGATTATATTATATATGTAATTATAATTTTTATATATTATTAAATATTAATATATATATTATTATATTTAATATATTATATATTATTATATATTATTATATATAATTTTATAATATATATAATATAATATATTGGATATGTTTGTAATTATTTGAACATTTAAAGGGTAAATTGATCTTTTTGACACTTGTCCCATGCCATGCCATGGGACAAGTTGTCCTAGGGTCTTGGGTGGGACAATTTTTTGTGATTTTTGTCCCACCTTGTCCTGTCCTGTCCTGTCCCATGCTAAGGTCGCGCCAAACGTGGGACAAGAACAAGTTGTCCCACCTTGTCCCGTCCCGTCCCGCGTACCAAACGCACCCTTAGTTCACTCCCCATCTGTATTTTCACAGAAACAATGCATCAGTAAACTGTAAAAGGCTCGGACATAATAATATAAAATAGCAGGGAAGCAGTTTGAAAAAGCTCGGACTCATTTTGAAAAAGCTCGGGCAGTTTGAAAAAGCTCGTGCAGTTTGAAATAGCTCGGACGCATTTTGAAAAAGCTCGGACACAGTTTGAAAATGCTCGGACTCATTTAAAAAAAGCTCGGACTGTTGAAAAAAGCTCGGGCACTGTTTGAAAAAGCTCGGACACAGTTTGAAGAAGCTTGGACTATTGAAAAAAGCTCGGACACTGCTTGAAAAAGCTCAGACTTATTTTCAAAAAGCTCGGACACATTTTGAAAATGCTCGGACTGTTGAAAATGCTCGGACTCAGTTTTAAAAAGCTCGGACTGTTTAAAAAAGCTCGGAAACTGTTTGAAAAAGCTCAGACAGTTTAAAAAAGCTCGGACTGTTTAAAAAATCTTGGACACTGTTTAAAAAAGCTCGGAAACTGTTTGAAAAAGCTCGGACAGTTTAAAAAAACTCGGACTGTTTAAAAAATATCGGACACTGTTTCAAAAAGCTCGGGCATTTTAAAAAAGCTCGAACAGAGTTTAAAAAAGCTCGGACTCATTTTTAAAACGCTCGAAAACCCAGAAAAAGCTCGGAACTAGTTAGAAAAAGCTCGAAAACCCAGAAAAAGCTCGGAATCACCTTGAAAAAGCTAGGGAATCCAGATATTCAACAGATTTACAAACCCTAACCTAACCCACAACCATTCTCAGATCAACAAACAAACCTAATCTACAAGTTTAATCAATAACCAACATCAAACATGAACTTATTAAAAACAAAATCTACAAAATAATCTGACTCAACTTACCACAGTCGATTGAAGATGCTCTCGTCTGAACACCCGAAAAAACACTGTTAGTCCTACCGCCGGTTACTTCGACGTCTTTTTCAGCGGAAAAACCACTGATCTTCCAACGCCGGTTCTTTTTCCAGCCGATGTTTTCTCTCTCTGGTTTTTCTCACTAAGTTTGAAAACGACAAAAACTCACTTGGAAGGGGTATTTTTGTCTGGACAACTATATTGGTGTCTTTTAAACATGAATTAGTAATGTGGTGATATTTGCACAACACCCACCCCAAATAGTGCTATTTATTTTTTAGCCCCTTTATGTAAATCCTCTTTTTATTTTCTTTTTTGAATTTATTAAGAAAACAAAGCATAATAAATTATGAGCAAACAAACAATATAATATTTGTTTCAGACGCTACGAATTCTTGATCACCTAAACCAATAAGTCACATATTGATAAGAAGGTGACAACAACGAAGAATGAAGAATGAAGAATGAAGATTCACACCGTCACAGTCGTTCACACTAAAGCTACCCGATTAGCTTGTTTTAGTGATTTTCTCTTGGATGGTGGCAGCCATGAATGCTACCTTTGCTTCTATAATTAGTCACAAGTTACACACTTTCATCAACTGTCACCGTCATGTATATAATGAATGATACATGGGCCTCCGGTGAAAGTAGATAGTCGTTGGCACTTTATAATGAAATTACGTTAACGTGTGTCTCGCCCTTTCGTACACATTCCCACATCTTCATTCAATGACATTAACGACAAATGTAGTTTATACATATTTTTAAATCTTGAGAAAGTGAAGTTTTTATGTAAAGCAGCTTATTAGTTGAATAACGTGTCAACCAAATTTGTAAAAATAGACAATGGGGTCTCTGTCTTTTTGCAAAATAAATCAAATATGTCAATATAATTAGGCCAATCCATAGAGAATCATGTACTTGCAACTTTCAGTAGCACAATAACAAACAACATTAGTAAATTTAGATAGGGTTTGGAAATTTCATAGCATTTTTTGAAGAGTTAATTTTAAGACTATCGTCAATTTAATAACTTAAGTTTTAAAGTGTGGATATGATAAAAATACATTTAAAATACATTCATAAAAATAAGTGATGGCGGAAAACAAGTACATCTTAACCGTACATTCATTACAATGTTTATGCGTCATGAGATTATATAAGGTGAAGAAGAGTTGAGGTGAGGAGATGATCCAAATCCACAATGCATATGCAAATAGTGGACGACAATGAATTGAGTGGCGATATTTATACTATTCAAAAATCGTATGCACACCCCAATTTAATTAGTATATTTTTGAAAATCCAATATTACTCTTAAGTAAAATTACTTAAAGGACTAAATAGTTTGTAAATACACACTAATAATTATTAATTGATTATATATATATATATATATATATATATATATATATCAATCCTTTGTAAAAAAGAAAAAAGGAAATGGGGGTAATTACACAAACTTACCCTTGTTATATGTATAATAACACAAAAACCCACAGAAAAATCATAATGACACTCGCACCCCCTTAACCTGTTAACTCACGGCTGACTACTTGTTGATCACTTGACCACCGTTTGTCTGTTATGGAGAATGGGCAATGTTGTTTTTTTGTAATAAATAAACAATAAATGAATATAATAACAATTAAATAGTATTTATTTCAAATCAAATGTATCTTTTGGTTTAATAATAAAAATTAAATAGTATTCTATTAAACAGTATTTTTTTGGTTCAATTTATTTTATGTATTTAATAAAAATTAAGTATTCAAGACCCAGAGTCCCTTTTTTTGGTTTAATAGAAAATTAATTTAAAATACATTTGATTCGAAATAAATACTATTTAATTTTTATTATATTCATTTATTAATTATTTATTACAAAAAGACAACATTGCCCCCTCTCCATGACAGACAAACGGTGGTCAACATGTGGTCAATCATGAGCCAACAGGTCAAGGGAGTGCGAGTGTCGTTATGATTTTTCCATGGGTTTCTATGGTATTATACATATAACTGGGGTAAGTTTGTGTAATTACCCCCCCCCCCCCAAAAAAAATAAAAAATAAAAAATAAAAAACTGAAAGAACTAAAGCAACACATGCACCGGTTAAAGTTACAACTAGCAGTTTTTCAATTTGGTGGAATTGGAGAATTTTGAGCTTAAAAAAATTAAAGAATTTAAAAAAAGTTGTAATGCAATGAAAAGAAATTTTTTTCAAACAATTTTTTAGTGACATCAAATATTTTTGCAGGAGTTAAAAATTATTTTTTTAAAAGAGAAATTATTTATTTGAATATAAAGATATAAAATAATAAAATTTAAAATAAATCTGATTAGATAACAAAATAGTGGGGTGTGTTAACAAAAATATAATACAATAAAATTAAAGTAAGGGTATTTTTGGCATTAAGTGAGGTTTATTTAAGAATCATAGATTTGTAAAATATTTTCGGGATGTATTTACAGAAGACAGGTTTTGAGGGGTGCCAGTATCGTCACTCCAACGAATTTCCCACGAGTTTGCAGTGGGAGTCATGGCCCCTGCAGGCCCATTCGTAGCTTCGTCTATATATATATATATATATATATATATATATATATATATCTATATATAAATATACAGTCTTTTTCCTATCAGTGCGCACTGATATAATTATATAAGAACATTGAAAGTGTGTCACTTATTTATAAAAGAGTTTTGACAAGTGCATACATATCAAGTCAAAATATGTAAAATGAGTGGCTCACATTCAATGTCCTTATATAATTATATCAATACGTACTTATGTGAAAATTATTGTATATATATATATATATATATATATTTATAACCATCGGATTGAGTAACACAATTTTTGACACGACTTTATAACCATTGGATCTTCAAGATTTGAATGGCTAGGATTTAATAAATTTATTTCTTTTTTTCTTTCTCTCACCTCCATCCATCGTTAATTTATTTTATTTAATTCCTCTCTCTCGTAGATTTTCTTTCCTAAATAGTAAATATACATCTAAAATCAATTCTCTTTCTCTCTTGCATTTTTCATTTTTCATTTTTCTATTTCTCTCCATTGATAATGGGGTCATCCAAGTGACAAAATAATATTATGGCATATTATTCTGCAAAGATTAAACATATGAAGTGAATTTCATAATGTTGAATATAATATTAAAAAGAAAGAAACATATGAGAAAAATATTGGAGAAACTATGCGAGTATAATTGTAGATCGATAAACTGTTACAAACATAAACTCTATTGGATATGAGTTTTTTTTTTAATAGGTACTATATGAGTATTTGATAATGTTGGAAATAAAATAATTGATTTAGTGCTTGTTTGGTTGAGTTTCAAAAGGTCTACGAACGTCTATTTAAGTTTTTTAGAGTTGTTTGGTTAGGCTTTTGAGATTGTCTATTTTAAATTAAGTAGAGTTTAAACTTATACTAGACAAAAGCTTATGTGGAGATGCTTCTCCAAATTGACATTTAAAAAAAAGTCTATCAACCAAACAATTATAATTTTACTTTTTTTTTTCAAAAATTATATTTCTAATAGATCTACTACATGTAAATCTTTTACCGATAGGGGTTTTTCAAAAACCCAACCAAACAAGTTTTTAGGAACGAATAACTTGTAGCCTAGTAGAGAAAAAAACCTAATGAGGAAAAAAATGTAAAAGAAAAGGAAAATTGATTTTAGATTTACATTTAGGATAGAAAATCTAGGAGAGAGAAGAAATTAAATAAAATAAATTAATGATGGATGGAGGTGAGAAAAAAATTATTAATTCCTAGCCATTCAAATCTAGTAGATCTAATGGCTATAAAATTGTATCGAATATTATGTTAAAAATTGTGTTCCTTGATCCCTCCCAATATATATTTTTGATATAGGATTTAACACGATTTTTCAAACATTGAATTTTATTTAATTCCTTCTCATTTATCCATCTTACGTTTTTTTTTCTTTTCCATGTTCATTTTTTCCCTCTATATAGCCCAAAATTATTTTACACAAAATATAAGCCATTAGATTATAATGAGTTTGTTAAGATTTAATCTTTTTAAACAACATAAATACTTTATGGATAATGTTAACCTGTGGCCTTAGAACACAGGTTAACAACTAAAAAAGGAAAATATTTATTTCAAATATATATTTATTGCATTGACTAAGACAATAAATGTAATTAATATTTTTCTTCTTGGGTATTTTTTTGACAGGTTAACACACTCCCCATATTTTATCACGTCAAATCCCCTCTCATATCTTCAATATTATCTCTTCTCGATTATATATATATATATATATATATATATATATATTTCATAAAATTTGCGTCAAACTCATTAATTCTCGGAGATGCTTTGACAAATGTATGCAGCCAAATCAAAACATTGAAATCCAATGACCCACACATCAAGTTGGATGTAAATGTTAGATAAAAGGGTTGGATGTCATCCATTATCCTTAATTCTCGCTAAAATAAAGATATTTGGATAAACCATAGATTCTCTCTAAAATTTTATTTGATCAATAATTAAAATCCCTGTTAGGGTAGAATGACTTTTAAATAGAAAACCTGAAACCTAAAAACATTAGGAAATCTGAAAAACTATTAAAATATTCAAATTTTCAAAAGAATTAGAGAATTGAGAATTGAGAAAACAACTAAAATTGAAACTCTTAATCCCGTGCTCGTGCTGCCTTGGGAGATATATACACCAAATGATATATTTGTGTGGGTCTAATGTTCGTGTGCAGTCTTGTTGTTTCCATGCTTGATTACTCAGTTTTGTTTAGCTGCTGGGTTCCGTTGGAGAAATCAGATACTTTTGTGTCTTCATCTCCTGTGTTGGATTTAGAGGTATTGATGAGGAAAATTGCATGTCCAAATGCCAGAAGAGTTTCATGATATTCTCATAGAACTCTTCCTTCTCGATCTACTCGTGTTGAAGGTGTATCACCTCATCATACTCCTAGTGTTGATAGGTGCAAATTACAAATAGATGAGAACTATACACATTAAGAAATGGAAAAAAAGAGAGAGAAGGTAATAGATCAATGTAAAAAAATGTAAATACCTTCACTTCTTTGCAATTTGTTGTTGTGATATGATTTCTGGTAAGTTACTGATCCGATAAGAGACTCTAAAAAAATATTTCTTTTTCTTTTTCTTTTTCATCTCGTAATGTATATCTTGATAACAGAATGACTTAACCCTAATCATCCACCACAATGCTCATTTTATATGTGCTATCTAAATTAGGGTTGCTTTAAAACCTAATTTAAATCACAAATTCCTTTTTACCTTTCAATATAGTTAACCAAATTAGTTTAAAAACTGATGACATGTCTAGCCCTAAGAATTTATCCAAGCCCAAGTTTTTCAAAAAATCAATAAAGTAGATACTTTTAATGGATAATCATGTGTGGCATGTGAAATATTATATGTATAGATAAACTGTACTCAAACCGATTTTGTATTTTTGAAAATATATAGAGTTTGAAGACATATTCGTCTAATTAATGACAAAATGAAGTAAAAAGAGGTGTACGTGCACAACCCATCTACATAGAGTGGACGGCAAACTAAACAAATTTTAATCAATACATATATAATTGAATAAATACGTTACATTTTAAGAACATGAGTACATGATGAATACTAATTCAACGTACACCATTGTTAATTTGTTATTCTGCCCTAACAAGAATTTAAAATCTTTTGGGGAATTGGCTCAATAAATCATGTGGTATTTGATAACGTGGACTGGTGTGAGAGGATAAAACTCAATCCTTCTTGGTCTAAGTTTTTCTTAATCTTAACACTATTATACATTTATTTATACCTTATCTGCTGACTGGATATATATTTAGATATCTCTGATCTCTCTCCATGCAAGTTGCATTATAAAATAAAAAATTCAAAGAGTCCATTAATAATTCATGGAGTTTTGTGCTTCCACTTTGGAACTGTGGCTGCGAAATGCCGTCCCTGCTATATTAACTATGCTACTAATTATTAACAGTATTATTATATTAATTAGTGCTTCTCATTTTTGTTTTAAGAAATTTTAAATTGGGACAGTTTGCTTTAAACATGAAACTTTCTATGCTACCACTGTCGACTCCTGCCCCACTCACTTGCTTATCTATTATACAGAGAAAATTTTGTGTGAGACGATCTCATGGTGAGATCATCCAATCCAATTGTTTTATTTAGTACAATTTTAATATTTTAAATTGAGTGGTATGGTTGGCACTCTCCGGTCTATTTATGTCTCACTTTTTAAATATGTAGTATTGTTTTTTTCATTTATCAAAATTATTTAAAGGGATATACAATTTAAGGAAATAAAATATTCTACAAAATAAATTTAATAAAACCCCAAATTCCTTTTCAAAAAAAAAAAACCAAATTTATGTAATTTGTTTCTTGAAAAAAAAAATTATAAACTTTTAAACCCTAAAATTTGATTCTTATAAGCATATAAAATATTTTGGAAAAGTCTGAGAACAATATCAAATATATGGGAGAATTATCTGAGAACGATATCAAACATCTAAAAGAATTGTCTGAGAATGACATGAAGCATCTGCAAGTATTGTCTGAGAATGATATCAAACATCTGAAAACAATTTCTTTTTTTCATAATGATATCAAGTTGTCGTTGTGTTGAAACAATTCTGTTTTATTTTTCCATCATGAAATAAGAAGAAAAAAAAGGAGAAAAAAAAGAGAAAAATAAATCGTTAAATAGAGGTGAGAGAGATGTATGTAGAGATCAGAGATGTGGTGTATTAAATATGAAAAATAAGTAAAAATGGTAGTTTTGGAAATAAATCAAAAATAATAATCTAAACATTTAATTTTATTTAACTAAATTAAAATTTTAAAAAATGAGACATAAATAGATTGGTAGGAGTGTCCCAATAACACTACTCATTTAAATTTTATTTTTATATTTTTAATATAAATTTAACAAGTTAATTGGACAGTCTCACCACCTAACGGTGAGATCGTCCCACCCAAGCTTTTCTCATATTATACCAATTTTATTTATTCACTTATTATATCGGTGGCCACGATCACTATTTCATTTATATATTAAATCTTTGTACTAACTGATCATGGGATTTTTTTTATCTGATATCTTAGATTAAATATGTTGTTGGCTTGTTGGCTTGTTGGCATAATGAGTTACTGTTTAGTTAAATATCTAGATTAATAAATATATAATCAAATCGATGGATAAAGGTTGACATAGGGCTCCCTGTTTTTAGAGCATAATTAAGTACATAAGAGCACAAACACCGAGTCATCAAAGCCCAAAATAACCATCAAATATGATTTGGTGGATAAATAAATAATCATAGAACATGACTCCGTAGATAAATAATCTCTCGTATTAGACAAATTTATGAAAATCATAATCCAAGATCCTTTCAAAATTATCATCATATGCTTATTACAAGTTTCAAACACTAACTTAAAAGTGTGTAATAGAAATGGGATGTTCTGGTCCCCGAGACTGTTGTTCATCGGGGTTGGTAGAGTTGGTGGAGTTGGTGGAGTAGATGGGAGTGAGACTACACTATTTTGGAACGCCTCAATGAGTTTAGTGATCTCCGATTTTAGACAAATATAGATTCATCCCATTATGAGTCCAAACATAAAATGTTATAAATTGTATGATATATTTCAAAATACAAATTGAATTGGAAGAGATTGAATAACATCTTGTATTGATTGGAAGAAATTAATATTGATTACAATCTTAATGTGAGAAGCTACTGTTACAAATATTTGAAATCATAGCTAATTGCTATATATAATGAGTATTTATTGTTGGGTAAAATAATTATTTGGTTGATTTATAACCAATAATTTAAATTCAAAATTGAGAATTAAAATACTGTAATTGATGATAATTATCAATGATTCGATGGAGGTTACAAAATGAAATTAATCTTGGTTTGTGGACATTGAAAGACGGTATTGATGATAGAGTGTAGCACTTTTGATTTGTAATTTAAATTGCAGATACAAATTGATGAAATTAAATGATAATAAACAAATTATTATAGCATTTATATTGATAAATTTTAATTCATAAAATTGATTAATAGTCCAAATACAATCGAATTAGCACTCTTGTGTTTGTCACTCAACATTGAATACATAGCTCTTCCGCCCACCTAAAAAGAAAATAACTTACAGTTGTTCCGGTGATTCTGTATTTACGAGTGCACATTTGTAGAATTAAGGTCATTGTATCATGAAGGTTAAAGCGCATCAATAACTCTATTTGCACTAGAACATTATTCTCGGGGAGAAATATAAAGTTAAGGACATTGTAATTCAAAAGCATTAACCTTTAATAAACTCATATTTGATTCAAATTTCCAGTATAAAACACGAAAGAGTCACATTAATATAAAACAATAATATTTAAATTGGAACACCAAAATGACCAATTAACAAAAGCGATCACAAATCAAATGGATCTATACAAAGTACTTCAACATATATAACATTATTTAACATTAACCGTATGAATTATCCGGATATCCACAAAATAGAAATGATTAAGGTAGTCCAAAATATGTAGCAAATAAATACAACATTATCACACTTGGACAACACAGCCACACATGTCATTCTTCAGTTACTTTTAAAAAATACAACATATTACATATACATATCATTTCAAAAAATCTAAATTAAACAAAATGGTTACAAAAAAAATGTCAAAATGTGAGCAAATAACTAATTAAATCAAAATCCAACCTAATTACAAGCACCAAATAAAACAAGCCAAACAGATTAGAAGTAGAGAGTTTTATAATTGTTCCATATAATATGTATTTATTTGAAATATTTCATCGAACACATATCCAAACGCAGATGAAATCAAGAAACCTCTGCTACTAAAATATCCCTAAACCGAATCTAGAGTCTCATTTCTCTAATCATCATAAAAAAGAAACCAAAAGAAGATGAAAAAAATGCATTAAAAAGTTTATCTGTTCTTATGATGCTTAAAATATTATATGTGATAAATTATTGAATGCATTATATATTTTAATTGTATGTGTTATTATAATGTTTAATTAGAAGAAGGAAGAAGATAAAAAATGACAGTTTTGTGGGTATATAGTTATATACAATACACCATATAAATATTTAGAATTATATAGATCCTCCTAACATTTCTTCAAAAATAAAACACAAATTTAGGTATATATCATAAAGTTTAATTAATGTACACGTCATGCCATTCATTGATAATTTGAAGGGGTGTACAGAATAATATATGGATGTATATTTAAAAATCACAAGATCATACACAAGTTTATTTTTAAAATCTCAAATTCTTTTTTTTTTAAGTATTAAAAATCTTAAATTCGTTTTAAAATCAATCTTTTCACTAATATTTTGAAATAATCAACGATTTTCGACACACACGCCCAAAAAAACACAGAAGAGAACTTTCATAGGAGAAAAAGGAGAAGTAATCATATTGAAATGTGCAAGCCATCTTGTTTGAGTTTTTGACTTAGAAAATAAGGCGTTAGATGTCATTTTTCTAGCACGAGAGGTCATATAGGAACAGGAAGCTCATAAGAAACAAACTAGCTAATAATTTCTAGGGTTAATTGCACTAATGTCCCCAGACTTTAGATGAAGTTGTAGAAAGCGATAACTTTTTTTTTTAATTACACAAATATCTCTTGGAATCAGTTGACCGACATCTTGACTAGCAACTCATTTAACTTTTCTTTTTTAGCCTTTCTAGTTTCTAATGGTTAAATGAACCGTTAGTCAAGACGGAAGTCAACAGATTATAAAAGATATCTGTTCAATTAAATTAAAGGAAAAGTTGCCGCTGTGTACAATTTCACCTAACGTAGGGGAATTAGTGCAATTAACCCTAATTTCAAATTCGTTTTGCCCTATCGATCAGCTGTAATAAACTGTACTTTGATTAAGACAGAATTGATATATTTGGTGAGATGGATGTGTTTTCAATTACATTACCAAATTGTATAGAAATTAAAATTGCTTCAAACTTGGTGGATCCAACATTCCAACCTCATACATTTGTCATTATGTTTATGCAGAATGAAGTCAAGCCTTCACACAATCACACGAGAGTCAGGTTCCTTCATGTCTATGAAAAACATTTAAGTAATATTGCCACATCATATCATTTGTACATTCCTTAAACACGATAAACATTATTATTAAAAAATACATATATTTTAAGTACAAGTTGATCCAATAATTTAAAGTTCAGTTAGCGACATATATTAATATTCATGTTTATCTAACAACTTTCATGCTTACTTTTTTTTTTATATATAAATAAAAACATGATTGATTATTAGTTATTACTCAAAAGTAATTATATTGGAAGTTAATTGTAATATATATATATATATATTGAAACAAAGTTAATTGTAATATTAATCACTCTTTATTTTATTAAATTATATATATATATATATATTGTTTTAATTAAGCTTCCCTATCCAATATGAGGTTGGCTAATAAATAGTCAATTAAGAAAATCAATAGTTAACAAAATATTATAATAGTTAACAAAATCAATGAAGAAAATGCATTGTATTTTAATTTTTTTTTGAAAAGCATTGTATTTGAGTGGTCCTATTGGCACACCCCATACTAATCTATTCATGCCTCACTTTTTAAAATTTTGATTTAATTAAATAAAATTAAATGTTTTTATTAATTTTTTTGGTTTATTTCCAAAACTACCCATTTTACTTATTTTTCAAATTTAATACATACCATATATAATCTATCTATCTCTTATCTCTGTATCTGTATACATCTCTCTCACCTTCATTGATTGATTTATTTTTTTCTTCTTATTTGTTTTTTTTTGTTTTTTTTTTCATGATGGAAACGAAAAAATAAAAAATAACTGGGTACTTCAACACAACGACAGCTTGATATCATTCTAAAGAAAAAATAAATTTCAAACTTATTTCCAGAGAATGAATTGTTTCCAGATGCTTACTATCATTGTCAGATAATTCTTACTTTATGTCATTCTCAGACAATTCGTCAAGATGTTTGATATCGTTCTTAAACAATTCTTCCATATTCTTGATATCGTTCTCAAACTCTTTCATAATATTTTAGATGTATGTAAGAAGCAGATTTTAGGGTTTAAGAATTAAGAGGAGTGTATTGGATTGAGATTTTAATAGACAATTTTGAAGTGTAAGGATTTTATGGATTTATAAGACTATTATGATTATTAGGATTGTTATAATTATACTTTTAAGATTATTAGGATTATATGGATTAGACTTTTAGGATTCTAAAAGAGTCTTTGGACTTTATTTATAGACTATTATGATTATCTAGACTTTATTTTAATACTTTTTAGACTTTTAAAAATACGGACTTTCAAGATTCGATTGTAGTATTCAATTTTCTCCCCAAGTTTTAGAAGTGTCGATGATGCTAAAACACAACTAGAAGCCTTGTGCCCTGTTGTCGTCTCCTGCGCTGATATCTTAGCACTTGCTGCTCGTGATGATGTCGACTTGGTATCTTCTTCATATCATTATTATATATATATATATATATGTACATGAATGCTCTGCTCAACACACTTTTCAACTGATCATCAATAGCATATCACTTTTATCGTATGTACTTGAATAAATTAAATAATGCATATATCATTTTGAACTATTAAATTTTTTTTTGCTATATGTTAAAATTAAAAATAAAATTCAAAAATAATAATTGATAATATTAAAATAAAATGGAGTGTCTTTGATTTTTTTTTAAATGGAGTGTTTGGAATATGATTGCTAAAAGATAAAATGGATAATTTTGGAATAAAATGAATTGTCTTTAGAATTGTTATGACAGAAACTCAGAAACCAAAGAGAGCGAAGCAAGAGATAAAGTGAAGTCGTGAAGATGATTTTGAGTGAGAGAGAAAAGTCGGGAAAGTATTGAGGGAGAGGGTAAGACAATTTTGGGTTCAAGCTACTTATACAAATCACTAAAAAGTCTGAAAAATTCATTTTGTCATGAAATCCTAAAAATCTTGATCTCAATCCAATACCACCAGACAATTTGTTGCCCCTTGAAAGTCTATATCAAATACCACAAGACAATATAGACTTTTTAAAAAAATCTTAAAAGTCTAGATCCAATACCATAAGACAATATGAACTTTTAAAAAAAATCTTAAAAGTCTTAATCGAATACCAGTGGACTTATCTAACTTGTTAAAAAGTCTCAATCCAATACCACCAGGCTTTTACTTCCCCAAATTGTCTAATAAAATCTTGAACCAATACACCCTCCTAAATTTTTTTTTGAAGAAGAAACAGATTACGGGTTTAAGAAATTTTTTTTTAAGAAGAACCAGGTTATTAGGTTTTTTTTTTTTTGGAAAATGAATATGAAATTTTAATAGATTTACTTTGTAGAAGATTTCTTTCCTAAATTGTATGTCTCTTTAAGTAATTTTGATAAAGGAAAAAAAGAATATTCTATAATTTAAAAGTGGGGCATGAATAGATCAGTAGAGGGTGTGTCAATAGCACCACTATTGTATTTAATTTTGTTTATTGGTAAAAAGAAAAAAAAACAATCATTATTGAATAATAACACTTTTGTATGAAGTGAAAGCTTCCGTAATTGTCACATTATAATTGATTATCGCTTGCCTTATTCTTTTGTTGTGTGGACCATAAGACCGCATTTATTTTTTTGTTTTGTCTAAAGATTATACAATACTTAATAGACTAAAGGGTTTTTGGTTTTTTTATCTGAAGACTGAACGGTCCTGAATTTTTCTGAAGACTGAATAGGGACTGAAATCTGAACTTGAATAACATGTTTGTTTTTTTCCCTTACATCAAAATGTATTGTCAACAAGTTTATTTTTTAAAAGTAAAATTATCTGAAATTAGATAATTTTACATTGATACTCATGTTAAACAATTATACATATAATATGGAATTAAATCAATCCAAAAATAATAATTATATATGAACATATATGATCATGATCTTCTTCTTCGATTACAAATAAACTTCATTTTTACTAAGAAAAGAAAAAGTTTTGTTTTTCAAAAAAGAAAAGGACAGCAAGAAAAATCACGTAAAACACTCTAAAAATAATATATAAATACATCACCCTAATATCATAATAAAATATTGATATTAAACACCAATATGAGAAGTGATTAAGGTTTATTTATTTATTTTTAAAGCTATTTAAAATAATCAATATAATAAAATAAAGATTTCTATACTATATATAATTATGATGAAATTGGAAATATTTATATATGGGGGATAGTATTGGAAGAAAAGATTTTGGTTTGCATTTAATGCAATTCAGTGATTTGCAATTAAGTGAAAAGTCAAGATTTTTTATTTTTTATTTTATAAGCTGTTTTTTTGGTATTTTTAAGTTGTTTGACCTCTTAAAAAAACCCATTAAGTTTTAAGTGGAAAAAACAAACAACCCCTAGATATGACTGGAAATTAAAAACTGAATTGCATTATAAGTCACAAATATCTAAAGACAAATTATTTTACATTCATGCACTTTCAACTATTATTTGTTATATATTTACATTTAAATGTATTTAGTATAACTAAAACAAGTAATTTAATAAACTGTAAAATCAAATTATTTTTTTATTATTAATAATATTTCAAGTTTTTTTTTTCAAATTTGTATAATTTAATTTAGAAAATTTTCATGTACTTTTTAAGTTCATAAAAATATAAATTATCGTGTATAAAACAATTTACCTACAAACATGTTAAATAGCTCATTTGTAGTAGGGCACAGTTAACAAATATAATTTTACTATATTAAAAAAATTATTAAATACACAATCACTGTATTGATTATTTTGTTTCTATCAGTGCATTTAATAAGTTTGTAAAATTCTAGTTATTAATCCCTATCCTTAAGGGCACATGTTAATACTATCGAACATATAATATATGTATCTAGTTTATTAACTTTCAAACATTACGTGCACAATCCGAATATCTATTCTCACACTCGACTTACTTCTGTTGCACTTGCAACACACAAACCATGACCAAGATCATAGCACTTTTGCACAACTCGGTAGTGTTTTACATATCAGATTATGTAACTATCAAACATGAAACAACCAAGTCCCACCATTAAAGGGCATTTAAAAAGCAACAAATATCTCAAGGCTATTTCAGACATTTCACTCAAAAGGGCATTTTGGGAAATCGAAAGATAGTTCAGCACATGACTCCTTCCTCGTTGACACTTGTGAAGAGATCCTTTTGGTTTACCTTTCCCAACCCTTGACTCTCTACTCAATTTGCACGGCCTTTTAACTAATCACAGATTCAATAAATCACAATAATTTATTTTGATTTTTTAAAAACCAATTGACTCATATAAACCGCATCTTTGCCACCAAATCAAACCATTTTTAATTACAAAACATTATAAAATAATATAAAGAAAATAAATATCTCTGTCCAGAAATAGTTTTTTATTGATTTTTTTTTTCTGGGGAATTTATTTTATTATTATTATTTATTTTATTTTTTATTGCCGATGTATTTTAACCTTGTGAGGGTTTTGTTTGATAATTTTGGTGTATAAACTAGGGGGATATTTATATTGGAGAAGAATAGCAATTCTTTCTCTGGGAAAACAATCTTCTCCGAGCCACCACCTTATCTTTCTCTATATCTATTCATCTCTCTGCCTCTTTCTCTCCCGGTGTTCTTCTCTATTTGAAACACCAAGTTTTTCTTGGGAATTTGTCGAGGAGAGAGAGAGAGAGAGACATGGAAGCTGTTCTGCAAACAAGAGGGTTTCTTTCACTGCCATTAAACCCCAAATTCAGGAGTCTACAGCCTTCAAATGGCTTAAAGCATAGACTTTTTGCCTCAAAACCCAAACCCTTTGATGGGTTATCTTTATCTTCAAATGGGGTTTCGAAATTTCAAAGTTTTATGACAAAGCCACAAGGGTTTGTCTCCAAAGACAGAAATTTTCATGTCTGCAAAGCAGAAGCTGCTGCTTCTGCTTCTCCAGCTGATGAACAGCCTTTGTTGGGTGAACCCGAGCAGCCAAAGTTCTTGGGGATTGAGCTTGTGACTCTCAAGAAGATTATCCCACTTGGGTTGATGTTCTTTTGTATTCTATTCAACTACACAATCCTTAGAGACACAAAGGATGTGTTGGTTGTGACAGCTGAAGGAAGCAGTGCAGAGATTATACCATTTTTGAAGACTTGGGTGAACTTGCCTATGGCTATTGGGTTCATGTTGTTGTACACAAAGTTAGCTAATGTTTTGTCAAAGAAGGCTTTGTTTTACACTGTTATTGTCCCCTTTATAGCCTTCTTTGGTGCTTTTGGGTTTGTTCTGTATCCACTCAGCAGCTATATCCATCCTCAGGCATTTGCTGATAACCTTCTTAATGTTCTCGGCCCGAGGTTTCTTGGTCCGCTTGCGATTTTGAGGATTTGGAGCTTTTGTTTGTTCTATGTCATGGCTGAACTTTGGGGGAGTGTGGTCATTTCTGTTCTGTTTTGGGGTTTTGCTAATCAGGTGAATTATACATGCAATCCTATGAATACTTATTTATTGATTTTGTTTGCTTTGTTGTATTGAGGATGTTCTTTTGATATTGATTTTAGTTCTGGTATCAGTGTTTTTGTTACTTTTTTTTGTTCATCTTTTGTGTACTCTGGAGAATATTGTGCTGGATAGTTCTGGTTCTTTATTCTATAGGCCATTTGAACACTGAAGAATATCTGCCAATATTATTTGTTTGTTGATTACCCTTATCAATAAATGAATTGATTAGGACTTATCATTTTATGCTTGTTTGTAAAGATTTTTGGTTGCTTGGTGTGTTTTGTTCAGATTCAGTAATCGTACATGATCATCTCTTGATTGGATTGGTGATTTTGTTACAAGATTGTAGTCAGTCCACATGTAATTGGGAAATGCTTGATGATGTTCTGAAATCATGAACAGGTTAGCATAATCAGAGAGATGTTTGAATCAACAATTTGTTCGACTGATTGAAATATTTCCTTTGTCTTGCATGTATAAAACGCTCAAAAGAATGAAAGGTTGAGAGTGGTCTCAAGGCTATGAAATGGGTTATGAAGCTCTGTAATTTCAGTGGTGTTCAATTTTTGCCAACATATTATCTTTTTGTGTTTACCCTTTCCATGCCTTGAGTTGGTTGCTTTTGTAATGCTTTATATTGCCTTTATCTGATGCCAAAATATATGGAGTTGGTGCTTGACAGTGAACTGTAAAATCCTGTACTAGTACTTGTCATGAAGTAGAAGTATTGATTGTGGATTTATTGAACTGAAATATATTGTCCATGATGTCATGAATGTAGTACTGATACTTCTAAATAATGGTTGAAATTGGATGGTCATGGTGAATTTTGGATTGAAGGACATTAAAAGATTTTCTCTATCTCTCTCTGTGTGCTTAGGTGTGTGTGTGTGTGGAAAGCTGAAAGAAGAATAAGTGGCATATGGAAATTTTGGGGTGGGGGATGGGGAGAGGGGTGTGAATTTGAAGAAAGTATTTGAATCTTACAACTTTCAATCCAAATTCAATCATATATATGAGTTTTGAATTCTTAACTTGGTTTTTGTGGCAATTGAAAGGAGCATGTTTCATTTTTGTATGTTAGTCATAAACATTTCGTTAGCACCATATAGAATTTTCTAGTGTTGAACTGTTTATTATTTTGTTAACTATTTATTTGCAATGGTTTGTTGTTGACTGATGTATCAATTATAATACTTTCACATCTTTGCTGCAGATAACTACAGTCGATGAAGCCAAAAAATTCTACCCTCTATTTGGACTTGGGGCCAATATTGCCCTTATTTTCTCAGGCCGAACGGTGAAGTACTTCTCTATGATGAGGAGCAATTTGGGCCCTGGAGTTGATGGTTGGGCCATCTCCTTGAAGGCAATGATGAGTATTGTGGTTGTTATGGGGCTTGCCATCTGTGGCCTTTACTGGTGGGTGAACACTTCTGTTCCTCTTCCTACCCGTAGCAAGAAGAAGAAGGTAATCTTCTGCCGTAACATAATTGTATGTTTTTTGTTGTTGAAAAGAACATAATTGTGTAGTTGATAATATTTTAGTAGCATCAATTCATAGTTATCTTCATTGGTTCATTTTATGCCTAATATTTATCAATGTTCACATATCTATTTGACCACTTTACATCTTAATTTATTTACCCTGTCACTTCTTAGTTGAAAATTCATTGATCGACTATATCTCTGACATGTCTTAGTTAAAATTCATCGATTAACTATATCTTGTTACATGACATGTCTTGATTCTCTTGATATTAAATAAGCTGACATTTCCATCCCCTGCTCATAAATTTGTGAGGGGCTACTTTTTTGTATTTATCTATTTTTGGTTGTTATGTCTCTTACTATCTATTTTAGGTGCAGGAAACTTATAATTATTTTTGTTGGTATGGATTACAATTCTTCCGATATTGCTATACTTCAAGTCACATGAAGAGTGTTTTAATTTGATTTTTGTGGAAACCTGTGCCTTATTTTTATCAGGCCCATCCACGAAAAATAAAAGCATGATTTGTGAAACTGCTATCTTATCAACAAGCATGCAACTATGTGTCTATGTCTAAGGACAGACACACACGCACACATTTGGAAAACTATGTCATGCATGTCTAGACTATTAAGAATAAGATGGTCTAATGTGGTCAGTAAAATTATCTTTTCTCATACTATAAATACCTTTGCAGGAGAAGCCCAAGATGGGAACAATGGAGAGCTTGAAATTCTTGGTGTCGTCAAAATACATTAGGGATCTTGCTACTTTGGTGGTTGCATATGGTATCAGCATTAACCTTGTTGAGGTTACCTGGAAATCGAAGCTCAAAGCTCAGGTAAATTTAACTTGTTTCCCGTGTCTTCTTCATTAAAGGGGCTTTAAAATTGACTGATTCTTATTTGCTCTCTTTCTCCAATTTATAGTTCCCAAGCCCAAACGAGTACTCTTCCTTTATGGGTGACTTCTCAACTGCCACTGGAATAGCAACGTTCACGATGATGCTTCTAAGTCAGTATATATTTGATAAATATGGATGGGGAGTCGCAGCAAAGATCACACCAACAGTTCTCCTGCTTACAGGAGTTGGTTTCTTTTCTCTAATTCTCTTCGGAGATCCTTTTGCACCTGCTCTTGCAAAGTTCGGATTGACTCCTCTTCTTGCAGCTGTATATGTGGGTGCCTTGCAAAACATTTTCAGCAAGAGTGCCAAGTACAGCTTATTTGATCCCTGCAAAGAAATGGCCTACATTCCTTTAGATGAGGACACCAAGGTTAGAATCTTTTTACTTCTTAATCAATGGTCTTTTGTTTTCTTTGTGGCATTGGTTTTAGTTATCTTCAAGTCGAACAAATCCAAAAATTTGATGTCTTAATAATTGGAGTTTTAGGATGAAGATATCATTTGAATAATTAAAACGGGTTCATAAACAAGGAGAAATGTTATTTTTATAGAAGTTTGATTTTGTTTGTGATATATGTTCACGTAATTTCCTTGTCAGTCCATTTTTTTTGACTTTGTCTATTAAATGCTTTGTGTAGGTGAAAGGGAAGGCAGCCATTGATGTCGTGTGCAACCCGTTGGGGAAGTCTGGAGGAGCTCTCATTCAGCAGTTTATGATCTTAAGCTTCGGGTCACTTGCGAATTCAACTCCTTACCTTGGAGGGATACTTATGGTGATTGTTCTTGCATGGTTAGGAGCAGCCAAGTCTTTGGACACCCAATTTACCTCTTTGCGAAAGGAAGAAGAGCTGGAGAAGGAGATGGAAAGAGCTGCTGCCGTTAAGATCCCAGTTATATCTCAAAACGAAGATGGAAATGGTTCTCTTCCAAGTGGTTCATCGTTGAATCCAGCAACAGGTGACTCAACTAGCAGTTCCTCTGAAACATCTCCCCGCAATATTTGAAAACTATTCTTCCATTACTCACTACCTCAAGATGAATGAGAGCACTGTTACATGAAATGTTTGGTTTAGGAGAATTTTTCAATGATAGAAATAATAGTTAGCCAAAATATGTATGTGCTGTGCTTGACAATTTTAAGTCTCCATAGATTACAAGCTTAGTATCTGTTCTTTCTTACATTCCTCTATGTTGTAGATTTGCATTTGGATTTATTTTAATAAGAACTGTATTTAAATTAATACCTTGCATGAAGATCACTGTCATCGAAGATCTTCGGAGATTGCATACAGATCATGACACTTCATTACCTTTTCTGTAACTGTCATTTTATTAGAAATCTTGATATTGATTTGGTTGAATGGATGCTTAATACAGACAATGTTATTGTGTTGCTTTAATTCTTGCCTAAAATTTTCATCAATAGTGACTGAATTTGAGAGTCCCTGTTTTTTTGAACTATGATGGAAATTGTTTCAAAGAAGTAAATATTGATACTTCAATCGAAATATCTCAGATATTTTTCATATTTTTTTTGTGGGAATCAATATACAAAATATCATTGAATATTTTTGATATTTTAAGTATATTGATGATATTTTGGATATTTTCACCGAAATTTGTAAAAACTTGAAACCCGTTATTTGATTCTAAACCGATATTTACTTCATCGGTTGATTCTGATAAGTGAGGTACATTTAGTAACAGTCTTTCAATGCTTTTATAAGCCCAACTGATACATGTGTTACTGAAAATGAGTGTGGTCCATTTGCAAGCTCCAAGGGGAGATGCAGATGTACACGTTGTAGGTTACCAAACAGACAAGTCGAAGAGCAGGAGTTCACGTGGTGTTAGTACCTTGCAAAATCACAATTTTCAGTTATAAAATGCCCATAATTTGTACATTTTATTTGGCTATATATCAACATGCATGGACCTTGCTTTCCCCTCTCTTGATTTTCAATCATTAGATTAGGAAATTTGATCGACCCATCAATGCTATTTTGTCTCCATGATTTTGCTCATAAAAGAGAAAGTGATAGACATAGTACTACTCTCTCCTCTTTTCACACATCGTCATCATCACTAAAAGATAACCAAATTTTAAGATTCCTTATATTATTGTCTCAATGTACATAATCGTGTCATATTTTTGTATAGGAACTCATGTGGGGGGTTTTTTAGACATTTTATTCAATTATTGACTATTTTGTTAAAACACACCTTAACCTTCCATATATTTAGTTAAAACACTATTGAGTCCAAATGATTTTGAATCCCTAACTTTTTAATTATAGACATATCTATAGTATATTAATACATATCATTATAATCTTACCATGTAAGTAATAAAACTTCAATCATAATAATACACATGGAAAAAGTGTGATGATATACATTAGAGCATCTCCAATGTAAAAGTGATCGACATTTCAATAATTGTTGACATGTCAACAATATCAAGAAATTTACTTTTTATGTTGCATAGGAGTCTACTTGATAGACAGTCAAATACATATTTGTCTCCAATGCTCATGTTTAAATATTAATTTATTAATGATTTTATTTATTTTTTATTTTAATCAAACAACTTTCTTAACAATTTTTTTTATATTTATTTTCAAATGCTGAGTTGACATACAATATAGCTGTCTAACAGAGTCTCTGAAAGTAAACATTCAACTTCAAAGTGTCTATTATTTTTTTGCTACATCGCCTTGACATTGAGCAGCAACAACTGTATAAGAGAGACATATTTGAACACAATGTCTATTTGTCCTATTTATTATATAATTCTTTTTACAATCCATTACGGCATTAGAGATACTTTTACCATACTATAGATATGCTCTTACTATACTATAGATATGCTTATAATATATACCTATGAGAGAAAAATCGATTGAACCCTAAGAGTAACAGAGGTCTAAAAAAATATGGAATCCACGTGTATGTTAAATAAATTAATTTACAGCTAGAGTTTTCATCATCACACGATCACAGAAAACAGCTAGCTGTTCTCTGATAACATTGAGAGGAAGGTGTGTGTGAATGAGAACATAGAAATTGATGAATTTCAAGTCATTTTCAATCTTGGTTGGTGTGTTCTTATTCACCTTATATATATATAGCAGAGAATTAATCACGATTTGTCAATTTACATAGGGTGGAATATTTTGCATTTAAAGAAACTTGTCTTCACACTCTTCTTCTCTTATCTTCCTAGCTAGCTTCTTCTTCACTCATATCCTCTCAGTTTCACTAGTCTCTTCCAACGGTAACAAAAATCTTCCTCACCATTAATTGTAAACTGTAACAAAAAGTGTTCACTTTCCTAAAATACCCATCACAACTTTCACATTTTCCTTTCATATAACCTTTATTGCATGGGCATTTTAGACATTTCCACTTGCAAACCAAATCCTTTCTCTGCATCACTAGACTACATAAAAGCATATATCCCCTTTAATTGGTTTTCCTACTACAACTAGTAATCACATACAATTGTTATGAAGAAAATTTCTTTACCAGAATCTGTCACTTTCCCGGGAAAACCGACCCCGTCCGCGGCCGAATGTTGGTTCGATGATGCATGCATTCTGGACATGGACTACTTTGTCAAGACCATAGCCAGTATCAAGGCCAAAGGTGTCCGTCCTGACTTCATTGGTTCAATCATAGCTCACCACGCATCGAAATGGCTACCGGACCTCTCCATCAACGATACGACACCAAACGGTCTAATCAATAACTTCGAAGAATCCCCGGAAAGTGTAACGGCTACATGGATGAAAAAGAGGTTTTTCGTTGAAACACTAGTGGGAATTCTTCCTCCTGAGAAGGATTCAATTCCATGCAATTTCCTTCTTCGTCTTCTCCGGACCGCTAGCATGGTCAACGTGGAGTCAACGTTCAGAGAAGAGCTAGAGAAGCGGATTTCATGGCAGCTTGACCAAGCTTCGCTGAAAGAACTGATGATTCCTTCGTTTAGTCACACTTGTGGGACGTTACTTGATGTTGCGCTGGTTTCAAGGCTAGTGGACAAGTTCGTGAGCTTGGATTCTGAGGGTGTCAAAAGCGGTGCAGCTTTGATTAGGGTTGCTAAGCTTGTTGATTGTTACTTAGCTGAAGTAGCCATGGATTCCGATTTAAGCTTGACTGATTTTGTTGCTCTTGCTGGTGCTCTTCCTACACATGCCCGTGCCACTGATGATGGCTTGTACCGTGCCATTGATACTTATCTCAAAGTAAGTTTAACAATGTGTTTACTTCATTTTTTCGAAATTCATAAAAAACACTTTACCTATTAAATCGTAAAGTGCGGAAGACTCGTCGAGAGTTAATACCCAAATCCCAGCAGATCATGGACAGATTGGTGGCACAAAGTAGTTAATTATTCTAAGTTAGTAGTAAGATCACATTAAGGTGTAATTGGGAAATGTTAGACATCATAAAAAGTTTTGATTACCCAATTAAAATGGCATGAGCAGAAAGTATCTGCTGGTGGGACCAAAAAGATAAGGGTTGGTGCCTTGGTGGTGTCTTGTCACCAGCTCCAGCATATATATATATATATATATATATATATTTATATAAAAGATTAGGTGGCTAAGGTTGTAGCAGAAAACAAATTGACATAAATATCTTGATCAGTTATGTGTGTGGTGACCTAGAGGCTAGAGCTGCTTCAATAGTTTGGGCTTTTTTGGTTCTTCTCTCATAAAGAAATTGTGAAAGTTACTGAGTGCTCTACCCCTTTGAAATTTGGATTTATATAGACTATGGGGGGCATATCGACATTGTTGAATGAAGTTGATGTAGTCACGAGCTTAAAGTTGATATTGCATTACAGCTTGAAACTTTTTTTTTTTTTTTTTGACAAGAGCTCGAGTCCTGATTAACTTGTGACTTGTTGTGCCTTTAATAATGGATGCCAATCATATTTTAAATTACATACTTTTAGTAGAGATGCTATTGTGCTAAATGGATGAGCTAGGGTTGTCTATACTTCTTTAGGTCCAGGTCCAATTAGACTCGTGGGCCTGTTTAATTGTTATATATATATATATATACCATTCATGGTGTGGGCAACTCGAACATAAAATATTGTTGGATTGAATGATAATTTTTTTATTACAAAACTATATTGTGTGATAGTATATTTAAAATTTCTTACAAATTAGGACTTTAACTTGTTTTATATGTCTTTTTTATTTCAGTAATTTGAGTTAAATTGGTTGAATTCTCTCTTGTATTTAGTATGCATAGTGTAAAGTGATTAAAATTAGTACAACACATCAATTAAATTAATGTATATGTTTAAATAATTATATTAACGTGTATCTTTAAAACATACATATGTGATTATACAACGTTACATAACTAGTTATGTATTGTTACACAATGTAAAAAATAAAATTGTACGAAAGACTCCTAAATTTAAGAAAAAAAAACTTTTACGACTATAACATAACATAATTACCTATGTAACATTACATAGTCGGACACAAATTAAACATCATCTAAGGCCTATTTGGTGGCAATAACAGAAGAATTTCCTTAACTTTGTGTGATGATAAATCATTTTGTTTTTTGGCAGGCACATCCTGGAGTCTCAAAGCAAGAAAGAAAAATTCTGTGTAGATTGATCGATAGCCGAAAACTCTCACCGGAAGCATCGCACCATGCAGCACAAAACGAACGTTTACCCGTTCGAGCTGTGATTCAAGTGCTTTTCTCCGAACAAACCAAGTTCAATAGACAACTTGATTGGAGTGGCTCCTTCAGTGGAGCCAGATCATCCCCTAACATAGGCCTCGACCCCCAGGTGCGCTGCTTATCGAAACGCGAAGTCAATGCTCAACAAATGGAGATCAAGAAGCTAAGAGAAGATGTTATGAGGCTTCAAAGCCAATGCAACTCAATGCAAGCTCAAATAGAGAGGATGGTGGATAAGAAGAAAGGGCTTTTCAGGTGGAAAAAGCTAGTGGTGATACCTTCATTTATGAGTAATCTTAGTGTTGTTGAGAAGATTGATGAAGTTGAAAGAGAAGGAGAGGTTGGGATTGAAAGACAAACACCTACGAACATCAAAACTAGGCTGGTCAGAGGCAGAGCTACTCCCAATAAGTGGAGAAAATCCATGTCTTGATCAACAATCAACAATCAGCTGCTAGCTAGCTTGAAAATTATTTATATGTTTATTAATTATATTGTTGTCTACTTTTGTTGTGTTTTTAAAGTATTATAATAATATATAAATTTGAGGTTTTTTTTTGGGATGAGGAGGACTCGAACACGTAATCTTATGACGGTATGAGAGATTTACCACTGGACCAACATCACTTTATCTACTTTTATTGTGTTGTTATGATAATAATAATATCATGTAATTAATAAAGTTGAATAGAATAAGTAATAATTTGACTATTGTTCGTTTTGGTAAAAGAGCTTTTAAATTGTATTATAAGCTCTTTTCTCTAAATAATTCAAACATGCTCAAAAGTCACTTTTGGGCCTCATAAGATCATTTAAACACTCAAAAAGCGATGCTAAACATACCCCGGCTCAAAAGTCTTTTGAGGCTTAAGGGTGTGTTTGGTATGGGGATTGGACTAAACAAGACAGGACATGACAGAACAGTTGTTTCATGATATGTTTAGAATGTCTGAGACAGGACTGTGGACTGTACTGTTATGCGTTTGGTATAGCTGGGACATGACGGGACAAGATGTTCAAATGACCAGAGTGCCCTCCTTGTTCTGTCTAATATTAAACAATATATTAAACAAACAATATTAAATAAATATTGTAATTGAAATATATTATAATATTAAATAAAATCAAGAGGTTCAAATGACCTCTTGTTTTCAATTACAATATTATTATATTTAACACAAATAGTAATATTGTAATTGAAATATATTATACTTATTTAATAATATTATATATTAATATTTTATATTATATATAATATATAAGATATATATATAATATTAAATATTTGTACATATAAAAAATATAATATTATATATATTATAATATATGTATATAAATTAATAATATATATTGTAAATTATATATATGTATCCTATATATATATATAATAATAATATATATATGCTATATATATTATTAAAAACTATATATTAAATATATTATTATATATAATAATATTTAATAATATATATAAATTATAATTACATATATATTATTATATATAATTTTATAATATTATATATATTATTATATATAATAATAATATATTTAATATATTTTATATATTATATATTATTATATATAATTTTAATGTATATATATAATATAATATATTGGATATGTTTGTAATTGTTTGAACATTTAAAGGGCAAATTGGTCTTTTTAACATTTGTCCCATGTCATGGGACAAGTTGTCCTAGGGTTTTGGGTGGGACAATTTTTTGTGATTTTTGTCCCACTTTGTCCCGTCCTGTCCCGTACTAAGGTCATGCCAAACATGGGACAAGAACTAGTTGTCCCACCTTGTCCTGTCCCGTCCCGTGTACCAAACGCACCCTAAAAGATCTTTTATGAACTCCAAAAGCTATGTCAAATAGGTTCAGTTACCTCTTTTTACAGTATGTTGAACACAAATCAGTAAAATTTGTCAAATTTTGATATTTTACTTTACTAACACCTTTATTTGCAGGAAAGATTTGTAACAAACTTTATCAAATTAAATTTCAGAGAAGATGTATAGAAAAAGAGTACTTGATTGTCTGATGCTTAAGTAAGAACCGAAAGAGATCTTTATGGAAACAAAACAAAGAGTAGAGTCAGAAATGCATAAATATTTCAACGAGACGAGAGCGACGTGTGATCGCAATGAGAGGTGCATGATTAATTCGTTGCAACCAAGTGTTCACATTACATGTACACCTCTAGTCTACTGGAGGGGAGAATGGCGCCTAGGTTCGCTGGTCCCTCCCTTGATTGTTTGATTGAATTGGGACTATCAATTGTTTTTATCTCATTTCATGGATTTTGATTTGGGATTTTTCTGCATATTCTTGCTATTAAGGATGTTGGGCTGACTTAATTTAATTTGCTGCAGAAGATTAGAGTGACTATATATAGTTGTACTTGTCCAAAACCGTATGTACACCATATTAATATTGTTTTTAAAATTTCAACAATTAGCTTAGGTAAATTAATTAAAGTAATTGTAAAGACACTCTTTGTGTATTATATTATTATAATATTTAATATTTTGAGAATTTTAAACCCCATGAAAAAAGTATATTTTGATTTAGTTAAAATGTTAAATATTGATAATTTGTAATAAAAAAATATATTAAATGACTATTATAAAAAGAAATAAAATGAAAATCATCAAATTTAATTATATAAAAAACTAAACTAAATAAAACAAGGAGGTACGGTTCCTCCCAAATCGGGAAGGATATAATAAAAGATATTGATATTATGTGGGAGAGTGTTTACTAACTATAACATTTTTTTAGTGCAAATTACAATAACTTACCCCGATTATATGTATAATTGTATTAAAACCGGTGAAAATATGAAATTAAAATAAACATACCTTCTGATCCGTTGACTAACACTAAGTGCTCGTTTGATTGAGCTTTCTATTGCCTCAGAAGGTCTACAAACGTCTATTTGAGTTGTTTGGTTTGGCTTTTGAGATTGTCTATTTTAAATCGAGTAGATGCTAGTAGAGTTTAAACCTCTACTAGGCAAAAGCTCATGGGGAGGTGTTTCTTTAAATATGTAATTTTTTTTTTAAAAAAGTCTACTAACCAAACAACTATATATATATATTTTAAAAACTCTATTTCTAATAGATCTACTACAGGTAGATCTTTTACCAATAGAGGTTTTTTAAAAGACTAACCAAACAAGCTTTAACTTACCCCGATTATATGCATAATTGCACTAAAACCCGTAAAAATACCAAAATAACACAAACATACCCTCTGATCCGTTGACTAACGTTGACCACAATTAGTTATTTACAAATAAGAAGAATTGTCGTTTTTTCCCTTATAGAAATAATACTTAATTATATAAAATCAGTTAATTAATTAAAAATAAAAATATTAGAAAATATAATATATAAAAAAGGTATTCCCGTGGATGTTTGAGATGATGATGATGTTATTTATTATTATTATTATTATTATTATTTATTTTTGATGATGATGATAATTTTTTAAATTAATATTTATTTTCCTTTTAATTAGTTGTTTAGTTTTAAATTTTAATTAATATAAAATTCCTGAAGCAGACATGGCGAGTCAAGAATTTTATATTAATTAAAATACTTAATTATATAAAAATTGCTTTTGCCTTTATTGAAGTAGACATGGCGAATCAAGAATTTTATATTAATTAAAATTTAAAACTAAACAACTAATTAAAAGGAAAATAAATATTAATTTAAAAAATTATCATCATCATCAAAAATAAATAAATAATAATAATAATTAACATGATCATCATCCCAAACATCCACAACAATACCTTTTTTATACATTATATTTTCTAATATTTTTATTTTTAATTAATTAACTAATTTTATATAATTAAGTATTATTTCTATAAGGCCAAAAGCGACAATTCTTCTCATTTGTGACTAACTAATGTGGTCAACATTAGTAAACGGATCAGAGGGTATGTTTGTGTTATTTTGATAGTTTCATGGGTTTTAGTGCAATTATGCATATAATCAAGGTAAGTTAGTGTTAGTCAACAGATCAGAGGTTATGTTTGTGTTATTTTGATATTTTCACGGGTTTTAGTGCAATTATGCATATAATCGGGGTAAGTTAGTATAATTTGTCCCTTTTTTTTAAGAAGTGTACATAAAAAAAAATGTATATACAATTTTTTATGAGTGCAAATATGGCAACTTGCACCTAAATCCTTCTTAAAATAGACTTTAACTTATTTGTGTCTAGTGCTGTAAATATGGGCCGGGCCTGGAGGGCCCGGCCCGGCCGGCCTGCCAAGGATGGCGGGCCGTGCCTGGCACGGCCCGATACTGTAGCGGGCCGTGCCAGGCACGGCCCCCATTCTTGGCCCGTGCCGGGTCAAGATTCCAGGCACGGCGTGCCGGCCCGGCACGGCACGCCAGCATGGCGTGCCAAGCCCAACGGTCGGCACGCGGAATATTTTTTTTTTTTTTTTTTTTTTTTAAATTTAAGTATATTTTTATTGTTTTTTTTAAAAAAATAACCGTTGGCTGACGTCATCCATGACGTCAGCCAACGGTTATGTTTAAAAAAAATAATAAAAATTACAATTTGCCCCCTCAACTCTTGTGTTTTATATTTTTACCCACTTTTCTAATTTTTCTATAAATACTCCCACACATTCCACTTTTCATTCACTTTCTCTAATTCTCTCAATCTCTCCATTCTCAAACTCTCTATACAATTTCAATTATTCTTAATTTCATTCTTACTCTCTCTCTACTATTCTACACTACTAATATACTATTATAATATTTTATTAGTAATTTACTATTATTCTCTAATCTCTCCACCAAGACACCAAAGTTCAAACTTCAAAGGTACATTTTTATTTAAGTGTTATATTTTAAATTTAATATGTTTGTTTAGTTAGTAAATTTATCATTTTATGTTTATATCAGTTATTAATTTTATTTATTTAGTAAATTTATCATTTTTATGTGTAGGGGTTAATTTTTATTTTTATTTGTAGTAAATTAATCATTTTATGTGTAGGAGTTAATTTTAATATATTGTTTTAGTAAAAAAAAAATTATTTTATGTGTAGGGGTTAATTTTAATATATTTTTTTAGTAAAAAAATCATTTTATTTGTAGTAGTTAATTTTAATATATTTTGTTTGTAACATAATCATTTTATGTGTAGGAGTTAATTTTAATATATTGTTTTAGTAAATTAATAATTTTTATGTGTAGGAGTTAATTTTAATATATTGTTTTAGTAAAATAATCATTTTATGTGTAGGAGTTAATTTTAATATATTGTTTTAGTAAATTAATAATTTTTATGTGTAGGAGTTAATTTTAATATATTGTTTTAGTAAAATAATCATTTTATGTGTAGGAGTTAATTTTAATATATTGTTTTAGTAAAAACAAATCATTTTTATGTGTAGGAGTTAATTTTAATATATTGTTTTAGTAAATTAATAATTTTTATGTGTAGGAGTTAATTTTAATATATTGTTTTAGTAAAATAATCATTTTATGTGTAGGAGTTAATTTTAATATATTGTTTTAGTAAAAAAAAAATCATTTTTATGTGTAGGAGTTAATTTTAATATATTGTTTTAGTAAATTAATCATGTTATGTATAGGAGTTAATTTTAATATATTGTTTTAGTAAATTAATAATTTTATGTGTAGGAGTTAATTTTAATATATTGTTTTAGTAAAATAATCATTTTATGTGTAGGAGTTAATTTTAATATATTGTTTTAGTAAAAAAAAATCATTTTTATGTGTAGGAGTTAATTTTAATATATTGTTTTAGTAAATTAATCATGTTATGTATAGGAGTTAATTTTAATATATTGGTTTAGTAAAATAATCAATTTATGTGTAGGAGTTAATTTTAATATATTGTTTTAGTAAAAAAAAAATTATTTTTATGTGTAGGGGTTAATTTTAATATATTTTTTTAGTAAAAAAAATCATTTTATTTGTAGTAGTTAATTTTAATATATTTGTTTGTAACATAATCATTTTATGTGTAGGAGTTAATTTTAATATATTGTTTTAGTAATAAAAAATCATTTTTATGTGTAGGAGTTAATTTTAATATATTGTTTTAGTAAATTAATCATTTTATGTGTAGGAGTTAATTTTAATATATATTTTTAGTAAAATAATCATTGTATGTGTAGGAGTTAATTTTAATGACCGAAACTTTTTTTTTTTAGGAAATGGATCCCACCCATCCTTATTTTGCAGACGGTCTAAACATGATGAACGATGATTTTGATCTCTCCGGACCGGCAGAAACCGGAGCGGGACCTTCTGGTTCCGGCGCCACACCGACATCACGTACCAAATCTAAGAGGTTAACATCAGACGTATGGCAGTGTTTTGACGTAGTAGAAATGACACTTCCAGACGGTACGGTCGGCCCCAGAGCCAAATGTAAGTTTTGTCCTAAGAACTATACCACTACTAAGGGTGGAACCGGTCATTTGAGAAGACATATGCAAAAATGCATGCCCAAACACGTACAGGTACCCAATACAACCCAGACACAACTGCAACGGCACCCAGACGGGTCGGTTACGACGTGGCATTACGACGCCGCGCATGCTAGAGAATGTTTGGCACGGTACATTGCACAAACTGATCAACCTATTAATTTCGGTGACTGTGTTTTTTTTCAAGAATTTATAACATCTGCATATTGCCCCCAAATGCAAATTGTTTCTAGAACCACCACTAGGAACGATTTGATAAAAATGTTTAAAACCCAACGAGATGACTTGACGGCTGAATTACAGCATCTAACTGTCTCAATTGCATTAACTTCCGATATTTGGAACGCATGTTCCAAACAGGACTATTTATGTGTCACAGGACACTATTTAGACTCTGAATGTAGGATACAAAAAAAAATTCTTGGTTTTCGTCCTATGGATTTTGCACATACCGCAGACAATATTTTTGCTGTCATTCTTTCTGTTTTAGAAACTTATGACATAACTCATCGCATCCTCTCTATCACATTAGATAATGCATCGGCAAATACTAAGTCTATTGCATTGTTTACTGAAAGAAACATCCCGCAAGCTGGGGGTTATTTCTTCCACCAGCGTTGTGCATGTCATATCATAAATTTAGTTGTACAGTCTGGTTTGAAGAAAGTAAGCAATCGTATAGAACGTATCAGAGATGCCATTTCTTGGATCGGTAGCTCTAATCCAAGATTTCAAGAATTTGGCAGACACTGTACATTAAACGGTCTACGACCCCGACGATTCCAAACTGATATGCCGGTAAGGTGGAACTCTACTTACTTAATGCTGAAAAATTGTTTGGAATATGATACAACTATTTCGAGTTTTTATAACATGAAATTGGCCGAAAGTGGCTGTCCACCTGCTCAATCACTGACACCAGACGATTGGTATGTGGCAAAGATTTTTGTTGAATTTTACAGGTTTTTTACAATGCCACTGTAACCCTTTCTGGGGTCTACTACCCCACATCTTCCCAGGCAATCCATCAGATTGTGGAAATGTCTGACATGTTAAACACTTATAGGGAAGATGACTTGCTTGGCGATGCAGTTGTTGCCATGGAGACCAAGTTTAAAAAATACTGGTCTGAAATGCCTTTCCTTTATGCCTTAGGTGTTATAGTAGATCCTAGAATTAAATTAGCTGGTTTAGAATATTTACTTGAGTTTACTGGTAATAAATTGTCAATAGATTATTCCGAACAGATTACTGACATTCGAAACAAGTTGTTCGAAGTTTTTAGTATTTATGAGCGCAGGTTTGGCGGCATTCACACTGAACCATCACCAGAACCGGACAGACAACCGTTGCCGACAAGTTGGAGCATTCTCAAACGCCGGAAAAAAGACAAATCAGCAAGTTCTTCTTCTTCAACTACACGATCTGCTGCATCTTCTGGTGCCGAACTGAATAGGTTCCTTGAAGCACAGTTTGATGCCGACGAAAACACGGAGAATTTTGATCTGTTGTTATGGTGGAAGACCTATAGCTACAGGTATCCGGTCTTGTCACACTTAGCACGTGACATACTGGTTATCCCCGTGTCCACTGTGTCTTCAGAACAGGCATTCAGCACGAGTGGACGAATTATTGAACCAAGAAGAAATTGTTTGACTCCAGAGATGGTGGAAGTATTAATATGCATTCGGGATTGGGAGCATGCTCGAAAGAGGATGCAAAATGAAACGGTAGATGAACAATTTATTCAAAATTTCTCCAATTTATATGTCGATGAGGGTTCCGCCAGTAACCAGGTCCAGAACTAGGTTGTACATGTACATTTACTTGTAATACGATTGCACTCTTTTTCCCTTACCAAGTTTTTATCCCACTGGGTTTTCTTGGTAAGGTTTTTAATGAGGCAATCATGTAAATATGTAATACTGAAAGTCCGAAATAAATAAAGAATTCTTCATTTCATATTTTTATCTACTTTTTTTTTCTTTCATGTTTATCTTTATTTATTTTTTGAATTAATTCATTAAATAAAATACAAAATGTATCTATAATCTATTATTAATTTATTATAAACATTTTTTTTATTATACAAAAATAATAATATATAAAAAAATTTAAAAAAAAAAAAAAATATGGGCCGGCCCATTTGGCCCGCCAAATTGGCCCACGGGCCGGCCCGGCACGGCACGCGGCACGGCACGAAAGGGCCGTGCCGGGCCCCCATTTAGGAAAACGGGCCGTGCCCATGTGGGCCGGGCCGGCCCCCTTTTACAGCACTATTTGTGTCTATATGATTAATATTATGACCTGGTCTGTTGTTTGCTCTCACAGAGTTGGAGGTTCGAAGCATTCATGGGTACTTACATAGCCAAATATTATAGTTTCATGTTTTTAAAGTCATAGGGTTGGAGATTCTAGTTTCGAACTTAGGTTCCTTAAGCTAGAATTCAGGGATTTATTTGTGCATCCCTTATTTTTATTACTTTTAAATTTATGCAGTACCTTTGAATAAAATTACTTTGTAATAAAATTAATCTAATGATAAATGAAATTGAAACTATATAAATAACAAAAAAAAAAGGAATTGAAAGAGGCGCAAATCAGGAGCAACCAACAAAGAGCCGCCCATATTTTTCTGTAGATGAGAGTTTTTTTTGTGTAAAACAAGAGAGAAGCAGAGGAAGAAGAGTCTGTTGTTTTTAGTGTTGCAGCTGTTGCTCAATTGAGCTCATCAAGAACCATTCTATTTATATTCATTTCAACAACTATTAGGGATGGCAATGGGGCGAGTTCGGGGCGGGGTGGCCTTCCCCACACCCCACCCCATTTATTTTTTGAAAACTCATCCCCTCATAAAACCCCACCATAGATGGAGTGGGTTGGGGCGGGGCGGGGTACAACAGGAGTGCTTTCCCCATCTCCACCCATTAACCCTATTTATAATTTTTTTATTATTAAAATAACAAATATATAACCATTGAATATGATAAAAAATATAAAGTAATAAATAATTCAAAGAAACTATTAAAAAACATCTCTTAAAATTCAATCATTTTCAAACATAAACATAAAATATGAGGTCAAAATGTTCGAAATTCATAACGCTAATCATCTAATAGTTGCATTTATTTCTCTAGTTCTCTCTTCGTACGATCAACTACATTTAGGGATGTCGATTCGAGTTGTTTGAGGATTAGAGACTTAGAGTTACAGTTAGCGGCTAGTGTTTTTTTAATAGTATTTTATTTTGTCACTTTATGTTAAATAACGGTGAATAGATGTAAAGTTAGGGTTAATGTATTTACATATTTCCTTGTTTAGATATTTTTTTTTTTGAAACTACGTAGTTTACCTAAGTATTATTTTAAATGGGGCGGGGCGGGCGGGGTGGGGCGGGACGGGGCGGGGCGGGGAGTATAAAACCCATCCCCTCCCCATACCCATTGCGGGTTAGACTATACATCCCTATCCTCGCTCCATCCCCACCAAATTGAAACCCATCCACACGTCAAAAGTGCGGGTCCCCGCGGGGAATTTTGCCATCCCTAACAACTATACAGCCCTAGTTGAAATATATGCTTGGCACTATCGTATTTTCTATAACTAATTACAAGTAATAAGTTGTACAAATATCATTAAGAAAGTATTACAGTAACGTGTCTGACTAGGACCCTTCATCTCTAACAGCCCCCCTCAAGTTCATCGGTTTGGTCAAGACGGCGAGCTTGGTGCGCAAACTTAGATAGCGTTGTGTAAGCAGCGGTTTGGTCATGGCATCTGCGAGTTGCTCCTCTGATGGTGTGAAACGAACAATTAAAGTGTTGTTCATGACATGATTACGCACGAAATGATAATCAATCTCAACATGTTTGGTGCGTGTATGCATGATTGGATTGCAGCCAAATATGTAGCATTTATATTATCACACAATAGCAGTGGTGAAGAGGATAAATGAATGGATAGTTCAGACAATACTGATTCTACCCAAGCTATTTCAGCTACAGCATTTGCAAGCCATATGTATTCAGATTCGACACTTGAACGAGAGACAACCCTTTGTTTGGAGGATGACCAAGAGATGAGATTAGGACCAAGAAAAGTGCAATAACCAATTGTACTCTTTCGATCATCCTGGCAAGATGCCCAATCGGCATCCGTATAACAAATGAGATTTAAATCCAATGAGGGATGCAGAGATATACCATGATCAGAAGTTCCCTTCAAATAGTGGAGGATATGTTTCGCAGCTTGCTAATGAACTGAGGTAGGAGAATGCATAAATTGACATACCTTGTTGGCATAAAAACTCAATTTCGGACGTGTGAGGGTGCATTACTGTAAAGCTCCTACTATGCTCTGATATTCTGTGCCATCAGGAAGAGGTGTGCCATATGTAATTGATAAACTGTGACCATAGGACATCGTATTCAACAAAGGTTTTGAGTCACACATGGTTGCTTGTTGGAGTAAGTTGGCTGAGGTGCAAAGAACCACCAAAGAGATTCACTTTAATGCCTAGAAAATATGACAGTGGTCCCAAATCTTTAAGTGCAAATTGATTGTTGAGATGTTGGATGAGAGAATTTAGTAATTTGGAGCAGCTACTTGTGAGCAAAATATTATCAACATACACTAGCATAATAAACATAACATTAGCAGAGATAAATATAAACATTGATGAGTTTGCCTTAGATGTTCAGAAACCCCATTGAATTAAACAATTGCTTAGTTTTTGGAACCATGTTCGAGGAGATTGCTTGAGGCCATAAAGAGCCTTGTTGAGCTTGCACACTAAGTGAGACTTGGATTGATATATAAATCATTGAGGTTGTTTGATAACCCGCTTTTCTGTCATTAGGGAATTGCGGATACCAAAAAGATATTTATAAAAAGTCCTACACAATGTGCTTTATAGTTATGAAAACTAGCAAAGTGGCAAGCGAGGGTATCGTTCCACAGGGAGGTGAGATTCATCGACCGTCTCTAGTTCTAGCTATACAACACGCCAAGCGAACTCGTGTGTTGCGTATACAAAAAGAATATGCGGAAAGTAAATGCTAAACTAACTAACAAACTACATAAATAAATATGTACAGTGATATGATGGAATGGAGAGATGCATAAAATATGGATACGCTAGGGAAATGACTCAACAGTAACAATCATCTTAATTAAGCACTAGACTCACCTAGTCCCTCAAATGTGCAAGTATATCATAGGCTCGTGTCCCCTTAATTGATCTCTAATCTCTCTCGATATCTTAGAGATCACTCCCACACAATTGCATGGATTCATTAAGTGTCGTGGCACACACAAAAGAGCCATATACGCCAGCCTAGTGATACTCTCACTTTCTGATCATATACACAGGTTATTTCGTTGGACATGTAATGCGCAACCGCGTGGGCCATACTACTGCCAATAATTCATCCACAAGGCTAACCAAATACGGGATGGCAACCAAGTGAAAGCATTAAGAATACAAGATACCCATACAACACATATGTTATATGCTCGTGTCTCTTTAATTTATCTCTGCCCTCTCTCGAGTGCATAGAGATTGCATCCATGCATAAGCATGAATCCATTAAGGACTGTGGGACACATACACTAGCTCTACACGCCAGCCTAGTGATCTCTCAACTTTCTGGTCAAATGTAAAGGATACCACGATGAGCATGTTAATGCGAACCACGCGATATATAACACACAACCTAAATATCATTCACAAGGTGGCTAACCTAGTGAAAGCATTAAGCAATGAAATATCCCTATAACTACACGAGCATAAGAGGAATTCGGTTTATCTTTACTCTAGATACGGATTCGGTTTAGTCAACTCCCTAGGATGGCTAAAAATGGAAATAAGTTTACCAAACAACAATATGCAATAAGTTGATTGTTATTCATTAAGACCATTCAATTTAGATTAAGGGTCCATCCTCTTGATTAAGGAATTCTCCAAAATCAATTCATCACCCAATCCGGCCAAGGATAGGCAAATGTGTCTTAAAAAGACCCATTAAGCACAAGGATTTGAACCAAGGCCAATTTAGCAACTAAATGCCTGAACTGAAACCATTTCCACTCTTTGAGGCTAAAATCCCTAATATTCAAAGTACTCAATACATGATATTTTGACCATTCATTAACATACAAACACTCATGGGAAGCTAAATTACACTACACCTACATTAAATTACTCTACTACTAATCCCAATCATGCATACACATCAATTTTGACCCTCCACACACATGGATTTCACAATAAGAGTTTAAATCATGAAATTAGCAAAGAGTAAAACATAACCCACATGAATTTAAACACAAACATACATATATTGCACATGTGAAGGTTTACAATATTCCCCAAATTGGGGTTACACATCAAAGAAACAAGAAATACAAGGAAATGAGTAAAAAGGGGCAAACCTTTGAAGACAAACCCTCCAAAGATGCTCCAAATCCTTCCTAGCTCAAATTTGACTCATAATCCCTTGCAAGCTGCTCTAAGATGGATGGAGGAAGGCATAATGGTGTGGTGGAGGTGTGTGGTGAGCTCCCATGGAGGAAAATCCTCCATGGGAGCTAGTCTCTCTTTTATTTTTGGTGAAGAAGATGGAGGAGGAAGAAGATGAATAGAAGGGAGAGAAGGTTTCGGTTGAGAGGAGAGAAGAAGAGAAAAAGAATGTTTTGTGTATCCAAAATTGAGTGAGTGGCGTGAGAAGAGAAAAGAGAAAATGAAGAATGTGTGGTGTAGGAAAAGTCATTGTGGAAGGTGATTGGTTGGTGGTGGAGAGTGGGTAGGCTAGAAATCATGAAAGATGGGAGAAAATGGGGTGTTTATAGTGTATGGAAGTTAGGGTATGAAATGTGGTGTGAAAGGAAAAAAATGCCTTTCAAAAAGAGGCTGAAAGTGGACATTTTGTCAACTTCCGCGGTACGGTCCGCGGTTGGTCTGCGGTACACCTGACAGCTTCGAGCACCGTTACGCAAACGGCCATAACTTCCTTCAGAAAAGCCGGCATTGAGATCTGTAAAAAGCACTGGAAAGTAGACATCCGGGGCTTTCCGAAATAGGTAGTGGCTGATGTAGTTCGATATGAGAAGGGAAATATGACCCTCCAAAGTTGAGTGTACTGCACGAGCAATTCCAATTTCAGCCTTTCTAACTCCAAAACTCTTCAATTTAGCTCAACACCTTATTTTAAGGGATATAACCTACACAAGGCTCACAAAACACATTATACACAAAAATACGCTCGAAAACGAAAGCAAACGATAGGAAATGGGGACCTCAAAAGGTGTATTTTGCGATGTTATCATTGTTCCATGTAGACCTCTTCAAATAAATCTCTATTTAGGAAGACATTGTGCACTTCCAATTGCCGTAATGGTCATTTTCTTGATAAAGCTAATATGAGAACAATTCAGATTGTAGTGATACCCTTTGGTGACCAACCGAGCTTTGTTCCTTTCCATAGACCCATCTGGCTTTAGTTTGATCTGATATACCCATTTGCACCCTACAATGGTCTTACCGGCTAGTGGAGTCACTAACTCCCATGTGTTATTATTAATTAAAGCAGCATATTCTGATTCCATAGCCTTAATCCATTATGGATTTTTTTTCAGCTTGCTTGAATGTAGTGGGTTCAATGATCTCACTAGGTATATTACTAACAGTGGCACTTAGGAACAATTTTGGCTTGTAAATTCCATCTTTGGCATGAATTTATAGGGTAAGTGTTGGTGGGTGATGGTTGTATATGTATTAACGATCCTAGCAATTTATTGATGGGAGGAATAATTGAAGGAGATGGTGATGAAGGAGATGACATGGAAGCATGAGAAGAGGGAGTTTTGTTCAGTAAGGACAAATATGAAGGAATTGGTGAAATTTGATGTGGAGATATGTTTGAATGAAGATTTTAGAAGGTATAAAATTAAGTGGGTGTGAACTAAGAGAGTTATGTGTATGAGAATGAGTGTCTATAGGTGATGAGGCGATGAACATAGGACCTGAGGAAGAGTCAACATAGAAAGATGTGTGGTGATTTAGAGACAAGGTAAATTTAAAAGGAAATTATTGTTCATTGAACACTACATGACGAGATATATACAACCTACTGGTTTTTGGATTTAGACAAAGGTAGCCCTTATGTTGAGTGCTATACCCTAGAAAAACACACTCTTGAGATCTAAATTCCATTTTGTTTGAGATTTATGGGTGGAGATATGGAAAACATGAACAACCAAATATACAAAAGTGCTCATAAAGAGGTAATTGTTGTAGAGTTTTTCATATGGAGTGGAGTAGTTGAGAACAACAGAATGGAGTCGGTTGATGGTGTAAACTGCTGTTTGCAAAGCACAGGGCCAATAGGGTAACGGGATGGAAGAATAAGCAAGTAAGGTTATTCCAACATCAACTACATGTCGATTCTTACATTTAACTCTACCGTTTTGCTAGTGAGTGTAGGGACAAGATAGACGATGACAAATGCCTTATGAACTCAGGAATGTGGAAACTGTGTAGTACTCACCTCCCTAATCAGACTGTAATGCCTTAATTTTTGAATTAAATTGAGTCTCAACCATTGTTGTGAACTTAATGAAAGTGGGAAGCACTTGATCTTTTGTTATAAGCATGTAAATCCAAGAAAATCGAGAGTAATCATTGATGAATAAAACAAAATATCTATCACCAGTGATTGCATTAATAGGAGATGCACCCCATACATCGGAATGCACTAAATCAAACGGTAGTCGACGACTCTTAGTAAACTAAAAAGAGTTACAAAATTCAAAATCTGACTCTTTAAAGGATTGAAGATAAAAACTTTTAAAACACGAATGACTACTGGAAAGGCAGAATGCCTGAGTCTTCCATGTCTTAGGCTTGAATCCCTTGTATTTATAAAATGAGCTGCTGGACATAAAGCCTGTGAAGATAAGGCTGACACTGGCTGAAGCAGAGTGAGTAGGGGGACACAATATAATCCATGATCAAATTGATATTGGAGTAGAATTTTCCTCGTGGGAAGGTCCTTGACAAAAAAAAGATTTAGGATGAAACTCAACAATGACATTGTTATCAGAACACAATTTATTGAGACTAATCAATCTATTTGAGATGGATGGTGTGTGCAAAATATTATTAAGCTTAAGTGGTTGAGAAGTTGATGGAATAGAGCTAAAACCAATATTGGAAATGAAGATTTTCTTACCATTGCTGACCGTGGAAAAGGAAATGATCAGAGATGGAATTGAGGTCCGGTGTGAAGTGATGGGTTGCCTCTGATTCATTGTACCATGCTTGATCACTAATTGTGTTTGGTGTGGCTTGGAACCCTGTCATAACATTATGCCCTTAAAGAGGAGAAGCAAAACATGGTGTAAAGCTGTCATGAAGAAATGGATTTGTGGTTATCACAATGTTGAAGCTTTGTGGCTGATAATCCAAGTTAGTGCGGTGATAGCACACCATGACAGTATGGCCAACCTTACCACAAATTTGGCACTAAGGCCTGTTGTTCCCGTTTTGCTGACCACCTCTGTAATTCCATTTGGGTTGAATTTGTTTTCCTTATGGTTTTCCAAAAATACTGGGTTGAAATTGGTTATGAGGTCTGAAATTTTGGTTGTGTGGATTTACTTGAAAGTTTGGTGAGTATGGTTTGGATTGTTGATTTTGGGGAGAGAAATTTGAGGAAGAGTTTCCACCAAATGGTTTTTGAAATTTCTTTTGGAGAGATGTGATATTAGCTTGCAGAACATTTGTGGGTTCAGAGGAATTTTGCTTTTTTAGAAGAAATTCATGACTTAATAACAAACTATAAACTTCCTCTAAGTGTAGCTGATCAGCTAGAGCATTAATGGAAGATACAATGAGATTAAAATATGGTCCCAAACCTGATAAAAGCAGCATAATGTGCTTTTTGGGAGGAACATGATCACATATTGCAGCTAGGCTACCAGTGAGTGACTTCATTTTCTTCACATATTTAGTCGCTGTCATTCCTTCCTTAATTTGAGATTTTGAAATTGTTGTGTAAGCTCCATTTCACGAGCATTAGTGGTGATCTGGTAATGTCTGCCAATGGAAGCCCAAATTTCAGCGGTTGAGTTGAATCCGATGATATGCCCAATAACACCCTCATAGATTGATGCGTAAAACCAACTCATGACCAGTCAATTGAGCCTTTGCCATGAAGGGAATGTAGGATTTGCTTGGGTTTGCCCAATATCAAGATAACGTGAATGCGTTGCTTTGTTTGGGTCAATATAATCTTCAAGTCCATTTGCAAAAATCACATTTAGTAACTGATTTTTCCAGAGGAGATAATTGTTTGTATCCAGCTTGATGTTTAGAGGTTGGGCGAGATAGGGAAAAGCTTGAATAAGTTGGTTTTGAGCATGATTTAGTAGAGGTGGATTCTGTAGATTAGGGTTTGGAGGAATTGGTGGATTTTGGATTTGGGTGTTGGAACTCATAAATCCAGAAGAAAAGGTGAAGCCTGGGTTTAATTCAGCCATTTGGATTGAGGGAGCTCTAATATCATTAAGAAAGTATTACAGTAACATGTTTGACTAGGCCCTGTTTGGGAGGGCTTTTGGGAGGCTTGGAAGCTCTTTTAAGATCCAAAAGTAGCTTTTGTGGTTGTTTGGATAAAACATGAGAAGTGCTTCTTGACCTTGGAAGCTCTTTTACAAGAAGCACCAGCATAGGTGCTTCTCTTGGAAGGGCTTCTAGGAAGCCAAATGAACAGTTAAATGATATTTTCATATTGCAAATTTTACCCTTATTGGTATAAATAACAAACAAATAATTACATTTGTATCCTGAATCCAATTCCAATTGAAACCTCTCTCATCTCTCTCGTCCATCTCATCTCTCACACTCAGCAATAAAATTAAACCCAAAAACCAGTCAATAAAATCAAACCCAAAAACCCAACTTCAATCTCTGAAAACGCCATCATCCACATACCATCGCCACCATAAAACCCCACAAATCCAGCTTCCCTCTGCGGCAGGATTGATTAGGAGTTGGGTCTGAATCACAGCGACGAGTTGATTCCGTCTAGTCGAAGCTGATGTGAATCACGGCGACGGCCGGTCGATTTCATCTAAACGCGATGATAGATCGATTCTGAAGGGTTAGGGTTTTGTCTGATGGATAGATTTCGTCTGAGAGAGAGAGAGTGTGTGTGTGTGTGTGTGTGTGTTTGGGTTTTGCTTGTGGTGGTTTGAATTTGGTGATGACTGAGGAGAGGGTTTTCTGGTTGAGCGATTTTGGTTGTGGAAGGGGTTTCTGGGTTCAAATCGGCGGCGAAGATGGGTTTGACGGTGAACTTGGGTTAGGCGGTGCTGGGTTCTGTGACGACTGTTTGGTGGATTTGGTGGTGGTGTTATGCTTTTGGTGGTGGTGGCTCGGTTTAGTTCTAGGTTGTGTGGATTTGGTGTTAAGTTCTAGATTTCTGGAATTGAATTTGGTTGAATCTGGGTTTGTATGAATATGTTGAATCTGTTTTTTTTTAATTAATCTGATTGTTTTTTTTACCAATTTAATTGTTTTATTTAAAAAAAAATTAAAATGGTAATAACAAAATATTATAAAGAAATGAAAACGATGTTAACCCTAATAAATATGATGAAAAACTAAATTCATGGAGATGGTAATATGATTCAAAAGAATGTTATATCATCCCAAGTGAAATAAACTTTTATTTAAAAAAATTGTACATATACTATTTATTCCAATTAAGATAAAAATGTTATATTAAAGTTAGAAATGATTTTAATTAATTCAACCAAACAGGTTCAAAAGCTCTTTTTCAAGGGTAAAAATGTCATATTATAATTAGTAGAGATTTTAAAATTTTACAACCAAACAGTCTTAAAAGCTCTTCCTGATACAAAAACTCATTTGAAATATACTATCCAAATAGAAACTGAAAAGCTCAGTCTTTTACTTCTCTTCTTCTACTGCCAAAAGTCAAAAGTAAAAGTTATCCCAAACGGGCCCTAGGACCCTTCATCTCTAACATTTCTATACCAATTTCACTTTCCCAAATATCATTACGAGGCACGAGTCCTCTCCTAGATCATCTTTTATAGATTTGAAAAATTCACCTGTAAATCAAAATAAGAATAAATCAGGAATCCATATGGTTGAAAAATTTAAGATTCAATCACTTTTCTTCGTAATTTAATCCCATACACCATTAATACAAAGATGTGCACGTATATATTTTGGTTTCATCAAAATGTGTAAATAGGCTATTAATAGTAAGACAAGTAGTTGTTCGAATATTTAGAGAGGGATATTGCTTTTGGAGAGAAACTTATGTTGATGAGGATGAAATGGAGGTTGGTTTTGATAGTAAAGTGTTTTTCTGGACCGACAATTGGGTTCTAAATATTGGTGTGCTTCAAAGTCATGCTTCCATATCTCTCTCAAATATTCAGCTCTTAGAAAAAAGTTAAAATTTATTTGGAGGGAGATGACTGAGGATTGGAATTTTCAGAAATTGGTTTATGTTCTTTGAAAAAGTTTGTTTTATTTGAATTATCAACCTTAGAAATTGAGCCCTCTCGGTAGAGAATTAATCTTTATCGTTGTTTTTTTCACTATTAATTATTTCTGCTGTTATATATATATATATATATCAAATTTTCTCAAATTTATTCATTTTCTAGAATCAATAGTGATTGATTACTGTTCGATTTTAAGAATATCTGAAGTAATAGCTCATCAACCTATATTCATGTGGTAACAAACTTCATTTATATATGTATATAACATCTGGTCATATATATATATATATATATATTTTTTTTTAATATAATATCCGGTCATATTGATAATTGAATAATAACAATAATAATAATAATAATAATAATTAACCGAAACTAATTACACAACCAAAACATGCAAAACCCAAGTAATAAGGAATTAAGGAGTAACAAAATCAATGATTTATATATATAACAATATAACATATTAAAATGTACCATTGAGTAACACATTCAATGATTTACAAAGACTGGCCGGCAAGCAATTGAGGTTCCAAATTAATTTCAACATGTAATTAAGTAACTATATATGGAAGCAGATTGATGAAGAACGCGAAACCAGAATCTTGAACGGTAAGGATCCCAGAAGAGAGCAATCTGGTCTTTTTCCTTCAAGTTCCTCCTCTTGACGAAATCTTTATTCCAATTAAGAGTCAATACATAGGATTTGGAAGAAGGCCACTTCTTGAACTCAAGTTGGTGCACACTGCGAGTGTCGTAGTCCCAAACATAAACTCTCAAACCATCTTTGCTCTGGACTTGTTTGACAGCATCGACACTCATGAATGGAAAAACATGAGTTTCGACACAGCTTGTGGGTATCAAGAGACGACTCAGATCACCCAAGTCGCTCTTTGTAAGTATCTTCTTGATCTTCCACGGATCGCAGTAGAGTTCAAGCTCTGTCGAAACACTACGATTACTAGCAATAGCCAAAGAAGAAGAAGAAAAAGAAGAATAAGCCATTGCATTTACTGCCAATGCTGAGACAAAATCTCTAGTGACCAATCTTGATCTTGATCGACGTCCTTGACTTTCAAGAACCAGTCTTTCTGATCATCTATTCTGGGTTTCTTGATCTTCTCGGCCTTGGGTTCATAGTCAAGCCAAACAGAGAGCTCTGTTGATACTACGACGTCGTCGTCGTCTTTCTTTCGCTTCAATAAGGGCTTGATCAAGCTAGGTTCTTGCTTGACCTGATGTTTTGTTGCCCTAGACAACAAGCCATGACGAAGCAGAGAAAACGCCATTGATTTGTTGATAAACAGAGACAGAATATGAGAACAAGAGCTTCAAGAAATATCAAATATCTAGAGAGAGAATTAAAGAGAAATAATAAATTTTGGTGGTGGGTTTCAGAGGAACAGGGAACTGGGAGTCTGGGAGGTATATATAGAGAGAAAATTTGTGAAGATAAAATCTGTTTGGGTTTAGGAAATTATAAACTTGTTCGAATTAGGAAATTCATGCAAGTGATTGATTAGTTTCCTAAACTTGATTATCAAGCTACGATTTTAGAAACCCGTTGGAAACATGCCACATCAACATTTTAATCCCACCAAGAATAGGATTTGTACTTGCAGAACGTTTTTAAATATATGTTTTTTTAAGTAAGTGAAATTAACATATTCCTTAATTATGTAATTTTAGAAACTTTGAAGTAATATCGATTTTATCCGTTGAACGGTGGAACGGGAGGATTATGTATTTTTTGTTGTTGAAATATTACAATAATCTAAGATTTGAAGAAAGAGGACAGACTCGAATCTACAATCTCATGGTATAGCTGTAAGAAACAAACCTCACATTGTTATAAGACTATTATGTACTAACGACTAGTAAATAGTAATTGTAATTTGTAACAATTTATTAAATTTCAACTATATTTTTTTAATTATCAAACGTTGAAATTATTCATTCGACTTAAAAATTATTACGATTTGGTATTTTGGAACAAGGGTATAGGAATGGCAATATATATTAAGTAACCTATATATTCTAGTCCCGTCCCCATCCCCAATTACATTTAGGGAAGATTTTCCCTGAAATGAGGGTTTGGAGTTTTGTGGGGGAAAAAATGCCATCTCTACGCCTGTTTTATTTCCACCCAGATTTTTCTATACCAATTTCACTTTCCCAAATATCATTACGACTTATGAGGCACAATCCCTCATTCCCATTTCTAGGAAAAAAAATTAATGCATCAGGTGCACTACTGAGTGGTACGTGCACCCAACTATTGAAAATGAGACATATGATAGGAAAAACTTATGTCTTATCCTCAAATCTCAATGGTTGGGTGCACCGCTTAGCAGTACATACGGTGTATTGAAGATTTTTTCATCTCCTAATTGACATCTATAGACTTGAAAAATTCACCGTAAATCAAAATAAGAATAAATCTAGGAATCCATATGGTTGAAAAATTTAAGATTCAATCACTTTTCTTCATAATTTATTCCCATACCATTAATTCAAAGATGTGAGAACTTATATATTTTGGTTTCACCAAATTTGGAAGTAACATTTGATAGTAAGAGTGCTCATTCAGCTCGGCCATGTACCTATTCGAGTCGCTACCACTACATGTGATATATATATATAAAATGGTATCAGAGTCGATTATGGAGCACGTCAGCAAATCTTGTGTTAGACGACTATCTCACATATTCGAGCAATGAAATCATGAAATTTATAATCTATATTAATGTGTTACTATTATGTATGGACATAATATTATCACATCGAATATTAATAATCAGGTGACGGGTTAGTGTCAATAATGTTAAACAACATTGATGTTGGTTCGGAAGCGAGGTGGAATGTTACAATTTATTTAAAAAAAAAATCAAATTCAAGTGGTATTTTTTTAAAATTTAAATAAGTTGATAAACTTTTTTTTAAAAAAAACTGACACCATTGTTGGTCATGGTTGATGGGTCATATTTTTTGAAGTTTTTTTTTAATCGGTAAGATTCGGACTTTAACTTGAAAGTCATTTTTCAAAACGTCAAACTCATCTATCTACTAACTGAATTACATTCCTAGGAGCTACTATCAATTAGCTAGTAATCTCTAAATGGAGGCTTGATATCAATAAAACATATGCTTTAATTTTCCAATTATTATATGTTAGTTTATTATGATTTATGACATTATGGAGCTTTGTGCTTTTGGTCTCCTCGAACCAAACAAATTGTATTTTTGGTTTCATCAATTGACATTATAGAGTTAGATACAAATTGATGAGATGGTTCGAGTGTTTCCTGCGGAAGGAAACCCCCCACAAAAGTTGAGATGTGTAGTAGTTGAGAGTTCAATTTATAATACCCTTTCATAAATCATAACTACCAAATTTGTAGTTAAAAAAAAAAAATAGATACCTGAAAACACAATTGGGAACATTATTCATTATTAAAAGTCTAAAATCATATTGAGATTTTAAATAAAAATATTGATTGAATTTTTAAATAAAAAAGTATAAATTTTTGATTGAATTGACAAAAATTAGCATAAATAAAAATATTGATTGAATTTTTAAATAAAAAAGTATAAATTTTTGATTGAATTGACAAAAATTAGCATAATTGTAAAAAAAAAAAAATTACTATCTAGACCAAATATTTTTTTGAAAGCTTGGTATGATTCGAATTGCTGAGTTTTAAATCATTTACTCAAGCTACAAACTCCAAGCTCGTCCATTTATCGGCCGAGCTACGCCCCGATTTAATTAGTATTATTGCAAACAAAAGCAAAAGAATAAATAAATAACAAAAGGAAGGAAATAATAAGACAAAAGACCAAACATCAGCAGCTTGTTCTAAAACATTTCCCACTTTATCTTCTACACTTAAACCCACACAAAACCCCCCAACAATGCTCTCTATCTTCAACAATGGCTTTCTCTGCTAAAACCTCACAAACCTCTCTTCACCAAACCTACCCAAATCTTCAAAACTCTAAAACCCTCCAACCCAAATCCTTGTTTTTCTCTCTTAAACCTCTAACTCGTAGTTTCCACTCCAAAAATGCCGGAATTGTTCATGTACTTAACACCCATAACACCAATTCTCTCAACTCTGAATCTCGAAATTCGTATTTAAATGACCTTTGTCTTAGTGGGTCTCTTGAACAAGCTTTGAGTTATCTCGACTCAATGCAAGAACTTGATATTTGTGTTGATGAAGGTGCTTTTGTTGCTTTGGTTAAGTTGTGTGAGCGGAAGAGAGCTCACGATGATGGGTCGCGTTTGCATTCCGTTGCGTCGAGAAAGATGACCCCTTTTAGTGTTAGACTCGGTAACGCGTTCTTGAGTATGTTTGTGAGGTTTGGCGATATGGGTCGTGCCTGGTATGTGTTTGGGAAAATGTGTGAGAGAGACTTGTTCTCTTGGAATGTGTTGATTGGTGGTTATGCAAAGGCGGGGTTTTTCGACGAAGCGTTGTGTTTGTATGAGAAGTTGTTGTGGGTTGGTGGTGTGAAACCTGATGTGTATACGTTTCCATGTGTTTTGAGGACGTGTGGAGGCGTACCGGATTTGAAAAGAGGGAAGGAGGTTCACGTTCAGGTGATTAGGTTTGGGTTTGAGGCTGATGTTGATGTTGTTAATGCTTTGATAACTATGTATGTAAAGTGTGGTGATTTGAGGGGTGCAAGGTTGGTGTTTGATGGAATGCGTAGGAGAGATAGGATCTCTTGGAATGCAATGATTTCAGGGTATTTTGAGAATGAAGAGTGTATGGGAGGGTTGAGGTTGTTTATCACTATGAGAGAAGTATTGATGGACCCAGATTTCATGACTTTGAGTAGCGTGATCTCTGCTTGTGAGCTTCTTGGTGACGAGACACTAGGAATGGAGGTACATGGATATGTAACGAAAATGGGGTTTTTAAATGATGTTTCAGTATGCAATTCCTTGATGAAAATGTATTCAAGCTTTGGGAACTGGGAGGAAGCAGAAAACATTTTTAGGAGAATGGAGTCTAAAGATGTGGTGTCATGGACAACAATGATTTCGGTTTTTGAGAATAATTTTCTCCCTGAAAAAGCTATAGGAACTTACAAAATGATGGAGGCAGATAGTATCAGGCCTGATGAGATCACTATAGCTAGTGTTCTATCTGCCTGTGCTTGTTTAGGTGAATTGGAGTTGGGAATTAAGCTCCATGAGCTCACTAAAAGAACAGGATTCATATCGTATTTAATTGTTGCGAATACGCTCGTTGATATGTATTCTAAATGCAAAAGCATTGATAAGGCTTTAGAAGTGTTCCACCAGATTCCTGTCAAGAATGTGATATCTTGGACTGCTATCATCGTTGGGCTTCGGCTTAACAATCGGTGCTTTGAAGCCTTGTTTTTCTTTCGGAAAATGAAGCTGAATTTAAAACCAAACTCGGTTACGTTAGTTTCTGTCTTATCTGCATGTTCTAGAATAGGAGCTTTAATGTGTGGTAAAGAGATTCATGCCCATGCGTTAAGGACTGGGGTTGGGTTTGATGGGTTTCTACCAAATGCACTTCTGGACATGTATGTAAGGTGTGGAAGGATTGAACCTGCTTGGAATCAATTTTACTCAAACAAAAGAGATGTTTCAGCTTGGAATATTTTGCTGACGGGGTATGCTGAGCGGGGACAAGGGGGACAAGCTGTAGAGTTCTTCAATAGAATGGTAGATTCTAAGGTAAAGCCAGATGAGGTTACATTTATTGCATTGTTATGTGCTTGTAGTAGATCTGGAATGGTGACTGAAGGTTTGGAGTATTTTAGCAGCATGCAACAGAAGTACATTGATCACCCCAAATCTAAAACATTATGCATGTATAGTTGACTTACTTGGCCGTGCAGGGAAATTGGAGGAAGCGTATGAGTTTATACAGAAAATTCCGATGAAGCCAGATGCGGCTATATGGGGTGCCTTATTAAATGCATGCAGGATCCATCAATCGGTTGAGCTTGGAGAACTTGCGGCTGAGCATATTTTTGAAACTGATACAAGACATGTTGGGTATTATGTTCTCTTGTGTAATCTCTATGTTGGCAGTGGGAAATGGGATGAAGTTGCGAAGGTAAGAAAGATGATGAGAGAGCAAGGGCTAACTGTTGATCCTGGGTGCAGTTGGGTGGAAATAAAGGGAGAAGTTCACGCTTTCCTTAGTGGTGATAATTTCCACCCTCGAATAAAGGAAATAAATGCAGTTTTGGAGGGATTTTATGAGAAAATGAAAGCAGCTGGTTTTAGTGATTTGGAATTTGGTTCTGTGGATGAAGTTGAAGCTTCAAAAGCTGAAATATTCTGCGGGCACAGTGAGAGACTGGCAATTGCATATAGCCTCATAAATTCTGCACCAGGGATGCCTGTTTGGGTTACGAAGAATCTCTATACATGCAAAAGCTGTCACAATACTATCAAATTCATCTCCAAGATTGTGCGCAGAGACATTTTTGTTAGGGATACTGAACAGTTCCACCATTTTAAGGAAGGCATCTGCTCTTGTAATGATGAGGGGTATTTGGGAAGAGTAGATAGGTTGAACCGCTGAAAGAGTGTTAATATTGGATAACACGTAAGCAAATTCAGGAATGACGGCCTCAAGGTTGTGGCACAGCTTGTATACATGGGCTATAGTTGGCCCCTTGAACCAAAATGTGTACATGCAAAGCAAGGAACAGACATTTGCACGGCAACACTCAAAACATGTTTGACAAATGGATATTCTATTGTCTGCAGGGATGATGTTCAGCAGACTTGAAGAGGGTAGAAGCTGGTTTTCTGTTCTCTTTGTTGCCTACCCTTTTATCAAGGAAATTGACACTTACGTTTTTGGTGCCATTGCAATTGAAATGGAGTTGCTGTAGTATTGCTATCAAGAAAGGATCATGGATACTCAAAATTTGAACGATAATTGTACTTGTAGGTAAAGTTCTATTCTTTTGATGTATGTATATTTCCTGTGAAATTAGATGCACAATTTTACCAGAAGGTTGAAAATAATGTTTGGAATAAAAAAAAAAGTATAGATTCTATATCATTTTAAGAAATTCATCTTGTTCATGCAGTCTTCGTCATGTTCTTATAAATGAGTTTAAAGTTCTGATGATTATAGCGGAAACAATTATATGTTGTAGCTCCCCATTCCTACTTTAAGTGATACTGTATATGATTTAGAATCTACGCACCCTGATTACTGCTTTATTCTTCAACTTCAGAAACAATTATATGTTGTAGCTCCTCATTCCTACTTTAAGTGGTACATGATTTAGAATCTAAGCAGCTTGAATTTGATCAATTCAGCTACAGATCCAACTCATTACGGACTCATTAATGCTTTATTCTTTCTAGTGGATTCATTCTGAGTTTTCGAGGATACAGTAACTGATAATCAAACATCTAGCCTCATCTTGTTGTATTCTTACTAGTGGCAAGGACATAATTGATCTTGTATTCTGGTTCCATCTTTGTTTATTCTTAGCTCAACTTTCTTAAGATTTATGCCAAACTTCTTTCAGTTACACATTCTTAGAACCGAAATTACGTACATATTCAATTCTGGGGTAATAAAAATATAGCCAAATTTTCATTCTTTAAAACACGTTATTTGAAGATAAACACATCTATAGCAAACTTGACTGAGAAATGAAAGAAACGAAGAACATGAAACTATCATAAAGAGCATAGCAGAGAAACTGAATTGGATATATCTATAAAACAACAAGTTGTTATTATTTCTGGCAAACCAAATCTTATACACACACCGAGATACTGGATACTAAAATTCACTCAATTATTAAGCTTAGGGGAGCTATATTGCTAGCACTCACTGAAAACAACTAATGAAATTAATGACATTTAGATACAACATGAATAATGAATAAATAGACATAGTAAACTTAAAGTAAGTCTCATATCTTCACTGCTTTCTTGATTGTCTTGATGGATGACTTGATGAAGTTGTTCCCTGCAGCATGATCCTCATCACCATCATCATCACCAATAACCATAGGCTTCTTCCGTATGCAATCCACTCCCTTTTTCAAGATCAAAGACGGAGAAGATGGTATTCTCCTAAAGGCCCTGAAACTCTCAGACCTCGCTATGTTTTTTTCCTTCACATTCTTCTGTGTTGTTTCCTTCAGTTCAACGCTCTTTCTGCTGCTCTCAATTCGTTCAACGACACTACTAACTTCGGGCTCTATCTCATTGCTTTCTTCTTCCTTCTTCCCAAGGTCCTTCTCTAAGACAATCTGCTGCTTCTCTTCAGGAACTTGTGTTATATTCTCTCTGTTCTTTTGTGGATATTTTTGATCCAGTTTTTTGATTATGTCATCGCTTGTGCAAATTTTGTTTCCATTCATATCTTCAGGATCCATCTCTTCTTGAGTGTTCTCTAACAGCATTTGCAACCACCTGTCGACATGCCCTTTACCACGCTGCTTTCTGCTCTCTTCATCTTCCTCCATTTCTGGTTCTCTAAGCACTGATAATTGATATTGATGTTGTTTTCCTTCCCGTATTTCTAGTCTCTTGAGCTGATCCTCAATCGAGTATTGATCCTCAAGCGGAACAATGGCTTTATTATGATCCTCTAGTTGTTCTCTAGCAAAACCTATTGCAGGATTTGGCATTTCCTCATCAACTTCTCCGTGTTTCCGCTCCTCATTTGTTTCAGTTTCTGATGCCTTCTGTTCCTCCTCTAGAAACATTCTTAGTTCTTTGTGTAACGGTGTTCTAGGAGGCCTGATTCCTGGAAGATAAATAATGGTTCTACTGTCCCTCTCTTCAAATAAGGTATCGTCCATTCTCGTTCTCTTCCTTGTTTGTTCCCACTCGGGCCTTATCTGGTTCTCAATATCTTCGCGATGTTTGAATTTCTTGTGGAGTTCTTTCTCTGCGGCATCACAAATAGCTTTCTGCGCCTCAAGTCTTGCCATTAGTGCATTTGCTGCTGCCTGGTTCAGTCTCACTTGTTCCTTATAGATGACACTCCTATAAAACAAAACATACATATTATTCAAATTTCGAATACAAAACAAACCAGGCACACTGCAACCTTCTGCATTAAGAAGTATGTCAAACTTACTGGTGCATAGCATCTCGAATCATCTTCTCCAGCATAGTCCTATACGATGATTGTGATTCTGCTAGCCGCCTGCACTTTTCTGCCCTTCTCCTACGCTTTATTAGAGCCAACTCCAAGTCTTGAATAACAAGCTTTTCTTCATCATTCTTTCTCCTCATATCATTTGCTTCATCATCCAAATTTTGAATTTCCAATTGCATCTTCTGAGCTTCTTCTCTTTGTTTTAAGGAATCCCTCGCTGCAACAATGGCTTGATATGGGTTTGTAACAAAATCCGGGTTTTCATTTTCTTTCATGACACTGTGTTTCATTTTTCTTGCTCCTAAAATAACCAAAAACAAAAAAGATTTTATCATACGAATCCAAAATCACCATGCAAGTACAAGAAACAAACATCTAACATGTTGATCATGAGGAAGAACTTACCAATTGCAGGAGAGTTTTGCCTCATCTGTCTGTTATAGTCCAACGATTTCAAGGCTAACGAAGAGTCATGATCCCTTCGAGATACAACAACAGCAGCTGGAGCAAATCCTAGTTTCTTTTTCGATTCTATGAAATGTTGCGGAAAGCAGTGAGACTCTACAGTCTGAGAGGCATTTATTTCTTCATTTTCACCTTCCAAGAACAAGAATGAAAACGCCCTGTGCCTGCCAAATTATTGCAAACAAAACATGTCATCCACATTCAGGTTTTTAAAAACAAAACTGAATCAAAATGTCGAAAACGAATTGAACCCACCTGAAATCTGAATTGGAAGAAGCAAACATTGACAAGAACTGGTTTACTGATATACCCAGTTGAAAATCCCACCATGGAACAAGGAACTCAGGCTTGTTATGCTTCCTTTTGCACACTTGCCATTGTAGAATCCTTAGATTGCTAGGAACAGTCAATCCTCCCCCTTAAAAGTTTAAAAACAGTGCCACAACTTATTAAAAAAAGGCAAAACATAGAAAACATGAGAGAAATTTAAGGCTATTAAGTAGTAGTAGTAGTACTTGAGCAAGGAAACCAGTGATCAATGTCCCAAGCAAGTGGAGAAGCTGAGTCAGCATGATAGTACAAAACATTGCCGTACGTGTCTACTCGAATCACCGCAGGATCAAATCCAGCATTCCTACAATCCAAGACAGAAAACAAAATCAAATAGAATTCAAATGATTCTCCATTTTCATTTTTTATTTTTCTGGGTTCGTTTTACTTACCCAAGATGGTTTAGTTGTTTCCACAACAGACTGAGAAAGATTTTGGGCTTGGTTGTTGGTTTTGCTTTTGGATCAATAACTGGGAACATCTGCTCTAATTCTTTAGCTCTCAAACTCTGCAAAAAACAGAAAAATCATAACTTGAAATCTTCTTCAAAGAACATAGTCTAACATCACAAGTTACTTCATGATAAAAAAAAAGCTCAACTTTCAATAAAAACACTAAAACATCACTAACAACCGAACCCAGACCCCAGAACCCAGATTCACATTCCCAATTCAATTTTCCTCCATTTTCTATCCAACCAAACAAAAAACCAACTAAAACCATTTCCTTACCTCAGCTTCCTGCAAACTGTAAGGATTGAAACAAAAAGGAGGGCCATGACTGTATAAGCCGACACCTCGATCTCTGCATATCTTTGCATAGGCTTTTGGGAACCCTAGACCCTCATCGACCATGAAATCATCTTCGCTATACATGTACTCAGCTGCCATTGAACTTTTAATTTTCTCTTCTTCTTGGTTGTATAGATAGATAGAGATATGGTTATAGAAACAGAGAGTGCTCTGTTTTTTGTTTTAGTTGAGAAGCAGAGGAGCTAACGGTCGGATTTTGGTTTTAAACGTCTGTTAATATTTTATTTGCTTAAAAAAAAATTCGGTGCCACGTAGGCAAATGATGGGTGTAACGGCTAGATGGGCCGGTCCCCTGTGAAATAATAAATATTTGATGTTCAAAGACAAAGTCTTGCTAGACCGGCTCCACCAGATTGGCATATTTTTAATGACCAAAATACCCTTAGTTTTATAGATTTGGATTTTCTCCTATGTTTCTATAGGCATTATCAACTTTTATGTCTTCTTATTTTGGAGGACCGTTATACTTCAAAGAGAATTCAACTTTTGAATAGGCCACACTATCATTTTTTCACCATATATTGAAATTTTGGCCTTATTTTTTATTAATTGTTTTTTAAAAAAAAGTAGGAACAAAACTCATGTACATGTAATTGTAAGAATTTCATATTCCCGCATTTTGAATTTAATCGTTAAGAGTTTTTGTCATTTATTATTTTGTGTGTTTATATTACCATATGTTTCGTATAGAATAACCTAGGTCAAGCTTTTAAAAAAATTACGATGGTTCATACTCTAAGAATTTTCTATACTCAATTGTTCACAAACTTTGTACTTATTATTATTAATTTTTGCTTTATATATATTGTAGGACTCAAATCTGAAACTTTGCGAGATTGAATGGACATCCTTTATTACCAAACCACGTTAGACAGTAATTATATACCTATGGCTTTAATTTTGAATAATTTTACATCATTCATAATTTGACCCATTATTTTTATTTATGGCATTGAGAAAAGGAAGATTGACTAATTTGTATAAAAGATTAGATGGTGATATAATAAACTATTTTGTGGTGGGGCATGTATCATTATCAATCAAATTAAGTGAAACCTCCAAAAGGGTGAGGTCAAATTTGTTTGTATTTGGGGTATATTAGAGGAACTTTTTGTTTACAAATATAAAGTAGCAATGATTAATTCACCGTTATAGTTTGAACTAAAATAAGCCCACACATAAAAGCAAGTGTAAAGTCTCTTTAAAGAAAGCACTAAGTACAACTTCATTCAAAAAGAATTGTTCCCCATGGCCCATGGGCCCATACTTAAAAGTGTTGGTTTTGGGCTCGGTTGGATCGGAGGAACAAGTGTTTCCCAGTTCCCTCTTATACTCTCTAAACTTGTATAATCTGCTGAAGAGATTTGAATCATTCAAAGAATTTCATTTTGTTTAAAAATCTTGCAATTATAACAACTTTAAATCGTTAACATTTTTATAATGTATATATATATATATATATGGCCGGCCATGATATTTTCGAGACCCAAGATGAACTATAGAAAATGAGGGCATCGATATTCTATGTATGTTTATTTGATTATTATTATTTTTTCTCTAGTAAATACTAGTAAAAATCAATATGATAACTAAAACTCAAGACTATAATATAACCAAATAGTAAATAAAAAGTTACCAAAATAAAAATTTTATAATTGCATCAAAGAACATATCATTTAAGCATTACTTGGCCCATATTTTTAGCAGTAAAAATACTAATTAACCTTACACAAAAAAATGGGTTTTCAAAAAAGAAAAAAGAAGAAGAATTGTATTTGATTTAATTACCTTCAAAACAATGATTTCTGAATTTTTGTATCAAGAGAGTTTTGACTTTTTTTTTATAGATATAAAAGAGTATTATTTGTTACAAACATAAGTATTACTAGGATTCAACCCATCGCCAGTCTTGATCCAATATTGTTATTGTAACAATGATAAATGAGTTTCCTTTGATGGGTCTTTAAAAAAAATTATATGTATATGAGGGCCATTTTTAAAGTCATTTATAGGTTGGGTTTTCATTGGTGGGCTTTAAAAAAAAATTATGTGTATGACTTGCTATTTTTAAAGTCATTTATGAGTTTGTTTTGTTTAAAATCTTATATGGACTATATTTTAAAATCAATTTTTTTAACTATAATTTGGGGAACCTTTGCAATCTGGGCCCTTTGTTGTTGTCTTATTGGGCTTCCCCTAGGGCCGAGGTAGAGTCTGTATATATATACCGAGTAATACTAGTTTTTTTTTAAAAAACAATTTTTAAATGATGTGATATGTGAGTTGTCAACATCATATGCTTCACCATATAATCTCAAGATTTATAAAATGTTGACAACTCATATACTACATCATTTAAGAATAAATTTGGAAAACCTAACATTACTCGTATATTTGTAAACGATTAAATTATACAAGTGTGCAATGGCCTCTTTCTTATGTAGTGGGAGTAGATATCCATAATCTCTTCCTATAAAATAGAAGAAAAAATGTTATAAAATAAGATCAATTATCACATATAAAAACAGTGTATTTAAAAAAAAAACTCAAATCTCAACCTAGCTACAACAATAAGATCAATTAAACATGAGGGCATTATTGTTTCATAAGCTACAACAATCACAACTGTTAAGTTAGATCGGTTTATTAATTACTTGATTTCAAATAGGAGTAAAACTTATATGGGATGGTCTCGTGTTCAGACCGTCCAATAAAAATATGAAATCAATATATATTTTTTTTGAAGTGCCCACATTCCTACTTGATGGATGTATAGTGGATATTTATGTGATCCACCCATAATTCATAAAAAGTATCGAAACTAATATCTACATCTCTATCACACTTTAAAAGAAACTCGACTCATATGCAAATGAATACTGAAATATTTCTAAACTTTATGAATATCACATCGGTCTTTTAATTATTTACCAATTTCGCCCAAACAATATCAGTAGTCATGCCATTTTAAACTTTACATATCAAATGATTACAAGGCTTTGAAACAGTGAAAGTATATTCTCACAACTCACAAACTTACCAAAAGCATCATTTTGTTCGCTGATTGTCCACCAAAACCACTAAAAAAAATATGACACTTGGTGATTTTTATTTAAATATTTTAAAAAATGAGTGAAAGAAATTAGAAAAACAATATATATATTTATATATATATATATATATATATATATATATATAAAAATATTACAATAATTCAGGTATTTTGAGAATTACTCAACCCATAACATCTTGATATGGTTGTGAGAAGTATATCACTGAACCAATTTCATTTTATCGTATAAATATTATATAATTATATATATATATATATATATATATATTTGAAAGAGTAATGATATACAACTCAGATAATTAACCTAAATGATATATAGTAAGTGAGATGTCATCACCACACACAACATGAAATGATGTTATTAATGAAAAAACCACTTACCATACCATTTGGATTGAAATTTGGACCAAATTTCAAGAATTTCTAACATCAACATATTTAAAATATTATAATAATTCAAGATTTAGGAAAACCAAATGGAAATTAACTCAAACTCACGACCTCTTAATATAGGTGTGAGGAGCATACCATACGGCCAACCTCACGATTTATGTTAACACGAGTGAAGAAGAAATGGGAAACTAGTAATCCAGCTCCACCAATCCACCAAGAGCCAATTTTTTATCCAATTAACTTTCTAACATTGAACAAAACGTGTAGGACTCTACTGCTTATTGAATACTGATTTTTTCAAAGGTTGCTTGTCGATTTGTAGGACATGGAATCCGTATGTAGATTTAAGAGTTTGTATATAAAATTTATGAGATTAAAATACCAATTCCTGTATATAAAATTCAACGTCAATATATATATATATATAAAATTTTACGTTAAATTTATTGAAATAAGATTAAAACCTATAAAATATGTAAGGAAATTGTAGCAAAATCCTGGAGTTTTTTGTAATCACAAATATTAAGCAAAAATGTTATTATAAAATTATTTAAAGGGTCTTTAATACTAATTTTCTTATTTGTTTTCATGTAAAAGATATAGAAAGTATTTATTACAAAATTAAAAAAGTATTTACACAATTTTTTAAATTTTAAATTTGTATTTATTTTATAATAAAATTTTAAAGCTTGATCCAAAAAATTTCTTAGAATATATATATAAAAAATATTCTCAAACCAGATAATTTCCTTCTTCGTTTTTGTTTTTGTTTTTATTTTTTTATAGGGTAAATACATCGAGATACCCTAAATTTTGATATAAACCAATATTAAATAATTTTAAAAATGAAGACAATTTAAAAACTTATTTTTTTATTTAATTTAAAAATAGTAAAAAAAAATATTAAATTCAAAATAAAGATAATTTAAACTTTTAAGACATTTTTTTTGATTAACTTGAAAAAAAAGAATTTTTTTTTTGTTTTGAAATATTACTTAAATTTGGATATTGTTAGGGAGGAAGAAGACTTAAACCCAATATCACATGACTTAGGTGTGAGGGTTTTATCATTTGACCGACCTTTATCTCGTAAAAACAAAAAAGATTTAAAAGTTTTGTTTAGACTTTATGCTTTAGAGTACAAAAGATAACTTACGATATAAAATGAATAAATGTATATTTACTCTCAAACAGTATATGTATACAAAACTTTAGGGATGTTAGTGTATTTACCCATTTTTTTAGGTACCTCCTTGGGGATTTCACTTTCGATATTGTTTGTTTTTGAACATCGTAGCTTGTCATGTCATAGACTATAGACACTTGGCCAGGTGGTCATTGTCTGATCAGAATTGAGAAATCACACTCCAAAACAACGCTATAAGCTATGGAAGAACAACACACACCCCCCACTCCGACCACCACTCCCCTCCTCCGCAGCCGCCGCGGCGTAAAAAACAACCTAACATCCGAAATCTCCGGAGCAGTAGGTGATCTGGGCACGTTCATTCCAATAGTTTTAACACTGACTTTAGTGTGCAACTTAGACCTCTCAACAACTCTGATTTTCACATCGCTCTACAACATCGCCACAGGCATCCTCTTCGGCCTACCCATGCCCGTCCAACCCATGAAATCCATCGCCGCCGTCGCTGTCTCCGAATCTCCCCACCTCACTCAATCCCAAATTGCCACCGCTGGCCTCTCCACCGCCGCCGCCCTCCTCTTCCTCGGCTCCACCGGTCTCATGTCCTTCTTCTACCGCTTCATTCCACTCCCTGTCGTCCGCGGTGTCCAGCTCTCTCAGGGACTCTCTTTTGCGTTCTCCGCCATCAAATACATCCGCTACAATCAAGACTTTGTCACCACCACCAAGTCCTCCGCCACCATTCCTCGTCCTTGGTTGGGTCTAGATGGGCTACTTCTCGCCATCTCTGCTGTTCTTTTCCTGGTTTTGGCTACTGGTTCCGGTGATTATAACGTTGATAATGATCCAGATGGTGAATCCGATAACGTCCCATTGAATCGTTCAAGACTCGGACTGCATAAAAGATTGAGAATTTTATCAGCAATTCCTGCAGCCTTGATAGTTTTTTTACTTGGGTTGTTTTTGTGTTTTCTTCGTGATCCTACAATATTCAACGATCTAAAATTCGGTCCATCAAAGTTTAAAGTACTAAAGTTTACATGGGAAGATTGGAAAATTGGATTTCTAAGAGCAGCAATTCCTCAGATACCCTTATCAGTATTGAATTCAGTGATTGCTGTGTGCAAGTTATCTGGTGATTTGTTTCCGGATCGCGAAGAATTATCAGTCACAAGGGTGTCTATTAGTGTTGGGGTGATGAATTTTGTTGGTTGCTGGTTTGGAGCCATGCCGGTGTGCCACGGTGCAGGTGGGCTAGCTGGGCAGTACAGGTTTGGCGCGAGAAGCGGCATGGCTGTGGTGTTTTTGGGGGCTGGGAAGATGGTTATTGGATTGGTTTTTGGCAACTCATTTGTGAGGATTTTGAGTGAGTTTCCAATTGGGATTCTTGGGGTGCTTTTGTTGTTTGCTGGGATTGAATTGGCTATGGCTTCAAGAGATATGAATACAAAGGAAGAGTCATTTGTGATGTTGGTTTGTGCTGCTGTTTCTTTGACTGGTTCTAGTGCTGCTCTGGGATTTGGTTGTGGGATTCTGCTGTTTTTGCTTCTCAAATTGAGAAAAATGGAGTGTTGTGGTTCTGCTTCTGGATTTGGGTTGTCCAAATGGATGTGTAGGTCTTCAGCTGATGACAGTGATGCTTTAATTCCTTAGTCTGGCTTCAATGATTGTAGAAATGTTAGTGTTGTAAACAAATTGTAACTAGCAAAAATTCATTTTGAGCATCGAAATTCACAACTCACTATATTGCATATTGGTAACTAGAAAATATATTGATAGCTATAACTGGAGAAAAACATATTCATGAATACAAATTAAGAGCAGAATTAGAACTTCATATGGACATGCCAAATTGGAGGCTCCATTGCTTGTCACCCTCCTCTGTTCTCCCTATCTCTGTTCCTTCATTACAGTGATGACATTAAGGCCATACAAAATAAAATTTGAGTTTCTTATCGTTTTTGGGAATTAAACATCATAATTGATACAGCAAAGATCACAGCAAACAGCACTGTGAATCCAACATTAATAGCTGCAACTACTCCAAGAAAGTCATGCTCGAAACCAAAATAATCTCTCAAAAACGCATCCACTGTCTCTCCTGTATCAAGTTTGTCCTTTATATCCCCAAACTGTGATGCAACCATTCCATACAAGGTCCAAGATACAGGACATGCCCAGTAGTACCCTCTCCACCATATTGGCATCCTCTGTTGGACAAATTTGAACATGAAACAATAGGATACGTCGTTATATATGCTAAACAAATCTTAGCACACAAAAATCAAATATGAGTAGTCAATACTTATGGTTCTTGGGATAACAAACCTGGAAAAGAGGTTGAATACTCCATAAAAAGCAGTGGAAACAATTTGAGCAATGTGATGGTTTGAGGTCATAGCCACTGCATCATACCATAGTAGGTGAAGTACAATAATGTAAGAACATGAAGAATAGATACCAAAAGAACTTAATGGCAGTCCATTCGAATCCGATCATTGCATAGACTATAATACCATATACCACAACTTGAGCAAATATATATGGAATCTCAATCATAACCTGCAATTAAGGACGAAAAATTCCATGAAGAAACACATAATTTTATAACTTTTCCAACTTTTGCTTGGATGTTTAGTAACCAGACCTCTCGGTATCAGTAAAATGGGTTTAATACATACCAAGTTACTATTCAACCCAAAATCAAGTTCAGACATTAATATTAAGCAACATGAAACGCTAATTACCTGAGCAATAGCATATGAGAGGGCTGAATGCATTCCAGCAGCCCTTTCTCTGTAGAAGACTGTCCTTTCAACAGCCACTATGGGCTGCACAGATTCAGCATTTTGGGTACCAAGGAAGCAAACCGCACCATACATGGATCCAATTGGATTGAACAGATCCTGTTGCTTTTTTCTATTAAGATTGCAACTTCAGATTAAAATACAGACATCTGACTTGAATGATTATGTAATGCTTCTATTTTAAAGAAGTAAATTACTATTTTGAAGAAGTAAATTACTATTTTGACGAAGAAAATTACATTTTTGAGCCAAGGTTCCAGAACATCGTCCCAAAAACCAAAGCTATAAATGTTGTAAACAAAAATCGGACAGCGGTATATGGAGGATTAGCCAATATGACTAATGTTGTTTCCATAAGCAAGCAATACATTGGGTGAAAAATGACTCTGAATACTGAGTATCAAAATGAAGGTCCTTTGAACCGGGAGCAGGCTTGTTTAGATCTTTGATAAGTGTTTTGTTTCTCCTTAAACACAAACAAATTCAAGCAAATGTCAATCAAACAAGTTAGATTTGCCATTTTTTCATAGACTATCCAAATGCTTGTCGTTAAATGTACCTATAGAGGTCTGAATTTTTTTAAATCTCTGCAAAGTCCACTCCCAAAGCTAATTCTTGTGCTCCAGTGGTAACCTCCAACATCCAAGTTGCTGGATTGTAACCATCTTTAATTTTATTGACTCCATCAATTGCCTTGACAATAATAAATGTACAAAAGTATAAATCTCCCCTCATCAAATTTTTCATTGTCCGTGATTATTGAATGTTCATCACATCTAACCTCAAAATATTTTATGACATGGTTGGAATTGCGACCTAGTGGTCCAACATATATCTCTTGTCCTCCTCTCTTCAATAGCAATAATTGCCGTGATATTAAATATGTTATACTCACAAATAGAGAAGAACCCGGAGAAAAACTAACATATTTTATGTAGTTTTAACGTTTCTTACCTCATCAAAAGATTCAATTATGTCAATGCTCGGCTGATTGATGGTGCATACGACTGTTCTTCCTGTGTCCACCGTGTTCCTAACTGTTCTCATAACAATTGCAGCAGATCTTGCATCTAGCCCTGAAGTTGGCTCATACATAAATATGATAGAGGGATTTGCCACGAGCTCAACTGCAATGGTAAGCCTTTTGCGTTGTTCGGTTGACAGACCATTATGCCAGGCAAACCAACTAGTGCCTGTCTCAACGGCTTTAATTCCACAAGCTCCTTGACTTCCTCAATGAACATCTGAACCATTGGTGAAATCATAAATTAACGTAAGTACTGCCACAATGTATTCATGGCTTCAAGATGCTACTAGCCGACTCAAACTATTTAAAACTTTTTGCAGCTGTAAGTAACATAAACAAAACGAAAACCAATGTGAAAAAGAATGGAGTACCAACCTTTTGAGTTTAGAATTGACATCCGGTGGTAATCGAAGCCAGGCTGAGTAGAGCAATGACTCATAGACAGTAACATGAGGAGAATGAATGTCATTTTGCTCACAGTATCCTGATATACGAGCAAATGTTTCTTGTTTCTTTGGGTAACCAGAAATCGCGATGTTCCCACTAATATATCCACCAGTTTTCCTACCAGCCAGCACATCCAACACTGGTTTTACCAGCACCACTGACACCCATCAGAGCTGTAAGAACACCAGGCCTAAAAGCACCACTTACACACCTTTCAAAAGCACCAATTTTTCATCAAAAACACCTTGGTTAATCATTTCCTGCAAAATGTGACTCAAGCAAATTAGTGATAAAGTCCAAATTATATTGCATTACGAAAATATATTCATTATTTTCCAAAACTTAATGTTACCTGTGGCATGTCCACAGAGCACATAATTTCATCAAAATTGATAGAATATGGATCAAACGGAAGAACCATTCCTCTTTTCTTGCGATGATCGGCCCCGATAGCTGCTTCTTTTATATATGAAGATTTGCAAGAGGAGCTTCTCCTCCTAATTTCATCTTCACTTCCTGCATGTCAATGATCAAGATTCAGTATATCAATTATAAATTAAGTATTGTAGAATCTTCATATTTTATTTCAAAAAAAAAGAAACTTCATATTCCAAATCTCTCTCTCTCTCTCTCACACACACGCACACGCACACAAGTATTACAAATGAACTACATCACCTGAGAGAGGTCTGTGGCCAGATCTACTTCCATGGGTTGATAACTGAATTGCTCCTCCACTTCTGTTATCATCATCTGTTTGAGGTTCCTCTGGTATAACCATTCGAGCCTTATCAAATGCTGCAAATTCATTCACAGCAAATTAGAACATGGTTTCTCATATCTAGAATGAAATAAACCGAACAAGGTAAAGATACACATGGTTAAGATAAGTGAGAGCCAAAGTGAATCCAAAGTTGAACAGTAGTGTGAAACCAATCATTGCCCCTACTCCCAGCCAATACCAATATGCCTCTGTGAAGAACCCACGAGACTTCAAAACTGCAACTCCTAGTGTTTCGGTAGAGTTGGGGAGAATCTTTGATATGAAAGAAATTCAGACATTAGGAGATTGCTAAAAGACAGACACAAATTTGTTAGGGATTTGAACCGATGATCGCGGAAGCGTCATGCCTAATATACGCCCATAACTCATAGCAATTAACGTTAATAGCAGAAAAATAAGATGAGAGAAAATAAACCAATCACAACACAAGATATACGTGGAAAACCCAAATCGGGTAAAAAACCACGAGCCGTCAGGACGACAGAGAAAGTTCCACTATATGATAAATCGTTACAACCATATATTCCAGGATTCTTTCTCACACCTTAACCCCAAACCATTCTCACAACGCTCACAAGATCCTCACCAGGAACCCCCCAATATCCCCTAGGTCTCCCCTGAATATCACCCACGGATCTCTAACTTGATCCACTGATGTTCCCTTGGATCCCTCCCCGGATATTCCCTTGGGTCTCTCTCCCTGATCTCACCACTCTCTGATGTTACATGGTGTTTCTTGACTCCATACCAAATAACCTAATTACAAAGTCTATTTATACTAGCTATAGGGAGTTTAAGATAAAAGGAAATCCTACTCCTAAACATACAAGAATTACTTGTTCCACATAAATACTATTTCCTATTTATGACAAGTCTTCTTGTAAGTAGAAATCTTTTCCTTCAAGCATAAGACTTTCCTATTCTTCATGAAGACAAACTCTTTTTCCTTTTCCAATAAGCACAAGAACTTTCCAGAAGAAAACCTTTCCTTTTTCGCGCAACATTCATGATCTGGGCAAAATCAGCTATTACCGCGGTCTAGGTCGCGGTGTGCACCCCGCTCCCTACACCGCGGAAAAGCCACTGAAGTCCACCGTTCATAATACCGGGGTTGGTGCCTTTGCCTCCGCCGCGGTCTACACCGCGCTATACATACTGGAATTGACCGCTCCCTGTGCCGCGATCCATGCGCTTGTCCGCATCGCGGTCCACGCTGCGGTTTCTTCCAGAATCCGTTTCTTCAGTTCTTCTTCGGTCTTCAAGCTCCCTCAAACACCAACTCTAACTTCCACGCGTATCCCACGTCTTCAGGAAGTTCCAACATCAGTTGAGTCTCGTTTGGTTCATATCGGGTTCACTTGAGAATACGAGCCAAAACCTAACAATTCTCCCCTTTGGCTTGAATTCTCAAGACCTTTGTCCACAACCACAATTCTCCATACCGAGAATCTCCATACCGAGAATCACCATACCCCACCACAAGGTATAACCACTTAGGAACGAACCATCCTAAGAATTTTTTTTCTTTCTATTTTTTGTGTTCGTTGTTCCGGCACCATGTCGAAAAATAACCTGCTGAAATTGTGGTGCAACTCCTCACGTCAGATTACCAGGGAGTTCGTCAGCCATCGACATCTTTGTCCACCATACACCTTGCATCACCTTCTGACCAATGCCTTGTGTACAATTATGGACCACTAGCAGCAACATATCCTCTTCCATGGCCAGTGGGGAAAACTGCCAAAAGGATAACCATGTCTTTACATCACCCAACCCTGTGAAAGACCTTTCGTCCTTGCATCACATACCTGGTGAAAGACTTGCTACTAGAACCGGGAGTGCTTTGCCAGATAAGCCCCACACCACACCAGAGATTTCGAGCGTTCCTCCTCCTTCCTTTTTTTTTATTATCGCATTCAGGAGTTTTTTTTTAATCTCCTTGTGTAACCCAGATTGGACCTCCATGACTTGTACCTGCCACCACAAGCCAAAATTCTCCTCCATCTATATTCTCCTTTTCATCAAACCCTATCGAGTTCGAAACCGCTTTCAAGACGTATCTCCATTGCTAAACCAAAATTAGGCAACCATCATCATCATCCCAATACCACCAAGTCCTCCATACGATCTCCCGTAAAGACTTGAAAAAAAAACGCCATCGCCAAACCATGAGGCTCTGATACCAATTGTTAGGGATTTGAATCGATGATCGCGGAAGCGTCATGCCTAATATACGCCCATAACTCATAGCAATTAACTGTTAATAGCAGAAAAATAAGATGAGAGAAAATAAACCAATCACAACACAAGATATACGTGGAAAACCCAAATCGGGTAAAAAACCACTAGCCGTCAGGACGACAGAGAAAGTTCCACTATATGATAAATCGTTACAACCATATACTCCAGGATTCTTTCTCACACCTTAACCCCAAACCATTCTCACAACGCTCACAAGATCCTCACCAGGAACCCCCCAATATCCCCTAGGTCTCCCCTGAATATCACCCACGGATCTCTAACTTGATCCACTGATGTTCCCTTGGATCCCTCCCCGGATATTCCCTTGGGTCTCTCTCCCTGATCTCACCACTCTCTGATGTTACATGGTGTTTCTTGACTCCATACCAAATAACCTAATTACAAGGTCTATTTATACTAGCTATAGGGAGTTTAAGATAAAAGGAAATCCTACTCCTAAACATACAAGAATTACTTGTTCCACATAAATACTATTTCCTATTTATGACAAGTCTTCTTGTAAGTAGAAATCTTTTCCTTCAAGCATAAGACTTTCCTATTCTTCATGAAGACAAACTCTTTTTCCTTTTCCAATAAGCACAAGAACTTTCCAGAAGAAAACCTTTCCTTTTTCGCGCAACATTCATGATCTGGGCAAAATCAGCTATTACCGCGGTCTAGGTCGCGGTGTGCACCCCGCTCCCTACACCGCAGAAAAGCCACTGAAGTCCACCGCTCATAATACCGCGGTTGGTGCCTTTGCTTCCGCCGCGGTCTACACCGCGCTATACATACTGGAATTGATCGCTCCCTGTGCCGCGATCCATGCGCTTGTCCGCATCGCGGTCCACGCCGCGGTTTCTTCCAGAATCCGTTTCTTCAGTTCTTCTTCGGTCTTCAAGCTCCCTCAAACACCAACTCTAACTTCCAAGCGTATCCCACGTCTCCAGGAAGTTCCAACATCAGTTGAGTCTCATTTGGTTCATATCGGGTTCACTTGAGAATACGAGCCAAAACCTAACAAAATTCAGACTAGGCCAGTCCAAGATGTGTGATTACCTTATCCCAGCTATGCCCGAGGAACTCATTAACCACTATTGCATTCTGGCCATACATCAAAGATGAGCACCAGTAAACCCATATCTACCATTTCTTGATGTCCTCTGGTGTATCAAACAATGAAAAGAACACTTTATAGCAAAAAATTGAGAAAGGGAGAAACTTTTATCCAAATTCTATGATAATCATACCTCGCGAAAGTACAAATCCACCCAATGCAAACAGCAAGAACAGTACAAATGAACCAAAGGTATTGGCAACAATAATGTTCCTGCCTGTTGCTGCAATGAAACGAAATAACCCAGAGGCCATCTGATTAACAAATACCATATACTGCTTAAACAAGCTACATCAAGTATTTTACCGAGTAAACAGTTGGAACAAAATGGCGATGTAGATAAAAATCTATACTAGTTTTTAGCAAATTTATCGTTTTCTAAATCTTTTTACCTCCCAGCATTCGGATCAAATCCAATGACATAATAGGTTAAGAATACCCAAACAGCAACTTCTACGAATGTGATTGGGATCTTGAGGATCCATGTAGGAAGAGCATATGACCATGAAGGATAGAATCTGAGGTCTCTTTGCTTATAGAAAACAGAAAGCTTTGCTATGGTCATAGATATCTCGGACATCCCATTAAACATGATCATAATAACAGTGAAGAACAAGGCACCGGTATAAACTATTCCATCGGTTATTGATTCTCGATGCATCTTGGTTCGGAAGAAGAGTGACATACTAACCATTGCCATTATTTGTAAGCTGGAGGGAAAAAATTAAATCAATCATCATCACATAAACAGAAGAATTTAATTTTTTTTTAAGTGAAGTAATTAAATACCCACTTGTGTTAGCTTGAAGATGTATACAAATAAGTTCCTCTTCATCAGCAAAAATTCTCTGGAAATACAAGCTTTCAACAACTCCTTGCCAACACCATAATTTTTGGTTGTCATAGCAGGCTAGGTGGTTTTTTTTGCTTATCAAATGGAGTGCCAACCTCATCACTGAGTTTTCTTCCCACGTGGAATGATTGGAATGCCTCTGCGAATTCCTTGACTGTGACAAACCTGTAAGGCTCATTTTGATGTGCCCAATATTGCTGCTGATCTCTCCTTGATGTCACCTGAAAATTCATTATCATGAAGATTGAACTTGAAAACTTATTTTGAGGCTTATCTTTTCGAACAACTTTCATAATTCCTTTTATCGGAGCTTTATTTAATAATATTTATCAGCACTTACTTCTTGCAAGAAGTCAGCTACTCCTTTTCTTTCAGGACACTTGAATCTCATGTATTTAAAAAAGTCTAGTACTTGCTCACAGGGACCCTGGTACACAATCTGGCCATCAGATAGAAGGATAATATCATCGAACAGATTGTAAGTCTCTGGAGCTGGTTGTAGGAGGGAGATGAAAGCGGTTCCATTAAGGATGTGAACGTATTGCCTGAGAGAATTTACGATTTGGAATGTTGTTGAGCTCTCCAAACCAGTAGATATCTCATCCATAAACAGTGCCTTTGCCGGTCCAACCAGCATTTCACCTTCAATTCAATTATATTGAAAATTTTCATACCTTTAATTTAAAATGGAGAATTTAAGTTTTTAATTTGCTCGAGCAAGACTATCTAATGAAGTTTGGCAAATTACCTGTCGTAACTCTCTTTCTCTGTCCTCCTGATATTCCTCTTTATATTTCATCACCTACAATGGTATCAGCACATACTTCTAATCCTAAATCTGTAAATATTAAGAAAAAGGTGATTAAAACTTATTATCATCGTAGTTATTGATAAAATTATAATTCAAAGTGATTTTTTTTTGACCTTTAGAATATAATCTGTGACCACATTGGCTTCTTGGCCTTCTGTTGCTGCTGCCTGTGACATGATAATCAACAAATAATATAAGAAGCTAAATTCCCATGACTGCAGATTGATTTTGATCAAACTCAAACTGCTAAATAAACACAAAATACAAGCAAATGACTTGAATTAGAATGAAAACAGAACATCAAAGTTGGAAATATCCTTTTAACTCGAAAAGGAAACGTTTGATTGGGATAAATGCTATAAATCATAGGGAAATTGGTGTTCTCTCACCTTCATGAAGACATCGATATCAAGATCAGGCTTAATATTGGCTGCTTTCTCTCTTCCTGACAACTCTGCTAACATCTCTGCAGATTATACAAAAACAATTCTAATTAGTACTTCAGATTACACATAATTCATCAAACTACATTATAAATTTTACCATTGGAACTAACAAAAAGAAAACGAGCCATCAAACTAACCATAACGGGATCCGACACTGCTGACATATAGCAGAGAAAGCCAAGGTTTCTCTGACTGTCATTTCTCCAATATGAACATCATGTTGGCTGATATAAGCAGCAGTTCTCTGGGGCACAAATTCATGCATGCCATGCCCATTGTATGTCACCCCACCCGATACCTACGGGAGATAATTCATTTCACAAATTACAAATAGAATCAAAGTGTGAAAATTATTGCTAAAATTCAAATTCCTTATAAATAAATCACCTTGAGAGTAGAATCAAGCTTTCCAGCCAAAGCTAACAATAGTGTTGTCTTTCCAGAGCCTGGAGGACCCAAAAGCAATGTCAATCTGCAACAACAGAAAAAAATATATTTGACAAAATGAATTGCACAGAATGTAGAAATACAAAAACAAACTGAATTGCACATAATAGAAATTGATTTCTGACCGGCTCGGCTTTATGATTCCACTGACTTCATTAAGGATTGTCAAGTGCTCCTTTCTACTTGAAATAATATGGAGATAATTCAAGAAACCCTTCAAGCCAAAAGATATGAGTTGACATGTAAATTAAAATTTGACCTCTAAGCATGATCATATATAAATTTACAATTGAATTGGCAGGTTAATTACCTCAATTATGTTGATAGAGAAGTTGAAGAATGTAGGCAAAGCTCTGCTTCCTACATATGCTTCAGCTTCCACATTTAGATGCTCGAATCGGACTTCGATTTCCAGGAGCTCAATTCCCATTCTTTAGTAAAATCCAACAACAAACACAATCACAAGAAACTACAATAAACAAGAACACAGCTTTCTCTGCCTGGCTGCCCAGAAAAATTACCGAGAAAATAACCAAACCCATGCATAAATATACATATAGCATGCAAATATGTTTCATGCAGTTTTGATAGCTCGCGTTTTGTTTTGCTGGGGTGCAATTTGCTTTTCAGAAAAAATAAAAAATAAAAACTGTGACGTTTTACAGAAACCTCCCTTGTAGAGATATTTCGGTAATTATCCTGTACATAAAGTTAAAAAAAATGATTTAGCTTCAGTAATTTTCAAATTTACAAAAATGTCAAGATTTGATTTCAACATATCGCGTTTTTGTCAAAATTTTAAGGAATTTTTTTTTTTACAAAAGAAAATATAGGTAGAGGAGATATTTTCTTAATTTATCATTGTTGTCTGAAAAGAAATTTTATCATATTATTATTAATCATTATAACGAGATGAGGTTGGTTCGGTAATAAAACCCTTGTAAGTTCAAGTCCTCACTCTTCTAAAAAAAAACCCTGAATTATAATGATAATAAAAAATAAAAAATTTCGGGGATCAAAATGAAAAACTTTTAAAATGTTATGATAATTTCATAATTTTTAAAACTGTTTTCGTATATATTTCAAAACCTTTTTGAGGGTGGATACCTTCCTCCCTCTCTCCGCCCCTGGACCCGAAATAACATGCATAGATATTTTTTTTTTGAAAAAGGTTATTTATTCAAGACAAATAGGACAAATGAAGCAAGCACCAAATAGCCCGAGGCAATTACAACAAACAAGCAGTCACCCTCCACAGAAGACAAACAAAAGGAACTACAAGGGGTACAAAAACAACAAGAAAGACAAAGAAGAAACGAGACCACCTCGCCAAGAAGAACCACAACACACTACCGACCGAAAACAGGGGCAAAAATACAAACGCAAAAGAGCCAAAAACACCTTAATCCAGACTCCATTCCAGCTTTTCCACTCTCGACTCAGAAGCCATTTTTGCTAGGGAATCCGCAAAGGAGTTGGTGGCTCTCGAGTTAAACAGAATGGAAATGTTACCCAACACACTCTGTACTTCTCTGATATCAAGAATAGAACTTATGTGATCAACGTTCCCAAAACCCTCTTCGTTAATCCACGCAACAGCTGTTGATGAGTCGCTTATAATCACAATCTTTTCAACCTTAAGCACTCTTTTGACATGCACAGCTGACATGCCCTTCTGATTGCATAGATTTCAGTTGTAATGAAAAGTTGGGTGCCAATATATGAGGAAAACAAACATAGCACCTTTCCGTTGGAATCTCTCAACACCCCTCTAATTCTCGTTGGCCCCAGTGATCCCCTTGCCGAGCCGTCAACGTTAAATTTTAAAGTATCTGGTTGAAAAGGGAGCCAAGTCCCACGTTTTACCAGTTTTTCAAGTCTGAGGTCCTTGCATAGGTCCCGAATATTAAGGAGAAGAGTCGTAACTGGTTCCAGAGAGCCTTGTCCGTGGTGTTTGAACCACTATACGATCTTAAACTTAATTAAATCCACCTAGTGACCTAAATCCAAAACCCTATCTTTAAACACTATCTGATTCCTTGCCTCCCAGATAGTCCAAATTGTTGCTGTGAAGCCCACCTTCCAAGCTCTTTCCTGACACACTGTTGGGCAAAGGCAATCCCACCCTAAGAACCACTCTTGTAGAGACTTTGTAGCACACCCACTGACATTCCAGCAACTCAAGCAAGTATACCAAATCTTCCAGGCCCAGAGACATTGGAGAAAAAGATGGTCGATTAACTCCATTTCCAACTTACACATGGGGCACTCCGAACCACTGTTAGGAACACCACCAAAACGGCTCAAGACCTCCTTGACAGGCACCTTTCCTCTAAGGAGTTGCAAATCCAATACCTCAACCTTTGGAGGGCAAATACCTTTCCACTGATGAAGACCCTTCTCAGCAGAATCCAGCAACCCATTATCCTCACTGTCCTCCAGTTGTCTGCAGAAGGAAGCAACCGAATAACAGCCCTGTGGACAAAAGGTCCAGGCTATGTCATCATCTAAATGCTTCCTCATGACAATACTATCAAGGCACGTTTTGAAGCTCCTCCACTGGTCTCTCTCCCAATCGAATATTGGTCTTCGGAAAGCTACAACCCAAACCTATAACACACCACTCCAATGGCCAAAATTTTGAGTGACACCAGATTTATTTACTGCCAAAGCATAGATCCTAAGAAAAGCCTGCTTAAGAGGAATTGAATCCCACCTGACATCTTCCTAATATTAAGCCTTATTACCACAACCAACAATTATCTTCATACCATCTTTCAGGATTGTCGATGTGTGTGTTCCTTCTACAAGCAAACTCTTCACTGCCTTAACGAAGTATGAGTCCAAGGAGGAGCTATGCCAATTCCATCTTAAATTAGTCGCCGACGTCCCGTATTTAGCACAAATAACCTTCTTCCATTAAGAGTTATCATCCTTACCGAACCGCCAAATCCATTTTGCTAGCAAAGCTTTGTTTTTGTCTAGCATTCTACCAATGCCTAAGCCCCCATTACTCTTGCTTTTGCACATCGAAGGCCAATAAACCATGTGCATTTTACGCTTTACTAGACCATCACCCCAAAAGAAACTTTCTCTGAAGTTTCTCAATTCTCGCTGCTACTGCTGCCAGGCATCTTGAAAACAACCATGAAATAAGACGGTAAGCTAGATAAGACTAACTTGATTAACACCAACCTACCTTCTTTGCTCAAAAATCTTCTCTTCCACGGTGCCAGTCTATTCTCTATGCGGCTTATAATCTCCTTCCAGAACAAAATCGAGCACGGTCGTGCTCCCAACGGACAATCCTAGATAGGTAATATGAAGAGAGACTGATTTGCATCTAAAAGCCTCACTCCATTCCTCGTTTGTCACACTAGTAGATCTAACTCTCGTGACACTGGATTTGTGGAAATTGATCCTAAGACCCGAAGCCAGCTCAAAACACCTCAAGATTCTTCTAACATTCCGGAGATACTCAATCTTCGGTTTGAGAAAGATAATCGTATCATCCGCGAAGAACTATATCGGTATAATCTTCCAATATTCTGAAGAACTATACTTTTTTTATTCCGAAGAACTCAATCTTCCAATATATATAGTCTGGTATAATCAAATACCCAATCAGGACAATTTTTTATTCCGAAGAACTATACTGACAAAATCATAGAATTAATGATTTAAACTACCCCAGAAACTTATTAATTATCTTCATAGGTTAAATGCCAGTTTCTGGTGGGGCTCGGAGGAGGAGAAGCAGAAATTGCATTGGGGTTCTTGGAAGAAATTGTGTTTCAGCAAGGATAAAGGGGGATTGGGTTTTTGTGATCTCTCGTTGTTTAACAAAGCCCTCCTTGCCAAACAATGTTGGCGTATTATTCAGTACCCTGAGTCTCTGGCAGCTAAGGTCTTGAAGCATTGTTATTTTCCTTACTCCTCTATTTTGCAGGCGACTAACAATGTTGCTAGCTCGTTTCTTTGGAGAAGTTTAATGTGGGGTCGTGATCTTCTGGAAGATGGCACTCGTTGGAGGATTGGTGATGGTGCCTCAATAAGAATTTATCAAGATCTTTGGTTGCAGCATCCCTCTACGTTCAAGGTTTTATCTCCATCGACTTTGGGTCTGCAAACCTCGGTTCAAGCCTTAAAGTTGCTTTCAGGATCCTGGAACGAAGATCTAATTCATAGTTCCTTTTCTCAGGATGATGCTTCGATGATTCTTAATCTCCCTTGTTCTTACAGACAATGCTTGGATGTTTTAACTTGGCACTATGATAAGTTTGGGGCCTATTCAGTATGGTGGGTTATCATCTTGACCTTTCTCTGACGGTTTCTCCTAGCACTTCGGGTTTGAGTGAGGATGAGTCTTGGTGGAAATTCCTTTGGAGAGTCAAAGTACCAAATAAGGTAAAAATGCTGTTATGGCGGGCAAGTCATAACTGGCTTCCTTTATATGGAAATCTTGCTAAACGAGGGGTGGTGGTGGACTGTATATGCCCGATTTGTAATGGTAGGATGTAGTCAACTATGCACGCGTTGTGGTGTTGCCCCTCACTTAAGGTGGTTCGGAAAATGTGCTTGTTTATGAAAGGTTTTAAAGTCTCAGATAGCATGCACTTTATTGATTTTATGGTTGCTTGCAAAAAAATTCTGGCTATTGAGGATTTTGAGCTTTTATGTCTTGTTATTTGGAGAATCTGGTTTCGTACGTAATGGTCGTATTCACAACTCGGCTGAGATTATTGATAAAGACATTTTTCCTTGGGCTATTTCCTTCCTGGATGATTTTAGACGTGTGAATTCTGATACTGGTATGGCCCCTGATAGGCCTCACTCTTTGGGTAATTGTTGAGTGGGTGATGTGTCTTGTCAACCTCCAGAAGTGGGAAGGTTTAAAATGAATAATGATGCAGCTATTGATGATACTCTGGGTCGTGTAGGGGTGGGTATCTGATGTAGCGGAAGTTCTGTCGAGAAAAACTTGTAAGAAACAATTGATAACAACCTACTAACGTTCCGTTGATTCGCGCACGAATACTGAAATATTAGGCTTCAAATTCGTTGATTCACAAAGAATACCGAAATTGGAGATAATTAGAGAAACTCTAAATTTTATAAATCAAAAACTGAATAGCCTTTCGGCTTACATGATTATTTAAAGCAAACAAATCCTAACCCTAATCGTATTCCTTGCAGAATAAGAAAACGAACCTAAATATGAAAAATTACCAAAAAAGGCAAAATTGAGATTAATGCAGAAATTAATACTATTGAGAATCCTAAGCAAGCTGGAATTGACGGAAGTCGATTCGGACTTGGAAAACTAAAATTATTGCAAAAACGAAACTTTTCTAAAACGGTAAAAACTGCCTTTTCGGAGCCTAAACAAAGGAATTTGGTTAAAAAAGGGTATGCTTCATGACCAAAGGTGGTGATTATTGAAGATCTTGCCGAAACACATCAACTGTGAAAATTTCACCTCAATCCAACTCCGTCTCTCAGACTAATATGAATGAATTGGTCTTTTTTCTTAGTCTTTTTCCTATCCAACCCCTCAATATATTCCAATGCCATGTAATCCAATGCTGCTGTGTCAGTATCATTATCCGTAATCATGAAGAGGGGGGGGGGGGGGGGGGGGGGGGGGGGGGGGGGGGGGGGGCCTGGCTGCTTTCACACCGGATGTGGCTGAAGCTTTGGCTGTCTTGCTAGGCTTGGAATTTGCTCGTGATTCTGGTCTGCTACCATGCTCTATGGAATCTGATGCTCAGGTCTTGATGAGGCTTATCAATACAGGCGTTGCTCCACTTTCAAAAGTGGGTATGATCATTAAAGATATTATTTTCTTTTTAGAGTGTTATCCAAGTTGTTCAATTAGTTTTGTTCCCAGACTAGCCAATATGGTGGCACATTCTTTGGCTAAGTTTGGTATGTCTTTTGGGATTAATTCCTTTTGGATGGAGGAAGTCCTTCCTAGTATCTCTCCTTTTGTCTTGTACGATTGTCCTCCTGCTGGGTAGCTTTCTCTGGTTAATATAATACCCTTTTATTTTCAAAAAAAAAAAAGTGTCATTTCTTATTCTTTTATTCTTTTTTTTTATAAATGAAATAAGTTTTCTTTTTCCTAATTTCCTTTGGACAACCGACAAACACGTCAACACTCTAATAATGAATTTCATTTAATGATTTTTTTTTAAAAAAATTCTGTCCTCTCTTGAGTACGTCTGATTCCCTTGCTCGTAGTGGTATAACTTGACTCTTTACTTGATTCCAAATAACTAGATTGTATCTAATAACATATTTCGAATCTAATCCTAATTTATATGGTAGAAGGTTTTTTTTGTTTGTTTGTTTAACCTATTACTTATGAATTATGATAAACGATTTACAAAAAAAAAAAAAACACTTTAATAGCATTTTCACTTTCAACACCATTGTTGAAGGTTCATCTATTTAATTTTACAAAACAAAATAAAAAATAATTCTATATTATTATTTATCATTTCTTGATCATGGTTCATGGATGATAAATTATCAATATTTACATAAAAATAATTTGGGTCTTATAATTTTATTTTTATTTAATTGTTTGTGAAAATACTACTCAAGCATGTGTCTAACAACCTAGATGGGGGTTGAATGAGTTGTTAATCGATTATTACCAATTTTTTGATTAGTCAATATTAATAATATAACCCAACATAAACAAACATACAAAATCAAGTAAAAGTGTGGAATATAAATAACACTTGATTTTTACGTGGAAACCCTTCAACAAGGGAAAAACCACGGGCTATCCTTCTAGCCACACACGATCCTCAAATCAACTATTGTAATGATGTTTACAACCTAGGTTGACCTCTAGTCACACCATTCTCGGTCACTAACCCACCACTACTACCCAACGAGCCTTTATAGTGAATCCTTGATCACTTTGCTTGCCAACCACACCTTGGTTGCAAGACTTAACTTGCTTGTGCACTACACCTTGTAGTCACAAGACTTAACTCTCAAGAAGAGATTAACAACCTAAGTGAATATATGAATACTCAAAATGCAAATAATGCTAGGCAACACTAAATGCTTATCTAGGGATTTAAGATGACACTAAGTACAAATCCTAGATATCAATGTCTATATGAATGCTCATAAAGACCTAACTAGATATAAATGTGCAAGTCTAAACTCTAGTCATCAAACAAAGCCATATCAACATATGTTGTCATTAATCATGGCAAGGACAATAAATGCAATTAACAAATGCAATCAATGAGTCCTAATTAGCTAGAGGGCAAACATGTCCTAAACATTAGCTATCACAATACAAATCCCAAACATGTCATAACTTCAATTGATATACAATAATTATGAAGATTTGCTATCCTAAGCAATAAATGACATGTCTTGATAAGTTAGAACAATAAATGAGCAAGGATGTGAGTTCTACTTACCAAGTAAAGACATTAATGAAGACCCATGCTTGAATGATGCTCTATATGCAAGATGATGATGGGTTTTGGGGAGTCAAGTAACAAAGCTTGAAGCTTTCTCTCTCATAAAAAAAATGGGTTCTTGAAGCTCTCTCTCTTGGAGTCACTTTCTCTCACTAAAGATGTAAATATCTGAGCTCTAGGGTTAAATGGTGGAGAAGATGAAATATATAAAGGAGAAAAAACGAGCTGTCGTGAAAAGACGAAAATGCCCAGTTCAGGTGACAGAGGCGACATGCAAGGCGACATGACCAAGTCGCCTCGTAAGTCGCCTAACACACTGGAAAGAAACCCACGTAGCCTGAGGCGACATGTAAGGCGACATGCCTAAGTCGCCTAACACACTGGAGGAAAATTACAAGACAAAGGCGACATTGGAGGCGACATGCACAAGTGGCCTTGCATGTCGCCTAACACACTATGAGAAAAACAAAGTCTAAGGCGACTTGTCAGGCGACATGCACAAGTGGCCTTGCATGTCGCCTAACCCACTGTGCAGCCCATCAACTCCAAAATGCAAGAAGTGTAAGTGTTTCTGTGTGTTCAACCATACATGCATGTCAATACAAATGCATAGAATGTGAGTGTGTGCAACTAAATCTCTTCAAGAGTTAAGGACAAGTGAATTACCTCTCTTGAAGCTCTTTAGGATGATCGGAAGCATGTCTTCGATAACCTATGCTACCCGTTACATAAACATCCCCAATGTGATTTGTCATGAAACAAGCCAATCACAAAAGTGATGTTCTTACAGTTTGTATCATATCAACTGAAAATACACATCTTTTAAAAAAAAAATAGAAAATACATAACAAGTTATGTCAAATTTCTTCTTTTCAAAAATTTTTTTTTTGTAAAGAAACAAACAAGTTGACAATATATACAGAAGTGAGAAAAAGAAATGTTATTTATGTTTCAGATTTCAATCCTTATTCAATGTTTAATAAAATTCAACAGTCTTTAGATAGTTTTTTTTAAAGGGTTAAACTAAAAAATTGGCACCTCAAAACATTAGGCTTTTGTACGTTTTTAACCACATACGAAAATTTTGCTATTAATAACACGTTTTTGAGATATTAACAATATGCCCAGCCTCGTCCTTCAGCTGTTTTTCAGTCAATTTTCGTTTTTGTTTTCCAAAAATGATTTCGAATTCACATTCGTTAACCGTTTTTAATTTTATATATTTTCAAAAAACGAAAAACAAAATGAAAAACAAAATCAGTGTTAACAGTGAAATATTTGAAAAACACAAAATACTTATTTTTGTTTTCTTTTTTGTTTTCATTTTGGTTTTTTATATATTTTTTTTGAAAATTTTTTACCCTTTTTTTTCTTCTTTTCCTCTTTTTTGTACTGTCTTCGTCATCTCTTTCTTTATCTCATCTTCTCTTCGTCATCTCTTCTTCTCTTCTTCTCTTCATCTCATCTTCTTCATCTCTTTTTCTCTTCGTCATCTCATCTTTTTCTTCTCTTCATCTTCTCCTTCGTCTTCTCTTCATCTTCTTTTCTTCTTAGTGATGTAGAACAAGTGGTAGATTCCTACATGGCTATGATGGACCATCCTAAATTCAAGGCTAAATGATTTCTACTAGTCTGGGCATCGGAGTCGGATTGACGTGAAATTTTCACGATTGAAGCAATTCTGCGAGATCTTCGAAAATCACGACCTTGGTTGTGTGGCATACCCTTTTTAAGCCAAATTCCATCGTTTAGTTTCCGTAATTGTACGTTTTTGCTATTTTGGGAAAGTTTTGTTTTGGTCATAAGTTGAGTTTTACAAATCAGAATCGTCTGCCGTCAATTCTGGCTTGTTTAAGGTCGTTAGTAGTCTTTATTTCCGCAATTATCTCAATTTTTCTATTTTTGGTAAATTTTATTATTTAGGTCCATTTCTTGTCCAACAAGGATTAGGGTTAGGGTTTATTTGCTTTAAATAGGGTTGTAAGCCGAAAGGCTCATTATCATTCATTCAATAAAAATTCCAGTTTATTTTCTCTTTTCTGGTGGATTCCAGTTTATTATAGAATATAGACGTTGGTCTTATTCTTTTGTGTTTTCCCGCTGCGTTAATTGGTATCAGAGCACGGATTCCCCGATCTCGATGACAACTAACGAAGCAAGAGACAGAAACCCTACTGACAGTGATCGTGGAGTAGAGGCCTTGTGGGCAGTAGTGGAGGAGCAACGACGGCAGATGACAGAAATTCGTGAGCTGCTTGTCGGGATGAACCTCATTGCTAACAACAGGCCACCAGTTGACAGGGTACACGCTGAAGGATTTGCCCGAGGCCAACCTTCCAACCGAAGACGTCCTCCTCGTCATCAACATGATAGCGAGGATGATTCGGAAGACGAAGATGATGATGGGTATGGTGTAGTTCAACCGACAAGGCCGACAGAGAGAGCTTGATGATTACCGGTTGAAGGCAGATTTTCCAAGTTTTAATGGGAATCTGCGTATAGAGGACTTTCTTGATTGGATCACAGAAGTAGGAGCGGTTCTTTGAGATGATGGAGGTACCGGAAGAAAAGCTGGTGAGATTTGTCGCTTTCAGACTGAAAGGAGGGGCTGCAATTTGGTGGGATCAATTGCAGAAGAACCGACAGCGGCAAGGAAAGGTCCTTGTGAGAACCTAGCGTAGAATGAAGCAAATTATGTTGGGTAGGTTTCTGCCACCAGATTATGAGCATTATTTGTTCCAGTTATATCAGAATTTTTCACAGGGTCCAAATCAGTGTTTGATTACACAGTGGACTTTTCTAGACTCTCAGAGCGCAATAATCTGAGTGAAACAAAAGGCCAACGCATAGCCAGATATCTCAGTGGGTTGAAACCATCGCTTCGAGATAAAATTGGATTGCAAGTGTTGTAGACTGTGGATGAGGCTCATAACATGGCATTAAAGGTCGAGTTGCATGGAACGCAAGAGTGAGAGTCTTGGATTTCAGAGAAACAATTCTGACTCACCGTTTTCTAACAGGGACAAGGGTGTTCAATCATCGGGTCCATCAAACCAACCTAGAAGTGTTGGAGAAGAGGGTAGCAGTAGCAATCAAACAACAGCTCCAACAAACAGAAACGTACCCAGAAACCCAAATCCAAATCCCTATGCTAGACCTACACCAGGAACTTGTTACAGATGTAGAAAACCTAGTCATCATTCAAATGCATGTCCTGAGCGTCGGCCAGTAAATTTGGTGGAAGGAGTCAAATGAGATCCTGACTACTCCTGAAGATATACAAGAAGAGGGTAACTTGTATGAGGGAGTAGAATTTGCAGAAGAGGATGAAGAACGAGTTAATTGTGTGGTGCAACAGGTACTGTACGTACCAAAACAAGAGGACTCCGGTCAACGTAATAATATATTTCGGTCTTGCTGTACAGTCAGTCAGAAAGTCTGTGACTTGATAATGGATAGTAGGAGCTGTGAGAACTTTGTTGCAAGGAGATTGGTGGAACACCTGAAATTACCAACCGAGAAGCATCCCAATCCTTTTATTATTGGCTGGATTAAGAAAGGACCAACAACAAAGGTAACTGAAATTTGTCGTGTTCCTATTTCTATTGGTAAACTTTATAAGGATGAGGTAGTCTGTGATGTGATTGATATGTATGCTAGCCATGTGTTATTGGGTCGGAAATGGCAGTACGATGTCGATATTACCTATAGGGGTCAGGATAATACTTATTTGTTTACCTGGGGGTCACACAAAATTGCTATGGTTCCTTCCAAGCGAAGAACTGTGTCTAACAAGCCTTCTGAAGTGGAGAAGCAGTCCTTTTCAACCGTGACCAGATCCGACACAGAGTTTGTGACAGATGTCAAGGGTGCACAGGAGATTTTTGCTTTGATGATTAAAGCTCTTGTGATAGAAGGGGAAGAAACAGCAGTAGTAACTGTTCCTGAGAAAATACAGCTGCTGCTAGAACAATTCAGAGACATTACTTCAGAGGAATTGCCCAAGAACTTACCTCCATTGAGAGACATTCAGCACCATATAGACCTTATACCTGGGGAGAGTTTGCCTAATCTGCCGCATTACCGGATGAGTCCAAAGAGAACTAGAATCTGCGGGAGAAGATATAAGAGTTGTTGCAGAAGGGTTTCATACGTGAGAGCATGAGCCCGTGTGCGGTTCCTGCGTTGTTGACACCAAAGAAGGATGGGAGTTGGCGTATATGCGTGGACAGTCGAGCTATCAACAAAATAACCATAAAGTACCGATTTCCAATTCCCCGCCTGGATGACATGCTTGATCAACTGGAGAGTTCGAAGCTGTTTTCAAAAATTGATCTACGCAGTGGGTGTCATCAAATTCGGGTCAGACTTGGGGATGAATGGAAGACATCGTTCAAGAGTAAGGATGGGTTGTATGAATGGCTGGTCATACCGTTCGGTCTGTCAAATGCTCCCAGTACTTTCATGAGGGTGATGAATCAGGTATTGAGGCCTTTTGTGGGGAAATTTGTTGTTGTTTATTTTGACAAATTTCTTATCTATAGTAGGACTGAGGAAGAGCATGTGGAACAGTTGCGAGACGTGCTAACAGTTTTGGAGGAAAATCAATTGTTTCTTAATCTCAAAAAATGCAGTTTTATGACTAGCAGTTCATTGTTTTTGGGATATGTGGTGAGTTCGGAGGGGATCCATGTAGATGAAGAGAAGGTCCGAGCTATTCGAGAATGGCCTACGCCAAAGACTGTGAGTGATGTTCGAAGCTTTCATGGTTTAGCTACTTTCTACCGCCGATTTATTCAAAATTTTAGCACTGTAATGGCACCGATCACAGAATGCATGAAGAAAGGCCGATTTCAGTAGGGAGAAAAGGCAGAGATGAGTTTTGCGCTAATCAAGGAGAAGTTGTGCTCTGCGCCGGTACTGGCTCTGCCTAGTTTTGAGAAGATATTAAAGTTGAGTGTGATGCTAGTGGCATAGGAATTGGTGCCATGCTGTCCTAAGAAAAGCGACCAGTAGCTTTCTTCAGTGAGAAATTAAGTGAAGCCCGCCAGAAATGGAGTACCTATGATCAGGAGTTCTATGTAGTGGTCCGAGCCTTGAAGCACTGTGAGCATTACCTAGTACATATGGAGTTTGTCTTGTACACCGATCATCAGGCTTTGAAGTTTATTAATAGTCAGAAGCACTTGAACAACATGCATGTCAGGTGGCCACTTTCCTTCAAAAATTTCCTTTTACCATTAAACACAGGTCAGGGGTTTTGAACCGAGTTGCTGATGCGTTAAGCCTTCGAGCGAGCCTGCTGGTAACATTGGCTCATGAGATTGTGGGGTTTGGATTTTTGAAGGAATTATATGTGGAGGATGAAGACTTCAAGGAAATCTTGTCAAAGTGTATTGAAAAGCAGCCTGTCAGTGATTTTCATGTGAATGATTGGTATTTGTTTAGTGGTAACTGTTTGTGTATTCCTAGGACTTCTCTGCGGGAGAAGTTAATTCAGTGACCTGCATGGAGGTGGATTAAGTGGACACTTAGGTCTAGCCAAGACGGTAGCAAGTTTGGAGGAGCTGGTATTTCTGACCGCAACTGAAACCAGATGTTGGAAACTTTGTTCAGAGATGTTATACATGTAAGGTGTCTAAAGGTCACTCACAAAATACTGGTCATTATATGCCTTTGCCTGTTCCTAACAATATTTAGGAGGATTTATCTATGGATTTTGTGTTGGGACTACCTCGTACCCAGCGATGAGTAGATTCGGTTTTTGTGGTGGTTGACAGATTCTCGAAAATGGCTCACTTCATCCCTTGCCGGAAGACATCAGATGCTTCACACATAGCCCGACTATTCTTTAGAGAAGTGGTCCGACTACATGGAGTACCTCAGTCAATTACCTCTGATCGTGACACAAAATTCCTTAGCCACTTTTGGGTGACTTTGTGGAAGATGTTTGATACCTCTCTGAAACGTAGTACTACTGCACATCCACAAACGGATGGAAAAAACAGAAGTGACAAACATGACCTTGGGAAATCTGGTTCGTTGCATTCGCAGAGATAAGCCAAAACAGTGGGATCATGCATTGCCTCAAGCTGAGTTTGCCTACAACAATGCTGTGCATAGTTCCATAGGAAAATCCCCTTTCGCTATGACATATGTGACTCCACTAAGAATGCTGTGGATTTAGTTCGTTTACGAAAGGGTCCAGGTGTTAGTGTTGCAGCACAAAACATGGCTACTCAGGCTCAAGCTGTGCAAGCAGAAGTGCTACAGAAGCTGGAAGAAACTAATGCTATGTACAAAGTAGCTGCAGATAAGCACAATGCGTTTGAAGGTGTTTGAAGAGGGAGATTCAGTGTTGGTTTTCTTACGTAAGAGATGTTTCCAATTGGGACTTGCAACAAGTTAAAACCAAGAAGTATGGTCCGTACAAGATTTTGAAGAAGATCAATGATAATGCCTATGTGATTGACTTACCTGAGACTATGGGAATTTCCAAGACTTTCAATGTTATAGACTTGTTCTAGTATCATACGGAAGAGTCCCTTCTATCCTGAGCCTAACTCGAGGTCAAGTTCTTTCCAAGTGGAGGGGAACTGATGTAGAACAAGTGGCAGATTCCTACATGGCTATGAGGGACCATCCTAAATTCAAGGCTAAATGATTTCTACTAGTCCGGGCGTCAGAGTCGAATTGAAGTGAAATTTTCACGGTTGAAGCAATTCGGCGAGATCTTCGAAAGTCACGACCTCTGGTTGTGAGGCATACCCTTTTTAAGTTAAATTCCATCGTTTAGTTTCCGTAATTGTCGTTTTTGCTATTTTAGGAAAGTTTTGTTTTGGTCATAAGTTGAGTTTTACAAGTCAGAACCGTCTGCCGTCAATCCTGGCTTGCTTAAGGTCGTTAGTAGTCTTTATTTCCGCAATTATCTCAATTTTGCTATTTTTGGTAAATTTTATTATTTAGGCCCGTTTCTTGTCCAACAAGGATTAGTGTTAGGGTTTATTTGCTTTAAATAGGGTTGTAAGCCGAAAGGCTCATTATCATTCATTCAATAAAAATCAGAGTTTATTTTCTCTTTTCTGGTGGATTCAAGTTTATCATAGAATATAGACGTTGGTCTTATTCTTTTGTGTTCTCCCGCTACGTCACTTAGTGTCATCGATCTGCTCCTCCAAGAGCAGATCGGCTCTTATTTCTTTTTTCTTTTTTTTTTCTTTTTTTGTTTTGAAAGGTTTTGTTTTTGTTTTTGTTTCAGACATAACAAGTATCACATCACAAAGAGTTTATTTTAAATTTAAAATCACAATAATTCATCAAAGAGATTTTATCCGGTTATTATGAGTTATTGAATAATTATTTGGGATAAATTATTGACCTATATTTTATTCAATTTTTGATATTTTTCAGTTAACCTACCGGACGCGGTTTTTCCGTTTTCATTTTCAGAATACATCTTTCAGTATATGCTACTTGACACGTTTTTAGATTTCGAAACTGAAACGAAAAACACTGTTTTCATTTTCATTTTTGTTTTCGAAAAATAGTCAACGAAAAACACTTACAGGACGGAGCCTAGGCTTTTATAAGTTTTTAACCACATACTGAAAATTTTACTATTAATAATACGTTTTTGAGATATTAACAATATGCCCAATATAAAAACACTACACAAACTCTCTTGCTGATATTGGTTTTTTATTAGCTCAAGCGTATTTATCCCTATAATTTATGTTGTCATTTTTGACCTTTTTGACCAGGAATAAAAAAGATCCTTTAAAGTTTAGTGCCTTGCATAATTAAAGACTTGTATACGCTATAAACTAGAGGTGTCCACGGTTTGGTTAAATCGACGGTTAAAAACTGAAACCGGACTCAAAAAACCGAAACCGAAACCGAAATCGAAACCGGCGGTTACAAAATCGGTTGGAAACCAGTTTCTGGCGGTTCGGTTACGGTTATACCTCTCCAAAAAACCGGCTAAAATCGGCGGTTTAAAAAAAAACAAAAAACAAACCAACCAATTAATGCTGCCACGTGGCATTTTTTTGACAAAAAACAAAAAACCGGACAAAACCGAAACCGGCGGTTATAAAACCGACCCAAACCGAAAACTTCCGGTTACAGGTTACGGTTTGAGGTTTCCACGGAACCGAAACCGCCGGTTTCAAACCGAAACCGGACCGAACCGGAACCGTGGACAACTCTACTACAAACAAAGAAACAAACAAGTTTGGAAGGGACGCTTGGAGCACATGTTGGTTCATGGGATTTTTCTCATTTTGGTCGCTGCTTGTGAAGCACGTATACTAATTAATTTGACCCAACTCTATATAAAATAGTTTGATTTTGTTTTATTAGTATTAATTATAATTTTTAGGCAATAAATCCTTTAGGATTTTTGTTGAGTGACAAGTACCACAACTCCATAAGACTGTTTTTTTAGTCTAAAGCAAACAAAATTAATTTGGATTGAAGTGTTATGCAGGAACGATGTTTCTGGTTTTTTTTTCCTTTGTGGTGAATGAGTAGTATTTTATTTTATTTAAAAAATAAGATTGTTAAGCATTACCTTAATAAGAAGTCAAAACAAAATTTATATATATATTGGGTTTAGAAATTGAAAATTACTTAATTAGTTGAATTAAACACTATATAACAATGTTGGTGAGAAGTGCTTGGACGACAAGCAACTTTTCCATCTGGGTTTTGAGTTTTGACTATCTGCTTCTAGCTTATGGATTTTTCTTTTTCAGATGTCACAACAAAAATTAATAAATCAATATGAAAATTGAGAAAAAAAAATATAAGACTTACGGTATTCTCATACCGTCAATGTAAAGTAGTTACAAATGAATATCATAAGGCCGATATTCATCGATATTATTTGCACTAAATCATTCTCAGAAAAAGAAAATTCTCAAATATAACAAATCAGAAAAAAAGTCGTGTAGATAAAAAGAATAAAATAAAATTGGAAGAGATTGTATGGATATATCAGCAAGGATGTAACTAGGATTCATCACTAGAGGCTCGAATAAATTTTCTTAAGAAAACTTCTAGGTACAGTAAAATCTCGATAAATGAATGTTCGATAAATTAATAACTTCGTTTAAATAATAAAATCTTCTGGTCCCGATTTGGGTCCATGTACTAAATTAATAACCTCGCTAAATGCATATGATAATAATTTTGTTTTAAGTCCTTTAGGTCCCAACGAATATATAAATTAATAATTGATTAAATACTTAAAAAATATAATATATAAAAATTCATAATACATATCAATAAACTTTTAACTTAACAACTTCCTTTAAAAAAAAAACTTAACTACTTCTATTTTCTCAATTCAAATCTTTCTTAAAATATACATCTAAATTCGTTTGCCTTTTCTTTGTACTGAAACCGAACTCAATCCGATCCTTATTTTTTTTTAAATCATACACCATAATACCATATTGGTATTGTTTTTTATTTTATTTCATTTTATAGTAAGAAGTTATTTAATGTTACTATTGTTTTAAATGTTACTATTGTTTTAAATGCCTCTTTTGGAGAAACACTTGGTAAAAACACTGTTTGGTCGGAAAATACCATTTTTCTTGTAGTGTCGGTAGACGTATTCATTACCCCTTGAATAATTTTTTCATAAGTGGGTGATTTCATCACTATATCATTTTCACTAAGATAATTTAAAAGGTGATCAACATTCATCACAATTCTATAGTGTGGACCAGAAATAGCTTCACATAATCCATTATTGCATTCATCTTCACCAACTTGTGGTTCATAAGCCATATTAGTGACATATATTCATCTGAACGGATCTTGCAATGTCGAAAACAATTTGCAATGGTTGTTGTCTTCATATCAATATTCGAAGCCGTATTAATAAATTTCATATCATTCAATATATTAATTTTTTCAGGATTTGTTGCTCCTACCTCATAGCTCTCCAAGATGCTAGAGTATAAACAACGTCGATAATGAATTTTTAGTGCTTGAATAATCCCAACATCGTATGATTGAATCCTTGATATTGTATTAGGATGCAGGAAAAATAATTGAACATTTGTCAAACCTTCGATAACCTTTAATATGTAAATACTTATTAACTTTTATGTAATTATGTATCTTGGTCGAAAATATGTATAATACATGTATAAGTAAAAACATAAAACTTAAAAAAAAAGGAGTAAAAACATAAAACTCCCTTTCAAATTAGTAAATATTCATTTATCGATAAATTAATAAATTATTCATTTATCAATAAATAAATAACCCCTCTAAATTTATAATATTTCTCGGTTCCAACAATATTATTTTATAGGGGTTTTACCATATGAAGAAAATTTAATAATTGAAAAATAAAAATGCACAAAGTAGGGAGACAAAGTGAGCCTTACACCACAAAATGTATATTTTAATTTTTAAATAAGTTAACAAAAGAAAATAAAAAACAAAACAAAGAATCAAAGAAATATGCGATGCAAATATATCAAAATGGATGTCCGTTTTAGCAAAATCAAGCAACATATTGATCAAAGGTTATGGAAGCCCAATATATTGGTGAAACGTTTGTAATTATAGTTGTTTGGATGGTTATGAATAGAAAGGAAATGAGAAGGAAACAAATGCAATATTAATAGGGTTAGTTTTGATATATTGAAAAAATTCATTAACTTTTGATTCATTTCCCTCCTTTTTAGGTCCAATTTTGATGAAAAACCAAATTGGGTCATTTCCCTTTCATTTTAAGAAACCAAACAAGAGATAAGAAATCCACCTATATAATTTTCTTTTCTTTCTCTCATATTCCATCAAACCAAACATAGTGTTAAGCAAAATCAATGAATTTTTTTTAATATGCCTAGATGATTTTGATTAGGGATGGGCATTGGGGAAATGGGGATGGATATAGGTCCCCCTATCCCCGTCCCCATTTTCCCCGTTTTCCCCATACCCCCATTTCTCCATTTCCCCTATTTTAATAAAAATTACATACTAAAAAAAACAAACAACCCATTACAAATTCAAATACAAATACAAAATAAAATCCATTACAAATTCAAATGAAATCTAATATCGCTATTTCACAATAATAATAATAATAATAATAATAATAATAATAATTATATATATATTATATAAGATTTGGGGAAAAATGGGGAAATGGGTATGGGGGACCCCATCTCTATCCCCATTTGGGGATAAAAATCATCAACATCCCTCTCTATTTATCCATTTTTTTTTCTTGAAAATTCCCGCCATCCCAAATGGGAATAGGGAAGTGGGGATTTGGGTATCCGGAGATAAATTCTCATCCCTGATTTTGATGAAAGCTTAAAAAATCTAGATTCAATAAACCCAAGATTGAATACACACCCTTTTTAGTATTACAATTTCATATTTACTTACTCCTTCAGTTTATCTGTGAGTGTGTTTGAGTTGGTGTGAATCCAAAGTATTTATGGGTAATGAGGGCACAGGTTAAGAACACGAAAATTACTACATATGGAAAGTCAACAACCATATTTATTAAATTATTATAATAAATACAATGATTGAGTTTTCCATAAAAGAAACTTTTGTATTCTTAACATGTGTCCTAAAGGTGCAGGTAAACACTACCGTTTATTTATTTCGATCCAACAGTTCTGGTGATTATAGTAATAATGATTTAGAAGATGAATCCGATAACATCTCATTCAATTGTTCCAGGCTCAAATATATTGTAGTACAATTACCAAACAAAAGGTCATTCAAATAAAATTTTTATTGGTTCTGTAACTGGAGAAAAACATATCCATGAATACAAATTAAGATCACAATTAGAACTTGATATGGAAATTGGAGACTCCATTGCCTGTCAACCCTCCTCTATTCTTCCTATCTCAGTTCCTTCATTACACTGATGACATTAAGCCCATACAAAATCATAATTGAGTAGTGCTGGCAATTTAGGCCGGGCCCAAACGGGCCACCCGGCCCGTTAGCAAAACGGGTCAGGCCCAAGCCCGTTTCGCTGGTGGGCCGGGCCAGGCCCCCATTTGAAAAATACCGGGCCGGGCCCAGTAAGGCCCGCAGCCCTAAAATAATTTTAAAAAGTTTTTTTCTTGGCGGACCTTGACGGGCCGCCTGTGGGCCCGGCCCACGGGCAGCCCGTCAAGGCCCGCCAATTTTTTTTTTCAATTTTCTGGCAGGCCTTGACGGGCCGCCCGTCAGAAAATTGTTTTCAATTTTTTTAAAATTAGAATTTTTTTTTTTAAATTTTGAATTGAAGGGTGGCTTTTATAATTAGCCAGGTGACCGTTAGGGGGGAAAAATATTCAAAACTTTTAAAAATTACATTTTTTTTAAATCTTTTACAATTTTAAAAAAAAAATTTCGAAGCCTGACGGGCTGGCCCGTTAAGGCTCTAACGAGCTTGTGACAAGCCAGCCCGTTTAAGGCCCAACCCAAACCCGGCCTGGTCTGTCCCTACACGGGCCTTGGACCCGGGCCGGGCCCCCTTTTTTGTTTAACGGGCCGGCCCGGCCCGACCCGTTTTCCCTGACGGCCCGGGCCTAGCCCGGCCTGTTTCACAGACGGGCCTAATGGGCCGGGCCGACCTGTTTCACAGACGGGCCTAATGGGCCGGGCCGGCCTGTATTGCCACCACTATAATTGAGTTTCTTATCGCTTTTGGAAATTAAACATCATAATTGATACAATAAAGATAACTGCAAGCAGCATTGAGAATCCAACATTAACAGCTGCAACTACTCCTAGAAAGTCATGCTTGAAACCAAAATAATCTCTCAAAAACTCTTCCACCGTCTCCCCTGTATCAAGTGTGTCCTTTATATCCCCAAAATGTGATGCAACCAATCCATACAAGGTCCAAGATATAGGACATGCCCAGGAGTACCATATCCACCATATTGGCATCCTATGTTATTAGACAAGTTTGAACATGAAACAATAGGATAAGTCATTAGATTTGTATATGCTAAACAAATTTTAGCACACAACAATCAAATATGAGTAGGTCAATACTTACGGTTCTTGGGATAACAAACCCGGAAAAGAGGTTGAATATTCCATAAAATGCAGCGGAAACAATTTGAGCAATGTGGAGGTTTGAGGTCATAACCACTGCCATCATGCCATAGTAGTTGAAGGACAATAATGTGAAGAACATGAAGAATAGATACCAAAAGAACTTAGCAGTAGTCCATTCAAATCTGATCATTGCATAGAAAATAACACCATATGCTGCAGCTTGAGCAAATATATAAGAAATCTCAATCAAAACCTGCAATTAAGGGCACCAAATTCCAAGAGGAAAATAATAATTTTATAACTTTTCCAACTTTCATGCATGTCAGATGTGGAATGTAGAGTTACTAGACCTCTCAGGAAAATGGGTTTAATACCATATTAAGTTACCATTTAACCCAAAAGCATACTGGGATGTTAATATTAAGCTCTAACATGAAATGCTAATTACCTGAGCAATGGCGTATGGCAGGGCTAAATACATTCCTGTAACTCTTTCTCTGTAGAAGACTATCCTTTCAACAACCACTATGGGCTGCACAAATTCATCATTTTGGACACCAATGAGGCAAACCGCAGCATACATGGATCCTATTGCATTAAACAGATCCTTTTGCTTTTTCCTATTAAGATTGCAAATTCAGATTAAAATATAGACAAAAGCTATATGACTTGAATTTATACTTAATGCATACTTGCTTTCTGTATTTATACTAAATGGTGTATCAAGGGCCCTTACCTGAGGCCCACTATTCTCCCTTCATGACTGATGACCCAGACTATGACATTAGCTAGCCAGACTTTAGGGATCTGACTAAGGGTTATGAAGATGAAAGCAACCCTCTGGCGGTTCTGGGCCTGGCGGTCCCTCGAGCACATCTGGAGCCTGACCTTGCTGCATTATTTTTATCATTTTTCACTTACCATTGCACATCTTGTAAATTTCTATAAAATTGAATGAAATATTCTTTTATTCTCAATAATACAGATCTCCATTTACTCGTGTTGGTTTCTATGCCTTGGTCAATAATCTTTGCTAATCGTCACTTTTGGTTTGATCAGTTATCTTCCTTAATGATCGTTATTGACTCGATCAGTTGTCTTATTAATTGACCAAACTTAGTCTGGTCAGTTTCATTATTAACTGATCGTTATTAACCCGATCAGTTGTCTTATTAACTGACCGAACTTGGTTTGTTGTGTGAAATATCTCTAACCTTTCTTGCTTGGGCTGTTCATGGTCGGTTTTGATTTTTGTCAAGTAGTGTTCTTTTTGTGAACCATTTGCATGGTATCTAATTTATAGACGTTTGTTTTTTATCTGTCAACTAAGTCACTGGAACGTCTCCCAGTAGTTTATTGCTCAAGATTCGCTGCAATGGGGATGAGATGTTTCCCGTTAACTTAACTTGTCTTAACCGGTGTTCAAGTACGAGAATTCGACCGCCCCACCCAACTTTCTACGCATCCCATCAAGTACCTATGACATGAATGCGCTCTAACAGTGTTTATGTACACCCAGTTAGTTTCGGTGAGTGTGCATTACCTTTGCGGCATATGCTTTTGGCCCCATCATTGAGCCCCATGAGCACCCATTTGCTGTTAACAATCTCAGGTGCTACGAGATTGCCTTTATAAATGAAGGCGATATTAGAACACTTTTCTTGATCTATTCTTCCCTCAAGGGGTTTTTATTGATAACTTCAATCAAAATGCTAGAAAAAAGCGACAATTGATTAGAAACAAACGAAACTTGAACTAATTCTAAAACTTAAGAAAACAGCAAAATAATCAGAAAGACAACCCCCTTAGGGATAGAATATCTTCAAATACTGAGCATTGCAAGGTCAGGACAGTTCTCCCCCTTCTGGTTGGGTAAGGCGATATGCTTCATGCCTAGATAATCCGACCACCTGATAAGGTCCTTCCCACTTATCTGCCAAGTATCCATCCGCTTTTGCTTTTGTGTTTGGGGATACTTTTCTGAGGACCAAATCTCTAAGCTGGAATTTTCTTTCCCGGACGTGCGAGTTGTAATATCTAGCGACCATTTCTGATAGGCAGCGTTTCTTACTCTCGCCATGTCTCTTTTCTCTTCCATCTCATCCATACTCTGTTCTAGAATACTTACATTTGAATTGGGCTGGTACAGCTGGACTCTAAGGGAGGTGTGAATTATTTCGACCGGAATAACTGCTTCAGTCCCGAATGCTAAAGAATAGGGAGTTTCTCCTGTTGATGTTCTTTCAGTCGTCCGGTATGCCTAGAGTACCTCGTGCAACTTGTCTGCCGAATTCCTCTTTTTATCATCAAGTTTGGCCTTTAGAGTGTGCTTGATGATCTTATTCACAGCTTCAATTTGACCATTGGTCTGAGGATGGGCTGGCATGGCATAGTAGTTCTTAATATGGTACTTCTGGCACATCTCCCTGAAGTTATCACTATCGAACTGAGTCCCGTTATCAGTGATGATTGTATCTGAGATCCCAAATCGGTAGATGATATTCTTCTTCACGAAGCTGGTGGTGTTAGCTTCGGTTATGTGTACTAAAGCCTCTGCTTCTGCCCACTTTGTGAAATAACCTACTGCCATTATGGCATGCTTTGCACCTCATTTGGTCGTCGTTGGCATTGGACCGACCAGATCTAATCCCCACATTGCGAATGGGCAGGGTGAAGTTAGATTCTTCAAGTGCTCGGGTGGCTGCTTGATGTTATTCGTAATCCTTTGACAAGTATTACACTTCTCAGCCACCGATTGTGCATCCCGGAACAGGGTTGGCCCATTGAAACCTTGTCTGAGGGTTTTATGAGCCAAACTTTTCCCCCTAGTATGGTTTCCACATACCCCTCTGTGTATACTTGCTAGAATCTTTTCTCCCTCAATCTGACCAACACATCTTTGTAGGACCTTTGAAAATTCCCTTCTGTAGAGCTCTCCCCCTACTATCGAATATCGGGCCGCCCTATACCTGATACGTTTTGCTTCAACCATATCTTCAGGAAGAGTGCCTTCTTCTAGACACTCTCTAATCGGGGTCATCCAGGTGACCTGCCCTTCTTCGATTACTTCAACTATCAGCTTTTCTTCTTCTTTGATGCTGGGCTTCTTGAGATTGGCCACTGGGACTGTTTTGGACCAGATAGCAGTGGTCGCCGATGCCAATCTTGATAGAGCATCGACCTTCTCATTTTTCTCTCTTGGGATCTGAACGATTCTGTAAGTTTTGAATCTTCCGAGTAGGGCCTTAGTTATTTCTAGATAGACCGCCATATTGTTGTCATTCGCCTGGTATTCTTCTAAGACCTTGGTTGACCACGACTTGCGAATCACTGAATTTTCTAACTCATCCGCTCCCAGTGCCGTGCAAACTCTGAGTCCTGTCAACAATGTCTCATATTCGGCCATGTTGTTGGTAGTTTTGAAGTTAAATCACAATGCACATTCTACCTGATCACCTTTTGGGGTGGATACCACTATGTCTTCCCCACTGCCATATGTATTTGACAACCCATTGACGTGCAACTTCTAGTGAAAAACCTTCATTTCTTTGTCTTCCGGCATATACTTGCTTTAACTGTATTTATACTAAATGCATACTTGCTTTCTAACTGTATTTATACTAAATGGTGTATTTATCCCTATAATTTATATTGTCATTTTTGACCTTTTTTACCGTAAGAAAAAAAAACACTTTAGTGCCTTGCATTGCTAAAGACTTGTATTCGCTAAAAACAAAGAAACAAACAAGATTTGGATTGGAGGCTTGGAGCACAGGTTGGCCTCATGAGATTTTTCTCATTTTGGTCGCTGCTTGTGAAGCACGTATACTAATTAATTTGACCCAATTCTATATAAAATAGTTTGATTTTGTTTTATTAGTTTCAATTGTAATTTTTAGGCAATAAATCCTTTAGGATTTTTGTCGAGTGACAAGTACCATAACTCCATAAGACACTGTTTTTTAGTTATACATGAACAATGTTTCTGGTTTTTTTTTCCTTTGCGGTGAATGAGTAGTATTTTATTTTATTTTATTAAAAATAGATTGTTAATATATTGGTGTTGGAAATTGAAAATTACTTAATTAGTTGAATTAAGCAATCTTGGTGAGAAGTGCTTGGACGACAAGCAACTTTTCCATCTGGGTTTTGAGATTTGACTGTCTGCTTTTAGCTTATGGATTTTTCTTTTCAGATGTCACATATGAAAATTGACAAAATAAAAGACAAAATATAAGACTTACAGTATTCTCATACCGTCAATGTAAAGTAATTACAACTGAATATCATATGGCCGATATTCATTGACATTATTTGCACTAAATCATTCTCAGCAAATCAGGTATAAAAAAAGTCTTGTAGATAAAAAAAAAATAGAATTGGAAGAGATTGTATGGATATATCAGCAAGGACGTAACCAAATTTTATTAAGAAAACTTCTAGGTATGAAGAAAATTTAATAACTGAAAAATAAAAATGCACAAAGCAGGGAGACATAGTGAGCCTTACACCACAAAATGTACGTATATTTTAATTTTTAAATATGTTAACAAAAGAAAATAAAAAACAAAACACAACAAAGTATCAAACTATCAAAGAAATATGCATTGCAAATATAGCAAAATGGACATCAGGTTTAGCAAAATTAAGCAACATGTCGATCTAAGGTCATAAAAGCCCGATATTTTGGTGAAACGTTTTTAATGATAGTTGCTTATGAATAGAAAGGAAATGAGAGGAAACAAACGCAATATTAATAGAGTTAGTTTTGAGATATTAAAAAAATTCATTAACTTTTGATTTATTTCCCTCATTTTTTGAACAATTTTAATGAAAACTCAAATTGGGCCATTTCCTTTTCATTTTGACAATCCATACAAAAGATAAGAAATCCATCCATATAATTTTCTTTTCTTTCTCTTATATTCCACCAAACCAACAAGCCAAACATACTGTTATGCAAAATCAATGACTTTTTTAATATACCTAGATTTCGATGAAAGCTTAAAATATCTAGATCGAATAAACCCAAGATTGAATACACACCCATCTAGTATAACAATTTCCTATTCACTTACTCCTTCAGTTTATCTGAGTGTGTTTGAGTTGGTATGAATCCAAAGTATTTATTTTTTTCGATCCAACAGTTCTTCTGGTGATTATAGTAATAATGATTCAGAAGATGAATCCGATAACATCTCATTCAATCGTTCCAGGCTCAAATATATTGTAGTACAATTACCAAACAAAAGGTCATTCAAATAAAAATATTTATTGGTTCTGTAACTGTAACAGGAGAAAAACATATCCATGGATACAAATTGAGAGCAAAATTAGAACTCCATATGTAAATGCCAAATTGGAGACTCCGATCCATTGACTGTCACCCTCATCTGATCTTCCTATCTTTGTTCCTTCATTACAGTGATGACATTAAGCCTATACAAAATCATAATTGAGTTTCTCATCGCTTTTGGAAATTAAACATCATAGTTAATACAATAAAGATAGCTGCAAACAACACTGAGAATCCAACATTAACAGCTGCAACTACTCCCAGATAGTCGTGCTTGAAACCAAAATAATCTCTCAAAAACTCCTCCACTGTCTCTCCTGTATCAAGTGTTTCCTTTATATCCCCAAACTGTGATGCAGCCAATCCATACAAGGTCCAAGATAAAGGACATGCCCAATAGTACCATATCCACCATATCGGCATCCTCTGTTGGACAAATTTGAACATGAAACAATAGGATACGTCGTTAGATATGTATGTGCTAAACAAATCTTAGTACACACCAATCAAATATGAGTAGTCAATACTTACGGTTCTTGGGATAACAAACCCGGAAAAGAGGTTGAATATTCCATAAAATGCACTGGAAATAATTTGAGCAATGTGGAGGTTTGGGGACATAGCCACTGCCATCATGCCATAGTAGTTGAATGACAATAATGTGAAGAACACGAAGAATAAATACCAAAAGAACTTAGCAGCAGTCCATTCAAATCCGATCATTGCATAGACAATAACACCATATGCCGCAGCTTGAGCAAATATGTAAGGAATCCCAATCAAAATCTGCAATTAAGGACAACAAATTCCAAGAGGAAACTAATAATTTTATAACTTTTCCAACTTTCAAGTATGTCAAATGTGGAATATAGAGTTACCAGACCTCTCAGTAAAATGGGTTTAATACCATATTAAGTTATCATTCAACCCAAAAGCATACGAGGACGTTAATATTACGCTCTAACATGAAATGCTAATTACCTGAGCAATGGAGTATGGCAGCGCTGAATACATTCCAGCAGCTCTTTCTCTGTAGAAGACTGTCCTTTCAATAGCAACTACGGGCTGCACAGACCCAGCATTTTGGATACCAAGGAAGAGAACCGTACCATACATGGATCCCATTGCATTAAACAGATCCTGTCTCTTTTTCCTGTGATGTACAAGTTGCAAATTCAGATTAAAATACAGACAAAAGCTATATGATTAAGTAATGCTTCTATTTTGAAGAAGGAAATTACATTTTTGAGCCAAGGTCCCAGAACATCGTCCCATAACCCAAAGCTAAAAATATTGTGAATAAAAACATGACAGCAGTGTGTGGAGGATTACGCCAGTGTGACCAATGTTGTTTCCATAAGCAAGCAATACATTGGGTGAGAAATGACCGTGAATACTGAGTATCGAAATGGAGGTCCTTTGAACTAGGGGCAGGCTTGCTTAGATCTTTGATAAGTGCTTTGTTCCTCCTGAAACACAAAAAATTCAAACCAATATCAATCAACAATTTAGATTTTCCATTTTTTCACGGCAAAAACTAGGTTGCAGTGGGATGCATGGTGCATCTCCCACTTAGACCCAAGATCTTCTCTTTTTTCACCGACCATCAAAATGCTTGGCATTAAATGTACCTATAAAGGTCTGAATTTTTGTAAATCTCTGCAAAGTCCACGCCTAAAGTTAATTCTTGTGCTACAGTAGTAACCTCCAACATCCAAGTTGCTGGATTGTAACCATCTTTAATTTTATTGACTCCTTCAATTGCCTTGACATCAATAAAGGTACACAAGTATAAGTATCCCCTCATCAAATTTTTCGTTGGGGGTAATTATTGATTGTTCATCGCATCTAACCTCAAAATATTGTATGACATGGCTGGAATGGCGACCTAGTGGCCCAACATATATCTCTTGTCCTCCTCTCCTCAATAGCACTAGCTGCAGTAATATTTAATATGTTATACTCACAAACAGAGAAGAACCCAGAGGAAAAGTAACTTATTTTATGTAGTTTTAACTGGTGGCAGAGCAAGAACAAAAAGTTTTGGGGGGGACCAAAATGAAAAACTTTAAAATGTAAAGATATTTTATAATCTCAAAAACATTTTTTATAAAACTTTAAGCCTCTGGTTTTAACATTTCTTACCTCATCAAAAGCTTCAAATATGTCGATGCTAGGCTGATGGATGGTGCATACGACCGTTCTTCCTGTGTCCACCGTGTTCCTAACTGTTCTCATAACAATTGCAGCAGCTCTTGCATCTAACCCTGAAGTTGGCTCATCCATAAATATGATAGAGGGATTTGCCACAAGCTCGACTGCAATGGTAAGCCTTTTGCGTTGTTCGGTTGACAGACCATTTACGCCAGGCAAACCAACTAGTGCCTGTCTCAACGGCTTCAATTCCACAATCTCCATGACTTCCTCAATGAACATCTGAACCATTAATGAAATCATAGATTAACATAAGTACCGCCACAATGTATTCATGGTTTCAAGATGCTACTAGCCGACTCAAACTACTGTAAATTGTTTGCATCTGTAAATAACACAAACAAAAGGACATCCGAACATGAAACAGAATGGAGTTCCAACCTTTTGAGTTTCAGAATTGACATCCGGTGGTAATCGAAGCCAGCTTGAGTAGAGTAAGGACTCGTAGACAGTAACATGAGGAGAATGAATGTCGTTTTGCTCACAGTATCCTGATATACGAGCAAATGTTTCTTGTTTTTTTGGGTAACCAGATATCGTGATGTTCCCACTAATATATCCACCAGTTTTCCTACCAGCCAGCACATCCATCAGAGTGGTTTTACCAGCGCCACTGACACCCATCAGAGCTGTAAGAACACCTGGCCTGAAAGAACCACTTACACCTTTCAAAAGCACCAATTTGTCATCTAAAACACCTTGGCTTTTCATTTCCTGCAAAATGTGACTCAAGCAGATTAGTAATCAAATTCAAATTATATTGCATTATGGAAAGATATTCATTATTTTCCAAAATTTAATGTTACCTGTGGCATGTTGACAGAGTACGTAATTTCATCAAAGTTGATTGAATATGGTTCAAATGGAAGAACCATTCCACTTTTCTTGCTATCAATAGCTGCTTCTTTTATATATGAAGATTTGGAAGAGGAGCTTCTACTCCTAATTTCATCTTCGCTTCCTGCATATCAATAATCAAGGTTCAATATATCAATTAGAAATTAAGTATTCTAGAAACTTCATATTCCAAATTTCTCTTCTCGCGCTCTTTCTCTCACAAACAGACAAATATTACAAATGAACTACATCACCTAAGGGAGATCCGTGGCCAGAGCTACTTCCACGGGTTGATAACTGAATGGCACCTCCACTTCTGTTATCATCATCATCATGTTGAGGTTTCACTGGTATAACCATTTGAGCCTTATCAAATGCTGCAAATTCACCACAGCAAATTAGAACACGGTCTCACATATCTAGAAAGAAATAAAATGAACAAGGTAAAGATGCACACGGTTGAGAAAAGTGAGAGACAGAGTGAATCCAAAGTTGAACAGTAGTGTGAAACCAATCATTGCCCCTACTCCCAGCCAATACCAATATGCCTCTGTGAAGAACCCACGAGACTTCAAAACTGCAACTCCTAGTGTGTTGGTAGAGTTCGGGAGAATCTTTGATATAAAAGAAATTCAGACATTAGCAAATTGATAAAAGACAGACGCAAACTCATACTAGGCCAGTCCAAGCCGTGTGATTACCTTATCCCAGCTATGTCCGAGGAACTCATTAACCATTATTGCATTCTGGCCATACATCACAGGTGAGCACCAGTAAACCCATATCCACCATTTCTTGATGTCCTCTGGTTGAGAAGAACACTTTATAGCCAAAAATTGAGAAGAGTGAAACTTTTATCAAAATTCTATGATAATCATACCCCGTGAAAGGACAAATCCACCCATTGAATAGAGCAAGAACAGTACAAATGAACCAAATGTATTGGCAACAATAATGTTCCTGCTTGTTGCTGCAATGAGTCGAAATAACCCAGAAGCCATCTGATTAACAAATACAAGCAGCATGTACTGCTTAAAAAACCTACATCAAGTATTTTACCCAGTAAACAGTTGGAACAAAATGGAGATGTAAATAAAAATCTAAACAGTTTTTAGCAAATTTATTATTTTCTTAAATCTTTTTACCTCCCAGCATTCGGATCATATCCAGTGGCATAATAAGTAAATAATACCCAAACGGCAACTTCTACAAAAGTAATTGGGATCTTAAGGATCCATGTAGGAAGAGCATATGACCATGAAGGAAAGAATCCAAGGTCTCTTTGCTTGTAGAAAACAGAAAGCTTTGCTATAGTCATAGATATCTCTGAAAACCCATTATACATGATCATAACAACAGCGAAGAACAAGGCACCGGTATAAACATTTCCATCGCTTAATGATTCTTGATGCATATTGGTTCGGAAGAAGAGTGACATACTAACCATTGCCATTATTGTAAGCTGCATGGAAAAAATTAAATCAATCATCATCACATAAATAAAAGAATTTAATATTTTTGAACGTGAAGTAATTAAATACCCACTTGCATTAGCTTGAAGATGTATACAAATGAGTTCCTTTTCATCAACAAATATTCTCTGGAAATACAAGCTTTCAACAACTCCTTCTTGCCAACACCGTAATATTTTGTTGTCAAAGCAGCTGGGTGGCTTTCTTTCTTATCAAATGGAGTTCCAAGCTCGTCACCGAGTTTTCTTCCCACATGGAATGATTGGAATGCCTCTGAAAATTTCTTGACTGTGACAAACCTGTATGGCTCATTTTGACATGCCCAATATTGCTCCTGATCTTTCCTTGATGTCACCTGAAAATTCATTACCATGAAGATTGAACATGAAAACTTATTTCGAGGCTTATCTTTTCGAACAACTTTCATAATTCATATTATCTAAGATTTCTTTATCAGCACTTACTTCTTGCAAGAAGTCAGATACTCCTTTTCTTTCAGGACACTTGAATCCCATGTCTTCAAAAAAGTCTAGTACTTGCTCACGGGGACCCTGGTACACAATCTGGCCTTCAGATAGAAGGATAATATCATCGAACAGATTGTAAGTCTCTGGTGTTGGCTGTAGGAGGGAGATGAGAGCGGTTCCACTAAGGATGTGAACGTAGTGCCCGAGAGAATTTACGATTTGAAATGTTGTTGAGCTGTCCAAACCAGTTGATATCTCATCCATAAACAGTGCCTTTGCCGGTCCAACCAGCATTTCACCTTCAATTCAATTATAGTAAAAATTTTCATTCCTTTAATTTCAAATGGAGAATTGACGTTTTTAATTTTCCTGAGAAAAACTAATGAAGTTTGGTAAATTACCAGTCGTAACTCGCTTTCTTTGTCCTCCTGATATTCCTCTTAACATTTCATCACCTACCATGGTATCGGCGCAGACTTCCAATCCTAAAATCTGGAAATATTTATATATAAAAAAGGTGAATAAATTATCATCGGAATTATTGATAATAATTTATAATTCAAAGGGATTTTAATTACCTTTAGAATATAATCTGTGACCACATTGACTTCTTGGCCTTCTGTTGCTGCTGCCTGTGACACGAGAATCAACAAATAAATATATTGAAGCTAAATTACCATGACTGCAGATTGATTTCGATCAAACTCTAACTGCTAAATAAACACAAAATAGAAGCAAACGACTTGCATTTGAAGGAAAACAGAAAAACAAAGTTGGAAATATTCTTTTAACTTGAAACCCATTTGTTTCTTAGCAAAAGTCTTGTTTCGAAAAGGAAACGTTTGATTGGGATAAAATTGAATAAATGCTATAAATCATAGAGGAATTGAGGTTTTCTCACCTTCATGAAGACGTCGATATCAAGATCAGGCTTAATATTGGCTGCTTTCTCTCTTCTTGACAACTCTGCTAACATCTCTGAAGATTATACAAAAACAATCATAATTAATACTTCAAATTACACATAATTCATAGGAACAAAATGAAAACGAGCCATCAAACTAACCATAACGGGATCCGACACCCTGACATCTAGCAGAGAAGGCCAAGGTTTCTTTCACTGTCAATTCTCCTATATGAACATCATGCTGACTGATATAAGCAGCGGTTCTATGGGGCACAAATTCATGCATGTCATGGCCATTGTATGTCACCCCACCCGAAACCTACAAGAGAATCAAATTATAAATAGAATCAAAGTGTGAAAATTAATCCTAAAATTCAAATTCCTTATAAGTTATAAATAAATCACCTTGAGAGTAGAATCAAGCTTTCCAGCTAAAGCTAACAATAGTGTTGTCTTTCCAGAACCTGGAGGACCCAAAAGCAATGTCAATCTGCCACAACAACAACAACAAAAATTGACAGAATGAGTAATTAATTGCACACAATGTAGAAAATTAAAAACAAAAATGAAATGATAATATACAAATTGGTTCTCACCGGCTCGGCTTTATGATTCCACTGACATTATTAAGGATTTTCAACTTCTCCTTTCTACTTGGAATAATATGGAAATAGTTCAAGAAACCCTTGAAGCCAAAACATAGAATTGAAATGTAAATTAAAATTTAACCTCCAAACATAATCATATATAATTTTACAAAATTAATTTGCAGATTAATTACCTCAATTATGTTTATATGGAAGTTGAGGAATGTAGGCAAAGCTCTGCTTCCTACATATGCTTCTGCTTCGACATTTAGATGCTCGAATCGGACTTCGATTTTGGGGAGCTCAATTCCCACTCTTTAGTAAAATCCAACAACAAACACAATCACAACAAACTACAATATATATACATGTAAACATGAACATAGCTGTCTCTGTTTGGCTGCCCAGAAAAATTACAGAGAAAATAACCGAACCCATACATACATATAGCATTCAAAGATGTTTCATGCATTTTGATAGCTAGCGTTTTGCTTTGTTTTGTTTTTCATTTTCTCTGTTTATTTTTTTTAATACAAACATCTGAAAATATTAATTATATATACTTTTTACTGTGGTTTTTTTTTATTCGAGAACCGAACGATTGCTAAATTTTACTGAATTCTGAAATATGAAACTAAACGATATATTTGTTTTTTTTTTTCACATCTGAACACATTATCAATTTTTTTGTTTTTAAAGATGAAATTATTTAAAAACAAATAATTTGACATTTATATCCTTATTACTATTAATTGTTGATACAAATTACAAACAACTAAATAAAATAATTTAACAAATCCTAAACCATTTTTTATATAAATATTGATAAGATATTATTAATGGTTATGATACCATAAATTATGATATTGAAATGTTTATAATATAGTTGAAAGTGACAATCAATTAAGGTTTATTTTATTTTATTTTGTTTATAGTTATTTATCATTAGTAATATGTCAAAAGAGAGAAATTTGTATAATATAAAATCACGGTAATATTGGAAATAAGATATCTTTGGGAGGATAATCTTGGAAGGAAATATTTTAAATGCAATACGGTTATTAGTGTGTTTGGTATGACTTTTCAAGTAGAGCTTTTAGAATATATATTTTTATAATAGAGCTTCTAATGAGTGGAATTTCTAACCAAAAAGGCTTGGTTATGTAAATTATAAAAAAGGTGTTGACAATGTATTTTTAAAAATAGCTTTTGGTTATGTGAATTATAAAAAAAGTGTTGACAATGTATTTATAATGAAAGAGTTGTATGGTGGATGGTAGAATATCTAAAATTTATAAAGGGTAGTTGAGACAATTTATATGTTTTAAAAAAGCTCAAAAAAGCTTTTTAGAAAAGCCTAAATTTTAAACTTCTCCAAGTAGACATAAAATGACTTTTATAAAGGGTAATTGAGATAATTCATATATTAAAAAATTTGTTTGAGTTTTACCAAACAAATAAAAAAGATTTCAAAATAGCTTCTGGCATTAAAAAAAATAATTTTGATCCATAAAAAAGCCATACCAAACACACAAAGTGAAAAATCAGGATTTCTTACTTTTAATTTTCAGTTGTTTTTGGACATTTTTAATTTGTTTGATTACTAAAATGAACAAACAAAACAACTTAAAAGTTTCATTTCAGATCCATTAAGTGTTAAGTGAAAAAACAAATGACTCATAAGTCTTTAATATTCGTTTGTTTTATATATTTGTATTTAACATAAATAATATAATGTTTTTTAATGTATTTTATATATTTGCATTTAACATAAATAATTTAATGTTTTTTTTAATTTAAACTAAAATTTAGTAAATTAATGAAATCACTGTTTAATAATATAAAGTTAATGAAATTATAATTCAAAAATATAAATAAAATTAAATAATATTTAAAAATATAAAGTACAATAAATAAACTATTTAATAAAATGATATCAGTAGATCCTTCCTCTCCGGTTGAATGAGGCAACTGTAAAGATATTTTTATTTTTATTTTATTTTATTTTAATTAAGAGTAATGAAGTGTTATGCTTTCTTTTTTTTTTCTTCAATTTATTTCCCAAATGTTTGTACCACGCGAGGTGTCAACATCACATCACTCACCATATAACCTCATGATTTACAGGATGCTGACATCTTACGTGCTGCATACATTTGGGAAATAATTTGGAAAAAAAATTAGGAAGCCTAGCATTACTCATTAATTAAAGCCTACATATTTTAGAAAGAAAAAGAGAGAGAGAGGGAATTTTGAAAGTACGGTTGTATTCTTGATTAGATTTAAGGGGGGTGTATTCAATTAGGATTTCAAAAGACTTTTAATAACTGTTATGAAATTAAAAAGTTTGGGTGTATTCAATGTAGATTTTTAAAAACTCTATAAAAGTCACGAGGTATTCAATACAGACTTTTATAGACTTTAAAAAAATATTTAAAAGTCATGTGGTATTCAATCAAGACTTTTCAACAGTCTATGAAAGTTAGGAGGTATTCAAAATTTTAATGACTTTAAAATATCAATGACTTTTAATGCCTTTTAGTTATAACAAATCTCACAATTTGTCTTTCATTTCTACCAAAGACTTTGAATGCTTTTTTTTTTTTAAATAGAAAGAATTTTAGTGTAGAAGAAAAACATAAAACTCTTTGAAAAACTTCAACCATCAAACATATGTTATATTTTCAAATAAAAACATACACATTCTTAACAAATTTCATAAATAAAATAAAACAAATAACATTTAAAATGAATGAATATTATAAGAAAAACATACAAACATTAACGATCTATAACAAAAAAAATTAACTAAAAAAATAATATAAAACAACTCTCTATAGGCTATGCAATTAAGGATGAGAGATTTCATTTTTTTTATCTCTATTTTCAAAACAACTAAACAATATCGAAACAAATCAAACGAACTTCATATATGTTAATAAAAACTAATAAAAGACAAAAATCACTACTCAATTTTGCCAATATGTCATAATCAAAGTCACATATGAGCATGACTCCATGTAATTATGATCAATATCAAACTACTCACTTTTAGGCATGGGTCTTGTTCAACAACTATATGTGGTTTTTATGTTTTATCTTTAGTAACTTGAATTAATTTGGATAGATTTTTTATACACATTGTCATACTTCTGTAGAAACATGTACACGTTAATGTTATTGTTGATTTGCTATATTTATTCTAAAAGAAAATTTATAATATTTTGACTAATTATTAAAAACAAATAAAGTTTTGACTAATTATTAAAAAAAAAAGGTGCATAATGTCTTTATAATGCAAAATATAATAAAATTATAAATAAATTTTTTAAAATCACATGTATTGGTAAAAATGTTTTTGTCAAGTTTAATTAACGATGGGTTTTTTTTTTATTCTTATACAAAAATATTTTTATTGATATGAGAAACATATCTAATTTTTCTAAAACAAAGTATATATCATATTTAAAAATCAATGAAAGTTATAAATGTCTATGAAAATCTTTTAAAATGAAAGTTTATAAAAGTCGTTTGAAATGAAAGTCTATGAAAGTATTTTAAAATGAAAGTCTATGAAAATTCATAAAAGTCCATGAAATCTGTAAAAGTCATCCACTTGAAAAAAGTCATTAAAAGTCTTTTTAAAATCCTAATTGAATACACCATCCTAAGTAAAATTTAGGCTACCTTTTAAATTCATATATATTTTGTATTTTTTAAGATTTATACAGATTTTATAGGGATGAAAAAGTAAACAAAAAAATCTAATGCATTCATTTTAAGTGAAAAACATGTTTTAAAAATGATATTTTATGAAATGCTATGTTTGGTAATATATTCAAGAACTAGTTTTCTAAAACTGAAAAACATTGTAAATGTATTTAGTAATTTTTTTTGAATTATTATAATATTTCGAGATGTATAATGCTAGGCATCCTAAATTTTTTTCCCAAAATCTTTCCTCAATGATGTGGTACATGAGTTATCAATATCATACCACTCATCACATCACTCACCATATAATCTCTTGATTTAGAGGATATTGACAACTCATGTACTACATCATTTGAAAAAGATTTTGGGAAAAAAAAAATTTAGAGGATGTTGATAACTCATGTGCTACATCATTTGAGAAAGATTTTGGGAAAAAAAAAATTTAGGATGCCTAGCATTACTCATCTCGAAATATTATAATAATTCAAAAAAATTTACCTAAATACATTTATGAGTTATCAATATCATATCACTCATCACATCACTCACCATATAATCTCATGATTTAGAGGATGTTGACAACTCATGTGCTACATCATTTGGGAAAGATTTTGGGAAAAAAAAAATAGAGAATGTTGACAACTCATGTGCTACATCATTTGAGAAAGATTTTGGGAAAAAAAAAATTTAGGATGCCTAGCATTACTCATCTCAAAATATTATAATAATTCAAACAAAATTTACTAAATACATTTATGAGTTGTCAATATTATATCACCTATCACATCACTCACAATATAATCTCATGATTTAGAGGATATTGACAACTCATGTGCTACATCATTTAGGAAAGATTTTGGAAAAAAATTTGGGATTCCTGGCATTTCTCTTTCGGGATAGGGATAACTCATTCACACAACCTTCTTGGATGTAGGTGTAACCGTGTAAGGGACTCACTATTGAGTCGACCTCATATTATTTTTATTTTATTCTTTTTAAAAGATGTTTGGTATTGCTTTTATAAATTAGTAAAATAATTTATTTTAAAAAAATTAGTAAAATAGTTGTTTAGAGGGAAATTAATTGTTTGTTTTAAAAACGGTGGAAAACAATAAATTCTTCTTGTCAAATTGTTAACTATAACATAAAAAAAAAATTGAAAGCCATAGCAAACAACTTTAAACTTTCTTTAAAAAAAAACATAAAATAGTTTTCAAAAACACATCCAAACAACACATTTACCTTTGTATTAAAACAAGAAATAAATAAAAGCCATACTTTTTTTTCGTTGAAATGCAACTCTAGAAAAACATGCATGCAAGTATGCCTTATTTAATATCTCAATTTGGAAATGGTATCTCAAACAAACATACAAAAAAACATGCTTGCATGCACACAGATAAATACTTACATACAAACATATACATACATGTACACAAATATTTGTACGTACATGTCTATTATATGCATGATAAAAGAAAAAGAATAGGGAGAACTCTAAAACTAACCATAAAATTAGTGGATTTATTGTTTTTACCCAAGATTAACATTTTTATTGTTTCTACCAAAATTTCCACTATTTGGACAAACTTGCCCTTCTTTATAAAAAAAATTCTCTATCTTCTTTTTCCTTTTCTTTTTCTTCCCAGAAAATAAACAAACTTTTTTTCTTTTTTTTTTCTTTTTCTTCTTCTCGGATGTGTTTAATTGTGTTAGAGTTGGTGTGTTTACTTGATTTTCCATTGTGTATTTAATTGAGTTGTCCTGGTGTGTTTAATTGGTCGTTGCTCTGGTGTGTTTAATTGGTCTGCCCGAGTGTGTTTAATTGAGTTGTCCTAATGTGTTTAATTGGTCTATCCTGATGTGTTTGATTGATTTACAACTGGTGTGTTTAATTAGTCTGTCTTTGTGTGTTTAATTGGTATGCCCTGGTGTGTTTAATTGGTATGCCCTGGTGTGTTTAATTGATTTACACCTTATGTGTTTAATTGGGTTGCCCTGGTGTGTTTAATTGGTCTGACTTGGTGTGTTTAATTGATTTACCCCTTGTGTGTTTAATTGGGTTGCCCTGGTGTGTTTAATTGGGTTGTCTGGTGTGTTTAAAAAAATCTGGAAAAAATTCCAGATCTGAATAGATTTGAAAATTTTCCTGATTTTCTCCTACCAAATAAAATTAAAAAAATATGTGAAGAGATCTGGATGGATTTTTAGATCTCTTCAAATAATAAAAAACAAAAAAATAAAACTAAAAACAAAATAAAACCATTCAAGAAAATCAATTTTAATTCAAACAAAAACCCACCAACATCATCAACCGAATCACATCAGTTCAACACCACCACAAACCCCATCATCATCAAACCCAGAACCAACACCACCACAAAAACCATAATCAATTCCAACAAACTAAAAAAAATATAAAAAAAACTAAAAACTAAAAACTAAACACAACTGGATGCGGCTGGAGACGAGGCAGCGACCACCAGAGATGGGTGGTTGACCACCGGAGATGAGCGGCCGCCGGAGACGGGGCAGCAACCACCGGAGACGAGGTCGTCGGCGCGGTTGAAGAACGGCGGTAGTGAGAGAACTAAGAGAGGCCAAAGAAAGAAGAGATTGAAGAGAGATAAAGATTGAAAAGAGATAAAGAAGGAAGAGATTGGAGAGGAGATCTGGTAGAAAAAAAATGGTGGTGGAGAGAGGTGAGAGACGTGAGAGAAGAGAGAGAGAAAGAAGAGATTGAAGAGAGAGAATGAAAAATCAGAAAATGATTCTGACCAAGAGAGAGAAGAGATAAAAGAAAATAATGAGGGGTATTTAGGTCTTCACAGTCAATTATTGGGTAAAAACAATAAAAACACTAATGTTGGGTAAAAACAATAAACATCCTTATTTTTTGATTAAAAAGACCTATTTGCTCAAAAGAATATATACCTATCAATGCGATTCTTGAGCTTGAACAAGAACTTATCATTATCAACTTCTGCAACTTTCACCAACCTGTCAATCAAAATTTTTCTTTCCTGGAACCCCAAATTGCTCACATCGATTTCACTGCCACCACCGCTGCACGAAGAAGTCAGGATTCCTTTCCTCAAACGATCAAAAGTTGGCAGTTTTTCGAGTGCAGCCCATTTCAGAGCTTCTTCATCATCTTCTTCCCTTGAAGAAATAGACCTCGAAAATGCTTCTTTGGAGTTGTTCCTCCATCTCGATGACCTTGCTCTGTGAAGTCGATCTCCACTGTCCATTACAAACCAATCAAACCCAGAAATTGTTTTCTTCAGAGATAACAATATTCCAAGTTTCTGAATTCTCTATTTATGTTTGATATCAAGATATCGGTGAGTGACTGTTTTGCTCACATATATAGAGAAACAGGAGTGGAAAAAATGAGAGGCTATTGACGTTTCTTTAATTTAAGTTTCTTTTGGACAAGGATCAATAAATAAAGGAGGGTAATTTAATTAGAGGGATGTGCATGATCCAAAGCAATCTAATAGGGTTTTCATTGCATTCATTTGAATTTGACACATGATTTAATTGGATTAGATCCTAAATGAAAGAATTCATTTAAAGTTGACACATGATTTAATCGGATTGGATCCTAAATTATAAAATTCATTGGTTAATGTGGGATCTTGGATTTATAGATCGGCCAAAATATAAGATTTAATTTATATTTGACCAATTTATCACACATGAACAATGACCAAATTCGAGTGCTATTGTATTTTGTTACAATAAATTGTTATAATTTAATTTCAAACCTTAGGATGATTTTATTTATGTTTGTGTTAAAACTTATGTTTAAATTTTATAATTTGTTACGGTTTTTGAACTTTAAAGTGTACAATTATATATTACTTTTATATTAATTATTAATTAATATTATTTGAAGAGTAATGCTACTTGTCTAAATTTGGTGTCCAAATCTGGTGCTCAAATCTTGTGCTCAAATCTGGTGCCCAAATATGGTATCCAAATCTGGTGCCCAAATTTGATGCTCAAATCTGGTGCCTAAATTTAGTGCCTAAACTTGGTACCCAAATATGGTACCCAAATGATGTGACAACACTCAAATCCATTCATTTATACAAATCTAATACAATCTAAATGAATGGATTATAATATTGCCACATCATTTGGGCACTAGATTTGGACAATAAATTTAGATAAAGTAGCATTAGTGTTATTTGAAATGTTATATGAATTAAGATGAAATTATTACTGTTATTGGTAAAATCTTGAAGGATGACAAATCAGTATGATCGCCCGGATTCATGAGGCAGCATGAGTTGATCAAAGATAACTTCGTGATACCCCGTCAGGGTTACCTAGATGGTCAGATGGAAATAACTTAACTAAAGTAATTAGATTGACCAGGTAAAGATGACCCGGTCAGGATTATTAAGATGATCGGGTCAAGGCCCCGGTCGGGATCAAGTAACTGGTCGGGGAAAATGAGGTCTGGTTGGGTCTGGCAGATGGTCGGTTGAGCGACACGTGGATAACGTTGAATTCAATACAATCACGACTCAAATACGCAGATAAAGAGTCTTACTAAAATAAGGTGTCTCGAAACATACTATGATAAGGAAACAAACTTCCTTAGAGATATCAAAGTTCAGATTAGACAAAAGATTTAATGCGTTTAGAACATAAGCAATGCGGAACAGGAAAGAAGATTAAAACGACTCCGACAAGTCAGAGTCTCATTAAACTACAACGACTTTCCTTATTTGTATACCATGAATTAGAGTTCTATACATATATAAATAGACCCCAAAATAACGTTGTAAGGGTTGCGAACTCAACAGTACGTAAGAGTGAGAGAGCTTGAGTGTGTGTAACTATTTTACGATAGTGGATTTTCTTTCTCGCCGTCACCGGAAACCGTTGACGTTTCCCCAACTTGAGATTTTACCACGTAAAAATCTGTGTTTGCATACACTTTTTCTCTTTTCTGCTCATGGCATTATTAACAACTTACATTAATTCGTTAGACGATTGATCAACTTTACGTTATCCCAAAAATCACCGTCAATAGTTACTTTTGACCTTCAAATTAGTGGGAATTCTAAATTTATCCATCTCCAGTAATTTTAGTGATTTTTTATTAGTTTTAGCAATGAGCTGACCAAAATACCCCTCTTATGCTTTTACGAATTCTATTTTATAAATTTCAACATGTAAAATTTTAATTTTTATATTTCAGCTTGTAATGTAACATTATATTTTGTAAATTCTAGCATGTAAAATAAAATCCGATTTGAATTAAAAAAAATTATATTATCGAATAAGCAGTTGCCTCTATATTAAACTTTAAGACTATTAATTTATTTTAATCCTCTCAACTTGTAAAATTCAAGAATTTAGATCCTCTACTGATTAATCTTTATACTAACCTATATAGATCTGGTGGCATGTGTAATCAATGACTTAGATTTATTTTTTTTAATTTTTTAATTTCCATTATCTTTAAATGCATAATATTACTTCAAGTGTTTTAGGTCAGGAAAAAGATCGGATCAACAGAGAATCCAGATCTAAAATTCAAACCAATACTCACATTTCTATAAGAGTGAAGAGATAATTAATAACCGCAAATAATAAATAAATAAAATTTTCAATTAAATGGCTGAAACATACTGATACACATAAATCTTTATGAAGTAGCAAAAGCCAACTTCATAATTATTTGGTAATTGTAAACACACAGACAAGACAACATTAATTAATACACATTACAACACACTAATTAATTATTAGACACCTCAAGCCATAATTAAAGAATGATGTGCTGAACAAACAGCAGTAAAATCAGCTAGCAGCTGCTCCACAAAGCACTTAGCTAGAGCATCAAAAGTCCTTAATTTGGAGCTGATGATGATCAAATGCCACAGTAAGCTTTGTAGCGACAGTCAGGTCTTGGACCGACGTGTTTCGAGAAAAAATAATCAACATAATCCATATGATCAAACGGCTTGTATTTCAGAGGGTGTTGTTGATCGATCAGCTTCTCTGGTACATGAAGAATCTTGCTGCTGAAGCTGAAGAACCCAGCTGTGTATCTTGTGGCTTTTCCACTCATTACCACCCTATGAGTGCATGCACGTACTCTGTCATTGCTCCATACCTGACCATGAATATATGGTTATTAACCATCATACTCAAAAACTTAAATTGATAGTAAATGTACTAACAATAGTATTTACCTCACGTGCCAGACCTACGGGTTTGGCACGTGGACCAAACCCAAATATATATACAGATTGTAGAACAAATACAAAAATAAATATATGTGGAGGGATTTGAACCCAAGACTCCTGGGACAACCAAACTCAATAGTTTAAGTTGATAAGCAACAATAGTATCTAAATACTCTAACAAAATATTCACTTAATTTCCTTAAAACCAATCTCTAAAACACAATAATTAATTGATAGATTATTGTTTAAGTATGACTCGAATATCTCACCGTTAATGCATCGCCTGCCATGACAATGAATGATGAAGGTGGGGTGAGCTCAAAGCCAATCCATTCACCGTCTTTGGTTTTGATTTCCAGACCATTGACATGATTTTGGCATAGTATGGTTATGAAGGACATGTCTTCATGAGGAGGAAGACCCACTTCAGTCTCATTTTCAGTTGGCTCTCCATATTTTAGAAGTCGAAGAAGATAATTGGTTGATTCATTGTGGGACTCGTACTTGTCCACACCATAGCTATCAAATACCATTCTCACTATTACTTCATTTAGCTCTGAAGCTTTCTTTGAGTATGCATGGACAGTTTCACTAATATTGTTCATGACAGCAAACAAAAATTAGGTCATCAAGAGTGACACATACATCCATCTTTAATGTAAATGGGAACATATTTACAAATTAATTGCAAGAAAATACATATATGAATGTAAGTGTGTAACCTCCTGTCTATGTAGATATCGTCCGTTTTGGATATATATAATCCGGCGAGTTTGTTTTTGGGTTTTGCAACCAGTGGTGAAGCCTTGTTAGAGGGTGAGCCCCACAATTATTTTTAAAGTTTATTCATATTTTACCAATTGTTGTGTTATTTACATTTTTCTATAAAATTTTTAATAGTTTTTCAAATTGACCCCAAGACTTCGTCTCTATTTGCAACCCAAATGCGTCTAAACTTCCACAAGCTCACAAAGTACATATAAACTAGATTTCAAATAAGAGCATTAAGTTATAGAAAGTTATACCAAAACGAATCATTTCCGGCTGGCCACAAGTTGTTTGCGAACAATTGGAGTTGCTCCAAGCTCAACACATTTTCTATACCCATACCTTCATGGCGTGGAAAGCCAGGGTTTTCTCCGATATAACCTCTGTGAGGAACTTTGTTGGGGCTTAACTTTTTGATTTCAATCGGAAGATCAAACAACTCTTTTGCAGAATCAAATATTTTCCCACGAGTTTCTGAAGGAATTTGATCGTACACAACGACGAAGCAGCCATACTCTTCCAGTGCATGGCGAACTTCATTGCAGGCAGAGAGCCAAGAATATGAGCCAGGGACCAGAGCTACCTTTGAGAAATCTACAACTGGAACCTTGGCAAGTGCTTTGGCCTCCATATATGCTTTTGCTTTTTCTTTCTTTCTTTCTTTAACTGATCTTTGCTTGATAAGTGCTTATGAGGAAGCATGATCACTTCTTGCATGCTATTTATAGATGACTTGATCAGAATAAGCAGATTAAGCTTTCAAAGTCTTTTATTTTAAGGTAATATTAATTTTTGTTAATTGCGTGTGATGATGATCCAAGCTTGATTTTATGTACCACAAATTTCGTATTGGACAGACATATCTGACAGCAAATAGGATACATACAAAAAAAAGACAAGTAAATTAAAGGTCTACTCTTGATCACAAGAGGGAATAAAATCCGAATCATGATCAGTAAATTATCAATTTATTGCATTTGATAGGGAAGAATTACTTGATGCGCTCAATCATCTTTTTGTGTATCTTTCAATAATATCATAATAGGAGAGTAGCCGAAACCGTCAAATTTGACCTAAATTGAAATAGACTTACTAAAATTTACAACACCTTTTCAAATTTGTTTTGTGAAATTAGCACCATGTTGTTAACTTAGTTTTAATAGCAACAAAAATGTGTCTGACAAAAATATTCCTTAACCACAAACACGTGAATTGAGGTTTGAAATGGGAGAGAGAAGACTATAAATGGTGGGAACCAGAAGAGAGGGAAAATTGTAGAAGGGAAACCATAAGAGAAGAGAAAGTAGATCTTAAATTTTTTTTTTTGATTTTTTTTAATTAAATAGAATAGATTTAGAAAACCAAATAAAAAAAATGAGTGTTGACCAAAGGTGTAGTGCCAACTTTAGCCAAAACTTAAATAAGTTTGGACCGAGACTTATTTCCACATATTTTTCCAAATCTTTTTTTTTTCCATATTTATGTTCTCTCTATTTTTTTAGTTTTCTCTTCATCGGTTCCTCTTCTACTTCTACTTTTCACTTACATAGTCTCTCTCTGTTAGGTTTTGGCTCGTATTCTCAAGTGAACCCGATATGAACCAAACGAGACTCAACTGATGTTGGAACTTCCTGGAGACGTGGGATACGCTTGGAAGTTAGAGTTGGTGTTTGAGGGAGCTTGAAGACCGAATAAGAACTGAAGAAACGGATTCTGGAAGAAACCGCGGCGTGGACCGCGATGCGGACAAGCGCATGGATGGCGGCACAGGGAGCGATCAATTCCAGTATGTATAGCGCGGTGTAGACCGCGGCGGAGGCAAAGGCACCAACCGCGGTATTCTGAGCGGTGGACTTCAGTGGCTTTTCCGCGGTGTAGGGAGCGGGGTGCACACCGCGACCTAGACCGCGGTAATAGCGGATTTTGCCTAAATCAGGAATGTTGCGCGAAAATAGGAAAGGTTTTCTTCTGGAAAGTTCTTGTGCTTATTGGAAAAGGAAAAAGAGTTTGTCTTCATGAAGAATAGGAAAGTCTTATGCTTGAAGGAAAAAGATTTCTACTTACAAGAAAACTTGTCATAAATAGGAAATAGTATTTATGTGGAACAAGTAATTCTTGTATGTTTAGGAGTAGGATTTCCTTTTATCTTAAACTCCCTATAGCTAGTATAAATAGACCTTGTAATTAGGTTATTGGGTGTGGAGTCAAGAAACACCATGTAACATCAGAGAGTGGTGAGATCAGGGTGAAAGACCCAAGGGAATATCCGGGGAGGGATCCAAGGGAATATCAGTGGATCAAGTTAGAGATCCGTGGGTGATATTCAGGGGAGACCTAGGGGATATTGGGGGGTTCTTTGTGAGGATCTTGTGAGCGTGGTTTGGGGTTGAGGTGTGAGAGAGAATCCTGAAGTATATGATTGTAACAATTTATCATATAGTGGAACTTTCTCTGTCGTCCTGACGGCCCGTGGTTTTTTACCCGATTTGGGTTTTCCACGTATATCTTGTGTTGTGATTGGTTTATTTTCTCTCATCTTATTTTTTCTGCTATTGACGTTATTAATTGCTATGAGTTATGGGCGTATATTAGGCATGACGTTTCCGCGATCATCGGTTCAAATCCCTAACACTCTCCAATTTCCCTCAGACAGCTTATTTCAAACAACAATCAATGAAGTTTTTTTTCATATATTTACAAATTGGGAATTTTCAAGAGAGAGATTGAAGTGTACGTTGAAAGTGGATATATTGTTTTCAACTCGACACGTTTCCTGTGTAAGAGTGAGTAAGACTACAACCAGTGTCATCAGTCAAAAACCTATCTTACAGAGAAATTTTTAAATAATTATAAAACTGTAGCATTGTTTATCAATTTTGGTCAAATCTGAAAAGAGAGTCGGAACTCTCCTTATTTAGTTATTTATTGTAATGTATTTTTTTTTGGTGGCTTAATTGGGAAATTTGGTAGTCTGATAGGTAATTGGTTTCAGTTAAAGTCATTAAGAATTATTTGTTAATGCCAAATATTTAGTTATTATTTTGTATTGGAATAGATTGCAATGCATGGAGTTGGATCGGGTAAAGTTGAGGAAGAGAATATGTGTTTCAATAAATTTAAATAAAGATCTTAATATATTATTATAAGTTAAAAAAAGGGGCAAAACAGATTCAGCGGTGATTGAATCAACTAACTTGTTTGTCTTTGGTTATATTTTAATTACAGATAAGAAATCATCGTATAAATATTTTTGGATGGATGTTGGAGAAAAGCTCTATCAACAATGAAATATTTTGGATCAGCTATTAAACAAATCGTAATAAGATCATATCAGTAATTAATTCTGATTATGTTGAAAAGTGAAAACCATGGTTTATACTGCGAATTACGCCAGCAGGCGTATTAAAAGTTTAATAATATATATATATATATGAAAATTTTCTCCTCGGTGTGCACTGATAAATATTTATTAGTGTGTTGCATGTGAACCATTAGATTAAATTGTTTTGACCCAGTCTGTATGCACTTGTCAGTGCTTATCTATAATCTATGGTCCACATGCAATGCATTAATGTATTTTATATCAGTACGCACCGGAGAAAAAATGACTATATGTATATATATATATATATATTATCTAACCATCTAACTAGGCCATATATATTTTTGAAGCTTTTTGTTATTGATAGGTTTCGAGTAAGTTCGTCCATCTACTGGCTGAGCTACACTACTGGGGGCATATCACTGCATATATATGAAAAGGATGCGGATATTGACAAACCATAAATATGATGAACACACTCATATTTATAAGTACACCTATGTCTAAAATTTAAAATTAAAACATTACTATAAATACCCATTTTAATACCAATAGTACCCTTATTTAAATGAATGTTTTCATTTTAATACAATTTATTTATAAAACCTATTAAGTTATTAATGCTATGTTTATGATTACTTTGCTTCATAGATAATCCGTTTATAACTTAATTTTAGAAATAATCAACTTACAAGATAAGTTGATAGGTGTTTGATAAATTGACTTTATAAATAATCAATTTCAGAAAAATGTAAAGAAAAAGTATTTTGATAAACTTTAATTGATTATGGAAAAAGACCAAAATGAACATTTATTGTTAAAATATAATATATATATATATTATTAAAGTATTGCTAATAAAAGAGAATGTAATTATTTTATTATTATTATTTCCAGCTTTTTCTTTTCATTTTTTTCGGTTTTTTCTTATATATATATATATTTTTCATTTTTTCATTGTTATTTAATAAAAGATTTAAAAATAAAAGACTAAGCCAACTAAAAAAAAAACCCTGACAGAGTCAACTAAAGCCCAGTCTCCTTCAATACAACTGAGTCAATTCAATCCTCTTCTCCATCAAGCATCAACAACTCCGGCATCAACAACTCCGGCGTCAAATTCGCGAGATTCTGTCACCGATTCGTTGCATCGTGGAGAAGCAAAACCGGCCTTGGCAACGGAATCACGATTGGATTCGCGATTTCAACCGCGAAACGGAATCCTTCACTGTCGGAGGAACACTGACTTACATCGATGACTTCGACTTCACCGGTGGTAGAACCAGCATCTCTGGTGCGACGGAATAAACCACTTCGACTTCGCCGGTGGTAGATGGCCGACAGATTCGCGATTCCAATCGTGAACAGATGAGGCAGCTGGCCGTCGACTTCAACAACTTCAACGACTTTGACTTCCTCCGACGACTTCGACGTTGCCGATGGTAGATGGCCGTCCTCAGGCCTCCATCGTCGGTGGTGGCCATCACTGTACGTCTATACGATTAACAAAAAAAAAAATTTATTTTTTTATTTTTCAGTGTTTTAAAATATTATTAATTTAAAAAACTTCAATATTAAAAAAAATTGTATTATTGTCTTTATATTAACATGGTAGGGGCATTATAGACATTCCAAGGATAAGAAGTCAGTTTCTCTAAAAATTAGTTTGGAAAAGCAAACCCCGACTAATTTCTCAAAAGTTGCTTATTGAAGGAGCAATTTATAAAATAAGTTGCTTTTGGATAATTTACCAAACACCCATTTGCTCAAAACTTGAAAAATAATCACTTGTGTCTCAAGTAAAAACAGCCCCAAACATAGACTAACATACCTAATTTCACAAATGATAAATTATTAAGTTCTCCAAGCTTGAAAACACAAATACAAACAAAAATAATCTTTTGATATAGTGCAAGGCTTGATGTTGTAAATGTATGATAACTTAGTAAGCAAACAAAAAAAAACATAATAAAAAAAAGGGAAATGGTGAGAAATGTCACTTTTTTATCTCGCTGTTGCACCAACGTCACCGGTTTAATAACTTATGTTTAAAAGGCACCTATTTTGGTGAACTACCAAAATTGCTCTTAAATAATCAATTTTTAATTGTCTCTGTACTTCCATCTCCACACTTGAAACACTGAAGGCAGGAACTCCTCTCTTTCTCTCTGTACAATAAATTTCAAAACTACTCAACGTTCTTCAGTAAGCACAACAAGGTAATATGTTTGTCTGAAATACTGTTTTGTATCCTTCATTTTTAAAAAACATTCCTTTTGTAAACATGAAACTGGTTTTGTCAATATTGAATCTGTGAAATTTGAATCTCAGATGCTGTTAATAAAAATCTCGGAGCCTGTTTGAAAAAGCTCGGAGCCTTTGAAAGTGCTCGGAGCCTGTTTGAAAAAGCTCGGACACTGTTTCAAAAAGCTCGGAGCCTGTTTCAAGAAGCTCGGAGCCTGTTTGAAAAAGCTCGAGCCTTTGGACAAAAGGCTCGAGCCTTTAGAAAACAAGCTCGGAGACTTGAAAAAAGCTCGAAACTTTGTAAAATAGCTCGAGCCTTTAAAAAACAAGCTCGGGACTTTGTAAACACGCTCGGGACTTTTGTAAAAAAGCTCGGGACTTTTGTAAAATAGCTCGAGCCTTTAGAAAACAAGCTCGGGACTTTGTAAAAACGCTCGGGACTTTTGTAAAAAAGCTCGGGACTTTGTAAAAACGCTCGGGACTTTTGTAAAAAAGCTCGGGACTTTTGTAAAATAGCTCGGGACTTTGTAAAAAAGCTCGAGACTTTGTAAAAAAGCTCGGGACTTTGTAAAATAGCTCGGGACTTTGTAAAATAGCTTTTTCCGAGCTTTTTCATAAAAGCTCCGAGCTTTTTCATCCGAGCTTTTTCATGAACTGCCCGAGATTTTTCATGAATTGATCTGCCCGAGCTTTTTGCATAAGGCTCCGAGCTGGCTCCGAGCTTTTTCATGAAAGCTCCGAGCTTTTTTATCCGAGCTTTTTCATGAAATGTCCGAGATTTTTCATGAATTGCTCGGCCCGAGCTTTTTCCATAAGGCTCCGAGCTTTTTCATAAAAGCTCCGAGCTTTTTCATAAAAGCTCCGAGCTTTTTCATAAAAGCTCCGAGCTTTTTCATAAAAGCTCCGAGCTTTTTCATAAAAGCTCCGAGCTTTTTCATGAACTAAAAAAAAAAGCTCTGGGGGCGCTGCCCCCTGCCCCCCCGCGAGCTGACCGGGCAGCTCGACCACCGCGCCACTCTGTCACCGTTAAAGTGATTGCCTGAGTTTCAACCGGACTTTCTCTCTCTACTTCACAACTTTGTCACTGTAAACTGAATGAAAGAAAGCTGATGTGGAACAACAATTGAGGGTATTTTTGTCCGTTCACCATAATAGGTGCCTTTTAAACATAAGTTATTAAAGCAGTGACATTGTTGAAATACCACCTCCAAAAAGTGCTATTTATTTTTTGAGCCCTAAAAAAAATAGCAATGAAGAAACAGAGTTCTCTTCCAAAAAAAAAGAGTTCTTCTAAGTTTTTAGATAAACAAATATAAAATCAAAAAGTTCATATCAATTTTAAACAAACAAAAAAAATCTTCGCGGTATCATATTCAAAAATCTCAGGATATACATATGTGTGTGTATATATATATATATATATATATATATATATATATAAAGTAGTTCTCTTATAAAGGGTCCTTTATTTTAATTTGATGAAATCTCATCCATTTTTTTGAATTTTGATATGAATTTTTTTATGGATGATATGTTCATTGAAATCTATCTATGAATAAAATTTGAGAAATTTTCAAGCACTAGAACTGTTTTCCTTGAATCTTCCTATATTTCGCTCATTTTCTGATGTCTTCATATTTAACAAAATCGGGATAAATATCTGTAGTGCTTGAAAAATTCTTAAATTTTATTGATAGATAGATTTCATTTGAACTTATCATCCACATAAAAATTCAGATCAAAATTCATAGAAATCGACATGATTTCATCAAAGTATTTTTACTAAAATTAAAATAAGGGATCCCTTATGAGAGAACTACTATATATATATAGGAAATATATCTTTTTAGTCAAAAAATTAAGAGGTCTATTGTTTTTATCCAACATTAGTATTTTTATTGTTTTTATCCAATAATTGGTTGTACAGACCTAAATACTCTTCATTATTTTCTTTATCTTTTCTCTCTCCTTTGGTTATAATATTTTTTTTCCTTCATTCTCTCTCATCATTTCATGCCTCTTCATTTTCTCTCTTCCTTCTCTCTCTTCAATCTCTTCTTTCTCTCTTTCTTACTCACGCCTCTCTCCTCTCTCCACTCTCCACCACAATTTGTTTTTTACAATCAGATCTCTCTCCTTTTTAATCCAAGCTAATTTTGAAAATTTTAATTCTCTCTCATGTCTCCAGATCTGGGTTTTTTGTTCCAAGCATTTTTTTTTGTTCCTCTTCTCTCTCCTTTAGTTTGCAGATTTGGGTTGCTGATTTTAAGGGTGATTGTGGTTGTGTTTGAGTGTTAGTTGTTGATTTTAAGGGTGATTGTGGTTGTGTTTATGTTTGGGTATTGTTTGTTAAAACAAATTTCAAATTTCCTTTTGTTTAATTTTTTTTCCATATTTTAAATTTTTTTCCAGATTTCATTTAAATTTTTTTCTATATTTCGTTTAAAAAATTTTCCAGATACAATTCCAAGTTTTTTTATTTTGAAAATTTTCTAGATTATGTTTCTAGATTTAAAAAAAATTCCAGATTATGTTTGCTAAATTTTTTTTCTAGATTTTATTTTGTTTAAAGAAAAATTCCAGGTTTTTTGATTTTGAAAATTTTCCAGATTATGTTTGTTAAATTTTTTTTCCAGATTATGTTTTTTTTTATAAATTTTTTTTTTCAGATTTTGTTCTATTAAAACAAAAATTCCTTCCTAAAAAAATAACATTTACTAGGGATCCATTGTTTCATAGATTTTTAAATTTTGTTTGTGTGAGGAATTTGGAAAATTTCTAAATCTATTCAAATCTGGAAATTTTTCCAGATTTCTTTAAACAGACCAGACCACCAATTAAACACCAGACCACTAATTAAACACGCTACGACAACTCAATTAAACACACCAGGGCAGACCAATTAAACACATAAAAGGAGCTAATTAAACACACCAGGCGAAAATCAATTAAACACACCAAGAAAACCCAATTAAACACACCAAGGTAACATACCAGGGCAGACCAATTAAACACACCAGGATAATTCAATTAAACACACCAGGGTCAATTAAACACACCACACACCAAAACAATTCAATTAAACACATTAGGGTCAATTAAACACACCAGGGCAGACCAATTAAATACATCAGGACAATTCAATTAAACATATCAGTGCAATTCAATTAAACACACAAAGTCTAAAAGAAAAAAAGTACTAGAGATCTGGGAAGAAGAAAAAAAATACAGAAAAAACAAAATTGTTTTTTTTTTCAAGAAAAAGAAAAAGAAAATAAATAAAAAAAATTTATAAAGAAGAGCAATTTTGTCCTAATAGTGAAAATTTTGGTAGAAACAATAAAAATACTAATCTTGAGTAAAAACAATAAACCCACTAATTTTATGTTTAGTTTTAAAGTTCACCCATATATATATATATATATATATATATATATATATAAATAGTCAAAAATTAAGGAGGTTTATTGTTTTTACCCAACATTAGTATTTTTATTGTTTTTACCCAATAATTGGCTGTGAAGACCTAAATGCCCCTCATTATTTTCTTTAATATTCTCATTCATATTTTTTTCATCTTTCTCTCTTCTTTCTCTCTCTCTTTCTCTCAGGCATCTCATTTATTTTCTTCATTCTCTCTCTTCCTTCTTTCTCTCTTCTTTCTCTCTCTCTTTCTCTCTCTCTTTCTCTCACACCTCTCGCCTGGTTGTTGTTAGTTTTTCTCTCTCACGCCTTCTTTCTCTCTCTCTCTCTTCAATCTCTTCTTTCTCTCTTGCAGATCTGGGTATTGTTGGTTTTCATTGAAATTTTTTTGGTTAGTTGTTGATTTTAAGGGTGGTTGTGGTTGTGGTTGTGTTTGAATTTGGAATTTTGTTTGTTAAAAAAAAACAGATTTAGTTTGTTAAAAAAATTTCAGATTTTTAAAAATTCAAATTTTGCTTGTTTAAAATGTTTGTTAATTTTTTTTTCCAGATTTGATTTTATTTAAAGAAAATTTTATTTGTTTAAAATGTTTGTTAAATTTTTTTTTCCAGATTTTGTTGAATGTTTGTTAAATTTTTTTTTCCAGATTTTGTTTGTTTAAAATGTTTGTTAAATCTTTATTTTGGAATTTTCCAGATTATGTTTTTTTTTCTAGATTTTGTTCCATTGAAACAAAAATTCCTTCCTAAAAAAAAACCTTTACTAGAGATCCATTGTTTCAAAGATTTTATAAATTTTTTTGTATGAAGAAATCTGAAAAATTTCCAAATATATTCAAATATGAAATTTTTTCTAGATTTCTTTAAACACATCAGACCACCAATTAAACACAACACAACAATCCAATTAAACACACCAGTGCAGACCAATTAAACACACAAAGGTAGACTAATTAAACACACCGACGTAAATCAATTAAACACACACGGCGTAAATCAATTAAACACATCATGACAACCCAATTAAACACACCGGGGTAGACCAATTAAACACACAAATGTAGACCAATTAAACACACAAAGACAGACTAATTAAACACACCGGGCGTAAATCAATTAAACACACATCAGGGCAACTCAATTAAACACACCAAGACAAACCAATTAAACACACCAGGGCAACTCAATTAAACACACTATGGAAAATCAATTAAACATATCAGGGCAACTTAATTAAACATACCATGGAAAATCAATTAAACACACTAAGTCTAACACAATTAAACACATCCGGGAAGAAGAAGAATAATACTAGAGGTCTGGGAAGAAGAAGATGAATAAGAAAAAAAAAAGAAAAAAATTGCTTTTTTTCGGGAAGAAAAAGAAAAAGAAAATAGAGAAATTGTTTTTTTATAAAGAAGGGCAATTTTTTCCAAATAGTGAATATTTTGGTAGAAACAATAAAAATGTTAATCTTGGGTAAAAACAATAAACCCACTAATTTTATGGTTAGTTTTAAAGTTCTCCCATATATATATACTGAAATTTTCAAGTCAGTACGCACTGATATAACTTCATCAGTGCGTTGGATGTAGACCATTAGATTTACATACTTTGACTCAAAGTGTATGCACTTGTCAAAACTTCTCCATAATCAGTGGTCCACATACAACGCACTGATATAAGTACGCACTGAAGAGAAAATGACTGTATATATATATGATCATCTCTTATGTATTATACTATTCAATAAGAAAAACTCAGGATATGACCTAATGCTAATTTTTTTTATGTAGAACTCCTATACAATTGCAAAAAAGAAATGAAATAAGGAAAAACTATGAACAAAATGTTTAAGTAACATATAGGCTACCAGAAACAGTCTGAAGCAGAGGTAGTTCTTGCAACTCCTCATGTTGTTCTAAGGCCACCGTTTCAAATATCTCATGTGACATGTCCAATTATCAAACCCAACATCCTTGGCAATGCTATGGTCAGTCAGCTTAATCCAAAACTAAATTGCAATGAGCATCAACGCACAATTGAATAAAACTTGGTAGATCTACATCCATACAAACTAAGCAATCCACACAAAGCACTACTTGTTTTTTGTGTCAGATTTTTGTTCAAACGCAAAGCCTAGTTTCAGAAGACCCATTTTCCCTTGAAAGATATCTAACAATTAAGGCACCTCATCCTGGTACTTGATCAGTAATGTATCCAAGAATCTCTCGTCACAGTTTACCAATACAATAGATAAAGGATTTTCTTTATTGACCAGTCCCTTCAAAACCAAAACTCTAATAAATGAACATCGAGGTATGATCCTCTTCTCCAAATTAAGATTAAGAACTGTTGGAACTTGAACGACAACCGAGGGCTTCCAGCCCATCTTATTTACAAGAAAATCCACTGTACTTTTAATATTTTTCTAAATTATTTTTAAATTAGAGTTTATAATAAGTTTTTTTTTAATAATAAAGAGATACAGTCTAAGATATGAGTATAATTAATGTGTGTACATAGTATTTGGTTCATTTTTAATTAAACTAATTTATCCTTATTGATAAATTTCTATTGAGATATTTTTATAATTAAATTTTTATTATAATATGGGTGTACTTATCATATTTATGGCTGTCAATATCGACAATATTAAATTAAATTTTAAAAATAATACCAACCGATAAACCTTAATTAGAACGGCAATGAGACGACTTAATTTGTATGTGCAGCCATATTGTTATATATTGCACAAATAAACATTACGTTATGAAAATCCTATAATTAAAGACACGTAAACCCAAACAAATTTAATACATCTCGTCATCTGTTTGCAATTGTTATGTTTTAGTCACGTGTTAACTTTTCATGACACAAAAAAATAAAACCTGGATTGCTTCGAGAGAGATCAGAACCTCCCACAATGTTAGAAAAAACCAGTGTTCTAGTAATCAGCCTAGGCGGCCGATTAATCGGTCCAATTCCTCTAGGCGGCTAGTAACTGAGGTGAAAAGGTAAAAATCGGCCACATTCCGCGGTTTCCGATTACTCGTTCACGGTGGCCAGTGGCAAATCCAGAAATTTTAACCAGGTGGGGCACTTGAACAAAATAACAATTATATTATAAAAAATATTAAAAATCAAGATCATATTAAAATGAGTTTTTCTTTAACAAAAAATGAGTTTTTATTACATAAAGAAAAATTGATGATATACTGAAGTTTTTATAAAATAAAACAAATAGAACACATACTCAAGATAAACTAAATAATCTTAAAAAAAATATAAGTAAAAACAACAAACACGATATTCAAAATTAAATATTAATAAGAAAAACAACATAAACAATAAAATTGCAATATTTATTCTTCTTAAATAATAAATTACAATCTAATTTTAATTTAAGAAATTTTGTTTTATATTTATACAAAAATAATTGGTTAATAAATATTACTAGACATGTTTTTGATTTTTTTTAATTCTTCTAATTATTGGTAAATTATTGATTAGAAATAAATTAAAACTATAAAATAAAGTAAAATACTAAGGATAAAATAAAAATGAATCATAATAATAGATGAACTATTTTAATATAATAAATTAAAATTTAGATTTTAGGGTTTATTGATTGGAAACTAAAACTATTAGAAATAATAAAAGTTCAAAATAATAATAGAAATTTAACATAAAATAAATTGAATTAAGTTACCACAAATTGAAAATAGATAAGAAGTTGACAATAACGGAAAAGATAAAATAATTGTTTTGTTTCATTTTCCTTAAAAAAGGTAATTGGTGGGACTTGAACCAAGTTCATCAATACAAAAAGGAGATAGAATGCCAGTTTTACTAAAAGACTTTTTGTTATCTTTACAGTTATCTAATATATATATATATATATATATATATATATAGAATTCAAAGCAAAATAATACTTTTTAAAAACAATTTGAGGTAGGGCACAGGCCCCACCTGGACTTAAGGTGGGTCCGCCCCTGACGGCGACGACTAATCGGCTAGGCGGTGGTCAAAGGCGTTGACCGCCTAGCCTGTTTAAAAAAAAAAATTGCAAGGAATTGAAAATAACCTCATTTTCAGATCATCAACATTTACAGCATCAAACTTCCAAACCTAAACCAATTTTTCCCAATTTTTCCCTTCATTTTCGACTAAATAGCTTACAAACAAAAACGGCTGAACCAGATCGCCCATTGCTCTTGCCACCGTAAGCTTCTGTCTTCCGTCGCCAGGTCGTAGCTGTCTCCAGTTCTCCAGTATGTACCCTCTCATCTCTTTTGTTTTCATACCTGTTTTTGCTCTCTGTTTTTGGTTCTTGTTGGGTGTTTCACTGATTTTTATGGGAGCTTTAGTGGGTTTGGGTGTTTCTTGTGGTTTGTGTAGTGGATTAAATTCAAGTGGGGAAATCATTGAGTGGGGAAATCAATTCAAATAGGGAAATCAATTCAAATAGGGAAATCACTGAAATCATTGTGTTTCACTCTCTTGTGGTCTTGTTTCTTTTCTGGGCGTGGGAAATCACAGAACTGTGGTTAGCTTCAGTCCAAGAGCTAGCAATGGCTATGCAGATTTGTTGGCAAAGAAAGGTTCGAGCAGGGAAGGTGACTTGGTTAGTTGGAGAGATTTATAAGGTTTTACGTTTTAGTGGTATTTGTTCGGTTTCACTTTCTCTGTTTTCTTGGTTTCTCAGAGTGTTTCTTACTCCGCTCTGGCAATGAAGTCTGATTGTATAGTGTATGTTTTTCATGTTTTGATGTTGTCTTTGTTGATGTATTTATGGGGACTTGTTTTCGTGTATTGGTCTACTGATCCCTCTATTTGGAGGTGGCTCTGTTTTCGGCTACTTTAGCCTTCAATACATATCGTTTGCAGTTCAAAAAAAAATGTTGGCGTGGTATTTCTTTTGTTGGTATGTTTTGAAATTTTGAATGATCCTTCAGACCTCATGTGTTGTGTTTAACAAGTGCTCTAGTTTTGTTCCTCGACTTAGACTTTTCAAAATTCTTAGAACACTTCAATCCATGAAAAACACACAATGAAATTGCTTGTGCATACTCATTCAATAACTTGCCTGTTTAAATTTCATCCACTAAAAACAAAATCTTCATAGTAGGAAAACCATTAAAAATAAAAATATATATATAATAAAAAATTAATTGGATAAAGTTTGACCCAATGTGCACTCAGGATCCGTTTGATGCGTAATTTGACATTTGTGGGTTTGGAAAGATTATTTTTTGGATTTAATAATTGGGGATTTGGATTGGTTTAGGATTGGATTTGGAAAGAATTTGTTGGAAATAATTTTCTTTGGAGTTCTAATTGGAATTTGTTTGTAATTGTGTTTTCCGATTAATCCCCGATTAATCGACGACTAATCGGCCTAGGCACTAGGCGCTGGGTTTCCGCCCGACTAGCTCCTAGCGCTTACTAGAACATTGGAAAAAACTAATACATAATTGATTGAAATTAACCCATATATACGTTTTATTGACAATGAGTCTCTATTTAATTACAGGAATTACAAACTAAACAAATACAAGGTTAAATAGAGTAAAATAAAAAGAGAATCGTACCATTCCACTATGCTTCCGAGCCAACATCCACATTGGTCAACATTATCGATACTGACTCGTTATCCGACTATCAATATTCGATGTAATAACGCATTAATCGAGTCTATAAGTTGCCGATTTCATTACTTCAAAAAGTGAGATTTGGTTGTCCGACACTAGGTTGTGAGTTTGAATATGTCCACTCCGGGCTCCGACAATCTCGAAATTATATATACACACATTGCACATGACTATTTACTAAATGCATTTAATATGGCGAGAGATGGATTCCAGTCCCCCCTAGTTGGATGGACCGAATGCAGCCCAAATATATAAATAAGGAGGTCAGGACTAGGGACTAACCAATACATGGTGTGAACTGTGAACCCAAATCGATCCGTATTGACATTAGACAGTCCTATATATTCAAGTTTTCGATGACAACTACTCAGAATTTCCTATGGTTGCGTGCATGATCAATTACTAAGCACTAGACATTTGTAATTTACCGCGACGAGGAGGAAGAAGAAGTCGAGAAAGCCAAGGTTTCTCTCACAGTCATTTCTCCAATATGAACATCATGTTGGCTGATATAAGCAGCAGTGCTCCTTTCTACTGGAAATAATATGGAGATAATTCAAGAAACCCTTCAAGCCAAAAGATAGAATTGAAATTTAACCTCCAAAATTTCAACATATCACGTTTTTGTCAAAATTTTATGAGTTTTTTTTTTTTACAAAACAAAAAAACAAGTTATAGGAGATATTTTCATAATTTATTGTTGTCTAAAAAGAAATTTTATCATATTATTATTAATAATTATAACTTCATACATGTTTAAAAGCAAATTTCAAATACATTTTATGGGCATAAATTCATAATTGTTCATTTTCAAAAAATTCCAAACAAAACATCTGAATGAGTTCATTCAAGTTTTGGTTGAAAGGGAACTCCAGAATCATTTTTCATATAAAAATAAAAAATTTCAGGGACCGAAATAAAAAAACTTTTAAAATATAATGATTATTTCATAATTTTTAAAACTGTTTTTGTATATATTTTAAAACTTTTTTGAAGCTGGATCCCTCCCTCCCGAAATAACATGCATAGATACTGAGATACATATGTACGTTGTACGTACAAACATGAACATAAATACTTGTACACATAAAAAGTTGTCATGTACATATACTATTTGCATGATAAAAGAAAAAGAATATATATATACCTATAACCTATCAAAGCGATTCATGAGCTTGAACAAGAACTTGTCGTCATTATCAACTTGTGCAACATTCACCAACCTTTCAATCAATTTTCTTCTTTTCTGTAACTCCAAATTGGTCACATCGATTTCATTAGCACCGCCGTGCGAAGTGGTCTAGATTCCTTTCCTCAAACTATCAAAGGTGGGAAGTCTCTCGAGTGCAGCCCATTTTAGAGCCTCTTCATCATCTTCTTCCCTCGAAGAAGATCTCGATGAACTAATTGCTACACGTAGACTACTGCCAGAGCCGGCCCTGAGGCGGGGCACGAGGGGCGCCCTGCCCAGGGCCGAAGAAAGAATTGCTTAAAAAGGGGCCTTATTTTTGTTTTTTTATGTGGGTTTACTGTTGAACATAATATTTTAGTATAAAAATAAAGGGTCTATTATAAAATGTGTCTTTCCACCACCATTGTTGTTTGCCACCCGTCATTAACTTAGTCTTCAAAATGATATTATATTGCAAGTGGCATTGTTTGTAATGATTACAACTCTTGTTAATTTGCCTATATATATATATGGCCTTTGCATTGAAACTATTTGAGACCTAGATTGATACACTGAATAAAAAATTTTTGGCCTCTCTCATCTCTCTTTATTATTTGTTATATCTCTCTCATCTCACTCACGTTATTTCTCATTGGTTTATTTGTTCATTATATCATTTATTCACAACATCAAATATTTGTTATTTTTTAAAGAAACAAACATCTCACTATCTCAGCACTGTCATTAGTTTAATTTAGACTTAATACCACGTGACCATATGTCAACATCTCACATTTCTTTTCAACGCAACACCTTCTCCCTCTCCATCTCTCTCCATCTTCTTTATCAAATATTCAGATCTAGTCTTCAAACGTACAAATACTCTCTCTCTAACTTTCTTCATCTTCTTAGTTCATTTTCGCTTTGGTTTCGACTATGAGTTCCAACAAGACCAAATCTATTTCCTTCTTCTCATATCTAAGCTTCAGGACCGGCTACAGACGGCAGACATGGCACCCTTGGCCGACAAACGGTAGCCAAAAATGACCGTTTTTCCAACAATTAATAGACCGATTTTTTCGATTACTAGAACACTAGCTGCACTGTATTCCGTTAGTTGCACATGGGGCCTTTTTTTTACATTTTCGCCCCGAGCCTCGAATATGTTAGGACCGGCTCTGACTACTGCTACTTGCTCTGTAAAGATGATCTTCACCATGCATTACAAATAATCAAACCCACCAAAACCCAGAAATTGTTTTCTGTTTTGGTGAAGTTATCACAGAGAAAACAATTATCTAAGTGTTTGAACTGTATTTAATTACATTTGATATATTAAGATAATGGTGTGTCATTGGTTCTGGAAATGCCTCAGTCTCGTTGAAGTCCTGCAAAACAACATCTGGTGGTTTGTTACCATGCCTGCCTTTCTGGTGATAGCTTACACAAAACCTTTATAGATCATGATGATCAGAATTGGGATCATCATGATCATTAGAGCTTAATATGTTATTGGCTATGTTGCATGGACACGGACATGTCGATACGACACGGTACGATACGGAGACACGGCAAATCTCCAAAAATTAGGACACGGACACGGCAGGACACGGCAATTAAAATAATTTATTTTTATATTTCAAAAATAATAATATATAAAAAGATGATTCAATAAAACACAAGCAACAAGTTTCTAGAATTCAATGACATTAAAAACAAACATAAACATTGTCACATATTACATATTACATATTCCAAAATCCAAATGAAACATAAAAAAAGCTTTTAAACATTGTCTTCCTCTTTTCTTTTCTTCTCTCCTCTCTTATCTTTGTTTTAGTGTTTTTCTAATTATTTCAAACGGTGGTAGGCTGATGATAGCAGAAGTAATAAAACCCTAAAATTATAATTTTGAATAATTTGGATTTAACCCCTAATATTTTTAAAATTCATAATTTTACCCCTTTTATCAAAAAATAATTGCAAAATTGCCCCTGCCGTGTCTTGACAGTGTCCCGCCGTGTCCTGACCGTGTCCCCCGCCGTGTCCCCGCCGTGTCCCCCTCGTTGTCAGCCGAAAAAGTCAATGGATACGCTTTTTGCCGTGTCGGACACGAGTCCGGCCGTGTCCGTCGTGTGTCCGACACGGACACGTGTCCGACACGCACCCCAGCATTTTTTTGGAGTGTCCGTGCTTCACTGGTTATTGGCCTCCTCATATTATTGGCGGGAAAAAATAAAAGTAGTTGTAAACTGTTTTTGTACAGGTGGCAAATTGATTGGCCATCCTTATTTCATGGAAATTTAGTTAGAGGTTAGAACAACGTGTTTAGATATTTAAGAATCTGTCTCTCTCCCCTCTATAATCAGATTAAAAATACACGAATAGAATTCTCTTTTCACTCCAAGCTCTCTTAAAGAAGCTTCAATGAAGATTCCACAATTTTACTTTGTTTTTCTTCCTTGCTCTGTTTTTCTTCTTTGCTTCAACTAGTTTATGTTAGCTTTTATGGTACTAGAGCAATCACAAGACTAGTCGTCCATGGCTTCAATTGCAAGTTCTTTCATGAATCACATAGGAGAAGATCCAGAAGCTTCATCGACTTCTTCAATAGTTAGAGATTTTACTTCACTTGTGAAATCATTGAGTGTTAATCTGCAGATCAAGCTTGATAATTATTGACGATGATTTTTGAGATTATGTAAACTCGATCACGCGTCTAACAAATTATTGTAAATTGACAATAATATTATTAACTAGAGAGATAAAAAGACCATGCAAACACAGATTTTAAGTGGAAAACCTAAGAAGGGAAAAAACCACGGTTGCCGGTGACAACGAGGAAAAAACTACATTATGATGAATCTGTTACAAGCTTAATCTCTCTTACACTCTTGTATATCTAGTTTTTTACTAACACCCTTAAAGGAGTTTTCAGGATCTATTTATACATGCATAAAATCCTCAATTCTTGGTGTACAAGTAAAAGAAAATATGGTAGTAATTTAATAAAACTCTGACTCGTTGTAGTCGTTTTTATCTTCTTCCCGTTTTGCATTGTTGGTGTTTTAATCGCATCAAGTCTTTTACCTATTCTGGACTCTGATATTTCTAGGGAAATCTGTTTCCTTATCAACGTATGCTCCGTGATACCTTATTTGAGGGAAACTCTTCTCTTGCGTATTTGAGTCGTGATTACATTGAACTTTACGTTGTCCACGAGCTTAACGGTTCAAATGCCAAACCCGACTAAACCTTTTTCACCTCAACTAGAGAACTACACACGATCGGATAACTGAACCCGATCGTTTGGGTTTCCCTGACCATCTTGGGCTTTCCCGACCGGATCTCCTTTATTTGATCAATCTAGTTACTTTGGTTGAATGTTTTCCATCTGACCATCTAAGTAACCCTAATCAGATATTATGGGGTTATCTCATAGCCATCTTAGGTTGGTTCAATCTAGTCGAAAATCATTGACACATCACCTTTCAATCCCTGCGAAACATGACGTTTATCCTGACATGTCATCTTTCCGGATTTTACCAATAACAATAATGACAACTACATCTGTTGGAAAGCACAGGTACTCCCTATAATCAAAGCTTTTAAGTTAGAAGATTTCATCTCTGGTTTAAAGTTACCTCTGCCAAAATATATTGAAATAGAGTATGCATATGGTTGTGAGAAACATCTGGTTGTAAATAAGGAACACACATTATGGAAGAAATCAGATCAATTGCTTCTAAGTTGGTTGTTCTCTTCGATTAGTCAAGGCTGTTAGGCCAAGTTATTGAGTGTAGCAGTTCGTTTGAAGTCTAGAGTGTCCTGAGAAAGCTTTTCTCACAATAATCCATGACCTAGGTGCTCCAATTGAAACATCAGTTACAAAATGTCAAAAAAGGTACTGGATCTGTTAATGAGTTTGTGTTAAAGATAAAAACTATTAGTGAAAATCTAAGTGTTGTTGGTTAAGTAGTGAGTGAATATGATCAAATCTTGAGCATTCTAAATGGCATTGGCTGAGAATATGGTTCAGTTGCTTCTATCATAACCTCTCAACAAATGAAATGACCTTGCAAGAAGCAACATATCTGTGAATGGTCAATGAGCAAAGGATTGCTCAGCTAGACTCGGTTGCTCAAGTGGATATGTCAAATGTCAGTGCATTTTTTGCCTCTGGTAATCAAAATGATAAGAGATATCAAAGAGGTGGATTTAACAACAATGGTGGAAGGTCAAATGGTAGTAGAGGAAGATGATCTGGTAGAAGGAACAACAACAATAGGCCAATATGTCAAGTGTGTGGAAAGGTTGGCCACATAGCCATGAATTGCTATCATCGGTTTGACAAGAATTACCAAAGCAACAGCCAGATCAACAAGAATAAAATACTAGAATTCCTCTCCTCAGCTCCAAAACAATTCATTCCAAGGCAATACATTGGCTTTAACCAATACTCCACATCAGGCCAACTATCATAAATCGACTGCTTATTTTGCAACACCAGAGACTGTTTGTGATCCAGCCTGGTATGCAGATAGCGGTGCCACCAATCATGTCACGTCTGATCTATCTAACCTCTCATTGCACACTGAATACCAAGGTATTAATAAATTAGCTATTGGTAATGAACAATAACTTCAAATTACTCATATTGGTAACCCATTTATACCTTCATTTTGGGTGCCATCTAAGGTGTTAGTTCTCAAACATATATTGTGTGTACCATTCATCGCTAAAAACTTACTAAGTATATCGAAATTTACTCAAGACAACAACGCTTTTGCTGAGTTCTTTTGTGATTCTTGTGTTATAAAGGACAAGAACACCAATGCAACTTTACTTCAAGGCAAGCTTGAGAATGGATTGTACAAGCTGCAATTGAGAGAACCAATTTCTATAGTACAATCTCATAACATGAAGAATGATTTTATTTCAATTTTATCTTTCTCAAAAAATAAAATAAGTCTACCTTGTACTTATGCATTTGTAAGAACCTCACTTTTGTGATTGGCTTGTTTCATGACAAATCACATTGGGGATGTTTATGTAACGGGTAGCATAGGTTCTCAAAGACATGCTTTCGATCATCCTAAAGAGCTTCAAGAGAGGTAGTTCACTTGTCATTAACTCTTGAAGAGATTTAGTTGCACACACTCACATTCTATGCATTTGTATTGACATGCATGTATGGTTGGACACACACACACTTCTTGCATTTTGGAGTTGATGGACTGCACAGTGGGTTAGGCGACATGCAAGGCCACTTGTGCATGTCGCCTGACAAGTCGCCTTAGACTTGAGTTTTTCCCACAGTGTGTTAGGCGACATGCAAGGCCACTTGTGCATGTCGCCTCCAATGTCGCCTTAGTTTTGACATTTTTCCTCCAGTTTGTTAGGCGACTTCATAGGCGACTTGGGCATGTCGCCTTACATGTCGCCTCAGGCAACGTGTTTTCTTTCCAGTGTGTTAGGCGACTTACAAGGCGACTTGGTCATGTCGCCTTGCATGTCGCCTCTGTCACCCGAACTGGGTATTTCAGGTATTTCACACCAGCTCATTTTTGGTCTCTATGAATTCTTCATCTTCTCCACCTTTTAACCCTAGAGCTCAGAATTATACACCTTTAGAGAGAGAAAGCTTCAAGCGTTGTTCCTTGACTCTCCAAACCCAAAAACCCATCATCTTCATGCATTTCTAAGCATCTTTAAGGCACGGGTCTTCATCATTAGTTGACTTGGTAGGTTGAACAAAAACCCCATCTTTATCATTTGTTCATACTTTCCAAGATTGTGTTTTTATTGCATTTATTAGTTGATTAAATGTTAGGACTCTATTTAATGCATCTATTTATGAGTTCCTTTGTATGATTGGGTTTGTATTGTGATAGCTTGCATTTAGGACATATTTAACCTCTAGCTAATTAGGACTCATTGATTGCATTTGTTAATTGCATTTATTGTCCTTGCCATGATTAATGACAACATATGTTGATATGGCTTTGTTTGATGACTAGAGTTTAGACTTGCACATCTATATCTAGTCAGGTCTTTATGAGCATTCATATAGACATTGATATCTAGGATTTGTACTTAGTGTCATCTTAAATCCCTAGATAAGCATTTAGTGTTGCCTAGCATTATTTGCATTTTGAATATTCATATATTCACTTAGGTTGTTAATCTCTTCTTGAGAGTTAAGTCTTGTGACTACAAGGTGTAGTGCACAAGCAAGTGAAGTCTTGCAACCAAGGTGTGGTTGGCAAGCAAAGTGATCAAGAGTTCACTATAAAAGCCCGTTGGGTAGTAGTGGTGGGTTAGTGACCGAGAATGGTGTGACTAGAGGTCAACCTAGGTTGTAAACATCATTACAATAGTGGATTTGAAGATCGTGTGTGGCTAGAAGGATAGCCCGTGATTTTTCCCTTGTTAAAGGGTTTCCACGTAAAAATCAAGTGTTATTTATATCCCGCAGTTTTACTTGATTTTGTATGTTTGTTTATGTTGGGTTATATTATTAATATTGACTAATCGAAAAATTGGTAATAATCGATTAACAACCCATTCACCCCCCTCTAGGTTGTTAGACACACGCTTAGAGTGTATTTTCAATTGGTATCAGAGCGGGTTCCTACACATACTTAGGTGATCCTTGCTCTTGATTGTGTGTGTCTTGCATTTGTGTGCATTTTGTTGGTTGCTTTCATTTGCATTCATATTGCCCAAACACTATGAGTGACTTTGGGATGAGTAATGAGGGAGCATCAAGCATACGACCTCCTTTACTCAAGGGTGACAATTATGCCTCATGGAAAGGCAAGATGGAGTCTTATATTTGCCAAATAAGTGACCGAGCTCGGATGGCAATTGAAGATGGCTACACTCCTCTAACAATGACCACCGAAGATGGAAGTGAAGTCTCCAAGCCTAAGTCTCAATGGAGCACACAAGAATTTGAAGCTTCAAAGTGGAACAACAAAGCAATGCATGCTGCGTTTTGTGCAATGGATGAGAGCCAATACAAACTCATCCAAATCACCAAAAATGCACATGAAGCTTGGAAGATCCTAGAGACGGCGCATGAGGGAACCAAAGTGGTTAAGGATTCCAAGCTCCAAGTTCTTCAAGCACAATTTGTGTGATGTTGGACTTGAATTTGTTCTTATATTATTCCTCATTGAGTTCCGGTCGTTTCGGTTACTCATACATTACTTTTCAAGTTCCGTACTGGAAGTTACGAAACTTTCTGTATATTTATCATGCATGGTTTTCGTCCTTGTATATCATGTCGATTTCCATATTTTTTGTAAAATTTTTGTTGACATCCATGTGCGTAAGGGAGTCCTGGTTCGTAATCCAAAAATGGATTCAAAATCAGAGTTCGAAGGCCGGAGAATGGTCGAAGAACGCGAGGGTTGCACAAAGGAAAGAGGAGGTGCCTTGCACCCCTCCCCGTGGAGGCGCGTGACCTCTACGAGAAGGAGTGCCCTCTGCTCGCCCTCATGGAGGCCACAAGCCTCCACGGGATGCAGAGATGGCACTCTTTCATTGGTGGTTTTTAAATCTACTTTATTCCCTCTACTTTAAATTGATTTTCCCTCCCACTTTTCATTCTAAGAAGAAAATTGAAAAACTTGTGCAGAAATTTTCTCTCAACTTTCTTAAATTCCAAACACCATATCTCACTCATTCGAAGTCCAATTTGAGTGATTTAAGTTGGGGAACCTTTTTCTACCAGTCCTCTGTCATCTCCAAGAGATTTTGGGGTCATTTGATAAATATTTCTGGTAGCTCTACACCTAAATCCGAAACTGCACGTTTTTCTTAAAGTATTAATTTATCTCTTGAGTTTTGTTCTTCAAGTCTTCGATTACCTTGGGTTTTATTTTTCTATATGTGTATGTTTAATGTATAAACATTGATTAGAGTATGAGACTCTAATGAAGCTAGTTTGCGCTTACTTAGAAACTTGTATGTTGAGTTAGGTTTTCTTAAAACCTATGTTTTCATATGTTTGGGAGTTGTATTGTGCTTACTTTTAATCTAGGGCTATTTGTGTGTTGATTGATCTTATTTTGATGATTGATTGCCTTTATATGTGCTAGAACTAATTAATTGAACTTTTGTAGGAATAGCACATTTGTTTGTATATTTAGAGCCTATTAGGATTTAATTTATTATCTTATAAATATATGCTCTAAATGTTTGCTAGAGATTTATATTGATCATATTAATTGATTCTAGCATTTTTAGTTGTTTGAACAACATCCAGGCTTTTGGTGTATGTTAGGTGTTTCACATACTCTAAGTTGTTTGTTCATGTTATAAGATCTAGACAAACTTGTTTTGTGCATTTTGTTGATTAAGTCTAGTTCTTCATGGAATGTAATTGATCCATGCATTTTATATGTACATGCATCGTTTGTGTGATGACATGATTTTAGGATTGTAAACTAGAAAAATCATACATTCTGTGCTCATTGTTTATTTTTAGTTTCCATAGGATATACTGATCACATATTCTATGTTGCATGTGTTTGCATCATTTGCATTACACTTAGATCGTTTGCCTTGCAAAAGGTAGGAAGTCCCGTTTGGAGTGCGAAGCTTCAAGTTGAGCAAATAAGTCTCATTTGGAGTGTGAAGCTTCAATTTGAGCAAGGAAGTCTCTTGTTAAGGTGTGAAACTTTAACTTGAGCAAGGAAGTCTCATTTAGAGTGTGAAGCTTCAAGTTGAGCAAGGTAGTCTTGGCTAGGATTGTAAAGATCTAGATAGTCAAGTAAGGAAATCTTCCTAGAGGCATATGAAGTGTCTTAGATAGAGAGTTGCTCTCTAGTGGCATGTTAAGTGCTATGGTTAGGGAGTAGGCAATGCATTCATGAGGGTAGGGTATGAGGGATATCCAATAGGAAGTGTATCACGTGGATTGGTCACTTATGAGGGTGTACTTTTATCATACTAATGAAGCTGTTTTGCCGGTGGTTGTTGTATCAACCCATGTATGTTTCCTCTTATAAGGTATTACCACGTAAAAATACTGTGTCACATTCCTCTATCCTTATCTCTTTGATTTATGTATATGTGTTGATTGCTCTTGTAAGAACTAGTTACTATTACTTTATGTTTTAGTGGCATTTCTTATCTTATATGATATAGACATTGTAAGCTTTGATGATTTGAATATATCCATCAATGGTTTATAGGTGCTTATTAGGTTGTGATTCAAGCTATCCGGAAGGACAAACTTTTGCTTTTTTCAAGGGATAGAAAAAGGTGTAAAAACCTATTCACCCCCTCCTCTCTAGGTTAGCTTTAGGCAAATTAACCATGTTTGTATTTTTCAATTGGTACCAGAGTAGGTCATTAGACGTAGTTAACGAGATCCAGTTCATACTCACGGTTAAGTGTAAAGCTTTGAAGCTATGGTGGTTCAAGAAGTGATAATGGCAGATGGTGCTTCAAACTCAAGACCTTAATTGCTTAAAGGACATAACTATGGATATTGGAAGTTAATGATGAAGGCCTACATCCACTCGATTAATGAGAGAGTGTGGATGGAAGAAGGTTATACATATCCAAGTAAGACATTGAAGGATGACTCTATAATTTCCAAACCAATGAGTGAGTGGATGGCAAATGAATTTGAAGTTGCCAAGTGGCACCACCGAGCCATGAATGTCATTTTTGGAGGAGTTGATAGGTATCAATTCTTCTATATTCAAAACCTTGAGTCCGCCAAGGAAGATTGGAATGTCTTACAAGTCACTAATGAGGGTACTTTGACAGTGAGGAAATCAAGGCTTTTAAATGCTAACATCACAATTCGAAAACTTGCAAATGAGTGAAGAAGATGTGTTTGAAGACTTCAACTCAAACTTCTAAACATAGCCAACCAATGTCAAGCACTTGGTGTGCCTATTTCTAGAGACGACTAAATTGGAAGATTCTTAGATCTTTACCTAAGAGGTTCAAGGCAAAGGTGACGGTTATCGAAGAAGGCAAAGGTGACTGTTATCGAAGAAAGCAATAATGATGATTGTATGTGCATCGACCAATTGCTTAGATCACTTCAAACAGATGAAATGATGTTGAAACCTAGAGTCAAGAACAAATATATTGCTTTCAAGGCCATATATGAAGAAAGTGAAGATGATGATGAAGAGATGGCATTCTTGGTTAGAAAGTTTAAGAAGTTCTTGAGAAGAAATGCCAAGCCTAGTGGCAAATTCTTCAAGGAAAGGGAAGTAAAGAAATCATCTACTCTAGAGCATGATAAGAGTGGCCATGAAAAGAACAACAAAAAGGTTCAATGCTTCAAGTGTAAGAAGTTTGGTCACTTTGCCACAGCTTGTCCTAATGAGAAATCTAAGGAGGATAGGAAAGGGAAAGCAACGACGGCTACATGGAGTGATGATAGCTCTAGTGATGATGAGAGCTCTAGTGATGAGTCCTCAAGTGAAGAAGAACATGTTAGCAACTTTATTGCTCTTATGGCTTCTTTCACAAAGCTAGAGAATGATTGTATAGTTTCTGTAGATAAAGAGATTGATCAAAGTCCTTAAAAAGATACAAGTTTGAATACAACCAATCTCAATCTCATGATCGGAAGCAAAGAGATGAAGCATTGAGATAGGTTAAGGAGAAAGATGATTTGATCAAAACTCAAGTGGATGAGTATGTTGAAACCTCATGGAGGCTTATGTGTGAAAAGAATGACATCATGAAAAGGTTAAATGAGGTTCAGAGACTTATCTTTGAAAACAAGAAGATTGTTTCTATCATGAATGTTAGAGAGCAAGAATATATTGAGGAGATCAACTTTGCTAAGCAAGCTATCAACGACTTGGTCAATGGTTCGATCAACAAGAAGAATATCATGGATCTTGCTCAACCTCAAGGAGGATCTAATATCTTGAAAGGTGTGGAGAAGCTTGTGATAGCACCACCTCTCTCAAGAAAGGTTAAGAACAAGAAAATCAAGAAGTCTCCTAAGAACAATCTTTCCAAAGCTAAAGGTGAAAGAAAAGATAAGGTATCTTCACAAACTCCCACTACTTCTTCAATCCCGAAAGGTACAATCTCAACTTTTATTCCTATTTGTCATTTTTGTAATACTATTGGTCATATCAAGCCAATGTGTTATAAGTTTATTGAATTTTGCAAAATAAGATATGCATCTAGTGATAAAAAGATTGACCTTAAACTAAAGCATGCTAAGGCGTTAGTTGTTAATAAGCATGATGATTCTGAAAAGCATGTTAGGAAGAATTGGATGAAGAATGTTGATAATCGTATGAATCTTGACAAAGCTTGTAAAGTTAAAGATGCTGTAAAGATGAGTATCAATGATCTTCTCATGGATCAAATTGTTGAAAGTCTTTATACTAGGTTCAATATCAAAGTCAAGAATGATAATGATGATTTTTTTGTAAGTGGACCCAAGACCAAATGGGTCAAGGGTGAGTGCTCTTTCCATTAGTGTAAGTTGCACATGTGAGTTAGCTTCAAGATTAGTGTCAAGTTATTGAGAGATTTAGTTAGCTAGCTTTGTTTCTCTAGAATTTGACATAAACTTAGCTATCTCACGTATTTGCTATGATAGTTGAAATCTATTAGTTTCCTTTACAGAAGTCCATTTTTTTCTGAATCTATATGGTGTTAATTGTTTGTTCAAACTTTTAGAGAGTCATTTTTATATGCGTTTGAGTTGAAATGTTAAGTTTTTATCTCTTGGGATGACACATCAATAACTTGTTGTCATGAGGACAAACAAGCTAAGAGAGCTCATAAAAAGGGCGAAGACTTTGCATTTGATGAAAAATGATTGCTAAGGTATCTCTATATTCTAATGCTTGCATACTTGATTTTTCATCTCTCAACTCATTATTTGCACTACATCATGAAGCATGTCATATTAGAGAACTAACTATAGTGTTCATATGGTTCTCATTGACATTTGCTTTCTAAAGATCTCTAAGTGATGTTCACAAAGGTCTTAAAGATGATGTGTGAATTGTTTGTTTGAATGATGCATGGCATGTTTTTGAAAAATATGAGCTTCATATTCTTTGAAAGCTACTCTCTTGAGAAGTAATGATCTTAAGTAAATCTCTTTGTATTGCTTTTAGATCATGTGCTTGTAAGCCATAAATTTTGGTTTTAAAAATGCACTTTGCTTCTCTTGTATGTTTTGTTGAAGTAAGTTGAGTTTGAATATATGTAAGTTGTGGATACACCTTGAAGTCCTATGACTAGTACATTTAAGATGACTTATGGTTAGTATCCATTTTGATTCGGCAACTATATAGAACTCAACGAGCACCTTCATGAAAAGGGCTACACCTTTTGGTTATGTAGCCACCCAATGTATGAAAGGGCTACACCATTATAATGAGTGAAAGCCGTCATGAAGTGTATATGTTTATGTTAGAAAAATCAAAGAAGTTTTGAAAAAGAAAGAATCAATAAAAATCTTTGATTCAAGCTTAAAATAAAATAAAAGGCTTAAAGGAGTATAGTTGAAAATCATGAATGCTCGGGTTGAAAAACAGAAATGGGATGACGAGCCACATGCATACACACGCTCATATATTGAATTCTATTCTCTTAAAAGAAAAAATTCTAGATGATAATTGGTTTGACTTATTATGGAAAAGCTTAATATGAATATATGTGGATATGATTTGCATGTTGAATTATCAAATTACTTCTCTACATGTGCTTGAAGCAAAATTCACACACACACACACACACACACACACACACTTTTGTTTATAAGTATTTTGATATTCTAGCAATTTAAGAAGAATTATGAGAGAGATTGAAAATCTTAGGTGTATCTCTCATAATTTGTGGAGCTTATTTTTGTTGAATTTCTTTTCAAATTGCTTGAATGTGTGATTGTGTGAATATCATTGTGAACAATATCCTATCTTGATCCTGTATAGAGCATTTATCAAGGGGGGGCATGGTATGTTGGACTTTGTTCTCTTATATGATATGTTCACATGCTTTAATTGGTTTATTTGTTGGCATATTGATTATTCAAAACTTTGAATCTTGTATTGCATGGTACTTAACTTATATTTTCTTGATATACTTCAAGATTCATGGTTTCATTATATGCCTTTGTATATTTGATTACTAACTTTCTTTGATTTTTTAATTGTTCATCACAAAGTTATGGAAAGAAACAAAGTTTCCAGTCTTATCCATTCTCCAAAACCCATAGATAAACAGAAACATACCCCGTCAACCTCTAAAAAGACCAAAACCAATAGGTTGAAACCTTTGGGTGTCATGGGGACAAAGAAACTTATCCAAGATAGAGGTGTAGATTTGTGTGAGGGTTCATACATTTATCATATTATTTTTGAAAGGCAATGGGGTTCATGGTTAAATTCAGTTGGGGTTGTAAATGAGAGCTTAGTTAGAGACTTCTATATTGAATATAAGGAGAGTACAACCTTTGAGAATGCCTTGATGAATGATAGAGGAAAAACATTTAGAGTTTCATCGGATAGTATCAATAAGTTCCTTGGACTTTCAAGTAAAATTAATTCGGAATTTCTTGATGTGGACGATATTGAACATCTAGATTTTATGGGGAGGACTTTATGTGATGATAATGGATTTGAGTGGGGAAAGAGAGCTTTCATTAGCCAAAGTGAGTTAACCAAGGTGAGTTCCTTTTGGAATCTCTTTATTTGTGCCAATCTTGTGGGTTCTACAAATGCATCCGAGCTAAACAAAGCAAAGATCAAGATTGTGTATGTCTTGGTTACCAACAAGCCTTTAAACTTTGGTGAGCTTTTGATAGGACACATTGAGAGTGCGGCTTGTTCACTTAGATTGGACAAGAAGCTTGCATTTCCGGGGTTTATCTCTCACTTTTGTATGGTGCTTGGAGTTTCAAAGCTAGATGATGATGTGTTTTCATCTCCCTCAAAGAAGTTTTTTGAAAAAACGGTTGGTGTTTATGTCATACAAAGAAAAGGAAAAGGTTGGCGATACATGTAGGCTTTTTGGAGAGAATCAAGAGTCAAGCATTGTGTCAAGCACAAGTCTTCTACCGAAATGGGCATACAATTACAAATCTGGCATGTGATCAAGATTGAGGAGCTAGGTGCTAAGGTGGTGGAACAAGAGGAAATAATCAATAGCCTAGAAGAAAGATTTGCCTCTAGCACTACATCCACCACAAAGCATTATGTGAGATCAACAAACCAAAAGACGTTCTTTGATAACACTTGTGGCTAGTAAGGAGGTATGTGATATTGAGGTATTATTTTTTTTTCTTTCCTTTTGGCTTCATATCATGTCAAAAAGGGGGAGAAAATAGCGATACTAAAATCTATGCTTTCTTAATCTTAATATATTTTTATTTGTGTATCTATAAATTTGATATCTTGAATTCTTGGGTTTGTAATATTTGGATGAGATATTTTGTTGATGGATAGTATGCATGTATTTAGGGGGAGACATGTATCCATTTGGACTATATTAATACTTTTTCTTATCTACATATCTTGCCATAAATGTATGTTTCTCTTGTATATACTTTGTGCTTCAAGATGATTTTAGGTGGTGACAAGAGAAGACTACATGAAAGAATTCAAGACTTAATGAAGATTATTATAGGTTGTACAAACTCATTGTAATGTGAGGGAGTGTTTATGACCAATCTTCGTTTTGTAAATTTTAGTATATGTATAGGTGTTTTGACATAGAATTTGCCAAATGGGGAGATTGTTAGGTTTTTGAGTCTTGTGTTGACATAATTCTATATCAAAACGACATTTTTCTTTCTATTGATTAGTTGTCTAGGATTCATGGTTTATCAAGCTTCAAGGAAGTTTGACAACATTTCAGCAAAGTGATGGCTACAAGAGGAACAAGCTTTATTGCATATAAAAGGTATATCTAGACCTTTTTCCTCTTGCAAGGCCTATAGGTGCACACACACATTGCATACATTTATGTCCCTGCATCGTTGTGTAAAAATGGTATAACACATACACACACATAGTATTGTATGCACCTGCATTAGATTTAATTTGACAACTTTTGTAAAATTGCATATTCTAGGACTATATCTAGTAAACGGCATACTTGTGTGTTCATGTGTTTTTTTATCTGTGTTTGTGTGATATCGGACTTGAATTTTTTCTTATATTATTCCTCATTGAGTTCCAGTCATTTCGGTTACTCACTCATCAGTTTTCAAGTTCCGTATTGGAAGTTACAAAAATTTCCGTACATTTATCGTACATGATTTTTGTCCTTATATATCGAGTCGATTTCCATATTTTTTGTGAAAGTTTCATTGACGTCCATGTACATGAGGGAGTCTCAGTTCATAATCTGAAAACGAATTCAAAATCGGAGTTTGAAGGCCGGAGAACGGTCGGAGAACGCGAGGGTTGCGCAAAGAGAAGAAGAGGTGCCTTGACCCCTCCACTTGGAGGCGTGTGACCTCCACAGGAAGGAGTGCCATCTGCCCACATGGAGGCAATAGGCCTCCATGGGATGGAAAGGTGGCACTTTCTAATTGGTGGCTTTTAAATCTTCTTTATTCCCCCTCCTTTAAATTGATTTTCCCTCCTACTTTTCATTCTAAGAAGAAAATTGAAAAACTTGTGCAGAAATTTCTCTCAACTTTCTTAACTTCCAAACACCATATCTCACTCATTCGAAGTCCGATTTGAGTGATTCAAGTTAAAGAATCTTTTTCTACCAGGCCTCTATCATCTCCAAGAGAGTTTGAGGTTATTTGATAAATATTTCTGGTATCTCTACACCTAAAACTTGTTTTGTGCATTATGTTGATTAAGTCTAGTTTTTCATGGAATGTAATTGATCCATGCATTTCATATGTACATACATCATTTGTGTGATGACATGATTTTAGGATTGTAAACTAGAAAAATCATACATTGTGTGCTCATTGTTCATTTCTAGTTTCCATAGAATATATTGATCACATATTCTATGTTGCATGTGTTTGCATCAACATTACACTTAGATAGTTTGCCTTACAAAAGGTAAGAAGTCTCATTTGGAGTGTGAAACTTCAAGTTGAGCAAAGAAGTCTCATTTGGAGTGTGAAGCTTCAATTTGAGCAAGGAAATCTTGTTAAGGTGTGAAGCTTTAACTTGAGCAAGGAAGTCTCATTTGGAGTGTGAAAGTTCAAGTTGAGCAAGGAAGTCTTGGCTAGGTGACCGCACCAAAACACGCGCTCGTAATAATACGAGGCCGTGGTGTAGTACAATAGCAAATAAGATTCGTTCCCATAGGGAATAAGGAATTAAGTATCACAATTGATTGATTTAACTGCTATTCAGACAAGCAAATCATTGATATTTCAAGAATGCGAAATAGACCGAAATACAGAATAATTACTTAAGCAATAGATGGACACTAAAATAGGCAAGCAACACAGTCGAACACGAAGTTGTAAAACGTATGAGAATGAGACTAAGGCTTCGAATCCACCTACCCAATTCTCATCAACACAAGACACGTCATTTGGATAAATTATGCAAGTGTATATATAGATTCGTATGCTCGGAAATTGTCTCTAACCTCTTTCAAGTGAATAAAGACAACATTTATATGCACCAACAACCTATTTCTACATGGTTATCCGATCTACATACAAATTCATTAAGAGTTATGGCATACAATAGAATTCTACAAGCTAGCATCGCATATTTCTATCTTACTAGACTTGTATCGGGCATTTCATCTAGCACGTTGTGTGCTTCACCTTTCGGTCCTTCACACAACAATCAAAACATCATCTAAGTGGTAGCTAAGCACCTAGAAGCATTAAGCATAAGAAATACACATACATAACACATTACAATGGAATTAATGGGATGGTCTTCATTGATGATTCATGGATAAGGTTTCATCTAGGCTTTAGCCAAGATGAAGTTAGTTCATATTACAATCAATGGCTACAAAAGATATATAAATCAAGCAAGTCATCTCAATTATAGTACAATAAATAAGGAGGGAAAAGTTTAGAGTAAACTAATGTGAAGAACTCCTCCTTGGTGGCTTGAAGTGCTTGTTTTGATCTCCCTCTTGATGCTTCCCTTAAATGTTCCAAGAATAGGTTTAGATGGTGGGAAATAAGGTTTGGATGATGGATTTAAGGTTAGATGTAGTGGTTTGTATTTATGGAAAGGGAAATGTGTTCTTGGAGTATTTGTGGGGAAGGTTTCTTTTGTTTTTGTGCTGGGAAGAAGATCATTTTAAGAGACAAAGAAGATGGAATTATATAGGAAAACCAATAATTTAGGGGCAAAAGGGTCCATAAACCCATCGTCGACCAAAATGCGACATGTGAAACGACATGGTCAAGTCGCCTCCCATGTCGCCACTTCTTCTGGAAAAACCCACAGTGCAACAGGCGACATGGGAAAGTTGCCTCCCATGTCGCCACTTCTCGGCAAAATCCTCACAGTGTAGCAGGTGACCTTCTAGGCGACATGGGCAAGTCGCCTCCCATGTCACCACTTCTTCTAAAGCAAAAACCTCAAAACATGACAGTGTATCAGGCGACCTCCTAGGCGACATGGGGAAGTCGCCTCCCATGTCGCCACTTCTTCTGGAGAGATTTCTCAAAACATACAGTGTGAGAGGCAACATCACAGGCGACATGGGGAAGTCGCCTCCCATGTCGCCTCTGCTTTAAGTAGCCCATGATCCATTTTTTACACCTACAACAAACTAGCTCCAACTAGCTCCTTTTTGCTCCGAAAGTGAGAAAAAAATACCGGGAGCTCAAAACTAAACGATGCCCTGCACAATACGATAAACAAATTAAATATAGGGCTGAAACTCGGAAAATAAGCAAAAAACATGGGAAAATATGAGGTTACACCAAGTGTAAATATGACATATCAAATACCCCCAAACTGATATTTTGCTCGTCCCGAGCGAAACCAAAACTAAAATAAACTGCGATGGGCCTAAGAAATTTAGTTACAATTGAGATCACAACGCAAGCTTAAACCAAAATTAAAATTCTGCCGAGCCAACAAAAGAATGAGATGCGACGTTGGGTGAACTAAGGCATAGACATGTGCATGCTAAGGCCATCGATTGAAAGTTAGAGATATAGAGGTCAAGATGCTACAACACTAAGGATTGCAATTCCAGACAACATAGCAAACTTGGCTTCGAAAGTATCGAATACAAGAGTCATGTGATAACATTTCGCTTTGACTCTAAGCCTCACAAAATTTCTCTCATTTTATCACTCAGAACTTAGGCTCACTCACCAAACATATGCGGGATGAAGTTTATGTACAAAAAGTTTTCAAAAATACACGCATATGGAAAATTTTTAAGAACGCTCATGATTTCAAGCAAACGGACCTCAAGAATGGAATCAAACATTAAGAACACCCTTGTTTACAAGTTAGACTCCTCCTAAAGATCAATTAGGACTTCTTTTTAAGATCAAGTAAGGTTTTGGATGAGGAGGTGATGGAGAGACCGGGTGGATACAGAATTAATGGCTGGCTAATGATCATACTAGATTCTTCTAATTGGTACACTTGTAACCCCCCCATTTAGCGTCTAGGCATTTAAAACAATTATTAAGCACTTGTACAATTTGTAGTTGCTCACATTTGGGCAACAATTTCAACATTAAACTAAGAAGGCTTTTATACATTTTACAATTTGGCACATATAACTTTGGTGCAGCCTATATCTTTAGTACAAAAATACAAAATGCGCCTCAGTACACGCTACTTGCAACCATTTCGGTACAATCTTCTTGGGTTTCAATTTTTCATTCTTCATGTATTCTAGCCATGATCATTGCTTTGGGGTGGCCAAGTGTTTGGGTTGAATGTGGTGTTGAAGTACTTTGGGTTGATATGGTGATTTCGCTAAGTGTATGGGTCAATTTATTTTGGACATTAATGCATTCACACACAAGTTTAAGGGAAGTGTTTGGGTCATTTAGTGACTACACACATTGCCTACGTCATCTCTAAAGGAATGAGTCTAACACACAAACAAGGGAAACATGAGGACAATTTAAAAGATTTGTTCTTTAATGCTCAATGCAGTGAAAAGAGGCCCTTTTAATAGCCTAATATCTACATGATGAGTACAAGAGTCAACAACAAAAATCACTCTCTGTGGACGCACTTTTGGCTCTGAAACTCACACTGGGTAGCCTCCACTAATGATCTAAACATCTCAGGCGTGCTACCCTTTTCAGCCAAGACACGCAGGGTCTAGTAAGGTGTGTGCAAACCATGTGGTGCAACTTTGCCCAATACCACCCTAGCTTAAATTCAAGAAAGCAAAAGCATACTACAATTTATACCATAGCACAACCCAAAAGCATATCAACAAACAAAATTAATTGCTCAAAAATTTGGACCCAATAGAAAAAGTTTTCAAAAATTTTATCCAGGAAATTTACAATTTGGAAAAAATTTCAATTTATAAACATCTATACACAGATTAATGACCGTAAGCGACCGTACCCCCAACTTTAACTAAACATTGTCCTCAATGTTTGTACAATTGAAAATTTTGGACAACGAGTGCTTCAAGCAAAGGGTAACGACAATAAAACTTCCGTAAAATTCGGTCCAAAAGCTTATCTAAGCTAGGCACAAACAATTCCGCCCACCTAGATCTAGTCGAAAATAAAAATATAGTCAATGCAGCAAGAAATACTAATAAAGTCGATGCAATGCATAAAGTAAATAAATCCGCAAAGGTTACCAACTAAATATCGAAACTAAAAATTAAAAATCACTGTAACAATTCTAAAATCCGACTACTAAAATGTAAAGTTCATAAACTAAGATAGAAAAATGCATGTGAAAATATAATTAGAGCAGCAAACTATGAGTCCTGCCCTTGCGGAGATGGATCAACGCCACCTTGATGAGACGGCTCGCCTAGCCCGGATGTGCCCTGTTCATGGCGAACAAAACCTATGTTGATGCCAGCCACGCTAAGTCCCAGAATGATACACTCACCTGAGTCCTCATCGACTAAATGCATTCCGGTTCTCCACTTAGTTAGCATCCATCTGAATCCTCATATCCTGAACTACCTTCATAACCTGACGTTACGTTGGCTTTGGATCATCTGCATCAATATCCAAGTCGTTCTCCAATTCCTGCTCATCATAATCCTTATCGGCCTCCTCATCCGTGTCCAACTCAAAGTCATCATCTAATGCTCCTTCATCAATCAACTCACCTCCCCTCTTCCTAGCAATCGCATTATACACCTTTTTTCCACAGTTGGAAGTTGGAGAGAGCATAGACCATCCGCCATTCTGCACATCAATACCAACCTCTGCACAGAAATGAGTGATCAAGCACGAAAAAGGGAGTGCACCCCTGGTAGAGCGGCCCGCATCATAAAGCTTATTCACAATGATCTGCCTGATGTCCATTAGGATCTCATTTCGTGCACAAAATACATATCGGGCCGGCTCATAGTGAACCACGGTGCGGTGCGGTGCGAGCTCGGGGTCAGGGAGAAACTGAAAAATAAAAACCAAAATGCTGCATCAATCTTCAGCTGCGAGTATAGCAGTGAGACCTGATTAGGATTCCACCTAGAACTCCCAGATATTCTCAAATCAGCCGCCAAATTCCCATTGTGCGGAGTGAAGCTCTCATTCCCCGGCAATCCCTCAACAAGAGAAGGGATGCCAAGCGTGCCATACCATGCGTTGAGCTTCTCCGCAGTGGTAGCAACCTTACGGCCCTGAACCATAACAGGGTGCCCCGTTGAAAACCATGTCGGCACCATAGCAGCATAAAACTCGTATACAAGCTCCTGATCATAGTGATTCGGTGTCCACAAAAATCCATTCCAACCCATGGTTCAGACAGTGTAGGGGACAAAAGTCGAAGCAAGGACCTCTAAATCAATTCCCCGCTCCGGACGAATCTTCCTTCTTAAAAACCATCACAATCTGATCGAAAAATCTGGATTCGGAGCGCCCGGAGCAACATCCGTCATTGCTTCATCCCTGCTAGACCTGGAACTTTGACCTCTGCCCGATTTCTTGCCCCTAGCAGAACCCTGCCCAACATTCCTAGAACCCTTTCTCTGCATTGTCACACAAAAGCAAACAAACACTACACCAAAACCTTTATCAGCAAAGTAACAAAATACTTTCAAAAATTTTGCCAATAAACAATAAACACTACTTCCATCTTACCACTAAGATGCTGCCCATAAACAACTACAAAAACTTCCAAAATTCGGCCACAAGACCATCAAACAACAAAAATTTCAGCCAACATCAAATATCACACCCAAAAATTTAGGCCAAAGCAAGATTAGCACTACACACTACAAAATATTCAATCAACAAGCTAGCCACACCCTTAAACTTCTTCTCTAAACCAAAATAAACAACAACTACAACCAAATCCAACCAAAATCACAGCCAAAAATCAACAAAAACACTTCAAAACTTCTCTAAAGAACTCATAAGAAGTCAAGAAGAGAATGGCAATAAAAGGCTTAATTGAAAGTGTAAAACAAAGATTAAGACTTAGGATTACCTCTTGTTGAAGACCCAAACTTGACTTCACCAATTGAGAGCAAAAAAAATTAGATTTGGAGTGATTTAAGGTATGGGTTCAAGAATTCGTTTATAACTAGAATTTCCAGCAAAGACGACATAATAGGTGACATAATGTCGCCTAAAATGGAAGTTGTCTGGCTTGAAATGGCGCCGTTTGGATAAGTGAACATACCTTGGAGCGACATCATAGGCGACATGGGGAAGTCGCCTCCCATGTAGCCTAACATTCTGCCAGGAAATTACATGGGCGAAAGCGACATTGAAGGTGACATGGGGAAGTCACCGCCCATGTCACATAACCTTCTGCCAAGAAATCTATCAGGTGGAAGTGACTTTGAAGGCGACATGGGGAAGTCGCCTCCCATGTTGCCTAATCTTCTGCCATAATTTTTTTTTGTATACCTGGTTCAAAAAATTTCAACTTGCCTTTCAAACCCGCACATATCAAAAACTTGCAAACTACATTAAATACACCTAATCTAAGACTGGAAATCAACAATATGAAAGTTCAACTTTTCAAACCGAAACTACACTATTTATTTCAAAATTGTGGTACCTCTCTCTCGATCTAGTTAGATTCCACAAAGTGAACCTTGGTAGCGGGCTCGTCACACACCTCCTCCCAATAGATCTTCAACCTCTGGCTATTTACCTTGAAAAGCACTTTGGCTTCATTTTCAATTTCGACTGTTCCGTACGGGAAAACTTCTGTCACTTTGTAAGGTCCCATCCACCTAATTTTTAGCTTTCCGGGAAACAACCGGAGTCGAGAGTTGAAAAGAAGCACCAGTTGTCCAACTTGGATGTCTTTCTTCACTATGAGTTTATCATGCCACCTTTTGGTTCTTTCCTTATAAATCTGAGAGCTTTCATACGCATCCATCTGAAACTCATCCAATTCATTAATTTGCAGTAGTCTTTTCTCTCCAGCTGCTCTGAAGTCATAATTCAAGGCTTTCACCGCCCAATATGCTCTATGCTCTAACTCCACCGAAAGGTGGCATGCCTTCCCATACACAAGGCGAAAAGGTGACATGCCGATCAGTGTCTTGTAAGTTGTTCTAGTAGGCCCATAGAGTGTCATCAAGCTTTGAGGACCAATCTTTTCTCCTGCTCCCAACCGTATTCTCTAAAATGCTTTTTAGCTCCCTGTTGAAGACTTCCGCTTGGCCATTGGCTTAGGGGTGGTAAGGTGTAGTAATTTTGTGCTTGACACCATATTTCTTTAATAAAGCTTGAAAAAGCTTATTACAAAAATGTGACCCCCGTCACTAATAATCGCCTTTAGGTGTGCCAAATCTGGAGAAAATGTTCGTTATCAAGAACTTTTTGACTACCTTACTATCATTTCTTGGAGACGCAATAGCTTCCACCCATTTTGAAACGTAGTCAACCACCACCAAGATGTACTGATTTCCGAAAGAGCTTAGGAACGGGCCCATGAAATCAATGCCACACACGTCAAATAGCTTAATCTCCATTTTGTTAGCCATGGGCATCTCATCCCGCTATCCAATGTTTCGGGTTCTTTAGCACCTATCACATGCTACCATAAAACTTCTCGAATCTCTGAAAAGTGTTGGCCAAAAGAACCCCGATTGAAGCACCTTCCTAGCAGTCCGGTTTGCCTCGAAATGCCCTCCACATTACTTAGAATGGCAGTGAATGAAGATGTCCTTCATCTCTTCATCGGGAATCACATCTTCTTACTACTCCATCACTACATCCCTGAAATAGGAGTGGTTCATCCCAAAAGTACAACTTGACATCATAGAGGAATTTCCTCTTTTGATGGAAGTTCAGCCCCACCGGCATGACTTCACTTGCTAGAAAGTTCACAAAATCGGCAAACCATAGAACAATCAACTCTTGCACCACCAGCAGCTGCTCATCCGGAAAATGCTCATTGATCGAATTTGTGACTTCAATTTCTTCTTCCCTCTCTATTCTTGACAAATGGTCCGCCACCAAGTTCTCCGATCCTTTTTTATCTTGAATCTCCAAGTCGAATTCTTGGAGCAAAAGCACCCATCTAAGTAATCGCGGCTTAGAATCCTTCTTTGCCATCAAAACATTTATTGTCGCATGATCCGTGTAAACCAACACCTTTGACCCTACAAGGTAAGATCGCAACTTGTCAAAAGCAAAAACAATAGCCAACAATTCCTTTTCTGTGGTGGCATAGTTCACCTAGGCATCATTTAGCGTTTGACTCGCATAGTAGATCACATGGAGCCTTTTCTCTTTTCTTTGTCCCAAAACAGCCCCTACCGTGAAATCACTCGCATCACACATCAATTCAAAGGGACTCTCCCAATCTGGAGCTGTCATGATAGGCGCGGACGTCAATTCCTTTTTTAATGTTTCAAAGGCTTGAAGACATTGCTCATCAAACTTAGAAGGTGTGTCCTTCATCAACAAGGCACAAAAGGGTTTGGTGATCTTGGAGAAATCCTTGATAAAGCGCCGGTAGAATTCGGCATGACCTAGAAAGCTTCAAATTCCTCTAACTGAAATAGGTGGAGGTAGCTTCTCAATCACTTCCACCTTGGCTCTATCTACCTCTATTCCTAGATTTGAGATGCGGTGTCCAAGCATGATGCCCTCCTTCACCATAAGTGGCATTTCTCCCAATTGAGCACTAGATTCGTCTCTTCACACCTCTTGAGAACTAACCCCAAATTCTTCAAACAATGATCAAAGGAAGATCCAAACACTGAGAAGTCATCCATAAAGACTTCAATGAACTGCTCAACCATATCAGAAAAGATTGCTATCATACACCGCTGAAAAGTGGCTAGTGCATTACATAACCCAAATGGCATTCTCCGATAAGCAAAAGTACCATAGGGGCAAGTGAATGTCGTCTTTTCCTGGTCTTTCAGATCTATTTGAATCTGGTTGTACCCCGAATAGCCATTTAGAAAACAGTAATATTCATGTCCTGCTAGCCTCTCAAGCATTTGATCAATAAAAGGCGGAAATGATCTTTTCTTGTTGCATTATTCAGTTTCCTGTAGTCGATGCACACTCGCCACCCCCGTGACGGTTCTTGTAGGGATCAACTCATTGTTCGCATTAGGGACCGTCGTGATCCCTCCCTTCTTTGGTACAACTTGTACCGGACTAATCCAAGGACTATCCGAAATGGGGTAAATGATTCCAGCATCTAGCAACTTCAATACCTCTGCTCTCACAACCTCCTTCATGTTGGGATTCAATCTCCTTTGATGCTCTATTGAAGGCTTGTAGTCATCCTCCATTAAAATTTTATGTATACAAAGTGTTGGACTAATACCTTTTATGTCTGAAATTGACCATCCGATCACCCGTTTATGATCTCTTAAGATCCTTAGCAACTTTTCCTCTTCTAGTTTGGACAATGAAGCCGAAATGATTACCGGAAAAGAGAACAATTCACCCAAGAAAGCATACCTCAAGTGTGATGGCAGTTGTTTAAGTTCCAATTCTGGTGGCTTCTCAATAGATGGAGGGAGTCTGGGCTTTCCCAACCCAATTTCTTCAAATTGTATTCTCCAATAAGCGTTCCTTGTTGGTAAGGAATTGAGTTGCTTGGCATATTCTTCAACTTCCGGGCTATCATCTTTGTCCATCACCCCATGCATTATGCATGCCTCTAGTGATTCCTTGGGACTACCTCTCAACACAAATTCTTCCACAAGAGAGTCAATCACATCAACTCTAGAACACCCATCGGACGCCATCGGTCATTTCATAGCTTTGGACATGTCAAATACCACCCTTTCATCCCCTACTCTAAAAGTCATTTTTTTCATCTTTAACATCGATCAAAGCCTTTGTCGTCTTCAAAAATGGTCTTCCCAAGACCAAAGGCACCTCTGCATCTTCCTCCATATCAAGCACCACAAAGTCAACTGGAAAGTGGAGATTCTCTACCTTCACTAGCACATCCTCCATGACTCCTCTTGGGTACTTCACAGATCGGTCGGCCAATTGCAACGTTACATTACTTGGCTTAACTTTTCCTACACCTAACCTCTCAAATACTGAGTACATCATGAGGTTTATGCTAGCACCTGAGTCAATCAAAACTTTCCCAAACTCCTTATCACCAATAGAGCATGGAATTGTAAATTTACTCGGATCTTGCAATTTTGGTGGGAGCTTATTTTAAAGGATGGCACTACATTCTTCATTGAGTGGCACTATCTCGAAGTCTTCAAGTTTCTTTTTATTTTCCAAGAGCTCCTTCAAGAATTTTACATATTTGGGCATTTGAGCTAATGCATCGGCAAAGGGAATATTGATATGCAACTTTTTGAAGACTTCCAAACACTTTGCAAATTGATGAGAGTCATTATGCTTCCTAAGCCTTTGTGGGTAGGGAATTGGGGTCACATATGCTTTTACTACGGGTGGTGTTGGTAACTCAGAGGTTGTGGTCGGTAGCTCACTATCTTCCTTTTTCTCAATAATAATGTCTTCTTCAATATCCTCATTCAAGGCCTCTTCTTTATCTTCTTCTTTCTTGGTCTCAACCTCTTTTTTATCAGTTTCAACATCTTTTGTCTTGCCAAAGTTCTTCGGTAGTTCAACTTTCTTCCCACTTCTCAACGAAATTGCCTTGCATTGTTCTTTTGGGTTTGTGATCATATCACTAAGCAAGGTCATCTGCTGTCTTGCTTGGGCACCCCTCGCTAGCTGGCCAACTTGCACCTCAAGGTTTTGAATGGCGGCTTGGCTATGTTGAGCTATTTGATCCATTTTTGAATCAACCTTCTTCAATGTTGCATCTTAAGTATCCATGCGGTTATCTATGTTCATAAGGTATTTGGAGAGTAGATCTTCAAGAGCCGATTTCCGTTCTGCTTGGTTGTTGGCAATTTGGTTCCGAAAACCGGAATTTTATTGGTTGTGAGCTTGAGGTTGCTGCTGATTTTTGAAACCAGGGGGCTGTCTTTGTTGGAGTTGGTTGTCTTTCCAAGAAAAGTTTGGATGGTTCCTTCATCCTAGGTTGTATGTATTGGAGAATGGGTTGTTTTACAGGTTTTGGTTGGTTTGTTGATTGTTGAAGTTCCTATTGTAGTTGACAAAAGCTACTTGATCCGAAGACTCCGAAGAAAATGGATTCTCTTCTTGTCAATCCGAACTCAAATATGGACCCATGCACAACTCACAATTAGCAACATTAGCTTGACTAGTTCCAACATTCATCTTGTTCACTTGCTTGGTGAGCACTTCCAGTTGAGCCTTCACACTTGCCATCTCCCACACTTCAAGTACTTCGGGAGTCTTTTTCAGAATTTGTCTCTCACCACTCCAATGGCTGTTGTCGATGGTCATTTCTTCCACTAGCTCAAAAGCCAAATCCCTGGTCTTCTTCATTAGTGAGCCTCTTGCTGCTGCATCTACCAAGTTTCTTGTTGAAACTGTGATTCCTTGGTAGAAAGATTGTAAAACTTGCCACTTTGCTAGTCCATTGTGTGGACATTTTCTAATGAGTTCCTTGAATCTCTCACAAGCTTCATAGAGATTCTCGTTTTCAAATTGGGCAAATTTAGTGATTTCATTTCGCAGGCGAGAAGCTTTCCCCGGTGGAAAGTACTTGTTCAAGAACTCCTGAGCCACTTGGTCGAAGGTCTCAAGAGAATCTGGCGGTAATGACTGTAACCATACATTTGCCCTATCTTTCAAGGAGAAAAGAAACAACTTCAGCTTGATGAAGTTTTCTAAAACTCCATTATAGCAGAAGGTATCACATATCTTATCAAAGCTCTGAAGATGGGAGTTTGGATCTTTCTGGGGCAGCCCATAGAACTGAACCGTCGCAGCAATCATCGAAATAAGTATCAGCTTAATTTCAAAGTTGTTTGCTGCTGCTTTTGGTCTTCTAATGGCTGATATGGTCTGATCCACCCTAGGCATAAGATAATCATGCAAAGTCCTCCCATCTGCCTCGACAGCACCATCTTGTTCTTGATTTGGTACTTGAACTAGTGGTGGTGCTTGATTTGGATTTTCCATAGCTCTAGCTTGTATTCGATTCCGGCGATTACTCCTTACAGTTCCTTCAATATCCAGATCGAATTGCAAGTCCTGTGGACTGTTACTCCTTGTACGTCGGTGCATACAAGAGCAATCACCTATAGTCAAGAGAAAACAATACACAAAGTAAAAGGTCTAAATTAGCAATAAACCAACTAGTAGTGATATCAATATACTACTCACTCCCAGGCAGCGGTGCCAAAAATTGACCGCATCAAAACACGCGCTCATAATAGTACGAGGCCGTGGTGTAGCACAATAGCAAATAAGATTCGTTCCCATAGGGAATGAGGAATTAAGTATCACAATTGATTGATTTAACTGCTATTCAGACAATCAAATCATTGATATTTCAAGAATGCGAAATAGACCTAAATACAGAATAATTACTTAAGCAATAGATGGACACTAAAATAGGCAAGCAACATAGTCGAACACGAAGTTGTAAAACGTATGAGAATGGGACTAAGGCTTCGAATCCACCTACCCAATTCTCATCAACTGCAAGACACATCATTTGGATAAATTATGCAAGTGTATATATAGATTCGTATGCCCGGAAATTGTCTCTAACCTCTTTCAAGTGAATAAAGACAACTATTTATATGCACCAACAACCTATTTCTACATGGTTATCCGATCTACAAACAAATTCATTAAGAGTTATGGCATACAATAGAATCCTACAAGCTAGCATCGCATATTTCTATCTTACTAGACTTGTATCGGGCATTTCATCGAGCACGTTGTGTGCTTCACCTTTCGGTCCTTCACACAACAATCAAAACATCATCTAAGTGGTAGCTAAGCACCTAGAAGCATTAAGCATAAGAAATACACATACATAACACATTGCAATGGAATTAATGGGATGGTCTTCATTGATGATTCATGGATAAGGTTTCATCTAGGCTTTAGCCAAGATGAAGTTAGTTCATATTACAATCAATGGCTACAAAAGATATATAAATCAATCAAACCATCTCAAATAAAGTATAATAAATAAGGAGAGAAAAGTTTAGAGTAAACTAATGTGAAGAACTCCTCCTTGGTGGCTTGAAGTGCTTGTTTTGATCTCCCTCTTGATGCTTCCCTTAAATGTTCCAAGAATAGGTTTAGATGGTGGGAAATGAGGTTTGGATGATGGATTTAAGGTTAGATGTAGTGGTTTGTATTTATGGAAGGGGAAATATGTTCTTGGAGTATTTGTGGGGAAGGTTTCTTTTGTTTTTGTGTTGGGAAGAAGATCATTTTAAGAGACAAAGAAGAGGGAATTCTATAGGAAAACCAATAATTGAGGGGTAAAAGGGTCCAAAACCCATCGTCGACATGTGAGGCGACATGGTCAAGTCACCTCCCATGTCGCCACTTCTCGTCAAAATCCTCACAGTGTTGCAGGTGACCTTCTAGGCGACATGGGCAAGTCGCATCCCATGTCGCCACTTCTTCTGGAGCAGAAACCTCAAAACATGACAGTGTATCAGGCGACCTCATAGGCGACATGGGGAAGTCGCCTCCCATGTCGCCACTTCTTCTGGAGAGATTTCTCAAAACATACAAAGTGAGAGGCTACATCACAGGCAACATGGGGAAGTCGCCTCCCATGTCGCCTCTGCTCTAAGTAGCACATGATCCATTTTTTACATCTACAACAAACTAGCTCCAAACTAGCTCCTTTTTGCTCCAAAAGTGAGAAAAACATACCGGGAGCTCAAAACTAAACGACGCCCTGCACAATACGATAAAAAAAAATTAAATATAGGGCTAAAGCTCGAAAAATAAGCGAAAAAAATGGGAAAATGTGGGGTTACACCAAGTGTAAATATGACATATCACTAGGATTGTGAAGATCTAGATAGTCAAGTAAGGAAATCTTCCTAGAGGGATGTGAAGTATCTTAGATAGGGAGTTGCTATCTAGTGGCATGTGAAGTTCTATGGTTAGGGAGTAGGCAATACTTTCATGAGGGTATGATAGGAGGGATATCCAATAGGAAGTGTATCATGTGGATTGGTCACTTATGAGGGTGTACTTTTATCATACTAGTGAAAGTTGCTTTGCCGGTGGTTGTGGTATCAACCCGAGGATGTTTCCTCTTAGGAGGTATTACCACGTAAAAATCTTGTGTCACATTTATCTATCCTTATCTCTTTGATTTATGTATATGTGTTGATTGCTCTTGTAAGAACTAGTTACTATTACTTTATGTTTTGGTGGCATTTCTTATCTTATATGATATAGACATTGTAAGCTTTGATGATTTGAATATATCCATCAATGGTTTATATGTGCTTACATGTGCTTATCAGGTTGTGATTCAAGCTATCTGGAGGGACACACTTTTATTTGTTTCAAGGGATTGAAAATGGTGTAAAAATTTATTCACCCCCCTCTAGGTTAGTTTTAGGCAAATTAACTGTGTTTGTATTTTCAATGTTGAATCAATCGTTGGTGAGGATGATCGATGACTATCAAGGCGACCCAAGTGAAGTCGACCTTGAATCATCAGATTCGACATCTGACTTAGGCCATCATGTTGGGGTGACAGTTGTCGGGCCTCTTATTGATTCGAGCGTATGTGAAGTTGAAGTTAGTCTGCCAAATACTATAGTGGTGGGTCATTTGGCGACGCTTAGAGAGCTAAACATGGAACCGCCATCGACCACTAAGATTGAAGCTGTGCTGTTTTTATCTGAGAACCCTGCTTCGAAGTTGTCGTAACAGGATATCAAGAAGTTGGAGTTCGAGATAGGGGTTCTAACTTCGATCAATCTACGGATGGCAGCCCCGTTCGAACGTGTTGATTGGTCAATCCCATGTTGGACTTATTTCTACTACCTGGCTTTCAAATTAGGTCTTAGTTTCCCTATTCCCCCGCTGGCTCGACAGTTGCTAAATTTCTACGAGATCGCTCCAAGCCAGTTAATGCCCAATAGATGGAGGATTCTCTTATCGCTCGAGGTTTTGTTCGAAAGACAGAGGTTGGGTTTTTCTTTTGAGAACTTGATGTATACGTTGAAATTCCCTTAATGTTATAGTGTCAAATATACCTAGGGGTGAATAGGTATAGTCTCAAAATTCTTGCAATTTCTTTTTCTTTACAAGATATACAATATCACAAGCAAGCTTTGACAAGTATATTGATTCAACAAAACAATATGATTACAATTAAACAATGGATGAATCAATACAATGTTCAAAGTAAGTAAGGACAATAAAAAGCAAATATCAACACAAGGAATTTTTACGTGGTAAAACCTCAAAATGAGGAAACATCCACGGGTTGATACCACAACCACCGGCAAAAGCAATTCACTATGACAAATAGGCGTTACACACTCAAGAGGCAATAAACACAAGATTCACTCTCTAAGCTATCAACACATACTTTACCTTCGGGCCTAGTGAACTTACTATGCCAACTTGCTCAACTATCTGGATCACCCCAATCCTAGTCAAGACTTCCATGCACAAGTTGAAGATCCCTTCTCCAAACATATGACTTCCACTGCTTAGCTATCCGGATCACCTAGATCCTAGCTTAGTCTTACAATGCTCAACTATCCAAGTCACTCTGACTCTAGTCGAGACTTCCGCTTGCACAAATTGAAGATCCCCTCTCCAAAATGTGACTTCCAATGCTCAAGTTAAAGCTTCACTCACTTCAACAAGAGACTTCCAACATTTCGCAAGGCAATGATCTAAGTGAAATGCAAACATGCAATCATGCTGCAATCACAAGCAAACAGAGCATGTTGATCAAACACACTCCATGAAGAAATAGTATATGCACAAATCAAGCTCACAAGTAAATGTAACTAATTCTTACGATCATGTGATAGGAAATCTAGATTACACATTCAAACTCAATTACAAAAATATCTAGAAACCTAAACATGTCAATCAAAGTTAGTATAATAAGTTTTCAATGAAAATCACACAACTAACTTTGAAATCAAGTATACAAGTTAACACTTGAAGTTTTCACCGTTTTCAAAAAATAAAAACCAAAAATCAAGAACTAGGTTATGAGAAAACAAAATCACAATCAAAAGATTCTAGTTCTTAAAACATTTGATCAAATCTAGAAATCAACAATTAAGATCAAATACACAAAATAGATTCTAGATTTAACTTCATGCTCTTCAAGATTAGCAAAATGATATTCAATCAAAGAATGAACTAATCTTGAAAATAAATCAAAAAAATCCTAATATTGGAATCAAAATCATTCTAAACATTTCTTTCAACTCATAAAAGAAGAATCATCAAGAAGATCATGAAAGAAAATTAAAAAGAATTGATTCACTTACAAACAATGACTCACGAACTGAGATTAGACCATTACAAAAACTCTGAGCATTTTTAAAACTCTGAGCATTTTTTGACTCTAAAAATACTTGGGATTTGTTCCTCTTCAAGTACCAACAATTTCAAATTTTGTAAATCTAAAATCGGAGTTGATTTGAGAGAGTTATGGTGTTTGGAAGTTGAGAAAGTTTAGAGAAAATTTCTGCTCGAATTTTCCACCACCAAGTTATCTTTGAAAATGAGAGGGAAAATGATATATAAAGGAGGGCAAGCAAGAAGGATTTCAACCACCAATAGGGGGGCAGCCACCTCTGCTTCCCATGGAGGAATGTAGCCTCCACGGGGGCAGAAGGCAGCCCTTCCCGTGGAGGCCACGCGCCTCCACGGGGAGAGTTGCTTGGCTTCCCCGTTTTTGCCTTCTAAACTCTCCTCGCGCACTGAAATTTTCTTTGACCGTTCTCCGGCCTCTGAACTCCGAATTTGAATCCATTTTTTGATTACGAACCGAGACTCCTTGATGTACAAATGACATCAAGACAACTTTCTCAAAAGATATGGAATTAAACTTGAAAAACCAAGGACGAACACCATGTATGATAAAAGCACGGAAAATTACTTAACTTCCTTGTATGAACTCGAAACTTAATGAATGAGTAACCGAAATGACCGGAACTCAATGAAGCATATGTTGGACCCAAGGGTTACAGATTGCGCAGTGGAAGGGTTTTAAATTTTTTTATGCAATCATTAAACTAACCCATTTGTACAGTAATAATCAAATACAATAATAAAGTGAAGAAACTTTTTTTTCATACCTACATAGGAGGCTCCTTCACTTTGATACGAACTGCTCCTGATTTGAACCACGTGATCTTCCTCGCTATCTCCCGGAACTGGTAACTGCGTGTGGGCGCGTCAGGATATTCAGGACCTGTATGGAGGAAGATGAGAAGAACACACACAAATAGAAGTGCAAAACTTGTTGTTCTCACCACAGCCAATTTTTTTTTCCTTTATGTTTGCTGTGTGCTTTTTGTTGTGTGACGATCACACTTTTTTTTTTCTCTCTTTACTGTGTCGGTTTGCTCTCATTCGGTTTCATTTTTTTTTAATTAAATATATATCTCATATATATCAAATAACAACAAACCAATAATCTTATTTGATTTTAAAACTTTTCAAAAGAATATCTCATATCCTTTTAAATTAAATATTTATTTTTGAATTCAAACATTTCAAATTCAATTTCAAATATTTAATTTAATAAAATAAAATAATCATATTATCTTATTTTATTCAAAATCAAATATCAACTAACACCCTCCATTTAGTGATTAACAACATAATTAAATAATCTTATTATTTAATTTATTTAATCACCATTATTCATTAATTAAATAATCTCATTATTCAATTAATTCCCGAATTAATACGTGTCACTTTCGTAACACAATTAATTGGACAATCCAATTAATTAACCATGACCCTTGTTACCTAAATCGATCGGGCTAGCAAGGGGACCTAATGGACCCACAGTATTTTGAGCTCCAATAATCTCTAGAAATTATTAACTAAACTCTTTAATTAATATTTCATGATTATTAACTTCGGTGTTATTCCACTAAAAACCCGAAGCTGCACTCTCTCAACTGTAGACGTTTTTACACAAACCAATAACTCTCGGTGTCCATCGATATAGCTATTACATATGGTATAATCTTCCACAAGTAGTTCATAATTAGAGCTGGGTCATTATGTCCGTTATACCCCTCTAATCATATCTTTCCATTAAGTACCATTGATTCTCTAATGAACAATATATCCTACATTCCTTACGGAATTAGGAGAGCGCTCATATTGTTCAAGCCCCGAATCAATCCTTAAGGGAACTACCATCTACTTCTCACAAGAAGGAGTGGATTCCACTATTGTGTACAAACCTTCCCAGCCACAAGCCAAACCGCAATCCCAACATACGGAGTATATTGATCGGGAATGCAACTCCGACCTCACCCATGGTATATCAAAGACCACGATCTAACCTGAAGGAGTCGATAAGACACTCAGGATTAAGATCACCCACATATAGCCATCATTAGTTGATATATATGAATCTCATCGTTAAACGGATCTTAGTGAGAGATTCATATAGATCATGGCCCAGTCCTATATGATCACATCATACAAGGTGCCTCCATTCTCATATCTACATATGAATGATCCAGGATAGGATCACCGTACACTACGAAATGGACCGCAGCTGTAGATTAACCACAAATAAAGTACACAGCTTTATTTGCTATCTACAGACTCTTTAAATTGCTCGTTTCAAACTGAATCCATCTATATATGACACTCATATACTCAGTTCTAAATTACATCCAGTAATTTTGGATGTTAAGTGCACAAGTTATATAAAGTATGACACAAAATGAATGAAAATACTACTTCTTTTATTTATGTTCAAATTATATTTACATATTACAAGCTTTACGGGCAAAAACCCCAACAATCTCCCACTTGCACTAAAGCATGTGAGTCATGTCTCGTAACCCTAGACCTTCTAGATGACCTTCAAACACTTTAGCCGGTAAGGTCTTCGTAAATGGATCAGCATGATTGTCTTGTAAGGATATCTTGGTGACGATCACATCTCCTTTCTGCACTATCTCTCTAATGAGAAGATACTTTCTCTCTATATGCTTCCCTCTCTTGTGGCTTCTTGGTTCTTTGGAATTACCCACAGCACCACTGTTATCACAATAAAGTGTGATGGGCTTATCCAGATATGGAAAAACTTCCAGATCACTCAAGAACTTACGGAGCCAAACAGCCTCTTTAGCAGCTTCACAAGCGGCTACATATTCGGCTTCTATGGTGGAGTTAGCAATGCAAGATTGCTTTATACTTCTCCACACAATGGCTCCACCACCTAGGGTGAATACTGATCCAGACGTGGATTTTCTAGAATCCCTGTCTGACTGAAAATCAGAATCTGTGTATCCTAACGGGATCAAATTCCTGTCCTGAATACACTAGCATATAGTTTCTCGTTCTCCGAAGATACTTAAGAATAGTCTTGACAGCAACCCAATGATCTAATCCTGGGTTGGACTGGTACCTGCTGACTACTTCCACTGCATAGCAGATGTCCGGTCTCGTGCATAACATAACATACATGAGACTACCTACTGCTGATGCATATGGCACACGTCTCATATCCTCAACTTCTTGGTGTCTTAGGGCACTGTTCCTTAGACAAGTGAACCCCATGTCTAGAAGGTAAATTACCTTTCTTGGAGTTCTGCATCGAAAATCGTATAAGAATCTTGTCGATATATGATGCCCGAGACAATGCTATGAGTTTGTTCTTACGATCCCTTATAAGTTGGATCCCTAGAACATAACTCGCCTCTCCTAAATCTTTCATTTGGAATTGGCTAGCCAGCCAGCCATTTACATCAGACAACACTCCTACATCATTCCCAATGAGTAGGATGTCATCTACGTATAGGACCAAGAAAACTACTTTCTTGTCAATGATGCGCTTGTAAACACAAGGCTCATCAACATTTTGCTCGAAGCCATAGGTTTTGATCACATCATCAAACCTTATGTTCTAAGATCTAGATGCTTGCTTAAGTCCATAAATGGACCTTTGCAACTTGCAAACCTTTTGCTCTTGATCTGGAAGCACAAATCCCTCTAGTTGCATCATGTATATGCTTTCATCAAGATTGCCATTCAAGAATGCAGTCTTGACGTCCATTTGCCAAATTTCATAATCTAAATAGGCAGCAATGGATAAGAGAATCCGAATAGACTTAAACATGGCTACTGGAGAGAAGGTCTCTTCATAATCGACCCCCTTTTTCTAGGTATAACCCTTGGCCACTAGCCTTGCCTTGAAAGTCTCTACCTTCCCGTCTACTCCTCTCTTCCTCTTGTAGATCCACTTACATCCTATGGGTTTTACCCCATTTGGTAAGTCTACAAGTTCCCAGACTGAGTTAGAGTACATAGACTCCATCTCGAGATTCATGGCTTTAAGCCATTCCTCTTTATCAGGATCTTCCATTGCATTCTTAAATGTCAATGGATCATCCACACTATCAGCAGAGACAAGATCTTGTCCCTCACTTACACCCAAATAGCGTTCAGGCTGTCTCACAACCCTCTCACTTCGTCTAGGTGGTAGTGTATCCTGACTAGGAATTATCTGACTTTCAGATGTTAATGGATTAACAACTCTAGTTGACTGAGTACTGGTCTCACCAGGCTCCAACTCATTTAATACAATTTTAGAATGAGGTTTATGATCACTTATATAGTTATCCTCAAGAAACGTTGCATTTGTCGATACAAATACTTTGTTATCTTCAGGACTATAGAAGTATCCACCTCTGGTCTCCTTGGAGTATCCTACAAACAAGCAGACCACAGACTTGGGATCTAGCTTTCCAGTTCTGTTCTTCAGCACGTGTGCTGGACACCCCATATGTGAAAATGTCGTAAACTAGCTTTACGACCATTCCACAACTCTAGAGGAGTTTAGGAATAGATTTGGATGGCACTACATTCAAAATGTATGTCGTTGTTTATAACGCATATCCCCAAAAGGAATTTCATAATGATGAGAAACTAATCATAGATCTCACCATTTCCATTAGGGTTCTATTTCTCCTCTCTGCGACACCATTCTGCTGAGGTGTACCAGGAGATGTGAGTTGGGACACTATCCCATACTCGACCATAAAGTCTTCAAACTCTTGGTCAAGGTACTCACCTCCACGATCTGATCGTAGAGACTTGATAGTCTTTCCTAATTGGTTCTCAACTTCAGCTCGAAATTCTTTGAACTTTTCAAATAGTTTCCGACTTCCGTTGCATTAGGTAGACATATCTATATCTCGAGTAGTCATCTATAAAGGTGATATAATACTCATAACCACCCCTTGCTTTAACATTCATTGGTCCACAGACGTCTGAATGTATAAGCTCTAGTGGTTGTTTAGCTCTAAGCCCTTTTCCAGTAAAAGGTCTCTTAAATATCTTACCTTCTAAACAGAATTCGCAGACAGGTAAGGTGCCAACCTTTAACTCACTTAAATGTCCACTTTTTACTAGTCTGTCTATCCGGTCAAGGTTGATATGACCAAGCCTTAGATTCCAAAGATATGTGTCATTATCTGGAGAAATCTTATGTCGTTTAGTTTTAGGTTTTTCAACCTTAAACATTTCGGTGTTAAGCAGTGTAGTATGTATTAACGGTCTTAACACATACAAATTGTTTTCATTAATTCCTGAACAAATATTCAGACAATTCTTTCCAATAATAACAAACTTATTATTAAAAGAAACAGAATACAATTGTTCTAACAACTTAGAAACGGAAATCAAATTCCGTGTAAATTCAGGAATATAAAAAACATTGTTCAATAATAAAAAACTATTATTATTACAAAATTGCAATCTTATTGCTCCCACTGCTTTGGCCGACACGACATCCCCTGACCCCACACGCATGGAGAAGGCTCCCTCCTCTAGCTGTGTCCAAGAATCAGTCCACTGCAAAGAAGAACAAACATGGTTAGTGGCCCCCGAATCAACAATCCAAGGTGAAGAATCATCTTCCATTAAACAAGATTCAAGAACAAGTAAATCATATTTACCTTTCTTCTTCTTCTTGGCTACCTCCTCCAGGTACTGAGGACAGTTCCTCTTCCAGTGCCCGACCTTGTTACAATGGAAACATTTTCCTTTGTCTTGGTCGGTGAAGGTGTCCTTCTTTTTGCTTTGGGCCTTCTTGGGTTTGGGCTTACCCTTCGCCTTTCCAGCAGACCTCTTCCTCTTCTTATTATTGAAGGAAGATGGTTCGGCAACATTTGCCTCACCGGTCTTACTTTTGCTGTCCTTGGTCAAGGACTCAAAAGTAGCGAGCTCATTGAGCAACTGTGTGAGACTAAACCTTAACTTGTTCATCCCGTAGTTGTTCTTAAACTGATCGAAACTCTTCGAAAGAATCGTCAGTATGATGCTCACTTGACTGGGTTCATCAATGGCCCCGCCATTGACTTCTGCCGTGTTGAAGTAGGACATCATGCTCAGGACATGTTCCCGAACTGATGTACCTTCCTTCATGCGAGCGAGCATAGCGGAATGAACTAGCTTCGTGTCGCTTTTGCTCGGAGGGCTGCCCGAACATAGCTTGCAATGACTCCATAATTTCGAATGCTGTAGTTATTGCTTCGTGCTTTGTGAAAAGCACGTCTGTCATAGAAGCTAACAGATATGTTCGAGCCTTATCATCAGATGAGACCTATCGCTAGTATGCCTCACGAACAGTTCGTGTGGCATTGGCAGTAGGCACCGGAGGACATTCCTCCGTAAGCACAAACTTGAGGTCTTTGGTGACCAGTACTGCATTAATGTTAAGTTTCCATTTTGTGTAGTTATCACCAGTTAATTTATCGTTTGCAAGTATTTGTAATAGTGCAGATGACATGGCTGAAAAAACATAAATTAAAGATTCATTCAGTCATACATTCTAAACATGTGCTAATGTTTGGCCTAAAATTAAACATGATGCATGAAAATGTTTAATGAACAAGAACAACCCTAAAAACAATGTTTCTATGCCACGACAATCGAACATACCACAAGCAAGTGCCGCCTTAGGGTCGGTCAAATTCTTGCATGTTGGATCGAGACCTTCTCAGTCAAAGGAACCAGAATAACTCTTATGCCAATATCATTCAACCATCGTTTATTAGGTCAGATTTTTAATTAACCAATTTAATTAAAACCTTGTGAGTGTAACCCATCATTTCAGATCTCAGGAGCTTAACTCGAAAATTGCCGCCTTAGGGTCGGTCAATCCCTAAATCCCCTCCGAAATCCTATCTGTTAGGAAGTCAACCTTAGTATTGATTCTTATGGAAACCCTCCTTAGGGAGGACGAAAACAAAGCCGTCACGAGGCCCCACTCGAATCTCACGGTGTTGAACTAATGATGGAGACCGCGGGATATAATGTCATATATCCCTCTCCCACTCACTATTTTATATTAAGGGTTTTCTATTAATATTAATGCACCTAGATTAAACTAGATTAAACGGCTAATTTTAATCTAAGCGTCAAGTGCATTAATCACAAATTATTAGAATCCTATTCCAATAACTAATAAACTAAATTGATTTTTAACACTTAAAAAATTTAGTTCATTAGTGATAATTCAAATCTATGTAAACGGTTTACTAAGACTAGAATCATTATTAAATGTGTATTTATCAAGTTTTAACTATTAAAACTAAACACATTATTAGGTCCAATTATTATTAGGAGCTTAATCAAATTAATCCTAATATATATTAAGGACGCTACTAATCTTAGTATTTAAACTCTTTAATAAAAATATTAGTAATTAATGAGATTTACCAAGTTTTTACTCCTAAAAACTAATCCCATTAAGAATAGCCAATTATGTGAATAACCCATTTTAATCAAATTAAAAAAAAAAATTAAACACATAATATAGATGGCTATTTTGCATGTATGATATATCAACATATATATAACATATATATATATATATATATATATGTGTAGGCACAACTTATTTAAATGACATGTATATGCATGGCAATGCTTAATCATCAAATAATTAAAACATACATGAGTTGACCGAGTGTTGTGGATTATTTAACCTAAAAATTGGAATCTAATTACAAAAAATATTCCCAAGGCATCCCTTGGTCTTCTTGTAATTTCCAAGACTTCCAATCTCTTCAGGTCATGTGCGATGGTAGCATCGCTGGTAGCATGCTCGCGCGCTGAGGCATCGCTGGACGAAGCGCTGGTAGCATGCTCGCGCGCTCAGGCATCGCTGGACGAAGCGCTGGTAGCATGCTCGCGCGCTGATAGGCGCTGGTGGTATGCGCTTGTCTGCGATGCGCGCAGCTGGAAGGGCGCTGATGGCATGCGCTTGTCTGCGATGCGCGCAGGTGGAAAGGCCCTGATGGCATGCGCTTGTCTGCGATGCGCGCAGGTGGAAGGGCGCTGATGGCATGTATGCGAGCAGGTGGTGCGCACATGTGGTAGGCTTATTGGTCTGCACGTGCAAGTCGAATGCTGGCCATACTGGTCTGCGACGCGCACAGTCACCAGGTCTTGTTGCAATTACATTTTTTTTTAATAATACAACAGTAAAATAAAAAAAAATAAAAAATATTATACAACCCAGAAACACTCTAAATCCACAACACCATAAAAAATTACGATCAACCATGTTTTTTTTTAAAATTAAACAATTTAATTAATAAAAAAAACATCATACACTCATCAAAAAATATGTGCCTACACATTCATACATATCAGGAGTAATCGAATTCGATTATACTGTACAAAAATTGGCTTTGATACCAATTGTTGGAACCAAGGACGAAGCACCGAATTTGAATCCATTTTTTGATTACGAACCGAGACTCCTTGACGTACAAATGACATCAAGACAACTTTCTCAAAAGATATGGAATTAAACTTGAAAAACCAAGGACGAACACCATGTATGATAAAAGCACGGAAAATTACTTAACTTCCTTGTATGAACTCGAAACTTAATGAATGAGTAACCGAAATGACCGGAACTCAATGAAGCATATGTTGGACACAAGGGTTACAGATTGGGCAGCGGAAGGGTTTTAAATTTTTTTATGCAATCATTAAACTAACCCATTTGTACAGTAATAATCAAATACAATAATAAAGTGAAGAAACTTTTTTTTCATAACTACGTAGGAGGCTCCTTCACTTTGATACGAACTGCTCCTGATTTGAACCACGTGATCTTCCTCGCTATCTTCCGGAACTGGTAACTGCGTGTGGGCGCGTCACGATATTCAGGACCTGTATGGAGGAAGAACAGAAGAACACACACACAAATAGAAGTGCAGAACTTGTTGTTCTCACCACACCTAATTTTTTTTTCTTTATGTTTGCTGTGTGCTTTTTGTTGTGTGATGATCACACTTTTTTTTCTCTCTTTACTGTGTCAGTTTGCTCTCATTCGGTTTCATTTTTTTTAATTAAATATATATCTCATATATATCAAATAAAAACAAACCAAAATCTTATTTGATTTTAAAACTTTTCAAAAGAATATCTCATATCCTTTTAAATTAAATATTTATTTTTGAATTCAAACATTTCAAATTCAATTTCAAATATTTAATTTAATAAAATAAAATAATCATATTATCTTATTTTATTCAAAATCAAATATCAACTAACACCCTCCATTTAGTGATTAACAACATAATTAAATAATCTTATTATTTAATTTATTTAATCACCATTATTCATTAATTAAATAATCCCATTATACAATTTTTTACACAATGATGCATGGACACATATGAATGCAATATATGTGTGTGCCTTTAAATTTAGCACAACGATGCAGGGACACAAATGTTATGAAATGTGTGTGTGTGTGTGCGCTAACGTCTTGCAAGAGGAAGAAAGATCTCAATACCTTAGTATTCAAGCAAGTACGTTTCCTCTTGAAGACGAGCTTTGCATGAGAAGTTGCTTTTCTTCTTTGAAGCTTGTTCCAATCATGAACCACCTAAGCAACTAAACATTATAAAGAAAGAGAGTTTTGTTATGGAATCAAGCCAACACAAATCTAAAAACTAACATACGTATTACTCTAAGGAGCACGATATCGATTGTGGGAGGTATTTGATTACTGCCCGACATCATCGAGGTCATCTGATCTCTGAGCCTATGACCAGGGACCCTGAATGGAAACCAATGTTCTTTTTTGCTCATAGGGATTTGGTTGAAGGGGTCAGATCGACCTAGAATAAGACTGGTGGGTGTTCGACTTCCTCACGTGAGCACTGTATTGTACAATCATTTTAACTAAATTTTCTTTTCTTTTCAGTGGGTCTTGATGGGAAAGCAAAGTCGATCCAGGGTGTGGATGACGTGAAGAGAACTCAGAAAATCCTCTCGATCGACCCAAAGAAGAGGAGTTAGAAGAAATTGCTAAAAGAGGACAGTCTTCGGAGAAGCTTTTTGTGGAATCAGACCAGGTTTGCCCAATCAGGTAACCCATATCCTTGTCTGAAGATTTAATCAAGTATGCTTGGATAAGGCACGGGTTCAAGATCTTGTGTGGAACTCGATTTCTCAAGCCCATTACTGACGTCGAGCGAGCTTTCGCTGCAGCGACAATGTCAAACCTGAAGCTTCTCTCTTCAGAAGAGGCCTTGAAGAGGCAGATGGAAAAGATCAATAAGAAAAAAGGGAAAAAGGTCGATAATGTCCCCGTCCCTCTGACTAGCGAACCAATCGAAAATGTTGCCCTCATCGAGTCATCTGATCTTACTATAAAGAAATCAAAAAAGCGTCCTCGTCTTGATGAGAAGGGTTCGGACGAGGACTTGGTTATCAAGTTTCCTTCTGATGTATCTGTATACTCGGATCCTGGCTCCATGCTGAAGCAGGCCGGTCAGCTGTTGTTCCCTAAAGTCGAAGCTCGCCTCTCTAAGATTGGAGCCTCTCAACCGTTGACTGGGGTTTAGCCGGCGCTTATAAAGTAAGCTTTTAATATTTGATTTGCTGTTCGAATTCTCTTTATAAATAGCTTTCTAATATTGAGCAATTTTGCAGGCCTTTCAAGCTCAGCTTTTTCTAAGGAAAGATGTGAGAAATCTTTCCAATAAGTGACTTATCTGAGCTTTTCTAATGCCAAGACGAAAAAGGAGCTTGAGGAAGCTAGATATGTTGAGGCTGGGGCTTAGGAGGCTATGAAGTGAGCAATCGACAAGCTCATGGGCTCGAGGAAGAAAATGCTCGATTGAGGGCTTCTATTTAATCGAGCGAGGACAGGCTATCCCAAACAAATGAGAATCTGGCCAAAGCGGTGAAGAGGCTTGACAAGGCAACTGATGAAGCCATGATCGAGACGCAAGGCAAGCTCATGTATGGATACTTATATGGAGTCACAGATACTTGGAATCCAGACAAGGATATCAAGATCTGGGAGCAATGGAAGGAGCTGAGGATGCTCGAGGCTGAAGAGGATGAGGGAGATAGTGAGAAGGGTGATGAGGAGGCTGCTGAGTCAGAGAAAGAGGCCGCTGGAAGCCAAGCTAGGGGAAAATCTCGGGGTTCATCAACAAAACGTCAATTTTTGAAGGGTTCATTTTTATTATTACTCTTGTATTCGATCACTTTTGGATCGAAGAGGTGGACGATATTTTGCCCCCTTTGATTCTTGTAATATTTCTTCTCTTGATTGATAGCCACCCAAGTACTACTGATTGAAAATATGTATAATTTCTAAGTACCTTTGATTAGGAATATTTCTAAGCGCTTTTGATAATGTCTTAGAATGTGAAATTTGGGATCAATTGATTTAAACTTTTGATGCAAATAAAGCTTCTTGAATGTTTGAACACATCCTACGTTCGACAATGTATGTGTCTGATCGACTTGTCGAGTGACTTTTGGTCATGAACGATGAATCAATAAACATATTTTTATTTATAAATGAAGGTTACAACTTGTTGTGTGGCTCGATATAGAGCACTTTGATTTTATTAAAAACTTGCTCCCCAAAACAAATCACGTATTTACATATGATGATAACAATTCTTTTTTTGGCTCGACTCAGAGCATTTTTAACTCGTGAAGGATCTCATGAAAGATCGATCTTGTGTTGATGCAGAAACTGACTCGTGCATATGTTGTTCCCCCCAGTGCAAGTTTGCTCGATGAGTCGAGGGGACCTTTGTGAGTGAGACCTTTTTTTCTTTTGGTTACAATGAGCTCAGATCACACTTGATTTCTCTTAAGTTGTCATCATAGCCCTTGATTGTAGATGTTAGTTAAAATTTAATATTAAAAGATAGAAAGATAATAAGTAGGGTTTAGAAATAGTACTTTTTTAGATTAACTGTATTCCAGTTGTTGTTGATTTCGTATCCATCATGAGCTCGAATTTCGTAAGCTCCATGCCCGATCACTTTAGATACTCGAATTTGGTCCTACGAAGAGTATTCCAAAATACTAAGGAACTTGGCACAGGGAAGTTTGGTTCGACTTGGGAAGGCCCTTATCAAATATCTAAAGTGATCATGATAGGTTTTAGATTTGTATTGGATTGATTCCATAATAAAAAACTCTCTTTATTTATAATGTTTAGTTGCTTAGGTGGTTCGTGATTTGAATAAGCTTCAAAGAAGAAAAACAATTTCGCATACAAAGCTCGTCTTCAAGAGGAAAAGTACTTGCTTGAATACTAAGGTATTAAGATCTTTCTTCCTCTTGCAAGATGTTAGTGCACACACATACATTGCATAACATTTGTGTCCCTGCATCATTGCACTAAATTTGTATAACACATTCACACACTTGTTGAAGGATGCACATGCATTAGACTTAATTTGACAATTTTTGAAAACTTGCATGTTCTGGGATTATATCTAGGAAACGGCATACATGTGTGTTTATGTGTTTGTTTGTTTGTGTAAGGACCTCGATTTTATGATTGGATTATTTCATGACAAACCACACCACATTGGGGATGATTGTGTAATGGGTAGCTTAGGTCCGTGTTGGCAAGCTTCCAAGCATCTCCATGACTTCAAGAGCGAAAGGTATACTCACTTGAATTTGTCTCTTGAAGAGTTTAGGTGCATACACACACTTCATGCATGTTTTGTTTATCTTGCATTTGTGTTCCTTATTGTTTATATGTGTGTGCATCCTTTTCAAACACACTCACTAGCTTGCATTAGATATCATATCTTGCATTGTATCTCATTTGATAACATGTTTGGCATGTTAATTGTGCTTCATTGTGTGCATCTCACTCACTTCACACTTGCACAACATTCATGTAAGATAGACATTTTTCTTGAGTGTTAAAAAGGGATTTTTCCCTTTAGCGCGGCCTAGACCGCTTGGTAGGCTCTGCTTGCACCGCGGCGCATGGAGCGGTATTCTCCAGTGCGTCATGCGCGGCAGTGGACCGTGACCTGTGCACTTGCATGCACAGCGGTCCCAACCGCGGTGTTGTCCAGACGGTGCACTGCTGTATGTACCGCGGTCTGGACACATACCTGAACCGCGGTACGCAGAGCGGTTTTGACGGGATTTTGTTTCCCAAGTTCAAAACGATATAGTTTTTACTAGGGCTTCATATATATTCTTCCTCTTCTCTTCTTAGGCCGATAAAGAGCTTAAAAATCATTTTTAGAGAGAGGTTAGAGCTCCTAGAGAGAGAAAGCTTCAAGAAAGCATCTTTGACTCTCCAAACCCAAAACCCATCTCAATATTGCATCTTTCATCATCATTTGAGCATGGGTCTTCATTGTTTCATGACTAGGTAAGCAAGAACTTCTTTGAATATCATTTATTGTTCTTCTTACTCTAGATTAGGTATTTATTGCTTGATTAAATACCTAGACTCTACTTATTGCATATATTCATGAGTCTTTATAACATGATTGGGTTTGTTTGTGATAGCTTAATTGATTAGGTCATTTTTGCCTAAAAGCCAGGTCATAAATATTCGTGTGTGATTTATTGATAACTAGGTTGAGAAATTGTGTTTTAATCAACTAGTAAATGTTCATGAATATTTGTTTGTGTTGTATTTTGATATCTTGCATTGATTAGGTTGTCTTTCCCTAAATTGCTAAGACTTGAATGTTCTTGAGAGATTAATTGATAATTAGATTGATAGATTGATGGATTGATGGATTTGTGTTTATCAATCTAGCTAAACCTTCTTGAATATTCAAGGTTGTTTGTTGACAATTAGGTTGTTAGAAAATCTCCACACAACTAATTGAGTTTGCTTGTGATAGATTTTGGTCTAAGACTTGCATTTAGTGAATGATTAAATGTCTTGTCTCAATCACATAAATATATGCTAAGTTTATGTTGAATACATTGTGAGCATATTTGTTGATTCATTGTGATTGTTTGTGATAGCTAGGATTGGTTGTTACTGATAACATCTAGCTAAGTCTTTATGCCTTGCATTTAGATATTTGACAACTTGGATTTGTTTCTACAAACTCCTAGTTGAGCAATTTGTGTTGTCTAGCATAATTTGCATTTAGCATCATTTACATGATCACATAGACACATAATTCTCTTCATTGAGTCAAAGTCTTGTGGCTTCGGGGTGAAGTAGCACAAGCAAGTAAAGTCTTGCAACCAAGGGTGGGTTGGCTAGCATTGATCAAGTGCCACTGTAAAAGGCCTGCGAGGTAGAGTAGGAGGTGCTCATGCCAAGAGTAGTGTATCAGCGGATATCACTAGGGATTTAACTAAGAGTGGTGAGTGGTAGTGTCCATAGCCTGAGGTTGTCGAGAGTGAGAGGCCGAGTATCACTTGAGGGTGTAACATTTTACTCATATAGTGGATTTCTGTGATCGTCTGTGGCTAGAAGGATAGCCCGTGGTTTTTCCCCTTCGAAGGGTTTCCACGTCAAAATCAAGTTTTCTTTATATTTCCTCACTTTACTTGATTTTGTATGTATGGTTGTATTGGGTTAATTGTGTTTAATATTGAATAATCGAAAAGTTGATAGTAATCGATTAACAACCCATTCACCCCCCCCCCCCCCCCCCCCCCCCCCCCCCCCCTAGGTTGTAGACACACGTTTAGAGTGTATTTTCAATTGGTATCAGAGCGGGTTCCTAGACATACTTAGGTGATCCTTGCTCGTGATTATGTGTCTTGCATTTGTGTGCATTTTGCTTGTTGCATTCATGTGCATTCATCTCATTCATTAAACACTATGAGTGGCATTGAGATGTAAGAGGGTGCGTTGGTCTCTGAACCACCATTGCTCACCAAGGATAACTACTCCTCTTGAAAAGTGAGAATGGAAGTATTTTTGATGGACCTCGATGAGCATGTGTGGATGTATGTGGAAGAGGGATACTCACCTCCTACAGAGAAGTTAGAGAATGGGGCTTCTAAGCCTAAGCCTAAGTCCAAGTGGACTAATGACGAACTCGAGGCTGCAGAGTGGAACTCAAAGGGCATCCATGCCTTATCTTGTGCAGTGGATGAGAATCAAGCCAAACTCATCCAAACCTCTCAAGATGTTCGAGAAGCTTGGGAGATTCTAATAATCACCCACGAAGGTACCGTGAAGGAAGAAGATAAGAATGTGGGTACCTTGAAGATAAAGCTTCAATGTTATGATTGTGGTGGCTATGGGCACATCTCCACGGATTGTGGAAACTCGAAGACCAATAGTCGAAGAGGCAAATCAAAGGCCTACTCTTGGGGTGAAAGTGAAGAAAGATCTTCGGGTTTCGAGAGATGTGAAAGGAATCACATAGCCTTCCCCGCTTTACATGATGACAACTTAATGGCGGCCACAAGACACCCATCACTCAAAGTCAAAAATGAAGAAGCTAGTTCAGATGATGATTGCCACGATAGCACAAGTGGTAGAAGCTTCGATGAAGAAAGTTCAAGCTCCAAGAACTCAAGTGATGAAGGTGATTTGACCTCTAAAATTGAGAGGGAGGAAGGTGACTCCGATAAAGAGATGACTCTCATGGTTGAGAGATTTAGGAGAGTTGTGAAATCTCAAAAGAAGGGTATGACCTCCAGCGTCAAGGAGGAAAAGAAAATGTCAAGGAAAAGTGACCCTTGCCTTGAAAGTGGTGGAATTGGCCACATTGCCTCCAAGTATGGTAACTTGAAGTACAAGAATGGAGGAGTTAGTATGATCGCTAATCGGTGTGATAGCGAAGTTGAGGTTGTTAAAAATTGTTCCACAAGCTCGGGTGAGTGTGTGAATAACTACTTTGCATTTTCGGTTTCCTACCATGAAGAAACACAAGTCATCACTAAATGTGTGTCACTTGAAGATTTCAAGATTGATGACTTAGAGTTTGGAAACCGAAGTGGAACATGCTTGAGTGAAGCAAGCTTTGATGATATGACTCTCACAAGAACAAGTGGAAGAAGCTTTGAGAGTGATGTTTCTTACTCTAGGAACTCTTGTGATAATGTGGTGGATTATCAAGAGTTGATTGATTCTCTTCAAAAGACTTTGAAGGAGAAGGAAAATGATATCCTTATATTGGAAAAGGACAATCTTCAACTACAAGCCAAGATGACTCACTTGTATGATGAAGTGAGATGTGTAAAAGAAAATGAAGGCACATTGAAGATGGAAGCTTGATGAAGCAAGGATGTCTCTTGCTAAATTGACTTTGGGATCAGAGGGGCCTAACAAGATATTGAGTATTGGCAAGATGCCAAATGATAAGCGAGGCCTTGGTTTTGTTAATGATGAGACCACACCATCTTCGGACAAGACTATATTTGTGAATAAGATTGCTCCTACTTGTCCACTTCAGTCTCAACACCCAAAGAAAGTTCTTGTTGTGGGTGAATCATCTAAGAGCTCATCCTTGAAGTTTCTTTCAAGGAAACAAGCTCAACCTCAACCTTTGAGGATGCCTCAACCTCAAGCTCAAGGCAAAAGAAAAAGTTCACCTCTTCAACATCCTAGGAGGAAGATTGATCTTGGAGAGTCATCTAATTGTGGCCCAGTGAAGATGCCAACAAAGAATGGAGCTCAAGCTCAACAACCAAGAGCTCCGCTTCCAAGCTTCCCTCAACCAAGAAGGCAAGCCAAGCAACCTCAACCCTTGAGGCAAGTACATCAAATTGTTCATGCTCAACCACAAAGGCACCAACATTTGGCTAATGTTCCAGGAAAAAGCCAACCGGTGCAACATCAAAGGCAAACTCATCAACATGGCCATGCCTAATGAGAGCTAAATGCAATGGTATGAATCTTCTCTTTTATACCTACTTGTCATTATTGTGGTATGATTGGTCACATTAGACCAAATTGTTTTAACTATATCAAGTTATGTAGAATTGAGAGCATGAAAGAAAAGAGAATGAACCGTAGGGCTAAATTGAATGATCCTAGGAAATCTAGTGAATTGAATATTTTGTCCACTAAAAATGATATAGTGGAACCTAGGTTGGATAAGGAAAATATGCATCATTTCCTTTGTGCTAAATTATCACCAATAGATACTATTGAGTCAAATGGACTTAGCATGTCTAGTGGAACTTACCCCTCGTCCTGATACGGTACGGCTGTGACTCCATAAGGGGAGCTCAAGCAAAGAGAGCAAACTTGCATGAATTGCTATGTCCAAAAAGTTGATTAATTTTATACTCTTTTATAATTGCTTGAGATGATTGGGTGTACATATGCTTATATGTTATTTTGTTAATAAGTGTGCAACATTGCTTTACTTGCAATCCATGTCATATTTTAGTTCAACATGCATTTTTGGACTACGAGATTTGATTGGGAAAGTACATTTGAATGACCCATAATTTATCTCCATGACATGAGAACTTTTAATGACATGCTTAAAATGATATGCATGAAATGTTTTTGATTGCTTTAGTGCAAAATATGTGTGAAAGCAAATGAGAGTATCCATGCAATGAATAAGGATGTCTCATCCAAATTTAGTCTTCTCTCTCTCTTTATTAGTTGAACAATGCTACTATCATACGGGTATCCTACCCGGAAAAATCAAAAAGGGTGCAAAAGTCACTCATGTCTTGTTTCGTTTATAAAGTTTGATATAGTTGCTCTTTAAATTGAAATTCACTTTGAAAAACTATATCTTGTTTGCTCATGACAAAAGGGTACAATTTGGTTTGAATTCTTTTGGAAACCCTTTTGATGTCTGCTTTGCCAAATACCATTGCTTGAACTTGAATGCTATATGTCTTGCATGCAAAGCAACAAATTCATACATTTTTTTGTTAAATAAAACTCATTGAATCTCTCTCAATTATTTAAGTTGCCTAAAGTTTGTGTATATGATTATGCATCGTATTTGTGCTAATTGCTCTCTTTGCTAAAGCAACCCGATAGGGGAAGCCCCTTTGCCTATCTCATGAAAAAAAAGGGGAGAAGTCTTGAGAGTTATAGGGGGAGCATTGTTTATGCTTTGGGGGAGAAATCATGAGAGAGAGTAACCTTTTAGGGGGAGCATTGCACATGCATTACTTTGTATTGCTTTAATTGTTATTGAATGCAATGCTTGTTTTATTTGTTCACCTCACTTGCACTTGTTCTGGGAAAGTGCTTCTTGCTATTGTGTGTAGGTACAATGATAATTTTACAAAGAGATTGAAGATTTAGATTCTAGGTATCTCTTTTGTAATGTAGAAGTGATCATGGACAATAGCTTTGTTTTACTTTGTGAGGATTGTTTGTGAGTGGTTGTTTTGTCATGAAATAGCCAAAAGGGGAGATTGTAAGGACCTCGATTTTATGATTGGCTTATTTCATGACAAACCACACCACATTGGGGATGATTGTGTAATGGGTAGCTTAGGTCCGTGTTGGCAAGCTTCCAAGCATCTCCTATGACTTCAAGAGCGAAAGGTATACTCACTTGACTTTGTCTCTTGAAGAGTTTAGGTGCACACACACACTTCATGCATGTTTTGTTTATCTTGCATTTGTGTTCCTTATTGTTTATATGTGTGTGCATCCTTTTCAAACACACTCACTAGCTTGCATTAGATATCATATATTGCATTGTATCTCATTTGATAACATGTTTGGCATGTTAATTGTGCTTCATTGTGTGCATCTCACTCACTTCACACTTGCATAACATTCATGTAAGATAGACATTTTTCTTGAGTGTTAAAAAGGGATTTTTCCCTTTAGCGCTGTTGGGGTTTTTGCCCTAAAGCTTGTAATATGTAAATATAATTTGAACATAAATAAAAGAAGTAGTAGATTCATTCATTTTGTGTCATACTTTATATAACATGTGCACTTAACATCCAAAATTGTCGGATGTAATTTCGAACTGAGTATATGAGTGTCATATATAGATGGATTCAGTTTGAAACAAGCAATCTAAAGAGTCCGTAGATAGCAAATAAGGCTGGGTACTTTATTTGTGGTTAATCTACAGCTGCGGTTCATTTCGTAGTGTACGGTGATTCTATCTTGGATCATTCATATGTAGATATGAGAATGGAGGCACCTTGTATGATGTGATCATATAGGACTGGGCCATGATCTATATGAATCTCTCACTAAGATCCGTTTAACGATGAGATTCATATATATCAACTAATGATGGCTATATGTGGATGATCTTAATCCTGAGTGTCTTATCGACTCCTTCAGGTTAGATCGTGGTCTTTGATATACCATGGGTGAGGTCGGAGTTGCATTCCCGATCAATATACTCTGTATGTTGGGATCGCGGTTTGGCTTGTGGCTGGGAAGGTTTGTACACAATAGTGGAATCCACTCCTTCTTGTGAGAAGTAGATGGTAGTTCCCTTAAGGGTTGATTCGGGGCTTGAACAATATGAGCGCTGTCCTAATTCCATAAGGAATGTAGGATTTATTGTTCATTAGAGAATCAATGGTACTTAATGGAAAGATATGATTAGAGGGGTATAACGGACATTATGACCCAGCTCTAATTATGAACTACTTGTGGAGGATTATACCATATGTAATAGCTATATCGATGGACACCGAGAGTTATTGGTTTGTGTAAAAACGTCTACTGTTGAGAGAGTGCAGCTTCGGGTTTTTAGTGGAATAACACTGAAGTTAATAATCATGAAATATTAATTAAAGAGTTTAATTAATAATTTCTAAGGATTATTGGAGCTCAAAATATTGTGGGTCTATTAGGTCCCCTTACTAGCCCGATCGATTTAGGTAACAAGGGTCACGGTTAATTAATCGGATTGTCCAATTAATTGTGTTACGAAAGTGACACATATTAATTCAGGAATTAATTGAATAATGAGATTATTTAATTAATGAATAATGGTGATTAAATAAATTAAATAATAAGATTATTTAATTATGTTGTTAATCACTAAATGGAGGGTGTTAGTTGATATTTGATTTTGAATAAAATAAGATAATATGATTATTTTATTTTATTAAATTAAATATTTGAAATTGAATTTAAAATGTTTGAATTCAAAAATAAATATTTAATTAATTTTTAAAGGGATATGAGATATCTTTTGAAAAGTTTTAAAAATCAAATAAGATTTTCGGTTTGTTTTTTGTTTTGAGATATATATGAGATATATATTTTTTAATTAAAAAAAATATAACCAAATGAGATATAAAGTAATAAGATTACTTTGAAAAAAAAACAACACAGAAAAACAAGAAGAGAAGAGATTAAAAAGTAATATCGTGACACACAGCAAACAAAAGAAAAAAATAGGGTGCGGCGACTTCAAGTGCTGCACTTCTAGGTTTTGTTCTTGTGTGTTTGTTCTTCTCTTCTTCCTCCATACAAGTCCTGAATATCGTGACGCGCCCACACGCTGTTACCAGTTCCGGAAGATAGCGAGGAAGATCACGTGGTTCAAATCAGGAGCAGTTCGTATCAAAGTGAAGGAGCCTCCTACGTAGGTATGAAAAATTTTCTTCACTTTATTATTGCATTTGATTATTACTGTACAAATGGGTTAGTTTAATGATTGCATAAAAAAAAATTTAAACCCTTCCGCTGCACAATCTGTAACCCCAGGGTCCAACAAGCGCGGCCTAGACCGCTTGGTAGGCTCTGCTAGCACCGCGGCGCATGGAGTGGTATTCTCTAGTGCGTCATGCGCAGCATGGACCGCGACCTGTACACTTGCACGCACAGCGGTCCCAACCGCGGTGTTGTCCAGACGGTGCACTGCTGTATGTACCGCGGTCTGGACACATACCTGAACCGCGGTACGCAGAGCAGTTTTGACGGGATTTTATTTCCCAAGTTCAAAACGACATAGTTTTTACTAGGGCTTCATATATATTCTTCCTCTTCTCTTCTTGGCCGATAAAGAGCTTAAAAATCATTTTTAGAGAGAGGTTAGAGCTCCTAGAGAGAGAAAGCTTCAAGAAAGCATCTTTGACTCTCCAAACCCAAAACCCATCTCAATATTGCATCTTTCATCATCATTTGAGCATGGGTCTTCATTGTTTCATGACTAGGTAAGCAAGAACTTCTTTGAATATCATTTATTGTTCTTCTTACTCTAGATTAGGTATTTATTGCTTGATTAAATACCTAGACTCTACTTATTGCATATATTTATGAGTCTTTATAACATGATTGGGTTTGTTTGTGATAGCTTAATTGATTAGGTCATTTTTGCCTAAAAGCCAGGTCATAAATATTCATGTGTGATTTATTGATAACTAGGTTGAGAAATTGTGTTTTAATCAACTAGTAAATGTTCATGAATATTTGTTTGTGTTGTATTTTGATATCTTGCATTGATTAGGTTGTCTTTCCCTAAATTGCTAAGACTTGAATGTTCTTGAGAGATTAATTGATAATTAGATTGATAGATTGATGGATTTGTGTTTATCAATCTAGCTAAACCTTCTTGAATATTCAAGGTTGTTTGTTGACAATTAGGTTGTTAGAAAATCTCCACACAACTAATTGAGTTTGCTTGTGATAGATTTTGGTCTAAGACTTGCATTTAGTGAATGATTAAATGTCTTGTCTCAATCACATAAATATATGCTAAGTTTATGTTGAATACATTGTGAGCATATTTGTTGATTCATTGTGATTGTTTGTGATAGCTAGGATTGGTTGTTATTGATAACATCTAGCTAAGTCTTTATGCCTTGCATTTAGATATTTGACAACTTGGATTTGTTTCTACAAACTCCTAGTTGAGCAATTTGTGTTGTCTAGCATAATTTGCATTGAGCATCATTTACATGATCACATAGACACATAATTCTCTTCATTGAGTCAAAGTCTTGTGGCTTCGGGGTGAAGTAGCACAAGCAAGTAAAGTCTTGCAACCAAGGGTGGGTTGGCAAGCATTGATCAAGTGCCACTGTAAAAGGCCTGCGAGGTAGAGTAGGAGGTGCTCATGCCAAGAGTAGTGTATCAGCGGATATCACTAGGGATTTAACTAAAAGTGGTGAGTGGTAGTGTCCATAGCCTGAGGTTGTCGAGAGTGAGAGTCCGAGTATCACTTGAGGGTGTAACCTTTTACTCATATAGTGGATTTCTGTGATCGTCTGTGGCTAGAAGGATAGCCCGTGGTTTTTCCTTTTCGAAGGGTTTCCACGTCAAAATCAAGTTTTCTTTATATTTCCGCACTTTACTTGATTTTGTATGTATGGTTGTATTGGGTTAATTGTGTTTAATATTGAATAATCGAAAAGTTGGTAATAATCGATTAACAACCCATTCACCCCCCCCCCCCCCCCCCCCCCCCCCCCCTTCTAGGTTGTAGACACACGTTAAGAGTGTATTTTCAATTTGTATTTTTATATTATTGAACTTGAATTTGAGTTTATATTATGTCTCATTGAGTTCCGGTTGTTTCAGTTACTCATTCATTAAATTTCAAGTTCAAACTAGGAAGTTAAGAAACTTTTCATGCTTTTATCATACATGGTTTTCATCCTTATTTTTCAAGTTGAATTCCATATTTTTTGAGAAAGTTGTCTTGATATATTTTGTACATGAGGGAGTCCCAGTTCGTAATCAAAAAAAGGGATTCGAATTCGGAGTTCGGAGGCCAGAGAACAGTCAAAGAACATTTCAGTGCGCGAGGAGAATTTAGAAGGCAAAAACGGGTATGCCATGCAACTCTCCCCGTGGAAGAGCGTGGCCTCCACGGGAAGGGCTGCCTTCAGACCCCGTGGAGGCCACACGCGTCCATGGGAAGCAGAGGTGGCTTCCCCCTATTGGTTGGCCAAATTTCCTCTCTTTCCCTCTCCTTTATATAGCATTTTCCCTCTCATTTTCAAACGATGGTGTTGGTGAAAAACTTGTGCAGAATTTTCTCTCAAAAGTTTCTCATCTTCCAAACACCATAACTATCTCAAATCAACTCCGATTTTAGATTTTCAAAAGCCGAAATTGTTGGTTTTGAAAAGAGGAACAAATCCCCAGCATTTTCAGAGCCAAACAATGCTCAAAATTTTCGTGATGATCTGATTTCATTTCGTGAGTCATTGTTTGTAAGTGAATCAATTCTTTTCATTTTTCTTTCAAGATCTTCTTAATGATTCTTCTTATATGAGTTGAAAGAAATGTTTAGAATGATTTTGATTCCATTTTTAGGATTTTTTTGATTAAGCTTCATGTTTAGTTCATTCTTTGATTGAATATTATCTTTGCTAATCTTGAAAAATATGAGTTTAAATCTAGAATATATTTTGTGTATTTGATCTTAATTGTTGATTTCTAGATTTGATCACATGTTTTAAGAACTATAACCTTTTGATTGTGATTTTGATTTCTCATAACCTAGTTCTTGATTTTGGTTTTGTTTGTTGAATATGGTGAAAACTTCAAGTGTTAACTTGTTCACTTGATTTCAAAGTTAGTTGTGTGATTTTCATTGAAAACTTATTATACTAACTTTGATTGACATGAATATGTTTTTAGATATCTTTGTGAATATTCTTTGAATGCATAATCTAGTTTTCCTATCACATGTTCATAATAATTAACTACATTTGATTATGAGCTTGTTTTGTGCAAAAGATAATTCTACAAAGAGTGTGTTTGATCAACTTGCTCTATTTGCTTGTGTTTACATCATTTGCATCCACTTAGATCATATGCCTTGTTAAGAGGTTGGAAGTCTCTTGTTAAAGTGAGTGAAGCTTTAACTTGAGCATTGGAAGTCACATTTTGGAGAGGGGATCTTCAATTTGTGCAAGCAGAAGTCTCGACTAAAGTCAGAGTGACTTGGATAGTTGAGCATTGTAAGACTTAGCTAGGATTGGGGTGATCTAGATAGCTAAGCAGTGGAAGTCACATGTTTGGAGATGGGATCTTCAATTTGTGCATGGAAGTCTCGACTAGGATTGGGGTGATCCAGAAAGTTGAGCAAGTTGGCATAGTAAGTTCACTAGGCCCGAAGGTAAAGTAGATGTTGATAGCTTAGAGAGTGAATCTTGTGTTTATTGCCCATCTTGAGTGTGTAACGCCTATTTGTCATAGTGAATTGCTTTTGCCGGTGGTTGTGGTATCAACCCGTAAATGTTTCCTCATTTTGAGGTTTTACCACGTAAAAATTCCTTGTGTTGATTTTTGCTTTTTATTGTCCTTACTTACTTTGAACATTGTATTGATTCATCCATCGTTTAATTGTAATCATATTGTTTTGTTGAATCAATATACTTGTCAAAGCTTGCTTGTGATATTGTATATCTTGTAAAGAAAAAGAAATTGCAAGAATTTTGAGGATATACCTATTCACGCCACCCACCCCCCCCCCCCCCCCCCCCCCCCTCTAGGTATATTTGACACTATAACATTGAGGGAATTTCAGATTACACAAACAAATTTGTCAACCAAAACTCATACAACGCGAATCAAACACCAGAAAAAAAAACCCAGAATCCAACCGAGAATCAAAAGAAAAATACGAATCCTCCCTCAGAAAAATGAGAATATTACATATACATCCAAGGAACAACAAAGCAAAGAAACAAAGAAAGGAATGAAAGACTCAGCAAAAATTGGCCGAAAGAGTCAGAAGAATCGCCTCGAACTCGTTGGAAAAAAGTTAGGAAACCAAAAGCCTCTAAAAAAGAGTTAGGAACTAACTTGAGCGAAGGAAGTATGTTTTCGCAAAAGTGGTAAAGAAATAGAGGGTGTTTGAATTAACCCCGACAGACACGCGTCTCAAAGTGACAGGACGAGTTCCTGTGACTACAGACACGTGTCACGAAGCAAGAGGCACATCTTTTCAATTGATGTCATTTGAAAATACACCTATCGCCGCTGAAACTCAAAAGGCACCAATTCGAATTTCGAAGAGCTTCGACAATTGTGCTTACTTTATCTTGCCACATTAGCCTTAGAAAGTACTATAAGGCCAAAATTGGGCTCAGCTCAACAAATCCTTTGAAGCCCCGCTATGATGAGTCGCTAGATATCAGACATCGGTCGACCCCCACTTGGTCTCCAAAAAAAACTACCCATGAATCACAAGGCCAGATACCAAATGTCGACTTAATCAACAAACATCATTGATCACCAAAAAGCATCGACAATATATCGATCGATACTCGAAAAGCGATCCAGCGAAACCCCGATCTCACTTGACACAAATTATCGACCTTGAGCTCGACAAATCAACTCTCTAACAGAACGTTTTTCTTAGTATCGTTTTAAAAAGATCAATCCCTCAACAATATTTGATAAAACATCACAAGCCTAAATTAGTTTGAAAACATAAATATAGTGGCAAGTGGGGTGTCGTCCACAGGGAGCGGAGTTAGCTAAATTAGTTATTGCTAAAGTAATGATATGTATATATATATAATATCGAAACATGAGTTGGTGAAAATATAGGTGGTGAATTACACTAAAAATAACACTAAATTAATTATGCAAACTAAATGAAGGGGGAAATGGAATGAGGGATATATATAGATGATGGAAACTAAGGAGTTAATGGATACGAAAGTAAATACTGGGCAATGCAACAAACTTGTCAATAGCACGGCTTTTCAAGGTAACCGACCTAGGATGTATAGAGTCGGTTATTTATCCCTAGAAGGTGGCCAACCTAGGATGTATAGTGCGGACCACCTATTAGGGATTAATCCGTCATAAGCTACCAACCTAGGATGTATAGAGTTGGTTGTTTATCGGATTCTAGAAATGAAGCTCGTCTACCTAACAATGACTCAACCGATTACAAATAGTCACCCTAGAATGTATAGTGATGACTTCTAACTCTCTCACGGGTTCCGACCTAGGATGTATAGTGCCGGAAACTCGATCGAGGTTAGATTAAAACAGCGGGTTAAGAGTCGGAATTCATGACTTTCCGTCCATTCTTTAGAGCTTTAAACAACTAAATAGGATGTATATCTAGATGCAATACTCATACATAATACAAAGACATCTTGCAAAGAGGATGTATCTACACAAGAAATCAATGATACACATTCACAACAAGAATATATCAATGAAAGATAGACATGAATATCAATATAATATCAAGTTTATGTACAAGCCCAATATTCAACTAACTACTCCATCAACCCCTTGGGATTTAGCTACTCATTACAACTAGGAAACTAAGAGAAAGGAAAGAGAAAGAACCCTTGGAGAACATCTCCTTCCTTAAAGTGGCTCCAATCTCCTAACTTCCTTGAAGTTGAGTAGAGAATGTGAGGATGAGAGAGAGAGAGAGATTTTGGGTCTAAAAGTGTTTTTAACCTCTGCAAAACGGAGTCAAAAGCTCCCTAAAACGTTTCTATACTTTTCTATTTATACAAGATACAAAAAATAGGTCACTTAAGCTTTGAAAATCAAACTGGCGCGCTCGGAGTGCGGGTGGAGTGCGGGTGAATTACCCGCACTGTACCCGCACTGTATGGGTTGCCTTCAACTTCAGTTCTCGGATCAGGGCAATAGTGCGGGTGGAGTGCGGTTGAATTACCCGCACTTGACCCGTACTTGTAATCGCACTGTGATAGCACTTGAATTGCACTTCCCAGTCAGGTGCAAAATCTACCTTCTGTCTTGAGCAACAGTGCGGGTAGAGTGCGGTTGGATGACCCGCACAGTGCCCGCACTCTAATGTCAGGTACAACTCTGCTCTTCTGTTCTTGGTGACAGTGCGGGTAGAGTGCGGTTTGATGACCCGCACAGTACCCGCACTCTAACGTCAGGTGCATTTTCAACTTCTCTGGTTTGGCATTAGTGCGGGTAGAGTGCAGTTGGATGACCCGCACAGTACCCGCACTTTATCGTCAGGTGCAACATCAGCTTCTCTGGTTTGGCATTAGTAAGGGTGAAGTGCGGTTGGATGACCCGCACTGTACCCGCATTTTATCTCTTCACTTGCATCCTGTCCCGGCTATGAATATGAGTGCGGCTGGAGTGCGGTCAGAGTGCGGTTGCGACCCGCACTTGACCCGCACTAGACCCGCACTGTAGAGCTGTTTGTACTCCTTTGCCTTTACTTTCGCCCCTTTTCTGCCAGAATCACTGCAATATGCTTCCAAACCTGTCTTTGCATCATTTCCTACAAATACGCACAAAACAACCCATCAAAGATACAAAAACACACGAAAACAGAACATAAGGTAAGGATCTAAGGGCCTAAATGTACTACATATTTGGCCCGATCACTCTCCACCTTGAAGACTTCAAGACTGAAAAGTGGGGGACAAACTGTAGTGGTCAAAAATATGCATGGCCCAATTAACAAGCCCATAATTCAATAGAATCCAAAAATAGTCCCTGGACGCATAAGAACTAAACTTTTATCAGGCCCAGAGTGGCCCAACTAATTGAACCCTAATGGGCCCAAATCTAGGACTAACCTATCGAGTATTAGACCATTAAAAACACGTGGTCAACATTGGCTTAAATTACAATTAAGTCAGGCATTGCACAAATCCCAACACCTGACAAAACCTTTATTGTCCGATTCAAATGAATCAAAACAGACAATTGAATTCACGGAATCCACCCTCTCATAATGATCCTAAGTGATGAAGGCTCTTAAGCTTCACTATAAAAGCCAGACCCTTTCTCATAATAGGGATCCGGTTCTTTCCGTCTCGCTCACGCGAAAGCTCTCTCAAACCTATCTCCGTAATTTACACTCTTCATTTATTGCTTGTCAGTCAAACAGAGGTCGATCCAGTTGACTCCCAGTGTTGATAGACCCAACCCTTGATCGATCCACGTCGTATAGAGGAACCAACAGGGGCATCGATCCACCCAATTCATTGAAACCCACCGTCGTTTCAATCTTCAACACACAATGATCCGAATAACCCCCAGGCTATCGATGTTCTGACATCGATACCTAGCATCAATCTAGCTATAACGACCTAGAGCTCAACTCAAAACATCAAGCGACACGGTTTGTTATTTCCTTTATACTATCTATATAATAGTATACTGACTTGAATAATGTCGGAGAGTCCCCCAAAGGGAACACCGGAACACCACCACCCCCCCTGACCCTCTATGGTTTAACCATTGCTCGATTTCCTCTTGTTCTACAGGTTGTTAGTGTCCACCTTAACGACTCAATTAATTGTATATCCGATCGACTATACATAACAATTAATATTAACAATGATCTAAATGTCAAATTTCTTCTTTTCAAATAATTTTAAAAAATAAACAAACAAGTTGACACTATATTCCGATGTGAGAAAAAGAAAATGTTATTTATGTTTCAGATTTCAGCACTTATTCGGTGTTTAGTGTAATTCAAGAGTCAACAGACACACCTATAAAAAAAGGAAATCAAAATAAAAAAGGGTAAAATCAAAAATAGCACCTCAAAACATTAGGCTTTCCTATGTTTTTAACCACTTACGAAAGTTTAACTATTGATAACACGATTTTGAGATATTAACAATATACCCGATATAAAAACATTACACAAACTCTCTTGCTGATATTGGTTTTTTGTTAGTTCAATTTTAAGAACAGAGAAGTCTTAGTGGCTGTCCGGTAAGCCAAAAAATAGGTGTTTTTGTTTTTGATTTTCGAAAATGATTTCGAATTCGTGTTTGGTAACAGTTTTACATTTTATTTTCAAAAAACAAAAACAAAATCAGTGTTAAAATTGTAAATTTTGAAAAAACAAGTTAAACATGTTTTTCATTTTGTTTTTCATTAAAAAAAACTCACAATTCTTTTCCTCTTTGTTCGACAGATAATAGGTTCTTCTTGTTCTTCTATTCTTCTGCCTTCAATTTTTTCTTCAGTGACAGCTCTTCCTCCTCCTTGAGGCCCGCTGATTTGTTCTTCTTCTTCGCCGCCATCGATCTGCTCTTCTTCGCCGCCGATCTGCTCTTCTTCTTTGTCGCCGCTGATTTGGTCTTCTTCTTCTTCTTCTTCTTCTTCTTCTTCTTCTTCTTCCTCCTCCTCCTCCTCAACCGATCTAGATCTAGTTATCACATATTTTCTTCTTCCTTTCTTTTTCTACTCTTTTTTATATATTTTTTTTACTGTTATTACATTTATTAAAATGATTACTTATTTATAATTTAAGAGTTTAGTTTTATTTATACTTATTTATTAAAATGATTATTTATTAAAATGATTATTTATTAAAATGAATACTTAGGTTTATCTAAAAATATATGGTTTTTTTGAAGTAATTTGTGATGTGTAAACTTTTGATTAATTGATTATTAATTGTGATATGTTTTTTTTGGAAGTAATTTGTGTAGTGTTACTTTTGTTTAATATATAAATTACAATATAAAACTTTTATTGGTCAATTATTTAATCAATTTGTTTATAATTGTAATAATATTGAACAAAATGTAAAAATGGATATTTCAATTTTCGATAGTTTTCGGTTAGTCTACCAGACGCGTTTTTTCCGTTTTTATTTTCAAAACACAGCTTTCAGTATATGCTACCAAACGCATTTTCGGATTCTGAAACTGAAACAAAAAACACTGTTTTTATTTTTAATTTTCTTTTCAATAAACAGCAAATGAAAAACGCTTACAGGACGAGCCCTTAGTAGATAAATGCATACTTACTTTCTAACTGTATTTATACTAAATGATGTATTTATCCCTTTAATTTATGTTGTTATTTTTGACCATTTTTACCGGAAGAAAAAAAAAACCCTTTAGTGCCTTGCATTGCTAAAGACTTGTATTCGCTAAAAACAAAGAAACAAGAGGAGTTCTTAGGAACCACCTGGGGAAGGTTTGCTGTATTTTTCGGAGAACATAGGCATCTGTGATGCCATTGACGCAGAAGTTCGTGCAATCGCGAGAGCCTGTGAGCTTTGTGTCTCCAAAACAGAGCTAGCAGGTCAAGCGATTGTAATTGTAAGCGACTCACAGATAGCTGTTTCGTGGATCAACAATGTTGGATTTGGAAACATCGAGCATGCTCAAGCCATCTATGGCATTCGCAGTGAGTTGAGAAATGGTGGCCACGTCTCTGTTGTCTTTAACTCGAGGGGCACCAACTCTTTTGCAGATCAGTTGGCGAAAAAGGGGTCTAGGCTTGATAGAAAGATTTTGACTTGGAGTTATTTATGAGCTTGTTTGGTCTTGGTTCGATCTTTGTCTGTTCTGTCTAGATGTTGTTTTGTGTTTTTGGGCTGGCCTATGGCTTCTTGTTGTGCTGTCTTTGCTTGTTTTGGGTGTCTGGTGTTCTGTTTCTTTTGTGTTTCAACTGTTTCTTTCTTTGGTTTTGGCAGCTTCGGCCTTTAATATCATTGATTTGCCTTTAAAAAAAAAAAAAAAAAAAACAAAGAAACAAACAAGATTTGGATTGGGGGGTTGGAGCACAAGTTGGCCTCATGAGATTTTTCTCATTTTGGTCGATGCTTGTGACGCGCGTATACTAATTAATTTGACCTAATTCTATAAAAATAGTTTGATTTTGTTTTATTAGTATTAATTGTAATATTTAGGCAATAAATCCTCTGGGATTTTTGTTGAGTGACAAGTACCATAAGACACTGTTTTTTTAGTCTAAAGCAAACAAAATTAATCGGAATTGAAGTATTATGTATGAACAATGTTTTTGGTTTTTTTTTCCTTGGTGGTGATATTAGTAGTATTTGATATGAGTAGTATTTTATTTTATTTTATTTTAAAAAAAATTGTTAAGCATTACCTAAATAAGAAGGCAAAACAAAATTTATATATATTGTTGTTGGAAATTGAAAATTACTTAATTAGTTGAATTAAACACTATATATATAGCAATCTTGGTGAGAAGTGCTTGGATGACAAGCAACTTTTCCATTTGGGTTTTGAGATTTGACTGTCTGCTTCTAACTTATGGATTTTTCTTTTCAGATATCACATATGAAAATTGACAAAATAAAATAGACAAAATATAAGGGTCCGTCCTGTAAACGTTTTTCGTTGACTGTTTTTCGAAAAGAAAAATGAAAATGAAAATGAAAACAATGTTTTTGGTTTCAGTTTCGAAATCCGAAAACGCGTCTGGTAGCATATACTGAAAGCTATTCTGAAAATGAAAACGTTAAAAACGCGTTTGGTAGATTAACTGAAAAATATCAAAAATTATAATTTTTCTAATATTTTTTCTTAATAAGTTGAAAATTTTCCAGATTTAAAGAAATATGTGAATTTCTAGATTTGATGAGATTAGAGAATTCCCAACAACCCATAAAATCAAAATATTAACCACAACTATCAGCAACATAGAAAATCAAACTCATACAATCAACACAAATCTAGAAAATCAAACACCATTATCCATTCATCCAAAACAAACACAGAAAATCAAAACCAAAAACACTCATTAAAAACAAACCCAGCAAACCAAACACAATAATACTCAAACACCATAAATAACTTCTAAAAAAACACAAAACAAATAATGGAGATTGTTATTAAATAAATATTAATTTTTTTTATTAAATATATAATCTTTAAAAAAAGGATAAAAAATTAAAAAAAAAACTTGAAAAGAAATAGAAGGCAGATCGATGGATCTGCTCCTCCAAAGCAAAGAAAAAAAAAGGGAAAAAGAAAAGCAAGAAGAGACTGACGAAGAAAGAAGATGCATATGAAGAAATAGAGAAGAAAGAAGAAATAATAAAGAAGAAATGAAGAAGAAAGAAAGAGAAAGAAGCAAACCATGAGAACTGGAAAGCAAAAAGAAGAAAGAAGGAGATGAAGATGAGAGAAGATGGAAGAAAGAAGGAGATAAAATGGGACCTCGTTCAACATGAAAAAAATAATAAAAAAAATTGTTGACTTTTTTTTTGGAAAAAGTAAACGAAAACAAAAATAAAAATAAATATTTTGTGTTTTTCAAATATTTCACTGTTAACACTGGTTTTGTTTTTCATTTTGTTTTTTGTTTTTTGAAAATAAAATGAAAAACGGTTAACAAATGCGATTTCGAAATCATTTTTGAAAAACAAAAACGAAAACAGACTGAAAAACAGCTGCAGTGTTAGGTTTTGGCTCGTATTCTCAAGTGAACCCGGTATTAATCAAACAATACTCAACTGATGTGAAATTTCCTGGAGACGTAGGATAACGTGTGGAAGTTGGAGATGGTGTTTGAGGGAGATTTGAAGACCAAAGAAGAACTGAAGAATCGGATTCCGGAAGGAAACACAGTTCATTCCAAGTGACTTGTAACGGTGTAGGGAGCGGGTGGCCAACAGTGACCGGAACGGGAAATATGCAACGGAATGGGAAAGTAATTCTTCTGGAAGTTCTTGTGCTAATCGGAAAAGGAAAAAGAGATTGTCTTCATGGAGAATAGGAAAGTCATGTACTTAAAAGAAAATGACGTATTTATGTGGAACAAGTAATTCTTGTACGTTTAGGAGTAGGATTTCTTTTTATCTTAAACTCCCTATAGCTAGTATAAATAGACCTTGTAATTAGGTTATTTTGTGTGGAGTCAAAAGAAACACCATGTAACATCAGAGAGTGATGAGATCCTGGAGAGAGACCTAAGGGAATATCCAGGAAGAGATCCAAGGGAATATCAGTGGATCAAGTAAAAGATCCGTGGGTAATATTCAGGGGAGACCTAGAGGATATTGGGGGTTTCTTGGTGAGGATCTTATGAGCATTTGTGAGCTGAGAGTCATGATGTAAAGCTCGGTTGTGAGCTTAGGGACTTGGTAAGGCTCAATGGTTTGGGGTTGAGGTGTGAGAGAGAATCCTGGAGTATATGGTTGTAACAATTTATCATATAGTGGAACTTTCTCTGTCGTCCTGATGGCCCGTGGTTTTTTTTACCCGATTTGGGTTTTCCACGTATATCTTATGTTGTGATTGGTTTATTTTCACTCATCTTATTTTTCTGCGATTGACGTTAATTGCTACGAGTTATGGGCGTATATTAGGCATGACGCTTCAGCGATCATCGGTTCAAATCCCTAACATGCAGGACGGGACCTAAGACTTACAATATTCTCATACTGTGAATGTAAAGTAATTACAACTTAATATCATATGGCCGATATTCATTGACATTATTTGCACTAAATCATTCTCAGCAAATCAGATATAAAAAAAAGTCTTGTAGATAAAAAAAAATTAAAATAGAATTGGAAGAGATTGTATGGATATATCAGCAAGGACGTAACCAAATTTTCTTAAGAAAACTTCTAGGTACAAAGAAAATTTAATAATTGAAAAATTAAAATGCACAAAGTAGGGAGACATAGTGAGTCTTACACCACAAAATGTACGTATATTTTAATTTTTAAATATGTTAACAAAAGAAAATAAAAAACAAAACAAAGTATCAAAGAAATATGCATTGCAAATATAGCAAAATGGACATCAGTTTTAGCAAAATTAAGCAACGTGTTGATCTAAGGTCATAGAAGCCCGATATTTTGGTGAAACGTTTTTAATAATAATTGTTTACGAATAGAAAGGAAATGAGAGAAAACAAATGCAATATTAATAGGGTTATTTTGAGATATTAAAAAAATTCATTAATTTTTGATTCATTTCCCTCCTTTGTTATCCAATTTTGATGAAAAACCAAATTGGGTCATTTGCTCTCCATGTTAAGTGTTAACAATCCAAACAAAAGATAAAAACTCCACCTATATAATTTTCTTTTCTTTCTCTTATGTTCCACTAAGCTAAACATACTTTTCAGCAAAATCAATATCAATGACATTTTTAATACACCAAGATTTCGATGAAAGCTTAAAATATATAGATTGAATAAACCCAAGATTGAAAACACACCCATCTTAGTATTACAATTTCATATTCACTTTTACAGTTTATCTGTGAGTGTGTTTGAGTTGGTGTGAATCCAAAGTGTTTATTTATTTTGATCCAATAGTTCTGGTGAGTATAGTAATAATGATTCAGAAGGTGAATCCGATAGCATCTCATTCAATCGTTCCAGGCTCAAATGTATTGTAGTACAATTACCATACAACAGGTCATTCAAACAAAAATATTTATTGGTTCTGTAACGGCAGAAAAAAATTTCCACGAATCCAAATTGAGAGCAGAATTAGAACTCCATATGGAAATGCCAAATTGGAGACTCCGATCCATTGCCTGCCACCCTCATCTGATCTTCCTAACTTTGTTCCTTCATTACAGTGATGACATTAAGCCCATACAAAATCATAATTGAGTTTCTCATCGCTTTTGGAAATTAAACATCATAGTTAATACAATAAAGATAGCTGCAAACAACACTGAGAATCCAACATTAACAGCTGCAACTACTCCCAGAAAGTCATGCTTGTAACCAAAATAATCTCTCAAAAACTCCTCCACTGTCTCTCCAGTATCAAGTGTGTCCTTTATATCCCAAAACTGTGATGCAACCAATCCATACAAGGTCCAAGATAAAGGACATGCCCAGTAGTACCATATCCACCATATTGGCATCCTCTGTTGGACAATTTTGAACATGGAACAATGGGACACGTCGTTAGGTATGTATATGCTAAACAAATCTTACTACACACCAATCAAATATGAGTAGTCAATACTTACGGTTCTTGGGATAACAAACCCGGAAAAGAGGTTGAATATTCCATAAAATGCACCGGAAATAATTTGAGCAATGTGGTGGTTTGGGGACATAGCCACTGCCATCATGCCATAGTAGTTGAAGGACAATAATGTGAAGAACACGAAGAATAAATACCAAAAGAACTTAGCAGCAGTCCATTCAAATCCGATCATTGCATAGACAATAACACCATATGCCACAGCTTGAGCAAATATATAAGGAATCCCAATCAATACCTGCAATTAAGGACAACAAATTTCATGAGAAAACTAATAATTTTATAACATTTCAAACTTTCAAGTATGTCAGATGTGGAATATAAAGTTACCAGACCTCTCAGTAAAATGGGTTTAATACCATATTAAGTTACCATTCAACCCAAAAGCATACGAGGATGTTAATCTTAAGCTCTAACATGAAATGCTAATTACCTGAGCAATGGAGTATGGCAGGGCTGAATACATTCCAGCAGCTCTTTCTCTGTAGAAGACTGTCCTTTCAATAGCAACTACAGGTTGCACAGACCCAGCATTTTGGATACCAAGGAAGAGAACCGCACCATACATGGATCCCATTGCATTAAACAGATCCTGTCTCTTTTTCCTGTGATGTACAAAGTTGCAAATTCAGATTAAAATACAAACAAAAGCTATATGATTAAGTAATGCTTCTATTGTGAAGAAGTAAATTACATTTTTGAGCCAAGGTCCCAGAACATCGTCCCATAACCCAAAGCTAAAAATATTGTGAATAAAAACATGACAGCAGTGTGCGGAGGATTACGCCAGTGTGACCAATGTTGTTTCCATAAGCAAGCAATACATTGGGTGAGAAATGATCGTGAATACTGAGTATCGAAATGGAGGTCCTTTGAACCATGGGCAGGCTTGCTTAGATCTTTGATAAGTGCTTTGTTCCTCCTGAAACACAAACAAATTCAAACCAATATCAATCAACAATCTAGATTTTCCATTTTTTCACGGCAAAAACTAGGTTGCAGTGGGATGCATGGTGCATCTCCCACTCGGTGGAAAGTGGGAGATGCACCATGCATCCGATGCACCCAAGATATTCTCTTTTTTCACCGACCATCAAAATGATTGACATTAAATGTACCTATAAAGGTCTGAATTTTTGTAAATCTCAGCAAAGTCCACGCTTAAAGTTAATTCTTGTGCTACAGTAGTAACCTCCAACATCCAAGTTGCTGGATTGTAACCTTCTTTAATTTTATTGACTCCTTCAATTGCCTTGACATCAATAAAGGTACACAAGTATAAGACTCCCCTCACCAAATTTTTCGTTGGCGGTAATTATTGATTGTTCATCGCATCTAACCTCAAAATATTGTATGACATGGCTGGAATGGCGACCTAGTGGCCCAACATATATCTCTTGTCCTCCTCTCCTCAGTAGCACTAGCTGCAGTGATATTTAATATGTTATACTCACAAATAGAGAAGAACCCAGAGAAAAAGAAACTTATTTTATGTAGTTTTAACAGGTGACGGAGCTAGAGAAACAGAAACAAAAAGTTTTGAAGGGGACAAAAATGAAAAACTTTTAAAATGTAAAGATATTTTATAATTTCATAAACATTTTTTATAAAATTTTAATTTTTTTTTTGAGGCCTCTGGTTTTAACATATCTTACCTCATCAAAAGCATCAAATATGTCGATGCTCGGCTGATGGATGGTGCATACGACTGTTCGTCCTGTGTCCACCGTGTTCCTAACTGTTCTCATAACAATTGCAGCAGCTCTTGCATCTAACCCTGAAGTTGGCTCATCCATAAATATGATGGAGGGATTTGCCACAAGCTCGACTGCAATGGTAAGCCTTTTGCGTTGTTCGGTTGACAGACCATTTACACCAGGCAAACCAACTAGTGCCTGTCTCAACGGCTTCAATTCCACAATCTCCATGACTTCCTCAATGAACATCTGAACCATTAATGAAATCATAGATTAAAATAAGTACCACCACAATGTATTCATGGCCTCAAGATGCTACTAGCCTACTCAAACTACATTAAACCGTTTGCATCCGTAAATAACACAAACAAAAGGACAACCGAACTTGAAACATAATGGAGTTCCAACCTTTTGGGTTTCAAAATTGACATCCGGTGGTAATCGAAGCCAGGCTGAGTAGAGCAAGGACTCATAGACAGTAACATGAGGAGAATGAATGTCAGTTTTGCTCACAGTATCCTGATATACGAGCAAATGTTTCTTGGTTTTTTGGGTAACCAGAAATCGTGATGTTCCCATTAATATACCCACCAGTTTTCCTACCAGCCAGCACATCCATCAGAGTGGTTTTACCAGCACCACTGACACCCATCAGAGCTGTAAGAACACCTGGCCTGAAAGAACCACTTACACCTTTCAAAAGCACCAATTTGTCATCTAAAACACCTTGGTTTTTCATTTCCTGCAAAATGTGACTCAAGCAGATTAGCGATCAAATCCAGATTATATTGCATTATGGAAAGATATTCATTATTTTCCAAAATTTAATGTTACCTGTGGCATGTTGACAGAGTACGTAATTTCATCAAAGTTGATTGAATATGGTTCAAATGGAAGAACCATTCCTCTTTTCTTGCTATCAATAGCTGCTTCTTTAACATATGAAGATTTGGAAGAGGAGCTTCTCCTCCTAATTTCATCTTCGCTTCCTGCATGTCAATAATCAAGGTTCAATATATCAATTAGAAATTAAGTATATTATAGAAACTTCATATTCCAAATTTCTCTTCTCGCACTCTTTCTCTCGCACACACAGACAAATATTACAAACGAACTACATCACCTAAGGGAGATCTGTGGCAAGAGCTACTTCCACGGGTTGATAACTGAATGGCACCTCCACTTCTGTTATCATCATCATGATGTTGAGGTTTCACTGGTATAACCATTTGAGCCTTATCAAATGCTGCAAATTCACCACAGCAAATTAGAACACAGTCTCCCATATCAAGAAAGAAAAAAAATGAACAAGGTAAAGATACACACGGTTGAGAAAAGTGAGAGCCAGAGTGAATCCAAAGTTGAACAGTAGTGTGAAACCAATCAATGCCCCTACTCCCAGCCAATACCAATATGCCTCCGTGAAGAACCCACGAGACTTCAAAACTGCAACTCCTAGTGTTTCGGTAGAGTTCGGGAGAATCTTTGATATAAAAGAAATTCAGACATAAGCAAATTGATAAAAGACAGATGCAAATTCAGACTAGGCCAGTCCAAGCCGTGTGATTACCTTATCCCAGCTATGTCCGAGGAACTCATTAACCATTATTGCATTCTGGCCATACATCACAGGTGAGCACCAGTAAACCCATATCCACCATTTCTTGATGTCCTCTGGTTTATCAAACAATGAGAAGAACACTTTATAGCCAAAAAATTGAGAAAGAGTGAAACTTTTATCCAAATTCTATGATAATCATACCCCGTGAAAGGACAAATCCACCCATTGAATAGAGCAAAAACAGTGCAAATGAACCAAATGTATTGGCAACAATAATGTTCCTGCCTGTTGCTGCAATGAGCCGAAATAAACCAGAAGCCATCTGATTAACAAATACAAGCAGCATGTACTGCTTAAAAAACCTACATCAAGTATTTTACCCAGTAAACAGTTGGAACAAAATGGAGATGTAAATAAAAATCTAAACAGTTTTTAGCAAATTTATCATTTTCTTAAATCTCTTTACCTCCCAGCATTCGGATCATATCGAGTGGCATAGTAGGTAAATAATACCCAAACAGCAACTTCTACGAAAGTAATTGGGATCTTAAGGATCCATGTAGGAAGAGCATACGACCATGAAGGAAAGAATCCAAGGTCTCTTTGCTTGTAGAAAACAGAAAGCTTTGCTATAGTCATGGATATCTCCGAAAACCCATTAAACATGATCATAACAACAGCGAAGAACAAGGCACCGGTATAAACATTTCCATCACTTAATGATTCATGATGCATATTGGTCCGGAAGAAGAGTGACATACTAACCATTGCCATTATTGTAAGCTGCATAGAAAAAATTAAATCAATCATCATCACATAAATAAAAAGAATTTAATAGTTTTGAAAGTGAAGTAATTAAATACCCACTTGCATTAGCTTGAAGATGTATACAAATGAGTTCCTTTTCATCAACAAATATTCTCTGGAAATACAATGCTTTCAACAACTCCTTCTTGCCAACACCGTAATTTTTTGTTGTCAAAGCAGCTGGGTGGCTTTCTTTCTTATCAAATGGAGTTCCAAGCTCGTCACCGAGTTTTCTTCCCACATGGAATGATTGGAATGCCTCTGCAAATTTCTTGACTGTGACAAACCTGTATGGCTCATTTTGACGTGCCCAATATTGCTGCTGATCTTTCCTTGATGTCACCTGAAAATTCAATACCATGATGATTGGACATGAAAACTTATTTCGAGGCTTATCTTTTCGAACAACTTTCATAATTCCTATTATCTAAGATTTCTTTATCAGCACTTACTTCTTGCAAGAAGTCAGATACTCCTTTTCTTTCAGGACACTTGAATCCCATGTCTTCAAAAAAGTCTAGTACTTGCTCACAGGGACCCTGGTACACAATCTGGCCATCAGATAGAAGGATAATATCATCGAACAGATTGTAAGTCTCTGGTGTTGGCTGTAGGAGGGAGATGAGAGCGGTTCCATTAAGGATGTGAACGTAGTGCCCGAGAGAATTTACGATTTGAAATGTTGTTGAGCTGTCCAAACCAGTTGATATCTCATCCATAAACAGCGCCTTTGCCGGTCCAACCAGCATTTCACCTTCAATTCAATTATAGTAAAAATTTCATCCCTTTAATTTCAAATGGAGAATTAAAGTTTTTAATTTTCCTGAGAAAGACTAATGAAGTTTGGTAAATTACCAGTCGTAACTCGCTTTCTTTGTCCTCCTGATATTCCTCTTAACATTTCATCACCTACCATGGTATCGGCGCAGACTTCCAATCCTAAAATCTGGAAATATTTATAAAATAAAAAAGGTATCATCGGAATTATTGATAATAATTTATAATTAAAAGGGATTTTAATTACCTTTAGAATATAATCTGTGACCACATTGACTTCTTGGCCTTCTGTTGCTGCTGCCTGTGACACGAGAATCAACAAATAAATATATTGAAGCTAAATTACCATGACTGCAGATTGATTTCGATCAAAGTCTAACTGCTAAATGAACACAAAATAGAAGTAAACGACTTGCATTTGAAGGAAAACAGAACATTAAAGTTGGAAATATTCTTTTAACTTGAAACCCACTTGTTTCTCAGCAAAAGTCTTGTTTCGAAATGGAAACATTTGATTGGGATAAAATTGAATAAATGCTATAAATCATAGAGAAATAGAGGTTCTCTCACCTTCATGAAGACATCGATATCAAGATCAGGCTTAATATTGGCTGCTTTCTCTCTTCTTGACAACTCTGCTAACATCTCTGCAGATTATACAAAAACAATCATAATTAATACTTCAAATTACACATAATTCATCGGAACAAAATGAAAACGAACCATCAAACTAACCATAACGGGATCCGACACCCTGACATCTAGCAGAGAAGGCCAAGGTTTCTCTCACTGTCAATTCTCCTATATGAACATCATGCTGGCTGATATAAGCAGCGGTTCTCTGGGGCACAAATTCATGCATGTCATGGCCATTGTATGTCACCCCACCCGAAACCTACAAGAGAATCAAATTATAAATAGAATCAAATTGTGAAAATTAATCATAAAATTCAAATTCCTTATAAATAAATCACCTTGAGAGTAGAATCAAGCTTTCCAGCTAAAGCTAACAATAGTGTTGTCTTTCCAGAACCTGGAGGACCCAAAAGCAATGTCAATCTGCAACAACAACAACAACAAAAATTGACAGAATGAGTAATTAATTGAACACATTGTAGAAAATTAAAAACAAAAATGAAATGATAATATACAAACTGGGTTCTCACCGGCTCGGCTTTATGATTCCACTGACATTATTAAGGATTTTCAACTTCTCCTTTCTACTTGGAATAATATGGAGATAGTTCAAGAAACCCTTGAAGCCAAAACATAGAATTGAAATGTAAATTAAAATTTAACCTCCAAGCATGATCATATATAATTTTACAAAATTTATTTGTAGATTAATTACCTCAATTATGTTTATATGGAAGTTGAGGAATGTAGGCAAAGCTCTGCTTCCTACATATGCTTCTGCTTCGACATTTAGATGCTCGAATCGGACTTCGATTTTGGGGAGCTCAATTCCCACTCTTTAGTAAAATCCAACAACAAACACAATCACAACAAACTACAATATATATACATGTAAACATGAACATAGCTTTCTCTGTTTGGCTGCCCAGAAAAATTACAGAGAAAATAACCAAACCCATATATAAATACTGCATACATATAGCATTCAAAGATGTTTCATGCATTTTGCTAGCGCTTTTTTTTTTTTTGGTTTAATATAAACATCTGAAAATATTATACATACTCCTTAAGTCATTAAGTCTTTTATCGGTTCCACAACTATTATATTCAAGGCTAATTGGTACCTATGTCTAAGCTCTCCAAATATTTGCGCTATACCTTCTGTACTTTTTTTTTTTACACTAAACCCTCTAAACTTTCGTTTTATTGGCAGAAGCTGATTGTAGATGCCCCCTCATAGGGGGCAATAAGATCAAGTGTTTGCTAATTAAACAAGAGTTCAGCGAGCTTAGTGGCGAAAATAAAAAGATATATGAAGTATAGTGTAAATTTCTGAAAAGTTTAGGAGTCATTAGTACAAATTAACCTAGATTCAAATATTTCATTTAGTTAAATCTTTTTAAACTTAATCAATAACTCACAAGTCTTATTATAATTTTAAAAGTTTAGTTCTATCGGTAGAAGATGAAAACTATTTAACATAAATAATTTAAAGTAAAGATATTTTTATTATTATATTGTTTTGTTTTAATTAAATATGATTCTCATTTATGTTATTCTAATTTTGATCGCCCGAAAAAAAAGGACCAATTTTGAAAGTATGGTTCTGAAATATATCTCGATTAGATTTTAGTAAAATTTAGGCTACCTTTTAAATTCAGATATTGCAGATTAAAGTCATCCCCTCTCTAAAACAAAACCTCAAATTAATGTAATACTTAAAATAAAAAAACACTTTTTAAGTGAAAAACATGTTTTAAAAATAATGTTTATGAAATTCAAATATGTTTGGTAGTATTTTCAAGAACTAGTTTTCTAAAACCGAAAACAATGTAAATGTATTTAGTATTTATTTTTTTGAATTATTAAAATATTTCGGGATAGGAATTACTCGAACCTATAACCCTCTTAGATGTAGGTGTGAGGGACTCACCATTGAGTCAACCTCATATTATTTTTATTTTATTTTTTTTAAATGTTTGGTATTGTTTTTTAAAATTAGTAAACTAATTTATTTATAAAAGAAATTAGTAAAATAGTTGTTTAGAGGGAAATTAACTGTTTGTTTTGAAAACGGTGGAAAATAATAAATTCTTTTGTAGACTTTTTAATTAAAAAGGGCATAGGTTAATGGCCACTTTTTTACTATAAATGGAAAATAAAAAAAAAATGTTGTTAACACTAATCAATTATAAATTAAAAAACAAAATTTTGAAAACCATAGTCTAACAACTTTAAAATTAAAAATAAAAGAACATAAAATAGTTTTCAAAAACACATCTAAACAACACATTTACCTTTTCTTAAAAATAAAAGCCATACTTTCTTTTTTGGGTTGAAATGAGACTCTAGAAAAACATGCATGGCAAGTATTCAACCAGCTAATGCCTATTAGGTGTGATAATATCTCAGTTTGAGTCTACGCCTGTAAATGGTATATCAAACAAAAAAGAAAAAACATACTGGCATGCACACAGTCACACAGATAAATACCTACATCAAACATATACTAACATGATATATGTACACATAAAAATTTGTACGTACATGTCTATTATTTGCATGATAAAAGAAAAAGAATATATACCTATCAATACGATTCTTGAGCTTGAACAAGAACTTATCATTATCAACTTCTGCAACATTCACCAACCTATCAATCAATTTTTTTCTTTCCTGGAACCCCAAATTGCTCACATCGATTTCACGGCCACGACCACCGCGCGAAGATGTCAGGATTGCTTTCCTCAAACGATCAAAAGTTGGCAGTTTTTCGAGTGCAGCCCATTTCAGAGCTTCTTCATCATCTTCTTCCCTTGAAGAAATAGACCTCGAAAATGCTTCTTTGGAGTTGTTCCTCCATCTCGATGAACTTGCTCTGTGAAGTTGATCTCCAGCGTCCATTACAAATCAATCAAACCCAGAAATTTTTTTCTTCAGAGATAACAATATTCCAAGTTTCTGAATTCTCTATTTACGTCTGATATCAAGATATTGGTGAGTGACAGTTTTGCACACATATATAGAGAAACAGGAGTGGGAAAATGAGAGGCTATTGATGTTTCTTTAATTAAAGTTTCTTTTGCACAATGGTCAATAAATAAAGAAGGGTAATTAAATTGGAGGGATGTGCAGTATCCAAAGCATTCTAATAAGATTTCCATTGTTTCAAAAAAAAAATAAGATTTCCATTGCATTCATTTGAATTTGACACATGATTTAATTGGATTGGTTCCTAAATTCAAAAATTCATTGGTTTATGTGGGATCTTGGATTTACAGATCGGTCAAAATATAAGATTTAATTTATATTTGACCAATTTATCACACATGAACAGTGAGCAAATTTGAGTGCTATTGTATTTTGTTACAATTTTATTTCAAATCGTGGATGATTTTATTTATGTTTGTGTTAAAACTTATGTTTAAATTTAATAATTTGTTAGAGTTTTTGAACTTTAGAGTGTACAATTATATATTTCTTTTAGGGTTATTGGCACCGGTCCCCACCCCTCAACTTTACGCGAGTTTGCATTTTACCCTATGAATCTTTTTTTAGACGTTAAACCTCATTAACTCTCATTAATTGACAAAACCAGACTGTAGATGCATATTCAAACAGATGTTCAAGGGGCAATAAACCAAACTGTTTGTCAATTAATGAGAGTTCATGGGGTTTAACGCCTAAAAAAAGTTCAAATGGTAAAATGTAAACTCGTGTAAAGTTCATGAGAACCAGTGCCAATAACCCTTTCTTTTATGTTAATTATTAATTAATTTTATTTGAAATGAATATGAATTAAGATGAAATTGTTACTTTTGACCTTAAAATTAGTGGGGATTCTAAATTTATGGATCTCTAATAATTTTATTGTTTTTTTAATCAGTTTTATCAATGAGCTGACCAAAATATCCCTCTTATGCCTTTAACAATTTCATTTTATAAATTTCAACATGTAAAATTTCATTTTTTATATTTCAGCATGTAATGTAACATTATATTTTGTAAATTTTAGCATGTAAAATTAAATCCAATTTGAATTTTAAAAAATATTATATTTTCAAATAAGCAATTTCCTCTATATTAAACTTTTTTTTAGTGGAAATTTGTTTTAACCCTCTCAAATACCGGTAAAATTCAAACCAATACTAACATTTCTATAAGGGTGTGTTTGTTTCACAGGATGGGATGGGATATGACTATTTTTAGTCCATTTCCCATGTTTGGCTCTTTAGTGGGATGGATTAAATTAATCTTGTTTGACTTTTTATCCCTCTAACGTGGGATAATTTAGTCCCGTCCAAAACGATGGGATTCAAATGAATCACATCTCTTCTTCTCTCATCTAACATCATCATCTCCTTCAGCAACCAAACCAGAGAACGAAAAATTTATTCACAATCACAAAATCAAAACCTTCTTCAGACCGACCACTTCTTTATCTGGTTTTTGTTGAGTAGAAAGCATTTCCATTTCAAAAAAAATACCGAAACCCATAATCCCAAAATCAAAACCTTCAATTGCAAAATAAAGCATGAACATGAATAAAAAACCGCCAAGAAAAAATGCCTAGATTAATTAAATTAACTAAAATACAAATAAAGTTAACAAGATCAACTAATACTAATATTAAACTAGAATTATTTCCAGATATTGCTCAAAGATTCCTTAAAAGCTTCCTTAAAAGCTTCATGTTAGAGATTTGAACCGATGATCGCGGAAGCGTCATGCCTAATATATGCCCATAGTGAGGTGTGGAACCTTGATGATGAAGTTGCTAAAATAATAGAAACTGGTAAGGCTCTAGGTTTTGACTTTAATGGAAAAGAGGAGGAAATATCAGTTTTTGTTTCCAGATGGGATGTCGAAGACGAGGAGAGGCGTATAACTCAAGAGACCGGTTAGTTTCTGTTGTTCTGTGTTTGATAAAGGCTTCTTTCTTTTCTATGTTAGCTTTGTCTTGGAATATTAGGGGTCTTGGAAGGGTTGAGAAGAGAAGGTATGTGAGAAACTTGGTAACAAAACACAAACATGTGATTATGTTCATTCAAGAGACCAAGTTGTGTTCATATGGCGACTGTTTTTGATGCAAGCTTTAGCAACGAAAAGCTAGTCATTCCACAAGGTTAAAAGGCCTACAGCTGCTCCATCTGATTCCACGCCCAATCCTCTATTCAACCAAGTATGCGTGTTGTGCAACAACGAGATGGAGACGATTGATCATCTCTTCCTCCTTTGTCCGTGGGCATGGAATCTATGGACTGTTTGTATAGATTGGTGGGGGGTGGTCAACTGTGCCAACAATTCCATGAAGGCCTGGCTGTAAGGTTGGTCTGGACTCTGCTCTTCGATCAAGTATAGGCGTGCATGGGATTCTCTATTTTTTGCCATCTCCTAGACTACATGGGAGGCTAGAAACCTCATGATATTTAGAGGTGTAGTCACTCCGGTCATTCAAGCATCGGATATGGTGAAATTTAGGGTTGCTTGGTGGTTCAAATATCATGGGCTGGGATCTAAACTTTCAATTTCCACCATGCTTTTAAATATAAAGGACAGTTGCACAATCCAGAATACTGATGCCATCGTGGAAGTCACAAAGCCTCATGTTGCCACCCCAACGAAGAGGTCGAAGAGAAACAGAGTAGGGAAGAGTCAACACTCCTCTAAATGCCACAGTATGGTAACAAGGAAGTCCAAGGCGGTGGAGACGAGGTCCGATCATTTAGTGGTGAGAGAAAAGGAGGAAAATGCCATAAAAACATGGAATTTGGTGGAGGAAATGGCCAAAGTTATTGAGAAGGGTATGGCCATTTGAGTGTTCAATAACTCAAAAACTGCAGAATTTTGGTATTGTTCCAGATACTTCTGTGGTCTGCGTGTTGTGCAACAATGAGATGTAGACGATTGATCATCTCTTCATCCTTTGTTTGTGGGCATGGAATCTATAAACTGTTTGTATGGATTGGTAGGGGTGGTCAGTTGTGCCAACAATTCCATGAAGGCCTGGCTGCAAGGTTGATCTGGACTCTGCTCTTCGATCAAGTATAGGCGTGCATGGGATTCTCTATTTTTTGCCCCCTCCTGGACTATATGGGAGGCTAGAAACCTCATGATATTTAGAGGTGTAGCCACTCCGGTCATTCAAGCATCGGATATAGTGAAATTTAGGGTTGCTTGGTGGTTCAAATATCATGGGCTGGGATCTAAACTTTCAATTTCCACCATGCTTTTAAATATAAAGGACAGCTGCACATCCACTAAACCAATGAAAAATCGTAAAGATGAAGTTTGGACCCCTCCTTTAGGCTTTGGTTTGAAGTTTAATGTAGACGGGTAGGCCAAATAAAATCCATGAAATGCTGGGATTGGAGGAGTTTTTAGAGACAGATCTGGTAAGGTTTTGGGGCTGTTTTCAGACCATGTGGGGACTCAAGACTCCATCTCTGCAGAAATCTTGGCAATTCATAGGGCAATTTCTCTATGTGCTGAGACGTCAAGTTTAGTTGGTAGGGAGATTGATATTGTTAGTGATTCCAAAGTGGAGGTGGCGTGGGTTAATTTGAAGGGACTGGGTAACCTGAATCATATTAAAATCATCTATGAAATTCGCAATCTGTTGTATCATCTTGGCAATATGCGGGTTATCTTCAATTCACGAGCTAGCAATTCTTTAGCAAATAGTTTAGCCAAAAAGGGGTTTGCGATGGAAGGGGATTATCTGATATGAGAGGTTCATTGACTCTTTAGTTTTCCAGGCTTCTCTGTTCTGTTTCGTTTTTTCTCTTCGCTGCCCTGTTTTTGCCTCCTTGTTTTTTGTTTTCATAAGGCTCGGATGTTCGGCTTGGTGGCAACTGTGTTGTTTGGTTGATTGGTTAGGTGTAGTGTTTGATTGGGGTTAAGCTGTTTTGTTAGGTTGTGTTTGTTACATTTCGCTCGGTGTCTGTTCTATGTTTTTTGAGCTTCATTGTGCTCTGGTCTGTCTTGGTGCAGCTATTGTTCCCTGTTTTCTTTGCCTTTTTGGCTTTTTATATAATATTTATGGTTGTTCAAAAAAATAAAAACTCATAGCAATTAACGATGTCTATAGCAGAAAAATAAGATGAGAGAAAATAAATCAATCACAACACAAGATATACGTGGAAAACCCAAATCGGGAAAAAAAACCACGAGCCATCAGGGCGATAGAGAAAGTTCCACCGCCGCGGTCTACACCGCGCTATACATACTGGAATTGACCGCTCCCTGTGTTGTGATCCATGTGCGTGTCCTCATCGCGGTCCAAGTCGCAGTTTCTTTCTAGAATCCGTTTCTTCAGTTCTTCTTTGGTCTTCAAGCTCCCTCAAACACCAACTCTAACTTCCAAACGTATCCCGCGTCTCCAGGAAGTTCCAACATCAGTTGAGTCTCGTTTGGTTCACATTGGGTTCACTTGAGAATACAAGCCAAAACCTAACACTTCCTCAATAATCACTAAAAAAATTAAGGATTACATATAATAAAATTAGCAAAAATCAGTGTACATCTACTTAGATCTACATAGATCCAAGTAGAACTACACTAATTTCTGTTTAAGAAAGAAAAAAAATGAAAAATTAAAACTAGAAGAAGAAGATCCACCAACTAATTTCGGTTTAAGAAAGAAAAAATTTTGAAAAATTAAAAATAGAAGAAGAAGAAGAAGAAGAAGAAGAAGAGATAGGATCAGCTACGGAGGAGATGATAGTTGAGAGGAGTTGAGAGCTAGAATGGTGAGTGGGTGTATGAGTCAATGATTTTTCTTTAATTTGATTTTTTTTTCTTTTTTTTAATCAAGGTAAGTTTACGTAATTTACCATTCTATTTTAATTATATTCTATGTTGCATCAAACACGTGATTAATCTATTTTAATCATATCCCATGTAGCACCAAACACAGAAAACACTATAATTAATCCAATCCAATCCAATTTCATTTCTTGAAAATAGTCCAATCATATCCCGCACACCAAACTCACTCTAAGATTGAAGAGATAATTAATAAACTCAAATAATAAATAAATAAATAAAATTTTCAATTAAATGGCTGAAACATACACTGCTGATAATTTTCAATCTCATTTCTTTATGAAGTAGCAAAAGCCAACTTCATAATTATCTGGTAATTGTAAACACACAGACAAGACAACATTAATTAATACACACATTACAACACACTAATTAATTATTAGAAACCTCAAGCCATAATTAAAGAATGATGTGATGAACAAACAGCAGTAAAATCAGCTAGCAGCTGCTCCACAAAGCACGTAGCTAGAGAATCAAAAGTCCTTAATTTGGAGCTGATGATGATCAAATGCCACAGTAAGCTTTGTAGCGACAGTCAGGTCTTGGACCGACGTGTTTTGAGAAAAAATAATCAACATAATCCATATGATCAAACGGCTTGTATTTCAGAGGGTGTTGTTGATCGATTAGCTTCTCTGGTACATGAAGAATCTTGTCGCTGAAGCTGAAGAGCCCAGCTGTGTATCTTGTGGCTTTTCCACTCATCACTACCCTATGAGTGCATGCTCTTACTCTGTCATTGCTCCATACCTGACCATGAATATATGGTTATTAACTATCAGACTCAAAAACTTAAATTGAAAGTAAATGTACTAACAATAGTATTTAAGTATTCTATAACACCCTCTCACGTGCGGGTTTGGCACGTGGACCAAACTCAAATACATTTGCAGATTGTAGAACAAATACAAAACTAAATATATGTGGAGGGACTTGAACCCAAAACTCCTAAGACAACCAAACTCAATAGTTTAAGATGATAAGAAACAGTAGTATTTAAGTACTCTAATAAAATATTCACTTAATTTCCTTAAAACCAATCTCTAAAACACAATAATTAATTGATAGATTATTGTTTAAGTATGACTCGAATATCTCACCGTTAATGCATCGCCTGCCATGACAATGAACGATGAAGGTGGGGTGAGCTCAAAGCCAATCCAGTCACCGTCTTTGGTTTTGATTTCCAGACCATTGACATGATTTTGGCATAGTATGGTTATGAAGGACATGTCTTCATGAGGAGGAAGACCCAGTTCAGTCTCATTTTCAGTTGGCTCTCCATATTTTAGAAGTCGAAGAAGATAATTGGTTGATTCATTGTGGGACTCGTACTTGTCCACACCATAGCTATCAAATACCATTCTCACTATTACTTCATTTAGTTCTGAAGCTTTCTTTGAGTATGCATGGACAGTTTCACTAATATTGTTCATGACACAGCAAACAAAAATTAGGTCATCAAAAGTGACAGATGCATCCATCTTTAAAGTAAATTGGAACATATTTACAAATTAATTGCAAGAAAATACATATATGAATGTATAAGTGTGTAACCTCCTCTCTATTTAGATATCGTCCGTTTTGGATATATATAATCCGGCGAGTTTGTTTTTGGGTTTTGCAACCAGTGGTGAAGCCTTGTTAGTGGGTGAGGCCCACAATTATTTTTAAAGTTTATTCATATTTTACCAATTTTTGTGTTATTTACATTTTTCTTTAAAATTTTAATAGTTTTTCAAATGGACCCCAAAGACTTGGTCTCTATTTGCAACCCAAATGCATCTAAACTTCCACAAGCTCACAAAGTACATATAAACTAGAATTCAAATAAGAGCATTAAGGTGTAGAAAGTTATACCAAAATGAATCATTTCCGGCTGGCCACAAATTGTTTGCGAACAATTGGAGTTGCTCCAAGCTCAACACATTTTCTATACCCATACCTTCATGGCGTGGAAAGCCAGGGTTTTCTCCGATATAACCTCTGTGAGGAACTTTGTTGGTGCTTAACTTTTTGATTTCAATCGGAAGATCAAACAACTCTTTTGCAGAATCAAATATTTTCCCGCGGGTTTCCGAAGGAATTTGATCGTACACAACGACGAAGCAGCCATACTCTTCTAGTGCATGGCGAACTTCATTGCAGGCAGAGAGCCAAGAATTTGAGCCAGGGATCAGAGCTTCCTTTGAGAAATCTATAACTGGAACCTTGGCAAGTGCTTTGGCCTCCATATATGCTTTTGCTTTTTCTTTCTTTCTTTCTTTAACTGATCTTTGCTTGATAAGTGCTTATGAGGAAGCATGATCACTTCTTGCATGCTATTTATAGACGACATGATCAGAATAAGCAGATTAAGCTTTCAAAGTCTTTTTATTTTAATGTATTATTAATTTTTGTTAATTGCTTGTGATGATGATCCAAGCTTTATTTTATGTACCACAAATTTCGTATTGGACAGACATATATGACAGCAAATAGGATACATACAAAAAAAAGACAAGTAAATTAAAGGTCTACTCGTGATCACAAGAGGGAATAAAATCCGAATCATGATCAGTAAATTATCAATTTATTGCATTTGATAGGGAAGAATTACTTGATGTGCTGAATCATCTTTTTGCGTATCTTTCATTAATATCATATTAGGAGAGTAGCCGAAACCGGTCAAATTTGACCTAAATTGAAATAGACTTACTAAAATTTACAGCACCTTTTCAAGTTTGTTTTGTGAGATTAGCACCATGTTGTTATCTTAGTTTAATAGCAACAAATATGTGTCTGTGACAAAAATATTCCTTAGCACCATGTTGTTAACTTAGTTTAATTGCTTGTGATGATCCAAGGTTGATTTGATGTACCACAAATTTCGTATTAGACAGACATATATGACAGCAAAAAGGATACAACATTCAAAAAAAGACAAGTAAAGGTCTACTCAAGATATATGACAGCAAATAGGATACAACATACAAGAAAGGACAAGTAAAGGTCTACTCACAAGAGGGAATAAAATCCGAATCATCATCAGTAAATTATCAATTTATTGCATTAGATAGGGAAGAATTACTTGTTGTGCTGAATCATCTTTTTGCATATCTTCCAATAATATCATTATAGGAGAGTATCTCAAACCGTCTTAAAATTTGACCTAAATTGAAATAGACTAGGCATGTTTGATTTAAAAGACTGAACAGTGCTTAAGTTACTGAATACGTAATAGGAATTGAAAATTAAAAACTGAAAAACATATTTGTTTTTTTCACTAAAAACTGAATATAAGTGATAAGTTTTTTATTTTTAAGTTATAAATATCTGAAAAATAAATACTTATATATATATATATATATACCCTTCTAACTATTATTTGTTATATATTTATATTTTAATATATTAAGGACAACTCTATCATGTAAATTAATAATTCTAAAATAAATTTATTTAGTTATTAATAATATTTCAAATTTATATTATTCTAGGACAGGTTAAAGCATGATTAATTTCTCACTGTTACTGTAGTTGATTTACATCGACCAATACTACTTAATTGATAAATGCTCCAGTACTACTACTGTAAACTCAATGATGTTAAAAGTTTATATATATATATATATAACTTTTTTTTGCTTACTAAATTAACATCTCAAAACCTTTAAAAAAAACAAAACAAAACAATACAAAATCATCATGAAAACCATTCTCCAGTTATTAATTTGCCTGACTCTAAAATAAACTTAATTTTTAGAACGAGTGAAGAGATGTACTCAAACTCTAAAATAAAATTAATAAACTAATTATCAAATTATGGAAAAAGAAAGAAAGAGTCCTTACCCGGAATATGCTAGGAAAACCAGTCTCTAATTGTTTGAGTTTTGAAGCAGTTAGGTTTTCTAATGCTAAAGTTCTTTACGGTGAGAAGAACAAAAAAAGTATTAATACGATTACGGTTTTAACAGAAGAAAAAATTAGAAATAGATTAAATTAGTAAGGATAGTTTTGGAAGTAAAACTTTGTATTAAATTCCGTTGGATTTTTGTTAAGTAAAAAAAGAAAAAGTTTTACTTTTCAAAACAAGTGGTTTTAGGACTTCATTAAGTGATTTTAACACTTCAAATAACAAACAAAATAACTGAAAGGAACACATTAAGTGTCATTCAGTGTTAAGTGAAAAAATCACACATTAAGTGTCATTCAGAATCTGTGCTCCCTGTCAAGGAGTCCAGACAGGTGTCTGAAAGTGAAGATGGTTTGCCTCGTGTTCAACATAGAGTTAGTGATAAACCTATTCACCTAGAGGTTGATTTGTCGATGAATCTGATGAGCTTGGAGAAGAGGTCGAAAGATTCAATATCTATGGCATTAAAAAGGAGGATGAAGAAGAGTGGATCAGTTTCAGTTAGAAGTCATGCGATGAAGTACTAGGAACAAGGCGCTCAGTGGAGGAGAGAATTGGAACTTAGAGGTTGAAATTGCCGAAGTAATTGAGCAGAATTTCTGTTCTGAGAAGATGAGCTCTATGGGGTGTCAGATCGCTCGTTTTTGAAGAGGAGGTAGCGAAGGTCATTGAAACTAGTGTGGCTTTAGGCTTTGATTTCGGTAGTAATGAGCAAGAGTTGTCTGAGGTTATAGCCAACAAAGAACAAGAAGATGAGGCAAGGTTTTGCGAAGGAAGGGAAAAACAAAGGTAGTTATCGAATTTCTTTGCGTTTGGGATCCCTGATTTTCATGTTAGTTTTGTCTTGGAACATCAGAGGTCTAGGTAGCTTTGAGAAGCGTAGGAATGTGAGAAATCTAGTGGTGAAGTACAAACCTGGCTTAGTTTTTCTTCAGGAAACTAAACTAAAGCAGGCTGACAATAGAATTATTAGAGCATTAGGTGGGAGTGTTCTTTTGAAAGCTGTTTGTGTGGATTCTGTAGGGGCTTCAGGTGGGTTGATATCCTTATGGAATGAAGAGTGGTTTGTGGTGAAGGCATGCATCTCGAACCAAAGATGCATTATTCTGGCTGGGGAGTTGGTGAAACTGAAGAAAGAAATCTTCGCATGAGGGTGACAAACAAGAGTTGTGGAATTTTATCATTAAGGCTTAACACTCATTGCCAATGGCGCGGTGCATAGGCGGTGATTTCAACTCTGTATTAAATCCTGCGGAATGCATTGGAAGTCTCGTATAATATGGCAGCCATGAGGAATTTCAACAATTTTATTGCAGATGCCAAGGTGGTAGACCTGCCATTACAAGGTATGGCTTTTACGTGGTCCAACCAAAGGGATGAGCCCTCTTAGGTGAGATTAAATCGCTTTGTGATCTCCCCAGATATTTAAAATTGGTTCCCTAGTCTGAATCAAGTGGGGTTGCCAAGAAGCATATCGGATCATAATCCTATAGCTCTCTCTACCGGTAGGGCGGAATAGGGTCCAAGACCATTGAGGTTCGTCAACGACTAGCTTGAGGATGATGAGTTGATGATGAAAGTGGAGGAATGGTGGAAACAGAGTAGTGTGAAAGGGTCACAGGGATATGTGTTGTTTTCCAAATTTAAATAGTCTAAAGTAGTGATTAAGATTAGTTTGGGATCTAAGAAAAAGGAATCAGAGGCTTGCCAAGCCTTGGAAGGAAGGTTGGACGAGTTAGACAAGCAAGCTTTGCGCGAAGGTTGGAATGATGTGCGGAGAAAATAGCGTCTAGACCTTGTTACGAACTCTATGGAAAGAATTTCGAAGGGAAGAACAAAGATGGAAACAAAAGTCGAGGGTCAAATGGTTGAATGAAGGGGATAAAAATACAAAAATTTTCCATTAGGTGGCCAACGTAAGAAGATGTTCTAACCACATCTCAGAATTAGTCTTTGATAGGAGGCGTATTGTGGTTCCTTCTCAGATAAGGAATGAGATATACTGGTTCTTTAAGGAGCACTATAGGAATGTTTCGTGGAAGAGACCTAAGATTTTAGGTTTGAATGTTAAGAGATTATCTGTGGAGAGAGTCGATTTCTAGAAGAGAGCTTTAGTAGTGAGGAGGTGTGGAGTGCGTTGTGCTCTTGTGATGGGAATAGTGCCCCGAGACCAGATGGGTTTAATATCAATTTTATTAAAGCTAATTGGGAAATTATTAGAGATGACTTTATGAAGTTTCTTCAGGAGTTCTATAGTGATGGTAGTAGTGTCAAAGATCTAAACCATACTTTCATTACTCTGATTCAGAAATGCTCATCCCCTGTTTCTATTCAAGATTTTCGGCTCATTAGTCTAGTGAGATTCTTGTAAAGGTGCTTGCGAAGATTCTTGCTTCGAGGCTTAGGATGGTGTTGGATTCGGTGATAGGGGACACTTAGATGACCTTTGTCAAGAACAAACAGATTTTGGATAGCTTCGTGGTGGCGGAAGAAATTATTCACAAATAGAGGAGGGAGGAGGTTGGTGGCCTTCTGATGAAGCTCGATTTTGAAAAGGCTTATGATAGTGTTTATCATGGGTTTTTGGATGATATGTTAGAAGAAATGGGATTTGGAATGAGGTGGAGGTATTGGGTGAAGTGTTGTATCTCGTCGTCCTTGATTTCGGTTTTGGTGAATGGCAGTCCTAATCCTCTGTTTGAGGTTGAGAAAGGTCTTTATCAAGGGGACCCCTTGTCGCCTTTCCTTTTCAATATTGCTATTGAAGTCCTAATTAAATTGTCTATTTTAGAAAGCGTACAGTGTTAACTTAATGAAAGGCAAGACTTTTGGTGATAACCTTGTTCATATCTCTCATCTTCAGTTCGTGGATGATACTATTGTTTTTATAAGCCAAAAATTGAGTACCTATGTAATGTGAGGAGGATTCTGAGGTGTTTTGAGTTGGCATCAAGCCTTAGGATTAATTTTCACAAATCCAGTGTGACAAGGATTAATAGGTCAGGTTTGTTAGAGGGTGGATGGGGGGCGGTTTTCAAATGCAATGAGGTATCCCTTCCGATTTCTTATCTTGGCCTCCTGTTGGGAGGTAGACAGTGTTCTAAACTCTTTTGGAAGGATTTAATGCTTTGTATTAGAATCGGTTAGCCCTGTGGAAAAGAAGATTCTTAAGCAAGGGGGCGACTTGTGTTAATCAAAGCAGTGTTGTCTAATTTACCAACGTATTTTATAACGATGTTTAAGATGCCGATAGGCGTGGCTAAGCAGGTGGAAAGAATTCAAAGTGGTTTCTTTTGGGGAGATGGCATTGCTAAGCCTAAAATTCATGCAGTTGCTGGGGAAACAGTGTGCAAAGGCAAGTGTAATGGTGGATTGGGGATTGGAAGGATGTTAGATAAAAACAAAGCTCTACTGGCGAAGTGGATTTGGCTGTTTAGTAAAGAAGAGAGTTCTCTTTGGAAAGGGGTCATTATCGCGAAATTTGGTAAGTCCGATGGTGGTCTTCATTGGAATTGGAAAGGAACCTCGATGGATTCTTCTTTATGAAAGTGGTGGGCAACCTCTTTGGTATTGGTACAACTTCGACTAAGGTTCTGAATGTGGGTATTAAGGTGATCTTGGGATGTGGTAATAAAGCTCTTTTTTGGGATGATATTTAGTTGGAATACGGTTCCGTTAAAATTCGCTTTTCCAAGAATCTTTGTTTTGTCTAGTGTTAAATCAGGTGTGGCTCAAGAATTTGGTGAGTGGCATGGTTCTAATTGGGAGTGGTGTATCCCTTTTAGGAGACCATTATTTGATTGGGAGAGAGATCATTGGAATAGCTTCAAAAAAATTCTGGATGGTTTGGCAATGCGAAAGTCAATTGCAAATGATATGGCTTTGACTTTTTGTCCTAAAGGTTGTTTTTCGTTTAGATCGTTTCGAAGGCAGCTGGAAGACCATGAGATGAGAGGGTCTGGCAGAGATAATAGGGTGATGCTTAAGCTGTGGAAGGATATTTGCCCTCCTAAGGTTGAAGTTTTCGCGTGGCTTCTTTTTAGAGGCAGAGTGCTGGTCAAAGAGGTTCTGTCTCACTTTGGTTGTACGCCAGCTATCGGCTTGGATTGCCCATTGTGTAACTCGAATATGGAGTCTATAGATCATCTTTTTATTTGCTGTCCTTGGACGTGGAAGGTGTGGGCGAGATGTATGGGATGGTCGGACGTTACCGGTTGTGCGAATAGCTCTTTAAAAGATTGGTTTTCCAGTTGGGAAGGTTTGTGTCCGTCGAACAGCCATGGTAGAGCGTGGAGAGTGGGATTTTTGGCAGTGGTGTGGACCATTTGGGAGACACGAAATCAGATTGTCTTCAATGGCCTAACAGTAGACATGGATATTCTGATAGACTTGATCAAGTTTAGGATTGTCTGGTGGTTCAAGCACCATGGTAAAGGCTCAACTGAACCTGTTACTGTCTCTCCTTCTGAACATCAAGGATCACTGTAAGGAGTCAAAGGTGAGTAGAGTTCTGAAGAAAGGGTATTGGATGGCCCCAGAGATTGATTCTCTAAAATTCAATGTCGATGGTGCTATGAGAGGCTCGTCTAGTCAAACTGGAATTTGGGGGGGGGGGGGGGGGGGGGGGGGGGGGGGGGGGGGGGGGGGGGGGGGGGGGGGGGTGTAGGGGGATTGGGGGTGTTGCCGGATTCGAGTGGAAGGGTGTTATGCATATTCTCCTCTTATGTTGGAATTCTTTCGTCAAATTCTGCTGAAATTTTAGCTATCCAAAGAGCTTGTCAATTATGTGCGTCCAAAGAGTCTTTGAGTAGGAAAAATATAATTCTAGTTAGTGACTCGACGGTAGCAGTTTGGGTTAATAACAAGGGTGTTGGCAACTTGGATCACTTGGATATTATTTATGACATTAGAGACATGATGGGAATGAGGGGTAATATTTCCGTTGTTTATAATCCCAGGGCGACAAATTCCTTTCAGGATAGTCTAGCGAAAAAGGCCTCAGAGTCGCAGCTGGATATCTTGGAATGGAGTCATGATTGAGGTGGCAGGTTTGGGGTGTCAGGCTCTGCTTTTCGGGTTCTGGTTGTGTTGTGCGTTGCTCTTCTGTGTGGTGGTCTCTGCTTTGTTTGTGTTGTGCTGTGGGGTTTATGTGTCGCTTGTGGTGTCTGGATTGGATTCCTACTTGTATGTGCTCACTCTTTTCTTTTGTCTGTGTGGTGGCTATGCTAGTCCTTGGCCTGTAATGGCTCTGTTTCTCTTGTGTTGTTGCGTTTGTTTCTGCCTCTAGGCTTTGCTTTGGGTGGGGGCATGTCCCTATGGTTGTTGTTTCCTTTTCTTCTTGAATAAAATTGGCTTTTTAAAAAGAAAGTGGAAAAATCAAACAGGGCTAGTAAAATTTACAACACAATTTCAAGTTTGTTTTGTGAGATTAGCACCATGTTGTTAACTTAGTTTTAATAGCAACAAAAATGTGTTTGTGATAAAGATATTCCTTAACAATGGAAGAGAGAAGATTATAAATAGTGGGATCCAGAAGAAAGAGAAAAGTATAGAGGGGAAACCATAAGAAAAGAGAAAGTAGATCTTAAAACTTTAAAAAAAATTAAATTAAATTAAATAGAATAGATTTAGAAACCATATGAAAAAAAAATTGAGTCACGACCAAAGGTGCAGTGCCAACTTTGGCCAAGACTTAGTTCTGCATATTTTTCCGAATCTTTTTTTTTTCCATATTTATGTTCTCTCTATTTTTTAGTTTTCTCTTCATCTGTTCCTCTTGTACTTTTCACTTACATAGTTACATTATTTACTTATTTTTTGGTGTTTCTCTCTCCGATTTCCTCTACAGCTTATTTCAAACAACAATCAGTGAAATTTTTTCAATATTTACAAATTGGAAATTTTCAAGAGAGAGATTGAAGTGTTGAAAGCTGATATATTGTTTTATATTGTTTTCAACTCAACATGTTTCTTTTGTAAGACTACAACCCATGTCATTAGTCAAAAACCTATCTTACGGAGAAATTGTTAAATAATTATAAGAGTAATTGGCACAGATACCCCTCGACTATAAGTAAATTTTATGTTGTCCCTATAAACTTTGTTTTTAGACATTAAACCCCATGAACTCTCACTTATTAACGAACAGTTGGGTTTATTGTCCCCTGAACGCGTGTTTGAGAGAGTATCTACAGTCGGACTTTACCAACAAACGAGAATTTAAAGGGTTTAATGTCTAAAAAAGATTATGGAACAACATATGAATTCACGTATACTTTAGGTGACATTTGTGCCGATAACTCTAATTATAAAACTGCAGCATTGTTTATAAATTTTGGTCAAATCTAAAACGAGAGTCGGAATTCTCCTTATTTATTGTAATGTATTTTTTTTTTTTTTGGCTTAATTATATTGGGAAATTTGGTAGTCTGATAGGTAATTGGTTACAGTTAAAGTCATTAAGAATTATTTGTTAATGCCAAATGTTTAGTTACTATTTTGTATTGGAATAGATTGCAATAGTTGGATCGGGTAAAGTTGAAGAAGAGAATATTTGTTTCAATAAATTTAAATAAAGGTCTTAATATATTATCACACGTTAAAAAGGGGGCAAAACAAATTCAGCCGTGATTGAATCATCTAACTTGTTTGTATTTTAATTATAGATAAGAAATCATCATATATATATTTTTGGACGGATGTTGGAGAAAATCTCTATCAATTAACAATGAAATATTTTAGCTCAGCTATTAAACAAATCTTAAGAAGATCATATCAGTAATCCTGATTATGTTGAAAAGTGATAATATATCAGTGCCTGTATATGAAAATAGTATTAAATTTAATTTTAAAAATAATACCATCAGATAAACCTTAATTAAAACGACAATGAGACGACTTAATTTGTATGTGCAGCCATGTTATATATTTCACAAATTTAATACATCTCGTCCTCTATTTGCAATTGTTATGTTATAGACACGTTTTCATGACACACAAAATAAAATTTGGATTGCTTCGAGAGAAACCACAACCTTTCAAAATGTTAGAAAAGACTAATACATAATCGATAGAAATTAACCCATACATTTTATTGACAATTACTCAATGAGTCTCTATTTAATTAATTACAAACTAAACAAATAGAAGGTTAAATAGAATAAAATATAAAGAGGATCGTAACAATATTACATCACACTTTTGAGCCAACGTCCACATTGGTCAACATCATCGACATTGATGATTGATCTGTCACCCAACTATCAGTATTCGTTTCAATAACACGTTTTAATCTACTCTAGAAGCTGCCGATTTCATAGCTCCAAAAAGTGAGAATTGGTTGTCCGACACGAGATTGTGAGTTCGAATATATCCATTCCTGCAATCTCGAAATTATATACACACAGTACTAAGAGTAGTGTTAACCTATGTCCTAAGAGCACAGGTTAACATCTAAAATTTTACTAAAATAAGAAACTTATTAAATGCACCGATTAATACAATGTTTGCGCATTTAATAATTTTCCTGATATAGTAAAATTTTAGTTGTTAACATGTGCTTTAAGGGCATACATGATGCCGGTTCAGTTTCCAACTGTGGAACCGAACCCGAACTGTGGGCACCGGAATCGAACCAGAACTGGAACCTCCGGTTCAGTTCTGGTTTTGGAACTGGCGGTTCCCTTACCAAATATTTTGAATTTTTTTTTTAAATCGGAAAACTAAAACTGGGATATGTGGATCTTCGATACTCCACCAACATCCAACCAATTATATCACCTAAACTCAAAATCCACCACCACCACAAACCAGTCAAACACACACACACACACACATCCACCACACCAGTCAAACACACACACATCCACCACACCAGTCAAACACACACCACCACAAACCCAAATACGACCTGGGAAACCAGGAATCAATTAGTTTTCGAAGGGAAATCTCTTTCTGTTGGGCAGGCTGAAGACAATGTTAAATTTAAAGTGACCTGGTGGTTCAAATACCACGAAAAGGGATCGAAAGATACCATAACGGCTTTGCTCTTAAACATTAAAGAGTTGTGCATTGATGCTACGACAGGAAAGCAGATTAAGAATGTTGAGTGGACTCCCCCTGCTTTCAACAATTTGAAATTCAACGTCGAAGGCTCGGTAAAAGGCAAACCAGGCTCGGTTGGTATCGGGGGGGGGGGGGGTGCTGAGGGATCACAAAGGCAGGGTGATATGTTCGTTTTCATTGTACATTGGTATGCATGAGTCCGACACAGCAGAAATCCTGGCTATTCAAAAGGCTTGTGCTCTTTGAGTAGGCAATTCTTCTCTCAGTGGTCGTAATATTGAGGTCGTCAGTGATTTCAAGGTTTCTTATAATTCGAGAGCTTCTAATCACTTTGCGGATGAGTTGGCCAAGAGGGGGTCGAGCTCGGCTGGGGACTTTGTTAGATGGGGCGAAATTTAACCTTGCCTGGTTTCTGGCTTGTTGATTAGTTTCATTTGGGTTGCTTTCTTCCCTCTGTTCGTTTTGAGGCAGAGGGGCTGTTTGTTTCTGTTTCAGTTCGTTGCTTGCTGTGCCTGGCAGGGTTTTTGCTTTTCTTTCAAACTTTGCCTTTGCCTTTGTGTTGTTGTCTTTGTTGCCTTTTCTTGGCTTCTTTAATGAAATCGATGTTCAAAAAAAAGATGAGGAAGACGAGATCGATTCATCAAGAGAGAGGGAGTCTGATTCAGATGAAGGGTGAGAGAGAAGGGTGAATCATGATGAACTGATGATGGCTGATTTGGGGTTGGGTGAAGCCGTGAAGGTGATTTGAAGGTGAAAGTGAAGGTGATTTGAATCTCAGAGATGAAGTCTGGTTTAGAAATTAGAATCTCAGAGAAAAAGATGATTTGAATTGGGTGGGGTTGGGTGAGTTAGTGGTGTTGGTGATTTGGCTGAGGTTGGCCAGTTGGGTGAGTTAGTGGTTGTGTAAGTTAGTTCATGTATGAGTGTGTGGTTACCGGAACCAGACCGGAATCTCCCTAAGGAGGTCGGTTCCGGTTCCGGTTTCGATTCAGATTCCGGTTCCGGTTTCGGTTTCAGCTCCGGTTCCGATAGGAAGGTTCCATCTCCGGTTCCGATAGGAAGGTTCCATCTTCGGTTCTGGTTCCGGTTCTGGTATAGAGGTTCCGGTCCCGGTTCCGGCTCCAGTGACCCCGAAATCGGAACCGCATATTCCGAACTGAGAACCAGATCGAACCGGAACCGAAGCCATGACTATCTAAGGGCACATGTTAACAGTACTCATTTACTAAATGCATTCAATATGGGTGGGGTTGGATGAGTTAGTGGTGTTGGTGATTTGGCTGAGGTTGGCCGGTTGGGTGAGTTAGTGGTTGCGTAAGTTAGTTCATGTATGAGTGTGTGGTTGGTGGGTTTAAAAATAAAAATTAAAAAGAAAAAAGAACCACCGGAACCAAACCGGAATCTCCCTAGGGAGGTCGGTTTCTGTTCTGGTTCTGGTAAGGTGGTTCTGGTTCCGGTTCTGGTTCTGGTTCTAGCAGGAAGGTTTCGGTTTCGGTTCCGATTCTGGTTCTGGTTCTGGTTCTGGTTCTGGTTCTTGTTCTGGTTCTGGCTCTGGTTCCGGCTCCGGATCCAGAAACCCCGGAATCGGAACCGCATATTCCGAACTGAGAACCAGATCGAACCGGAACCGAAGCCATGACTATTTAAGGGCACAGGTTAACAGTACTCATTTACTAAATGCATTCAATATGGCGAGAGAGGGACCGGAAATAATCCAATTCCCCCTAGTGGGATGGACCAAATGCAGCCAAAATATATAAATAAGCAGGTCAGGATTTGGGACTAACCAATACATGGTGTTAGAGGTGCCCACGGTTTGGTTAAACCATGTGTACAAAACCGAAACCGAAACCGTAACTGAAACCGCCGGTTACGAAACAAGTTGGAAACCGGTTTCGAGCCGGTTCGGTTACGGTTAGGGATGTCCCAAAACCGCCCAAAACCGGCAGTTTGGAGCGGTTTTGGGCGGTTTTTATAAAAAAAAAATCAACCAATAGAAAAGTGCCACGTGTACAAAAAAAACAACCAATAGAAAAGTGCCACGTGTACAAAAAAACAACAAAAACCGAAACCGAAACCGTCCAAAACCGAAACCGAAACCGCCCAAAACCGAAACACAAACCGCCCAAAACCGGCGGTTTGAGACGGTTTTGGGCGGTTTATATATTAAAAAAAAATCTAACCAATAGAAAAGTGACACGTGGCCATAAAAATTGAAAAAAAAATATATAAACCAAAACCGAAACCGAAAACCAAACCGATTTTCTCGGTTCGGTTACGGTTTGGGTGGCCACGGAACCGAAACCGTCCCGAAACCGAACCGTGGCCACCATTACATGGTGTGAAGTGTGAACCCAAATAGATCCGTATTGACAGTCCTATAAATATATTCAAGTTTTCGATGACAACTGCTCAGAATTTCCTATGGTTGCGTGCTATACATTTGTAATTTACCGCGACGAGGAAGAAGAAGAAGAAGAAGTCGAGCAGTGAGTGGAGCAGTTGATGATATGGCTGCAGACTAGCTACAAGTAGCATCGATTATTTATGGCGTCTTTGGCAATTGATACACATTTAATTCCACCCAATTATTTTTTTATTACGAGTCAAATTTAGGGTTTGACTAAGTAGTTGTAACAACAATATTACTAGACCAATTTCCTGTCTTAAAATTTCAATTAAAAGATGTATAAAAATTAAAGATTTAAAAATTAAAACAAAAATAAATCAATTCTCTCACACATAACTGTTCCAGTAATATTACAGTTAATAATAACTTAATCAAACTCAGTCAAATTCAATGTAAGAGATTCACAACGGTCACTACCCGCCTCCTTGTATTGTATTGTGTTCCTGATGGTTCTTCTTGTTAGAATTCTCCCCACAACTGCTCCACCTCGGAACTCAATTACAATATTAATTAAGCATATAAATTAAAAGAAGAAATGAGTTGACAATATTCAAAGCTTCAAATTAACTCAATTACGATTGGAAATTGTCCCTTATCTGCAACCAGCAATAGCTTCTGCAACTTCTGTATCTGTTACAGCTCGTCTAACAATTAGAGTTTTTGCATGCAAAACACAGACAACATTTATCATTCCTTAATTACCTTAATTAATTACCACAGTCCCAACGTTAATTTATTATGCCTCGTTTACACAAAACGACAAAAGAGATAGTATGTGAAGTATTTCTTTGCATGACTTCCAACAGAAAATTATAACCTTGCTAGGACGTACTCAACAATATGCACTCATGACTAAAGGCATCAAATTAAAGTCCAAGTAGAGATTTCGGACATAAGTAATGAATCATGTGCATATTTCATTTAGCTCTTTTGATGTTCAATTATCAAAATTAGATTGGCTTTATGGATCTTAATATTTTGAATTCAAATAACTTGACTTGCATCCATTATAACAAATTTACAATTTTGAATGAACATTATCAGTTATCCACTTTCTCAATCACAATATCTCTTCACTTTTTTCCATTGTCCTAGTGTCAATTTCATGATATATTTGATTTGATTTGTTTTAATGTTCGTTTCTTTAAGTAACTTTAATACAAATATTATGTTTTAAATTATATAAATTAATATTTTTAATCCTTTTTTCCCTTCTCCTTTTGTTTTACATCTTTCTCTTCTTTCTTTTTTATCATTTTCTTTTTACTTTTTTTTAATATAAAAATTGTTCATTTTCCCTTCTTTTTTAATCTTATTTTTGCCTTTATCTTATAGAAAAAGATGTCTGCAATTTTTTGTTGTTTATGCATTTTTAAATTTTCCTTTTTATTATTATTTTATTAACTACTTTTTCCTTTTTATTTTGTTTTATATCAAATATAGAAAAAATGAATCATTTAATAACAACTTTTGGATTGATCTAATAGGTGATATTAAAAGGTGTTGATTTTATAATATTTTAAAAATTAAAAGAAAGAACATATTTGGTAATATATGGGGTGTACTTACAAGATTTCATCTATTAAAAAATTTTATCGGGAGTGTACATATAATTAGGGGTGCATATACAGTTTTTCATGAATGTAAATATCGTCACTCAAAAAATAAACTCATTTATATCATATTTGGGATAAGCCCAAGTATAGTTGGGCCTTAACAGTTTAAAAAAATAGTTGGGCCTTAACAAATTTAGGCATTTCCTAGTGTAATCGAGTGGGCCTTTAAAACAAAACAGCCTTCTTGCTCATGAGAAGAGGCGAAGAGCTTTGATGAGAAACCACTTTAGTAAAAACACTTCATTAAAGTTTTTATTTTCTTAAAAAAATTAATTTAACTTTTAATTGCAATCCACTTAATTCCTAAAACATCATTTCCATAATTTTACTATAGGGTTAATAGCACCAATGCCCCTGAAGTATACTTGAAATTGTATGTTACCCTGTGAATTTTTCTTCTGAGCATTAAACCCCTGAGCTTTTATTTATTGGCAATAGTTGATAAAATGGGAATGAATGTCAAGGGAAATTTACACTTACACACCCTAATTATATGAATAATTTCATTAAAAATGAAAATATAATAATATCACACAGACACCTCTTTGACCTGTTTGACTAATGTCCAAAAAATTAAAAGATAATAAATTTTAAAAATTATATTATATAAAACTAATTATTAAATAAAAAACTAAAATGAAAAGAAAAATAAAGACTTTTTTTTTCAATACTCAAAGACTAATTTTTATTTAGTTTTTTATTTTAAAAACAAACTTAAAAGTTTTGATGAGATATGGAAATCTAGATCTCTTTAAAAAAAAGAGATCAAACCAAATATTCAGTGGACTAATTTCTTCAATTAAATTCTAAAAAAAAACATCATCATCATCTAACTTCATCCTCATCAAACCCAAAATTTAAATTTATTTAAAAAATTACATTAAAATTTTTTAAAAATACAAAATTTTCTATTATTTTCTCACCTAATCCCCAAATTCTTTCTATCATCAACACCAAATAATAAATTTTAAAAATTATATTATATAAAAATAATTATTAAATAAAAAACTAATTATTAAACAAATAAAAAAATAAAATGAAAAGAAAAATAAAGACTTTTTTTTAAATACTCAAAGAATAATTTTTATTCTTTTTTATTTTAAAAACAAACTTAAAAGTTTTGATGAGATATGCAAATCTAGATCTCTTTAAAAAAAAAAAGATCAAATCAATTCTTCAATGGACTAATTTCTTCAATTAAATTCTAAAAACAAAAACCATCATCATCATCCAACTTCATCCTCATCAAACCCAGAATTTAAATTTATTTAAAGATTACTTAAAAAATTATTTAAAAATTTTTAAACATACAAAATTTTCTATCATTTTCTCACCTAATCTCCAAATTCTTTCTATCTCCAAATTTTTCATCCTCTGGGTTTCATATATTTTTTATATAATTTTTCTCTATTATTATTATTATTATTATTTATTTTAGGACATTAGTCAAACAGGTCAAATGGTGTTCGTGTGATATTATTATATTTTTTCAGTTTTAATGCAATTATTCATAAAATTAGGGCGTGTAAGTGTAATTTTCCATTGACGTCCGTTTCCATTCTATCGGCTATTGCCAATAAATGAAAGTTCATGGAGTTTAATACTAAGAAAAAAAATTCAAGGGACAACATGCGACTTCGTATATAATTCTGGGAGCATTAGGTGCTATTAACCCTTTATTATATTACATTGTAAATCAACCCTATTTAAACCTATTTACTATTCACCCAATATTTTTTTTTCCACTTAACATTTACTATTATTACAAAGCTTACAATTGTTTATATTAATTTTTTAAAAAAGTAAAAGTTAATTTTTTTTTTTACTTTTTAAAATTTTATGTGTTGCTTTTTTTTCTTTCATTTATTATTTTGTAAAAAATAAATGAAACTTGTGAAAATAAAAATCAATAACAAATTTTAAAAAATTAATTAATTAATGTTGAGTGAATATCAAAATAATTATAAGTGTAGTTTATTTACAAAAGTGTAAAACCATAAAATTAAATAAATTATATTTTCAGCATTACAATTTACAATTTACAATTTATACCGGTTGTAAAATTATATTTTTCTTAAAAAATATATTATAAGGTGTAATTACGAAATGTATGTATATATGGTTTTTGAGAGATATGAATATCACATCTCAACTTCTATGCATTTAATATCAAACCATTCCAAATTCAGATTCATTAATGGAACCGATGCATTCCACATTTCCACCACTTAACATAAATTAAAATAAGGGATGTATCATGTGTCCGATGTACCCAACTTGGCATAGACATTATTTTTATCCGGAAATTCTTGAAATAGACATTTTTTTTAAGGGGGAAATTCTTGAAAAGTTTAATGTGATCGTATAATTACAAGTCCTTAACAAGATTGGTGGTACAATATGAGTTAGGAGATGGAGATCAAAAAATACAACCGAATTAAATGGTCTGTCCGTACCAATAAACTTGTTGTATCCCCCAAATTGCCCCACATTTTTAACTAAAATATCACAAATACCAAGACCACGTTACAGTTGCAAGTTGAGAAATTGACTCTTCTCATGTCTTCTAAGTTTACAAATTATCCTACACGCGCTTCTTCTTTTCCTTGTATCAAAAGCTGCCTATCGCCCTATAGTATGTTATGATCTCCAAAATTCTTTTTAATACAATAAATTATAAAGGATCTCCAATCATTCTCTAACATTTTATTTATTTTGAAGACTAAAAATAGAATATTTCATCTCTATAATTTACTGTTCCAATTATTCTCCATTTTATAATATCCAAACAATAAAATATTATTATTTTACTTTATAAATAATATCTCAAACTTTCTTTAATAAAATTGTTTTCTCTTAATTATTTTAGATACTTTATTCACTCTTACTTACGCCTAAAATTTTCTAATGTTTTTTTTATAATTAGTTACACATAACTATGTTAACATGTAATGATGTTGATAATTTTTTTTACATTTATATTTTTTATCTAATTTTTTACCTAATTTTCTACATCTAAAATTTAGATTGTATAATTTTCATCTAACATTTTCTTTCGGCTGCTAAAACTACCTATGTCAATTTTAATAGTTTTGGACAATTTCAAGGTGGGTCATCCAGTGGGTTGTCGGGTAATTTTAGTAGTTTTATTCCATTTCCAAAATGATATGGTTGGAGTGGAAATGATTTATCATAATACTAGTGTTAACTTTTAAATTTCAATGTTATTTGTATTGATTTTATTTTAATTTTCAATGTACTTTTTTTTAAAATTTTTTGTTTTAACATTTTAATTTGAAAATGTTAATGTTATTGATGATTTGAAAATATTGATTAAAATTAATGATTTAAAAACATTTGTTTTGAATTAAAATACTTTTAGTTCATTGATTAAAATAGAAAGTGTAATAAATAAAAAAATTAAAATTATTAAAATATAATCAATATTATATTCGGATGAAAGATCTCAACAAAATATTTCTAATGGTAAATTTTTAGAATAATTAGATTTATAAATAAAAAGTTATAATCAATTAATTGAGTTTAGTAAAAAAAAAGTGAAAAGAATATAAGAGGAATTTAAAAACGAATACGAGGATAAGTTATGATTATAAAAAGTAAATGGTGAAATTGAGATGGGTGATTTGAATCTCCAAATATATAGATGAAAACTTGATCTCTATTTTATTCTCTTTGTTTATCGTGATTTAGAGAATCATTAGAGTGGTTTGGATCTCTATTTTGACATCGGAGTTGGCCTTATGAAAATATAAAAAAGAAATAGAATATATATTACTCACCATGAACTTTACATTGATTCTCGACTTCTCGTTAACCTTGTAAAGTTGTTATTTATAATAGGATATATATGTCACAATGTATGAATTCGTATCGAAACCCGCATGCATGGATCATGGTAGAAGTTGAGATTTGAAAAACGTGACAAAAAGCCTCTGATTACAACAAAACCATCATAGTTTATATATTTTTATGTGTATAAAACTTCACACATCTTTCTTAAAAAAAATGTAACTTAAGTATAGGAATATTTGGATTTTTTTTTAAATTGTCTTTTCAATTGTTAAAATATATTAAAAATTATTTTTAAAAGTTTATCAAATATTATTTATCAATGAATTGTTGAAATGAAATATTTTAAAGAGTTATGTATGTCCAAAAATTTGTATTCAAAATCAAACTCAAATGACATGGAACATGGGTTATAATCACCATATTTGTCATAATATAATACTGGAGTTTGGAGATGATATATTAATCATAAGTTACATACTTATATGCCATATCATTTAATTCAAAATTTAAAAACAAACAAAATCCCTTTTTTACCGTATTGTGGGGTGGATTTAAAATTTTAAATCTAAGATCTAGGGGTATGCAAAAAAACCGCCAAATCGAATCAGATCGACTAACTCAACCCATAAAGTTTGGGTTGTTCGATTATAAATAAAAAATAATGGGTGGTTCGGTTTGTCCAAAAGACAAACCGATTAAAGGTGATTCGGTTTAGGGTTGAGTGAAATAATTCACCAACCCAAACAGAATCACATATTTTAGAAAAGTAAAATTAAAAATATAAAATCCATCTACATGTCATATTTAGTTCAAGTTTTATAATCTTTACCGATTACTTTATATTTTTTATAGTTTATTTATTTGTTTTAATGAAATTCTTCTGATTGACTGATGTGTTCAGGTTTCAAAAACATAGATGATGTCAAACATACCTTTAATCAATATATATATATATATATAATATATATATATATATATATAATTACTATTTTATGTTATGATTTTTATTTAAATGTTTTTTATAATAAAAAAATGATTTTTGAATTCCAATCTAAACTGATAAACTTATTCAAACAAACCAAGGCTTTTTTGGTCTGGTTTGAATCGGTTTGGAAAATTGTATTGGTTTGGTTTGACATTGGGCTTCAACCCAAACCAAACAAAAAATGCACACCCTTACTAAGATCAATGGTAAATCGACTAGAAACTTAATAAGTTTAGGGGTCATTTGTTTTTTACACTTAAAATTTAATGGGTCTAATTGAAATTATTAAGCTGTTTTGTTTGTTTTTTTAAGTGTTTAAATAACTTAAAAATACCATAACATAACTTAAAAATAAAAAGTAAGGGGTCGTTTGTTTTTTTTTCTGAAGACTGAACAGTCCTGAATTTTTCTGAAGACTGAATAGAGACTGAAATCTGAACTTGAATGACATGTTTGTTTTTTTTTCCTCACATCTGAATGTATTGTCAACACGTTTGTTTTTTAAAAGTAAAATTGTCTGAAAATAAGTAATTTTACATTTATACCCATATTAAACAATTATACATATAATATGAAATAAAAACAATCCAAAAATCATAATTATATATGAACACATATGATCATGATCTTCTTCCTCGATTACAAATAAACTTTATTTTTACTAAGAAAAGAAAAAAAGTTTATTTTTTTCAAAAAATAAAAGGGGCAGCGGGAAAACTCACACAAAACATTCTAAATATATATATATATATATAAATACATCACCATAATATCATAATAAAGTATTGATATTATACACCAATATAAGAAGTGATTATGGTTCTTTTTTATTTTTAAAACTATTTAAAATAAGCAATATATTAAAATAAATATTTAGGTACCATATATAATTATAATGAAATTGGAAATATGTTATATATAGGGATAGTATCGGAAGAAAAGATTTTGGATTGCATTTAATGCAATTCAGTGATTTGCAATTAATGCAATTCAGTGATTTGCAATTAAGTGAAAAGTCAAGATTTTTTACTTTTTATTTTAAATTGTTTTTTGGTATTTTTAAGTTGTTTGACCACTTATAACAACAAACAAAACAACTTAATTATTATGATTCAGACCCATTAAGTTTTAAGTGGAAAAAACAAACAACCCCTACAGATCCTGACTTTTAACTTAAATCCAAATCACTGGATTACAATTAAAATATTCTCTTCCAAGTCTATCCTCCCAAAGAAGATATATTTCAAAATTTATCCTAATTTGATATGGTCTATAATTATTTCTTTTAATATATTTCTTATTTTAGACAACTTTTAGAAAGGAAAAAAAAAACCCTAATCACTTCTCATAAAGACCGATGTATATAATTCATGAATCTATTTCCAAAAAAAAAAATCATTAACCTTTTTTTATTATTTAGTTTCCGGTGCATATGATCCATGAAAAAAAAATGATTTCCTCAATTATATACATTGGAGACGTAGACAACATACGAAATAACTCAAACTTTTTTTTTGAGAATAAATTGAACTTGAACTTTATTTACAGAACATGTAAAATCTTATAAAAAATTGTGCATGTTAAATAACTTCTTTTAATTAGTATTTGTATAAATTTAAAATTGCTTATTTTCAGACAATTTTACTTTTAGAAAACAAATATGTTGACAGTACATTCAGATATGAGACGACGAAAAAAACATGTCATTCATGTTCAAATTTCAGTTAGGGGTCGTTTGTTTTTTTGTCTGAATACTGAACAGTCCTGAATTTTTCTGAAGACTGAATAGAGACTGAAATCTGAACCTGAATGACATGTTTGTTTTTTTTCCTCACATCTGAATGTACTGTCAACATGTTTGTTTTTTTAAAATAAAATTATCTGAAAATACGTAATTTTACATTTATACCTATACTAATTAAAAGAAGTAATTCATTCTTTATAACATTTTGTATGTTTTTTTTTTGCAAACAAAGTTCAATTTTACAAAATAAAAAATTAATCAAAGATTATAATTTTGCATGTTCTGCAATCAAAGTTTAAGTTAAATTTATTATAAAAACAAAGTTACATTTCAAGTTCAATTTTGTATGTTGTCCACGCTTTCGGTGAATATAATTCATGAAACCATTTTTGTTTTTTTGTCTCCTAGATTAGATGCACCGGAAACCAAATAAAAAAAAGTTCTTGAATTTTTCATATACAATAATTCTATAACACCTTCAAGCCACGAAATCTACTCAATATGATAGACAAATTTATTGAACACTATACGAATAGTTAGATAAAAAAAATAAAGAGTTCTCACCGGGATTTGACAGGAGAGAAATTCAATCGTTCAATCTCTGAAAAAATTCATTATGAGAAGTAATTATGGTTTTTTTTTCTTTTCTAAAACCTGTGTAAATAAAAAATATGCTAAAAGAAAAAAAATTATACCATATCAAATTAAGATAAATTTGGAAATATATCTTTTTTTGGAGGATAGACTTGGAATAGAATATTTTAATTGTAATCCAGTGATTTGGAATTAAGTTAAAAGTCAGGATGTCTTACTTTTTATTTTAAGTTGTTTTTTGATATTTTTAAGTTGTTTGACCACTTAAAAAAACAAACAAAACAACTTAATGGGTTCAATTCAGACCCATTAAGTCTTAAGTGAAAAAAACAAACGACCCCTTAGTCTTCAGAAAAATTCAGGACTGCTCAATCTTCAGACTAAAAAACAAACGACCCCTAAGTGACAATTATTTATTATACACTATTGATAGAAAAATAATTAATTAAAAATAATGTCATATTTAAAAGAAATCAATAAAATCTGTGACATATTACATTTATAATATTTTAAACACACGCGACTTAGAGGCGAGTGGGATAAGAGATGAACAAACACTAAGAAAATAATATTAAAAAAAGAAATAAATAAAAAATCAGACAATTGAAGCAAGCCACCAACGCCACTTCGTTTATCATACTTCAACTTCACTTCTCTCTCTTTCTCTTTCTCTCTCTCTTCATTAACCAAAGATCCAAACTTTAGCTCACTCTTGTCTCTTCGATCCCCAAGATCCAAACTTTGAGTCTCTAGAGTTTCACTGGAAATCTTTGCAAGAAGATAGAAATCACAACCCAGTTTCAGGTTAGTCTTTCTCAATTCAAGTAAGTGAAAGGATTGCTTTATACACCTCAGCAATCCTTGTATCAACTACTGCTGCATTAATTTGCTTCTCCATTGTATTCTAAATATGATCAAGTGATGAATTGAATGGTTAAAGTCTTGTTAGGTAGTGTCAAAACTGCAATTTTCTTATGTTTGATTGAGCTAAGAGTGATTGGTTGTTGAAGTTTTTTGATTTTAGCAAGCTGCTATACTGAGATTTTACAATTATGAAGAAGCTATCTTTGGTTTTTCTTGTTTGTATTGCGTATGGTTCATTGATATATGGGTTCACTGATTCATATGCCCAACTCCAAGATGTGGATTCTGAGTATAAAAGTGAATCTAGTGTGATCTACAAGTATGATAGAATTGATGAAGTGAAGAAACAATGTGCTTCTGTTTTATCTTCTGCTACTGAATTGAAACCTGAAGATAACAAGATTTACAATATCAAAGATGAGCTCAATGTTAGGTATGGTGATTGGTTCCAAGACATAGGTGAGGCCCCAATTATGCCTTTTGATGATAGAGAGATCCCAACGAATTTGTCACAATCCCCTTTGAACATAGCTTCTTTCTGGGTTACGGATATTGATCGTGCCCATCGATCCAAGAAGTATGTTAGTGTTAGTGGGGATTTGCTAATGGGCATAACATTAGAAATGTCATATGCTGATGAGAAGTCTTTGGGGGGAAGCCCTCAATTTCAGATATGGCCTAGTCATACCGAATTATCGGTTGTGTTTCAAGGGATATATACCGAATCTAAGAAAAATGGTGGTGAAAGGGTGTTGTGTTTGTTGGGGACAGCAATGTTACCCTCTCGGGATTCTGATTCCGGTAATCCATGGGAATGGGTCAAAGGCTCTAATCCGAATTATTACCAGCCACCTCTTTTGCAAGATGATCAAATTCTGCTTGTGCTTCGTAGTCCAATGACTTTCACACTGACAAATAGAGTGATCCGTGGAGAGATGAGCAGTTTAAACTTGAAGTCGAATTCCAAGTACTTTGACAAGGTTCATATTTTGTCCCAGTTTGGAAGGTCAACACACTATGAGTTTGGCTCTGAGAAGATTGTCTCCAAGGCATGTGATCCATATCCATATCAAGATAGCTTCATAAAAAGCGGCATTGATATCTATAAAGGAATTGGATTTTGTGAAGTACTTGAGCAAATTACCAGAGAAGGAGATTTCACTGTTGTGCCAAACTGGAAATGCAATAGCACGGATGCTTTTTGCAGTAAACTGGGTCCGTTTGGGTCAAATAAAGTGATTAACGGGACAGATGGGGGATTCAAGGATGTTAAAATTGTAATGCAGAACGTTAAGTGTGAGCAAACACAAGGAAGAGGAAATGCCAGTTCGGCGAAGGTTGCTGCTGTGTTTCGAGTTGCCACCCCATCTGAAAATCAGTACTCTTCCATATGGAGGTCTGGGGTAGGCAACATGACTGTTGCTTCCGAGGGACTTTGGAAGTCTTCTAGTGGGCAACTTTGCATGGTTGGTTGCCTCGGACTTGCTGATGCCGAAGGGAGTACCTGTGACTCTAGGATCTGTTTGTACATTCCTCTTTCGTTTTCTATCAAGCAACGAAGCATAATTGTCGGGAGTTTCTCCAGCATCAAAAGCAATCCATCGTATTCGCCTCTATCAATTGAAAAGCTGGTGCAGCCTACAGAGCTGTGGAATTATTTCCGAACCTCCTATGTGCATTACAGTTACTCAAAAATAGATGCAGCCGCTGTTGTCCTAGAAAATATGAAGCCTTCAGTTTCAGCACTGTGATCAAGAAATCTTTACTTCAATTCCCTAAATTGGAAGACTCCGAGGCATTTTTATCAAGTCTTTCTCTTCTTTCAGAAGATCTGACCCTTCACATCTCTGCAGTTCCCTATCCATTTCCTAAATCTCGCCCTCCAAGAACTGATATTCAAATGGAGATTCTCTCGGTTGGGCCACTGTTTGGGCGATACTGGTCTTCTAGTAATAATTCCACCCAGGAAGAGGAGACTCCTTATCACACTAAAACTGAGTATACTGAAAAGCAGCTCCTTTTGAATGTATCAGCTCAACTCTCACTTACCGGAAAATCTTATAGCAATTTCTCGGGGATTTTTATAGAGGGTCTTTATGATCCACATGTTGGACAGATGTATCTAGTCGGCTGCAGGGATGTCCGAGCCTCGTGGAAGATCTTATTTGAGAGCAATGATCTTGAAGCTGGGTTGGATTGTTTAATTGAAGTGGTAGTGTCATACCCGCCCACTACATCACGCTGGTTGGTTAATCCAACTGCTAGAATTTCCATAGCTAGTCAAAGGAATGAAGATGACCCCCTCTATTTCAACTCAATTAAGCTTCAAACTCTTCCAATTATGTACAGCAAGCAGAGAGAAGACATTCTCTCTCGCAGAGGTATTGAGGGGATTCTTCGGATTTTGACACTCTCATTTGCGATCGGTTGCATCGTGAGCCAGTTGTTGTACATCAAACATAATTTGGATTCTGTTCCTTTCATGTCCCTTGTCATGCTTGGTGTCCAGGCTCTTGGATATAGTCTTCCGCTGATCACAGGAGCAGAAGCTCTATTCAAGAGAGCGGCTTCTGAATCTGATGAAATGAACTCTTACAACCTTGAGAAGAGTCAGTGGTTCAAGGTAATTGACTCCACAGTGAAGCTCCTTGTAATGGTGTCATTTCTACTTACTCTAAGGCTTAGTCAGAAAGTCTGGAAATCCCGTATTAGGTTACTTACACGGAGCCCTCTTGAACCACACCGCGTTCCAAGTGAAAAGCGGGTACTTCTGACTACCTTGACAATACACGTGATTGGGTACATTCTCGTTCTGATCATTCATTCCTCAAAAACTCGCCAGAGACAACTTCGGACAAAAACGTTCATGGTTCCAGCAGAAAGTTCTCATATGCTCCCAGGGTGGGAAACTGAACTGGAGGAGTATGTGGGTCTTGTCCAAGATTTTTACTTGCTTCCACAAGTTATTGGTAATATCATGTGGCAGATAGACTTTAAGCCGCTGAGGAAACTATATTTCATTGGAATCACAGTGGTCAGACTTCTCCCTCATGTATACGATTACATGCGGTCTCCTGTTCTGAATCCTTACTTTAACGAGGAATATGAGTTTGCAAACCCAAGTTGGGATTTTTACTCCAAGTTTGGGGATATCGCAATACCCGTGACAGCGGTTTTTCTTGCAGCTGTAGTTTATATACAGCAGAGGTGGGGTTATGAGAAACTCAACCAAATGTTTACTTTCGGGCGTTATAAGCTTCTGCCTTCCCCTTCCAGAGCGTATGAGAGGTTACCTTCGAAGTATGTTGAAGCTGAGCTCACTTCGGATGTCAATAGAAATGATCAGACACAAGGGGAAGAGCACGACGATGAAGAATAACATAGTGATATCTTTCAGCATTACTAACAGAACTGTTGTTATTAACAGAAGTAAGTTATCATTTTTTTTCTTCTTTTTTGGTGGTTTGCTTTTTTGTACAAGATATTGTCTTCTAGATGATGGAGGAAGAGTTTTCTTTTGTTGTGCATATTTTGGTGTATCATGTTTCGACAGTTTCATATGAATAAGCATTTCGATGCAAATAGTTTCTGTTTATCTGTTTGATTCGGGGCCTTAAAGCTCATCTGGGTTTATTGTGTACATTCTTGCTGGTTGATTTTCTCTTTACAACAGTTTCTAAGTTGTCTGCAGTTGGTTAATTGGCTGTTGAACCTCCTTGGATGGTTGGATTGATAATGAAGATCGTCTTATCTTTGCATTCTTTCTATTTATTACATGCCAAGTGAAAGATTTATGGCTATTGATGTCACTGAATTTTACCCTTGTTTTCTAGTGTCTTCACTTTAAATAATGAACTGAGCTCTCTAGTGTTGTGAGAAAAAGAAAATGCAAATGTTTAAATTTCATTAGTGGTCAAAATTTGGATTAGTCTCCTAATGACCAGCACAAAAAAATGCTGGATGGAAAAGAACATTTTGTGATATTTTATATGAGAAAAAAAAAAGAATTTATATATTGATTCATTGTCTGAAATTTAGTTATGTCTTATATTCTTGTTCATACCAGAGTGTTCTGATAAGTTTCTAAAAAAAAAATGGAAATTTAATGTAGAAAAACTTAAGGGAACTACAATATACAGAGTACAAAGAACCTTGAAAGTTGAAAGTATATATTTCTATGGTTTGCTTAATTTTGTAGTACAAGGTTGCTCTCAACTGTCAAGCATAAACTCTTCATGCTCAACTTATCATTTTCATCTCTATAACATTTCCCCAAAGAATAGTAATAAAGAAGTAGAAATTTACCTGACAAAATCCAATAACATTTCAATTTCTTAATTCATGGTATTGGAAGGAGGGATACAATTTGAATCCGACGACTTGTGTAGACATCAAAGGCATACTACATCAACCTCATATAATTTTTTTATTTTTTATTCTTGAAAAACACCGACCTCATCTAATTAATGACTGAATATTGTCATGTGAATTTATATATAGCATTATTTTGGGCTGAAATAGTGTCATTGCCATTAACTTTTTAATACGTAGCATCAAACTATTGAAAGAGTAATGTTAGATGTCCTAAATTTCTTTCACAAATTCTGTCTCAAATGATGTGGCACTTAAGGTGTCAATCACACATCAGTTACTACATAATATCATGATTTATAAGATGCTGACACCTTACGTGTCACATCATTTATAACAGAATTTGGAAAAGAAATTTGGGACGTCTAGTATTACTCTTACTTGAAAACGTATTAAAATACCTTAACTTCACTTTTTTTTTATAAAAAAAGAACAGTTTCTTTTTCTTTTTGAATTTAATATATAAGAAAAAAAAATCTAAAAAAAAGTCCCGGAAATTAAGACACAATTGAAAAGTCAAGTTACAGTTAAACCCACAAAAGAAGCTCATAAATGTGCTGTAAATTTTAACTGTCCACTCCACACATGAATAGCAAGGCCGGCATGGCGGTATGTTAAAGTCAATAAGAGCATTTAAAGCTTACCAAATATATATATGGATCCACTCAACTCTTCTTTCTTCTTCAATCTTGTAGAAATTTGAGTCAAAATTCACACATGAAAGACAGTGAACATGGTTGAAAACTTTAAAAATCTTTTTCATTTTTTTTTAATATATAGTTATTAGGTAAGGTCCGATGCTCTCCTTACAAAATCACATTCTTAATCTTCGATACTAATTTCTATTTATGTAACTCTTTTTACTAAAAAAATTATAATGAATTTATTGAATGAAAAGTTAATTGATTCTCATTTCTCTGTATTGAGAATAATATTTTGAATTGACTGGTTGAAGGTGGGTCTAAGATATGCCATTGAAACCGTATACGTGTATACTATAAATAACTTTGTAGTTTTTATAATTTATATATTTATATTATTATTAGTTGCATGATTTTCACGTACACGTTTTTCTCATAGAGTAGTGAGGGTCCTTACTTGAATTATGGTTTGATTTTCTAGAACAAATTAATTACAAACTATCGGAATCAATTAGTTTTAGAATTAGGTACATTTTAACACGATATGAATCTACTGTTTCACGTGAAAACCGAGTCGTGTGTTGAAAATTTGACATGGAGAATGCAATCCGGCCACACATACAATTCATGAGTAATGAATGAAGAGAAAACGAACCCAACACAATAGCTTTCATTATAAATATATAAATATATATATATATGATGCCATCTTGGCACTGTCACACACTCAACTTATTGATCGTTAGCGGAGGATCCAAATTCAATATCAAAACCTATAAAAATGAGACTATGAGAGTGTTGAATAAATCTACTGATTATCAATCAATTATCGATAATAATGTTTGCAGCTATCTGGTTTCTGTATGGTTGATTGGTTGCGCGCTACTTGCTACCCACTCAACAAGCTTTGAAATTAAGCAAATATACTTAAAGAGGGTTGCTATTATGCTATATATATATATATATATATATATATATATATATATATATATATATATATATATATATCCATATATCTAGACCATATATTTACCATATATGCTTAGAGGTGATGTGCTTCACTCAAGTGTTAAGTGGTCTAGTTTTTACTATCATACCATGATCATAACAAGTGATTTAGGTTTTACTATTATTAATATACTCATCTTAACTATGTATTTTTAGTTTTAGGCAATTACCAATTAGATCCTTGATTTTTTTTAAAAATTCCAAATTGTTTACCACTTTATAAAAGTGACCAAACAGATCCTTACATTTTTCCCAAGTGCCAAATTAGTCCCTATAACTAAGTTCCATCAGTTAACTTTAACTGTGTTGGGGTAAAATTGTACTTTACTCTAAATATAATTATGACGCATGCATATTTTTTTAACACATGTATATTTTTGTTTATTTTATTTGTGGGTTATAATTTTTGAATAATTTTAACAACAGTGCTTGTATAATATTAACAAAAAAAAAACAGTTATATAAAAATGGTAAAAGACTAAACTGAGAATGAATGGTGACTAAATGGTGTTTTATTGATAATATTTTTGGATTTTATTGTAATTATAGTGGTGAATTTAATATACAAAAGACAAAACAACTTTGCTCTGATAAGACAAATAAAAGATGTTTACGTACTTTAACTAAAATTGTTAAAGTCAATTGTTATATTTAACACCGTTAAACTGTTAAAGGGATCAGTTTGGTAACTTTTAAAATGAGAGGGACTAATTTGGTATTTGAGAAAAATGTGTAGACTAATTTGGTCACTTTTGTTAAAATCGCAAACTTATAATTTAAAAAAAAATTCCAAGACTAAATTGGTAATTGCGCTTTATTTTTTAAGAGGAATTTATTTTCATTTATAATAATAATTGAATATTTAATTTTTAAAAAACATAGAAAACAAGAAAAATAAAAACAATTGACGAAGAAAGAGGCTTCAACTAAAGTAACCAGAGGAGGCCAAACGGCCTCCTCTAAGGTTGGTGACAGAGGTCGGAGACCACCTCCATGGATGTCGCGGCCTTTGTTGCCCACTTTCGATGAGGTCGGTGGGCTCTTTCAATAAAAACGAATGGGAAGAGGCTGCAACCTTCTTCCTTCAGTCAAAGGAGGCTAGTTTTAGGTCCAATTTATATTGGGGTTAATTAGGGTTAGGATTCAATGAAATTATGATTTTTTTTTTATGAATAGGGTATTGTATAATAATTTAGTTATACTATATTATTTTAGGAAATTAATGTCAACTTATTAATTACTTTGCCATGTGTTGATACATAATTGGAGAAATAAATAAAGTTTAGTTTTAATAGTGTATCACTTGACGGCTTTTAATTAGTCCGGATTCATGGAAGATTTTCTTATAAACGATACAGGTGTCATTGTATTGCCCCATAAATGTCGGTTGGAATTTGAACTCTAGAACACCAAATATTGAAATTTACTTTTTTTATGTATGTTAACATATCGTTTTCAGTACTGTATTAATTCCCAAATATAACATTTTTTTTTACAATATATGTAAACACAGTAGGCACATTAGGCAAATGGTATATGAACGATGAAGACACGTTAGATATTACGCGGTGGTCTAAATATAACATCTCAATGCATGTTTCTAAATCTTTTTAAAGACGAATTTAGAATCAATATCCTCGATTATGTAGAGATCAATTTCACATAGAAAATTTAGATTTGGATTCTCTCCTCACCTCACATAAGCCTTACTCGCTTAAATATTATAATGAATGAATTGTTAAGATGTACTTACTTTCTATTTATCGTTTATCGACAACTAATCATATTTTTAATAAGGTGAGGGAAGAATCCTAGTCCGAAAAATTAAAGTTGGAAACAAAAGCAATCCGAAATTAAAGGAATTGGCTATAGAAATGGGTTGGGTACCATATGAAATAGGCCCAGTTGTTGATTTGATTTGATCCTCCATTCTCCAACAATTAATGTCAAAATAATAATGATATTAATACAAATGGTAGTTATACACATCGTTTTATTTTGTATGGGCCACGTGAGCCTCACCCCTCTCTCTCTCTCTCTCTCTCCTCTCTCTCTCTCTCTCTCTCTCTTAATACAATTACAATAAAATTAACATAAAGATTTACCCATTTTATTATGAAATGCCCATTTTTTTTTAAATTATCACATGTCTATTATTAGGTAATAGAAAATTAATAGAAAATTTAGATTTGGATTCTCTCATCACCTCACATAAGCCTCACTCACTTAAATATTACAATGAATGAATTGTTAAGATGTGATTGCTTTCTATTTATCGTTTATCAACAACTAATCACATTTTTTAAAAAGGTGAGGGGAGGATCCTAGTCAGTGTTCTAGTAAGCGCTAGGCGCTAGTCGGGCGGAGACCCAGCGCCTAGCGCCTAGGCCGATTAGTCGCCGATTAATCGGGGATTAATCGGAAAACACAATTACAAACAAATTCCAATTAGAACTCCAAAGAAAATTATTTCCAACAAATTATTTCCAAATCCAATCATAAACCAATCCAAATCCCCAATTATTAAATCCAAAAAGTATTCTTTCCAAATCAACAAATGTCAAATTATGCATTAAACGGATCTTGAGTGCACATTGGGTCAAACTTTATCCAATTAATTTTTTTATTATATATATATATATATATATATTTTTTGCTGTGCTACAGTTCGGTTTTAATGGGTTCCCACTATGAAGATTTTGTTTTTAGTGGATGAAATTTAAACAGGCAAGTTATTGAATGAGTATGCATAAGCAATTTCATTGTGTGTTTTTCATGGATTGAAGTGTTCTGAGAATTTTGAAAAGTCTAAGTCAAGGAACAAAACCAGAGCACTTGTTGAACACAACACACGGGGTCTGGAGGATTATTCAAAATTTCAGATAAGACCAACAAAAGAAATACCACGCCAACATTTTTTTTTTTGAACTGCAAACGATATGTATTGAAGGCTAAAGTAGTCGAAAACAGAGCCACCTCCAAATAGAGGGATTAATAGACCAATACACGAAAACAAGTCCCCATAAAAACATCAGCAAAGACAGCATCAAAACATGAAAAACAACACTATACAATCAGACTTCATTGCCAGAGCAGAGTAAGAAACATTCTGAGAAACCCAGAAAACAGAGAAATTGAAACCGAACAAACACCACTAAAACGTAAAACCTCATAAATCTCTCCAACTAACCAAGTCCCCTTCCTTGCTCGAACCTTTCTTTGCCAACAAATCTGCATAGCCATTGCTAGCTCTTGGACTGAAGCTAACCACAGTTCTGTGATTTCCCAGGCCCAGAAAAGAAACAAGACCACAAGAGAGTGAAACACAATGATTTCAGTGATTTCCCTATTTGAATTGATTTCCCCACTCAATGATTTCCCCACTCAATGATCTCCCCACTTGAATTTAATCCACTACACAAACCACAAGAAACACCCAAACCCACCAAAGCTCCCGTAAAAATCAGTGAAACACCCTAACAAGAACCAAAAACAGAGAGCAAAAACAGAGAGCAAAAACAAACATGAAAACAAAAGAGATGAGAGGGTATACTGGCGAACCGGAGACAGCTGCGACCTGGCGACGGCGACGGAAGACAGAAGCTTACGGTGGCAGGAGCAATGGGCGATCTGGTTTAGCCGTTTTGGTTTGTAAGCTATTTGGTCGAAGATGAAGGGAAAAATTAGGAAAAATTGGTTAGGTTTGGAAGTTTGATGTTGTAATTGTTAATGATCTGAAAAGGAGGTTGTTTTCAATTCTTTACAAATTTTTTTTTTTTTTTTAAACAGGCTAGGCGGTCAACGGCTTTGACCACCGCCTGACCGCCTAGCCGATTAGTCGCCGCCGGTGAACGAGTAATCGGAAACTGCGGAATGTGGCTGATTTTCACATTTTCTCCTCAGTTGCCAGCCGCCTAGAGGAATTGGACCGATTAATCGGCCGCCTAGGCCGATTACTAGAACACTGATCCTAGTCCGAAAAATTGAAGTTAGAAACAAAAGCAATCCGAAATTAAAGGAATTGGCTATAGAAATGGGCTGGGTACCTGGGGTTAGGTTCTTTAATTGAAGTAGGCCCAGTTGTTGATTTGATATGATCCTCCATTCTCCAACAATTAATGTCAAAATAATAATGAATATTAATACAAATGGTAGTTATACACATCGTTTTATTTTGTATGGGTCACGTGAGCCTCAACCCTATCTCTCTCTCGCTTAATACAATTACAATAAAATTAACTTAGAGATTTACCATTTTATTATGAAATGTCCATTTTTTTAAAAAAAATTATCACATGTCTATTATTAGGTAATTTGTTCCTTATATATATATATATATATATATATATATATGTTTTCAATTACTTAGATTATGTGATGGTCTATATATTTCATGGTGGTCAAGTTGGGGTCTACCAAATTAGGAGAAAAAACTGTTGTCTTGATGCAATAGACCCACGTAAATTAATAGCTAGCATGGAATTGTGAAAATTAATTAAAAAAAACTCTTTATGGCTACCTAGGGAGGTTTTTGTGGCTTGAAGATTTGTTAAAGACCTCCATGGACCCTGGTTCATGGTTTGAGCTATGTGGTTCGGGGATTTGTAAATTATCTTCTTCTAGAAATATTTTATTTTTTAAAGATTATTATTATTCCTAAAAGAATCTTACGTAGAGAGGTTTCTTACAATTACAGGAGAGTTTGTTAATAAATTATAAATTTAAATTACATATTATAAGGAAAGAAAAAACAATTGACATAATATAGTTGTATAATATGATACACGTTTGAATTTGTTAGAAGTCAAACTATATACATATTTTGATACACCACCTATACTGTGATTCGAATATGAGAGTTATAACATAATCAATATATTATCTTTCATCACGCACAATAACTATAGATTTTACGACCATTAAATGTCCATTAAATAGTTATTCATCTACTTCTTTGAATTAAAAACAAATGGTTAATTAGATGATCATAAAATCACGATTTCAAATCAAAATTGATATCACCTTTAATTAACCACTGGTTGCTTAAAGAATCAACGTCAAGATTCATGAGTCATGACCCGGCACCGGCAGGGAGCCGACCATCTATAATTTGTATGGCCTCAATTTTGTTGATGGTTTTACACATTTTCTTGACTTTAGATGGGAGGGAAGCCTATTAGAAAGTGCCAAACTTCTACTATTTACGTGCTCGCTATAACACCATTGCTGTCATTTGCTTCTAGAATATATCCAACAAACCATGCAATCTACGACTTGCTTGCCGAACTCTTAATTATTAAAATCAATTAGGTGAAGTAATAGACTTGTCATCTCTTATTTTAAAATACACATCATCACTTCCCTCACCACTGCCTCTCCTTTTCTAGAAGCACTTTTCAAAATACAAACCATAAAACTAGACGAAACAAAGTCAAAACACCCATATGAAAGTTGATAATTGCTTTTCCTTTGTTGGCTAAGCACTTCTCACCAACATTACTCATGACATCAACGGTGATATGTTATGACTAATATTGTCTTTAATAATTCAACTAATTAAAATATTCTTCCTGCTTATTAAGTTAATGTAACACTTCAACCCATAATAATAATTATGTTTGCTTCGAGACTAAAAAAAAAGTCACTAGAGTCGTCACTCCTGACCTATATATAAAATGATGATATCATTGATAGTGATAATAATGGAAACATGTAATTATATGGCCATCAAAATGTTACAAGCACATCGTGAATCGTGAATCGTGTTGTTTGATTTATAGATTCGGATATTGATACTCATAAAACTTATTAGTATATCCATTTTTATAAGTATATCCATATCTAAAGTTTAAAAAATAAATATTACTATAAGCACTCATCCTAATGCCTAATAGTACCTTCATTGAAATAAATATATTCATTTTAACACATATTATTTATAAACACTGTTAAATTATTATCACATCTAATTTATATATAAAAAATCATATTATTTTTGGAATCAAATCTTTTTTTAATGATAATACAATTTACTTTTGAAAATATCTCGAATGTATGAGCCTTATGAAAGAGAATATGTGAAACTGAATTGTATATGGGGTCAATATATTTTCAATTTGTAATTCTCTTATTTTTGTATAACTATCTTAACAAAAAAACTTACTGATATTTACGGCTATTTAAAAAGAAAAAATTTGTTGATATCTACAACTATTTAAAAAAAAATTTATTTATTGATAGAGTTCATAACTATACATAAATGAAAGACAAAAACAATATGATATTCATATGATGATGATAAAGTTTGATACTTGAAATAAAATTAGAGTTTAATTAGGGATAAAAATTAGGGTTTATCATACGTTAGGGTTTATAATAAGTTTTTTTTTGAAAGGTAAGTTTTTTTTAATAAAGAAATGTAGTTGAAGATATGAGTGTAATTAATGAGTGTATATAGTATTTGATTTATGGCAGAATTTCACATAAGTCTTACCTTTTTGGTGATTTGTCACCTTTATAAATGTCTTTTCAAATTCATCACTTTAGTTCTAACTTTTTCCAAAACTCATCACTTTAGTCCATTTGATCAAATATGTGAAAGTCAACTATTTTAAAACCTATGAAAATACAATTTTGCCCTTATTACTAGTTAATTTAACTAAAATGATTATCTTAACTTTAAATTAAAAAGAAAAACAACAAAATTCTCAATAATAAAATCTTAATTAAATATATTACAAAAAAACTTAAATAAATAATTAAAAAATCCATTAATTTTTTCTTATTTTGAATTATTTCATAATGGATTTTTATTTAGTTAAAATGATTATCTTAACTTTAAATTAAAATGAAAAACAATAAATTCTCAATAATAAAATCTTAAATAAATAGATTACAAAAAAAAATTATGAAAAAAAATCATTTAAGCTAATATAATCATTTTAGCTAAATAAATATCAATTATGACAAAAATACAAAAAAAGTAAAAAAATTAATGGATTTTATTATTATTATTTATTTAAGATTTTTTTGTAATATATTTATTTAAGATTTTATTATTGATAATTTTTTTATTTTTTATTTTAATTTAAAGTTAATATAATCATTTTAGCTAAATTAAATAGTAATAAGGGAAAAAATGTATTTTTTCAAGTTTTAAAATAGTTGATTTTCGTATATTTGGTCCAATGGACTAAAGTGATGAGTTTTGGAAAATGTTAGGATTAAAGTGATGAATTTGAAAAGACATTTATAAAGGTGACAAATCACCAAAAATATAGGATTTATGTGAAATTCTGTCTTGATTTATTTTTAATTAAAGTAATTTGTCTTTATTGGTAAATTTTATTGAGATATTTTTGTAATTAAATTTTTTAATAAAATATGGGTATACAAATAAGTTTTATGGGTGTCAATATCGGCATCCTTGATTTATTTGAGTGTGAATTGAATATTGAGTATAGCAAAGTCAATCGATCATTAGAGCATCTCTAATGCAAATATGCATTTGGAAAAAATTGACTGTCACATATGATATATAGTTAAAAAGTTAGAAAACCCTCTCAAATGCAATTATTTTACTTCAATATAGGGATGATGTGGCAAAAAAAACCAGAGAATATAAACTTGAGTTTCTAATTCTATAAGGACCCTTCCTGTAATATTTTTCGAAAAGAAAAATGAAAATGAAAACAGTGTTTTTAGTTTCAGTTTCGAAATCCTGAAAAAGCGTCTGGTAACACGTACTGAAAACTGTATTTAAAAAAAAAACGGAAAAAAAAACACGTTTGGTAGATTAACCGAAAAATATAAAAAATTATAATTTTCCAATTTATCTATTGTAATTTTGATACCCGATTAAACCCAAAATAAACAAACAAATGCCTTGATTTTGAATTGGAAAGGCAATGTCAACGTATAATCTTGGATCCGTCTTGAATTGAATAAACCATGAAGATTTTTCAAACAACAATAACAAACACAGTATAAACATGAACAATGTTTCAAAAACACCAACATCACAATCACATCAGAACTCATGAACAATTTTTCAACACCACCGACGACAACTATATGGAATTGATTCACAAAGTCAACAGAAATTTGTCAAACTAACTCACAATTTAAAAATATATTTAAATTTTTTACCAAAAAGTAAATTATGCCTCAAATCCTTTATCTACGTCAAAGAAGAAAAACCCAGATGAGGCAAAGAAACTCTAAATATAATAATAATAGTCACATTAAAACAAACTAATTACAAATTAGATCCACTTTAGAAGATGAGCCCAAAAGCCAGAGCAGCAAGAGAAGCAAAAAAATTGGGAGAAAAGCACTACTACTAGTAGTAAAAGCAGAGGTAGGGCTTGGAGTAGAGGTGCCTACGGTTCGGTTAAACCGTAGGTTCCAAACCGAAACCGTTCCTTAAAAACCAAAACCGAAACTATAACAGAAACAGCCGGTTACGGTTAGGGGTCTCAAAAAACCGCTCAAAACCGACGGTTTAACCGTCGGTTTTCAATAAATAAATAAAAAATTAAAAAAATCCACCAACCTATCAGAAGCTGACATGTGGCACTTATTATTTTTTTTAAAAGGAAAAACCGGTCTCAAACCAGAACCGAATCGGAACCGATCGGTTTCGAAACTGAAACCGTAACCGAACCGCCAAACCGGCGGTTAAAAACCAAAAACCAAATTGTGGCAGCCGGTTACGTTACAGTTTAGGCTTCCCACGGAACCGGAACCGACGGTTTCAAACCGAAAACAAACCGAAACCGAACCGTGGGCACCACTATCTTAGAGCTGGACTACTGGAGCATCAGCAGCTAATACATTTTCAAACCCAGAAAAAGCCATCACCATTAATTTAAATAGTAAATATAAATTACATGATTTTTTTTTAATCTTTGAAAAAAAAAATAAATGAGCAGATCGGCGGCACCAAGACCGGAAGATATGAGATCCTCCTCCGGTGACGCTGATCTGGCCCGGATCGGCGTCGCCGGAGGGGATCTCACCTCCTCTAAGGCCAGAGGAGGTGAGATCCTCCTCCGGCCTTGGAGGAGCAAATCGGAGAAGAATAAGAAGAAGAACAAGAAGAAGAGAGTGACAAAGAAGAAGAGAGAAGCAGAGAAAGAAGATGTGAAGAAGAAGAACAGTGATGAAGAAGGTCGGAGAATAAAAGAAGACAAAAAAGTAAAAAAAAAAGGTGATTCTTTTTAAATACAAAGCGAAAAACAAAATGAAAAACATCTGAAAGTTGTTTTTCAAATTTTTTAACTTTAACACTGGTTTTGTTTTTGTTTTTTGAAAATAAAATGAAAAAGGGTTAACGAATGCGTATTCGAAATTGTTTTCGAAAAACAAAAACGAAAACACCCACAAAATATCCTACCGGACAGGCCCTAAACTTTCCTAGAAATACTGATTAGGGTTTCTAACTCTTTCCACCACTAATATTAGTACTCATTTAATTGTAAAATAAAAGAGAAGAGAGAGTGTAATAATTGTTTTATTATGATTGATTATAAAATGAATGTATATTTGATTTTAGATAATTGCATTGAAGATGTGAATATGCATTTTTCTAATTTTTTTTTTCAAAAGTGGGTCCATAATAAATTGAAATGCTGATATAACACTATTTAGAAACTAAAAAAATGCATATTTGCATTGGAGATGCTCTTTCACTCAGTAAATTTAATTTAGTTCAATCAAAAATGAGCAAAAAAATAAAAATAAAAATGGGCGACATGTGAACCCAGCTAGCTCTTCATTTATGTACTCACCCAAACCCAATTAACCAAAGGAATGACAACAAATTAAAGAACATTTATAAATAAATTTTGAAAATTTATTAATGTCAGCTTACTTTATTATTTTCTATGTTCTATTTCCTTATATAAATTTTATTTGTGTTATTAAGTCTAATGTTATTCATTTTAATAATTCATGAACATTATAATAAATGGGTTAGATTGGAAACAGGTTTGGGTGGCTGATGTGTAATGCAAATATTGTAATTGAACAGTCAAAGATCTGAGGTCTTATCATTTGTGTTGTGTAATCCATTAATTCTCCTTATAAAACAAAATGTTTATATTGGTGATCTATCTCATCTTAATTATTATAAAAATTAACATAAGTAAAAAAAATTAATATTATTAGGGAGACATCGTTGACACATATATTATATTAATAATATTTGGATCTACTAGCCAACCTAAATTACATAACTCTATAATATTATTAATATACTATTAATATAATATTATTTACTTCCATAAGGAGAGAAAACTTCACCACACATATTTGTAAATTGTGTATGTAAATTGTATATAATAAAACTCGAAACCCCTCCCACTAATATGGAATAAGATGTACACTATCATTCGAGCTACGAGCTAAAAAGTGATGTGAATCAAACTATTTTATATAGACAATTGGATCGAATTTAATTTGAGTCCTTTCACAATCGGGGACCGAAATGACAAAATCTCATGTGTGATGAGGCTTGTGCTCCAATCCAATTCCTGTTTGTTTCTTTGTCTTATTCAGTTTTAACCATCAAATGCAGTAACTCTAATAGTGATATTGTCCGGTGGAATATGTACTTTTATCACCAGGACACATTGTGCGTGCTGTTTGTAACTGGTAACTCTAATACTGTTTATAACGTTGCATTTTGTAGAGAGTTTGGTTTAGTCTTCCAATTTTGGAGTAATTACAGTCCAATAAACAGAAAACCCTCCTCCTCTCTACCGTCCAAAAGGAAACTTTAATAAAAGAAAGAAACTTGTCAACAAAGGTAAGACTTTTTTCATGTTCCCACTTTTCATGCAGCATCTAATGAAAACTCAACAATATATATATGAAAATTACATGGAAAAATAAATCACTTCTTGGATTTTGACACCTCAATACCTATTAGCCGCCCATTTTAATTTCCACGTTCTCTCACTATATATATGTTTGTGTATACATAACTGTCTCTCACCAATATCTTGACATCAAACGTAAATAGAATTCAAACTCTTTGATTGATCTCTCCGTGATAACTTGTTCAAAAGAAAACAATTTTTGGTTTGTAATGGACGGTGGAGATCTTTACAGAGCAAGTAGTAGTCTGCGTGTAGCAAGTTCATCGAGATGGAGGAACGAAGCATTTTCGAGGTCTTCAAGGGAAGAAGATGATGAAGAGGCTCTGAGATGGGCTGCACTTGAGAGGCTTCCAACTTTTGATCGTTTGAGGAAAGGAATCTTGACAACTTCGCGAGGTGGTGGCAGTGAAATCGATGTCAACAATTTGGGGTTCCAAGAAAGGAGAAAATTGATTGAAAGGTTGGTGAATGTTGCAGAAGTTGATAATGAAAAGTTCTTGTTGAAGCTCAAGAATCGCATTGATAGGTAAATATTCCTTTTCTTTTACAATGTTAATAGACTATGTTCATGACAAATTTTTATGTGTTCATGTATGTATGTATGTATCTATGCATGCATGCATGTTTTTCCAAAGTTTCCTTAAAAAAAAAAAACAGAGTGACTCTGTTCTGGTTCCTAAAGTTCTTATCAAAACTGCATGAAACATCTTTGCATGCTAAGTGTATGTATATTTATATATGTATGTAAGTTTTCTGGAAAGCCAAACAGAGAAAGCTGTGTTCATGTTTACATGTCTATTGTACTTTGTTGTGATTGTGTTGGTTCTTGGATTTTACTCTAGAGTTGGAATTGATCTCCCCAAAATCGAAGTTCGATTCGAACATCTAAATGTCGAAGCAGAAGCATATGTAGGAAGCAGAGCTTTGCCTACATTCTTCAATTTTTCTATCAATATAATTGAGGTAATTAATCTGCAAATTTAATTGTAAAATTATATGAGATCATGCTTGGAGGTCAAATTTTAATTTACATTTCAACTCTTATCTTTTGGCTTGAAGGCTTTCTTGAATTATCTCCATATTATTTCAAGTAGAAAGGAGCACTTGACAATCCTTAATGATGTCAGTGGAATCATTAAGCCGAGCCGGTGAGAATTCAATTTCTATTATCAATTCATTTTTGTTTTTGTTTTTCTACATTAATTTCTCCTACTGATTTTGTTGTTGTTGTTGTTGCAGAATGACATTGCTATTGGGTCCTCCAGGTTCTGGAAAGACAACACTATTGTTAGCTTTAGCTGGAAAGCTTGATTCTACTCTCAAGGTGATTTATTTATAAGGAATTTGAATTTTAGGATTAATTTTCACACTTTGATTCTATTTGTAATTTGTGAAATGAATTATCTCGTGTAGGTTTTGGGTGGGGTGACATACAATGGGCATGGCATGCATGAATTTGTTGCCCAGAGAACTGCTGCTTACATCAGCCAACATGATGTTCATATTGGAGAAATGACAGTGAGAGAAACCTTGGCCTTCTCGGCTAGATGTCAGGGTGTCGGATCCCGTTATGGTTAGTTTTCTTTTTGTTCTGGTTTCCTGTAAAATTCATCACGTAGTCTGATGAATTATGTGTAATTTTAAGTATTAATTAGTATTGTTTTTGTATAATCTGCAGAGATGTTAGCAGAGTTGTCAAGAAGAGAGAAAGCAGCCAATATTAAGCCTGATCCTGATATTGATGTCTTCATGAAGGTGAGACAACCTCAATCTTGCTCAATCAAACATTCCCTTTTCGAAACAACACTTCCAATGAAAAGGGATTCAAGTTAAAAGGATTTTTCCAACTTTGATGTTCTGTTTTCCTGCTAATTTAAGTCATTTGCATGTATTGGTCTTCGCACTTTGATCGAAATCAATCTGCATTCATGGCAATTTAGCTATTTATATTTTTTTTGCTGATTCTCATGTCACAGGCAACAGCAACAGAAGGCCAAGAAGCTAATTTGGTCACAGATTATATTCTAAAGGTATATATAAATCGCTTTAAATTATAAATTATTATCAATAACTAACACGATATTTTAGTTTAATAACTTTTTTTCTCTAAATATTTAGATTTTAGGATTAGAAGTTTGTGCTGACACCATAGTAGGTGATGAAATGTTAAGAGGAATATCAGGAGGACAAAGAAAGCGAGTTACGACAGGTAATTTGCCAAACTTCATTAATCTTGCTCAGGCAAATTAAAAACTTAAATTCTCCATTTTAAATTAAAGGTATGAAAATTTTCAATATAATTGAATTGAAGGTGAAATGCTGGTTGGACCGGCAAAGGCACTGTTTATGGATGAGATATCTACTGGTCTGGACAGCTCAACAACATTCCAAATCGTAAACTCTCTCAGGCAATACGTTCACATCCTTAATGGAACCGCTCTCATCTCTCTCCTGCAGCCAGCACCAGAGACTTACGATTTGTTCGATGATATTATCCTTCTATCCGATGGGCAGATTGTGTACCAGGGTCCTCGTGAGCAAGTACTAGACTTTTTTGAATACATGGGATTCCAGTGTCCTGAAAGGAAAGGTGCGGCTGACTTCTTGCAAGAAGTAAGTGCTCATAAAGACAGCTCAGATAATAAGAATTATGAATATTGTTCGAAAAGATAAGCCTCAAAATAAGTTCTCATGCTCAATGTTCTTGATAATGAATTTTCAGGTGACATCAAGGAAAGATCAGCAGCAATATTGGGCACGTCGAGATGAGCAATACAGGTTTGTCACAGTCAAAGAATTCGTAGAGGCATTTCAATCATTTCATGTGGGAAGAAAACTAGGTGATGAGCTTGGAACTCCATTTGATAAGAAAACAAGCCACCCAGCTGCTTTGACAACGAAAAATTATGGTGTTGGCAAGAAGGAGTTGTTGAAAGCTTGTATTTCCAGAGAATTTTTGCTGATGAAGAGGAACTCATTTGTATACATCTTCAAGCTAACACAAGTGGGTATTTAACTATTTCACTTTCAAAAAAATTTCTTTTATTTATGTGATGATGATTGATTTAATTTTTTCCCTGCAGCTTACAATAATGGCAATGGTTAGTATGTCACTCTTCTTCCGAACCAAGATGCATCGAGAATCAATAACCGATGGAATAGTTTATACCGGTGCCTTGTTCTTCACTGTTATTATGATAATGTTTAATGGGATGTCCGAGATATCTATGACCATAGCAAAGCTTTCTGTTTTCTACAAGCAAAGAGACCTCAGATTCTATCCTTCATGGTCATATGCTCTACCTACATGGATCCTCAAGATCCCAATCACATTCGTAGAAGTTGCCGTTTGGGTATTCTTAACCTATTATGTCACTGGATTTGATCCGAATGTTGGGAGGTAAAAACATCAAGGAAATGATAAATTTGCTAGAAAACAGTATAAATTTTTATTTACATCTCGATTTTGTTCCAACTGTTACTAGGCAATATACTTGATGCAGGTTGTTTAAGCAGTACTTGCTGCTTGTATTTGTTAATCAAATGGCCTCTGGGTTATTTCGATTCATTGCAGCAACAGGCAGGAACATTATTGTTGCCAATACATTTGGTTCATTTATACTGCTCTTGCTCTTTGCATTGGGTGGATTTGTCCTTTCGCGAGGTATGATTATCATGGAATTTTGATAAAAGTTTCTCTCTTTCTCAATTTTTCGCTATAAAGTGTTCTTTTCATTGTTTGATAAACCAGATGACATCAAGAAATGGTGGGCATGGGCTTACTGGTGCTCACCTTTGATGTATGGCCAGAATGCAATAGTGGTTAATGAGTTTCTCGGGCATAGCTGGGATAAGGTAATCACACGCCTTGGACTGGCCTAGTCTGAATTTGTCTGTCTTTTAGCAATCTCCTAATGTCTGAATTTCTTTCATATCAAAGATTGTCCCAAACTCTACCGATACACTAGGAGTTGCAGTTTTGAAGTCTCGCGGGTTCTTCCCGGAAGCATATTGGTATTGGCTGGGAGTAGGGGCACTGATTGGTTTCACAATACTGTTCAACTTTGGATTCACTCTGGCTCTCACTTATCTCAACCGTGCGTATCTTTACAATGTTCAGCTTATTTCATTCTATATATGAGAGAACATGTTTTAATTTGCTGTGAATGAATTTGCAGCATTTGATAAGGCTCAACTGGTTATATCAGAGGAAGCTCAAAGTGATGATGATGATGATAACAGAACTGGTGGAGCCATTCAGTTATCAGCCCGTGGAAGTAGCTCTGGCCACAGATCTCTCTCAGGTGTGCAGTTCATTTGTAACATTTGTCTGTGTGTGAGAGAAAGAGCGCGAGAGGGAGATAAATTTGGAATATGAAGTTTTGATAATACTTGAACTCTAATTGATATGCTGAACCTTGATCATCGACATGCAGGGAGCGGAGATGAAATTAGGAGGAGAAGCTCCTCTTCCAAATCTTCATATATGACAGAGGCCATTCAGTGCAACAAAAGAGGAATGGTTCTTCCATTTGAGCCATATTCAATTACGTTTGATGATATTACGTACTCTGTCGACATGCCACAGGTAACATCAAGTTTTGGAAAATAATGAATGTCTTCAAAATCTGGATGATATCTTTTCATAATGCAAATATAATCTGGACTTGACCACTAATTTGCTTGAGTCACATTTTGCAGGAAATGAAAAACCAAGGTGTTTTTGATGACAAATTGGTGCTTTTGAAAGGCGTAAGTGGTGCTTTCAGGCCTGGTGTTCTTACAGCTCTGATGGGTGTCAGTGGTGCTGGTAAAACCACTCTCATGGATGTTCTAGCTGGTAGGAAAACTGGTGGATATATTAGTGGGAACATCACGATTTCTGGTTACCCAAAGAAGCAAGAAACATTTGCTCGTATATCAGGATACTGTGAGCAAAACGACATTCATTCTCCTCAAGTTACTGTCTATGAGTCCTTGCTCTACTCAGCTTGGCTTCGATTACCTCCAGATGTCAATTCTGAAACCCGAAAGGTTGGTACTCGAAATCCAATTCTGTTTCAAGTTTTGTTGTCATTTTGTTTAGTGTTATTTATAGCTGCAAACAGTTTAATGTAGTTTGAGTCTGCTAGCAACATCTTGAAGCCATGAATACATTATGGTAGTACTTATGTTAATTTTTGATTTCACTAATGGTTCAGATGTTCATCGAGGAAGTCATGGAGCTTGTGGAGTTGAAGCCGTTGAGACAAGCACTAGTTGGTTTGCCTGGTATAAATGGTCTGTCAACCGAGCAACGCAAAAGACTTACCATTGCAGTTGAGCTTGTGGCAAATCCCTCTATCATATTTATGGATGAGCCAACTTCCGGGCTAGATGCAAGAGCTGCTGCAATTGTCATGAGAACTGTTAGGAACACGGTGGACACAGGAAGAACAGTCGTATGCACCATCCATCAGCCGAGCATTGACATATTTGAAGCTTTTGATGAGGTAAGAATCATAAACTACATAAAATAAGTTAATTTTTCTTCTGGGTTCTTCTCTATCTGTGAGTATTAACACATTTAATATGGCACTGCAGCTGTTGTTATTGAAGAGAGGAGGACAAGAGATATATGTTGGGCCACTGGGTCGCCGTTCCAGCCATGTCATAAAGTATTTTGAGGTAAGATGTGATGATCATTCAATAGTTATGATCAACGAAAAATTTGATGAGGGGAGACTTATACTTTTGTATATTTTATTGATGTCAAGGCAATTGAAGGAGTCAATAAAATTAAAGATGGTTACAATCCAGCAACGTGGATGTTGGAGGTTTCCACTATAGCACAAGAATTAGCTTTAGGAGTGGACTTTGCAGAGATTTACAAACATTCAGACCTTTATAGGTACATTAATGCCAATCATTTGGATGATATGTTAAAAAATCGGCAAATGTAGCTTGTTTGATTGATATTGGTTTGAATTTGTTTGTGTTTCAGGAGAAATAAAGCACTTATCAAAGATCTAAGCAAGCCTAATCCTGGTTCAAAGGATCTCCATTTCGATACTCAATATTCACAGTCATTATTCACACAATGTACTGCTTGCTTATGGAAACAACATTGGTCATACTGGCGTAATCCTCCGTACACTGCTGTCAGATTTTTGTTCACAACATTCATAGCTTTGATTTTTGGGACAATGTTTTGGGATCTTGGCTCAAAAACGTAAGTTACTTTTTCAAAATAAAAGCATTACATAATCATTCAAGTCATATAGCTTTTGTCTATATTTTAATTCAAATTTGCAACTTTGTACATCATAGGAAAAAGAGACAAGATCTGTTTAATGCAATGGGATCTATGTATGGTGCGGTTCTCTTCCTTGGTATCCAAAATGCTGGATCTGTGCAGCCCGTAGTTGCTGTTGAAAGGACAGTCTTCTACAGAGAAAGAGCTGCTGGAATGTATTCAACCTTGCCATACGCAGCTGCCCAGGTAATTAGCTTTTGGTGTTAGAGCTTAATATTAAGGTCCTTGTGTGCTTTTGCGTTGAATATACGTTTAACGAGAGGTGTGGTTATAAAATTATGTGTCTCCTCATGGAATTTGTTGTCCTTGATTGCAGGTTGTGATTGAGATTCCTTATATATTTGCTCAAGCTGTGGTGTATGGTGTTATAGTATATGCAATGATCGGATTTGAATGGACTGCCGTAAAGTTCTTTTGGTATTTATTCTTCATGTTCTTCACATTATTGTACTTCACCTTCTATGGCATGATGGCAGTGGCTATGACCCCAAACCACCACATTGCTCAAATTGTTTCTGCTGCATTTTATGGAATATTCAACCTTTTTTCAGGCTTCATTGTCCCACGAACAGTAAGTATCGACTACCCATAATTCATTGACGTGTACTAAGATTTTGTTTAGCATTTAAATATTTAACAACATATTCTTTTGTTTCGTGCTCAAACTTGTCCAATAACAGAGAATGCCAATATGGTGGAGATGGTACTACTGGGCATGCCCTGTATCTTGGACTTTGTATGGATTGGTTGTATCACAGTTCGGGGATATAAAGGACACACTTGATACAGGGGAGACAGTGGAGGAGTTCTTGAGAGATTATTTTGGTTTCGAGCATGATTTTCTGGGAGTAGTTGCAGCTATTAATGTTGGATTCACAGTGCTGTTTGCAGTTATCTTTGCTGTATCAATTAAGGTTTTTAACTTCCAAAAACGATAGGAAATTCACTTTTGATTTTGTATAGGCTTAATATCATCACTGTAATGAAGTGTTTCCAGTTCTTTTTTACATGTTTCAACAAATACATATGTATGCAATTTTACTAACAGTTCAAATCAGAAAGAAATCTTCATTGTGAATACCTTAGACATTGCTTCACTATTAAGGCAGAGTGTCCTAAAAGGGAATCAAAATAAAGGATGCTTCGAAATGCAACTTCCACTGCTGCGGAGGGTCTCCCCACATTTTACAAGAACACTATAACTTATAGATGTCACACCTGGCCCAGATTCTGATTCAAAAGCCAAAGCCCAAAACACATTTTACCGTGTCAAGCCTATCGGCCCAATCCCGAGCCTAACCTTAAGCTCAAGCTATTTCAACCCAATATACGGTTTATAAAATGAGTCCATAGTTTTTAAACTTGCCCTAGTTTCATCTCTTAACAAAACTTCAATACGTCATGCTTAACGATCAAAGGGTACCTTGGTCTTTCTATAATGTGCCGATAAAATTTTTTTATTTTTAAAAAATAGAATAAAAAAGTAAAAAATAACAAGAAAAAAAAATTGTTTAAAATTAAGAAAAAAACGACTCCACCTTAGTGGCTTAGTGGAGATAAACTAAGAACAATCTCATCCATCGGAGAAGAACGCCGGAGATGCAATCTCCTCCCAATGGGATAAGAACGACATATCTGATATCTCTTCCACGGGGAGGAGATCCATCAGTCTCATCCCATTGATGCAATTAAATGGTTTCATCTTTTGAGTGCAATTAAATGGTTTTCATCCCACATATGTTAAATGCTTGTTATTTTTTATATAATTGTTACTGGATAATATAATCATTTTGTATTATATATAAGGATTAAAGGTATACAGTAGAACCTTTGTAATTAATCCCCTATAAATTAATATACTCTCTAAATTAATAAAAAATTTCGGTCCCGACTCGGGCCAATGTAAAAAATTAATAAACTCCTCTATCGTAATAATTAATTAATTCTTTTTAAAACCCAATGTAAAATTTCGATTCCAACTTTAGCATTAATTAATAATTCCATAAAATTCAAAATATATTACATAATAATCAAGAACTACAAAAGTACTTCAAGATGCTAGTTTGCACAAGGTCACCATGTTTGATATTTTTAACTTCATCCTTCATCTTCTAAATTGTCCTCTTGTTATAACCAAGAAGATAGAAAAGAGAGAATTTTTAAGAGCTATTAGGAATAGAATTTTTAGGCATATCCTAAGATCTCCTTGTTATATACAACCAAAAAATAAGCCTCATTATAGTATCATTGGTCACTAAGTAATCACATTCCAAAAAGGAATTGAAAATTTTCTTAATAAATCTTTCATAAACAAAAAATCCTGAAATAATAAAAAAAAAACAACTTTCCTGGCCTTAAGAAGAAAACCTACTAAACAAGGAATCCCAAAAATGAACTTTCCCTAAATAAGAAAACCGACTTCTACACATTTTCTAAGACAAAATAACACTTTACAATATAAAACCCTTCAAATTAATAACCCATCTAAATTAACACTCAAGGATAAGTCCCAAGAATATTAGTTTAGAGGGGTTCTACTGTAATAACTTTTCTTAACAAAAATTAATGGAAATGCTAACCGTAGCAGTTGAGACTTGAGACAGACTTGAGAGGGACTAATTCGATAAAAATTGAAATAATAGATTTTTTTATGGTATCTATCTATCCACCTATCTAGGCCATTTATTTTTTTGAAGCTTGTGTCATTGACAAGATTCGAGCCGTTAAATTGAGAGTCAGTTGTCCAAGCTCCAAACTCGTCCATCTACCAGCTCAGCTTTGCCCCAAGGAGCATAAGAGACTTATTTTGATAGTAAACAATGGACTATATTGATAGAGGACTCAAGTTAACAACTATACATTTATTATAACATGAAAATCAATAAATGTAGAGGTAGAGACAGGACAATCAATACAGTAATTATGCATTTATTAGGTTTCTTATTATAGTAAATTTATAGTTTTTAATATGTGTCCTTGGGACTGGTGAGCGAGTTGATGCTACCATCTTTCGGAGGCTAGTAGGAAATATGAGGTACTAACTTCTACTAGGCTTGATATTTCTTATGGAGTTGGTCTTATCAGCAGGGTCATGGATTCTCCGAGGCAATCTCACTTGCAGGCTTAGTTACTTTTTTTTTACTGAAAATATTTAATTACTTTATTTGTTTTAATTTATTTTGTGAGGCTTATTAATATATAAGTTATCTTTAATTTTACAAAATGAAGCATCATTGTCTTTTCCATTCACACAACCAACTCCAGACTCATTTTCTTTTCCATCAACACAACCAACTCCAGGCTCATATTCTTTTCCATTCGCACAACCATTTTCAGGCTCATATTTTTATCCATCATATCAATTATTGCATTTTCCACAACAATATCCCAATCAGGTATATTATTGTCTCATGATAATATTTTCTTTTATGGATAGTGTTGTCTATTTTTTTCATTGGGCATTAATCGAATGATCCTAAATTACTGTAGCTTCATTATCAAGCTCAAATTGGAGATGCAAGTAACAAAACAAGCATGGTAGAATTGATACAACATGCACTATTATTTTGTGTGTGTGATGATATTAGCCCAACATGTTGTGATAAAGACCCAAACCAGTATCCCGTTTCAAGCCTAAAAGCCAGAAGATTCTTATCTACAGCTTCAACTAGCCCAATTAGATTATTAAAAGAAACGATGTCGTTTGATGTTATCAGATGGACTCTGATGATAAGGTGATAAGGCACGTGAGGAAATCCAATTTAGCAAGCAGTGATTGGCAATCCAGATTATGCGCGTGACTCAGCAGATAAGACTATATAAAGAATCGGGAGAGAGAAAGTCATTCACTGTTTCATTTGTTATCAGATTAGGGTTTTTTTTTCATACATCGACTCTCGTTTTTCTCTCTAGAACTTTCTATGTTCAGATGGTGTTCTTGCTGCAATCTCTGTAATTCAATGGTAATTTGTGTGAGATCCTTTAGCATAAAAGAGAGATTAGAGTGTCTTGTATATTATGGTGAGGAGAGTTGAGTGATTATGCTTGTATAATCATAGATCTGATTTGATATAGGTTTGATTGCTCTAGTGCTAACAGATCGAGAGTTCTTGGTAATTTCTGGGCTTGTATTGGGTTAATTTGTGTTGTCAACTGATTTGTAAAACACTCATATAGTGAAAAAGGGTTTCTGTGAGATGCTCAACGTGGATGTAGGCTTGATTTAAGCCGAACCACAATAATTCTTGGTGTTGATTTCCTTTATGTTTTTCATTTCTTATCTGTTTATATATCTCGATCTACTTGTTGTGGTATTTTTTATGTTTCTGTCTATTCTTGCTAGTGTAAGTGATTTTTACAGGTTAAACAGCAAGGAAGATTTTAGTTAGGGTTTGATTGACTCAGATTCAAATCCCTAACAGTTGTATTACAGCCAGAACATTACCAACGGCAGACAACGAGACCGGGACCCTCACATGGCTGAGCCTTCATTCTCTGAAGATTCATCTAAAGAAGAAGATAGTAGTGAATCTACTAGCAGTCACGAGGATGTAAAACCTTCTGACTTTGGTAATTTCAATTCAACATATATGACCATGAAATTTGAGATAGACAAATTCCATGGCACTAGGGATTTTGGCATCTGAAGAAGAAATGTGAAAGCCATTCTCTTATAACAGAAAAGCCTTAAGGCCATTGAAGGCCCTGAAAAACTGCCTAATACATTAACCATAGAACATAAAGAAGATAAACTAGAAATAGCCTTAGGCACCATAATTCTAAATCTTTTTGATAATGTGCTTAGAGAGGTTAATGATAAAACTAAAGCATGTAATGTCTGGAAAAAGTTAGAGTCTTTACCTTACTAAATCCTTCATGAATAAAGTTTACCCTAAGAAGAGACTATTCAGTTTTACAATGGACCCCATCAAGAATCTAAGTTAGAATCTTAATGAATTTAAGAAAATGACAATAGAACTTGCTAATGCTGGGGATAATGAGAAGTTAAGTGATGAAAATGAGGCTATTATCCTTCTTAACTTTCTGCCTGAATCCTTTAAGGATGTAAAGGCAGCCATTAAGTATGGCAGATCCTCTCTAACTCTTGAGGATTTTCAGCTCTCAAGTCTAAAGACTTAGAGCTTAAGATAGAAAAGGAAGATAGATGTGAAAACCTATTTGTTATAGGAAGACAACCTGTGAGGAATAACAATAGTAATTCTTACTCTAAGAGTAAAAACAGAAGCAAGACACCTAGTAATAATAGGTCTCAGTCTAAGAACAGTAACAACACCAGAAAATGCTACTTCTGTGGTAAGGAATGGCACATTAGACAATACTACTATGAACTCAAAAAGAAAAACCAAGAGAAAACCCACAGTGATGGTGATGCAGCAATTGCATCCAAATCCTATAAACCTAGTGGGGTACTCACTGTGAGTATTGGGGACATTAAAACTAAGTGGATTCTTGACTCAATGTGTTCCTTCTACATGAGTCCAATGAAGGACTAGCTCACAGACTTCAAAGAACTCAGTGGTGGAAGTGTGCTGATGGGTAACAATCAGCATTGTATGATGGATGGAATAGGTTCAGTCCCTATTATGATGTATGATGGGATGGTGAGAGTTCTTAACAATGTTATGTATGTGCCTAACTTAAAGAGAAACTTAATTTCTCTTGGTGTCCTAGATGAGGAAGGTTATACCTATAAGGTTGAGAAGGGTGACCTAAAAGATTCTAGAGGCTCTTCAGTATTCCTAAAAGGTGACAAGAGAAATTGACTCTATGTCTTGAGAGGTAAAACAGTCACTCATGGAAGTGCCTCTGTGGTAGCCAAAAACAGTGACAAAGAAGTCTTATGTCATTTAAGACTTGGCCATATGAGTGTGAGGGGTTTACTAGAACATATCAAGAAAGGTCTCCTAGGTGGGGATCAAGTAGCTTAGCTAGATTTATGTGAAAACTGTGTTTTAGGTAAGCAACATAGGCTTAGTTTCACCACTGCACAACATAGGCTTAGGAAAGTGTGAGCTTACCTTTTAAAAACCAAGGATCAAGCCTTTGACAGTTTTAAGGCTTAGAAGAAGTTGGTTGAAAACCAAACTTCTAAGAAACTTAAAACTCTTAGAACAAATAATGGTTTATAGTTTTGTAAAGAATAATTTAATTAGTTCTGTGGTGATGAAAGGATACAAATGCATAGGACTGTTAGATATACCCCACAACAAAATTGAATTGCTGAAAGGATGAATGGAACCATCTTGGATAAGGTTAGGTATCTTTTGATAGGCTCGGGTTTGAACCAAAACTTTTCGGTAGAGGCTGTTTCAACAGCAACCTAATTGATAAATAGGTCTCCCTTAACTGTAATCAACCTTAAAACACCTGAAGAGATGTGGACTGGAAGACAGCCCAATCTTAAACGCTTAAGAGTGTTTGGATGTGCATGTTATGCACATCAATCCGAGGGGAAATTGGACCCTAGATCCTTGAAAGGGGTATTCTTAGGATATCCCTAAGGTGTTAAGGGTTATACGCTATGGTTTAGAGATCAAAATGGATATAAGGTCATTATTAGTAGGGATGTGGTATTTGATGAGTCTAAAATGCCTTGTAAGGACAAGGACCAGCCTATTGAATCCTTACCAGATCCTTTAAAGGATGATGGAAATCAGATTTAGGTGGAAGTTGGCAGTCCACCACTTGGTCCTGTCTTTGTTTCAATCTGAATCTATTGAGGAAGATAGGGCTACCCATTCTGATACTAATAATCAAGTGGAAACAGGTCAGAATCAGCCAGAGGACAGTGAATCTCTAGCTGTTTACCAACTAGTTAGGGATACGGCTAGAAGAGTTATAAAACCTAACAACAAGTTTGCATATGTTGATGTCATCTCATTTGTACTATGCACTGGCTAAGAGGTTGAAAATACTGAACCTAGAATTTATGAGGAAGTTGTCAATTTGATTAAAAAGCTGAAATGGGTTAAGACTATGAGAGAAGAGATGGATTCTCTTGAGAAAAACAGAACATGGTCACTTGTTGTAAAACCTGAAAAACAGAAGGTAGTGGCATGTATGAGGATATATAGGATCAAAGAAGGTCTAGGGCAGAATGTGTCTCCTAGGTATAAAGCTAGGTTAGTAGCCAAAGGCTGTACACAAAGAGAGGGAATTGGTTACAATGAAATTTTCTCTCCTGTTGTAAAGTATAAAACCGTTAGGATAGTTATAGCCTTAGTTAGATATTTTGACTTGGAGTTAGAACAATTAGATGTCAAAACAACTTTTTTGCATGGAGACTTGGATGAAACCATCTATATATCTCAACCGGAGGTTTTGAATCTAATTCTAAACCCTCCCATGTGTGTCTTCTTAAAAAGTCTCTATATGGGCTTATGTAAGCCCCTAGACAATGAATAAGAAATTTTATAGCTTTATTACTAGTATAGGTTTTAATAAAAGCAAATTTGATGCATGTTTATATTTTAGTAGTGAAAATTGTAGGAACCCAGATTTAAGTTGTGCAACGGAAAAGGGTTTTAAATTTTTTTTATTCAATCATAAACTAACCAATTTGTACAGTATAAACAAAAACAATAAGAAGAGATAAAAATTTTCATACCAACGTTTGTAGGCTCCTTCTTCTTTACAATCTGCTCCCTGATTTGAACCACAAGATCTTCCTGGTTATCTCCCAGGATTGGTAACGGTTTGTGGGCTCGTCACGGTACTCAGGAACAAGGAGGATGAAGAGAAGAAAAAGAAATATATATATATATATATATATATATTTCTTTTGGCCGTAAAAACCTAGAACTCTTTCTAGGGTTTGTTTGTTTTTTTTTTCTTTTTCTCTTCTTTTGTTCTATACTCTCCAAATTGACTCTCAATTCTGAATGTATGTTGTATGTTGTATCTTGTTTTCCAAAATATATATCATATATATATATATATATAATTAAACTAATTAATCAAATCTTTTAAGATATCTGATATCTTTAAAGATATTAATTAATTTATTTGATTTGATTTGAATTCAAACTCTTTTAATTCAAATTTAAATATTTAATTCAATGAAAATAAAATAATCAAATTATCTTATCTTCATTCAAAATTAAAAATCAATCAACACCCTCCATCTAATGATTAATTACACAATTCAATAATCTAATTATTTAATTAACATAATCATTAATATTCATTAATTAAATAATCTCATTATTCAATTAATTCCCAAATAAACACTGTCACTTTAGTAACACAATTAATTGGACAATCCAATTAATTAACCGTGACCCTTGTTGCCTTAATCAATCAGGCTAGCAAGGGGACTCAATTAACCCACAATATTTTGAGCTCTAATAATCTTTAGAAATAATTAATTAAACTCTTTAATTAATATTTCATGATTATTAACTTCAGTGTTATTCCACTAAAAACTCGAAGCTGCATTCTCTCAACTGTATATGTTTTTACACAAACCAGTAATTTTCGGTATCCATCGATATAGCTGTTACATATGGTATAATCCTCCACAAGTAATTCATAATTAGAGCTGTGTCATAATGTCCGTTATACCCCTCTAATTACATCTTTTCCATTAAGTACCATTGATTCTCTAATGAACAATAAATCCTACATTCCTCATGGAATTAGAAGAACGCTCATATTGGTCAAGCCCCGAATCAACCCTTAAGGGAACTACTATCTACTTTTCGTAAGAAGGAGTGGATTCCACTATTGTGTACAAACCTTCTCAGCCATAAGCCAAACCGCGATCCGAGCATATTAATCAGGAATGCAACTCCGACCTCACCCACGGTACATCAAAAATCAAGATCTAACCTGAAGGAGTCGATAAGACACTCATGATTAATATCACACATTTATAGCCATCATTTGTCGATATATATGAATCTTAGCGTAAACGGATTTTTTGAGAGATTCATATAAATCGTGGCCCAGTCTTATATGATCACATCATACAAGGTGCCTCTATTCTTATATCACCATATGAATGATCCATGATAAGATCACCGTACATTACAGAATGGACCGCAGCTGTAGATTAACAACAAATAAAATACCCAGCTTTATTTGCTATCTACGGACTATTTAGATTGCCTGTTTCAAACTGAATCCATCTGTAAGTGCCTCACCTTATGATTGGCTTATTTCGTTGATAAAATCAAAATTGGGGTTAATCATTGTAAAAGGGTAGATTAGGAATTGAAGATCTTTCATTTGACTCCAAGTGCTTCAAGAAAGGTAGATTACTTGACTCTACTTTTACTTGAAGAGATATAGCTGCACACACTCACTTGCATGCATTATATTCTTGTTTACATACAATTGGATGATGCATTGTATGTCACTTATCACACTCCACACTTGCACATATTGCACATCAATTTGTGTGTTGAGTTTGCCTAGAAAATAGGGTTTCTTCTAGTACCGCGGCCTAGACCGCTTGGCAAGCACTGCTTGCACCGCGGCATACAGAGCAGTAATCATCAGTCGGCCCATGTTGCCTGGACAGCGTCCTATACACATGTACGCCCAGCGGTCCCTGACACGGTAAACTTCAGTAGGCCTCTAATGCCTTGACCGCGGCCTGCGGGCGGCACGCACAGCTGTCCCAACCGCGTTGTTGTCCAGTAGGCACACTGCTGTGTGTACCGGGGTCTGGACAACTTGCCCGAGCCGCGGTACGCACAGCGGTAATGACGGGATTTTGTTACTGTTTTCAAAACGGTGTCATTTGGTCTAGGGCTTCATATATATATGCCATTTCCTCTTCCTTGCCTCTTTAGAGCTTCAGAATTCATTCTCTTTCATTACTTTTAGAGCTCAAGAGTGTCTTGCAAGAAAAGGTAGCAAGAAACCATTTTTATTGTCCAAAACCCAATCACCCATCATTCACTCATGGTTCTATCATCATCTTGCTTCATCTAGGATGTTTCTAAGCATGGGTTTTCATCAACATAGCTTATTTGGTAAGTAGAACATCACTCTAATCCATCTATGTGATCTTGCTTAACAAGAAATCTCTTTTATGTTTATTTTGCATCTATATTATACTTTTTCATTATAAATAGAGATTTTTGTTGATGTTTGAGTTGTTGTATTGTGATAGCTATTGCATCTAGGAATGCTTTGATTTCATATAGCTAGGTTATATGTGTGTCATATAGCAACATGATATCTAGGAATGTTTGAAGCACTCATACATGACTAGATAAGCATTAAATGTGTTGACCTTGCATTTTGTGCATTTAGAATATCATCATATTCACTTTAGGTTGCATATCTCTTCATTTAAGAGTTAAGTCTTGTATTTGCCTTTGGTAGTATACAAGCAAGAGCCTAAAATCACTATTAAAGGCCCGCGGGTAGCAAGAATGGATTAATAACCGATTAGGTGTGATGTGGTTAACCTAGGTTGTAATCGTTTTTGCAAATAGTGGATTTGAGGGTTCGATTGGCTATTATGCCCGTGAGTTTTTACCCAGTTGGAGGGTTTCTCACGTAAATCATATCATTGTGTCATTTTGTTTATTCCATATTTTTATTATGGCAATGATTGATTGTGTTAGAGATTAGGGGTTGCGTTGTGTAATTTTGATTAATCAAAAAGATGGCATTTGATTTAACTAAAACCTATTCACCCCCCTCTAGGTTAGTTTTATCACTCTTAGTGTATTTTCACCATCTATGTATGATATTCATATACTCATTTCCAAATTACATCCATAAATTTTGGATGTTAAATACACATGTTATATAAAAGTATGAAACAATTTGAATGAATAAACTACTTCTTTTATTTATGTTCAATTCACATTTACAAATTACAAGCTTTAGGGCAAAAACCCCAACAAAAATATCAATAATTCTGTCTATTTGCTTTTATATGTTGATGATATGTTAATTGCTAGTAAGGATATGTCTAAGATTATAGAGTTGAAAGATAAGTTGAAGTCTGAATTTGATATGAAGGACTTAGGTAATGCAAAACTGATCTTAGGCATGAAAATTGTTAGATTAAAGGAAGAGAACATGTTGTGTTTGAAACTTTTGAATACGTTGGTAGACAGATTTGCAATGAGAAATTGCAAGACTGTTAATGTTCCTCTAAGTGCTAATTTTGTGTTGTCAGCTGCTTTGTCTTCTAGGTTATTAGAGGAAAGTAGATATATGGAAAATGTTCCCTCTTCTAGTGTTGCGGGATTTGTGATGTATTCTATGATTAGCATTAGGCCTGATATAGCACAAGCCATTAGTGTGCTATTTAGTTATATGACCAATCCTGGGAAAGGCCACTGGAATGCCATGAAATGGCTTCTGAGATATATCAGCTCTACCACTTCTGTAGGACTGAACTATGATTGTTCCAATAGTGTATTAGACTTGATTGGATATGTGGACTCTAACTATGCAGGTGGCAGAGATAAGAAGAGGTCCACCTCCTCATATTTCTTCACCATTGCTGGCTGTTGTGTGATACCCGCTATTCTGTCGTTAGGGAATTGCGGATCCCAAAAAGATATTTATAAAAAGTCCTACGCAATATGCTCTATAGTTATGAAAACTAGTAAAGCGGCAAGCGAGGGTATCGTTCCGTAGGGAGGTGGGATTCATCGACCGTCTCTACTTCTAGCATACAACACGCCGAGCGGACTCGTGTGTTGCTTATGCAAAAAGAATATGCGGAAAGTAAATGCTAAACTAACTAACAAACTACATAAATAAATATGTACAGTGATAGGATGGAATGGAGAGATGCATGAAATGTGTAGTACACTAAAGAAATGACTCAAGCGTAACAATCCTCCTAATTAAGCACTAGACTCACCTAGTCCCTCAAATGTGCAAGTATATCATAGGCTCGTGTCCTCTTAATTGATCTCTAATCTCTCTCGATGTCTTAGAGATCATATCCACACAAAGCATGGATTTATTAAGTGTCGTGACGCACACAAAAGAGCCATGTAAGCCAGCCTAGTGATACTCTCACTTTCTAGTCATATACATAGGTTATTTCATTGGGCATGTAATGCGCAACCGCGTGGGCCATACTACTGCCAATAATTCATCCACGAGGCTAACAAAATACAGGATGGCAACCAAGTGAAAGCATTAAGAATACGAGATACCCATACAACACGTATGTTATATGCTCGTGTCCCCTTAATTAATCTCTACCCTCTCTCGAGTGCATAGAGATTGCATCCATTCAAAAACATGAATCCATTAAGGACCGTGGGACACATATATGAGCTCTACACGCCAGCCTAGTGATCTCTCAACTTTCTGGTCAAATGTAGAGGATACCACGATGAGCATGTTAATGCGAACTACACGATATATAACACACAGCCTAAATATCATTCACAATGTAGCTAACCGAGTGAAAGCATTAACCAATGAAATACCCTTATAACTACACGAGCACAAGAGGAATTCAGTTTATCTTTACTCCAGATACAGATTCGGTTTAGTCAACTCCCTAGGATGGTTAAACATGGAAAACAAGTTCATCATACAACAATGTGCAATAAGTTGGTTGATTAACATTAAGGACATTCAATATAAATTAAGGGTTCATCCTCTTGATTGAAATTTTCCCAAATCAATTCATCACCCAATCCGGCCAAAGATGGGCAAATGTGTCTTAAAAAGACTCATTAAGCACAAGGATATGAACCAAGACCAATTTAACAACTAAATGCCTGCACTGAAACCTTTTCTACTCTTTGGGGCTAAAATCCCTAATATTTAAATTACTCAATACATGATATTTTGGCCATTCATTAACATACAAACACTCATGGGAAGCTAAATTACACTACTCTTACAATGAATTACTCTACTCCTAATCCCAATCATGCATACATATCAATTTTGACCCTCCACACAATAAGAGTTTAATACATGAAATTAACAAAGAGTAAAACATAACCCACATGAATTTAAGCACAAACATACATATATTGCACATGTATAGGTTTACAATATTCCCCAAATTGGGGTTACACATTAAAGAAGCAAGAAATACAAAGAAATGAGTAAAAATGAGCAAACCCTTGAAGACAAACCCTCCAAAGATGCTCCAAATCCTTCCTAGCTAAAATTTGGACTGCTAATTCCTTGCAAGCTGCTCTAAGATGGATGGAGGAAGGAAAAATGGTGTGGTGGAGGTGTGTGGTGAGCTCCCATGGAGGAAAATCCTTCATGGGGGCTTGGGTCTCTCCTTATTTGGTGAAGAAGATGAAAGAAAATGGAAGAGAGAAGAGAAGAGGCATGAAAGAGGGGAGGGAAGTCTGAAGAGAGGAGAGAAAATGGGTATTTATAGTGTTGGGAAGTTAGGTCAAGATTTGGGGGTGAAAGGACAAGAATACACCTTAGAAAATGGTTGAAAATCGTAAATCTGGGCATTTTCGCGGTACGTTCCACGGTACGCTTTGATGGGCGAACCGCAGACCACTTTTTAGCACTGTCTGCCCATTTTCACGGTTCACAATTTGGTCTTCCGCAGTACATTCCGTGGTACGCCGCGGTACACCTGCGTACCATTACGGAAACGGCCATAACTTCCTCCAGAAACCTCGGATCACAATTTGTAAAATGCGTTGGAAAGTAGACATCCAGTGCTTTCCAAAATAGGTTATGGGAAACCTAGTTCGATCTGAGGAGGGAGATATGAGCTTCCGAAGTTGGGAGTTCTGCACAAGCCATTACAATTTCTGCCCAAATAACCTCCAAACACTTTAATTAAGCCCTAACACCTTATTTTAAGGGATATAGCCTACACAAGGCTCACAAAATACATTATACACAAAAATACGCTCGAAAAAAAAAAGCAAACGATAGGAAATAGGGACCTTAAAAGGTGTATTTGGCGATGTTATCATTGTGTTAGTTGGAAAAGCCAACTACAATCAATTGTGGCACTGTCAACAACTAATGCAAAATATATAGCTGTCACTGAAGCTATAAAGGAAGACATTTGACTTCAAGGTCTTCTAGGTGAAATAGGTTTATTTAGGGGTAAATTTGTGATCTTTATTGATAGTCAAAGTGCTTTGCACTTGTGTAAAAACCTAGTATTTCATGAAAGGACTAAACACATAGAGGTCAAATACCATTTCATTAGAGATAAAATCTCTGAAGGTATTGTTGAGGTGGAAAAGATTTTCACAGAAGAAAATCCAGCTGACATGATAACTAAAGTGATTCCCTAAAGCAAGCTCAATCATTGCTTGAACCTGCAGAAAATAAGTGATTATGGTTAATTTGTTTGTTGAGTCTTAAGCCAGCCACTAGTTATGACTGCCATTCCGGTTCCCGGTTCTGGTCCGGTTCTGCCGGTTCCGGTTCCCGATTCTGGTCCGGTTCTGTCGGTTCCGGTTCCCGGTTCCCGGTTCCGGTCCGGTTCTGCCGGTTCCGTCGGTTCAGAGCCTTTTTTATTGTTTATTGTTTTTTGTTTACTTATTATTATTAAAAAAAACTTAGACATGTAAAATTGTAAATGCATTTTATTGGGTCACCCAAAATTAAAATAAAATAAATATATGACAAATAAAAAAATAAATTAAAATAAAACTAAAAAAATATAAATTTGGCCTAATTTTTACCACAAGTAAGTTGTCTATGTATCCTCTTGTGGTTTAGAGGAATCAAATGCCACATAGTTCTCTTACCTTTTATTGCAGGTTTGGTGATGACATGGACACATTGTGTGAGTTGGCAATGTAACTAATCGTTGTCATGATCATCTGTTCTACTTTCAGTAGGTTGGTCATCTTTGAAGAAATCGTAGTGTGCATGTGCATCTTGATCGATATATTGTTGTCTGCTTTGCGCATTGGTCCAATCATTAACACAAGCTTGCATCTGAATTGATTTTGGACTCAAAAGCGAACATCTTGCATCCAGAATATTTCCATCGGTGCTAAACTCTTGTTCCACAGCCACCGTAGAAACTAGTGTTGAAAGAGTTTGTTTGGCTATAATAGCCAAGATTGGAAAGTACCTTTCATGCTCATTCCACCAGTGTGGGATATCAAATTTTTAACAGCACTGTCTTCGATAAACGCAAAAGAGGTACCTAGATAGGATTCAAGCTCAGAATACGAGTTCGAGCTTAAAAAAGAAAAACTTCATAATTTTTTTTTTGGTTTTTTTGGCTAATAGATTATATCCTAAATTCATAAATTGGAGGATGATGTGGACTGAGATACATTTTTGAGTTGGTGGAACATCTATGTTCAATGACGGACCATGAACTCTAAGATATTCATCATATAAATGATACAATAATGCCTTAACTCTAGAAGAAGCCATATCAACATCATAATCTATTTCTAAACATTGATTATAAATAGTTAGATATTCAGAAAAATTTTCTAATCTACAATGTGGATCAAAACACAGTGCAATCAAATAAATATTTGGAAACTCCTTATAATAGTCTAACCATTTTGATTTCATAGCAGTAACGGACTCTAGTAATTCTGTGTCGTATGCACAATGAGAAAATGCACCAGCAATATTAACACTCTCAACAATAAATAAATTAGTTGTAGGATAATAAACACAAGATAAATTGTTAGTAGCATTATTAAATACTTTTAACAAACCACAAATATTTGAACAAACATCCTAATGTGCGGCATAAAGATTAATGTGACTAACATGATATTGAATAAAATTAACTAATAAATCTCTATAATCATAACTTTGAGTAAGTAATTTATAAGTAGAATTCCAACATGTTGGAACATCACGAAGAAATCTAATGGGACGCTTACCATTTTGTTTAAAAAATTTTACCCATGCTTTCATTGTAGAATGATGTTTCCACAAATAATACAAGGCATTTATACTAGGAGCTATAAAATCTTGAAGAGTGTCTAAATCTTTTTGAATACATAAATTTAAAACATGACATGCACATCTTTGATGAAAAATTTTTCCACCAAGATAAGGTTTGCAAAAATCAATTAAACCAACTGAAAAAAATTTTGTTTTCAATTTTATAATCTTCAAAAATAATTCCAAACTATCTAAAAATATTAGCAGCAGTGTGTGCATCATCAAAAAGTCTAAATGCAAGAATTCTTTTTTGGATAGTCTATGCATTATCCATATAATGACATGTCACACCTAAATATGACTGTATTCGCCAATGGTCACTCCATATGTTGGCACATACGGAAACACGACCATTATGTTTTTCAAAAATATTTTTCCAACTTCTTTTGTTCTTTGTAATAAATCCTTTCCAGTGTTTCTGTGAGCGTATCCCTAGGAACACAACATGCAACAGGATTTAATACTCGTTTACAATAATTAATAAAACCAATTTTGTCACTAAAACTAAATGGTAAATGTTCTGCTACAACCATTTTAGCTAATTCTTCTCTATTGTTTTCATCACTATTGTTAACAGCCTTTTTTGGCAGGGGTCCAAAGAAGAATTTTCCACCAAGTAACCACTTGGTAGGGACCATTCCCAGCTCCCAGGTACCCAGCAGGATCGATACCGCGACCTTGGAAGAATCGATACCTAGTAGGACCAGAACCTCGACTACCTGCCTACCTAGATGAGGCACCAGAGCTATGAACCTTGAAGAGCAGGTACCACGCTATGCCTCCTACCTGGCACTAAGGTACCGCGACATATATCTGGTACCCTAGGGTACCTCGACATCTACCTGGTGCTCGAATACCTCGATATCTGCCTGGTACCCAGTACCTTGATATCAATCCAGAAACTACCCTAGACAGGTATCCTACTCGCCGAGCAAGAAGAATGGTACCGTGAAGGTACCAGCATGCTAGAACAAGTGCCACACCAACAAAAGCAGACAAGTACATCATGGTACCGTGCCATCAGAATACAGAGTCAGAACTTTACTCCAAGCGAGGTAAAAGAGAAAGTTGACATCTCTGGTTATTAATGGAGATAGTCAACCCTATTAATGGAGATAATCAACCCCATTAATGAGAAGATCAGTCAACTCTTTAATGGCCATTCACGACCCCATTAATGAGAAGATCAGTCAACTCTTTAATGGCCATTCACGACGCCATTAATGAGTAAATATTCAACTCCATCAATGCCAAAATAATGAAGTGGGCAACAAGAATCATAAGGTATAAATATGACAAAGCTCTCTCTAAGAAGAGGGTTCCAAGTTGAAGTTCAGAGCCGGAACCCAGAAATAAATGAGAGAGAAATATATAGAGAGTATTCGCCATCACTAAGAGAGAGTTTTTCCCCATCTCCATAGAGGAATCATCCACTTCTCCACTAGAAATACCATTGTATCGACTACTACACACATCGATTTTCTCCAGAATTATATCGGTACCAAGTGGTACCTCTCCAAACCGTGGCCTACCATGTTGCAGTCTATATGTGTATAAGCTCCTCGGAGCATGCTTCTAATGTAAGCTCTCCGGAGCACCTCTTGTGATATATAAAATATAGAGAAGGGTTTTTCTCCTTTCTCTGGATATTGGCTAGGGGTTTTTCAGCAAATGATCATTCGTGATGCTTTTCCCCTAGGTCAGTCCAATTCTATCAAAGAATCTTCACTCTCCAGTCTCTCTCCTTATTATGCATGTATGTGAGCTAAGCACCGACCCCGTTAGTCCTAGCTCTCATGTACCTCTCCTTGCGCGTTATTTAGGTCGGAGAACTATAAAGGACACCTAGAGAGATGACTAGGTACCAGGACCAGATACCAAGTCCAAGTACTAACCTACTTCACCAGATGGGCGGGATGATCTTTCTCCTACTTATTGCTGTTTGGGTTGAGGACGCCTAGAAAGGAGACCGTGTACCAGGACCGGTACAAAGACCAGGTACCAGCCTACTGCACTAGATGGGTGGGATGATTGTTCTCCTATCTACTGCATCACCTTACCTCTCTCGCGGTATCTACCCTGTTTGAATGCTTTGATCGATCAGACACCTCTCCTTCACTCTTACCAGAATCACAGTACGAAGTACCTACCCCCCGATGCGACCTCCATGGTAGCGGGTTGAGGGTGTTGATCAGAATTTTTAGCCCGAATGAATTGTCCTGTTAACAACTATATTTAAATAATTGTTGGTTAGGGGTAGTGAACTTGAAACTTTGGGTTTGTGAGCTCGATTTAACCTGTGCGTTTGGATGCTTGTTCGTTATATGCTTCCAATATATGCCATATCATCTAGATTTGCTCCACTTAAATAATTTTTTGCAGTAATTGCAAACCGCTACAGTGGTTTCATATACTTGCGTTACTTTCTTCATATCAAGTATGAAGAGATCTAATGTGGGTTGCTTCTGTAACTTCTGTTTCGCTACCGTAGGTGGTTCAAATTCAAAATCTGGATGAGGATCATGCATATTTTCTGATCGGCTTGTCAAATGGGGGGTGGCATTTGTATTGGGTTTGGAAATTATTAGAGGGGGCTGAGGAGAGTTTAGGCCTTCAACATGGCCTTCGGATTGCAGGAACTCATGATAGGTGGTGTCGTTATAACCGACATTGTCCGACATACAACCTTACCTTTCATTGAAATGGAACGCATTGGACCGTCTCCACTTCCACTTGCCATTTAAAAAGTTGAATTGATAGAAAAAATTATGAAAGTATTGATGAAAATAAATTTTTGGAAATAAATAAATGTAATAGCAAATAAAATTAATTTTAATTAAGTAAAAAACTAAAAATAAATTTAGTAGCAAATAAAATAAATTTTAATAACTTAGTAATTGAAACTTGAGAGAGAATTGGAAACTTGGAAAATTGAGAATTGAGATTTGAGAGACAAATGAGAAATAGGGAGAATTGGGAAAACATTGGAGTGGGGAAAAATGAATCTAGGGGGGGTGGGGTGGGTGGGTGGGTATTTTTATAGAAAAGAAAAAGAAAAAGAAAAAAATCAACCGTTGGAGGCCCAACAACTGAAAACGATCTTTTTATAAAAAAAAGAAAAAAAAAAGAAATCAGGTCTGGAACAGTCTGTTCGGATTCCAGTTTTAGTTCCAAAACCAAAAAAATAGTTTCAGTTCGGTTCCGGAGAGGGCGGTTCCAGTTCGGTTCCACTGTTGGAACCGAACCAACGTCATGTCTAGAGCCAGGTACCTCACAGAAATTCTCTCTGCTATATGGATGGTATTGGGCTAATGTGGAATTGGTTATGATATTAGCCCAACATGTTGTGATTGAAGGACCAAACCAGTAGCTTGTTTCAAGCCCAGAAGCCAGAAGATTATGATCTACAGCTTCAACCAGCCCAAGTAGATTATTAAATGAAACGATGTCGTTTGATGTTATCATATGGACTCCGATGAGAAGGTGATAAGGCACGTGAGGAAATCCAATTTGGCAAGCAGTGATTGACAAGCCAGATTGTGCATGTGACTCAACAGATAAGACTATATAAAGAATCAGGAAAGAGAAAGTCATTCAGTGTTTCATTTGTTATCAAATTAGGGTGGTCATAAGCTCTTTCTTGTTTTCTCTCTAGAACTTTCTGTGTTCAGATGGTGTTCTTGCTACTATCTCTGAAATTCATTGGTAATTTGTGTGAGATCTTTTTGCATAAAAGAGAGATTAGAGTGTCTTGTATATTCTGGTGAGGAGAGTTGAGTGATTATGCTTGTATAATCACGGATCTGATTATATATAGGTTTGGTTGCTCTGGTGCTAACAAATAGAGAGTTCTTGGTAATTTCTGGGCTTGTATTGGGTTGATTTGTGTTATTAACTGATTTGTAAAACACTCATATAGTGGAGAGGGTTTCTGTGAGAGACTCAACGTGGATGTAGGCTTGATTTAAGCCGAACCACGATAATTCTTGGTGTTTATTTCCTTTATGTTTTTCATTTCTTATCTGTTTATATATCTTGATCAGTTTGTGGTATTTTTTATTTATTTTTCTGTCGATTCTTGCTAGTGTAAGTGATTCTTACAGGTTAAACAACAAGGAATAGTTCGGTTAGGGTTTGATTGAGTCAGATTCAAATCCCTAACATTTTTACTTATGAGATTTTAATAAATATGAATATGAGTCAAGCTAAATCAACTTAAATTTGTGATTTAAAATTTTGACTTCAATATCATAACCACCTATGTGCTTTTAATCTAATGGTTGAGATTTGAATGTATTTATAACTCTTGGATTAAGGGCACATGAGTGATTGAGATATTGAAGTCAAAATTTTAAGTTAGAAATTGCTTTAGTCTAGCCTAATATATATATATATATATATATATGTATATATATATATATATATGTTTTCTAATATATATACTTTCATAATTTTTTTATAGGCTTATTTGCATAAAGCATGTGTTATCCTGAAAATCATTCAAGGATTTTCCAGAAAACTCTTAAACCGAATAGAGTGATGCTTTGAGGTAGGTGGGGCCCTGGCGTGGGCTGGGGCAGTTGAGTCGTGGTTGTATCGCGGTATAGGTACCGGGATAGAAGCAGTGGACTGCAGTTGGCGGAATCTTTGACTTGTGTGAACCGGGCTACGCCAATGGCTAGCCAGGATCGATTCCCAAGGGTGCTGGTACCGGTTGTGACTGAGGATAGACGCAACACACAATATACTATTTTATTAAGAAGTTAACTCATGTTTAGATGAATAAGATGTGGTTCTTTATATTCATGGGTTTAAGTTACAATATTTACTAGGAGGGGGATACAAATTCATTCCTTTCCTCCCAAGATGGAGGAACCTACCATGATAGCCAGTCGTTCTATAGTAGCAAAGCTCTCTATTTCCCTCCTAAAGTCTTACAAAGGACCAACAAGAGTTCTACCCCTCACTCTTCTAGAGTTGGGGTATTTATAGAGTGTCAAGTAAGGGGTAGGTGATGAGGATCCTCCTTCATAGGAGTCATTGGCATGATCCTCACCGCTCCTTTGCTTTAGGTCCACTGTGGCACACGGCTTGGAGGGTCAGGATCGCTCCTGTTGGGCCCTAGGGCTGACCTGACGGTCGAGCGGGTAGGTGGGAGATCTCATTTTTAGGTGGGACAACCGTTAGGAGATCTCCACCGTTCATTAGCTTTGGGCATAGGCGACACACGCGCCTTGGTCGGTTGGGATGGTCTCACATATGCCTGAACGTCCACGTAAGTGCTTCATAGGCTTTTACGTGGGGCTTCCCTCGATTTTGGTTGGCCGAAGGTGCTTGAGTTGGCCAAGCAACTCGCTTTCTCAATTGGGGCTTGCTAAGGGACAGTGGCGGCATCTGCTACGCTGCCACTGTCAGGCATTTTTTTTTCAAGGTTTCCTCTTTTTGCCTAGGTGCTTTTTGCATCCCTTATGTCTTCTAGAACTCAGGTGCCCTCTTTGGTGATGATTGGTGTTGACCTTTACTGGGCGCAATTGATGCCCACCTACCCACTGTTCTTTGCTGGTCTTCCTTCCTTATTTGAGCTGGTTCCTCTGCTAGGGTCTACATCAACCCTTTCACGGGTCTATTGGCTACTTTTGGAGGGGATTCTAGATTGTTCTTAATTATTTAGGGCACCTTTGTGTTCTTAGGGGGCTTTGGGGATCTCAAGTGCCTTGGCTCTGGTTCGGTCATAGGGACTAGGTCATCCTATCGTGGCGACTGCCCCCCGTTGCACGTGGTACCTAGGCACCTCCTAGAGGTTGAAAGTGGGGGACAGAGTGGGGTCGTGCTAGACCCGGTTGCTATAGTACCGGCGGCGGCCTTGATTGTATCAGGGGTCGTGTCGGGTCTGACTGTTTCAGGAACTGGCCCAAGCTAGGCAGACCGGGGATTTGGCCAGGTTCCAACTTCACTGCGGTATGTTGGGGGAAGTACTTCTTTGATTCCTTTCTTGGTCATTTTTGGCGGTTAACGACAGGATTTCAAGGATACGAGTTTATAGGCAATCAATTCAAGAATTTTTTTTTAGGGAAGAATAGTAGTTTCTTTTTATTTCTCTTATTTTCCGTCCAAATTGGTTTTTTAATGGACCATATTGTATTTTTTTTACAAGCTTTTTTACAATCGATTTAGTTATTTTGAAATAATTTTGAACAAAAAATATTCTTATTACAATTTTGGCTTTTTTCACTGAACGATAATATGGAAGGAAAACTAGTTTACTTATAAGATAATCTCTTTTTGTGGTGAAAATAATCATATTTAAAATTGTAATTTAAATGGCAGCAAATTTATATATATATATATATAGTCATTTTCTTCTCAGTGCACACTGATATAACTTATATCAGTACGTTGCATATGCACCACTAATAATGGAGAAGTTTTGACAAGTGCATACACTTTGAGTGAAAATATGTAAATCTAATGGTCCACATCCAACGCACTGATGAAGTTATATCAATGCGTAATGACTTGAAAATTTATGTATATATATATATATATATATATATACAGTCCTTTTCTCCTTGGTGCGCACTGATATAAATATTATCAGTACATTGCATGTGGGCCATAGATTATGGATGAACACTGACAAGTGCATACAGACTGGGTCAAAACAATTGAATCTAATGGTTCACATATAACGTACTGATAAATATTTATCAGTGCGCAATGAGGTGAAACTTTATATATATATATATATATATATATAAGTATTTGTTTTTACCATAAAAATGGAACTAGACCAACATGTATAATCTGAAAAATTTTAAATTCAATTTTTTTTTAATCAAAAAACACCGCAATCAAGGGAGAGATAGAAAATGGCTTATGGAAGAGAAAATTTTGTGGAGAGTGGGAAAGAGAAAGGTAATATGCGTATGAAACGAGAGAAATGAGGAAAACATTTGGAAATAATATTTTGTAGAGTGGAATTTCAGAAGTCAAGTCATTTAACTTTTTTTTGTTAAAAAAAGAAAAAGACTGAGAAGTTAACGGATTAGCAATATTAAATGTAAGCTCTTTTTAAAACAATAATTATACATAGATATAGTAGTTGATATATCTTAATTTAGTTGATTAAATATAAATTGGACATAATTTATAGACGGGGGATTTTAATCCATTTTTTAAATTAGTTGATTCAATTATAATGATTTTTAAATTATTATTATTACAGGAGATATTATTATTTCCCTCCTAAGATTTAATGACACATCGATTTACCCCTTACCTTTCGTTGTTTCTCATTTTTGACCCTGCCTTTACTTTTCTTACGGGACAGTGTACTTAGAATCTTGGATCCTTATTAATATGTTAGGTGGGGATTAAAATCGTGCCATTAACTAGGGACAGGGATGGGCTCCGCCAGCCCTAAATGGTTAACAAGACTAGACGAGTTTGGTACAATATATCTATATCCCAATAAAATCTGCCCATACCATATATCCTCCTTTGAAAATGCAACTTTGAACTCAAATCGACATTCGATGCTAATTATCTTACATCAATTTTTTCTTTTGAAGTATTTAAATATTATATAAATTCTGATTTTATCGAAGAGAGAGGACATCGTACCTCTAACCTTGTGAAATATGTATGAGAGATTTATCACCGAACCAATCTAATCTCGTCAATTATCTTACAACAATTAATATTGAAAATGATGATAATCTAAAGATTTTTTTTAACGTACCTTCAAGAAGCAATAATATGAGAGTTTTGATGGATTGAACTTATGTATTAAAGAGTCCTATTAAGTAGACATAATAATAATTAGACTATTAGGGTGTGTTTGTTGTATCGGATTGGATATGATTAGATTATTTTCAATCCTGTTCCCACATTTGGTGGACGCTCTGGATTGGAGAACTTATCCGGTGAAACCCACCTCTTGTCCTATTGCAGCAGGACTAGATAGTCCCTCCTCAAACGTTGGGATAATTTTTGTCATGGCTTTAAAAAAAAATTCAAATTTTTTTTGGGTTGGGACCCAACCTTTACTTTATTTTTTTAAGAGAAAATAGCACTAGACACCATTAATTGGTGGGTCAAGTCCCAAAAAGGCTATTCAATGTTTAAATTGTTCCAAAATCACCATTTTGACAAAACATTATTCACTTGGCAGCCATTCTGTTAAAATCTAACAGAAAGCTATCGTTATGTATGATATGACGCCCATAAAGAATTTTATGGGCAATATTTTATATATTTTGATTATTTAATTAGATATAAAAATTAATGATTTCATTAATTTATTATTTTTATGGATAATACTTCCTGTTTATAGGTGACATAAAACTTATTATTATTCCCTGATTAATTTGGGGTGACATCAAACTTATTTCATGATTAATTTATTATTTAATTATATATAAAAAGTAATGATTTGCTTATAAGAATTTATGGACAATATTTTCTGTTTTATAAAGTAATCATGGTCAAAAAATAGTCAAAAAATAGGTAAAAAAACTAGTTTAAAACCTTTTAAAAACCATTTCAAAAACCGGTGCAAAACATATTTTACTATTTTGACCCGTATTCTAATAATTTATGATATAAGCAAACGGACTTCAAACAATTAATGGTCAAAGTGGCAACAATTGATATTTTTTTCATCTATAAAATGGCTAATTTGAGCCATTTTGAATAATTAATGGTGATTTTAGAACTGCCTTACCAAATCAGTGGTTTAGATATCACTGACCCTTTTTTTAATAACAAAAAAAAAATGAAAATTAATCTTTCTTTTTTCTTTCTTTTTCGTATATTTTCTAACTTCCCAAATACAATCCAAATTAATTCAATCAAATCCAGTGATCCAAAGACCACATCCAAAAAGGTTGGCTCCAAATCAATGGGATTATTTTATCCCGAATTCAATTTCTTCACCAACGCCGCCTCCTCTCACTGCTTGCGCCATCGACGACCACCACAAGATCTCCAAACGCCTCTGAATTCCGCCGACCGCCACGCCTCTCACTATCATTGCTCCGACCGTCGTTGCTACCACAACCTCTGACACGTACCGGTGCGATCTCCTCTCACTATAGCAGATCTAGAATTTTTTTTTCCACCATTGTTGTAACAAAGAAATGAGAGAAAGAGATGGGAGGAGAGAGAAGGGGAATATCCAAATTTTTTTCTAGTAACAAAGAAAGAGAAAGAGAAGAAAAGAGATAAAGATGGAGATGGAGTTTCTTATTGGATTTTGTAAATGAAAATTGTTGATCGGAGTTGTCTGGAAAAAAAATGAGAAAGAAAGCGAGAAAGAGAAAGAAGAGAGAACAAAGAAAGTAGAGAAAAAAAAGGAAGAGAGAGATCGTTTGATAGTTAATGTGGATTGGTGGATGTAATTAGTTTTTTATTTTTTTAAATAAATTTTTTATTTTGTCCAAATCCCATTACTTGTCCAAACACAAGATTTAACTAAAATAGTTCAATCCCTCGTTGCACCAAACACGAGATACACTATAATTAATCCAATCATACCCAATCAAATCCAATTATATCTAATCCAATCTCATCTCTTAACAATAGTCCAATTCTATTATGTAGTCCAATTCTATTATGTGCAACAAACGTACCCTTAGGGTCTCTTGGTTTGAAATGATGAATAGAATTATTAGCCGTATACTTCCAATTAGAAATACTACCTATACTGATTTTTGTATTCAATGAGATGACAATTTAGGATGGTACTATTTTGTTTATATAATCATTTATAATAGCGGCGACTCGAACTTACGATATTATTAAATTAAATGAGTAGTTTGGTATTGATTTTAATAGGTTAAAATTAACTTATTTCATAGTTTTAGAAGGTGAAGATGTTTGGTAAAAACTTATTTTTTACAATTAATTATTAATGGGGGCGAATCTAGGATTTTCTGTCTGATGGGGCTAAACGAAATACTATTTAGAAATTTTTTTAAAACATTAACAAGAAGATGTATTTCATTAATAAAAAGTAAATACACAACGACAAGTCATGAGATATTGGGTTTGGACTGTACTTAAAAACTTGTATTAGGCATGTAAGGCTATGTAAATTTAATATATTAGTGATATTGGTAAAAATTTAATTTTTTTTTTTAGAAAAAGGCAGAGGAGTCTTCCGTGCAGCCCCTACGATCACTCACCCCTACAAGTCATGACACTGATTTTGAATCAAGTAAGATACTACTTTTTAAAAATAATAATAAAATAATCTATTTTAGAATTTAATAAATTTTTTAGAACACCCAAATTGCTCTTATTAATTTAACTTAAATGCAAATTTGTCCTTGTCTGTTAATATGCTGTGGTGTGGGATTAAATATCTCAGATTATGATAATAGATTTTCATACTGTACATATAGCGTATGGTGTCGGCAGTATTTGTAGGCGGTTTTTCGGTTTTCATGTAGCCAGGAACAATGTCAGCAGATCATGAATGTCTCTGGTCTCCATTATCCAAGACTCAATATAAATGAAAATGAAAATGAAACGTACTAACAACTCTGTTCTTCTTCCTTCTGAGCTCTAGAGTGTGAACACTTAATGATATTCTCACATTATTTTCTCAAAAAAGTTTGATATATTTTGGTGGGATATTCCTAATTTTTTTTTTTTTTTACCAGTTTGCGATTGCAATTTTGATAACATATATAATTTTTCATATTTCTTCTGTCCAGTGATGGAACGAGGTGATCTGTATCAATGTCGAAACAGTTTTCGCACAAACAGCTTTTCGTTATCAAAGGACAGTTTCACAACAGCATTTTCAAGATCATTTCGAGAGGAGGAGAGCGACGAGGAAGCACTTAAATGGGCAGCGCTGGAGAGGCTTCCCACTTACAGCCGTTTGAAGAAAGGGTTGTTGAGCACGCAGGACGGTGCATATGAAGTTGATGTGAGGAAACTTGCGTCCCAAGAAAGGAAGGCTTTGATTGATAGATTGGTGAGAGACGCCGAGGAGGACAATGAGAAGTTCCTCTTGAAGCTCAGGAATCGTCTCGATAGGCAAGAACAAGAATTTCTTATTTCCATCAAAATGAATATGATCAAAAGATTCTAACTAGCTATCTTCGATCAGGGTCGGTATGGATATTCCTACACTGGAAGTGAGATTCGAGCATGTAAATGTTGATACAGAAGCTTATGTAGGAAGCAGAGCTCTGCCCACATTCCTCAACTTCTTTTTCAATATGATTGAGGTAACATTGGTTCACAAGTTTACAGAATTTGATACAGATCACCTCTTTCCAATTAATTGTGTCCTTTCTTGTTGACAAAAGGCTTTGTTGAACTGTCTCCATCTGCGTGCTCGTGCAAAAAATCACCTGTCTATTCTTCACGACGTAACTGGAATGATCAAGCCTTGCAGGTGCGAAGCAGTCTTCAATCGGATTATCATGAACTGCGTTTATAACTTCATAGTTTTGTAAATTTCAGTCTTTTTTGAATTTTCTTTCATTCACTGTTTCTTATTCTTAAGTTTTTAGTAATTTCTTTTCTTTTAGTTCTTTAGGGGTTACCTGTTGATATGATACTCGTATTTGCCGCTATACTATCACATCGATTTGTGCACTTGCGAGGTTTAATCTTATTCATCAAGTTTTTGTGGTACTTACCCGTTTAGTTTGTATAAGATTTGCAGAATGACACTGCTTTTAGGTCCTCCAAGTTCCGGAAAGACAACGCTCTTGTTAGCATTGGCCGGAAGGCTTGATCCGAATCTAAAGGTGGAAATTTCCCTTTTTTCAGAATTTGCTTTTCATAATGAGTTGTTATAATTGATCACTGCATACTAGCTTGATCTTTTTTTTTACTAGTAAAAGACTATAGTGTTTGATAATTCAGTTCTCTGGGAGCATCACTTACAATGGCCATAACATTAATGAGTTTGTGCCTCAAAGAACTGTAGCATATATCAGTCAACAAGATCTCCATATCCCTGAAATGACAGTGAGAGAAACCTTGTCCTTCTCTGCTAGATGCCAGGGGATTGGATCCCGTTACGGTTAGTTAATTAATTCTCTGAATTTAGTCAGTCCAAATGGTGTTTACATTTTACAAGTGTGACTCACTATCTTATTGGCAATCTGCAGAAATGTTAGCAGAGTTAGCTAGAAGAGAGAAAACAGAAAATATCAAGCCTGATCCTGATGTTGATGTCTTCATGAAGGTAACAAAGGACCTATCACAAGTACTTGATTCTTTATTGGTTTGAATAATTTGCTCTTATAATAGAATTATGTTTAGATTCTTAAATTTATGCTTTAGAAACATTATTGGGGGGCCTCCAGGTTCATAAAACTTGTATTAGATGTGGTGGGGCTGCTAATTTTTCACTCAGTTTCCAACTAGATTCTAAAATTTCAGGCAGCATCAACAAAGGGTGAGGAGACAAATGTGGTTACAGATTATATTATAAAGGTTTTAGGTTTGGAAATTTGTGCTGATACCATGGTGGGGGATGACATGTTAAGAGGCATATCTGGAGGACAAAGGAAGCGAGTCACCACTGGTAGTAAATCTAACAAATTCAAATTACTTCATCGAATTAGTTTCTTTTATGATTAAAGTTCATCGTCTGTTACTCCGCCTGATTCAATTACAGGTGAGTTGCTTGTTGGACCAGCAAGGGTGCTGCTTATGGATGAAATATCTACTGGTTTGGACAGCTCAACAACTTTCCAAATTGTGAATTCTCTGAAGCAGTTTACACACATTCTAAAAGGCACAGCTCTTATTTCTCTCCTGCAGCCTGCACCCGAGACCTATAATCTTTTCGATGACATTATCCTCCTCTCCGATGGCCAGATTGTGTATCAGGGTCCTCGTGAACAAGTACTAGAGTTTTTCGAATCCATGGGATTCAAGTGTCCGGAGAGAAAAGGCGTGGCTGACTTCTTGCAAGAAGTGAGCATACAAATAGGCTTCTGTTTAGAATATGATAGAAAATTCTTCTAAAAGGAGAGCCATCGATGTGAAGTATCGTGTTTGATCTTATTGAATTATCTGTTAGAGTGTTTAAGTACTATTGTTGAACATTTCCTATCAACTTAAGCTTTTAAGTCTGCTGGTTACTAATATAATTAATTCGGTGCAGGTAACATCAAGGAAAGATCAGAATCAGTATTGGGCACGTATGGAAGAGTCTTATAGTTTTGTGACAGTAAAGGAATTCTCCAATGCATTTCAATCATTCCATGTAGGAAATAGACTGAAATTCGAACTCTCGAATCCATTCGACAAGAGCAAAAGCCACCCATCACTTTTAACAACCAACAAGTATGGTGTTAAGAGGAAGGAATTGTTGAAAGCTTGCTTCTCAAAAGAGTTGCTATTAATGAAAAGGAATTCATTTGTCTACATCTTCAAGATCCTTCAAGTAGGTATATATGACTTTGTTTTCATTTTAATTGCTATGCTGAAGTGATTATGACATAGTAGTTTCTTTGCTATACCAGCTTATAACGATGGCACTGATAGGTGGGACACTTTTCCTACGAACTGAGATGCACCGCGACACAATCATTGATGGAGGGATTTACATGGGTGCTTTATTCTTCTCTGTGGTTATGATCATGTTTAACGGTATGGCGGAGCTTGGCTTGACTGTTTTTAAGCTTCCTGTCTTTTACAAGCAAAGGGACCTCCTATTCTATCCCGCGTGGGCATACGCTATTCCTACATGGATTCTCAAGATCCCAATAACAGTCGTAGAAGTCGGTGTTTGGGTATTAATCACTTATTATGTGATGGGATTTGATCCTAATTTTCAAAGGTAAGCAAACAAACAAATTTCCATAGAATTGTTCTGTATTTTCATTCTGTCCCAACTTAAAGGGTATGTTGATATGCAGGTTTTTAAAGCAGTACATTGTACTTTTTTTCACTAACCAGATGGCCTCTGGACTATTTCGACTGATTGCTGGGTTGGGGAGAGAGTTGATTGTTTCATACACATTTGGATCATTTACACTGCTCATACTCTTCTCAAATTGTGGCTTTGTCCTATCACGAGGTACGATAAATAAGCAAATTTTAAGTCATATGTGATATACCTTGACAGAGGACTAATGTGATGCCACAGATGAGGTTAAAAAATGGTGGATTTGGGGTTACTGGATTTCGCCAATGATGTATGGACAGAGCGCGGTAGCAGTTAATGAATTTCTTGGGAAGAGTTGGAGTCATGTAATTTCTTGAACTAGACATGTGTGCACATACTTGCTTCTATATTGAAACCAAACTAATTAACTAATATCTTGATGAATAAGGTTCTTCCAAGTTCAACAGAAACAATGGGGGTTGCAGTTTTGAAGTCACGAAAATTCTTAACGGATGCATACTGGTATTGGATAGGAGTAGGTGCTCTGATTGGATTCACATTGGTTTTCAATTTGAGTTATGCTGCAGCCCTTACTTATCTTAATCGTGGGTACATTTAACTTCTCCACTTTTGAGTCTTCAAGAATGTAAAGTACACATATACTAACTTTGAGCAAATAATTTTGCAGCATTGGGCACACATCAGCATGTTAAATCTGAATCTCAAAGCACTGACCATGATGATGAATCCGGAGAAGCCACTCAATCGAGTTCTCAAGGAAGTAGCAAAGAAGCTGCTGCAAAGGTCACCGATCAGAGAAAAACGAGGAATGGTCCTTCCATTTGAATCATTTTCAATTACCTTTGATGAAATAACATACTCAGTAAACATGCCACAGGTAACTTAATCGAGTTCCCAGTTGATGTAGCTCATAACCATGACAACTAATCTCTTAAAATGAAATCACAGGCCATGAAAGAACAAGGTGTAACTGATGATAAACTGGTGCTTTTGAGGGAAGTGAGCGGCAGTTTTAGGCCCGGTGTTCTTACAGCTCTAATGGGGGTAAGTGGTGCTGGTAAAACCACTCTGATGGATGTTCTGGCTGGAAGGAAGACCGGTGGATATATAGAGGGAAGCATCAAAATTTCAGGGTATCCGAAGAAGCAAGAAGCATTTGCTCGAATATCAGGATACTGTGAGCAAAATGACATCCACTCTCCTCATGTTACTATCTATGAATCCTTGGTTTACTCAGCCTGGCTAAGATTACCCCAAGAAGTCAATAAAGAAACCAAGAAGGTTGGAATCTGAAGCCTAAAATGTTCCCGGTATTTCTCGTTGAATAGTATTCAAATATGTTATTCTTAATTCAAAAATGGTTGCAGATGTTCATTGAGGAAGTCATGGAGCTTGTGGAACTAAGCACGTTGAAGGGAATTATCGTTGGATTGCCTGGTGTGAATGGTCTGTCAACTGAGCAGCGCAAAAGGCTTACCATTGCTGTTGAGTTGGTAGCAAACCCCTCTATTATTTTCATGGATGAGCCAACTTCAGGGCTAGATGCAAGATCCGCTGCAATTGTTATGAGAACAGTTAGGAACACAGTCAACACTGGAAGAACAGTTGTATGCACAATACATCAACCTAGTATTGATATCTTTGAAGCTTTTGACGAGGTGAGAAATGTTAGCAACGACAGTCTATTTCGATACTCTAAACATTATATAGCAATTCTGATATATGCAATGGCCTTGCAGCTACTACTATTGAAGAGAGGAGGGCAAGAGATATATGTTGGACCGTTGGGTCGCCAATCATGCCATCTAATCAAATATTTTCAGGTACATATTTTGTTGGCCAATATGAAATCACAATAAATGATTGTCAAAATTTCAAATTTTGATTCATACTTGTTACTTTCTCTTGCTATTAATCAAGGGAATTGAAGGAGTCGGTCAAATCAAAGATGGTTATAATCCTGCAACGTGGATGTTAGAAGTTACCACTCCAAGACAAGAGATGGTTTTGGGTATTGATTTTTCAGATTTGTACAAAGATTCAGAGCTATACATGACGCAGAACGGAAGTTCTAGGATCACAAGCGTAACCCTAACAGAACATAAACTGGAATCCACCAGAAAAAAAAAGAAACTGAAACCAAATTGTAAATTTTATTCAATACTTCGAAACTGATAACAAAAGCCCTTAAATAGGCTTTGAAAACCCTAAAAACGGAAAAGACTAAAATATCCTCAGCTAAATAAAATAAAAACGGAAAACAAATAAAAACATAAAATCTTCGGATGCCCGATAACCTATCTTAAACAGCTCCGTTGAGGGAGTAAATGTCGTCAACCGGGCAAGCCCTGGTTGTACGGCTATAGAGCTTCGAAAACCCTTTCCGAAAACATATTATAATAGGAAATCTGTCAACCGAGCGAAAAGTTATGCCCGTTTCATTGAAACACCTCTTTTGGACAATTTTCTATCCAACTCTTCTTCAAAGTCCAAAGCCAATTGTCCTACATCAATACAGGTATCGTGTGCAAATGACTAAAGAGAATTAGACAACCTTAAAATGTGTCGAAATCTACTGATAATTCATTTGGCTATGTATCAGGAGAAATAAAGAACTTATCAAACACTATAGTTCTCCTGCTCCTGGTTCAAAAGACCTCCATTTCCCTACTCAATATTCTCAGTCATTTATCTCCCAATGCATGGCTTGCTTGTGGAAACAACATTTGTCATATTGGCGTAACCCGCAATACACTGCAGTGAGAATTTTCTTCACAACTGTCACTGCCTTGATGTTTGGTTCTATGTACTGGGACCTTGGCGCCAAAAGGTGAGTTACTTTCGCGGTACTCTTCATAGTTTCTGTCCGGATGTAATCTAAATTTATTTTTTTTCACATTGTAAACACAGAGGAAAGCAACAAGATATTATTAATGCAATGGGCTCTATGTATACTGCTGTTCTTTTCCTTGGAGTCCAAAATGCTGGAGCTGTCCAGCCGGTAGTGGCAGTGGAGCGAACAGTCTTCTACAGAGAAAGAGCTGCGGGAATGTATTCAACCTTCCCTTATGCTTTTGCACAGGTAACTTATATATATATTGTTATATATATATTTGTGTTAGTAACACAAATTCAATGACGTGGGGGGACTCGAACCCGCACTCTGATTTCATGTTAGTAACCAATAGACCTAAAAGCTTAAATCGATAGAAAAGGGTTTGTCAATAATATTTAAACACTCTAACATATTGTTCAACAGAGAAATCATTTCTCTGATATAACTTGACATAAGTTTCTTTTGCAAATTTCTTTTTTCACAGGTTGCTATTGAGGTCCCATATATTTTTCAACAAGCATTGACATATGGTGTTATAGTTTATTCAATGATTGGATTTGAATGGAATGCGATTAAATTCTTCTGGTACATATTCTTCATGTACAGCACACTACTCTACTTCACCTTGTATGGCATGATGACAGTGGCTGTGACACCTAACTACCATATTGCTGCCATTGTTTCCTCTGCATTTTATGCAATTTGGAACCTCTTTACCGGATTCGTAGTCCCTCAAAAGGTGCATCTAGTCTTTCTCGCTGTTACCATATTAGCTATAATATGATTTGATATGGAATTACACCATAATGGCATCATATCTGATACAATAAACACTAGCTATTCTGGAATTCATTGACCCTTCCTTTTAAGTGCTTGTAGCCAGCACTTTCCCACACTGTTCTTCACTGATAATCACTTGTTTGATTGCAGAGGATTCCGGTGTGGTGGAGGTGGTACTATTGGATGTGTCCAGTGGCTTGGACGTTGTACGGACTGATTGTATCCCAATTCGGAGACGTCAAAGACATGCTTGACGTAGGAATAACGGTGGATGATTTTTTGAGAAGTTATTTGGGTTACAAACATGAATTTCTGGGAGTAGTTGCTGCAGTAATGGTTGCCTTTCCTGTGGTTTTTGCCTTTGTTTTTTCCATTTCAATAAAGTTTTTCAATTTCCAAAACAGATGAAATAGTAAAAAAAATAAAAAACATTTGTTTCAATTGTTTGTAAAAGACTTGTACAAGGTATCACCATTGTTTCCATCAGGAGGTCAATTAGTCTTTTGAATGAGTTGGGGAAGGTCAATTAAAATAGTCAAATAGTTGTTTCTCATGTTAAGAGAAATATAGGTAACAAATGTCCTATCAAAATCTTCATCAAATATTGTATCTTCTTTATCAGGCTATTATTGAGCTTCCATTGGTCTTTGTACAAGATAAATGGAATTATAGTGTCATTCAATGATACAATTTGATTGATATGCAGCAAAGTTTTTGTGGTTCTTGTTCTTGATGTATTGGACAGTTTCCATAGTGGAAATGGTGAGAAATGTCACATTTTTGTCTCGCTGTTGCACCAACGTCACCGGTTTAATAACTTATGTTTAAAAGGCACCTATTTTGGTGAACTACCAAAATTGCCCTTAAATAATCAATTTTTAATTGTCTCTGTACTTCCATCTCCACACTTGAAACACTGAAGGCAGGAACTTCTCTCTTTCTCTCTCTACAATAAATTTCAAAACTACTCTACTCAACGTTTTTCAGTAAGCACAACAAGGTAATATGTTTGTCTGAAATACTGTTTTTTATCCTTTATTTTTTAAAAACGTTCCTTTTGTAAACATGAAAATGGTTTTGTGAATATTGAATCTGTGAAATTTGAATCTCCGAACCTGTTAATAAAAAGCTCGGAGCCTGTTTGAAAAAGCTCGGAGCCTGTTTGAAAATGCTCGGAGCCTGTTTTAAAAAGCTCGGACATTGTTTGAAAAAACTCGGAGCCTATTTGAAAAAGCTCGAGCCTTTGGACAAAAGGCTCGAGCCTTTAGAAAACAAGCTCGGAGACTTGAAAAAAGCTCGAGACTTTGTAAAACAGCTCGAGCTTTTAGAAAACAAGCTCGGGACTTTGTAAAAACGTTCGGGACTTTTGTGAAAAATGCTCGGGACTTTTGTAAAAAAGCTCGGGACTTTGTGAAAAAGCTCGGGACTTTTGTAAAAAAGCTCAGGACTTTGTGAAAGAGCTCGGGACTTTTGTAAAAAAGCTCGGGACTTTTGTAAAAAAGCTCGGGACTTTTGTAAAAAAGCTCGGGACTTTTGTAAAAAAGCTCGGGCATTTGTAAAAAAGCTCGGGAATTTGTAAAAAAGCTCGGGACTTTGTGAAAAAACTCGGGACTTTGTAAAAAAGCTTTGTACTTTGTAAAAAAGCTCGGCTCTTTTGGGATTTTTGGAAAAAAGGTTGGAACCTTTATTAAAAGCTCGGAGATCATAGTAAAAACCTCGGAAACTATTTTAAAAGGCTCTGAGCCTTTTCCATAGCTTTTATGTTTGTCATAATGGTTTGTGGTGATGAATGTTACAGGAGAATGAATCGGGTGAGAATAGTAATATCTTACAACGGTCGATGGGAGCAGTTACCCGACGGAAGTCAGAGGTTTGTTGGATCCGACAACCAAGGAATGTATGTGTCAAAGAATATGAGTTACGAAGAATTGGTGTCGATCGTGCATACCGTTGTGAAGTATGATGTAAACAAATACAATGTTGATCTACAATCAATATCAATCGTTCCTGGCGCTACATGTCGCACATTTGTAAGAAATGACGATGATGTTCAGTTTATGCTAGGGGAAGATCGGGTGATCCCTCAAGTATGTGTTAGTCTAATTGAGAGGGCAACTGGAGATGTGATACGAAATGATATTCCTGCTCCTGAAAATACCCAACCATTTGGATCCGCTAGCGGTAGCAACCAAGTGTTCACACAAAGGAGTGCCACTGAAGGTGGGGAAAACATATGTGCTGTCCAACCGGTAGTGGTCGACCATGCAGATGTTTGTGAACCTCAATTCGACGATGTGTTTGGTTGTCGATTTGAGATGAATGATGGGCGGTACAATGAGCAATACAATGAGATGTACAATGAGGAGAACACTGAACCGAACGTTGGGCCTAACCAGGAGGTGGATAATGAGGCAAATATTGATCTGGTAGATCATGTAGAGAACACTGATGAAGATCATGTCCAAATTCAAAGACGTGGAAGACGTGTAAAAGGAGTTAGTTGCACTGGAGCAGATATGCCTGGTACTTCCGAGGTCCGGCATAATGTATCTACAGATGATTCTGATAATACCACAACGTGGGTTATTCCCGGAGCAGATTCATACTCGTTTGGGATTGGTAGAAGCACAACCTTGGTACCAGAAGAACCTACATGCATGATTTATAAAGGTCAGTTCTTTCCGATAAAAAAGGATCTGAAGAGACTAGTTGGCCTTTTTGCAATGCGGCGAAACTTCGAATGGAAGGTGAAAAGATCCAATAAGACAACGTTACATCTTGTTTGTTTGATTGACAACTGTACATGGAAATTAAGAGCGGTGAGAAGAGATGAAGGGACGTACTTCCAAGTAAGAAGTTTTGTCAATGAACACAGTTGTCCATTGGAGAAGATTCACCGTCGCCACCGACAAGCTAGTGCAGTTATAATTGTAGAAGTGGTTGCACCTAGACTTCAACAACAAGATGGTCGTCTCATGCGTCCCAAGGATATAATCGCCGATATGAAAACAATGTATGGCATCCAAATCATGTACAGTAAGGCATATCAAGCCTTGCATTATGCATTGTCACTGACCTATGGGACACATGAAGAAACCTTTCAACTACTGCAGTCTTTTGGTTACGTGCTGGAACAACAAAATCCCGGCACAATCACTGACTTACAGTGCGCTGACGACGGTAAATTCCTTTACTTTTTCATGTCATTAGGGGCCTCAGTTAGAGGTTTTCAGAGGTGCATGCGTCCGGTTATTGCAGTTGATGGTACCCATTTGAAGGGAAGATTCGGGGGTACAATGTTTGTTGCAACTGCCCAAGATGGAAACGAACAGGTGTATCCAATTTCTTTTGGGTACGGCGACTCCGAAAACAACCTTTCATGGGAATGGTTTTTGGATTGCTTGAAGGGTGCCCTTGGTCATATAGATGATTTGGTTTTTATTTCCGATCGACATGCAAGCATTGAAGCAGGGATTTCTAAAGTGTTCCCTTATGTAACCCATACCATATGTTGTTGGCACTTTGCTGAAAATGTGAAGAAGCGATTTCACAGAAAAGATGTTGCCAGCTTAATGGACAAAGCCGCTAGAGCGTACACTGAATTCAAATATAACCGGTACATGGGTGAGTTACGTAACTTGTACAAGAATGCTTTCGATTATGTTGAATCTGCCGGTCCACACAAATGGTCTCGTGTACACTGTCCCCAACGAAGGTTCAGGGTGATGACAACAAATGTTGCAGAGTGCATAAACTCATGCCTTAAATTCCCACGATAACTCCCTATGTTGACATTGGCAGAGTTCATTAGGAATATGTTACAGCGTTGGTTTCACGATCGACATCGAGCTGCACAGTCCATGCGTCATCAGTTGACCGACGCATCACATCTTGTGATGCTACAACGGGTCGAGAAGTGCGGTTATATGACCGTCAATCCAGTGGACTGGAACATTTTCTCGGTCAAACGGTCCGGAAAACAGTGGACTGTTGACTTAGCCCGGAAGACATGCACATGCAACAAATTCCAAATGGATCATTTTCCGTGTTCTCACGCACTCGCAGCGGCAATGTACATTAACAGTATACAATTATACCCTATATTAAGCAAGCGTGATTGTCACTTTTTTCATTGGTTTTGCAGGGAGCGGAATTTGGATTTCACATCGCTGTGTTCAGACTACTACAAGAGACAGACACTTATTGATGCATACTCAGTTCCTATTATGCCTGTTGGCCATCCTTCTTCATGGGTAGTGCCGTCCGACATCGCTGAGCGGGTGGTTTTAAATCCAAAGACCAAGAGACAATCACGTCGCCCGATGGAGGGTCGACATGCATCGTCATCCGAGAGGACAACCACCCAATCGTGTAGAAGATGTGGACAATCAGGTCATAATAGCAGGAGGTGTTCTAATCCGCCCTTGATTAATGAAGGTCCGAGCAGAATTGTTCCCGAGGAATACCGTCGCAAGTGTAGCGTATGTCATCAAGTTGGACATAACAAACAGACGTGCCCACACAAGGAATCTGCCGAGGAGTGAACCGAGCCGTTCATACTTATTGTTTAATTAAGTTGGGGTGTTAATTATTACTTGTGTTATTGTATGATATGAAATGCGTGTGTTGTACTTGTAAATGAAAACACTTTAAATTTTAAACAAAAAATTTATAATTTGAAAGTTCATTACTATAATTGTTTGTACATCGACAACTACAACATCTAATGTGGCTTGGAGTTACAAAAAATCTCCACAGCCATCTTCTCCCGTATGGTGCACATATCTTCTTCTGACCAGTCGAACGTCATCATGTTCGCCAGTACGTACTCCATCAATCTCAAGGTATGAGCACCACAGTTACCCCTACGACTCAGCACATGAACAACCGTTACAATAGAAGTTGAATAAAACAAACTTAAAGTTTAAATGATGTTCGTACAGTCATACCATCTAGTCTGTTGGGGCACATGTGTTGTAGACACCATGCTTACCCCAAAGGGCCTATTCCGCTTCTCGTACTTCGCCTCGCCCGTTGGTCTGGCATCGTGAAACCCCACCTGATGCAACATCGAGGGTAGAAACCACCGCAATGGAGCGACCTGCTCTTTCCTGATCTGTAGGGGGACTTCCTGTCTGAACGGGTCTAGCAGGTGGATCTTCCCGACAGTAAGATCAACGCTGGCCACGAGCCAATGCTGGCCAGCAATGTTGCACGGAATAAGGACCTGTACCAAGTGTTCAAGATATTGTTATGGTCAAAATAAGAATTTTTAATTAAACACATTGAAACCATAACTGTATTTTGCTCACCGCGTCAACCTCGTGCCATGGTCGGTTCCCTACCGGGAGCAATCCACGTACCGTCATCAGATCTTCAGGGGACCACCTGTACTTCAACACAGACCAGTTTTTTGGGGCTTTGCCCACAGCATCGCGAGGCATGATTCTCCGCCACTGAAACTCCAGCATTGATTGAAAATAGACAACAAACTGAAACGTTAGAAACATGATGAAACACAACAAACAGACATGTGAAAATAGTACATTTGAAACACTTACATAGAACTGAGAATCTAGTAGGTTCATCCTTTGAATGTAGACAGTGGGGAATGCTCGCTGACGCTTCCGTAAAATATGCAGGTACGCGTCCATATGCTGACAATTTAAACATTATACATTGTTAGTATTCTTCCATAAGTTAAACAAACTTAAAAGACAATCAAAGTAAGGAAAGTACCGTGTCCTCCAACTCCATAAAGTTGGTTTGCAACCGGTGGAACCAAGTCACAGGCACGGGGGTCATCAGATCCACATCACGTCTGTGTAATTTTCAATTATTTAGGAAAACAACTAATTTAACTTAGGTGTTTCAAAATAAATTTACAATATTTTAATACTTACAATTCCCCCGTCACGTTCCTCTTGTAGTCTTTGTAAGCCGCAAGCTGGTCAGCGTCTACCAATCCATTGGGCCTGAATGTATGTGCTGATGACATGGGCAGTGTCCTTGGCCTCTTCGGCCGACAGGGGTCAGTGTATGGGCTTATCAACTGCCAGCCTCGTTTGCGCATCCGCTGCTGCCTATGCTGACTGTGGACTGGGGGGTGTTGGGAGGAGGAACTCTGTCCCCGTGGATCACGTCGAGGGCTCCGGTGGGATGGGTTATGTCGGGATGGACCGGCAGTGTCACTAGGGGGTGAGGTGTGACGGGATCAAGTAGAGGAGAGCGGTGTCGGATGGACCGCAGGGGTGCTCCCTATGGATCGCCTGGTCAGGTCAGGAGTGTGGACTGTACGGGAGGAGGGACTCTGACCCAGTGGACTGAACGGGTCCGCTGTGTGGTCCTGGATATAAACAGGAGGATCCACATCCTGTACCTCCATAAGCAGCGGATACTCTAATATCGCCTGGGTAACTGTCTCCCCAAATACTCCTGTATCCGTGCCACCAGGGACTTGCATCTGCTGGTCTCGTACTGTATCTCCAGCTGTTGGACCCTGCGTCTGAGGTCCATCAGCCTCCGTCGTAGGTCCGGTGGCTGGGTCTGTCCCTCCGTCTCTGTTTGTACGGGGAGAGTCTTGATCATGGGAGGGTGGACCATCCCTGCCAGACTGTGATGTCGAACCCCACCGCCCCCAGAGAAAGTCCATCACCTCTCTATGCTGCCTATCCCGTTCCCGATCACTCTTCCGGATATCCTCCCGTAACGCAGCGACTGCATCCATCACATCTTGGATTTTTTGTTCCAAACGATCCTGAAACAAAATCATTATTGTCAGTACTAAAACCCAACACTTGTTTCAACATAAATAATGCATTACACCATTTTTTACATACTTGGCGATGCCCTCCAACGTCTTCTCGTGAATGTACTCCACCGGGCATCGCAAAGCGAACCTGTCTGCGCCTAAGAGGACTCCCAGCGATAAACTCTGGGTCCGAACCCTCCGTATCCGGCCTGTGCCTGAGGGGACTCCCACCGCCAAACTCATGGTCGGAACCCTCCGTATGACTGGGTCCGGCAGTCGTATGATGTAAGGGATCCGGTACCGAGCCGTCGTGTCCATCGGCAGCCATATATAGACTGCCTCCCTCATTTATGCCCTCGTAGTACCGTGCAACCCTCTCAGCTGCTGTCGGCACCAGTGCAGTCCTCGCAAACATCTGAAATCGTGGTTAGACCATTCTATTTGTATAATCGTAATATGTAAACACTTTAACACAATAGATCCTTACCCTGGCTAAGAAATTTTTTTTGTCCAGCTTGTCCAACCTTGGTTGCTTTTGCAACTGCCATTTCAGAATACGGGGGGACAACTCAATCTCCCTACGAGTCCCAAATCGGGTTCCAAGCTCGGGGATAACCTCATACGCAAATACCTATGTAAAAGAACAAGTTATTCAGAATCCAATCATTTATTCCGTAACTCATGGAAAAAAAATTTCAGGTTTTCAAACGATACAAATTCTAAATTCTCACCAATAGTGCGTGAGCTAGACCGTAAATGTTGTACGTCTCCACCGTGTGAACGTCAACGCCCTTTTCCTGCTGTCGTCTCTCATACCGCACACGTCGACCGTTTAAGGCATTCTTGAATCCAATAATGGACTGCCTATACACGTGGGCACCCCACGGGAATGCATCAAAAGCGTCCAAGTCCTCGACTAGCCGGATCTGCCATAATGGAACTTTCTCTCTCTCGTCCAACCCCATCAATATCCAGTTTAGCATATAAAGGAGGCACAGCTTCACAGCATCGTACTGCTCCTCAAATACACCGATCCGTAGAACAGCTTTCAGCTGTTCATAATCCACATCAGCTGCACCATTGAAATACCGTTGTTGTATCCCGTTCTGAACCATCTCATACCTCGTCGTGTCGGGGAATCACTCCAAACTTCAATCCGGTGATCAGACAGAATTCAACCTTGGAGAACCGGACCGAACGAGTACCTAACATAAATCTCATCTCATCTCATCCTGCGGCCCATCGTGATGTAGCTCGTGCAATAGCAGTCGATGGACTACGCTACCCGAAAACTTCATCCCCCGATCCATCCTAAGGAAATGACCAAAACAAGACTCTGTATACCGACGTCGGTCTTCGACCTTGAATTGTTCTGGTACACTGTCTAGTGCGACGTCGATATCTTTAAGGTCGCTGAAATGGTCATGCCGAGTGATTTTTCCATCGTACCATTCATCCTCTGAAGTTTTAAGCAAATCCTTTAGTTCACTACTCATCTGCATTTTCATAGAAAGAATGCATCAGTAAACTATAAAAGGCTAGGACATAATAATATAAAATAGCAGAGAAGCAGTTTCAAAAAGCTCGGACTCATATTGAAAACGCTCAGACAGTGTGAAAAAAGCTCGGACACAGGTTGGAAAATGCTCGGACTCATATAAAAAAAGCTCGGGCACAGTTTGAAAAAGCTCGGGACCAGTTTGAAAAAGCTCGGGACCAGTTTGAAAAAGCTAGGGACCAGTTTGAAAAAGTTCAGGACTGTTGAAAAAGCTCGGACTCAGCTTTACAAAGCTCGGACACTGTTTCAAAAAGCTCGGACACGTGTTGAAAATGCTCGGACTGTTTAAAAAGCTTGGACTCGGTTTTAACAAGCTCGGACTCAGTTTAAAAAAGCTCGGAAAATGTTTCAAAAAGCTCGGAAACTGTTTCAAAAAGCTCGGACACGTGTTGAAAATGCTCGGACTGTTCAAAAAGCTCTGCCTCAGTTTAAAAAAGCTCGGAAAATGTTTCAAAAAGCTCGGAAAATGTTTCAAAAAGCTCAGACACGTGTTGAAAATGCTCGGACTGTTCAAAAAGCTCGGACTCAGTTTTAACAAGCTCGGACTGTCTAAAAAAGCTCGGCAACTGTTTGAAAAAGCTCGGACTCAGTTTCAAAAAGCTCGGAAACTGTTTCAAAAAGCTCGGACACTGTTTAAAAAAGCTCGGGCTGTTTAAAAAATCTCGGGCACTGTTTCAAAAAGCTCGGAAATTGTTTTAAAAAGCTCGGCCACATTTTAAAATAGCTCGAGAACAGTTTCAAAAAGCTCGGGCATTTTCAAATAGCTCGGAACCAGTTTGAAAAAGCTCGAAAACCCAGAAAAAGCTCGGAAAACATCTTAAAAAGCTCGGAAAAACCTCTTAAAAAGCTCGAAAAAGATTGAAAAAAGCTCGGAATCACCTTGAAAAACCTCAGGAACCTAGATCTTCAACGGATTTACAAACCCTAACCTAACCCACAACCATTCTCAGATCAACAAACAAACCTAATCTACAAGTTTAATCAACAACCAACATCAAACATGAACTTATTAAAAACAAAATCAACAACATAATCTGACTCAACTTACCGTCGATTGAAGATGCTCTCGTCTGAACATCCGATAAACACTGTTGTCCTACCGCCGGTTACTTCGACGTCTTTTTCAGACGGAATACCACTGATCTTCCAACGCCGGTTCTTTTTCCAAGAGATGTTTTCTCTCTCTGGTTTTTCTCACTAGGTTTGAAAACGACAAAAACTCACTTGGAAGGGGTATTTTTGTCTGGACACCTATATTGGTGCCTTTTAAACATGAATTAGTAATGTGGTGATATTTGCACAACACCCACCCCAAATAGTGCTATTTATTTTTCGACCCCAGTTTCCATATTGTCTTAATGTATGTCATAATTTGATACTGCTGTTAGATTCAGACTACAGTGTAGTCCTACAATTGTAGACTTGCTTTTTAAACATATGGGCTTTTACTGGACTTTTACTTAGCCAATGTAGTTTCAAAACAGAAAAGCCCCAATTGAACATAATCAAAAATAATTTCATCAGGAAATATTTACACCTTTGATAATTGTATGTACACATCTTTCCTAAGCACACCCCATTAAGTTTTTTAAAAAACTACAACAATACCATTTGTTTACTTATTTATATTGTATTGTATTTTTTGTAATACACCACCAACATCTATTTTATTCTCTAATTTAGTTTATTATTATTTAAACATTTATTATTTTATTTCTTATTTAAAAAAAATAATAATATCTAACTCTTGAATGCATAAATTATACCAAAATGAGTTGGGTTTTGAAATAGTTTTATTTACAAGGGGTAAATTACAATAACAAAAAGAAAAGATAAATACAATTTTTTTTAAAGCCAAAGGGCTGATGGCAGTAAGTTTAATACCCATAAAAACACACATGCACATATGTTTGTGCTGTGTAAAAGGCACAAAGAGACAATGTAAAAGAGAAAAAAATTCAATGTCCTTTTCTATACGGGCGTGTTTACTAATCAAAAATTCCATTTAGAAAAGGAAATTAAATTCCGGATCTTTAAATTCATGTGTTCACTAAATTTGTAGGGAATTAAGTTTCATAGACCCCACACATATATCAAGAATTAAGTTCCTAAATGAATGGATTCCCCTTCATTCACCCTAGGAATTAAGTTCTCTTTTGTGATTGAAAGCCGAATTCATACATTTTTACTAAAATATTCCCACTTAATTTTTTTTTAAAAAACTCTATATATAAAACTAAAATGAACTGCGAAATATTAAAAAAAAGTAAACACAATATATATATATATATATATATATAACTTTTCCAATGAAGACTTTTTACAATGAAGACTTTTTACAATGCACACTTTAAGTACCATTGATGAAATTTAATGGACAATCTTGATGTGATTTTTTGTGTGGATGATAAAAACATTGAAATACATTTGTGGAAAAAAAATTGAAAATTTTTCGGGTACAAGAAATAATTTTTTCCGACTTTTTTGAAGATAAAACATTTAAAAATAGGGAATTATAAGAAAAAATAGTTCTCAAATCCAAAAAATTTCCAAATTTTTACCAAATGTGTATTTTAATTTTCTTAGGATGCATATAAAAATTTCATCGAAAAATATTCAATTACATGTAATTTCATCAAATATGCTCATTGTATTAAAATAAGGGGTGCTGATAGGAAAAGTTCCCTATATAAATAAATAAAAATATATATATATATATATATATATAAGTGAACAGCAAAAAAAAAAACAATATACTGCATAAAAAAATTGTGAACTGCCACAAACTCATGTTGCTTTTGCTTTGAATTTCTTTTTTTTATATAATTTTTTTTATTTATTTTTTAGCTACACTCATACATCTCTCATATGTACAAATATGGCTATTTTTTGTTCACAGGGATATTTTTGTAATCAACCTTGTATAAATTTTATTCCATTTCTGATTCTAAAAAGTTAGTAAACACAATAATGAAATTTAGTAACTTAATTCCGATTCACTTCCATTCCCTTTCCAATGGAACTTGATTCCGATTACTTTCATTCTCGATTAGTAAACGCTCCCTCATATGTTGCCGGTGTGTTAAAAAAAGAAAAGAGGGGATTGATGTCGTTATAGGAATAGTTTGGGTTTCTACATTGTGAATTAATGAGACTTTCCGAATTTGTGATTATCTTTATAGGAATTTGTATTTGAAATTCGTATTTAGAAGAGAAGTTAGGGTTTGGAAAAATAGAAATGGTTATAGAGTGGTGCTATTGGCACCCCTCTACTGACCTATTTATGTCCCACTTTTTAAATTTTGATTTAATTATAAAAACTTAAATGGTTTTATTAATTTTTTGATTTATTTCTAAAACTACCATTTTACTAATTTTTCAAACTTAATATACTTATACACCCCATCTCTTCTTTAAAAAAAATAAAAAATAAAAATATACTACATCTCTAATCTCTGTACAGTTTCTCACCTTCATCGCATGTCTTGTTTTTTCTTTTATTTCATGGTGTAACCCTCCTTCTTGGATGTGATATATATATATATATATATATATATATATATATATATATATATATTTGTGATTTTGTATTCGATTGGATTGTTGATGGTAGATTGAGAGTGTGGCATTGAGCGTTGGTTTTTTTTTTAGCGATTGAGTTAGTGTTTTGATGTGGTTTCATTTCGTCATATATTTGGTTTTTTTGGTTGCGATTTCGTTGTTTTGGTTGTTGTTGGTGTGTGTGTGGTGCCGTTTTCGTCTGGTTGTTCCAGATGTTTGATATCATTCTTAGACAATTCTTCCAGATGTTTGATATCCTTCTTAGACAATTCTTCCATATGTTTGATATCATTATCTAACTCTTCTATAATATTTTGTATGTGCGTAAGAATCAAATTTTAGGGTTTAAGAGTTCAGAATTTTTTTCTTCAAGAAAACAAATTACAAGTAAATGGTTAATGTGGATTTTTTTTATTATTATTTTTGTTTTGTGAAGGAAAGTGTGTTTTATTAGATTTACTTTGTAGAAGATTTAAAAAATATATTATATATCTCTTTAAGTAATTTTGATAAAGGAAAAAAAAGAATACTAAATAATTTAAAAGAGTAGGGTATAAATAGGTAAGTTGAGGGATGCCAACAGCATTGCTCATGGTTATATGATATATGTAAAAATAAACAAATAATAAGAAATAATTTGGGAGTTTACTTAGAAACTATTAAGGCCATTTAGTCATTTTAGTCGAGAGTAATATTGGAATTTTAAAAAGGTACTAATTTGAGTTGTACATACCATTTTCGTGGGGTTCAAATATCTCAACTCTTCATAAAACCACCGAAAAACTCAACCCAAGATGAGTTAAGGGTAGACTTGAGGTTACTAGTGATTTTATCTTAATTTGAAAATGTTGTATTGCAATTTGGTTGGTTATTTTACAAAATATTGAGTTTTAGGATTTTTTGGCTTTTGATGATATATAATGAAATATAATGAATTTACGAAGGTCTAGTCTTGTACAACTTTCATTGCAAGTTGTTGTTTATAAACTTTTAACAACAAACACTCTTAGTTGTAGAATTTTAAGTTTTTAACAACTTGCACTATAAGTTGTAAAACTTCATGTTTTTAACAACATGCACTCTAAGTTGTAGAAGCATCTAATCATTTTAACAGCTTCTTAGTACACAACTTGAACATGTATGTTGTTAAGAGTTTATACAACATGCAATGAATGTTGTGAAAGATCTTTTTTGTTATAGTGGCTGAGGATATTCATGATACGATTTTCGCTATGGATACGACCTCTGCCCCTAGGCCGGATGGCTTCTCTGGTAAATTCTATCAGCATTGTTGGTAGATTATCGGTGGCGATGTTGTATTCGATGTTCATGATTTTTTCCGCTCTAGGGCAATTTTTCCAGGGCTTAATTCCATTTTCATAGTTCTCTTTCTGACACTGAGAGATTCGATATCCATTGATCGATATCGTCCTATTGTGCTTAGTAATTTCCTATTCAAGATCTCCTCAAAGATTTTGGTTGATCGTCTGGCTCGGATCGCGGCTAGGATTGTTTCTCCATATTAGTTCGGTTTCATTCGGGATCATCACATATAAGATTGTATAGCTTTAGCATTAGATTGTGTGAATGTATGCATAAAAAGTGCTATGAGGACAATTTGGCAATGAAACTTGATATCCGTAAGGCCTTTGATAATTTGGACTGGTCTTTCCTTCGCAGAGTTTTTCAGGCTTTTGAGTTCTCTTCTGTTTTGGTGGGTTGGATTTAGAGATGGCAACGGGGCGGGTCGGGGTCTGGGAATGCTTTTCCATCCCCATCCCCATCCCTCAAAACCGTCCCCATCCCCGTCCCCATCCCCGCATTAAGAGAAGCGGGGCGGGGGTCGGGGATTCCCCGTTGGAGGTGCCTTCCCCATACCCGCCCCATTCCCCGTTAAAGATTTCATAAAACAACCAACTTCTAAAATTTAGAATCTAAACATACGTAAACATAGTCGGGAAATGAATAATTTTTTTTTAGTTAAATAAAAAACAATTTATGTTTAAATAATTTAAAAAATCTAAATATTATATATTATATATATGTATATAATATTAATATATATATATATATTATATATATATATATATATCGGGGCGGAGTCGGGGCGGGGAGTGCTTCCCCCGTCCCCGCCCCACTTCACTTTCGGGGACAAGACTTTGTCCTCATCCCCGTCCCCGTCCCCGAATATTATCCCCCATACCCGCCCCAATCGGGGCGGAGCCCCGCGGGGCCCCAGCCCCACGGGGAATACTGCCATCTCTAGTTGGATTGATAGTATTATGAGTTCTTCGAGGCTTTCTGTTCTGATAAATAGGGTTTCGGTGGGTTATTTTCGTTGTTCTAGAGGGGTCTGTCAGTGAGATCCTTTTTCCCCTCTTCTATTTGGTATTGCGGTGGATATTTTTAGTAGATTTCTGTCGAGGATGGTGAAGTTTTCTCAGTTTATGCCTATTTCTTCTCCGAGGGGTTTCGTTGTTCCAACTCATCTGCTTTATGCAGATGATGTTCTGATTTTTTACAGAAGCACGATGAAGAATCTGAAGGGCATTATGCAAGCTTTTGATGTGTATGAGGGATTATCAGGTCAGTTGGTTAACTTGAGCAAATCTTTCATCTTCTTTGGTTTTTCCGTTTCTCATGCCTGGAGTGGGAGATTGCAGTCTTTGGTTGGCATGCAGATTGGACAGTTACTTTTTTCTTATCTAGGAGTCATGTTATTTAGAGGCAGCCTTAAGCGGTCTTTGTTGCAGCTGGTGTCAGATAAAATTATTTTCAAATTTGCTAAGTGGAAAGGTAAAACTCTTTCTATTGATGGTCGGGCTACTCTGATCAAATTTGTTATCACTAGTTCTTTTGTACATTCTTTCATGATTTACAAGTGGCCCTCATCGTTGTTGAGGATGATTAATCGCAAGTTGAGAAATTTTCTGCGGACGTGTTCGTGTGAGGAGTCTAAGTTGATCTGGGTTGCTTGAGACTGTTGTTGTAAGCCTTTGTCCAATGTTGGGCTTGAAGGATCTGGGTTTACTTAACTACTTGTTTTTGCAGAAATTCACTTGGAAGTTCATGACTTCTGAGCGCTTTGCTTTTTCATTTCTACGGGAACGTTATCTTAAGCATCTTCGTAAATCATGTGGAGCGTATGTCACTTCTTCAATTTAGCCCTCTCGAGCTCATTAATCTGATCTTTTTAAGGAAGGTATTTGACTTATTGGCGAGCATTCTCAACGGGACTTTTGGCGCGACAACTGGTTGGGTGTGCCTATTATAAATCTCCTGGGTATTCTAGATTATTTGGCTAGTCCGTTCTAGGCTAAGGTTTCTGATTTTATTCAAGATTAGAGATGTGTTCTTAATGATTACTTCCAGGATCATTTTCCGGAACTCTGTTTCGGATTGATAGGATTGCAATTTCTCCTATTGAGGATTCTCTTGTTTTGGCTCATTCTAGGGATAGTCAGGTTTCCTGTAAGGCTGCTTATTCTCAGATGGTTCGTGACTCCCCTTAGGTCCTTTAGTGGAGAGACGCTTGGTCTCACATTATTCCTCCTTCCCGTTCTGCTTTGACTTGGCGTCTTTTGCTGAATAGGCTTCCCACCGAGGATCATTTATGCAAGGTCCAATTCCATTTGGCTTCCAGATGTAGTATTTGTGGGGTTAGTAGTGAGTCAGCTGACCATCTTTTCCCCCGGTGTCCTCTTACGGTTGCTCTTTGGAAGGCCATTTTTTTTCGCTTTCCAGCGATGTATTTCAGCTGACTTGTGGGGTTCTTTCTTCTCGCAGGCCATGACGGTTTCTTTTAGTGATCAGGTACGTGTCTTTTAGAAGACGGGCTATTCACGAGGTGGTTTGGGGTGTGTGGTTTATCCGGAATCAGTGGATCTTTGAAAGTAAAGTTATTGATTTTAGATTTACGTTGTCTTTGGTTTGGCGAGCAGTTTCTGGAGCTAACCGTTTAGACATTGGGTGTATGTGTAATTATATGGATGACCATTTGATCCTTCACTACTTTGGTCTTCGTGGTCGACCAACCAATACTCCGGTTATCAAAAGCGTGATTTGGTCGCCTCCTGCTCCGAGTTGGATCAAAGTTAATATGGATGGTGCTGCCTTGAGTTCTCCAGTTACTGGAGGGTGTTGAGGTATTTTTCGTAATTGTCGATCCTTTATGAAGGGTTGTTTTTCTATCCCTCTTGGTCAGGTATTTGCTTTTGAGGATGAGCTTCTTACGGCTTTTATGGGCATTAATTTTGCTTGGAAGTACGAGTGGTATCAGATTTGGCTTGAAAGTGATTCTTCCTATGTGGTTCAGCTGCTTTCTTCTCGTTCCGAGCATGTTCCTTGGCGAGTGCAGCAGGCATGGCAAATATGTATCCTCCAAATCACTTAGAAGGAGTTTCAGGTGTCCCATATTTTTCGGGAAGGCAATCAGGTTGCAGATGCTCTTTCCAAGCATGCTTTGGGGCTGAAGGTTGATTCTTGGTGGTTTTCCGCTCCTTCCTTTTGTTATTCGTTAGTGGACAATGACTGTATGGGTCGGGAGCCTTTTCATTTTTCTTGATGTTTTTGTTTTCTTGTGTGGCCTACGCACCACTTTTCTGGTTGAGGATTTGCTTCTAGTGTTTTTATGGCTGGTTTGGCCTGTGCTACACTTTGTTTAATTCTCTTATTATTTATATAGTTCTAGATACTCTCTAGTTATTGGGTTTTCAGCATATGATCGATTGTGATGTTTTTTCCTTTTAGGTCAGTCCAATATATATATATATATATATATATATATATATATATATATAAAGACAACAATTTTTCCCTTCAACTATTATGAGATTTAATTAATAGTTGGATCAATGGGTTGTCTATGTAATTATGAGATTTTTGTCGATTTTAGTACAATTATACATGTAATTAGGGGAGATTAGTGCAATTTATCCTTCAATTAATTAGATCAATAAACAAAAATACGTGATACAAAATAAAAAATGAAGACAAGCTACTTAAAACAAAATTTGAGTAATCATCATCCAGAAATTTATATATATATATATATATATAAACAAATACAATAATTATGAACCATACTATTTAATTAGTTAATTAATTATGTGACTAGAGGTTTGTTCAGTTTCCGTTATTTTTTTTTAAATATTACATTTCGTTATTTTTATAACAGGAGAGAGAACATGTATCTATATATTCACCTATCTAGATCAAGTATTTTTTTTAAGGATTTTGTTATTGGTAGGATTCAAGTCTCTAACTTGGAAGTCATTTATCCAAACCCCGAACTCGTCCATCTACCAGCTGAGTTATGCCCCTGGGGGCAAGAGAACATGAATATTAAATACATACATGTATTCATTTTTAATAAAATGTATCTAGTGAAAAATGAAAGATATATATTATGCATCATATTAATTTCTCCAAATACGAACATGTAATAAGACATCGAATTTGACGTGGTACAGATATTTTAGTACAATATTGATGATCATTAATTTATTTTTCTATTGATCATCATGAATCACGAGAGATTCTTATGATTGTGTTATAGCAAAAGTGGTCCACGTATAAAGAAAAAAGTGATCCTATTAGTCATATTGCATGCAGACCGAAGATCAGAGAAGTTAATATAAATTAATCATCAATTTTTTAAGATTGTATATGATGTTGAATGATTCTTAATTTATATTTGTAGGTACACAATTATTTCAATTAATTGGTAAGGTTTTTTTGGTAGTTAACAAGTCATGTATATATCAGAATTTTGTCCACACCAAGGAATGTTTTCAATTCAAAATATTATATTTCTTTTGAATTATTTGATAATTACATTCTTAATAATTGAAGGTTTTTTTTATGACTTGTACGTACCATGTGATCAATATTTTTATATCCTTGTTACTCTTTGGGACCAGATTTTGACACCCCAATGTGTTGAATGTTCTTATTGAAAAACATTATTAAAAGAATCTTAAACTAAATACTAGTCCAAAAACCAATTAGGACCACAAAGGATGCATATTATTATTTTAATTGAAATAGAAAATAAAAATCTCGATCTCTAAAAAGCTTCAACCTGTAGAGATGATGTAACAAGCTGACTATATTTTTCAAGTAACACGAAAGCATTGATTGATAATGTTCTAATTCTTGGATATGCCCTAATAAAAATTAGAATATATATACATATGTGTTGTGAATTTTGATGGATTTCCACCGGCTTTATCGATACTCATGGTATTATTGTGGAGATGCAAACGGAGGATAATTAGCCTCATCAACTTCATAAACCGGTGGTCACCGTTGTTAATGCAAGTGGCTTTGGAAGATACTTAGCCTAAGCAATTTATTAAATTGAGTACAAGTGGTGTCACTTTTACTCTATATATATATATATATATATATATATATAATAATTTTCACATAAGTGTGCACCGATAGAATTATATAAGGATATTGAATGTGAGCCACTCATTTTATATATTTTGACTTGGTATATATGCACTTGTCAAAACTCTTTTATAAATGAGTGACTCACATTTAATGTCCTTATATAATTCTATCAGTACGCACCGATAGGAAAAGGACTATATATATATATATATATATATATATATATATATTTATATACATATATGCGCTCTTTCTCTTGTAAACGGAGGTTCTCAGCATCAATGAAACAAAGTATATATTTAATTATTTTCTCTACTCTCATCTCTCTCGTGTCTATCTCTTCTCTCATCTTTCTCATTTATTATTCATTTTATTTATTTCTTATTTATTTATTTATAACACGTTATCAGCACAATTGCATGTAAGTAAAATGATCATCTGATGAGTTATTTACTTACATCTCAATATTCTGGATCTATTTATAGTTCCGTATACAAGATGACTTATGTTGTCAACGAATCCTATATATAATTCTGGATTTATTTATGCAGTTTAAATATTTGTATTTATTTTTATAAACATATCAGGTGAGTTTAACCTTATGGTATTGTTTAAATATTCGCATTTATTTTTATGCACATATCAGTTGAGATTAGCCTCATGAAATTGTTTAAATATTCACATTTTTTATACACATATCAGATGAGCTTAGCCTCATGGAATTGTTTAAATATTTGTATTTATTTATTATAAGCAATATATAAGACTGACTGCGGCTGTGTCGACAGAGACTGGCTACGACTGTGTTGACAAAACCTATTATGGTTATGGATTTAATTATTATTTTCTTTAAATATTTGTATTTATTTATTATACGCAATATATAAGACTGGATGCGACTGTGTCAACAGAGACTGACTACGGCTGTGTCGACAGAACCTACTATAGTTATGGATTTAATTATTATGCTCTTTAAATATTTGTATTTATTTATTGTACGCAATAAATAAGACTGTCTGCGGCTGTGTCAACAGAAACTGATTATGGTTGTGTCGACAGAACCTATTATTGTTCTAGATTTATTTATTATGCTCTTTAATATATTCACGCTTATTTAAATTGTGACATACAAAAAAAGCTGTAAGCATTCCTAATCTTGCGAATTTAAAGTTTGATACACTCGACGTATCGGGAGACAATTATATGTCGTTGGTCATTGATACTGGATTGTAAAAAGATATGTTGAAAAAGACATTCACATCTTTCCATACCTCAAACATAATATTGCAACAGCAATATCGAGAACACAGATTCTCAAAATATTTGGAACTAATCTCTTACCTTTTAGTAGGAGAAAAATAATAATAACGAGCTTAGAATTTCTGGATTTATGATATTTAACTTGTTATGGATTTGAAAACCGATGAAAACTTGAAGATCTGGATCCAGTGTTATATACATGAATGCCATACGATACGGTTTTGAAAACCGATGAGAACCTGAAGTTCTAGATCCAGTGTTATATACATGAATGCCATACGACATAGTTTTGAAAACCGATGAGAACCTGAAGTTTTGGATCTAGTGTTATATTCATAAGAATTTTATATATGAACTTACTGTTCATGGTCGAACTGGAAGTTCAAAAAATCAATATGATCCATGATTTTGTTTTATCTCATATATATATATATATATATATATATAAAGTGATATGTTTACGTATCATTCATTTGAGAGAAATGATCTACACATCCAACATGATGTTGTGATCAGTATCATAAAAGAAATTTAAGATCTTAATGTATCATTCATTTGAGAAAAAAGATCTACACATCCAGCATGATGTTGTAAGTATCATAAAAGAGATTTAAAATCCTAACGTATCATTCATTTGAAAAAAAAAAGGATCTACAAATCCAGCAGGATATTGTAAGGATCGTAAAAGGGATTTAAGATCCTAACATATAATGAAATTGGAAATAATATTTTATCCATTTCGTACATGTTTGATGCTCCTCAAGAAGCAATATCAAGAGTAGTAGAAAAATAAAAGTGATATGAGTGATTTGGGCGAGTGAGAGAAAGGGAGAAAACATAAATTATATATTCTTCATTTTTAGGGACCCCCATTCATTCCTAGATTCCCGTCACTACGGATTGATTGTCCCTACCTAACTACATGGTAGTGGTCTAGGGAGCAAAATTGCTAGAGCACGGGAGAATGAAGAGTAATGATTTCAGCAAGAACTATATGGATCATTTATGAGATGATTAAAAATGGGGGAAGAAATAATTCCGAAGAACAAAGAAAATTTTTTCAATAGGTGCTAGGCACCGGTACATAAATGATAAGAGAAAAGGTTTATAGAATAAACCTATTGAAAATGTTATCATTTTAGTGAGATACAAAATGACATTACACATAATGTCCATAAAATTCCCGGAAAGAAAATACATGTCTTGCCGATAGTGCAACGACTCATATAATTCTGCGGAGTCAGAAATATTTTATAAATTTGACTTTGCTCTGAGCAAAGTCAAATATTATATCAGCTTCAATAGGTCTGATAGAAGGCTCTGGAAGAGCCACAACATTGTTATCAAATAATACAAAATTATGTATCAATGATACTTGATATTATTCAAGCAGAACATACATAAATATGCTTAGTTCAAAGCCATATAAAGTTAATACCAGATCAGATCCAGCATATCTGATTAAAGGCTCTAGAAGAGCCACAATCTTATTACCAGATGGTATTAAATTGTGTATTAATGATACTTTATATCATTCAAGTAGAACATAAAGAAACCTGTTTAGATCAAATGCATATAACTTTATTAATGTCACATTGAGACTATTAATAACAAGAGTGTTGAATATCTGTGCATGATTTTGGCCAGAAGCTCATTATTGAGAAACTGCATACTTTCTCATCTGCATTGCATATTCACAAATGGAGACTAATAATAAAACCATCTCATTCTAAAGTTGGTTTTGAATCCCCATCATTCAATGAGATATATATGGACATATTCATCCACCAAATGAACCCTTTCATTATTTTACGGTTCTAATTAATGCATCTATGAGATGGTCACATGTTTGTTTATTATCAAACATCTCCATATTACTTGCACGAATTATTAGTTTTTTTTTCTTCAGGCATATTAACTTGATTGTACTTACAAGATATTTGATGAATATTGCAAAGCAGCTGGGATTGATGTTCAACATCTACTTTTCAGACATACTCATAATTAGAATGGATCAGGGGAATCACTTATCAAACGTCTCCAGGTAATTGCGAGAACTTTATTATTTCGATACAATTACTAATTTCTATACAGAGACTTACTTTTTAAGATATTTGATTGTGTTGTATATCTCATTATTGCATCTCTGGCATGATCTAAGATAAGATTTCTATATCATTCTAAGATTATTATTGATTTTGATTAATCTTCTATTAGATCATTTAAATTTCTAATAGTTTATATTTTTACCACAATCTGCATATTATTATATTGATTAATTTCCAAATGGAAAGTTTCTCCAGAAAAGAAGAGTAAATGAAAAATTACTATTATAGAAAATAGAGATACCAGTTCGGTTATATATATATATATATATATATATATATATATATAAATGTGTCTCATTTCAATCTTCATATGGCTCAAATACGAAAGATAATTGATCATCAGATGATTATTAATCTGTTACCTGATATATTAAAGGTAACAAAATTTTATAAGTTGCCATCTCATAAACTCCGGCCGGGTAATTGTTTTTGAAAAACAATCAGAGTGAAGGGCAACAAATAAATCATTTGATGCATATCATAAGCTTGTGAACCTTTTTGAAATGTATTGTTATCGGGATCCTAAAAGTAAACAAAACTCGAGTTATAAATAAATTCACTTTCTCTAAATCAACTCAATAAGAGTCTAATATATATAAAGAGATACAAGTATATTAAATGACTAAATCCATTGAAATGGAAGATAACTCAACAGAGATACAAGAGTATAGAGATTGAGAAAATTTCTATAAACCATATAATTCTATGAAATGACTAAATCCATTGAAATGAAAGAAATCTCAACAGATATACAAGAATATATAAATTGAGAAAATTTCTATAAATCATATGAGAGAAATGTGGAATCATAAGGAAACAATCATTGATGATGTATTTTTATACACAATAGCGCTACTGAAATTATAAATGGTAATTATGATATTCATTATATCAATGATTGTAAACAAAATGCACGATTGACCTACATGAAAAGAAGCAATTCAAGAAGAATTGACTTCATAAGCCAAATATAAAGTGTTTAAACCAATAGTACTCCAGACACATGGAGTAATGAGTCTTTATACAGAATCGTAATGAGAAAAACGATATCATGAGATATGAGGCACGACTCGTAGTACAAGTTTTCTTACAGAAACTTGATATTCACTACTAATTAATGAATATTACGTTTCGAATTTTGATAAATTTGGTTGCCTTTGAAAGGCTTGAAATGCGTCTTCTAGATGTAGTAATAATTTATCTATATGATTCACTAAATGCAGATATTTATAATCCCTGAAGCATTTAAAATGCTAGAAGCATGTAAATCGAGATCTCGTTATCTGTATTTGATGAACATACAAAAATCCTTATATATATATATGGATTAAAAACAATATGAACGGATGTGGTATAACCGTCTCAGTTAATATCCGATAAAGATAAGGATATAATAATCATATTATATACTCATGTGTCTTCAAGAAGAAATGAGAACGAAAATATTGTCCCAGCCTGAAGATCGAGCATAGATCAAATGGAATGCTTGTCTATCAATCAAAATATGTTGAAAAGATTCTAAAAAGATTCTATATGGATATTACTCCATAAAGCAAGTCTTTGCTTATACCCCTTCCAATAATTTATGACGTTATTTCATTTCATGAAATAAACATTTGAATGCGTCGGTTTTAGCAATCCAGAAGATTGGTTCAAAAGAACTTTTATCAAATGGAGCGTCCCATCAAAAGGAGCATATCAAATGAAGTATATTAATTATATTTGGGCATATGTGCATTGTACTATTTTTCCTTTCAATCAGGTTTTCGTCCCTATTGGCTTTTCCTGATAAGGTTTTTAAGGAGGCAATTTCTAAGCACACTTACAACTCTTTTGATCCATAAAAATCATTATAAATATTACATTAATTCAGTTGATCATCATATATATGTTGTTTTGATCAAGAAGATCATTGTAAATATTACTTTGATCTTGTTAATCATCGTATATATGTTACATTGATCCAGAAATTCATTATAAATATTACTTTGATCCGATAGATCAATGGATATCATTGCTAGGGTTTTTATCCCACTGAGTTTTTCCTAGCAAAGTATAAATGTGAACACAGTTTTGAAGAAAACATTAATCTTAGACATATGTGCACTATACTCTTTTTCTCTTCGATCAGGTTTTGTCCTACTGGATTTTCCAGACAAGGTTTTTAACGAAATAGTTTTGAGAGCGTCCAACACTACAAGATCCAGAAGATCATTGTATATAATATTGTTGCCGAGATTTTTTGCCCTACTGGGTTTTTCCTGATATATTAAAATACAAGTAAGTGGAAATCCAAAAGGGAGTGTTGTGAATTTTGGTGGCTTTCCACCAGCTTTATCAATACTCATGGTATTATTGTGGAGATGTAAGTGGAGGATAATTAGCCTCATCAACTTCCTAAACAAGTGGTCACCGTTGTAAATGCAAGTAGACATGACGCCGGTTCCGGTTCCGGAGGGACTGGAACCGGAACCGAAACCGGCCTAGGCCGGTTCCAGTCCGGTTCCATCGGTTCCGAACCGGAACCGGCCATTTTTATTTATTTTATTTATTTATCATATTTCATTAAAAAATTAATCATATAAAAATGTAATTGGTAAATGTATTTTATTGTGTCACCCGCAAAATAAAATAAATAAATAAATGACAAATTAAAAAATAAAATAAAATAAAACAAAACCAACAAAAAAAAATTTTAAAAAGGAGGAACCGGCCGGTTCGAACCGGAACCGAACCGCCGGTTCTGGTCTGGTTCTAACCGGCTGGTTCCGCTCTAAAGGGAACCGGAACCGGAACCGGAACCGGCCAGACCGGTTCCCGGTCCGGTTCTAGAACCAGAACCGGTTTTTCCGATTCCGGTTCCGGTTTTTAGACGTCGGTTCCGGTTCGGTTCTCTGGTTCGAACCGAACCGGCGTCATGTCTAAATGCAAGTGGCTTTGGAAGATACTTTACTTAGCCTATGCAATTTACTAAATTGAACGCAAGTGGTGCAAATTGGTGGTGTCACTTTTTACTCAATATATATGTGCTCTCTCTTGTAAATAGAGGTTATCAGCATCAATGAAACAAAGCATATATTTTCTCTACTCTCATCTCTCTCATTTATTATTCATTTTATTTATTTGTTATTTATTTGTTTATAACAATATGTGATAATTAGCTTATTTAGAACTTCATCGTATATTTCCTCAAAAAAAGAAAGAAAAGAAAAGAACATCATCATATATGGCGTCTAACTAGACGTTACTTGTAAAATATAATTTCAGCTCACAAGAAGCGTAGCTATAGACCGATAGGTGGTGGTAATTTTTATTTTATTTTAAATATCACGATAATTCAAGATTTTTGAAGAGAGTCGCCGTCATGAACCCACGACTTTAGATCATCCCCAATGCAAATATAAATTTTGGAGTTTCTAAATAGTACCACATCAATATTTCTATTCATTATGAGCCCACTTTTGAAAAGAAATTAAAGAAATGCATATTCATATCTCCAATGCACTTATCTAAAGTCAAATATGCATCCATTTTATGACTAATCATAATAAAACAATTATTCCACTCTTCATTCTCTTTTATTTTACAATTAAATGAGCTTTAGTATTATTGATTGAAAAAGTTAGAAATCATAATCAGTATTTCTAAAGAACTTCTAGAATTAGAAACCCAATTTCATATTCTCCAACTTTTTTTTTGCCACGTCATCTCCATATTGAAATTAGATAATTGCATTGGTGAAAGTTTTTCTAACTTTTTAACTATCTATTCTATGTGGCACTCAATTTTCTCCAAATGCATATTTGCATTAGAGATGTTTTTAGTTGTGAAGGGTAAACCACTGGGCCAACCTCATATTATCTAGGGAATATGCTTGAGTGCTGAACGTTCAGCACCCAAGGCACTGACCCCGCCAATTGGGGTGTGACATGTGACCATTTTTCTTTTACTTCTTACATTTATCTCCTTGCATTCTTAAAAAAAAAAAGCCACGTGTCACACCTCAATTGGTGGGGTCAGTACTTTGGTTGCTGACTGGTAAGCACCCGATCTTTGTTCTTATCTAGGTGGTTGTAATTAATAATTTGATAATTTCATGTTTTAAATACTATTTATTTGTCTGTCATCCTTTTCCATTAATGATATTTCATTTTCAAAAAAACAAAAAAAAATACGATTTATTTTTGCATGGATTAATCTTATTTAATAGTTTAGGTTTTTGGATTGAGACGTCTTTCCTAACATTAACGTGTTAGTACTGAAACACTACTTTATTGAAAGGTGATCAATTATTGCTAACTCAACGTCTTTTTATTTGTCTTCTATAAACGCAAGCTGTTACATAAATTATAAAACAAATTAAGAATACTAAGGTGCGATTATATAATAAATATAGAGTGCAACACCCTATAGAAAAAATAAAAAATAAAGGCAAAAATGGGATCTGAAACTTTGCCCAAGCTTCCTGTTCTGGATTTCTCCAAATCAGAAGACCTGAAGGTGCCTGGTACAACTTACTGGTTCAAAGCTTGTAATGATGTGAGGGAAGCATTTGAAGAGTATGGTTGCTTCATTATAGAGTGCAATATTACACTTTCATCCGAATTTCGAAGTGAAGTGTTCGGCTCTTTAAAGGAGTTATTTGATCTCCCCACAGAAACCAAAATGAAAAACAAATATGAGAAGCCCTTAAATGGGTATGTTGGACAAATTCCAAAACTTCCTCTCCATGAAAGTCTGGGCATTGATAATGCAACTTCTCTGGAGGCAACTCAGAGCTTCACAAACATCATGTGGCCACATGGAAATGACAGTTTCTGGTATATATGCTTAATTTGAATTTCTTTCTTTCTTATTATAATCCATCCATTTATTTGATTTTAATTTATGAGTTATCATCTACTCTTCTTTTCCACCATTAGATTAAGAACAAATAAATGAATAAATATTGAAGTTACAAATTTAAGTCAAAATTTTAAGTTGATTCAGTCCAATTTTGTATCTTTTGATGAAAAGAAATAAAAATACTTCCTAACCTCCAAACTATTTGATTGAAAAAAAAAAAGCCCTCCAAATTGCTGGATATTTTTAGAAAAACATAAAATTTGGTTCCTTTATAGCTAGAAATATTTTTTTATATGGAAAAAATATTTTATGTGCTTTCTAAAGAAAAACTTGACGAATATATTTTTATAAAAATGATCTCTAATAAGCAGTACTAATTGTCTCAAAAGTTTCAATTTGTTTTTCTTAAAGTCTAAAGTTTCATATTTTAAACTATTAATATTTGTTTAATTATCTGTTGTCTTCTTTTGTAGCAAAACACTGAACACATATGCAAAGGTAGTAGCAGAGTTAGACAAAATGGTGAGCAGAATGGTGTTTGAAAGTTATGGTTTGGAGAAGTACCATGACTCTTACATGGAATCAATTACTTACCTTCTTCGAGTCTTGAAAAATAGAGCTCCCAAAGAGGACGAGCCAAATCTCGGCTTCGTTACTCACACTGACAAGAGCTTCACCACTATTCTTCATCAAAATCAAATTAATGGTCTGCAGATTGATACAAGAGATGGCCAGAAGATTGACGTTGAGTTGTCACCCTCATCTTTTGTAGTTATTGCAGGGGATGCATTAATGGTGAGCCACCATTCCATCTCAATTTGATCTATTAAGGAAATAATATAACATGTATAGATGAATTTAGAAGATCAATTGCACACACACATATATATATATATATAATAAAAATAATAATAATAACCAACGAAGCATCATCAATTAAAGCCAATATTATCATCAATGGTCCTTTGCCTCGGTGATCAGAGACTTCAAAATGAAGCTCCACCATCAGGGTAAATTTACCGCCCTTATGGTGGAAGTAGATACCTTCCAATTATGTGAGTAAATATTTGGGCCAAATATATATGTAGTGTTTGATTTTGACAGATCGATCCCAACATATTCCTAATCCGTTTGGTGTCAGATTTTTTTTTAAGAAAACTTAAAGCTAGCCAATAACGATTAATCTTCCCTGTGTTAACAACTTAATGGAATCTAATTTCTAACTTATCCATTTTGACATGAATTGATTGGCTTAGGCATGGAGCAATGACAGGATACACTCTCCGAGCCATCGAGTGATCATAAATGAGAGGGCCATCGACAGATACTCACTTGCATTGTTTTCATTCAGCAATGGAATAGTTGAAGTGCCGAAGGAGCTTGTTGATGAGCAACACCCTTTGAAGTATAAACCCTTTGAGCATCTTGGACTTCTTCGTTTCTTTCGCACTGATGAGGGTTACAAATCCAAATGTCCTGTCAAAGCCTATTCTGGTCTTTGAATCAACTTAATTAATTAATTCCTGCTATATATATATACGACTCTCTTTTTCTCTACATGTTATGTTATAATAATATCCAACTGCTTGACCGTATATATAGAATCAGAGGTCTATATATGGCTTGGTTTGTTAGTTTTCTTGTGCCTGTCTTGCTTATAAATTATAATGTCTCAATTATTAATTCACATGAGTTTTGAAATTAATATATTGTAATATATAATGTACGATTGTTTTTTCTATTCTTATTAAGGATTGAGATCTTTTGCTAGCTAAACGCCGGACGACTCGAATCTGACACCCTTTATTAGTTGCAGATATATGGATATACTAATAAGTAATAACTTAAAACTACATCATTTATCCCTTCAAACAAATATATCAAAGTTTTTTCTTCTTGTTCTAAGTCCAGCACCACTGCTCCAGCATTGGAATAATAAAATCATTTTCTATTTTTCGTATTTTTACATTTTATTCGAACTTTGTTTGATCCTATAAACAAGCCCTCAATTGACAAACCATTTGAGTCACCGTCTGTGATGGCAGGCGGCGGCGCCCTTTGTTAATTTTTCCAATTGGCTTCCAATGCTCATTCATCGTTTGGATCTTCTTTAGATTCAATCATAGTTCCGGATCACCTCCGGAATCATTTTCATTCTGGATCACCTCAAGACTCAATCTCAACTTATTGGATCACCTCCGATTCAATCAACATCCCAGATCACCTCCGGAGTCAATTTCCACCTGGATCACCTCCGGACTCATTTTCAACTTGAATCACCTCCGGTTCAATCAATATCTCGGATCACCTCTGACTTAATCAACATCCCGGATCTCCTCTGGAGTCGATTTCAATATGGATCACCTAGCCTATAGAGTCAATCATCAACATCTTAGATCACCTACGGATTCAATTATTGTTTCGGATCACCTCCGTACTTGTCATCATGCCTATATGGCTTCATTTGCAAACTCAATTTGTCTTTGATTTGCTGCCTTAAGTTTGAGAGGGAATGTTCGAATAATTGATTCTCCCAATTATTATCTGCTATATATAAAAGATTTTATATAATTACCTTTTGTATTTTGATTTGAATTGTTTACATATTATTTTGTATTTCCATTTATTGTAATATTCTATGCCTATAAATAGGCTTATATTGTAATAGAACTAGTATCACGAATAATAAAATGATTTTCTACTTTTCAAAAAAAAATCCACTGCTCCAGCATAACTGGTGTTGGCAAAAAAGGCCGCCCGACCTGATCTGTTGCAGGCCGGGCCTTCTAACAGGCCTAGCCTTCTTAACAGGACGAGCCCATTAAGGCCATGGGGCTGGCCTGGCCCGCAGGCCGGTCTGAATACATGCATTTAAAAAAAATAAATTAAATTTTCATTTGTAAAGTTGCAATGGATAGGAATTGAACCAGGGTTTTTATGGAAGAAGTTGTGTGATTCAGCCATCATGCAAGTCCAACTTTGTTAAGTTATGAATATTTTAATATATATATTAAAATATGTAAACATTCCTTACGGGCATCATACATAAGGCCTAGCACGGCCCACGGCCTTATGAGGCCTTCCGCAGGCCTCAGCCTGGGCCTGGCCTGCTTATGGCCGGGCCGTGCTGGCTGGGCTTGGCCTGCCAGACACGACCCATTTTGCCTCCACTGAGCATAACTTCTAGGTACAAGTTGTAGGAACCGGTTTTAAGTGAATTTAATTTTATGAATTTGGAACCTCTTCTTATCTGATCTATTTTTCTGACCTTTTTAAAGCACGTGATTGATTGTTAATAAAGTGTTTGTGGAAACCAATCATATATTATCTACACATTCATTGCAATGCTTATGTGTCATGAGATTATGTGAGGTCGAGAAAAATATCAGATCAGCAGATGATCCAAATTCTAATTTTATACCATCTATGTTATTGAGCAATTTAATTCTTTTTAATTTGCTTCTAGATTTATTTATTCAATTTTGATGGACATATTAATAGTGCTGAAACAAGTGCTATTATTGGTTGGTTTGATGTTTATTGATGTATTGAAAATTTATGGGTAATGAATGAAGAAAGCGTGATATTGAAACATTCTTGGTTAGATTTCGGCACCCACACTTTGTAACTTTCAAGTGTCGTAAAATTCAATTTTTCTTTTTTGAAAAATCACATAGTTTTGGTTAGTGGTCATATACTAATATACTCATATTAGAGATGACCTCGGTTTGGTTCTGGTTCCAAGAGAATCTGGAACCGAAACCGGAACCGTCAGGAAAGGGGTTTCGGTTTCTGTTTTGGTTTCGGTTCCCCAGTTCCAGGCGGTTCGATTACTTTTTTTTTAACTCAATATCAGTTATATAACTATATTATATCATCCATTAGTTTATTACCCATGTCCAACCTAGATTTTCCCCATCTCTACCCAAATCTCTCCAATCCAGATTTTCCTTATTTTTACCCAAATCTCCAGATTTTCCTTATTTTTACCCAAATCTCCAGATTTTCCCAATCTCTACCCAGATTTTTCCCCAACAACCCTAAATCTCCCCAACCCAGATTTTCCCAAATCACCTTCGTCTCTCTAATCACAAATCACCCACCACCGGTCCATCATCACCATCATCTTCTTTCAGCCATCATTTTCTTCTTTCTTCTTCGTCTTCCTCAGCTTCTTCGTTTGTGGATCAACATTTTGGCATCCTCTAGGACCTCCACTACCGAAAGGTAAACCAGCCTCCTTAAGGGATGTCAGTGTGATAGGAGGATGCGACTCTCGACCGTCGCTAGTGGTGGTCATCACCATATATGAGTAGACATGACCGCGGTTCGTTTCAAACTGTAGAACGAACCATAACCGCCGGCTAAGAACCAGAACCGAAACCGGGATTTCGGTTCTGGAACCGGACCAGCACCTTAAGGCATAAGGTTCTGGTTCCCATAATTCTGAAACCGGACCCAAACCGGTAGTTCCAAACATGCAGTTCACTGTATTTTTTTATAAAAAAATTTCTCACTATTTCTTTCTTTTTTTCTGATCTCTCTGTCTCTCTTTCTTTCTCCCATTCATTATTCTTTCCAAAATTCACATATCCATCCTCGATCCACAAATTCGATCGATTCCATCCACATGCATCTATTCCTGTATTTATTCCTTCTCCTTCAAGCCATGGAAAATGGTTTTTTAATTTAATTTGTTTAAATTTCAGATATTTTATATTTATGATATTTTTATTTATTTATTATTTTAAAAAAATATAGCTACTTTTGTTCCACCTACAATTGTTTATCAGATTGGTGGCTATATTGCCACCTATAAAATATCTTCATACACCCATGTTTTAATGAAACTTTTTTATTTCTAAAATACTTTTACATTTAATTACTTAAAATGCATGCCTTTATAATTAGAAATTAAATTTACAAGTTTGATCACCCAATCTATCATAAACCCTAATAATATATACTTAATCAAACCCAACATCAATCAAGAAATATATATATATATATATATATATTTACATATAGTCAAGGAATTGATGCAAATTATTGATTTCACATATTGTTTACTTTTGTTTTTACTATTATTTTGTGATTGAATAAAAAATTATTGCAGTTGTAGTCTTGTAGAACTTTTTTTAAAAGCTGTTGTAGAACTCGATCAAGTCTATACGGTTCTCAAATACAACTCACTCACTTTACTTTAATTCAACTATAAATTCTTATTAATTTAATTGGTTTGTAAATTGAAAAACTTGGTGGATGGAATTTAGAAAAACCAAAATTGTTAAATGAAAAAAATTGATTTGTTTGGTGATTGAAAAAACCACTTTTTAATTATTTTTTTAAAACAAAAGAAGTTGCATATTGCCTAAGTGTGTAAATCATTATGATTTCATGAATTTTTAGATAATTCAATACATTGATTCCGCAAGTAACAAAAAAAAATTATAATTAGTTTTAGAGGTGAATTTGTATTTTATTTTTGCCAAGTAAAATTTTAGTTGTAAAGTTTTATTTGAATATGAAATTTTTTATTTGACTAAATTCTATAATATTTGTTGAGGGCATGAAGAAACTCTAAGTAGGTTTTTATTTTTTATTTTTAAAAGAAGAAACTGTATGTACAAGATTTTTTTTTTGTGATGGAAGAAAATGAAGAGAAATGGGTGTAATGAGAAAAAAAATGTTTAAAATTAAGAAAAAAAATAATAATTAAAGAATAGTTTTGGTATTTTAAAGGGTGTACGAAGTAAAATTAATAATTATAATTTTTTTAATATGGGTGTAGAAAGAAAAATGGGTGTAAGAAGATATTTTGTGGGTGACAACCGTCGGCCTCCTTCACGAAACCGGAGGCCGGCGACCATCTTTTTTGGCATAAATTAAAGAAATTGTAGAGACTTGAACTGATTTGATCAAGTTATCAGAAACAACAAAGAAGAAAAAGAAAGAAGAAAAGTAGAAGAAACATAGAGAGAAAATGGATATGAAAATTTTATTATTTTCTGGTTGAATGATGCTTCAATTACAAGCACAACTTTATAGCTAGAATCCTGATTGTAACAGAATCCCACACATTCTGTTACTTTTGTAGAGGATGATATCAGCAATGACATCAGCTATGCTGACTAGATTTAACTGACTCAGCATTCTTGTTAGAAATAGAGTGACGATGCTGATGAAGCCTGAGCATGATCAATTTACAGGCTTTACACTCCCCCTCAAATTGAGTTGTTTTATATCAGTCAATTTGAACTTGGTCCTGGAGAATTGATCTGTTTCAGCTGCATCGGCACTCCTCCTCAAGCGAAACTGGTCCATGGCAGTGACAAGCTTGGAAGCAAGAAGCTGAAACCTTGGTATGGAGAGTGACTTAGTGAAGATATCAGTTGTTTGAACTTCTATAAGAATATAGCGAATATCAAGTTTTCCAGATGAAGCCAAATCCCTTAGAAAATGTATGTCAATTTCTATATGTTTAGTTCTTGAGTGAAATACAGGATTTAGAGCCAAAGATTTCGCACCAAGATTATCACACCAAAGAATTGGTGTACCAACTAGCGGAAGTTGAAGTTCAGAAAACAGAGATTGAACCCACAAAATATCAGTGGCAGCTGAAGCAAGAGACCTATACTCCGCCTCTGTACTAGACCGTGCCACAACTCGTTGTTTCTTTGAAGACCAATTAATCAAATTACCACCCAAGTACAGGCAGTAACCCCGAGTTGATTTCCTGTCATCAACATTACCAGCCCAGTCAGCATCAGCAAAACACTCCAAAGTGAGCTGATCGAATGGCAGAAAACTGTGACCATAACCCAATGTGCCTTTGATGTATCTCAAGACTCTCTTAACTGATAACTAGTGAACCTGAGATGGGGAAGATAAGAATTAGCTCAATTTGTTGACTGCAAACGAAATATCAGGACGAGTGAGAGTGAGATATTGTAGAGCTCCCACTGTACTGCGATATAGTGTAGGATCAGAAAAAGCTTCACCATCAGGAGAAAAGAGCTTGCAGGCAACAGCAAGAGGCATGTGACAGGGCTTCACATCAGCCATTTTGATCCTGATGAGCAGATCAGTTGCATATTTGGACTGAGTTAGTAGCAGACCAGTAGGTTTCCTATGATCTTCAAAGCCAAGAAAATATTGTAGAGACCCAAGAGACTTCAGAGCAAAATTGTGATTTAGATCTTTGATAACCTTTGAGATGGTTTGAACATCATTTCCAGTGATCAATATATCATACAAATACACCAGAAGCAGCAGAAAAATCGATTGTGTCTTGTAAAAGAATAAAGATATATCAGACTGCGAATTTGTAAGCCCCCAAGTAACTAAGGCAGATCTTAACTTAGCATACCAAGCTCTTGGAGCTTGTTTGAGGCCATAGAGGGACTTATGAAGTTTACAAATATGTGAAGGATGCTCAAGGCTCATGAAACCCTCTGGCTGACTCATAAACACAGATTCTTGAAGCTCACCATTGAGGAATGAGTTATTAACATCTAACTGTTGAATATCCCATTGATTCCGAACAGCAAGGCACATAAAAATTCTGATAGTGGCAGTTTTTACAACTGAACTAAAGGTCTCTGAAAAATTTAATCCAGATGTTTGTGTGAACCATTTGGCTACTAGTTTTGCTTTGTACCTATCCACTGACCCATCAGCCTTATATTTAATTCTAAAAATCCACTTGCAACCAACTACATTCAAACCATCAGAAGCAGGCACAAGACTCCAAGTTTTAGACTTTTGTAAGGCTTCGAATTCAGGCCCAGTTTGGCATTGCTGTGCTGTGGGGGGAATTGCTTTTGGATCTGCTGTGGGGGAATTGCTTTTGGAATTGCTGTGGATAGAATCAGCTGAGTGTTTGGTAAACTGATTTTCAAAAGTGCTGTGAGAACCAAAAACAATTTCAATGTGTTTGGTAAACTAGAAGTAAAAAGTGATGTGATTGTGTAAAATTACTAAAAGGACACCATTGTAATTACAAATAATTAAAAAACAAAAACATTTTTAAATTAAACTTTAAATGAAATAATATTATATATATTAAATGCATTTAAATTAATAAATTTAATTAAATTAAATAATAAAAACAACTAAAAAAACAAAATTAATAAAACAAACCCTAACTCTAATCTCTTTCTCTCTCCCTCACTCTCAAGTCTCACCTCACTCTCACCGCCTCTCTCCCTCTTTCTCTCTCTTTCCATCTTCTTTCATTCACAACTAAGATCCAACCTCATCTTCATCTTCAATTTTAAATCCAACACAATACAAAATCACAATCATCACCCAACCTCATATTCATCATATCCACCAAAATAAAATAAAAAGTAATTTTTTTTTGTGATTCAACTTCTGGGCTGTTCTTCATCTCCATCATAATTTTTTTTTTAAATTGATGATGGCTGGATACTTGGATGGTATTTGATGGTTGTGGGAGTTTTTATGGTATTTAATGAAAATAAAAATAAATGCAAAGAAAAAAACAATTCGGGGTAGAAATACCCAGCTTTCCTTTTTAAAATGTTGTTGTTGTTGTTGAGTTTTTTGTGGTTTGAAAGAGAAAGAAGTGATGATGATAATGGATGGCAATGGCATGATTTTTTTAAAACAATTTATTTATTATCTCCATATTGTCAATTTAAGAAAAAAAATCTTTCTCTGGTGGGTTTGACTGATAATGATAATGATGAACTGGGGATGAATTTTTGTGTTTGATAATGACTTCTAAAAAAAAATATTATGGTTGATGATAATGATTTCTGGGTGGTTTTTGATTGTTGTTGATGATAATGATTTCTGGAAAAAAAAAGTTTGATTATGATAATGATTGTTGCGAGAGAGAGAGAGAGAGAGGAGAAATCGAAGCTTGAACGAATCAATCTGATTGGTAAATGATTTTGTTAAATGTCATGAAACGCTAATGGCAAAATAGGAAAGTTGGGTAAAAATTCATTAAAAAACACTGTAGCGCATTTTCAAAAGCAGAAGCTGATTTCCAAAAGCATGTATTTGTAGCTTCTCAAAAACTCAGCTGGGAGAAGCTAAAAGTGACCAAAAGCACTTCCCCATAATTTTACCAAACACCCTATCATTGGTCAGGAATCACTTTTGGTCCCAAAAGCAGCTGGGGAAGCAATGCCAAACTGAGCCTCAATCTGCATAGATGCTTTACAGGCTGGAGATTGTAAGGCTTCTGAAATAGCTGTAGGCACAATGTCTAATGCAATAGGTGTAGGTACAAATGTAGAAGCAACCTGATATACTTTGGGTCTCATAGCTCCACTCTTGGTCCGAGTGATCATAGTGTGAGTATTAGTAGGAGGATCAGTTGTGGTAGGTATATTAAGGTCTATATTAAAAGGCACAGCTGGTTGGTCAACAATAGTAGGTGAAGTATGGGAAGATGTGTGTTGCAGAGGTGTTTTTAAAGATGAGCTAGTACATTTTGCTTTATGTAAATCAGATATACTTTTAGATACTATAGAGAAAGGTAAGCTATCTGTAGACATAAGTGTACTAACTTGGAAGGAAACAAAATTGGAAAAGGAAATTCTTGCTTATTAAAAAAGACATTACGAGACACATAGACTTTGCCATTTGGACTTAGACAATTAAAACCTTTTGTGTTGTCAGAATATCCAACAAAAACACACTTAGAGGAGTGCATTTGAAATTTGTGTGCATTGTAGGGTCGAAGAAAAGGAAAACATGAGCATCCAAACACCTTAAGATCAGTATAAGAAGGAACTTTGTTAAACAAACGAGTATATGGTGCAGTAAATTGAATTACAGCAGATGGTAACCTATTGATTATATATGTAGCTGTGCGAAAAGACTCCCACCAAAAAGACAAATGAAGATTAGCTAGAGCAAGAAGAGACAAACCAACTTCAACAATATTTCTATGTTTCCTTTCAGCAATACCATTTTACTGAGGAGTGTGGGGACATGACTTTCTGTGAACAATCCCATGATCATTTAGATATAAGGTGAGTGCAATGAATTCACCACCATTATCAATTTGAAGACATTTCAATTTTGTAGAGAATTGTTGTTCAACAAATTTATGAAAATTGATAAAGGTGTTTTTGACCTGAGACTTTAGAACTAATGGAAAAATCCAACAGAACCTAGAATAGACATCAACGAAGCTAACATAGTACCTAAATCCTTGAATATAGGGAAATGGAGAAGGACCTCATACATCTGCACATACCATTTCTAAAGGATTCTGATATCTAGACATAGAGTCAATATATGGTAGCTGATGAGCTTTAGCTAACTTGCAGGCATCACAAAATGCATTTATATCAGAAGAAGAAAAATTTATATTCAACCTCTTTAATATCAAAGACAGTATTCTAGAACCAAGATGTCCTAGCTTGTTGTGGCAAGTTTGTACAAGTACATTCTTAGGAGAGGCTAGAAGGCCTGATGAGAGAATAAAAGTGTTACATTCAGGTGTTTGTACACTACTTATTTCAACGGAATCACAACAAGGTTTACAAGGCTGATTTATTGAATTCAAAACAGACATATGCATAGCAGTCAATATGTTTGAATCATCAATTCTTTGCATTCTACTCCAGTCAGCTTTTGAAAAAAATAATTTGGTATAAGCCATCTCTAAGAACCCCTGGAAGCAAGACTCTCTTCGTTGCCTTGCCTTAACAAAGCAGAAATGAGTATTAAATTCAACAAGGATGTAATTATCCTTTGTTAACTGAGAGATGCTTAAGAGGTTTTTAGTTATTCCAGGCACACATAATACATTGTTGAGTGAGATTTGATAAGAAGGCTTAGAATTCGAAAGTAAATGCAACTGACCAATGTGAGAAATAAGAAGTGTTTGGCCATTACCAACTGCAAAATGATTATTACCTCTGTATTCATTATTGACTGAGAGGTTGTTGAGATCAGAAGTGATGTGGTGTGTAGCTCCACTATCAATATACCAGTTGGGATCTGCGACTGATGATGAAGAGGCCACTGCAATGTTGAGGTTACTATTGTGAACTTGATATTGACCATCATGAGAATACTCGACTTGATGTGCAACATTTCCCTGTGGTGTGGGTTGTTTAGTTCCATTTGTACCATAAGACTGATCGAACCTATGATAACAAATGTTCGCAGTGTGACCAATCTTCCCACAAACTTGACATATAGGCCTAGAATTATTGTATCTTCCACCACCTCTGTTGCGACCACCTTTGCCTCTTGCACGACCATGATATTGACCACCTCTCTGACTATTCTGATCATTTCTCTGAGTTTTGACTAGGAAATTTGTTGGGGTTTTTGCCCTAAAGCTTGTAATTTGTAAATGTGAATTGAACATAAATAAAAGAAGTAGTTTATTCATTCAAATTGTCTCATACATTTATATATAACATGTGTACTTAACATCCAAGATTGCCAGATGTAATTTCAAACTGAGTATATGATTGTCATATACAGATGGATTCATTTTGAAACGAGCAATCTAAAGAGTCCGTAGATAGCAAATAAAGCTCGGTACTTTATATGTGGTTAATCTGCAGCTGCGGTCCATTCCGTAATGTACGGTGATCTTATCTTGGATCATTCATATGATGATATGAGAATGAAGGCACCTTGTATGATGTGATCATATAGGACTGGGCCACGATCTATATGAATCTCTCAATAAGATCCGTTACATGATGAGATTCATATAAATCGACAAATGATGGCTATATATGGGTGATCTTAATCATGAGTGTCTTATCGACTCCTTCAGGTTAGATCGTGGTTTTTGATATACCATGGATGAGATCGGAGTTACATTCCCTATCAATATGCTTTGTATGTTGGAATCACGGTTTGGCTTGTGGCTTGGAAGGTTTGTACACAATAGTGGAATCTACTCCTTTTTGCGAGAAGTAGATAGTAGTTCCCTTAAGGGTTGATTCGGGGCTTGAACAATATGAGCGCTCTCCTAATTCCGTGAGGATTGTAGGATTTATTGTTCATTAGAGAATCAATGGTACTTAATGGAAAAGATGTAATTAGAGGGGTATAACAGACATTATGACCCAGCTCTAATTATGAACTACTTGTGGAGGATTATACCATATGTAATAGCTATATCGATGGACACCGAAAGTTATTAGTTTGTGTAAAAACATCTACAGTTGAGAGAATGCAGCTTCGGGTTTTTTAGTGGAATAACACCGAAGTTAATAATTATGAAATATTAATTAAAAAGTTTAATTAATTATTTCTAAGGATTATTGGAGCTCGAAATACTGTGGGTCCATTAGGTCCCCTTGCTAGCCCGATTGATTAAGGTAACAAGGGTCACGGTTTATTAATTGGATCGTCCAATTAATTGGGTTACGAAAGTGACACGTGTTTATTCGAGAATTAATTGAATAATGAGATTATTTAATTAATGAATATTAATGATTATGTTAATTGAATAATTAGATTATTTAATTTTACGGTTAATCATTAGTTGGAGGGTGTTATCAAATTTGAATTTAAAAAGTTTAAATTTAAAACCATTAATTATCCTTATAGATATTAGATATCTTAAAGGATTAATTAATGAAAGTGATCAGTTTAAAAACACAATTAAATATAAGATATATATTTGTTTTTGAAAACTGATACACGCATAGAATTGAATAGATCAATTCTCTCGATTCAATTGCATTGAATGGATTAATTGCTTGAAATTAATAGAATTGAATAGATCAATTCTCTCAATTCAATTGCATTGAGTTCTCTCAATTGTATTGAATACAATTGGTTGCGTGAAACAAAAAGAAGAAATCAGAGAGGTGTGCTGCTAAAGAAAGAAAAAAAAATAATTTTTTTCTTTGATTCATGGTGGCCGAATTCCACACCTAGAAAATAAGAGTTGTTTTTGTTAGTTTCTTCTACCTCCACTTAAGTTCCTAAAACCCGTGACGCACCCACAAATTGTTCCCAATAGTGGGACATAGCCGGGAAGATCTTGTGGTTCAAATCAGGAAGCAGATCGAAAAAGAAAGAATGGGCCTTTAAACGCTGGTATGAAATAGTTTCATCTCCTTCTTATTGTTTTCGATTATTACTGTACAAATAGGTTTACTTGATGATTGCATAAAAATTTTAAAACCCCATTCCGCTGCGCAATCCAAAACCTGGAACCAACAAAATTTGCAGCAGCATTTTGCAGTTCAATTGTATCACTTGCAAACTGCTCCAATCGTGACTCAAAGCTCATAAGTAGAAATTGAGCTTCTTGCATGGTGATATCTCCTTTCTTAGCTGTGATTGTAACTACGACTGGATTAAATTCATGTCCTACACCTTCTAACACATATGAAATCAGATCATATTCGGTAATACTTTGTCCTGCAGCTGTTAACAAATCTGCAATTCCTTTCATTTTCACTACATAGTCATTAATAGAAAGAGCTCCTTTCTTGAGAGTCTGAAGTTGATGCCTAAGATGCATTGTTCTAGCCATAGAATGTTGTGCAAACAAATTAACAACGCAATTCCATACTTCATAAGAGGTTAAGCATTGAGTAACCTGACCTAAGATAGATTTGCTGAGAGTTGAGAAGATCCAACCAACAAGTAGTTGATCGATTTTCTTCCAGGCTAGGTACTCATCACTAATACTCTGAATCACTTCATCTGTATCCTCATCTTCAATTTCAATGTACTTTTGTGGACTTTTTACAGGTCCAAACAAGAACTCCTTCAAATCGAAAGCTGTAATTATCGGCAAGATCTGAGCCTTCCAGTATGTAAAGTTGTTTTGATTCAACTTTATAGGTAGGCTAAAATTGAGATTCTTAGCGATGAGAGACGAGCGAGCTTAATTCTCTTTGCTTCTTCGTCAAAGTCACCTTTCCTTGCTTTGACTTAGAAAGAGGTTATTGATTCAGGCTTGGTACATCTTCTTGATCTGATGCAGAGGAACCCATGGCTACTGGATAGTTAGCTGCTCTGATACCATGTAGAGACTTGAACTGATTTGATCAAGTTATCAGAAACAACAAAGAAGAAAAAGAAAGAAGAAAAGCAGAAGAAACATAGAGAGAAAATGGATATGAAAATTTTATTATTTTCTGGTTGAATGATGCTTCAATTACAAGCACAACTTTATAGCTGGAATCCTGATTATAACAGAATCCCACGCATTCTATTACTTTTGTAGAGGATGATATCAGCAATGACATCAGCTATGTTGACTAGATTTAACTGAATCAGCATTCTTGTTAGAAATAGAGTGACGATGCTGATGAAGCCTGAGCACGATCAATTTACAGGCTTCACGGAAATCTGTGTACATCACTTTTTAGTTTTTTTTTCTTTTTAAGTTAAATTGTTAATTTTTAATTTTAACTTAAAAAAAATAGCAAATGCCACTCATCTCTTTTGTGCATCACTTGAATGAAAGGACGTAAGTATCCTTGGAACTGTCAAGTTTGGCTAATAATTGACTAATAGAATGATCATTTTGATGTGTATTTTTTGAAGAGTTTGAGAACTAAAAAAGTTAATATATGCATATGTAAAGTAAAAAGGTGACATTTCTTGAAAAATTAGGGATCAAATTGCCAATCCACTTAATTATTTAGCACAAACTTCATAAAAACAAACGATTTGAACTTTCTCTATAGAAAAGGTCGAGGAAACAAATGTCTTAAAACAACGAAGCATGCATAACACAACACATGCAAAAAACATGTAAAAAAACATATAAAAGTTACGAGAAAATGTCAAAATGACATCTCACGGACCCCACTACTACATACATCCCCATTTTCCCGTAAAATCCCCAGTTTTACTTGATTTCAATCCTAACTAGGGAAAAACTCAACAAGTTGGTATGAAAAGAAACAACATTCAAGGCCTTATTGTCGTCGAAGGTTTTGCACTTGACAGTCCCCCAGGGAAACATTGTTTAAGCTTTCCTCAAGAGCTTGTGTGCTGAGCATGGGGGGCTCTTGTTCCTGATTAGTGGGTTCGTTTGTAGCAGGAGGAGTTGATGATTTGATCGGAGACCAAATGTAGTCCAGCAAAAGGCTGTTTCTCGGGGTAGAGTACTGGTCTTGTGGCGCTTAGTGGCATTCCAGTGGTTTTTGATTGTGTTCTCACTCCGTCCAGGCAACCTCAAAGCAATCTTAGTCCAATGATCCCCAAAAGCTTTGTGCGCCTGTATAAGAATGAGGTCTTCATGCTCACTTCATGCCTATTTCTGCCAAATGAAACGATGAGTTTAGAATATCTAATATATATATATATATATATATATGTAATTATTTATACTAGATTACATGTATTACAAATTTATATAAAACCATCAGATTCTTACAAATTTATATGAAATTTATAAGTCAATTAAGAAAATCGATTACATGTATTCATCAAGCATATATATTTGACCATGTTAAAGAGTTCAAAAGAAAATCGACCATGTATATCCATCAAGCATATGTACTTGACTACGTTGAAGAGTTTGAAAGGAAAATCGATCATGTACATTCATCAAGCATATATTTGACCATGTGAAAGAGTTCAAAAAGAAAATCCACATATTGATCATGTAAAAGAGTTCAAAAAGAAAATCAATATATACATATATATATATATATATATATTATTTCATTAAAACAAGGATGGAGTAAAAAATTTAAGTTTGGCAAGGTCATATTTAAAGGGAAACAAAGTGAAAAAAAGAAATAAAAATTTAAATTATTAATTACAATTCTTAAATTTTATTCGGGGGATGGGGCGTCTGCCCCACGGCATAAAAGTAGCATGAACCCACACATTAGATAACAGAGAATATATACAAGAGTTATGCTATCAAAACATATGCATGAATAAACAAACCTGGTAGATTGTTGATCCGATTGTTGTAAAATTGAAATATTGTATCATTTTTTCACATTGATCACACTTCTGATTCATGATACAAAACTGGAAGGAGCATGTATATCACTTTGATATAAATGGAGAAGCGTTCATCTATGATCTATCTATACAAATACTATTAAAAAAAACCAATAAAAAGGGAAGATAGAGAGAGAGAAAATATCAAAGAGCTAAGGAGAGAGGTGAAAAACAGTGGTCACCAAGATATAATTTATAGTTATTTTAAAACTTAGTATCATGATTGCTTTATAGGAAGAATGATCCTTTTCTGATTTTGTACCATAAAAATCCATTTGGAAATAAGGATTCAGCGGCGATGACCCGCCATAAGGTAAGATAAAACACGTACCATTATATCGAAGTGTATAAAGTCTACAAGCTAATTCAGTTAAATTTTATAATAAAGTAAACTTAATAACAAAAATTAAATAAGTATATTTTGAGATTAGCGCAATTACTGTTCAAATTAAAAAACCAATATAGTAAACTTAATGACAACAATTAAATAAGTATATTTTGAGATTAACGTAATTACTGTTCAGGTTAAAAAGCCAATATCCTAAAACAAGTTTTTACGTGGTTAAATTTGTATAACCGTTCAAGTTTTAGGTTGCGTTTGATTTTTCGTCTGAAGACTGAACGGTGCTGAATTATACTGAAGACTGAATAGTGACTGAAAACTGAAACTGAAAAACATGTTTATTGTGTTTTTACTGAAAACTGAATATAGGTGATAAATTGTTTGTTTTTTTAAGTTACAAATATATTAAAATAAATATTTTACATCTATATCATTTCAACTATTATTTGTTATATATTTATATTTAATATATTAAAGACAACTAAAAAATTAATTTAATAATATAATAACAAATTTATAAAAAAAAATTACCATATAAAATATAACCCTTAGAGTATAAAAATTGAACAAATTAATTGAAGTTTAGTTTAAGAAATAACAGTAGATTAGAGTTGGTCATTAATAATCCGTACAATATTTATACTATATATGTGAAATAATAATATAATAATAAATTTATAATGAAATCTATATCTCTATTAATTTTTTTTTTTGAAAGTGGCTGCTAAAGTTTTTTAAATATTGAGTAGAAAAAAAATATTAATATAGTTAAGGGGCGTAAGAGAAGAGTAAATTGGAAATAAATAAGATTTGTAAGGATAAATTTGGAAGTAATAAATTGATATTTATTTTAGTCATTTTTCATTAAATGAAAAGTGAAAAATTTTCATTTTTTATAAAAAGAGATTTTAGGAACTCATTCAGCGATTTTATAACTTAAAAAATCAAACGAAACAACTTAATGACACACATTAAGTGTCATTAAATGTTCAGTGGAAAAATCAAACAAGCACAGTCTAAGGCAAAATGATGTTAGTTTACCGGTATGTCCCTCACACTTACACAATTAAAGTACTTGTGGGTTAGAGTAATTAATGTCCCACTCCCCAGACCTTGAATTATTTATAATAATTCTAGAAAAAATATAGAAAAATAAAAAATATATGGTAGAATTAATGAGCGGTGAAGGACAAATTGTGTCCAACGTTCACATATGTACAGGGACGTAACCAGAATTGAAAACCAGTGTAGGCTAGAATTTTTTTAATAAACATTTACATCACTTGGTTAGAAGAACATAATTAGAGGTTCCGTAAAATACACATTCTGAATAAATACGTTATCGAATTTTATTTTATTTTTAAACAGCCAAAACAAATTATAAGAGAAATAAAAAAATACAAATATGAACACTAATTAAATTGTATCCTACGATTTTTTTTATTAATGACAACGATCATCTCTCTTTCAGTGTAGACATGCATGAAGTTTGTTAAAAAATCATTTTCCATCTTAAAGCGAAATGATGTTCTGATAATTTTCATTGTTGAAAAATAAATAAATTTAAATATACAATGTTCTTATATTATTATATTAGTTTGATTCATTCGAAATATACTAATATAATGTTCTAAATTTTTTAATGAAATTCATATAATAATGTCATTACTTTGTAAATTTAAAATTGGATTACTCCTAAAATCTCATTAACTAAAAATGATAGCAACCCTAAAAGTTTAAAACAAATAAATATTTAAAGCTAAATATTCACCCAAACATATATAATTTGAAGATTAATTGTTGGATGTTGATAAAAAGATTGAGTCAAATTTTAGTAAATTTGAAGAGTGATGAGAAATGATTGTTATTATAAAAAATAAGAAAAAGAAAAGAAAAATTATTTACTCTACTTCAAATAGAAAATAACATTAATTCTTTAATTAATTTTTCTTTAAAAAATTCTTTAATTAGTTTTTTTATACCATTTTAATTTTTTTAAGGGGGTTAGGGTGGGCTCTCACCCTAGCTCCGTGCATAGGTACATCTCTGCATATGCATGATGAGATTTAAACTATCTTTACATAAAACAAAATAGTATGGAGAGTTGCTGCACAGGTCGTGCTTGAAACCGTTAATCTCGTTAGGTTTCGATAGACTGCAGACCATACAGGTGTCAAGTTCAAAAATTTAAAAATAAAAGACTTTCAGATTTTAAACTCAAATATGACTGCTATTTTAAAGTGATAATACATTATATATTAATTCATATCATGGTATATTAATATGATTTATGAAAAATTATTATATATAATCATAATAATGAATCAATTTTTAATGAAATTGGTCTATGGTATCAATTCTTATATATAGTCAAATATGAATAATGTTTCAAACACTACTTAGAACAAGCCATATACAAAGTGATTTGATTTATTTTAAGAATTGATTGAAATATATTGTTTATTATTTTTAGCTGGTGCATATGTGTTTTAATTTGTTGGTCCATTTGACACAAACGATTGGTTGTAGTGTACAGTAAATATAAAACATGGCTGCAGACAATCATAACCTTATTATTTATGACTTTTATGATTGGTATCTTGTAATTAGATTTTTTAAATCGGAGTCATAAATGTAGATTTTGTTGGATTTACTTCTATATTTAAGTAGATTGGTTCCATATTTTGATTCATACAAAATCGTTTATAAAATTTTGAAATAAGAGGAGGCATATTTTTTTTAAGGAAATAAGAGGGAGTATATTAATGCCTTTTTTTCCCTTAGTTCACTCCGATTTAAGAAAAAAAATAATATTAAAGGCTTTTTAGTGTGTAAAAAGATATATTAATGCTTTTTTTTTCTTTCTTTAGATATATATCTCTTTTCAACTTGCACACAATGTAATTTTATAAACAATGAAGTAGTATTTATTTTTAAGTTGAGAAAGCATTTTAATAATTTAAAAGAGTTTCTCCTTACAATTCAATGTTTTTCTTATTACATTTCATTTCTAAAGACATTCCGTTTTAAAAATTCAAAGTTAAAAATATTTTAAAAACACTTCCATTTTTTCCCAAAATTATCCGTTTTATCTTTTGGTACTCCTATTCTAAAGACACTTCCATTTAAAAAAAAAATTAAATTTCCAAAGACACTCCATTTTATTTTAATATTACCCATTTTGAATACTTCTCTTTAACAAATCCTAATATATATAATAATTAATTTTATTAACCTTGTGTTAACTTTTGGACACTTGGCAATATAGGTGGACAAAAAACCAAAAAACCGAACCGAACCGATCCAATTGTTTTTTTTCTGGTTTTTTATATTGACCAGTTCAGTTCGATTCATTTTTTTGGAAACCGATTGAATCGGTTTTTTTTTTCCGGTTCGTTATCCCAATTCGGAAAACCGAACCGAGATCCAACATATATAAAAAAAATCTTAGTTTAATGTTAAATAGCCTATGAAACTATAAAACTATAAAAGTGTGTCACATCATTTTTTTTTAATTTTTTTTTATGAATATTATTTTAAACTAGTATTTTTAATTTGTTCAAACCTATAATTTAATTTGGTCGAAGACCCAAAATGATTAAAATATGAAAGTATGTGTAATAATTAAAGTCCAAGAATTTGGCCCAGTAGGACCAAAACCGAACCGAACCTAACCAGTCCAATTCGATCTGTTGACATTTGTAAATTTATTGGATCGGTTCATATTTTTAAAAACCGAATTTTATCGGTTTTTTATCGGTTCTATTAAAAAATGAACCGATCCATTAAACGTCCACCCCTACTTGGCAAGATTTGGGGAGGGCACCTCCGGTTAATGGGTCGAGAAAAAATAAACTCCATAGCCTAGGCTCAATTTTTAATAAAACATATGGTTATATTTATTTACAATTGTACCCCATAATTTTTGTTATTTATAAAATAATTTATTAAAATGGCTCCGTTCCTCACAAATTTAAAGAAGCTGGCTGTGCTTCTAGCTGCAACATGTTTATTGTTTACATCAGTGATGAAGGCATTATTATGTCGGTTTTACATCATTTATATTTTACCATTGTAAAGTGGATTTGGTCAACATCAAGTGAAACATCCACACAGGCTGTAAGATGTATTAATCAACGTAAAAAGTGATGATCACTAGGTGGTTTTGTGGATATGTATTTTTTTTTGGTAGTATGCTTTCAGGCCGTTTCGGCAGTTTGGAAAGGCTTCAGGTGTTAGGTTGGTGGTCGGCGTTTGTACTCCGACATTGAAGTTAGTACCGAATCTTAAAGAGATAAAATTTAGAGATATAGTAAAACGTAGTAATAAACGCGTACCTCATAAATGAAGCCAGTTGACTGAACGCCAGAGTGGTCAACAATTGAGTGTCTGATTGACCCTTGAGTGTAAGCTATGTACGTACTCAAGTGCCTACTTAGAATGTGATTTCGGTTCACCTTATATCTTGTTTACATGTATTTTTATTGTTATTGACTTACCGTTAATTGATCGATATGTAGACTCATTTGAACTGTTTAGATTGTATCAGATGGTGTAAGATGTATCGTAGGTCTCAGGGATTGGCTTTAGCCATAGTTGGATGTTTTAATTTAGCTACACGTTTGGTTTATCTTGAGATATGATATTGGTCATATAATGTGCACTCTTCACTCTTCAGCTTATGTGACTCGAAAGTGGATATGAAAGACCTACATTAAGCCCTTTCCATTTGGGCTTTGGGTTCTTTGGGCCTTGTCTAAATGACCCAAAAGGTCGATAAACCTATCTCCAGATCTACCATACCCTGGATTAGGCCTATCCTTTGGGTTTCTGAACCTTGGGCAAGGCACGTGGTTTCAGCCCAAATTTCGGGTATAACAAGTTCAATATACATAAAATTCAAAAATTTAATTCTTTTTCAAGAATAACTCCTCTGAATATTTAAAATTTATTTATAACTTTTTTGTTTATGATAGATAGCTAAGGGTTTTGCTTTGATACTTTACAAAAAAGTTTAGTTACTGAACACCTATGAAAAAGCTTAATGATATATATATATATATATATATATATATATATAGCTTTAAAATATCAAATATCTTTTCTAAGTTATACATCAACTGTCCCGATAAATACACTAGTAGCATGTAGAGGTGTCCACGGTTTGGTTAAACCGGCGGTTAAAATTCGAAACCGAAATTGGAAAACCGGAACCGAAACCGAAACCGAAACCGAAACCGAAACCGGCGGTTACAAAACCGGTTGGAAACCGGTTGAAGCCGGTTCGGTTTCGGTTTGGGCTTTGGAAAAACCACCCAAAAACCGTCCAAAACCGCCCAAAACCGGCGGTTTAACCGCCGGTTTACATAAAAAAAAACTGTCCAAAACCGCCCAAAACCGTCAAAAACCGGCAGCTTAACTGCCGGTTTACATAAAAAAACCCGTCCAAAACGGCCCCAAAACCGTCCAAAACCGCCAAACCGCCGGTTAAAAACCGAACCAAAACCGAAATTTTTCAGTTCGGTTTCGGTTCGCCCTCTCCACGGAACTGGAACCGCCGGTTTCGAACCGAAATCAGCCCGAACCGGAACCGTGGACGGGTCTAGTAGCATGAACCCAATATATATATTCTCAGATTTGTTATGTTTCTCAAACTAGATTCAGGCTTAACTGGTGGTTTTATTCTAAAGTTTTCAAAATAGTTTTTTGATGGTAATAGAATTTAGAAATATATTTTCATAAGATAGATTTGTTTTCAGAATGATAAAGAATATATTCATGATTTCAGATTTATTCAGAGATAATAGATTTAGAAAAGTTTATAAATAGAATATATTTTGTTTTCAAATTTTATTTCCACTTATTAGAAGTTAGCACTAATTCTTTTATTTGAAACTATTTTTTCAGATCACTAAGTTTATATAGATTCTTTAGTATAGTAAGATGTGCTACAGGCGATGACATAATATTATTTTATAGATTTAATTAAAACATGTCATGCATATATGCATATTTTCAGATATCAGGAATTTTCCAAATGAGCTTAATTTAGAAATGTTTTATATGAGGGACACTATTTTCAAAGTTATTTTTATAAATCTCATTATTCTATATATGTTTTCAAATATATAAATATTCAACAGGTGGACCCAAACACAAGAAAAATAATTTTTAATTTTATTAAATTACAAAGGTGGAAAATTTTGAAAAATAAAGTGATTCTACTGAAGTATTTATTAGAAATCACAATGATATTCATATGATTTTCTATAAAGTTTTCCAAACGATTCAGATTTTTGTTGGAAATATCAGATTTTCAGAGGATTCTCTCATACTCAAATTAGGAGACCGGAAGGATCCTATCAATAGTATAATCTAAACGACCATAATTATAACTTATGAGGTTTGGTTAAATTTTTTTTTTTTTTTTTGGAAGTGAGGTTTGGTTAAATTTTAATCCATCAAAAAGTTAATTTCTTATCAAGTGGGGACCTCCATGGAGGCTAGGGGGGCCAACCCACTGAAAAAAAAAATAGTTAAAACTAATTATATAAAAAAAACTATAAATATGTTTATTTTATATTTTAGTTCTATAAATTTTAAAATTTTATTATGGGGTAATTACCCTGGTGGCCATCGACTTTTGCTACCACTCCCAAAATGGCCACCAGTTGGGGATTTGGTTTAGAAATGACCATTTTTGGCAAACAAAGTTACACCGGTGGCCATTCCGTTATAACACCGTTAACTTTTTCAAAGAATGTTATACTAATGGCCATTAATTTGTTCACTTGATATCAAAATGATTATAATAATTTTTCTCCAAAATTACTCTAGTGGCCATCCATTTAGTCAATTGGTATCAAAATGACCATTATAATTGTTCCATTTTTTCTAAAACATGTGTATTGACCATCCATTTGGTTAATTGGTATCAAAATAATCATTATATGTACAACTATATTTTATTAGAAAAATAAAGTAAGCAATCATTAAAAATAAAATTTCATTTCAATAGAGAAAATAAATAATTCATTTGATTTAATATAATTTTAGCTAGTCATACACATCAAATATTACTTATCAAACTGCACAAATATACCAAAATGTGTATGACTAGTTAAAATTATAAAACAATAGTTCTAAAATAAAGCATTATTAACGTTGAGTATGGACCCCACTTTTGGGTTCTTGTAAAACCTTGAATGTGGACTCCATTTGTTCAGTTGTCTAGTAAAGTCTTTGTACTTGCATGACGACGGCAAACTAATTTTCACACACCAGAGACTAAACTTGCTTATAAAGAAAACCAAAGATGACTTTCGCAAGGGTCAATTCACCAACAGAAAATGACAAAAGAAGATAACAGCTCACGTGAGAAGGGGGGAGAGTGATCTAAGAAAATTAATGACCCGAGAAATGCTTCAGGTTTTATTGGCGTATACCCTAACTTACCCACTCAATTCATACAAAACGAGGAAAATTAATAACCAAATACATAAAAGATACATACCGATATTTGATTGATTAGGTTTAATGAATAAATATAGATATATAAGGGTTTGGATCATGATGATAGAGTTTTATTTTAAAGTCTCGAACAACCAAAACAATAGACCCTTTTTTGTTAACACTTAAAATACTGGTGGCCGGATGCACTATTCACACATAAGATTTTCTCATTGTGTAACTGGTAGTCGTGTTTTTCACTAATAAAAATATTGTCAAAACAGACGCATTTTTCTTGTTTCTTGCAAAATGAAAAAAACGCTTTTGCAAGAACAACGCGCAACACTCTTTTAAGGTTAAAATCATCGGTAGGTATTGAGAATGTCAACGACCTATTAAATTTTAGAAAAATGGGTCATTGTGTAATGGGAAAATCTTCTCACGTGTAATTTGTACAAAATCCACATTGTTTCTAATTTCTTAGGCTTTGTTTGGTAAGAGGGAAAGATGGAGGGAGAGAGAGGGATGGGAGGAGAGCTCCAATTCCTTATTTGGTTGGAGAGAAAAGAGAGGGGAGAGGAGAAGGGGAGGGGTCTCTCCTCCCTTTGGACCCACCAAAACCAATCCCTCCAATTATGGAGGATGAGAGAAGGGAGGAAAAATTGGAGGAAAATTACAATAATACCCTCCAATTTTTTATTAACCTCCAATTTATTAAAGGGCAATATAGTAATTTTATAAATTATATACCAATCCATCCATTCAACCATCTTTTCAATACCAAACAACACGAAGGATTTATATTATCCTCTCCATCCTTCCTACTCTCTCTCCCCCTTAATCTATCCATCCCCCATACTCTCTCTCTCTCCGACCAAACATAGCCTTAAAGCCAGCTATATCTTTCTCGACATAAATATTAATGGATCGTTTGGTATGAGGTAATTAAAATAGTCTTATTCTTGAAAAAGTTAAATATAGTAATGTGATTTCTGAGAAATCTATATATATATATATATATATATATATATATGTGTGTGTTTGGTTATGTCTGGGAATATTATGTCAGATTCCTGACAATGTTAGATAATTGTGTTTGGTTACACATGAAAATCTTATATTATATGTATTATTATTATTATTTATTGTTTAATTATTATAATATATATTCCATTTTATTTATATTAATTATTTAAAAAAAAATTAAGGTAGGTCCCACGATGGGAATTAGATAGAGGGTAATATGAAACTCATCTGTTGAGGTTGGTTTTATATTACCCCCTTGGAGGGTAATGTGATTCCCATGGTAATTACTTTCTCGGAAATAGAAAAACGCAAACCTGCTACTAAACAGAGGAATGCTATCATATTCTCATTCCCATACAAAGATTACCTCATACCAAAAGGCACCTAAATGATCGTACTAACTCCAGGACGTTTGTCATAGAAGTTCATATGTTCAACGTTATAATCAGTGGTGGACCAGAAATTTGTGTCAGAGGGACACACTCAGATAATGAATTTTTTCTCTCAAAAGATGAAGACAACTTAAGGACCATTAATTTTCTTATTAGAAATGATAGACTGGTGAGAAGTACCATTAATTCCAAATGGAATATTGCTTGCTCATTTCTTTTCTCTCTATTGCTTTCTCTTCTACTAGTTAGCTTCTCTCTGTTTCACTAACCTTTCCAAGACGACAATGACAGTGGGAGAGATTATGTTATCGGCGTTTCTTCAAGTGTTGTTTGAGAGATTGGTGCCGCGAGACTTGTCCTTCTTTCCACATGTACTTCCAGCGCCTACAGAAATGGAAGAAGAAGTTGTTAAAGATGGAGGCAGTTCTAGCCGACGCAGAAGATAAGAAGCTGACGGACAAACTTGTGAAAATGTGGTTGGATGATCTCCGAGACTTGGCTTATGATCTGGAAGACTTAATTGATGAGCTTGCCACAGGAGAATTAGAGCGCAAGCTCATGGCTGAACAGAGCAACGTCTTAGTGGATGCAAGCAAGGCTTTCATGTTTTACACTTATATGAAGTCCAAGATGGACGACATATCGAACCGATTGGAGCAACTTTGGGAAGAAAAAAAAGAACTTGGATTGATCAAAAAGACTGCCGGAGATGCATCATCAAGCACTGCTGCACACCAGAGACCTCCCACTACATGTGTGCCAACTGAACATGCTGTCTACGGGAGAGATGACGACACCGCCAGAATACTTGAAATGGTGTTAAGTGATGAACCCAATGATGATGCCAACTTTCGTGTAATACCCATCGTCGGAATGGGAGGAATCGGTAAAACAACTCTTGCCCGGAAGGTGTATAATGACAAGGCAGTGAAAAATTTCAATCCAAAAGCATGGGTTTGTGTCTCCGACGACTTTGATTTATTGAGAATTTCAAAGGCAATTCTTGAATCCATTACTGGTCGTTCTTGTGATCTGAAGGATTTAAATGCAGTGCAGATTCAACTCAAACACAAAGTAGCTGGAAAAAAATTCTTACTTGTCTTAGATGATGTTTGGAGCAATAATTATAGTTACTGGGAAATCCTACGGTCACCCTTTATGGCTGGAGCAAGAGGAAGTAAGATACTTGTGACGACTCGTCTCACAAAGGTAGCATTAACAATAAATCCTAGTGCATTTTATGCATTAAAGCTTTTATCCCATGATGATTGTTGGTCCCTGTTTGTGAGGCATGCATTTGAGCGCAAAGATATAGCTACATATAGCTATGTTGAATTAATTCGTCACAAAGTTGTTGAAAAGTGCAAAGGGTTACCCTTGGCGGCAAAGACTCTCGGTGGCCTTCTACGCTCCAAGCAAAACGAAGATGAGTGGTTGGATATGTTGAATAGTAGACTATGGGAGTCATCCGATGAAAGTGAGATCCCTGCAGCTTTAAAATTAAGTTACCACCATCTTCCTTCTCATTTAAAGAGATGCTTTGCTTATTGTACAGTTTTTTCAAAGAATTATGAATTCGAAGAAGAGGAAATTGTACTTTTATGGATGGCTGAAGGTCTTATCCAACAAGCTACAGAAAATAAGCAACCGGAAGAGTTAGGCCGTGAGTATTTTTATGATTTATTGTCAAGATCGATTTTTCAACAATCAAGCAATGATGTTTCTAAATATGTAATGCACGATCTTGTTCATGATTTGGCTCAATGGGTTTCTGGAGAAATTGTTTTAAGTTTGGATCATGCATTGGATGCTCATAAGCAACCAAGTGGGCTGGAAAAGGTTCGCCACTTTTCTTACACTCCTGATCATTTCGATGGCAAAAACAAATTTGAAGTCTTACATGAAGCTAAGCGCTTAAGGACATTTTTGGCAATAGTTCAAGATGAGAATTATACCAGTTACTTATCTAATATGGTTCTATCTGATTTATTGCCAAAGCTCAAAAGACTGAGAGCACTATCTCTAGCAACATATTACATCACTGAGCTACCAAACTCAATTGACGGCTGGAGACATATGAGGTATGTAAATCTTTCTTGCACCATGATTAAGAGTTTACCTGAGTCAATAAGTTCATTATACAATTTGCAGATTTTGATGTTAAGAAAATGTTCTTGTCTCCTGAAGTTGCCTTCAGACTTTGGAAATTTGATTAATCTTCGCCATCTTGATATTAGAGGCGCAAATTTAATCAAAGAGATGCCATTGAGAATGAAAGAATTGAAATCTCTTCGGAAATTGTCTAATTTTATTGTTGGTAAAGGTACTGGATCTGAATTAAAAGATTTGAAGAGTTTAAAATTTCTTCGTGGAGAACTCTGTATTTCAAGGTTAGATAATGTGATTGATTTTGGTTCAAGAGATTTATTATTAAGAGATAAGAGGGACTTAAAAGTGTTGCTATTAGAGTGGGAATCTAAGTTTGAAGTCGGATCGAGAAAGAAAGGGGCAGAAAGAGAAAAAAATGTCCTTAACATGCTTCAACCTCATCAAAATTTAGAAATACTCACAATAAGATGTTACGGTGGCAAGAGATTTCCATCCTGGGTAGGAGATCCATCATTTTCCAACATAAGAGTCTTAAAATTGGAAAGCTAGCAAAAATTGCACATTCTTACCTTCACTTGGGTTACTGGGGTTGCTTCATGATCTCACAATAATAGGGATGAAGGGATTAAAATGCATAGGTTCCGAGCTTTATGGGGAAGATCGTTCAAAGCCTTTTCAGTCACTAGAAATCCTTCGTTTCGAAGATTTGCAAGAATGGGAGCATTGGGACCCTATCAAAGAAAAAGAGCATGTCGAAACATTCCCTTGCCTTCGCAAGCTTTTCATTGTAAAGTGTCCAAAACTCTCTGGACAACTGCCTAATCATCTGCCTTCATTGGAGAAGCTAGTGATAAAGAATTGTGAGCAATTGGTGGTTTCATGCTCAAGCATTCCGAAGCTTTGTGAATTAGAAATTGATGGATGCAGAGGAATGGCATGCAATAGTCGAATCCGCTCCTTGTCGTTAAATTCTGTAACTCTTTCAAACATTTTAGAGTTTGACGATTGGCTGAGGCAGGAGAACTTTCAGAACTAGAATGTCTAAATATGAAAAATATGGGTTGTGAGGCGCTGATGAATATGTGGCAATTGAATGAAAGTCTTGGGAAGCAGCCACTGCAAGAGATACAAAGCATCACCTTCCTCAGAGAGCTATGTATTGAAAACTGCTTGAATCTTGTTTCATTTCCGGAGATTCGTCTTCTTTCCAATCTAAGTAAGCTCGAGATAAAAAATTGTAATGCTCTGATGTCATTACCTGTGGGAATGGAGCACAACACACAGCTTGAAAGCGTGAAAATCGAAGGCTGTGATTCTCTAACGTTCATTGTAAGAGGCAAGCTACCTTCATCTCTAAAAAGGCTTCAGGTGCGGTATTGTTATAGATTGGTTTGTTTGTTGGATGATAGAGAGGAAAGTTGTATATCTCCTTCAATGCTTGAACTGCACAAACAGAACATCAACAGCAACAGCACATCTCTTCTCCAATATATTCATGTCCACAACTGCCCAGCTCTCACTTGCTTATCATCAAGCGGTAAGTTACCTACAACACTCCAAAATCTTTTTATGGTATATTGCTCGCAGCTGACTATGTTATCATCGAGTGGTCTGTTACCAAAGACGCTTTGTAGTCTCTTTATTACCGATGTTCCAAAGTTAGAGTCGATAGCTGAGAGGTTTCATAACGACATGTCTCTTGAGCATATTTGGATAACGGATTGTGAAAATCTTAAATCCTTGCCCGAAGGCCTACACAATCTTAGCCGTCTTCAAGAAATCAGGCTGTGGAATTGTCCAAGTATCGTTTACTTCCCGGAAGGAGGGCTTCCCAACACCAGTTTAAATGTTTCAATCATAAATTGCAGGAAGCTAAAAGCCCTACCTAACCACATGCACAGCCTCAACTCTTTTCAACAATTCGAAATAAAGCAATGTCCAAGTATCAAATCTTTTCCTGAAGAAGGTTTTCCCATCAACCTGACAGCAATTGAAATCGAAGGTGGACTCAACATCTACAAGCCACTGGTTGAGTGGGGGTTGCACAACCTCACCTCTCTTACATATCTCAAGATTTTCGGATGTCCGGATGCAGAGTCTTTTCCGCAGCAAGATATGGGAATGATGTTGCCCCACTCTCTAACTCATCTTTGCATCGAAAGATTTCCCAAACTGAAGTACCTATGGTTCCAGGCATTGCAAAACCTGACCTCTCTTGAAATATTGAGGATCACAGGCTGCCCAAATCTCACATTCTTTCCGGAGTGTGGCCTGCCATCATCACTTTTGAGGTTACAAATCCGCGATTGTCCATTGCTGGAAAAACAATGCAGAAGCGATAATGGAAAAGTCCGGTCCATCATATCCCACATACCTTGTGTTGAGATAGATTTCAAATTCATTGGAGATGATACAGAGGAAAAATGAGCTCTATTTAATTCCATCCGAGGTATGTCAATTTTTAACATTTGTTCTCTGTTAATTAGCTCTCTTAAAAATTAAAAGCTTCACTAGCTTAAAAATGTTCATTTGTATTTATATAAGACTTCCTGCAACAGCCATAGTACGAAGATAATGGACCCTTCCCTGTAGACTTTCGGAGAGGAAAGATCGGTGTGTCCATCCACTCACTTCGTGCCTTGAGATGAATAATTTTTTTTTTAATCCAATCGCATGCAATATCTTTTTCATATGTAAGATGTCATCAGTACGTCGACTTATAGATGATGTGGTGTGCTCGCTCCATAAGCGAGTCTTGTTTTTCTGTATGTTAGTAAACAGCAGTTCTTGGTCCCAAGCTACTGGGACTACACAATAATGTGCCAGTTCCAACTTGTTTCTACACGCAGTGTATGTTTTGTTCTGTCTGGTGAGATTTAATTACAATCATATAGAAAGAGATCAGTTTAGTTCTGAAATTCAAAATTTCAGTGTTGCTTTGCCTAATAATCAATGTTCTCGACTCTGTTTTTTCTATACATAAAAAAAAAAAAACACATTCCAGTACACCTTCAATTCTGAATATGTCAAAATTCAATTTCTTATTTATATTTCTCAGAATACTTAGGGTCTGTCCTGTAAGCGTTTTTAGTGACTGTTTTTCAAAAATAAAAATGAAAATGAAAACAGTGTTTTTTTTTTTTGTTTTTCGAATTCTGAAAACGCGTCTGGTAGCATATACGGGAAACTGTATCCTGAAATTGAAAACAGTAAAAACGTGTCTGGTAGCTTCACTGAAAGCTGAATTCTGAAAATGAAAACAGTAAAAACACTTATGGTAGAATAACTGAAAAATATCAAAAATTATAATTTTTCTTATATTTTTTCTATTGCAATTTTTAATTTGAATAAAAGGGAGTCAATAATTCATCCCAAATAATTATCAAATAACTCATAATTTAAAAATTGTTGTAAAAATAAAGAGAAAAATATAATAATGAATCAGAGAAGAAAATTTATTCACCGAATACATACATATATACATATACATATACATATATATATATATATATATATATAATTTGAATAAAAGTGAGTCACCAGAACATTACACATGAAATTCAGTAAACTGGAGTTAAGTTAACAAAATCTGGAGTTAAACGTGCTACCAGTAAACTCATATTTCCACATTTAGCAAACATACCAACAAGACTAGTTCCTATAAACTGATTAACACTAACTTCACTCTTAATAATTGATGTAGGACAATTGGCTTTGGACTTTGAAGAAGAGTTGGATAGAAAATTGTCCAAAAGAGGTGTTTCAATGAAATGGGCATAACTTTTCGCTCGGTTGACAGATTTCCTATTATAATATGTTTTCGGAAAGGGTTTTCGAAGCTCCATAGCGGTACAACCGGGGCTTGCCCGGTTGACGACATTTACTCCCTCAACGGAGCTGTTTAAGATAGGTTATCGGGCATCCGAAGATTTTATGTTTTTATTTGTTTTCCGTTTTTATTTTATTTAGCTGAGGATATTTTAGTCTTTTCCGTTTTTAGGGTTTTCAAAGCCTATTTAAGGGCTTTTGTTATCAGTTTCGAAGTATTGAATAAAATTTACAATTTGGTTTCAGTTTCTTTTTTTTCTGCTGGATTCCAGTTTATGTTCTGTTAGGGTTACGCTTGTGATCCTAGAACTTCCGTTCTGCGTCAATAATCAATGCATGGTATCTTCTTCCCAGTTCAAGACATCTTTCATTGCTACAAAATTTTAAAACACCAATCACAAAACGCCTATCTAGTAAACTCCCTGAAGAAGAATATGTAGGGCCATCATTAGTACACACATAGTCACTGCAATCATCATGAGAAGTACCATTACCCGTAAAATAACCATTTTTAACCACACCCTTTTCAACATCAATCACATATCTAGCGTAGTTAATTGGAATCAATTGTTGAAACACCAATTCGTTTAGGACTTCTAACGAACAGTGTATATACAACTTTTGAAGGAATAGGTTCACTAGCCATATATGTCATTGGGAGGCTGAAATTTTTAAGCTTGAATGAGTCTTTTACACTGGAAGTGGAAGGAAAGGAAATTGAAAAGCTGGTATTCAAACAAAGTTCAGTAAAATTTCAAGGAAAGGAAATTTTTAACTTCGCTGGATGACTAATAAGTGGACTCGGCGAAGAAGAAGAAGAAGAAGAAGAAGGAGGAGAAGAAGAAGAAGCCGATCGGAGGCGAAGAAGAAGAAGAAGAAGAAGAAGAAGAAGAAGAAGAAGAAACGGATCTGCGAAGAAGAATAAGAAGCTGATTGGCGGCGAAAAAGAAGAAGAAAATGAGTCTGGAAGAAGATGAAGAAGAATAGTGACGGGAAGATGGAGAAAAGTAAGAAAAAAATGATTTTTTTTTATAAGAAAAAAATGATTTTTTAAAAAAAAAATAAGTGAAAAAACAAAAACGAAAAACGAAAAACGAAAAACAACTTTCAAATGTTTTTCAAAATTTTCACTTTTAACACTAATTGTGTTTTTCAAAATTTTTTTGTTTTTCGAAAATAAAATGAAAAACGGTTAAACGAACGCGAATTCGAAATCGTTTTTGGAAAACAAAAACGAAAAAAAAACAGCTGCAAGACAGGGCCTTACTCACTATAAAGCTTCAAACTGCATTTCTATTCATACAAAAATGTTGAAATCGTCACATAGATTGAAAAATATATGAAACTGAGAAGTTATATGATTATAATTAACTAGATAAATATGAACAAATATATGTAGAATTTGTGCCAAAAGTGAGCATAAATAATAAAGAGAGAATTAAAACTTGAATATGATACAATTTTCATATGAAGACAAATGAACCACATCTGGTACTTGTAACCCTTACACTTTGTTTGGTAAGATGGAGAGATGGAGGGAGGGAGAGGGTTGGAGGGAGAGGGATGAGAGGAGAGCTGCAATCCCTTATTTGGTTGGAGAGAAAAGAGAGGGGAGAGGAGAAGAGGATGGAGCTCTCCTCCTCTTGGGCCCACCAAAAACAATCCACCCATGAATGGGTGGATGAGAGAAGGGAAGAAAAATTGGAGGGAAATGACAATAATGTCTTCCAATTTTTTATAACCCTCTAATTTATATAAGGGCAATATAGTAAATTTATAAATTATATACCAATCATTCCATTCAACCATCTTTTCAATACCAAACAACACAACCATCTTTTCAATACCAAACAACATGAAAGATATATGTTATTCTCTTCATCCCTCCTACCCTCTCTCCCCCTTAATTCATCCATCCTTCTTACTCTCTCCCCCTCTTATCAAACATAGCCTTAGTGTACAAACTCTTTGAAGCCCATCTGCCGGCGCTGCTGGTGTACTTGTCGAGGGTGGCCTCAGAATTGGCCTTCGACCTAGCCAGGAATTCCTCCTGAGCTTTGGCAACATTCTCTTTTCACAGTATGTCTTGAGTGCGCTTTATTGAAGACCGGGCTCGTCCAAATGATAATGAGAGTGTCCATGGATTCAACACCTATCTAGCTTCTGGGTCGATTTTTATTTTTTAGAGGTCCAGGGGAAAAATTTTGAAATAGGTCTCTTTATCTTTCTAAAAGCTTGATTTTTTTTTATCAAACACTAACAGTATTTGTTGTTTGTATTGCTTAAAAACAATCAGATTCGAATTTGCAAGAGACAGAAAAACAATAAACATAAAACATCACGTTAGGGAAATCGAGGTCCGTGTTTCACACAGTGTCCTTAAGACAATTTCGTCGGCTAACACCGTATGTGTATGGCGATTGTCTTCCAGGATACAACGATTTAAACAGTGGATGTGTAGAACACAAACCACTCTCAACGAACTCAAATTGAATTCAAACTTACCAAGATACGAAGAACATGAGAACTAAGAAAAGAACAATATTTTTTTTCTTCTTAATTTCTTGATTTCCAGAATAATTCGAATTATATGGAAAAGACTAGGATTTTAAATAGAAAATCTAATCAGTAGGATTGATTTTTGGAAATAGTTAATTACTACGGTTGTAATGATAAAGGAAATAATTAAGGAATAATCTTCAAAAAAGATATATTCCTAATTAAACATTGATTCTAATTACTTAGTGATCAAGTAAGTATCAGAATCCAAAAAGGAAATCAACTCTTTCCTTAATCTAATTAATTTCCATAACCCAAAACGGAAATTAATTATTTCGTTAGTCAACTTTTCCTTATCATTTAAACCTTCTAATTTAGGGAAAAATAAATTAAATTAATTCTTTCCTAATCAATAAAATGTTGATTTAGGAAAAAAGAAATTAAAAATAGTAGCAAAAAGTCAATTGTACACTCACGGTTCAATCGGTGCAGCATTCGTGTACGCAAGACGCGCCCACACACATGTTTATAAGCTACTATCACACAACAACTTATATACCACATATAAGTGTTTTCCCCAACCAATGTGGGTTGCACATTTTTCCCTACACAATGGGCTCACCTTGAGACTCAATTTCTCATTCACCAATTAATAATTTTGTGAGTTTGAGTATACCATTTCGAAGCTCTTACAGAAGAGAATTCGAATATACTTTGATCTTCCATTTTCATGGAATCAATCGTACCCAAATAACACTCTCAAAATATGTGTTCATCACAAAATTTCCAACAGTATTTGCTCTCAAGGATTTTTTTTTTCTCAACAAGATTTGGTTTCTAACTGAAAAAATGGATACTTTAGCAATTAAAAAACAAAAGATTGATTTTTTTTTTATTATCAAAATTAACAATATTTGTATTGGTCTCAAGAATTTTTTTTCTCAGCAAGATTTGTTTCTAACTGGGAAAATGATACTTTGACATTAATAAAAACAAAAACTTTATTTTTTTTATCAAATGCTAACATAGTGACATTATTTTTTATCAGAAAATTTTGGATGAAAAAATGATTTGGTTTTCACCAAAAAATGACTTTCGAGTTTCCAAGATTATAATTATATATATATATATATATATTAAAAAAAATGAATTATATGTTATAAATAATAAGAATAATATATGAAGTTATAGATGAAGAAAAATTGAAGAATAATTAAAAACAGGTGAGAAGAGAAAAGAACAGTGAGTGAGGCGAGAGAGAATCGAGAGCTCAGAGAAAAAAAATAAACATATGTATTCACAATTGGAAACCTGTGTACTCAGATATGTATTCAAAAATGAATAAATCATTGAGCTCAAAATTTTGTTTCAACACTCACAAAATATTATCTCATGTCAACATGTATATCCATCCTCACACAAAATTATTCCATATCCATAAACATCAACAAACTAACCAAAAAGATAGGAAAAATTAATTCGACAATGAGATTAAGAAATGATACCGATGTGGTTGTTTTCAAGTAATCCATGATAGGATTAGGTTCTTGTCCGTTTTTTGAAAACTCTTGGCTTCCTTGTCCCTCCAAGACTTGCATGTGGCCGGTGTGTCAATTTCAAGAGATGAAGAACCTAGCTTTAAGTGCAAACATCTAACAAAAACATATCAACCACACAAAAATAGCTCAAATATATGCATATCCTCCAAAATTAAACAAACAGCAAAATATTAAAAATACTTAGACTAAACATCCTCCACTAAGAGTTATTAAATCAATCAACATAAAGCTAAAAGTGTGGAAAATAAAATAAACAAAATTTACTAAACAATAATGAAAATGGCAAGCAAATAGATAAACTGAAATGTATGCATGATCAATCCTCATACGATGATGGAGCAGAGTCATACAATTATAAAAACCTCAAATGCCTCAAAATGTTTACAAAACAAGTGCAATGACAAGTAAGGGTATTGTCCTCAGGGATTAGGGGTAGTGATGATTAGATTAAGATTAATAATACTAAAATACATAAAAGTAAAATGTCATGGTTTGTTTAAAAAGGTTAAAACTAAAATGCAATTAAGTTAGGCTAAACTAAATGTAATTAGATTAGAATGATATTAGAGAACTAAGGTATTGATGGATCCAACAAATGAATAATGGGAAAATTACAAACTCTAATGAATGTTCACTAATCTTTTGTAATCAACCTAGAGTGTATAGTGTTGATTATTTATCCCTCATAAATGACCAACCTAGAGTGTATAGTATTTGCCACTCACAAGTGATTATCCTTCATAAATGATCAACCTAGAGTGTATAGGATTGACCACTCACTTAGGATTTTCCATGAATGCACAACTATCAAATTAAGGGACCAACCTCTTTATAAAGTCACCAACCAAGAGGGTATAGAGTTGGTGCTTAACCTTTCACAAGTAATCAACCTAGAGTGTATAGAATCAATTACCCTATTGAGATTAGATAAATATTGAGATTGTTAAGTCTGGGTCTCACTCAATGAGGGTACTCTTGTTTGACCCTTCCATTCAAATGAGCTTAAGAAGACCAAATAGAGTGTATACCTAGTCAACTACTTAATTAATTTCCTCAACCCAATAGCAAAGAGAGGAGTGTACAATCAATAACAATCAATTAAGGAAAGCAATTAAAACAATGAATGAAACAAAATTGATAGATTTATAGAAAAGATAAGGTTCATTACAAAGCCCAAGGTTCACAAATGTTTCACACCAATCCCATAGTGGACTTTTTAACTACTCATGACAAATACAAACAAATAACTAGGAGAAGAGAGATAGAGATGACCCATGTAGAACTCCTCATTCTTGAAGCTTGAATCTTATCTCCAAGCGTCCTTTAATAAGTAGTTTTGGTGAGGAATGGTTCCCAAATCTAAGTTAGTGGTTAGAGATTAAAATGGAAGATATTAGAGTGAGAAAATGGTGAGAGAATGAAAAGGGAGAGAGAGATTTCGTTATGAGAACATGATGTATATATAGGGCTTCCAAGAATAGGTCTAAAAATCTTGATGTGACAGGTCATATGCTTGTTGTGTGAGGGTACATTTACGCAGATAGGGACCCGCCCAATGACCCGCGCACATCCTCTCCAGCTGCATCTTTCTTCTATTCGCTGGTAACTGCCCTGGTATGACCTGTGCAGTACCAGCAAACTGGGCACCTTGGACAATTTCTGATGATTTCTGACCTTGGGTTCGTGGGTAGCTTCGCTGGTGTGACCAACAAAGGGTTGAAGCATGGATTACGTTGGTGTATGTGAGCAGGTAGCTACTCGCGCAGTGACTCGCACACTGATACTCTTCTTTCTTGCTTCATTTGGCTGATTTGCACCTGAATTCCCCATATTCTTCTCCAAGACCGGGATTACACCTATTGCCTGCAAAACACAATAAAAGAGCCTTAAGACACACAAAAACACCCGAAAACGAGACTAAGGATAAAGATATGAGAGCCAAAATATATAACAATTTTGGCACGATCAAACACCCCCAAACCGAACCTTTGCTCGTCCTCGAGAAAACTTAAAACAAAACAAAACACAAACACTCGACACAACAACACATGACTCTATCTAAAAACTTTCCTAGACACGAACACAAACAATTCAAATTGCCACATGTCCAACTGGTGATGAGATGCAAGGATGTGTGATAGAGAGAAGTAGATATATGCAATATGTTCTAAAGCAAATCGAAGATACTAAAGGGAAACTCGCACAATCACGAATCTCACACCTAAGAGTGCTCTCGTATCAAGAACTACTCACTCTCACACCTAGAGTATAATTCGCTTCGACTTTAGCTTCTCGCGGAATCTCTCATTTCTTTTCGCTCAGAGTCCTAAGTTCTCACTCAAACAAGGTATGCAAAGATGGAATTTGTGCATAGGAATCTAATGCATTGCAAACATGTAAATTGAAAGACCGATAGTGTCTGTGAACTAGCCTAGGAAGGATTCACTATGCCGTGAACGTGGAAGATCAACCTTCAGCAAACATTCCCAATCAAGACTCTTCATGGATCAAATAGGACTTCCCTTTGGTTGTAATAGAGCCATGGGGTTAGATGTGGTGAAACAAAGAAATAGAAAAAATATGATTTCAAAGATCACCGATCATGTTTACTCATACTCACACACCCAATACAAAACTTTATTAAACAATCAATCACATTCTAGCCACTCACTAGGCATTAACTTACATACACATTTGTGCAATAACTTTTGTACTCCACATTATGAGTACTTTTACAATTATTTCACATGGCTCTTTTTTCTTCTCCCTTTTCTTTTGCATTGATTTTTCCATTCTTTTTTCTTTTGCCTTTTCTTTTTTCTCTTTTTGCACAATAACATTTGACAATTTGACAATTCGGCTCTAAGTGCAATTTTTATCACTTTTACTTTTTTTGAGCCATTTCTTGCACATTTACATTGTTCCCTAAGTAGATGCTATTTCATATAAGAACTTACATCTTTCAACCATTTACACACACACATAACCCACATGATTGGCAATTAAAAGGGATGGTTTGTGTTTGGCTTATGGCTATATGGTTTATTGTGGTTCAAAGTGAAAGAGTAAGTGTTTGGCCTCAAAATTGGCTATGGAGCACACATATGGGATTTGGAATGTGTTTAGGCTAATATAGTAGTTAAAATGCACACATTGCCTAAAATCATATCCACAATTAGTCTATCAAAGGAATGAATACATCCATCATGCAATCCACTATGTATGTCCTATGGCATGTGATGCATATGACTAGAAAACCGTTTAAGAATAGAACAATCTTAACACTCAATTCGCTTTTTAATAGGCTTGTGTTTGTGAACTCTCGGGTAGTCTCCACTATTAGAAATAGGCGCAAAAGCACCGAGTCCCCTCAACTTAAGCACAAAAAGGAAGAGACTAGCCCATGACGTGCAAGTGAGATCCCTAAGCTGACAACTAGCTACTACACAAGCTCAACATGCATACATACACCCGTCAAGAGCACACACTCAAAGCATCACATCCAAGCAATTTAAAGTTTGAAATTTTGGCATATGCGTCAAATTTGAAAAATTTAGACCAAAAAGATAACAAAAATGACTCAATAACGAAAAGACGACTCAACAAGGCGTCTACACCCCAAAACCAAAACTCAACATTGTCCTCAATGTTGAAGACAAGAGAGCCCGGCCTAGCGGCGCACACCTAACTTGACTCTAAACACAAAAACCTAGGCACTAATCACACGCAATCAATGCCCAACAAAATAAAAGACTCAAATATGGCTCAATATAAAATAAGACAATCATACAATATTTGACATTTAAGCACAAACAACTCATCAAGCATTTTCATTTAGTAAAAATGACGGAGCGGGAGCATGGTGTCCCCCAAACCGAATGTCACTATATGCACAAAACCTATTCAAAAAGTGAGTAATCAAAAACCACCCCCAAACCAAATGGGGCTATATATTCACAATTAAAAACCTGTGTACTCACATATGTATTCAAAAATGAATAAATCATTGAGCTCAAAATTTTCTTTCAACATTCACAAAATATTATCTCATATCAACATGTATATCCATCCTCATACAAAATTATTCCATATCCATAAACATCAACAAACTAACCAAAAAGATAGGAAAAATTAATATGACACTGAGATTAAGAAATGAAACCTATGTGGTTGTTTTCATGTAATCCTTGATAGGATTAGGTTCCCGCCCGTTTTCTGAACACTCTTGGCTTGCCTGTCCCTCTAAGACTTGCAGGTGGCAGGTGTGTCAATTCCAAGAGATGAAGAACCTAGCTTTAACCACAAACATCTAACAAAACCATATCAACCACACAAAAATATCTCAAATGCATATCCTCTAAATTAAACAAACTCCAAAATCTTAAAAATACTTAAACTAAACATCATCCACTAAGAGTTATTAAATCAACCAACATAAAGCTAAAAGTGCGGAAAATAAAATAAACAAAATTTACTAAACAATAATGAAAATGGCAAGCAAATAGATAAACTGAAATGTCTGCATGATCAATCCTCGTCCGATGACTTTGCTCCATCATCGGCCCCTTGCCTTTCAGATCAAGCTCAGCCCTGGCCTTTTTCTCGAACTCTAGCCTAAAACGCTCTAGTGCCGTTTGATACTCTGTCCCATAGGCATAGATCACTGGACCTCCCTAATACATCGTCGGTGTAGATTTCTTCTTCTTCCTTTGATACGGCATCAGATCAAGATCCTTGTGCATACCCATGATGTTGGTCTATAAATCTTCAATGCTATCTCTGTTTTCTCTGATTTTTGATGCGAGATTGGAGTTCATCAAATCCATAGTCGTCTGAAAGCTCAACTTCCCAAAAATCAGTGTATGCCAGGGCACCTGATAGTCACCACTAGCAGCAGCAAGAGCTGGGGATGTGGCCCCCTGAGTATAGTCCATTTGCTCATGCTCGAACTCCATCTGGTCCTCAACATCCTCCTACGCTTGCCAGCTCATCTATGCTTCATCACTACTCTTTCTTTTACCTGTCTTTCTCCTTCTTCTAGTTAGGTCCATCTCTATCTGAAGAGTCTCCCAGGTGAGGATCCCAATGTCTCTCTGGTGAGATTCAAATGGGTTATCTCTGAAGTCTACTCCTGCTTTCCTGTAAAACTCTGTGATTAGGCACAGGAATAAGAGCAACTGGCTTTCTTTGTCCATGCGACCCTCCATCAGGATGTCAGAGTTAGCAAGAAACCTGACATCAATGTAACTATCTCTCTGGATGTAGTGTAGAATAATGGCCACCTCAAATGCAACTGAAGTCCTATGGTCTTGTGGCCTCTGAAAATACACTAAGAGTGATAAAACTAACCTAGAAGAGGGGGGGGGGGGGGGGAGGGTGAATAGGTTTTAGTTAAATTAAATGCCATCTTTTTGATTAATCAAAATTAAACAACACAGCCCCTAATCTCTATCACAATCAATCATTGCCATAATAAAAGTGCGGAATAAACAAAAAGACACAATGATATGATTTACGTGAGAAACCCTCCAACTGGGTAAAAACTCACGGGCCTAATCGCCAATTGAACCCTCAAATCCACTATTTGCAGAAACGATTACAACCTAGGTTGACCACATCACACCTAATCGGTTACTAATCCGTCCTTGCTACCCGCAGACCTTTAATAGTGATTTTAGGCTCTTGCTTGTATACTACTCAAGGCAAATACAAGACTTAACTCTTAAATGAAGAGATATGAAACCTAAAGTGAATATGATGATATTCTAAATGCACAAAATGCAAGGTGCTTATCTAGTCATGTATGAATGCTTCAAACAATCCTAGATATCATGTTGCTATATGACACACATATAACTTAGCTATATGAAATCAAAGCATTCCTAGATGCAATAGCTATCACAAAACAACAACCCAAAGATCAACAAAAATCTCTATTTATAATGAAAAATTATAATCTAGATGCATAAGAGACATAAAAGAGATTTCTTGTTAAGCAAGAACACAAAGATAGACGAGAGTGGTGTTCTACTTACCAAGTAAGCTATGTTGATGAAGACCCATGCTTAGAAACATCCTAGATGAAGCTAGATGATGATAGAACCATGAAAGATAGATGAGTGATTGGGTTTTGGACAATAAAAATGGTTTCTAGCAACCTTTTCTTGCAAGACACTCTTGAGCTCTAAAATGAATGAAAGAGAATGAATTCTGAAGCTCTCAAGAGGCAAGGAAGGGGAAAGGGCATATATATATCAAGCTCTAGACGAAATGACACAGTTTTGAAAACAGTAACAAAAACCCGTCATTACCGCTGTGCGTACCGCAGCTCGGGCAAGTTGTCTAGACCGCGGTACACGCAGCAGTGTGACTACTGGACAACAACGCGGTTTGGACCGCTGTGCGTGCAGTGCACATGCCGCGGTCAAGGCATCAGGGGCCTACTGAAGTTTACCGTGTCACAGACCGTTGGGCGTACATGTGTACAGGACGCGGTCCAGGCAGCATGAGCCGATTGATGATTACCACTCTATATGCCGCGGTGCAAGCAGTGCTTGCCAAGTGGTCTAGGCAGCGGTACTAGAAGAAACCCTATTTTTTAGGTAGACTCAACACACAAAGTGATGTACAATATGTGCAAGTGTGGAGTATGATAAGTGACATACAATACATCATCCAATTGTATGTAAACAAGAATATAATGCATGCAAGTGAGTGTGTGCAGCTATATCCCTTCAAGTAAAAGTAGAGTCAAGTAATCTACCTTTATTGAAGCACTTGGAGTCAATTGGAAGATCTTCAATTCCTAATCTACCCTTTTACAATGATTAACCCCAAATGTGATTTTGTCAACGAAATAAGCCAATCATAAAGTGAGGCACTTACAATCTCCCCTTTTGGCTATTTCGTGCCAAAACCACCACTCACAAAGCAACCTCACAAAAACAACAAATTGGTCAACAAAAGTTTCTACATTACAATAAAGCCTATAGTCTAAGTCTTGAACATCTTCAAGTCAATCCAAAGCTTGTAGAACCATCAAACCTACACACAATCAACAAAACAAACAAGGATACCTTCCAAGATCAAGTGTGTGTGAGGTGCTTCCAATAACCATAACCAACTACAAACAACATCATTTGCAATAGCCTTAACAAAATATAATCAAATAATGTAATCATGCTATGCAATGCAATACCCCCCTACATGATAGCTCTCAACTCCCCCTAAACAAGATACTACTAGTCCACTAAAGCTCACAACTCTTCTCCCCCTTTTTGTCATGAGATAGGCAAAGGGAGTCCCCCTCAATGGGTAAGCTTTTGGCAAGGAGAGCTTATAGCACAAAACATATGCAAGTTCATATAAGCAACTTTATGCAACCCAATTAAGTATGAGAGAATCAAGGAGTTTTATTTGATGAAAATGTGTGACACGATGCTTTGCAAGCAAGACATGTTGCATTCAAGTTCAAAAACAATGGTATTTGGCAAAGCAAACAATAAAGGTTTCCAAAAAGAATTCAATCCAATTTTCACCCTTTGTCATGATTTCAAGCAATGATATAGATTGTTTACAAGAAAGTCAGTTTAAAGAGCAACTATATCAAACTTTATAAGCGAAACAAGACATGAGTGACTTCTTGCACCCTATTTGATTTTTCCGGGTAAGATACCCGTATGATAGTAGCCTTGTTCAACTAATAAAGAGAGAGAGAAGACTAAATTTGGATGAGATATCCTTATTTGTTGAATAGACTCATGGTCCTTAATTAGTTTAGTCTTCTCATTTGCTTATGCATACAGTTTTGCATTCATGTTTAAGCAATAAAAAATACGTCTTCATGCATATCAACTTAAAGCATGTCATTAATAAAGAAAACATCATGTCATAGAGGTCAATTATAGGTCATTCAAATTGTACTTCCAAAGTAAATCTTCTAGTCCAAAAATGCATGTTTGAACATAAATATAACATGGATTGCAAGAAAAGCAATTTTCACACTTATTAAGAAAATAACATAATCATATGCACAACCGATCATCTCAAGCAATTAATGAAGGAGCATAAAATATATCAATGTAGCACAATGCACTTTCATGCCAATTTGTTCTCTTTGCTTGAGCTCCCCATATGGGGTCAAGACATACCATTTCAAGCCAAATGACAAATCCCAATAGACTTACTAAGGTTGCCAAACCTAATAGTGTCTAAGGGCTTTGTAAATAAGTCCACTAGTTGGTCATTAGTTCTCACATGCTCCCATGCAATAGTTTTCCTCTCAACTAGCTCTCTAATGAAATGATGTCTAATGTCAATGTGCTTTGTCCTAGAATGTTGGACGGGATTCTTAGAAATGTTTATGGCACTCATGTTGTCATAAAATAAGATGAGAGTGCCTTGCTCTAAGCCATAGTCGGCTAGCATTTGCTTCATCCACAACAATTGGGTACAAGCACTACCGGCGGCTATGTATTCCGCCTCTGCCGTGGATAGGGAAATTGAGTTTTGCTTCTTGTAAAACCAAGACACCAAGTTGTTGCCTAGAAAGAAACAACCACCCGATGTACTCTTCCTATTATCACAATTCCCCGCCCAATCGGCATCACTAAATCCAACAAGATTTGGATTAGTGTCCAAGGAGTACCATATACCATGATTGGAGGTACCATTCACAAAACGAATGATCCTCTTCACCGCAACAAGGTGAGATTATTTGGGATTGGCTTGGTACCTAGCACAAACACCCACACTAAAGGAGATATTGGGCCTACTTGCGGTCAAGTATAGCAAACTACTTATCATGCCACGATACAATCTTTGATCAACACTTTTACCACTAGCATCCTTGCTTAGCTTCAAAGTGGTACTCATGGGTGTGTCACAATGTTTGGCATTGTCAAGACCAAACTTTTTCACTAGGCTTTTGACATACTTAGCTTGGGATATGAAAATCCCATCATGCATTTGCTTAATTTGCAAGCCTAGGAAGTAATTTAGTTCACCAACCATGCTCATTTCAAATTCAAGAGACATGACATCAACAAATTGTCTCACTTTTGACTCGTTGGTGGAACCAAATACAATATCATCAACATAAATTTGAGCTATGAAAAGCTCATCTTTGTTGCACTTGATGAACAAAGTCTTGTCAACACTACCTCTTGAGTAGCCATTGTCAACAAGATAAAGAGTGAGGCGCTCATACCAAGCCCTCAGTGCTTGTTTTAATCCATAAAGTGCCTTTTTGAGGCCATAGACATGATTGGGGTGGTGTGGATCCACAAACCCCTTGGGTTGTTCAACAAACACTTCCTCATACGAGAAGCCATTAAGGAAGGCACTCTTAACATCCATTTGATGTAGTTTGAACTTATACACATACGAAAGGGACAAGAGAAGCTTTATAGACTCAAGACGGGCAACGGGAGCAAAAGTATCCTCAAAGTCATTACCCTCAATTTGAGAGTATCCTTGTGCCACAAGCCTAGCCTTGTTACGCACAATGTTGCCATCCTCATCCGACTTGTTCCTATACATCCATTTGGTGCCTATGACATTAGTGTCCTTGGGTCTAGGAACTAGAGTCCAAACCTAATTTCTTTCAAATTGGTTTAGCTCTTCTTGCATGGCAAGAACCCAAAACTTATCATTCAAGGCTTCATCAACCTTTTTGGGTTCAACTTGAGAGGTGTAACAAGTATAGCTAATTTGATTAGCTATTTGACCCATAGTCCTAACACCCTCATTCACATCTCCAAGAATGTCATTCTTGTTGTGGAGATGTCTAACCCATGGAGCGGGTTCTTTAGAGTCCAAAAAAGGATCTCTATCAAGAGGTTGATCATCCTCTTCACTATGATTAGACTTCACATCAGTTGGTGTCTCACCACACTCCTTCAAAGGAAGGTCATCATTCTCACAAACATCCTCCTCATGGTCAATATTTTTGGGCCTACAATCATCAATGACAACATTTGATGATTCCATGACACTTCGAGTTTTTATATTGAAAACTCTACAGGCCTTGCTATTGAGTACATATCCAATGAAAATACCCTCATCACTCTTGGCATCAAACTTGCTAAGTTGATCACAGTCATTAAGAATATAGCACTTACTTCCAAAGATATGGAAATAGCTAACATTGAGTTTTCTTCCCTTCCATAACTCATATGATGTTTGTTTGGTCCCGGGGTCTAAGGAAAAATCTATTCCCTATATAACAAGCCGTATTAACGGCTTCGGCCCTATAAATTCCTAGGAACCTTGTTGCTAAGCAATATCACCCGAGCCATCTCTTGTAAAACCCTGTTCTTCCTTTCCACAACTCCATTTTGTTGAGGAGTTCTAGGAGCCGAGAATTCATGGGAAATACCTAGACCATTACAGAAACTCTCAAAGCTACTGTTCTCAAATTCTTTCCCATGATCACTTCTAATTCTCTTAATGCTCTTAATATGAGATTTTTTCTCATTTTGAATTTTGACACATAGCATTTTGAATTTCTCAAAAGCCTTGGACTTCTCTCTAAGGAAGTAAGTCCATGTGAACCTAGAGAAGTCATCAACCACTACAAGGATATACCTTTTACCACCTAGACTCTCGGTTTGCATGGGACCCATGAGGTCCATATGAAGGAGTTCCAATGGCTCATTGGTACAAATGAATTTTCCTTTCTTGTGCACACTTTTAGTTTGCTTCCCTTGTTGACAAGGTCCACAAACTCCCTCAAACCTCTTCCCAAGCTTGGGAAGGCCTCTCACAACATTCAACCTCTCAAGGACTTTCAAGTTACCATAATTCATGTGGCCAAATCTTTGATGTCACAACTCAACTTGCTCACAACTAGACAAGTTACAAGAGATGTTACTAGACTCAAGACAATAACAATTGTCACTTAATCTCTTGCCTTTTAGAAGCACTTGCCCATTTTCCTTAAGGATAGAGCAATCAATTTTGCCAAACATAACCGAAAGCCCTTCATCACTTAAATGTGATATACTAATGAGATTGGCTTGCAAGCCATCTACATATAGAGCATTGAGCAAGGAGGGCAAACCGGGAATAGATATATTACCTTTCCCTATGACCCTTTTCCGTGAACCATCACCAAAGGTGACAAATCCACCATCCTCCATCACAAGAGTCTTAAAGAAACTCTTGTTTCCGGTCATGTGTCTAGAACACCCACTATCAAGGTACCAAGTGTTGGAGGCCTTGGCTTTCAAAGCCATTTGAGCCACATAGCAAAAACATTCATTTTTTCTAGTCCACCTAGGAGCAACATTATCAATCCTAGGAGCCTTTGGTTCATTTGCTCTAAGTTCCCTAGGTGCATGCTTTTTGGCTCTTCTAAGCATATTTTTCTCAATCATGTTCTCAAATCTACACAATTTGATATACTTAAAGCAATTAGGCCTTATATGGCCTTCAATACCACAATAATGACAAGTAGGAGTAAAGTAGGAATTCATACCATAGCCTTGTGCAACCATTTGAGGTTTCCTTTTCCTTTGAGTAGTCCTTTGATGTTGAACAAACTCTCTCCTTTGTGGTTGAGCCAAAGTAGCATGTCTTCCTTGTTGACCATATATGATCCTTGATTGTGGAGGAGGTATCCTTTCATGTGGAGATCTTGATTGAAATGCTCTAAATTGTTGTGGTTGAGCCCTTGTTGGAATCTTGGCTTGAGCATGTTTTGAGGATTCTCCAATTTCAATCCTTCTTGTGACTTGTTGTGGGACTTTGACTTCTTCAATTTCTTGACTCTTGACAAAAGTAGTCTTTTTCAAAGATGTAGTACTCACATCTTCCTCATATCCCAAACCCCTCTTATCACTAGGGCTCTTTCCAATTGATAACATCTTGTCAAGCTTCTCGGTTCCGGAGGTCATCTTGGCAATTACTCATTTTGCCTCTTCAAGCTCCTTCCTTAAGCATTCTTCACTTTTCTTGACCACAACAAGTTCCAACTTCAAGCTTTCTTCCCTTTATCTTGTTCTTTTCACTTCTTCACTCAAGTGAATCATCTTGGAGGTCAATTCAAGGTTCTTCCTTTTCAATTCTTGAATCTCTTTTTTCTTCTTAGCTCTAGAACTTTTGAAGTATTCCATGAAGTCTTCATAGTCCATCTCCTTATCAAATTCATGCTTGGACTCGGATGAAGTACTCCCATTACTTGAGTCATCTTCTTCTTCTTCTAGCTTGTCATTCTCCTCTTCTTGGTCACTCATAACTTCCTTGCTATTGTGAGATGATGAGAAGGTAATGAAGTTTGCAACTTGGTCTTCATCATCCGAAGACTTTTCTTCATCCTCTAAGTCTTCACTATCACTCCAAGTAGCCGCCATCGCCTTTCATTTCTTCTTCTTCTTTAAGTTGGCACATTCGGGGGCCATGTGACCATACCCACTACACTCATAGCATTGAATACTCTTCTTGGAGTCATTCTCTTCACTTTTCTCCACCTTTTTAAAAGGAGTCTTCTTCTTCACAAATTTTCCCTTGGAGCCCATCCCCTTCTTCTCAAACTTCATGAATTGCTTGAACCTCTTCACCATAAGAGCCATTTCTTCATCCGAATCTTCTTCATCTCTTTCTTCCTTGGAGGTCTTCAATGCAATGCTTTTTTGCTTCTTTTAAGGTGTTGTTGAAGTAGGGGCTCTTCTTGACTCAAAAGCCATCAACTTGCCAATTATTTCACTTGGCTTCATCTTCTTATATTCGCTATTCTCCTAAATAGCGGCCACCTTTGCATCAAATCTCTCCGGGAGAGACCTCATAATTTTTTGGTTTATCCTTTTATCCGTATATGGATCGCCTAATTGATGACTTTGGTTGACGATATCCATTAGCTTTACTTGGAAATCATTGAAGCACTCGTGATCTTCCATCTTTAAGGACTCAAATTGAGTTTGAAGGACTTGTAGTTTGGAGTCTTTCACTACATCGGTTCCTTCATGTGCCATCTCCAATATTGTCCATGCTTCATGTGCATTCCTTGTGGTTTGGATTAGCTTGTGTTGATTTTCATCCACTGCACACAAGATTGCATGATTGCATGTATGGCCTTGTTGTTCCATTTGGAGGCTTCAAAGTCTTTAGTATCCCATTCCGATTTAGGCTTGGGCACAATGCTTTCATCTTCGAGAGTCTTGGTAGGTGATGTGTAACCATCCTCAATCACCATCCAAACTCGATCGTCAATTTGGCATAGGTAGGATTCCATTTTTCTTTTCCATGATGAGTAATTAACCCCCGTCAGAAGTGGGGGTCTTGAACTCGATGCTGCCTCACACTCATATGCGTTTCCACTCATGGTGTTTAAGGGTGAAATGAGATGAATGCAATCAATCAACAAAAAGAAAGGGAAAACAAGCAAGACACACAAAAAAAAAATCTAATGCAAAACACTCATAGAGAGCAAAGGATCTCCTAAATAAGTTAAGGAACCTGCTCTAATACCAATTGAAAATACACTAAGAGTGATAAAACTAACCTAGAGGGGGGGGGGGGGGGGGGTGAATAGGTTTTAGTTAAATTAAATGCCATCTTTTTGATTAATCAAAATTAAACAACACAGCCCCTAATCTCTATCACAATCAATCATTGCCATAATAAAAGTGCGGAATAAACAAAAAGACACAATGATATGATTTACTTGAGAAACCCTCCAACTGGGTAAAAACTCACGGGCCTAATCGCCAATTGAACCCTCAAATCCACTATTTGCAGAAACGATTACAACCTAGGTTGACCACATCACACCTAATCGGTTACTAATCCGTCCTTGCTACCCGCAGGCCTTTAATAGTGATTTTAGGCTCTTGCTTGTATACTACTCAAGGCAAATACAAGACTTAACTCTTAAATGAAGAGATATGAAACCTAAAGTGAATATGATGATATTCTAAATGCACAAAATGCAAGGTCAACACATTTAATGCTTATCTAGTCATGTATGAATGCTTCAAAACAATCCTAGATATCATGTTGCGATATGACACACATATAACTTAACTATATGAAATCAAAGCATTCCTAGATGCAATAGCTATCACAAAACAACAACCCAAACATCAACAAAAATCTCTATTTATAATGAAAAATTATAATCTAGATGCATAAGAGACATAAAAGAGATTTCTTGTTAAGCAAGAACACAAAGATAGATGAAAGTGGTGTTCTACTTACCAAGTAAGCTATGTTGATGAAGACACATGCTTAGAAACATCCTAGATGAAGCTAGATGATGATAGAACCATGAAAGATAGATGGGTGATTGGGTTTTGGACAATAAAAATGGTTTCTTGCACCCTTTTCTTGCAAGACACTCTTGAGCTCTAAAAGGAATGAAAGAGAGTGAATTCTGAAGCTCTCAAGAGGCAAGGAAGAGGAAATGGCATATATATATATATATCAAGCCCTAGACGAAATGACACCGTTTTGAAAACAGTAACTAAAACCCGTCATTACGGTTGTGCGTACCGCGGCTCTGGCAAGTTGTCCAGACCGTGGTACACGCAACAGTATGACTACTGGATAATAACGCGGTTTGGACCGCTGTATGTGCAGTGCACAGGCCGCGGTCAAGGCATCAGGGGCCTACTGAAGTTTACCGTGTCACAGACCGCTGGGCGTACATGTGTACAGGACGCGGTCCAGGCAGCATGAGCCAACTGATGATTACCGCTCTATATGCCGCGGTGCAAGCAGTGCTTGCCAAGCGGTCTAGGTCGCGGTACTAAAACAAACCCTATTTTCTAGGCAGACTCAACACACAAAGTGATGTGCAATATGTGCAAGTGTGGAGTATGATAAGTGACATACAATACATCATCCAATTGTATGTAAACAAGAATATAATACATGCAAGTGAGTGTGTGTAGCTATATCCCTTCAAGTAAAAGTAGAGTCAAGTAATCTACCTTTCTTGAAGCACTTGGAGTCAATTGGAAGATCTTCAATTCCTAATCTACCCTTTTACAATGATTAACCTCAAATGTGATTTTATCAACGAAATAAGCCAATCATAAAGTGAGGCACTTACAGCCTCAGAGAGTGAGACGAAGATATGCCACAGCCCCAACTCGATCTTCAAATTTACGTGCTTGAGACGGTAGCTTTAGGGCCACCCAAAAAATCATCGGCTAGATCACCAAGGCATTGGCTAGATCTACATTCTGCTTAATGTGCAGCTCGTGATGAGTAACACCCCCACTAAGACTGTTTTCTGGCACATTAGCAGGCCTCTCGATTTTGAAATACCGATTGATCTTTGCCAGGGTGATACTGACCTTTCTCCCACGGACCATCATTGGACGGCGGTTCCTGAAATCATCGGGGACCATCCCCACGTAGAACTCCTATACCACACGACTACAGTATGCTGGTGGGAATGAGTGAATGTCTGCCATCCCTTTCTATCAATCATTTGTGGGATTTCCGTTTCGTTTAGCTTATCTCTTACTATCCTAATTTCTTCTATTATCTTTCTGCCTCTGAATTTCTCCAACTGATTATGGAAATCACTATTCATAGTACATGGTATAGGTGGCTCAGTGTCTGATTTTTTCTTGCGCGATCCAATGCCAAATTTCTTGGCAATTGATTTTGATGTACTTGTCATCTACAAAAGAAAAGAACTCAGTTCAGGGATGAATGCATTCTAGATTTAAGCGAGTGAAAACACAAAAGAGTAGGGGAATCAAGTAAACAATTTGGACGAAATGCATGCAGTGCGCGGGTGCGACAAGGTACCCGTGCAGTTGCCCAAAACAACGTGGATTTTGCACGCGCAATTCTACTTCTACATGCCACAATTTTGATTTAACACTCACATTCACCCATAATTTCATTCTAGCATCAATTAATCCACCATTCCTCAGTCTATTTTATCAATTTCACATTCTCAACTCATGAACCCTAAAATTTAAAGTTTATGCACAAACATGAATAGATTTCCATTCAAAGCATATCAATCCACAACAACATGCAATATATCAGCAGACCGAACATATAATTGCATATAAGAAGGTAAAGATTCGTGGGTTTGTCATAAAGAACACATTCTATGCATGTGGAGAATTTTGTGAAGAGAGTACTGATTAAGAACAATGACTTGAACAATTGAAAAAAGATTGTAGTAAGAAATTCATACCTTTACGCTTGATTATCGCTCGTACGTGGGGAAGACACAAGAGAACTACCTTAAGAGGGAAAACGTAGAAGATTTTCGTTTGAAAAAGTTATGGTGAAGCCTCTGAAAGTGACATCATATATATAGACGTGCAATGTGCGTAGGTTCTTTCCTGATGTGTGCGGGTCTGCACCTGACATCTATACTCGTTTTTGTGCGTTGGTGGCTTCATCTCCCGCAATGTTGCGCACATCTGACTCTTCTGCTGAGGATTCCTTGAATTGCGCAGGTCATGTACGGGTGGACACCCGTGCAGTCTGGATCTGATTTCCTGGTGCTGTCTGGATCTGATTTCCTGGTCTGTGCGATGGTGTTTGCGATGCTAGGACATGGACCCGCGCATTGAGGCTTTTGCCACTTCATGATCTGGTTCTTGGACCTTGATTTTCTGTCTCCTTTTGTTTTTCACCTCCTGACCTGCATACACTCAAAAATAACAACTCAACCTGCCTAATTAAATTATTAGCAACTAAAACATTAAAAAAAACATAAAATTAAAATAGATTCCACAATATATTTTCTCCCCCAAACCTAATTTTACCAATACAAAGACAAGCACAAGTTAATGAAATAAAATGGGCAACAATGAGATTAAAAAGAGAAAATCAATTGTACGATCCACACATGCATCAAACATTTTCAATTGGATGCAGTAGGTGAGGGGCTAAGGTCCATTAAGGTTGGTTTGACCAAATTTTGAAATTCACATTTTTTCACAACCCAAACAAGGGTAAATGGCTTTACTATCTTATCCTTGCCCATGCATCTCACTGATCGTACATTTATGTACCTATTTTAGTCTCCATATTCCTAACTTTTATGCTCGCTTTCGAGAGTTTTTGTGTATATAATGTGTTTGAGTCCTTGTGTAGGTTCATTTTCCCATAAGCTAGGTGTCTGAGCTTAAAGTGAAGGTTTGAAGGCAAAGAGGAGGAAAACGAGCCGAAATTGAGATGACTTGTGAAAAATGTCTGACTTGCGAAAGCCATATCTCCCTCATCGGAATGAACTCGGTATCGAACTATATGTTTTCGAAAAGCCCCAGAAGTCTAGTTTTAAGAGAACTTTACGGACCACGATTCCAGATTTTCTAGAAGAAGTTACCCCCCCCCCATTTCAGCTACTGCTGTGCGAAGCAAAAAAAATCTGCTAGATGGATCTGCGAGTTGGAACTCGCAGAATGAAGTAGCAAATCTATTCTAGAGCTTTTCGCTAGATGAATCCGCGAGTTGGACCTCGCGGAGTGAAGTAGCATATCTATTCCAGAGCCTTTCGCTAGTAGAATCTGCGAGTTAGACCTAGTAGAATGAAGTAGCAGATCTTTTGTGAGTTAGAACCGCGAGATTGAAGTTACAAATTGTGGTCGCAAAACTTTCCCAGAACCTTCTGTCATCTAGATCTACAAGTTACGACCAGCAGAATCAATCTGCTAGATGGATCTGCGAGTTCCAATTCGTAGATTTGTGTCGGAAGAACTTTATCCACTTGCAGATCACATGATTTTTAAGGGCAAACTTGACTTTTCACGCCCTATTAGTTCCCTAACCTTCAAACACTATAAATACCCCACCTTGTTGGTCTTTAAAAATATCTCTCATATATCCAATCTTAGATAGACACCAACACCTTCTCTTGTTCTGCAACACCACAAAAGAGAAAGAGGAGCTTCAAAGGCTTCCATGGAGGTTTTCCTCCATGGATGTCTCACCACCGTACCACCACCTCAAACTTCTTCCATCCATATTTGAAGTAGATCCAAGGAGAAATAAGAGCAAAACGAAATAGAGATCTTGGTTATCTCTAAAATCTTCTTTTTATTTTATTTTCTATTTCTTTGATGTGTAATCCCCATTAGGGGATATTTGTAAACCAACACTTGAGCTTGCTATATATGATATTTACTTATATTCAATTTGGACTTTGACTCTATTCTTTGAGCTTATTGCTATATCTCTTCTTTTTTGACATGTATGTTGGTGAATGAGTAAAAATTGATATTGTTTGCATAAGTGAGACTTTAGATTAAAACAATGATGTAATGTAACTTAGTATAAACAAATGATGTAGTGTAATAGTAGAGTCTCACTCTTGTTTGATTTTCATGCATAATGATTATTCATGATTTCCTTGAATATATATCAATGATGTCTTAATGGTTGAAATTATTAATATATGACAAGTTGCATGATCGTTGTTGAGATCCTTACAAGGTTTATCAGGGAGAGAACGAAGTTGCTGGTTTAGACTCGAGGGCGTGTCCTTTCCAACCCGGGGGATTCTGATGTAGAAGCATCCAATGAGTTATCAAGCAGGTCTAAAAGAAAGTTTGAAGATGAGTTATCAAGCAGGCCCAAAGGAAAGTCTAAAGCCCCAAGTTATCTTAAATGATTATTATTGAAAATAAAATAATCCCAGCTTTCTTGATTTTGGTGTAGTTTTTTATTTCCTGATTTTTGGCTAGCTTTTATTTCCTAATTGCTTGGTAGTTTATTTCCCGGTTGCTTGCTTGTTTTATTTCGTGATTTCTTACTCGATACTCTTCCTTTTGACTTTCCTTATTCTTTTTAGGTTTAGATGCTTTTTAAGCAAGGTTTGTAATCCACTTCATCAACTTTTGAATTATTGAACAAGAAAATACTGCATTTTGATAGCATATTGTGAGTGTTTTTCCTATAGTTTATGGTGTCTTGTGTGAGTTCTATTGTTAAGCAAACCCATCATGTGCTATTTCAAATTATATCAATTACTACTATTGATTTTCATGCATAATGATTATTCATGATTTCATTGAATATATATCAATGATGTCTTAATGGTTGAAATTATTAATATATGCGAGATCCCTATACATATAAATCATTATTTCTCCTACAGAATTCTGTCTTTATTTATGAATGAGGTTTTGGTTAAACGTTACTAGACAATTATTTGAGAAAGAGTGATTTATTCTTGTTTTAATTTATTTTTAATTTTTCAAATATTTAATTTATATAGCATTGTTGTTAACGGTAACTTAACTAAACCAATATGTGAATGATAATAAAATGTTATATAGTAAACAAATCCGTGTCAATAGAATGACGATACATTTATGTTTAAAACTTTTGCGAACCTATAGAATAGGTAATTGATTAAAATTTGAATGGCAGACAAAAAGTAAAACCTAATTTTGTTATTCCTAATCATCCTGGATAGCTGCTTGCTTTTTTTCTGAAAGATAAAAAGAGACGACCACGACGAATTGACGATAACGTTCACAGTGGATCATCAATGATAGTGTTAATAAGTCCATGCCATAATCAATTCTTATTAATCAATTAAACAAGAAGTCATTTTAATTTCACAAAATCCAGAATATAATATAGATATATGGTTATGTTGTGTGTGAATCCACATAGAGCGCAATAATATTGTGCTTGCTTGGATTCGACCAATGACTCTATTTTTTTGAAACCAACAAAAAAGGTGATGATGCTTGCTTACAAAAATACACGAGAAAGTGCGATCCATTTCTTCATGAGAAGAGAATCTATCAAGAAACAGCATTAAAAAGGCATACTCAAAACTCCAATAACGTTGACTGCTTTGCCCCACCACAACCACTATATATAAAATCTTATTGCTTTCAACTTTCTATCAACCAAAAAAACTTCCTTCCAGCCTCTCTGTCCTCCCTAGGATTTCTCATACTTAACAATGCACTAGGTAGGATTCTCTCCCTATTAATTTCTCATCTTCTATAAATTCCTTTTTATATGAGTAATTGAATGCTTTTTGAATGATGAAAAGACAAAGCGTAAAGCCATAGAAGCTGCTGCTGACATTTATGGTAATTACAATTACAAGCATTCTGGGTTTGTGATTCTGTTCTATACTAAATTGGCACTTAAAGATCGTCGACCGGGTATTTGATTATATATAAAAACAGGAGTAGATTCAATAGCGGCTGATCTAAAGGAGCAGAAGCTGACTGTTATTGGGGACATGGACACAATTGCAATAGCCAAAAACGCGGAAGAAAATTGGAAAGACAGACATAGTGTCGGTTGGTCCTGCCTAAGGAAGAAAAAAGAAGAAAAGAAAGACGAAAAGAAATAATATAATAGGATTTGTTCATGTAAAGTTTGAATCTTAGTTCAAGTATATTGGTGTGACCAATGCATAAGAAGCATAATATATACCTAGATATGAAATGAGTGCACATTGTTTTTGCGGGTTGATCATGAACTTCGCCTATTTCACACCTGAAATTCCACTTGGATTACATATTTACATGAACACTTTACTGTGTAATTTATGAAATCCATGAAGAACACTAAAAATATAAAAACAAATTAATCATATTATCAATGTCTATGCTAGACAGCCCGGGAAAATTACAGACACCCCTCAACCTAGAACATTATGGGGTAAGACGTAAGGGCGACAAAAAGGTAAAAGTTTGAGAGAACTACTTATCTACTCAGCCTTTAGTTCTCATAATTGTAATGCTGCCTTTGCCTCCTTCTGTGCGGATTTTGGTTTTGCCAACGACGGGTTTCCCAGAGAAAGCTGATGTTGGAAACGTTGAAGGATCTTCGGTATCTTGCATTGATTTCGAGGGTGGTGTGTGGATCCGCTGGTTGATGTCCTTCAGAGTAACATCTCCATGGACTCCACATGGTTTAATGAAGGCAAATGGATAGGCAATTGATGAAGCTAATTTAGTTGGCGTCCGAATAAAGGCCTTCCTACCTAAAGCAAGTAGAAAAGAGAGTCAGACAGTCTTGTTTTTTTCTTTTTTTTTGGTTGGGTATCTTCATGTCCCTGACAATATTATGGAGATATAATGACGGTGATTGTAAAAGTAACAATGGTAGAAACAATGACAACCCAAAAGCACACATTTTAGCAACAATTATGAGAAGTTATAATCCACAAGTGTTATTCCTTTCTGTGTTCAAGTGTGTGCGTGAGTGAGAGAGAGATAGAGAGAGAGAGAGAGAGAGAGAGAGAGAGAGAGAGAGAGATTAACGAGAGAGCAAATCCACACAGATAAAGATGATGATGCTCTGTTACAAGTGACCTACTACAGGAAGTGTGGCTAAACTGTTGTAAAATGACAATTCAATAGGAATAGTAGATACATATTATGTTCAGTAGATACCCACCCAAAAGAAGATTGAAAACAAAGAATACCTTTAAAATCAACATTCTGAGGGGTTCTAGTAACTTGCTGTTGAACCGCATTAGCATCATTATCTGGTGGTAAATTGGCGAAAATCTACAACAGTAAACCCACCTTTGTGAACTTAGCTGTGTGGATTGTGAAAATAGAACTATATATTGAATGAAAAAAGTAATATAATGTACCTGAGATATCAATTTGTATATCAGATGCCCCAGACAAGTTCCTGAGAAAATAATCAGATTATAGTGGAATGCCTATCAAATTAAAAAGGAACAGTCCAAAGAAGCATACATATCATCAGGGCAAAAATTCATCTCATCATCGTTAAGGCACTCGGTAATCCACCTTTCCAATGTCTGATCTAGACCCTCATAACCGGATGCAGACACATCTTCTGATATATTTTACAATGTGATTAGAAAACCAAAAGAAAACATTCAAGTTCATCTTTGAATTCAGAACAGAACTTTGAAAGAGTCAAACCTGAAAACCCAGGAATCCACTGCGATGCTTCAGGTAAAACCTCTTCAACTGAGTTCTCCCTCTCCTAATCATGGAATGAAGAACATTAGCATCGCCGCATCGGCATCATTGATGACACAGGTAATATATTATTTGTATACCAGAACAGATCTTACAACTTATTGTTTAATTCAACTGTCCCCAAGTATTATCATCCAGAACTTCTATATTTTCAGTTTAACATATGTCCTGTACAGATATAAAAGTACACGAGAAAATCCAATATTCTTGTAAAGTCACGAAATAAAATTTCTTGACACTGTATATCCAAAAAAAAAAATTCTTATATTAGATATGCATCCCGGGGCAATTAGGGAGTATGAGTAATCTATACCAGTACAAGAAGCATATTTCACATTTCGAAAAGTAAAGAACTAAGCATCTTCCCGAGGTATGAGCTGATCAGCAGAAATACAATAATTTTTGACCTCCTTGATTAATAATGTTGGATCTATTAGAAAAAGAGAAAGGACAGAATGCTAAATGAATAAATTGATCAACCGGAAAGCTAAGTCTGCTGAAACACTACATTTTAGTAAATGGTTGCTTGATGTTAAACCTTGGTAAACTGTAATGTGACCTATATACATCAAATTAGATGAAGATATGCAGCATTCAATCCAAGTTGCGTACCAAATTCAATTCCATAAGAAATGAGCGAGCAACGATTTCAAAATAGAATGATCAGAAAAAGAAAAGAGTGTCCAGCACTGACATTTGATTTTAGGAATGCAGATGGCAACTCATCACAGCAAAGGGAGTTATCTACAACTTGACTGTCAAATTGTAGCATCCGGCGCCTCTTTACTTGTGAAGAAGTCTCCCTACGTTCTTTTGGTTCCTTGCTCATGTTATCTGAAATGCACCTTCGTATTAAATAGATGTTTACCAGCAAATTGGGATTTTCAGTGAAAGCAAAAATATCAAAGTAAGAAAATGGTTGAGAAGAAAGCCTACTAAAATGAGTGGCCTGATAAGCCATATCCCCACATGACCTAACAGGGGTTGTTGCCTCATCAAACATGTAGGAGAGATCTTCCTCGTTCAAGGTCACTTCATTCAATACGCATCCCGACATATCTGCTCAAAATATGTAATATGCTGTAAGACACAAGCACTCTCTTATCTACTTTGGCCTGAATAGCAAGTTTTATCGACATCAAGGCATGCAAATAAACGGAAAATGGGGACATGAACTCACCAACCAAAATTGGAATTTTGAAGACAAGATCCCTCCCTTTGCCAATTCCAAGCTTCAGTACGATTAGTTCGCAAGTAAATAATTAAAAAGCTATATATGGTAACAAACAAGCATTCCTAATTATACAAATGTAAACACGGATTCAAGCTCAAGAAATAGCTAAAGTAGAGAAATATTAACAAGGTAACACAGAATGTTATAACAAAAGTTCAGCTGAATTTTTGAATTACACAATTTTCTTGCCTTCCCCCATCTTCTTTACTTTTGCAATGTCAATATGTCATAGATGTTTATAATCTGATTGAAATTCAAGCATTGAGAAAATGAGATGTCTTCTGCAACACTGCCCTAAATCCTAAACCTAAGGATAAATGTGGGCACATTTTCTGTGCATTAAATACATGTAATATCCCCTTTATAGTTTGCCATTTTGTAAGCGCCACGCGTTACAATTTCAATTGGTAAAATTCCATATGTGGACACAACTGAGTCAGCACAACACAATTAGCTTTGGACTCAACAATTCAACACAAACTCAACCCGTTTAATTGTCATGTTAAAACCGATTAAGACTCAAAAACGTAATTAAACCATACCTACCAACCCCCACACAGAAAAAACTCAGACAAAGATCATTATAGGGTGACAAATAAGCGCTTATTGATGTTTTAGGATAGTGAAGGTGAACTGGGTATCTCTATAGGCTTTTTGCATCATGGCTAAAGGGTAATATTATGTTCCTTTATAATAAGTTATATAAGGTGATGAACTCAAATTCAATTATAACTGGAATTAAGATTACCTAGTGTATATGATAATTCAATTAAATTAGCATAACATATTTGCATAACTCAGTTGTGTCCACATGTGTTACGAATATCATAAACTTCACGTATTATTTGCATAACTATCATTACAATTGGGTTGAATAAACTATAATGATAACCGTGGTATCAAACCGTATTTTACAATGTTATAGAAGGTGATAACTAATAAGACATAAAACATCTTTCAAAAATTATAAGACATTGAGGTTAGTATTTCTGATTAATACAAGTACAATAAAAATATATAATTCACATTTGGGTATTCTGGGAAGTACATGGATAAGAAAATCTTTCCCTAGTCCATCTTCATAGTCTAATTATAACAATCATTTTTTGAACAGTGACCAAAGGTTTTATATTAATAGCTATAATATAATGTAAATCATCAAGTATCAAATACATAACTTATGTATTTTCATTCAAATTATCATAATAGGAGACTCTATAGTATCATCTTTTACATCCTCTTACATATCGATTACGGATGACTGATATTTATAACGTGTTGGTTTCGTTGTTTGAACAACTACTCTCATTATCTCACATACTACACAAGGACAGGCAATCTATTACTGACTAACCATACACCCTCTGTGCAAATATCAACTAAAGACAAATGCAATAAATTTGCAATGGTGTGATCAAAAGTGCTTAAACAAAAACCCACCTCGGTAAATTGTATCAATTTCACAATAGCTAGGAAACAAACAAGTAGGGAAAAAAATTCCCATTTATAAACCCTAGAATCAGCCAATGACAAAAAATTAAACAGCTGCCTCATCGAAAAATCTATAAAGAAAGAAAGAATCCCAAATGGGGGACGTTTGTTCTAAGCATCAAGGATCATCAATTCGACAAAACATCAAACACATGTCATAAATTTCCATAACAATGATAAACAGTGAAAGAGCAAAGATAAGATAACAATAATAGAATATAATGAGGGTCAAAAGAGTTACCAGAAAAACGAAAAAGCTCCGATCTTCACAATCAAGATTCACAAGTCACAACACAACAATATTGTGTCATGTGTGTGGACTATGTACTCTCTTCTTCTTCGTCTCCTTCGTGGGTGCGCATCCAATAATTCAATGAAAGAATTACTTCTTTAGTCTCCAAACAAGCCTTCTCTAATCTCTTGGGCAGCAATGGAGGCCCAAATAAATCAACCCATTAACAGCCCACATAGAGTGAGAATCACGCTCTCGGGTGGAGCGTTGTCTACCAAAAAAATCACTTTAAATGTTTTACTGTTTGAACACGACCACCGGTTAGTTCATTTTTGCTCTCCTCCGCTTAGGTTGGTAAGAGAGATGGAGGGAGGGAGAGGGTTGGAGTGAGAGGGAGGGGACTGGGGAGGAGAGTTCTAATCCCTATTTTGGTAGGAGAGACACGGGAGGAGAGGGAGGAGAGGAGGGGGTATAATGAGACGGGAAATGACAATAATACCCTTCAATATTTTATTATCCTTCGATTTATAAAAATGGTATTATAGTAAATTTATAAATTATATATCAATCCATCTATTTAACTCATTTTTCAATATCAAACAACATGAATGATAGATTCTATCATCTCCATCCCTCTTACTCTCTCTTCCCTCCTATCAAACATAGTGTAAAAGGTGTAAGTATTACCCCCTCTCTAGATGATGCCAATTGTCTAATGTTTAACCAACGGTTAATAATAAAATAATTGCAATAGTAAATAGATAAATTAATAAAAAAATTAAATATAAAATTATTTAACAAATAGTACAATAAATTATTCAGATTTAATAATAATAATAATAAACAATAATGCTATTTTGTCCAAATTTGGTGTCCAAATGAAGTGGTATCATTGTAATCAATTCATTTAAATTTGTATAATTTAAATGAATTGATTACAGTATTGCCACATCATTTAGGTACCAAATTTAGACAAAGTAGTATTACTCATAAAAAATATATATAAAGCTAATCTAAAACATTCAAAATCTCATCTAGGGATGGCAAAATTCCTCGTGGGGACCCGTACTTTTGGGGTGGGGATGAGTTTCAATTTGGTGGGGATGTGGCGGGGATGGGAATGTATAGTCTAACCCGCAATAGGTATGGTGCGGGGATGGGTTTTATACGCCCCGCCCCGCCTCGCTTAAAATAATACTTAGTTAAACTATATAGTTTCAAAAAAAAATATATCTAAAAAAAGAAATATGTAAATACATTAACCCTAACTTTACATCTCTTCATCGTTATTTAATATAAAGTAACAAAACAAAATACTATTAAAAAAACCCTAGCCGCTAACTGTAACTCTAAGTCTCTAATCCTCAAACAACTCGAATCGCTATCCCTAAATGTAGTTGATCGTACGAAGAGAGAACTAGAGAAATAAATACAACTATGAGATGATTAGCGTTATGAATTTCAAACATTTTGACCTCATATTTTATGTTTATGTTTGAAAATGATTGAATTTTATGAGATGTTTTTTAATAGTTTCTTGTAATTATTTACTACTTATATATTTTATCATATTCAATGGTTATATATTTTTTATTTTAATAAAAAAAAAAAATTATAAGTGGGGTTAATGGGTGGGGATAGGGAAAGCACTCCCCGTTGTACCCTGCCCCGCCCCAACCTGCTCCATCTATGGTGGGGTTTTATGAGGGGATGGTTTTCAAAAAATAAATGGGGTGAGGTGCGGGGAAGGCCACCCCGCCTCGAACCCGCCCATTGCCATCCCTAATCTCATCATCATTATAGGTTATCTCTCCCCATCATCTTCTCCAACACCTAAACCCTAACTTAAACTCAAACATCAAACCCTAGCCACCAACACCACTCCAACCCCACCGAAATCACCCCAATCACCACCCTTTACAAGCCATCGATCTACTCCTCGTTGCTGATCTCCTTATCTTTCTCTTACCATCTCTCTTCTCCCTCTTTATTCCTTGGACATAGGGGTCACCGCCACCGCCACGAGGTGCGGGATGGGCATTTCTCGACGGCCACTGTGGGATGGATTTTGGTTTTGGCGGAAAGACAGAGATGTTAGGTTTGGTTTTGGGGTGGTGGTGGTGGTGGTGGTGGTTGGATATGAAGCAACGGTGGGTGTGGTTATGGTTGTGGTAGATTGGTTTGGTTGGATTTGAAGATTAGATGGTGGTGGGTTTGGTTTAGAAGATGGTTTCTAGAGCTTATGTGGAAAACTGTTTCCTTATTTTTTTTGTCAATTGATTTTTGATTTTTGATTTTTTTTTCTTAATTGAATTTCAATTATGGTGTTTTTTTTAATTATTATTATTCTGATTTAAAAAAAAAATTGGACATTAGAAGCTGGTTTGTGTAAAAAAAAACATCAAAGGTAAAATCGGTAGAACAAACCCTAAAATATATAAAGTTAACCGTGGATTAACTTTTCGACACTTGGCATCATCTTGGGAGGAGGTAATGCTCGCGCCTTAGAGAGGGTGAACAAAAATTAACTCACCACCGGGCACCACCAGTCTTCTTCCTTTTTTGTTTTTGTTTTTTCTATTTGCTGATATTGCTGTACAAGTTAATTTCCAAGCGAAAGACAAAACAAAACAAAACATTTGATCCTTTTCTGCAATTTTTTATATCAATTTGCAAGGTGTACCTTTTAATGCATTTGTTAATTCTAGCTCTCCCCAGAGTCCCAGATCAGTTACATTCCTCATAAACAACAATTTTTTTTTATTTTCTATAAAGCTAAAATGAGCAGTTGATGACCTTCCATGTTTGTATTTTCTTGTTCTTCTCAGTTTGCAAGAATGTCTTCCAGGTGGGGTTTTATTGTTTTGTTTGATTATCTCAATATATTATATTAAAAAGTGAATTATCTAATTGAAGAAAACCTACTGATTTTTCATAATTTAGGAGTTATGGAAAAAGAATACTACATCTTCATGCTGAGGATTGGGTCCATACCCCAGCTTAAATAAATTAGCTACTCATGAACATAGTATCAAGCATGAAAAAAAATAAAATCCAAGAGTTGACAAAGAATTAAAGAACCTGTTGTTGACATACGAAAACCCTCGCTTTTTCTCTCCGTGGAAATGGTGAGATATGTCACATTTTTAACTGGCGTTGTACCAACGTCAATACTTTAATAACTTATGTTTAAAAGACACCTATTATGGTGAACTACCAAAATTGCCCTTAAATATTCATTTTTTTATTGGCTTTGTACTTCCATCTCCACACTTGGAACACTGAACTTAGTAACTCCTCTCTTTCTCTCTCTACAACAACCTTGTCTGAAAATAAACTTCTCGACTTTCTTCAGCACAAGAAGGAAATATACTTCTGAAATACTTCTTTTTTAATCATGCATTTCTGAGTCTTGTAACACTTTAACCGTTCCTTTTGTAAACATGAAGCTGATTTTGTTAAGTTTGAATCTATGAAGTTTGAATCTCTAAGACTTTTAATATAGTCTCCGAGCCTTTTAATATAGTATCCGAGACTTTTGCCAAAGGCTCCGAGACTTTTGGTGAATCTGTGAAGTTTGAATCTCCGAGACTTTTAATATAGTCTCCGAGCCTTTTACCAAAGGCTTCGAGACTTTTGGTGAATCTGTTAAGTTTGAATCTCCGAGACATTTAATATAGTCTCCGAGCCTTTTAATATAGTATCCGAGATTTTTGCCAAAGGCTGCGAGACTTTTGGTGAATCTGTGAAGTTTGAATCTCCGAGACTTTTAATATAGTCTCCGAGCCTTTTACCAAAGGCTCCGAGATTTTTGCCAAAGGCTCCGAGATTTTTGGTGAATCTGTGAAGTTTGAATCTCCAAGACTTTTAATATAGTCTCCGAGCATTTTACCAAAGGCTCCGAGACTTTTGATGAAGTGTCCGAGACTTTTACATAAGTCCTCAAGAATTTTAATTGGTTAAGTGTTCGAGCCTTTTGGTGAAGTGTCTGATACTTTTACATAAGTTTTCGAGAATTTTAATTGGTTGACTGTTCGAGCCTTTTGGTGAAGTGTCCGAGACTTCGAGACTTTTAGAATAGTTTCCGAGTCTTTTTATGGAGCTTGACCCTCGAATGCGTCTACGTAGTGCCATTCCGTCACCGTTCGAGTGATTGTCTCGGTTTCAACCAGACTTTCTCTCTCTACTTCACACCTTTGTCACTGTAAACTGAATGAAATAAATCTGATGTGGAACAACTATTGAGGGTATTTTTGTCCGTTCAGCATAATAGGTGCCTTTTAAACATAAGTTATTAAAGTAGTGACATTGTTGAAATGCCACCTCCAAAAAGTGTTATTTATTTTTTGAGCCCTTTTCTCTCCTCCCCTCTAGCAAGAATTAACTAGAGTTCTTATAAAAAATAAAGTCCTAATCAAGGAATAAAATATTAGTATCGGTATCGAGCTTCCAAATTTATGAATACTTCGGCAATAATATCGATATCGGCGAATATTCTGTCAAAAATTAAAAAAAAGGATGGATATTTACATCTAAAGTATACAATTTTTTGTAAAATTTTAGGACAATATTAAACAACCAATTATACATCAAACGAATCATATTTTAACAATGAATCATATTGTAACAATAAATTAGCATAGTTATTAACTTATTATAATATAGATAAAGTTTGTATATAATTTTTAAAATTAAGTATTTAATAGAATAATATATTGTTTCGCTTTTACAATATTTAATTCAATATAAAGAAATAAATATTTAATAAACAAAAGTATCATAAAAACATTTAGTTCCATAATTTTATCATAATTCATACATAATACATTGCATGTCTAAAATTTAATACTTTTTTTGAGGTTGTACATACGATAGAGTCCATAGGTTAAGTTGGCTTTATTTCATGAGCTAAGTACTCTTTGATGTAAGTTTAGCTTAGGTGCTTGCCGTCATGAAGATCTTGAAGGAATCGAGCACATGTAAAAGTTTAATTAATCTCAAGTGAGACTTCAAAAGGTAAGGTTCTTGAAACCTAAACTGGAATTACTTGAGAGAATGATAGGATATTCACACACACATATTCATGCATTGCATGGAATTTCGTGTTTAGGAGGGGTGGAGTCCATTTGATACACACATTCATGCATTGCATTTAGAAAAGTCATACTATGTCTGTTTGCATATGGAATTTCGTGTTTAAGAGGTATGGAGCCCATTTGTTACATTTTGTCTAGTTTCAAAAATATTTTTAAAGTTTAATTTTAAGATTTTCAAAACTGTCAATTGCTTAGTATTTCTATCATAATTTTTTATGTTTTCATTTAAAATGAGTTTTGAAAACTCCATGAGAAACTAGATATCGGTACCTTTCCAACTGTATATTATACGATAAATTTAGACATCGTTTGGCTGAGTTTTGGAGGCTTAGAAGTTGAAGTTTAAATATGGGTCTAGGGTTACGGGACTACTGCCGGCAAAGGGGTGCCAGCGAGGGAACCCGAGATCACAGCAGCAGCGCAACCAAAGAGCTCCGCCGCTAGTAGTGCTCAATGGTGGCATCTATTTTGTTTTGCACAAAAATCTTGTTTTCGCCATATTTCATTCATTTGATGTCTGTTTGATCTCCTGTTCGTTTCATATTTTTCATAATTATTTTTCCTATCTTTCTAAAGTATTTTAAATTTGGAAACACTTTTTAAATTGGATTTCTAAATTGTTTTACAAATCCTTTTTATGTTTGGATTCAATTTGGGAAGTTCTCTCTTTCTCCAAATTGATTTTATAATCCCTCTTGCATAAGTAACTCTTATTTGTGATGAGATTCCTTTTTGTCTTTAATTCAAATTAGGAATAAATAAGAAAAACAAGCGAATGGTGGACAAAAAGGTGAAAGATGAGCGCGTGGGGTTAGAGTTTTAAACGCACTTGGTACGTTTTTTGGTTTTGTTCTTTATGTTTGAGTTTAGTGCACACCCTGCCTTTCCTTACTGGTTTTCAGCTTTCATCTTGATCTCTTGTCTGTTTTTCGATGGGTGTGGAGGTTCCGAGTGAGGTTTTCTGCTTTTCTGCTTAACAAACTCTTAAGAGTAGCGTAGATGAATGATCTGGTGTGAATCTGGGAAGTGGAAGTACTGCTAAGCGTGCCAGAGCTGAGACTGACGTCCTAGGTCGGAATGATGTCAATGCTGATAATCTGAGGAAAGAAACTATAGGAAGCTTCAAATAAAAGCTCATGAGCATGTCTAATCCAAGTTCGTGGGCAGGATTTGGAGTTAACAGTGGAAGTTGAAAATTGATCAAGATGATATTATGGTCTCTGATAGGCCAGACGGTCCGATGATGAAGCTCTCTCCCAAGTTGAATGAACATCTACATAAACCTTAGGCTAATGCTCTAATATTGAAGAACATGGGTTGTTCCTATACCTTGAATTTCATGATCATGAAACTAACATAGAAATGGTCATTGTTAAGGCAATGGCAGCTGACTAATCTTAGGGAAGGGTACTTTGTGACTTATTTTCAGATGAAAGAATACTTAGATTACGTGCTCACCAGTGGTCCTTGGGTTATTGTGAATCCGTATTTAGTGGTTCAAAGATGGAAGCCTAATTTTATGCCTAGAGAGGATTCGATCTAGAGCATGCCTTTTTTAGGTAAGGCTTTCTAAGCTTTCGATGGAATGGATGGTCTCTGAGTTACTATGGAACATAGGTGGAATGTTGGGAAGAATGTGTAAGGTAGATTCGATAACATAAACTCAAGCACGAGGTTGATTTGCTAGAATGTGTTGAAATTGATATCTCCAAGCCTATATTAGGATCTCTCAATATTGATGACAGAACCATTAAGGTGGAATATAAAAGTCTTGGTCTAATTTATTTCAAGTACGGGAGGTATGGACACAGTAAGGAGAATTGCAGGGAAAGAGTTATGGAGCCGATTCATGAAGACAACACTTGTGATACCCTTGCCAATGAAGGTAAAGAAGCCTTTCCATATGGTCGGTGGCTCATTGTCTCTTATGGCAAGCATGGGAATAGGAATTTCAAGGGAAAATTATGGAAAAGTAGAAGTGGTAATATCAACACTGTGAATAGAAATAACTCTGATGGTTATGCTAGGAATGGTGTTTATGGTAGTAATGGGAAGATGGAAGAAGGTCATGTTAGGGTTAGAAATGGTGAAAATACCAATATGAAGGTGGGTAGCACTACTAAGAACATGGAAGGAATTGCTAGCACAGTTGATAGTAGAGCTAGCGGTTATAGGTTCGAAATACTGAATTGGGAGATGGAAGCGAACATGAATGAATGATGTTTTCAACCAAAAGGCAATAATTTTGGGGGCATTGTAATTGATGCTCACAAACCTAAAGAGAAAGTTGTTTTGGCTGAAATCACTAACATAAATGGCAGTCAAATTGCTAAGTCAGGAAAAGGGGATCAAGAAGATTGTCAAAAAAGTGACAAATTAAGCACTAAAAAGACTGTTTTCCCAGGAGGTTCTAGTTCATTTAGAGGAAACATGGGAACCAAAGGCAAATACCAAGCTCAGCCTTCTTCAGTTCAAGAAATAGATTAGTGAGAGGCAAGATAATGCATATGTGTTACGTCAATTCCATAAAGAAGTCAAGGATTTTGAAACCAAAGGTAGTGCAGTAGCTGATGGCAGTATAATGCAGGATACCTTGATTAACAATGGTTTGCAAATGAGAATAGTTTGATTCATTAGCTTTTAACCTTGTAGAGGCTATGGTTGTGACCTCGGAATATAAGTCCCATTCTCTCTCCCTAATTATGATATATGTGTGGAATGTGAGAGGTGTTGTCAGATAGGAGTTCCCTAGAATTATTGTTGATTTATGTAGTGTTTATTAATTTGACATTCTGGCTATTCTTGAACCGAGAATTAGTGGTCTTAATGCCAGAAATATCATTAAGAAGTTAGGATTTTCTTATAGCTTTGTGGTTAATGCTGAGGTTTTTTCGGGGCACTTACGGCTTTTATGGGATAATAGTAACTTCAGGATTCAAGTTATTGCCAAGTCCAAACAAAGTATTATTGTTCTAGTGAATGATTAGGAGTATCTGTGGGTTTTTACAGCTATTTGTGCTAACCTTTGTGTCACTTCCAGGAAATCTCTATGGAACTACCTTGATTCCATCAGAGCTTGTTTTCAGCTGCCTTAGCTTATAGATGGGGACTTCAATGAGATCACTTGTCACTCTGAGAAGAGATGGGGTAGATACAAGTTCTCTAATAGTAGGTTTGTTAATTGGATTGGCCGAAACAATTTGGTTGATATGGGATTCGTTGAATCGAGATTTACCTAGATGGCTAAAAGAGGTATTGGAGAGGAGATCTAGGAAAGACTAGACAAAGCCCTCTGCATAATGGATTGGAGGCTGCATTATATGTAGGGTTTTGTTAGACACCTTTCAAGAGTCGTTTCTGATCACTGTCCAATTCTCATCCAATGTCATAGTAGTCAACTTCCTAATCGTAGCCTTAAACCTTTCAGGTTTAAAGCTATGTGGATAAAACATAAGAATTTTCATGATGTAGTTCAAAACTATTGGAAATCTCATAGTATGAAATTAGTGATAAACTTTTGTCCTTTGCCGATTTTCTTAGGTTGTGGAAGGACTGCTTACTAGAATTTAGAGGGTGCATAAATGTCTTAGCAATGAGTTTGCTTATCACCTGGTTGAGTTAGAAGAGAAACTTGTGGATGAGTATAGTAAAATCATTGAACAAGATGAAGTATTTTGGAAGCAAAAGTCTAAAATCTGATGGCTTCAAGAGGAAGACAAAAACACCAGGTCTTTTCATCTCTCCACCGTTGTTAGAAAAATGAGAAATAAGCTTGAGGGCCTCAAGAAAGATGATGAGAGCTGGGTTGAAGACATTGATGAGATGAAGAAAGAAGCTATCCTTTATTTTTTAAAGCTCATTGAAGAAAAGCAAAGTAGTTTGGACTACTTACAGCTACCTCCAATGTTCCCGTTATTGGAAAGTTATGATGTGGAGATGTTAAATTCTAATATTAGTGAGTAGAATATCAAGCAAAGCTTGTTTCACATCAGTAGGGTAAAAGCTCCTGGACCGGATGGCTTCCCTACTCTATTTTTTTAGAAACATTGGAACATTTGTAAGGAATAACTGATTAATCTGGTCTCTAGGTGTTTCATGAAGGGTTGTATACCTGACCATATTAACCAAACTTTAGACCCATCAGTCTGTGTAACACCTCTTACAAAGTTATTAGTTTCGTGATTGTACAAAGATTAAGAAATCTCCTCCCTAACCTCATCATTCCAAATCAGATCATCTTTGTCCCTGGAAGGCAGATTCAAGTAATATAGTTGTTGCTCAAGAAGTCATTACAAGTTTAAAAAGATGAAAGGAAAAATGGGTTTCATTGCTTGGAAGATAGATTTAGCCAAAGCCTATGATAGGCTTCAATGGGGTTTTATTAAAGCTGTTCTGGATGATGTAGGCATTGAGGGAAAGATCAACAAGCTTATTATGAGATATGTTTCAAGTTTCCAATACAAAGTAATCTTGAATGGTGAAGTCTCCGACAACTTTCGGCCTAAGAGTGGCATTAGGCAAGGTGATCCTTTATCACCATATATTTTTGTATTATGTATGGAAAAGCTTTCACATACTATTAACCAGAAATTTGTAAAGGGAAGTTGGAAACCTGTCAAGATTTCTAGAGGTCCCGCAATCTCTCATATTTTCTTTGCTGATGACCTAATTCTCTTTGGTCAAGCCTCCTTGCAACAAGCTGAAGTCATGAAAGACTGCAGTTGACATCTTCTGTGATCTGTCGGGACACCAGGTTAGTTTCCCTAAGTCTAAGATCTATTGCTCTAAGAATGTTAGCAACAGTAATGCCAATACTATAGCTGACATCTGCAGCTCTACTATCACCAAGAATTTGGGAAAATACCTTGGTGTTCCCCTTGTTCAAGGTCGAATCAATAGATATACTTATAAGACCCAAAACAGATTGGACACTTGGAAAAGTGTTACTCTATCTCCTTTACTGGGATATGCACTCTTATTAAATTTGTCTCCTCAACTATTCCGATATATGTCATGCAATCAATCAAACTCTTTACTGAGATCTGCTTTAAACTTGACCAGCTAAACATATATTTTTTATGGGGTCACACGTTAGATAGTAAGAAGCTGTATTTGGTTATTTGGGATATTATTTGTCTTCCTAAATGTAAAGGGGGACTGGGCATTAAAAAGTCTAAGCTAATAAATCAAGCTTTGTTAGCCAAAGCTAGTTGGCGTATATATGATGATGAGAATGGTCTTTAGGGAAATTTTCTCAAACACAAATACATTAAAAAAGATGGCTATGGGTTTCTTGAGCATAAAAATCACAATGGCTGCTCTAGCACTTGGAGAGGTTTCAACTTTGGAGCTAAATTGTTGCTGTTTTTTCCAAACATTATTGAAATATTGAATGTATTTGGTTTGTACTGTGATTATATGTATAAATGTCAACTCAAGGAACGAAGTTAGAAGATCCTGGATGGAAGTATGTCACATGCCCTATTCATGGTGATGAAAATACCACAAAATGCAATTTTTGTGGTAAAGAGTGTAAATGAGGCATATTTTGTGCGAATGAACATCTAGTTGGTAGGTGTTTGAACGGTAAGGGATGTAAATGTTGTCCATCATCCATACAACAAAAAATTCGAGAGTATATGAAGAAGGAGAAGAAGAATGAAAAGCGTGAGCAGAATATGAACCCTATAGATGATATTTTTGTTTGGGTCTAAGAGATGATGATGATGATGATGTGGCCCATAATACAACTCAGCAAACACTACAAAAAAATGGTCTTTTCTGACGGCTAAATGCCGTCGGAAATGACATTTTCCCGTTGGAAATGCGCTTTTTCCGATGGGAAAAAGCTGTCAGAGGCTGTCATAAATACGTTTGTCGCAAATAACCATTTACCGACGAGCCGTCAGAAATACTACTATTTCCGTCGGCCATGGCTGTCGGAAATAATAAAAATGATGTCAGTAATAATAACTGAAGGTGGTCAAAATTACTAGTATTTCCGACGGCTTACTTTTATTTCCGAAGGGAAATGGCCGTCGGAAAAGGTTCATTGAAAAAAAAATGGTACGCCTTCAACTTTGCATTTTATGTGGCTCGAACCCGTGACTTGGATTTGATAGTAAATGTTACTCTTACCATTTTGCTATAACTTTGTATCCGATATCTTTTGCATACTAATTATATATAAGTTATTGATATGTTAGCATACTATCTAATTAAATATATTTTTTTGTATAATATTGAAATATAACTGTTGATATTGTTTTTAAAAATAATATTTTATTAAAATATTTCTCTTATTTCATAGGAAATTACATTTTACTACTACTTTATCTTGAATAGGATACATATATTATATCCTTGTTGATTTTATTTTTTATAATCAACATTTTACTAAAAAATTAATAATTTTTATTAATTAATAATTTAAACTTATTTTAGTAATTACTCATAATTTTGCTATATTTTATATTTATTTAATTTAGTCAGATGTACACATAAAGTAAACTTCTTATTAGTACCATTTTTTTGTCTCTAAAGTCTGGTCCCTATTGTCTAATTTTCTTGCAGTGATCACTATAATTTTTTTTTACATTACTTATGACATATTATTTGAAAAATTCAAAATTAAATCAAAATATTTGGCGAAAAATTCAACAGAGTGATTTCGCTAAAAAACATAGTGATAAATACCAAAATAACACATATAGTGATACATTTAAAATATTGACCAACAAATCACATTTTTTTTGTAGTGTATAAATTATCACATACATTCTATTATAATTTATTAATTACTATTATAATAATAAATTAATTATTTTTTCCATGACAAAGCCATAACAAATAATTAGGAAATGGTACTGCATTTTAGATAGCGTAATTGCCCTTAAAAATTAAATTTTACCATTTCCGACGGCATAAAAAAAGCCGTCGGAAATACATACTATTTTTGATGGTGTAACATATGCCGTCGACAATACAAACTATTTCCGACGGCCATTTAGACCGTCAAAAATATCTTCATTTCCGATGGCATAAGGACTATTTCCAACGGTTATTGGGCCATCAAAAATATGGTATTATATTTTTGCTCATTTCCGACGGCACTAATATGGCTGTCGGAAAAGGTACCATTACCGACGGCAATTAGTGCCTGTTGGAAATAGTTCGTCACTAATATACATTTTTTTATAGTGAAAGAACAATCACATCTAGTAGAGCTAGAAGCAACAGTGTTACTAAAAAGCCAAGACAAAGGGTCCGATAGATGTGTATTTGACCCTTGATCCAGTAATTAGTGTGCAGAAAAATAAAGGAAAGCAAACAAGGTTGGATGAATTTGATGTCACGAAAAAAGAGTTAAAGGATCGGGTTTGTAACAGTTTTTCAAGTTAGATGTGTGACGTTGGGATTCCTTTCAATGTTGTTAACTACAATAGCTTTAAAGTGTTTTGTGAGGACATTAGGATACTATGGTCCACGTATAAAACCACCTAATTTTCATGAACTTAGGGTTCCCCTTCTCTACAAGAATTGAAAAACATTCGTAGTACACTGAAGAACCACGTGAAGACTGTGGGCAAAACATGGATGCTCAATCTTGTCAGACACTTGGAAAGACAAGAGAGAAAGGACATTGATTAATGTCTCAGTCAATTGTCGGACATTGATTAATGTCTCAGTCAATTGTCCTAAAGGTAGCATGTTTATTGATTCGGCTGATGCTTCATCATATACAAAGACCAGTGAGAAGATGTTTGAGTTGTGACGAGAGCGTTGTTATCGTTAGAAAATGCCAGTCAAAAGTAATTTATAAAAACCTCAAATGCCTCAAAATGTTTACAAAACAAGTGCAATGGCAAATTAGGGTATCGTCCTCGGGGATTAGGGGGTAGCGATGGCAAGATTAGGATTAATAATACTAAAATGCATAAAAGTAAAAATATCATGATTGGTTTGAAGAGGTTAACAACTAAAATGCAATTAAACTAAGTTATATTAAATGCAACTAGGTTAGAATGAATGCAAATTAATGATGGTAAGATGAGTGAGAGTCAATGCAATCATACACGAATAATGGGCAATCCTAACAATCAATTAAGAACCAATTCAATCTATTTAGGCTAAATCCACCTTTAGGCGTTATTCTTAGATCACTCAACTCTCTCCGCACAACAATGAATGGTGTGTTCTATTGAGTGTAGAGAGGGTTTCTCATAAAGTCTAGATAGATTAAGGTAGTCGGATGGCTTGGATTCGTGTGCTCACAATCCACCACTTCCACACTTTTAGCCGGGATGTGTCGGATTGGTATGCTCACAACCATCCCTCCCATTCAAATTAGATTGCTTAATCTCTTAAATGTGTGTATCTCAACTTAGATTGAGAGTTGGAATGCCTACTCAACGAAATGAGATTCTTAATCCGATACCATTTTGAATTGGGAGTTGGCGTGCCTACCTAATCAAGAGGATACCAAATTAAAATTAATAAACATTTAAGATATTCAACATCAATCAATAAACCAAGAGTTGATGTGTGTACTTAATTCAAAGAGATGTTAAATACATTAAGAACAAATGAATGGAACTAAAATAGGTTAGATATTCATAGTATATTGGAAAGCCCAACACTCATGTCTAATTACATCAACTCCCACAAGGGGATTAGCTACTCATGCTAGATACAAAATAAATACTAAGAGATAAAAGATAGAGAATACCCATGTAGAACTCCTTCTTATTCTTGAAGCTTCAATCCAATCTCCTAGTAGCCTTCTTGAGTAGAGATGGTGAGGATGTTATTAGGTTGGGTGAGGTATGATTCCTAGATCTAAGGTCAATGGATAGAGATTAGGATTGAAGAGATTGGAGTGAGAAAATGGTGAGAGTAAAAAGGGAGAGAGAAAAAGAGAGATGAAGAGAGAGTTTTCGTAATGAGAACAAGATGTATATAGGGCTTCCAAGATTAGGTCTAAAAACGCTTATGTGGCAGGCAATATGCTCATAGTGCGTGGGTACATATATGTTTGTGGGGACCTGTGTAGTGACCCGTGTACATGCTCTGCAGAAGCTTTCTTCTTCTGTTCGCTGGTCACTTTACCGGTTGGGACCAGCGCAGTACCAGCAAACTGGGCACTTGGGCAATATCTGATGATTTCTGACCTCCGATTCATGGGTAGCTTCACTAGTGTGACCTAGCAAAGGGCTGAAGAATGGATTGTGCCGGTGTATGTGCGCCAGTATCAACCCACGCATAGATACTCTTTTTTCCAGCTTCATTTGGCTGATTTGCGCCTGAATTCCCTGTTTTTTTTTCTCAAAGACCGAGATTACACCTATTGCCTGCAAAACACAATAAAAGAGCCATAAGACACATAAAAACACCAGAAAACGAGACTAAGGATAAGGATATGCTGGCCAAAATAAATAACAATTTTGGCGCAATCAAGTTGCTTAGTAAATTTGTGGAAAAGATTGGCGTCATCAATGTAATTCGAGTGGTTACCGATAGTGCCTTCGAACTTTGTTTTGGCTGGTATGACACTTAATCACTGGTTAATTTGTTTACCTTTGAATTGAAAGTTGGAACTAGATTTGTACTTAACTTTTTGTTTCGCATTGTTACATTGTAGGGACATTATTATTGGCCAAATATGCCACATTGTTTTGGATACCATGTGCTGCTTATTGCTTGGACTTGATTCTAGAAGATATTTACAAGTTGCCTAACATGTAGAAAACATTTGAGAGGGCTGTGACGGTCAATAGTTACATCTACAACCGCTCCGGTTTGGTAAACAACTTGAGAGAGCTTACCAATAAGAAAAGAGTTGTTTAGTTCTGCTAAAACACGGTTTGCAATTGCTTTTATAACATTGCAAATGATGCATAGTTTAAAATCCAACCTCTGAAAGATCGACTCTAGTCAGTGGTTTGTTAGCAAAAGGGCTAAAGAAACCAGGTCCAAAAAGGTTGTGGAAGTGATATTGATGCTATCGTTTTGGAACCATATGATGTTTGCTTTGAAAGTATCCTCACCTCTTGTACGTGTACTTCGCTTGGTGGATGGTGAGAGGAGGCCTCCCAGGAGATATATCTTTGAGACTATGGATAGGCTAAAAGAAGCTGTTGCCAAATCATTTGAGGGGAATGAACAAAGATATGAAGGATTTTCAAAATCATTAATAATATATGAAATTTTCAACTTCATCGCCCCTTACATCACTACAAAAAAAGTGTCTATTAGCGACCAACTATTTTCGACGGCCCTAATTACCGTCGGTGATTCAGCCTTTTTCGACGGGAATTTCAGTACCGTCGGAAATGATGAAAAAAATAATACCACATTTTCGACGGCCAAAGGCTGTCGAAAATAGTCAAATAAACCATCAAAAATGACAAACATTTTCGACGGAACTATTTTTACCGTCGAAAATGACCCACATTTTTGATGACACTATTTGTACCGTCGAAAATGCCCACATTTTCAGCGGAAATATATACGCTGTCAAAAATAACCCACATTTTCGACAGCACTATATATGCCGTTGAAAATGACCTACATTTCCAACGGTACAAATACCGTCAAAAATGATGAAGGAAGTAATATTGCAGTTCCGATGGCCCAATAGCCATCAAAGATAGTCCAATAATTTGGTAATATTTTTTATATTATTTGCTACGGTATTGTCATGAAAAATATAATTAGTTAAATAATATAATATTAATTAATAAATTATAATGGAATATATTTATATATGTTATAATTTATACACTACAAAAAATGACTTGTAGGTCGATATTTTAAATGCATTACAATATGTACTATTTTTTTTTGTCACCACAGTTTTTAGCGAAATCACTGTATTAATTTTTTCACCAAGTATTTTGGTTCAATTTTGAAATATCAATTAGTTTTAAAAAATTATAATTTGTAACGATCACTAATAAGTAGTCTACTTTAAGGATACATCTGGCTAAATTAATTAAGTATGAAATAAAGAAAAATTATTAGTAATTACAAGAACATTTACTTATTTTTAATTATGTCTACTAAACACGACTATATTCTAAAAATGTTTAATTTTTCTAAAAAGGTATGCTCTAAAATAATTACAAATTTTACTGAAATGATTTTAAATTATTAATTAACAAAAATTATTAATTTTTCATTAAAAGGTTGATCATAAAAAAATTATCATGGATATAATACGCATTACCTATTAAAATATATATGTAGCTGTAGCAAAATGGTAAAAACAAGTTATACTTTTCTTCCAGATAAGAAAATATTTTAATAAAATATTAATTTGAAAAACAAAATCAAAACATAGATTCAATTGAATAATGTGTAAAATATATCAAGAGTTTATATATAAAGAGTATGCAAAATAGATCAGATATAAAGTTATAGCAAAATGGTAAAAGCAACACTTACCATCTCCAAGGTCCATGGTTCGAACCATGTAAGTTGCATGAATTATTTGGGATTTAACAATCGATCTGGGTGATGTGGAGTGTACCTGGTTGATCTTAGGGGTTCCTTAAGAAGGGTCTATATCTCTATGAGGTGGTGGAGCGTCAAAATACATCTAATTTTAACAATTTTTTATTACTATTATCGACGGTCATTGACCGTCGAAAAAAGTGGTATTTTCGATGGCTCATCACTCGTTTTTAATACTATTACCGACGATCATTTTTCATTTTTAGGACGGCAAGTACCGTCGAAAAAGGTGGTATTTTCGACCGCCCGTCGATGAAAGTTTATTTCCGACGAGCGTATTTTCGACGGCATTCGACGGCCTTTTCCCGTCGAAAAAGCCTATTTTCGACGGGAAACCATTGTTTTTGACAGCATTTAGCTCTCGCTGATACCCGTTTTTTTGTAGTGCATGCAGCTGGGTGGTACTTGAACCTAGAATTCTTCGATCAAATTGAAGGTGCAGATTCAGATGTGTTAAATGGCTTACTTGAACTTACATGCAGCTTGGTGGTACTTGAACCTAGAATTCTTCGATCAAATTGAAGGTGCAGATTCAGATGTGTTAAATGGCTTACTTGAATGTATTAGAAAGTTGGTCCCGAATCGTGAGCTCCAAAATAAGATTGATGATGAGATTACCATGTATACTGAGGCACAAGGGTTATTTGGAAATTACATAGTCGTTAGAAAGAGAAATATTAAATCACAAGGTATACATTTTGGCAAAATCATTACTTTTTTCTATATAATAAAAACTCAATTATCATCGTATTAATTAATGATTTTTACTTAACAACTTGCAAATTACATGGCCATGAAACATCAACATTGCAAAAATTTGCCATCAAAGTTCTTAGCGTCACTTGCAGTTCATCTAGCTGTGAACGAAATTGGAGTGTTTTTGAAAATGTAAGTGCAAGTTTTTTTTTTTTTAACAAATTAGTTACTTATTTCAGTACTTCAATTTAGTTATCCTTACTGTTTTCTTCAAAAATTATTGCAGCTCATACAAATAAGAGAAATAGATTGACTCAAAAACGTTTGAATGACTTGGTGTTTGTGAAGTATAATAGAGCTTTGAAGCGTCAATATAATTTGCGTGACACCATAGATCCTCTCACCTTATGTGACATTGATGACAGTAATGAATGGTTAACCAGGAGGATTGATGATCAGGATGATAGAGACGATGACACAGTTTTTTTAGATGAGGATGGTTTGACATGAAATGATGTTGCTAAAGCTGCAGGAGTTGGAGAACCTAGTTATCTGGTTAGATCAAAAGCGCCTTCTTCATCAACGCCAAGGCCAAGGTTGTCACAATCACAAGTTCGGTCAGTTGGACTTGCAGATGAAAATGAGAGTGAGGAAGAGTGTGAAATGGAAGAAGGGGGAGACGAATTTCAAGGGAGGATCAAGTGGAGATAGAAGGTGATGATGATTTGGGTCCTAATTTGGATGATTGATGTTGCATTGAATTTGAATCCTTGATAGCTATATGCTTGAGACTAGATTCATAGAAACTAGAAAGTAGAAAACTAGAAACTAATTTTAACATCCTTTATTTATTATGTGTTTGGTTTGGTTATTTGCATTTGAAACTTTGAAGTTTGAATCTTAGTATTGTTGATTGTATTTTCATTGTTTTATTATTCTTGTCTTGTTATAGAAATTTGAGGATAAATTTGGTTTTTAAATGTTTTCCATGTTTTTAAAAAAAGTGCGTCTGACTTCAGTCGGGCGCGCTTTTCGCCTTGCGCCTTGCACCTCAGGCTCCAGAGACCCCTAGAGCCTAGGTGCGCTTAATGCCTTTAATAACTATGGTAGATCCATACAATTAATTTCATTTACTTTATCTTTTTCAACTGCTATATCCTTAAGTTTCAACTTCATATTATAATAACAATAATCAAGTTATTCAAGCTTAGAATAGACAAGGTTGTTCCTTTATTTTGTGTGGATTAAAGTAAATGTGGACCAATTTCTTTCCCAAGCAGAAGATGATGTTGCTTTTGACATTATTCGAACTGCTATTACACGCAATGATAGAGCACCGTTTCCAACTATAATTAAGGTTTTTTTTTTCTTTTTTCAGATTGAATTCAACCTTATCAAAAGATAGTAGGACGTGTATTACGCATTCACTATTTGTCCAATTCTACTTCAATAATTCTACTATTGACTATTATATTGGAAATTTTATAAATTTGGCGATGCTTCTTCTAAAATAGTTTTCAATCTATATTATTTGAACAATAATTTAAGTGTTTAAGTTTTTAAAAAATATATTTTAATAGTTTACAAAATATCCATGTATTTTTACAGTGAAATTCACAAACTTTTGGGAATGTTCGCACCCTAAACCCAAGGATAAATGTGGGCACATTTTCTATGCATTAAATACATGTAATAATCCCCTTTATAATTGGATTTGGATCCTCTGCTGATCTGATCTTTTTCCTGACTTTTTTAAAGCATGTAATTGGTTGTTGATAAAGTGGTTGTGAAAACAAATCACATCTTAACCACCCATTCATTGCAATGCTTATGTGTCATGAGATTAAGTGAGGTCTGAAAAAGATTAGATATAATTTGCCATTTTGTAAGCGCCACACATTGAAATTTCAATTGGTAAAATTCCATATGTGGACACAACTGAGTCAGCATAACACAATTAGCTTTGGACTCAACAATTCAACACCAACTCAACCCGTCTAATTTTCATGTCAAAACCAATTAAGACCCAAACAGATCTTTTATTTTTATTATTACAGAAAAAACTCAGAAATCTTTTTCCATTATTTCTCAAACCAAAAACAAATTTGATATTTTCACTGTCATTACAAACTAACCACACAAAAGTCCAACGTGGAAATGGTGAGAAATGTCATATTTTTTGAGTTGTGTTGCACCCACGTCACTGGGTTTAATAAGTTATGTTTGAAAGACACCTATTATGGTGAACTACCAAAATTGCCCTTAATAATCAATTTTTTATTGTCTATATACTTCCATCTCCACACTTGGAACACTAAATGCAGTAACTCCTCTCTTTCTCTCTCTACAATAAATTTCTAAACTTCTCGACGTTCTTCAGCACAACAAGGTAATATATTTCTGAAATACTAGTTTTTATCCTTCATTTCTGAAATACGTTCCTTTTGTAAACATGAAGCTGGTTTTGTGAAGTTTGAATTTATGAAATTTGAATCTCAGATCCTTTTAAAATAGTCTCCGAGCATATTAGTAAAGGCTCCGATCCTTTTTATAAAAAGCTCGGAGCCTTTGGTAAATAACTCGGAGCCCTTATTAAAAACCTCGAAGCTTTTACTAATATGCTCGGAGACTATTTTAAAAAGCTTGGAGCCTTTGGAAAAAGACTCGGAGCCTTTGGAAAAAGCTCGAGCCTTTGGAAAAAAGCTCGGAAACTATTTTAAAAGGATCGGAGGCTTTGGAAAAAAGCTCGGAGCCTTTAGAAAAAGCTAGGAGCTGTTGGTAAAAAGCTCGGAGCCTTTGGTAAAAAGCTCGGAAACTATTTTAAAAGGCTCCGAGCATTTTCCATAGCATTTATGTTTGTCATAACGGTTTGTAGTGATGAATGTTACAGGAGAATGAATCAGGTGAGAATAGTAATATCTTACAACAGTCGATGGGAGCAGTTACCCGACGGAAATCAGAGGTTTGTTGGATCCGATAACGAAAGAATGTATGTGTCAAAGAATATGAGTTACGAAGAATTGGTATCGATCGTGCATACCGTTGTGAAGTATGATGTAAACAACTACAATGTTGATCTAGAGTCAATATCAATCGTTCCTGGAGCTACATGTCGCACATTTTTAAGAAATGACGATGATGTTCAGTTTATGCTAGGGGAAGATCAGGTGATCCCTCAAGTATGTGTTAGTCTAATTGAGAGGGCAGCTGGAGATATGATACGGAATGATATTTCTGCTCCTAAAAATACCCAACAATTTAGATCCACTAGCGATAGCAACCGAGTGTTCACATAAAAGAGTGCCACTGAAGGTGGGGAAAACATATGTGTTGTCCAACCAGTATTGGTCGACCATGATGTCCCACCGGTAGTGATCGACCATGCAGATGTAGGTGAACCTCAATTCGACAATGTGTTTGGTTGTCAAATTGAGATGAATGATGAGCAGTACAATGAGCAATACAATGAGATGTATAATGAGCAGAACACTGAATCGAACCTTGGGCCAAACCAGGAGGTGGATAATGAGGCAAATATTGATCCGGTAGATCATATAGAGAACACTGATGAATAGCATGTCCAAATTCAGATACGTGGAAGACGTGTAGAAGGAGTTAGTTGCACTGGAGCAGATATGCCTGGTACTTCCGAGGTCCGACATAATGTATCTGCAGATAATTCTGATAATACCACAACGTGGGTTATTCTTGGAGCAGATTCATACTTGTTTGGGATTGGTAGAAGCAGAACTGTTGGTAACAGAAGAACCTACAAGCATGATTTATAAAGGACAATTCTTTTTGACTAAAAAGGATTTGAAAAGACTAGTTGGCCTTTTTGCAATGCGGCGAAACTTCGAATGGAATGTGAAAGGGTCCGATAAGACAACGTTACATTTGGTTTGTTTGATTGACAACTGTACGTGGAAATTGAGAGCGGGGGGATAAGTTAATCTCCCTACGAGTCCCAAATTGGGTCCCAAGCTCGGGGATAACCTCATACTCAAATATCTGTGTACAGAAAAAAAAAGAATTCAGAATCCAATCATTTTTTTCCCATAACTCATATAAAATAAAATTCAGGTTTTCAAAAGGATAGAAATTCTAAATTCTCACCAACAGTGCGTGAGCTAGACCGTAAATATTGTACGTCTCCACCGTGTGAACGTCGACACCCTTTTTCTGCTGTCGTCTCTTGTACCGCTCACGTCAACCATCCAAGGCATGCTTGAAACAAAAATGGACTGCTTATACACGTAGGCACCCCACGGGAACGCATCAAAAGCGTCCAAGTCCTCGACTAGCCGAATCTGCCATACTGAAACTTTCTTTCTCTCGTCCAACCCTATCAATATCCAGTTTAGCATATAAATGAGGCACAGCTTCATAGAATCGTACTGCTGCTCAAATATACCGATTCGTAGAACAACTTCCAGCTGTTCATAATCCACCTCAGCTACACCATCGAAATACCGTTGGTGTATCCCGTTCTGGACCATCTCATACCTTGTCGTGTCGGGAATCACTCCAAACTTCAATCCGGTGATTAGACAGAATTCAACCTTGGGGATCCGAACAGAATGAGGACCTAACATAAATCGTATCTCATCCTTCGGCCCATCATGATGTAGCTCACGCAAAAGCAGCTGATGTACTATGCTAGCTGAAAACTTCATCCCCCGATTCATCCGAAGGAAATAACCAAAACAAGACTCTGTATACCGACGTCGGTCTTCGACCTTGAATTCTTCTGGTACCCTGTCCAGTGCAACATCGATATCTCGAAGGTTGCTGAAATGGTCATGCCGAGTGATTTTTCCATCGTACCATTCCTCTTCTGGAGTTTTAAGCAAATCCTTTAGCTGACTCCCCATTTACATTTTCACAGAAACAATGCATCAATAAGTGTAAAAGGCTCGGACATAAAAATATAAAATAGCTCCCCAGTTGAAAATTTGACCGACAAGGCATAGGTTGCTGTGACAGCCTTTGATTTGTTCAGGAAAAGTCTTCTCAACAAGGCATTGTAGGGCCAATTTTTGGTGTCTACTACAACGAAATCGAGGAGGACAATTTTCTGGCAAGGGTAAGTTCCAATTTCAACTAGTAGCTTGACTGTCCCTAAGGACCTCACTTCTGCTCCATCGAACCCTCTCAACGAGACCATCGGCGGTTGCAAATCTTTTCTTTGTTGCCGTAGATGATCGAATACCCCGACACTCAAGATGTCTGCTGAGCTCCCATTATCAATTAACACTCTTCTCACTTCCCTGTAACCAATGCGAACTGTCACTAGGATAGCATCATTTGGCCTGACTTCGAGCCCGTGTGCATTAGCTTCAGAAAACACCATCGGGTCCCATCCCTGCTTTGCTTTTTTCTAGTCGGGTACGACTGAGTTTACCTTCAAAGTTCTTTGGCCATCTATTGCCTCATGGAATTCAGTCATTCTTTCTCGGCTGCTCTATCCTTTGTAAGGCCCTCCGAAAATTGTGTTGATGGCTCCCCCATCGGAACTTATTTTAGGACTATCTCTCATGCCTTGGTCGTTCTTCTGTCGGTCATCAATGCCTTTCAAAACCACATCTTTCAAGTGTCCTTCTCTGATCAACTTCTCGATGTAATCCCTCAATTGTTAGCATTTTGAGGTCTCGTGACAGTTTTCTCGGTAGAATCAGCAATACTTAGAGGTATCCCTCATTGCAAAGTATGATTGCTTGGGGGGTTTCTTATACATATTTTTATCCTCTATCATAGCGATGACTTCTTCATGTTTTTTGGCTAGAGGAGTATAATTGTTGTACTGCCTTTTGAAGGACTTGTTACCTTTTTGATCATCCTCTTTGCTGCATTCCTTACTCTTTCCTAAATTGTTATTCTTTTGGTCCCACTTCTGGTTTCCCTTTGAACTGTTATCTTTAGGCTTTTGGTCATCTTCCAGTCGGCCACCATGTATGAATTCTCCCCCGTGGGCTATCTGCTCTTCTTCCGCCATCGCATATCCCCCCTACGTCATCCACCAAGTGCGGGTAAGTGGTCGGTCCCTTCTGCCTTAATCTGAGCGATAGCTGGCTATGCTGCAAACTGTTTACAAAAGCCGAAACTACGACATCATCATTGTGATCCTGCACCTCCGATACTTCTTGGGAGAATCTGGTCAGGTAGTCTTTAAATTTCTCATAATTTCTTTGTCTCAAGGTTGAAAGCATGGATATCGACTTCCTCATCTGAATGTTTCCTATGAATTTCCTAGTGAAGGCTTGTATCAGTTCTTCGAAGTTCTTGATTGACCCACCGGTAAGGCCACCGAACCATCTGGACCTTTGATTTTCTAGTGTCTGAGGGAACATCATACATATGAGTGCGTCGTCATAGTCATACTGTGCCATCGCACTCTGGTATCTCTTAACGTGCTCTTGAGGGTCAGTGTTTGCCTTAAACGGCTCCATACATGACATGCTGAACTTTTCCGAAAAGCGGGCTTGTCTTATGGGTCTGCGAATGGACTGCCAGAGTTACCAATTAACAGATTCCTGTGACTCTGTCTTCGCTCCAAATGGTGAGCCCATAAGGGTCCCTAGGTATCCATCATGTGGCCTGGGCCTCGCAAAAGTTGTATTTGATTGTAGGCGTGGTTTCTCGACGTCCTCTAGGTGGTGCTTTATCGTTGGTTGAGGCCAATCGAGACCTCCTCCTATGACCGTCATACCTATCTTTCCTGGTATATTCCGGTCTTCTTCCATTGTATCTTTCTGCATTTCCTCGCAAACTAGATTCCTAGTACTCACCCGCGCCTTGGCTGTCCCGTCCCCAATGCCTCTTATGGCCCTGGTTATCTTGGCGATCATCTCTTCTTTGATACTGTTCCCTTTTTTCCTAACGATCCATCCTATCTCTACCAGTTTTACGGGGCGCGCCCGAGGTTACAACCACTATCTCTTAACGAACCTTGGGGTCCTAGGTCACCATAAGTGTGGATAGCTAATACAATGAGGTCAGATTCACAGTCACCATTATGTTGATTCCCTATCTCGCGGCATCTTCAATGACTCTCCACAGGGACTCTTGGACCTGTTGGAATGCGACTGGGGTAATTCTTAAGGGAATATCCGTGGAGGTTACCGCAGTTGGATTGGTTGAGGATGGAGTTACGGAGGGAAGGCTTCTCCCATCGGTACTAACATTAACATGGCCTGAGTTATTGACACCACGTGGGATACCAATGTCATGAGGGGATTGGCTTCCATCTCTACTATTCGCCATGTTACTGTCACACAAATTCCCTGAGGTTTTGTACTCACCTCATCCTTCTAGCGCCAATTGTTGACGATGATTTTTAGGACTACCTAAAGAAGATCACATGTCTAACAAATTATTGTAAATTGCTAATAATATTATTAAATGAATGAAAGAGGCAGTGCATGCAAACACACGATTTTACGTGGTAAAACGGGAAACGTCCACGGTTTCCAGTGACAGGGAGAAGGAAAATTCACTATGAGTTCAACAATTACACACTCTTGTTCTCTCACGTAAAGTTTTCAGTAACTCTCATAATTACATTGTTAGGGTCTATTTATACATGTATAGAACCCTAATTCTTGACACACAAGTAAGGAAAGTTGCTTGAGTTTTAATGAGACTCTGACTTGTTGAAGTCGTTGTAACCCTCTTTCCTATTCTGCGTGTTTTCCGTATTAGATCTCTTGCCTAATCTGGATATATCTTAAGGAAGTTTGTTTCCTTATTAGAGTGTGCTTCGTCACACCTTATTTGAGTAAGACTCTTTCTTTGCGTATTTGAGTTGTGATTGTATTGAATTCAACATTTTCCACGAGTTGCTCAACCGGCCATTTGCCAGACCCGACCAAACCTCATTCTCCCCGATCAGATTACTTGATCCCGACCGGAGGCCTTTACCTGACCATCTTAATAATCCCGACCAGGTCATCTTTACTGGGTCAATCTAATTACCTTAGTTGAGTTCCATCCGACCATCTAGGTAACCTTGGCCGGGTATTTGTGAGGTCATCTTTAGTCAACTAATGTTGGTTCAGCCTAGTTGACTTTTGGTGATATGACTCATCCAATCTCCGTGAACCCCGGTGATCATGCTAAAAAATTAAAAAAGGAACATATTGGTAATATATGAGATTTGATTACAAAAATTAAAATATTTAATTGGGTGTATATATAATATAATAAGGGATATATATATAATTTTCCAGAGTAATACTATTTTGTCCAAATTTAGTGTCCAAATCTGGTATCCAAATAATATTTTTTAGCAACAATTTTATTCAAAAAGTGAGGCACACGAAGCAACAAACAAACAGAGAAACACAACAGCAAAAACGAACTACCCCAGGGCACATGCCACCCATCCAAAATAGAGCAAACCGACAACACCAAAAACAAAACAACAGAGATCAGCCCACAACCTCAACCTCCAGCCAACCATGGCTACAACAGACCCCAAAACAGCACCCACCTAACAACAGCAACAAAACCGGTCACTAATGTTTTGCCATTTTCTCCCTGTCACCCTTCGACTTCAGAAATGCTTTTGTAATGACATCAACCATCCTCACATCTTTAATAATTGAAATCAAACCCTAAAGCAGTTCCCATGTTCATAACTTTATTAATCTCCTCCTCAAGGATCCAAGACGACTTAAACTTAGAATTCCTAATCGTCATATCTTCACCTTTAGCAACAAGACACAAGTCCGTAGCATTCCTTATCTTAGAATTGGTGATCACGTTATCATTTGCTTCCCACTCTTCCACGATTTCAGCATCAGCAGAGGTGTTTCTTTTCTCCACTGACATCTTTGCAAAACAGTTGGAGACTGCCTTAGTCCAAATGATGTGGCAGCACTCTAATCCATTTATTTAAATCATGCAAATTTAATACAATCTAAATGAACAGATTATAATACTACCACATCATTTGGACACCAATTTTTACAAAGTAGCATTATTGAATTTTTCAAGGGTGCAAATATCACCGATCCTAGCGTAATATATATGTTCGATGTTCTGATCCTTATGTTCCAAACTAATGACATTATTGGGCCATCCCTTTTCCAGACAGGTTGTATCAAATTTAATCCAAATTGGCACCTCTGGTTGTTACTCTTGTAATTGATTCGAATTAAAATGAAAATTTACCCCTACCATAATGAACATTGACAGATAGTAGTAAATAAGAGGGGCCGATTTGATATTTGTTAAAAATATTATGACCAATTTGGTCGAAAATGGAAAATCACAAACTATTTGAAATTATGAAAAAATTATGAGACTTAATTGGTAAATGTCCAATAAAAAAAAAATTAGAAGAAGGGTGGTTCTATATCGCTGATCGATCATATTGCTTTGAGTTGTGTATATATTAATTTTAGGAAAGTTGCCGTCACAAACGACGTCAAAAATAAAATAAAAGGAGGTGGTCCTATATTGTTGATAATTGCTTTGAGACGTGTATATTTTGATTTTATGAAAATTAACTTCTACAAACGTCAATGGCTAAAAGGATGGAGTGAAATAGAAAAATAAAATAAAAATGGTGGTCCTATTATATATACAGAGAGAGAAAGAGAGAAAGGTGGTCCTATATTGCTGATCATTGATTTAACTAATTAATTAATTTTTTGTTGCTTAAAAATGAAGGCTCCTCTCGTGATTTAAATTTCAATGTGACATTATATATATATAAAAAAGCCAACCTTTCAATCAATTTTCCTGCATATATGCATGACTCGCTAATGACGCAGCAAGTGAGCTAATTACTAGTAGAGGACCACCTGGACCAGTACTCCTTAACCATATTAAATCAATCTCACATCCGATCATGTATTATAAATTTATAATTGTCAATCTAGAATTTTATAAAGTCATCAAATTATTATATATTAAATAATTTCATTGGTCTTTTAAATATAAGTGAATTGGATCAAAATTCAAAATAGCCCTCAAATTAGTGACAAATTTGAAAACAGTCACTCCCAAAAGTTTCATTTTTTAACCAAAACAATGGTTTTTACACAAAAATGCCTTCAACCTTTAATGACACACACCATCACAAAAAATGTAGAGAAAGAAACAAACAACCTAGAAAAAGAAAAAAAAATGTAGAGATAGAAATACACAACCTACCTAGAAAGAGAAACAAAAAATTGAGATATAACTTTTGACTTTTTCATGGCTTAAAATTATGATTTTGTGTGATAATGTGTTTAACATGTCAGATCACAAGTTTCATAGATTGATTTTCTTGATCGGTCTATTTCGTATTTCCAGTAACATGACACACTAACTTTCATACATTAACGTGTAAGTTTGTTCTCAACATTTAATGTTTCTTTTATTTTCATGGTGTAATCTTTAGTTTGTTCTCCGCATGTAATGTATCTTTGTTTCAAGTGTGTAACGCTTCTTTATATTCAGCATGGTATGTTTCTTCGTTTTTAGTGTGTAATGCTACTTATTTATTTTGTTGTATATATAATCTTTAGTTTGTTCTCATCGTGAAATGTTAATTTATTTTCAACTTATAATGTTTCTTTGGTTTAAGCATGTAATATTTAGTTTATTCTCAACGTAATATAGATCACCTTTTAATAACTTTGAAGGGCGAAAACGATATCATATTTGCACTTATAATGTCACTGGAGTCGTCTTGACGAGGAACCAAAGTTTTATCGACACTTATTTTTGAATATGTAACACTTCTTAACGCTCATAAAGATAAAGAGATATATTTATTATAAAGAGATATTAAAGAGAGAAGAGAGAGAAACTTAATTATTGAAGGTAAGGAAGAAAGTTAATGGTCAAGTCGGTTCTTAAAATTGAGAGAGTGGCTGCTGTAGTGCTATGCAGGGATTTGTAACATCGCTGCATCATGCAGTGGTGAACAGTGGTGAAATATTGACCACAGCCGATTTCCAACTGGCTGTAACCATTTTATATTATTATTATTTTTTTTTGTAATTTGTTAATATAACATTATAAATTTTATAAAATGAAAATCAATCACAAAAAAATGAGTTCAACATTAAAAATTCTATTAAAAATTTGAAAAATTATATCTAATTAAGATAAATTTTAAAAAAAATATTTTAAAAATAATTTTAAATTTTTTGACCTGTAACCAGTTTCACGGTATTGGTAACCACCATCACGGATCTGGTAACCATTTATACGGCTTTGGTAACCATTTAAAATTTTTGAAATTTTAACTTGTAACCATTTTAACGCCTATGGTAACCGCCGTCACGTACCTCTGGTAACCATTTTCACGTCTTTGGTAAGCATTTTAAAATGAAATTTTGACTTGTAACCATTTTTACAGTTTGGGTAACCACCTTCACGGCTCTGGTAAACATATTTTCGGGTTTGGTAACCATTTTAAAATTATTAAAAATTTGACTTGTAACTATTTTTACAGATTTGATAACCACCTTCACGGCTCCGGTAACCACTTTTATGGCTTTGGTAACCATTTTTAAATTTTAGAAATTTTGATATGTAACCATTTTCACTGATATGGTAACCACCTTCACGGCTCCCGTAACCAAATTTACGCTTTTGGTAACAATTTTTAAATTATAGAAATTTTGATTTGTAACCATTTTTACGGTTTTAGTAACTACTTTCACGGCTCCAGTAACCATGTTTACGACTTTGGTAAATTATAGAAATTTTGACTGGTAACCATTTTCACGGATTTGGTAACCACCTTCACGACTTTAGTAACCATATTTACGGCTTTGGTAACCATTTATAATTTTTGAAAATTTTGACTTGTAACCATTTTCACGGATTTTGTAACCACATTTACGGGTCTGGTAACCATTTTTAAATTTTAGAAATTTTGACTTGTAACTATTTTTACGGCTTTGGTAACCACCTTCACGGCTAGGGTAACCATGTTTACGGCTTTGGTACCATTTTTAAATTTTAGATATTTTGACTTGTAACCATTTTCATAGCTTTGGTAACCACCTTCACGGCTAGGGTAACCATGTTTACTAATTTGGTATCCATTTTAAAATTTTAGATATTTTGACTTGTAACCTTTTTTCACGGTTTTGGTATCACCTTCACGGCTAAGGTAACCATGTTTACGGCTTTGGTAACCATTTTAAAATTTTATAAATTTTGACTTGTAACCATTTTCACGGCTTTGGTAACCACCTTCACGGCTAGGGTAAACCATGTTTACGAATTTGGTAACCATTTTAAAATTTTAGATATTTTGACTTATAACCTTTTTCACGGTTTTGGTAATCACCTTCACGGCTAAGGTAACCATGTTTACGGCTTTGGTAACCATTTTAAAATTTTAGAAATTTTGACTTGTAACCATTTTCACGGCTTTGGTAACCACCTTCACGGCTAGGGTAACCATATTTACGGCTCTGGTAACCATTTTAAAAAATTTGAAATTTTGAAATTTTGACTTGTAAACCATTTTCACGACTTTAGTAACCACCTTCACGGCTCCAGTAACCATATTTATGATTTTGGTAACCATTTGAAAATTTTTGAAATTTTGACTTGTAACCATTTTTACGGTTTTGGTAACCTTTTGCACGGCTCTAGTAACCATATTTACGGCTTTTGGTAACCATTTACAATATTTAAAATTTTGACTTGTAATCATTTTCACGGATTTGGTAACCACCTTCACTGGCTCTGGTAACCACTTTTACGATTTTGGTAACCATTTTTAAAATTTTAAAATTTTGACTTGTAACTATTTTTACCGGCTTTGATAATCACATTCACGGCTAGGGTAACTATGTTTACGGCTTTGGTAACCATTTTTAAATTTTAGAAATTTTGACTTGTAACCATTTTCACGGATTTGGTAACCACCTTCACGGATCTGGTAACCACTTTTACGGCTATGGTAACCAGTTTTAAAATTTTAAAATTTTGACTTGTAACCATTTTTACGACTTTGATAACCACGTAACAATGTTTACAGCTTTGGTAACCATTTTAAAATTTTAGAAATTTTGACTTGTAACCATTTTTACGGCTGTGGTAACCACCTTCACGGCTAAGGTAACCATGTTTACGGTTTTGGTAACCATTTTAAAAATTTTGAAATTTTGACTTGTAACCGTTTTCACGACTTTAGTAACCACATTCACGGCTCCAGTAACCATATTTACGATTTTGGTAACCATTTGAAATTTTTTAAAATTTGGCTTGTAACCATTTTCACGACTTTGATAACCACGTAACCATGTTTATGGCTTTGGTAACCATTTTTAAATTTTAGAAATTTTGACTTGTAACCATCTTCACGGCTTTGGTAACCATCTTCACGGCTTTGGTAACCATCTTCACGGCTTCGGTAACCATTGTTACGGCTTTGGTAACTTTTTTTTTTTTGAAATTTTGACTTGTATTTTGACAGATATGGTAACCACCTTCACAGGCTCCAGTAACCATTGTTACTGATTTTGGTAACCAATTTACAATTTTTGAAATTTTGACTTGTAACCATTTTCACGGATATGGTAACCATTTTAAGAAATTTTTTTGCATATTCTAATAGATCTAATTATACAATATAACATATACTCGATGTAATATTTATTAAAAAATATATTTAATAATAATCTTATATTTCCAATTTATCATATATATAATAGTCTGAACTTCTGGAGTTCACAAAGTCATCAACATACACATTAAATGATACTCTTAATAATGCATCATATATATAATAACAATCATATTTTTGTTTTGAATTTCCCATATTCTAATATATCTAATTATACAATATAACATATAATAATAATATTTATTAAAAAATATATAATAATAATCATATATTTCCAGTTTCTAATATATATATATATATATATATATATATATAATAGTCACAACTTGTGGAGTACACAAAGTCAGCAACATACGCATATATATATATATATATATAATAATCATTTTAATTTTTTATCAAAAAATTTCCCATATTCTAATGTATCTAATTATACAATATAACATATAATAATAATTAATATTATTAAATAATTATATATAATAAAAAAGCTACTTTTGCTGTGGTCGCCTGCTCAAACATCTGTTGTTGGATGATTATTTCCCTTGCTTCCTTTATGTTGTTCCCTTGCTCAAACATCTGTAATCAAGTGTGCAGGTAATTTTGAAACTTTTGGATACTCTAGTTACTTTATTCGCCATAACAGCATTCTTGGTTACGTCTGTTCTTATACATTGTTTGGATTATTAATTTCAAAAATGTTTTTACTTCAAATATAGTCTAAATATTTATCAAACTAGAATTCATTTTTTCTCATTTTTCTATTTAAATAAATTAAACATTTAATACAACAGTCTTTAAAAAAACACATATAATACAACTACTATTTTTTTTATTGAAGTAGACCATTAATTTTGTCTTATGTAAGAAATTTAATTGAATGAAATTTAATTTTCTGAAAACTAATATTACTTATAAAAAACCTCAGTTCAATGTTGAAATATTTTTAGAAAAAAGATCACAAAAATTGAATAAAAAAAGATTCACTATATTGGGCATAGCTAACAAAGCCGTGGGTAAATCTCTTCACTTCTCCCTACTGATCACTCAATCGATAACAGCAATCAACCAAACTCAACCTTACCCACCAATCCACCATCAATCTTTTAATTAAAATCCCTTGCTTCCTTTAGTTTGGCAATGTTTAGTTGCTTAAAAAAAATTTAGAATCAAAATAATTGATACTATAATTTAATCAAAACAATCTGCATGTAATTAATTTATATTCAATGCAAGTAAGTGCAATCTAATGATTTCTAATAGAAAAATTAAAAGATCATTTGGAGATTCATAGATACATACAAAGGTTTTCATCATACTTTCTTCAGATCATTTACATTTCATTCATAGAAATGAAGTCATATATCATAAGCCCGGAGAAAAATACAACCTTTTCTCCTAAAATAGCTTCAAAGCTGGCCATTGTCAATACCTGAAACTGAATGCTCGTAATGCTATGTAATATGGCATTGCTACCACCTACCAATTACTGAAACCTTTGAAATATTAGCAAATCTAATATACTTGAACCTAACAGACACAAGCATTGAGTCTCCATGAACACAATGGTTTACTATTTTTGTTTTTCAGTTCAAAAGGTGAAAACAAGACTGTCTAACATTCTCACAAATCAATAACTAGCATAGCAAGCACAGAAAATAGAGTTTTTAAACTCAATCAAACTAGGTTTCTTTCGGTGGGCCCTTTTTTGCAGCCTCAGCTGCTGCTTTCTCCGCTTCGATCTCAGTAACAATGGCATCAATCTCTGCTTCTTCGAGTTGTTTCGGCCCATCGTCCTTCATCATCATAGCAACTTCTTTGTTCTTACCTCCACTCTCAACAACCTAATTGTATAAACAACACGAATAATAAGTTAATACATGTACAAACAAGTATGCATTACATTTTGTCATTTGGTGATGCAATAATAGACAAAATCAGAACAACAAGACTCATGCATCGAAGAAGTTAAACAACCACACTTTTTTCTCCCTAGATTCTTCCAATCATGATCATATGTCGTGAGCAAACACAATGCATGTCACATGAACTACCGTGCCAGACAACTTATTTAGTTACAAAGTCTATAAGCATATCATCTAACTCTACTTTTAGATTGGTCCGTCTCTTATATGGACTAGATATGTTGCCATCAAGTCGATCAATCTTAATGCAAGAAACTAAATCTTTCTTTACAATAGATGAGGTAATCTATATTAGTAAAGCTTATACTTTATCTTTGAATGACCCGAGGAAGTAATTTTTCATTTTGTCAATTCTATAAACTTCAAGTAAGAACTAGGTGAAAAAGTAGACTCTGCAAGGAAAAAAGACAACATCAAGGTTTGTCTACCAGATTAGGTGAATGAAACTCAATCACAAACCCAAACATCTTTCAAGACATTTAACACGTATACACTAACAAGTCTTTGTCCCATGGATCTCTCATTCCTTTGTCCATTAAGTAATCTTAATCTAGGCCAATAATCAGGCGGCTACAACTAAGGGTGATTAGTCTTGATTTAATAGCTGACTGAACTATTGGTAATTGATCAATTATTAGAGTTTAGCCAGTGAAGAAGGATTCCAAAATCAGTAGGCCTTTGTTTATCCTTTAAGTACTACTAGCAAGATAACAATATGTATGTTTTCCATTTACTTTAGCACTGTAGGTAATTACCATATTCCGGAATCATAATAAGATGTCCAGCTTTGGTCATATCATCACAATGTGACCACTAGTCTAAATGTGCAATAACTAGGCATGAACTAATCAGCTTTTCACTAGAAAGTAAAACATGTTGTCATTCAGATTTCACTCTATATCAAGCATCATCTTTTTGGATACCTAGAGACTCAATGTACCTAGAAATCATTCAAATATACTATGACAACACGTGTTAAAAATTCAAACAAGATAATAATGCTTTGTATACGAAATAGAAACACAAATTATATAATTCAATGATCTTATCATAATGAATCCAGTCAAATTATATCATGAATATGCTCATTGTATGACTGTCAGAGTCTGACTGATCCACAACATTCCCTAAAATTACATGAAAATTAATATATATATATATATTATAGATATATATATATATATATATATTAAGTGTGTAGTTGAATATATTTTGAATTTGCGATGTTTTGCATAGTATTAAGTTTTTTTAACTTGAATTGATTTTCATAAAGTCCAATGCAGACCATAATGTGGCTTGAAAACAAGGTATATAATCAAATATCACTGACTGGATATTATATCCAAATCCATATATACTTAAGTACGATAAAAAAAAAACCTGATATGATTATACGAACCACACAAGGTATCATGCCTGAATAAATATTTTAGAGGCTGAGTACGGGAATGGATACTCTCTGCTCGGACCCAGCCCAAAAAATGTCATTCCTATCTTAATTAAGATATATAAAAATCAATTATAGTATTTAAGATATAATTTGAAGGAACTTTAATTAACATTACTTGAATAAGAATGGAAATGCAAATTAAAAAGATGTGTTAAACATTGTTATAAATTGAATAGAATGCACCTAGAGATTCCTACCCTAGACCCAGCAGCCAGTGTCCCTCCCTCAAATCTCAATCATGATAGACAAAGCATCAAAGGACGTGAAAATTCAGGACCAGATTGACCATGCATGCTTTGAAATTGTCTACAAAGCATATGCAAGATATAATTCTTCACCAAAACAACTTGACTACAAGATGTAACCCACACCATATGAATTCAGTTTTATCCCTAAAATCTTTAATGTTGAAAATTCCATGCATCTTATTCATACATATAAAAGAATAAAATTTCCTAAGAAACAATTACACATGACAATTTTAGTTATATATATATATGTTAAAACTCTTCAAATACTTTGCTTATCATATGTGTGACAACGTGAAACTTACCTTCCAATTCCAATATGTCTCTTAGGTCAACTGTCAACATATTTCATTACATTATACTAATAGTAAAACAAAGTACACTCAAAGTATAAAGGCAAAAAGATATATAGGTGTGCAAATCCCTACTTGAAGAGAATCTCATGTCGACCGATTGAAAGTGGAGACATTAACCAAGAATAGTTGCATACTAAAATTAAGCAGTCAAACATGAAACAAAAACACTTGTTAGAATGAATAACTTACTTCAAGTAGAGCACGGATTGCTAATTTCACAGTTTCTTGGCCAGAAGTTTCTTTATAGCTTTTCTCTAGGAACTCTCGGATTGAGTTCGAGTTTCTCCTTGTGGCATTAGCTTTCCATGCTGAAATGTTCCCAAGGGATCAGTCTGATAAAGAGAAGAGGTACCTGTGTATAGGTCAAAACCAACAATCAAGGTTGAAAGATGTCTCACACCACCACTCTGTGTATACTTCTGTTGCAAACCAGCAATGTAACGCGTTATATAAATTTTTTAACATAGATTTGTGACTTTGAACATTCATCCAACCAATTATACGTATTCGAGACACAATTCACTTCACACAACACATATATATATATATATATATATATATATATATCCATCCACAACTACACATTATGCCCAAATTCATCCTATTCAACGAAATCAAAAACATGCATTCAAAGCAAACGACATTTTACTTCATGATGAATATTTTTGCCAAATGGTAGGGATGGCACCCATCAGCCAATCCAAATAGACCTGCAAAAGCTCAGAGTTCCAAAAGAGATTTGAATCAGGTAATTGGGACAAAAAGCCGAAATGTTGGGCCAAAATTTACATTGACATAAGTATCGAAAATTAGATTTCTAAACAACTTAAACAAAACAAGGGTCAAGCTATATCAACATCAAGTTAAAATTTTTAACATAAATTTGTGACTTGAACACCATCCAACCAATTATTCGCATTTGAAAAACAATTCACTTCACACAACACATATTTATCCATCCACAACTACATATTATGCTTTAATTCATACTCTTCAACAAAATCAATTCATAGAGCAAACTCACAAAACAATAATACACTTTGATTTAAAAAATGTAAAAACCTAAACTTTATAACTTAACTCGCTAGTCTCAGTTATCGAAATCTCACAGTAAAACCTATATATACAAAAGTGTATCTAGTACCTGGAGTCTTGGAGCTTGGCAGTGGACTTCTTCTCTACATCGAGGACAAAGATGTCAGAGCCGCGAACTGTATTTCCTTTGCGGAAGGCTTCGAGGGCATACTCGACTTGGAGGAGGTGGCCGTCGGGAGAGAACACCGTGATCGCGCGATCGTATCGGGCAATACTGATTATCAAATTTTGATTTGTGTGTTGTTTTTGAGAAGAAAAATGTGAGAACAAGAACTAAGAACTGAGAAGAGTGGAAGAGATGGTGGTGGTGTTGGCGACGACAGATGTGGCGATCAGCCGGCGGCAGCGGTCGGAGAAGATGTGGAAACGAATGAGAAACAAATCAGTGAGAACTAGAACTCTGAGAAGTCAACAGAGGAAAGAGATATATATCCCATTGTCTTTGAACTTGTAACCGGTTAATATTGTTTTTAAGTTCTTAAGTTTTATTTTTTTTTTAGTAATTGGTGTCCGTTGGATTAAAGTTCAATATGATCCAATGGATCATATAGATCACTATTCACCACTGCATGATGCAGTGATTTTTTGAATTGCTGCACAGCAGTCAACCCCTAAAATTGATAAACCAAAACTGGGATTTGTTTTTGTCATAGAAAAGGTTATTGGGATTTGATAATTTAAATTTGACACTAATTTATGGCTAAAGATATTCCTTTGTTTGGCTGAACACTTTCTTTGGGATGTGTGCCCCAACACACTTTCTTTCCACGGATGATGTTATTCTTTTCAGCCGGGCATCTCTTCAGTTTGCGTGTTGTGTTAGATGCTTTTGAGCTTGATGGCTCCCTCTTAGTCAGCTGGTTAATTTGAAGAAATCTTCAATCTAATTCGGTATGGGCATCTCTGGGTCCCGATCAGCGATTTCATCTCTATATGTCAGATGCATAAAGGGGATGATACCTTGACATATCTTTGGGTCCCTCTCTTCGTAGGTTCACCTAAGTGTCTCTAGTTGATTCTTTGGACTAATAAATTAAAAGTGAATTGGAATATTGAAAGAGTTTCACTTTATCCATGGGCGGGCATGTTATATCTTATTATTTTGGTGATTATGGGGTGCTTCTTGCATTTCTTTTAGGTTTAAGGATGGCATTCTTTACTTTTTAAAAAACTCGACTATTTGAACAAAAAAAATTGGACGGGTTCTATTGATAGTCGTAAACAAGTTCAATTCGTTTGGAATTCTTGTTCCAAGCCGAATGAGGATGATGGTCTTGGTGTTAAGTATATTTGCATTCTCAACAAGAACATGTTGAAGAAGTTCACTTGGGAGATGTTGATTGAGGATTCTCTGGTTTTCATTTATATTGTGCTCGTTATTTCACCTAAAGATAACAGATCGAGGACATGCATGATATGTCGTCTCTTTTGTTTGGTCACGTCTGAAATCTCATTATGTTCCTCTGATGCTTGAGTCTAGGTGGTTAGTTGGTTGTCATTCTAAGGTTCATTTTTGGACAAATAACTAGGTTGAGAGATTTGTTGATTGTTTTGGTTGAGGATCATTCGTCATTGCAACCTCTACTAGAGTCTCTCTTATAGGGGATAATTATGCGGATATAGTGGGTTGTGATGTTTCTGCATCTTTTTGCGCTCCTCACATGGATCTTGATGCTGAGATTAAGGGGTGGTGGTGTGTTTAGATCCAGATTCCCTGGTTTAGACTTGTTTTTTGGATGGTGTTGTTTCTTGGAAGGTTCCCTATGGTTCTCCTTTTAAGGTTGAGAGTTCTGTTTGTTAGGGAAAGTAGATTTGAGTGGCACTTATCCCTCACTCTCAATTTGTCATCACTTGGCATATGTTTCATGGGAATATTCCTATGGATTGCCGCGTTGCGTGCTCGAGGTTATACTTCTTCTTCTTCTTGTTGGCTTTGTTATGTAGCGGATAAGGATTTACAACATATTTTTATAGAGTGTAGTTTTGCTCGTGGATTGTGGGATGTGTTGTTCACTACGATTAGACATATTATCAAGTTGGATGGTACTTGTTTGGATATTTGGCAGGAGGCGATGACAGTCGCTTTTATCACATAATTGAAAGCATTCTGATAGGCTTCCATTATCACAGTCATCTGGGTGGTATGGTTTCTCCGGAATCAAGCCACTTTTGAGGATGGCAGACCTATTTTTTTTTCCGGGCTTTTTCCTTGGTTTTTAGTTTAGTTCGTGTGACGAACTCGTTTTAGTCTAGCATAATGAAAAATTCAGTGGATGAGCATCTAACTCTTCAGCAACTCCATATTTCTTGTCGTCCTTCCAGGGCCCAACACATTTTAGAGGTTATTTGTTGTCCTCCCTCGTCGTGTTTTCTTAAGGAAAACATGAACATGATTGCTTTTGGTAGTCCTGGTCTTGATGAATGTGCAAGGGTTTTTTCGTACTTGCAGTGGCTTTATTAAGGGCTGCTTTGCTATTCCTTTTGGTCTCAGCTTTGCTTTTTAAGGTTGAGTTGGCTGCAATCATCCATCTAATTGATTATGCTTGGATCTTTGGTTGGTGTTAGTAGTGGTTGGAGAGTGATTTGTCATTTTCGGTGGCCATCCTTCGTTTTAAGTCTCGTAGGGTTCCTTGACGTTGGTGTGGGATATATGTTTGGGTTTGCTTTCTCAGATGGATTTTATTACCACTCATATATATATCTACCAGGATGATAACCGAGTTGTATGTTGTTTAGCATCGGATTCCTAGTATCGTTACACCTACAGGGTGGTGGACTGCTCCAGACTTTTGCACTACCTTTATTTATGATGATATTTGTAACATGTCTTCCTTTGGGTCTTATTGACTTGTCTTTCCTGTTTCTAATTTCTTGTGTTGTCTCTTCCTTATTTATTTTAATATATTGTTAGGATGGGGTTGATGATGAGGGTGATAAGAAGGTGCCAGCTAAGTTGGGATATCCTGGTGCACCTGCCGATTTTGATCACCAACAACCTTATTACAAAATAATAATAATAATAATTTCCTCCAAATATTATATATGTTTATGATAAATTTCGTTGATAATGTCCTCATTCTATAGAAAAGTTTCAAATGTAATATCTGTTAAGATTTGTAATGAATTCATTGTTTAATTAACATATAATTGATTGTTTAATTGACATAGGTAAATAAAGAATACTATTCAATGTTCTACATGACATTTCAAACCACATTCACATAATTTAAAACTCACTGTCATGATGACATAAATTTCTGTCTCAAAACCACATTCACATTCACATGCACCAAATGTAACTCTCTTGGAAAAATAAAACATTCACATTAACATTCACGTAGTGCCAAATACTAGCATTTACAAACTTCGTCCATCAGTTCTGTATTTAATATATCCAACAGTATATATAGTCACATTCCAAAGTTCTCATCCTCAAAAGAAAGAAAGAAAATTTCAAGAACTAACAAAATAAATATGGGATCGCAATCACCATCAACGATTCCGGTCATTGATTTATCAAATGAAGATTTGAAGCCAGGAACAAACACTTGGGTGTCAACCTGCCAAGAAATCCGCCATGCAATGGAAGAGTTTGGGTGTTTTGAAGGAATTTATAGCAAGGTTTCTCTGGAGCTGCACAACCAAGTCTTTGGCACAACCGAGGAGTTGTTTGATCTGCCAACAGAGATCAAAATGAAAAATACAAGTACTAAGCCTTACTTTGATTATTTTGGTCAGTATTCTTACCTTCCATTGTATGAATCGCTGGGCATTGATAATCCAACAACTCTTGAGTCCACTCAAAGCTTCACGAATCTTATGTGGCCTTTTGGGAATGATCGCTTTTGGTATGCATACTTTCTTACCATTTACAAAAGCTATCTTTCTATTTTTAGTTACAAAAACAGATTAAAAAATGTGTTCATCAGTAGTAACTACTAGCTAGTAATGGTGTGTGAACTGTAATTGTTTCATCGATGATGAAATGATACGGTAAATGATATGTTAATTAAACTCACTTGTAATATTTAGGTAAAAAATTAAATTCGAGCTTATTAGTATTATACTTAAAATAAAATTAATGTTAAATTTTAAAATAATACTGCAAGAAATATCTTTTATGCTTTTTTTAAAAAAAAATTGAATTTTAAAACCAAGTCGACGCAAGAGGCTTACCACTTACCGAACCACATATTAATATAAGAAAAAGTCAAAATATATTTTTAAATTAAGCAAGTTCACATATTAAAATAAAAATATTCAGGTGACATTTAATTGTTGATCCAATAATAATAATTATTATTTGAGAAAGACTGTTGCTAATCTCCCATACAGGATAGCTTTTTCATATTGTAATACTTGATGAGGGGTGGTTGATATTTTCTGAAAGGAGATTATAATCGTTTTGAAATTTTAAGAAGTTGGGTAACTAATATGAAAACATGTGGGGACTTGGTGTATTAAATCAAAAAGGCGTGGGTAGTGAGTGAAGTTAAAAAAGTTGTAATAGAATTCAGATTTGTACCAAACTAAAATTTCACGTGTTATGAGAGTTTAATGAATTCATTTCATAAATCTCTTAAAAAAAAAAAAAACCATTTCACAAATTTGACAATTAATTTCCGACCTTACTAAAAAAGCCCCTTCAGTTCCTTATTTTCATTTTCTAAATCTTTTTTTTATTTAACTTGTTGGGTAAAATTTAAACTTTTGAATCTCATTATTTTTTCGAACTTTATTTTTCTTCACAGTTTTTTTTTTTTTTTTGGTAAAAAAACAGCGAAAGCGCTCTATCATACTCGGAGCTAATGGTGGAACTAGATAAAATGGTGATTGGAATGGTATTTGAAAGCTATGGAGTTGAGAGATGCTATGAATCATACATTGAATCAGTAAATTATCTGCTTCGGTATTTCAAGTACAGAACACCAGATATGATTGAGACAACAATGGGGTTGACTCCTCACACAGACAAGACCATGACATCAATAATTCATCAAAATCATATAAACGGTTTGCAGATCAAAACGAGAGATAGTGAGTGGATTGATGTCCATCCCTCCTCGCCGTCTTCTTTTATTTTCATGGCTGGTGATGCTCTCATGGTGAGTCAATCTATATTCATAAAATAATTAATTGGAACGCCAATCAAAATCTGAGGGATACATTTTCACTAACTTGTTTTTTATTATGTAAATGTGAAAACAGATCAATTATGTTGAAGAGAAAATTGTAAAATTTAAACCTTATAAAAATTATGAAAATTTATTTGTAGTCGCATGCAATAGTTTGACAAATCTTTTCACTCTTTTTTAAATATATATATTCGAAATTTATTACCTAACATGACGTCCTTTGCAAAATCTAACTTTCAATTTGACTGATTTTATAAAGGGAAATGGACAATATTATTATGGAGAAGCATCCCCAATTTGTAAAAATTAAAAGTAATATTATTATGGAGAAGCATCCCCAATTTGTAAAAATCAAAATATAAATCAACTTTTAAATATTATTTTGAAATAATATTGTAAAATAGTATTGTCAGTAACCGTACATTACACCTACAAAACTTAAGCCAATAGCTAATGGTCCAAATGTAGTATTTTTTGTTGTTGAAAATATTATAATAATTCGGGGTTCTACGAGATGTGGTTGTAAGGGATTTACCATCGGGCCAATCTTATCTTGTCTTAAGACATAGGTTTATAAGATTTATGTGATAAGTTAATTAGATTTCAGAGTTTTCTTTGGATGATGTCATGTAAAATTTCATATACGCTTTATAAAAATCATGAGAACTGAATTGAATTGAATCGAATCATTTTTGTGTTAGGCATGGAGTAATGACAGAATACTACCTTGTTACCATCAAGTCATAATGAGCCACGGAACTGAAACTAGATACTCTCTTGGAATGTTTTCATTCAAAAGTGGAATCATAGAAATTCCTCAAGAACTTGGAGATGAAACAAGCCCCTTGAAGTACAAGCCGTTTGATCATTTCGAGTTCCTTCATTTCAATCAATCACAGGTTGGAAAGAAGTCGCCTTGCTCAATCAAAGACTACTGTGGCATCTGAGACATCTTGTTAATTAATATTGGGGTGGAGCTAGGCTTTAAATTATCTAAAATAATAATAATTATAAATTCTATATGTCGTAAAAGCATTTCAACTGTGTTCCTGTTTGCTTAGTTAACTGTGAATTGTGAAACTATACTGAATAAATGAATAATCCAAACTGACGAGCTTCTTTAATTCTTCACTTTACATGATAACGGTCTATATACTAAGAACTGATGTAACTAAAACTGAATTTCATGAAAATCAAGAATAATTTACTGCCATTCTAACACAACTTCTTCTGATTTTAACATCACGTACTACCATTAACTGATGAACTAAGATGATGATTACGATTATGATCATGAAGATGAGTTTGATTATTCTCGCTGTTAGCTTTGGCCTTGACAATTGTAGCTTGAGAGTTATTATTCTCCTTCATAAGAACCAGTTTTACACAAAGTTTTTACTTTAATTTTAGTTTTTTAAATATAATATTAAAAACATTATGAAAGGATGAAAATACCCTTCCAACCGTTAACTTTGACTAAATTTGATTAACATCAAGGAATATCATCATCAGTTTTCCAAAAAGTTATTTCATTTGGAAATAAGCAAACCTCAAGTAGGTTATGTGTAATTACTTCAAATAGAAAAAATGAAATTGCGATTGATCTGACACACAATTGGATGACTTTTTTTTTTTTTTTTTGTTGAGGAAACACAATTGGATGACTTAACCTGGCGACCACGACCTCGTTTGTTAAAAATAATAAGGTTAGTGACCTACCAGACAATATACAAATTAAATTTAGGCCAACATAGTTTCAAAACAATATATATATATATATATATATATATTTTTTGCGGCCAGATTTCAAAACAATTCACTTTGGCCCGTTTAAAATTACAGCATGACTCATAGTTTCAGAGAATAGTTCACTTTAGCCCATGTAAACTTACACTGTAGTCCCTAGCTAGGGTCCTAATCTAGGGTCATAATCTTTGTTAGAACGTTATCAATGTTTATTTGTAACGATTTCTAACTTATTTAATCGATGAATTCCAGAATCTATATTGAATCTCACTTTTGAACACTATGAACTCAAACGAAAAGAATGAAGAAGAAAGATAATGAAGAAAATCAAACACCAGGGATTTACACTTGTTCAATTGTCAATGTGACAATCTACATCCAGTTGAGAGAACACAGAATAAATCCACTATAACAAAGAAATATTACAACAGTGAAATGCAATTTTAGCAGCACTCACTCATTCTCTCAGTTTTCTTAGCTACCAAACATACACAGAAAAGAAAAACAAACTCTCAAAAGACCCACTCTTCAATACTCTCTAACTCACACCTTTTTTTCTCACACAAAAGGAGCTTGTCAAAATAACCGAAGAGTATTCTAGAATCTTTCTAGTTTTCTTTACAAAAATATCTGGTAACAAACTTTGCTGATGTGGATTTATATCATGAGTAATTAGGGGCCATGTCATATCATTTTATCACTTGAAGCAAGCTCATACAGAGACTGTTGACAAATTGGCTCACTTCCACCTACCACACCCTTCACCTACCACCAACCAACTCCTTGAAATGTATATTGTTGACAATAGGGAAAAAACCAAACCACCATATTGAAAATGGGGGATGGTTGTCTCTCTCTTTCCCCTATAAATAAAACCCTCAGCAAGGCAATAATATCAGAGAGAAAACAAGCAGCAGAGAAGCAAAGCTTCCAGAGAGAGTTCTTGAGAGTTTTAGAAAACAAAAAACTCTGTTTTCTGTAATTCTGAAATATATTAGTTTGCTGCCTCCCGTGGACGTAGCCAATTGCCGAACCACGTAAATATCTGTGTCTTTGTGTTGTGTGCATTTTTCTGTTTAATTTCTGGTCATTTCCGCAACAAATTGGTATCAGAGCTTTGGTTTTGGTAAAGTCCAGAAATTTCAAAGTGCTCGAATCGCTGTTTGGAGGGTACCGTTGTGTTCCTCTCGGAAATACGATTCCAACGCCGGTGACCGCATCTCAAACGGAGCTCAAACGAACTCTCTAGCTTCGGTCAACGTTCGGTCAACTCTGGAAAATTTCCAGAAATTTTCTGCAGAAATTTTCAAGGAAGAAGACGACACTGTAGCGCCACGTCATCAGCCACGTCAGCGCCCAGTCAGCCGCCACCTCGTCATCCAGTCATCGCCACGTCAGCGCCACGACATCGATAAGCCACGTCAGCGCCACGTCGCCTCTTAGGAGAATATTCTGTTACCATCAGAGAATATTCCGTTATCTGCAGAATATTCCGTTACACTAACGGAATATTCCTGAGTCAACTCGGTCCAAAAGTGTTTTTGCCTAACTCAGTGCAATTTTCACCCGTTTTCGATAAAGTCGGACTTGTTTTCAGCTATTTTGACCGTTCCGGACGCAACCGTGCCATCCTTTTCAGCTAATTCTGCTTGTAAGTATTAGTTTTACTTAGTCAAGCTTTATTAACTCTATTTCCGGGCACGATGGAAGATCCAAAAGCTGGAGAAATCTTGGAACAGTCAACTGAACCTCAGACCTCGGCATCAACCAGCAGTTCTTGGCAAAGAAGCTCGATATCAAATGCGAAGTTGGATATTGAGAAGTTTGACGGCACCAACAACTTCGGCATGTGGCAATGCGAAGTTCTGGATCTGTTATTCCGGGAAGGATCTGATATTGCCTTGAGTTCCAAACCTGAGAATATTTCCGATGAAGATTGGAAGTATGTAAATCGTCAAGCCTGCGGCACAATTCGGTTGTGTTTAGCTAAGGACCAGAAGTACTTTGTCATGAAGGAGACTATGGCATCAAGTCTCTGGAAAAAGTTGGAGGACAAGTACATGACGAAAAGCATAGAGAACCGACTCTACCTGAAGAAGAAGCTCTTTCGTTTCCAGTACAAGAAAGATAAAGCTGATGATTAAGAGGATTCAGCTTTTACAGTTTCATCATCAGACAACCATTCTGATAGATGGATTATGGATTCCGGCTGTTCCTATCATATGTGTCCCAACAGGCAATGGTTTTCAAGCTTCCAGGAGCTTGACGGAGGAGTTGTCCTTATGGGCAATGACAACACCTGCAAGACGAAAGGGATAGGAACTATCCGCTTGAAGATGCATGATGGTACAATCAGACGACTGACAGACGTCAGGTATGTTCCTGATCTGAAGAAGAACCTCATTTCACTAGGGGTCTTAGACTCCAGCGGTTACAAGGTGACCATGGATATGGAGTCCTGAAGGTTGTACGAGGTGCATTCTTGGCAATGAAAGGTACTCGACAGAGAAATCTATATTTTCTGGACGGGTACACAGTCACAGGGAGAGCAGCAGTCTCCAGCAGTTCCGACGATGAGTCATCTGATACTTCTCGACTCTGGCACATGCCCTTAGGGCATGTCAGTGAGAAGGCTTTGTAAGGTTTGGTGAAGCAAGGTCTCCTGAAAGGTGCAAAGACAGGTAAACTTGATTTCTGCGAGCATTGTGTCATGGGAAAGCAGACAAGAGTGAAGTTCAACACCGCTATTCATCGTACAAAAGAAACACTGGATTACGTTCACACTGATGTTTGGGGGCCTTCCAAAAATGCTTCATTGGGAGGTAAACATTATTTTGTGACGTTTATTGATGATTTCTCCAAGTATGTTTGGGTATACACCATGAAGCATAAAGATGAAGTTCTGGATATCTTTCTACAATGGAAGAAGATGATTGAAAACCAGACATGCAGAAAGATTAAAAGGCTCAGATCAGACAATGGCGGGGAATACAAATCAGATCCTTTCGTGAAATTTTGTCAGGTTGAAGGGATAATCAGACACTTTACAGTTCCCGGCACGCCACAACAGAACGGTGTAGCAGAACAGATGAACCGTACTTTGGTGGAGAAAGTTCGATGTATGCTTTCTCAATCCGGCCTGAGCAAGACATTCTGGGTAGAGGCTTTGGTGTATGCCTCTCATATAGTCAATAGACTACCTGCTTCTGCAATTGATGGGAAAACTCCCAAGGAGGTATGGTCTGGATAACCAGTTTTGGATTATGATCGATTGCATATATTCGGATGTCCATCATACTTTCATGTTACAGAATCCAAACTGGATCCTAGGGCCAAGAAAGTTGTTTTCTTGGGCTTTAGTGAAGGAGTTAAGGGATTCAGACTATGGAATTCTGAGTCAAAGAAGATCGTCTTAAGCCGAGACGTTACCTTTGATGAATCTGCGATACTGAAACAAATACCTCCAAACACAGAGAATGAGAATCCAAATTCTCTATGACAGGTGGAGTTTGAGACTCCTAAGAAGTCAGAAAAGGCTTCTCCGACATTCAACCGTCCTGATGAGGATTTTGATAGTCAGGACGAGATATCAGTTGAGGTGGAGGATTCAGAACCATTATCTGAGATCAGACAACAGCCAAAATCCATTGCCACCAGCAGACCGAAACGAGACATTCGGATGCCCGCCCGTTACACAGACATGGTAGCATACGCTCTTCCAGTAACTGATGATGATGTTCCGTACACCTTTAAAGAAGCTGTGCTCAGTTCGGACAGTGTCAGGTGGAAGAAGGCGATGGATGAGGAGATGCAATCACTTCATTAGAATGAAACTTGGAAGTTGACGCCACTTCCAAAAGGAAAAAGAGCTATAGGGTGCAAATGGGTCTATGCCAAGAAGGAAGGTACTCCTGGCAAAGACAACATCAGATACAAAACCAGATTAGTAGCGAAAGGCTACGCACAGAAGGAAGGAATAGACTACAATGAGGTATTCTCACCTATTGTCAAGCATTCATCTATTCGGATTCTATTGGCTTTGGTTACACAATTTGATCTGGAGTTAGCTCAACTCGACGTGAAGACTGCATTCCTCTATGGTACTTTTAACGAGGAAATCTATATGTCTCAGCCAGAAGGGTTCAAAGTTCCAGGACGTGAGAATTTAGCTTGCAAGCTGAGCAAGTCTCTGTATGGTTTGAAGCAATCACCGAGACAGTGGTACAACGGTTTGATAGCTTCATGATGACTCAGAAGTACACACGCAGTCATTTTGATCACTGTGTATACTTTCGCAAACTCCAAGATGGTACATTTGTCTATTTGCTCTTATATGTGGATGATATGTTGATAGCATCTAAGAGTAAGGTGGAGATCGACAAGCTGAAGGCTCAATTGAGCTCAGAGTTCGACATGAAGGATCTTGGAGAGGCAAAGAAGATACTTGGTATGGAGATCAAAAGAGATCGAGCAAAAGGTACCATCTGTTTGACCCAGACTCAGTATTTGAAGACTGTACTTCAGAGGTTTGACATTGATAGCAAGTCTAAACCTGTAAGTACACCGTTAGCTCCACATTTCAAACTGAGTGCACTGATGTCACCAACTACTGATGATGAAAAGAGGCAAATGGATCATGTTCCATATGCAAATGCTGTTGGTGCCTTGATGTATGCGATGGTGTGTACTAGACCCGACATTTCACACGCCGTAAGTATGGTAAGCCGTTACATGCACAATCCTGGTAAAGGCCACTGGCAAGCAGTGAAATGGATTCTACGGTACATTCAAGGTACTATAGATATTGGTTTGAAGTTCGAGAGAGATCAGACAATTGACAAACATATCGTAGGATATGTTGATTCTGATTATGCTGGTGATCTTGACAAACGCCGATCTACTACTGGTTATGTGTTCACTATGGCAGGAGGACCAGTAAGTTGGAGATCAACTTTACAGTCAAAAGTGGCTTTGTCTACTACTGAAGCAGAGTATATGGCTGTAACAGAAGCTTTCAAAGAAGCCATTTGGTTTCGTGGTTTGATCAGGGACTTGGGTATTGTTCAGGAAAACATGGAGATTTTCTGCGATAGCCAGAGTGCCATTTGTTTGGCAAAGAACCAGGTCCATCATAGTCGCACCAAGCATATAGACGTCCGTTACCACTTTATTCGTGAAATAGTAGATGAAGTGAATATTCTACTTCAGAAGACCGGAACTGCAGACAATCCTGCAGATATGTTAACAAAAGTGGTAACAGGGATCAAGTTCCAACACTGAATGGACTTGATCAATATCTCTCGAGCTCGTAGCGCCTAAAGGGCGTAATGGAGGCAGCATCAATTGGTGGATTCTCGCCAAGGTGGAGATTGTTGACAAATTGGCTCACTTCCACCTACCACACCCTTCACCTACCACCCACCAACTCCTTAAAATGTATATTGTTGACAATGGGGAAAAAACCAAACCACCATATTGAAAATGGGGGATGGTTGTCTCTCTCTTTCCCCTATAAATAAAACCCTCAGCAAGACAATAATATCAGAAAGAAAACAAGCAGTAGAGAAGCAAAGCTTCCAGAGAGAGTTCTTAAGAGTTTTAGAAGAAAAAAAAAACTATGTTTTCTGTAATTCTGAAATATATTAGTTTGCTGCCTCCCGTGGATGTAGGCAATTGCCGAACCATGTAAATATCTGTGTCTTTGTGTTGTGTGCATTTTTCTATTTAATATCTGGCCATTTCCGCAACAGAGACTATGTTTGTCTGTAACAACAGGCTTAGTAAGCATATCTGTATGGTTATGAGAGCCTGTAATCTTTTCCACTTTCACTGTTGTCTTCTCAATCAATTCTCTTATGAAATGCAAACGAACATCTATGTGTTTCGTTCTTTCACGAAAAACTTGATTTCTGCACAAATAAACATCATTTTGGCTATCATAATTGAGTGTCACTGCTTTCTGCTTAATACCAAGCTCCATGATCAAGCCTCTTAACCATATAGCTTCTTTAGCAGCTTTAGTAATAGCAACATACTAAGCTTCGGTAGAGGAAAGTGTCACCATGGACTGAAGATTGGCTTTTCAACTCACCAAATTTCTTCACAAAGTGAATGCAAAACATGTCATGGATCTTCTCTTATCCATGTCTTCTGCATAATCTGCATCTACATACCCCAAAACACATTCAGTTGTATCTTTCTTCCTTTCAAACTGTAAGGACCTCGTTTTTATGATTGGCTTATTTCATGACAAACCACCACATTGGGGATGATTGTGTAATGGGTAGCTTAGGTCCGTATTGGCAAGCTTCCAAGCATCTCCATGACTTCAAGAGCAAAAGGTATATTCACTTGACTTTGTCTCTTGAAGAGTTTAGGTGCACACACACACTTCATGCATGTTCTGTTTATCTTGCATTTGTGTTCTTTATTGTTTGCATAAGTGTGCATCCTTTTCTAAAACACTCACTAACTTACATTAGATATCATATCTTGCATTGTATCTTATTTGATAACATGTTTGACATGTTAATTGTGCTTCATTGTGTGCATCTCACTCACTTCACACTTGCACAACATTCATGTAAGATAGACTTTTCTCTTGAGTGTTAAAAAGGGATTTTTCCCTTTAGCGCTGCCTAGACCGCTCGGCAGGCTTTGCTTGCACCGCGGCGCACGGAGCGGTATTCTCCAGTGCGTCATGCGCGATGTGGACCGCGACCTGTGCACTTGCACGCACAGCGATCCCAACCGCGGTGTTGTCCAGACGGTGCACTGCTGTATGTACCGCGGTCTGGACACTTACCTGAGCCGCGGTCTGGCAAGCGGTTTTGACGGGATTCTGGTTTTCAAGTTCAAAACGATGTAGTTTGATCTAGGGCTTCATATATATTCTTCCTTTTCTCTTCTTGGCCGACCAAGAGCTCAAAAATTCATTTTTAGAGAGAGGTTAGAGCTCCTAGAGAGAGAAAGCTTCAAGAAAGCTTCTTTGACTCTCCAAACCCAAAACTCATCTCCATCTTGCATCATTCAACATCATTTGAGCATGGGTCTTCATTGTTTCATGACTAGGTAAGCAAGAACTTCTTTGAATATCATTTATTGTTCTTCTTACTCTAGATTAGGTATTTATTGCTTGATTAAATACCTAGACTCTACTTTGTTGCATATTTATGAGTCTTGATAACATGATTGGGTTTGTATTTTGATAGCTTAATTGATTAGGTCATTTTTGCCTAAAAGCTAGGTCATAAATATTCATGTGTGATTTATTGATAACTAAGTTGATAGATTGTGTTTTAATCAACTAGTTAATGTTAATGAATATTTATGTGTGTTGTATTTTGATAGCTTGCATGATTAGGTGTTGTTTTCCTAAATAGCTAAGACTTGATTATTCTTAAGAGATTAATTGATAATTAGATTGATAGATTTGTGTTTATCAATCTAGTTAAGCTCTCTTGAATATTCAAGGTTGTTTGTTGACAATTAAGTTGTTGGAAATTTCTCTACAACTAATTGAGACCTCATGTGTGTACATGTAGGCATTATTTGATAACTAGGATGTTGTATTGCATTATCTACATCTAGTTAAGCATTGTATGTTTGGTCTAACATATATTGTGTTGAGCATTCATTGATTGTTCACTTAGACCTTATACTCTTCATTGAGTCAAAGTCTTGTGGCTTCGGGGTGAAGTTGCACAAGCATTGAAGTCTTGCAACCAAGTTGTGGTTGGCAAGCATTGGTCAAGAATCCATTGTAAAAGGCCTGCGGGTAGAGTAGGAGGTGCTCACGCCAATAGTAGTGTATCAGCGGATATCACTAGGGATTGAACCAAGAGTGGCGAGTGGTAGTGTCCATAGCCTGAGGTTATCTAGAGTGAGAGTCCGAGTATCACTTGAGGGTGTAACTTTTTACTCATATAGTGGATTTGAGGATCGTGTGTGGCTAGAAGGATAGCCCGTGGTTTTTCCCTTGTTGAAGGGTTTCCACGTAAAAATCAAGTGTTATTTATTATTTCCGCACTTTACACTTGATTTTGTATGTTTGTTTATGTTGGGTTATATTATTAATATTGACTAATCGAAAAATTGGTAATAATCGATTAACAACCCATTCACCCCCCCCCCCCCCCCCCCCTCTAGGTTGTAGACACACGTTAAGAGCAGTATTTTCACAAACACTAGACCAACAACACTTGTCCCCTTCAAGTATCTTAATATCCATTTCAATGCTTCCAGTGTTGCTTGCCGGGATTGCTCATAAATTTGCTCACATCACTAACAACATATGATATATCTGGTCTAGAACAAACCATTAGATACATAACGCTACCAACAACACTAACGAAAGGAATTTCAGACATTGCAGTAACTTCGTTTTCAGTTTTAGGCGATTGATCAGCTGACAACTTGAAGTGCTGACCTAAAGGAGTTAAAACCGGTTTCGCTGAGTCCATATTAAACTTTTGAAGAATTTTTCTAACATAATCTTCTTGAGAAAGCACCAATCTACTCTGCTTTGTATTTCTAATTATGTTCATTGCAATAATCTTTAGAGCAGGCCCAAGATCTTTCATCTCAAAATGAGAATTCATCATCCTTTTAAGCTCAATTATCTCATCAAGATCTTTGCATGTTACTAGCTTGTCATCTACATAAAGTAACAAATAAATGTAGTTCCCAACTGATATTTTCTTGAAATAAGCACAACTATCATAGTTCCTTCTGCCATAGCCAATTTTAATCATAAAACTATCAAAATTTTTGTACCATTGGCCAGGTGATTGCTTTAAGCCATAGAGTGATTTCTTAAGAAGACAAACCTTATTTTCTTGTCCTTGAACTTTGAAACCTTCGGGTTGTTCCATCAAAATTTTCTTTTCAAGATCACCGTGAAGAAAAGCTATTTTGACAACCAACTGCTCAAGTTCTAAGTCTTGTTGAACCATAAAAGCTAACAAAATTCTAATTGAAGTGTGCTTTACTATAAGAGAAAAAATCTCAGTGAAATCAACTCCCGTAACCTGTGTAAAACCTTTTGCAACCAATCTTGCATTGAATCTTGGTGGTTCAACTCTCGAAATGCCCTTCTTTTTCTTGTAAACCCATTTACACTTCACCTTTCTACTCTTTTCTGGTTTATTAACCAATATCCAAGTCTTGTTTTTCTACAAGGACTTAAATTCTTCACTCATTGCTTTCTTCTAGAGTAAAGAATCACTTCTTGTCACTGCATCTTTGATAATTTCATGGTTCATCATTCATCTTTCCTACAACTTGTAGTGTATAAGCAACAATATCAGCATATCCGAACCTTTTAAGTGCTTTCACTTCTCTTCTAACTCTATCTCTGGTTAGATTATAATCTTCAAGATCATTGTGTTGCACTACTACCTCATCACTATCATTTACAGATTGTACAGGAACTTGCAACTGAACATGATCTTGCTCAAAATTCTTTCCAGTTAGCTCCACCTAAAAACCAGATTGATCCACCTCAATCGGAGCACTACTTGATGATGTTATATCATTTTGCAAATCAGGTAGCTCATCTTCCTTGAAGATAACATTTCTACTAATTATACACTTCTTAGTAGCTGGATTCCAAACTCTGTAACCCTTCACTCCATCAGGATATCCTAAAAAAGTACATTTCACAACTCTTGGTTTCAACTTCCCCTCATTTATGTGAACAAAAGCTGTACAACCAAATACTCAAAAATTACTGTAATTTGCTGGATGACCTGACCACTTCTCCAGTGGTGTTTTGAATTCAATGGTTGATGAAAGGGTTCTATTTATTATATATGAAGTTGTATGAGTTGCCTCTGCCCAAAAGCTTGCAGGCAATTTTGAACAAAACAACATACTTCTCACTCTCTCAAGAATGGTTTTATTCATCCTCTCAACTCAACCATTCTGATGTGGAGTTCCTCTAACTATCTTGTGCCTCACAATGCCATGTTCATTGTAATACCTATTAAAATCATCATTGCAATACTCAAGGCCATTGTCGGTTCTAAGCATTTTAACTCTTTTTCTAGTCTAATTTTCAATCATTACCTTCATGTCTTTGAACTTCTGTAGAGTTTCATCTTTGGTCTTCATAAAATAAATCCACACCTTTCGAGAATAGTCATCTATGATGCCCATGAAGTATCAATAGCCTCCCATTGATACATGTCTAGAAGGCCCTCATAAATCTGAGTGAATGTAATCTAATATTGATTGTGTACAATGCTTAGCTACATTAAACTTCACTCTGATCATTTTTCCATACGCATAATGATCACAGAAACTAAGCTTGTCAAGCTTATCACCACACAACAACCCTTGTTTACTTAGCTCCATTAAACCCTTCTCACTAACATGAGCCAAACGCATATGCCATAGTGTAGTCTTATCCATAATTTAGGAGCTGCAGCGACATTTGTTCCAATAATTGCAACTCCATCCAGTAAGTATAGACCATTTCTTTTCTCTGCTTTCATGACAACCATTGAACCCGTCATTATCTTCAACACACCATTTTAAGCTTTGTAGCAATAGCCATTTGAATCTAGAACTCCAAGAGAAATAAGGTTTCTTTTAAGATCAGGTATATACCTTACACCAATCAAGGTTTTTACCATACCATCATGTAGTTTCAGTTTCATAGATCCTATATCAGCAACTTCACAACAAGCATTGTTTCCCATTAACACCTTTCTTGCATCCAAGCTTTTAAAAGTGTCAAATAATTTCCTGTTTTGAGTCATATGAAATGTGCAACCTGAATCAAGCACCCACTCCTTGCTAGGATCCATTTCTGAAGCAATAAGGACATCTGCACTCTCATATCCCTCTAAAACTACATCATCATCGCCATTTTCTGATTCACTATCTTGTCTTTTCTTGTTTTTTCTTTCTTGACAGTCTTGTCTAAAATGACCTTCTTTATGACAATGATAACATCTCAAAGATCTAGGTTTAGACTTGGACCTAGACCTATTATTTCCATTACCATTTCTTTTAAACCGTTTTTTCTTTGTTCTGCCTCTTATTATAAGACCTTCCGCATCAGCTTTGCCATTGGATCTGCTTTCTACATCCTTAGCAATAATAGCAGCTTTTATCTCTTCTAATTTAATAGTCTGTCTACCATATTTCAGAGTATCCACACAATTTTCATAGGGTTTAGGAAAGGAATTCAACAATATCACCGCCAGATCTTCATCATTCATCTCAATAGACATGTTTTCAAGATCCTGAATAAGCTTTTTAAATTCATCGATATTATCTACCAAAGACTTACGTTCATCCATTTTGAATCCAATTTTTTTTTGTTTCAAATGAATTCTATTTGGAACTGCCTTAGACATATAGAAAATATCAAGATTACCCTGAATTCCAGATGTTGTTGTTTCCTTCTTCACCTCTCTCAAAACTTTGTTTCCCAAGTCAAGAATCAAATAACTATAAGCCTTTTCTAGCAATTGCCTTTTCTCTTCCGCTGGCAGAGTTGTTAGAAGGTTATCAGAACCATCTAATGCAGCAACAAGTCTTTCTTTCACCAGAATAGCATTCATCTTCATTTTCCAGAGTCCAAATCGTTTGTTCTGGTGAACTTTTAAACCTCGAATTTAGTTGTCATCCCTACAACTCAAATTCAAACCGTCTACAACAAAATCTATTCAAATTGAGCACCAGAAATTTAAAATCGATTCAACCTAGCTCTGATACCAATTTGTAACAATTTCTAACTGAATTAATCGATGAATTCCATAATCTATACTAAATCTCACTTTTGAACACTCTACGAACTCACACGAAAAGAATGAAGAAGAAAGATGGTGAAAAAATCAAACATTAGAGATTTATACTGGTTCAATTGTTAATGTGACAATCTACATCCAGTTGAGAGAGTAGAGAATAAATCCAATATAACAGAGAAATATCACATCAGTGAAATGCAATTTTAGCAGCACTCACTCATTCTCTCAGTTTTCTCAGCTACCAAACATACACAGAAAAGAAAAACACACTCTGAAAAGACCCACTCCTCAATACTCCCTGACTTAGACCTTTTTTCTCACATAAAAGGAGTTTTTCAAAACAATTGAAGAGTATTCTAGAATCTTTCTATTTTTCTCTACAAAAATATATGGTAACAAACTTTGCTGATGTGGATTTATATCATGATTAATCAGGGGCCATGTCATAACATTTTTTATGATCAAAATCTAACATAAATTTTGATGTTAAGAGCACCTCTAAAGCTATTATGTATTGTTAAGTTTCTATTAATGACACATCAACATTTCCCTTGAATATGAATCCATTTTGATAAAAATAAAAAGAAAGTAAAGAAATGCATATTCACATCTCAATACAATTACCTAAAGAAAAATATGCATCACAATTTATAACTAGGGATGGCAACAGGGCAAGTAGGGTTCGGGGAATGCTTTTCCATCCCTATCCCCATCCCTGTCCCATTCCCTGCATTAAGAGAAGCGGGGCTGAGGGTGGGGATTCCCCGTTGGAGGAGCCTTCCCCATACCTGCCCCATTCCCCGTCTAATATAACTATACATTTAAAAATTACAACTTAAAACTAAGAAAAAAAGAAGAATTCATATTTAGTTCAAAATCAAAGATTCTATAAAACAAACAAACTTCTAAAGTTTAGTTAAAAAAAACTATTTATGTTAAAAAATTAATGTTAAATGATATTAAAAATCTGAATATTATATATTATATTATAAATATATATATATATATATACAATAATTTTCAAATAAATGCGTACTGATAGAATTATATAAGGACATTGAATGTGAGCCACTCATTTTACATATTTTGACTTGGTATGTATGCACTTGTCAAAACTCTTTTATAAATGAGTGGCTCACATTCAATGTCCTTATATAATTCTATCAGTGCGCACTGACAGGAAAATGACTGTATATATATGTATAATATATATATATATATATATATATATCGGGGTGGGGATGGGGCGGGGAGTGCTTTCCCCGTCCTCTCCCAGCTTCACCTTCGGGGACAAGACTTTGTCCCCATCCCCATCCCGGTCCCCGTCCCCAAATATTATCCCCATCCCGCCTCATTCGGAGGGGGGCCCCACATGGCCCCTGCCCCATGGGAAATACTGCCATCTCTATTTATGACCAATAACCATAATACTTTTGTCCCCCTCTCACTCCTCTTTTATTTTTCAATTAAATTGGCTGTAATTATCGGTGGGGAAAGAGGGGAAATACTGACTAGGATTTCTATAAGAGTTTCTCAATTGAGAAACCCAACTTTATTATAATCTTTAAAAAATTATTGCATTATCAGCTATATTTTTAAATCAGATAATTGTATTGGAGAAGATTTTTTTTTATGTCATTATCTATTCATTCAATGTGGCAATTTTTTTTACCTAAATACATAAAAGCATCAAAGATGCTTTAATAACTTATATATTTTTAGTTATTTCATAATTGATGTTTTTTTGAATTTTCAAAAACTAATTGTTTGGAATTGCACTGATCGCGCCAAAACTGTTATATATTTTGGCACTCGTTCCTTATCCCTTGTATTGTTTTCGAACATGTTTTCATGTCTTATGGGCTCTTTTATCACATTTGCAGGCATTAGATGTAATCCCTATCTTGGAAGAAGATGGTGGAGAATTCAGACGTAAAACCATCCAATTGAAGCAAGAAGGAAGGAAACAGTGCGATGGTGTATGCGCGGGTACCCTTACCAGTGCACCACTCTAGCAGCTCCAGGTCACGAATTTTGTCGGTCCACACTAGCGAACCTACCCACGAACTAGAGATCGAAAATCTTCCAAATTATCATAGTGCCCAGTTTACTGGTACTACGAAGCGAACTAAAGAAGAAAGTTGCAAGAGAGAATGTGCATGGATAACTGCGCTGGTCCTTACCCGCGCATATGTACCCGCGCACTACATACGTTTTGAAGACCACATCAGCATTCAGACCTATTTTTGGGAAAGCTATATAAAGAATCACTTCTGATTTTCAAACACACGCCTATACACCATCTTACATCAGATTTTATCTCTCTAGATCTATGAATCATTCTCTCTCTCCACATCCAAAACCCACACATCAATTCTAAATTTTCTACTCAACAAAAGGAAGCAAGAGATCATTTTGAAGCTTAAAGAAGGAGAATTCTTCCATGAGTTTTCTTCTATCATTTTCTTCTTGCTTATTTCTTGTAATAGACATGAGTAGTTAAATCCTAACTAAGGGGTTGATGTGATTCATTTGTGAACCATGGGTATTGTAATGAACTCTAATATTTTATATTAATCTACCAAATATGTTTCATTCATTGTTTTAATTGATTTCAAAGATAATTTGTCTTAGATTGTACCCTCATCTCTTTGCAAATTGTTAAGAAATTACTTGAGTAGAGAATTAGGTATACACTTTATTTGATTCGCTTAAGCTCAATTGAATAGAAGGATGGAACAAGAATACCCTCATTAAGTGAAATCCGGATTTAACCATCTCGATATCTATCTAATCTTAAATGGGTAATCAATACTATACACTCTATGTTGGTTGCTTGTGAGAGATTAAACATCAATTCTATACACTCTAGGATTGGTGATTTTATGAAGAGATTAATCTTTTATTTTGATAGATGCACATTCATGAACAATCACTTATGAATGACCAATACTATACACTATAGATTGGAAACTCATAAGGGGTATACAACCAAGCTATACCCTCTAGATTGGTTACATTTGACTAATGTTTATTATTGAGAGTTCATCTTGCCCATTGTTTGCTTAAATGGATCCATCAATTCCTTGGTCCATTTATCATTCACTTTCATCTACTATCTTAGTTGCATTTTAATTATTTTAAGCTTAGTTTGCATTTTAGTTAATTTCAAAAGCAACAACCATTTCAATTTACTTTTATTGCATTTAGTACTAGAGTAGAGATCTGATCATAACTATATCTCGATCTGTGTGGAAGATACCTTAACTTGCCACACTACTTGTTTAATACATTTGAGTGCATAGTTGCGATTTTATAAATTTTTATTTTAATATTCCATATACGACAGATGAGTGTCGAAAATTGTGCCGCTGCCGGGGATCGGCATATATAGTTGTGATTAGGTTTAGCATTAGTTTAGTCATGTATTGTTTTAGTTTCTTTTACTTTGTTCGTATTTGTGGTTTTGAAATTTTAGGTGCATAGGTACATGAACGGACGACGTTCTTTGAGATGCGAATTAGTTCCAGCATTTGATGACATTCACCGGATAAGGAGGTTGATTAGGCAATTTGAAGATAATCATTTTGAAGAAGAAATGGCAAAAGGTGCACCACCACCTGTACCACTTGAAGGATATGAGATCACGCTTGAAGACTAATTGGGGCTCACTATTGGAGAATATACTCTCCTATCCATAGAAAACCAACATCCTACAGCAATTATTCTGGATGATGTTGCGAGGCAATGTCATTTGAAGGGTATGCACATAAATCTCATTCCTTCAGTTTTTAGGCTACCAACCGAGGACTGCTTGTAGTTTATGAGCAAGTATAGTGACATACTCGAGACATTTCCGATAGTAGTTAGGAATGCGGTACTTTCAAGGGAGCAGCTGCATCTTCAATGTTTTTAGTATTGTTTGAAGGACATGGTGAAACAATGGTATATGGAAGTGAGGCTAGGGTCACTAACAACAAGGGCCCAAGTGTGCAAAATGTTCTAAAACAAGTTTTTTTTGGCTGCCAAGGCAAAAGACTTGAAGATAAAGATTGCTACGTTTAGTGTGGAAGATGGGGAGCCCTTCTATGAGGCTTGGGAGAGGTTCTATATATTGCTATCATAAGTTCCACCACACACTTACTCGAACGCGTTGAAGGTTACTTTATTCTATGAAGGTCTCTCCGCTATCACTAAAATGATGGTTGAAACTGCTTGTCGGGAAATAATAGCGGATAAGAGAGCTTCAGAGGCTTATGAAATTTTGGAGAAGTTGGCCAGAACTCGCAGCAGAGAGCATCAAATACAAGGAGAGGATGAAGGCTAGAGATTGATGGAAGCACGAGAATAGCAATAGAAATGTCTAAAATGGCCAAATAGATGTAGTAAGTGAAAGATTTAGTGAATAACATGTCCAAACCAATAGCCCAAGTTAGTCAAATATTAAATGATACAATGAATGGAGCTGAGGGACAAAAGGAGCAAGAAGAAGCTCAAGTGTTAGGAGGATTCTAGAGGCAAGTGAATGACCCTTACTCAAACAGTTACAATCCTCGTTGGAGAAACCACCTTAATTTCTCCGCTAGCGATAACAACAATACAAGCAACAATTAAGGTTACTAGAAATAGGGATACATCAGGTACACCAATCAAGAGGGATCGAGCAACAACCAGTGGGGAAGCTTAAACAACAACCCACAAGACAACTTCAGCACTCAGACAAACTCTTAACAAACAAAGGTCAGGTCACTTGAGGAAGAATTAAGGGATTTCATCAAGGCAACTGATAGGGCTTATGTAGCCATCAAAAATTCTCAAACTGGAAATGAGCAGATTTTAAAGAATTACATGCAGTCAAATGACCAAAGAGCCAATAACATGAATACTTATCTTAAAAGATTGGAGACCCAAGTCACCCAGATTGCAGATGCTTTGCAATAGCAAAACAAGGGAAAATCTCGAAGCAACAACGAACATGTGCAAATAATGGAGGTAACTCAAGAGAGGTATGAGAAGTTGGTAGGAAATGATACAACTCAAGACATCAAGGAATTTGTTAAAGACCTTGTGAATAAGTAGTCTGATGAGTCAAGAGAAACCAGTCTTGTGAAACTAGAGGATACATGTGATTTCATCATCCCAGTCACAATAGGAAAGTCTGGAAAGATGAGAGCAGTGCTTGATATTGGGTCTAGTGTCAACATGATGCCTTTGAAGGTATACAAGCAATTGAAGATTCAAGGCAACTTCCATGAAACTTAAGATGACAGACAATTCTCTAAAGACTCCCTATAGAGTGGTTGAGGATGTACAGCTGGATATCCATAGACTTAAGGTTCTAGTGGATTGTGTTGTATTGGAGTTTACGAATGACGAATTCCATAAGAGGGATTGGAAATTGCTTTTGGGGAGGTCATTTATGGCCACAACCGGAATGGTGGTAGATTTAGTATCAAGAAGGCTATTTTTTAGCTGTGGTATAAACGATGTTGAATTATATGTTGACCGGCCCAAGGAAAGATGATTTGAAGGATGTTTTGTCTTAAAAGTACCAAGAAGCAGAAAGAAGAAAAACAAGGTCTGTGACCTAATGAAGGCATTCAAACTAGCTTCAGAAATGGAATAAGGGCATCTAGATGGAGTTCAAGAGAATGAAGAAGAGATGAAGATAGAAGAGGTAGTATTCGATGCCCAGATGCTCAAAGAGGAAGCTAAAGTCTATGAACTCGAAGGGGTGAACAAGAAGTTATAACTTGAGGTGAAGCTTCTTAAGGCGGAGAATGAAATTCTAATGATAAAGGTGCAAGAATTCTTGTCTCTCAACAAGGAGTTGGGGGAGCAATTAGAGAAAATTGAGGAAGAAAAGAAGTCCACTTCACATGACCTAGTAGAGCTAGCCAAACTCTCGGAAGAATTTGAGGAAGAATATGTTAAGAAGATTAAGAAGTTGATGATGAAGGTGTGATCGAACAATAAATATACCTATTTGAGGTCCCCATTTTCTAGCTTTTATTCTCGTTTTTTAGTGTATTTTTATATATAAGTGTTTGTTGAGCCTTGTGTAGGTACATATTCCCTACAATAAGGTTTTGAGCTTCAAGTCAAAATTGGGAAGCAAAACGAGCGAAAAAGAGAATAAACAGAAGTCTTCAGAGTTGTCACGGCCTCACCGTCAACCAAAACCACGACGTGATTCATGGTCACCCATAAAAATTTCCGTAGTAGATTTGTCATCAAATTAGAACGCGACATAGAGACCGCAGCACAGGTCAACTCTGTTTTCCAAAGGTTAATGGACTGAAATTGGAAAGTGACCATGCATAACACATCAATTTTAGGGTTCATATCTTCCTTCTCAAATTGAACTGGGTTTCGTACCACATATTATTGGAAAGCCCAAGAGGTCTAATTTCCAGCGGCTGTTACGGATTGAATTCCGGATTTTCTAGAGCGAGTTATGATCGTTTTCGTAACGGTGTGCAAGGTTGGAAAACTGACTATGGCAGAGAGCTTTGCGTAGAAAACTCAACTTTTGGGGGGCCTATCCCACTCCTCGTATTGAACCAAGATATGTTCCACATATAATTAGAAAGCCCCAGAAGTCTACTTTCCAACGGTTTTTACGGATCGCAATTCCAGGTTTTCTAGAGGGAGATATGCGCGTTTTTGTAATGGTGCGCGAAGCTCAAATTTTCATACTAGTGTGCGAGGCGACTTGCGAGGCGACCAGCCCTCACTCGCCTCACCACTCGCCTCAACCTCTGCCCAAACTTCACAGAAGGCAATGTGACTTGCGAGGTGACCATTCCACTCGCCCCTGCACTAGCCTCGAAGCCTGGAAAAGCCAAAATGGTCCTTTCAAGCCCAAATTTTGTCTCCAAACTTTCCCTAACTATATAAACACTTTTTCTTCTCCTCTTTTGAGACAAGAACACAACAACACTTCCATTTCTTCATCTTCTTCATTTCCAAAGAGAGAGAGAGAGAGAGAGAGAGAGAGAGAGAGAGAGAGGCTTTCAAGGCTTTCATGGAGGTTCTCCTTCATGGGAAGCTCACCACCACCATTTCTACACATCCTCCACCACTTTTGAGAGTTGATTGCAATGAGATAGGAGTGGTCTATGACCAATTTCGAGCTAAGGATTCATGGAGCACTTAAAGGGATTTCTTTAAGGGTTGTCTCCTTTAAACTCATTCTCTTGTATTTCATGTTTTCTTGATTATGTAATACCCACTTGGGAATATTTGTAAACTAAATTTGTGCTCAATATATGTGTTATTTGTTTTTATATTCATTTGGGTTTTGATTTGTTCTTGCTATGATTGATAATCTCTTATCTTGATATGCATGTGTGTGGAGATTGGAAATTGATATGTGTTCATGGATAAGATTAGGAGTAGATTAACTTAATTGTATGAGTAGTTGTAATCAAATATCCCATTTGTATGTGTATAACTTTGGAAGGTCGAAATTAACTTGTATGAATAGGTTTGAGTGTTTGTGGGTTTCGGTTGTACCCCCATGGATGACCAATCTGGGTATAACTGTAATTGCTTAACTTCTAAGAATGGATGAAACTTGTTCTATGCGTGACCCTTTTGCTAGAATAGGTTTTGGCTTTATGTTCATGTCCATATTGGTAGGGACTATAGGCACAATTGCCCTATCCATGACCTTTGGGGAGTAATTAGTGTTTTGAAACCCTTAGTTGAGACGAGAGGTATAATTGCTCTAGCCATGACCTTTGGGGAGTGATTTATGTCTCGAATCTCTCAATGGAGAGAACAAGCCCTTAATTCAGCTTAATGCCTAACAATCACTTATGTGCACTTGTGTATGGTGAGCTTATTGAACCTTGTGTGACCATAATCCTACATCTCTCCATGTCACCCTTTTATTTCCCTTTGAACATCATTCTCACCATTCCATATTCTTTTGTTTTCATTTGCATTATTTACATTTCCTTTGCACACACACACCACTCTCACCACATCTGCATTCTTGTTTACATGCTTTTAAAAAACACTAGAACTCGATCCGGTTGACGGACCACCTCCTTGTGGACGATCCCCTTACTTGCTACTATACTAGTTATTAGTCACTAGTACCCGTAAGGTTGAACATATAAATGTCTTTTGACAAGAGTACAACGACGCTCTCATCAAAATGACGCCGCTGCCGGGGATTGAACATTTGCATCATATTTTTAGACTATCATTGGGAGGCTGTCATCAAAATGGCGCCGATGTCGAGGAGATGCCTATTCATTGATTGTTTCTTGTTTTAGATTAGGTTATGTGAATAGTTAGATTTAATTGCTTTGCAGATATATATGTATGTGTTTAGGATTTTTGTTTTTCTTTTTTTTTTTCTTTTTTTTATAGCCTATGCGTTTAATGTTGTTTGAGTTATGATTGTGCAAGGAAAGAAAATATTTTTCAGGTTGAATGGACAACACAGCTCATGAGAATAGTATGAGTGTGCGTATCGCACTGCCCCCAAGTGAAACGGCGGCGCCACGACTTACGCATTGGTTGCAGCCACAAGAGGTATCCTCTACATTTTGAGCTTAATTTTGAGTGCTTGTGGGATAGTTGTCGACTTGGGTGAAAACCACCCATGCGCTTAATGATAAGAATGCTATGTTTGTTATGTTTGTGACTTTTATTTTTTTCTAGATCTAAGAGTGGATTTGTATTGTGCTTAGATCGTAGGAATTGCTATGTTTTTGTTTTTAGCCTTTTTTGATGTTTATGATCTATCTCCCAAATCTTGCTAAACGTTGTCCATATTTTATGAGTTGAGCAACATTGAGGACAATGCTGAGTTTAGGTTTGGGGGTGTAGACACTTTCGTGTTTCTATTTGTGTTTTTGTTACATTTTAGAAAATTTTCAAATCTTTGCAAAAAAATGTGCCCTATTCTGCATATTTTTGAGGCAAACGTTTCTTTTAAACGGTATCAATTGGTGAGAAAATTAATTTTTCGGCCCACGTTGCAATATTCTATGTAAGAACCTTTATTTTATGATTGGCTTATTTCATGACATACCACATTGGGGATGATTGTGTAATGGGTAGCTTAGGTCCGTGTTGGCAAGCTTCCAAGCATCTCCATGACTTCAAGAGCAAAAAGTATACTCACTTGACTTTGTCTCTTGAAGAGTTTAGGTGCACACACACACACACACACTTCATGCATGCTTTGTTCATCTTGCATTTGTGTTTTTTATTGTGTATATGTGTGCATCCGTTACACAACTCACACGAGCACGTCTTTGTTTGTCTTTACGTGTGGTTGTTTTGTTTTACGTTTTTCGTTGTGTGTTCGGAAACGTTCTCACTCGCACGATGGTATGCTTGTGTTGTGTCCGCGCTTGGACATAAGTATGCTTGAGTCTTTGAGCGATTTGTGACCATAGAGAGGTTTCATTTATGCTCTCTTGGATTGGTATTTGGTTACATGGTTTTATACCATGATTGTGAGAATTTTGTTATTGACCAATTCTGACCTTTGGTCACTCTTTTGATCATAAATCTTTCTATACTTATCCAAATCTTGTTTTTTTAATTGGAGTAGAGAGTAGACTTCCATACCTTTCTAACGGTATATTATTCGTAATATTTTATGACCATTTGGTTTGGTTTTGAAGTCTCCAAAAAGACCACTGAAACAGAGCATCTCTGCTGTTATCCGTTTTTGACCTTTGGTCACTTAAATGACCATAACTCTTTCTTCAGACATCAAAACCTCATTCTGTAAATTGGAGTAGAACGTAGACTTCTATACATTTCCAACGGTATATCATACGAAAGGTTTCGATGTTGTTTGGTCATGTTTTAGGTCACTTGTTTCTGGAGCTGGTGTGCTGTCCAGTGTGTTAGGCGACATGCAAGGCCACTTGTGCATGTCGCCTCTTATGTCGCCTCAGACATGTTTTTATTCCCCAGAACGTTAGGCTACAGGTAGGCGACTTCATGTAGCCTCTCATGTCGCCTGGCACAAAAAAATGGGTTTTTTGGTCTTTTCGCATCAGCTCGTTTTTTCCCACTATAAATACATCCTTATCTCTTCTTCTTCATTGAGACCTCTATTTTTGCAGAAACCCTAGAGAGAGATAGAGAGAGTCTAGAGAGAGAAAGCTTCCTTTAAGCTTTATTAACTCTCCAAACCCAAAACTCATCTCATTCTTGCATCATTCCACATCATTTGAGCATGGGTCTTCATTGTTTCATGACTAGGTAAGCAAGAACTTCTTTGAATATCATTTATTGTTCTTCTTACTCTAGATTAGGTATTTATTGCATGACTAAATACCTAGACTCTACTTTATTGTATATTTATGAGTCTTGATAACATGATTGAGTTTGTATTTTGATAGCTAAATTGATTAGGTCATTTTTGCCTAAAAGTTAGGTCATAAATATTCATGTGTGATTTATTGATAACTAGGTTGAGAAATTGTGTTTTAATCAACTAGTTAATGTTCATGAATATTTGATTTGTTTTGTTTGTGATAGCTTGCATCATTAGGTCATATATGCCTAAATAGCTAATCCATAAATATTCATGTGTGATTTATTGATAACTAGGTTGAGAAATTGTGTTTTAATCGACTAGTTAATGTTCATGAATATTTTATTTGTTTTGTTTGTGATAGCTTGCATCATTAGGTCATATATGCCCAAATAGCTAATCCATAAATGTTCATGTGTGTTTAATTGATGATTAGGTTAGCTTTGTGCATCTAGTCAAGTTTATGAATGTTTATGTGAATTTGTTTGACAATTAGGTTGTTAGAATTTCTCTACAACTAATTGAAACCTCATGTGTGTACATGTAGGCATTGTTTGATAACTAGGGTGTTCAATTGCATTATAACATATAGTTAAGCATTTTGTGTTTAGTCTTGCACATTATTGCATTAAGTATATTGTCATATACACACATAGACTTTTATACTCTTCTTGAGTCAAAGTCTTGTGGCTTCGGGGTGAAGTTGCACAAGCATTGAAGTCTTGCAACCAAGTTGTGGTTGGCAAGCATTGGTCAAGTGCCACTATAAAAGGCCCGCGGGGTAGAGTAGGAGGTGCTCACACCAAGAGTAGTGTATCAGGGGATATCACTAGGGATTGAACCAAGAGTGGCGAGTGGTAGTGTCCATAGCCTGAGGTTATCTAGAGTGAGAATCCGAGTATCACTTGATGGTATAATCTTTTATTCATATAGTGGATTTCTGTAATCGTCTGTGGCTAGAAGGATAGCCCGTGGTTTTCCCTTGTCGAAGGGTTTCCACGTCAAAATCAAGTGTTCTTTATATTTCCGCACTTTTACTTGATTTTTTATGTTTGATTTAATTGGTTTATATGTTTAATATTGACTAATTGAAAAAGTTGATAATAATCGATTAACAACTCATTCACCCCCTTCTAGGTTGTAGACACACGCTAAGAGTAGTATTTTCAATTGGTATCAGAGCAGGTTCCTTGACATACTTAGGTGATCCTAGCTCTTGTCTTGTGTGTCTTGCTTTTGTGTGCACTTTGTTTGTTGCATTTATTTCACCCAAACACCATGTGTGAGAGTGAAACACTTAGAGCGGGTATTGCTTCGATGACCTCCAATGTTGTGAGGGAGGAAAGTGACTTCGATGAGGAGATGACTCTCATGATTGAGAGATTTAGGAGATTTGTGAAATCTCAAAAGAAGGGTTTGACCTCCGAAGTAAAGGAGGAGAAGTGTATGACCTCCAAAGTCAAGGAGGAAAAGAAAATGTCTAGGAAAAGTGACCCTTGCCTTGAATGTGGTGGAATTGGCCACATTGCCTCCAAGTGTGGTAACTTGAAGTACAAAAATGGAGGAGTTAGTATGATCGCTAATCAGTGTGATAGAGAAGTTGAAGTTATTGAAAGTTGTTCCACAAGCTCGGGTGAGTGTGTGAACAACTACTTTGCATTTCCGGTTTCCTACCATGAAGAAACACAAGTCATCACCAAATGTGTGTCACTTGAAGATTTCAAGATTGATGACTTGGAGTTTGGAAACCGATGTGGAGCATGTTTGAGTGAAGCAAGCCTTGATGAAATGATTCTCACAAGCACAAGTGGGAGAAGCCTTGATAGTGATGGCTCATGCTCCGAGAACTCTTGTGGTAATAAGGTGGATTATCAAGAGTTGGTTGATTCTCTTCAAAAGACTTTGAAGGAAAAGGAAAATGATATCCTTAGATTGGAAAAAGATAATCTTCAACTAAAAGCCAAAGTGACTCACTTGAATGATGAAGTGAGATGTGTAAAAGAAAGTGAAGGCAAGTTCAAGATGGAACTTGATGAAGCAAGGATGTCTCTTGCTAAATTGACTTCGGGATCGGAGAAGCTTAACAAGATGTTAAGTATTGGCAAGGTGCTAAATGACCAGCGTGGGCTTGGTTTCAATGATGATGAGTGCACTCCAACCTTGGGCAAGACTACATTTGTGAAGCTGATTTCTCCTAAATGTTCGCCTCTATCACCAAAGAAATGTCTTGTTGTGGGTGAGTCTTCCAAGAGTGCTTCCTTGAAGATGCTTCCAAGAGAACAAGTTTCACCTCAACCTTTGAGGATGCCTCAACCAAAGCTCCACCAACCTTTGAGGCAAGTACATCAAGTTACTCATGCTCAACCACAAAGGCACCAACATCCGGCTAATGTTCCAAAGAAAAGCCAACCGGTGCAAAATCAAAGACAAACTCATCAACATGGGAATGCCTCGACGAGAGCTCAAAGCAATGGTATGATTTCTTCTTTTATACCTACTTGTCATTATTGTGGTATGATTGGTCACATTAGACCAAATTATTTTAACTACATCAAGTTATGTAGAATTGAGAGCATGAAAGAAAAAAGAATGAATCGTAGGGAAAAATTGAATGATCCTAGGAAATCTAGTGAATTGAATACTTTGACCACTAAAAATGATGTAGTGGAACCTAGGTTGGATAAGGAAAATGTGCACCCTTTCCATTGTGCTAAAATATCACCAATAGATTCTATTGAGTCAAATGGACTTAGTATGTCTATAGGAACTTGCCCCTCGTCCTGATACGGTATGGTTGTGACCCTATATGGGGAGCTTAAGCAAAGAGAGCAAACTTGCATGAATCTTCATATGCAAAAAGTTGACTTATTTTATGCTCTGTTATGATTGCTTGAGTATGCTTGGTGAATAACATTGATTAATAATTGTATAATGTTTTTGATTACACCATTGCACGGTTGCTTTGTATGATAATGCATGATTTCTATTATTGCTTGAGCATGCTTATCTTTTTGAGGAATGTTCTACTTGTTAGTACATTTGATTGACTTCAAATTATTCTCCATGTTCATGATTCCTAGATATGCATTCTTAAGCTCTCTCTTGAAAAGGGCTACTGGCAATATGACGTGAAGCCGCCCAATGTTGGAAAAGGCTACTCATTTGAAACTGAGTGAAAGCCATCAAGAGAGTTACATTAGCATGATAAACATAAATATATGCTTGCTAGAAATATGGAGAAAAACAAAAAAAGAAGAAAAACAGAAAATGTTGTTATATGACTGTTATGTGTGGTGTTGCATTGTTTATTTTTGACATCAAATTTTTTGATTGATGATGTATCTTGCAATGAAGAAAAGATGATATACTTTTGTTGTGATTAGTACACTTGCACACAAATGCTTGGATATATATCTTCTTATCATAACAACAGGGTCTTAATTGGTTTGACTTCATTTGGAAATCCTATTGAGTGTTGCTTTGATTGATTTTTATGCATGAGAATAATAGTGTTTGGTATTACATGCTAAGCAACCTTTCACACACACATATTTTTTGAATATAATCTCCTTGAATCTCTCTCAATCTCTTTTGTTGCATAAAGTTAGTTTATATGATTATGCGATGAGATAATTGCCTGTAGCTTTCTTTGCCTTGGCAAACCGTTGTGGGGAACTTCTTTGCCTATATCATGACAAAAAGGGGGAGAAGTATGGATATAGGGGGAGCATTGTTTTTGTTAAGCCATGGTCATTTTTGGGGAGTTAGCTACTTTGAGGGAGAGTAACTTTTTAGGGGGAGCATTGCACATGCATTACTTTGTATTGCTTTATTTGTTATTGAGTGCAATGCTTGATTTTATTTGTTCACCTCACTTGCACTTGTTCTTGGAAAGTGCTTCTTGCTATTGTGTGTAGGTACATTGATGATTCTACAAGGAGATAGAAGATATTGAAGATTTAGATTCTAGGAATCTCATTAGTATTGTAGAATTAATCTCATGGACAATAGCTTTGTTTTGTTTTGTGAGGAATTTATTGTGAGTGGTATTTTGTCATGAAATAGCCAAAGGGGGATATTGTAAGAACCTTTATTTTGTGATTGGCTTATTTCATGAAATACCACATTGGGGATGATTGTGTAATGGGTAGCTTAGGTCCGTGTTGGCAAGCTTCCAAGCATCTTCATGACTTCAAGAGCAAAAAGTATACTCACTTGACTTTGTCTCTTGAAGAGTTTAGGTGCACACACACACACACTTCATGCATGCTTTGTTCATCTTGCATTTGTGTTTTTTTTTGTGTATATGTGTGCATCCGTTACACAACTCACACGAGCATGTCTTTGTTTGTCTTTACGTGTGGTTGTTTTGTTTTACGTTTTTCGTTGTGTGTTCGGAAACGTCCTCACTCGCACGATGGTATGCTTGTGTTGTGTCCGCGCTTGGACATAAGTATGCTTGAGTCTTTGCGCGATTTCTGACCATAGAGATGTTACATTTATGCTCTCTTGGATTGGTATTTGGTTACATGGTTTTATACCATGATTGTGGGAATTTTGTTATTGACCAATTCTGACCTTTGGTCACTCTTTTGATCATAAATCTTTCTATACTTATCCAAATCTTGTTTTGTTAATTGGAGTAGAGAGTAGACTTCCATACCTTTCTAACGGTATATTATTCGTAATATTTTATGACCGTTTGGTTTGGTTTTGAAGTCTCCAAAAAGACCACTGAAACAGAGCATCTCTGCTGTTATCCGTTTTTGACCTTTGGTCACTTAAATGACCATAACTCTTTCTTCAGACATCAAAACCTCATTCTGTAAATTGGAGTAGAAAGTAGACTTCCACACATTTCCAATGGTATATCATACGAAAGGTTTCGATGTTGTTTGGTCATGTTTTGGGTCACTTGTTTCTGGAGCTGGTGTGTTGTCCAGTGTGTTAGGCGACATGCAAGGCCACTTGTGCATGTCGCCTCTTATGTCGCCTCAGACATGTTTTTATTCCCCAGAATGTTAGGCTACAGGTAGGTGACTTTATGTAGCCTCTCATGTCGCCTGGCAAAAAAAAAAGGGTTTTTTGGTCTTTTCGCATCAGCTCGTTTTTTTCCACTATAAATACATCTTTATCTCTTCTTCTTCATTGAGACCTCTATTTTTGCAGAAACCCTAAAGAGAGATAGAGAGAGTCTAGAGAGAGAAAGCTTCCTTTAAGCTTCATTAACTCTCCAAACCCAAAACTCATCTCATTCTTGCATCATTCCACATCATTTGAGCATGGGTCTTCATTGTTTTATGACCAGGTAAGCAAGAACTTCTTTGAATATCATTTATTGTTCTTCTTACTCTAGATTAGGTATTTATTGCATGACTAAATACCTAGACTCTACTTTGTTGCTTATTTATGAGTCTTGATAACATGATTAGGTTTGTATTTTGATAGCTAAATTGATTAGGTCATTTTTTCCTAAAAGTTAGGTCATAATTATTCATGTGTGATTTATTGATAACTAGGTTGAGAAATTGTGTTTTAATCAACTAGTTAATGTTCATGAATATTTGATTTGTTTTGTTTGTGATAGCTTGCATCATTAGGTCATATATGCCTAAATAGCTAATCCATAAATATTCATGTATGATTTATTGATAATTAGGTTGAGAAATTGTGTTTTAATCAACTAGTTTATGTTCATGAATATTTGATTGGTTTTGTTCGTGATAGCTTGCATCATTAGGTCATATATGCCCAAATAGCTAATCCATAAATGTTCATATGTGTTTAATTGATGATTATGTTGGCTTTGTGCATCTAGTCAAGTTTATGAATGTTTATGTGAATTTATTTGACAATTTGGTTGTTAGAATTTCTCTACAACTAATTGAAACCTCATGTGTGTACATGTAGGCATTGTTTGATAACTATGGTGTTCAATTGCATTATAACATATAGTTAAGCATTTTGTGTTTAGTCTTGCACATTATTGCATTAAGTATATTGTCATATACACACATAGACTTTTATACTCTTCTTGAGCATTCGAGCGTAGTTATTTTGTAAACCGAAAACATCCTGAGAATTAGCATACTTGCATTGTGTGGAGCATTGATTTATATTGCATATTTTTATAGCTTATAGCATGCTTGTAGTCTTTGCTTCGAATGTGTGGATTGCATCTTAACCTTATATTGCAGAGTATACGTTTGTAGGTATTGTAGTTGTAAACCCTCAAGATATAAAACTCCTCTATCTAGGGATCACTTAGTAGTTGAAAGGCTTGTGGCGCATGCTAAGTGCCATCGTGTTTCCTATGGAAGTGGACTAACTTAGTAGATATATTTTTATGTTTATATGTGTTTTATTATTGTTTGTGTGTTGTTTGTTTTTCATTTTTAGTTTTGCTCGAGGATGAGCAAAAGATAGTTTTGGGGGTATGTAATCGGACGATAAATATACCTATTTGAGATCCAAATTTCCTAGCTTTTGTTCTCGTTTTCGAGCGTATTTTTCTATATAATTGTTTGTTGAGCCTTGTTGATCGGTGCATTTATGTACCTATTTTAGTCTCCCTATTCCTAACTTTTATGCTCGGTTTCAAGCATTTTTGTGTATATAATATGTGTTTGAGCCTTGTGTAGGTTCATTTTCCCATAAGCTAGGTGTTTGAGCTTAAAGTGAAGGTTTGAAGGCACAGAGGAGGAAAAAGAGCTAAAATTGAGATGGCTTGTGTAGATTATCTAACTTACGGAAGCCATATCTCCCTCCTCGGATTGAGCTGGGTGTCAAGCCACATGTTTTTGGAAATTCCCGGAAGTCTAGTTTTCAGCGAACTTTACGGATCACAATTCCGGGTTTTCTAGAGGGTGATATGCATGTTTTCGTAAAGGTGCACGAAGCTGAAATTTCATGCTAGTATGCTTAGGAACCTTGTGTGACCATTATCATACATCTCTCCAATCCACCTTTTTATTTGTCACCTTAAACACCATTCTCACCCCTTGATATTCCATTTATTTTATTTGTATTCTTTTTATTTTTGATTTACATCTTCTTCGCACACACCGCATTATGCACACACCGCATTATGCACACACCTTAAACACACTATTCTCACCACATCCGCATTCTATTTACATGCTTTCAGTAAACATTAGAACTTGATACGGTTGACGGATAACTCCTCCCTATAGACGATCCTTTTACTTGCTGATATACTAGTTATTAGTCACTAGCAACTGTGAGGTTGAACTTATTAAAATCTTTTGACGAGAGTACAACGACGCTCTAATCAAGGTGGAACAAAAAGCAAATGCTTTGAAGGAAATCAAGGAGCAACTGAACAAAAAGGAAGAGGCCTTAAAAATCGCCAAGGTCAAGGAATGTGACTTCATAATCCATCTTGACATAGTGGAAAAGAAGGTGAAGACTCTTCAAGGGAGACAGAGTCAATGGCCTCATGGCAATGTCCAAAGAGGGAGTTTTCTCCATTACCCTACTACTTGCTTCTTTTGTTCAAAGATAGGGCACATTAAGGCCCAATGTTATAAGTTTTAAAAGTTTAAGAACAATAAAAAAAAATGGCTACAAAATTTTGATATAATATAAGAACTCAATTTTATGGTTTTAACAGATTCAGTTTCAAACCGTAGTCATCGAAAATTGGGTTTTTAAAGTTAAGTCTCAAAAAATAAGTAAATTTAGGATTAAGAATACAAGTATAATGTAAATATAAGAAACCAAAATGATCGGGGGAAAATGGCCTACAAAACTTGCATATAAAATAAGACTTCATTTTCTTTGTTTCGATGAATTCGATTTAAACCTGAAACCACAAAACACAAGTATTATTTAGTATAACTTGGATGAAGAATACAAATTAAGTGGAAATTTACGCCTAACGAAAAGGTCAAATGAAGAAAATGACTATATATAATTCGTGGTTATAAGAACTCTTTGTTGAGGTTTCAACGGAGTCGGTTTCAAACCGAATCTTCCAAACGAGGAAAATTCTAGTTCTTATAATCAAACTATAAAAAATGAGTATCAAGAACACAAATTCAATGTGAATATAAGAAATAAAAAGTAAAAAATGGCTAAGAAATTGTGATATAATAAAAAAGTCATTTTTGTTGTTTTGACAAATTCAGTTTCAAACCGAAACCGTCAACACTCGGGTTATCAAAGTTAAGCCACAAAAAATAATTAAAAATTGGACCATGAATACAAGTGTAATATAAATATAATCAACGAAAATGATCAAATGAAAAAATGGCAACAAAACTTGCATATAAAGTAAGAACTCATTTTCGTCATTTTGATGAATTCAATTTCAAATCGAAACCACAAAAACTTGGGTATTAATTAGTATAAATTAGACAAAGAGCACAAATTCAATTTAATTATACGCAAGAAAAATGCCTACAATTGGTGCTCATAAGAACTCTTTGTTATGGTTTCAACGCATTCAGTTTCAAACTGAATCCGTCAAACGAAGAAAACTCTGGTTCTCATAGTTAAGCTACAAAAAATGAGTATAAATTGGATTAAGAATAGAAATTCAATGTGAATATAAGAAATAAAAATGTCTACAAAATTGGGATATAATATAAGAACTCATTTTTGTGGTTTTGATGGATTCAGTTTCAAACCGAAATCGTTGAAACTCGGGTTATCAAAGTTAAGCCACAAAAAATAAGTAAAAATTTGACAATGAATACAAGTGTACTGTAAGTATAAGAAACAAAAATGATCAAATGAAAAAATGGCTACACAACTTACATATAAAATAAGAACTCATTTTTGTCATTTCGAAATATTCAATTTCAAATCGAAACCACCGAAACTCATGAATTAATGTTTAAAGTTGATGAGGGACACAAATTAAACATACATATACGTAAGAAAGAAAGAACAAATGAAAAAAAAAATGCTTACAATTCGTGCATTTAAGAATTTTTTTTGGGCTTTCCATGGATTCGGTTGGAAATCGAATCCGTCGAAACCGGCGAAACTCTTTCTCTCATAGTTAAGCTACAAAAAACGAGTATAAATTAGATTAAGAATTCAAGTATAATGTAATTATAAGCAACTGAAACAAAAAACTTGAAAAAATGGCTACAAAATTTAGATATAATATATGAACTCATTTTTGTGGTTTTGACGGATTCTGTTTCAAACTGAAACCGTCGAAACTCGGATTATCAAAATTAAGCCATAAAAAATAAGTAAAAATTGGACTAAGAATACAATAAAAATGTAAATATAAGCAACAAAAGTGATAAAATGAAAAAAAAATACCTACGAAACTAGGTTGCATATAAAATAAGAACTCATTTTCGTCGTTTCGACGAATTCGATTACAAACCGAAACCACTAAAACTTTGGTATTAAGGAGTCTAACTTGGAAGGGGAACACAAATTTAATGGAATTATACCCATATGTAACAAAGATCAAGTAAAAAATGCCTATAATTTGTTCTTATAAGAACACTTTGTTGTGGTTTCAATGGATTCGTTTTCAAATCGAATCTATCAAACAAGAAAAAAAATATAGTTAAACTATAAAAAAATCTAAATTGATTAAGAACACAAATTCATTGTGAATATAAGAAACCAAAATGAAAAAAAAATGGCTGCAAAACTATGATATAATATAATAACTCATTGACATTCGGTTTCAAACCGAAACAGTCGAAACTCTAGAGATCAAACTTAGCCACAAAAAATTAGTAAAAGTTTGACTAAGAATACAAGTGTAATGTAAATATAAGCAATAAAAATGATCAATGAAAAAATGGCAATAGAACTTGCATATAAAGTAAGAAATATATTTCGTCATTACCACGAATGCGATTTCAAATGAAACCACCGAAGCTGTGTATTAATGAATATAAATTGGACGATGAACACAAATTCAATGTAATTATACACAAGAAAAAATGATAAAATGAAAAAAAAAAATCGCTACAATTCGTACTTATAAGAACTCTTTGTTGTGTATTTAACGGAATCAGTTTCAAACCGAAGCCGTCAAACAAGAAAAACTATGGTTCTCATAGTTAAACTACAAAAAATGAATATAAATTGAACTAAAAACACCGATTCAATGTGTATAAAAGAAACAAAAATGAAAAAAAGGGCTTAAATTTTGGGATATAATATAAGAACTCATTTTTGTGGTTTTTTACGGATTCAGTTTCAAACCGAAACCGCTGAAACTCTGGTTATCAAAGTCAAACCACCAAAAATAAGTAAAAAGTAGTTTTGAATTTGTGTCTATTATTAGGGTTTATGATAAAATGAGTGTTCAACATATCTATCGGTGTACGGAGTAAATTTAATTTTCCAATTATATATACAGCCATGTATTTTAAGTAATTAAATGCAAATATATTTTAGAAATAAAATAGTTTCATTAAAATATGGGTGTAACAAGATATTTGTTAGGCGGCTATAGAGCCACCCTTTTTCTATTCTTTTTGAATTTCAGCATTTATTTTGTAGAATTCATTAAATTGTGTAGGCAGAATTTCACACAAGTCCCATCTTTTTCGCTATTTGTCACATTTTTAAATGTCTTTACTATATTCATCACTTTAGTCCCTATATTTTCAAAACTTATCACTTTAGTCATTTTGATCAAATATTTGACAGTCAACTTTGACAAAAATTGTTAAAGTACACTTTTATCCTTATTATCATTTAATTTTGTTAGAATGACAATGTTAGCCTTAAAAAATGAAAAACAGTAAAATTATCTCTAATAAAGTATTAAATAAATAAAGAATAATAATAATAAGTGTTGGAGAACCCATTAAATAAATAAATAATAAATAAATAAAAATAAATAAACCCATTAAAAACTTAAACAAAAATCCATAATGAAAAAAAAAGTGTTGGAGAACCCAAAATCTTCTCCAACAACTAAACATACAAACACAACAAAAATACATCAAAATATCAACAAAAAAAAAAGTGAAAATTACTCAGAAAATATTAGTTACAAAATATGAAAATATACAAAATTTTAATAATAAAAAAGAATTACAATATTACAATATTTTTTTTAAAAAAGTGAAAATGAAAAAAAAAGGCTAGATCTCCTCCACAAATGGAGGAGACCATGGACTTCTATTTTCAGAGTTTAATTAAATTGGTTTTTTACGGTGTTAAGTCATGATGGATTTGGGCCACGCCCAACTCTTATTGTTGTTGATGTATTTTTGTCAAAATTCTATAAGCGACTATATTTGTAACGTTCTAAAGTTGTATTTTCACCTTAAATTAGTATATTTTTAAAATTTCAATATTGACCTTAAGTATCATTACTAAAATAATTAAGTATGTAATCTTTATAAATAATTTTTTTTTTGAACAACAATAGTTTTATTCATCGGCTAGAAGGCAAGAAAAGGACACCACGAAACATAGCAAAACAGGGTAGCACATACCACAAACCCAACCAAAAGCCACACAAATAAAGAACTACAGAAAACAGGGCCACAAGCAACGCCTAAAACAAAAACCCAAGATCAAATATCACCCCATTCAAGTTTATCTCTCATATTACTGGAACCCATTTTGGCCAGATTATCAGTGAAAGAATTCGTATGTCTTGGGTTGAAAACCACAAAAATCACTCCAAATGCCTTCATATATTCTCTGATGTCGTAAATGAGGTCCACGTGTTTGAGGCTTCCAAAGTCGTCCCTATTGTTCACCCAAGTGACCGCCACCTTGGAGTCACTAACGATGACCATATCTCTTCCCTTCAACTCAGGTTTGGTAACATACAGCTTGAGAGCTCTGTAGATGGCCAAGATTTCTGTAGTATTCGATTCTTCCATCCCCACATGAGCTGAAAAGAGACACAAAATTCTGCCATTTGCATTACGAAAAACCCTCCCCCCCTGATGACCACCGGTCCCGGTTTGCCTCTTAAAGAACCGTCAACATTGAACTTAAACCCGTTGACACTTGGAGGGAACCACATTTCCTTATTGATATGAACCTCACCAAGAACAGCGAGACCCGGAACCAATATATGGTAGCAATGATTGTTTTCTAGATTCAAGTTTATAAGTAAGAACAATGTAGGACCGTGACCTGTTATCTATAATGAGATAAGAACCAACGGTATCAAGCAAGTGATAGATGCCACACGCAAGAACAAGAAAGAAAGGTGAGTGATAAGTCAATTCTCGGAACCAAAGAGAAAATTCTCTCTATTTTTCATTCAAAATCAAGTCTACTGAAAATTACATCAGTTGGTTCCTTATAAACTAAAACCATAATCAAAAAGAAAGGAAACAAGATATTCGGCCATTATGGCCTTACAATCAGAAAACTAATAAGAAAATAAAAGACTAAAATAAGCAACTATTGACTTATTCCCTATTTGGAAGGCTAAATCTGGAAACAAATCAGCCCCTTAATTTGGGAAACAAATTAACTCTTATTCTTTGGAAAATAAAATAGGAAAAATGCTAAAATAGAGATTTCCTCCAACCATACGCCGCCCATGTTGTGGCACATGCCCAAACTCTTCTCTTATTCGGCCCAATCAATTGTCTTGATTATGTTAATTAAGCCTTGGTCTTGATGTGGGCTTATCTTGGACTTCAACAATTCAACACCAGCCCAAGTATCTTGAATCAGGCCATTGAGTGCTTCTTTGAATCTCTTATCCCTTGCCCTTGTTATTGGCCCAATCGGAACATGTAATGGATCCATTGGTGCAGCTCTCTTATTCTCATCATTCCCTTCCTCTTGAAAAGGATTTGTCCTCAAATCGTCACCTATATCAATAAGAGACAAATTAGAAACATTAAAGCTTGCACTAACATTATACTCACCTGGAAGGTCTAGCTTGTAGGCGTTGTCATTGATCCTTTCAATCACTTGAAATGGGCTATCTCCCCGTGGAAGTAGTTTAGAACACCGCTGAACTGGAAATCGTTCGTTCCTCATATGCAACCACACCCAATCACCAGGCTCAAACACAACTTTCGTACGCCCTTTATTTGCATGGTTGGCATATTGCTCAGTTCTCCTCTCTATGTTTTGTCGAGTCTTTTCATGGATTTGCTTAACAAAATCTGTCTTTTTCTTCCCATCCAAGTTAACATGCTCATTCACAGGTAAAGCAATTAAATCCAATGGAGTCAATGGGTTAAAACCATAAACAATTTCAAAAGGAAAAAAATGAGTTACAGAATGCACAATCCTATTATAAGCAAACTCTACATGCGGCAAACAATCCTCCCATGTTTTCAAGTTCTTTTGTATTATAGCACGCAACAAGACAGATAAAGTCATATTAACTACTTCAGTTTGACCATCAGTTTGTGGATGACAAGTAGTATAAAATAAAAGTTTAGTTCCTAACTTACCCTACAAGTCTTCCAAAAGTAGCTTAAGAACTTAGCATCTCTATCCGAAACAATAGTCTTAGGCATGCCATGCAATCTCACAATTTCTTTGAAAAACAAATCAACAATATGTGATGCATCATCAGTTTTATGACAAGGAATAAAATGTGCCATTTTAGAAAACCTATCAACAACCACATATATAAAATCCCTACCCTTTTTTGACCTAGGCAACCCCAACATAAAATCCATAGAAATATCAATCCAATGTCCACTAGGTATAGGCAAAAGAATATACAATCCATGAGGTTTAATCCTAGACTTAGCTTGTCTACATGAAATGCATTTCTCACAGATTCTTTCTACATCACGTTTCATATGAGGCCAAAAAAAGTGTTCATGCAAAACATCTAGTGTCTTGGCTATACCAAAATGCCCCATCAAACCTCCCTCATGAGCTTCTCTAACAAGCAATTCAGGCAAAGAACTCTTAGGCACACATAATTTAGTTTCTCTAAACAAAAACCCATCATGCCTATAAAACTTGCCAAATGCAACCTTTTCACATGCATTGAATACATTGCCAAAATCAGAATCTTCCACATACAATTCTTTAATGTAGTCAAAACCAAGCAATCTAGCATCCAAAGTAGAAAGTAAAACGTACCTTCTAGACAGAGCGTCAGCGACCACGTTTTCCTTACCTTTTTTGTACTTGATCACATATGGAAATGTTTCAATGAACTCCACCCACTTGACATGCCGCTTATTTAGCTTGTGGTGCCCCTTTATATGCTTCAAGGACTCATGATCCGTGTGAATCACAAATTCTTTCGGCCTAAGGTAATGTTGCCAAGTTTCCAATGCCCTAATCAAAGCATACATCTCCTTGTCATAGATAGGATAATTCAAGGCTGCTCCACTTATCTTCTCACTAAAAAATGCAATGGGACGTCCTTCTTGCATTAGAACAACTCCAATACATATTCCTGAAGCATCACACTCAATCTCAAAAGCTTTAGCAAAGTCAAGCAAAGCAAGCAAAGATGCATTAGTTAATTTTTCCTTAATCAAGTTAAATGCCTTTTCTTGTTCATTACCCCACTTAAAACCCACATTCTTTTTGATAATTTCAGTTAAAGGTGCGGCTAGACTACTAAAATCTTTCACAAATCTCCTATAAAAACTAGCCAACCCATGAAAACTTCTCACTTGTCCCACATTTGTAGCTTTCGGCCACTCCTTAATTGCCTTAACCTTTTCTTCATCAACCCTAATCCCCTTAGCACTAACAACAAAACTCAGAAATACAAGTTTATCAGTGCAAAAGGTACACTATTTGAGATTAGCAAACAACTTTTCTATTTTTAATACAACTAAAACAAGTTGTAAATGTTCAACATGCTCATCCAAGTTTTTGCTATAAATCAGAATGTCATCAAAGTAAACAACCACAAATTTTCCAATAAAAGCACGTAAAACATGGTTCATTAATCTCATGAAAGTACTTGGTGCATTAGTTAATCTAAAAGGCATAACTAACCACTCATATAAACCATATTTTGTTTTGAAAGCAGTTTTCCACTCATCACCTTCTTTCATCCTAATTTGATGATATCCACTTTTAAGATCAATTTTAGTAAAAACAATAGAACCATGCAATTCATCAAGCATATCATCTAATCTAGGAATAGGATGACGATACTTTACAATGATATTGTTGATGGCACGACAATCAACATACATCCTCCATGTTCCATCCTTCTTAGGCACAAGCAAAACGGGAACCGCACAAGGACTCATGCTCTCACGCACATACCCCTTTTCCATGAGCTCACTAACCTGCCTTTGAAGTTCCTTTGTCTCCTCGAGATTACTTCTGTATGCTGGTCTATTCGGGATGGGTGCTCCAGGTTCAAAGTTAATTTGGTGCTCAATCCCCCTTATTGGTGGTAAACCAATAGGCATCTCTTCAGGAAACACTTCATCAAAGTCCTACAAAAGAGAAACAACAACACTAGGCAAGGAAGGGTTAATTTCATTAGTGCTAAAACAAGCCTCTTTGTACAAAAGTACAATCATTGGCTGATTTGAAAACAAAGCCTTTTTGATCTCACTCTCTCTTGCATAAAAGCTCACTTGTTTTCTCTTTTTTTTTTCTCATTATCCACTTTTTATTTTTCACTTTTTTTTTCTTTTTTTGCTGTTTCAAACTCTCTTTCTTTTTTCTCTCTTTCTTTTGAACTCTCACTCTCCTTATTTACATCTCTTGATCTTCATACACTTGTCTTGGGGTTAAAGGTACAAGAGTGATTGACTTTTTATTGAGTACAAAGAAGTATATATTGGTATATCCATCATGAGTCACATGTCTATCAAACTACCAAGGTCTCCCCAAAAGGATATGGCCCGTGTTCATTGGTACCACGTCACAAAGGACTTCATCTTTGTATTTTCCAATTGAAAACGTCACCAACACCTGTTTAGTCACCTTGATTTCCCCACAATCATTTAACCATTGTAGCTTATAAGGTTTTGGGTGCTTCAAAGTGGCCAAATTCATTTTCTCCACAAAACTAGTGCTAGCCACATTAGTACAACTCCCCCCATCAATGATCATGCTACATACCTTATCATTAACATGGCAGCGGGTGTGAAATATGTTGTCACGTTGTATCTCATCATCTTCCTTAGCTTGAGCACTTAGAGCTCTTCTTGCCACCAAAAGCTCTTCATCCACCGGATATTCAATGTCACTTGCATCCTCCAAAGGCGGCATGGACTAATCATCAGATTGACCCTCAGATTCGATAACACCATCATCCTTCAAAACCATTACCCTCTTGTTTGGGCATTGAGATGCAATATGACCTACTCCCAAACACTTAAAGCACTTAATGTCACGGTTTCTAGAAGGTTGAGAATCTGATTTACCTTGATTTAATGTTCCTCCGGCCTTATGATCTTTAGAAGGTTCGTTCTTGGCCTTGAAACTAGGCTGGTCATCCCTCTTGCTCCAATTCGGTTTCCATGATGATGAAGAACCCGAATTTTGCCCAACCCGTGTGGACCTATTCCTCTTCAACTATTGTTCCACCTTAATGGCCATGTGTACCATATCAGTCAATTCAACATAATGTTGCAACTCCACTACATTTGCAATGTCTCAGTGTAGTCTACTTAAGAATCTAGCCATGGTAGCCTCTCGGTCCTCCTCTACATCATCTCGAATCATGGCTATCTCTATTTCGTTGTAGTAGTCTTCAACACACTTAGACCTTTGAGTAAGAGTTTACAATTTTTGAAACAAACCCCTATAAATCAATATTTTTTTTATGCACATTCTTATTGCATCCGATGCAATTTGACTTCATAGAGCAAAACCAAATTTTGTCTTTTTATTTATTTTGTTTCACAAATAGTGTGTTTGTATCATGTGCAAACACTTATGTATATCCTTGTGTGCTATGTTTTTGTTATCGATACATATCATATATATATATATATATATATATATATTTATATAATTATAACTAAAACTTTTTAATTGATATATTTTTGATTTTAAAAACTAAATCTTTTAAAATAATATCTCATATCTTTTAAAACATAATTAAATATTTATTTTGAATTTAAACATTTTAAATTCAATTTTAAATATTTAAATTAGTAAAATAAAATAATCATATTATCTTATTCTATTTAAAATCAAATATCAACTATCACCCTCCATTTAGTGATTAATAACATAATTAAATAATCTTATTATTTAATTTAGTTAATCACACTTATTCATTAATTAAATAATCTCATTATTCAATTATTTCCCGAATAAATATGTGTCATTTTCGTAACACAATTAATTGGACAATCCAATTAATTAACCGTGACCCTTGTTACCTAAATCGATCGGGCTAGCAAGGGGACCTAATGGACCCACATTATTTTGAGCTCCAATAATCATTGGAATCATTAATTAAACTCTTTAATTAATATTCCTTGATTATTAACTCTGGTGTTATTCCACTAAAAACCCGAAGCTGCACTCTCTCAACTGCAGACGCTTTTACACAGACCAATACAACTCGGTGTCCATCGATATAGCTATTACACATGGTGTGATCCTCCACAGTAGTTCATAATTAGAGCTGGGTCATAATGTCCGTTATACCCCTCTTATTACATATATCCTTTAAGTACCGTTGATTCTCTAATGAACAATAAATCCTATTTCCTCACGGAATTAGGAGAGCGCTCATATTGTCCAAGCCCCGAATCAACCCTTAAGGGAACTACCATCTCTTCTCACAAGAAGGAGTGGATTCCACTATTGTGTACATACCTTCCCAGCCACAAGCTAAATCGCAATCCCAACATACATGAGTATATTGATCAGGAATAGCATCTGACCTCACCCATGGTATATCAAAGACCACGATCTAACCTGAAGGAGTCGATAAGACACTCAGGATTAAGATCACCCACATATAGCCATCATTAGTTGATATATATGAATCTCATCAGTAAACGGATCTTGGCGAGAGATTCATATAGATCATGGCCCAGTCCTATACGATCACATCATACAAGGTGCCTCCATTCCCATATCTCATATGAATGATTCAGGATAGAACCACCGTACATTACGGAATGAACCACAACTATAGATTAACCACAAATAAAGTACCCAGCTTTATTTGCTATCTATGGACTCTTTAGATTGCACGTCTCTTACTGTATCCATCCGCATATGACACTCATATACACAGTTCGAGATTACATCGGGCAATCAAGGATGTTAATATATGTACAAGTTAATAAACAACACAATAAGAATGAATTGAACTTTTCTTTTTATTTATTTCATAAATCCATTTACAAATTACATCTTTAGGGCATAAACCCGAACAGGTGTTTCGTTGGACACACCTTTACTATTATCGTGTGACATATCTAAAACCTGCAAAACAAACAAGAATTAGTAAACCTCACAAACACTCCCTCACGTGTTTACCCTCACAGATGGTGGCACTCACACTCGTGTTTCACTCAATTTTTTTGGCTTTTACCCTCTGATGAGCTCACACTCTCTTGCCTTTTTCCACTCTTTGTTCACTCTTTCAGTTCCTTTTTTTTTATCAACCCACGAAATCAAGAAAAGGAATAAAAAAATAGTTGATATAAGTTCAACTGCACGACCATGCAAAGAAAAAAGTTTGTACTCTATTTTTTTGGACCTTGATCTTTTTTTTTTTTGACCTTGATCAAATGGACTCAAGCAAGGCTTTGTTATTTATTTTTACTGGACTTGATCAATCGGAATCAAGTTTGTGAATTTTTTTTTAAACAAACAAAATCAGGGAAGAAGAAGAACAAGGATAGATTAAACCTAAGTTTAGAATCCTACGCTCTGATACCAACTAATATGAACCTCACCAAAAACAGCGAGACCCGGAACCAATATATGGTAGCAAGGATCGTTTTCTAGATTCAAGTTTATAAGTAAGAACAATGTAGGACCGTGACCCGTTATCTATAATGAGATAAGAACCTAACGGTATCAAGAAAGTGATAGACGCCACACTCAAAAAGAAGAAAGAAAGGTGAGTGATAAGTCAATTCTCGGAACCAAAAAGAAAATTCTCTCTATTTTTCATTCAAAATCAAGTCTACTGAAAATTACATCAGTTGGTTCCTTATAAACTAAAACCCTAATCGAAAAGAAAGGAAATAAGATATCGGCCATTATGGCTTTACAATCAGAAAACTAAATTGGGCAATAATTGCCTTACAAACAGGAAAGAAAATAAAAGACTAAAACAAGCAACTATTGACTTGTTCCCTATTTGGAAGGCTAAATATGGAAACAAATCAACCCTTCATTTGGGAAACAAATTAACTCTTATTCTTTGGAAAATCAAATAGGAAAAATGCTGAAATAGAGATTTTCTCTAACCATACGCCGCCCATGTTTTGCCACATGCCCAAACTCTTCTCTTATTCGGCCCTATCAATTGTCTTGATTATGTTAATTAAGCCTTGGTCTTCATGTGGGCTTATCTTGGACTTCAACAATTCAACATCAGCCCAAGTATCTTGAATCAGGCCATTGAGTGCTTCTTTGAATCTCTTAGCCCTTGCCCTTGTTATTGGCCCAACCAGAACACGTAATGGATCTCTTGGTGCAGCTCCCTTATTCTCATCACTTATGTTGATTTTTACGCTTCTTTTTGTCGACACAAAGGTCTCTGATATTGAGAAAAATGATGAGATTGGTTCAAAGGAACCATGACCGTGGTGCTTAAACCACCATCTCCACCCTAAACTTGACCAAGTCCGAAGGGTTAGCAATGGAAACCTCTCTGTCCTCAAAAATACGAGTATTCCAAGATTCCTAGACTGTCCAAACAATGGCATAAAACAGCGAGCACCACACCCTCATCTATTTCGACTTCGGGCACAAACCTCTTCAGCCTACCCACCATTGGATCAACTTGTCATTTGAAGCACATGACACCTCCCACTAGCTCAAGCCCTCTAGCCAAAGATTCCAAGACCAACTGCAATGTAAGAAGAGATGATCGACTGTCTCTGTACACTTTCCACAAAGAGGGCATCTTATATTAGAGCTCAAATCCATCCCAAAACGACTCAAACCGTCCTTTACCAAAACTCTTTCTTTGAGCAAATTCAAAACGAAAATTTCAACTTTAGGAGGACAATAATTGTTTCAAATATGTGAAGACTTGAGATGATTACCACACACACCACCTTCCTAGCACTTACAAAAATATTGGACCGAGAACATGCCATTAGGACAAAACGACCAAGCCACTTTGTCTGAAACATCTTCCTTACCTTTACACAGCTTAGTGCAAAATTAAAGCAATTCCATTGTTCTTGTTTCCACCCCATAAGAGCTCTTCTCAAAGGCACCTCCCACACCTAATTTGATCCTTGCCAAAGCCCAAACTCCAGCAGCCTCCCATCTTTGTTCGAGGACAAAGCAAAGATCCTTGGAAAAGCGATGCGAAGCGGAATTGAGTTCCACTTAATGTCTTCCCAAAAGCATACTCTATCATCCCTTCCCATAACCACTTGAATCCCATCTTTAATAACCTCTGCAGCCTGAGAATCCTCGTTGACTAGCCTGCTTATCATATTGACGAAAAAAGAACCTTTGGTCGAACTCATCCACTTCCATCGAAGATCCTTAGTGTCCGACCCATATTTTGCACATAACACCCTTTTCCGTAAAGAATTAACCTCACATCCATACCTCCAACACCACTTGGCAAGAAGACCTGAATTCTTAACCAACATGTGACCAATTCCTTAGACACCGTTTGCTTTGCTTTTGCAAATAGTGTTCCAGTCCACTGTGTGTAGTTTTCTCTTCGATGCTCCTTCACCCCATAAGAAAAGCAGTTGAAGCTTCTCGATTCTTTTGGCCACCCTACCAGCATTTTAAAGATGGGCATGAAATAAGTTGGAATGCTAGAAAGAACGGAATTTGATAAGCACCAATCTCCCGCCTTTAGATAAAAATCTCAGTTTCCACAGAGCTAGACGTTTTTCGATCTTCAGGACCACTAGATCCCAAAAGTGCTTTTTACAGGGGTTAGCTCCTAAAGGTAATCTTAGGTAACAAATAGGGAGGTTGACTTCTTTACATCTAAGAGAATCCGCCCACACTTCCTCTGTATTCCTAACTAACCCCACTTTAACTAAACAAGACTTAAGAAAATTAATTCGAAGACCTAAGACTAACTCAAAACAGCGAAGAGTACGTTTCAAATTTAAGATATACTCCTTCTTAGGTCTTAGAAGAATGATTATATCATCCGCAAATTGGAGGCGGGTGATATGCACAAAACTGGAAGCTTTAATCAACATCCTATTGAGAACCTCAATGGTGATGTTAAACAAAAGAGGAGACAAGGGATCGCCTTGACGGAGTCCCTTGTAAATCTCGAACTGCTCAGTTGGGCTTCCGTTGATTAAAACTGATAAATTCGGAGAGGAGACACAGCTGCTAATCCAACCCCTCCACCGACATTCAAACCCCATCTTCTCCAGAACCGTGTCTAAAAAAGTGTGATCGATGCAGTCATATGCCCTCTCGAAATCTAATTTCACTACCAAACCTCCTTCTCTGTATACATGTTTGTATATTATCTAATTTTCAGAATATTTTATATAAATATTTAACTATATGTTAATTAAAAACATAAAAAGTAATTATTGAGAAAATAAATAATCGTTTTAATAATTAAAGAAATTGAAAAGAAAATATCATCGTACCTAACTAAAAATCTAAGCTAAAATAAATATAAGATAAAATGAGGTTTGACTTGAAAATCTAGAAGGAGCTAAGCCCTCCTTCTAGATTTTTTATTTCTTTTATTTCAATAATTTCTTTTTCAAATTTTTTATTTTAATTATTTTAGATTTTTTTTATATAAAGAATTTTGTTAACATATTGTATTTAAATATAAGAGAAAAAGAAAACCACGTAAAACGATATATTGGTAATATATGAGAAATGCTTACGAGTTATAACATTTTAAAAGAATTTAATAGAGGTATACATATAAAAACGGATACACATACGGTCACCTATTTTTGAGATGTGCAAATATCACTACTCAAATTTTATTTAAATAGTAATACACCAATATTTGAACTGTTCAAAAATTTAGTCCCGACTTAATATCCCAAATAATCTTTTTGTTAACTAACAACGACCTGTAAATTTTAAACTAAACAAAAAATATAATATTCATATACTGCAAGATTATGATCATGAAGATGATTACGATGAGTGTACAGTAGATTAGCTTTGGGATAACAGCTTGACAGCTGCTAGCTTCTTGTGCTCGAGCTGTCACCTTTTGCTTGGATGATAACAGCTTGACAGCTGCTAGATTCGGCCTTGACAGTAACAAAGTCATACAGAAAGTGATTTGATTTTTTTTAAGAATTTATTGATGCATATTGTTTATTGTTCTACCTCGTACTCATACAAACGATTGTTGTAGTATAAAATGCATATGTAACATGAAAGCAGACAATCATAATCTTATTATTGATGACTTTTACTCTTATTTTTGAATAATGTTATGTTATCTAAATTATTTGTCTAAAATTATACCCGAATGATATGTCATGTGAGTTGTAAAGATCATGTAGATCATGAAATTATGATGTGAATGATAAGTTTTTGATAACTTACATGACACGTACATGTGAACATGATCTTGGATAAATAATTTGGACAGTCTAACATTACTCATTATTTTTTTTTTAAATTTGGATCATAAATGTATTGGACATAAATGTGAGATTTCCCTTGCATGCTCTTTTAATAAACTTGCTGTTAAAAAAATGTATTAATTTAAACACTTATATATATAAACTTCCATATTTAGGTAGATTTACTTTTATATTTTGTTTTTATTATAAGGGAAGAGCAATTATTGCAATCAAAGTCTCATAGTAAATAGCTCAAAGATTTCATTTACTATGGTATGAGTCTAGGATTTGGTATTACTGTCTATTGTTGTCATTGTCAAGTATAGAGTCAATTTCATGATTCTCTACTATGTTATTGATTGATATACAACAGTAAATCTCTCTTGTATCGTCACACTTCGGTGTATTTATACTCTATAATAGCACAAAGCAATGTGAGACATTTTTACTGAATAATTCTATCATTCCTTTATGAAATCTTTGAGCTGGCCGGATACTATGAGACTTTGATTTCTCTTCACTTATATTTATGACAAAAGTTTTGAGTTTTTCTTTTTCTTTTTAAAAGAGTAAGTCTATACTCTATAGACTATAGTGACCATGATAAAAGGTAAAAGTGATGGAAATAGACACATAAGTTTATAATAAGCTTCTTACAACTTATAAATGTAACATTATAACATAAAAAAAAAATTAAAAAAAACTCACGACAACCACAGTTCAGTGCGGCGATTTGTCATACAGCATATATATATATAATTAAAGTCGTGAGACGTGTGCAATTTCTCCGGAGTAAAATAGGCCAGCTAGTGGGGCGTCAGGATAGTTGCTGCAGAAAGGATGCTTTCAATTGTGGTCGACAAGGCAAGCTTACAATAATGTGGACAATCCATATTGTGGCTTACCGCGGGTACAACAAGAGAAGATCAACTGACGTCCGATGACTGAAGAAAGAAGTTTTCTCCAGTTGTATCCTCCAAATATCCACCTTCATAAAGCAATGTTTCAGTTGTGAGAAACGGATATATAAGAGTATTTTTGTAAACAGCATTATGGAAAACAAAATCAACATCAAATTGACAAATTTATGAAAATGTAGGGTTATTTTTTAGAGGAAAATTTTGGAAATTTTCATAATTTTGAAAAATATATCTTCGATGAATTCTAAAATAAGGAGGTTTGTCTATGATAATATTTTCAACTGTTCTTGTACCGTCTAATATATTTTCGCAGTAATATTTTGCACCATAAATATTTTAATAAGAGAAAAAAAAACATAAGATTCTTACAAAATGTATATGAAATTTGCATGTCGAGAAAATCGATTACATTTATTCATCATTCATATATATATTTGACATTGTAGAATAGTTCAAAAAGAAAAACGATCACATATATTCACGAAGCATATATATATATATATATATATATATATATATATATTTGACCATGAGGAATAGTTCAAAAAGAAAATCGATCACCTATATTCCTCAAGCATATATATATATATATATATATATATATATATATATATGTTATTACATAAAAACTAGGGTGGAATCAGAAATTTAAGTTTAGAGAGTAGTTAATACAAAAACAAAATATTTAAGGGAAGGCAACGTGAAAAAAAAAAAATCAAAATTTAAGTGAATTAATTACAATTCTTAAATTTTATTTGAGGGAAGGGGCGCCTGCCCCATTTCCTCAAAGTAGCATGAACACACACATTCAGCAGAGAGAGAATATATACAAGAGTTTTCCTATATATATACAAGAGTTTTCCTATCAAATAATATGCATAAAAAAATACCTGGTAAATTGTTGGTCCGATTTTTGTAAAATTGAAATACTGTATCATTTTTTGCATTGAAACATTTCTTGAAAACAATAGATTTTTCTCCTCTTAATATGCCACCCTTCTGATTCATGATACGAAACTTGAAGGAACATGTATATCACTATTATATATATGTTATGAAGACCAAAACGTAAATCTATATATACATATATTTTACGGAAAAAAATAGAACAATAAAAAAGAGAAGATAGAGAGAAATTTCACAGTGCTGAAGGGAGAAATGTGAGAAACAATGGTTACAACAAGATATAATTTATAGTAGTCGTTAGACGTTAATATCCTTAAAGCTTTATTTGAAGAATGATCCTTTTCAGATTTTATACCATAAAAAGTCATGAGAAAATAATGATTCAACGGCGATGATCCACCATAAGGTATAAAAAAGCACCATTTTATCAAAGCATTTAAAGTCCGTGTAAAAAAATAAAGGAAGGGATTTTTGAAAAAGAAAATATTTCTTCATATGATTCTATACAGAAACTCTTGTATATATACAACTCAAAAGGAAAGGAATAAAACAAGAAATTACATATTTGACAACTAGCACTAATCTCTATTGCTAAAACAGGAGAGATAATTAAGTTATTTACATGTCAATCAAATCAATTATATTACTACAAAATAAAGGAAATTAGACTGTTGTTGTGAGGATCAACATCTTCCTAAATTGATATTTAACACTCCCCCTCAAGTTGGAGCATGAATGTTCAAAATGCCCAACTTGTGAAGATGTGAATGAAATGGCGCCTTGCCAAACGGCTTAGTAAAAATGTATGCTCTTTGAGTGTGTGATGGCGTGAAGGCAGTAGTAATTTGACTTGATTGAATTTTTTCTCTGATCACGTGACAATCCATTTCAATATGTTTTGTTCGTTCATGAAAGACAGGATTTGCTGCGATATGTAGTGTTGTAAGTCTTGTAAGAGATATCTCAACCAAGTAAATTCGGATGTAATTGCTGCCATCGCCCTCCCTGTATTCAGCTTCTGCCGAAGAACGAGAAACAGTAGTTTGTTTCTTTGTCTTCCAAGAAATCAGAGAAGTCCCAAGAAAAACACAATATCCAGAAACTGACCTTCTTGTAGTAGAGCAACCTCCCCAATCGGCATCGCAATGCCCAATTAAATTAAGATCATTCTTGCTGGAAAAAAATAAACATTGTCCTGGTGCCCCCTTTAAATATCGTAAAACTCGAAATGTCGCGTCAAGATGTGGTTTGCGAGGCTGGTGCATAAATTGGCTAAGATGATGTACCGAATAGGTAATATCCGGTTGTGTTATTGTGAGATAGATAAGTCGCCCAACAAGTCTTCTATACTGGGATGGATCTTTGAGGATTTCACCATCTGTCGATGTGAGCTTCAAGTTTGTTTCCATGGGAAAAGTGACTGGAGCAGCTCCAAGGAAGCCTATATCATCAAGCACATCCAATGCATATTTTCTTTGTGAGATAGAAATGCCTTTTTTTTTTAATGTGCTACTTCTAACCCCAAAAAGTACTTTAATCTTCCAAGGTCTTTGATTTGAAATTGTTTGTGAAGAAAATTTTTCAAAGCAGCTATGGCTACAGAATCACTCCCTGTAATGATCACATCATCTACATAAATTAATACGGTAGTGAATGAGTCTCCACATACCGTTGTGAAAAGTGAATAATCTACCATGGATTGTTTGTATCTAGCTTTTCGAATAGCCATAGAAAACTTTGAATACCAGTTTCGAGAAGCCTGTTTCAACCCATAAAGTGATTTGTTCAGTCGACAAACTATGTTCTCCCCCTATCGACTGTAACTGGGTGGTGGAAGCATATAGACTTCCTCATCAAGGTCGCCGTGGAGAAAAGCATTCTGAACATCTAGTTGGTAGAGAGACCAGTTGCGTGCAGCAGCGATGACAAGTACACAGCAAACTGTAACAAGTTTGGCAACTGGAGTGAATGTTTCATTGTAATCCAACCCTTCAACTTGAGTATAACCTTTGGCGACGAGTCTTGCTTTGTAGCGTTCAATGGAACCATCCGAATTATACTTGATCTTATAAACCCACTTACAGCCAATTGGCTTCTTTCCGTTAGGCAAAGAAGTAAGGCTCCATGTACCATTGTCTTCTAATGCTTGAGTTTCATAGTTCATTGCCTCTCTCCACCTAGGTTCTTTCTTAGCATGGGCAAATGTTAGGTTCAACAGAACTAGAGATGCTAGCAACAAAAGAATGGTGAGAGAGAAACAAATTTTTATATGAAATAAAATCTGCTGAAGGATAACGGGTACCTTTACCTGACTTTGACATTGAAGATGATGGTTGGTTTGAGGGCAGCAACATGGTCTGTGAACAATGGAAATCTCGTAGCAAATCAGATGGTTTACGAATGAGTTCAGATTTTCTTAACACGGGTTGATTGGGTTGAATAAGTTGAGGTGAGGTAGATGTAGTAGGTTATACAACAGTGATATTGTCATTAGAGGGCTCTTGAGAGTTTTGTGGCTCAGATATGGTATCTTGGTTAGGTAATGGTAATGGTAATGGCAGTACCTGCAATTCACTCTCATTGTTTACTGTTGTAGTACTTTGAAAAGGAAAAATGTGTTCATGGAAAATAACATCTCGACTTGTAAAAATCTGTTTAGTTTCCAAATCGTAGACTTTATAAGTCTTTTGACCTACAGGATATCCAACAAAAATACATTTTCGAGCACGTTTGTCAAATATACTTTTAGGCAGGGCATTGGTGACAAAACACAAACATCCAAACAGTCGCAAATGATTATAAGTGGGTGATCGATTGTGAAGAACTTCAAATGGTGTTTTTGTTGAAAGAAAGGGTGTAGGTAAGCAATTTATAAGATAAACGGCAGTTTGTAAACTCTCCCCCCAAAAAGGTAATGGAACGTAGGACTGAAATCTTAAGGCTCTAGCTACATTCAAAATGTGGCGATGTTTGCGCTCTACAACACCATTTTGTTGGGGTGTAGAAACACAGCTATGCTCATAAATAATCCCATGATCATTAAAAAATTCGCATTGAAATAAATTCACTCTCATTATCTGCCCGAAATCGTTTAACTTTTCGATTAAACTAAGTGTCAACAAATGCAAAAAAAGTTTTTAATAAATTTTACGCTTCTGGTTTGTAATGCATGAGATATATCCATGTATACCTGGAAAAATCATCCACAATGGTCAAAAAATAATAAGCACGCGAATGAGAGGGAACTCGAAAGGCTCCCCAAATATCGCAATGAATTAAATCAAACGGTTCAATGGTAGAAATAGAACTCAAACCAAAAGAAAGCCTTGTTTGTTTAGCCAAAGGACAAATCTCACAGACTTTATTAGAAGAGACAGAAATTTCAGAAACTGATTGAGCAAGATGCTTCATAGGGTGTATGGATGGGTGACCCATTTGTCTATGCCAAAGATCACATTGTGATGTGTTGTTGACCTTTGGAGTGGATGGAATTATTTGTACTGAAAAACTTGTGGAAATGTAATAGAGACCATTATGCTGCCTCCCCAAACCAATCATCCTCTTCGTTGCTAAGTCCTACAAAAGGCAAAAATCAGCAAAGAAAGAGATTCAGCAATTTAATGATTTAGTCATTTTACTGACAGACAACAAATTAACACAAAAGGAAGGCACACAATGGACATCTCCAATAGTGAAATCTAAGCCAAGTTTAGTTGAACCAATAGAAGTACTTTGTGTCTTTTTCCCATTGGGTAATTTAACAAAGGAAAGTGAAGGAAACTTTTTATCATGCAATATATCAGATGATGAAACAATGTGGTCTATAGCACCACTATCAATGATCTATTTGTTGGAAATTGTAGAATCAATATGGCATGAGAGACAAGATGGAGCAAACAAACCTGTAACATTTGCCTTCGGCTGAGTGTTATCATTGTTTAAAAGGGCCAAGAGTTGTTGATATTGTTCATGAGTGAAACTTGGATTCTCAAACTGGGAGTTGTTTGCATATGACTCTTTCTTTCCTCCTTCCTGCTCATTCTTTTGATAGTATTTGTGTCCAGGTGGAAAGCCATGCAAATGAAAACATCTATCAATGGTGTGGTTGTTCCTATTGCAATGTTTGCAATGCAATTTTCCCTTTGCCTTGTTTGATGAATTGTTACCAGAATAATTCTTCCTGGCAGCTGCTATCATGACCTCTTTTGAGACAACCAAATCTCTTTGTTTCTCTTTATTGAGAACCATGGAATAAACTCTCCCAACAACTGGAAGAGGCTGCATAAGATGAATTTGACCACGTACAACAGAACAAGATTCATTCAAACCCATAAGAAATTGCATTACCTTGCCTCTTTGTTCTCGCTCCTCAACTTTCTTGATGGCACCACATGAACAAACCGGTAGATCATTGTAGGAGGAAAGTTCATCCCTTAACCCCTTTAGTTTGGTGAAATAAGCAGCAACAGACAAAGAACCTTGTTGCAGCGAGGCAATATCCCTCTCGATTTGGAATAATCTAGGAGCATTGTTTTGAGAAAATCTTTCCTTCAAATCTCTCCAAACTTCAGCAGCAGTTTCAGCATATATCACACTATTGGCAAGGTCAGGTTCGACAGAGTGGAGGATCCAAGATAACACCATGTCGATGCACCTTTTCCATGAGCAAAATTTATCATCAGTTGATGAAGGTTTTTGGATTGATCCATCAATAAAACCTATTTTCTTTTTGGCACTTAGAGTTATACTCATTGAACGATTCTAAGTGCCATAGCTGTCACCATTCAAGGGTTTGGTGACCAAAACAAATGATCCGAGTGGTGGAGATGGAAAGAGTCCGAAGGGTTCACAAGAACAATGCCTTCGGTATTTTTTGACAAAGAAGGGTCTGTCATGTTGGCTTATGAAATCAGACAAAAATTTTCCCAATAGCAGTTTGCTTTGATACCATGTAAAAAAATAAAGGAAGGGATTTTTGAAAATGAAATATTTCTTCATATGATTCTATACAGAAACTCTCGTATATATACAACTCAAAAGGAAAAGAATAAAACAAGAAATTACATATTTGACAACTAGCACTAATCTCTATTGCTAAAACAGGGGAGAGAATTAAGCTATTTACATGTCAATCAAATCAATTATGTTACTACAAATTAAAGGAAAGTTGACTATTATTATGAGGATCAACATCTTTCTAAATTGATCTTCAACAGTCCGCGACAACAATTAAATAAGTATATTTTGAGATTAATGTAATTAATAACGTTGCAAGTTAAAAACCAATATCCTAAAACAAGATTTATGGTCGTGATATTTTGTATAACTGTTCAAGTTTAGTCTAGGACGAGTCGACGAGATGAAGGTACTTGTGGGTCAGGTATTTGTAATAATTCAAGAGAAAAGAGAAAAATAAACAAACAAACAAAGCAAGAAATAAATAAATATGTGATACAATTTTTTTTCGGTTGTTTTAATTGTCAAATTACTAAATTAAGAGCTAATTTTGACAGCCAATTTTCTGTCAACTATAATTGCGATGTGACTTTAGGCTAGGTCAACTCGGGGGGTTAAATTTTGACACGAGTACACCTCGGTTGGACGAGAGAGATACCTCTAACGAGGTGTGAGGTCTTGCAAAATGGATAGTTGTCCTTCAAAATGGGAGAAAAAGGTTAGGGCGATATGCCAGTGGGGAATGATAATTTTAGTGGGAAACCACAAAGGAGGTAAGTTTCGTTAATGGAAAACAAAAGAAAATTAATGTAGTCAGAATATACTCTATGTGTCTCTCCCTTTGAGATATGTTCCATCTTTTCCATTTATAGGTCATTCCTTGAACAGTTCAGACCACCTCATTTCTATTATTGATCGTGATGAATGCTCCGGCATTCAAGGAGAAAATGTGCTTACTTTATTTTGTTAGTGCCATTATTTCACGATCGGTGGTATCTTGCCACCTGCAGACAAATATCTTATGTGTACAAGTTGTTCGGTTGATAGGATCCAATAGAAGTAGCTTGCCACACCTAATCTATCGCCCGGTTGATAAATTAATCATGCCATAGTGATCGAGCCATTGCAATATTAGATTTTGGCCTCCCTTTCCTATGTTTTTATTCAATTATCGGGTAAAATCGAGTGTTTAATGGTTTGATTGAGGTCTTTTGCAAGATATCATTGTTAGCATAAGCGTTTTGGTCAGGAGAGAAGATTTTGGGGCGTAAAGCGCAATTATAAAGAGTTCGAGCTATGATGTAATGGGTATCGCGGTTGAAGCGCTGTTCCACTCAACAGGGGACACCTAGCGACAGGAATTTTCGTGGTCATAGTGCCGTCATGGAAAACCACGGCGTTACTCCAACCACATCATAACCGCGAGAGGAACTTTCGCGGATGAACTTCCGCTGCTTATTGGGCGCGTCATTGAAGATCAAGACATGCTGCAGTTGATCTGCCATCATGGAAAACCATGGCATTGTAAACGATAGAGATTCTCGCGGTTCAACTGTCGTTCTGCAAAAAGGCGGCATTCACGACCGCGACGGCCAATCAGCACAACTTTCTAGAAGGATTTTTACCATATTTGTAAACCCATATAAATACTTCTATTTAATTTTCAGACATCATCATTAGCAACATGAGGTATATACACCCAACAGCTATTCATACCGTTTCATAAGCCCTTTTTACACAAGGTCGAAAAAGGAAACGAATAAAGGGAAGAGAAAGATTTCGGCATGTGCTGAAAATATGAATTTTCAGGGTCGATTGGTAAAGTTCACTAAGAAGAAGATTATTCCCGAGCAGGGGATCAACGTCAGTGAGTTGGGTTAGACACCGATCCCCTAGATGGTTCTGGCCAGACATTATGAGATATATGTTTAGCGCCCCCCTAAGTACTGTCCTCATATTGTCAAAGAGTTTTATGCATGTGTGATTGAGCAAAACTACAGTTTGGGCAGCCCAATTTTGGTCCAGGGGAAAAAAGTGAGGATAAATGCCGTCGACACCAATCGACATTTCAGGGCCACACTTTCACCACGTGAATTGAGCTCAACAATCAGTATGTACAACAAGGTGCCAAAGGACAATATTTTCACTAAGATGAATGTGGAGTTGGCCAACAACCTGGTGGCAGAGCCTATGCAATTTTGGAACTCCAGGTCCAGCCCTCTGAAACAGTCGAAGATCCATATAGAACTGGTCTTTTGGCACATATTCATATCCCATTCAATGAGGCCGTACGGGCATTGCACTACAGTGGCCTATGATGTGGCGACCCTACTTTAATGCTTGCATAATGAACGGCCACTCGACATAGGCGTGATCGTGAAGATGAAGATCCACAAATCAGCAAAGGATGGGTTAGGCAATGAAGCAATGGTGTTCCCAAGCTTGATTACTTATTTATGTGAGGCTTCTGGTGTTGATATCACTAGAGAAAAGATGAAGGATCCCCCACTGGATTTTTGGATCCGTAAATGGTACTCATCTATCCTAGCTATGGTCTGAAGAAACCTGGAGATGCAGGAAAGAGTTCAGGAGAGCTAAAGAAGAAGAGAACTGGAACTGAAATAGATAGGTCAGAGTCAGAGGACACATGAGCAGAGGTTGATGGAGAGGCTGGTGTAGACGATGAGGTCGCCGAAGAGGATGATGAGAGCCTTACAGGTTTGATGCGCGTCCTGGCGAGCATCAAGCTTTCCAGACAGGACCAGGCGGATGCAAATACATAGCTCACCATTGCCGTTAGGGTGGCCCAGGCAGTAGTTCTGAAAGAGATGTAATTGATAAAAAAGAGGCTGATGGCGAGGATTGATTTGGTGGATAGCGGATTGAGGCAGGATTCTACAGAGATGAAGACCAAGCTTGGCCCCACCCTATACACCAGGGAGATGAAGCCAACTCCAGTTCCCCCAGCTCCAGCTTCCCTAGTTCCAGATCTCCCTACCGGGAGGCATGTATTTCAGAAGAGGTCCCTGACATCCGCATTACAGTTGAGGCATCAATGAAGGAGGCGGAAGATAGGGCAGCTGTACAAGCGGCATGGAAGGACAAGGAAAAGATATCGAGGTCAATATAGCCACAACCCCCAAAGTCAATCATTTCTTGTTTTAGCTAGCTAGTTTTCAAACGTATTTTTATTTTTGCACCTTACCTTTTGTTTCTTTAATTTCGTACTTTTGTTGGATACTTTCTTTATATTTAAATTACCCTAATGTTTGTGATTTAGTTTTTGCTGCTTAGCATAAGGGTGTGTGTTGTGCTATGATAGTTAGGTTGATGTTGATTTTGCCTGCATGTTGAAATAATTGGATGCTTATCACTTTTGAGCCATTGTTGAGTCTGAGTGGTTTGGATTTTTGAGTCTGTGTTGTTTTTATGGTGTAGCACGCTTTTCCATCGGGTTCTCATTGTCAATATTGGGGACAATGTTGGATTTATGTTTGGGGGTGTGGGCGACACCACTTGTCGTGCTTTTTTGTCAAATTTTCTTTTTGCATGTTTTGGGTGTTATCTGTCGTTTTGTGTCTATTTTTGTCAAAAATTTTGCGAAATGGTCATGTTGAACATATCTTGTTTGGTGAGATGCTCTTGTGCATATGCCATGGAGGAGTGTTTGTATGCATTACAAGCTGAGTTAGTTTTGAGTGTGTTGCGCAAAATGCATTTAGTCCCTTTCTCTTAGTGCCTATGTGGATAAGGCATCGTACTTGAAAGTGGGGGATTAATAGTGGCGACTACCTGTGACGATTTTGGGCATTTTTGCATTTTATTTCAAGGGTAATTTCACTTCCACTCGTTACACACACACACACACACACACACACACACACACACACACACACACAATATAAACACATTTTCACTTAATTAGAAGTCTCATTACACTACAAATCATCGTTTGTCATCGAACATCCAATCAATAGTGGAATGCTTACTGAAATTTTCATTCCCTTGATAGATAGACCCCTTGAAATGATTGTAGGCAATGTGTGCTAGCCACTTAAATACGCCATAAACATTTTATCATCCCATATGTGTGTGCTCCTAAGCCAACTTTGAAGCCAAACACATTAAACCTTTTGCTCATCACCTACATCACCTATACCCCGCACAACCTAAACTTTAAACCAACCCTTTAACTAATTGATAGAGCCAAGGCTTAGGATTAATGTAAGTCGAGCTCTTGTTTATGGATGGCGTGTACCTAATGTAAATCGAGCTACTGTTTATGGATGGCTTGTACCTAGATAGAGGTGTATGAAATTGTGCAGGAAGGGCTTAGTCATATATACCCTAATTCAAAAAAAAATTGGTGAAGAATTAGGAAGCATAATAAATAAATGCTTCAAGCCTTGAGTTGAATTTGTAAGTACAACTCGAAGCAATAAGAGTTGGGATTGAAGCACAATAGAGCAAATTAAAGCCTAGACGCCAAAAGTTAGTTGGAAGTTGTAATATAGCCGATCATCAGGAATTTAGAATGTAATGCCTTAGCTGAGTCTATTGATTTTCAAATTTCCCATTTTCCCCATTCTTTCATCCCCCAATCACCCAAGGCCCTGTTACAACCAAGGAAAAGACCTACTTGATCTTAAGGAAAATCTAGACAGGGAATGTTAGTTGAAGCATGCTCTTTCCACGTTTATGACATTCAGTTCTTTTCCATGAGACTTAATCACTTAAATGTGCTTTCTTCAAATGTAATATGCAATTAAAATTTTGATTTCACCGCAAAACTCATATTGCATACCTTGAGGTGTGTTTGCTTAGGATTCAGAGTGTTTATTAAGAGAATCCGGTGAGGATAGAGTCGAGACGAATTACATCCCTTGTTGGAAAGTGTGTTGTTTTTGAAGCTAGGCATTTCGAGTGTGGAATTGCATGGTCCGCGGTGTATTCACATTATCAAAGTTTTTCCTTAAAAACCTGTTTAGTTGTTCTTACATCCATTTCTCCTTAATTGCATAACTTAAGTGGCATCTCATCACAGTGGCTTCGCATTTTTATCATGTTATAGTCTTTGTTGATTTGGTTTAGTCAAAGTCTTAGAGTAGTAAGTTTTAGTGTTTCGAGTGCTTGTTTGTTAGTTTCGGTTTTGCTCGAGGGCGAGCAAGGGCTAGGTTTAGGGGTGTTGATTGAGCCATTGCAATACTAGATTTTGGCCTCCATTTCCTATGTTCTTATTCGATTTTCGGGTAAAATCAAGTGTTTAATGGCTCGATTGAGGTCTTTTGCAGGATATCATTGTCAGCAGGGATGTTTTGGTTATGAGAGAAGATTTTGGGGAGTAAAGCACAATTACGAAGAGTTGGAGCTTTGATGTACTGGGTCTCGCGGTTGAAGCGTCGTTTTGCTCAACAGCAGCAACCTAACGACAGGAATTTCTAGGGTCATAGTGTCGTTATGGAAAACCGCGGCGTTACTCCAAGCAGGACTGCAACCAGCAAGCCAACCCATGTCGTAGTCAAAATGTCGATTTGCACAACCGCGACAGAAACTATCGCGGTTGAACTGTCATTGCTGCTGCCGCAGCGTATTGGGCACGTCATTGAAAATCAAGATATGACGTGGTTGATCTGCCGTCATGAAAAACCGCAGCATTGTGAGCGATAGAGATTCTTGAGGTTCAAATGCCGTTATGCAAAACAGCGGCATTCACGGCTGCGACTGGCCGTCAGCACGACTTTCTAGAAGGATTTTTACCCTATTTGGAAACCCATATAAATACTTCTCTTTAATTTTCAGAGATCATCATCAACCACATAAGAAATAAACATCCAGCAGCTTTTCATACCATTTCATCATCCTTTTTTACACATTCCTCTTTTCACCTTCAAACCCATCCATCCTTGGAAGATTTGGAATCAAGAAGAAGAAGGTTATCATGTCAAGGAAGCTCACATGGCCAATATAGGTTTTCTCTGCAACTCTTCTATGTTTTATTTTCTCCATTGATGTGTAACTAAACCTTTATCTAAGGGATTGATGTAACCATATTGGACAACTCCATGTAATTAATTAGTCTACTATTCTTAATTCAATTCGATTTTAGTCTCATTTATTGATTTTATTTTTCTAATCTACTTACTCATACCATATTGTGACCTTAATTGCTGTGGGTTGTGGTTTAGTTTATCTAAGAAGTTGAGATGAGGATGGCCTTTCCATTTGAACCTCAATCACAAGCTCGGTAAATGAGAAAGTTGATGTATGCATGATCATACTATATTAATTTGGCTTAGAGTTTTATGTTAAATGAGGGGTTTTGACTAGTGTTTGCCTCATGGCCTTGAGTGAGTAATGGAAAGAACCCTCGTACTAAATTGATTTATGTTAAAACAAGCCCTAAAATTGGATTGAAGTGCTTAATGAGACTAGTTGAGAGCGTTGGTCTACGAACGGTTGCATCGATTCCCTAATGCTTTCTCCCATACATTTCATTCCTTGTATGTGTGGTTGTGTTTAGCTTTAGTTTTTAATTACAAGTTGGAATTAAGTCATTTTCAAAGAACTCAATTGTTTTCCAAAATCACTCATTATGCAATTTAATTTTCATGCACTTAGAGCAGATTTTTCCTACACTAATTAGTATTCGACCGATAGAATCACCGATCCCTGTGAACGAACTTTTCTAATTAAATTGAACGGAGATTATTGCATCATAGAGATATGTGGCTTATAATTAACGATTGGCCTTCGTGAGTCAAGTTGTTATCTTTGATACCACATGATCAAAGAAACTGTTCTATGAGAGCCACATGTTTGGTGGTAACTGGACAATAGACCGAGTCAATATTCGAGGGAGAGTATAGAGTCTCTACTCCCGAAAACTCTCATATGTAACAACCAAGTAATGAGTTTGATGGAAGATGGACTCTATACTTATTTGTCTTCTGTGTTTGGCTTCAACTAGCTCCTATTTCTTACGTGCCTTGTTATCGGGAATAAACTTGATCTTTCTGGAATAAAAAGGATTGGCATTGGCTAGGGCCATCTATCCTCGCAATCTACCACCTCGGACATCTAGGAGGCGAGAGTTTTGGTGGCAAACTTTCCCCATCTTGCACTTAGGCATCTAATTCCACTTGGACGATACATTTAACCTCACCAATCGAGGTTTCCCAATTATGAAACAACTTTCTACCACTTCGATTTCCGACATTTTGAAACGTGACAAATTTTGTCGTTAACAACAAATATTCAATTAATGAGTTGATGAATGACAAAATGCGTCGAAGGCTCACATAGGTATAGTGGGATTTAAACTTTTTTTACATAAAACAAAATAGTATTGGGAGTCGCTACACAGTCACGTTTGAAGTAGTTGATCTCGTAAAATTCCAACACACCGCTGACCCAATCAATATCATATTTCAACAATATAAAAATAAAAGACTTATAGATTTTAAACTCCAATATGATGGCTATTTAAAATTAATAGTACATTATTGATTCATTCATATTATGATATATTAATATGATTTATGGAAAATTATTGTAGATAATCATGATAATGAATCGATTATTAATGAAAGTGGTCTATGGTAGGATATCAATTTTTTATAATCAAATATGAATAATGCATCAAACACTACTTAGAATGAATTCAAACACAGAGTGATTTTATTTATTTTAAGAATTTAATGATATATTACTTATTTTTTTAGAGTAATGTTAGATGTTCTAAATTTTTTTTCTAAAATCTGTCCCAAATGATGTGCCACTTGAGATGTCAACATCACATAAGTCAACACATAATCTCATGATGAGTGGTGCTATTGGCACACCTCCTACTGATCTATTCATACCCCACTTTTTAAAATCTTAATTTAATTAAATAAAATTAAATGTTTTTATTAAAATTTTTTGTTTATTTCTAAAACTACCCATTTTACTTATTTTTCAAACTTAATACATATCATATATGATCTATCTATTTCTTATTTTTGTATATGTATACATCTCTCTCACCTCCATTGATTTATTTATTTTTTTTCTTCTTATTTCTTTATTTTTAGTTTTTTTTTCTTCTTATTTCGGAAACGAAAAAAATAAAAAATAACAGGGTACTTCAACACAACGACAACTTGATATCATTCTAAAGAAAAAATAAACTTCAAACTTATTTCCAAAGAATGAATTGTCTCCAGATGCTTACTAACATTGTCAGACAGTTCTTACTTTATGTCATTCTCAGATAATTCTTCAAGATGTTTGATATCATTCTTAGACAATTCTTCAATTTTCTTGATATCGTTCGCAAACTCTTTCATAATATTTTAGATGTATGTAAGAAGCAGCTTTTAGGGTTTAAGGGTTAAATTTTTTTTTTTTGAAGAAACGAATTATTGAGTTATTTTTTTTTTGGAAAAGAAATATGAGATTTTAATAGATTTCTTTCCTAAATTGTATGTCTCTTTAAATAATTTTGATAAAGGAAAAAAAGAGAATAGTATATAATTAAAAAATAGGGCATGAATAGATCAGTAGGGGGTGTGCCAATAGCACCACTCTCTCATGATTTATAAGATGCTGACAGATGTGTTTGTTTGGTCCATTTGGCACAAACGATTGGTTGTAGTGTAAGGTGCATATAAACATGACTGCAGACAATCATTACCTTATTATTAATGACTTATATGACTGATATCTAGTAATTAGATTTTTTAAATCTGAATCATAAATGTAGATTTAGTTGGATTTACATCCATATTTAAGCAGATTCAGTTGGATTTAATTCCATATCTATTAAATCGTAGTCATCTAAATCACAAAGAACCGATTAATGGCTACAAGATCATGTCAAATGTTTTGTCAAAATTGTTTCCCTTGAATCTCTCCCGTATGTATATAAATATATATATATATATATATATATATATATAGTCTCGTTTACCTCAGTACGCACTAATGTAAATATATTAGTGCAAAACATGTGAGTCGTTAGATTCAACTATTGTTGGCTAAGTCAAAGTACTTGAATCTAATGACTCACATGCATTGGTACTGATGTAATTATATTAGTACGTACTGAGGTGAACACCATCATATATATGTATATATATAGTGATTGAGTTTTCAATAAAAGAAACTTTTGTAATTTTGGGCACTAGGGCAAAGGTTGACACTATAATATATATATATATATATATATATATATATATATATGCAGTCATTTTCGCCTCAGTGCGCACTGATATAATTTATATCAGTGCGTTGCATGTGGACCACTGATTATGAAGAAGTTTTGACAAGTGCATATACTTTGAGTCAAAGTATGTAAATCTAATGGTCAATATCTAACGTACTGACTTGAAAATTTATATATATATATATATATGTGTTAGGTTTTGGCTCGTATTCTCAAGTGAACCCAATGTGAACCAAACGAGACTCAACTGATGTTGGAACTTCCTGGAGACGTGGGATACGTTTGGAAGTTAGAATTGGTGTTTGAGGGAACTTGAAGACCGAAGAAGAACTGAAGAAACAGATTCTGGAAGAAACCGTGGTGTGGACCGCGATGCGAACAAGCGCATGGATCACAGCACAGGGAGCGGTCAATTACAGTATGTATAGCACGGTGTAGACCGTGGCGGAGGCAAAGGCACCAACCGCGGTATTTTGAGCGGTGGACTTCAGTGGCTTTTCCGCGGTGTAGGGAGCGGGTTGCACACTGCGACCTAGACCACGGTAATGGCGTATTTTGCTGAGATCATGAATGTTGCGCGAAAAAAGAAAGGTTTTCTTCTGGAAAGTTCTTGTGCTTGTTGGAAAAGGAAAAAGAGTTTGTCTTCATGAAGAATAGGAAAGTCTTATGCTTGAAGGAAAAGATTTCTACTTACAAGGAGACTTGTCATAAATAGGAAATAGTATTTATGTGGAACAAGTAATTCTTGTATGTTTAGGAGTAGGATTTCCTTTTATCTTAAACTCCCTATAGCTAGTATAAATAGACTTGTAATTAGGTTATTTTATGTGGAGTCAAAATAAACACCATGTAACATCAGAGAATTGTGAGATTCGGGAGAGAGACCCAAGGGAATATCCGGGGAAGGATCCAAGGGAATATCAGTGGATCAAGTAAAAGATCTGTAGGTGATATTCAGGGGAGACCTAAGGGATATTGAGGGGTTCTTGGTGAGGATCTTGTGAGCGTGGTTTAGGGATGAGGTGTGAGAGAGAATCCTGAAGTATATGATTGTAACAATTTTATCATATAATGGAACTTTCTCTGTCGTCCTGAAGGCCCATGGTTTTTTACCCGATTTGGGTTTTCCACGTATATCTTGTATTGTGATTGGTTTATTTTCTCTCATCTTATTTTTCTGCTATTAACGTTATTAATTACTATGAGTTATGGACGTATATTAGGCATGACGCTTCCGCGATCATCGGTTCAAATCTCTAACAATATATATATATATATATATATATATATGTATATATTCGGGGCTGTGTGTGCTTTCCTTCGTTGTGTTTGGGAGGCTGTTTGGTTTTAGCTGTTGCTGCCTCCAGTGGGTTTTGTTTGTTGTTTCTTGTTGTAGTCCGCTTGGTCTTTGGGGCCTCGGTTAATGAATTGCAGTTTCAAATATATATATATTGGTTCTCTAGGATGCCTTATTTTAGTTTCGTTAAAAACTTCGATGAAATCATATTAATTTTTATGAATTTTGGTATGATTTTTTTTATTGATAATAAGTTCAATAAAATTTATATACAGATAAAATTTGAGAATTTTTCGAACACTAAAACTATATTTTATGAATTTTCCTATTTTTTTACGATCTGCACGTAGAGCAGAAATCATCACCATAAAGGACAAAAAAAAATCTTTTTTTTTCTGACATATGAGGCCGGCAGAGCGTTATATATAAAAAAGCATACATGTTAACCACAGTAGAGCTCAGAGTTGGCCTGTAAATTCAGTTCTTATAAAAAATAATAAGTATGGGTTCCCAAACACTACCAAAACTACCTGTTATAGATTTCTCTAAGGAAGACTTGAAGCCTGGTACTCACACTTGGTTTTCAACCAGCAAAGAAATTTGTCAGGCACTTGAAGAGCATGGCTGCTTCATAGTCGAATGCAAAGATGTTTCACTAGATCTTCACAACAAAATTTTTGATGCAGCAAAAGAGTTGCATGATCTCCCCATAGACGTTAAAATGAAGAATTTTAGTGACAAGCCTTTTAGAGGGTATTTCTCTGCTAGCTCCGTCCATGAAAGTTTAGGCATCGACAATGTGATTGCTCTTGAAAGCACTCAGAATTTCGCCAACCTCATGTGGCCTCATGGGCATGATCTTTTCTGGTATATGTTCACCCCTGTGTATTTCTAGTTTTTTCTCTTGCAAATTTCATGATCCTCTTTTTTGTATGAGATAATCCATTGTTGTCTCTTACGATATATCTTTTAGTTATCTGTTGAAAATTTATTAAAAAATAAAAACCACGCATTTGTTAAAAACCTTTACTGAAAACCATCGAAAAGTTTTCTTAACCTAAATAGGGCTAGCCCTGAGATTTTGAGACCCGAGGAGAACTACAAAAATGAGGCACTTGACTCTCTATGGAGGTTTTACTCGACCATCTAAACATGGTTGTACTTATAAAAATTAATATCAAAATGTAATACAAAATTGGGTATTTAACTTATGAATTTAATGAATATGTTGATATTTTTGAATTGAGCTATTCTAATTATTTTTTATTAGAACTTCATATGTTTTTTGCATTGATTGAACCTATTATAATGTATATATAAAGAATACAAAATTTTAATATTTGGGCCCTAGACAGTTTCTTCATATTTGCTGCCTCAGGGCTGCCCATTTTTTTTAAGTTCGCCTTTTGAAAATAATAATAATAATAACAATTGAATTCGTTTGCTTTTAGTCAAATATATCAGATTATAATTTGAAAATTAATGTTATCATAGACTTCTCCAATTTTGTTTTCTATTCTCTATCAGCACAAACGCTAACAAGATTGCGAGGACAATGATTGACCTAGACCAGATGGTGATAAGAATGGTATTCGAAAGCTACGGTGTCGATAAGTACTATGATTCTCATATCGTATCAACTGACTATGTGCTTCGTTTCAATAAATACAAAGAATATATAGAGGATAATATAGGTCTTCCAATTCACACAGACAAAACATTGACCACCATAATTCATCAAAATCATGTCAATGGTTTGGAGGTACAAATCAGTGATGGTGAGTGGGTTACCTATGATCCTCCCTCGCATTCATCCTTCCTATACTTTGCAGGCGTTGCATTCCAGGTCAGTCTCATATAAAAACTGTTGAACTTAACACTAACTTCTATGTTATAATTTTGTATTTATTATAAAAATATATATATATTTGGAATTAACTCTCTCTTGTAATGAGCTACAAAGAATCCAAAGAACACACTATGCACGAGATAAGGAAATTCGGGGTCAACTTGGGATTATTACTTATTAACAAATTATCTTGCACATGATAATTAACTAGCTATTATCACAAATGGGGTAGTGCACCTCCTCTTCCACGTTAGTGGTGGTAGGTTTTAGTCTAACCATACATGTTTACAAGTATGTATGGGAAGTTCTCTCTCTAGTGTTATGGAAGTATATATGCTGGCAGACCCCTGACCCTAACCGTTCGGTGTCAGAATATTGTAATACTTCTTCTAAATTATCATTGAGCTTTCTAGCTAAACATTTATTAACAGTGAGATCAAGGGATGATGCATCATGCTATGTTTCATTTGGTTTAGGTGTGGAGCAACAACAGGATACATCCATGTAGCCATCGAGTGAGCTTGAGTGCCAAAGAGGCAAGACATACTTTGGGTTTGGTTACATTCCACAATGGGGTGATACGTATTCCTAATCAATTTGTCGATGACCAACATCCTTTAATGTACAAGCCATTCGATCATCTTGATTATCTTCGCCAGCAAATGATTTATTCGAGTACTCATAAAGCTGTATACCCCATCGAAGCTTACTGCGGTCTATAACTGCCCACATGGTGCAAGTCCGAGTCCGGCCATCTTGTGTTTTATCGTCTTTTTATTAATAAAAAATTAAAAATAAAATCTTGTACCATTGATTATGTTTAATAAAAAATAATAAGAAATAAAAATGTTGACTCCATCTTGTGGCTATCTTCTGTTGAATTTGATACCGATTAGTGAGTTGGTAATATCTGGTTCAGATCAAATTTTGATACAACAGAATAATCTTTGTCAACGATGTAAACAATAAACGCTTGATTTATAAACTAATATTCATACATCTCTTAGCAAGGAATTTATCAATTATGCAGATATTTGGAGAACTAAAGATGACTTCTTGACAAGATGAGGTTGGTTCAGTGGTAAGCTAAGTTTCTCGTACTTGCATCCTAAAGGTTGTGAGTTTAAGTTATACCCCTCCTCCAATTAATCCTGAAATAATGTAATACTGTAGTTAAAATAAAATAAAATAAAACTTGTTATAAAATGATTAAAACAAACAAGAATATTATAGCATAAACTTTTTTTTAAGTGTTATAAGAACTATTACAATAGGACTGTTATGACCTGCTGAGATCAAACAATACAGGTACAGTTCGGAAATCTACTCATATAATGGGAGATAACTACTCCCACATATGTTTGTAAAAAACGTATTGTGGGATTTGAACCCCTCACCACTAATATGGAAGGGAGGTGTACAACTAACTACACTAAAAGGTGATGCAAATTATTATAGCATAAACTTAAATAAGAAAGAATAGCTCTGACCATTGTATGAGAAATAATTATCTCATACAATGGTGAGAGCTCCTTTATATATCCCTATAACTACATATTGAGTGGGCATAAATTACAACATAATGAAGCATAAAATGAATAATGATGATGGGATAGTGAAAAGATAAAAAGATGGAAGTTACTACCTTGGTTAATGGGAACCAAGTTTTCAAACACCGGTCACTTTCATAAAAAGAAAGTGTCATTTGATGCCCTTTTTGGGCCAGCCCTTTCTAAACAGGCTGGATAAAGTTTTCACCGCTAATCCAAATAAAAATAAGAATAAAAACATTTTTTTATCTTTTTTGCAAAAGAATCGTTTGACCCTTAGACTATGTTTGAAATTGTTTTTGTTTGAGAAATAATTACTTATTTCTTAAGTTTTGATCAAATAGGTGTTTCGTAAACTTTCTAAAAGTAGCTTTTACAATTTACTCTTTCAATAAACAGCTTATGAGAAGTTAATTGGGAGTTGCTTTTTTGAAGCAGAAGCTAGCTTATTGTTTATGCAATGTCCAGAATACACCCATTATTTTAATAAAAGACAATATTACCCTTATATGTAATAATATAATAAAAAAACTAAAAAGTACAAATATGAAAAAATATATATAAAAAAATTGATCGGGATTTGTAGCCCCTGCCGTGGTGGCTACCACCGGAGTTGGAGGCCGGAGGAGATCCCTCCCCAACCAGACCTTCGCCGACGCCGCCTCGCCTCTCTTGCAGCCGCCGCCTCCGTGCTACAAGACACCATCGACTCCAAGTTGCTGACCTCGCCAAGCCGACCTTTTCTCTCAGATCTCACCCCCCCCCCCCCCCCCCACTAAGTCTCCTCTAGTGAAAAGCGTCGCCGGTCGCGCAGGTTCTCTGGGACTAAACAAAGGAGACGTGGTGGATCAGTCCACCTCCGGCGGGCCTGTGCGAAGTTGAACGAGCAGCCAGTGGTTAGGCATGGAGCGGTGGCAGGTAGGGTGTCAAGCAAACCGGGTCGAAGTCACAGGTCGGATATGATGTAGGCCTCTGGTCTGCAATGAGTCCATTCCCCAAAGCTATTTGAAAAGCCCTAAAATTGCTTAACAATGTTAGTATAAACACATTAAAATGATGTCTATTTTTGTCATTTCATCAAATAAATATTCAACATTTTCAAAAGCAAAGCAATTTTAAAATTTAGTTTTCCAAACATCTACCCACTGTTTTGTTAAGTTAATTATTTTTAAAGATAAGCTATAAGCAGTTTTTTTAAGCATAGCAATCCCAAACATAGCATTAATTTACTAGTAAAATTAAAAAATAAAACTCAATAAAAAAACCTTAATTAAAATAATAAAATGTAATATTATATTATTAATTATAAAATAATAATCTATTTAAAAAAATAATAACAATTTAATGTTAAAGTAAATTAAACTTAGTGAAGGAGATCATAAATCTCATTCGCTACGTGACAATCTCCTCCATAAAAAAGATATTGATCCCCTCTTTTGTGGAGGAGCTTGTAGGGCAGAGATCGACCGACCATCTAATCCCAGATATCTTCTCCGCACGAAAGTGAAGTCACAGTAGGTTTCTGCTCTTCTCTGTTTAAATAATAAATTGAATTTTTTTAGAATATATATATATATATTATTATTATTATTATTATTATCTAAAAATTATTCAATTTTTTTTTCTTTTTGCATATCAAACAATATACATTTATCATTCTTTTAATGGTTCATCAAAAAAAATCAGTTTTTTTAATGGATTCAAATTAAAATAAAATTTTACCCTACAATATTTTTTTTTGACAACACCCTACAATAGTTGACATTGAGCAACAAAAGTTAGTAAGAACGGTAATGCTACACATCCCACCTATAATCCTATCATTGTCATCCCAACACACATGGCAGCTGAGGTGTCACTTGGTGAGTAGACAAACATTAATTGATGAGTGAATACATGGGTAAGAGAGATAAATATGAATTAATGTTTGTCCACTCACCAAGTGAAACATCAGCTGCTACGTGTGTTGGGATGGAAATGATGGGATTGTAGGTGGGATGTTTAGCATTATTCTAGTAAGAAATACCAATTTGATAATTGGGAAAAATATTAGGACCAATAAAAAATGGAAAACTTCTGTTACAAACTACCTTGAATTATGAGAAAAAAATATTAGACTTATTTGCTAATTTCCTAACTAAAAATAAGAAGGAGAAGGGTGGTCCTATATTGCTAATCATTGCTTTGAGATGTGTATATATTAATTTTAGGAAAGTTACCTTCACAAGCGTCAATGGCTAAAAGGATGAGTGAAAGAAAAAATAAAATAAAAAGAGGTGATATATAATTGCTTTGAGACGTGTATATTTTAATTTTATGAAAATTAACTTCTCCAAACGTCGACATTAATGGCTAAAACGACGAGTGAAATAGAAAAATAAAATCAAAAGACATTTTATAAGTGTAGTAAATGTGTTAATAAATATTTTGAAGTTATGTGTCTATAAAAGAAAAATGGATGGTCCTATAATGTTGATAATTGATTTAATTAATTAATTAATTAATTTTATGCTGCTTAAAATGTGGGCATGATTTAAATTTCAATTTTACATTTTATATAAAAACAGCCAACTCTGAGCCTTTCAATCTATTGTCGTGCATGGCTTGCTAATGACGCAGCCAGTGAGCTAATTACTAGTAGAGGACAACTACTCTATAACTATTTTAAATCGATATCTTATCCGATCCGAGTATATAATATAATAATCATCTTCGATCTCTAGATTTTTTGAAAGTCATCAAATTATTTTGAATTAAATAATTATTATGATTTTTTAATTTTTTTAAAAAATATTTTTATTGATCTTCAAGGCCGGCCCTAAGATTTTCATATCCCGATATGAATTATAGAAAATAAGGCACTCGATACTATATGTATGTTTACTTTATTTATTTTTTTTCTCTAATAAATACTTATAAAAATCAATATAATAACTCAAACTCAAGATTATAAAACAACAAAATAGCAAATAAAAGTTACAAAAATAAAATATTTATAATTGCAACAAAAAATATATCATTTAAACCTTACTCGTATCACATTTTTAATAGCAAAAGTATTAATTAAGCTTACATTAAAAAAAAAAAGGTATTCGAAAAAGAAAAAAATGATGTGTATTGATTTAATTATCTTCGAAACAACAACTTCTGAATTTTCGGATCAAGAGGGTTTTGAGTTTTTTTTTAAGAGATATAAAAGAGGAATAATTGTGACAAACACGAGTGTTGCTAGGATTCAACCTACCGCCACCCTAGATCCAATTTTGTTATTGTAAGAATGATAAATGAGTTTCTATTGGTGGGCCTTTTTAAAAATAAAAAATAAATATGTGTATGGTGAGACATTTTTGAAGTTATTTATGGGTTGAGTTTCTATCGGTAGACCTATTTTTAAAAAAAAATTATGTGTATGTAGGTGATTTTTAAAATCATTTATGGGCATGATTTGTTTAAAATATTATGTTGGCTATATTTTAAAATCAATTTTTTTAACTACAATTTGGGACCCTTTACAATCCGGCCTCCAGACAGTTGTTTAACTGGGCTCTCTCTATGGCCAGGCTTGTTGGTTTTTAAATATAAGTAAATATGGTTAAAATTCAAAATTGGCCCTCAAATTAGTAGCAATTTGAAAATAGTGGATACTCCCGAAAAGTTTGCATTTTTTAACCAAAAACAATGTTTCTACACAAAAATACCGTTAAGCTTTAGTAACACACATCATAAAAAATGTAGAGATAAAAACACAAAACCTAGAGAGAGAAACAAAAATTTAACTTATGACTTTTTATGGCTTAAAAAATCATGATTTTATGTAATAATATGTGTTTAACATACCAAATCATAAGTTTCATAGATTGATTTGTTTGATTGGTCCTTTCATGTCTTAAGCAACATGACAACCTAACTTTCATACGTGTACAATTTATTCTCAACATGTAATGTTTCTTTATTTTTATTGTGTAATTTTTAGTTTGTTCTCCGGCCTGTAATGTTTCTTTGGTTTTTTTTAACTTGTACTATATGATTCATTATATTTTGTGTGAAATGTTTCTTTGTTTCAACGTGTGTTAATGTTTTTTTTTGTTGTATGTAATCTTTAGTTTGATATCAATGTGGAATGTTCTTTGTATTTAGAATATAATGTTTATTTAGTTTTAGCGTGTAATATTTAATTTAGCTTCAGCTTGTATGTAATGTTTCTTTGTTTTCAGAATGTATTATTTAGTTTTTTTTTTCCTAAGTATGGTGTACATGGACCACTTTTGAATAACTTTTGAGGGCGTAACAATGCTATTGTGTTTGCGTTCATAATAAGTCATTGGAATCATACGAGGAAAACAAAGTTTTATCGATGCTTAATCCTGAATAACAATTCTTAATGTTCAAAAAAAAAAGGAGAAACTTAGTCAGCGAAGGTAAGGAAGAAAGTTAATTGTCAAGTCGGTGCTTAAAATTGATTTTACAAAAAATAAATGTTAGTCGGATTTGATAATTTGAATTTTACACTAATCTGAGGGCTAAAAAATAAATTTACTCTAGATATTATATATGCTTATAATAAATTTCATTGATAATATCCTCACTCCATAAAAGTTTAAAATGAAATATCTGTTAAGATTCGTCATTAATTCATTGTTTAATTAATATATAAAAACTCTATTTCAAAATAATAAAAAATTATACTTGAAAAAAAAATAAAAAAGAGAAAATAGGTCTTTTTAGTCAAAAATTTAGGATGTTTACTGATTTTACCCAAGATTAGTAAATTTATTGTTTCTACCCAATAAATGGCTGTGGAGACTGAAATACCCCTCATTATCCCTATAGAAACATTTTTTCTTCTCTCTCTTCCTCTTTATCTCTCTTCAATCTCTTCTCTCTCGTATCTCTCTTCAATCCCAGCAAAACCATGCCGCCGACACCCATCACCGCCGCCGCCTCCCTCCATGCCGCCGACAGCACCTTCAATCCATCTCCCGCGAAACCCAGCAGCCGAAAACACCGGCCACCACCACCTTCGTTCTCTCACTACCGCCGCTCTTCAGCCGCGCCGATGACCTCGTCTCCGGTGGTCACTGCCAACACCGGCCACCACGAAACCCACCTTCTCTCTTCAATCTCTTCTTTCTTCAGTCTATCTCTTCGTTCTCTCACTACCGCCGCTCTTCAGCCGCGCCGACGACCTCGTCTTCGGTGGTCGCTGCCTCGTCTCCGGCGGTCGCTCATCTCCGGTGGTCAACCACCCATCTCCGGTGGTCACTGCCTCTCCTCCAGCCGTCTCCAATGGTGTTTTCTCCATTTCCACAATTTTTTTTTTATATATAAAGAGATCTAGATCTTGAATTTGGTTGAATTGATTTTGGGTTTTATGGTGGTGTTGGTTCAGGGTTTGATGATGATGGGATTTGTGGTGGTGATGTACTGATGTGGTTCAGTTGATGATGTTGGTGGATTTTGGTTTGAATTAAAATTGATTTTGGTTAATGGTTTTTAGTTTCTAGTTTTTTTTACAACTTTTTTATTTGAAAAGATCTGAAAATCCATACAGATCTCTTCAAAGATTATTTTAATTTTTTTTGCATGAAAAAATCTAATTTTTTTGGCATGAGAAAATCTGGAAAATTTCCAAATCTATTCAAATCTGGAAATTTTTCCAGATTTCTTTAAACACATTAGGCCACCAATTAAACACACCAGAGCAATCCAATTAAACACACCAGGACAATCAAATTAAACACACAAGGTGTAAATCAATTAAACACACCAGGACACCAATTAAACACACAAGGGCAGACCAATTAAACACACCACGGCAATCCAATTAAACACATTAGGGAAGACCTAATTAAACACACCAGGCCACCAATTAAACACACCAAGGCAGACCAATTAAACACATCAGGCAACCAATTAAACACACAAAAGCAGACCAATTAAACACCAGGACAACTCAATTAAACACACCATGACAAAAATAAAAAGAAGGGCAATTTTGTCCAAAAAGTGGATTTTTTGGTAAAAACAATAAAAATACTAATCTTGGGTAAAAACAATAAACCTTCTAATTTTTTGGTTACTTATAAAGTTTACCCAATAAAAAATTATATATATATATGAGCAAATAGGCCTTTTTAGTCAAAAAATTAGAAGTTTTATTGTTTTTAGCCAGAATTAGTATTTTTATTGTTTTTACCCATATTTTGACTGTGAAGACTGATATACCCCTCATTTATTCTATTTTTAATTATTTGTTTTAGGTTTTGATTTTTGTCTGAAAAGTTTCTCTTATCTCTCTATTTTCACGAGTTCTCATGCTTTATCTCTCTTTGTTCTTTCTCTGTCTCCATTTTTTCTCTGTCTCCACCTCTCATGCTTTCTCACAAGATCCACCTCTCATGCTTTCTCTGTCTCCATTTTTTCAAAATCGTTTTGCTCGAATTTTTTATCTTCAGTTCGTGCTCTCCATCTCTTTTCAATCTCCACCATTGTTGAAACTTCAAACCCAAATCATCAATTGGTTTTGTCAGAATTTATTTGTCTTCAATTTCTTCAATTCATGCTCTCACAAATCTTCAAGAATCAACTGCAAAAGGTATGTAATCATATTTCAATCCAGTTTCATGCTTTAATTTGTTACAAAATCTCTCATTTTCTCTCTTTTAGACCGAAGAAAGGCTAATGTTAGGGTTAGGTTTGGATTTTTGGGCGAAATGGATTTTGTTGATTCCAATTGAAGATTGCTTGTGTGCTTAACAGATTTATATATTTATTTTGTTGTTTATGCATTGCATTTTGTTTATTGTCTTGTTGAATGTACAGTCCGTCAATTATAATGCAAGGACTGCGTTGTCAAATGAATCGATGTTCCCGTTGGTTTCCCTCGGAAACGCAGTGCGTTTGACGCGTAGAAGGAGGGTTAGGTCTTGTAAGAGGTTATTTGATGTCTGCTGGAGCTGGGAAACAGCTCGTTTCGAATGCCAACTTGTCGAAATTGAATTCGATTTCTGCGAACCCTAGCTTCACCACTTTTTACTCAAGCAAAGCACCTAAGAAAAATAGTAAGTGAAACTTTGCTCTTTTTTATGATGTTTATCATTATTTATTTATTTCTAAAAAAATTTAATGGGTTGCTGAATGTGTTTATTTAGAATTTGAAAATTGGCTCATTGTAATATGTAAAAATTAATTGGTATGCTGCTGAATGAATAATATTCAAGTCAAATGGACATGTTTGATCTACGTGTTTCGGTATATAGAAAATTTGTGGATCAATTCTCCTTTTATATTTTTCATGACGGTTTGAACGCATTTTCATGATTAATTTTCCTTATCATGATACCACTTTTGAAACATGTTTCTTCATAAGGATGTTGGTTAAGGTAGATGCTAATATACACCGTACTAATCTATTCTATATTGTCTATTCACAATAATAGTCGTCACTAAAATTTTGAGAATTCTCTTTTAGAATGTTTGTTGTGTGTGTTTCATCGTACAATTTTATAACTTTCTGGATGTGGCCAAGTCATCTAAATGAAATGACGGTGTATTGGAAGTATATATAGACAATGAAAGTGTTTTGTGATAGGTGTGTTTAATTGGGTTGGATATAGCTGTGTTTAATTGGGTTGGATATAGGTGGATGTTTAATTGGGTAGTACTGGTATGTGTAATTGGGTTGGCAATATGTGTGTTTAATTGGGTAGTACCGGTGTGTTTAATTGGGTAGGAAATAGATGTGTTTAATTGAGTTCGAAATAGATGTGTTTAATTTGGTTGAACTGGTGTGTTTAGTTGTTGGTGCCACATGGTGTGTATAATTGCAGCCATCCATTTGCAGTGGTGTGTTTAATTGATTCGCCCTGGTGTGTTTAATTGATTTGTAGTGGTGTGTTTAATTGATTTGTCCCGGTGTGTTTAATTGATTTTCCATGGTGTGTTTAATTTATTTGCCTCAGCGTGTTTAATTGGGTTGCCCTAGTGTGTTTAATTGAGTTGCATTGGTGTGTTTAAATGATTTTCTATAATGTGTTTAATTGATTTACACATGGTGTTGCCCTGATGTATTTAATTGGTTTGCACCAAGTCATCTAAATGAAATGACGGTGTAGTGGATGTATATATAGACAATGAAAGTGTTTTGTGATAGGTGTGTTTAATTGGGTTGGAAATATGTGTATGTTTAATTGGGTAGTACTGGTATGTTTAATTGGGTTGGCAATATATGTGTTTAATTGGATAGTACTGGTGTGTTTAATTGGGTAGGAAATAGATGTGTTTAATTGAGTTCGAAATAGGTGTGTTTAATTGGGTTGAACTGGTGTGTTTAATTGTTGGTGCCACATGGTGTGTATAATTGCAGCCATCCATTTACAGTGGCGTGTTTAATTGATTCGCCCTGGTGTGTTTAATTGATTTGCAGTGGTGTGTTTAATTGTTCGCCCTAGTGTGTTTAATTGATTTGTAGTGGTGTGTTTAATTGATTTGTCCCGGTGTGTTTAATTGATTTGTCCCGGTGTGTTTAATTTATTTGCCTCGGTGTGTTTAATTGGGTTACACCTGGTGTGTTTAATTAGGTTTCCCTGGTATGTTTAATTGGATTGTCCTTGTGTGTTTAATCGATTTGTCTCGGTGTGTTTAATTGGGTTACACTAGTGTGTTTAATTTGAGTTGCCCTAGTGTGTTTAATTGAGTTGCATTGGTGTGTTTAAATAATTTTCCATAATGTGTTTAATTGATTTACACATGGTGTTGCCCTGATGTGTTTAATTGGTTTGCACCGGTGTGTTTAATTGGTTTGCCCTGATGCATTTGATTGAGTTGTCCTGGCGTGTTTGATTGGTTTGCACTGGTATGTTTGATTGGGTTGTTCAGGTGTGTTTAATTGGGTTTCAGTGGTGTGTTTAATTGAGTTTCAGTGGTGTGTTTAATTTGGTTACATTTTGTTTAATGTGTGATTGGTTTAATAAATTGAAATCTAAATATGAGATTTTTATTGTTTTGACATGAAGGAATGGACCCAACGAAATTGGTAATCATTTATGGTGGCAAGTAGGTGGGGAACTTATGGTGGCAAATGGACCAAGAAAATGATGATTGAAAGACAATGTTCCGGACCCATAAACAGATGCACCACATCCCCGACGTCTTCAATGCAAGTCATGTAAACAAAAGAGACACAACATAAGGACGTGTCCAACAAGGCCATATGATAATCCTACAAATCTAGGCAACGATGACTGAAAATTCGTGTTTGTGATATTAAGGATTATGTTGAAATTGCTATGGATTTAGTTGTATTTCATGAACTACGTTGAAATTATGTTGAATTTGTATTTCATGAACTGTTAGGAAAACACTTGTGTAGAAATTGCGATGAAACAAATGTTGATGATTATTTATTGATAAAACAGATTATTTTATGAAATTGTTGAAACCATTTGTGATGACATTTTAATGTAATGTTGATGATTATTTATGTGGGTTTTCTTGTACTTTCGAACATGGGTTACTACCTTAGATTCATTTTTGTTGTTGAACTTTTCTTGGAGACTTTTGAAAAAAATAATTTGGATTTATTTTGATTTGTCAGACTCCATTAATGAAACATACCAGTGCATCACAATTAAACACACCGGTTATTGATCAACTAAACACATCAATGTTATTGATAAGTTAAACACATCAGTGCATCACAGTTAAAACACACCATGACTTATCAATTAAACACATCAGATACGGATATTGATCAATTAAACACATCAGTACTAAACAATTAAACATCGGATATTGATCATTAGTGCATCACAATTAAACACTCCATAGATTAATCAATTAAACACACCAGTGCTCAAACAAACCGGTGCTCAACAATTAACATCAATAAATACACCAAACTCTGTACTCATCAATAACACATGTATTTCAATAAAACCTGCATTTCCCATCCAACAATCCAACAAATGATTTAAAATTGAATTTCAATTTAGAACATCCGAGTAACGACCAAATTGAACAAACCCATTACAAAACGAATTAAACTTCTCAAAAAGGAACAAAAAGAGGAGTTTAAAGCATGTTTTTGATTGTTGCCATGTGCGTGCTAGGTGTTGCAGCGGCAGCCATTTTTTGTAATTTAATTCACCGGAAATCTGCAAATCCAATTGAAAAGCTCCTGTTACCAAGAAATGAAGGGCATTCTGCTCAATTTCAACTACAAGGACACATGATTTTACTTAAAAGTTACCAAGAACTGAAGAGCACTCTGCTCACAGATATTGTGTATGTAGTATATCAGATATCAGTCCATGAGACCAAAAGAATTCAGCCCTCAAATTGAAATCAGTTGCGAATTCTAGCACCGGATTGCCTAGCTGCAATTAAAAAGGATGATTCAATAAGCCATTTATATCAAAGGAAACATTTTTACTACGAAAGTTAATTACAAGATCGAAATCGTTTCATTCTATTACTCACATCAATTCCTTTCAAATTGAACAACTTCTACTTTTTGTTGAACATAAGCATGAGTTTAGCCAGTTGAGGCATATAGTGGCCTACTTATATTAACAAAAACCAAACAAATAAGTTCCAATCTCACAAGCTGAATCATTTCAAATTGAAAGAGTCAAGAAAATCGAATAATACTAGCATAGTTCTCTCCTGTAATAAACAAACTTATGTTTCTGTATTGTGGGAATTTGTCAAACCATCTTTGCAAGAACACTAGATTGTCCCTAAAATCATAATCCACTAAAATCAAATAAAATCAAATGAAACCCAATTAAAATGCAACCAAAATTAAAATCAAAAGAAACCCTCAAATTAAATAAAATCGGAACTTAGAAATTTTTCAAAAACGGGATTTTATATCGCACCTGAAGAAGAAACAGCAAAACAGGTAACAGTTCACATCAATTAAACACACCAGGCAATAGCTGCAGTAAGTTATAGGCTTGTTGATTAACCTAATTTTCTCACTAAAAAAAACAAAAAACAAAAAACCAAACAAAATCACCAACTAGTTTGATGATTTTTTTTTCAAACAACTATATGTTTTTCCCACATTCACTTTATACACCGACAATCACTAATAAAAGCAATTAGTTAAAGGTTTATATTTTTCATATATATAAGGAAAAATAAATTCTAAAAGTGATGAAACTACCGGCTAATACAAATTAATTTTGGAGGAAGCTAAGAATTCCATTAACCATAGATCAACATTATCATGCCATGAATTATTTTGAATGTGCACGAAGAATAGGGAGTTTCTTCCAACAACATGCATTCATGGAAGACGAATTAAACTCCATCCACCAAAATTAACAGATTTGTTGCAACCCCATCAAGAAGAAAAATAAATTAACACACAAGACAAAATTCTACTCTAAAGATTTTCCATGTATTGAAATTTGAGGCAACAAATAATCCTGGACATGATATGATATGACCATGATATCTAAATACTGAAAACCCCTGCATTAATTTGTAGATAAAACACTTGCTGACAAAATGAAATGTGCAAATTACAGTACACAACATTACTGAATTATATTCAAGTATAGTCACTAAATCACCCCACCAACTTGAATTTTTTACACAAAGCCGCCTAGTCAATGGAGCGAAGAAGACATGCATTTTGACATAATCAGCAAAATCACTCCGCTTTTTTTTCTTTTGATAAGATGGACAGAGAGACAGACAAAGAAAGAGAGAGAGAGCTAGAAATGGTTATCTTAAAAAAGAGTACTTGAATCCTACGCAAATCCAAACAGAGAACAAAAATACATAATCAACTGTAATTCATCATCAGAAAAAGCCTTATATTTATCAACCAAATCCCACAAAATAGAGAACAAAAATACAAATTCAACTCCATCACAACTCAAAATCAAAATCAACTCAACTCAAAATCGAAATCCAACTCAACTCAAAATCGAAATCCAACTCAAAACCATCCACTGGAAGATGATGCATAAAATCAAATTGCAAACAAATTTTGAATCTGGCTTCTCTCTCACTCGTTCTTTCATGCAAACAAAATTGAACTTGGACCAAATACCTCAAATCAGCAAAAATTTGGAATCAAATCAAATTGCAATCAACACATTTTTCAATCAAAACACCATTCACACACAAAACCATAAAGTCAAATAAAATCAAAAGAAACCCTAAAATCAAATAAAATCAAAAGAAATCCAAAAATTCACAAATTTACCTTTTCGTTTCTACCACGCCTCCGTGTTTCACGCCGGTGATTCGAATCCAATCCGGTTGGGGTCATCTCTTGCTCGTCTCTCCGTCGTGGTCATCTCTCCGTCATCTCTCTGGTCGAGGTCGGGTCTTGCTCGTCTCCCCGTCGCGGTCCTCTCCCCGTCATCTCTCAGGTCGTGGTCGGTTCTTGCTTGTCTCTCCATCAAGGTCTCTCTTGGTCGTGGATATCTTGTCTCTCTCCGTTTTGTTTCCTGGCTATTTGAAAGACTGAAATAAAATTTGATTATTTTGATTTAAGGTTTACTTTTTACTTTTTTATTTTATTTTCTTTTGTTTTTTTTATTGTCTTTTGTTTTTTAAAATCATTTTAACTGAAGGGTATTTTTGTCCCAATAGTGGATTTTATGGTAGAAACAATAAAAATACTAATTCTGGGTAAATTTAATAAAGTCCCTAATTTTATGGTTACTTTTAAAGTTTACCCTCTATATATATATATATATATATATATATATATATATTATATATATATATATATTATATATAATAAAGATGATAAAGAGAGAACACTATTCCATCTTCTATTGACATTTCAAACCACGACTCTCATGACATAAATTTCTGTCTTATTTTATATCCTGATGGCACCAAATCTAACTCTCTTAGAAAAATAAAATATTCCTTCTCCAACATACTGCCAAGTGCCAAACACTAGGATTTACAAACCCCCATCGATCAGTTCTGTCTTGAATTATCCAACAGTACATCTCTATACAAATTATATAGGAATCAATTAACAAATACAAATTATATAGGAAAGAAAAAAAGAAAGAGAGTAAGAAAGAATCATGAGATCACAATCACTGTCAACGATTCCAGTTATTGATTTATCAAATGAAGGTTTGAAGCCAGGAACAAACACTTGGGTGTCAACCTGCCAAGAATTCCGCCATGCAATGGAACAGTTTGGGTGCTTTGAAGGAATTTATAGGAAGGTTTCTGTGGAGCTTCACAGCCAAGTCTTCGGCACAACCGAGGAGTTGTTTGATCTGCCAACAGAGATCAAAATTAAAAATACAAGTACTAAGCCTTACTTTTATTATTTTGGTCAGTATTCTTACCTTCCATTGTATGAATCGCTGGGCATTGATAATCCAACAACTCTTGAGTCCACTCAAAGCTTCACCAATCTTATGTGGCCTTTTGGGAATGATCCCTCTTGGTATGCATACTTTCTTACCATTTACAAAAGCTATGCAAAAACAGATTTAAAAAAATGTGTTCATCAGTAGTAATGGTGTGCGAACTGTAATTGTTTCATAGATGATGAAATGATATGGTGACTGATATGTTAATTAAGTTCACTTGCAATATTTGGGTAAAAAATTAAATTCGAGCTTAGTAGTATTATACTTTAAAAAATGGTGTTAAATTAAAAATAACCCTGCATGAAATTTCTTTTATGCTTTAAATTTATTTTTTTTTGAAAAAATTTAATAGGCCAAATATCCTTATTATAAGAAAAGGCCAAAATATATTTTTAAATTAAACAAGTTCACATATTAAAATAAAAGATTCAGGTGACATTTAATAGTTGACCCAATAATAACAATTATTCTAATCTCCCCTACAGGATAGCTTATTCATATTGTAATACTTTTTTTTGAAGTGTTACGAGAACTATTACAATAGAACTGTCGGGACCTACCGAGATCAAACATTATATATGCGCTCGGATATCTACTCCCATAACGAGAGATAACCAGTATAAAAACATGTGGGGACTTGGTGTATTAAATCAAAAAAGCGTGAGTGTTAAGTGAAATTAAAAAAGTTTTAATAGAATTCAAATTCGTACCAAACTAAAATTTTACGTGAGAGTTTATTAAATTCATTTCACAAATCTCTTCAAAAAAAAAAATAAAAACCATTTCCACAAATTTGAAAATTAATTACGGACCACTACTAAAAATCCCCTTCAGTTCCATATTTTCATTTTCTAAATCTTTTTTTTATTTAACTTGGGCAAAATTTGAACTTTTGAATCTCATTATTTGTTGAAGGATTTAACAACTGTACAAGACTAAATAGTACCAAACTTTAATGCTACTATTTTTCATACATTGAATCAGTAAAATATCTGCTTCGGTATTCCAAGTACAGAACCTCAGATATGAACGAGACAACAATGGGGTTGACTACTCACACAGACAAGACCATGACATCAATAATTCATCAAAATCATATAAATGGTTTGCAGATCAAAGCGAGAGATAGTGAGTGGATTGATGTCCATCCCTCCTCCCCTTCTTCTTTCATTTTCATGGCTGGTGATGCTCTCATGGCGGTGAGTCACTCCATCAAAATCTAAAGGATTACATTTTCACAATTTGTTTTTAGTTTATTCTGTAAATGAGAAAACATATCAATTAAGTTTAAAGAAATTTTCAAAAAAAAAAATATTATGCTTAAAGAAAATTGTCAAATTTAACCTTATAAAAAAAATGAAAATTTGTTTCTAGTCACATACAATCTAATAGTTTGACTAAATATCTTTTCAAAATTTATTACTAACAAGTTCTTGCATCTTGGAAATACAAAATCTAACTTTTAGATTACTGGTTTTTTTTTTAAATGGAAAATATTGAAAATAAAAATAAGCTAGAATTTAGAAATTAAATATCACTGTTGGTTTTTGTAAAGTGATAGCACTAGACATAAATTTAATGTTTTTGGAATAATATTATAGAGAGGCATCCTCAATATGTAAAAATCGAATTAAAATTCAACTTTTAAATATTATTTCAAAATAATATTTAAAATAGTACGCCAGTAACCATTACACCTAAAAACTTAAATTGATAACTACATGTCCAATTATATTATTTAAGACATAGGTTGATGAGATTTATGAAACGTTAATTGATCAAAATGTTAGAAAAACCCCTTGAAATACATGCTTTGTACGTGTAATGTAACATTGACATATTCTTTATAAAAATCATGAGAATTGAAGCGAATCATTTTTGTGTTAGGCATGGAGTAATGACAGAATTCTACCTTGTTACCATCAAGTCATCATGAGCCACAGTACTGAAACTAAATACTCTCTTGGAATGTTTTCATTCAAAAGTGGAATTATAGAAATTCCTCACGAACTTGGAGATGATCACAAAATCCCCTTGAAGTATAAGGCATTTGATCATTTTGAGTTCCTTCATTTCAATCAATCACAGGCTGCAAAGAGGACGCCTTGCTCCATCAAAGACTACTGTGGCATCTGAGACTCGCTCTATGTTATCTATAATAAATTAAAAACAATTTTCTGTATGTAAAAGCATATTTCAACCTTATTGTTGCCTAGTAATTAGTGTGAAACTATTTAGTATAAATGAATAATTAAAACAGTTTGAAAGATTTTTCTGTAGATAGAGAAACTTCATTAAAAACAATACAAGGGTGTCTTAAGTCATGCCAGCTGCAAATTATCATATTAAAATAAGACCAAATTTTAATAATTCATGGACGAATAAACATACTAAAGGCCAAATTTTAACGTGACTTTTAAGGCATGTTGAAGATAAAGTTAGCTTAGATCAAGCTCAAGCTAACTTGAGCTCATTTTCAGAGCTAACAGCTGCTACAATAATAAAGTTCGATCACTCTAATTACTATGCTTCACTCACTTATACTGAATTCAGGAACTACGACTGTGATTGAATGAAGAGAATCTAGAAGCTCGTTTATATATAATTATATATACACGATTACACGAAGGGAATCTAGAAGATTGTCTCTAACTGATTTCCTAGAAATTAATCAGGTGAACCAATAGAATTATAGAAATGGCAAATCAGCTACAGGTCAGCTAGGAAGTTTACATTCTGTTACAAGCTGCACCAGTCTTCATTCTTGAATCTTGACTCATCACGGTCGCAGCTCTATCATTGATAACACAAGGTTGTGATTTCTTTGATAATGTTGCTAAAAAGGACATCAAATGTACAGAATCATTTCTCTGCTCCATGTTGTTATCATGAGTTGAATCAGCTTTGTTGCTGTGAGCTTTTATTTGAACGATGGGTTGAGCTGAGATGATTGAGCTGTCACTACTTGAGTTTACATATATAGAGAGAGTCTTGTATTAATTGTTAATTAATGAAAGCAGAATTATCAGGCTACCTTGAGCTCCATTAATGGAGTCAAGTTTTTCAGTTAAGCAATTTTCTTTCAGTCATTTTATCAAACACTTAGTTCATTTCATCAAAATCCTTTCAGTTTATCAATGCGAGCACACGTGACTTAAGGCATGGTCACATGCAGCTAACAATGCATTCATTGAATTGATTGGATTGATCAATATATAACATTTTTCTTTTTCAGTAATCGTTTATTATGTGACACATTCACCGCTCTGCCTCAGCCTAGCTTAGCTCCTACAATGTTGTTGATAATAATGTTGAAATCTCTTTTACAACATAAACGTACAAATGCATGTATCAAAACACAATATATTACTAGACCAACTGATTATTCATTAAATATTAGGGAAACATTTAATCTTGAAGAATTTGATCAATTTCAACACTAGTCGGTATCACAGCACAATAAAGTACTGCACCAACAGTTTAGATACCTCTTGTCAATTAGACTGATTATGAAATTAAATTGACTATTTCTTATTGAATATGTATAATGAATGCAGGCCTTTAAGATCGATAATTTTAAGAAATAAAATTTAATTTTTTTGATGCATTATTTTACTTGATATTAATATATATTATTTTAATATTTTTCTTTGTTTAAATCAATCAGCAAATTGGAAACGATAAGAACATCACTGTTTATTATATCATCTAATTGGACAACCAATACCATAACCACCTCCAACACCTCTCCAATCAATACCAACCAATATTGATTTAATATGAATATCATAGTCAAAAATGCTTATAGAAATCAAATAATAGTCACCATATATATATATATAATTTCGTGGTCCATTGATGAGCACAGAAAATTTGACTGATTATGACACAAAGGACCACTTGACTAGCTATTGGCAAAAAATATATTCCTTAAACAATTAACGAAAACAGCACGACATCAATTTCTCAAACGCATAAATACTCATGACCATTATGTGTGGTCCTGGATTATGATATGAACTTTGAGATGAGCACATTTAAATTTTTGTTATTTTTTCCTATTGTGTCATAATTGCATCAACTTACCATAATATTTGCATCAACTTACGATTATATAAATGAATAATGAACAATATGATTGCCACTTAGTTATTCCCATTGAGCCTTCAAACTTTCTATAGCTAGCACAAAGTTTTTTTGACAATGGTTCTCGAAACAGCATCAAAATTTCCAATTGTAGATCTTTCCATGGAAGACTTGAAGCCTGGTACAAGTTGTTGGCGATCAGCTTGCAATGATATCAGGGTTGCTCTGGAAGAATATGGATCTTTTGTAGCTGTTTATGACAAACTCTCTGTGGATTTTCGTAAGAAGGTTTTCGATGCACTGGAGGAGCTGTTCGATCTTCCCGTAGAAACCAAAATGAAAAATGTTAACCCTAAGCCTGCTCATGGCTACATGGGAAAGATTTCTGTTTTGCCTCTTCATGAGGGCATGGGCATTGAGTATCCAACAAATATTGAGGAATGTGAAATTTTCACAAAGCTCATGTGGCCTCAAGGAAACGTTCAATTCTGGTACAATTTATTTTATTAAAATTACTTGATTCAAAGTCATTAGAACTCTTATTATTTGTTCTTTTAAAATTGATCCGAACAAAATTATCAAGTGATCATTTTCTGATTAACGATATTTGTACTTGGTCATAATTAATGATATGAAAGTTTGATTGAAGCATTTATAGTGTTGAAAGGTCGCAAAAGATCGCTATCAAAAGCTTTGGTCAAAATCCACATCATGACTCTTTGTCCAAAAGATTTATTATTGAAAAGATAGAATTAAATCTGACTAATCTAACTGTATATGGTACCATCAAATAATTAAAAAAATAATAAACGTTAAGGATGTCATCTACCACCTTCCCTTTGTTAAATTTGACCTAACTTAAGCATGGTTTCTTTTTTTGTAAATTAAGTGAAATTGCTCATACATATGCAAACATAGTAGCAGAACTGCAGCAACTGGTGATGCGATTGCTGTTTGAAAGCTACGGAATAGAGAAACACTACGAGAATCACAAGGAATCTACCACTTATCTTCTACGTTTATTGAAATACAGCAAATCACAGACAGACCGGACTAATGTTGCTTTTAAGGGTCATACAGACAAGAGCCTGGTGTCCATTCTTCATTCGAATCATGTCAAAGGTTTGGAGTTGCGAACAAAAGATGGAGAGTGGCTTCATTTTGAACCCTCACCTACATCTTTTGTGGTAATTGCTGGTGATGCATTCATGGTCAGTCAATACTTTTTTCTATTCATAAGTTACTATTATATTATATTTATTTGTATATACAAACACAGAGCAAGTACACGGTCCAATTTAACACCTGCACAATTATATGACTAAATGGTAAGAACGTTCATTCAATCTGTCAATTTCTCATATTCGAGTCACCGTCACTATAATATATATAGAAGTACACATTCCAAATTATATGCTTCATATTTGGAATATCTTTTTAAATGAATTTTATTTATTTTTTATTTCATGATGACAATTATAGTACTTGAATACTATCTTTGAACTATTTTCTATCCGTTTAAACTTTTGAATTTGATAATTATTAACATGAAATCAAAGCTAGATTTGACTTAGGAGTCTTGTGTTTGAGTCCCCTCATATGCACAATTGTTTTTGTATTTATTCACCAATCTGCATCTGTATTGGTTACTAACAATGTTAAATTTTTGAAATTGATTTTGTATGCGATCCAAAAAGTAATAACTTAAAGCCTTCAAAAAATGCATGTTCCGGTTGGTGTAGGCATGGAGCAATGACAGGATACCATCGTGTTACCATCGAGTCAATATGGAAGGGGAAGAAGTGAGATATGCACTCGGCATGTTTGCCTTCTTAAATGGGATGATACAAACTCCGGAAGAGCTCATCGATGATGAACACCCATTGCAATACAAGCCGTTCGATCATCAAGGACTTCTTCGATTCTATCAATCCAGCACTGATCCAGGTAAAGGCGACCGCAACATCATGAAAGTCTACTGTGGCGTTTGATCGATCAATCATCAACTTCTTTCCGATGTTAAGTGTGTATTATTGTGGGTTATGGTAGTAATAACTAATAAGGGGTTTTGTTGTACGAGTGTCAAGTCTTTCTTTCTACTTGTTATTGTGTTTCTTCAGATTTCTGTACGAGTGGTAAGCAATAAAGATTTTCCACAAATCTCACGTGAAAACATTTACCTCTTCACTATTCATCAAATAAATCATAGTAAACTAAGATATAATTAATTTGTTCGGCATACACAGTACATTACATTAATAATGTGAATTAATGATACAAAATCAATATGGTTTTCAACCCATCACAGCTCACGCGTTAAGAGTGTATTTTTCAATGTGTAAAGCAATGGTCATCACCTAAGATTTTCTCAAGACTCAAGGCCAAGACAACATGACATGGTCATGCACATGTTATCCCTCTCAATTACTTAGCTAATAAGTGACATTAGGTGGAAAAGGTCAATCTCACCAAAATCCACTTTCATGAATAATCTACACTACATACATACATCACTTGTGATCAAGAAATAACATACATGGCAGAGCAAGACATATAATAAGTAAAAGAGACTAATTTCAGATTGAATAAAGAATAGACTAGTTCATCACAAAGAGTTATCTAATAGAGTTACATCAATCCCCTAGATGAGGTTTAATTACTCATCAATGGAAAATAAACAAAGAAGAGAGAGAGGTGTAGAGAAAACCCATCAAGGTCAAGTGAGCTTCCTCTTGTTCCTTGAGTTCCTTCTCCTCCTTTCTTGGTTAAGCTCCAAAAATGGTGATTGATAAAGATGTTAGAAAGAAATTTGTGGAAGAGATAGAGATAGAGATGGTGAAGAGAGGTTTTTGGTTTATGGAGAGGTTCCCCTGTGTGTACGTGCTTGCTGGAGAAGAAAATAGAGGAAAGACATTTATAAATGGGGCAAAAGTTAGGATTCAAAACTGGGCAAAAAAGACCATCCTACCCTTTGACTTCAGTGAGGCGACTTATGAGGCGAGTAGACAAGTCGCCTGGTTTGGTCGCCTCGCATTTTGGGAATCCCACACGATGCTGAGGCGAAAGATGTGGCAAGAAAGTGGTCGCCTGGATAGGTCGCCTCATGGTCTGGAAAATTCTTTCACCTGGTGGCAGAGTGCCGCGGTCTAATGACGCGGTCCGGTGTGACAGCGGCACTTAGACAGCAGCATTAAAAGGATCACCTTGACGCCCCCAATCGACACCGCGACATCACACATCGGCACCAAAACACCAATTATGTTGCAGTCACTATCACCACCGCGGCACCACACCGCGACACATTCAATTTCAGCCCAAAACTCTTCTAAATTGATTCATATTGCCCTAAACTTCAAGTCGAAAGTATTAACACCCCTGCTTGACAATGAAAACCTGCAAAAGCCTAAATCGAGCCATTATATACTCGATTTTACCCGAGAAACAAACAAAAGCATATAGGAAATGGGCCAAAATCTAGCATAGAATTGGCTCGATCCAAGTCTTATAGTGAAAAAAAACAAACACCCTAGACCTTTTTTTTTAATATTGTTATAAGATGCGACAAGCTTTACTAGTTGATTATGATGTATATATGTAAGATTTATTTTATTAATTATGGAAAATGTGTAAACTAACCCATGTTTTCAGAAAAATTTGATACAAGAAATTACTATATATATGTTTGTATAAGAAATTTATTTACAGTTGCAATTAAGATTTATTACTGTGCATATCATAAGTGATTAACCAAGCTCATACCATTATTGTTGAACTTGTTTGTTGGGGCCTTACTTTGCCGGATCCTAATGATTACGGATTTATTGATTTATTGTGTTGCATTTATGTGAAATTTATTTGTATTTATAGATTATGAAAATTGAGTAAATTAACCAATGTCTTTTGAAAATTTATTATAGAAAATGGGTTTTATTTTATTCATAGATTAAATAAACAAGTGTAAGTGTTAGAGACATGTCATTGGATCAACCTTATCTTGTTCGAAGAAGTTGTATATTATATATACTGTTCTATAATGGCACAAAAGCACATTCAACTTGAGTGTATACAGAAGGAGGTATTGAAGCTTTTCTCCCAGATTAACACTATTTAATTTGTAATAAATTGATGAAATTGAATAAGTTTTCTGTGTACTATTCATTCAACTTTGCAAGATATATATACAAGAAATTGTACAAGATGAAATCCCACAATTATGGGTATATCCCATAATCACAATGATTGGTGATTGGAGAAGATATGGGTATATCCCAAAATTACAGTGATTGGTGATTGGAGAAGATATGGTGATATTATCTGTACATATATGGCACAATATTACTTGATTTGCTCCTTAACACTCCCTTCAAGTTGGAGTTTATGTTCATAACACCCAACTTACCAAGCAAATGATGAAATTGAGTTGAACTAAGAACTTTGGTGAACAAATTTGCAGGTTGCTGAGTAGTACGAATGTGAGCTGTTTTGATGGTGCCATCTTGAATTTATCTCACGAATAAGATGACAATCAATTTCAATATGATTTGTCCGTTCATGGAAAACTATGAATGGCTGCCTGATTGTCACAATATAATGTAACTGGTTGTGAGTGTTCAACTTTCAAGTCTTCTAAAAATATTTCAGCCAAGTGATCTCACAACATGTTGTTGCCATAGACCTGTATTCCACTTCAGCTGAAGAGTGTGAAACCGTTGTCTGCTTTTTCATCTTCCAAGAGACAGGTGATTCTCCAAGTAATATACAATATCCGGTAACTGACCGCCTAGTATCTCTACATCTCGCCCAATCTGCATCACAAAAAGCCTTCAACTGAACTTGACTAGTGGCTGATAAAAATATCCCTTGACCTGGTGCTTGCTTAATATACCTCAACACTCTATGTGATGCATCTAAGTGTGGAATGCGAGGTTTGTCCATGAATTGACTTAATACATGTACAACATATACCAAATCCGGTCGAGTAATGGTTAAGTAAATCAATCGACCAATGAGTCTTCGATATGAAGAAGAATCTGCCAAAAGTTCTCTATCAACTTTCTCAATCTTCAAATTTTGTTCCATTGGAAACTTTGACGGTTTGGTACCCAAAAATCTTGTATCCTCTAAGATCTCAAGTGCATACTTTCTATGTGACAAATAAATTCCTTTGGTAGATCGAGCAACTTCTATCCTCGAAAAATATTTCAAGTTTCCAAGATCTTTAAGCTTAAATAGACCATTCAAGAAGATTTTGAGTTCTTGAATTTTCTCCAGATCATTTCCTACCAAAATGATATCATCTACATAAACAAGGACAGCAATGAAACTTCTTTCTTCTAATCGACGATAAATTTACCCATTTGAGGTCCCCATTTCCTAGCTTATATTTTTGTATATAAGTGTTTGTTGAGCCTTGTGTAGATACATATTCCCTACAATAAAGTGTTGAGCGTAAAGATCAGTTTGGGAGGCCAAAATGAGCCATAAAGAGAATACATATTCAGAGTTGTCGTGGCCTCAGCCGTCGACCCAAACTGCGACGTGATTCGTGATCCACCATGGCAAGTTCCGTAGTGGATCTATTGCTGAACCATAATGCGACATAGAGACCGCAGCACAGGTCAACATCTATCTTACGGAGGCCATAACTTCCTCCTTCCAGTCGTTTTACATTGAGATCCTTATATATTCAGAAAGCCCCGAAAGTCTAGTTTCCAGAACATTTAACGGATCACAATTCCGGGCTTTCTAGAGGATGTTATGGTTGTTTGAGTAACTGGTGCGCGAAGGCAAAAAATTCCATACAAGTGTGCGAGGCGACCTTGCGAGGCGACCAACCTAACTCACCTCATTAACTCGCCTCAACCTCAGCCCAAACATCACAGTAGGCGAGCCGACCTTGCGAGGCGGCCATTTCACTCGCCCCGGAAGCTCGCCTCGGAGCCCTGAAAGGCCAAAATGGTCATTTCATGCCCAAATTTCGTCCCTAAACCTACCCTAACTATATAAACACCATTTTATCCTCATTCTTTCAGATCCCATCTCTTCCCATCCTCTCCCAACTTCATCTTCTTCACTCCAATAAAAGAGAGAGAGAGAGAGAGAGAGAGAGAGAGAGAGAGAGAGAGCGCTTCCAAAGCTTCCATGGAGGTTTTCATCCATGGAAAGCTCACTACCTCTATTTCTAACCATCACCCACCACATTTATGAGTAGATTGCAGGAGATTAGGAGTGGTCCTTGACCAAATTCGAACCAAGCATCATCAATAGAGTCTAGCACATTTTGGAGAGGCTCTCAACTTGGGTTTTTCTCCTTTTACTCAATCTCTTGTATTTCTTGTTTTCCTTATGTGTAATCCCCACTTGAGAAATATTGTAAACCTATATTTGTGCTCAATATATGTTGGTTGTGTTATATTCATTTGGGTTTTGATTTTTTCTTGATATTCATTGATAATCTCTTGTTGTGAATGGCATGTGTATGGATGATTGGAAATTGATATGTGCTTATGGATGTGATTAGAGTAGATTAACTTAATTGTAGGAGTAGTCATAATTAAATATCTCATTTGTATGTGTATGTCTTTGGAAGGTCGAAATGTCATGTTAGGATCGATTTGAGTGTTTGTGGTTTTCGGTTGTACCTCGAAGAATAACCAATCCGGGTATGACCGTAATCACTTAGCTCTTAAGAATAGATGAAACTTGTTTTATGCATGATCGTGCTAGAATAGGTTTTGGCTATATGTTCATATGCTTAATGGCAGGGATTGGAGGTACATTGCTCTTCCATGACCCTTTGAGGAGTGATTAGTGTTTCAAATCCCTTACTAGAGACTAGAGGCACGTTGCTCTTCCATGACCCTTTTGGGGAGTGATTAGTGTTTCAAATCTCTTAATTGAGAGAACAAACCCTCAACTTGATTTGAATGTCCTTAATGCCTAACAATCACTTATGTGCACTTATGTATGGTGAGCTTAGAAACCTTGTGTGACCATTATCTTGCATCTCTCATATCCACCATTTTATTATTTCTCATTTAATCACCATTTTCACCCCTTCATATTCCTTTATTTTTATTTGCATTCTTTTCATTTACATTCCTTCACACACACACACACACACACACACACACACACACACACACACACACACACACACACACACACACACACACACACTGTAAAATGTATGTATTTGACGAGAGATTTGAGAGAAAAAGAAGAAAGAGAGAAATCTAGAAATATGAAGAAGAACAGAGTAAAAGCAGAGGATTATTTCATTTTGGTTTTTGAATGAAATGATACATAATTGATTGTCTAGTTACATTTATACACACACTTCGTGTGTTGACCAAATTGAACAATTAAATGAAAAATATCTTTTGATGATTCTGTTATAACCACCTAACAAAACATTCCCACCAGAACTTGATAACAAACTTTGGGCGGGAAGATTTGTTATGTTTGTTACTCAGCTGGAGACGATCATGTGATGATGTCAATGATGATGAAGTCTATCCTCAACTTCCTTCTAGAATATTGCTACAGACACGTGTGCTTTGAAGCTAAGCAGACTCATCAGCTAATTCTCTTGACTTTGCTGTTACTGCATCAACCTCTATTGCTTTGCAGTTTCACTACTGTTTGTAGTACCTCCAACATCCTCCCTCAAGCTGGAACATAGGTGAGACACCTAATATTCAGCTTGGAACGAAGGTAATCGAAACAGCGGAGAAGGTAGAGCTTTTGTTAAGATGTCAGCACATTGATGAGCAGTTGGAACATGGTGAACCGCAATGACACCAGCAGAAACCTTTTCTCGGATGAAATGAACATCTATATCGATGTGCTTCGTCCGAGCATGATACACTGGATTCTTAGCCAACAATTCAGCCCCATGATTGTCACACCAGAGAGTTGGACGTTGTGGTAGAGAGATACCAAGTTCAGAAAACATTGAGGTAAGCCACATAGCTTCAGTGGCAGCCTAAGAGAGGGCTCTATATTCAGCCTCACAGCTGGACTTGGCAACGACATTCTGCTTCTTGGAGCTCCAAGATATGAGATTTCCACCCAAGTACACACAGCAGCCACTTATTGACCTTCTATCATCCACACACGAGGCCCAATCAGCATCACTGAATATATCAACAAGAGAGAGACGAAGCTGGTTTAAAATGGAGTCCCATACCAGCAGTGCCTTTCAGATATCGAAGCAAACGTTTGCAGTTCTGCCAGTGATCATCAGTTGGACATGCCATGAATTGGCTAAGCTTGTTGACACCAAATGCAATATCTGGACGAGTGTAGGTTAGATATTGCAAGGCACCCACAGTGCTTCTATATAACGAAGGAAATGCAAAACTTGATCCAGTTTTGGTCAATTTCACACTTGCAGCAAAAGGAGTAGAACAAGACTTGCAATTTCGCCATATTAGTTTTCTTTAACAAGTCAAGAACATATTTCGTTTGTGTGAGGAACAATCCAGCAGCCGACCTTGAAGCCTCAAATCCTAAAAAGTAGCTGACAGATCCTAGTGTCTTCAAGGCAAACGTTGAATTCAAGGTAGATATTGTGTGAAGAATTTCAGTCTTATCATTTCCAGTGATTAAAATGTCATCAACAGTATACTAAAAGGTACACAACCTTGTTACCCTATCTCTTGAGAAACAGAGAGACATCAGACTGAGAAGAAACAAAACCCCACATCTGCAGAGCTGTTTTGAGTTTCGAGAACCATGCTCGAGGAGCTAGTTTTAAACCATAAAGGGCTTTGTTTAATTTGCAAACAAATGAAGGTTTTAGGCTGTCCACGAACCCATGGGGTTGCTCCATGTACACGTCTTCCATTAGATCCCCATTAAGAAAGACATTGTTTATGTCAATTTGTTGGATGTCCCAACCGAAAGTGACTGCTAGGCTGAAAATAATACGGATGGTAGCAGCCTTAATGACTGGACTGTAGGTGCCATGGAAGTCAATACCAGGTGTTTGGTGGAAACCTTTTGCAACCAACCTCGCTTTATATTTAAGAATAGAACCATCGGGTTTGTATTTGATTCGAAAAACCCACTTACATCCAACCAAGTTGGAAGAAGTTGAAGATGGCACTAAAGTCCATGTGTTGTTTCGTTTTAAGAGCTGCGAATTCTTCTAACATTGCTTTTCGCCAATGAGGAATGGCCAGAGCAGCAGCCACTGATTGAGGTTCTTTTTCTGGTTCACATATCAACGAATAGACCTTGTGCATGATTTTCCCTGGCTTAAGTCTAGTTGTCATAGGATGCGTTGCTACACTCTGATGAGTTGGGATTTGAGGCATGTGCTCCACGGAATCAGAGGGGTCAGATGTATTAATATCTATATAAAAGGGAACAGCATGCATAGTTGTGTCCAAAGAGTGTTCCTTAGTGTTTGAGACACTTTGCTGAGTCAGGGACTGTGTGGAATGTGGTCTGAGCAAGCCATCTGAAAATACTGCTATAGAAGAGCTAGCAATTTGTGCAGGTCTTTCAACTTGTGTAGGTGGAAACAACAGCTGATAGGGATACTCAAATTTGTTAAAAACCACATGACGAGATATATACACCCTCCCGGAAGGGTGTAAGCATTTGTATCCCTTTTGGCTAAGGCTATAGCCTATGAACACACATTTAGATGAATGAAAGTTAAATTTTTAGTGAGAATAAGGACGTAGGTATGGGAACGCAGCACATCCAAAAACCTTAAAGAAGTTGTAATTGGGCTGCCTTCTGAACAACACCTCATATGGAGATTTAAGCTGAAGAATTGGCGTTGGAAGGTTGTTGATTAGAAGCATTGCCGCTTGAAAAGCTTCGACCCAGAATTTAAGAGGCAAACGAGCTTGAGCTAGAAGTGTTAGCCCCGTCTCCACGACATGTCTATGTTTTCTCTCCGGGATTCCGTTTTGCTGATGTGTGTAAGCACATGAGGTTCGAAACTAAACTCCAAGCTTAGTAAGATGAGGTATTAGAGGCTTAAATTCTGTACCAAGATCTGCTTGGAGACATTTCAATTTTCTGCTGAATTGAAGTTCAACAAACTTCTGAAATTGCAAAAAGATTCCCAAAACCTTTAACTTTTGTCGTAAAGGATACAGCCACCCATATCTTGAATGTGAATCTACAAATATGACATAGTATCGATGACCTTCCAAGGATGGCATGGGTGAGGGTCCCCATACGTCTGTGAACACCAAATCCAATGGACCAGCAGCCTTATAAGTAGAAGCTTGGAAAGGCAGCTGGTGCATTTTCCCTAGTTTGCACGCATCACAGAACTCTATTCGTGTATTATCATGCTGAAGATGCAATTGTGACAACACTCTGCGCAGGACTAATGGAGAAGGCTGTCCTAACTTTAAGTGCCATATATTTGCATTAAGCTGAGCTTTATTTATTGACTTAACAGTTGTTACATCATCATATGTACAAGAGTGATCAACAACATTTTTCTTATTTGTTGAAACAGAAAAAGCATTTGGATTCTTGGTGTTGAAGACTCGATCATCAGTCCTTCGAGCATTAATCATGTCCAGCTTGTACAATCCATTCTCAAACCTGCCTTGGAGCAAAACCTCCTTGGTAGTCATGTCCTTAATTACACATCCATTGCACAAAAATTCATCATAAGCATTATTATCCTTTGTAAATCTTGAAACACTCAATAAGTTTTTGGCAATTTTTGGTACACATAAGCTATGATCTAGAGTTAACAACTTAGAAGTCTAAGATGATGACAGTAAGGTCTTACCAATATGTGAGATTTGTAACTGCTGCCCATTTCCAACAGCTAACTTGTCCCCACCATGGTATTCTGAGTGCACAGAAAGATTTGCAAGATCAGGCGTTACATGATTTGTGGCTCCGCTGTCCGCATACCACGATGGATCGCATACAGTTTCAGGAGTAGCATAGTAGGCAATAGATTAATGGTAGTTGGCTTGATGCGGTGCATTTTGCAAAGTGGTCACACCATTGCTGTGACAGTCAGTGTTTTGCTGTCGATATTGAGTTTGAGAGTTAAAATTTGTACCTCCATTTGATTGTTGCTTTGCAAATTCCTATCAAAACGATGATAACAATTCATGGCGACATGTCCCATTTTTCCACATACTTGGCAAATCGGTCTATTGTTATTCCATCTACCACCACCTCTTCCTTTGCTACGTCCTCTGAAGTTTCCAGATCTGCCTCCATTCTCATATGTATTTAAATTGTTGTAACCTCCTCTCTGGTTTCTTCTTCCACCTTGATCTCCACCAACAAAGTTTGCACTTGGAGTGACTAAATCCAACTGCGTAGCTGAGTCCAATTGAGCTAATCTTTGCTCATGATTAATAACAAATACTGCACTTCTTGAAATGAGATGTTATTTCTTTGAGATGTAACAACAGTGACGACTGAGTTGTATTCTCTATCAACTCCATTCAATACACTTAGAATGAGATCTTTATCATTGATCATCTGTCCTGCAGCCTTCAGATTGTCACCAATTGTCTTTACTTTCAAAACAAACTCGGCGACCGTACTCGCTCCTTTCTTTGCATGTTGAAGTTGATGCTTCAATTGAAGAACTTTAGCTAGCGATTGTTGTGAAAATAGCTGTTCGAGCGTACTCCATACATCTCTAGAGGTTGTACAATCCGAAACTTGTCCTATAACACTCTTATCAATCGTCGAAAACAACCAACTCAAGAGAAGCTGATCTGACCTTATCCAAGTCACATATTCCTTGTTCAGCTGCGTCTGTTTCTCGCCTCCATTTGCAGGTTGTGTTTCAACGAATTTTGGTGGTATAGATTTAAGGTTTAGAACATAGTCTTCAAGTTGAAAGGCTCTGATTATAAGATAGACCTGAGCTTTCCAGTGTGTGTAGTTATCGTTGTCCAGTTTGATCTGTAAATTGAAATGCATCGATTTCGCCAGAGTTGTGAAATCACCAGCATTCGAGATTGAAGAAGAATCATCGCCTTCGACTTCTGTAGCAGATCTTGACGAAGAATCCATGGACGATCAGTCCTTTAAAAGCTCTGATACCATGTAAAATGTATGTATTTGACGAGAGATTTGAGAGAAAAAGAAGAAAGAGAGAAATCTAGAAATATGAAGAAGAACAGAGTAAAAGCAGAGGATTATTTCATTTTGGTTTTTGAATGAAATGATACATAATGGATTGTCTAGTTACATTTATACACACACTTCGTGTGTTGACCAAATTGAACAATTAAATGAAAAATATCTTTTGATGATTCTGTTGTAACCACCTAACAAAACATTCCCGCCAGAACTTGATAACAAACTTTGGGCGGGAAGATTTGTTATGTTTGTTACTCAGCTGGAGACGATCATGTGATGATGTCAATGATGATGAAGTCTATCCTCAACTTCCTTCTAGAATATTGCTGCAGACACGTGTGCTTTGAAGCTAAGCAGACTCATCAGCTAATTCTCTTGACTTTGCTGTTACTGCATCAACCTCTATTGCTTTGCAGTTTCACTATTGTTTGTAGTACCTCCAACACACACACACACACACACACACACACACACACACACACACACACACACACACACACACACACACAGCACATTATGCACACACCTCTCACACACCATTCTCACCACATCCGCATTCTTATATATACAACAAATTTTTGTTTTTGTGACAAAAACATTTGTCATGAATTTAGTATTCATCACTAAAACTATAGATATAGTGACGATGGGTCCTTCTCTTTACTAATTTAACCAAAGTGATACAAACTAGTTACCAAACTCTATTTTATCACTAAATTTTTGACACTAATTAATTTCATGTCCTATTAGTTACAAAATATTTAGTTACGAATTTACATTTACTCACTAACAATATAATTATAGTGACAATATTCATGTTCATCACTAATTCTACCAAAGTGATTTCAATCTGTCACAAGAGTCAATGTTATTACTATAATTTTGTCACTAATAATATAGATACAGTGACGACCATTCATATTCCTCAATAATTCCACTAAATCAATTTAAATTAGTTATCAAAGTCTATTTCATAACTATATTTTTGTCACTATATCTTTTCTTGACCTATTAGTTACAAGATATTTAGTTGTGAATTTACATTTCCTCACTAATAGTATGAATATAGTGACAACAATTCATGTCTCACACTAATTCTGCCAAAATGATTCCAATTTGTCACCAAAACATATTATATGTCTATATTTTTGTCACTAATATTGTTCCTTCCAATCTTTATGATTATGGTGATAAAATATTTAGTTACGAATTTACATTAATTTTCTGACTAACGTATGAATGTGACTATAAATCCAAACAAAATTATTATTATGGTTACAATCGTTCATATCTCTCACTAAACTCACCAAAGTGGTTTCAATAAGACACCAAAATTTATTTCATGATCACTATATTTTTTCATTAAAACATTTCTTCTCATAGTGTATATTATGTTTGCATATGGTTTTAATAAGAAAATATTCACTTATGAATTTACATTTCCTTAATAAAATTATTGATATATTGACAACCTTTCACCCGTCTTACTAATTTCATCAAAAAGATTCATATACTTGTAGGTTCTATTGTTCAAACTCATTGCTATTAATTTTATATATATATATATATATATTTTTTATATTAATATCTTTTTTTATATCACCTTACGGTGGCGGTGACTTGAACTTGGCGAAAAATTACCAAGCAATGATCGTTATGGCACATTGGGTATTGGGTTATTGACATCTTTCTCCATAACTAAATTATTTATTTTTGTGTTGATAGTTTTTATAATATATGTGCATTGTAAAAAATATGACTTAAGATATGAATCAAATTTTAAAAGAAAAGTTTGTTAAAGCACAAAAAAATGGTTTTTTTTTTAGTTTGACCATGATCCCGTGTTAGATCAAAAACATAAAATGTATAAACTTTTTGCTCTATTATGAATTGAAATATTTACTAGAAAAATTAGAATACAAAATCTTAACTAACGTTTTTATAACAAAAAAAAAGCAAGAATAAATTTTAAATAATGCTTTTATAATTTATTTATAGTCAAAATGACTTTATATTTTTCGCCAAAGGCCCACATAAGATCATTATATTTATTTTTAAACCATTTTAAATATCTATTTCCTTGCTATCAATATATAAGAAAATAATATATAGGTAAAAAAAATTGAAACATATAACATAATAATTAAATTTAAGACACATAGCTTGATTTTCAAATAGTCCATAAATAGCAATGCCCTTAAATCATAATGATTTTTTTTTGTTTTTGCTTAAAAAATCATTTTAATTTCTTATGTATTAATGTATTAAATTAGAGATACCTTGGTAGCCTCCTGTATGAATATAAATGCTATCAATATGCTAGAATGTTTGCTGACAAACCTTGTAAAACCATTCATAATAGCATAAACATTGATTTGTTTTCAATAAAAACAGCAACAAAGTTGTCAGCATAGATCTGTAGAGTTTCAACCCAAAATATTTTATTTCTTTGGTAAAATTGTACCAAGTTTTCATTATAACATATAATTAGAAAAAGGAAACAAAAACACAAGTTGGTTATACAACCCCTAGTATCAAAAAAGACAAATTGTCCTTTTTATAAAGAGGAGATAATTGAAACTCCTGGAAAAATGCAAAAATAAAAATAAAAATGAAAGGAATACATATCAATTTGATTTGATATTGAATTATTATGCAATTTTTAATAATGTTTTATGACAAATAGATGAAACATACTTGAAGTCTTGAAAGAATCTTATCATTCCAATTGCTTATATTATTATGGTCTTCACCTATCATCACTTCTGATACCCTTGATTCATGAATCTTAAAAAAACATATATGAATGAATTTATATATATATATATATATATGTGTGTGTGTGTGTGTGTGTGTGTGTGTGTGTGTGTGTGTGTGTGTGTAAAGTAATTTTTTTAGAATTGATGCTAGATTTTCAATAATTACTACTTCTATTGCATTCTTGCTCTTTTTCTTCTGTTGAAGAAAAAAAAACATCATAGATGTTAGGAAGTGACTTACAGATAAATAAGGGAGATCATTATGATGGTTTAGGTATTCAAATATCCAATAGTAACAAATCTTAAAACAAGTTTTTATTTTTAACTAAAAGGGAGGTAATGAATAATGCCAAGTTAAAAGCTATATTAGTATCATCAATCAAAATTTTACCAGTAAACAAGTTGTGTAATGATCATTGGTTGATGATGTTCTTGAATTTCTAACAATTATAAGAATTAGAGATCATGCTTAATGAAAAATATAACAAGAGGTATAGAATCATGCTTAAAGGATAATATTAAATTTTCTTCATTGTTCTAACTTGATGCTCAAAGATTGTTATACATTTAGTATTTACACATATATGATAGTATAATAATAATAATAATAATAATATATAAAAAAAACATTCAAATATTAATGAAACATGAACACTTAAACTCTAATAAAAAAAATACCATGATCTAGAGGCCGAACCAGATTGAAATGACTAAATAGTGATGAAATGAGAATCTACTCAAGCACCAACTGCATCTGCTTGTTGGTCTGAATAAGAAAGTTCTTTATTGCATATGTCTCATCACCTGCATTGTTATCAAAGTCAAACCAATATCATACAATTAATGAATTAGTTTTCAAATGTTTTTTTAAAGCAAATATCTAAATGAACTTTCACTTTTCTCTTAGTTGGAAAAACTAAAACACAATGAAGGAATGGAAGAAACTGTGAGGAGACATACATGGATGAGTGGTGTAATGGTGGAATGGAGGAGATAAGATTTAACAAACTTATAAATATGAGCTATTAAAATAAATTAATGATGGAGGTAAAATAATAAATTAATGATGGTGATAAATTAATGGTAGAATCCCTCCTAATAAATTGCCTACTTGGTAATAAATTGGTTAACATGACAGTTGATTGATAAAGTTGGTTACAAAGTGATTGTAATTGAATTGATTTTTTTTTAATTAATTAAATATTTTTATTTTATAGGGAACATTAAAAATGGAGAAAGTGACTTCATTAAGGAACTTGTTTAATTGTTATCAACTATAATGTTTTCATAAGGAATAATATAATAACATAGATTTATTATTCATATTGAAAAAAAAAACAATTACTTATAACAGCTATTTCCAAGATTAAACTTAACAAATGAATTATAAACAATTATCAAACTATTCAAAAGGATCTTAAAATAATGGTAGTACTATGTAAAATAAAAATCTCCTTATGCACACAATTAACCAAATTGGAGAAAGTATTATTACACATCAAATATGCGAGTTAAGTTGGTCCAATTGTTTGTTGGATATATACATATTTCACTAATATTAATTTAATAAAGTTTACAAAAATATTTATGTATTTTAAAAATTCAAAATCCAAACATATTAAAATAATATTTATGTCACTGCATTATCATTAATAACATAGAAATTATATATTTAAAAAAAACTTACAAATTATAACCATTTCAATATCGAGACCCTTATAAATTACACCCTACCATCCATGAGGTTGCGAGTTCGAGACAACCTTTCCTCAATCCTGAAATATTGTATTAGTTCAAAAACAAATAGTAAAAACATACCATTTTAAGTTTAGACAATAAAATAATTGTTTCTTCGGTTAACAAATTAAAGCATGAAGATTAAAAATAAATTGTGTTAGCATTCTATTATAATATTTTTTTTTGTAATTAGTATATCATTATGTGGTGGTATACGTGCATTAGTGTATATTCATAACATCAATTGCATTATATGTATATATATATATATATATCTATAAACTTTCAATAGTGGGATCTCTTACTTTAATTTTGGTAAAGACCTTGATGAAAACATATTGATTTTTATGAATTTTGGTTTGAAATTTTTTTTAGATGATAATTTCATTGAAATCTATCTATGAATAAAATTTGAAAAGTTTTCAAGTACTTGAACTATTTATCCCGATTTTGTTAAATATAAAGGCATTAAAAATGAGAGAAATATAGGAAAATATAACAAAATAGTTTTACTACTCGAAAAATTCTGAAATTGTATTCATAAGTATATTTCAATTAACTTATCATCCACAAAAATAATTTAGATCAAAATTCATAAAAATCAATGTGATTTCATCATGGTCCTTATCGAAATTAATGCAAGGAATCTCTCACTTGAAATTATATATATAATATCACTTTATGTTTATATGAACTAAAAAACCATTAACCAAATTAAAGAAAGTATTCTTACACATATCAAATATTCAAATATGCAAATTAAGTTGGTCTAATTGTATGTTAGATATATACATACTTCATTAATATTAATTTAATAAAGTTTACAAAAATATTTATGTATTTTAAAAATTCAAAATTCAAACATATTAAAATAATATATATGTCAGTGTCATTAATAACTTAGAAATTATATATATTATAAAAAAAACTTACAAATTATAACAATTTCAATATCGAGACCCTTATAAATTACACCATAGCATCCATGAGATTGCAAGTTCAAGAAAACATTTCCCCAATCTTGAAATATTGTACTAATTCAAAAAACAAATAGTAAAAACATACCAGTTTAATTTTAGACAATAAAATAACTGTTTCTTCGGTTAAAAATTTAAAGCATGAAGATTAAAAATAAACTGTGCTATCATTCTATTATAACTTTTTTTTTTTTGTAGTTAGTATATCATTATGTGATAGTATAAGTGTATTAGTGTATATTATAACATCAATTTGCATTATATATATATATATATATATATATATAAACTTTCAATCGTGAGATCTCTTACTTTAATTTTGGTAAAGACCTTGATGAAAACATATTGATTTTTATGAAATTTGATCTGAATATTTTCGTGGATGATAAGTTCATTGAAATCTACGTATAAATAAAATTTAAGAATTTTTCAACTACTGAAACTATTTATTCTGATTTTGTTAAATATGAAGGTATTTGAAAAATGAGAGAAATATAGGAAAATTAAAAAAATAGTTATAGTTGTTTAAAAATTCTCAAATTTTATTAATAGCTAGATTTAAATGAATTTATTATCCACAAAAAAATCCAGATCAAAATTCATAAAAATTAATGTAATTTCATCATGGTCCTTACCGAAATTAATGTAAGAGATCCCTAACCTGAAAGTTCATATATATATATATATATATATATATAGTATTACTTTATGTTTATATGAACTAAACAACCATTAACCAAATTAGAGAAAGTATTATTACACGTATCAAATATTTAAATATGCAAGTTAAGTTAGTCTAATTGCATGTTTGATATATACATAATTCTTAAATATTCATTTAATAAGGTTTGTAAAATATTTTTATTTTAAATATTAAAAGTCCAAATTGTATAAAAATAATATATATGTCAATGCATCATCATTAATAACTTAGAAATTATTTTTTCAAAAAAAAATAACTTATAAGCACTTATAAATTACACACATGCATTCATGAGGTTGCGGGTTCGAGTTATGATCCCTTCTTCAATCTCGAAATAATGTAATAGTTCAAAAAAATAGTAAAAATATACTATTTTAATTTTAGATAAAAAAATATAATTGTTTATTTGATTATATTGTAATTCTTTTGCAATATCATAAAGTTTAAAAACAAATTGCGCTAGCAATCTATTATAATTTTTTGTAATCTAGTATAACATATAAATATATCATTATATGAAGGTATATGTCTATATTCATTTGCATATATATATATATATATATATATATATATAGTGGTTCTCTCATAAGGAATCCCTTATTTTAATTTCGGTAAAGACTTTGATGAAATCATATCAATTTTATGAATTTTGATCTAAATTCTTTTGTAGATGATATATTCAATGAAATCTACCTATGAATAAAATTTGAGAATTTTTCAAGCATTACAACTATTTTTCTTGAATTTTCCTATATTTCACCCTTTTTCCTATACCTTCATATTTAACAAAATTGAGATAAATAATTGTAGTGCTTGAAAAATTCTTAAATTGTATTGATAAGTAGATTTCATTGAACTTATCATCTACACGAAAATTCAGATTAAAATTCATAGAGATCGACGTGATTTCATCAAAGTTCTTATCGAAATTAAAATAAGAAATCTCTTAGGAGAGAATCACTATATATATATATTGATTAAAGATATTACTTAATGTTTATATGAACTAAACAATAAATTATGTTACCAATCTATTATAATGTAATGTATTGTAGTATAACTTATATCATCATGTGATAGTGCATGTGTATACTCATAACATCAATTTGCCTATATATAATATGGTTATGATAAAAAGATACCAATTTATGTTAAAATGAACTAATTAATTCAATTATAATAGATAGTGGAAGTTTTATATATTAACCATCTCAAGTATAATCATATGACCTCCTTAAAATTGTTATATATTGAGAAACTATTAATTATAAGGTATTTCATTCTAGACAATCAAAACAAACAACAGGTAACTTCGCATGAGAATGTTGTATTTAGATTCGTGAATTCATATGAAAGATATCATTTTCTATTTTGATCCGATAAATTTCATAAAGATACACATTCTATTAAAATATGATACTTTTGAATGTTTAGAATATAATGATACACATTCTATAGTTATTTGAAAACAATAAAGGTCATATACGTATTTGATTATAGTGTCTCGAATATAATCATGTGATTATCAATCATCGTATGTTTTTAGTACAAATAAATTAGTCATTGTTTTTTATTATTTAATTAAATAATTTATATTTTCTTTTATTTATACTATAAAATGCTAATATTATAATTTTTAAAAAGATAATATATATATATTAATATTCTCTACAATATCTTTTTAAATAATTCATTTAATATATATGGTTAAATTATAAGGCATATGAATGTTGATAAAATTTTAGGATTAATTTACAATACAATATGTGACGGTGATGTTAATTATTATGAATTATATATTTATTTGGAGAAAAAATAACGTAAAGAATTTAATGAAGATGTCACATATATGATCATATAGTTATTAAATTACCATATGTTTTTTTTTGTATCATAAATGAGTCAATTGAGTTTTCATCTACAATGTCAGTATGTCACATGTTTAATTTGTTATATCACTCTCCCATAAAAAAAATCACCATACCACTCGATACTTCAAAAAATTGAGTTTTTCAAAAAAAACATTATTTTATATTTAATTAATTAGTTTATTATTTTCATCAAATTCTTTATTTATATTATAACATGTTATTAATGTCTATAGTATACTGTTTAAAAGAATAAATAAAAAGAAGTAACAAATCAAAAAAATAATAATAATAATACTTGTATAATTAGTTATACAAGGTTTGATCGTTTTAAATATTATGAGATCAAATTTAAAGCTATTGGTTTATAGTTTAATAGGGAAAATTTGGTAATGATAGACATTCATTTAAATTTTATATATATATATATATATATATATATATATATATATATATGAATGTAATGAATCTAATCATATGAATCACTAAATCATCTTATTTTCTAGTATCATGAATAAGTTAGTAAAATGTTCATCAAAACATATATTTTTGTTAATTAATTAATATAACTTTTTTTAATCAATTTCGTAATTTAAATTATAATTTGTTATTGAGAATTTTTTAATTTTTTTTAACTTATCCATTTAATATTCCAAGTTTGTTTATTTTAAATGTTTATCCATTTAATTATATATGTAATATAAATCTAAAATTCATGACATCATTTTCTAGTTTTATTGGATAAATTTTTTTATAATATAAAATCAATTAATTGATATGATATTTGAATGTTTAAAAAGTTTTAGAATACAAATATTTGATTATGTAATAATTCTTATGAATTATAAAAATAGAAAATTGTGTTTTTTCATATCAAAAATCTGATCATATGACAATTACATTGTCATATATTTCTAATATTATAAATTGGTAAATCAACTTTTCCTAAAAAATATATTAGTTAATTAAATCCAATTTTTTATTCATTTCTGTTTTTTTTAAATAAAAGTAACAAAAAATAACTATTCATTTAATTATACAGTACAAGATCAAATACCTTGTAAATATCATGAGACTAAATTACATGATATAATTTTCTAGTTTGATGAGACAAAATTTACTGTGATACACATTCAATAGTTATAAGACATGTAAATTTAGAAAGTTTTAGAACTAATTTAAAAATACAAATACATGACATTCATGGTAATTACTATGAATTATGTAATAATATGAAATAAAAAAAAATTGTTTATGGTGTAACGAATATGATCGTATGATTATTAAATCATCATATGGGTCAGGTATCATAAATTAGTTAATTAATGTTTTCAAAAAAAAATATTAGTTGATTAAGTATTTATTTTTGTGATCAATTTATTGCTAATTGTTATATATATATATATATATATATTTAAAAATTCTATCTATCCTACCCAAGTCTTTTTTAAATTCAGATTTTTTTTATCATCAATTTCTAAATTGTTATTGTTATTTGTTATCTTTAAATAATAATAAAAAAAAACTTATCTACCCTATCCAAGTCTTTTTTAAAAACAAAAATCCCAAAAAAAATATTATCCATTTATTTATATAATATCAAATACATTTTAAATTTACATTAATTGTTTTTAATAATATAAGATTAAATCTCACGTTGATCCTATCAACACTCCCATTATTCCCACTCCATTGGAAGTTAATGAAATTAGCAATTCTACACACTCAACTACCATTTTTTATTCATCTTTCTCTTCAAAAACCTTAAGACACAAACACAACTCCCTTATTCGTTCATCAATTAATTTAAAGTATGAGAAAGACAATCTGCTCCAAGTAAGTCATGTAAATGGCTTTGGATTTCATTAATTTAATTATTCTATTTTTTTATGACATCAAAGAGTTGGATTGTATTTGTTTTGCAATCAGAAGAATTATTTCTGAAAATTTAGGTATGTTTTGATCTATTTCGAATAAATGTACATTTTAGTTTTCTTACCTACATTTTCTTGTTTAGTTTGTGTTATGCATACTTCTTAGTTCAATTTTGAGCTATTTAAGATTTTTGTTGTTTTACTTCAAGAAGAAAATAATTGTGGTTGTTTAATTGATCGATCTGAATAAAGATGTAACTTAAATTTGGATATTCAAAATATATGAAAATCAATTATGTATGAACTCTTTGATATTAATTCCAAGTGTGAAAAAAGAAATTAAAAAAAGAGAATAAATAAATCAAGAGTTAGAATGGCATTTAGATTTTTATTTTAATTTTTTTTATTGAAAGAAGAAATTTTTAAAATTTAATTCTAGGTTAATGATTTTTTTTTTGACAAAAAAAGAATTCTATTAAAGAATACAAATTAAACATCATTCTCTTTACCCAATGAATACCATTAAAAACAAAAATTATATGCTTCAATGCTTCTGCAACTTCCACCTACAAACTCTTCATCCTAAATCACAGCCCTATCTAATACGAAATAAACATATTATCCATATAATTTATCTTTTTTTTTCTTGTACACTTTTTGTTTGGTTTTATTTCTTGGTTTCATTTGCAAATAAAATATCTTATGAACTTGGTGTCATATTTGATGATTCTATATTTATACTAGTATATTGCAAAATATATGGTTTTATTTTGATTGATTATCTTCTTATTTATTTATTATTAGTTATCTTTTGATTTATTTGTAATTGTCAGTAAATAAACTGTAAAACTCTATTACATAAATGATGATATAACATTATGTGATGAACAAATGACATTTGTATTTCCTTTATTGCAGAATAGTTATCATTCCGTACGGACAAATGGACCTAGCTCTCCTCTCTTCTCTGACGCTGATGAAGTTATAAATTTTGCAATAATACTTGTATTTCATATTTTATTCTTTTTGGAGTTTGAGATTGGAAAACAATTTTTTATCTATTATTATATCATAATTTCTTTTTAGGTTATCAAATATTGAGATGCAACAATTTTAATTATTAAATGTCAAAATTATTGTATATATATTTGTTTTGTTTTGTATTATTATCGATAACAAAATAATTAAATTAAGTGTTTGTATTAAAGAAATTTAGATTCTTGAAGTTAAAAAATCTTTCATGAATAAATAATATAATTAATTACATTAATTGTCCATATCTACACCACCATATACAATAATAATAATAATAATAATAATAATAATAATAATAATAGTGATCGGATGGAGTATATTTGTGACATTATATGTTATGACAAAAGAAGACTTAAAGACTAATAAACGGATTTAGTAACAAAATTTGTTAATTTTCGGTGTTCAAAATATTAATTACTAATTGTAATGTTTTTTTAGTCATTAAATCTTCATTACTAATTATATCGCTCTTTAGTAATGAAAAATAAATGGCTAGTGACAAACGTTACATTACTAATAAAAATCTCATTAGTGACCGATAACAATATATTTGTGACCAGATTTTTATTTCTAAAGGAGAATTGTAAGTGACAAATTCCTCACTAGTACTATTAGTTTTTAAGACCAATTATATTATTTAGTAACTATATCTTTTACCTATAAGTAATAAAAATATTGGTCACTAATTGTGATCTCAATTAGTCACTAAATATTTAGTTACTAATGTTTCGAATAATTAGTAACCAATATTTTGTGTGGTAGCTAATTATTTTTAGAGACTAATTGTAAGTCACTAATACTTATTGCTTTTTAGAACCAATTACTAGATTTAGTAACCACAATTTTTACTTATAAGTGATGAAATATTGGTCACTAATTGTGATCACAATTAGCAAGCAAATTTGTAGTCACTAATATTATGGACAATTAGTAACCAATTTTTTGGGTGGTAACTAATTACTTTTAGAAACGGACTTTTAGTGTGGAATGGGAACAACAACGTTTTTTGTCACTAAAATGAATTAGTGACGAAATTTTTCGCTTTTAGTGACCATATTTGTTGTTGCTAATTAGGTAATTTGTTGTAATATATTTACATTGATTTCAACAAACACTAGAACTAGATCCGGTTGACGGATAACACCTCCCTGCGGAACGATACCCTCGCCGACGCAATGTGCTCTAAACTAGCAAAAGACTAGTAAAGCGATAAGCGACAACAGCAAAAACTTCCCCACTTCATCTTCTTCATTTCCTAAGAGAGAAGTTTTTCAAGCTTCCATGGAGGGTTTCTTCCATGGAAGGCTTACCTACACCATTTCTACCCACCACCCACCACATTTGAGAGTTGATTGCAGAGATTAGGAGTGGTCTTTGGACCAATTTCGAGCCTAGCAAGTGATAAAGCTCTTGGAGGATTCTTCAAGGGTTTTGTTTCCTTATTCTCAATATGTTGTATTTCATGTTTTCTTTTATGTGTAACCCCCATTTGGGAATATTTGTAAACCGAATTTGTACTTAATATATGTGATTTTGTTGTTAATATTCATTTAGGGTTTTGATTTGTTCTTGATATTCATTGATAATCTCTTGTTGTGAATGGCATGTGTATGGATGATTGGAAATTGATATGTGCTTATGGATAGGATTAGGAGTAGATTAACTTAATTGTAGGAGTAGTCATAATTAAATATCTCATTTGTGTGTGTGTGTGTATGTCTTTGGAAGGTCGAAATGCCATGTTAGGATCGATTTGAGTGTTTGTGGGTTTCGGTTGTACCTCGAAGAATGACCAATCTGGGTATGACTGTAATCACTTAGCTCCGAAGAATAGAGGAAACTTGTTTTATGCATGATCGCGCTAGAATAGGTTTTGGCTATATGTTCATATGCTTAATGGTAGGGATTGGAGGCACATTGCTCTTCCATGACCCTTTGGTGAGTGATTAGTGTTTCAAATCTCTTAATTGAGAGAGCAAGCCCTCAACTTGATGTGAATGTCCTTAATGCCTAACAATCACTTATGCACACTTATGTATGGTGAGCTTAGAAACCTTGTGTGACCATTATCTTGCATCTCTCCTATCCACCATTTATTATTTCTCATTTAATCACCATTCTCACCCCTTCATATTCCTTTATTTGTATTTGCATTCTTTTCATTTACATTCCTTCACACACACACACCACATTATGCACACACCTCACACACACCATTCTCACCACATTCACATTCTTATTTACATTACTTTCAACAAACACTAGAACTAGATCCGGTTGACGGATAACATCTCCTTGCTGAACGATACCATGACCCTTTTATGGAGTGATTAGTGTTTCAAATCTCTAGTAAGGGATTCGAAACACTAATCACTCCCCAAAAAGGGTCATGGAAGAGCAATGTGCCTTTAATCCCTACCATTAAGCATATGAACATATAGCCAAAACCTATTCTAGCAAGATCATGCATAAAACAAGTTTCATCTATTCTTAGGGAGCTAAGTGATTACAGTCATACCCAGATTGGTCATCTTTTGAGGTACAATCGAAACCCACAAACACTCAATTCGATCCTAACATAGCATTTTGACCTTCCAAAGAAATACACACACAAATGGGATATTTAATTACACTAATCCTACAATTGAGTTTAACTACTCCTAATCCCATCTTTAAGAACATATCAATTTCCATTCATCCATACACATGTCATTCACAAAAAGAGATTATCAATGAATATCAAGAACAAATCAAAACCCAATTGAATATAAATACAACCAGCATATATTGAGCATAAATATAAGTTTACAATATTTCTCAAGTGGGGATTACACATAAAAGAAAATATGAAATACAAGAGATGAGATAAAAGGAAACAAAACCCTTGAAGAAACCTCTAAGAGCTCAATCCCTTGCTTGGCTCGAAATTGGTTCAAAGACCACTCATAATCTCTGCAATCAACTCTCAAATGTGGGGAAGGGTGGGTAAAAATGGTATGTGAGAGACCTCCATGGAAGCTCTCTCTCTCTCTCTCTCTCTCTCTCTCTCTCTCTCTTACGAAATGAAGAAGATGTTGAAGATGAAGGGCTGCTCTATTTTTTGTGATAAGAAAAGAGAATAAAAGAGTGTATTTATTGTTACTGAAAGTTTGGGGATGAATTAGGGTAGGAAATGACCATTTTGTCCCTTCCAGCCTCCGAGGCGAGCTCCAGGGCGAGTGAAATGGTCACCTCACAAGTCGCCTCGCTTGCTGTGAGTTTTGGGCAGAAGATAAGGCGAGTAGTGAGGCGAGTGAGTTTGGTCACCTCACAGGTTGCCTCGCACACTTGTAAGAAATTTCAGCTTTGCGCACCGTTACGGAAACGCTCATATCTCCCTCTAGAAAGCCTAGAATTGCAATCCGTAAAATCCGCTGGTAAGTAAACTTCTAGGGCTTTCCAAATATATGTTGAACTCATCGTGGTTCGATCTAAGGAGGGAGATATGCCCCCCAAAAGTTGGGTGTTTTGTGCAAAGCCTCTACCGTTGTCAGGTTTTTAGTCTCGTGCACCGTTACGGAAACAATCATTACTTCCTCTAGAAAACCTAGAATTACAATCCGTAAAAACCACTGAAAAGTAGACTTTTGGGGCTTTCTAAAAATATGTGGTACGCCAGTTCATTATGAAGAGGGAGTTATGGACCTCGAAATTCAGGTGTTCTGGTTGGGCACTTTACAATTTCAGCCCACTAACCTTTGGAAAACAGAGTTGACCTGTGCCACGGTCTATGTGTCATGTTCTGGCTCGGACGACGGATCCACCATGGAAAATTTCCATGGGTGATCACGGATCACCCATGGAAACTTTTCATGGGTGATCACGGATCACGTCGTGGTTTGGTTTGACGGTGAGGCCGTGGCAACTCTGAAGACTTCCTATTGCTCTCTTTTTCGCTCATTTTGCTTCTCAACTAATCTGTTAAGCTTAAAACCTTGAAATAGGGAATATGTACCTACACAAGGCTCAACAAACACTTATATACAAAAAATACGCCCGAAAACGAGAACAAAAGCTAGGAAATTGGGACCTTAAATAGGTACATTTATCGTCCGATGACCTTCCGATCGGACGAACAAAGAATATTCTACTTTAGACTGTTTGTACCCAGCATCATTAAGAGCTGTAGAAAACTTGACAAACCATTGTCTTGATGTTTGTTTTAGACCATATAATGATTTGTTAAGTTTGCAAACCCTTGTCTCCCTTTTTTGTCTGTAGCCGGGAGGAAGCTGCATATAAACATCTTCATTGAGGTCTCTATGAAAAAAATGCATTATTGACATCTAATTGGTGGAGATACCAATTTTGAATAGCGGTAACTGCTAGCAGGACACGAACTGTCACCAATTTAGCAACCAGAGCAAATGTTTCTCTATAATCAAGTCCTTAATCTGATTGTATCCTTTTGCAACCAAGCGGGCTTTATATCGTTCAATCGAACCATCAGGATTATATTTGATTTTCTAAACCCATTTTCAGCCGACTGGTTTCATACCAAATGGTAATTTAGTCCAAGTCCATGTTTGATTAACTTCAATGGGCTTTAAGTTCTGCTTGCATGGCATCTTGCCATTGTGGATTTGTAATAGCCTGCGAAAATTCTTAGGTTATGTTTCAAGAGAAATAGATGTGGTGAAGGCACGATAAGATGGAGAAAGTTTATCATAGGAAAGAAAATGAGATAAAGGATAAAGAGTACCATTAGAAGTTACCATTGCTGATTCTGACGATTGAGAGGACCGAGACGGAAGCCCGTATTCAAGATGAAACTCTCGTAAGTAGCTAGGAGGCCTAGTGGTACTAGTGGACCTGCGTGATATTTCTGAAGAAATAGTTTCATGGAGAACCAGAGATGTAGAAACTTCAGGGATTTTGTTTTCATCTGAGCCATTAAAGGGGATTAGTAAAGCAGGACAACTAGATGACTCTGTGAAATTAAAAAAAGGAAATTGATTTCCATAAAAAATGACGTCTCGAGAGGTAAAAACTTTTTGACTCTCAATGTTATAAACACGATAGCCCTTTTGTCCGTAAGGATATCCAAGAAATGCACATCGATTAGAACGAGCATCAAATTTGGAGGGTTTTTGTGCATGCATAGAAGAGAAACATAAGCACCCAAAAACTGTCAAATGAGAATAAGATGGTTTAGTTTTAAATAGCATCTCATATGGTGATTTGCCTAACAAAATGGGTGAAAGGAGTTCTATTTATCAAATAAGTGGCTATCAAAATAGCATCCTCCCAAAAGTATTTTGGCATATTGGCTTGAAAAAAGAGAGCACGAGCCACATTTAGGAGATGGCGATGTTTCCTTTCTACTATTCCATTTTATTGCGGAGTAGATATGCAACTTGTTTGATGGATAATCCCTTTTTCTAAATAATAGGTAGGCATATCAAATTTTGAGCCATTGTCACTTCGTATAATTTTAACTTGTGAAGAAAACTGAGTGTCAACAAGTTTGACAAAAGATTTTAATAAGTGATGAGTTTCAGATTTATGATGCATTAAATAAACCCATGTGCATCTTGTATAGTCATCTACAATGGTAAGAAAACAATGTGTTCCAGATAAAGAAGGTTTTTTGTACCCTCCCCAAATATCAACATGCAATAATTCAAAAGGAAAAACAGTAGATATGGAACTTAAAGGGAATTTCAATCTTGTTTGTTTTGCCAAAGGACAAACCGAACAATTTTCAACATGAGAGTTCTCAATTTCATAAATATTATTGGAAAGGAAATTCAAAACTTTATTTGAAAGGTGTCCCAAACGACAATGCCACAATTGAAAAGAAGAAAATTTTGCAGACTGACAAGTTACTTCTTTAGGTCTGGTGATAAAATATAAGCCATCACGTTCAGTTCCCATCCTAATCGTCGACCTCGAGCGTTGGTCCTGGATCACACAAGAATTGGCAGAGAAAATGATTGAGCAGTTTGCATTTAGAGAGAGTTTGCTGATCGAAATCAAATTAAAATGAAATGAAGGAACACATAAAACATTCGTCAAAATCAAATATGAAGAGAATGTAATGGAACCAATGTATGTCACAGGTGCTAATGATCCATCTGGCAATTTAACAGATTGTCCTTGCACTGGTAGAGATTAAGTTAAATAGGATGGAGAACAAACCATATGGTATGTAGCTCCACTATAAAGTATCCATGAGGTATTTTTAAATTATGAGGAGAGACAGATATTTTTACCTGATAAATTAGACATTGTAGTTGTGTTACCTGCATGATGTGCCATGACAGGTGGCTTGTTGGCTTTGCTCAAAAGGTTCAAGAGTTGCTAGGCACTAATCTTAAGTAAAAGGGAAACTAACTGATTGTTCCTTCTTTTTCTACAAGGGTAGAGAAGACATGATTAACATTGCTCTTTGGATCTGGTTTGCGTTTTTGATAATCTGGAGGAAACCCTGTGAATATGGTAGCATTTGTCAATTGTGTGGCCAAGTACCCAACCACAATGTTCACACTTAGGACGATCTCTCTTCTTTCCCATATTTTTATATTCTCTGTCTTCTTGTGTATATGGAATTTTCTTAGTTGCAAGTGCAGCAGCTTCTGGAAGAATATTTTTATGAGAGTATACTGCTCGTTGGCGTTCTTCTTGAAGAACAAGTGAATATGCTTGATTGACAGGTGGTAGTGGATCGATCAATAAAATCTGTCCACGTATGGCAGCATATGAATCATTGAGACCCATGAGAAATTTCAACGTTTTTTGATTTTGTTGATATTGGAGGACTGATTTCATTGCACCACAGGAACAAGTTGGTATAGAACAAAAAGATGCAAGTTCATCCCAAAGTCCTTTCAATTTTGTGAAATACGTTGCCTGCAGACATGGTGTCTTGAACTAGGTTGTGTATCTCATTTTCAATCTGATAAAGATGTGGACCATTCACTTGCGCAAATCGTTCCTTTAAATCTGTCCAAATCTCAGATGCTAAATCACAATAAATCACATTGTGAGATATTTCTTTTGATAAATAATTTAGCAACCATGACTTCACCATATTGTTGCAGCGAGTCCATTGTTTTAGTTCAGCATCTGAAGTCTTGCTTGGCTTTGATATAGACCCATCAACAAAGCTAATTTTGTTCTTTGCACTCAACGCCATCGTCATCGCACGACTCCAAGTGCTGTAGTTTTCTTCATTTAAAGGTAGAGAAGCCAACACCACTCCTGGATGATCAGAGTGATGGAGAAATAACGGATGACCAGGATCTTCATGGGTGAGAGAAGATTTGGGGCTTTGGTTGTTTTTATCTGCGATGGATTGATGGTTGATGATTTGGTATTTTGTGTATATTGGAATGAACAAACAACAAAACTATGAATTTTGCTGTGATGAGCAACTATAGTTTTTGCTATAATGAGCAATAGAGAAAATTAAAATCAGGTCACAAAGAACCGATGCTTTGATACCATAATAAATTGATGAAATTGAATAAGTTTTCTGTGTACTATTCATTCAACTTTGCAAGATATATATACAAGATGAAATCCCACAATTATGGGTATATCCCATAATCACAGTGATTGGTGATTGGAGAAGATATAGGTATATCCCAAAATTATAGTGATTGGTGATTGGAGAAGATATGGTGATATTGTCTGTACATATATGGCACAATATTACTTGATTTGCTTCTTAACAATTTGCTTATCTTGTTTATATTCCCTTTGCCATAAATAATTGATACAGTTTGTTATACATATATCAAGTTGTCCTGAAATAAATATTATTGTGTAGAAATTTTTTATTTTAACTATTACAATAAATTTGAGTTTTAATAATAGAGAGAGATACGACTTGAACCTTCAAACTCAATGTGTAAGTTTGAGAACATATTAATGGGTGGCCGACCTCATCTCGATTGAAGAAGTTATATACTACAATAGTGTTATGATGTTAAATTATGCAGAAATTGAAACTAGAAGCTAGTTTTATTTTTAAGAAAAAAATTATTGGTAAACGTGTTCACATGTATATACTAATTGCGTATAAAGACAGTAAATGACCCTGTTTCTGTTAATTTTGGCTAACGGAATGACCATTTTAATGTATTTTCAAAAGTATGAGGATCAAAAATCCTAATAGACATAAACGGGTAAAAAATGACTTTTCTTTAAAACTTAAGGATCTAACTGTAATTCCCCCAATTAAGAATTATTACCGTATATATCATAACAAATTTATTTTAAGTTACAATTAATCTTTATCAATTGTCATCCATATCTAAGCATCCGTATCAAGTGTCCACTTATTTCTCTGTTAAATTTTATGCTGCTCATAAAATTGCAGTGTTATTTCTTTGTTGTATCAAGCCACATCTAATCATCAAAGGTTTTTAATTAAGGTTCTTTTTGGAAATACAATAGATATTGAAAAAATAATAATTATAAAATGTAATACTACATAATCAAAAATTCAACTAAAATGAATACAGCAATATTTTTTCGATTAAGTTTTTTAAACTATCTAACATTAATAATTGTCTAATTTGAATGATGGATATAGTGAGAAAATGGGTCTAGGAAGAATTTTTGTTGGATGGCACTAGAATAGGCCTACAATTTATTGAGTTGCAAATATATTCATTAGTGTGGGAAAATTTCAATATAGAATTCCGACGTTAAGGTGAAAGTGCAACCAATTTGTACTTTTTTCAAAATTATAGTAAAATACCCTTCACTGATACTTTGACCGTTAAAATTAATGGATGTCAGTATCATAAGGGTATTAATGTCAATTTCTCTTAAAAATTTAAAAGTATATAACAAAAACTGGGAAAAAAAATTCTGGTTCACATTTAAGAAAACCAAAAAAAAACTAAAGAAATTTTGTATCTTTTTGGGTGGGGAAGATTTGATTCCCAGATCGTAGTATCATCGAAGATAAAAAAATTAAAAAATTAAAAAATTAAAAAATTAAAAAATTAAAAATTTCGGTGGGGACAAGATCTGGGTTTCCTAAGACTAAAAAATTGGAGTGATCTGGGTTTGAGATCTCCATCACCAACAGTCATTCAAAGAATTAATATTTTGTTTTTGAAGAACCCAAATATCATTTTTCTTTTTCTTCGATCATGGTCAACGATTTCTGATATCTTCTAAGAATTAATATTCTATATGTGTGTAAGAAGCAGATTGTAGGATTGAAGATTTTTTTTTTTTTTTTAAAGAAACAGATTACTGAGGTTTTTTTTTTTAAAGGAATATGAAGTTTTAATAGATTTACTTTGTAGATGATTTATTTCCTTAAATTGTATGTCTATTTAAGTAATTTTGGTAAAAGAAAAAAAAAATATTATATAATTAAAAAAATAGGATCTAAATAGATCGGTAGGCGGTGTGCCAATAGAACCATTCGAAAAAAAAAAATCTGGTTCGCATTTAAGAAAAAAATAAGGAAGAAAACAAAAAAAACTAAAGAAATTTTGTATCTTTTTGGGTAGGGAAGATTTGATTCCCAGATCGTAGTATCATCGAAGATAAAAAAAATTAAAAAATTTGTCTTAAAGATGGGAAATTTGGAACTCCATCACCATCATCACGAATCGAAGAAAAAGAAGAAAAATAATTTTCGGTGGGGGCAAGATCTGGGGTTCCTATATCATCATCAAATCAATTAAAGACTAAAAAATTGGAGTGATCTGGGTTTGAGATCTCCATCACCACCGTCATTCAAAGAAATTTTTTTTTTTTTTTAAGAACCCAAATATCATTTTTCTTTTTCTTCGATCAATGGTCAACGATTTCCGATCTCTTCTAAGGAGATTGAGTTTGGCCTCTCTGGAGAAGATTTGTTGATTTCCTCCATTAAGAGGTATCTACAGATCTCCCTCCAAGATCTGGTTTTTTAATTTTTATTTTGTTTTTCATTTTTCAAGATGCATGCCTTTCATTTTTTTAAAATAGTGAGCGGTGTGGCATTTATTCATTGGGCCATGAGAATTGTTTTATTCACCTAGGAGAATTTAGATATTTCGTAATATTTAACCGTAATATTGTAACGGTCAAAGAATTAGTCGAGCATACTTTAATGTAATTTTAACAAATTACTTCACCCAAACTCCCAAAGTTAGGGTTATTTATTGCAAATTTGCAATTTTCCAAAACTAAATATGACGAAAACAATTCATGAATCTGAAAGTAGAGGTGCCAAAAGTGCTAGGCTGGGCCTAGCCAAAGTTTTGAAACCCAATCACATAATGGATCGTATAAATGTTCAGACCCGATATTGTTCGGACTTGTTATAACTTTTATGCACAGTCCAGAGATCGGTGACCATAATACTTGGGCCGGACCGAATTGTGGGACTGGGCGTAGATGAAGTTGGACTTTTCAAAAAACTAATTTTTGTGACATAAAAATTTTGGAATTCAAACCAATGACAAGTGATTTAAGACTCTACCTCCAATTCACCGCTCATTTATACCAGAGTTCCGATATTGACATCTGTAAAACTAATTAGTACATCCGTATTTTATTAAAAAATTTAATTACAAAAATAACCCAATAAAAATTTATCAATAAGGACAAATTACTTTAATTAAAAATAAACCAGATACTATATACACTAATATCTTCAACTATATCTCATTATTAAAAAAAAATTATGATAAACCCTAACTTATAAAATTAGATTTTAATTTCATTTCAAGTATCAAATTTTCTCGTTATTACATGATTATTATATTACCAATCATGAACTCTATCAATATACAAAAAGAGACAAATTAATTATTTTTTTATTAAAGATAGTTGTATGTATCAGTGAGTATTTTTTTTTAAGATAGTTGTATAAGAGTGTTTTTTTTAAGAGTAGTTGTATATATAAGAGAATTCCAGATTGAAGATCTCTTGACCTATATACAATTTAGTTATACATCTTCTGTTCCATAAGTCTCCTACATTATAGACATTTTCAACAGTAAATTGGACCATCATTAGAAGAAGATTTGATTCTAAAAATAATTTGATTTTTTTTAATTGGTGTGTTAATAATTTAAGAGGGTTTATAAATAAAATATATTAAAATGAATATATTCACTTCAATAAGGGTACTATTTGTATTATGACCAGTGCTTATAGTAATGAATTGTTTATAATTTTTTGACATGAATGTACTTATAAAAATATGTATACTAATTAGTTTTATGTTGGGTAATATCGGCACCCTTACACAATCGTTTTTTAAATATATAATAAATACCATATTAACCTATCAAAATATACAAAAAGCCGAATTTATGAGTGCAAATGCTATTAAACATATATATATATATATATATATATATATATATATATATATTCACTTCAACATTTCAACCACTCATATGCTCTTAATCAAATGATTGAGATTTGAATGCATTTATAACTCTTGGATGAAGAGTGCGTACATGAGTGGTTGATATGTTGAAATCAAAATTTGAAGTCATTGTTTTAGCTTAACCCAACTATATATATATATATATATATATATATATATATATATATATTAATTTCCCAATGAGAACTTTTACAATGCACACTTTAAACACCTTTTGATGAAATTGCTTGTAATCAAATGTTTTTCAATGAGATTTTTTGTATGTATGCTAAGAAAATTAAAATACACATTTGGTAAAAATTTGGAAAGTTTTTGGACTTGAGAACTATTCTTTCTTATATTTCCCTATTTTTAAATGTTTTATCTTAAAAAAAATGGGAAAAAAAATTAGTTCGTGCACTCGAATTTATTTATTTATTTATTTTTAATTTTTTTTTCCATAAATGTATTTCAATGTTTTCACCATTCATACAAAAAATCAAATATAGATTCAATATATTCTATGCAATTTCATTAAAGGTACTTAAAGTTTGCATTGTAAAAAGTCCGGATTAGAAAATTAATCTCTCTCTCTCTCTCTATATATATATATATAGTGAGGAATCTCTTACTTTAATTTTGGTAATGACCTTGATGAAATCACATCGTTTTTTATGAATTTGATTACAAATTTTTTTGTGTGGATAATAAGTTTAATGAAATCTGCCTATGAATAAAATTTGAGAATTTTTCAAGTATAATTTTTTTTTTGGAATTTTTCTGTATTTCTCTCATTTTTCTGATGCCATTATACTTAGCAAAATCAGAACAAATAGTTCTAGTGCATGAAAAATTCTCAAATTTTATTCATAGATTGATTTTATTAAACTTATCATCCATAAAAAAATTAGATTAAAATTCGTAAAAGTTGATGTGATTTTATTAAGGTCCTTACCAAAATTAAAGTAATGGATCTCTCGCTTGAAAATTATTACATATATATATATATATAGTTTAGCTACAATAAAGGAAAATGTATCGTTAATTGAAATCTATATATACTCTTAGATTGAAATCTAAAGACTAAAAATTGTGCGTGTGTGTGAATTAATTTAAATGTGAATTAATTAAAATTTACAGTCCAAATTTTTCAGATTTGGACCGGGCTCGGCTTCCACAATTAATTATATTCAAACTTTTAAATTCCTAGTCCAAACCAAATTCGGATCCCATATAGTACTAGAATGACGATATTTACAGTCCTTAAAAACTGTATATACACCCCTAAATCAATATCTTTTTGAAAATTCAATAATACCTTGAGTAAATTACTAAAAAGGCTAAATAGTTAGCAAGTACTATCTGTCTATCACCAATAATTATTAATCAATTTCCTATATTAATCACCAATAATTATTAATCAATTTCTTATTTTAATTGTTTGTCAAAAAAATAAATAATCTAAATCATCCGTTATAATGCATCCACAGTAGCTGCTTGTATAACATTCTTAAGCAATGAAACATGATTTTCGGTTTAAAAAAAGGATGGTTTTCTAGAAAATCTCAGACTACCCTACTTGGAATTCTACTCACCATTTGATTCCGGTATTTTCTCTTCTCTGTATATATCCTCAATCTTCTTCTTTTTAATTAGTTTCTGATTTTCGGCGAAGAGAAGAAAAATGTCATGCTAAAGTTTATTTATTTTTTTGTTGGGTGATTATTTACGTTTCCGAGAGAAACTGCCATGCTTTTATAATTTATGGACTCTATTTTTTTTTCTTCAGCACGGGTATTACAACAGTGATTTTCACTTTAATTAACATCAAAAAATTCATAAATGCATAATGAAGCATTATAATATTTATCATTAGCGAGTTAATTATTGCAATCTCACAAAGATAGAAAACGTCAAGGAACTATTTTTGTTGGCATTAATTAAAGAAAGGGGAAAAAAACTTGGGGGTGTGCTTACGAAAGGGGTATACATACCGTTTTTAAGGGATACCAATATCGTGAATCATAGTACTAAACCGAGTCAAGCTGGACCGGACCAAACTAGTCCGACCCCTTTTTACACCTCCAACTCTTCGACTCTGAGAGTCGAGAGTAATTTCATTAGTGGATGTACTCCCGTTTAAAATAACCTGGGCCTTTATAGAGATTAGAATTCATGAACAACAAATGATATAAAGCGGTTAATGCCATAACAGCTAAGAAGTTGTGAGTTCGAGTTATGCCTCCTTCTCCAATCCCAAACATTGTAATAGTTCAATATATATATATATAACTTTTATTGAATTTTCCTATATTTTGTCAATTTTTCCGATGCCTTTATATTTGAAAATATCAGGATAAATAGTTCTAATATTTGAAAATTTTTCAAACTTTATTCACATGTAGATTTTAATGAACTTATCATCCGTAAAAAAAATCAGATCAAAATTCATTGAAATTGATGTGATTTCATGGGATCCTTACCGAAATTAAATAAGGGATCCCTTATAAGAGACTCACTGTATATATACAGTTTTTCCATTGTCAGTTCGAACTGATATAAGTTATATCAGTTCCTTGTATGTGGGTCATTGAATTTAAATGCTTTGACTTCGCTGCATGCACTTGTCAAAGCATTTTTTAAATCCAATGACCCACATGCAAGGAATTGATATATTTTATATCAGTTCGAACTGACCATAGAAAGACTATATATGTATACAGTCATTTTCTCCTCAGTGTGCACTGATATAAAATATATCAGTGTATTGCATGTTGGCTATAGATTACAGATAAGCACTGACAAGTGCATACAGACTGGGTTAAAGCAATTGAATCTAATTGTCAACATGCAACGCACTGATAAATATTTATCAGTGCGTATTGAGTTGAAAATTTTCCTATATATATATATATATTATAGTTCTCCTATCAGGACGTCCAACCACAACCATACATTCACATTAGACCCACAACCACACATTCATATTGGGCCCACAACCACACATTAACAAATAGCCACACCCAATGTGAATGTGTGGCAGTGGTTGAACGTCCTTAACTTATAGTTTCAGGATGTCCTTACTAGAGAACCACTATATATAAAGCCATAACATCTGCCATGTGTCCTAATAACAATTGATCATTTTATGCCTTCTTGCAAATAAGTGACATGTCCAACAATGACGGAACCAGAAATTCAAGTTTGAGAAACATTTTTATAATTTTAGGAGGGATAAATTGAAAAAGTTTAAATTTAGTAACATTTTTATAATTTTTTTAATATCTATTTTATAGTGTTATTTGATTTATCACTCAAGAAAATAGAGAAAAGGGTTAAACCTAATAAGAGAATGTGAGCGGTACCCTTCAAAATGCATATGCTATGAAAAAAAATACATATATGTGTGTTTCGTTTGAGTGACACCTATGACGGTTCCGAATACAAAATTCATCAATTATCATATCTGAATCAATGATATTAGAAAGTTCTTTTTTAATATAAACCACCAAGCAACTTACAACAACTTGCAAGAAACTCATCTTCCATCTTTTTACAAAGTGTTGTTTTAATAAGCTTCATGGCTTAAAATATTCGCTCCGTTGTTGAAGTAAAAACAAAGAAAAAATCAATACGAGACTAATTAAACATTAATCAATTGAAAGTGTTCTGACCTATCAATTTCAAATAAATTACAACACAATTTTTTGACCTTTCAATTTTAAATAATCTATGACACAACCCCATTAAAATAAAACTACTTGGGTTTAATGATTGTAATGGGTTTTTTTTAACTAAGTTAATTATCAAATATTCGGACTCAATATTGACATTATCAGGCTAAATAAACGTTTTTACCTATCAAACCACATTGGAGTATTGGACGTTAATTTTTATAACGATATATTGAGTTGAAAAGAAATTGAAATCCATACTTATAAACTTTATAATTTAATTTAATTTATATAATAATAATATTTTTCAAAATTTTCGTCCGGGCAATAGCTAGGTCTAATCTTTTCTTACTACTTTCGCCATTGGATAAAAGTCATCAAGTTTATTCTATTATCGAAATACTTATTTGAGGGAAAATAGACAACCAAAATTTACCCCTACAATTGTTAATGTTGACTAACCCAACTTAGAGCTTGTTTGGTTGGACTTTTGAAAAACATCTATTGGTAAAAGATCTACTTGTAGTAGATCTATTAGAAATAGAGTTTTTGAAAAAAGAAATTATAGTTGTTTGGTTAGTAGACTTTTTCTTAAAAAAATGTCTATTTGAAGAAACACCTCCCTATGAGCTTTTGCATAGTAGAGGTTTAAACTCTACTAGTCTCTACTCAATTTAAAATAGACAATTTTAAAAGTCAAATCAAACAACTCTAAAAAACTCAAATAGACGTGTGTAGACTTTTTGAAAGCAGTAGAAAGCTCAACCAAACAAGCACTAGTAAGATAGATCAATTTAGTACTTACGAAAACAAAAAATCATTATTGTCAAAAAAAGGGAAAAAAACTGAAACCAGTTTGGTCATAATTGGAAAAATCACAAATTACTTGCCCAATAAAAAAAAAGCTTCATTTGACAATCTAATTTTTTCTTTTTACACAATTTTTCTAAAGACACATCATTCTCAAAATTTAAGTTTAAAAAAATTCTAAAAACACTTCATTTTGTTCCAAGATTATCCTTTTTTTATCTTTTGACACTCCTATTCTAAAGACACCCCATTTTAATCTAAAGACATTTCATTTTATTTTAATAAAAGTTAGGAAGAACACCATCATAGCCTTTAGAATCTTCCAAGGAGTAATCTATTTTGAATTAAATTATAAAAAAAATAAATTATATCTCCTAAATCATTAGATAAAATATTATATATTAAACACTCTCCTCTAAATTTTTAATTACCATATTAAACTCTCTCTCCTCCAATACATATCTCCAATTTCTATCTCCATTTTTTCTCAAACAAGACTAAGGGGTCGTTTGTTTTTTCTACTTAAAACTTAATGGGTCTGAATCATAATTATTAAGTTGTTTTGTTTGTTTTTATAAGTGGTCAAACAACTTAAAAATACCAAAAAACAACTTAAAATAAAAAGTAAGAAATCTTGACTTTTCACTTAATTGCAAATCAGTGGATTGCATTAAATGGTACATAAATCTATATAATATATTTTCTTCCGATACTATCCCCCATATATAATATATTTCCAATTTTATTATAATTATATATTGTACTTAAATCTTTATTTTAATATATTGCTTAATTTAAATGGCTTTAAAAATAAAAAGAACATTTGCCACTTCTCATATTGGTGTTTAATATTCATACTTCATTATAATATTAGGGTGATGTATTTATATATTATTTTTTAGAGTGTTTTATGTGAGTTTTCCTGCTGCCTCTTTTATATTTTGGAAAAAAAAAAACTTTCCTGTTCTTGGTAAAAATGAAGTTTATTTATAATCGAATAAGAATATCATGATCATATGTGTTCATATATGATTATTATTTTTGGATTGTTTTTATTTCATATTATTTGTACAATTTTTAACACGGGTATGAATGTAAAATTACTTAGTTTCAGACAATTTTACTTTTAAAAAACAAACGAGTTAATAATACATTCAGATGCGAAGGAAAAAAAACAAACATGTTATTCAAGTTCAGATTTCAGTCACTATTCAGTTTTCAGAAAAATTCAGGACTATTCAGTCTTCAGACAAAAAAACAAACGACCCCTAATAGTTAAAAAAAACTTACAAATCAGCTTGATTTTTATGAACTGTATGTATGAATGTATATATATATTTAAAAAAAAAACTCAAAAAGAAGTATCCTATTTTTTTTTAAATCGAAATATGAAAATGTTTTCATTACTTTTGTAGGTATGTGATTGCCTAAAGAACTTTAATTCTTTTACTAGTCTTAGAAATTCTGAGTTTAATCGAATCTAGTTGCAACAAATCAAGTTTTCTTATATCTATTTTTGTTTGAAAAATAGGGTATTTGTATTGACTTTTTAATATATATATATATATATATATATATTACTGTTAGTAAGAAACCAAAATATTTTTTTTTCCTGTAACTATTAATTAGATATTAATCGAGAAAGTATGGAGATAAGTTTTTTTTTTAAATGGGGAGAGAGTAATTAAGAGAGAGTGTTTAATATGGTAATAACATATTTAGAAGAAAAAGTTTAATACGTAATATTTAATCTAATAATTTAGAAAAGATAATTTCTTTTTTTAATAGTTTCATTAGTTTGAAGTGTTTTAAAATTTTTTGTCTTGTTTAGTAATTTAATTTAGGTTAAAATTATTATTAATAAAAAAAAATTAAATTATAGTATAAATAGATAATTTGTAGGGAGTAAGAAGAAGTTCTCTTTATTAAAAAAAAAAAAAACTAAACTAAAAATCTAAGAAGAAAGGCAATCCTATATTGCTGATCATTGCTGTGAGATTCGTATATATGGAAAATCCAACTTGTCACCTTCAAAAATGTCAATGGCTAAAAAGACGATGAAAATATAACAAATAAGGTGGTCCTAGATTGTTGATAATGACTAAAATGATGAGTTAAATGGAAAAATAAAATAAAAAGAAAGGCCGTCTTAGATTAATGGCTTATAAAACACAAGTATGGTTTAGATGTTATGATTGATTTAATTAATTCAATTAAATTAATGGAATTTATTACTTTAAAATAGCCAACTTGAGCCTTTTCAATCAATTTTCTATAGCTCGCTGACGAAGAAGGTGAGCTGTATTAACTATACAGTATTATTAAATCGAACATCACATCCTATCCATGTATTAACTATATTATTAAATCAAACATCACATCCGATCCACGTATTTTTGGAAAAACATCAAATTAATGTAAATAAAATATTTATTGATTTTTTTTTAAATATAAGTAGGGCAAAAATTCAAAATAACCATCAAATTATTGGCAAATTCAAAAACATTCACTCCTGAATTTTTTTTCTTTTCCTAGAAAAAAAAAGTTTTGCATAAAAATACCGTCAAGGCTTAGCAATCCACACCATCACAAAAAATGAAAAAAAAAAGTGGAGATGGCAAAACGAAACCTAGAGAGAAACCAAAAATTATATAACTTGCAATTTTTGACTTTTTATAACTTAAATTCATGATTATATATGACAATTTATAACTTAAATTCATGATTTATATATATATATATATATATATATATATATTTATATGTGTGTGTCATGTTAGATCCCCAAATTTCATCAATGGATTTGCTTGATTGATCTATTACATGTTTCCAAGTTCCAACATTACACAAGTCATTTCAGCTTGAGAGCTTTGTGGTAAAAGTAGGATTTTGACTGGGTAGTCTAGGTGGCCGTAAAACAACTCTAATAAAAGGTGAAGAGATTATAAAGTAAGATATAAGGTTTCAAATTTTAAAAAAGAAAATAAAATTGTTTTCTCTCTTTATCTTAAAAAAAAAAATAGAGGGATAGGAATTTGCTTTCCCTGTTTATCTTTAGAGTTATTTTTAATATGTATTATAGCATTCTTAAACGCTATATATTTAGTATTTGTAAATTACTTAATTTTTTTTTTAATTTTTTAATTTTATATTTCATTTACATTAATTTTTTTTGTTAACAATAATTTAAAGCACAATAATAATAATATGATGAAATTAAAAAAAAACATTATATAATAGCTTATATGATTTCATGACATATAAAAGCATATTTAAAATGCTATTAAATTAATTTTCTTAAAAAAAATAATAATTAACAATTGAGCTATATAGTTTAATAACATTAGAAGTGTTATATTATTGAAATCAAAATACTATTTAAAGTAAAATGTTTTCTGTTACTATCTTTTTATAGCATTTTATTATATAATATATAATAATATATGTACATTTCATAGCATTTGTGAGAAGAATGCTTTACTGCAATCTTATGAAAAGTCATATTTGTTGTAATGGGTGTAGAATATTTTCGAATGACATATGAAGTGGCTGTTATGTCCAGTGTTCTTGTGTAGGCTATATTCTGTAACAACACACTTTGCTTGTAATTTTAGTTGCTTAGGATGCTCGTCATGTACACATCTCAAGTTCTATATGAAGTGGTTGTTTGGTACGCGAGATGAGAAGGGACAAGGTGGGACAACCTGTTCTGATCCTATGTTTGACGCGACCTTAGCATGGGTCATGACGAGACAAGGTGAGACAAAAATCACAAAAAATTGTCTCACCCAAAACCACAACTTGTCCTATGACATGAGACAAGTGTCAAAAAGACCAATTTACACTTTAAATGTTCAAATAATTACAAACATATCCAATATATTATATTATATATATATATATTATTAATATATATATAAATTATAATTACATATAATATATATTATAAAATTATAAATAATAATATATAATATATTAAATATATTTAGATATATATATTAATATTTAATAATATATAAAAATTATAATTACATATATAATATAATATAATATATATTATAAAATTATATATAACATATTAAATATATTATTATATATATAATAATATTTAATAATATATACTATATCATATATATATATTATAATAACATATATATATATATATTAATATATATAATACATTATATATGATATATATATCCTATATATATTATTATATATATATAATATGTATAATTATATATATATATAATACTATATATATTAAATATTATTAATATAATAATAATATATTTAATATATAATTTATTATTATATATAATTTTATAATATATATAATATTTTATATATAATTATAATTTAGATATATTATTAAATATTATTAAATATAATAATAATATATTTAATATATTATATATTATTATATATAATTTTATAATATATATATATAATATTATATATGTAATTATAATATATATATTTTTAAATATTATTATATAATAATATATTTAATATTATATATATATTTAATATATATTGTATATATTATTTAATAATATATATCATATATATTATATTATTATATATAGGGTACATATATATAATATACAATATATATTATTAATATATATACATATATTATATTTTTTTATATGTACAAATATTTAATATTGTATATATATATATATCTTACATATTATTATATATAATGATATAATATATCGTATTATCATATAATATTATTAAATAATTATAATATATTTCAATTACAATATTACTATTTGTATAAAATATAATAATATTGTAATTGAAAACAAGAGGTCATTTGAACCTTTTGTTTTTGTTAAATATTATAATATATTTCAATTACAATATTTATTTAATATTGTTAAATACGATATATAAAAATTGTGCAATATTAGACAAAACAAGGAGGGCACTCTGGTCATTTGAATCTCTTGTCCTGTCCTGTCCCAGCCATACCAAACGTATAACAGTACAGTCCACAGTCCTGTCCCATACCTTCCAAACACGTCATGGAACAACTGTCATGTCATGGAACAACTGTCATGTCATGTCCAGTCCTGTCCAGCCCCTTCCCCGTACCAAACGCACCCTTTGCTTGTAACAGTGTTCTTGTGTAGGCTATATTCTGTAACAACACACTTTGCTTGTAATTTTAGTTGCTTAGGATGCTCGTCATGTACACATCTCAAGTTCTAGTAATTTGTCAAGCAATGGGATGTCTCCATGAGGATGGTTAATTCACAAAGTTCTAAAAGCAAGTTTTGAACTCTTTAGAGATTTTAGGATTGCACACACACAGTTCATGATCATGCATTTCATTATTTATACTATTGAATTTAATATGTCATATCTTGAGTGTTTGCATGTTAGGAAATAAGTTTTGGATGTTTGGTGTTTATTTTTGTTGAAGTTTTCTAGTTTCGAAATTGGTTTTCAATGTTTTAAGGCTTTTCAAAACTGACATTTGTATAGTCTTGTGACCATAATTTTTTCTACAAATATTCAAAGTGGGATTTGTAAAATTATGAAGAAACTAGATATCCATATCTTTCCAACGGTATATTACTTATAGAATTCTATAACCGTTTGAATTGCTTTAAAATCTTTAAAATGACTGCTTGAAACAGAGGAACTATGTTTTTATTCCTGACTAACATGTCATCACTTAGATGGTCATAACATTTTCTAAAGTCATTTAAATCTTGTTTTGTAAAAGGAATAGAAAGTAGATACATGTACGACATATTATTCGATATGTTTCGGTGTCGTTTACCTAGCTTTTGGTGCACTTAAAAAAAGGTCACTGTTGCACCGCAACATTGGGTGAGACCAAGGACGACGTACGTAGCACCTAGTAGCGGCACCACTTATGCGTAGTCCATGTTTTTCTTGCACATGGTCCCCTCAAGTAATGCCCTAGGTCGCCCCGGCCACGTTTTTGTGCTTGTTTCAATCCATAGACTGCTTTGTTTAATCTAAGTACTGGCAAGTGCCGTTTTGTACTTGAAAAGTGCTTGTCCAACAAGATTTATAAAGACCTAACTATGCCTCAGGGTGTATGAAAATCAAGTAAAGTGGCAAGTTGGGTATCGTTCCATAGGGATTGACCGTAAGCTATGACTAAATTGAACTCTAGTATTAATAATGTTATAAAAAGTAAGGAAAACAACAAGGTAAAATGATATATTGATTTGGAAGAATTGATTAACTAAAGGTAAGCCCACAATTAGACTAATTAGACTAGGTTAAACTAAATGCAAATGAATGATGGTAGAACTAAGGAATTAATGGATTCAATAAGCAAATAATAGGCATGTCAAGAACTCTCATGAATGTACATTAATCTTTAGCAACCAATCTAGAATGTATAGTATTGGTTGTATATCCCTTATGAATGTCCAATCTAGAGTACGTGTATAGTATTGAACACTCATAAGTGATTATCCGTGAATCCACATCTATCAAATTAAGAGACTAATCTCTTTGCAATATCACCAATCTAGAATGTATAGTATTGGTGCTTAATCTCTCACAAGTTATCAACCTATAGTGTATATAATTGATTACCCGTTTGAGATTAGATAGAAATTGAGATTAGATAAAGTCCAGATTTCACTTGAGGAGTGTACTCTTGTGCAATCATTCCATTCAATTGAGCTTAAGAAAACTAAATAGAGTGTATATCTAGTTCTCTACTCAGATAATTTCTCAACAAATTAGCAAAGAGAGGAGTGTACAATTTAACAAATTCATTTTGAAATCAATTAAAATAATGAATGAAACTTAATTGATAGATTAAAAGAGTAGATAGAGTTCATTACAAGCCCAAAGTTCACAAATGAATCACATTAATCCCATTGTGGGATAATTAGCTACTCATGTCTATTACAAAAATTAAGCAAAGAGAAAAGAGTAGAAGAATAGAATAGAAGAAAATTAAGCAAAAATTAAGCAAAGTCCTTTGGGATGTCCGGAAGCTTGCCAATGATGCTCACCTAAGCTACCCGTTACATAACTATCCCAATGTGGTTTTGATAACAAAATAAGCCAACCAAAAACTGAGGAATTTACAATCTCCTCCTTTGTCTATTTCGTGACAAAAACACCACTCAGAATTAATCGTCGCAACAAAAATAAACTACGGTCAACAAATATTTTTCTATTATTACAAGAGTTACAAAAATCAAATAAAGTCTTCAAATCTTCAATCTCTAGTAGAAAAATTCCGTCCTGCAAAACATGGTAGCTACACTTTCCAAGAATTAAATGTATGTGAGGTGAACAAAAATAATATAGCATTTTCACAAAAGAATAAAATGCTCCTCTTTAATGAAAAACTTCCCCTATGTTTTGTAAATACTACTCCCCCAAATAAGGTCAAATACAAAAACATATCAAGGCATCATGCAAAGACCAATAGATTTATCAAGTCCTCTGAACCTAATAGCATCTAAAGGTTTCGTAAAAATATCCGCTAGTTGATCATTGGTACCTACATGCTCAAGTACAATGCTCTTGTTTTCAACTAGTTCACGAATGAATTGATGTCGAATGTCGAATATCTATATGCTTCGTCCTAGAATGTTGTACATGATTTTTAGAAATGTTTATAGTACTCATGTTATCACAAAATAGAGTATGTGTACCTGACTCAAAACCATAGTCCGCTAGCATTTGACTCATCCAAAGGAGTTGTGTACAAGCACTCCCCGCGGCTATAAATTTGGCATTAGATGTGGATAATGATATCGAGTTTTGCTTCATGCAAAAACAAGACACGAGATTGTTCCCTAGGAAAAAGCAACCGCCGGATGTACTTTTCCTATCATCACAATTACCTGCCCATTCTGCATCATTAAAAACTACTAAACTAATATTAGTGTCAAAAAAGTATCATATCCCTTGATTGGATGTTCTATTCACAAACCGTATGATCCTTTTTAAGGTCGAGAGATGAGAATCCTTGGGATCCGCTTGGTACCTAGCACACACACCCACACTAAACGTTATATCGGGCCTACTTGCCGTCAAGTAAGCTTTGATCAACACTTTTTACACTAGCATCCTTGCTAAGCTTCAAAGTGGTGCTTGTAAGGGTGTTACAATGTTTGACATTTTCAAAACCAAACTTCTTCATTAGGTTCTTTGTATATTTGGTTTGTGATATGAAAATCCCATCATTCATTTGCCTAATTTGCAAACCCAGGAAGTAATTGAGTTCTCCAACCATACTCATCTCAAACTCTTGAGACATCACATCAACAAAGTGTTGCACTTTGGACTTGTTGGTAGAACCAAAGACAATATCATCAACATAAATTGGAGTTATAAAAAGCTCATCTTTGTTACCCTTGATGAAAAGAGTTTTGTCAACACTACCCCTAGAGTAGTCATTGTCAACAAGAAATTGGGTGAGACGTTCATACTAAGACCTCGGTGCTTGCCTCAACCCATACAAACCCTTTTTGATGCGATAGATAAAACCGGGGTGGTGTGGATCCACAAACCTTATGGGTTGCTCAACAAACACTTCATCTTACAATAAGTCATTGAGGAAAGCACTCTTAACATCCATTTGATACAATTTAAACTTACAAACACAAGAAATGAATAAGAGAAGCTTTATAGATTCAAGACGGGCAACATGAGTAAAAGTCTCCTCAAAATCAATACCCTCAATTTGAGAGTACCCTTGTGCCACAAGTCTAGCATTGTTAAGCACAATGTTGCCATTTTCATCCAACTTATTTCTAAACACCCACTTGGTGCCTATGACATTAGTATTTGTAGGTCTAGGAACAAAAGACCAAACATTCATTTCTTTCTAATTGGTTTAGCTATTCTTGCATAGCAAGGACCCAAAACTCATCACTTAATGCCTCATCGACCTTCTTTGGCTCAATTTGTGAGGTGTAACAAGCATAGCTAATTTGATTAGCTATTTGACACCTAGTCCTAACACCTACATCGACATCTCTAATGATATCATAATTGTCATGAAGACGTCTAACCTAAGGAGCGGGGTCTTGAGAATCCAAAGTAAGAATACTTTTAAGAGGTTGAATAACCTCAACATCTTGGCTTCGCTTGACTTCACATTAGTTGAAGTCTCACCACTCTTTTCCAAAAGAGAATTATCAACATTCTCATAATGGTCAATAGTCTTAAGTCTATCATCATCTATGACAACATTAGATGATTCCATGACTACTTTGAGTCTTCAAATTGAAAACTTTATAGGCCTTACTATTTAGGGCATAACTGATAAATATACCCTCATCACTCTTAGCATCAAATTTTTCAAATCGATCACAGTCATTTAAAATGTAGCATTTGCTTCCAAAAATGTGAAAGTAGTTAACAATCGGCTTTCTACCCTTCCAAAACTCATTAGAAGTTTGCCTAGTTCCGGGCTTTAGGAAAACTCTATTCCCAATATAACATGTCGTATTGACGGCTTCGGCCCAAAGATTTCTAGGAACTTTGTTGCTAAGCAACATCACATCTGCCATATATTGCAAGACTCTATTTTTCCTTTCAACAACCTTATTTTGTTGAGGCGTCCTAGGAGCCGAAAACTCATGAGAAATACCAAGACTATTACAATAATTTTCAAAACAAATATTTTCAAATTCTTTCCCATGGTCACTTATAATTCTTTTAATGCTTATAAAGTGAAAATCTTTCTCCTTTTGAATATTAGTACAAAGCTTTTTAAACTTTTCAAAAGCTTCTGATTTTTCTCTAAGAAAATAAGTGCAAGTAAATCTAGAAAAATCGTCAACACAAACAAAAATGTTTGCATAGGACCCATGCGATCCATGTGTAGGAGCTCCAATGGTTCCTTGGTGGTGAGATATTTGTCTTTCTTGTGCATACTCTTGGTTTGCTTTCCTTATTGGCAAGGGCCATAAACACCATCAATTTTTTTCCTAAGTTCAAGAAGGCCTAACACAACATTGAACTTACCCAAGATTCTCAAATTACTGTAGTTCATGTGATCAAGTCTTTGGTGCCACAACTCAACCTGCTCACATTTGGACAACTTACATGCAATAACATTAGCTTCAAGGCAATAACAATTATCACTAGATCTTTTGCTTTTCAATAAAGTTTGTCCATTAGACTGCAAAATAGAGCAATCATTTTTACTAAATAAAACGGATAGTCCTTCATCACTTAGATGAGAAATGCTAACAAGATTGGCTTGCAAGCCATCAATATATAAAGCATTAGTCATGAAAGGTAAACTAGGGTTGAAATATTTCCTTTCCTTAAGACTTTCTTTTTAGATCCATCACTAAAAGTGACAAATCCAACTTCCTTCATAACAAGAGATTCGAAGAAACTCTTATCATGTGCCTAGAACACCCACTATCAAGATACTAAGTATTGGAAGTATTAGCTTTCAAGGCAATTTGGGAAACATAGCCAAAAATATTCATATTTTCTATTCCACCTGTTGGTTCCAGGTTTTGGATTGCGCAGCGGAATGAGGTTTTAAAATTTTTTATACAATCATCAAGTAAACCTATTTGTACAGTAATAATCGAAAACAATAAGAAGGAGATGAAACTATTTCATACCAGCATTTGAAGGCTCATTCTTTCTTTTTCGGATCTGCTTTCTGATTTGAACCACAAGATCTTCCCGGCTATGTCCCGCGATTGGAAACAGCGTGTGAGCGCGCCACGGGTTTCAGGAACTTAAGTGGAGGTAGAAGAAACTAACGAAAACAACTTTTGTTTTCTAGGTGTGGAATTCAGCCACCATGAATCAAAGAAAAATTGTTTTTTCTCTCTCTGACCGCACACCTCTAGTTTTCTTCAATTTTTTTTTTCATGCAACCATTGCATTCAATGCAATAAGGAGAATTTATATCTTCTTTTCTCTTTGTTTCACGCAACAATTAAAAGGTTTAAATTCAAAACCATTAATTATCCTTATAGATAATAGATATCTTAAAGGATTAATTAATTTAACTTATCAGTTAAAAATATTAATTAATATAAGATATTAATGTTTTTGAAAACTGATACAAACAAAAAGAAGAGAAGATATTAGTTCATCTTCTCTTAATTGCATTGAACGCAACCATTGCATTCAATGCAATAAAGAGAATTTATATCTTCTTTTCTCTTTGTTTCTCGCAACAATTGCGTTCAATGCAATTAAGAGAAGATGAACTGATATCTTCTCTTTTTTTTGTTTGTATCAGTTTTCAAAAAACATTAATATATTATATTAATTACTTTTTTTAACTGATAAGTTTAATTAATTAATCCTTTAAGACATATATTATCTATAAGAATAATTAATGGTTTTGAATTTAAACCTTTTAAATTCAAATTTGATAAAATCCTCCAACTAATGATTAATTGCATAATTAAATGATCTAATTATTTAATTAACATAATCATTAATATTCATTAATTAAATAATCTCATTATTCAATTAATTCCCAAATTGATATGTGTCACTTTCGTAACACAATTAATTGGACAATCCAATTAATCAACCGAGATTCTTGTTACCTTTAATCAATCATGCTAGCAAGGAGACCTAATGGACCCACAGTATTTCGAGCTCTAATAATCCTTAGAAATAATTAATTAAACTCTTTAATTAATATTTCATTATTATTAACTTCGATGTTATTCCACTAAAAACCCGAAACTGCATTCTCTCTACTGTAGATGTTTTCACACAAACCAATAACTTTCGGTGTCCATCGATATAACTATTACATATGGTATAATCCTCCACAAGTAGTTCATAATTAGAGCTGGGTCATAATGTCCGTTATACCCCCTCTAATTACATATTTTTCATTAAGTACCATTGATTCTCTAATGAACAATAAATCCTACATTCCTCACGGAATTAGGAGAGCGCTCATATTGTTCAAACCCCGAATCAACCCTTAAGGGAACTACTATCTACTTCTCACAAGAAGGAGTGGAGTGGATTCCACTATTGTGTACAAACCTTCCCAGCCACAAGCCAAACCGCGATCCCTACATACAGAGCATATTGATCGGGAATGCAACTCCGACCTCACCCATGGTACATCAAAATTCACGATCTAACCTGAAGGAGTAGATAAGACACTCAGGATTAAGATCACCCATTTATAGCCATCATTTGTCGATATATATGAATCTCATCATGTAACGGATCTTATTGAGAGATTCATATAGATCATGGCTCAGTCCTATATGACCACATCATATAAGGTGTCTCCATTCTCATATCACCATATGACTAATCCAGGATAAGATCACTGTACATTACAGAATGGACCGCAGCTATAGATTAACCACAAATAAAGTACCCAGATTTATTTGCTATCTACGGACTCTTTAGATTACTCGTTTCAAAATGAATCCATCCGTATATGACAATCATATACTCAGTTTGAATTACATCCAGCAATCTTGGATGTTAAATACACATGTTATATAAAAGTATGAAATAATTTGAATGAATAAACTACTTCTTTTATTTATGTTCATTTCACATTTACAAATTACAAGCTTTAGGGCAAAAACCTCAACACCACCTAGATGACATATTTTCATTCTTATTTGCCATTGGTTCATTGTCTCTAGATTCCCTAGAAACAAGCATATTGGCTCTTATATTTCTATTTCTTTCTATCATGCTTTCAACCACACATTTCTTTATAAATTTAAAAGCAATTTGGTCTAATATGACCAATAACATGGAAAAAATGACATGTAGGAATAAATGGAGAAGTCATACCATATCCTTGTGATCTCATGGGAGACTTACCATACCATTGAAGTTGTCTTTGGTATTGCGTCAGTTGAGCATGCATACCTTGCCTTCTACCGTGATGAAATTTTGGTTGAGGGAATGGTTGTTGTAAAGGACTTGATGGTGGAGTTTGAGCTTGACTCTTTCTAGGCAACTCCCCACCTGTACTTTTGGAGAAATTTCCCGTTTCAAGTTTCCTTCTAGGTTCTTAAGGAGCTGGAGGTTCCTTGTTTCCACTTCCATTTACAAACCATCTTTCCCGAAAAGGAAGTCTTTTTTTCATTTGAATTTTTCTTCATATCACTTATCATAGTATCTATCTTCTCCTTACTTGAGGTCGTGTTGACAAGTAAATTTCTTGCTTTTGCTACCTCTTCTCTCAACTTGTTTTCAACCTCCTTCGCTCTTATGATCTACTCACTCAAATGAGTTACCTTGGTTGTAAGCTCAAGGTTTTCAACCTTTAGCTTTTCAATCCTCTTCTTGCTCTTCAATCTAAAGCACTAAAAATACTCTATGTAATCGTCATAGTCCATTTTCCTTACATCCTCATTGTTGGAGTATGAATTACTTTCATTGTTGAACTCATCTTGAACTAGAATTTCTTCATCAACGTCACTACAATCTTCATTGCTCTTGTGAGAAGCTGTAAAAGCAATGAATTTAGCAATGTAGTCTTCATCATCAGAAGATTCTTCTTCTTTCTCCAAGTCATCACTATCACACTAAGAGCCAGTCATCTCTTTTAAAAAGATTTTATAAAGCGATGGAAAACATAAACCTATTATGTACGGTAAATTACGATAACAAGGAAAGAAAAGAGAAAACATTTTTCTTCTTAACTGCGTTGGAGGCTCAATCTCTTTAATTCAATCTACTCCTGATCTGAACCAATAGGATCTGAACTAATAGGATCTTCCTCGCTATCTCCCTGGACTAGTAACGGCGTGTGGGTGTGTCACGAAACTCAGGAATTGCCGGAGGTAGAAAAGAGAAGGGAGAAACTTTTTCTGCCCGATGAAAAAAATAAGAACACCTTTTTTTTTGGTTTTTTTTACGCTCAAATTTTTTTTATCGAATTCTTGTGTTGTACATTTATTAGTTACCTAAAAAATATATATATCATATATATATATATATATTAAACTGATTTAAATTTTATTAAATCCTTTTAAAAGATATCTGATATCTTTTAATAGATATTAATAAAGTTTAAATTTAAACTTTTGAAAATCAAATTCAATATTTAATTAAAAATAAAATAATCAAATTATCTTATCTTTCAAAATTAAATATCAAAGAACACCTCCAATAATGATTAATTACATAATTAAGTATTCTAATTATTTAATTAACATAATTATTATTTCTATTAATTAAATAATCTCATTATTCAACTAATTCCCGATTAAACACGTGTCACTTTCGTAACACAATTAATTGGGCAATCCAATTAATTAGCTGTGACCCTTGTTACCTAAATCGATAGGGCTAACAAGGGGACCTAATGGACCATTATTCAACTAATTCCCGATTAAACACGTGTCACTTTCGTAACACAATTAATTGGGCAATCCAATTAATTAGCTGTGACCCTTGTTACCTAAATCGATAGGGCTAACAAGGGGACCTAATGGACCCACAATATTTTGAATTCCAATAACCCTTAGAAATAATTAATTAATATTTCATGATTATTAACTTCGGTGTTATCCACTAAAAATCCGAAGCTGCATTCTCTCAATTGTAGATGTTTTTACACAAACCAATAACTTTCAATGTCTATCGATATAGCTATTACATATTGTATAATCCTCCACAAGTAGTACATAATTAGAGTTGGGTCTTAATGTCCGTTATACCCTTCTAATTACATATTTTCCATTAAGTACCATCGATTTTCTAATGAACAATAAATCCTACATTCCTCAAGGAATTAGGAGAGCGCTCATATTGTTCAAGCCCCGAATCAACCCTTAAGGAAACTACTGTTTACTTCTCACAAGAAGGAGTGGATTCCACTATTGTGTACAAACCTTCCCAGCCACAAGCCAAACTGCGATCCCAACATACGGAGCATATTGATCAGGAATGCAACTCCGACCTCACCCAAGGTACATCAAAAATCATGATCTAACCTGAAGGAGTCGATAAGACACTCAGGATTAAGATCACCCATTTATAGCCATAATTTGTCGATATATATGAATCTCAGCTTAAACGGATCTTGGTGAGAGATTCATATAAATCATGGCCAAGTCATATATGATCACGTCATACAATATGCCTCCATTCTCATATCTCCATATGAATGATCCAGGATAAGATCACCAAACATTACGGAATGGACCGCAGCTGTAGATTAACCACAAATTAAGTACCCAGCTTTATTTGCTATCTACGAACTCTTTAGATTGCTCGTTTCAAGCTGAATCCATCTGTATATGTCATTCTTATACTTATTTCGAAATTCCAACCGACAATCTTGGATGTTAAATACACATGTTATATAAAATTATGAAACAATTTGAATGAATAAACTACTTCTTTTATTTATGTTCAATTCACATTTACAAATTACAAGCTTTAGGGCAAAAACCCCAACAATCTCCCACTTGCACTAAATCATATGAGACATGTCTCATAACCTAGACCCTTTAGGTGACCCATAAATACTTTAGCCGTTAAGGTCTTCGTAAATGGATCATCATGATTGTCCTGTGACGCTATCTTGGTCACGGTCACATCTTCTGTCTGCACCATCTCTCTGATGAGATGATATTTCCTCTCTATATGCTTCCCTCTCTTGTGGCTTCTTGGTTCTTTGGAGTTAGCCACAACACCACTGTTATCACAATAAAGTGTGATGGGCTTATCTAGATATGGAACAACTTCCAGATCACTCAAGAATTTTAAGAGCCAAACAACCTCTTTAGCAGCTTCACAAGCGGCTACATATTTGGCTTCCATGGTGGAATCAACAATACAAGATTGCTTAATACTCCTCCACACAATGGCTCCACCACTAAAGGTGAATACTGATTTAGAAGAGGATTTCCTAGAATCCCTGTCTGACTGAAAATCAGAATCCGTGTATACTAACGGGATCAAATCCTGTCCAGAATACACTAGCATATAGTTTCTAGTTCTCCGAAGATACTTGAGAATATTCTTGACTGCAACCCAATGATCCAATCCTGGGTTGGACTTGTATCTACTGGCTACTCCCACTATGAAGCAGATGTCCAGTCTCGTGCATAACATAGCATATATGAGACTACCTACTGCTGATGCATAAGGAACACGTCTCATATTCTCAACTTCTTGAGGTGTCTTGGGACATTGTTCCTTAGACAAGTGAACTCCATGCATGGAAGGTAAATTATCTTTCTTAGAGTTCTGCATCGAAAACGTACAAGAATCTTTTCGATATACGATGCCTGAGACAATGCTATGAGTTTGTTCTTACGATCCCTTATAAGTTGGATCCCTAGAACATAATTTGCCTCTCCCAAATCTTTCATTTGAAATTGGCTAGCCAGCCAGCCCTTTACTTCTGATAATACCCATACATCATTCCCAATAAGTAGGATATCATCTACTTAAAGAACTAAGAAAACTACCTTCTTGTCACTGATGCGCTTATAGACACAAGGCTCATCAACGTTTTGCTTGAAGCCATAGGTTTTGATCACATCATCAAACCTTATGTACTATGATCTAGATGCTTGCTTAGGTCCATAAATGGACCTTTGCAACTTGCAAACCTTTTGCTCTTGATCTGGAGACACGAATCCCTTTGGTTGCACCATATAGATGTTCTCATCAAGATTGCCATTCAAGAATACAGTATTGACGTCCATTTGCCAAATTTCATAATCGAAATAGGCTGTAATGGATAAGAGAATCCGAATAGACTTAAACATGGCTACTGCGAGAAGGTCTCCACATAATCGACCCCCTCTTTCTGGGTATAACCCTTGGCCACTAGCCTTGCCTTGAAGGTCTCTACCTTCCCGTCTACTCCTCTCTTTATCTTGTAGATCCACTTACACCCTATGGGTTTTACCCCATCCGATAAGTCTACAAGCTCCCAGACTGAGTTAGAGTACATGGACTACATCTCGAGATTCATGACTTTGAGTCATTCCTCTTTGTCAAGATCTTCCATTATATTCTTAAATGTCAATGGATCGTCCCTCACCTATACCCAAATAGTGTTCAGGTTGTCTCACAACTCTCGCACTACTTCTAGGTGGTAGTGTATCTAGACTAGGAATCATCTGACTATCAAATGTCAATGGATCAACAACTCTTGTTGACTGAGCACTAGTCGTACCAGGCTCCATTTCATTTAATGCAATCTTACTTCGAAGTTTATGATCACTAATATAGCTATCTTCAAGAAACGTTGCATTTGTTGATACAAATACTTTGTTCTCTTCAGGACTATAGAAGTATCCACATATGGTCTCCTTAGAATATCCCACAAACAAGCAGACTAATGTCTTGGGGTCTAGCTTTCCACTTCCGTTCTTCAGCACGTGTGCTGGACACCCCCATATACGAAAATGTCGCAAACTAGCTTTACAACCATTCCACAACTCTAAGGGAGTATTAGGAACATATTTGGATGAGACTACATTCAAAACGTAAGCCATGGTTTGTAACGCATATCCCCAAAAGGAATTTGGTAATGATGAGAAACTAATCATATCATAGATCTCACTATTTCCATTAGTTTTCTATTTCTCCTCTCCGCGACACCATTCTGTTGTGGTGTACCAGGAGCTGTGAGTTGGGACATTATCCTATACTTGACCATAAAGTCTTCAAACTCTTGGTCAAGGTACTTACCTCTACGATCTAATGGTAGAGACTTGATAGTCTTTCCTAACTGGTTCTCAACTTCAGATGGGAATTCTTTAAACTTTTCAAAAGTTTCTGACTTCCGTTACATTAGGTAGACATATCTGTATCTAGAGTAGTCATCTATAAAAGTGACATAATACTTATAGCCACCCCTTGCTTTAACATTTATCGGTCCACAGATGTCTGAATGTATAAGCTATAGTGGTTCTTTAGCTCTAAGCTATTTTCCAGTAAAAGGTCTCTTGGTCATTTTACCTTCCAGAAAGGATTCGTGGACAGGTAAGGTGCCAACCTTTAACTCACTTAAAGGTCCGCTTTTAACTAGTCTATCTATCCTGTCAGGGTTAATGTGGTCAAGTCTTAGATGCCATAGATACGTTTAGTTTTCTAGAGAAATCTTTTGTCGTTTTATTTTTCTGCCCATAACGCTTTCACGCATAACCGTTATTTGTGCACGTAGGTTGCCCGCACCAGTACTGCGCGAACAAAACCGCATGAATAATGCCCGTGAACAGTGTCTGCATCAGTACCGCGTGAACATTATCACATGAATAGTCGCGTGAACAGTATCACGTGAATAGTCGCGTGAAAGTGCCCCTAGTGAACAGTGTCTGTCACGCTTGTTTCCGATTTCTCTCTTTCGTCAATCGTCTTCTTCGACGGATTTCATCGTCCATATTTTACATTAAAAATTAAAGCAAAATTTACAATGAAGAATTTACGGCAGATTATAAAATTAATTAGAACCCATCAAAACAACCTAAATCCGCGACACTATACGATTAATAATCAACTATGTTTTAAAATTAAACCATTTAATTAAAAACATCATACAGTCAATTAAAATAGTGCCTACACATTCATACATGCTCAGGAACATCGAAATCGATTCTACTGTACAGAAATTGGCTCCGATACCAATTGTTGGTGCCCTGGTTTTACCGATCGCGCAGCGGAAGGGTTTTTAATTTTTTTTTATAAAGCGATCAAAAACATAAACCTATTCTGTAAAGTAAAATACGATAACAAGGAAAGAAGGAAGAAAACACTTTTCTTCATACCTGCATTGGAGGCTCCTTCTCTTTAATTCGATCTGCTCCTGATCTGAACCAATAAGATCTTCCTCGCTATCTCCCGGGACAGGTAACGGTGTGTGGGCGCTTTATGGAACTTAGGAACTGCCGGAGGTAGAAAGGAGAAGGGAGAAACTTTTTCTGCTCAATGAAAAAAATAAGAACGATTTTTGTTTTGTTCTTTTTACGTTCAAAACAAATTTTTTTATCGTATTCTTGTGTTGTACACTTATCATTTACCAAAAATATATATATCATATATATATATATATATATTAACTGATTTAAATTTTATTAAATCATTTTAAAAGATACTAATATCTTTTAATAGATATTAATAAAGTTTGAATTTAAACTTTTTTAATTCAAATTCAATATTTAATTAAAAATAAAATAATCACATTATCTTATCTTTTAAAATTAAATATCAAAGAACACCCTCCAATAATGATTAATTACATAATTAAATAATCTAATTATTTAAATAACATAATTATTATTTTTCATTAATTAAATAATCTCAAGATTCAACTAATTCCAGATTAAACACGTGTCACTTTCGTAACACAATTAATTGGACAATCCAATTAATTAGCCGTGACCTTTGTTACCTAAATCGATCGGGCTAGCAACGAGACCTAATGGACCCACAGTATTTTGAGTTCCAATAATCCTTAGAAATAATTAATTAAACTCTTTAATTAATATTTCATGATTATTAACTTCGGTGTTATTCCACTAAAAACCCGAAGTTGCATTCTCTCAACTGTAGATGTTTTTGCACAAACTAATAACTTTCGGTGTCCATCGATATAACTATTACATATGGTATAATCCTCCATAAGTAGTTCATAATTAGAGATGAGTCATAATGTCCGATATACCCCTCTAATTACATCTTTTCCATTAAGTACCATTGATTCTCTAATGAACAATAAATCTTACATTCCTCACGGAACTAGGAGAGCGCTTATATTGTTCAATCCCCGAATCAACCCTTAAGGGAACTATTGTCTGCTTCTCGCAAGAAGAAGTGGATTCCACTATTGTGTACAAACCTTCCCAGCCATAAGTCAAACTGCGATCGCAAGATACGGAGCATATTGATCGGGAATGCAACTCCGACCTCACTTATGGTACGTCAAAAATCACGATCTAACCTGAAGTAGTCGATAAGGCACTCAGGATTAAAATCACCCATTTATAGCCATCATTTGTCGATATATATATATATATATATATGAATCTCAACGTAAACATATTTTGGTGAGAGATTCATATAAATCATGGCCCAGTCCTATATTATCACATCATACAAGGTGCCTCCATTCTCATATCACCATATGAATAATCTAGGATAAGATCACCGTACATTATGGAATGTACCTCAATTGTAGATTAACCACAAATAAAGTACCCGACTTTATTTGCTATCTACGAGCTTTTTAGATTGCGCGTTTCAAACTGAATCCATTTGTATATGACATTCACATACTTAGTTAGATATTTCCGGCAATCTTGGATGTTAAATACACATGTTATATAAATGTATGAAACAATTTGAATGAATAAATTACTTATTATATTTATGTTCAATTCACATTTATAAATTACAAGCTTTAGGGCAAAAATCCCAACTGTCTTTCCTTTTATCTTATTCTTCAAATCTCCACAATCCGGAGCAATGTGTCCAAAATCACCACATTCATAACATTGGACACCTTTCCTAGAATTCTTTTCTTGACTAAGTTCCACTTTCTTGAAAGGAGTATTTTCTTGAAATTCTTGCCTTGGAACCCTATGGCTTTCTTTTCAAATTACATAAACCTCTTGATGTTCTTCACCATTAAGGCCATGTCTTCATCCGACTCATCATCTTCTTTGTCATGCTTGGAAGCCTTCAAAGCAATACCCTTTTGCTTCTTTGGTAGAGAACTTGTGACAATTCTTGATTCATGAGCAAGCAATCTTCCAATCACTTCACTCGACTTCATTTTCTTGTATTCATTATTTTCTTCAATAACCGTTGCCTTGGACTCGAAATGATGTGGAAGAGATCTCATGATCTTTTGAACAATTCTTCTATCAGAGTATAGATCACCGAGTTGATGGCTTTGATTGACAATATCCATCAACTCGATTTGGAAGTCAATGAAGCATTCATTCTCTTCGATCTTGATAGTTTCAATCCGAGTTTGAAGATATTGAAGTTTATTGTCCTTCACCACATTGGTTCCCTCATGTGCAGTCTCAAGAATCTCCAATGCCTCATGAGCATTCTTGGTAATTTGGATGAGCTTGTATTGGTTGTCATCCACAGCACAACGAATAGCATACATTGCCTTGTTGTTCCATTTTGATGCCTCAAAATCTTTAGTCTCCCACTTGACTTTAGGCTTAAGAACAACCTCTCCATCCGTAGTGGTCATAGTAGGTGGAGTATATCCATCTTCAATTATCATCTACACCCGGTCATTAATAGTCGAAAGATAAGATTCCATCTTACCTTTCCCAGAAGAGTAATTGATACCATACAACATGGGCGGTCTACTGCTAGATGCCCCCTCATGATTCAATGCACTTCCACTCATAGTGTTTGATGCAATGAATAAAAATGAATGTAATGATCAAAGTGCATACAAATGCAAGACACACAAAAAAGTGAGAATCTCCTATGTATATTTAGGAACCTGTTCTGATACCAATTGAAATTACACAATGTGTGTCTAATACAACTTAGAAGGGGGGTGAATGGGTTGTTAATCGATTATTACCAATTTTTGATCAGTCAATATTAATCTCAAAGCATAACCAAATACAACCAAACATACAACAACAATAATAAACACGGAAAACAATAAAAAACATGTTTTATTGATTTACGTGAGAAACCCTCCAACTGAGCAAAACTCATGAGCTAGCCTACTAGCCACTTCCAGTCTGTGAAATCCACTATATGAGATATGGATTACAACCTAGGTTGACCTTCTATCACACCATACATAGAAGAACTCGACTATCTCTACCCGCAAGCCTTTTATAGTGATCACGACCTTGCTTGTGCACTACAACCTTATAGTCACATGACTTTAACTCAATGAAGAGATAATGCAAGCATAGGTGAATATGCAATGATACTCACGAATGCAATATAATGCTAGACAACACTATATGCTTAATTAGAGATTTAATGATAAGTCAATAAACTCTAATTATCAATGTCTAGATGAATAATCTCCAAGACTTAGCTAGATGGCATGGAATACTAGCTATCACAATCTACCACATTCAATCAATATAATCACTCACAATATATTCAACAAATGCTTAACATATATTCATGTGGTAGAGACAAAGCATTTAATCATTCAATAAATGCAAAACCAAGAATTAACTATCACAAACAAACCCAATCAACCAATATAATGATTTTGCTAGATGTTATATAAACTTAGAATGCTAGCAGCCATAAATAAACTCAATCAAAGAGAGACCCATGAAATTACTTCATAAATATTCATCATTTATTTCAATATATATTCAACAACATATATCACAATAGATGAGTACCAAGCATTTAATCATGAAATAAATGCTAAACCTAGGTCAAGAAACATCAATAACAAAAATGTACATGAATATGATGTTACATAGTGAAGAACATGAAGACCCATGTCAATAAGATGATGAGTGATGAGGATGATGCAATGATTAGAGTTGGTTGGAGAGTGAACCAAAGAAGTATATACCTTTCTCTCTCTAGAAATGAATTCTATCTCTAGGATTTGCGATTTTTCTGGGTTCTAAAATGAAATGTGGAAGAAAATGGTGTTTAAATAGAGGAAAACACGAGCTAGAGTGAAAATACCAAAATGCCTAAAAAGTGAGGTCAATTCGACGGCCGGGGCCGCCGAATTTGACCGTCGAATACCATCCAGACCTACTGGTGTGAATTTGGTGGTTTCGTTTGGTTCGGCAGTCGGGGTGACCGAATGTAACCGCCGAATTACATCTAGAAAATTTAACATTCTGAAGTAACAAAACAGCGGTTTGATCGGCGTCCGTGACTGCCGATCATAACCTCATAATGACACCAGAACCATCTTGTGTAAAATGACGGTTCCAATCGGTGGCCCAGACTGCCGATCAGAGACCGCTGATTCCCAATAGAAGGGTGTCCTCTTCGTTCCATCAACGCACTAAAACAAAGCACGCCAACATGTGAGCGCGAACGTTTCCGAACACACAACTAGAAACGATCAACATAAACACAAAAACACACTTATGTCTAACAAACAGATGCAAGAATAATGATCATACAATAAGTGTGTTATAAAACATAAATGCACACATTCAAATAAACACACATCCAAGAGATATGGAAATGCATGTGAAAGTGTGTGTGTGTGTGTGTGTGTGTGTGTGTGTGTGTGTGTGTGTGTGTGTGTGTGTGTGTGTGTGTGTGTGTGTGTGCAACTAATCTCTTCAAGAAGTCAAGAAAAAAGCGACTACCTTATTGAAGTCATTTGGGATGTCCGGTAGCTTGCCAATGACGCTCACCTAAGCTACCAGTTACATAACTATCCCAATGTGGTTTTGACAACGAAATAAGCCAACCGAAAACTAAGGAACTTACAACAGGGATAATCATCGGGCTTCTAAAAAAATGGACCTTGTTGCCTGATCTCATCTCTATTACCCCGACCTCCTCTTCCTATTCCTCTGTCTCTACCTCTGCCATGACCTCTACCTCTTGAACTTGAAGATTCAACATGAGTTAAGGTTCTTAAGGCTTGTTATTCTAATGGTATTTTCACTCTTGAATTTCTTCTTATGAACCAAGAGTGAACTATGTAATTCATCAATTGTGAGAGTATCAATATCATTTGACTCTTCAATTGAGCAGACAACATAGTTGTACTTTGTTGCCATTGATCGAAGGATTTTTCAGCGATTATAACATCGACCATCTTCTCACCATAAAGCTTCATTTTGCTTGTAATCGCCACCGTCCTTGAGAAATAGTCGTCAATGGATTCTCCTGGCTTCATATGGAGAGTCTCAAAATCTTTGCCAAATGCATGAAGCTGTGCACGCTTCACCCATTGTGGTACCTTGATATTTCTTCTTCATGGAGTCCCAAATCTGCTTGGAAGTGTTCTTCTCTAGGATAGTCTCCAATATTGTGAGATCAATTTCTTGAAACAAGTAGTTTTTTGCCTCATATCCTTCAGCCTTTGATCTTCAAGAGTCTTCCTTTGTGCTTCTGTCAACACTACGTCCTCTACTGGTTCATCATTTCCAATTTCAACGAGATTCCAATACTCTTTGAATCTAAAAATATTCTCCATTAACATGCTCCATTGATCATAATGACCATTGAAGCGAGGTATGGCCGACTACATATACTAATCTTTTACCTTTTCGGATGCCATGAGATCTTGTTGCTGCAAGTCAAAAAAGTTGCTGCTTTTGGAGAAATTTTTGTTGTTGGTCAAGCCAAATAGGGCTCTGATACTAGATGTTGAGTAAAAGAAAAACAATAGACAAACAATCAATTGTACTCAGCGTAATATTATTCATTGACTAATAATCATTTAAATAGAACTCCATAAATAAACTGACCAGAAATTTTTAGACCAACCAGTTCCATAACTGACACACACTTTATCCAATACTAAAATATTCATAAAGAATCGGAAAACAATACTATAGACTTCAACTGAACGCCTATAGAATAGGACAACTACAACTTGATATTAGTCAACAAAAAACAAACAAATAATTACTTAACACTTTTCCGCTGCCTTTCTTTGGTTGTATTCTTCCCTCCTCTTCCGACCATCTCTCTCTTTCCTCGCCGTCAATCCCACCTCTCTTGTTTTGGACTAACTTTCCTAATTGTTTCCATTTTTTTTCTTTTTTCTCACCTACTTTGCTAAAAGTAGGATATATTGGGTGTGTATTCATGGTTTTGGTGAATGACATAGGGTTACTAATCTTGTTTATATTGATTGACATTGGATTAGAGAAATGGATTGTGGAATTTTCGTAGTTTAGATGGGATTTTTGGCAAGTTAACTGATACATATGATATGAGATCTGGATTTTTATTTTCTAAGATGATCGATCCTATCGCATTTATTTCTTCCATTTTTTTTTAATTTCTTCTACTTAAATTCTTTTCATTGTTTATTGTTATTAATTATTTTTTGAAAGAGTTTTAAATATTTATTTAAAGAATAATATTATAATAACTGACAAAACGTCAAAAGGACAGGTAATTTAGACAATTCACAATAAAGTACTAGTCAATTATGAATTCAAACTAGTTAAATGTAGGGTTAATTTCATTTTAGTCCATTTAGTTTGACCTAATACACAAACTGGTCCTCCGGTTTTCAATATTATCTCGTTTAGTCCTTCTGTTAAACAAGTGTTGACTGACAGGGTCAGAAGGTCAAATGACCCTGTTGCCCCTGATTATAAAAAATTCAAAAATTCTCCTCCACCACTACCACCACCATCATATTCATCTTCATCTTCATCTTCATCTTCATCATCATCTCAGCCTATAACCACACCACCAAACCCTATATACGATATTCTGTTCGATTTCTAGGTTTGTTTCTTCACCACCACCAGACCACCATCAAAACCCACTACCACTACCACCAATCATAATTGAACCCAGTAATCCTCATTTCTTCAAACCCAAACCCAGAAATTGAAATTTCTTCAACCACCATCATCAACAACCCAGAAACCCAATCTTAGAAATCGAACATTCTTCAACCATCATTATTAACAACCCAGAAACCCAACCCCAAATCAAACCCCCTTTCTTCACCACCACCAAATCTCTCTTTCGTTTTTTGATATTCATCAACACCAAACCTAAATAAAATCATCAACACCAAACCAAAATAAAAAAAACAAATCAAAATATCAAAAAAGAAAAAAATCTCCAAATTAAAAAAAAAATCGATCTGATTTGATCTGGAAAACAAATGAAAAATTGATCTGGGAAATAACCAGATCATCACACATTCAACAAACAAACCTCAAACCACCACAAACCTCCATAAAAACAGCCCCTAATTGCCAGAAAAAAAACCCAACAAATCCACTCACAAACCCTAGATCTTCAGCCACCACCCCCAAATCAATTGTACGCCCCCACCACCTCTATCTCCAACACCACCAGCAGAACCCAGAAAAAGCAATCGAACCAAACCACCCACACCCAGACCACCCATGCAACCCCCGAAATACCCAAAACCAATCGAACCAAACCACCCACACTCAAACCCAATCGAACCTAGAAAACAGCCACACTCAAACCCAATCGACGACGAAGAAGAAGATCTGTTAGAAGAAGAAGAAAAAGATCCATGAGAAGAAGAAAAAGAAAATGAAAAAGAAAAAGAGAAGAAGATCTGTGAGAAGAAGAAGATGATGATGAAGATCCGTGAGAAGAAAATGAAGAAGAAGAAGAAGATGATTTGTGAGAAGAAAAAGAAGATGATAAAGATCCGTGACAAGATGAAGAAGAAGATGATGGAGAAGAGAGACCGTGAGAGAAACAAATGAGAGAGCGTGAGATAGAGATGAGAGAGAGTGAGAGATCCAGAGACAGAGTGCGAGGGATCGAGAGAGTGGTTGATGATGTTGGTGATGGTTGATGATGGTGATTTGAAGTTAGGGTTATGGTTTAGTTTGATTTTTATTTTTTAATTCGATTATTTTTAAATATTAGTTTCTTTAAATTCAATTTTTTAATTGTTTGTAGTTGAAATTATTAATTTTAACCCAGCTTTTACCATTATACCCTTAATGATCTGACGGAACTCTAACGGAATTGGACGGCAGGGACCCAAATACAGATTTTTAAAAACTAGAGGGACCTGTCAAGATAATCCTCAAAACCGGAGGACCAATTTGTGTATTAGGTCAAACTAGAGGGACTAAAATAAAATTAACCCTTAAATGTATTATGTATGCTTCAGTAATATATAAACATGTATAGTGTTATTATAAAAACTTAGGGTATGTTATTGTAATTAACCCTTATACCTATGACTCAATTTTCTAAAACATCTCTGTATACAGTCTATGCTCAGAGTCACATTCCAAAGTTATCATCTCCAAAAGAGAAAGAAATAAAAATTCAAAAACTTATAACATAATCAATATGGGATCGCAATCACCGTCAAGTAGCATTCCTGTTATTGATTTATCAAATGAAGATTTGAAGCCAGGAACAAACAATTGGGTGTCAACCTGCAAAGAAATCCGCCATGCAATGGAAGAGTTTGGGTGTTTTGAAGCAATTTATAGCAAGGTTTCTGTGGAGCTTCACAACCAAGTGTTTGACACATCCAAAGAGTTGTTTGATCTGCCAACAGAGATCAAAATGAAAAATACAAGTACTAAGCCTTACTTTGATTATTGTCAGTTTTCTACCCTTAAATTGTTCGAATCCCTGGGCATTGATAATCCGACAACTCTTCAGTCCACTCAAAGCTTCACCAATCTTATGTGGCCTTTGGGGAATGATCGTTTTTGGTATGCATGCTTTCATCTATTCTTATACTTTCCTTAATAATTCTATAAGGGCGTTGTCCTCTACCATTTACAAAACCTATCTTAATTTCTAGAGTGGTGCATGCTATTGGTACTCTTCTAATAACATTTTTAAAAGTAATGATATTTATAAAATTTAATTCATTTATTTCTCATATTACTCATATTTCTTTTCCAAACTTCACACACCCCAATATGTGCTCACCTCCGGGCTCTGGCGCACCCCTTTCCTCACAACTTTTTTTTTTTTTAACACTCACAACCTTTTCTTTTGTTTTTTGTTATTATTCCTTTTTTCTTTCGGTTCTTTTACAAACCTTGAGCTCACACTTTGTAAGTATATATGGCTTTTACTTCTTATATCATATGAAGGAAAAAGAAAGAATAAAAGAAAAATAAAAAAGAATTAGTAGTTATTCATTGTCAAACGTAGTGAATTCTTTATGATATATCAAACTACAATTATGCTTAAATTCAAGTTTTTTTTTTTTACTTGATTGTGATGTATAGGATGGATGGTGTGAGATTAGGGATGGTAAAATGGGCTAGGTTTAGAGGGTCTGGCCCTTACCCATATGATGAGGGCCAGGTTTAAACCCTGACCTCATCTTTAAAAAGCTCATTATAAGCCATTTATTATAAGCCTAAATTAATTACGGGTTGGTTGTTGGTTTTAACTGGGACTCATTTTAAACCCTCAAAAAGTCCACTTCAACCCTAATCTTTGTAAATAAAAATTTCAACGGTCAAAAACACAAACACCACCGCCGTTCTACACTTCTCTTCAAAAAAAACGAACACCAGCTCGTCATTCGTCTCTTGCCGTCGTGCCGCCGTCGACTGCATCACGACTCTCGCCGCCAGTGGCCACCAGCCGCTTCCGACGAAACTTCCTCCAGTCGCCTTCTCGCTCGGAGCAGATCTTCAATTTTCCAGATGTAAGGTTGAAGATCTTCAAATTTCCAAATCTTCAACTTTTTTTTTTAATTATTTGTTTGAGTGTTTGAGTTTTGTTTGATGAAGAATTGTTTTTGGATGGATACTTTGTGAAAAAAAAAATTGAAAGAAAAAAATTCTGAAATTTTGGAGGCTGATGATGGCGGTGGAGAGATAGATGTGATGATGATGGCGGCGTGGAGAGATGATCGAGGATGATGATAATTTTTTTTTCTTTTTTCAATTATTTATTTTAAATATTAAAAATATATTAAGTAATAGTATGGGTCAGAATATGGGTAATAGTATGGGTCAAATTATAAGTTAAAAACATACGTAAAACATTCGGGTCAAATTTCGGATCCTGTGTAAGTAAGAGTAAGGGTCAGAGGGCGGGCTTGGGTAAAGCCCTGATTTTTACGGGTTGGGTTTCAACCTTACCCGTATATATAAATTTCATATTTGGGCAGGGATAAGCCCTTTTTAAATTATGCTGGCTTTTTGAGGGTTTGGGTCCAGTGATGGCTTGGGCCCTCAAATTGCCAACCCTATGTGAGATGATTGTTGTACCTAATTGGTTTTAGGCCGGTTGGTTCCACTTGGGCGCCGGTTGTATGGTAACACAAATCCAAAATCGGAAAAAATAAAGGGTTTTTTTTTTTTTTTTTTTTTTTTACATTAGTCTGTCCCAATTTTGAAAATTTACTTTTGACCATTACTAAAAAGTCCCTTCAGTTTCTCATTCTCATTTTATAAAGCTGTTTTTTAAAAATTAAAAAAAGTTGAGGAAGAGGATTTAAACTTAGATCTCAATATTTGTTTAAATATATACATAGATACCACCAAATTAACTATGTACTGTGTTTTTCCCCAAAAAATAGCGAAAGCGCTCGATCATACTCGGAGCTAGTGGTGGAACTAGATAAAATGGTGATTAGAATGCTATTTGAAAGCTATGGACTTGAGAGATGCTGTGAATCATACATTGAATCAATAAATTATCTGCTTCGCTATATCAATTACAGAACACCAGAAAAGAACGAGTCACCAATGGGGCTTAATGCTCACGCAGACAAGAGCATGACAACAATAATTCATCAAAATCATATAAATGCTTTGAAGATCAGAACAAGAGATAATGAGTGGATTGATGTTCAGCCCTCGGCCACTGCTTCTTCTTTTATTGTTATGGCTGGTGATGCTCTCATGGTTAGTCACTCCTATCAAAAATTCAAAATCTATTATTCTTTATATAAGAAAATATATCAATTATGTTGTAGAGAAAATCGTCAATTTTAACCATAGAAAATTATGAAAATTTTCTCAAGTCACATACAAGAGTTTGATTATTTGTTACTAACCACACTTGAATTTTTTTTCACTCCTTTCGTTAAATATGTTTTCAAAAGTTATTACCAACCAAGTTCTTGCATTTTGGAAATACAAAATCAAACTTTTAGTTTACCGATTTTTCAATTGGAAAATATTGAAAATAAATAAATAAATCTCACTATTAGTTCTTTAAAGTACTTGTACTGGACATATTTTTAATATATGTTTTTGGAATATTATAGAGAGGTATCCTTAATTTGTAAAAGTCAAATTAATACTCAACTTTTAAATATTATTTAAAAAGTTGAAATATTAATGTCTGCAATCATTAGGCTTACAAACTTAAGACGGTTGCGGAAGACCTAACTATAGTTCTTAAAACATAGATCGATTAGATTTATGATACTTTAATTAATAAATACCAAATTGATCAAAATGTTAGAAATAACCATTTTTCCAGAGTTTTCTTTAGACAACGTCATGGAATATTTAATATATTGTGTGAATTAATTTGAATCATTTTGTGTTAGGCATGGAGTAATGACAGAATACTACCTTGTTACCATAAAGTCATAATGCGCCACGGAACTGAAACTAGATACTCTCTTGGAATGTTTTCATTCAGCAATAGAATCATAGAAGTTCCTCACGAATTTGTGGATGACAAAAGCCCCTTGAAGTATAAGCCTTTTAATCATTTTGAGTTCCTTCATTTCATCAAATCACAGGCTGGATCGAGTAGTCGCTCCTTGATCAAAGGCTACTGTGGCATCTAAGACTCCATGTTATACTTGCTGCTGGGCCCCTGTTTCTTTCTGGCTTGTTGTGGGCTGCCGTCTGTTTCTGTCCTTCTGCTTTGCTGTTGTTTTTGTTCTGTTTTGGTCTGTTTGTGGGTGCCTTGTTTCGGTATTCTGGTTGGGTCCTGCCCTTCCCTTAATAAATCTTCGCAGTTCAAAAAAAAAAAATGTTATACTTGCTGCTGAGCATGGTTAAGAAAACCAATAGTTGCAGTAAAGGTGATTAATCTTCAGCGAAAGGGGCCTCCAAAAGTTTTATGGCAGAATGTGTTGTGTTCGTGCCTACTGTCAGTATTTTGGTGTAGCCAGTGTTTGTTGTTGTCCAGTCTGGTTTGTTTTGTTGTGTAGGTTTGCTACTCTGTTTTGTGTTGCCTTCTTTGGCTGTTGACATCTTAAAAAAAATTGTGTTCAAAAAAAAAAAAAAACCAATAGTTGATTTTATGTTAATATTGGTGAGAAGGCTTTAAATTATCTAAAATAAAGACAATTTTCTGTACGTACAAAGTATTTCAACTTAGTTCCTGCTTGCTTAGTAACTATATATATATATATATATATTATAAATGAATAATTAAAACATTTTCAAGATTTTTGTTTTTTTAGATAAACTTCATTAAACAAAATAGAGATGTGACTTAAAGGCATGTGACTATGTCAAAACAAGACCAAATTTTAGTGATGTATGGATACAAAATTGCATTAAAGGCCAAATTTTAACATAGACTTAAGGCATGTGAACTCATCTGACTTAAGGAATGGTCACATGCAACCTATAACATTCATTGAACTGAATTGATTGGATTTGATCAAGATCTACATTGTTTATATAAATGTATGTTGTTTATATATTATTTATATATATGTATGTTCACTCTGTGCAGATTGAACAATCTATGTGTTAGAGAATATGAAAAAGAGCAAGAAGAAAATACAGAAAACTTAATTTAGAGTTCAATAATGGTGGAACTCAGAGTAATTTTCTTCATTGATTTCGTTCACTGATACAATACACTAACAACTTAATTTATTATACCAGCAGCTAGCAGCCTCTTAACTAACTCTTGCTGACTAGCAAGTAATCGGAGACTTGCAACACCTAAGTACTGCTCATCTGATCATTATCATGATGACATGATCAGAGTACCTTCAGGAATTATGATCATGATTAATGAAGCATCGAGCTTATGTATAAGGTGGGCGTTTAATGGATAGGTTCACTTTTGGAGTGAACCAATAAAAAACCGATAATGTTCGGTTTTTAAAAAAGTGAACCGATCCGATCAACTTAACAATTATGAACCGATCAAAAACCAATTAAATTTGACCGGTTCGGTTCGGTTTTGGGCCAATTGGACCAAATTTTTGGGTTTTAATTAGTACACATATTTTCATATTTTAATCTTTTTGGACCTTTGACCAAATTAAATTATGGGTTTGAACAAATTAAAATACTAGTTTAAAATAATATTCATAAAAAAAAAACTAAGAAAAAAATATGATGTGACACACTTTCATAGTTTTATAGTTTCATGGACTATTAAACATTAAAACTAAGGTTATATATATATATATATATATATATATATATATATATATTGGATCTCGGTTCAGTTTTTCGGTTTGGGATAACGAACCGGAAAAAAACCGATCCAATCGGTTATCAAAAAAATGATCCGAACCGAACTGGTCAACATAAGAAAATCGGAAAAAAACCGATTGGATCGGTTCGGTTCATCGGTTCGGTTCGGTTTATTTGTTTTTTGCCCACCCCTATGTATAACTAACTTGAAGATGCTCGAAGCTATTGGAAATTGGCCGATATTCCCATGACACATTTTGGGACGTTGGCTGTATCCTCACAGGGGGTGGGTGGTGGGTGGGTGTTGGACTGTTGGGTTGCATACAGGGGTAGTTGATCCTCTTCGGGTGGACCACCTTAAAATTTTATTTCTCCAATTTAAACCTACTATTTCATACAACAATTTATTTTTATTTTTTTAGGGAGAACTATAAAACTAACCATAAAATTAATGGGTTTATTGTTTTTACCCAAGATTAGCATTTTTTATTGTTTCTACCAAAATATCCACTATTTGGATAAAATTCCCCTTCTTTATAAAAACAAATTTCTCTATTTTCTTTTTCTTTTTCTTCTTCTTCTTCTTTCCAAACCTCTAATATTTTTTTTTTCTTTTAGACTTGGTGTGTTTAATTTGGTGTTGCCCTAGTGTGTTTAATTGATTTTCCATGGTGTGTTTAATTGAGTTGTCCTGGTGTGTTTAAATGGGTTGTCGTGGTGTGCTTAATTCATTTACACCTGGTGATGTGTTTAATTGAGTAGCCCTGATGTGTTTAATTGGGCTGTCGTGGTGTGCTTAATTGATTTACACCTAGTGTGTTTAATTAGTCTGCTTTTGTGTGTTTAATTGGCCTGCCATGTTATGTTTAATTGGGTTGCCGTGATGTGTTTAATTAGTGGCCTGATATGTTTAATTGGTGGTCTGGTGTGTTTAAAGAAATCTAGAAAAATTTCCAGATTTTAATATATTTGGAAATTTTCCAGATTTCCTCATACAAAAAAAATTAAAAAATCTTTGAAACAATGGATCTCTAGTAAATGTTATTTGTTTTAGGAAGAAATTTTTGTTTCAATGGAACAAAATCTGAAAAAATAAACATAATTTGGAAAAAAAAAATTTAACAAACATAACCTGGAAAATTTTCAAAATCAAGAAAACCCAAAATTTTTCTTTAAACAAAATCAAATCTTAAAAAAAAAAAATTAACAAACATAATCTGGAATTTTTTTTTAAATCTAGAAACATAATTTGGAAAATTTTCAAAATAAAAAAACCTGGAATTTTTTAAAATCTGGAAAAAAATTTAAACAAAACGAAATCTTAAATTTTTTTAAACAAACAATACCCAAACTTAAACACAACCACGACCACAATTAAAATCAACAACTAATACTCAAACACACCCCACAACCACCCTTAAAATCAACAACTCAGATTTGCAAACCAAAGGAGAGAGAAGATGAACATAAAAAATGATTGGATTAAAGATGAGAAAGGCATGAGAGAGGAGATCTGATTGCAAATAAAAAAATTTGTGGTGGAGAGAGGAGAGAGACGTGAGAGAAAGAGAGAGAAAGAAGAGATTGAAAAGAGAAAGAAGGAATAGAGAGAATGAAGAAAAACATAGGAGAGAGACGTGAGAGAAAGAGAGCGAGAAAGAAGAGATTGAAGAGAGAATGAAGAAAAAAAAAGATTCTGACCAAAAGAGAGAGAATAAGTAAAGAAAATAATGAGGGTTATTTAGGTCTTTATAGCCAATTATTGAGTAAAAATAAAAAAAAAAATACTAATGTTGGGTAAAAACAATAAACCTCCCTAATTTTGGACTAAAAATGGGGTATTTCCTCTATTTTTTAATAATCAATCTCAATGGTATAGATAATTTTCATTAATAAGAATACAATTTTATTTCTCCAATTTAAACTTACTATTTCATACAGCCATTTTCTTTTTTAAAAATAATCAGTCTCAATGGTAGATAATTTTCATTAATAAGAATAAAGGGACAAATGGAATTTTACCTCAAATATATATACACTACAAGAAAAAAAAATTGAAACAAAACACCTTTTTTTTTAATAGGTGTTTAATAAATATTACGGATCACATGACAAGATAATACAATAATAGAACGAGGTATAATTAGCTATATTGTTTTACCTTCTTTTTTTATTTTTAAAAGACAATAATTTATTTTTTTCAAAAATATATTACTGAGGTATAATATTGTAGTTGGATCTTATGTAAACCCCAAATTAATATATGTTTTTTTAGTAAAGAGAGCTTCTTTTTTTGACAATCCAATTTTTTCTTTTTATACTTTTCTAAAAACACTCAATTTTTAAAATTTAAATTTAAATTTAAAACAAAATTCTAAAGACACTTCCTTTCGTTTCAATATTATCATTTTTATTTTTTGGCACTCATATTCTAAAGACACTCCATTTAAAAAAATAAAGTTATCAAGACATTCTATTTATTTTTATAAAAGTTATGACCAACAATTGTAGCATTTGGATTCATCCAAGGTGTAATCTTTTTCGAAATAAATTATTAAAAAAGAAATTATCTCTCTTAAATCATTATATTAAATATTAAATATTAAATACTCTTTCCTAAATTTTTAATTACCATATTAAACTCTCTCTCCTCCAATATATATCTCTAATTTTCTATTTACATTATTTCTCGAGCAAGACTAACAGTTAAAAAAAAACCCTTACGAATAAGTTTGATTTTTAGGAATCGTATATATTTTTATATATTAAAAAAAAGTCAAAAAACAAGTACCCTATTTTTCAAAAAAAAAAATCAAAATATGAAAATGTTTTTTGTTGCTTTTATAGGTATGTGATTGTCTATAAAACTTTAATTATTTTATTAGTCTTAGAAATTCTGAGTTTGCAACAAATCAAGTTTTCATATATCTATTTTTTTTAAAGAAAAACAAGGTATTTGTATTGACTTTTTAATATATATATATATATATATATATATCAATAAATAATGCTACTTTGCCCAAATTTGGTGTCCAAATTTGGTTACTAAAATGATGTGGCATCATTATAATTCATTTATTTAAATTGTATTAGATTTACATGATTTAAATGAATGGATTATAGTGTTGTTATATCATTTAGGTACTAGAGTTTGACACTAAATTTGGACAAAGTAGCATTACTCAAAGGGGCCGTTTGGTATGGGGTAATCCAAATAATGTGATTTCTGGGAAAGTTAAACACAGGAATGTGATTCCTAGGAAACTTGTATACATGTGTTTGGTTGGGTATGAGAATATTATGTCGGATTCCTGGGAATATCAAGTAAAAGTGTTTGGTTGTACATGAGAATTTGTTTTTTTAAATTAATTTATTTATTATAAACTAAAAAATAAAAATAAAAATTCAAAGACCATTCTTTGTCCAAAAAAAAAGAAAAAAAAAATTATATTTCATTTCACTTTCTTTCTCTCTCTAGAACTTTCTCTTTCTTTCTCTCCAGAATCAAGATTTCATCTCTTTCTTTCCATCTTTCTCTATCTCTTTGTCTTTCTCTCCAGATTTTGATCTTCGTCATCGTCGCCGTCGTCGTCGTTGTCTCCTCCGGCTGGGTACCTCGTCGTCGTCGTCGCAGTTCCTCGTCGTCGTCGTCGTCGCAGATCGTCGCAGCTCTTCGTGATCGTCGCAGATCGTCGTCGTCGTCGCAGCTCGTCGTCGTCTTCATCGAAGCCCGTCATCTCCTCCACATGATCGAAGCTCGTCATCACCCAAATCTTGTGTTTGCTATTTTCTGTAATTTTTTTCTTTTGGTGTTGATGATGGTGTTTGATGATGGTGTTTTGATGAAGATGAAGTTGGGCATGGTTTAGTTGATGAAATTTAGGTTTTGAAATCTGGAAATTTAGTGTTTGGGTAGTGAGAAAGTGTAAGAAAATGTGAAAAAATTTGGACTAATTGTTTTTAAAATACCAATTATTATTTTTTAATTAAATGTGGGTCCCACGGTGGGAATCTGATGGAGGATAATTTGAAACCCACCTGTTGGGAAGGGTTTCAGATTACCCCCTTGGAGGGTAATCTGATTCCCATGGGATTCACTTTCCCGGGAAACCAAAAACCCAAACCTCCTACCAAACATGGGAATGCTATGAGATTCTCATTCCCATGTAAAGATGCCTGCATACCAAACGGCCCCAAAGTAGCAAAGTACCAGATTTGGACACTAATATTTATTATTGTTAGTAAAAAACAAAAATATTCATAAATATTTTTAACTATTAAACAGATTAATCGAGAAAGCATGGAGATGTGATGTTTTTTAAACGAGAGAGAGAGAGTAATTAGGAGAGAGTGTTTAATATAGCAATAACAAATTTAAAAGAGAGAGTTTAATACGTAATTTTTAATCTAATGATTTAGGAGGGAGAAATACTTTTTTTAATAATTTAATTAGTTTAAAGTATCTTTAGAATTTTAATTCAGGTTAAAACTGTCATTAATAAAAGAAATTAAATTGGAGTGTAAATATATAGTTTGTGGATTGTAAGGAGAATCTATCTTTTTTTAAATCCAATAATACTCTCGAGTAAAATTACCGGTAATACTAAATAGTTTGCAAGAACACCCACTAATAATTATTAATTAATTTCCTATTAATGATTTAATCTTAACATACATTATTAAAAACTCTTTTCATTTTATTAAACCCTATATTTTCTTTTAAATACTAATTTTAAATATATTTTCAATTTCTTTTAAAGAAATATAAATCAATTACCAATTATAGAAAATGAATCAAATATCAAAAGTTTGTTGTGAAAAAGTAAGTTTTAAATTAATTTTACTATGTTTATTAGAAGAACAAATAATTATGCATTTTTTTCTCTGCAATATATTTATTTTTTTTAAACAAAAAAAGTATATTTTTTTTCGTTTCTTTCAAACGTTTAAGACTCTTTTATTTTTCAATATTAGTTGTTTGTCAATTTCACCAATTAAACATTTTTCTACTTCCAAATCAATTGGGACATGACACAATTCTTGCATGAGTGGTGCTATTGGCACACCCCCTACTGATCTATTCATTCCCCATTTTTTAATTATATAATATTCTTTTTTTCCTTTATCAAAATTACTTAAAGAGACATACAATTTAGGAAAGAAATCTTCTACAAAGTAAATCTATTAAAATCTCATATTCATTTTTCAAAAAAAAAAACCCAGTAATATGTTTCTTCAAAAAAGAAAATTTAACTCTTAAACTCTAAAATCTACTTCTTACACACATCTAAAATATTATGAAAGGGTTTGAGAACGATATCAAGAAAATTGAAGAATTGTCTAAGAACAATATAAAACATCTTGAAGAATTATCTGAGAATGACATAAAACAAGAATTCTCTGACAATGATAGTAAGCATCTGGAAACAAATCATTCTTTGGAAATAAGTTTGAATTTTATTTTTTCTTTAGAATGATATCAAGTTGTCGTTGTGTTAAAGTACCCTGTTATTTTTTATTTTTTCGTTTCCGAAATAAGAAGAAAAAAAAAACTAAAAATAAAGAAATAAAAAGAAAAAAAATAAATCAATCAATGGAGGTGAGAGAGATGTATACAGATACAGAGATAAGAGATAGAGAGATCATATAATATATGTATTAAGTTTGAAAAATAAGTAAAATAGGTAGTTTTGGAAATAAACAAAAAAATTTAATGAAAACTTTTAATTTTATTTAATTAAATCAAAATTTTAAAAAATGGGGCATAAATAGATCAGTAGGGGGTGTGCCAATAGCACCACACTTCTTGCATCCTTACAACTTAATTTTACAAATTTAAAATGGATATTCAACCGGAAAAACCTCAAATTGGAGTGATTTATGGACAGAAAACAATCAAGAAGAAATTAAGGGAGCTACTTGAATAAGGGGAGAAAAAAAGAAAGAAAATGGAGTCTGATTTTATGAAAGGAAAACATATAAGAGAAAAAAAGTGAGAGAAAAGAAAGAACAATAATATAATTAAAGATAATAAAAGTAAATAAATAAAAATAAAGTTGATTAATTAATATAATAATAGGTGTTGTGTTACAATAATACAATACAGTATAATTAAGGAAACTATATTTTTGGCAATAAATAAGGTCTCTTTATAAACTAGAATGATGTTTAAAATTTTGATGGATATGATTACGGGATGGCTATACGTACAATTTTTAAGAGGTCGGTGTTATATTTATATGACAATTTCTTTTTTGTTTTTTAATGTGGGCTGGGCTGTAGCCCACTCAATCTCAACTTTTATTAAAACAGGACCGGATTTTAATGATTTATGTCTGCAAAGATTAAAATTTAAAGTGACTTATTAAAAAGCATGTGAGCAGACTTGACTTAAGACATGGTCAGTTGGTCACATAGAGCTTTCAACATATTCATTGAATTGATTGGATTTGATCAAGATCTTCAATGTTTTTCTTTAGAATGTAATGGTTCATTATCTGTAAACCCCTCTTCTCCCTCCACTTTGCCTCAGACTAAGCCTCGAACTCAGCCTCAACCTCAGCTTACTATAATGTTTATGATAATAATGTTGAAATCTCTTTTACAACTTAAACACAACGTACAAATGCATGTATCAAACACACAATATAGTACACTAGACAGTAGACACTGTGCCGGTCTTGAGGTTTTGAAGACCCTATAGAGAATATTTAAAATGAGATTCTTTGTTCAATATTGTATGTATATCTTGTGAAATCCTGTACTTGATAATTTATTTATATATATATATGTATATATTTTATGAGAAAATTTACAAAGGTTTTATCAAAATAAACTTTATAATTGAAATTTAGAAAATTTTTTGAGTTGAAAAGAAATTGAAATCCATACTTATAAAGTTATAAACTTTATAATTTAATTTAATTTATATAATAATAAATTTTTCAAAATTTTCGTCCTGGCTAAGCTCGGTCTAATCTTTTCTTACTACTTCCGCCATTGGATAAAAGTCATCAAGTTTATTCTATTATTGAAATACTTATTTAAGGGAAAATAGACAACCAAAATTTACACTACAATTGTTAATGTTGAATAACCCAACTTAGTAAGAGAGATCAATTTAGTACTTACGAAAATTAAAAATCTGTTGTAATAGGTGGCTTTTAACACTTCTGTATTACACACAAGTATCTTCCACTTATATCACACAAATATCCTCCTCTTCCTGCCGCCTCTGTTTGCCTACGTATATATGTTCCATTTTGTTTGGACGTGGACCGACAAAAAAGTCAATAAAATAAAATATCAAGTGATTATTATTTCTCAGCTCTCTCTCTCGTTTCTCTCTTTCTATCTCTCACTCACTTTACTCTATTTTCTCTTCATCTGTGTTCTTCAATATTTTTCATTGTTCTTCATCTATTTTCTTAATTAATCAGCATGAATATAGATTAGGACTTTCCAGAGAAAGTTCTTGAGTGTTTTTAGTTTTGATTTTGAATTTTTAATTGAACCCAGAAAATTCAAAGTACTTGAATCGCTTTTCGGAGGATACCGTTGTGTTTCTCTAGAAAATATGATTCCGACACCGCTGACTGCGTCTCAAACGGAGCTCTAAGGAACTCTCTAGCCTCGGTCAAAGTCTGGTCAAACACCCATTTTTTTCCCAGATTTTTTCTGCAACTTTACCCAAGAAAGAAGACGACCACGTCAGCTACCACGTCATCGCCACGCCACCCGCCATGTCAGCAGTGGTCAGTGCCACGTCAGCACCAGGTGCACCACATCAGCGACAAAGCATGCCACATCAGCATTAGGCGCCCCATGTCAGCCAGAAATGTTTTTCGTCTGTCTCAGTGCAATTTTCGCCAGTTTTCGATAGAGTCGAACTTGTTTCCACCTATTTCGACCATTCCGGACGCAACCGTGCAATCCATTTCAGCTAATTCCGCTAGTAAGTATTGTTTTGACTTATTTAAGCTTTATTAATTCTGTTTTCGGGCACGATGAAATATCCAGAACCTGGAGATCTGAATCCAGGATTGTATACATGCTTGATGCAATATTCAGAGAAATATTCAGAGAAATACACACATCCAATCGGATGTTGTAAGCATCATAAAAATAATTTAAGATCCTAACGTATAATGAAATTGGAATAATATTTTATCCATTTTATACATATCCAACATGATGCTCTGAATATTATAAAAAAGATTTAAGATCCTAATGTACAAGATGGCTATGCCGTCAACAGAACTTATATATTATAGTTCTGGACTTATTTTAATGCAATATATGAGACTGACTTATGTTGTGTCTCTGGACTGACTTATGCTGTGTCTAAGGTGATCTTATGACCCTGAAATTGTTATTTTTATGTAATATATGAGACTGGCTTATGTTGTATCTCTGGACTGGCTTGTGTTGTGTCTAAGGTGATCTTATGACCTTGAAATTGTTATTTTTATGCAATATATGAGACTGGCTTATGCTGTGTCTCGGGACTGGCTTATGTTGTGTCTCAGGACTGGCTTATGCTATGTCTCCAAATAAATTATTTAAATATTCAGTATTTATTTTTATGTAATATATGAGATTGGCTTATGCTGTGTCTCGGGACTGACTTACGTAGTGTCTCAGAACTGGCTTATGTTGTGTCTCCAAATAAATTGTTTAAATATTCGTATTATTTATATGTAATATATGAAATCGGCTAGACCGACTAACCAGAACTTAAAGTTCCTGGAATTATGATATTTAAGTTGGTACGGTTTTTAAAACCGATAAGAACATGGAGTTCTGGATTCATTGTTATATACATGAATGTCATACTTCATTATTTGGAACATGGGGTTTCAAACACATTCATAATATAAAGTAATCTCATATATATGAAGTAATACGTTTACATGTCACTTATTTGAAAGAATGATCTACACATCCAATAAGATGCTGTGATTATCATAAAAGGGGCTTAAGATCCTAACTTATCATTCATTTAAGAAAAAGATCTACACATCCAATATGATGCTGTGAGTATCATAAGAGGGATTTAAGATTCTAACGTATCATTCATTTGAGAAAAAAAAAGGGATCTACACATCCAGTAGGATGTTTGAGTATTATAAAAGAGATTTAAGATCCTAACAAATAAAGAAATTGGAAATAATATTTTATCCATTTTATACACATCCAGTAGGATGCTGTGATTATTATAAAATGATTTAAGATCCTAATATCACGTATAATGAGATTGCAAAGGACATTTTATCCATTTTATACTTGCTCCTCAATGAGCAATATCAAGAGAGTAAATTTGGATATATTTATATTCATGAGATATCAAAACATACCCAGGAGTGGATGTTTGTGAATGACAAGAGACAAGGTTTATAGAATAAACCTATTGAAAAGATTATTATTCCTTCAGATGAGATATAAAATGGCATTACACATAATGTCCATAAAATTCTCAGAAGGAAAATACATGTCTTGCCTAGAGTGCAACGACTTATACAATTCTGCGAAGTCAGATATATTTTATGAATTTGACTTTGATCTGAGCAAATATTAATATTGTATCAAGTCCAACAGATCTGATAGAAAGCTCTGGAAGAGCCATGATATTGTTATCAAACAATACTAAATCATGTATCAGTGATACTTGATATTATTCAAACAGAATATAAAAGAATATGCTAAGTTCAAAAGTATATAAAGTTAATACCAGGTCAGATCCAGCGGATCTGATCAAAGGCTCTAAAAGAGCCACAATATTATTACCAGATGGTATTATATTGTGTATCGATGATACTTTATATCATTCAAACAGAATACTAAGGAATCTGCTTAGTTTCAAAGATATACGGGGGAATGAATATCATATTGAAACGATAAGTAATGAGAATGTTTAATATATATGCATTACTTCTCATGATTCAGGCCAAAAACTCATTATAGAAAAGCTGCGTGCTTTATCATCTGGATTATATTACACTATTATAAAGAATGTATATATTTATACAGTTATGAATCAAAAGTTCCCAGATCCAAAAATGTTTGTACTTTGGCGTGACTGTATCAGTCACCCAAGATCTATAATGATGCGTATAATCATTGAAAATACTCATGGATATCTATTAAAGAACTAGAAGATTATTTATCCAATGAATACTTATGTACTGTATATTTACATGGAAAACTAGCAGTAAAACCATATTATTCTAAAAATTGGTTTTGAATCCTCATCATTCTTATAAAGAATTCAAGAGGATATATGTGGACATATTCATCCACCAAATGACCCCTTTCATTATTATATGGTTCTAATTGATGCATCTACGAGATGATCACATGTTTGTTTATTATCAAACATCTCCATTTTACTTGCACTGATTATTAGTTTTTCAGATATACTTATAATCAAATAGATCAGGGGATCACTTATCATACGTCTTCAAGTAATTCATTATTTCGATATAGTTGATAAATCCTATATCATGACTTACTCATGTTTAAAGATATTTGATTGTGTTGTATATCTCTTTATTTCATCTCTGTTATGATTTAAGATAAGACTTCTTATCATTATGAGATTAATATTGATTTTGATTAAATCTGCTATCATATCATTTAAACTTCTGATAGTTTATACGCACAATCTGCATATTATTATATTGATTAATTTCCAAATGGGAAAGTTTCTCTAAAAGAGAAAAGTAAATGAAAAGTTACTTATATATAAAATAGAGATAATAGTTCGGTTCTCTATATATATGTGTGTCTCATTTCAATATTCGTATATCTCAAATACGAAAGATAATTGATCATAAGATAATTATTAATATGTACCTGATATATTAAAGGTAACATGATTTTATAAGTTGTCATCTCATAAACCTCAGCCGGGTGATTGTTCTTGAAGAACGATCAGAGAAAAAAACAACAAATAAATCATCTAATACATATCATAAGCTTATAAACCTTTTGAAAGGTATTGTTATTGGGATCCCAAAAGTAAACAAAACTCGAGTTATAAATAAATCCACTTTCTCTAAATCAACTCTATAAGAGTCTGATATATCTAAAGCGACACAAGTCTATGAAATGACTAAATCCATTGAAACGGAAGAAATCTCAACAGAGATGCAAGAATATAGAAATTGAGAGAAATTCTATAAATCATACATAGTCTATGAAATGACGAAATCTCAACAAAGATAAAAGATTATAGAAATTGTGAGAAATTCTATAATTCATACGGAGCCTATGAAATGATTAAATCCATTGAAATGAAAGTAATCTCAACAGAGATACAAAAGTATAGAAATTGAGAAAATTTCTATAAGTCATATAAGAGAAATGTGGAATCATAAGGAAACGGTCATTGATGATGTATTTTTATACACAGTAGCGCTACTGAAATTATAAATGATAATTATGATATTCATAATATCAATGATTGTAGACAAAAGACACGATTTGCCTAGATGGAAGAAGCAATTCAAGAAGAGTTGACTTCATAAGCCAGACATAAAGTATTTAGACCAATAGTACTCCAGACACCTGAAGATGTCAAACTAGTTGGATACTAATGGGTCTTTATACAGAAACGTAATAAGAAAAACGAGATTGTGAGATATGAGGCACAACTCGTAGTATAAGGTTTCTTATAGAAACTTGGTATTCACTACTGATGAATACAATTACGTTCCAAATTTTTGATAAAATTGGTTGTCTTTGAAAGGCTTGAAATACGTCTTCTAGACATAGTAATTATTTACATATATAATTCACTCAATGCAGATACTTATAAATCCTGAAGGATTCAAAAATGTTAGAAGCATATAAATCGAGATCTCGTAATCTGTATTTGATGAACATACAAAATCCTTATATGGATTAAAAACAATATGAACGGATGTGATATAACCGTCTCAGTTAATATCCGATAAGATAAAGATATAATAATTATATTATATACCCATGTGTCTTCATAAAGAAATGAGAAAGAAAACATTGTCTCGACCTGAAGGTCAAGCATAGATCAATGGAATGTTTGTCCATCAATCAGAATATGTTGAAAAGATTCTGAAAAGATTCCATATGGATATAACTTCATAAAGCAAGCCTTTGCTTATACTCCCTCCAATAATTTATGATGTTACTACATTTCATGAAATAAACATCAGTGTGCTTCAGTTCAGCAATTTAGAAGATTGCTTCAAAAGAACTTTTATCAGGGGGAGCGTCCCACCAGGGGGAGCTTCCCACCAGGGGTAGCGTCCCATCAGAGAGAGCATATCAGATAAAGTATATTAATCATTTTGGGCATATGTGCATTGTACTCTTTTTCCTTTTAATCAGGTTTTTATCCCACTGGGTTTTCCTGACAAGGTTTTAATGAGGCAATTCTATAAGCACACCCAAAATTATTTGATCCATAAAGATCGCCATAAATATTACATTTATCCAGTTGATCATCATAAATATGTTGACTTGATCAAGATGATCATTGTAAATATTACTTTAATCTTACTAATCATCGTATATATGTTACTTTGATCCAGAAGATTATCATAAATATTACTTTGATCCGACAGATCAATGAATATCTTTACTCAGGTTTTTATCCCATTGGGTTTTTCCTAGCAAAGTATAAATGTGAGAAATGTTTTGAAGAAAACAATAAATCTGGACATATGTATACTATACTCTTTTTCCTTTCGATCATGTTTTTTTTCCCACTGGGTTTTCCTGACAAGGTTTTTAACGAGATAATTTTGAGAACGTCCAGCACCACTAGATCAATAGAGATCATTGTATATATTTTTCTCAGATTTTGTCCCATTGGGTTTTTTCTAAAAAATTATACAAGTGGTATAAATCCAAGGGGGAGTGTTGTAATATGTGGCTTTTACCACTTATGTATTACACACAAGTATCATCCACTTATATCACACAAATATCCTCCATTTCCCACCGCCTCTATTTGCCTACATATATATGTTCCATTTTGTTTGGACGTGGACTGATCAAAAATTCAATAAAATATCAAGTGATTATTATTTCTCAGCTCTCTCTCGTTTCTCTCTTTCTATCTCTCACTCGTTTTACTCTATTTTCTTTTCATCTGTGTTCTTCATTAATTTTCAATGTTCTTCATCTATTTTCTTAATTAATTTATAACAAAATCATTATTGTCAAAAAAGAAGAAGAAGGAGAAACATTGAAACCAGTTTGGTCATGATTGGAAAAATCATAAATTACTTGCCCGATAATAATAATAATAAAAAGCTTCTACTGACAATCCAATTTTTTCTTTTTACACTTCATTCTCAAAATTTAAATTAAAAAAAAATTCTAAAGACATTTCCTTTTGTTTCAAGATTATCTTTTTTTATCTTGTGGCACTCCTATTTTAAAGACACTAGACATTTTATTTTAATTCAATAAAAGTTAGGAAGAACACCATTGTATCCTTTAGATTCATCCAAGGAGTAATCTTTTCTGAATCAAATTATTAAAAAAAGAAATTATATCTCATAAATCATTAGATAAAATATTACATCTTAAACACTCTCTCCTAAGTTTTTAATTATCATATTAAACTCTCTCTCCTCCAATACATATCTCTAATTTTCTATCTCTATTTTTTCTCAAACCAGACTAACAGTTAAAAAAAGGTTACAAATAAGCTTGATTTTTAGGAACTGTATATATGCATATATATATATATATATATATATATATATTTAAAAAAAACTCAAAAAACAAGTATCCTATTTTTTTTTATATGAAAATGTTTTTTGTTGCTTTTGTAGGTATGTGATTGACTAAGAACTTTAATTCTTTTATTAGTTTTAGAAATTCTGAGTTTAATCGAATCTAGTTGCAACAAATCAAGTTTTTATAGATTTTTTTTTGAAAAATAGGGTATTTTTATTGACTTTTTAATATATATATATATATATATATATGTATATATATATATTATTGTTAGTAAAAAACCAAAATATTTATATTTTTTTTCTTTAACTATTAATCAGATTGATCGAGAAAGTATGGTGATATGATTTGTTTTTTGAAAAATGGGAAGAGAGTAATTAAGAGAGAGTTTTTAGTACAGTACTAACCTATTTAGGAGAGAGTTTAATACGTAATATTTAATATAATGATTTAGGAGAGAGAATTTCTTTTTTTAATAATTTTATTAGTTTGGAGTGTCTTTATAATTTTTTTGTCTTGTTTAGTAATTTTAATTCAGATTAAAATTGTTATTAATAAAAAAAATTAAATTATAGTATAAATAGATTATTTATGGATTGTAAGAAGAAACTCTTAAAAAAAAGGTAGTCCTATATTGCTGATCATTGCTTTGATATTCGTATATATGGAAAATCCAACTTGTCACCTTCACAAATGTCTATGGCTAAAAAGATGAGGAAAGTATACAATAAAATAAAGGGCAAATTGCATAAACATACCTTGAGTTTAGGTGTAATTGCAACCATATTTTACTCAAAATTACATAAACATGCGCTACTGTTACTGGTCAACTGTTATTTATAACCTTTGACTGTTTTCTTGGTCTGAAAAGTCTAAAAAGCCCTTATTTATTATTTTGAATTTATTTTATCAGAACAAACTAAATTAAATAATATAATAAAACTATTTTTTTTAAGTACCACAAATCTGGAATCATAATATCGACTTTCAATCTCCAATCTTTCACCCAATCAAATCGTAAAACCAAAAATAAAAAACAACCATCTTCCAATCAGTTTCCAGAAACCAAAATGTTCAATCGTTCTCCCAAACCAAAAACCTAACTGAAATTGAAATCCACCACACCAAACCAGCCCGCTAACAACACCGTCGGAACTGAAAGCTAAAGTTTCGGTCGAATGATGATTTCACGATGATCAACTAGAAGTGGTGGAGGCTTGTGCCAGCCATCCCACCACCGAAACAATGAGGCCCGCGTGAGCCTCCCTCTTATCTCCTCTGATTCTGAGGAGTCAAAACACATAACTCATCCAACAGAGGAAATATTTGTTGGTTTCCTCCAGCCGAAAGAGATCGGCTATCTCCTCCAATTGGATGAGACCTACTTACTCTTGGTTCGGTTTTTCCTAGATTGAATGAGCTATCTGATGTTGACTTTTGGGTTTGGTTTTTTTCTAGGTCGAAGGAATTTATCTGGGTTTTTTTTGAGTTGAATAAGCTAACTGGGTTGGTTTGTAATTATGTAATGCTTTTTTCTTTTTATTTTTATGGATTTGGTTTATTTTCTACTTTTTATTTTCTGAAGTTCATATTGTAATGTGGATCTTCAGATCAATGATTCAATATCTTGTGATTTTATTTTGTTTACTTTGTGTGGAAATGAAAAAAAAAATAATAAAATGGAAGAGATAGGGTCTCTATGTTTTTTTTTTCTAATACTTTTCATCACATCTCCTTCATCAACGAGGTCAAAAGATAGATGATTTTTTGTTTTGTTTATGCCGGATGGACTTTTTGTTTTGATATCTGGATGGATTTTTTTTACCAGATGGATTTTTTTAAATCATAATTAATTAACAATAATGTAAAGAATTAATAATAATTTTATCTTAATAATAGGTCAAAAGACCTTTTTGCCCATCATCTGTTAAGTTCTAACGGAACATTACTAACAGCATGGTATGTTTGTGTAATTTTGGGTAAAAGTTGAATATAGGTGTAATTACACCTAAATTCGAGGTATGTTTGTGCAATTCGCCCTAAAACAAAAACAAGGTTGTCTTAGATTGTTGATAATGACTAAAAAGATGAGTTAAATGGAAAATTAAAATAAAAAGAAAGGCTGTCTTAGATTAATTGCTTATAAAATACAGGGGTTGGTTGCTATGCAGTGATTCAAAAAATCACTACAACATGCAGTGATGAATAGTGTTCTATATGATCCGTTGGATCATATAAAACTTTGATCCAACGGACATCAATTAATAAAAAAAAAACTTAAAAACTTAAAAACAAGTTTAACAGGTTACAAGTTGTCTTGACAATATATATCTCTTTCCTCTGTTGACTTCTCAGAGTTCTAGTTCTCACTGATTTGTCTCTCTTTGGTTTCCACATCTGCTCCGACCGCTGCCGCTGGCTGATCGCCACCTTCGCCATCGCCAACGCCACCACCATCACTTCCATTCTTCTCACCATATCTGTCGTTGCCAACGCCAACGCTAACACCACCACCATCACTTCCATTCTTCTTAGTTCTGAGTTCTAGTTCCGTCGCCAACGCCACCACCATTCTCTGCGAGGACTTTAATCAAACACCTTCTGTCTTGGAAACCAAACGAGTTTTCTTGTCGCCGAACCAACGCAAAAGCCCTAAGGACCACCACCACCACCAGAATCGTTAACTCTTCTCATTTCGAAACCCTAGATTCCCGCCAACAAGAGTAGATTCGTCTATACGTTGACGTTCTTCTTCAATGGAACCAGGTCTGTCTTACGTGTTTGATTTATTTCTTTCTTCTTTTGTTCTTTGGTGAACTGAAATTATTGCTTTTAAATTTTGTTAGAAAATGAATCTGACGGCTGTTAAAGAAATAAATGAAGTAATGGAGAGGCACATTGAGGATTTTCTTGCAATATTAGCTTCTATACACAAATCTTACACTTCACATTGCAACACTTCATCTAACAAAATCAGACTTGTTGATGTCGAGACCGGGGCTGGGCTTCTTGGATAATTTTTAGCTACTGCTTGCCCAGGTAGATCGACTATATTTATTTTACGTGTCACATGATCGCATTTTTTTAGGTTCATTCGGTTTTTTTTCTTGCAGTTTTTTGTCTTGATTATGATTTGATTCGTGTAATGACATTTTTGACATATGGATAGAACGGAACATAACACTATTAAAGTCGATGAACAAGCGTTGTGTTTTCTTAGAGCATGCGGTTAGTCTTACTGGACTGTCTAATATACAAGTCGTAAGGGGAAGAGCAGAGGTATTTCAATTTTGTTTTTTCAGAAAGTAATTTGATTTAATTCAGTTTTGCATTATTAAGCATAAGAATATCGAATATGTTCACATTGAATTCCTTTATTACTTGCTACCTTGTTTAAAGAGTCAGTTTGATCATAAATTATGAAATAAGAATCCCATCAAAAGACACATGATTGCTTTGCCTTTGATCTCATATACGACATATTTTTCCAACCTAGCTGTCAGCAAAGAAGTAAGGAGAATAGTTGAACTTGTGATACTGCATAGTTTTCTCCTTTGTTGATTGCACTTCTTAATTTCGGTTGTCAATTTCTCATGGAACTCCATTTTAAATCCATGTTGGATAGTAGCATGCCCCTGCACACCTATCCAAGGGAATACTTTAGTACATCTGTGTTTAATTTAGTTCTATGAGAGATTTATATGTTTCAGAGGGGAGTACTTTTGATGAAAGACATAAATTTCAACACCCACCCTCACTGCCCCCTGTCTTCTCTTTCTTCCTTTGGAACCATCACAGTGAAATTTAATGTGTATTACTTACCTTTGAGTATTGACTTTCCGGTGGCTAAAACTGATTCAAAACCTTGTTATAGGACAGGATTTGGGGCACAACCTAAGCTTTAGAGAACAATTTGATGTAGCTGTGGCCAGAGCAGTTGCAGAAATGAGAATATTAGGTAATTATGATGAATTATTGTCATTAGTTCTTCTATTTGTCTTTAAGACTGAAGTGATTCTTTATTGCTTAAGTTTGTGCTTCTTGTTTCTTTTGACTTGCAGCTGAGTACTGTCTTTCTCTGGTTCGTGTGGGTGGGTTGTTTGTCGTTGCAAAGGGTCATGCTCCTCAGGTAAAAAAGTTGTTTCAGTTCAACAGATTTTTATTATAGAGTATGATAATTTATGTAGCAAATGTCTTAGAATTTCTATTATGCTTTAAATGTCTCCAATAACAAGAATAATTGACCATTCATTCCTTCTTTTCAGTTTCCAAAATGGCATGTAGAACTAACTTCTGTAATTGATAAGTACTGGCAGGAGGAAGTTAGGAATGCATATAGAGCAGTTCAGCTAATGGGTGCTTCCTTATTGCAACTGTGCTCATGTATGTTTTGTTACATTTTCAGTTGTGAGTTATCTCTATATGTATTTGGAAACATATGTACTTGTTGAGCTCTAAATGAAATTACACATTAGTTTTAAATGAAATTTATTGTAAGCCTTCTTTTCTCACATTTAGTCAAATTATTCGAATTGTTACATCAACTGAATACATCTATGAATGTGTGAATTATGATTAACCACTTACCTTAGGATGAAGGCAATATATCATGTTACGTTTAGTTGAAAATGTTAGCCTCTGGATGAAATTAAGAATTTTTTCTATCTGGAGAAAGAGACCCCTCGCATGTTTCTCTTCCACATTTCCCAAAACATGGGACATATATGGGTTATTATCAACGCCGCTCATGCTGAGCAAGCTTCATAACTTGCTTGAAGACATCTATAAGGAAAGGATGAGGTAAATGTCTTGTCAAGTGTATCAAGAACCCAAGGTTTATGGGTTCTTCCTAAGGAAAGAGTAAGTGTCAAGAGTGGAAAGTGATATGTGGAAATGTTTAAATTTTTTTACCATAGATTATAATGATGAATGATTCGATGTGCCCTTATTCCACCTAGAAGAAGATGACTATTAAATGGGGGAAGATTACTGGGTAAGGAATAGACACCAGTTGCAAGTGTATACATGTATAAATGTAGGTACAATGCAATATGAGAAACCATATTAACCAAGCTACATCATGTTTGGTGAACCAAACACTGAGGCAAAGTTTTCCCATGCTTTTTGAAAGGCGAGACATTGAAAAATGAAGTGTTAATTTTACGAATCCTATATTAGAGGCTTGAGACTCTGATTTCTTTTAAATATTCCTTTTCTCTGTTTCTGGATACCATTATAACATCAATTTTCATGAGTCAGAAGCCCATACCATTTCTTAATTTTATTTAAACTTTATATTTTCAAATAGAAGACTCTGTTTGCATGGTGTTAATCTTTTGATTTGCCACCTAGTTCAAGTTATGCTAATATAGAATTCCCCATCTATTGTAAAGAAAGATTTAGTGTATTGCATTTAGATTGATCAACTGTTGATGGCAATGTATCAAGTCCATATAAGAGACGCACCAATATAAAAGTAGAGTTAGATAATGCTGTATGAGATATGCTTATAGACTTTGTAACTAAATAAGTTGTCTGGCACGGTAGTTCATGTGACATGCATTGTGTTTACTCACGACATATGATCGTGATTGGAAGAATCTAGGGAGAAATTTTTTTGGCTGTTTAACTTCTTCGATGCATGAGTCTTGCTGTTCTGATTTTGTCTATTTTTGCAACACCAAATGACAAAATGCAATCTTTACTTGTTTGTACCTGTAGTAACTTATTATTTGTGCTGTTTATACAATTAGGTTGTTGAGAGTGGAGGTAAGAACATAGAAGTTACTGAGATCGAAGAAGCAGAGATTGATGCCATTGTTACTGAGATCGAAGCGGAGAAAGCAGCAGCAGCAGAGGCTGCAAAGAAGAGCCCACAGAAAGAAACCTAGTTTGCCATGCTAGTTATTGCTTTGTTAGAATGTAATTTTTGTTGCACATTAATTTGTTTCCCATTTTTAGATTCTGCTAATGAATTGTGGTAATTTACTCATGTTGTATAATTATTTACCATAGCAAATATCAAGTATGGAAGTATATGTACTTCTGGGGAATACAGTAGACTCCATTTTGCTTACTGGGTTTGCTTCAGATTTAGTTTTATATTGAATTTGATGGGTTCTAGACAGTGTGGGATAGGCTGAACTCTGGAGTGTGATGACATATGAGGTTTGGGTGTATTGTCGCAGCTGTGGGGTGGTGGTTTGCTTGCTGTTGCTATGTTTTGGTTCATGATTTTTGTTTGTTGTGCTTCAATAAAAGCAATAATTTGGGTGTGATTGTTTTGGGGAACAATAATCTTATGAGTTCATTTTATTTTACAACATTTTCAAGTTTCTAGTTTATCTTTTATTTTTGCTCTTGGTTTGTTAGTTGGCTGTAGTAGATACAATATTAGCTTACTGTCTTACTTTTTGCCGATGATATGCCGCATTTGATGGAAGTCCAACAGTTTTCTGTTGAATGGTTAATATAACGAAAATTACTATTATGAATTTATGTAAAAGCAAATATTGTACGGTTTTTCTGTACTAAAATTTGTCTGTATTTAGTGTTATATATGGCATGGTAGAAGCTTAGAAGCCAAATTCATATTACACAATTGTGGTGAACCAAGCTGAATGATAACTCGCTCTCTTTCAGTCTCTCAATTTAGTATTGGTTGTGGTATGGTAATGTGTTTCATGTATTTGTATATCAGTTGGTTGATCTTGTTCCCTGCTTATATCTTTTCAGCTCCCACAGCTTTGTTAACTAGGGCCAACAAAGTGGAATTTTTAAAAAAATTTTTTGATCTTATTACTAAAAATATTGCAACACTAAAATGAGAGTTTTTGTTATTAGTAATATTAGTTTTCAGTAAATTAAATCTCATTTAATTAAATTTCTTACATGTTACATAATTAATGGTCTATTTCAATATGAAAAATTAGTAGTTATATTGTACGTGTTTTGTTTTAAAGATGTTTAATTCATTTAAGTAGAAACATGAAGAAAAATGAATTCTAGTTTGATAAGTATTTAGACTATATTTGAAGTAAAAATACTTTTGGAATTAATAATCCAAATATTGTGTAAGTACGGACCTAATAAAAAATGATGTCATGGCGTTACAGTAATAAGAGTATCCAAACGTTTCAAAATTACCTTCACACTTGATTAATAGTTGAACAGAATGGATACAATTTATTTACAACGAATGATAACTTGCTCTCTTTCAGTCTCTCAATTTAGTATTGGTTGTGGTATGGTAATGTGTTTCATGTATTTGCATATCAGTTGGTTGATCTTGTTCCCTGCTTATATCTTTTCAGCTCCCACGGCTTTGTTAACTAGGGCCAACAAAATGGAATTTTTTTTAAATTTTTTTGATCTTATTCCTAAAAATATTGCAACACTAAAATGAGAGTTTTTGTTATTAGTAATATTAGTTTTTAGTAAATTAAATCTCATTTAATTAAATTTCTTACATGTTACATAATTAATGGTATATTTCAATAAGAAAAATTAGTAGTTATATTGTACGTGTTTTGTTTTAAAGATGTTTAATTCATTTAAGTAGAAACATGAAGAAAAATGAAATCTAGTTTGATAAGTATTTAGACTATATTTGAAGTAAAAATACTTTTGGAATTAATAATCCAAATATTGTATAAGTACGGACCTAATAAAAAATGATGTCATGGCGTTACAGTAATAAGAGTATCCAAACGTTTTAAAATTACCTTCACACTTGATTAATAGTTGAACAGAATGGATACGGTTTATTTACAACGAATGATAACTCGCTCTCTTTCAGTCTCTCAATTTAGTATTGGTTGTGGTATGGTAATGTGTTTCATGTATTTGCATATCAGCTGGTTGATCTTGTTCTCTGCTTATATCTTTTCAGCTCCCACAGCTTTGTTAACTAGGGCTAACAAAGTGGAATTTTTTTTAATTTTTTGTTGATCTTATTCCTAAAAATATTGCAACACTAAAATGAGAGTTTTTGTTATTAGTAATATTAGTTTTCAGTAAATTAAATCTCATTTAATTAAATTTCTTACATGTTACATAATTAATGGTCTATTTCAATAAGAAAAATTAGTAGTTATATTGTACGTGTTTTGTTTTAAAGATGTTTAATTCATTTAAGTAGAAACATGAAGAAAAATGAATTCTAGTTTGATAAGTATTTAGACTATATTTGAAGTAAAAATACTTTTGGAATTAATAATCCAAATATTGTATAAGTACAGACCTAATAAAAAATGATGTCATGGTGTTACAGTAATAAGAGTATCCAAACGTTTCAAAATTACCTTCACACTTGATTAATAGTTGAACAGAATGGATACAGTTTATTTATAACATTACAAAATTTATTATTATTATTTTTTAAAGGAGCTCCTTAAATTATTAAAAGCTTGATTTGGTTCTGTTTTTTCTTCCTTGTCATAAATTACTCGCAACATAATAAATATTTTTATAGGCTGTAGCTGGAATATGAAATTGATTTAAATTTATAATAAAAATATATAAATAATTATTGTATTTGACTTTAATAAATATTAAACTTTGTAAAAAAAATATAACTCATTATTATTATTATTATTATTCATCATGCCTTTTCAAACATACTTAAAAAGAAAAAAAAAATACTACTTACCGCGGTACTATAAGTAGTTACAAATTTCGAATAAACCATGAAATAATAATCAATAATTAAAGATAGTTGAAAAAGATAATAGGTTGCTTCAACACAATACCAGCTTGATATCATTCTAAACAAAATTAAAATTATTTAAGTGTACTTCCTACACCCTTTAAAGTACCAAAACTATCCTTTAAATATTTTGTTAATGTTAAACATATATTTATTCTCATAACACCAATTTCTCTCAATTTGCTTCTAACACCGTGCAAAAAAAATTAAAAAAATATTTCTTGTACATTCAATTTCTTCTTAAAAAAACTACATATAGTTCCTTCGTAATATATAATTAAATAAGATTAATTCATTTACTCTTTTTCACTATTGAATATCGAGAAAATAGATGGATAAACGGTGAATATAAAATTTTGAGATTTAGCCCAACTCATTTTTTTCTGTAAGAAAGAATCAATTATTCCGTAACTAAAGCCACTTAATAAGCAAAAAGTTATGAAAAATCAGATTGTAAAAATCTTTTTCAATTTGATTTTTGATTTTGCAGTTTGGTTTTTCATAACTTTTTGCTGATTAAGTGGCTTTAGTTACGGAATAATTGATTCTTTTTTTACAGAAAAAATGGGTTGGGCTAAATCTCAAAATTTTACATTCACCGTTTATCCATCTATTTTCTTGATATTCAATAGTGAAAAAGAGTAACCGAATTAATCTTATTTAAATTATATATTACGAAAGAAACTATATATAGTTTCTTTTTAAAGAAGAAATTGTACGTACAAGAAGTATTTTTAATGTTTTTTTTTTGTGGTGGTGGAAGAAAATGGGGAGAAATTGGTGTAATGAGAATAAATATATGTTCAACATTAACAAAATATTTAAATGATAGTTTTGTTATTTTAAAGGTGATAAGAAGTAAACTTAAATTATTTCAATTTTTTTAATACGGGTATAGGAAGATATTTTGTGGGTTGCAATAGAGCTGTGAATATGGTTACCAAAACCATGAAAATAGTTACAAGTGAATATTTAAAAAATATAAAATGGTTACCAAAGTCGTAAAATGCTTACCGAAACCATGAATGTGGTTACCAAATCCATGAAAATGGTCACAAGTTAAAATTTTAAAAATTGTAAAATGGTTACCAAAGCTGAAAAAATATTTACCGGATCTGTGAAGGTGGTTACCAAAGGCGTGAAAATGGTTATAAGTTAAAATTTTAAAAATTGAAAAATGGTTACCAGAGCCGTAAAATAATTACCGAAGCCGTGAAAATGATTACTAAATTCGTGAAAATGGTTACAAGTCAAAATTTCAAAAATTGTAAAATGGTTACCAAAGCTAAACAAATAGTTATCGGATCCGTGAAGGTGGTTACCAAATCTGTGAAAATGGTTACAAGTCAAAATGTAAAAAATTAAAAAATGGTTACCAAAGCCGTAAAAAGGGTTACCGGTGCCGTGAAAGTGGTTACCATATCCGTGAAAGTGGTTAAAAATTTAAAAATGGTTACCAAAACCGTATAAATTGTTACCATAGCCTGAAAGTGGTTACCAATACCGTGAAAATGGTTACAATTCAAAATTTCAAATATTGAAAAAAGGTTACCAAAGCCCTAAAATGGTTACTGGTGCTGTGAAAATGGTTACAATACAAAATTCTCAAATTTTAAAAATGGTTACCAAAGCCGTAAAAATGGTTATCGGGGCCATGAAGGTGGTTCCCATATCCGTGAAAATTGTTACAAGTCAAAATTTCAGACATTGTAAAATGGTTACCAAACCCGTAAAAACGGTTACCGGGACCGTGAAGGTGGTTACTATATCCGTGAGAATGGTTACAATTCAAAATTTCAGACATTGTAAAATGGTTACCAAAGCCTTAAATATGATTACCGGAGTCGTGAAAGTGGTTACCAAAGCCGTGAAAATGGTTACAAGTCAAAATTTTAAAAATTTTAAAATAGTTACCAAAGCCGTAAACATAGTTACTTGAGCCGTGAAAGTGGTTACCAAAGCCGTGAAAATGGTTACAAGTCAAAATTTTAAAATTTTAAATTTTAAAAATGGTTACCGAAGCCGTGAAAATGGTTACCAGAGCCGTGAATATTGTTACCATATCCGTGAAAATGGTTACAAGTCAAAATTTCAGAAATTGTAAAATGGTTACCAAAGCCGTAAAAATTGTTACCGGAGCCGTGAAGGTAGTTACCAAAGTCTTGAAAGTAAATACCAAAGTCGTGAAAAATGGTTACAAGTCAAAATTTTAAAAATTTAAAAATGGTTACCAAACCCGTAAATATGGTTACCTAAACCGTGAAGGTGGTTACCAAAACTGTGAAGGTGGTTACCAAAACTGTGAAAATGGTTACAAGTTAAAATTTCATTAAAAATGGTTACCAATACCGTGAAAATGGTTACCGGAACCGTGAATGTGGTTACTATCGGCGTGAAAATGGTTACAAGTAAAAATTTTAAAACTTGAAAATGGTTACCAAAACTGTAAAAATGGTTACCGAGTCCGAGATAGTGGTTACCAAAACTGATGGTAACAGGTTAAAATTTCATAATTATTTGAAAAAAAATTAATTATTTAATTTATCTTAATTAAATATAAATTTTAAAATTTTTAATATAATTTTTTATTATTGAACTAATTTTTTTATGTTTGAATTTAAATTATACATTTTATAATGTTATATTAACAATTTGGAATAATGTTTTTTTTTATATAAAAAATAATAAAATTGGATAATAGCTGGCTGGAAACCGGCTGTGCTCATTTAATTGACAATATTCACCAATGTATCAATCAGTGATTTTTGTAATCACTGCACAGCAGTCAGCCCCTAAAATACATATATGGTTCAGATGTTATGATTGATTTAATTTATTCAATTAAATTAATGGAATTTTTTACTTTAAAACAGCCAACTTGAGCCTTTCAATCAATTTTCTATTGCTCACTGACGAACAAAGTGAGCTGTATTACCTATTCACCAATGTATCAATCAGTGATTGTTGTGGGTTTTGTGGTGGTTTCTTCGGCTTTGTTGGTTGTTCTTTCTTGTCCTTCATCAACTGCCGAATAAATTGTGGCTGTTAAAAAAAAAATTATTATTGTTATTATTATTATATATTTGTCATATATTATAAATATAAAAATATAATTTTGATCAATTCAATTAGAAGATAGTATTTTTATCGTCACAATTATAATACCTATTCACCAAAATAGTATTATAATTGTGACGATAGAGGCTGTTGTTCTCCGTTTTTGCAGAGTGGTCTTGGATTTTGGTGGTAGCTTTGCTTTGTTTCCTTTTTCTGTCTTTGTTGTGGGTTCTTGTGGTGGTTTCTTCGGCTATGTTGGTTGTTCTTTCTTGTCCTTCATGGACTGCTGAATAAAATGTGGTTGTTCAAAAAAGAAAATATTATTATTATTATTATTATACATTTGTCATGTATTATAAATATAAAAATATAATTTTGATCAATTCAAATAAATGATAATATTTTTATTGGTATGAGAAAATTTAACATCACATGTTGATGTGAGATAGCTATGGATTTAAATTCTTATTAATATTATCATCATCAATAATCCATACACTATTGCTCTATTTACACTTACATATATTTTAGAATATTAATGACTATTTAAAATTCTTTGGTATTCTTTTAAAAAAATTATCATATAATAATAATAATAAATTTGATAACGATTACGTTATATTATTTTACGGTTTCTACACATCGTGCAGGATGTAAACTACTTAAAATAAAAAGAAAGATAGTCTTAGATTAATTGCTTATAAAATACATGTATAGTCTAGATGTTATTATTGGTTTAATTAATTCAATTAAATTAATGGAATTTTCTACTTTAAAACAGCCAACTTGAGCCTTTCAATCAATTTTCTATAGCTCGCTGACGAAGAAAGTGAGCTGTATTACCTATACAGTATTATTAAATCAAACATCACATCCTATCCACGTATTAACTATATTATTAAATCTAACATCACATCCGATCCACGTATTTTTGGAAAACCATCAAATTATTGTAAATAAAATATTTATTGATTTTTTTAAATATAAGTAGGGCAAAAATTCAAAATAACCATCAAATTATTGGCAAATTCAAAAACATCCACTGGTGAGTTTTTTTTCTTCTTATAGAAAAAAAAAGGTTTTTGCATAAAAATACCCTCAAGGCTTAGCAACCCACACCATCACAAAAAATTTTAAAAAAAAAAGTGGACATACCAAAACGAAACCTAGAGAGAAACCAAAAATTATGTAACTTGCAATTTTTGACTTTATAACTTAAAATCATGATTATATATATATATATATATATATATATATATATATGTATGTCATGTTAGATCAAATTTCATCGATGGATTTGCTTGATTGATCTATTACATGTTTCCAACATTACACAGGTCATTTCATTTGTTAGGTTGTAAAAATAGTTTTTAAGATTTAAGTTTTAGAGTATCTTTATTTCAGCTTGTAATCTTAAGTTTTGTTTTGGTGAAATGTTTCTTTATTTTTGGTGTGTAATCTTTAGTTTTGTTTTATGCGTGTAATGTTTATTTGTTCTAAACATGCAACGTTTCTTTATTTTCGGTGTAAAATCTTTAATTTGTTTTCAACGTGTAGGGTTTTTTTATTTTCAATGTGCAATCTTCAATTTGTTCTCGGCATGTAATGTTTATTTGTTTTCGGTGTATAATGATTAATTATTTTTAGCATTTAATCTTTAATTTATTTTTAGTGTGAAATCTTTAATTTGTTCTTATATTATAATATTTAATTTAGTTTGTTCTCGGCATGATCATTACAACAAATATCATATATAATAGCAGCAGAAAAATACTATCAAAGTAAATAGCCGGTGTGACTAAAAACATACAACTATAATTATTCTTTTATAGCATTCAAATAATGTTATATCATTAACAAAAAAAAATATTATTATCGTAGTTATTATAACTTTTTAAGAATGCTATTGTAATAGTACCAAATATAAAAATTGTCTATTTTTATTTTGAGCCACCCACAAAACTTCTTCCTACATCCTTTTTCTCATTACACTCATCATTAAAATATAATAATTAATTTTGTTTAGAGTGGTGCTATTGGCACACCCCCTACTGATCTATTCATGTCCTACTTTTTTTAAAATTTTGATTTAATTAAATAAAATTAAATTTTTTATTAAATTTTTTTGTTTATTTCCAAAACTACCAATTTTACTTATTTTTCAAACTTAATACATACCATATATAATCTCTCTATCTCTAATCTCTGTATCTGTTTACATCTCTCTCACCTCCATTGATTGATTTATTTTTTTTTCTTCTTATTTCTTTTTTTTTTTAGTTTTTTTTTCTCTTATTTCATGATGGAAAAGAAAAAATAAAAAATAACAGGGTACTTCAACACAACTACAGCTTGATATCATTCTAAAGAAAAAATAAACTTCAAAATAATTTTTAGAGAATAAATTGTTTCCAGATGCTTACTATTATTGTCAGACAATTCTTACTTTATGTCATTCTTAGACAATTCTTCAAGATGTTTGATATCGTTCTTAGACAATTCTTTTATATTCTTGATATCGTTCTCAAACTCTTCCATAATATTTTATACGTATGTAAGAAACATATTTTAGGGTTTAAGAGTTAATTTTTTTTTTGAAGAAACATATTATTGGGTTTTTTTTTTGGAAAAGGAATGTGAGATTTTAATGTATTTATTTTATAGAAGATTTCTTTCCTAAATTGTATGTCTCTTTAAGTAATTTTGATGAAGGAAAAAAAAAAGAATATTATATAATTAAAAAAGTGGGGCATGAATAGATCAGTAGGGGGTGTGCCAATAGCACCACTATGTTGTTTATTTTAATATCAATTGTAATTCCAAAAATAACCCTAAATAATAACCTTTAATAAGTTTTCCTCAATTTTCTACATTATTTTAATAAGGACCAGATAAAGGAGTCTCCTCCATGATTTTAACTCCATCGATTGTGCTGGAATCCATCTCATATGAGGAGCCTCCATGATTGACAATGTCGTTTTGAAGTTAAAAGATTTTTCATTGTATTTTCTAAAATTACCTTGCAAGTGCACGAGTCAAAAGATAAGTATAGCAACAAGTAAGGATTTATTCAACATGGAGGTGTCATCCGTCAACCGTCTCAAGTTTTAAAGTTTATTAAAAGCATGTAAATAAGAACATGGAAATAGTGAGAATGGTTTGTACGAGGTGTAACCATAGTGCGGTTGTGTGTGACAGAATAAAAGTTAAATTACTAAAACTAAAGCATAGAAAAGTAATCGGGTGTTTGCCTTTCTAAATTACACTATTCCTAAACTAAATTAATCTACTCCTAAAGGCAAGGCACCTCAAGCTACAAAAACAAAGGTGGCTTGGAGAGATGCAAGATAGTGGTCACACAAGGGAAATGAGTTCACCAAACACAAATGCACATCAATTTGATTGTTAAGTATTAAACACATTCAATTCAAGTCAAAAGCTCATTCTCTTGATTAAAGAATTTACCGAAATCAACTCATCACTCAACCATTTCCATGGAATAAGCAATTGTATCTTAAGGACAAAGACCCATTAAATACCAAAACAAAGAGCCAAAACCTATTCTAGCAAGGCAGTGCATTAAACAAGTTTCTCCCTTTCTTTTAGAGCTAATTGATGCAGTAAAATCTCTGTTCAATTTAGAAGAAAGATCTTTCACTGGGATCGGTGATTAAATCGGTTTAATGCCAATTAGTCTAAGTAAAATCTACTCTAAGTGCATGAAAATTAAATTGCATAATGCTTGATTTGTTGGAAACATTTCAGTTTTGAAATTAACTAAATTGCAACTTGAAATTAAAGATTAAACTAACACAACAACACACACAATGATGGATATATGGGAGAGAAACACTAGGAAATCGATGCAGCCTTTTCCGGACCACTCAATGCACCCTCTTAGTCTCATTAAGCACTTCAATCCAATTTTAGAGCTTGTTTTAAGATAAATCCATTAAGTTCTTGGTCTTTCCCACTACTCACACACGGTCATGTAACAAGCAATGTTCAATACCCCTACTTAACATAAAACTCTAAGCCAAGTTATCATAGCATGGTCATGCATACACCAACTTTCTCAATTACTAAGCTTTTGGTTGAGATTCAAATGGAATGGTCATCTATATCTAAACCTTAACCTCATACATAAACTAACTCAAAACCCATATCCATTGAAGTCATAACAAACATGAGTAAAGAGATTAGAACAATTAATTCAATAATTGAGACTAAATTTTAATTGAATTAAGAATAGTAAACTAATTAATTACATAGAGTAGTCCAAGATGGTTACATCAATCCCCTAGCTAAATGTTTAGTTACACATCAATGGAGAAATAAAAGCATAGAAAAGTTGTAGGGAACACCCATATTGGTCATGTGAGCTCCCTAGACTTGGTATCCTTCTTCTTCTTCTTGCTTCCAATCTTCCAAGGATGGATGATTGTGTTGGAACCTCGTTCACTAGTAACGCAACGGAAATATGTTTTAAGATTTTTATACAGATCGTAAACGATCTGGGACCAGTGAACTTAGGATCGCAATTATTTTTCCTGAACTAATACATACAATATGTAAATATAGGAAATTGTAATCAATATATTAAAAATTATAGAACCTTACCAACATTTGAAGGCTCCTTCACTTTTCGATATGCTCCTGGTCTGTACCACCGATCTTCCTAGCTATTCCCGAAACTGATAACTGCATGTGGACGCGTCACGGTCTCAGAAACTTGAATGGAGGATTAAGAGAAAATGAAGAAGAAGAAACAATTTCTTTTTGTTCAATGTGCAACACTTGCACTGCACACACTTGCCCTATATTTTAATTTGCGTTGAACTATATATATATATGCGTTGAACACAAAAAAAAATGTCGGCGTTGATCAATATATATTTTTTACGCACATTCTTATTGCATATATCTTATGCAATTTTACTTCACAGAGCAAAAACAATTTTTTTGTCTTTTTATTGATTTTGTTTGACGCACATTGTGTTTGTATCATATACAAACACTTATGTATATCCTTGTGTGTTGTGTTTTTGTTATCAATATATATCATATGTATATATAATTATAACTAAAACTTTTTAATTGATATCTTTTTGATTTTAAAAACTAAATCTTTTAAAATAATATCTCATATCTTTTTAAAGATAATTAAATATTTATTTTGAATTTAAACATTTTAAATTCAATTTCAAATATTTAATTTAATAAAATAAAATAATCATATTATCTAATTCTATTTAAAATCAAATATCAACTATCACCCCATATTTAGTGATTAATAACATAATTAAATAATCTTATTATTTAATTTATTTAAGCACCATTATTCAATTAATTCCCTGAATAAATACATGTCACTTTCGTAACACAATTAATTGGACAATCCAATTAATTAACTGTGACCCATGTTACCTAAATCGATCGGGCTAGCAAGATGACCTAATGAACCCACGGTATTTCGAGCTCCAATAATCCTTGGAATCATTAATTAAACTCTTTAATTAATATTCATTGACTATTAACTCCTGTGTTATTGCACTAAAAACCCGAAACTGCACTCTCTCAACTGCAACCGCTTTTACACAGACCGATACAACTCGGTGTCTATCGATATAGTTATTACACATGGTGTGATCCTCCACAGTAGTTCGTAATTAGAGCTGGGTCATAATGTCCGTTATACCCCTATAATTACATATATCATTTAAGTACCGTTGATTCTCTAATGAACAATAAATCCTATTTCCTCACGGAATTAGGAGAGCGCTCATCCAAGCCCTGAATCAATCCTTAAGAGAACTGCTATCTACTTCTTACAAGAAGGAGTGGATTCCACTATTGTGTACATACCTTCCCAGCCACAAGCCAAACCGTAATCCCAACATACGGAGTTTATTGATCAGGAACTACATCCGACCTCACCCATGATATATCAGAGACCACGATCTAACTTGAAGGAGTCGATATGACACTCAGGATTAAGATCACCCACATATAGCCATCATTAGTTGATATATAAATCTCATCAGTAAACGAATCTTGATGAGAGATTCATATAGATCATGGCCCAGTCCTATATTATCTTCCACTAAAAAGATTTAAGAACAAGTAAATCATATTTACCTTTCGTCTTGTTCTTATTGGCTACCTCCTCCAGGTATTTAGAACAGTTCCTCTTCCAGTGCCCGACCTTGTTACAATGGAAACATTTTCCTTTGTCTTGGTCGGTGGAGGTGCCCTTCTTTTTGCTTTGGGCCTTCTTGGGCTTGAGCTTACCTTTGGCCTTTCCAGCAGACCTCTTCCTCATTTTATTATTATTAGAGGAGGAAGATGGCTCGGCAACCTTTGCCTTACCGGTCTTACTCTTGTTGTCCTTAGTCAAGGACTTAAAAGTAGCTAGCTCATTGAGCAACTGTGTGAGACTGAACTTTAACTTGTTCATCCCGTAGTTGCTTAAACAGATCGAAACTCTTCGGAAGAGTTGTCACTATGATGCTCACTTGACTGGGTTCGTCAATGGCCCCGCCATTGACTTCAGTCTTGTTAAAGTAGGACATGATGCTCAGGCCATGTTCTCTAACTGATGTACCGTCCTTCATGCGAGCGAGCATAGTGGAATGAATAGCTTCGTGTCTCTTTTGCTCGGAGGGCGGCCTGAAATAGCTTGCAATGACTCTATGATTTCGAATGCTGAAGTCATTGCTTGTGCTTTGTCACAAGCACATTTGTCATAGAAGCCAATAGATATGTTCAGGCCTTTTCATCAGATGAGACCCATCGCTGGTTTGCCTCACGAACAGTTCGTGTGGCATTAGCAGTAGGCACCGGAGGACATTTCTCCGTAAGCACAAACTTGAGGTCTTTGGTGACCAATATTGCATTAATATTAAGTTTCCACTTAGTGTAGTTATCACTAGTTAATTTGTCGTTTGCGAGAATTTGAAGTAATGCAGAAGACATAATTGCTGAAATAAATAAAACATTCATTTAGTCATTTATTAAAAAACAAGTGCGAGTGCTTTGGCATAAATTTAAACATGATGCATGAACATGTTTAACGAACTAGAAATACCCAAAAAACAGTTACTATACCATGACAATCCAGCATACCACAAAGAAGTGCCGCCTTAGGGTTGGTCAAGTCTTTGCATGTTGGACCGAGACATTCTCAATCAAATGATATTCTAGAATAACTCTTATTCTATATCATTCAACCATCGTTTATTCAGTCAGGTTTTTAATTAAAAAAACTTAATCAAAACCTTCGTGAGTGTAACCCATCATTTCAGATCTCACGAGCTTAACTCTAGAATTGCCGCCTTAGGGTCGGTCAATAATCTCACAGTGTTGAACTAATGATGGAGACTACGGGGATATATATGTCATATATCCCTCTCCCACTCACTATTTAAAAAATAGGGTTTTCTATTATTCGTTAATGCACCAAGACTCTACAGGATCAAACGGCTAACTTTAATCAAGTTATCTAGCGCATTAACAAATTAATTATTAGAAATAAATTCTAATTAACTAATAAATTATTAATGATTTTTAACTATTAAAAAATCTAATCTATTAATGAATAATCTAAGCTTTTGTAAACTATTTACTAAGCTCCGATTATTATGATAGTGTTTACCAAGTTTTAACTATTAAAACTCTAACACTTTATTCGGTTCATTTATTATCAGGTTATTAATCATATTAATACTAATTACAATAAATGACCATATTAATCTAACTTATTAAACACTTTAATAACTAGATTAATATTAATGAGAATTAACAAGTTTTCTAACTATTAAAAAACTAATCTCATTTTCATAGCCAATAATGTATTTACCTATTTTAATCATATTAAAAAAAATACATAAAATATTAGGTTATGTATGCATGTATGACATATCAAATATATTTGTGTAGGCACATTTAATCTAAATGACATACATATGTAAGGCAATGCTTTTATCATCATATAATATAAAGCATACATGAATTGATCGAGTATTGTGGATTATTTAACCTAAAAAAAATGGAATCTAAAATTACAAAATTAAGCCCAAGGCATTCCTTGGTTTTCTTGTAATTTTCGAGTCTTCCAGTCTCTTCAGATCACTCCGATTCATCTAATGAATCCGAAATAAGAAATTCGCACGGAACACACTAGACAACACTTGCCAACGGAAGTGTGCAAGACGACATGAACAGTGCCCGTGAACTTTCCGTGTGAACAGTACCGCATGAACAGTCCTAGTGAATACTGTCATGAACAGTACCTCGTGAACAGTGCTCAGTGAACAGTGTTAGCGAACAGTACCGTCGCGCGTATTTCCGATTTCGCCATTCCGTCATTTTTTCCAGGTTTTCAATATAGGTTATAATGTTTTTTTACAATACAATAACTGAAAAAAAATAAAAATAAAAAATTAATACAACCCATGAACCCTAATTCCACAATACCATATAATTAACGATCAATCATGTTTTTGTAAATTAACAAATTTAATATACATACAAAAACAACATAAAGTCAATTTAAACAATGCCTACACAATCATACATACAGGAGCATCGAGAACAATTTCCTGTTCCGAAAAAAAACTAGGTTTTGATACCAATTGTTGGAACCCCGTTCACCGGTAACGCAACGGAAATAGGTTTTAAAATTTTTATACAGATCGTAAACGATCTAGGACCAGTGAACTTAGGATCACAATTATTTTTCCGGAACTAATACATAAAATATGTAAATATAGAAAATTGTAATCAATATATTAAAAATTATAGAACCTTACCAACGTTTGGAGGCTCCTTCACTTTTTGATTTGCTCCTGTTCTGTACCACCGATCTTCCTAGCTATTTCCGGAACTGATAACTGCGTGTGGACACGTCACGGTCTCAGGAACTTGAATGGAGGATTCAGAAAGAATGAAGAAGAAGAAACAATTTCTTTTTGTTCACTGTGCAACACTTGCACTGCACACACTTGCCCTATATTTTAATTTGCGTTGAACAATATATATATATATATATATATATATATATATATATATATATATATATATGCGTTGAACCCAAAAAAAAATATATGTCAGCGTTGATCAATATTTTTTTTATGCACATTCTTATTGCATCCGATGCAATTTGACTTCATAGAGCAAAACCAAATTTTGTCTTTTTATTTATTTTGTTTCACAAATAGTGTGTTTGTATCATATGCAAACACTTATGTATATCCTTGTGTGCTATGTTTTTGTTATCGATACATATCATATATATATATATATATATATATATTATATAATTATAACTAAAAATTTTTAATTGATATATTTTTGATTTTAAAAACTAAATCTTTTAAAATAATATCTCATATTTTTTAAAAGATAATTAAATATTTATTTTGAATTTAAACATTTTAAATTCAATTTTAAATATTTAAATTAGTAAAATAAAATAATCATATTATCTTATTCTATTTAAAATCAAATATCAACTGTCACTCACCATTTAGTAATTAATAACATAATTAAATAATCTTATTATTTAATTTAGTTTATCACACTTATTCATTAATTAAATAATCTCATTATTCAATTAATTCCCGAATTAATATGTGTCACTTTCGTAACACAATTAATTGGACAATCCAATTAATTAACCGTGACCATTGTTACCTAAATCGATCGGGCTAGCAAGGGGACCTAATGGACCTACAGTATTTTGAGCTCCAATAATCCTTGGAATCATTAATTAAACTCTTTAATTAATATTCCTTGACTATTAACTCCGGTGTTATTCCACAAAAAACCCGAAGCTGCACTCTCTCAATTACAGACGCTTTTACACAGATCGATACAACTTGGTGTCCATCGATATAGCTATTACACATGGTGTGATCCCCCACAGTAGTTCATAATTAGAGCTAAGTCATAATGTTTGTTATACCCCTCTAATTACATATATCCTTGAAGTACCGTAGATTCTCTAATGAACAATAAATCATATTTCCTCACAGAATTAAAAGAGCGCTCATATTGTCCAAGCCTTGAATCAACCCTTAAGGGAACTACCATTTACTTCTCAAAAGAAGGAGTGGATTCCACTATTGTGTACATACCTTCCCAACCACAAGCCAAACCACAATCCCAACATACAAAGTATATTGATCAGGAACTGCATCCAACCTTACCCATGGTATATCAAAGACCACAATCTAACCGATGGAGTCGATATGACACTCTAGATTAAGATCACCCACATATAGCCATCATTGGTTCATGTATATGAATCTCATCAGTAAACGGATCTTGGTGAGAGATTCATATAGATCATGGCCCAGTCTTATATGATCACATCATACAAGGTGCCTCCATTCCCATATCTCATATGAATGATTCATGATAGAATCACCGTACATTACGGAATGAACCGCAGCTATAGATTAACCACAAATAAAGTACCCAACTTTATTTGCTATCTATGGACTCTTTAGATTGCACGTCTCTTACTATATCGATCCGTTTATGACACTCATATACACAGTTCGAGATTACATCCGGCAATCTAGGATGTTAATATATGCACAAGTTATAAAATAAATAACACAACAAGAATGAATTGAATTTTTCTTTTTATTTATTTCATAAATCCATTTACAAATTACATCTTTAGGGCATAAACCCCAACAGGTTGATGGTGTAAAGAGGAATATGTGAAAAAGGAAGATGAAATTGTATGAAAGGCTACTGGGTCTGGAATCCTCATATAGCTGATTGCTTATGTCAGAAAAACTGAAGAGAGGTATTTATATGGATTCCAAATAGGGCAAAAATCCTTCTAGAAAGGCGTGTTGATGGGCTGTCGCGAGGCTGGTTTCCGCGGTTGTCCAAGATGGCACTTTCACTATGGAAATCTCTATCGCCAGGTATGTCACGGTTGGCAAAGATGACACTTCAACCATAGCAATGCTTTTCTTCAATGTCGCGCCAATTTTCTCCTCGTAGCAGCAATGACACTTAAGACACGAGAATTGTTGTCGCTAGAGTGTCTTGGTGGGCCAAGACGACACTTCGACCGCGAGAATCTCTGGCGCTCGGTGTTGCTAGCTTCAGAAATGGTAAGCCAACAACGACTCTTCTTCTTCAAAGCTCCAATTCCTAAATTTTTCGCTTTATGCCCCAATTTATTCTCTCTTTAACCAAAATGCCCCTACTAAACTGATATACCTGTAAAGATCTCATTCGAGCCATTAAACACTCCATTTTCCCCTAGAATCGAACAAGAAACATAGGAAATGGGGACTAAAATCTAGTATTGTCATGGCTCGATCAACACCCCTAAACCTAGCCTTTTGCTCGTCATCGAGCAAAATCGAGACAAAACAAAACAAACTCAAGACAAAACAATCATGACTCGATAAAAAAGAAAATTTCTTTGAAACAACAAACAATTCAAAAGTCACATTTTCAACTAGTAGTGAGATACAACGGAGTGTGATAAAAAAGAGTAGACACATGCAAAATGTTCTAAAGCAACTCGAAGGCACTCACTGGAAACTCGCACAATCAGGAATTCCACACCTAAGAGTGCTCTCATATAGAAAACTACCCACTCTCTCACTCTCACACCTCGAGCGTAATTCACTTTAACTCTAAGCCTCACGTGGATACTCTCTTTTCTTCCCGCACGGAGTCCTAAGTTCACACTCATGCAAAGTATGCAAGGATAGAGTTTATGCATATGAATAAAAAGCATTGCATACGATATATAAATGAAAAACCTCTATTATCTTGGTGAGCTAGCCTAGGAAATGAATCAAATGGCATGGATGTGGAAGATCATGCTTCAACAAACATTCCGAATCTAGATTTCATCGTAGATCAATTAGGTCTTCCCTTTTGGTTGTAATGAGGCCATGGGGTGAACAAAAGAGATAGGAAAATAGAGTTCAAAGTCACCAATCATGTTAAGACTCAATTACATTACTTTCACCCATACTTAGCTCTACTTGCTTCCCGTTTAATGAACATTAACGTCTAGGCTTAACATTCATTACTTTTGTGTTACACTTGTGCTATATTTTTGTGAGTACTTTACATACAATAATCAAGGCTCTTTTGTGCATTTCTTTTTCTTTTCTTTTGCACATTTTACATTTTTACAATTTAAGCTCATAAGTACACATTTTTCGCACTTTGACATTTGTGAGCCATTTGCCTTGCACATTTACAAATATTACCTAAGCACATGTTATCCTTACATATTAGCTCTTTTTCACCTTTCTACCACTACACTACACATCCTAACAAGATTGGCAACAAGGGTAGGCATGTGTTTAGGCTTTGGCTATATGGTTAAAATGTGGTTCCAAATGAAAGGTAAGTGTTTGGCCTCAAATTTGGCTTTGGAGCACACAATAGGGACATGGAATGTGTATAGGCTAATTTGAGTAGTTAAATGCACACGCATTGCCTAAAATCATGTCAATGAGTCTATCTATCAAGGGAATGAAATTATTCATCAAGTAATCCACAAATATAATGCAATGTAATGTCCTATAGAAAATGATGCGCGTGACGAGATAAGTGTTTAAGATAGTAGAATGATAACACTCAAAATGCGCTTTTTACAGCTTGTGTTTGTGAACTCACTAGGTAATCTCCACTATTAGAACAAGGTACTTGAGCACCGAGTTCCCTCAACTTGAACACAAAAAGGATGGGACTAGCCCATGAAGTGCAAGTGAGACCTTAGAGTGACAACAAGTTACTTAATTAAGCACACTACGTATAAATAAACTCGCCACAAGTACACGCTCAAGGCCTCACACCCAAGCTAATTAAAGCTCAAAATTTTGGCCACGCGACTATTTGAAAATTTTGGACTAAAAAATGGCACAAGACTCAAAATCGACCACCTGACAAAGGCGTTGACACCCCCAAACCTAAACTCAACATTGTCCCCAATGTTGACAATGAGAGCTAGGATATTACATTATACTACTCCTAAATTAAGTTAAACTACTCTTAATCTCATTCATGAACACATATAAATTTCTAACTCTACATACACATGTATTTAATGATAAGAGATTAATAGCATTAATAGCAAAGAATAGAACAAAATCCAAATGAAAATAAGAACAAATCTCATAAATAGATGAGCACAAGTGTAGGTTTTAAAAATATTCCCAATGGGGTTACACATATAGAAAACAATAAATACAAGAAGACATGAGTTGTAGAGAAAACCTTTGAAGAAATCCCCTCAAAGAGGGCCTTGCTTGCTTGCTCGAAATTGGTCAAAAGCCCATTCTTTCTGAAAATACACAAAGTGTGTCTAATACAACCTAAAGGGGGGGTGAATAGGTTTTAGTTGATCTATTACCAACTTTTCGACTTAATCAATTTTAATAGACCTACCCCATATTAGCAATCAACCAATCCAATATAAACATGCGGAAAACAATAAAAACACAAGGATTGATTTACGTGAGAAACCCTCCAACTGGGAAAAACTCACGGGCTATCCTTCTAGCCACATATGGTCCTCAAATCCACTATTTGAATGAAAGTTTACAACCTAGGTTGACCTCAAGTCACACCTACTTGGTCACTAACCCTTTCACTCTACCCAACGGGCCTTTAATAGTGATTCTAGACCACAAGCTTGTGCACTAATCCACTTAGTCACAAAGCTTAACAATCAATGAAGAGGTTAAACAACCTATGTGAATATGTAAAAATATTCTAACATGCAATTAATGCTAGGCAACACTAAATGCTTATCTAAGGATTTAAAGATGTCAATGAGAACAAATCCTAGATATCAATATCTAAATGCAAATGCATGAAGATTTAGCTAGAAGGGTAAAATCGTCCTAAATGCTAGCTATCAATGAACATACAATCTCAACCAACAAACATAATCACAAACATACTCAAATCATGCTAAACCAAATAAACATGCAATTAATTAACAAATAATTGCTAACCCTAGGTAAACAAGAACATAAAGATGAAAAGGAAGTTCTAAGACTTGTTTGATTACCTAGTCAAGAAGAGCATGAAGACCCATGAAGAATAAATGCAAGAATGGAACTTAGATGCACATGGATATGAGTTTAGTTGAGTAAAAAAGACTTCTTGGAGCTCTCTCTCTCTTGGATTTACTTTCTCTCACTTAGGGATATATTTTCAGAGCTATAGATCTAAATGGAGGAGAAGAAGATATATTTATAGGGACCAAAAAACGAGCTGGTGTGAAATTCCCGAAATGCCCTGTTCGGGTGAAAAAGGAGACATGTGAGGCGACATCCCCAAGTCGCCTATGAAGTCGCCTTACCCACTGTGGAAAAATCAAGATGTCAGAGGCGACATGTAAGGCGACATTCCCAAGTCGTCTATGAAGTTGCCTTACACACTGGAGGAAAAATACAAGACTAAGGCGACATTGGAGGCGACATGCACAAGTGGCCTTGCATGTCGCCTAACACACTGTGGGAAAAACTTAAGTCTAAGGTGACTTGTCAGGCGACATGTACAAGTGGCCTTGCATGTCCCCTAACCCACTGTGCAGCTCATCAACTCCAAAATGCAAGAAGTGCGTGTGTGCAACCATACATGCATGTCAATACAAAAGCATAGAATGTGAGTGTGTGCAACTAAAAACATCTTCAACGAGAATTAAGCATGTGATATACATTTGAAGTGCTCTTGAGAGAGATGATGTCCTTGAAGCTTGATCACACCCAATGAGGCTTAATTTACCCTTACAAAATTAATCCCCAATGTGGTTTGTCAACGAAATAAGCCAATCAAAATATGAGGAACTTACAATCTCCCCCTTTGGCTATTTCGTGACAAAACCACCACTCACAAATCATCCTCACAAAAAAAATAAAAACTAGAGGTCAACAAAAAGATATTCTACATTACCAATAAATACCTAGATGCTAGGTCTTCAAATCTTCAAGCTCTTGTAGAATAGCCATCCCTACAAAACAATGAGACTACACTTTCCAAGACAAGTGTATGTGAGGTGATCAAGTGAAAACATAAAAGACAAGCGTTTGCATTAATGAACATAATAAACCATGCAATGAAGTGCAATGCAAATGCTCCCCCTAAACGGGTTACTCCCCCTCAATAAGATAATCCCCCTTAATATGCAACTCATCAAAACAACACTACTCCCTTTTTTTGTCATGAGATAGGCAAATGATTATTCCCCAAACGGGTCACGTTAGCAAAGAGAGTTATTTGCAAGATAAGTGCATAATCATATACAACCACTTTATGCAATTTAATTAATGGAGAGAGAATCATTGAAGTTTTATTTTTAAGAAGAAAATGTGTGACTTAGTTGCTTTGGATGTAAGACATGTAACATCATAGTTCAAGCAAATGGTATTTGGCAAAGAGAACATCAAAAAGGGTTCCAAAGGAATTCAAACCAATTTGCACCATTTTGCAATAATTAAACAAGATATAGCTTTTAAAAGTTTGAGCACACACAGGCAACCATGTCGATCCTTAATGGTCAATCAAGGCATGGATATAAAATCCTTATTAATTGAATGGATATACAATCCTTATTGGTTGTTGTCTTGTTCAACCATTAAGAAAAGACCCAAGGCTAAATTAGATGAGACATCCTTATTTATTGCATGGACACAAGGTCCTTATTAAGTTTAGCTTTGTCAAGGTGCTTCCACACACATTTGCACACACAATTCATGCATAATATTTTAGCATGTCAAAATTCAAGTCACATGTCATGGAGATAAATTTTAGGTCATTCAAATGTACTTCCCGATCAATTCTCCTAATCCAAAAAAGCTTGTTTGAACATAGAGGTGACATGGATTACAAGCCAAGCAAGGCACACTTATTGAATAAAAAGCCATATAAGAATATATATATAAGCACAACCAAAAATACCCAAGCAATTAATAAAGAAGCATATTTCAACATGCAAGGTTGCTCTCTTTGCTTGAGCTCCCCATAAAGGGTCAATCACCAAAACATATCAAGGCATATGACAAATTCCAATAGACCTACTAAGTGACTTGAACCTAGTTGAGTCTAAGGGTTTGGTAAATAAATTCGCTAGTTGATCATTAGTGCCCACATGCTCAAGTGCAATGCATTTGTTTTCAACTAGTTCTCTAATGAAATGATGCCTAATGTGTATATGCTTTGTCCTAGAGTGCTGAACCGGATTCTTTGAAATGTTAATCGCACTCATGTTATCACAATAAAGGGTTAGAATACCTTGATCGAAGCCATAATCCACAAGCATTTGCTTCATCCAAAGGAGTTGTGTGCAAGCACTCCTGGCGGCTATGTATTCCGCTTCAGCTGTGGATAGAGAGATGGAATTTTGCTTCTTCCAAAACCATGAGACCAAGTTGTTACCTAGGAAGAAGCAACCGCCCAATGTACTCTTTCTATCATCACAATTTCCTGCCCAATCTGCATCACTAAAGCCAACTAAGCTAGCATTAGTGTCAAAAGAGTACCATATCCCATAGTTGGATGTCCCATTCACATAACAAATGATTCTCTTCACGGAGGAGAGATGAGATTCCTTGGGATCCGCTTGGTACCTAGCACACACACCCACACTAAAGGCTATATCGGGCCTACTTGCGGTCAAGTAAAGCAAGCTACCAATCATGCCACGATAAAGACTTTGTTCCACACTCTTGCCACTAGCATCCTTGCTTAGTTTCAAGGTGGTACTTATAGGTGTGTCACAATGTTTAGCATTCTCAAGGCCAAACATCTTCACTAGGTTCTTAGCTTACTTAGCTTGGGATATAAAAATCTCATCATGCAATTACTTGATTTACAAACCTAGGAAGTAATTAAGCTCTCCAACAAGACTCATCTAAAACTCATGAGACATGACATCAACAAATTGTTAAACTTTGGATTTGTTGGTGGAGCCAAAAAAAATATCATCAACATATATTTGAGCTATGAAAAGCTCATCTTTGTTGCCCTTGATGAACAAAGTCTTGTCAACACTACCTCTTGAGTAGCCATTGTCAACAAGATAGAGAGTGATGCGCTCATACCAAGCCCTCGGTGCTTGTTTCAACCCATATAAAGCCTTCTTGAGGCGATAGACATGGTTGGGTTGGGTTGCTCAACAAACACTTCCTCATGCAAGAAACCATTGATGAAGGCACTCTTAACATCCATATGATGCAATTTGAACTTGTGCACACATGATATGGATAAAAGAAGCCTTATGGACTCAAGACGGGCAACCGGAGCAAAAGTCTCCTCAAAGTCAATACCCTCAATTTGAGAGTATCCTTGTGCCACAAGTCTAGCCTTGTTGCACACAATGTTGCCATCTTCGTCCGACTTGTTCCTATACACCCATTTGGTGCCAATGACATTAGTATCCTTCGGTCTAGGAACTAGAGTCCAAACCTCATTTCTTTCAAATTGGTTTAGCTCTTCTTGCATGGCAAGAACCCAAAACTCATCATTCAAGGCTTCATCAACCTTTTTGCGTTCAATTTGAGAGGTGTAAAAAGTATAGCTAATTTGATTAGCTATTTGACGCCTAGTCCTAACATCCACATTCATATCTCCAAGAATGTCATTCTTGTTGTGGAAATGTCTAACCCATGGAGCAGGTTCTTTAGAGTCCAAGGATAGATCTCTATCAAGAGGTTGAATGACCTCTTCATCAAGACTTGACTTCACATCAATTGAAGTCTCACCATTCTTCTCTAAGGAAGAATCATCAAGCACAATGACCTCCTCATCATGGTCTTTAATCTTAGGCCTACAATCATCTATGACAACATTAGATGATTCCATGACACTCTGAGTTTTTAAATTCAAAACTCTATAGGCCTTACTATTAAGGGCATAGCCAATGAAAATCCCCTCATCACTCTTGGCATCAAACTTGCCAAGTTGATCTCGGTCATTTAGAATGTAGCATTTGCTCCCAAATGAGTAGAAGTAGCTAACATTTGGCTTCCTACCCTTCCATAATTCATAGGAGGTTTGCCTAGTACCGGGCCTTAGGAATACTCTATTTCTTATGTAGCAAGCCGTATTGACGGCCTCGGCCCAAAGGTTCCTAGGGACATTGTTGCTAAGCAACATCACACGGGCCATCTCTTGAAGGACCCTATTCTTCCTCTCAACAACCCCATTTTGTTGAGGAGTTCTAGGAGCCGAAAACTCATGGGAAATGCCTAAGCTATTGCAATAGCTTTCAAAACAAGCATTTTCAAATTCCCTCCCATGGTCACTTCTAATCCTTTTAATGCTTTTAATGTGTGAGTTCTTTTCATTTTGAATTTTAGTGCAAAGCATTTTAAAATTTTCAAATGTTTCAGATTTTTCTCTAAGAAAATATGTCCATGTAAATCTAGAGAAATCATCAACACAAACAAAAATGTATCTCTTGCCACCGAGACTCTTGGTTTGCATGAGACCCATAAGATCCATAAAGTTGTTGTATATGATTATGCACTTATCTTGCAAATAACTCTCTTTATCACGAGATAGGCAAGGGAGCTTTTCCCCAAATGGGTCACTTTAGCAAAGAGAGTTATTTGCAAGATAAGTGCATAATCATATACAACAACTTTATGCTACTTAATTAATTGAGAGAGAATCATTGAGGTTTTATTTTTAAGAAGAAAATGTGTGACTTAGTTGCTTTGGATGTAAGACATGTAACATCATAGTTCAAGCAAATGGGCATTTCTCACAGTGTGTTAGGCGACTTGCTCATGTCGCTTTTTTCACCCGAACTGGGCATTTCAGGAATTTCACACCAGCTCATTTTTTGGTCCCTATAAATATATCTTCTTCTCCTCCATTTAGATCTAAAGCTCTGAAAATATATCCCTAAGTGAGAGAAAGTAAATCCAAGAGAGAGAGATAGCTCCAAGAAGTCTTTTTTACTCAACTAAACTCATACCCATGTGCATCTAAGTTCCATTCTTGCATCTATTCTTCATGAGTCTTCATGCTCTTCTTGACTAGGTAATCAAACAAGTCTTAGAACTTCCTTTTCATCTTTATGTTCTTGTTTACCTAGGGTTAGCAATTATTTGTTAATTAATTGCATGTTTATTTGGTTTGGCATGATTTGAGTATGTATGTGATTATGTTTGTCGGTTGAGATTGTATGTTCATTGATAGCTAGCATTTATGACGATTTTACCCTTCTAGCTAAATCTTCATGCATTTGCATTTAGATATTGATATCTAGGATTTGTTCTCATTGACATCTTTAAATCCTTAGATAAGCATTTAGTGTTGCCTAGCATTAATTGCATGTTAGAATATTTTTACATATTCACATAGGTTGTTTAACCTCTTCATTGATTGTTAAGCTTTGTGACTAAGTGGATTAGTGCACAAGCTTGTGGTCTAGAATCACTATTAAAGGCCCGTTGGGTAGAGTGAAAGGGTTAGTGACCAAGTAGGTGTGACTTGAGGTCAACCTAGGTTGTAAACTTTCATTCAAATAGTGGATTTGAGGACCGTATGTGGCTAGAAGGATAGCCCGTGAGTTTTTCCCAGTTGGAGGGTTTCTCACGTAAATCAATCCTTGTGTTTTTTATTGTTTTCCGCATGTTTATATTGGATTGGTTGATTGCTAATATGAGGTAGGTCTATTAAAATTGATTAAGTCGAAAAGTTGGTAATAGATCAACTAAAACCTATTCACCCCCCCTCTAGGTTGTATTAGACACACTTTGTGTATTTTCAATTTGTAAGTACAAGAGGGTTTTCCCACATCATTGAACTTGCCTTTGGTGTTGGATTGGTTCTCTCCTCTTTCGTTGTTGAATTAGAGAAGATAGCTTCTTTGGTTGAACTTGCAAGACTTGACCTTTTGCTTGGTGAGATTTGGGTTGTGGGAAGCTTGCTTATGGAGCTCTCATTTGTTGAGCTTGAACTTGACCTCTTGATGTTGACTTCATTTGAACCCCTTTTGAGCATTCTCCTAGTTCAATATTCTTCCTAGGATGTTGTGAAGGTGAAGACTCTTTGCTTTCCATGCTTTTAACAAACACAGTCTTGTTTGAGGACAAGGTCTCCTTGCCATCTTTATAACCAAGGCCCTTTTTATCACTTGGCTTCTTGCCAACTCCCAACATATGGACAGGTTCTTCGTGCTTGAAGTTATCTTTGCAATAATTTCTCTTGATTTTTTAAGCTCTTTTTCCATCAATGCCTCATTCCTCTTTGTTATCTTCACCTCTTCATTCAGCTGAGTAACTTCTGTTGATAGCTTGAGATTCTCTCCTTTCAACCTTAGAATATCTTTCTTCATATTCAATCTTGAGCTTTGAAAATGCTCAATGAACCCTTCAAGGTCCATGCTTTCTACATCTCTATTAATGGAATGAGTTGAGGAGTCAGCATCACTTGAGTTGTCTTCACTTTGTTTCTCTTCTTCTTCATCATCTATTGCTTCTTTGCTTTTGAGAGAGGATGTGAAGGCAATGAAGTTTGCCACATGGTCTTCATTATCCAAGGATCCTCATTCCTCTTCCAAATCATCATTATCGCTCCACGTGGCAACCATAGCTTTTCCTTTCTTCTTATTCTTTCAATTGCCACAATCCGTGGAGATGTGTCCAAAACCTCCACATTCAAAGCATTGGATCATTTTCCTTATGGGCTTGTCATGACTTGGTTCAACCTTTTTGAAAGGAGTTTTCTTCTTCACTTCCTCTCCCTTGGAGCCAATCCCCTTCTTTTCAAACTTGATGAACTTTTTGAACATTTTCACCATGATGGCCATCTTCTCATCCGAGTCTTCCTCCTCATTCTCAACCTTGGAGACCTTCAAAGCAATGCTCATTTGCTTCTTTGGAGGTATAGGTATAGGAGTATACCTAGACTCATATGCTTGAAGTCTTCCAATGACTACACTTGGCTTCATGTTCTTGTAGTCACTATTTTCCTTAAGTGCAGTCACTTTTGACTCAAATCTTACGGAAGCGACCTCATAATCTTTTGCTTGATTCTCCTATCAGAATAAGGGTCGCCAAGTTGATGACTTTGATTGACTATATCCATCAACTTCACTTGAAATTCGTTGAAGCATTTATCCTCCTCCATCATAATGGTCTCAAACTGCATTTGAAGGACTTGGAGCTTGGAGTCCTTGACAACTTCAGTTCCTTCATGAGTCGTTTCTAGAATCTCTCATGCATCCTTTGCATTCCCAGTTGTTTGAATCAACTTATATAGATTGTCATCCATGGCGCAACGGATGGTATGCATTGCATTGTTGTTCCACTTGGAAGCCTCAAATTCTTGTGAGCTCTATTGAGACTTAGACTTGGAGACTTCACTTCCATATTCGGCAGTCATTGTTGAAGAAGTGTAGCCATCTTCAATTGGCATCTATGCACGGTCATCTATTTGGCAAAGATAGGATTCCATCTTGCCTTTCCACGGTGCATAGTTCACCTTATTTAGCAAAGGTGGTCTTGTGCTTGAGGCTCCCTCTTGTCCACCTCCGTTTTCACTCATAGTGTTTGGGTTTGAATGGAATGAATGCAAATGAAATACAACAAACAAAATGCAAGATGCAAGACACATAAAAAGCAAGGATCACCGAAATATATCTAGAAACCTGCTCTGATACCAATTGAAAATAATATTAAGTGTGTATCTAATAACCTAGAGGTTTTTGTTTGTTTGTTACCAACTTTTTGACTTAAGCAATTTTAAAGTGCTACCCCATATTAGCAATCAATCAAGCCAAAATAAAATTATGGAAAACACTAAAAACATAAGGATTTGTTTTACGTGAGAAAACCTCAAAAGGGCAAAAACTCACGGGCTATCCTCCTAGTCACATACGATCCTTAAATCCATTATTTGAATGAAAGTTTACAATCTAAGTTGACCTCAAGTCACACCATACTTGGTAACTAACCCTTTCACTCTACCCAACGAGCCTTAATAGTAATCCTAGACCAACAAGTTTGTGCACTAGTCCACTTAGTCACAAAGCTTAACAATCAATGAAATGATTTTGCAACCTATGTGAATGTATGACAATATTCTATCATGCAAATAATGCTCGGCTACACTAAATGCTTATCTAGGATTAAATAATGACACTAAGTATAAATCCTAGATATCAATATCTAAATGCAAAAACAAATAGACTTAGCTAGTGGGCAAAATGGTCTTATATGCTAGCTATCAAAGAACATACAATCTCAACCAACAAACACAATCACAAGCATACTCAAATCATGCTAAACCAAATAAACATGCAATTAATCAACAAATAATTGCTAATCCTAGGTAAACAAAAGCGTAAAGATGAAAAAAGAAGTTTTAAGCCATGTTCAATTACCTTGTCAAGAAGAGCATGAAGACCCATGAAGAAAAGATGCAAGGATGAAGCTAGATGCACATGCGTATGAGTTTGGTTCAGTAAAAATGGTTTCTTGTAGCTTCTCTCGTAAAGAAACACTTTCTCTCACTAAAACATGGGTTTGGAAGCACTAAAAATGAGTTGGGAGAGAAAGGAATGTATATATGGAAGTCCTAAAAGAAACTACATCGATTTAGCAAAAAATAGGCACAAAACGGACTAAGTGCACTGGTAACTGCACGGGTAAGAGACCCGTGCACAACCCGTGCAAATGAAAAACCAGAGAGCTTCCTACCTCAGTGCACGGGTAACTGCATGGGTAGGAGACCTGTGCACAACATGTGCAGTCATACAAACCCGAAGCACTCAACCTCAGTGCATGGGTAACTGCACAGGTAAGACCCGTGCACAACCCGTGTAACAAAGAGGCTAGAGGATACCCATCCTCAATGCACGGGTACTGCATGGGTAGGTCACCCGTGCATAACCCGTGTAGAATGGAGATCTGAGGATACCCATCCTTAGTGCAGGGGTAGGTAACTCGTGCACTACCCGTGCAAAAGAGACCTCCTACAGGGAATGTCACTCATCGCGCCAAGAAAAAGCACACCAAAGCACACCAAGAAAAAGCACACATTGAAAAATGAATTACACAGACCACAACCACACTTAAAGCTAACACTAAGGTGCATGTGTGAGAAGTGTAATGAAAAACACACACAATAAAAGATTGAAACACAAGTACAAGATATATAAGGCTTGCATGATAGTGTGTGTGTGCTACTAGTCTCTTCAATGAGAGTTAAGCAAGAGATATACCTTTGAAGTGCTCTCGAGCATGAGGTTTTTATCAAAGCTTGATCCAAACAATGAGACCTAATATACCCTTACAAGCAAATCCCCATGTGGTTTGTCAACGAAATGAGCCAATCAAGATATGAGGAACTTACACCGTGCATCGGGATCTACCACCAGCTGCGGTAAATGATGATCAAGCTCAAGCGGCAGCCCCAAGTGGTCAAGCTGAGCAGAATGAGTAGGATGATAGGGCCATGAGGGGCTTCATCATGCCTAGGGTGGACCAGAACATGTCACCAGTTCAGCTCCCGACAATAGCAACAAACAACTTCGAGATTAAATCCAATGTTTTCCAACTGATGCAAATGATAGGGCATTTTGGTGGATGGCCAACTGAAGATCCAAATGCGCATTTAAGGAATTTTGACTAGAGTTATTCAACTTTCAAAATCAATTGAACTACAGATAATGCCATTCGACTCAAGATCTTCCCGTTCTTATTGAAAGACTGAGCTAAAGCTTGGTATAATTCACTAGCTGGGAAGCAAATGACCTTATGGGATGGATTTCCCCAAGCGTTCCTTAGCAAATACTTCCCTCCCGGAAAGGCTGCTCAGTTGATTAACGAGATCCACGAGTTCACGCAATTCGAGTTAGAATCCTTATATGACACTTGGGAAAGATACAAGGAGCTGCTTAGAAAGTGTCCATGCCATGGGATGCCGAAATTGTCTATTGTGGAGAAATTCTACCAGGGCATGAATTTGAACACTCGTCAATTTATGGATGCCTCGGCGTGTGGTTCCTTAATGAACAAATCAATGGACGCTGCTTATGATTTGATTGAAGACATGTTCGTTGCAAATAGCCATTAGAGAAGTGACCGGAAAACATCAAAGAAGGCACTCGGTCTGTTGGATGTTGACAAAATGACCTCAATGCAAGCACAAATTAGAGCCTTGACAAGGCAAGTCATCAAGATTGGAGCAAGTTCTAACGCAGCTCAAGTCCATTTGGTGAGTTGTGAGCTTTGTTCAGGCCCTCATTCAAGTACAAATTGTCAAGCCGGAAATCCTTTTGGTGCCGGACCTTCTGAGCAAGTTTCTTTTGTGAACTACAATAAGAACTTCAACCAGAATGCAAACCAAAATGTCAATCCCCAAATTAACCCCTTCTCTAACACTTATAACCCGGGATGGAGGAATCATCCCAACTTTTCTTGGAAGGACAACCAAAATCAACCACTTCAAGCTCAAGCAAATTTCAGACAACCGCTGGGATTCCAAGAGAAGAAGCCTACACTTGAAGACATGTTTTCCAAGTTCGTCACAAAAATAGATACCCGGATGGACTTACAAGACAACACCATGAAGAAGATAGAAAACCGGATGGACATGCAAGATAACTCAATGAAGAAGTTAGACACCAAGATTGAGCAGTTGGCTTAACATTCACAAGCCTCGGTTTAGAATATAGAAACACAAATTGGGCAATTGGCCCGGGTGGTTCAAGAAAGACAACAAGGGTTTTTGCTTAGCAACACAGGGACAAACCCAAAAGAGCATTGCAAGGCAATTTCATTAAGAAGTGGATAAATAGTTGAACTACCGGAGAACTTTGGCAAGGTGAAAGTGGGTGAAAATGAAAAAGAAGAGGTTGTGATCGAGAAGGAAGAAATTGAGGAAGAGGCCGTTTAAGAAAAGATTGAAGAAGACATTTTTATGGAGAAGAAGAAAGATAGTGAACTACATACCACAACATCTGAATTACCACCACCACCCGTAGTAAAAGCATATGTACCCTCAATTCCCTACCCACAAAGGCTTAGGAAGCATAATGACTCTCGCTAATTTGCGAAGTTTTTGGATGTCTTCAAGAGGTTGCATATCAACATTCCCTTTGCCGAGGCATTAGCTTAAATGCCCAACTATGTGAAGTTCTTGAAGGAGCTCTTGGAAAATAAGAAGAAACTCGAAGACTTTGAGATGGTGCCACTTAATGAAGAATGTAGTGCCATCCTCCAAAATAAGCTTCCACCAAAATTGAAAGATCCGGGTAAATTTACAATCCCATGCTCAATTGGTGACAAGGAGTTTAGGAAAGTTTTGATTTACTCGGGTGCTAAGCATTAACCTTATGCCATACTCGGTATTTGAGAGGTTAGGTGCTAGAAATGTTAAGCCAATCAACAGAATGTTACAATTGGCCGACCGATTGGTAAAGTACCCAAGAGGAGTTATGGAGGATGTGCTAGTGAAGGTGGAGAATCTTTACTTTTCTATAGACTTTGTGGTGCTTGATAAGGAGAAAAACGTGGAGGTGCCTTTGCTCTTGGGAAGGCCATTTTTGAACATGGCGGGTGCTTTGATCGATGTAAAAGTTGAGAAAATGACTTTTAGAGTGAGGGATGAAAGAGTGGTTTTTGACATGTCCAAAGTTATGGAAAGACCAATGGTGTCCTAGGGGTGTTCTGGAGTAGATGTAATTGACTCCCTTGTGGAAGAATTTGTGTTTAGAGGGAACCCCAAGGAATCACTAGAGGCATGCATAATTCATGGAGTGATAGACAAATATGACAGCCCGGAAGTTGAAGAATATGCCAAGCAACTCAATTCCTTACCAATAAGGAACACTTATGGGAGAGTACACTTTGAAGAAATTGGGTTGGGATAGCCCAAACTCCCTCCATCTATTAAGAAGCTGCCACAATTGGAGCTTAAACAATTGCCCTCATACTTGAGATATGCTTTCTTAGGTGAATCATTTTCTTTACCGGTGATCAATTTGGCTTCATTGTCCAAACTAGAAGAGGAAAAACTGCTAAGAATTTTAAGAGATCACAAACGGGCAATCGAATGGTCAATTTTGGAAATAAAAGGTATTAGTCCAACGCTTTGTATGAACAACATTCTATTGGAAGATGACTTCAAGCCTTCAATAGAGAACCAAAAGAGATTGAATCCCAACATGAAAGAGGTTATGAGAGCAAAAATATTGAAGTTGCTGGATGCTGGAATCATTTACCCCATTTCGGATAGTCCTTGGATTAGTCTGGTGCAGGTTGTTGATACTCACTTTTTGTGTCGTTACCAAATTGCAATTATCAAAAGATATCAATACTAAAAGTTCCTACTCAATGTGCTCTAAACTAGCAAAAGACTAGTAAAGTGGTATGCGAGGGTATCGTTCCGTAGGGAGGTGTTATTCGTCAACCGGATCATGCTCTAGTTTTTATAGAAAGCAATGTAAATAGAATAAGGATGTGGTGAGAATGGTGTGTGTACGGTGTGTGCATAATGAGGTGTGCAAGGAAAATGAAAGAAAGTAAAAATAAACAAAAGAATATGAAGGGGTGAGAATGATGATTAATGTGACAAATAAAATGGTGGATATGAAGGATGCAAGATAATGGTTACATAAGGGTTTAAAAGTTTACCAACATAAGTGTATATAAGCGATTGTTAGGTTAGGCACATTCAATTCAAGTTGAGGGCTTGTTCTCTCAATTAAGAGATTCAAAACACTAATCACTCCTCAAAAGGGTCATGGAAGAGCTGTTGGACCCTAGGATTACAGATTGCGCAGCGGAAGGGTTTAAATTTTTTTTATGCAATCATTAAACTAACCCATTTGTACAGTAATAATCAAATGCAATAATAAAGTGAAGAAACTTTTTCATACCTACGTAGGAGGATCCTTCACTTTGATACGAACTGCTCCTGATTTGAACCACGTGATCTTCCTCGCTATCTCCCGGAACTAGTAACAGCGTGTGGGCGCGTCACGATATTCAGGACCTGTATTGAGGAAGAAGAGAAGAACGAACACACAAGAACAAAACCTAGAAGTGCAGCACTTGAAGTCGCCGCACCCTATTTTTTTCTTTTGTTTGCTGTGTGTCACGATCACACTTTTTCTCTTCTTGTTTGCCGTGTATATTTTCTATATCTTTTCTTCAAAGCAATCTTATTACTTTATATCTCATTCGGTTATTGCTTTTTTTTTAATTGAAAATATATATCTCATACATATTCAAAAACAAACCAAAATCTATTTGATTTTTAAAAACTTTACAAAGATATCTCATATCTTTTAAAAAGATAATTAAATATTTATTTTTGAATTCAAACATTTTAAATTCAATTTCAAATATTTAATTTAATAAAATAAAATAATCATATTATCTTATTTTATTCAAAATCAAATATCAAATAACACCCTCCATTTAGTGATTAACAACATAATTAAATAATCTTATTATTTAATTTATTTAATCACCATTATTCATTAATTAAATAATCCCATTATTCAATTAATTCCCGAATAAATACGTGTCACTTTCGTAACACAATTAATTGGACAATCCAATTAATTAACCGTGACCCTTGTTACCTAAATCGATCGGGCTAGCAAGGGGACCTAATGGACCCACAGTATTTTGAGCTCCAATAATCCTTAGAAATTATTAATTAAACTCTTTAATTAATATTTCATGATTATTAACTTCGGTGTTATTCCACTAAAAACCTGAAGCTGCACTCTCTTAACTGTAGACGTTTTTACACAAACCAATAACTCTCGGTGTCCATCGATATAGCTATTACATATGGTATAATCCTCCACAAGTAGTTCATAATTAGAGCCGGGTCATAATGTCCGTTATACCCCTCTAATCATATCTTTCCATTAAGTACCATTGATTCTCTAATAAACAATAAATCCTACATTCCTTACGAAATTAGGAGAGCGCTCATATTGTTCAAGCCCCGAATCAACCTTTAAGGGAACTACCATCTACTTCTCACAAGAAGGAGTGGATTCCACTATTGTGTACAAACCTTCCCAGCCACAAGCCAAACCGCGATCCCAACATACAGAGTATATTGATCGGGAATGCAACTCCGACCTCACCCATGGTATATCAAAGACCACGATCTAACCTGAAGGAGTCGATAAGACACTCAGGACTAAGATCATCCACATATAGCCATCATTAGTTGATATATATGAATCTCATCATAAAACGGATCTTAGTGAGAGATTCATATAGATCATGGCCCAGTCCTATATGATCACATCATACAAGGTGCCTACATTCTCATATCTACATATGAATGATCCAGGATAGGATCACCGTACACTACGAAATGGACCGCAGCTGTAGATTAACCACAAATAAAGTACCCAGCTTTATTTGCTATCTAAAGACTGTTTAGATTACTCGTTTCAAACTGAATCCATCTATATATGACACTCATATACTCAGTTCGAAATTACATCCGGCAATTTTGGATGTTAAGTGCACATGTTATATAAAGTATGACACAAAATGAATGAATATACTACTTCTTTTATTTATGTTCAAATTATATTTACATATTACAAGCTTTAGGGCAAAAACCCCAACAATCTCCCACTTGCACTAAAGCATGTGAGTCATGTCTCGTAACCCTAGACCTTCTAGGTGACCTTCAAACACTTTAGCCGGTAAGGTCTTCGTAAATGGATCAGCATGATTGTCTTGTGAGGCTATCTTGGTGACGATCACATCTCCTCTCTGCACTATCTCTCTAATAAGATGATACTTTCTCTCTATATGCTTCCCTCTCTTGTGGCTTCTTGGTTTTTTAGAATTAGCCACAGCACCACTGTTATCACAATAAAGTGTGATGGGCTTATCCAGATCTGGAACAACTTCCAGATCACTCAAGAACTTACGGAGCCAAACAGCCTCTTTAGCAGCTTCACAAGCGGCTACATATTCGGCTTCCATGGTGGAGTCAACAATGCAAGATTGCTTCATACTTCTCCACACAATGGCTCCACCACCTAGGGTGAATACTGATCCAGACGTAGATTTTCTAGAATCCCTGTCAGACTGAAAATCAGAATATGTGTATCCTAACGGGATCAAATCCTGTCCGGAATACACTAGCATATAGTTTCTCGTTCTCCAAAGATACTTGAGAATAGTCTTGACAGCAACCCAATGATCTAATCCTAGGGTTTGACTGGTACCTGCTGACTACTCCCACTGCATAGCAGATGTCCGGTCTCGTGCATAACATAGCATACATGAGACTACCTAATGCTGATGCATATGGCACACGTCTCATATCCTCAACTTCTTGAGGTGTCTTAGGACACTGTTCCTTAGACAAGTGAACCCCATGTCTAGAAGGTAAAATACCTTTCTTGGAGTTCTGCATCGAAAATCGCATAAGAATCTTGTCGATATATGATGCCTGAGACAATGCTATGAGTTTGTTCTTACGATCCCTTATAAGTTGGATCCCTAGAACATAACTTGCCTCTCCCAAATCTTTCATTTGGAATTGGCTAGCCAGCCAGCCCTTTACATCAGACAACACTCCTACATCATTCCCAATGAGTAGGATGTCATCTACGTATAGGACCAAGAAAACTACTTTCTTGTCAATGATGCGCTTGTAGACACAAGGCTCATCAACGTTTTGCTCGAAGCCATAGGTTTTGATCACATCATCAAACCTTATGTTCCAAGATCTAGATGCTTGCTTAAGTCCATAAATGGACCTTTGCAACTTGCAAACCTTTTGCTCTTGATCTGGAGACACAAATCCCTCTGATTGCATCATGTATATGCTTTCATCAAGATTCCCATTCAAGAATGCAATCTTGACGTCCATTTGCCAAATTTCATAATCTAAATAGGCAGCAATGGATAAGAGAATCCGAATAGACTTAAACATGGCTACTGGCGAGAAGGTCTCTTCTTAATCGACCCCCTCTTTATGGGTATAACCCTTGGCCACTAGCCTTGCCTTGACGGTCTCTACCTTCCCATCTACTCCTCTCTTCCTCTTGTAGATCCACTTACATCCTATGGGTTTTACCCCATTCGGTAAGTCTACAAGTTCCCAGACTGAGTTAGAGTACATAGACTCCATCTCGAGATTCATGGCTATAAGCCATTCTTCTTTATCAGGATCTTCCATTGCATTCTTAAATGTCAATGGATCATCCACACTATCAGCAGAGACAAGATCTTGTCCCTCACTTACACCCAAATAGCGTTCAGGCTGTCTCACAACCCTCTCACTACGTCTAGGTGGTAGTGTATCCTGACTAGGAATTATCTGACTTTCAGATGTTAATGGATTAACAACTCTAGTTGACTGAGTACTGGTCTCACCAGGCTCCAGCTCATTTAATATAATTTTAGAACGATGTTTATGATCACTTATATAGTTATCCTCAAGAAACGTTGCATTTGTCGATACAAATACTTTGTTATCTTCAGGACTATAGAAGTATCCACCTCTGGTCTCCTTGGAGTATCCTACAAACAAGCAGACCACATACTTGGGATCTAGCTTTCCAATTATGTTCTTCAGCACGTGTGCTGGACACCCCCATATGCGAAAATGTCGTAAACTAGCTTTACGACCATTCCACAACTCTAGGGGAGTTTCAGGAACAGATTTGGATGGCACTACATTCAAAATGTATGCCGCTGTTTGTAACGCATATCCCTAAAAGGAATTTGGTAATAATGAGAAACTAATCATAGATCTCACCATTTCCATTAGGGTTCTATTTCTACTCTCTGCGACACCATTCTGCTGAGGTGTACCAGGAGCTGTGAGTTGGTACAATATCCCATACTCGACCATAAAGTCTTCAAACTCTTGGTTAAGGTACTCACCTCCACGATCTGATCGTAGAGACTTGATAGTCTTTCCTAACTGGTTCTCAACTTCAGCTCGGAATTCTTTAAACTTTTCAAATGTTTCCGACTTCCGTTGCACTAGGTAGACATATACGTATCTCGAGTAGTCATCTATAAAGGTGACATAATACTGATAACCACACCTTGTTTTAACGTTCATTGGTCCACAGACGTCTGAATGTATAAGCTCTAGCGGTTGTTTAGCTCTAAGCCCTTTACTAGTAAAAGGTCTCTTAGTCATCTTACCTTCTAGACAAGATTCACAGACAGGTAAGGTGCCAACCTTTAACTCATTTAAAGATCCACTTTTAACTAGTCTGTTTATCCGGTCAAGGTTAATATGTCCAAGCCTTAGATGCCAGAGATACGTTTCGTTTTCTGGAGAAATCTTATGTCGTTTAGTTTTTGGTTTTTCAACTTTAAACATTTCGGTGTTGAGCAGTGTTGTATGCATTAACGGTCTTAACACATACAAATTGTTTTCATTAATTCCTGAACAAATATTCAGACCATTCTTTGCAATAATAACTGATTTATTATCAAAAGAAACAGAATATAATTGTTCTAACAACTTTGAAACGGAAATTAAATTCCGTGTAAATCCAGGAATAAAAAATACATTGTCCAACAAAATAAAATTATTATTACAAAAACGCAATCTAATTACGCCCACTGCTCGTGCCGACACGACATCCCCTGACCCCACTCGCATCGAGAAGGCTCCCTCCTCAAGGTGTGTCCAAGAATCAGTCCACTGCAAAGAAGAACAAACATGGTTAGTGGCCCCTGAATCAACTATCCAGGGTGAATAATCATCTTCAACTAAACATGACTCAAGAACAAGTAAATCATATTTACCTTTTGCTTTCTTCTTCTTGGATACCTCCTCCAGATACTGAGGACAATTCCTCTTCCAGTGTCCGACCTTGTCACAATGGAAACATTTTCCTTTGCTCTTGTCGATAGAGGCGCCTTTCTTTTTGCTTTGGGCTTTCTTGGGTTTGGGTTTACCCTTCGCCTTCCCAGAAGACCTCTTCCTCTTGTTATTATTGGAGGAAGATGGTTCGGCAACATTTGCCTCACCAGTCTTACTTTTGCTGTCCTTGGTCAAGAAATCAAAAGTAGCGAGCTCATTGAGCAACTTTGTGAGACTAAACCTTAACTTGTTCATCCCGTAGTTGTTCTTAAACTGATCGAAACTCTTCGGAAGAGTCTTCAGTATGATGCTCACTTGACTGGGTTCGTCAATGTCCCCGCCATTGACTTCTGCCATGTTGAAGTAGGACATCATGCTCAGGACATGTTCCCGAACTGATGTACCTTCCTTCATGCGAGCGAGCATAGCGGAACGAACAGCTTCGTGTCGCTTTTGCTCGGAGGGCTGCCCAAACATAGCTTGCAATGACTCCATAATTTCGAATGCTGTAGTCATTGCTTCGTGCTTTGTGACAAGCACGTCTGTCATAGAAGCTAACAGATATGTTCGGGCCTTCTCATTAGATGAGACCCATCGCTGGTATGCCTCACGAACAGTTCGTGTGGCATTGGCAGTAGGCACCAGAGGACATTCCTCCGTAAGCACAAACTTGAGGTCTTTGGTGACCAGTATTGCATTAATATTAAGTTTCCATTTTGTGTAGTTATCGACAGTTAATTTATCGTTTGCAAGTATTTGTAATAGTGCAGATGACATGGCTGAAAAAACATAAATTAAGGATTCATTCAGTCATACATTCTAAACATGTGCGAATGTTCGGCATAAAATTAAACATGATGCATGGAAATGTTTAATGAACAAGAACAACCCTAAAAACAATGTTTCTATGCCACGGCAATCCAACATACCACAAGCAAGTGCCGCCTTAAGGTCGGTCAAATTCTTGCATGTTGGATCGAGACCTTCTCAGTTAAAGGATATACCAGAATAACTCTTATGCCAATATCATTCAACCATCGTTTATTAGCTCAGGTTTTTAATTAACCAATTTAATTAAAACCTTGTGAGTGTAACCCATCATTTCAGATCTCAAGAGCTTAACTCGAGAATTGCCGCCTTAGGGTCGGTCAATCCCGAAATCCCCTCCGAAATCCTATATGTTAGGAAGTCAACCTTGGTATTGATTCTTATGGAAACCCTCCTTAGGGAGGACGAAAACAAAGCCATCACGAGGCCCCACTCGAATCTCACGGTGTTGAACTAATGATGGAGACCGCGGGATATAATGTCATATATCCCTCTCCCACTCACTATTTTATATTAAGGGTTTTCTATTAATATTAATGCACCTAGATTAAACTAGATTAAACGGCTAATTTTAATCTAAGGGTCAAATGCATTAATCACAAATTATTAGAATCCTATTCCAATAACTAATAAACTAAATTGATTTTTAACATTTAAAAAATTTAGTTCATTAGTGATAATTCAAATCTATGTAAACTGTTTACTAAGACTAGAATTATTATTAAATGTGTATTTACCAAGTTTTAACTATTAAAACTAAACACATTATTAGGTCCAATTATTATTAGGAGCTTAATCAAATTAAGCCTAATATATATATTAAGGACCCTACTAATCTAAGTATTTAAATTTTTTAATAAAAAGATTAGTAATTAATGAGATTTACCAAGTTTTTACTCCTAAAAACTAATCCCATTAAAAATAGCCAATTATGTGAATAACCCATTTTAATCAAATTTTAAAAAAAATTAAACACATAATATAGATGGCTATAATGCATGTATGATATATCAACATATATATATATATATATGTGTGTAGGCCCAACTAATTTAAATGACATTTATATGCATGGCAATGCTTAATCATCAAATAATTAAAACATACATGAGTTGACCGAGTGTTGTGGATTATTTAACCTAAAAATTGGAATCTAATTACAAAAAAAATATTTCCAAGGCATCCCTTGGTCTTCTTGTAATTTCCAAGACTTCCAATCTCTTAGGTCATGTGCGCTGGTAGCATGCGCTGGTCATTGAGCGCTGGTAGGCGTCGCTGGACGTTGAGCGTTGGTAGGTTGCGCGCTGGTAGGTTGTGCGCTGATGGGTTGTGCGTTAATTGGTTGTGCGCTGGTGGGTTGTGCGCTGGTGGGCTGCGTGGGTAGCATTTGCGCGCTGGTAGGCTTGCGCGGGAAGACATCGCTGGTCTTCATGTGCTGGTCTACATGCACACGTGGAACTACCAGGTCTCTTGATTACATAATTTGTTTTTATTTTAATAATATAACAGTAAAATAAAATATATATAAATATATATATATATATAACAACATTATACAACCCAGAAACACTCTAAATCTACAACACCATAAAAAATAACGATCAACCATGTTTTTTTTAAATTAAACAATTTAATTAAAAAAAACATCATACACTCATCAAAAAATATATGTGCCTACACATTCATACATATCAGGAGTAATCGAATTCTATTATACTGTACAAAAATTGGCTCTGATACCAATTGTTGGACCCTAGGGTTACAGATTGCGCAGCGGAAGGGTTTAAATTTTTTTTATGCAATCATTAAACTAACCCATTTGTACAGTAATAATCAAATGCAATAATAAAGTGAAGAAACTTTTTCATACCTACGTAGGAGGCTCCTTCACTTTGACACGAACTGCTCCTGATTTGAACCACGTGATCTTTCTCGCTATCTCCCGGAACTAGTAACAGCGTGTGTGCGCGTCACGATATTCACGACCTGTATGGAGGAAGAAGAGAAGAACGAACACACAAGAACAAAACCTAGAAGTGCAGCACTTGAAGTCGCCGCACCCTATTTTTTTCTTTTGTTTGCTGTGTGTCACGATTGGTATCGATTATTTAATTAATTGTTGGACCCTAGGGTTACAGATTGCGCAGCGGAAAGGTTTAAATTTTTTTTATGCAATCATTAAACTAACCCATTTGTACAGTAATAATCAAATGCAATAATAAAGTGAAGAAACCTTTTCATACCTACGCAGGAGGCTCCTTCACTTTGATACGAACTGCTCCTGATTTGAACTACGTGATCTTCCTCGCTATCTCCCGGAACTAGTAACAGCGTGTGGGCGCGTCACGATATTCAGGACCTGTATGGAGGAAGAAGAGAAGAACGAACACAGAAGAACAAAACCTAGAAGTGCAGCACTTGAAGTCGCCGCACCCTATTTTTTTCTTTTGTTTGCTGTGTGTCACGATCACACTTTTTCTCTTCTTGTTTGCCGTGTATATTTTCTATATCTTTTCTTCAAAGTAATCTTATTACTTTATATCTCATTCGGTTATTGCTTTTTTTTAATTGAAAATATATATCTCATATATATTCAAAAACAAACCAAAATCTATTTGATTTTTAAGAACTTTACAAAGATATCTCATATCTTTTAAAAAGATAATTAAATATTTATTTTTGAATTCAAATATTTTAAATTCAATTTCAAATATTTAATTTAATAAAATAAAATAATCATATTATCTTATTTTATTCAAAATCAAATATCAAATAACACCCTCCATTAGTGATTAACAACATAATTAAATAATCTTATTATTTAATTTATTTAATCACCATTATTCATTAATTAAATAATCCCATTATTCAATTAATTCCCGAATAAATACGTGTCACTTTCGTAACACAATTCATTGGACAATCCAATTAATTAACCGTGACCCTTGTTACCTAAATCGATCGGGCTAGCAAGGAGACCTAATGGACCCACAGTATTTTGAGCTCCAATAATCCTTAGAAATTATTAATTAAACTCTTTAATTAATATTTCATGATTATTAACTTCGGTGTTATTCCACTAAAAACCCGAAGCTACACTCTCTCAACTGTAGACATTTATACATAAACCAATAACTCTCGGTGTCCATCGATATAACTATTACATATGGTATAATCCTCCACAAGTAGTTCATAATTAGAGCTCGGTCATAATGTCTGTTATACCCCTCTAATCATATCTTTCCATTAAGTACCATTGACTCTCTAGTGAACAATCAATCCTACATTTCTTACGAAATTAGGATAGCGCTCATATTGTTCAAGCCCCGAATCAACCCTTAAGGGAACTACCATCTACTTCTCACAAGAAGGAGTGGATTCCACTATTGTGTACAAACCTTCCCAGCCACAAGCCAAACCGCGATCCCAACATACAGAGTATATTGATCGGGAATGCAACTCCGACCTCACCCATGGTATATCAAAGACCACGATCTAACATGAAGGAGTCGATAAGACACTCAGGATTAAGATCATCCACATATAGCCATCATTAGTTGATATATATGAATCTCATCGTTAAACGGATCTTAGTGAGAGATTCATATAGATCATGGCCCAGTCCTATATGATCACATCATACAAGGTGCCTCCATTCTCATATCTACATATGAATGATCCAGGATAGGATCACCGTACACTACGAAATGGACCGCAGCTGTAGATTAACCACAAATAAAGTATCCAGCTTTATTTGCTATCTACAGACTCTTTAGATTGCTCGTTTCAAACTGAATCCATCTATATATGACACTCATATACTCAGTTCGAAATTACATCCGGCAATTTTGGATGTTAAGTGCACATGTTATATAAAGTATGACACAAAATGAATAAATATACTACTTCTTTTATTTATGTTCAAATTATATTTACATATTACAAGCTTTAGGGCAAAAACCCCAACAAGAGCATTGTGCCTCTAGTCTCTAGTAAGGGATTCGAAACACTAATCACTCCCCAAAAGGGTCATAAAAGAGCAATGTGCCTCTAATCCCTACCATTAAGCATATGAACATATAGCCAAAACATAATCTAGCACGATCATGCATAAAACAAGTTTCATCTATTCTTAGGAGCTAAGTGATTACGGTCATACCCGGATTTGTCATCCTTCGAGGTATAACTGAAACCCACAAACACTTAAATCGATCCTAACATGGCATTTCGACCTTCCAAAGACATACACAAACAAATGAGATATTTAATTATAACTGAAAATACACTAAAAGTGATAAAACTAACCTAGATAGGGGGGGGGGGGTGAATAAGTTTTATTTAAATTAAATGTCATCTTTTAGATTAATCAAAATTAAACAACACAACCCCTAAATCGCCAATCGAACCCTCAAATCCACTATTTGCAAAAACGTTTACAACCTAGGTTGACCACATCACCCCTAATTGGTTACTAATCCGTTCTTACTACCCGCAGGCCTTTAATAGTGATTTTAGGCTCTTGCTTGTATACTACCAAAGGCAAATACAAGACTTAACTCTTAAATGAAGAGATATGAAACCTAAAGTGAATATGATGATATTCTAAATGCACAAAATGCAAGGTCAACACACTTAATGCTTATCTAGTCATGTATGAGTGCTTCAAACATTCCTAGATATCTTGTTGCTATATGACACACATATAACCTAGCTATATGAAATCAAAGCATTCCTAGATGCAATAGCTATCACAATACAACAACCCAAAAATCAACAAAAATCTCTATTCATAATGAAAAATTATAATCTAGATGCAAAATAAACATAAAAGAGATTTCTTATTAAGCAAGAACACAAAGATGGATGAGAGTGGTGTTCTACTTCCCAAGTAAGCTATGTTGATGAAAACCTATGCTTAGAAACATCCTAGATGAAGCTAGATGATGATAGAACCATGAATGAATGATGGGTGATTGGGTTTTGGACAATAAAAATGGTTTCTTGCTACCTTTTCTTGCAAGACACTCTTGAGCTTTAAAAGGAATGAAAGAGAATGGATTCTGAAGCTCTAAAGAGGCAAGGAAGAGGAAAGGGCACATATATATGAAGCCCTAGATAAAATGACACCGTTTTGAAAAACAGTAACACAATCCCATCATTACCGCTGTGCGTACCGCAGCTCGGGCAAGTTTTCCAAACTGCGGTACACGCAGCAGTGTGCCTACTGGACAACATCGCGGTTGGGACCGCTGTGCGTGCATTGCACGGGCCGCGGTCAAGGCATTAGGGGCCTACTGAAGTTTACCGTGTCAGGGACCGCTGGGCGTGCATGTGTACAGGACGCGGTCCAGGCAGCATGGGCCGACTGATGATTACCACTCTGTATGCCGCAGTGCAAGCAGTGCTTGCTAAGCGGTCTAGGCCGCGGTAATAGAAGAAACCCTATTTTCTAGGCAGACTTAACACACAAAGTGATGTGCAATATGTGCAAGTGTGGAGTGTGATAAGTGACATACAACGCATCATCCAATTGTATGTAAACAAGAATATAATGCATGCAAGTGAGTGTGTGCAGCTATATCCCTTCAAGTAAAAATAGCGTCAAGTAATCTACCTTTCCTGAAGCACTTGGAGTCAAATGAAAGATCTTCAATTCCTAATCTACCCTTTTACAATGATTAACCCCAATTGTGATTTTGTCAACGAAATAAGCCAATCATAAAGTGAGGCACTTACAATAACTTCTCATACAATTAAGTTAATCTACTCCTAATTCCATCCATAAGCACATATCAATTTTCAATCATCCATACACATGTCGTTCACAACAAGAGATTATCAATGAATATCAAGAACAAATCAAAATCCAAATGAATATAAACACAACCAACATATATTGAGCACAAATATAAGTTTACAATATTTCCCAAGTGGGGATTACACATAAGAAAAACAAGAAATACAAGAGATTGAGTAAAAGGAGAAAAACCCAAGTGGAGAGCCCTTCCAAAATGTGCTAGACTCCATTGATGATGCTTGTTCCAAATTTGGTCAAGAACCACTCCTAATCTCCTGCAATCTACTCACAAATGTGGTAGGTGATGGTTAGAAATGGAGGTGGTGAGCTTTCTATGGAGGAAAACCTCCATGGAAGCTTGAAAGCTTCTCTCTTTTAGGGATTGAAGAAGATGAAGTTGGGAGAGAAATGGGGAAGAGAAGGGTTCTGCAAAAATAAGGCATAAAGGGGTTTATAAAGTGTGGGAGAGATATGGCATGAATGGGTAGTGAAATGACGAGCTTGCTCTTTGAAATTCTCCAAAATGGCCTCTCGCTGGGTGATCGATAGCTGAATCAACTGCTGGGAGCCACTGTTTTCAGCAGCCGAATTTAAATGTTGGATGTTGTGGCGATTCGGCTACTCAAATCGGCGGCTGGTAGCTGCTGATTTCAGCAGTCGAATTTCAGCTACTAAAATTGGTGGCAGGGAGCAGCCGATTTCTTCTGGGACCTTTTGGACTTAATCGGCGGTTGGATTTTATGGCCCGGAGCAGCCGAATCTGGAAGCAGAATTGCTATGTTTCTTTGACCTTGTCCCGTAAGCTGCTGGAAGGCAGAGTTGACCTGTGCCGCGGTCTCCGTGTCGTATTCTAGTTCAATGACAGATCCACCATGAAAACTTACCGTGGGTTACCATGGATCACGTTATGGTTTGGTTTGACGATGAGGCTGTGGCAACTGTGAAGACTTTCAATATATTCCCTTTTCGCTCGTTTTTACCTCCCAAGCTAATCTTTATGCTCAAAACCTTATTTTCTGGAATATGTACCTACACAAGGCTCAACAAACACTTATATACAAAAATACGCCTGAAAACGAGAACAAAAGCTAGGAAATGGGGAGCTCAAACAGGTACATTTATCTTCCGATCAGTTGTACCAAAGAAGGGAGGGATTACGGTGGTTCCTAATGCTAACAATGAGTTGATCCCTATAAGAACCGTCACAGGTTGGCGAATGTGCATCGGCTACAGGAAACTGATTAATGCAACAAGAAAATATCATTTCCCACTGCCCTTTATTGATCAAATGCTTGAGAGGCTAGCGGGGCATAAATATTTCTATTTCCTAGATGGCTATTCGAAGTACAAAAAATTCTAGTAGATCTGGAAGACTAGGAAAAGACGACTTTCACTTGCCCCTATGGTATTTTTGCTTATCGGAGAATGCCGTTTGGGTTATGCAATGCACCGGCCACTTTTCAGTGGTGTATGATGGCAATCTTTTCTGATATGATTGAGTAGTTCATTGAAGTCTTCATGGATGACTTTTCGGTGTTTGGATCCTCTTTTGACCATTTTTTGAAGAATTTGGGGTTGGTTCTCAAGAGGTGAGAAGAGACGAATCTAATGCTCAATTAGGAGAAATGACACTTCATGGTGAATGAGGGCATTGTGCTTGGACAACGTATCTTAAATCAAGGAATAGAGGTTGATAGAGTTAAGGTTGAAGTTATTGAGAAGTTATCTCTATCCATTTCAGTTAATTCGAAGCTTTCTAGGTCAGGCCGGATTCTATCAGCGCTTTATCAAGGATTTCTCCAAGATCACTAAGCCCTTTTGTGCCTTGTTTATAAAGGACACACCTTTCAAGTTTGATGAGCAATGTCTTCAAGCCTTTAAAACATTGAAAAATGAATTGACATTCACGCCTATCATGACAGCTCCGAATTGGGAGCACCCATTTGAATTGATGTGTAATGCAAGTGATTTCGCGGTGGGGGTTGTTTTGGGACAAAGAAAAGAGAAACGGCTCCATGTGATCTACTATGCGAGTCAAACTCTAAATAAGGCCCATGTGAACTATGCCACAACAGAAAATGAACTGTTGGCTATTGTTTTTGCTTTCGACAAGTTCCGATCATACCTTGTGGGTTAAAAGATGGTAGTTTACACAGATCATGTGGCGATAAAGTATTTGATGGCAAAGAAGAATTTTAAGCCGCAGTTGCTTAGATGAGTGCTTTTAGTCCAAGAATTTGACTTGGAGATTTGGGATTAAAAAGGATTAGAAAACTTGGTGGCTGACCATTTGTCAAGATTATAGAGGAGAGAGGAACTTGAAGCCTCATATCTGATAAATGAGAAATTTCCGGATGAATAGCTATTGGTGGTGCAAGAATTGATTGTTCCTTGGTTCACCGATTTGGTGAACTTCCTAGCAAGCAAAGTCATGCCTGGTGGGACTGTACTTCCACCAAAAGCGGAAATTCCTCCATGATGTCAAGTCGTACTTTTGGGATGAACCATTCCTATTCTGGGTTTGTAGTGATGGAGTAGTAAGAAGATGTGTACCCGAGGAGGAGATGAGGGACATCCTTATGCATTGTCATTCAAAGGAATGCAGAGGAAATTTTGGGGCAAACCAGACTGCTAGGAAGGTCCTTCAATCGTGTTTCTTCTAGCCAACACTTTCAGAGATCCAATCGGGTGTATTCGCTTGCATTTGTTGTGACAATGCAGAGGAAGTGTTCAAGACCAGTTGGACCGGGTTCAGGCAGAGGAAAGAAGTTAGGTAGAGGTTAGAAGTTAGGTAGAGGTTAGAGTTCCAGGACATGCTGGAGTGATGATCAGATTGACCCCATTTTTGGGGCTCCTAACCCAGACTTTCCGAATAGGTAGAGGAGATTTTTGAAAAGGGGGCATCAGTCGGAGCAGGGAATTAACATGCCAATCATAGCCTCAACCTTTGTTCCCCATACTGTCAGGACCATGGTTTGGATGGATTTATGCAGACACCGAATCACTATGCTCATGAGCTTGTTTATGAATTCTACACAGCAATGGTGCCGCACTGGTTTTCAGCAGGACACCTAGTGATTGTTCAAGGCCTAGAGGTGGTGATCACAGCTGAGAGAATTAACAGCCGGTTTGGCACTTTAGACATCCTTGACCTTGTTGATAGGTTGCCAAACCATGAGTACTTCACTCTACTCAATGGAAACTTGGCAGCTGATCTATGGGTGGTAGTAGTTGGTGGAATACAGACTAGGCCGCGCTCCGGTATTCTCAGCTGAAGATTGACGCAGCCTTTTGGTATTTATTTTTTAGTTTCTCCTTGACCCTGAGCACACACCGCATTGTAGTACATTATGTTCCGGCTCGGTTTGTCTACTGTGCAAGGAATGATCTATTGATGTACATAAGGCAGATTATCAGGAAATAGATTTTCGATGGTGAACACTCTACCAAAGGACCGCTCCCTTTCCCTTATCTGATTACCCATTATGAGGAGGCAGGCATCTATGTGCAGTGCGGTGGTTGGACTTTGCGCCCTCCTATGTCCAGAGTAGGCAAAAAGGCCTATAATGAAATAGCAAGGATGAGAGGTGGTGAGATTATCATAGTGGCATCTCACATTGACGATGATGACCAGGATGTTGACTTAGATGATGTGAATGCTGAGGAGGCAGCTGATGATGATAAGTAGGCGGATGAGGATTATGTATAGCAGAACTTGGAGAATGACCCTAATGTGGAGACAGTAGATCAAGCACCAATATCGTTGCACCAGATTCTTGATGATGTCAAGAACTTGAGGCTTCAGGTGGATGCTAACCAAGCAGAGAACCGGAGGGTGAATGATTCTTTGACTACTCAGATGCGTGCCATCGTCAGGGGTCTCCGTGAGTCTGACATCAACATTGCGTATACTCGCCGAGAGCAGGACACTTTCAGACCAGGCGGACCATCTCACCAGGGTGGTATCGATACATCTCAGCCGGGGCAGACACATAGTTTGCTTCTCTCTTTATATATTTCTCTTGCATCTGTCTATGTTAGTTTATGGACTTTACATTTTAGTAGTCAGATTTTCGAATTGTTATACTAGTTTTTAATTTTAGTGTCAAATTTTAGTGTCGGATTTTTGGTTGGTAACTTTTGCGGATTTTTTTTATATCTTGCATATGCTTTATTACCATCTCATTTCTGTTATTGCATTACTTATATTTTTGATTAGAACTAGGTGTGTGGATTTGTTTTGTGCCTAGTTTAGGTTTGCTATTGGACCGAATTTTGCGAAAATTTTATTGTCTTTCCTTTTTGTTTTAAGCTTTCATTGTTCGAAATTTTCAATTATACAAAAATTGAGGACAATGTTTAGTTTAAGTTTGGGGGTACGGTCGCTTACGGTCGTTGGTTTGTGTATAAATTGTAAATTTTAAGGATAAAAGTTTTTAATATTTCTGCTATTGTGGCCAAATTGTTTAGCAATTAATTTTGCTTGTTGAGATGCTTTTCGGTTGTGCTGTGGTATAATTTGTAGCATGCTTTTGCTTTCTTGAGTCTAGGTTGGGGGGTATTGGGCAAAACTGCACCACATGGCTTGCACACACCTTACCAGACCCTGCGTGTCTTAGCTGAAAAGTGTAGCGCGTTTGAGATGTTTAGATCATTAGTGGAGACTACCCGTGTGAGTTTCAGAGCCAAAACTGCGTCCATATAGAGTGGTTATTTTTGTTGACTTTTCCACTCATCATATAGATATTAGGCTTAATAAAATGACCTCTTTTCACTGCATTGAGCTTTAAAGAATATATCTTTTGAATTGTCCTTGTGTTTCCCTTGTTTACTTGTTAGACTCATTCCTTTAGAAATGGTATAGGCAATGCGTGTAGTCACTAAAATGACCCAAACACGTTCTTTAACTTGTGCGTGATTGTATTAATGTCTGAAAATACACCTCAAGCCTGTGTCTAAAAAACCTAGATGGGGGGGGGGGGGGGGGGGGGGTGAATGGGTTGTTAATCGATTATTACCAACTTTTCGATTAGTCAATATTAAATACAATTAACCCAAACAATCAAACAATAAAATTAAGTATAAAGTGCGGAAATATAAAGAACACTTGATTTTTACATGGAAACCCTTCAACAAGGGAAAAACCACGGGCTATCCTTCTAGCCACACACGATCACAAAATTCTACTAGATGAGTAAAAGGTTACACCCTCAAGTGATACTCGGACTCTCACTCTTGACAACCTCAGGCTATGGACACTATCACTCGCCACTCTTGGTTCAATCTCTAGTGATATCCCCTGATCCACTACTCTTGGCGTGAGCACCTCCTACTCTACCCCGTAGGCCTTTTACAATGGTACTTGACCAATGCTTGCCAACCATACTTTGGTTGCAAGACTTGAATGCTTGTGCAACTTCACCCAGAAGCCATAAGACTTTGACTCTATGAAGAGTATAAAAGTCTAGGTGTATATATGACAATATACTAAATTCAATAATGTGCAAGACCAAACACAAAATGCTTAACTAGATGTTATAATGCAGTTGAACAACATAGCTATCAAATAATGCCTACATGTACACACATGAGGTCTCAATTAGTTGTAGAGAAATTCTAACAACCAAATTGTCAAATAAAACTCACAGAAATGTTCAAGAACTTGACTAGATGCACAAAGTCAACCTAATCATCAATAAGCATACCTGAACATTTATGGATTAGCTATTTAGGCATAAATGACCTAATAATGCAAGCTATCACAAACAAACCCAATCATGCAATTTTGACTCATAAATATATGCAATAAAGTGAGTCAAGGTATTTAATCAAGCAATAAATACCTAATCTAGAGTAAGTAGAACAATAAATGATATTCAATGAAGTTCTAACTTACCTAGTCATGAAACCATGAAGACCCATGCTCAAATGATGTTGAATGATGCAAGATGGAGATGGGTTTTGGGTTTGGAGAGTTAAACAAACTCAATGGAGCTTTCTCTCTCTAGACTCTTTCTATCTCTCCAGGGTTTCTTTAAATTCACAGGAGGTAGTTAAGAAGAAGAGATAAAGGAGTTTATATAGTGGAAGACCCGACCCGAGTTTATATAGTGCACTGGTCCCATTGCGCGGGTGCCTACCCGCACACATGGGGTTTGCTAGTTCATGACTAGCGAACATACCAGCGAACTGGGGATCTCCAAACACTATGGCCAACTACGTTGGTCCAATGTGGGGGGTTGGGACCCGAGCACTAACCCGGGCACATGCCCTGTCAACGTGCAAAAATACGCACCAAGACTTGCGAGCGCGGACACAACAACCACACATAAGTCTAGAAAATGAAGTGCAAGTGTGATTATGAAGAATGCATACAAGGGCAATAAGAAATAGATGCATGTCAATATAAATGCATGTAAGTGTGTGTGCAATGTGTAAATGATGCAGACATATAAGCAATGATAAACACAAATGCAAGATGAAGCAAAGCATGCATGAAGTGTGTGTGTGCACCTAAACTCTTCAAGAGACAAAGTCAAGTGAGTATACCTTTTGCTCTTGAAGTCATGGAGATACTTGGAAGCTTGCCAACAAGGACCTAAGCTACCCATTACACAATCATCCCCAATGTGGTATGGTTTGTCATGAAATAAGCCAATCATAAAATAGAGGTCCTTACAATGTCCAAATAATTTAAGCCTACCACTAACACCAAGCACCATATCAACCCAAATAACTTCAACACCACATTTAACGTCGCATCCTACTCTTTCATTGGCTCGACAGAACTTACGTTGTGACCTCATTTGTAACTAACTTTCTTAGGTCCATCGCAGTTTAATTTTAGTTTTGGTTTTGCTCGGGACGAGCAAAATGTAAGTTTGGGGGTATTTGATATGTTCATATTTGTGCTTGACGCAACCCCATTTTTCCCATGTTTTATGCTTATTTACTAGTAAATATCCTTGCTTTTAATGAGTTTATCTAGTTGTATAGATTTTGTAGATGATTTCATGCTTTTGGTGTTTCTATTTGAATAAGGAGCTAAACGAAGCAAAGTTGTTGTTGATAGTGAAAGCTTGATGGGGGAATATCAGAAGAATATGCTACATGTGAGGCTACTTTCCAAATGTAGCCTTGGAGGTCGCCTTCTGCACAGTCAAGATGAAGAAGCCAGCTCCAAAATGAAAGGCGAAATCCAAGGTGACTTCCTGATGTCGCCTCAGATGTCGCTTGTCATCCTGCCAACTTTCCTAGAAGAAAAGGCGACATGTGAAGCGACTTCCCACATGTCGCCTTAGAAGTCGCCTTACCTACTGCCAGAACTTCCCAGCTTTAGGCGACATCCAAGGTGAATTCCCACATGTCGCCTTTTGGTCAATGTGTGATTTTTGGACACTTTTGCCCCTTACTTATTGGTCTCCCTATATATTTTCTACTTCCTTCTCTCTTGGAGGATCTTCTCTCCAACATAAAAACTCAAGAAACCCTCCCTTTTAATACTCCAAGAACAGATTTCACCTTTCATACCCATAAAATCACCTCATCTAACCCCAAATCCCACTTTACCAAACACTACATAACCAACTTGTCTACATTTCCCACCATTAAAACTCTTTCTTAGAGCATTAAAAGGGACGCATCAAAGGAGAGGACAAATAAAGCACTTCAAGTCAACCAATGAGGAGTTCTTACATTATAGTTTACTCTAAACTTTTCCCTAATTACTTATTGTATTTATTTGAGATGACTTGCATGTTATATATATCTTTTGTAGCCATTGGTTGTAAAATGAACTAATTTCATCATGGGGTAAGGCCTAGATGAAACCTTGTCCATGAATCATCAATGAAGACCATCCCGTTAATTCCATTGCAATCTGTTATGTATGTGTATTTCTTATGTTTAATGCTTCTAGGTGCTTAGCTACCACTTAGATGATATTTTGATTGTTGTGTAGAGGACCGAAAGGAGAAGCACACAATGTGCTTGATGAAATTCCCGATACAAGTCTAGTAAGATATAAATATGCGATGCTAGCTTGTAGGATTCTATTGTATGCCATAGTTTTTAATGAATTTATATGCAGTTTGGATAACCATGTAGAAATAGGTTGTTGGTGCTTATAAATGTTGTCCTTATTCACTTGAAAGAGGTTAAAGAAAAGCTCCAGGCATACGAATCTACATATACACTTGCATGATTTATCTCAATGATGTGTCTTAAGTTGGTGAGAATTGGGAAGGTAGATTCAAAGTCTTATTCTCATTTACATACGGTTTACAACCTCGTGTTCGACTTAGTTGCTTGCTTATTTTAGTTTCGATTAAATTTGCTTTTTAGTTATTGTTTAGGTTGGTTTGTTTTGCAATTCTTGAAACATCAATATTTTGCTTGTCTAAATAGCGATTTGATCAATCAATTGTGGTACTCAATTCATCATTCCTAGTGGGAAGGAATCTTATTTGCTATTATACTACACCACGGTGCAGTCAGAATCTTCAGAGGCAATAGCAACCTGAAAACCACTTGGAGTGAGGTTGCCTCCAGGTCACTTTCTTCTCGGTTTTGCTGGGTTTTTCTGGCTGGCCTAGTCTGCTGAACTTGGGCATCAGAAACCTACAACTACAAAAACTTGCACATGTTTGAGCGCAAGTATTAACTTATGAATTTCAAGACTAAAATGCATGAAATTAAACTAATGAAGGATTCAAAATAGAAAATGAAATTTACTAGACTACTATGTACAAAGATGGTACCTCCCTTTAGATTTCTTGACATAGGTTGGTCTTGGAAACAAACCACATACTTGAGCTCCTCACCTTCTTGTTCCCAATAGATTTTCAACTGTTGCCTATTCACCTTGAAACGTTCCTTCTTGTCATTCTCAATTTCCAAGGTTCCATATGGCTGCTGCAGCTAGTGTACAAATACCATAACTTCAATTACAGTTCCTCTTGACATTTATGCCATTAAAAAATGTTTCTTTTTCCCATTTCTCTTGCAAAATTTGACTTTTATCCTTTTTCTGTCTCTAGGAAGTTTAGTATAACATTCTGAACAATAATAGCCATAATATGACACCTGAAGCATTTTACATTGGATTTGTCAAAATATTGTCTGATTTCTCTTCCTCTTCCTCTACTTTGAGAGTTAAAGTGATAACCATCGGGCTTCTTATACGCTGTGAAATTACACAACGTGTGTCTTATACAACCTAGAGGAGGGGAGGGGTGAATGAGTTGTTAATTGATTATTACAAATTTTTTGATTAGTCAATATTAATCTCAAAGCAAAACCAAATACAACCAAACATACAACAACAATAATAAATGCGGAAAATAAAAAAAAACACGTTTGGTTGATTTACGTGAGAAACCCTCCAACTAGGCAAAACTCTTGAGCTAGCTTACTACCCATTTATGGTCCGTAAAATCCACTATATGACATATCGATTACAAACTAGGTTAACCTTCTATCACACCATAAACGGAAGAACTCGACTCTCTCTACCCGTAAGCCTTTTATAGTGATCATGACCTTGCTTATGCATTACAACCTTATAGTTACAAGACTTTTACTCAATGAAGAGATAATGCAAGCCTACGTGAATATGCAATGATACTCAATAAATTCAATATAATGCTAGACAACAATATATGCTTAATTATAGATTTAATGACAAGTCAATAAACTCTAATTATCAATGTCTAGATGAATAATCACCAAGACTAAGTTAGACAACATGGAATACTAGCTATCACAATCTACCACATTCAATCAATATAATCACTCACAATATATTCAACAAATACTTAACATATATTCATGTGGTAGAGACAAAGCATTTAATGATTCAATAAATGCAAAACCTAGAATCAACTATCACAAACAAACTCAATCAATCAGTATAATTATTTTGCTAGATGTTATATAAACCTAGAATGCTAGAAATTATAAATAAACTCAATCAAAGAGAGACCCACGGAATTCCTTCATAAAGATTCATCATATATTCAACAAAATACCTAACAATGTATTTATCATATATTTCAACATATATTCAACAACATATATCACAATAGATGAATACCAAGCATTTAATCATGAAATAAATGCTAAACTTAGGTCAAGAAACATTAATAATAGAAATGGAGATGAATGTGATGTTACCTAGTGAAGAGCATGAAGACCCATGTCAATAGGATGATGAATGATAAAGATGATGCAAGGATTAAAGTTGTTTGGAGAGTGAATCAAAGAAGTATATAGCTTTCTCTCTGGAAATGCATTCTCTCTCTAGGGTTGTGATTTATGGGTTCTAAAACGAAATGGGGAAGAAGATGGTGTTTAAATAGAGGGAAACATGAGCTAGAGTGAAAAGACAAAAATGTCCCCCCCCCCCAAAATGGAGGCAATTCGACATTCGGGCCAGCCAAATTTGACCGCGGAATTCAATCCAGACTTACTGGAGTGAATTTGGCGGTTTGGTTCAGCGGTTGCGGGTGCAGAATGTAACCGCCAAATTGCGTCTAGAAAACACAACATTCTGAAGCAACAAAACAACGGTTTGATGTGTCTGTAACCATCAAAAATAACCGCAGAATGATACCAGATCCATTAGGTGTCAAAAGGCGGTTCTATTGGCGACCCAGGCCGCCGATCAGAGACTGCCGATTCCCAACAAAGGGGAATCATCTATGGTCGATCTATGAGCTAAAACAAAGCACACCAACGTGTGAGCGCAAATGTTTCCTAACACACAACTGGAAACGATCAATATAAACATAAAAACACACTTAAGTTTAACAAACAGATGCAAGAACAATGATCATATAATAAGTGTGTTATAAAACATAAATGCACACATTCAAATAAACACACATGCAAGAGATATGGAATGCATATGAAAGTGTGTGTGTGCAACTCTCTTCAAGAAGTCAAGAACAAGTGACTACCTTCTTGAAGTCCTTTAGGATGTCTAAAAGCTTGCCAATGATGCTCACCTATGCTACCTGTTACATAACTATCCCAATAAGGTTTTGACAACAAAATAAGCCAACCAAAAACTGAGGAACATACAATCTCCTCATTTGGCTATTTCGTGACAAAAACACCACTCACAATTAATCGCCACAACAAAAATAAACTATGGTTAACAAATATTTTCTATTATTGCAAGAGTTACAAATATCAAATAAAGTCTTCAAATCTTCAATCTCCGGTAGAAAAATTTTATCCTGCAAAACATAGTAACTACACTTTCCAAGAATTAAGTGTATGTGAGGTGAACAAAAATAATATAGCATTTTCACAAAAGAATAACATGTTCCCCCATAATGAAAAACTCCCACTATGTTTTGTAAATACTACTCCCCCAAGTAGGGTCAAATACAAAAACATATCAAGGCATCATGCAAAGACCAATAGATTTACTAAGTCCTTTGAACCTAATAGCATCTAAAGGTTTCGTAAAAATATCTGTTATTTGATCATTGGTACCTACATGCTCAAGTACAATGCTCTTGTTTTCAACTAGTTCACGAATGAATTGATGTCGAATATTTATATGCTTCATCCTAGAATGTTGTACACGATTTTTAAAAATATTTATGGGACTCATGTTATCACGAAATAGAGTAAGTGTACCTGACTCAAAACCATAGTCCGCTAGTATTTGTCTCATTCAAAGGAGTTGTGTACAAGCACTACCTGCAGCTATAAATTTGGCCTCAGTTGTGGATAAAGATATCTCGTTTTGCTTCATGAAAAACGAAGATATGAGATTGTTCCCTAGGAAAAAGCAACCGCCGGATGTACTTTTCCTATCATCACAATCACTTACCCATTCTGCATCACTAAAACATACTAAACTAGGAATATTGTCAAAAAAGTATCATATCCCTTGATTGGATATTCCATTCACAATCTGTATGATCTTTTTTAAGGCCGAGAGATGGGAATCCTTGGGATCCGCTTGGTACTTAGCACACACACCCACACTAAAGGTTATATCGGGCCTACTTGAGGTCAAGTAAAGCAAGCTACCAATTTTACCATGATATAAGCCTTGATCAACACGTTTTCCACTAGCATCCTTGCTAAGTTTCAAAGTGGTGCTCATAGGGGTGCCACAATGTTTGGCATTTTCAAGACCAAACTTCTTCACTAGGTTCTTTGTATATTTGTCTTGTGATATGAAAATTCCATCATTCATTTGCCTAGTTTGCAAACCTAGGAAGTAATTGAGTTCTCCAACCATACTCATCTCAAACTCTTGTGACATCACATCAACAAATTGTTGCACTTTAGACTTGTTGGTAGAACCAAAGACAATATCATCAACATGAATTTGAGCTATAAAAAGCTCATCTTTGTTGCACTTGATGAAAAGAGTTTTGTCAACACTACCCCTAGAGTAGTCATTGTCAATAGGAAATTGGGTGAGGCTCTCATACCAAGCCCTCGGTGTTTGCCTCAACCCATACAAAGCCTTTTTGAGGTGATAGATAAAACCGGGGTGGTGTGGATCCACAAACCACTTGTGTTGTTAAACAAACACTTCCTCTTGCAATAAGTCATTGAGGAAAGTGTTGGAACCTAGGGTTACAGATTGCGCAGCGGAATGTTTTAAAATTTTTATGCAATCATTAAACTAACCCATTTGTACAGTAATAATCAAATATAATAATAAAGTGAAGAAACTTTTCATACCTACGTAGGAGGCTCCTTCACTTTGATACAAATTGCTCCTGATTTGAACCACGTGATCTTCCTCGCTATCTCCCGGAACTGGTAACAGCGTGTGGGCGCGTCACGATATTCAGGACCTGTATGGAGGAAGAAGAGAAGAACACACATACAAAAAAAAACAAACTCTAGGAGTGCAGCACTTTGTGCTCGTCACACCCAATTTTTTTTTCTTTTTGTTTTTTTTTTGTCACGATCACTTTTTCTTTTTCAATTTCAAAGTAATCTTTGCTGTGTATGTTGTGATCTTGATCACTATTTGATCTCACTTCTTTTCAAAGTAATCTTATTACTTTTTATATGTCATTCGGTTATGTCTATTTTTTTTAATTAAAAATATATATCTCATATATATTCTAAAAAACAACCGAAATCTATTTGATTTGATTTTTAAAAACTTTTCAAAAATATCTCATATCTTTTAAAAAATAATTAAATATTTATTTTTGAATTCAAACATTTTAAATTCAATTTCAAATATTTAATTTAAAATAAAATAATCATATTATCTTATTTTATTCAAAATCAAATATCAACTAACACCCTCCATTTAGTGATTAACAACATAATTAAATAATCTTATTATTTAATTTATTTAATCACCATTATTCATTAATTAAATAATCTCATTATTCAATTAATTCCCGAATAAATACGTGTCACTTTTGTAACACAATTAATTGGACAATCCAATTAATTAACCATGACCCTTGTTCCCTAAATCAATCGGACTAGCAAGGGGACCTAATGGACCTACAGTATTTTGAGCTCCAATAATCCTTAGAAATTATTAATTAAACTCTTTAATTGATATTTCATAATTATTAACTTCGATGTTATTCCACTAAAAACCCGAAGCTGAACTCTCTCAACTGTAGACGTTTTACACAAACCAATAACTCTCGGTGTCCATCGATATAGCTATTACATATGGTATAATCCTCCACAAGTAGTTCATAATTAGAGCTGGGTCATAATGTCCATTATACCCCTCTAATCATATCTTTCCATTAAATACCATTGATTCTCTAATGAACAATAAATTCTACATTCCTTACGGAATTAGGAGATCGCTCATATTGTTCAAGCCCCGAATCAACCCTTAAGGGAACTACCATCTACTTCTCACAAGAAGGAGTGGATTCCACTATTGTGTACAAACCTTCCTAGCCACAAGCCAAACCGCGATCCCAACATACGGAGTATATTGATCGGGAATGCAACTCCGACCTCACCCATGGTATATCAAACACCACGATCTAACCTGAAGGATTCGATAAGACACTCAGGATTAAGATCACCCACATATAGCCATCATTAGTTGATATATATGAATCTCATCGTTAAACGGATCTTAATGAGAGATTCATATAGATCATGGCCCAGTCCTATATGATCACATCATACAAGGTGCCTCCATTCTCATATCTACATATGAATGATCCAGGATAGGATCACCGTACACTACGAAATGGACCGCAGTTGTAGATTAACCACAAATAAAGTACCCAGCTTTATTTGCTATCTACAGACTCTTTAGATTGCTCGTTTCAAACTGAATCCATCTATATATGACACTCATATACTCAGTTCGAAATTACATCCGGCAATTTTGGATGTTAAGTGCACATGTTATATAAAGTATGACACAAAATGAATGAATATACTACTTCTTTTATTTATGTTCAAATTATATTTACATATTACAAGCTTTAGGGCAAAAACCCCAACAATCTCCCACTTGCACTAAAGCATGTGAGTCATGTCTCGTAACCCTAGACTTTATAGGTGACCTTCAAACATTTTAGCCGGTAAGGTCTTCGTAAATGCATCAGCATGATTGTCTTGTGAAGCTATCTTGGTGACGATCACATCTCCTCTCTGCACTATCTCTCTAATGAGATGATACTTTCTCTCTATATGCTTCCCTCTCTTGTGACTTCTTGGTTCTTTGGAATTAGCCACAATACCAATGTTATCACAATAAAGTGTGATGGGCTTATCCAGATCTGGAACAACTTCCAGATCACTCAAGAACTTACGGAGCCAAACAGCCTCTTTAGCAGCTTCACAAGCGGCTATATATTCGGCTTCCATGGTAGAGTCAGCAATGCAAGATTGCTTTATACTTCTCCACACAATGGCTCCACCACCTAGGGTGAATACTGATCCAGACGTGGATTTTCTAGAATCTCTGTCAGACTGAAAATCAGAATCTGTGTAGCCTAACGGGATCAAATCCTGTCCGGAATACACTAGCATATAGTTTCTCGTTCTCAGAAGATACTTGTGAATAGTCTTGACAGCAACCCAATGATCTAATCCTGGGTTGGACTGGTACCTGCTGACTACTCCCACTGCATAGCAGATGTCCGGTCTCATGCATAACATAGCATACATGAGACTACCTACTGCTGATGCATATGGCACACGTCTCATATCCTCAACTTCTTGAGGTATCTTAGGACACTGTTCCTTAGACAAGTGAACCCCATGTCTAGAAGGTAAAATACCTTTCTTTATAGTTCTGCATCGAAAATCGCATAAGAATCTTGTCGATATATGATGCCTGAGACAATGCTATGAGTTTGTTCTTACGATCCCTTATAAGTTGGATCCCTAGAACATAACTTGCCTCTCCCAAATCTTTCATTTGGAATTGGCTAGCCAGCCAGCCCTTTACATCAGACAACACTCCTACATCATTCCCAATGAGTAGGATGTCATCTACGTATAGGACCAAGAAAACTACTTTCTTGTCAATGATGCGCTTGTAGACACAAGGCTCATCAACGTTTTGCTCGAAGCCATAGGTTTTGATCACATCATCAAACCTTATGTTCCGAGATCTAGATGCTTGCTTAAGTCCATAAATGGACCTTTGCAACTTGCAAACCTTTTGCTCTTGATCTGGAGACACAAATCTCTTTGGTTGCATCATGTATATGCTTTCATCAAGATTGCTAGTCAAGAATACAGTCTTGACGTCCATTTGCCAAATTTCATAATCTAAATAGGCAGCAATGGACAAGAGAATCTGAATAGACTTAAACATGGCTACTGGCGAGAAGGTATCTTCATAATCGACCCCCTCTTTCTGGGTATAACCCTTGGCCACTAGCATTGCCTTGAAGGTCTCTACCTTCCCATCTACTCCTCTCTTCCTCTTGTAGATCCACTTACATCCTATGGGTTTTACCCCATTCAGTAAGTCTACAAGTTCCCAGACTGAGTTAGAGTACATAGATTCCATCTCGAGATTCATGGCTTTAAGCCATTCCTCTTTATCAGGATCTTCCATTGCATTCTTAAATGTCAATGGATCATCCACACTATCAGCAGAGACAAGATCTTATCCCTCACTTACACCCAAATAGCGTTCAGGGTGTCTCACAAACCTCTCACTACGTCTAGGTGGTAGTGTATCCTGACTAGGAATTATCTGACTTTCAGATGTTAATGGATTAACAACACCAGTTGACTGAGTACTGGTCTCACCAGGCTCCAACTCATTTAATACAATTTTAGAACGAGGTTTATGATCACTTATATAGTTATCCTCAAGAAATGTTGAATTTGTCGATACAAATACTTTGTTATCTTCAGGACTATAGAAGTATCCATCTCTGGTCTCCTTGGAGTATCCTACAAATAAGCAGACCACAGACTTGGTATCTAGCTTTCCAGTTCTGTTCTTCAGCACGTGTGCTGGACACCCCCATATGCGAAAATGTCGTAAACTAGCTTTACGACCATTCCACAACTCTAGGGGAAGTTTCAGGAACAGATTTGGATGGCACTACATTCAAAATGTATGCCGCTGTTTGTAACGCATATCCCCAAAAGGAATTTGGTAATGATGAGAAACTAATCATAGATCTCACCATTTCCATTAGGGTTCTACTTCTCTTCTCCGTGACACCATTCTGCTGAGGTGTACCAGGAGCTGTGAGTTGGGACACTATCCCATACTCGACCATAAAGTCTTCAAACTCTTGGTTAAGGTACTCACCTCCACGATCTGATCGTAGAGACTTGATAGTCTTTCCTAACTGGTTCTCAACTTCAGCTCGGAATTCTTTAAACTTTTCAAATGTTTCCGACTTCCGTTGCATTAGGTAGACATATCCGTATCTCGAGTAGTCATCTATAAAGGTGACATAATACTCATAACCACCCTTTGTTTTAACATTCATTGGTCCACAGACGTCTGAATGTATAAGCTCTAGTGGTTTTTTAGCTCTAAGCCCTTTATCAGTAAAAGGTCTCTTAGTCATCTTACCTTCCAGACAAGATTCACAGACAGGTAAGGTGCCAACCTTTAACTCATTTAAAGATCCGCTTTTTACTAGTCTGTTTATCCGGTCAAGGTTAATATGTCCAAGCCTTAGATGCCAGAGATACGTTTCGTTTTCTGGAGAAATCTTATGTCGTTTAGTTTTTGGTTTTTCAACTTTAAACATTTCGGTGTTGAGCAGTGTTGTATGCATTAACGGTCTTAACACATACAAATTGTTTTCATTAATTCCTGAACAAATATTCAGACCATTCTTTACAATAATAACTGATTTATTATCAAAAGAAATAGAATATAATTGTTCTAACAACTTAGAAACGGAAATTAAATTCCGTGTAAATCCAGGAATAAAAAATACATTGTCCAACAAAATAAAATTATTATTACAAAAACGCAATCTAATTACGCCCACTGCTCGTGCCGACATGACATCCCCTGACCGCACTCGCATCGAGAAGGCTCCCTCCTCAAGCTGTGTCCAAGAATCAGTCCACTGTAAAGAAGAACAAACATGGTTAGTGGCCACTCAATCAACTATCCAGGGTGAATAATCATCTTCAACTAAACATGACTCAAGAACAAGTAAATCATATTTACCTTTCACTTTCTTCTTCTTGGCTACCTCCTCCAAATACTGAGGACAATTCCTCTTCCAGTGTCCGACCTTGTCGCAATGGAAACATTTTCCTTTGCTCTTGTCGATGGAGGCGCCTTTCTTTTTGCTTTGGGCTTTCTTGGGTTTGGGCTTACCCTTCGCCTTCCCAGCAGACCTCTTCCTCTTGTTATTATTGGAGGAAGATGGTTCGGTAACATTTGCCTCACCGGTCTTACTTTTGCTGTCCTTGGTCATGGACTCAAAAGTAGCGAGCTCATTGAGCAACTGTGTGAGACTAAACCTTAACTTGTTCATCCCGTAATTGTTCTTAAACCGATCGAAACTCTTCGGAAGAGTCGTCAGTATGATGCTCACTTGACTAGGTTCATCAATGGCCCCGCCATTGACTTCTGCCTTGTTGAAGTAGGACATCATGCTCAGGACATGTTCCCGAACTGATGTACCTTCCTTCATGCAAGCGAGCATAGCGGAACGAACAGCTTCGTGTCGCTTTTGCTCGGAGGGCTGCCCGAACATAGCTTGCAATGACTCCATAATTTCGAATGTTGTAGTCATTGTTTGGTGCTTTGTGACAAGCACGTCTGTCATAGAAGCTAACAGATATGTTCGGGCCTTCTCATCAGATGAGACCCATCGCTGGTATACCTCACGAACAGTTCGTGTGGCATTGGCAGTAGGCACCAGAGGACATTCCTCCGTAAGCACAAACTCTTTGGTAACCAGTATTGCATTAATGTTAAGTTTCCATTTTGTGTAGTTATCATCAGTTAATTTATCGTTTGCAAGTATTTGTAATAGTGCAGATGACATGGCTGAAAAAACATAAATTAAGGATTCATTCAGTCATACATTCTAAACATGTGCGAATGTTCGGCATAAAATTAAACATGATGCATGAAAATGTTTAATGAACAATAACAACCCTAAAAACAATGTTTCTATGCCACAACAATCCAACATACCACAAGCAAGTGCCGCCTTAGGGTCGGTCAAATTCTTGCATGTTGGATCGAGACCTTCTCAGTCAAAGGATATACCAGAATAACTCTTATGCCAATATCATTCAACCATCGTTTATTAGGTCAGGTTTTTAATTAACCAATTTAATTAAAACCTTGTGAGTGTAACCCATCATTTCAGATCTCAAGAGCTTAACTCGAGAATTGCTGCCTTAGGGTCGGTCAATCCCGAAATCCCCTCCGAAATCCTATCTGTTAGGAAGTCAACCTTGGTATTGATTCTTATGGAAACCCTCCTTAGGGAGGACGAAAATAAAGCCGTCACGAGGCCCCACTCGAATCTCACGGTGTTGAACTAATGATGGAGACTGCGGGATATAATGTCATATATCTCTCTCCCACTCACAATTTTATATTAAGGGTTTTCTATTAATATTAATGCACCTAGATAAAACTAGATTAAACGGCTAATTTTAATCTAAGCGTCAAGTGCATTAATCACAAATTATTAGAATCCTATTCCAATAATTAATAAACTAAATTGATTTTTAACACTTAAAATTTAGTTCATTAGTGATAATTCAAATCTATGTAAACTGTTTACTAAGACTAAAATTATTATTAAATGTGTATTTACCAAGTTTTAACTATTAAAACTAAACACATTATAAGGTCCAATTATTATTAGGAGCTTAATCAAATTAATCCTAATATATATTAAGGACCCTACTAATCTAAGTATTTAAACTATTTAATAAAAAGATTAGTAATTAATGAGATTTACCAAGTTTTTACTCCTAAAAAACTAATCCCATTAAAAATAGCAAATTATATGAATAACCCATTTTAATCAAATTAAAAAAATCAAACACATAATATAGATGGCTATAATGCATGTATGATATATCAACATATATATATATATATATATATATATATGTGTGTGTAGGCATAACTAATTTAAATGACATGTATATGCATGGCAATGCTTAATCATCAAATAATTAAAACATACATGAGTTGACCGAGTGTTGTGTATTATTTAACCTAAAAATTAGAATCTAATTACAAAAAAAATATTCACAAGGCATCCCTTGGTCTTCTTGTAATTTCCAAGACTTCCAATCTCTTCAGGTCATGTGCACTGGTAGCATCGCTGGTACGCATCACTGGTCAACATGCGCTCGCTGGTGGCAGGCATCACTGGTGGCATGCTCTGGTGTGCATGCGCGCAGGCATGTTGAACTACCAGGTGCGATTACACACATTTTTTTTAATAATACAACAGAAAAATAAAAAAAAATATAACAACATTATACAACCCAGAAACACTCTAAATCCACAACACCATAAAAAATTACGATCAACCATGTTTTTTAAATTAAACAATTTAATTAAAAAAAACATCATACACTCATCAATAAAAAAATATGTGCCTACACATTCATACATATCAGGAGTAATCGAATTCGATTATACTGTACAAAAATTGGCTCTGATACCAATTGTTGGAACCTAGGGTTACAGATTGCGCAGCGGAAGGTTTTAAAATTTTTATGCAATCATTAAACTAACCCATTTGTATAGTAATAATCAAATATAATAATAAAGTGAAGAAACTTTTCATACCTACGTAGGAGGCTCCTTCACTTTGATATGAACTGCTCCTGATTTGAACCACGTGATCTTCCTTGCTATCTCCCGAAACTGGTAACAGCGTGTGGGCGCGTCACGATATTTAGAACCTGTATGGAGGAAGAAGAGAAGAACACACACACACAAAAAAAAAACAAACTCTAGGAATGCAGCACTTTGTGCTCGTCACACCCAATTTTGTTTTCTTTTTGTTTTTTTTGTCACGATCACTTTTTCTTTTTCAATTTCAAAGTAATCTTTGCTGTGTATGTTGTGATCTTGATCACTATTTGATCTCACTTCTTTTCAAAGTAATCTTATTACTTTTTATATGTCATTCGGTTATGTCTTTTTTTTAATTAAAAATATGTATCTCATATATATTCTAAAAAAACAACCGAAATCTATTTGATTTGATTTTTAAAAACTTTTCAAAAATATCTCATATCTTTTAAAAAATAATTAAATATTTATTTTTGAATTCAAACATTTTAAATTCAATTTCAAATATTTAATTTAAAATAAAATAATCATATTATCTTATTTTATTCAAAATCAAATATCAACTAACACCCTCCATTTAGTGATTAACAACATAATTAAATAATCTTATTATTTAATTTATTTAATCACCATTATTCATTAATTAAATAATCTCATTATTCAATTAATTCCCGAATAAATACGTGTCACTTTTGTAACACAATTAATTGGACAATCCAATTAATTAACCGTGACCCTTGTTACCTAAATCGATCGGGCTAGCAAGGGGACCTAATGGACCTACAGTATTTTGAGCTCCAATAATCCTTAGAAATTATTAATTAAACTCTTTAATTGATATTTCATGATTATTAACTTCGGTGTTATTCCACTAAAAACCCGAAGCTGAACTCTCTCAACTGTAGACGTTTTTACACAAACCAATAACTCTCGGTGTCCATCGATATAGCTATTACATATGGTATAATCCTCCACAAGTAGTTCATAATTAGAGCTGGGTCATAATGTCCGTTATACCCCTCTAATCATATCTTTCCATTAAATACCATTGATTCTCTAATGAACAATAAATCCTACATTCCTTACGGAATTAGGAGATCGCTCATATTGTTCAAGCCCCGAATCAACCCTTAAGGGAACTACCATCTACTTCTCACAAGAAGGAGTGAATTCCACTATTGTGTACAAACCTTCCCAGCCACAAGCCAAACCGCGATCCCAACATACAGAGTATATTGATCGGGAATGCAACTCCGACCTCACCCATGGTATATCAAAGACCACGATCTAACCTGAAGGAGTCGATAAGACACTTAGGATTAAGATCACCCACATATAGCCATCATTAGTTGATATATATGAATCTCATCGTTAAACGGATCTTAGTGAGAGATTCATAAAGATCATGGCCCAGTCCTATATGATCACATCATACAAGGTGCCTCCATTCTCATATCTACATATGAATGATCCAGGATAGGATCACCGTACACTACGAAATGGACCGCAGCTGTAGATTAACCACAAATAAAGTACCCAGCTTTATTTGCTATCTACGGACTCTTTAGATTGCTCGTTTCAAACTGAATCCATCTATATATGACACTCATATACTCAGTTCGAAATTACATCCGGCAATTTTGGATGTTAAGTGCACATGTTATATAAAGTATGACACAAAATGAATGAATATACTACTTCTTTTATTGTTCAAATTATATTTACATATTACAAGCTTTAGGGCAAAAACCCCAACAGAAAGCACTCTTAACATCCATTTGATACAATTTAAACTTGCAAACACAAGAAAAGGATAAGAGAAGCCTTATAGAATCAAGACGGGCAACATGAGTAAAAATCTCCTCAAAATCAATACCCTAAATTTGAGAATAACCTTGTGCCACAAGTCTAGCATTGTTAAGCACAATGTTGCTATTTTTATCCGACTTATTTCTAATCACCCACTTGGTGCCTATGACATTAGTATTTTTAGGTCTAGGCGTAAGAGACCAAACATTCATTTCTTTCGAATTGGTTTAGCTCTTATTGCATAGCAAGGACCCAAAACTCATCATCTAAGGCATCATTGACCTTCTTTGGCTCAATTTGTGACGTGTAACAAGTATAGCTAATTTTATTAGATATTTGACACCTAGTCCTAACACCCACATCGACATCTTCAATGATATAATCATTGTCATGAAGACGTCTAACCTAAGGAGCGGGTTCTTGATAATCCAAAGTAGGAATACTATCAAGAGGTTGAATAACCTCAACATCTTAGCTTGGCTTGACTTCTTTTCACTTGAAGTCTTACCACTCTTCTCCAAAAGAGAATCATTGACATCATCATCATGGTCAATAGTCTTAAGACGGCATCTATGACAACATTAGATGATTCCATGACACTTCGAGTCTTCAAATTGAAAACTCTATAGGCCTTACCATTTAGGGCATAGCCGATAAATATACCCTCATCGCTATTAGCATCAAATTTTCCAAATTGCTCATGTTCATTTAAAATGTAGCATTTGCTTCCAAAAATGTGAAAGTAGCTAACATTCTGCTTTCTACCCTTCCAAAACTCATAAGAAGTTTGCCTAGTTCCGGACCTTAAGAAAACTCTATTCCTAATATAACACGTCGTATTGATGGCTTCGGCCCAAAGATTTCTAGAAATTTTTTGTCTAAGTAACATCACACGTGCCATCTCTTGCAAGACTCTATTTTTCCTTTTGACACCCTATTTTGGTGAGGCGTCCTAGGAGCCGAAATCTCATGAGAAATACTGAGACTATTATAATAATTTTCAAAATAAATATTTTCAAATTCTTTCACATTGTCACTTCTAATTCTTTTAATGCTTATAATGTGAGAATCTTTCTCATTTTGAATTTAAGTACAAAGCATTTTAAAGTTTTCAAAGGCTTCTGATTTTTCTCTAAGAAATAAGTCTAAGTAAATCGAGAATAATCGTCAACACAAATAAAAATGTACCTCTTACCACCGAGACTTTCGGTTTTCATATGACCAATGAGATCCATGTGTAGGAGCTCCAATGGTTCCTTGGTGGTGAGATATTTGCCTTTCTTGTGTATACTCTTGGTTTGATTTCCTTGTTGACAAGGGCCACATACACTATCAATATTTTTCCCAAGTTCAGGAAAGCCTCGCACAACATTGAACTTACCCAAGATTCTCAAATTACGGTAGTTCAGGTGACCAAGTCTTTGGTGCCACAACTCAACCTGCTCACATTTGGACAACTTACATGAAATAACATTAGCTTCAAGACATTAACAATTATCACTAGATCTTTTGCTTTTCAGTAAAGTTTGTCCATTAGAATTCAAAATAGAGCAATCATATTTACTAAATAAAATGGATAGTCCTTCAACACTAAGATGAGAAATGGTAATAAGATTGGCTTGCAAGCCATCAACATATAAAGCATTAGACATGGAAGGTAAACCAGGAATTGAAATATTTCCTTTCCTTAAGACTTTCTTTTTAGATCCATCACCAAAAGTGACAAATCCACCTTCGTTCATAATAAGAGATTCGAAGAAACTCTTGTTCCTCATCATGTGCCTAGAACACCCACTATCAAGATACCAAGTATTTGAAGTATTAGCTTTCAAGGCAATTTGGGCAATATAGCAAAAATATTAATTTTTTCTAGTCCACGTAGATGACATATTTTCATTCTTATTTGCCATTGGTTCATTGTCTCTAGATTCCCTAGAAACATGCATATTGGCTATTCTATTTCTATTTCTTTCTATCATGCTTTCAACCATACATTTCTTTATAAATTTAAAGTAATTAGGTCTATTATGACCACTAACATCATAAAAATGTCATGTAGGAATAAATGGAGAAGTCATACCATATTCTTGTGATCTTATAGGATACTTACTATACAATTGTGGTTGTCTTTGGTATTGCATCGGATGAGCATGCATACCTTGCCTTCTACCATGATGAAATTTCGGTTGAGGGAATGGTTGTTACAAAGGACTTGATGGTGGAGTTTGAGCTTGACTCTTTGTAGGCAACTCCTCACTTGTACTTTTGGAGCAATTTCCCGTTTCAAGTTTCCTCCTAGTTTCTTGAGGAGGTGGAGGCTCTTTGTTGCAGCTTCCATTTACAAAATCCATTTTTCCCGAAAAGGAAGTCTTTTTGTCATCTTCAAATAAAAGATCCCTCTTGTCATTTGGATTTTTCTTCGTATCACTTATCATAGTATCTATCTTCTCCTTACTTAAGGTCATGTTGACAAGTAAATTTCTTGATTTTGCTACCTCTTCTCTCAACTTGTTTTCAACCTCTTTCGCTTTTAGGTTCTCCTCACTCAAATGAGTTACTTTGGTTGTAATCTCAAGGTTTTCAACCTTTAGCTTTTCAATCCTCTTTTTACTCTTCAATCTAGAGCGTTCAAAATACTCTATGTAATCATCATAGTCTGTTTTCCTTACATCCTCATGGTTGGAGTAGGATGAACTACTTTCATTGTTGAACTCATCTTTAACTTGAATTTCTTTATCAACGTCACTACAATCTTCATTGCTCTTGTGAGAAGTTGTAAAAGCAATGAAGTTAGCAATGTGGTCTTCATCATCAGAAGATTCTTCTTCATCCTTCAAGTCATCACTATCACTCCAAGATGCGGCCATCACCTTTCCTTTCTTCGTATTCTTCAAATTTCCACAATCCAAATCAATGTATCCAAAATCACCACATTCATAACATTGAACACCTTTCCTGGAATTCTTTTCTTGACTAAGTTCCACTTTCTTGAAAGAAGTATTTTCTTGAAATTCATAGGCTTTGGAACCCTATGGCTTTCTTTTCAAATATAATTAACCTCTTAAAGTTCTTCACTACTAAGGTCATGTCTTCATCCGACTCATCATCTTCTTTGTCATGCTTGGAACCTTCAAACAATACCTTTTTGCTTCTTTGGTAGAGAAATTGTGACAATTCTTGATTCATGAGCAAGTAGTCTTCCAATCACTTCACTCGGCTTCATTTTCTTGTATTCACTATTTTCTTCAATAACCATTACCTTGGACTCGAAAAGTTATGGAAGAGATCTCATGATCTTTTGAACAATTCTTCTATCGGAGTATGGATCACCGAGTTGATGGCTTCGGTTGACAATATCCATTAACTTGATTTGTGTTTATGTAAAATTCTTTGTGATGTGTCATAAAGAGATTGAAGGATGCTAATATGCAACACGTCACTTAGAACTGAGTTCTGCTCGCCTAAGACCTCTACTTGGCTTAAACAGGAAAGACAATCCCACTACCTTATCGAGCAGAGTTTGCCTCAGACACGAATTCTTAGTATTGTACCTCAAACACGGAAATATCAATTATCAGAGACTTCTGTTTAAGAAAGAATGGAGTTTTCCTCAGAAGGATAAACACTGAACAAGAAACAGGCCCTAATAGGTTAATCTTACCTGTAATTGAGTAGGATTCTAATTGATGAATCCAATACTTGTACGACAAGGGATACAGAAACATTAAGTACACCCATATAAATATTATCGAATGATTACTATAAAGGAGATGTAAAACACTGTAACCATTATTCTCATAGTGAATTATTTTCCTCGTCGCTAAGCGGCAACCGTGGATGTTTTCTCCGTTACTGGAGTTTTACCAAGTAAAACCTCTTGAACCCATTACTTTTACTTCCTTATTCACAGATTGTCACACCAACACGTTGATCGGTTGACTTACCAAAAATCACCGTCAACAATTGGCGCTAGAAGGAGGAGTTGAACCTCCAAATTTTTACATTTCAAAGAGCCCTCGTGAACTATGGCTGACAATGGAGATGACAGTAGTTCCAGGAACGATCACACCATACCAGATGAGTCAGGAATAGCTCAAGTTACCCCTGATGTCACATGACCACCAGATGATGTTATGGCTGGGAATCAACCTGCTGCTATCACTAGTGTACAACGGTTTCCACCAACCACTTAGGAAATAGTTCAACGATTTTGTGAGTCATTGCAGCAACTAATAGCAGATGCCGCAAGTCATGGAGTTGATCTTACAACCACCGCAAGATTAACTTCACCAAGTGATATGCACACTCTAGACGATCAACTTGGAAGTATTGTCTTAATTCTCTTTCCCCGACTACATTTGGCTCGAAATCATACCCGTAAGTTTGTTGAGTCGAGAAGGAAATTCTGAAGCTTTTATGCTTTTCTTCAATGTCAGACTCGAGGACCTCCTGACGATTAATCCTGACTTCCTGAGGAATCCTGAATTCTGAAGAAAAGGTACCTTTCTCGCCTGCGTGGGATGCAGAGTGTTTTGCCCTGGTCATTGGTGGATGAGTATTTCTGCAAGAGGAAATAGAAGGGTCAGCTGAAAGATCATCGTTACCAGGGTTGGCTCCAGCACGTGGTACGAGGTCAGGGTCAAATTCCATTAATGTTATAGTGTCAAATATACCTAGAATGGGGGGAGGTGTGAATAGATATATCCTCAAAATTCTTGCAATTTCTTTTCATTCACAAGATAGAAAATTTCATAAGAATGCTTTGAGAAGTATATTGATTCAACAAAACAATATGAACACAATTAAGCAATGAATGAATCAATACAAATTCAAAGTAAGCAAAGATAGTAAAACCAAAAATCAACATAAGGAGTTTTTACGTGGTAGAACCTCAAAATGAGGAAACACCCACAGGATGACACCACAACCACTGGCAAAAGCAATTCATTATGACAAATATGAGTTACACATTCAAGAGGCAATCAACTCAAGATTCACTATCTAAGCTATCAACACCCACACCCATTTTACCCTTGGGCCTAGTGAACTTACTATGCCAACTTCCTATCTAAGACCACACGTCTCTAGGAAGCTCCCTTTGCTTGTCTATCCAAGTCACCCCGACTCTAGACAAGACTTCATTGCTTAGCTATCCGGATCACCCCAATCCTAGTCAAATCTTCCAATGCTCAAATTGAAGATCTCTTTTCCAAAATGTTACTTTCAATGCTCAATCCAAAGAATCACTCTAAGGAATGAGACTTCCAACCTGTTTACAAGGCAAATGATCTAAGTGGATGCAAATGATGCAAACACAAGCAAATAGAGCAAGTTGATCAAACACAATATATGAAGAATTAGTATATGCACAAATTAAGCTCATAAACAAATGTAACCAATCCTTACGAACATGTGATAGGAAATCTAGATTAAGCATTCAAACTCATTCACAAAAATATCTAGAAACCTAAACATGTCAATCAAAGTTAGTATGACAAGTTTTTAAATTTAAATCACACGACTAACTTTGAAATTAAGTGAACATGTTAACACTTGAAGTATTTAACATATTCACCAAACAAAAACCAAAAATCAAGAACTAGGTCATGGAAAGTCAAAATCTCAATTAAGAAATTCTAGTTCTCAAAACATGTAATCAAATATAGAAATCAACAATCAAGATCAAATACATAAAGAGATTCTATATTCAAACTTATATTCTTCAAGGTTAGCAAAAATGATTTTCAATCAAAACACATGAACTAATCTTGAAAGTAAATCAAACAAATCCTAATATTGGAATTAAAATCATTCTAAACATTCCTTTTAACTCATATAAGAAGAATCATCAAGAAGACCATGAAAGAAAAATGAAAGAGAATTGATTCACTTACAAACAATGACACTCGAACTGAAATCATATCATCTCGAAAAATTTGTGCATTTTTTTACTCTAAAAATGCTTGCAATTTGTTCCTCTTTTCAATACCAACAATTTCGGGTTTTGAATCACTTAAATCGGAGTTGATTTGAGAGAGTTATGGTGTTTGGAAGTTGAGAAAGTTAGAGAGAAAATTTCAGCTCAATTTTTCCATCAACACTACTTTTGAAAAATGGGAGGGAAAGTGATATTTAAAGGAGAGGAAAAAGATAGATTTTTTAACCACCAATAGGGGGCAGCAACCTCTGCTTCCCTTGGATAAGTTACAGGGGGGGGGGGGGGGGGGGGGTGAATAAGTTGCAACACCTTTTTCGCTCCCTTGTAACAAACACAAGTTTGTCCCTCTAAGTAGATTGTATCACACTCCAAATATAATTACAAGCAATATCAATTCAAATAAAGATATGCTTGTTGAAACAAAGTCAACTCCAACATATACAAAAATGATAAATAATGAATATCAATTACAAAGATAACAGCTAAGATATATATCAACATATACAAATAAAAGAGATAGGGATAGAGAAAATAAACACATGATTTTTATGTGGTAAAACCTCCTAAGAGGAAACATCCACTGGTTGATACCACAACCACCGGTAAACAAATCCACTAGCAAGATAAAAACATATAATCTCTCAAGTGACCACTTCACCTAGAAATCTACCGTTCCACCTACACAATGAATGAGATGCCATTTTGCTCAACTATCCGGATCACCCAAATCCTAGTTGAGACTTCTATGCACAAGTTGAAGATCCCCTCTCCAAACATGTGACTTCCGCTGCTTGACTATCCGGATCACCCCAATCCTAGTCAAGTCTTACATGCACAAGTTGAAGATCCCATCTCAAAACATGTGACTTCCGCCGCTTAGCTATCCAAGTCACTCCTACTCTAGCTAAGACTTAGAATGCACAATCCAAAGAATCACTCTAAGGAATGTGACTTCCGGCCTTTTGCAAGGTAAATGATCTAAGTGAATGCAAATGATGCAAACACACACAACATAGTATATATGATCAATATATCCTATGGAAACTAGAAATGAACAATTAAGAACATGTCATATGTTTTTCTAGTTTATAATCCTAAAAACAATGCAATCACACTCAATGATGCATGTACATTTGAGATGTGTGGATTAGACACAAAACATGAAGAACTAGATATTTGTCATTAAAAGCACAAATCAATAGTATCTAGATTCTTGTAACATGAACAAATAACCTAGAGCATGTGAAACACCTAACACACACCAAAACCTAGATTATGTTCAATCACATAAAAATGCTAAAATCAATTTTATAAAATCAAAATTGAAACTCTACCAAAATTATAGAACTTAGATTCTCAAGATAATCAATTAAATCTAATCAAGTTCTAAATCATCTATCAAATATTCTATTTCAATAAATCTTCAATTAAAATGATCTAGCATATGAAAAGACTATCAATTAATCAAATCAAGTCAAAAAACACACAAGATAGTCCTAGATTTGAAGCTAGCACAATACAACATCTCAAACATGTGAAAACATAGATCTGTAAAAACCTAACTCAACATGTTAATCAATTGAAGCTCAAACTAGCTCTATTAGAGTTCATTTCTCTAATCAATGATAACACATCAACCATACATATATATGAGAAGAAAACCCAAGGCAACTGAAGACTTGAAGATCAAGAACAAAATAGAAATCAATACCTTGAATGAAAAACGTGCAGCTTTGTTTTTGTGAGTGGAACTACCTGAAAACTCAATCTATTGACTCCAAAATCTTGTGGAAATTATAGAGGACTGGTAGACAAAGATTTTCCAAGTTGAATCACTCAAAACGGACTCCAAATGAGAAAGTTAAGGTGTTTGGAAGATGAGAAAACTTGGAGAGAAAATTCTGCACTTGTGTTTTTTCAAATTTTCTTCTTTTATGAAATGAGAGGGAACAAGGGAATTTAAAGGAGGGAAGCAAGGAAAATAAAACCTAACAATGGGGGGCTGCCAGGCTGGATCCCTGTTGAGGTGCATGGGCCCCACGGGACCAGCAGCCCTCTTGGCACCCCCCCATCCCTCTTGCGCACCCTTTTTATTTCAGCCATATCTTTGGGCTCCAAACTCTGATTTTGAATCCGTTTTTGGATTACAAACCGAGACGCCCTCATATACAAAAGTTTTCAAGAAATATTTTCCAAAAAATATGGAATTCAACTTGGAAATCAATGATGAAAACCATGTACGATAAAATCAAAGAAAGTTTCTTAACCACCTAATTTGAACTTGAAACTTAATGAATGAGTATCCAAATTAATTGGAACTCAATGAGGAATTATATAAGCTCAAAATCAAGTTCATTAATATATTATCACAAACTAATAAACACAAGAATACACATGTATGCTATTTCTTAGAACTAATCCTAGAACATGCAATTTATGAAAATTGTCAATTTTAAGTATAATGTATGTGCTTACATGTATAAGTGTGTGTACTGTGTTATACCAAATTTTACACAATCATTCAGAGACACATATGAATGCAATGTATATGTGTGTCTAAGCCTTGCAAGAGTAAAGAGGTCATGATTACCTTTTGCTAAGCAACTTAGCTTTATTCCTCTTGTAGCCATCACTTTGCTTGATTGTTGTCCAATCTTCCTTGGCTTGATCATCCTCAAATCCTAGACAACTAATCAATACAAAGCAAATTTTGTTTTAATATAGAATTATACTAACACAAAAATCAAGAACCAACATGCATCCCTTCCCGTGGAGGCCACGTGCCTCCACGGGGAGAGTTGCTTGGCTCCCATATTTTGCCTTCTAAACTCCCCTCGCGCACTGCTTTGTTCTTCAATCGTTCTCCGGGCTCGGAACTCTGAATTTGAATTTGTTTTTTGATTAAAAAACCGGACTCCCTCATGTAAAAAAGACATCAAGACAACTTTCTCAAAAATATGGAACTTACCTTGAAAAACAAGGAAGGAAACCATATACGATAAAATCACGGAAAGTTTCTCAACTTCCTAGTTTGAACTCGAAATTTAATGAATGAGTAACCAAAACAAATTGGACTCAATAAGACATAGTATAAGCTCGAATTCAAGTTCAACCACATAAAAACACAAACAAATAAACACAAGAACACACAAGTATGTCGTTTCCTAGATATAGTCCTAGAACATACAAGTTTACAAAAATTGTCAAATTAAGTCTAATGCATGTGCATACTTCAAGGAATAGTCAAGGAACCAAACAAGGGATAATCAAGAGATAAGAGGCAAATATATGAGATAAGTAACATGCATTTTCAATGTTCAATTATGTCATGTTTTTTTTAAAATAAAATCATGTGAACATATCATAAAAGAGAACAAAGTCTAGCATATAATACCCGATATTCTGTCGTTAGGGAATTACTGATCCCAAAAAGATATTTATAAAAAGTCCTACGCAATGTGCTCTATAGTTATTAAAACTAGTAAAACGGCAAGTGAGGGTATCGTTCCACAGGGAGGTGGGATTCGTCGACCGTCTCTAGTTCTAGCTATATAACACGCCGGGCGAACTCGTGTGTTGCGTATGCAAAAAGAATATGCGGAAAGTAAATGCTAAACTAACCAACAAACTACATAAATAAATATGTACAGTGATAGGATGAAATAGAGAGATGCATGAAATGTGGATATGCTAGGGAAATGATTCAACTGTGACAATTCTCCTAATTAAGCACTAGACTCACATAGTCCCTCAAATGTCCAAGTATATGTTATAGGCTCGTGTCCCCTTAATTGATCTCTAATCTCTCTCAATGTCTTAGAGATCACATCCACACAAAGCATGGATTCATTAAGTGTCGTGGAACACACAAAAGAGCTATGTACGCCAGCCTAGTGATACTCTCACTTTCTGGTCATATACATAAGACATTTAGTTGGGCATGTAAAACATAAGAACAAAAAAATTGTCTTAGGTGAATATTCTCATATGTGCTACTCAATCAAGTATGAGAGCACTCACCTTTGACCATATTGCTCTTAGGTGAACCAACACAAATAGCATCATGATCATTACACATGACAATATGAAATCTAGAAGATAAATCATCAACTATCTTCTTCACAAAAATATCACTCATATTAAACTCATCATTATTGCTATGCACAAATATTTCATCGAAACAAGATATATGACCACCATGCTTTTTCACATTCTCATCCATAAAAATCTTCTTGACATTCTTCTTCACATGTTTATCATTATTATGCACAACATTCAGAGATTTATCAATATCAACATGTTTAGAAGAGTGACTAGGAACCTTTTTCATATCATGCTTCTTAATCCAAATTTTCGTAGTAAATTTCTTCACATGATCATGATCAATATGCACATTTCCCAAAGCATCAAAACTATTATCATGTTTGAAATCTTTCAAAGAAGATTTGTTCAACTCACTACCATGCAAATTATTCTTCTTAACCGAAACTTTCTTTGTTGATTTCTTTTCATTAACATGTTCATCATGCATAGTCTCTAATGCCCTAACATGTTTAGAAACAGCCAAAAGAAGTCTTTTCATCTCACTAGCATGCATCTCATTCCCTAGTTTGCATTGTCTAATGTACTTGTAGCATTTAGGTTTGATATGCCCAACAACATTGCAGAAATGACAAACCAGGATAAACTTAGAGATGTTATGTTTGGCTTTAGACTTAAACTCATGCTTAGGAGAATGATTAGGTAACTTTTCAACATCTTTAACATGTTTCACATTTCCTAGTTTGCATTGCCTAATGAATTCATAACACCTAGGCCTAATGTGATCAACCACATTACAATAATGACAAACCGGAATGAATTTAGAAAAATTACCTTTTTGGTGTGCATGCTTTGATTGAGAAGTTGGTTGAGAAGTTCCATAGCTCTTCTTGACTTTGTCTTTGATTTTGGAAGGAATAGTAGTTGAGTCTTTCTTCTTCTTGGACTTTCTTGACTTATTCTTGGTTGTAGGAGTCTTCTTAACTTCTTCTACAAAACCTAAGCCACTCATATCTCCATGACGCTTTCCAAGTTTTATTACTTCATCAAGCTTAATGGCTCTAATTTTCAAGTCATTAATAGTCTCTTTGAGAGCTTTGACTTCATCTTTAAGCTCACACTCATTTGTCTTCAAGATAGTCAAAGTGTTCTCTTTTTGCTAAATCTCTCCTTCCATGACAAACAACTTCATAGTCTTCTTTTAAATCATCCATCTCTTGAGTACTTTCCTTCATCTTCGAAAAATACTTTTCAATGGTCTCTTCACGCTCCTTAATGACCTCACTATGCTTGCTTATCTTCTCCAAAGACATCTTATTTTCATTTTCAAGAGCTTTGATTATAACCACTAAATTAGTATTGATCAACTTCAACTTGTTGTTCTCATCATTCTTCTTGACATTTTCTCTAGTTAGTTAAATGATCTTGTCATTTAGGCTCGTTTCATCATGGTTTAAGAAAGCTTCGATATCTTCATGATTGGAGGAGACTTCACTATCTTCACTACTTGAAGAGTATTCACTTTCCTCATTACTTGAGGAGTCTTCACTACTATCCTCAAATCTTCCTTCATATATAGCCAAGTGAGCAATGGAATTTCTATTATATTCACGATCATCCGAGGACTCATTTTCCTCTTCTACATCACTCATGGATCTAATGTAGGCTTTCATCGTACTTTTCCAAAAGGAATAGTTACCACTCTTTAAGAGTGGAGACCTAGCACTAGAAGCACTTCCCGGCATTGAATCACCCATAACAACAAAATGATTTTTTTTTTACAAAACAAAACACAACACAAACACTATAAAAGGATCTATCTAATTACCTCTCGACACCCACTTTGATACCAATTGAAATTCCCTTAATATTATAGTGTCAAATATACCTAGAGAGGGGTGAATAGGTATATCCTCAAAATTCTTGCAATTTCTTTTTATTCATAAGATAGACAATCTCACAAGAATGCTATGACAAGTATATTGAACAAAACAATATGAACACAATTAAGCAATGAATAAATCAATACAAATTCAAAGTAAGAAAAGATAGTAAAACCAAAAATTAACACAAGGAGTTTTTATGTGGTAAAACCTCAAAATGAGGAAAAATCCATGGGTTGATACCACAACCACTGGCAAAGCAATTCACTATGACAAATAGGAGTTACACATTCAAGAGGCAACCAACACAAGATTCACTCTCTAAGCTATCAACACCCATTTTAACCTCGAGCCTAATGAACTTACTATGCCAACTTCCTATCCAAGACCAAGCGTCTCTAGAAAGCTCCATTTGCTTGTCTATCCAAGTCACCCCGACTTTAGACAAGACTTCCTTGCTTAGCTATCAGGATCTCCCTGATCCTAGCCAAGACTTCCTTGCTTAGCTATCAGGATCTCCCCGATCCTAGCCAAGACTTCCTTGCTTAGCTATCCGGATCACCCCGATCCTAGCCAAATCTTTCAATGCACAAATTGAAGATCCCCTCTCCAAAATGTGACTTCCAATGCTCAATCCAAAGAATCACTCTAAGGAATGAGACTTCCAACCTGTTTACAAGGTAAATGATCTAAGTGGATGCAAATGATGCAAACAGAGCAAGTTGATCAAACACACTCTATGAATAATTAGTATATGCACAAATCATGCTCATAAACAAATGTAACTAATCCTTATGAACATGTGATAGGAAATCTAGATTAAGCATTCAAACTTATTCACAAAAATATCTAGAAACCTAAACATGTCAATCAAAGTTAGTATGACAAGTTTTTCAATGTAAATCACACAACTAACTTTGAAATCAAGTGAACAAGTAAACACTTGAAGTATTTAACATATTCAACAAACCAAAACCAAAATCAAGAACTAGGTCATGGAAAGTCAAAATCTCAATTAAGAAATTCTAGTTCTCAAAACATGTAATCAAATATAGAAATCAACAATCAAAATCAAATACACAAAGAGATTCTAGATTCAAACTCATATTCTTCAAGATTAGCAAAAATCATTTTCAATCAAAACACATGAACTAATCTTGAAAGTAAATAAAAAAAATCCTAATATTGGAATCAAAATCATTCTAAACATTTCTTTCAACTCATTTAAGAAGAATCATCAAGAAGATACTGAAAGAAAAATGAAAGAGAATTGATTAACTTACAAACAATGACACTCGAACTAATATGTGCATGTTTTGACTCTGAAAATGCTTGGGATTTGTTCTTCTCTTCAAGACCAACAATTTCGGATTTTGAATCACTTAAATTGGAGTTTATTTGAGAGAGTTATGGTGGTTAGAAGTTGAGAAAGTTAGAGAGAAAAATTCAGCTCAATTTTTCCACCAACACTACTTTCGAAAAATGAGAGGCAAAGTGATATTTAAAAGAGAGGGAAGAGAGAGATTTTTTAACCACCAATAGGGAGCAGCCACCTCTTCTTCTCATGGAGGTGCGTGGCCTCCAGGGCGGCAGAAGGCAGCCCTTCCCGTGGAGGCCACACGCCTCCACGGGGAGAGTTGCTTGGCTCCCTTATTTTGCCTTCTAAACTCCCCTCGCGCACTGTTTTGTTCTTCCATCGTTCTCCGGTCTTGGAACTCTGAATTAGAATCTGTTTTTTGATTACACACCGGGACTCCCTCACGTACAAAAGACATCAAGACAACTTTCACAAAAATATGGAATTTACCTTGAAAAACAAGGACGAAAACCATGTACAAAAAAATCATGGAAAGTTTCTCAGCTTCCTAGTTTGAACTCGAAATTTAATGAATGAGTAAGAAAAATAACCGGGACTCAATAAGACATAATATAAGCTCAAATTCAAATTCAACCATATAAAAACATAAACAAATAAACATAAGAACACACAAGTATGCCGTTTCCTAGATATAGTCCTAGAACATGCAAGTTTACAAAAATTGTCAAATTAAGTCTAATGCATGTGCAAACTTCAACAAGTGTGTGAATGTATTATACAAATTTATTGCAATGATACAGGGACACAAATGTTATGCAATGTGTGTGTGCGCGCTTACGCCTCGTAAGAGAAGGGAAAATCTCAATACGTTAGTATAGTATCCAAGTAAGTGATCAGTCATTTTACATATATTTTTTTAATCCTCATCCCTCCAATCAATTGCTTGTTAATTGAGTTTTTTAGGGGTTTTAATTTGTGTTTTGAGCATTTTTAGGTTGTTGGATCTAAGTTATGTGCTTGGAAAATTTTATACGAAAAGGGATATTATTGAATAATTGAAGGACTAATATGCAATTTTCCTTGACCGCTGTTAATTATGACAGCGGTACCAACAGCGCTAAAAATTCCAGAAGAACATGTTCCAAAATGCTGTCACGCCGCTGTGAATTTTCATAGCGGTTTCCCCGAATCAGTGCAAATGAGCCATGTTACGAAGGCCATATCTCTCAGCTCCGATTGAACTGTGTGTCCTGCAACCTATGGAGTTAAAGCCCCAAAAGTCTAGTTTCCAACCAAATTTACTGCCTATCGATCTGAATTTTGTAGAAGAAGTTATTCTCTTTTGAGTACCTATTGCGCAGATCAGTCAGTCATAAAATCTGTGAATCGTGACGGGATTTGTTTTGTAAGTTGTTGGATCTGGAAATATTATCTTCTTGGACATGAGTGGGAGTCTTGGAAAGCAAGTTGATGCATACTCCTTATCTTCCTTCAATAAGTAATCAATTTAATGGATTAGGAAAGAAATAAAATCCCAAAAAGGATAGAGTTCCAAAAGGGAATTGATTTCCATGTTGTTTAAGAACTTAGACTAGCATCTATAGCCTATTTAAACCCCTTTGAACCCTAATTTCGAGAAGAGAGAAGCCAAGGGAGGTCCCAAACCACCAAGGGGGCCGTCCCCCATCACACCACCACCATTGTTGTACTTGGAAGCTTGAAGAAGACATTCATGGGTTTTATCAACTCTTTCTCCTCTTCTTTTAATCTTTTTATGTGTAATTAATTTCATACTAGGGAATCGATATGAACCTATGTGATGCTCTTGTTTTGATTTAATTCTATATTTATTCATCAATTCGAATTTAGATTTGTTCAATTCATTATAATCTTAATTCTTGACTTGTGTTGATCTATGGAAATTAATTGATACTTGTCTAGGGTTTCGATAATTTATAAATTGAGATTGGGCTATAGGAATATAGGTAGTCTTAATTACTTTTCAATTGAATAAGTATAATTGTTCTTGACAAAGGAATATGCGAGACAATTTTGGTTCACAAATTCTTGCATGTAATGGGTTTTTGGTTATTGCTCACACCTTGGAAAATGGTGAGTAGTGGTTGAAAGCACGTGGTTAAACCCGAGTAGGAATAACAGTAATACCATAATTAAGATAAGAATGAACCCTAATTTGGATTGATACTTGTTAATGAAATTAATTGATGAACATTGAGTATTATATATGGGGAGCATCGGTTACCTAGTTCTTCTTCCATTGATCACAAACAAACATTCTTTTTAATTGTTTTCTTAGTTTAATTTAATTTAGTTTAATCAATTCTCAAAACAATCTCTTGGTTACTTTTAATTAATTAGAATTACAATTAGTTTAATCGATAAATCACTTTTCCTCGTGAGAACGATCTCTACTTGCCGTTGTACTTATCTTCACGATTCGTGCACTTGCGAGTGAGTATTTTATAACACGATTTTACAACATCAGTAAGCATTTTTCCTCTTGAAGACGAACTTTGCATGAGAAGTTGATCCAATCACGAACCACCTAAGCAACTAAATAATATAAACAAAGAGCATTTTGTTATGGAATTAAGCCAACACAAATCTAAAACCTAACACAGGGAAAACGTCGATCCCAAATCCAGAAACATCCGCCGCTAAGAATGGGGGTTGGTAGGAGGATTTGGGGTGGAGAAGCCTCTCAAAATGCTCCACCGCAAGAGTATCCCCTTGTTCAATCGTGATCATCATTTTGACAAAAATGATGTATGGCCTCAGGATCCTGAAATCTTGACCAGAAAACTTGCTTTAGCAGATTTAAATGAGTAATGACAAACAAAACGGAAGAGCGAGAAGTTAAATCACTTCGAAAATGGAAGCTTGAGATGCTAGAACAAACGCATGGGATTTTTGAGCAACGCTTGAGATTCTTTGAGCTTCAAGAAAAACCGGTATTGTTTTGAAAAAGTTTTACTGTAAAAAAGAAGATGGAGACGAAGATGAGTCCAATGAAGAGTCCAATAGGGTTTAAATACTTGAATTTGAAATTAAACCTAGGTGACGTCATGTCCATAAGAGGCGGGAAACTAGAGCGACGTGCACAAACGACATAGGAGCAGAAAAGTTTGCTTTTCCATAAGAAATGCCTGAGATCCCCTTTTAAAAGATGACGTGAGGCAATGCTAGACGGATTTATGCCTCCAAACGTCACTGTCATTAAAGTCATCGTCATCACACAATGTGATTTCTGTAGTGGAAATTAATTCTGAAAAAGTAAGTGTGGGCGGAATTGATTAGTTAATTCAATTAATCAGTGATAGACGGTTAATGAGGAAAACGATAAAGTGGGATTCTGGTTAAATACCTCACACCGACTAAGTAGGCGATGCGCCGAATACCAGTCGGCTAGTCAGGATAGCAGTTACTCGGGGGATTCATTAAGCAGAAAATACTCAGGTCAGATATTTAAGGGGGTATTGTTATAAGTAAAATTCCTTGTGATGTGTCATACAGAGATTGAAGGATACTAATATGCGACACGTCACTTAGAACTGAGTTCTGCTCTCCTAAGACCTCTAATCGGCTTAAACAGGAAAGACAATCCCATTACCTTATCAAGCGGAGTTTGCCTCAGACACGAATTCTTAGTATCGTACCTCAAACGAGGAAACATCTATTATCAGAGACATCTTTTTAATAAAGAATGGGGCTTCCCTCGGAAGGATACACACTGAACAAGAAACAAGCCTTAATCGGTTAATCTTACCAATATTTGAGTAGGATTCTAATTGATGAATCCAATACTTGTACGACAAGGGATAGGGCAACATTAAGTAGACCAATATAAATATTACCGAATGATTATTGAAAAGGAGATGAAAAATACTGTAACCATTATTCTCATTCTGAATTATTTTCCTCGTCGATAAGCAGCGTCCGTGGATGTTTTCTCCGTTACCAGAGTTTTACCACGTAAAACCTCTTGATCTCGTTACTTTTACTTCCTTATTCACATATTGCCACACTAACACGTTGATTGGTTGACTTACCAAAAATCACCGTCAACAATTTGGAAGTCATTGAAGCATTCATTCTCTTCCATCTTGATAGTTTCAAACCGATTTTAAAGAACTTGAATTTCATAGTCATTCACCATATCAGTTCCCTTATATGCCTACTCAAGAATTTCCCATGCCTCATGAGCATTCTTGGTAATTTGGATGAGCTTATATTAGTTGTCATCCATGGCACAACGAATAGCATGCATTGCCTTGTTGTTCCATTTTGATGCCTCAAAGTCTTTAGTCTCCCACTTGGCTTTAGGCTTGGGAACAACTTCTCCATCTGCAGTGGTCATAGTAGGTGGAGTATATCCATCTTCAATTATCATCCACACCCGGTCATCAATAGCCTAAAGATAAGATTACATCTTACCTTTCCAAGAAAAGTAATTGATACCATGTAGCATGGGCGGTCTAGTGCTAGATGTCCCCTCATGATTCAACGCACTTCCACTCAAAGTGTTTGATGCAATGAATAATAATGAATGTAATGATCAAAGTGCATACAAATGCAAGACACACAAAAAAGCGAGAATCTCCTATGTATGTTTAGGAACCCACTCTGATACCAATTGAAATTACACAATGTGTGTCTAACACAACCTAGATGGGGGTGGATGGGTTGTTAATCGATTATTACCAAATTTTCGATTAGTCAATATTAATCTTAAAGCATAACCAAATACACCAAACATACAACAACAATAATAAATGCGGAAAACAATAAAAACACATTTTGTTGATTTACGCGAGAAACCCTCCAACTTGGCAAAACTCACGAGCTAGCTTACTAGCCACTTCCGGTCCATAAAATCCACTATATGAGATATGGATTACAACCTAGGTTGATCTTCTATCACACCATACACAGAAGAACTCGAGTATCTCTACCCGCAAGCCTTTTATAGTGAGCACGACCTTGCTTGTGCACTATAACCTTATAGTCACAAGACTTTAACTCAATGAAGAGATAATGAAAGCCTAGGTAAATATGCAATGATACTCATGAATACAATATAATGCTAGACAACACTATATGCTTAATTAGAGATTTAATGACAAGTCAATAAACTCTAATTATCAATGTCTAGATGAATAATCACCAAGACTTAGCTAGATGGCATGGAATACTAGCTATTACAATCTACCACATTCAATCAACATAATCACTCACAATATAATCACTCACAATATATTCAACAAATGCTTAACATATATTCATGTGGTAGAGACAAAGCATTTAATCATTCAATAAATGGAAAACCAAGAATCAACTATCACAAACAAACCCAATCAATTAGTATAATGATTTTGCTAGATGTTATATAAACCTAGAATGCTAGCACTCATAAATAAACTCAATCAAAAAGAGACCAGAAATTCCTTCATAAATATTCATCATATATTTCAACATACATTCAACACCATATATCACAATAGATGAATACCAAGCATTTAATCATGAAATAAATGCTAAACCTAGGTCAAGAACATCAATAACAGAAATGTAGAAGAATATGATGTTATCTAGTGAAGAACATGAAGACCCATGTAAATAGGATGATGAATGATGAAGATGATGTAAGGATTAGAGTTGTTTAGAGAGTGACTCAAAGAAGTATATACCTTTCTCTCTCAAAGCACACCAACATGCGAGCGCGAAGGTTTCCGAACACACAACTGGAAACTATCAACATAAATACAAAAACATACTTAAGTCTAACAAATAGATGCAAGAAAAATGATCATACAATAAGTGTGTTATAAAACATAAATGCACACATTCAAATAAACACACATGCAAAAGATACGAAAATGCATATGAAAGTGTATGTGTGTGTATGTGTGCAACTAATCTCTTCAAGAAGTCAAGAACAAATGACTACCTTCTTGAAAGCATTTGGGATGTCTGAAAGCTTGCCAATGACACTCACCTAAGCTACCTGTTACATAACTATCCCAATGTGGTTTTGACAATGAAATAAGCCAACCAAAAACTAAGGAACTTATAAGATGGATAACCAGCGAGCTTCTCAATAGATGGACCTTGTTGCCTGATCTCATCTCTATTACCTCGACCTCCTCTTCCTATTCCTCTATTTCTACCTCTGCCACGACCTCTACTTCTTGAACTTGAAGATTCAGCATGAGTTGAGGTTTTTAAGGCTTGTTATTCTATTGGTATTTTCACTCTTGAATCTTTGCTTGTGAACCAAGAGTGAACTATGTAATTCATCAATTATGAGAGTATTGATATCATTTGACTCTTCAATTGAACAGACAACATAGTTGAACTTTGTTGCCATTGATCGAAGGAATTTTTTAACGATTATAACATCTACCATCTTCTCACCATGGAGCTTCATTTTGCTTGCAATTCGCCACCGTCCTTGAGAAATAGTCATCAATGGATTCTCCTGGCTTTATATGGAAAGTCTCAAAATCTTTGCGAAGTGCATAAAGTTGTGCACGTTTCACCCTTATGTTACCTTGAGATTTCTTCTTCATGGAGTCCCAAATCTGCTTGGAAGTATTCTTCTCTAGGATAGTCTCCAATATTGTGCGATCAATTTCTTAAAACACGTAGTTTTTTGCCTCATATCCTTCAGCCTTTGATCTTCAAGAGTCTTCCTCTGTGCTTCTGTCAGCACCGCGTCTTCTGCTGGTTCATCATATCTAGTTTCAACGAGATTCCAATACTCTTTGAATCTAAAAATAAATTCTCCATTAACATGCTTCATTGATCATAATGACCATTGAAGCGAGGTATGGCCGGCTACACATACTAATCTTTGACCTTTTCGGATGCCATGAGACCTTGTTGCTGCAAGTCAAAAAAGTTGCTGTATTTGGAGAATTTTTTTTTTGGTCAAGCTTAATGGGGCTTTGATACCAGATATTGAGTAAAAGAAAAACAATAGACAAACAATCGATTGAACTCAACGTAATTTTATTCATTGACTAATAATCATTAAAATAGAACTCCATAAATAAACTAACCAGAAATTTTTGGACCAACTAGTTCCACAACTAACACACGTTCTCCATTACTAAAATATTCATATAGAATCGGAAAACAATACTATAGACTTCAACAACAAAATAATTAACACTCAACACTTCTCCGCTGCCTTCCTTTGGTTGTATTCTTCCCTTCTCTTCTGATAATCTCCCTCGTTCCTCGCTGTCAATCCCACCCATCTTGTTTTGGTCTAACTTTCACTACAAAAAAGTGGCATACAGTGACACATTTTCTTTTGACAAATTTTAAATGCGCCACTATAGGTATTATTTTGTGACAAATTTTATTAATTGTCATTATGTTTTATTAAATTGAGACTTTTATCAAAACATTGTCACAATTATTTAAAAAACTTGATAATTTGTGACAAATAATATAATTAGTCACAAAATTACTATATAAAAAAGGAAATATTTTTATTTTGTGACTTATAAAAATGTCATTAACAAAACTAAAAAGAATCTTTCTTTTATGGAAAGATAATTAAGGGGAAAAATCTGATTTTTTTGAATCAACCATTCAATAGCGTTCACTTTAAGAAACAAAAATCTTTATTTTATTAATAGATTGATTAAAGAATTCTTTTTAAGGAATATATATATATATATAATATTATCTTAAAATAATTACTAAAAGAAAAAACCATACGTTTTTCTAAGTCTAAAAAATCTTTTTAAATTTTCACTAAGTTATTTTACAAATAAGGTACAAGGTTTTTACAGGGCACCATAAATATTTAATTTTATTTTTTGAAGAAAAAAACATCATAGTTATGGTGTGTGTGTGTGTGTGTGTGTTTTTTTTTTGTTCTTATCTCATCTTTACGTCTTATGGTTCTTAGCTCATCTTCATGTCTCTTGGTTCTTCCTTTGTCTCTCGGCGCAACTATCTAGATTTTCTCTTTATTTCCCTTCTCCTTGAATTTTTTTTTTCTGTTTGAAACCGTGATTCTTCGAAGTAGTCACCAAGATTGTAGAGAACATTTATATTTTTCTAAGGTTTTTTTATATTATAATTTTAGAGTAAATTTTATATATTATCTAATCCTTTCATGTTTGCATTTTTTTAAATTGATAGTTTTGATAATTTAATTTGTTTTAGTGTTTGTTTTATTCTACTCATTTTTCAGGGTCAGAATTTCAAATTCGAGCTTCATATATTGAAAGTTTCTTTGAATAAGGTACGATTTTTTTATGAGAAATTTTATATATTGTTTTAGGGATATATATTTCTTAAGTTTCATTTGTTCAAAATTTTTATAAGGAATCCATAATGATTATTTCACGATTTATAGGCATTGCTCTTATATTTCCACAGTAAATGCCAATTATTTGTAAATGTGCATACTAACTGTTTGATAAAATGATTCTTACATAACAACCGATTGTTTGATGTAGTATTGAAATGAAAATTCTGTCTTGATAGGAAATGTAAGCTTATCTTGATTTCAATTTTTAGGGTTTGTTTTCTTGTACTTGTTTTTAGGGTCAAAATCTCAAATTCGAGATTCATATATTGAAAGTTTATTTGAATAAGGTATGTTTTTTTTATGTCGACTTTTATATATCTCTTTAAGGATATTGATGGAGAGTTTTTCAATTGGTATAATTTTTCTTTATATTTTGTTATTTCACACTTTTCCCTCTTTCTTTATTAACGTTGATGTTGAGGCTTTATTTTTTAAGTTAACGATAATGACTAAAAATATATTTCTTCTTTGTTTTAATTATTTAGTTGAATGTAATGACCATATTTCTTTGCTCACACTTTTATTTTATCCTTAGCAGTTGAGTGGAAAATGATGATTTTTTTTCCTTTGTCATAAAATTTATGTTTCCAGCATTATCTCATGTGAGATGGTGGATTGGTAGGTGTTAAACTACAAATTCTCAATTTTCTATAACTCTAGGTTCAACATAATGTGCTTGTTTTATGCTTGGATATCAAACTTATATAATTTAATTTATACTTGTACTAAGTTTTACCAATATTGTTACATTTTTTTTAGTAGAATTTGGAGACGCTAATTTGTTCTCACTATTTTTTTTTCATGTCTTCATGTATTTAGGCTTCTTTTGCAAAACATAAAGATTCTTAAGCTACCTACGGACTACAGTGGATCATTGGCTTCTAATATTTCACAATCAAGACCTCAGAAGTTTCACTTTCAGTTATGTTAAGATAGATTAGTCGGGTTAAAATATGTTATTTAGCAAAAGACTCTAAAGGATATTGGATTACTTTTGTAATAATACGATATTATGTTAGTTTCTGAACATATTTTTAAATGGAATGAATATTTATAGAATGCAATATCATTCTGTTAATAGCCAAAACTAACTAAGGACCAAAGGAAAATTTTCCACCTTCCAAACCTGGCTCCATGCCCGAAAGTTCCAGCTAGGAAACCATTCTACCCAAAGCCGAGCTACGATACCACCCCGCAGGAACAAGGACGGGCTCCGGAAACATCCGGGATAAAGCTCGGAACGATCAGATCTAGCCCGCATCACCAAAACTGAAAACAAGGAATTCCCCGAAGCCGAGGTCACCTCACAATTCCTCCAGAAACTCACCTATACCTCACTGATACAGGGGGATATCCCTAGGAAGCCGCACCTAGCTCCGAAAGGTCAGGGGAATCCGTACCTAGCTTCGAAAGGTCAAGGGAAGCCAGATTTGGCTCCTAGCTGGACGAAACTTCTCAGATATCAAGGTCGAAACACTGATCGACCTTATTAGTTGATGCACCACACCATGATACATTCAGCGACCCTTATGGAAATCATGTCAGACCCGAAGATACACAGTATCACATCCACAGATATTATACACGTGCAGAACAAGTAATAGAGTTTGAATGGGAAACAAATTGATTTCCAAGATATCCTCAACAGAGCAATTAACTCAAAGTCAACTACATTTAAAGGTAAAAATCCCGTCCGATAAAAGAGGGATGAGAAAATGAAGGGGAAATGAATGAGTTCAAACCTATGAAGACTTTGTATAAAGGAGAGACTTTCTCCTTCAGAATGAGGAGACTACTATTCGACAGGCATACGACAAAGACCCGACCATACCCTAGAGAGAATAGAGAGCAATTTGAGAGAAATTTGTATACCATACACGTTCAATAAAGAAAATATTTTTTGCTTTCTTTTGGGTGACAAATTGTATCAGTATTACTTGTCATTTTGAAAAGCATTGTTACACATACGATCAATCTTCGCCACCACCTACGTGGTAGTGGTCTCGAGGGTGTTAACTGAGATTTCTCGTCTCGAGCAAAATTTCCATTAACACTTTCTGGCGCCGTCTGTGGGAAAGGGCCTTACACCCAATTAATCAATTACTTGCATTTACATATTTTTTACAAGAACTATGAGGCTCCGCTCTTCCCAAGGCTAACATAGAGTTTCGGAGCAACCTCCGGCGAGGCTAACATGAAAAGCCCCAACAAAGGGGAGAAAATCTAGATATGGTAGTCAAGTTCAGGTCCAAACAACCAATGCGCGGGCTTCTGGCCACCCTATAGTGAGCCAGGCAGAGCTCGACCAACAAGCGGCAGCCTTGATAGAAACCATCCGCGTCCGCCTGCTCGCTGAAGGCATCACAATCCAGCCAACCAACCTGAATGATCAGGGAGAGCCGAGCAGGCTCGGAGTTAGGACACCTGCTTTCAATCGCCTGGGACCTCCTCTTCCAGAGCTGGCTTGAGAGAGGTCAGGGCCCCAACGTTCAATCTGGGATAGGCTGGGACCCATGCCCCCAGTTCCGAAAAGACCTTCACAATATCAACCCAGGCGAGTTAAGTCTGCCGCGGATGCTTTTACCCGGAAGCCACGAGAGCTATCTCATCCGACTACATCTAAGAGGACCGCCCGGGCCCTAGAGGAGGAAAGTAGACAAACTCCCCGAATGGATCCTAACCATGAGGATGATCGGATAGACATTGCCAGTTCATCGGAAAGACTCGACAGTGAAGAATCTGAGGTTAACTCGAAGAGACCTGGGAACAAGCGACTGAGGGATCAGCTGGCAAAGTTATAAAAAGAGGTCCAGCAGATAAGAAAGGGAAAGAATAAGGAGTACAAAAAGGATCCCCTGAGCTAGATGAACGCTCCCTTCACTAGGAGGATCCGGGAAGCGGAGCTCCCCCCAAAATTCAAAATGCCAACAGATAAGTTCTCCGGAACGGAAGATCCTCTAAGCCACCTAGAGAGTTTCATTCAATAGATGGAGGTCCAGAACACTACCAAAGCATCTATGTGCAGAATGTTTCCAACGACCCTAACCGACTATGCGAAAACCTGGTTCAGGAAACTACCCGTTGGCAGAGTGGATTCTTTCACGAAATTATCAACAGATTTTTGCTCGCAATTCCAAGGGGTCAAACCTCATCCGAAAGATCTCATACACCTCCAATATGTGATTCAGGAATGGAGTGAGACCCTTCGGTCGTACGTGGAACGTTTTCATAAGGAGGTCTTACAAATGAGAGTTTTCACTGAAAAAGAAACCCTCTCCAACTTCAGGAGGAACCTATGGGCTGGAAAGCTTTTCCATTGCTTCCCCAAGAGACCTCCCGAGACCTACCAGGAAGCCTACGACCGGGCTCTTGAGCAGGTCGAGATCGACGAACAACTCAAGGTCAAGATGGAACACGACGACATGAGAACGGTAAAGCGTCTGAAAAAAGAAGCCACCAAATTTGAGCCAGTACAGAAAACTCATAATAAACCTCCCAACAGGTCGACCTACCATATCCATGCTCCTCAGTATAGGCCAGAAAGATATCCAGCAAAACGAACCCCTCCCCGGGCTTCGCCACCTCCTAGGACCGTGGCTCTCGTAATGCAAGGGGAAAAAGGGTATGACTACTACTCCCCTTTGAATGCTTCCAGGGAAACGGTCTACCTTGCTATACGAGATAAAGGGTTGCTCCAAAATCCCGCTCCCATGAAGGCCCCAGCTGACAGGAGAAACCGGTACAAATACTGTGACTTCCACGAAGACGTGGGCCACAACACCTCAGAGTGCTATAATTTACGCAACCAGATTGAAGCCCTGATAAGGGGGGGGGATGCTTGATTGAGTTCTTACAACAGGTCAGAGATAACATTCGGACTGGAAGGGAGGTACAAGCTGAAATCTGTGAAGACGCAGAAAAGAGGAAAGGGGAACAGGCTGACTTAATGCAACAGGTCCAGGTGATACACACTATCAGTGGAGGTCCTACACTGGCTGGCGTTTCCAATAACTCCCGAAAAAATCACGCAAGAAAGATTCCCCGCATCGAAGAAAGCTGGGGGATCTTCGAAGTCAGCCAGAGCCCGACAGAGCCCTCCCAGTCAGCGCAGATCGTTTTCACTGAAACAGATGTCTTAAACACCGTGCAACCTCATAACGAACCCATGGTAATCACGATAAAGATCGCCAACTGTCTGGTCCATCGCGTGCTCGTGGATACAGGTAGCAGTGTAAATATCCTCTTCAAGGATACCCTGGAAAAATTAAACCTGAAGCAACATTGTTACAACAAATGTACCACTTTGCTTTATGGGTTCACTGGGGATTCTATCATACCAGTGGGGTCGATGATCCTTCCAGTAATCATCGGAATCACTCCTCTCCAACAAAATGTTATGACCAATTTTGTTGTGGTTGACACCCCATCGGCCTACAACGCCATCCTAGGGAGACCTTTCCTGTCCTCCTTGAAGGGTGTCTTGTCCATATACCACAACGTCCTGAAATTCCCGGTTGGAACCAAAGTAGGAGAGGTACGTGGGGACCAGCAGGCAGCCAGGAAATACTACGCATTATCTGCCAATCCTACAGCCCTAGCAAAACAGTGTGTACAGGTGACATTAATCCAGGAAGACATGGATACATCCCGGATAATCCAGGAGGAGAAGGAGCCCGCGGAACATCCTGGGCATCCGGAGAGCGAACCTATTATGCCTTACGAGGAAGAACGGAGTAAGGAGTTGGCCATCGGGCAACCCGTAGATAAATTAGAAGAGATACCTATCAGAAATGACGATCCATCCAAGGTAGTCAAGGTCGGGGCCACCCTTGATCCAGAAGTGAAAAGAGGACTAATTGACCTTCTCAGAGAGTTCAGCGACATCTTTTCTTGGAACCATGATGAAATGCCTAGAATCCCGGCGTCATTGGCCGCCTATCGACTAGCGGTAGATCCAACAATCAAGCCCGTCAAACAGAAGAGGCGTCACTTCAACGCTGATAGGAACGCTGCAGTATAAGAAGAGGTTGATAAATTGATTAAGGCAGGGTTTGTCAGAGAAGTACGCTACCCCGAATAGATCGCCAACGTGGTCATGGTCACGAAGGCAAATGGGAAGTGGCGTATGTGTGTCGATTACACCGACCTCAACCGGGCTTGTCCAAAAGACAGTTTTCCTTTACCAAAGTTCGACCAACTAGTTGACTCCACGTCTGAAAATAAACTTTTAAGTTTTATGGACGCATTCTCAGGATATAACCAAATTAAAATGCACCCGGCTGACCAAGATAAAACCAGTTTCATTACTGGGCAGGGCTTATACTGCTACAAGGTGATGCCATTTGGTTTGAAGAATGCGGGGGCTACATACCAGCGGCTAGTTAACAAACTGTTCAAGCATGAGATAGGAAGGACGATGGAAGTATATATCGACGACATGATCACGAAATCCCCAACCGTAAAAGGACATCAGGAAGACCTTCGCAAAACCTTCCTCATACTGAGGGAAAACCAGATGCGGTTGAACCCCTCCAAATGTGCCTTTGGGGTAACAGCGGGGAAGTTTCTGGGCTTCATGGTTCATGAGAGAGGCATAGAAGCCAACCCAGAAAAAATCAAGGCTATATTGGACCTGGAATCTCCAACCTCACTCAAGCAAGTACAGATTCTGACTGGACGCGTGGCGGCACTCAACAGGTTTATTTCTCGCTCCACCGATAAATGTCTCCCTTTCTTCAAAGCCATCAAACAAGGGAAAAACATGAAGTGGAGCCAGGAGAGCGAACAGGCTTTCCAAGCTTTGAAAGAATACCTAACAAGCCCCCCATTGTTAGTTAAGCCGGTTCACGGAGATGAGTTGCAGATCTACCTGGCCGTATCAGAAACTGCAATAAGCGGGGCTTTGGCCAAGGAGTGTAGCGACGGTTTTCAAAGACCCATATACTATGTGAGCCATGCTTTGACCAAATCAGAAAGGAATTACATTCTCCTGGAAAAGCTCGCTTATGCTCTGGTAATCTCAGCGAGGAAGCTCCGTCCCTATTTTCAAGCTCACACAATAGCAGTGGTGACAGACCAACCCATCCGCCAATTCTTGCAAAGACCGGACGTGTCTGGAAGGCTAGTCTTATGGGCCCTAGAGCTCACTCAGTTCGATTTAAAGTATAAGGCCCGAACTACGATTAAGGCACAGGCTTTTACCGACTTCGTGGCAGAATTTTCAGCAATCCCAGATCAAGATGACCCATCAGTATCAAATGAGGTCCCTGAAAGGATATCTGAGGTCGACAATTGGCCGGAAGGCTGCAGGCCATGGACCCTCTTTACAGATGGAACGTCCGGGCAAGCCGGGGGAGGAGCTGGCATAGTTTTAATAGATCCGGAAGGGACTGAATTCTGTCACTATTTTAGATTCGAGTTTAAAGCCACCAATAATGAAGCGGAGTATGAAGCCCTCCTAGCCAGGATAAAGGTAGTCATCGAACTAAAGGCCGATTACCTACAAATCAAGAGCGATTCATTGCTTGTTGTAAATCAGGTGACTGGGGTCTACCAGGCAAAGAGAGATAATATGGCTGCCTACCTAAAGCTAGCTCAGCTGCTAAAAGGTAAATTTAAGGGGCTTAAGATCGATCAGGTGTCTCGACAACAAAACCATCGCGCAGATGTTCTGGCTAAAATAGCGGCGAACGGAGGCCAATCCCTACCACGGGGAATTCCCCTCCAAATGATCACCTAACCCAGCACAGCCACAAATGGAGAAATCTGTTCCCTGGATCGCCTGCCTTGCTGGATGGACCCAATTGTTGCCTACCTCCTTGAAGGAGAGCTTCCCGAAGGGCCCGATCAAGCCCGAAGAATTAAAAGGATCTCAATCTGATACTGTATGGTGGACGGGTACCTCTATAGGAGGGGCCGATCCCTCCCTTTACTTAGGTGCTTGCATACTGATGATGCTAAATGGGCATTGAGAGAGGTCCACTCTGGGGACTGTGGAAACCACATAGGTGGGGAAGCTCTAGCCTATAAGTTGCTTCGTATGGGGTACTATTGGCCGACCATCCACCAAGTCGTAAAGAGTTTTGTGCAATCTTGCGAGCCTTGTCAAAAAACTTCAAACTTGAACCACCAGCCACCCGAGCGACTGTCGTCCCTCAGTTCACCTTACCCGTTTGCCATGTGGGGAATCGACCTAATTGGGCCACTCCCAACCGCTCCCTGACAGATGAAACATGCTATCGTGGCTATCGACTACTTCACAAGATGGGTCGAGGCAGGACCTCTTTCTCAGATATCAGAAAAGAAAAAGACCAAGTTCATTAAGACCAACGTGGTATGCAGATTTGGGACCCCTCTCATCATTATAGCTGACCTAGGGAAGCAGTTCGACAACGCCCGGTTCAAAGACTTCTGCAAGGGATTGGGGATCGACCTCAGGCTCGCTTCAGTGGCTTATCCCCAGACTAACGGGCTGGTAGAATCCACCAACAAGACTATCAAGAAACTCCTAAAGAAAAAGCTACAGCAGAGGAAAGGTAAATGGGCAGAAGAGCTACCGGAAGTCCTCTGGGCATACCGGACTACAAAGAGAACAGCTACCGGGGAGACACCTTACTCCCTGGCTTTCGGGGTTGAAGCAATCCTCCCCATCGAGCATAAATTGACCTCATTCAGGGTACATCACTTTGAGCACGAAAGTAACGAAGTCAAGCTCCTGGCTAATCTAGACCTCTTAGAAGAAAAACAAGACCGGGTAGCAGAGAAAGTAGCGATCTACCAGAGCAAGATCGCTAGATACTTCAACCAAAAGGTCAGAGCCCGAAATTTCAAAGAAGGGGATCTGGTACTTAGAAAAGTAACCCTGAACACTCGGAAAAGGTCGAATGAAGTCTTAAGTCCCAATTGGAAAGGGTCATATTTGATAAAGCTAGTTGTTCGCAATGGAGCTTATAAACTTCAAGACATGGACGGACGATCCATCAACCACACTTGGAATGCAGATCATTTGAGGAAATTCTATCCTTGAGAAATGAATTCTCAAACAGACTACCCCTATTTCGTTTTCATTACGGACCCTAATAAAGATGTACTACATCTCGATCATCAATAAAGCCATTTTCTTTTTTCTCTTCCGTCTTTATCTCCAACTATGTTCAACATTAGTAACTACACCCTTGTGTGGGAAACTCAACATAAACACTTTAAGGCCAGGAAATAGCTCAATAGCCCTCTTGATGCCTTGGTCGGGCTACCACCCTCAAGAAGGGTCTGAGTGTAAGAGCATAATTGTCTTCCAGATCTCGAGACCAGGAAATAGCTAAATAGCCCTCATGATGCCTTGGTCGGGCTACCGCCCCCAAGATAAAAGAAAATAAATAAATAAATAAAATGTTTGTTTTCGTGTGCAGGATCAAGATCATCATAATTCCCTACCCAAGTTTTAATTGCTACTACGGATGCAACTCTGGTTCCCATTCAAGACTAGAAATGAAACAAGAATTCTCAAAGCGATTCGATTTCTCATTAAAGATAAAGGGAGCCTATCCCCCGGTAAGGCTATATCCATCCAACGGGGAGCCTAACCCCCGAGCTCGGGCTAAAAAAAGGTGAAGAAAGCTAATAAAGGCAAAACGAAGTGCCCACCCCCTTTTTTCCGGGCAATCAAAAACAAACCATGAACGAACTGCTTCAAGCTTTGGGACTCTCTCAGTTCTCCTCCGCCGGTCCTCCTCCTTCTTGCTGATCTTCGCCATCGCCCCCTTTTTCAGGTAGCTGTCCATCTTGGTTATCCTCGCCGACCGCCCCTCCTATTTAGAGGCTCCATCTGTTGATCAGCTGGATCTTCCTCCAGGACTTCATTAATCACGTCCATAACCTCAGGCGGGATAGCCGCATCAAGAAGGGCAGCCATGGACCCCATCTGGCTCCTGTCGACCTCCATCTCTATTAAGGGAGGCTCCTCAGACGGGCTCCTAACCTCTTCACCAGCTCCCGACTGGTCCTCCTCGGATCGAGACGACAAAACTTTACTAGAAGATTCCCCGGGACCTGAGGTAGTAAAGGTAGGAGGAGGGAATGGAGGATCTGTCTGGGCGAGATGTTTTCCAGCTCCTGCTTGGCTCGAAGGAACCATCTCGTCGCCTTCAGGGCGAGATAACTCGGCAGCCTTAAGCATTATTTCCTGTCTATCCCAGCCAGCAATAGATGACAACTCAAAGGGAGGAGGAAGAGCTTCTGCGGCCTGAAAGGAAGTGTAGAAATATCCATCGCTGAAGGAGGTCTCCGCGTCAGCTTGCAGCTTGGTCATCTGAGTAATCAGAGACTGATTCTCGAGGTCCAACTTTTTAGCCTCCGACCTCCAGGAATCCCTCTGTCTAGCCCGCCAGAGAGATTGAAGACGCTCTTGATCATAAGATTGCTTCATCCTCTCATGGTCCCAGCGAAGCTCAACCATATCGACCTCGACCTTTCCCTGGTTAGAAGTCATCTCTTCCACTAAAGACTGAGTCTACTTGAGCAATTCGTTCGCTTTCTCAGCTTCGGCTTCTGCTTTTGCAGCCCGGTCACGGAGGAGGGCTACCTGCGGGCCCATCGCTACATTAAACTTGAAGGCCTACAAAGTACAGAACCCTAGTTAGAAACTGAACAAATTAACAAGAGTAGCACAAAGGAAATACAATTACCTCAGCTAAAATAGCAGACCCTTTGGTAATCAGGACATCCACAGGCATGGAAGCCATCCTGGAGATCCCACCGCCCGGACAAGACGTGATGAATTGTTCCAGGACTTAATCCCGCCCTACCGAGCTCGACTGAGGCTGGGAACGGCTGGAAAGAACCCTTGCGACACCCTTCCCAGAAACCTCTGAAGCTTTGGTTGTTGGAAGCGCAGCGGAATTAGGAGGTTAAGTCGAGGGGGTAGCAACTTTAGCGACCTCAGCTGAAGGGACAGAAGCAGTCGGACCGACAACCTGAGGAGCTTTACCCAAAGCCCGGAAAGCCCGCGAAGCAAGAGTGGCCATCTTGGACCCAGCTGGAGAAATAGACGAAGCAAGAGCAGTTTCGACCTCAGTGGAGGGAAGAGAAACTCTACCTTGAGGAGAGCGTGAGACGTGGCGGGTAGCCGGTTCAACGATAGAAACTGTGAACAAGCAAATTAAAAAGGAAAATGTTAAAACCAAGCTAAATAATAAGGCAAGGCAAGGCAACTCAATGACACTTACGAGGAATAGCGTCTGAGATCCGCAAGTATTGGTTCACCCTACGAGGATCGAAGGCTTCAGCAGTAGGGAACTTCAGGTTCAAATAATTCCGGGCTAAAATAGCCTTCAAGATGGCTTCGGACTCAGAAGGCAGGGAGTCCCGGTCCCACGAGGGTTTGTCACTGAAGGCCGTGGGAACCTCGAATTCATGCCCTCCAATGAAAATCGAGCTCCCCCAGTCCTTCCCCACCAGGATCCATTCTTCTTTCCAAGCTGGGTCCTTCTTCGAAGCACCAGGAATGATGAAATTGAGCTTGTTCTTGGCCTTAGCATAGAACTGGCCTCGAGGAGCGCCAGACAGACTCCCAATCTGGAAAAGATAGGCCAACTCCTCTGCACCCGGCTCCCTCGTCACCTTACTCAACTGACATTGTTCCCTCCATAGTATGAGGAAACCAATCAGATACCTCCAGAAGCCAAGCGTCAACTGGAGAGGAGCGAGCTGGATGGCGTTAAGAGCCCGCCGAAGAGTCGGATGAAGGGGAAGCCTGACCCCATTCTCGAGAGCTGCCACATGAATCGGAAGCACGCCTTTGGGGGGGTTGAAGAACTCGTAATTTTTGGGAGGCACCGAGATGGATACGCTGTCGGGGATGTCAAACTTCGACCTCAAGCGGTCAATCGAGACCGGATCGACGGTGGAATCTGGGACAACCCGAAAATCATAAGGAGGGAGCCTTTCTAAAAATGAGCCAGAAGCCGAGACCTGATGTTCTCCCACTGGCGTCACCGCCCACTTCTTTGTCGGAATCTTCATCGGTGATATCCAAAGGATGGTCATGACGGTTGGAGAACCCAGTCCCAATGGATACATTCCTACTTGACCACCGACGTTGCGGGTTAGGCGGGGAATCGTCGCCGTCTGAACTTCTCCTAGCCCGTTTCCCCAGAGCAAGACTGCCGACCTCCTCGCCGTCAACTATGGAGTCAACTGAATCGCGACTGGTTTTCGACAAAGTAAAAGTTAATAAGGATGAAGAATGAAGAAAAATGCAAGCTTGGAAAAAAGGCTATGAGAAAAAATATTTCTTAGCAAAAAAATTTAGTTCGAGAGATATGAGGAAGACGTGGAGATAAATAGATATATATATATATATATGCAAGAGGGCAACAGCGCGAGCTATCGAGATCCGCGGTTGGTAACAGTAAAAAATCTCAGGAACTACCGTAACGTAACCGGATTAACTCAAAGCAGGCTAATCAGCTCACGCCACGTCACTTACACAGTTAAGAGGGAGATCTCCCTAAGATTCTGGTAACGGTAAAAAATCTCGGGTACTGCCGTAACGCAATCAGATTAATTAGGAGATAAATTAGTAGGTTCACATCACGTCGCTTTAATGAGGAGATTTCCCCTATATTCTGGTATCGGTAAAAAAGGGAAGATTTCCCAAATAAAGTAAAAATCTGAACCTAACCCCAAGCTCGACGTCTGGTGTTCAAGTCAGAGGGGACTTCTGTTAATAGCCAAAACTGGCTAAGGACCAAAGGAAAATTTTCCACCTTCCAGACCTGGCTCCATACCCGAAAGTTCCCGCCAGGAAACTATTCTATCCAAAGCCGAGCTACGATACCACCCCGCGGGAACAAGGACGGGCTCCGGAAACATCCGGGATAGAGCCTGGAACGATCAAATCTAGCCCGCATCACCAAAACTGAAAACAAGGAATTCCCAGAAGCCGAGGTCACCTCACAATTCCTCCAAAAACTCACCTATACCTCGCTGATACAGGGGGATATCCCTAGGAAGCCGCACCTAGCTCCTAAAGGTCAGGGGAATCCGCACCTAGCTTCGAAAGGTCAAGGGAAGCCAGATCTGGCTCCTAGCTGGACGAAACTTCTCAGATATCAAGGTCGAAACACTGATCGACCTCATTAGTTGATGCACCACACCATGATACATTCAGCGACCCTTATGGAAATCATGCCAGACCCGAAGATACACAGTATCACATCCACATATATTATACACGTGCAGAACAAGTAATAGAGTTTGAATGGGAAACAAATTGATTTCCAAGATATCCTCAACGGAGCAATTAACTCAAAGTCAACTACATTTAAAGGTAAAAATCCTGTCCGATAAAAGGGGGATGAGAAAATGAAGGGGAAATGAATGAGTTCAAACCTATGAAGACATTGTATAAATGAGGGACTTCCTCCTTCAGAATGAGGAGACCGCTATTCGACAGGCATACGACAAAGACCCGACCATACCCTATAGAGAATAAAGAGCAATTTGAGAGAAATTTGTATACCATACATGTTCAATAAAGAAAATATTTTTTGCTTTCTTTTGGGTGACAAATTGTATTAGTATTACTTGTCATTTTGAAAAGCATTGTTACACATACGATCAATCTTGGCCACCACCTACGTGGTAGTGGTCTCGAGGGTGTTAACTGAGTTTTCTCGTCTCAAGCAAAATTTCCGTTAACACATTCGATGAGTGACATGTTTAATTTGGTTATATTTTATTTTCTTTTTTTTATACAATTTACTTTTATATTAAATTTTTATAATTGATTAAATTGTCACTAAATATTAATATAATGACATAATATTCATATTGTTAACTGTTACTAAGTCTGTGTATTGTGACAAATTCCTGATGGTTAACTTAATTGTCACTAAGTTTGTCTTTAGTGACATAATTTTCAGATATTATTTGTTAGTATATTTATTAAATAGTGACCCTTTTCAAACAATAAATTGTCACTAAGAATGTTTATAGTGACAAAATCTTCAAACGGTTAATTGTCACTAAATTTATATTTAGTGACAATTTTTATTTTGTCACAAATTAAGGTCAAGTGATAATGTGTCACTAAAAGTTATGATTTGTGACAAGTACCAAAAAACTGTCACAAATACTTTTAGTGACGGGGCAAAAGTGACGAATTGCTAGTGACATATTTTTTTTGTCACAATATTGAAATTGTGACAATTTCTTCACTTATAATGACAAATATTTTTTGTCACAGTAGGTCGATTTTTTTGTAGTGTTTCCTAATTGTTTCCATTTTTTTTTTCTTTTTTCTCACCTACTTTGCTAAAAGTAGGATATATTGGGTTTGTATTCATTGTTTTGGTGAATGACGTTAGAGTTACTAATCTTGTTTATATTGATTGACATTAGATTAGAGAAATTGATTGTGGAATTTTCGTAGTTTAGATGGGATTTTTGGCAAGTGAACTCATACATATGATATGAGATCTGAATTTTTATTTTCTAAGATGATTGATCATATCGCTTTTATTTCTTCCATTTTTTTTAATTTCTTCTACTTAAATTCTTTTCATTGTTTATTGTTATTAATTATTTTTTGAAATAGTTTTAAATATTTATTTAAAGAATAATATTATAATAATTGACATAACGTCAAAAGGACAGGTAATTTAGACAATTCACAATAAAGTCAAACTAGTTAAATGTATGCTTCAGTAATATATAAACAAATATAATAGTGTTATTATAAAAACTTAGGGGATGTTATTGTAATTAACCCTTATACCTTTGACTCAGTTTTCTAAAACATCTCTATATAGTCTATGCGCTAAACAATAGTCACATCCCAAAGTTATCATCTCCAAAAGAGAAAGAAAGAAAAAAAAATTCAAGAACTTATAACAAAATCAATATGGGATCGCAATCACCGTCAAGTAGTATTCCTGTTATTGATTTATCAAATGAAGATTTGAAGCCAGGAACAAACAATTGGGTGTCAACCTGCAAAGAAATCCGCCATGCAATGGAAGAGTTTGGGTGCTTTGAAGCAATTTATAGCAAGGTTTCTGTGGAGCTTCACAAACAAGTATTTGACACATCCAAAGAGTTGTTTGATCTGCCAACAGAGATCAAAATGAAAAATACAAGTACTAAGCCTTTCTTTGGTTATTCTGGTCAGTTTTCTACCCTTAAATTGTACGAAGCCCTGGGCATTGATAATCCGACAACTCTTCAGTCCACTCAAAGCTTCACCAATCTTATGTGGCCTTTGGGGAATGATCGTTTTTGGTATGCATGCTTTCATCTATTCTTATACTTTCCTTGATAATTCTATAAGGGCGTTGTCCTCTACCATTTACAAAAACTAATTTCTAGAGTGGTGCATTCTATTGGTACTCTTCTCAAATTACTCATATTTCTTTTCCAAACTTCACACACCCCAATATGTGCTCACCTCCGGGCTCTGGCGCACCCGGCCCCTTCCTCACAACTTTTTTTTTAACACTCAACCTTTTCTTTTGTCTTTTTTTTTTATTATTTCTTTTTTCTTTCGGTTCTTTTGCAAACCTTTAACTCACACTTTGTAAGTATATATGGCTTTTACTTGTTATATCATTTTAAGGAAAAAGAAAGAATAAAAGAAAAAAAAAAAAAAATTAGTAGTTATTCTTTGTCAAATGTAGTGAACACTTTATGATATATCAAACTTCAATTACGCTTAAATTCAAGTTTTTTTTAATTGTGAGATGGTTATTGTACCTAATTGGTTTTAGGCCGGTTGGTTCCACTTGGGGCGCCGGTTGTATGGTAACACAAATCCAAAAACTTTTAAAAAGGGGAAAAAAAGTTTTTTTTTTTTTTTTACATTAGTCTGTCCCAATTTTGAAAATTTACTTTTGACAATTAATAAAAAGTCCCTTCAGTTTCTCATTCGCATTTTATAAAGCTGTTTTTTAAAAATTAAAAAAAGTTGAGGAAGAGGATTTAAACTTAGATCTCTATATTTGTTGAAATATATACGTAGATACCACCAAATTAACTATGTACTGTTTTTTCCCCCAAAAAATAGCGAAAGCGTTCGATCATACTCGGAGCTAGTGGTGGAACTAGATAACATGGTGATTAGAATGCTATTTGAAAGCTATGGACTTGAGAGATGCTGTGAATCATACATTGAATCAATAAATTATCTGCTTCGCTATATCAATTACAGAACACCAGAAAAGAACGAGTCACCAATTGGGATTACTCCTCACACAGACAAGAGCATGACAACAATAATTCATCAAAATCATATAAATGCTTTGAAGATCAGAACAAGAGATAATGAGTGGATTGATGTTCAGCCCTCGGCCCCTGCTTCTTCTTTTATTGTTATGGCTGGTGATGCTCTCATGGTTAGTCACTCCTATCAAAAATTCAAAATCTATTATTCTTTATATAAGAAAAAAGATCAATTATGTTGTAGAGAAAATCGTCAATTTTAACTATAGAAAATTATGAAAATTTTCTTTAGTCACATACAAGAGTTTGATTATTTGTTACTAACCACACTTGAATTTTTTTTTCACTCCTTTCGTTAAATATGTTTTCAAAAGTTATTACCAACCAAGTTCTTGCATTTTGGAAATACAAAATCTAACTTTTAGTTTACCGATTTTTCAAATGGAAAATAAATAAATAAATCTCACAATTGGTTCTTTAAAGTACTTGTACTTGGACATATATTTTATTTATGTTTTTGGAATATCATAGAGAGGCATCCTCAATTTGTAAAAGTCAAATTAGAACTCAACTTTGAAATATTATTTAAAAATGTTGAAATAGTAGTGTCTGCAATCATTAGACTTAACTATAGTTCTTATTTCTTAAGATGAAAGTGGAAGACCTAACTATAATTCTTAAGACATAGGTTGATCATATTTACGATACTTTAATTAATAAGTACCAAATGGATCAAAATGTTAGAAATACCCAATTTTCTAAAGTTTTCTTTGGACAACGTCATGGAATATTTAATATACTGTTACGTTTTATCTAACGTCTACAAAATAGAATGATCTAAACGAGTAATTTTAGGAAAGATGAAAACTGAAGTAAAAAAGTAATATTTCTTCATTTCTCGGGAACTGTAAATCCCACTATCCTTTATAAATATTATGAGAATTAATTTGAATCATTTTGTGTTAGGCATGGAGTAATGACAGAATACTACCTTGTTACCATCAAGTCATAATGAACCACGGAGCTGACACTAGATACTCTCTTGGAATGTTTTCATTCAGCAACAGAATCATAGAAGTTCCTCAAGAATTTGTAGATGACAAAAGCCCCTTGAAGTATAAGCCGTTTAATCATTTTGAGTTCCTTCATTTCATCAAATCACTGGCTGGATCGAAGTCGGACTCCTTGATCAAAGGCTACTGTGGCATCTAAGACTCCATGTTATACTTGCTGCTGGGCCACTGTTTCTTTCTGGTTTGTTGTGGGCTGCCGTCTGTTTCTGACCTTCTGCTTTGCTGTTGTTTTTGTTCTGTTTTGGTCTGTTTGTGGGTGCCTTGGCTTTGTGCCTTGCTTCGGTATACTGGTTGGGTCCTGCCCTTCCCTAAATAAATCTTCGCAGTTCAAAAAAAATGTTATACTTGCTGCCGAGCATGGTTAAGAAAACCAATAGCTGATTTTATGTCAATATTGGTGAGAAGGCTTTAAATTATCTAAAATAACGACACTTTTATGTTCGTACAATTATTTCAACTTTGTTCCTGCTTGCTTAGTAACTATATATTATAAATGAATAATTAAAACATTTTCAAGATTTTTTGTTTTTCCTTTTTTTTTTTTTTGTAGATAAACTTCATTAAACACAATAGAGAGGTGATTTAAAGGTATGTGACTAAGTCAAAACAAGACCAAATTTTAGAGATGTATAGATACATTATTGCATTCATTGAACTGAATTAATTGGATTTGATCAAGATCTACATTGTTTATATATATATATATATATATATGTGTATATTGTTTATATATTATTTGTAAACTCCTCCCCTTGCCACCCCCACTCTGCCTCTGCCTAGCTCAACAATGCTATCAGAGTATCAGACAGCTCAAGCTTCAGACTATCAAGCTCATTTGATAGCTCAAGCTTATCAAGGATCTGAAGCTCAAGTTCACTCTGTTCAGATTGAACAATCTATGTGTTTGGGAATATGAAAAAGAGCAAGAAGAAAATACAGAGAACGTAATTTAGTGTTCAATAATGGTGGTACTCAGTAATTTTCTTCATTGATTTCGTTCACTGATACAATACACTAACAACTTAATTTATACCAACAGCTAGCAGCCTCTTAACTAACTCTTGCTGACTAGCAAGTAATCGGAGACTTGAAACACCCAAGTACTGCTCATCTGATCATTATCATGATCAGAGTACCTTCAGGAATTATGATCATGATTAATGAAGCATCAAGCTTATGTATAACTAACTTGAAGATGCTCGAAGCTGATGGAAATTTGCTGTATCCTCACATTTTGGGACGTTGGCTGTATCCTCACAGGGGGTGGGGGGTGGGTGGGTGTTGGGTTGCATACAGGGGTAGTTGATTCCCCTTCGGGTGGACAACCTTAAAATTTTATTTCTCCAATTTAAACCTACTATTTCATACAACAATTTATTTTTATTTTTTGCAGGGAGAACTATAGAACTAACCATAAAATTAATGTGTTTATTGATTTTACCCAAGATTAGCATTTTTATTGTTTCTATCAAAATATCCACTAGTTTGGATAAAATTGTCCTTCTTTATATAAAAAAATTTCTCTATATTCTTTTTCTTTTTCTTATTCCCAGGAAAAAAAACAACTTTTTTTCTCTATTTTTTTTCTTTTTCTTCTTCTTCTTCTCAAACCTTTAGTATTTTTTTTTCTTTTAGACTTGGTGTCTTTAATTTGGTGTTGCCCTAGAGTGTTTGATTGATTTTCCATTGTGTGTTTAATTGAATTGCCCTGGTGTATTTGATTGGTCAGCCCTAGTGTGTTTAATTGAGTTGTTCTGGTGTGTTTAATTGGGTTGTCGTGGTGTGCTTAATTGATTTATGTCTTGTGGTGTGTTTAATTGAGTTGTCCTGATGTGTTTAATTGGAATGCCGTGGTGTGCTTAATTGATTTACGCCTTGTGTGTTTAATTAGTCTGCTTTGTGTATTTAATTGGTCTGCCCTGGTGTGTTTAAAGAAATCTGGAAAAATTTCCAGATTTGAATATATTTGGAAATTTTCCAGATTGCCTCATACAAAAAAAAAATTAAAAAATCTTTGAAACAATGGATTTTTAGTAAATGTTATTTGTTTTAGGAAGGAATTTTTGTTTCAATGGAACAAAATCTGAAAAAAAAAAACATAATTTGGAAAAAAAAAATTTAAACAAACATAATCTGGAAAATTTTCAAAATCTAAAAAACTTGAAATTTTTCTTTAAACTAAAATCAAATCTGGAAAAAAATTTAACAAACATAATCTGGAATTTTTTTTAAAACCTAGAAACATAATTTGGAAAATTTCAAAATAAAAAAAAACCTGGAATTTTTTAAAATCTGGAAAAAATTTTAAACAAAACAAAATCTGAAATTTTTTTAAACAAACAATACCCAAACTTAAACACAACCATAACCACACTTAAAATCAACAGCTAACACTCAAACAAACCCCACAACCACCCTTAAAATCAACAACTCAGATTTGCAAGCCAAAGGAGAGAGAAGATGAACCAAAAAATGATTGGATTAAAGATGAACCACCCTTAAAATCAACAACTCAGATTTGCAAACCTAAAGGAGAGAGAAGATGAACAAAAAATGATTGGATTAAAGATGAGAGAGGCGTGAGAGAGGAGATCTAGTTGCAAATAAAAAAAATTTGTGGTGGAGAGAGGAGAGAGGCGTGAGAGAAAGAGAGAGAGAAAGAAGAGATTGAAGAGAGAAAAAAGAAAGAGAGAGAATGAAGAAAAAAAAGATTATGACCAAAGGAGAGAGAATAGGTAAAGAAAATAATGAGGGGTATTTAGGTCTTTACAGCCAATTATTGAGTAAAAACAATAAAAATATTAATGTTGTTTAAAAGCAATAAACCTCCCTAATTTTAGACTAAAAAGGGGTATTTCCTCTATTTTTTAATAATCAATCTCAATGGTATAGATAATTTTCATTAATAAGAATAAAATTTTATTTCTCCAATTTAAACTTACTATTTCATACAGCCATTTTCTTTTTCTTTTTTAAATAATCAATCTCAATGGTAGATAATTTTCATTAATAAGAATAAAAGGGACAAATGGAATTTTACCTCAAATATATATACACTACAAGAAAAAAAAATTGAAACGAAACACCTTATTTTTTTTAATAAGTGTTTAATAAATATTACGGATCACATGACAAGATGATACAATAATAAAACGAGGTATAATAAGTGTTTAATAAGTGTTTAAAAGACAATAATTTTATTTTTTTCAAAAATATATTACTGAGGTATAATATTGTAGTTGGATCCTATGTAAACCCCAAATTAGTAAATGTTTTTTTAAGTAAAGAAAGCTTCTTTTTTTGACAATCCAATTTTTTCTTTTCATACTTTTCTAAGAACACTCGGTTCTTAAAATTTAAATTAAATTTAAAAAAATTCTATAGACACTTCCTTTTGTTTTAAAATTAACATTTTCATTTTGTAGAACTCCTATTCTAAAGACACTCTATTTAAAAAAAAAAATTCTAAAGACATTCCATTTATTTTAATAAAAGTTAGGACCAACCATTGTAGCATTTGGATTCATCGAGGTGTAATATTTTTCGAAATAAATTATTAAAAAAGAAATTATCTCTCTTAAATCATTAGATTAAATATTAAATATTAAACACTCTCTCCTAAATTTTTAATTACCATATTAAACTTTCTCTCCTCCAATATATATATATATATATATATATATCTAATTTTATATTTCCATTATTTCTCGAGCAAGACTAACAGTTAAAAAAAAATCCTTACGAATAAGCTTGATTTTTAGGAACCATATATATTTTTAAATATTAAAAAAAAAACTCAAAAAACAATACCCTGTTTTTCTAAAAAAATTCAAAATATGAAAATGTTTTTTGTTACTTTGGTAGGTATGTAATTGTCTAGAAAACTTTAATTATTTCATTAGTCTTAGAAATTCTGAATTTGCAACAAATCAAGTTTTCATATATCTACTTTTTTTTTAAACAAGGTATTTGTATTGACTTTATATATATATATATATATATATATATATATATATATCAATAATGCTACTTTGCCCGAAACTTGGTGTCCAAATCTGGTACTCAAATGATGTGGCATCATTATAATCCATTTATTTATATTAGATTTGCATGATTTAAATGAATGGATTATAGTGTTGCTATATCATTCACATACTAGATTTGGACTCTAAATTTTGGCAAAATAGCATTACTCAAAGTAGCAAAGTACCAGATTTGGACACTAATATTTATTACTATTAGTAAAAAACCAAAATATTCATAATTTTTTTAACTATTAATCAGAGTTAATCGAGAAAGCATGGAGATGTGATTTTTTTTTTTTGAAAACTGGAGAGAGAGAGAGAGTAATTAGGAGATATATATATATATATATATATATATATCAATAATGCTACTTTGCCCAAACTTGGTGTCCAAATCTGGTACTCAAATGATGTGGCATCGTTATAATCCATTTATTTATATTAGATTTGTATGATTTAAATGAATGGATCATAGTGTTGCTATATCATTCGGATACTAGATTTGGACTCTAAATTTTGGCAAAATAGCATTACTCAAAGTAGCAAAGTACCAGATTTGGACACTAATATTTATTACTATTAGTAAAAAACCAAAATATTCATAATTTTTTTAACTATTAATCAGAGTTAATCGAGAAAGCATGGAGATGTGATTTTTTTTTGAAAACCGGAGAGAGAGAGAGAGAGAGAGAGTAATTAGGAGATAGTGTTTAATATAGTAATAACAAATTTAGAAAAGAGAGTTTAATACGTAATTTTTGATCTAATGATTTAGGAGAGAGAGATACTTTTTTTAATAATTTAATTAGTTTAGAGTGTCTTAAGAATTTTAATTCAGGTTAAAATTGTCATCAATATAAGAAATTAAATTGGAGTGTAAATATATAGTTTGTGGAATGTAAAAAGAAGCTATCTTTTTTAATCCAATAATACTCTCGTAAAATTACTAGTAAGACTAAATAGTTTGCAAGAATGCCCATTAATAATTATTAATTAATTTCCTATTAGTGATTTAATCTTAACATATATTATTAAAAACGCTTTTCATTTTATTAAACCCTATATTTTCTTTTAAACACTAATTTTAAATATATTTTTAATTTATTTTAAAGAAATATAAATCAATTACTAATTACGGAGAATGAATCAAATATCCAAATTTTGTTGTGAAAAAATAAGTTTTAAATTAATTTTACTATGTTTATTAGAAGAACAAATAATTATGCATTTTTTTGTCTGTAATATATGTATTTTTTTAAACAAAAAAAGTATATTTTTTTGTTTCTTTCAAACGTTTTAGACTCTTTTATTTTTCATTATTAGTTGTTCGTCAAATTCATCAATTAAATACTTTTCTACCTCCAAATCAATTGGGACATGACACAATTCTTGCATCCTTACAACTTAATTTGACAAATTTAAAATGGATATTCAATCAGAAAAACCTCAAATCGGAGTGATTTATGAACAGAAAACAATCAAAAAGAAATTTAGGGAGCTACTTGACATGAGGGGAGAAAAAAAGAAAGAAAAGAGAGTCTGATTTTGTGAAAGGAAAACATAGAAGAGAAAAAAAGTGAGAAAAGAAAGAACAATAATATAATTAAAGATAATAAAAGTAAATAAATAAAAATAAAGTTGATTAATTAATATAATAGTAGGTGTTATGTAGTTACAATAATTTAATACAATATAATTAAAGAAACTATATTTTTGACAATAAGTGAGGTTTCTTTATAGACTAGAATGATGTTTAAAAATTTGATAGATATGATTACAAAATGGTTGTACTTACAATTTTTAAAGGAGTCATGATCATCGCTCTTCAATATAACAATTTGTTTTTCTGTTTTTTAATGTGGGCTGGGTTGTAGCCCACCTAATCTCAACCTTTGTTAAAATAGTACCGAATTTAAATGATGTATGTATGCAAAGATTAAAATTTAAAGTGACTTATTAAAAGGCATGTCAGCAGACTTGACTTAAGACATGGTCAGTTGGTCACATACAGCTTTCAACATATTCATTGAATTGATTGGATTTGATCAAGATCTTCAATGTTTTTCTGTAGAATGTAATGGTTAATTATCTGTAAACCCCTCTTCTCCCTCCACTTTGCCTCAGACTCAGCCTCGAACTCAGCCTCAACCTCAGCTTACTATAATGTTTATGATAATAATGTTGAAATCTCTTTTACAACTTAAACATAACGTACAAATGCATGTATCGAAACACAATATAGTACACTAGACAGTAGACACTGTGCCGGTCTTGAGGTTTTGGAGGTCCTATGGCGAATATTTAAAATGGGGCTCTTTGTTTAATATTGTATGTAAATCTTGTGAAATCATATACTTGATAATTTATATATATATATATATATATATTATTTTTTTGAGAAAGTTTACAAAAGTTTTATCAAAATAAACTTTATAATTGAAATTTAGAAAATTGTTTGAGTTGAAAAGAAATTGAAATCCATACTTATAAAGTTATAAACTTTATTATTTAATTTAATTTATATAATAATAATTTTTTCAAAATTTTCGTCCGGGCTACAGCTCGGTCTAATCTTTTCTTACTACTTCCACCGTTGGATAAAAGTCATCAAGTTTATTACTGAAATACTTATTGGAGGGAAAATAGACAACCAAAATTTACACCTACACAACAATTGTTAATGTTGACTAACCCAACTTAGTAAGAGAGATCAATTTAGTACTTACGAAAACTAAAAATCATTATTGTCAAAAAAAAAAAAGGAAAAACATTGAAACCAGTTTGGTCATAATTGGAAAATTCATAAATTACCTGCCCAATAAAAAAAAAAGCTTCTATTAACAATCCAATTTTGTCTTTTTACACTTCTTTTTTAAAGACACTTCATTCTTAAAATTTAAATTTAAAAAAGCTCTAAAAACACTTCCTTTTGTTTCAAGATTATCAGTTTTTATCTTTTGGCACTCATATTTTAAAAACATTAGACAATTCATTTTATTTTAATAAAAGTTAGGAAGAACACCATTGTATCCTTTAGATTTGTCCGAGGAGTGATCTTTTTTGAATTAAATTATTAAAAAAAGAAATTTTATCTCATAAATCATTAGATAAAATATTTTACATCTTAAACACTCTTTCCTAAATTTTTTTATTATCATATTAAAGTCTCTCTCCTCCAGTACATATCTCTAATTTTCTATCTCCATTTTTTTTTCAAACCAGACTAACAGTTTAAAAAAGCTTACGAATAAGCTTGATTTTTAGGAACCGTATATATGCATATATATATATATATATAAAAATTCAAAAAACAAGTATCCTTTTTTTATTTTAAATATGAAAATGTTTTTTGTTGCTTTTATAGGTATGTGATTGCCTAGAGAACTTTAATTCTTTTATTAGTTTTATAAATTCTGAGATTAATCGAATCTAGTTGCAACAAATCAAGTTTTCATATATATATATATATATATATATATATATTTTTTAAAACTGGATATTTGTATTGACTTTTTAATATATATATATATATATATATATATTACTGTTAGTAAAAAACCAAAATATTTATATATTTTTTTCTTTAACGATTAATCAGATTGATCGAGAAAGTATGGCGATATGATTTTTTTTTTGAAAACTGGGGAGAGAGTAATTAGGAGAGAGTGTTTAGTCGGCAATAACATATTTAGGAGAGAGAGTTTAATACGTAATATTTAATATAGTGATTTAGGAGATAGAATTCCTTTTTTTTAATAATTTTATTAGTTTGGAGTGTCTTTATAATTTTTTTGTCTTATTTAATAATTTTAATTCAAGTTAAAATTGTTATTAATAAAAAAAATTAAATTATAGTATAAATAGATTATTTATAGATTGTAAGAAGAAACTCTTAAAAAAAGGTAGTCATATATTGCTAATCATTGCTTTGATATTCGTATATATGGAAAATCCAACTTGTCACCTTCACAAATGTCAATGGCTAAAAAGACGAAGAAAGTATAACAATAAAATTGCATAAACATACCTTGAGTTTAGGTGTAATTGCAGCCATATTTTACTCAAAATTACATAAACATGCCCTACTGTTAGTGGTCAACTGTTATTTATAACCTTTGACTGTCTTCTTGGTCTGAAAAGTCTAAAAAAACCCCTATTTATTATTTTGAATTTATTTTATCAGAACAAACTAAATTAAATAATATAATAAAACTCCTTTTTTTAAGTTAAAACTACAAATTTGGAATCGTAATATCGACTTTCAATCTCCAATCTTCCACCCGATCAAATCGTAAAACCAAAAATAAAAAACAACCATCTTCCAATCAGTTTCCAGAAACCAAAATGTTCAATCGTTCTCCCAAACCAAAAACCTAACTAAAATTGAAATCCACCACACCAAACCAGTGTGCTAACAACACCGTCGGAACCGGAAGCTAAAGTTTCGGTCGAATGATGATTTTACGATGATCAACTAGAAGTGGTGGAGGCTTGTGCCAGCCACCCCACCACCGAAACAATGAGGCCCGCGTGAGCCTCCCTCTTATCTCCTCTGATTCTGAGGAGTCAAAACACATATCTCATCCAACAGAGGAAATATTTGTTGGTCTCCTCCAGCCGAAAGAGATCGGCGATCTCCTCCGATTGGATGAGACCTACTTACTTTTGGTTCGATTTTTCCTAGATTGAATGAGCTATTTGATGTTGACTTTTGGGTTTGGTTTTTTTCTACGTCGAAGGAATTTATATGGGTTTTTTTTATAATTGAATAAGCTAACTGGGTTGGTTTGTAATTATGTAATACTTTTTTCTTTTTATTTTTATCGGTTTGGTTCGATTTTCTACTTTTTATTTTCTGAAGTTCATATAGTAATGTGGATCTTCAGATCAATGATTCAATATCTTGTGATTTTATTTTGTTTGCTTTTGTGTGGAAATGAAAAAAAAATGGAAGAGATAGAGTCTCTTTGTTTTTTTTTTCTAATACTTTTCATCACATCTCCTTCATCAACGAGATCAAAAGATGGATGATTTTTTTTTTTTGTTTATGCCGGATGGACTTTTTGTTTTGATATCTGAATGGATTTTTTTTTTACCCGATGGATATTTTAAAATCATAACTAATTAACAATAATGTAAAGAATTAATAATAATTTTATCTTAATAATAGGTCAAAAGACCTTTTTGCCCCTCATATGTTAAGTTCTAACGGAACATTACTAACGGCAGGGTATGTTTGTGTAATTTTGGGTAAAAGTTGAATATAGCTGTAGTTACACCTAAATTCTAGGTATGCTTGTGCAATTCGCCCTAAAACAAAAACAAGGTGGTCCTAGATTGTTGATAATGACTAAAAAGATGAGTTAAATGGAAAATCTATATAATATATAAAAGCTGACCCTCACAATGTCACATGTCGCCGTGAAGGAGCTTTGGATTTAAATGCATTCATTTCTTTCTTTTTAAAAATATAAATGTATTCATATATATATATATATATATATATTAATAAGGTAAAATGAAAGGAGTTTTGGATTTAAATGCATTCATTTCTTTCTTTTTTAATATATAAATGTATTCATTTATATATATATATATATATATATATATATATTAATAAGGCAAAATGAAAGGAGTTTTAGAATTAAATGCATTCGCTTCTTTCTTTTAAAAAATATAAATGTATTCATTTATATATATATATATATATTAATAAGGTAAAATGAACAGACAATTTGATTACGATTAATGTATTCATTCCTTTTATATATATATATATATATATATATATATATTAATAAGATAAGATGAATAGACAATTTGATTACAATTATGAAACAAGATAACAATTATTTAAACTCTTCTTATATCCCTTTTTTCAAAACATTCATAGCATCCTTACCCAAAAAAAAAACAGAAAAATCCCATCATATTCGTCTTTTTAATAGACTTTAAGTTTATTAAATTAAACCACATAATCATAATAACCAAAATCCCTCTCATCTTCCTTGATTTTCTCTATAAAAACCACCCAAAATTTCAAAATTTTTCTAACTCATTCTATTGACTCTCAACACCCAAACGGTGGGGTATTGGATGATATTAGGGAGGTGAGAGTAATTTCTACTGATTTTTTTTTTAATATTTGGTTGAATATTTTTAATCTATTGGTTTATTTTTTGTTATGATGATTATCAAATGCATCTTGCAAAAATCCTTACATCATTCTCAGGTATCATTCTCAGGTATCATTCTCTTATCTTTTTGTTTATTGTTTTTTTTTTAGGAAACACTTTAGTAGTCAAAAAATTAATCTTGGATTGATTATTGTTAGTGACGTATTTCGGTATCTTTATCATGTTTGTTTTGATTAACAAAACTTGAAACAAGGAATTTTAACTTAAGCGGACTTGGATTTTCAATTAGTTGTTGTTCGTTATGCAACCCTCCGGTAAGGTTAGCATCCCGCTTATCACCAACAATACTAGAAAATCTATGGACCGGTTGAGATTTGTGATGTGTTTTGTACTTACGGATGATAGATGATTCCATAGACAAACTACTACTATAGATAAATATTAGGGTTGTAGTCTTTAGTTCTAAATCTAACAATGTATTGTCTATTTCAAATAAAATATTAAAAACATTGTATCTACCCAGATTTTTTATAAGGAAATTTACACATATTTTTTATAGTTTTTTTTTTCCTTCTATTTTAACCTTTTTGTTTTCTTTTCTTTTTGGTTTTTTAGAGTGTATTAAATATGCATTAAATACACTATGATTATTTCCAAAAAAAAAATTGAATTTTAATTATTCTTATACATTAAATGATAATTAATACATATTTTTCAAAACAAATTAAAATATCAATTGTAAATACCAAATTAATGGTAATCCGTTTATACGGAATTAATGCTAAATTTTAAAAAAGATATCAATATTCAATAGCAATATCTTAATATAACATAACCAAAATTTAAAATAATAATTTTTAATCCAATATTAATGGTAAGATATTAAAAACATTAACTATTGCATTCAATTCAATTGATTCTTTTCCTAAATATATGAAATTCACATTTTATTTTTTGTAAATGGTAATAAATAAATTATTTTTGTACAATAATAAATAAAAATAACTCCACTACTATTTACATCTCAATAAAAGTTTTCACATTTTTATTTTTGTAATGAATCATATATGAGATGACGCGTGAAATAAATAAAAGTGAGTTTATTAAAAAAAAATGGAATGTCCTTAGAAAATAAGTGTGGAAAAATAAATTAATCTATCACTAAGTTTTACAATAACCTCCATGGAGTTTTTTTTTTTAAAGATTGAATACTTCTACAACTATTTCTTGAATAAACGTTTATATATATATATATATAAAGAGTAATGCTAGACGCCTCAATTTTTTTTTTAAATTCTGTCACAAATGATGTGGCACGTGAGGTGTCAGCATCTTATAAGTCATGAGATTATATGTTGACTGACGTAATGTTGACACTTTACGTACCACATCATTTGAGACAGAATTTGGGAAAAACAATTGGGACGTCTAGCATTACTCATATATAAAAAAACATAATTATAAAACCTCTAAGTACACCTCAATTTACTCGAAAATACTTTTTTATATATAAATGGTAATAACTAAATATTTTTCAAAATAAATTAAATATATATATTTAGAATAATCTAAATTTGATCCTCAAAGATCTCAACAAAGCAGGTGAATTGACAATTTGATTGCCATTACGAGTATTAATTATTATTAATTGTTTGAAAATTAATTATAGGATCGGTTAACATAATTTATTCATTATCGCATTAATTACGAGATTTTCTCTTGATTACCTATTGATTTTGTGATTTACTGATTGCCTCTCAATTGTTTTTTTAGGACTCTTGATTGCCTTTTTATTTGTATATAATATAGTTATAGAAACGGAGGCTTGTTTAATTTATTATATAGGTGAATTGAAGATTATTTATTGCATTAATTGAAATTTGACCGCTCTCTATCTCTTTAGTAAATATATATATATATATATATATATATATATTAAAAATTATTAAAATTCTTTAACAAAAAAACATTAAATTTGTATACTTTTTAAATTAATTATTTTCTTAAATATGCATGTTATGACAAAATAAAGAATTAATATACATCATCAATACAAAGCCTTTTATATAAGGTAATTGATATTTTAAAACTGCTAAGCTTCTTAAAAGTTTTTTTTTTTTTTTCAGAAAAAAAGTGGAATTATTAGGCATTTGAATTTTGAAGTCATAAATAAATAGATTGATTAGTACACTGTGACTTTGTTTTAGGCTTATTTAGTCTACAAAGTACCATATTCAATATCTTTTTTATAATAAAAATCGAATTACAATAAGAACTTTGACAAGTAAAATTTTAAGATAAAATAAACTTTTTTAAAATTTCAACTTATTCAAATGGTTAGAGCTAACTAATGATCGGTTAAATACTACAAATTAAAATCTTCAATTGCCAATAAATTACCTATTTATCTATTATTTTTTAAATATCAATTGTAATATCAAAATAATGGTAATTCGTTTTATATGGAATTAATGGTAAATTTTAAAAACATGTCAATGGTAATGTATTAATGATAATGTTTTTGTTTGTATTAAACTATTAAGTTTTATTCAAATATTAATGGTAACACATTAAAAACATTAGTTATTACATTCAATTCAATAGATTATTTTTCTAAATATATGAAATTCACTCATATTTGTTTGGTAATAAATAATATTTTCTTGTAAGATAATAAAAAAAATCTATTGGTAATTAAGGGACAATCACGTAATTAATGAGATAGTAAATGAATTCTCTTAACCAATCTCATAATTTATTTTTAATTATTATGTTTATTTAATTATTACATTATTTTGTAAGTTTAAAAGACTTTTTCCCAACAAGCTATAAATTCTTATTAATCAGCTTTTTTTATGTACAGTATTGTTAATTTGTTGTAATATTTCAAAAAAAATAGTATTGTTAATTAGTTATTTATATAGTTTACATTATATTATTTGGTAAGTTATTAATTGTAATAATTTTTAATAATATAATTTTTTTTCCTAAATCAAAAATCAATTTATAATCAAGAGACAATCATATAATTAATGGGATAATGAATAAATTCTCTTAACCAATCTCATAACTAATTTTTAATTATTAAGTATTTTTTTTTGAAGTATTACATTATTTGATAATTTAAAAGCTAAGCCATAATTTTATTTTATTTTGTGCCAACAAGACATAAATCCATATTGATTAGTTTATTTTTAAGTATATGTTAATTAGTTGTAATATTTCAAAAAAAAAGGTACTGTTAATTAGTTATCTGTATAATTTATATTATAATATTTGGTAAGTTATTACAATCTCGAATCAAATGAGCACAACATGGTGTTATTTTATAGGCAAACAAAGGAAAGTTAATAAGGTGGAAAATGAAGAGCTTATTAGTTGTTTAAAAAGAATTTTTTTTAATGAATATTAATGGAAGGCAATTGAAGCAACAAAACGGAAAATGTGGAGTTTATTAGTTGTTTATAAAGAGTTTTTGTTTTTGTTTTAAAGAGTATTTACATAAGGCAATTGAAGCAACAAATGATTTTTTTATATAAAAATATTAATGTTAGATTATTTATAAAATAAAATGAAACGGTGAAATCATGAGAAGAAGATAGAACCATCTACAATAGCTATGGACATTAATGGACTCAGCCTCAAAGGATGACACGTGGCATCAATAACTATGTTATTACATATTATAGTTTATAGCACGTATGATGTGCGGGGATTATTTATATTTTAAAATTTATTCGTATTCTTTTTTTTTTCTTTCAATGTAACACTTACAAATTTTTAAGAATTAAAAAATTAACAATTTCATATAAAGTTAGATTTATTATTGAACTTAATATCATTTGAATCCATTTAAAAATCAATGTTCATAAATAAATTATTATTGTTATTAAATAAATTATTCAAAATAGTTCGGAAAGAAATTTTCTTATGAGTAGTAACATCATGAGAGAGAGAGAGAGGTAGAGAGAGAAGCTTAGAGACATAGGAGCAACAACAGTAACCGAGACTTTAAGGAGGGGCTGATTTCCATCTTTCTGGATAGCTTGAACCCTGGAGTGGATCAAGCGAAACTATGGGGAATCTTCAAGCAATTCGGTATGGTTAGAGACGTGTTCCAATCCTCAAGGAACAACATGAGGAGAGGTGCTTTTGCATTTATCAGGTTTGCATCAATGGCGGAAGCCACAAAGGTGGCAAGATTGACGGATGGTATGCATATCTATGGTTGGCCAATTACATCAAAAATAGCAGTATCAGGTTGAAATAACAGGAGAACGGGGCCGATCAACGGTGGCTGGAAAGAAACGGGTGGTAAGATGAAGGCTTCTAGAAATGAGTTCAAAAGGGAGAGCGGTACAGATCAAGAGGGAGATAGAAGAGATAAGGAGAGGTCTTATGTTGAGGTTGTGAAGGGTAATGACAAAAAAAAAGACACAAGGGAGAAGGAAATGATGGTCAAGAAGGACGAAATGTTCTGGGATGGGTCGAAAACAGAAGTTAGGTGGCTGGAGAAGTGTGCCGTCGGAGTTCTCAGAAGCTTCGACGATGTATCAAGTGTAAATGATCGGTTGACTAACGAAGGACTTTCTTTTTCTTCTTCATATTTAGGAGACAAGTATGTGCTTTGGGAATTCGATTCCGAAAAGGAGTGTTGCGAATTCATTAACAATCGGTTTCTGTGGGATGACCGTTTTAGTATCATGGAGAAATGGTCATCGTCGATCACTATGAAAGCCGACATGAGATGGATCAAGTTTATGGGGGTACCGTTAAGTTGGTGGAATTCAAAATTCTTTACGGAAATTGGAAGACTTATAGGGGACCCTATAATGATCGATGAAAACTGCCTTTCAAGGAGAAATTTGTTATGGGAAAGGGTCCTGGTGCTTATACCAGATTCGAAAAAAAGCCCTGATAAGATTAAGGTGGTGAGTAGCAGGTTTTCAACAACCATAGTGGTGGAGGAGGAGCAAACTCCAGTGGTCGTTTCTTGGGTGGATGAGCTAATAGGATTAAAGAAAGGCAAGAAGAAAGGGGGCAAGGGTAAGGTAGTCATTCCAGTGAAGAAAGGTGGTTCGATTTTCCAGACTGTTCAAATTCAAAATGCTCAAAACAAGGTTAGTGAAAAGGGTGAATGGTTTTTGGAGGATCAAGAGAGGGATGGGGAGTGTGAAGTGAAAGGAAATGGCGATAGCAAGGATATGAGAGAGAATGGATCAAGAGATGACAGGATGATGGAACATTATCAGTGTAAAAAAGGAAAAGGGACCATCAACATCCAAGCAGGTCAAAGGTAAAGGTGCGTTTGGTACGGGGACGGGACTGGACGAGATTGGACTGGACTGGACTGGACAGTACGGTTGTTTTATGACGTGTTTGGAATGTATGGGACAGGACTGTGGACTGTACTGTTATACGTTTGGTATGGCTGGGACAGGACGGGACAAGAGATTCAAATGACCAGAATGCCCTCCTTATTTTGTCTACTATTAAACAATTTTTATATATCGTATTTAACAATATTAAATAAATATTGTAATTGAAATATATTATAATATTTAACAAACATAAAAAGGTTCAAATGACTTCTTGTTTTCAATTACAATATTATTATATTTTACACAAATAGTAATATTGTAATTGAAATATATTATAATTATTTAATAATATTATATAATAATATGATATATTATATCATTATATACAATAATATATAAGATATATATATATATAATATTAAATATTTGTACAAAAAATATAATATTATATATATATATATAATATATGTATATATATTAATAATATATTGTATATTATATATATATGTATCCTATATATAATAATATAATATATATGATATATTATTAAAAATATATATATAATATATATTCAATATATATATTATAATATTCAATAAATTATTATATATAATAATATTTAAAAATATATATATTATAATTACATATATAATATTATATATATACATATATTATAAAATTATATATAATAATATATAATATATTAAAATATTATTATTATATATAATAATATTTAATAATATATATAAATTATAATATTATATATATTATAAAATTATATATAATAATATATAATATTAAATATATTATTATTATATATAATAATATTTAATATATATATAATATGATATATGTAATTATACATATTATATATATAATAATATATATCATATTATATATATAATAATATATATAGATATATATTAATATATAACATAATATATATATATATATATGATATATATATATATATGATATATATGATATATATATTATTATATATAATATATATATATGATATAGTATATATTATTAAATATTATTATATATAATAATATATTAATATATTATATATAATTTTATAATATATATTATATTATATTATATATGTAATTATAATTTTTATATATTATTAAATATTAATATATATTATTATATATAATTTTATAATATATATTATATGTAATTATAATTTATATATATATTAATAATATATATATAATATAATATATTGGATATGTTTGTAATTATTTGAACATTTAAAGGGTAAATTGGTATTTTTGACACTTTTCCCATGTCATGGGACAAGTTGTCCTAGGGTCTTGGGTGGGACAATTTTTTGTGATTTTTATCCCACCTTGTCTCGTCCTGTCCCATGCTAAGGTGGCGTCAAAAGTGGGACAAGAACAAGTTGTCCCACCTTGTCCCGTACCCGTCCCGCGTACCAAACGCACCCTAAAGGTAAGATAGAGTTGGTAAGAAAGAAGCCAGGTGTAATGTACGATCCCAAAGCCAAGTTGGTTCTAGAGAAGAGGAAATCTGGCAGTACAGATAGAGGGTATGTGATTGCTACATCATCTACTAACACTGATAGGGAGTGGGTCGAGAGACAAGGCAGGAAAATATGGGAATGTTCTTATCAAAGAAATGGAGTATTGAAAACTAATATTGTGGTGTACTTAGGCCCGTTAAGAGATGTTAATGGGCCAACTTCAACTTATTTCCATTTGGAATCTGATCCATCAAGTGAGAATATACAGAAATCGGGAGGGAGAGGGACTGATAGGGGTGATCCAATTACAAAGGCTTGTCATTGTAACCAGGATGACACAATGACTGAGGAGGTAGGACTTTGTGATATTTACGAATCAAGTTTAATTTCGGAAGACGAGAAAAATGTACCAAGTCCAACTCCACAGCCTCAGTTGAAAAGGAAAGGTAGAAAGATGCGTTATTCAGCCACGAAACATGGAATGAGAACTAGAAGCTAGAAGCTTGAAGCCAAAAGAAGTTTAGATTCACAAAGAGAACCTATCAGAGTCTATATATGGGGAGAATAAGATGGAAGACAAGTTTAACGAGGTTCAAAATGATAGTCAAGACAAGGATGGAACGGTAGTGATTGACACCGAGGGTAACAGGCTAGTGTGGAATTTAGAAGAAGAAATTGCCAAAGTGATAGAGACAGGAGTTGCCTTGGGGTTCGAATTTGGTGGTAATGAGAGGGCCTGTATAGAGGAATTGACTAGAAGAGAGAAAAAGGACAATGAGAGAATCAATGAGGCAACTTAATCCAGGTAAAGTTTTTCGTTGTTGTTACTGGAAACAAAGCTGTCTTCCTATGATTGTAAGGTTTTCAGTTCGATAGGAGGGTCTTGGTTGAGAAGAGCGGTATGGATAGAAGCTATTGGAGCTGTCAGGAGGTCTCTTAACACTTTGGAATGAAGAGCAATTTGTAGTGACTGACTGCATTACTTGGGAGCGTTGTATCTTTGTGATCGGTGAGATAGTTGTGTTAAAAAAATGGTTGGCTTCTGTAATGTTTATGCGGACAGTATAGAAAGTAGTAGGAATATTCTTTGGAACGATATTGTATCGATTTTGAATTCTTTTCCACTATCGTGGGTGGTGGGGGGAGATTTTAATTCGGTGTTAGATCCGTTGGAAAGAATTGGAGTGAGCTCTAACTTGGGATCCATTAGGAACTTCAACTCATTTGTGCTCCGTGCTAAGATATTTGACATCCCTTTGCAAGGAATGGAGTTTACTTGGTCGAATTTCAGGGATACTGTGGCTTGGTCGAGATTAGATCGTTTTCTAATTTCACCGGTGTTGTTGTCTAGGATTCCTCAATTGAGACAACGAGGTTTACCTAGAAGCGTTTCGGATCATAATCCGATTGTCATGGATACACCAAAGATTGATTGGGGACCATCACCATTTCATTTTTTTAACGTGTGGCGGGAGGACAAAAAAATGATGGACGATGTTAGGAGTGGATGGAAAATTTTCAATAGGTCTGTAAGTGGGATTCTGTCTGCTAGGATGAAAATGGTTAAGTATAGAATGAAGAGATGGCATAGTTTGCATAAGACAGATACTTTTTCATGGAAGTCTTACGAGGAGAGGATGGCAAATATCGACATGAAAGCTATGTCAAAGGGTTGGGATGTCAATCTGAGGAATGAGCGTGTTGAGCTTTTAAAGGAGGCTTGGATTGGATCAAAGAAGGAAGAGCAAATGGAGGCTTGGATTAGATCAAGGAAGGAAGAGCAAACTTGGAGGCAGAAGTCAAGGGTTAAATGGTTGAAGGAAGGAGACAGGAACTCCAAATTCTTTCATTTTGTTGCAAATGGAAGAAAAAGAAGTAATTTTATTGGGGACTTATACTTCAATAGTGTTCATATGACGGATCCTAGACTAATTAAAGAGGAGGTTTTTTCTTCCTTCAAAAATCACTTTCGGAAAGTTGGATGGCAAAGACCGTCGATCAGTAGGTTAAACTTATCATGCTTGTCGTGTGACCAGGGGGATGGTTTAGAGGCGAAGTTTGATTATGAGGAAGTTTTGGAGATGGGTTGAATCTAAACTTTGTTAAGGCTAACTGGGATACAATTAAGGTTGAGTTTATGAACTTTATCAATGGCTTTCATATGGATAGCTCCATAGTTAGGAATCTCAATGCAACTTTCGTAGCTTTAATTCCAAAAATCAAGATACCGAATTCAGTTGGGGATTTTAGACCGATTTCCCTGGTAGGTTCTATGTATAAGATGTTGGCGAAAGTTTTAGCTAATCGGTTAAGGAAAGTCATGACGACGGTCATCGGGGAGTCTCAAATGGCCTTTGTTCAAGGTCGGCAGATCACTGATAGCTTTGATATCGCAGAAGAAATTATCAACAAATGGAAGTGGGAAACTACAGGAGGTTTAGTGGTCAAGATTGATTTTGAGAAGGCTTATGACAGTGTGGATCATGTTTTCCTTGATTCTATGTTGGAGGGTATGGGTTTTGGTACCAAATGGAGAAAATGGATTTCAGATTGTATCTTTACACCTCTTTTATCAGTGTTGGTTAACGGGAGTCCGACGAATCAATGTGGTATGGAACGAGGTCTGAGACAGGGTGATCCACTATCTCCATTTCTTTTTAATATTGTATCGGAAGGTCTTAACTGTATTCTTCTGAAGGCGGCGGAGTTAGAGTTGATTAAGGGAGAGGATTTTGGGGGGAAAGATGTTCACATAACTCACTTACAATTTGCGGATGATACGATTCTATTCATTAAACCAGAAATGGAGTACGTGATGAATATCAAAAGAATTTTCAAATGTTTTGAGCTAGCGTCAGGGTTGAAGGTTAACTTTCATAAATTTGGGGTAGCAAGAGTGGGGTACAAAGTGCATATGAATTCTTTATGGGCGACAGCTTTGAAGTGCAAAGCGGTGTCACTCCCGATTTCTTATTTGGGTTTTCCATTAGGGGCAAGACCGGGTTCGAAGGTCTTTTGGAATACGTTGGTAGAGAAGATTGAAACTAGGCTAGCTCCTTGGAAACGAAGGTTCCTTTCGAAAAGTGGGAAATTGGTGCTTATAAAATATGTGATCTCAAGCATTCTCATATACTTTATGTCTGTTTTCAGAATTTCAGTGGGGATAGCTCAAAGAATTGAAAAGTTACAGCGGAGTTTTTTATGTGGGGATGGTGGAGTAAAGAGAAAAATTCATGCCTTAAAATGGGATGAGGTGCGTAGGAGCAAAAACAAAGGAGGTCTAGGAATTGGCAAGGTGGCAGTAAAGAACAAAGGTATGTTAGCTAAATGGGTGTGGCGCTTTAGCAACGAAGGCAAGGCCTTATGGAAAAGGGTTATCGTAGCAAGGTATGGTTTGGATAGTGGCAGCTTGTATTGGAATTGGAAAGGAACTCATCATCCTTCATTTTTCACTAAAGCCATAGCTAGCCTGTACAAAGAAAATAATAGAGCTGTCTGGATGCTTAAACAGGGCACAAAAGTGATAATTGGGGATGAGGCTAGAGCAAGCTTTTGGAAGGATATTAGTATTGAGTCGAGTGATTTGCAAGAATCTTTTCCTTGTATTTATGTGTTGGCCACTTTAAAAGAGGGTGTGGTAGCTGATTTCGGGCAATGGGAAGGGGAAGAGTGGAAATGGTCAATTCCGTTGAGAAGAAAAGTTTTCGGATGGGAACAAAGCCAATGAGAGTGCTTTCTTGCCGTTCTACATTGTGTCAAGATTCGCAGGGGGATTGCTGATGTATTGACATGGACTTATAATCCAAAGGGTGTGTTCACTGTTAGCTCATTCTGCAGAGAGATGGAGGAACAGGTTGCAAATTCTGACAATTTTGTCAAATTCATTTGGCAAGGTATTTGTCCCCCAAAGGTGGAGAATTTTGTGTGGCAACTCTTAAAAGAGAGGGTGATGGTGAGGCAGGTTATACAAAGGTTATACAGATCTCTTGTTTTTAACTTGGAATGTCCTCTGTGCAACAAGGAAGAAGAGTCACCTAGCCATCTCTTCTTGACCTGCAGATGGGCTTGGATTATTTGGTCAAAATGTATAGGTGTGTGGGGGGTGCTTAGTTGTTCGCCGAAAACGATTATGGAATGGGCAGCAGGCTGGACTTATTTATGCCCAACTCCAAGTAGTGATAGAGTGTGGAATATGGTTTTCTTTGTGGTGGTGTGGATGATTTGGGAATTCAGAAATCAAAAGGTGTTCAAAGAGAAGGAAGCTGATCTCATGTTAGCGGTGGACACTATCAACTTTCGTATAGCATGCTGGTACAAATTTCATGGTTTTGGTTCAAAAGAGCTCATCACTTCAATACTTCTCAACATGCCAGGATTGTGCAAAGAAGCTAAGAGGAGGATTCTGTCGATCAGTGAGGGGCTGAAGTTCAATGTCGATGGGTCATCGAGAGGAATCCAGACCCAATTGGGATTGTAGGAGTGCTTAGAGACTCGAGAGGCAAAGTCCTTTGCATTTTTTTTTCATTATTCTTGGGTTTCTACGATTCTAATCTAATGGAATTATTAGCGATAAAGAAAGCGTGTAATCTTTGTGCCTATGAACTCTGCCTTGGAGGGCAGAAGGATTGAAATTGTGAGTGATTCCAAGGTCGCAATTTCATGGATCAATGATGAAGGCATTGGTTGTATTCAACATGTTAATAAGGTTTATGATTGCAGGGAGTTTATGAGGAATCATGGTGGTCTCAAGTTGTCTTTTAGTTCACGGAAATCTAACTCTTCAGCGGATTTTTTGGCAAATAAGTGATCAAGAAAGGAAGGTGACATGGTGCATTGGAGTTTATAACGGTTGGCCTAATTCGTTGTGTTTTGTTGCTCTTCATGGCCCCTTCCTTTGCGACGGTAGAGGCTGTTGTTCTCCGTTTTTGCAGGGTGGTCTTGGGTTTTGGTGGTAGCTTTGCTTTGTTTCCTTTTTCTGTCTTTGTTGTGGGTTCTTGTGGTGGTTTCTTCGGCTTTGTTGGTTGTTCTTTCTTGTCTTCATGGACTGTTGAATAAAATGTGGCTGTTCAAAAAAAATATATTATTATTGTGATTATTATTATTATTATTATTATTATACATTTGTCATGTATTATAAATATAAAAATATAATTTTAGGCCAATTCAATTAAATGATAGTATATTTATTGGTATGAGAAAATTTAACTTCCCATGTTGATGTGAGATATCTTTGGATTTAAATTCTTATTAATATTATCATCATCAATAATACATACACTATTGCTCTATTTACACTTACATATATTTTAGAATATTAATAACTATATAAAATTCTTTGGTATTCTTTTAAAAAAAATATCATATAATAATAATAATAAATTTGATAACGATTACGTTATATTGTTTTACAGTTTCTGTATATCGTACGGGATGCAAACTAGTTAAAATAAAAAGAAAGGCAGTCTTAGATTAATTGCTTATAAAATACATGTACGGTTTAGATGTTATGATTAATTTAATTAATTCAATTAAATTAATGTAATTTTCTACTTTAAAACAGCCAACTCGAGCCTTTCAATCAATTTTCTATAGCAATTAATTCAATTAAATTAATGTAATTTTCTACTTTAAAACAGCCAACTCGAGCCTTTCAATCAATTTTCTATAGCTCGCTGACGAAGAAAGTGAGCTGTATTACCTATACAGTATTATTAAATCAAACATCACATCCTATCCACGTATTAACCATATTATTAAATCTAACATCACATCCGATCCACGTATTTTTGGAAATCCATCAAATTATTGTAAATAAAATATTTATTGATTTTTTTTAAAGATGAGTACTAAATATACTCTCTCAACCCACTCTTTGTTCATGTGCTGACATGTTGACAATATTTACTTTTTTCACATTAAATTTATAGCATTTATAAATGATATACTTTTTCATTTTATTTACAATACAAACCAACAACTTATTTCTTATATTGCCCTTCTTCCTTAACTTTAATATTGTCATTTAAAATCAATATATATATATATATATATATATATATATATATATATATATCAGATGTTTGTTTCTTTTTAAGATTCTACGATTTTTTTTTATTTCTTGAGTGTGCGGTCCCAAATTGAATTGTTCCGATATTTCTTTTCATCAAATTTTCACTACCAAACACTAGCTAATTAGAGTTGAATAGTTTAAAAATACATTATCAAAAATTTATATAAACTGAATTTCATTATTTTAATTTTTAACATCTAAGGAGAGGAACATGAACTTCAGTTACCCTTATTGGGTCCACCCTAATTGTATATGTGTTTGAGCCAAAATCTTTATCATTCAAGATTTAGCTAATTAAATAAATTTTTTTTCTCTTTATGTGATTAAATAAAAAAAACAAATGAATTTGGTTAGATTGATAGGCAAATTAAGTCAACTTAAAGCAAACGATTTTAAATAAAAAATATGTAGTTATTGTTTAACATAAGATTTTTTTTTTCTTTATTGTTTATTTTAAATTTAGATATAAACATTAAGTTTTACTGATCTTATCATATGGATTTCTTATAATATATTTTAAACTATTTAACTCTAATTTGTTTTACTATTTATTTATTTTATACAACAACTATCAAGTTAGCTAGTGATGTAAAAAGAAATGTTTGAGTAAATTTGGTAAAAAAAGAAATAAATATATGAGCAATACATATATTTAAAATAAAAAAAATAAAAAAACTGATATTAAATAACAATATATTAAAGTTATAGAAGAATGGCAATCTAGGAAATTAATTATTGGTTTGCAATGTAAATAAAATGAAAAAAGTGGTCATTTATAAAGACTACAAATTTAATGTGAAAAAATTAATGTTGTCCACGTGTCAGTTAATGAACAGAGAGTGGGCCGAGAGAGTAGGTTTAGAGAGTGTATCTAGCACTCCTCTTTTTTTAAATATAAGTAGGGCAAAAATTCAAAATAACCATCAAATTATTGGCAAATTCAAAAACATCCACTCCTGAGTTTTTTTTCTTTTTCTAGAAGAAAAAAATGGTTTTTGCATAAAAATACCCTCAAGGCTTAGCAACCCACACCATCACAAAAAATTAAATAAAAAAAAGTGGACATACCAAAACGAAACCAAAAATTATATAACTTGTAATTTTTGACTTTATAACTTAAAATCATGATTTTATATATATATATATATATATATATATATATATATATATATATATATATGTGTGTGTGTGTGTGTCATGTTAGATCAAATTTCATCGATGGATTTGCTTGATTGATCTATTACATGATTCCAACATTACACAGGTCATTTCATTTGTTAGGTTGTAAAAATAGTTTTTAGGATTTAAGATTTAATGTATCTTTATTTCAGCTTGTAATCTTAAGTTTTGTTTTGGTGAAATGTTTCTTTATTTTCGGTGTGTAATCTTTAGTTTTGTTTTATGCGTGTAATGTTTATTTGTTCTAAACATGCAATGTTTCTTTATTTTCGGTGTACAATCTTTAATTTGTTTTCATCTTGTAATGTTTATTTGTTTTCAACGTGTAGGGTTTCTTTATTTTCAATGTGCAATCTTTAATTTGTTCTCGGCATGTAATGTTTATTTGTTTTCGGTGTATAATGATTAATTATTTTTAGCATGTAATCTTTAATTTATTTTTAGTGTGAAATCTTTAATTTGTTCTTATATTATAATATTTAGTTTGTTCTGGGCATGATCATTACAACTAATATCATATATAATAGCAGCAGAAAAATACTATCAAAAGTAAATAGCCGGTGTGACTAAAAACATGCAACTATAATTATTCTTTTATAGCATCTAAATGATGTTGTATCATTAACAAAAAAAATATTATTATTGTAGTTATTATAACTTTTTAAAAATGCTATTGTAATGGTACCCAATATAAAAATTGTCTATTTTTATTTTGAGTCACCCACAAAACTTCTTCCTACATCCTTTTTCTCATTACACTCATCATTAAAATATAACAATTAATTTTGTTTATTTTAATATCAACTGTAATTCTAAAAATAACCCTAAATAATAACCTTTAATAAGTTTTCCTCAATTTTCTACATTATTTAAATAAGGACCAGATAAAGGAGTCTCCTCCATGATCTCAACTCCATCGATTGTGCTGGAATCCAATTCATATGAGGAGCCTCCATGATTGACAATGTTGTTTTGAAGTTAAAAGAGTTTTCTTTGTATTTTCTAAAATTACCTTACAAGTGCACGATTCAAAAGACAAGCATAGAAACAAGTAAGGATTTGTTCAACATGGAGATGCCATCCATCAACCGACTCAAGTTTTAGAGTTTATTAAAAGCATGCAAATAGGAACATGGAAATAGTGAGAATGGTGTGTGCGAGGTGTAACCATAGTGCGGTTGTGTGTGAGAGAATAAAAGTTAAATTACTAAAACTAAAGCATAGAAAAGTAACCGGGTGTTTGCCTTTCTAAATTACACTATTTCTAAACTAAATTAATCTACTCCTAAAGGCAAGGCCCCCCAAGTTACAAAAACAAAGGTGGCTTGGAGAGATGCAAGATAGTGGTCACATAGGGGAAATGAGTTCACCAAACACAAATGCACGTCAATTTGATTGTTAAGTATTAAACACATTCAATTCAAGTCAAGAGCTCGTTCTCTTGATTAAATAATTTACCAAAATCAACTCATCACTCAACCATTGCCATGGAATGAGCAATTGTATCTTAAGGCCAAAGACCCATTAAACACCAAAACAAAGAGCCAAAGCCTATTCTAGCACGGCCTGTGCATTAAACAAGTTTCTCCCTTTCTTTTAGAGCTAATTGATGCAGTAAAATCTCTGTTCAATTTAGAAGAAAGATCGGTGATTCTATAGGTTGAATGCTAGTTAGTCTAAGTAAAATCTACTCTAAGTACATGAAAATTAAATTGCATAATGCTTGATTGGTTGGAAACAGTTGAGTTTTGAAATTAACTAAATTGCAACTTGAAATTAAAGACTAAACTAACACAACAAAGACACACAATGATGGATATATGGGAGAGAAACACTAGGAAATCGATGCAACCTTTTCTGGACCACTCAATGCAATCTCTTAGTCTCGTTGAGCACTTCAATCCAATTTTAGGGCTTGTTTTACGATAAATCCATTAAGTTCTTGGTCTTTCCCACTACTCACACACTGTCATGCACCAAGCAATGGTCAATACCCCTATTTAACATAAACTCTAAGCCAAGTTAACATAGCATAGTCATGCATACACCAACTTTCACTATTACTAAGCTTTTGGTTGAGATTCAAATGGAATAGTAATCTATATCTAAACCCTAACCTCATACATAAACTAACTCAAAACCCATATCCATTGAAGTTAGAACAAACATGAGTAAAGAGATTAGAACAATTAATGCAATAATTGAGACTAAAATTGAATTGAATTAAGAATAGTAGACTAATTAATTACATAGGGTAGTCAAAGATGGTTACATTAATCCCCTAGCTAAATGTTTAGTTACACATCAATGGAGAAATAAAAGCATAGAAAAGTTTTAGGGAACACCCATATTGGTCATGTGAGCTCTCTAGACTTGGTATCATTCTTCTTTTTGCTTACAATCTTCCAAGGATGGATGGTTGATGGTGTAAAGAGGAACATGTGAAAAAGGAAGATGAAATTGTATGAAATGCTACTGGTTCTGGAATCCTCATATGGCTGATTGCTTATGTTAGAAAAACTGAAGATAGGTATTTATATGGATTCCAAATAGGGTAAAAATCCTTCTAGAAAGTCGTGCTGATGAGCTATCGCGAAACTGGTTTCTGCGGTTGTCCAAGATGGCACTTTCACTATGGAAATCTCTATCGCCAGGTATGTCACAGTTGGCAAAGATGGCACTTCAACCATAGCAAGGCTTCTCTTCAATGTCGTGCCAATTTTCTCCTCACAGCAGTAGTGGCACTTAAGACACGAGAATTATTGTCGCTAGAGTGTCGTGGTAGGCCAAGACGACACTACGACCCCGAGAATCTCTGTCACTCGGTGTTGCTAGCTTCTGAAACGGCAAGCCAACCATGACTCTTCTTCTTCAAAGCTCTAATTCCTGAATTTTTCGCTTTATGCCCCAATTTCTTCTCTCTTTAACCAAAATGCCCTTGCTAAACTGATAAACCTGCAAAGATCTCATTCGAGCCATTAAACACTCCATTTTCCCTAGAATCGAACAAGAAACGGAAAGAGGGACTAAAATTTAGTATTGTCATGGCTCCATCAACACCCCTAAACTAGCCTTTTGCTCGTCCTCGAGCAAAATCAAGACAAAACAAAACAAACTCAAGGCAAAACAATCACGACTAGATAAAAAGGAAAATTTCTTAGATCAACAAACAATTCAAAAGTCACATTTTCAACTAGTGGTGAGATGCAATGGAGTGTGATAAAGAAGAGTAGACACATGCAAAATGTTCTAAAGCAACTCAAAGGCACTAAGGGGAAACTCGCACAATCAGAAATCCCACACCTAAGAGTGATCTCATATCGGAAACTACTCACTCTCAGACCTCAAACATAATTTACTTTAACTCTAAGCCTCACATGGATACTCTCTTTTCTTCCTGCACGGAGTCCTAAGTTCACACTCTTGCAAAGTATGCAAGGATAGAGTTTATGCATAGGAATCAAAAGCATTGCATACGATATATAAATGAAAAACCTCTATTATCTTGGTGAACTAGCCTAGGAATGAATCAAATGGCATGGACGTGGAAGATCATGCTTCAATAAACATTCCGAATCTAGATTTCATCGTAGATCAATTTGGTCTTCCCTTTTGGTTGTAATGGGTCCATGGGTTGAACAAAAGAGATAGGAAAATAGAGTTCAAAGTCACCAATCATGTTAAGACTCAATTACATTACTTTCACCCATACTTAGCTCTACTTGCTTCCCATTTAATGAACACTAGCGTCTAGGTTTAACTTTCATTACTTTTGTGCTACACTTGTACTATTTTTTTGTGAGTACTTTACATACAATAATCAAGGCTCTTTTGTGCATTTCTTTTACACATTTTACATTTTTACAATTTAAGCTCATAAGTACACATTTTTTCGCACTTTTATGTTTGTGAGCCATTTGCCTTGCACATTTACAAATATTGCCTAAGTACACGCTATCCTTACATATTAGCGCTTTTTCACCTTTCTACGACTACACTACACATCCTAACAAGATTGGCAACAAGGGTAGGCATGTGTTTAGGTTTTGGCTATATGGTTAAAATGTGGTTCCAAATGAAAGGTAAGTGTTTGGCCTCAAATTTGGCTTTGGAGCACACAATAAGGACATGGAATGTGTATAGGCTAATTTGAGTAGTTAAATGCACACGCATTGCCTAAAATCATGTCAATGAGTCCATCTATCGAGGAAATGAAAGTATTCGTCAAGCAATCCACAAATATAATGCAATGTAATGTCCTATGGAAAATGATGCGCGTGACGAGATAAGTGTTTAAGATAGAAGAATGATTACACTCAAAATGCGTTTTTTAAGGCTTGTGTTTGTGAACTCACTAGGTAATCTCCACTACTAGAATAAGGTACTTGAGCATCGAGTTCCCTCAACTTGAACACAAAAAGGATGAGACTAGCCAATGAAGTGCAAGTGAGACCCTAGAGTGACAACACGTTACTCAATTAAGCACACTATGCATAAATATACTCACCACAAGTACACTCTCAAGGCATCACACACAAGCTAATTAAAGCTCAAAATTTTGGCCATGTGACTATTTGAAAATTTTAGACTCAAAAAATGACACAAGACTCAAAATCAACCAACTGACAAAGGCGTTGACATCCCCAAACCTAAACTCAACATTGTCCCCAATGTTGACAATGAGAGCCATGATATTACATTACACTACTCCTAAATTAAGTTAAACTACTCTTAATCTCATTCATGAATACACATCAATTTCTAACTCTACATACACATGTATTTAATAATAAGAGATTAATAACATTAATAGCAAAGAATAGAACAAAATCCAAATGAAAATAAGAACAAATCTCATACATAGATGAGCACAAGTGTAGGTTTTACAAATATTCCCCAATGGGTTACACATATAGAAAATAAGAAATACAAGAAGACATGAGTTGTAGATAAAACCCTTGAAGAAATCCCCTCCAAGAGCGCCTTGCTTGCTTGCTCGAAACTGGTCAAAAGCCCATTCTTTCTCCTTGCAATCTACTCTAAGTTGGATGAAAGATGTGTAGAGGTGGTGATGGTGAGGCATCCGTGGAGGAAAACCTCCATGAATGCCTTTAGAGCTTTACTCTCTCTTATTTGAGGAAGAAGATGAAAAAGAGAGTGTTGTTGTGTTTTGATGTGTGTGGTTTCTGGATATATCTTAGAGAAGAGGCTAAGATGGAGCATTTAGAGGCTTTGCAGATCAGGGCACGAAAATAACAAATTACAAACATACCCCTAGTAGAAAAATTACAAAAATAACCCTTTACGCTGTCCTCTTCGCTGCCCTTCACAGCGAAACTAGGACATCAAACTTCTCTAGAAATTACTTCGATGTCCATCATGGCGAATTACTGAAAGATCCCTAAATTCTTCAAAAATTACAAAAACTTCAATCTTTCCTCGACTTTTACACTTTTGCCCCTGATTACCTACATCACCAGAAACACTTATTTAAACCCATTAGATACCCAGTTTTACCAGAGAAACAAGCACAAAATAATAGAAATTATGGACCTTAAAGTAGGTATAGAAATAGTACGATCAATGATCGTTTGGGTTTTGAGAAGCACTTGGGTTTGTTTGAAAAAAGCTAAAGTAATTATTGCCAACAATACTAAACAACTGAACAACATCATTGTACATGTTTTTTCTGTAACCTAAGGGTTTTTTTTTTTCAACCTGATTTGTATCTGAAAAATTAAACAAACAAAACAAAACAAAAGCCATCATAAAAACTTCATTAATTAATTAATTTCTTTATTAAACAAACCCACCACTCTTTATTAAATAGCTTTTATTAGACATTGTTAATGGTGGATTCAATAGCCACCGTCAAAGGTTGATTCCCGCACAATCGCTGTGCAACGAGGAAAACTTATTAAAAGTTTTAAATTAGGGTTATTTTTAGAAATACAATTGATATTAAAATAAAAAAAATTATTAAATTTTATTGAGAGGTGTAATGAGAAAATAGGTGTAGGGAGAAGTTTTGTGGGTGGCAATAGATCCCTCCTCTTATTAATTCAAAAACATTTATTGTGCACAAAAAAAAAATGAAAAAACAAATCCAAACATTAATGGAAAAAAATTAAATATTTATTAATGAATAAAAATAATTACATGGTTCACATGACATATCAAACTTAAAAGGAAATTTCTATATACAAAAATTTGAATTTATTTTTATAAGAATCAAATTACAAGAACATGATGTTTTTTGAGCTAATTACAACAACATGATTGGTCCACCAATTTTCATCTTCTGCTTTTTACAAAACACAACAACCTTCATCTTGATCACCTAGAAGACATCAATAAAAGAAATTTATATTTAATAAAAAACGAATAAAAATATATGAATTTACCAAGAAATCAAAATAATGAAATAGAGATTTTTGAGATTGTAACTAAAATGGTTGATGTAAAAAATAAAAGCAAATAATGAAACTAAAAGAAATAATATAGAGAAAATCGTAAATCTCTTGCCAAGAAATCTAACTTCATAATGGAAGACATGTAATACTTCCACATATATATTCCTGACAAAATTTTCCAATGAAAAATAAAAATATATCAAATAAGCAAACAAGATTTTCAAAAAAATAAAAAATAAAAAAAATGAATGAAAGAGAGAAAAACTTACCAAAAAAAATATGAAGTTTTGAATGAGAATAGAAGATGAAGAAGAGTATTGATGCTTGAGAGCTTTGTAGTAAAAGTAGGGATTTTGAGTGGGTGGTTTGGTGGCAGTAAAACAACTCTAATAATAGGTGAAGAGAATATAAGGTAAAATATAGGGTTTTAAATTTTGAAAAAGAAAATAAAATTGTTTTCTCTCTTTATCTTTGACAAAAAAAAATAGAGGGACATGAATTTACTTTCACCGTTTATCTTTAGAGTTATTGTTAACATGTATTATAGCATTCTTAAATGCTATATATTTAGTTTTTGTAAATTATTTAAAATTTTAAAAAAATTTAATTTTATATTTCATGTTGAAAATACAACTATAAAGCGTCTGTCCAATAACCTAGGGAGGGGGGGGGGGGGGGGGATCAAAATTTCTTGTTAGTCAATATTAAAAATTCACCCCATAAATAAACAAATAAAAATCAAGTATAAAGTGCAGAAATATAAAGAACACTTGATTTTTACGTGGAAACCCTTTAACAAGAGAAAAACCACGGGCTATCCTTCTAACCACACACGATCACAGAAGTCCACTATATGAGTAAGAAGTTACACCCTCAAGTGATACTCGGACTCTCACTCTTGACAACCTCAGGCTATGGACACTACCACTCGTCACTCTTGGTTCAATCCCTAGTGATATCCCCTGATCCATTACTCTTGGCGTGAGCACCTCCTACTCTACCTCGCAGGCCTTTTACAGTGGCACTTGACCAATGCTTGCCAACTCACTCTTGGTTACAAGTCTTCTCTTGCATGTGCAACTTCACCTAAAAGCGACAAGAGTTTGACTCTATGAAAAGAATTAAAAGTCTATGTGTATATATGACAATATACTCAATGCAATAATGTGCAAGACCAAACACAAATTGCTTAACTAAATGTTATAATGCAATTAAATAACCTAGTTATCAAACAATGCCTACATGCCTATATATAAGAACTCAATTGGATGTAGATAGAATCTAACAAACTAATTGTCAAATAATGTCTAACCAACACAAGTTGTCACAACATATAATTAAGTGCAATAAATGTACAATCAAGAAATGCAATTAATAAGGCATACAAAAGAATGTCTAAATGAAAAACATAGAGACTTAGCTAGAGGGCAATAATGTCCTAAATGCTAGCTATCACAAACAAACCCAATCATGCAATAAAGACTCATAAATATATGAAACAAGTATAGTCTAGGTATTTAATCAAGTAATAAATACCTAATCTAGAGTCAGAAAAACAATAAATGATATTCAATGAAGTTATTACTTACATAGTCATGAAACCAAGAAGACCCATGCTCAAATGATGATGGATGATGCAATATGGAGATGGGTTTTGGGTTTGGAGAGTTAATGAAGCTTAAGGAAGCTTTCTCGCTCAAGACTTTCTCTTTCTCTCTCTGGGGTTTCTGTAAATGCAGGAGAGTTGGAGAAGAAGAAGAGAAAGAGGGGATTTCATAGTGGGGTAAAACGACATGAAGGGAAAAGACGAAACTACCCCAAAATTTAAGTCCTCTGCGGGACGTTCTGCAGGATGACCCGCGGAGACTTATTTTGCGGAAACCACTGAGGGTTTTTCCGCGGGATACTTGGCGGGACGACTGGACGGACTATCTCACGGAAAATGTATAAAAAACATACCCACTTGAGTTTCTAAGGGGTTTTCAAGGGACTTAAGCAAGACCCAATAACACACCAACCAAGCACCCAAGAGACAAGTAAAAGGATGCACACATGTAAGCAATTTCAACACAAATGCAAGATAAATAAAGCATACATGAGGTGTGTGTGTGTGTGTGTGCGCACCTAATTTCTTCAAGAATCAAAGTCAAGTGATATACCTTTTGAAGCTCTTGATCTTGAAATCATGAAGATGCTTGGAAGCTGGCCGACAAGGACCTAAGCTACCCATTTAATGCTGTAAATTTGCCTCGGCCCGACACGTTTTGGAAAATCTGGCCTGGCACGGCCCGTAGGCACCGCACATGCATGCCAAACCGCCGGCCGGTCCAGGCGTGTCAAACGGGCCAGACCGAGAATTATTATTATTATTTTTTAATTTGTTTAAAAATTTAATTATGTTAATGTTATTGTGTCAAGTTATATAATATTGTTTTAACAATGTAATAATCTAATTTTGATTGCAATTTGTTTATCTTAATTATTATTTTAGTGTAATAAAAAATTGTTGGTAATAGATAGATTTATTATGTTTGTTAATAAAGTAATTCAAAGAATGAATATAGATAAAGTATTAAGAAAAATTAAAAATAGATGAAGACATGATGTTATGAAAAAATGCCAAGCAGAATATATTTAATTATTTTTGACTTTCTGAATTAAGTATTACATATTTACATGATTGCCTTATTAAAAACCTTACCAAGAAAAACCCAATGGGATAAAAACTTGGTAAGGGAAAAAGAGTGCAATCGTATTACAAGTAAATGTACATGCATAACCTAGTTCTGGCCCTGGTTACTACCAGAACTCTCATCAACAAATAAATAGGAGAAATTTTGAATAAATTCTTCGTCTACTGTTTCATTTTGCAACCTCTTTCGAGAATGCTCCCAATCCCTAATGCATGTTAATACCTCCACCATCTCCGGATTCAAACAACTTCTTGTTGATTCAATAATTCGTCTGCTCGTGCTGAATGCTTGTTCTGAAGACACAGTGGACACATGGATAACCAGTACGTCACATGCTAGTTGTGACATGACCGGATACCTGTAACTATAAGTCTTCCACCATAACAACAAATCAAATTTCTCCGTGTCTTCGCATGCATCGAACTGTGCGTCAAGGTACCTAACTAGTTCGACTCAAGAAGATGCAGCATATCGTTGCGTTGAAGAAGAACTTGATGATTTTTTATGCCGTTTTAGAATGCTCCAACTAGTTTGCATCGGTTGTGTCTCCGGTTCTACTGATGGCTACGTGTCGACACCGCCAATCCTGCGCTCATAAATAGTAAAAACTTCGAACAACTTGTTTCGAATATCAGTAATCTGTTCTGAATAATCTATTGACATATTTTTTCTAATAAACTCAAGCAAATAGTCTAAACCAGATAATTTAACCCTATGATCTACTATAAGACCTAAGGCATAAAGAAAAGGAATTGTAGACCAATATTTTTTCAATTTTGTCTCCATGGCAACAACTGCAGTGCTTAAGATGGTATCTTTCCCATAAGTGTTTAACATTTCAAACATTTCCACTACCTGATGGATTGCCTAGGAAGATGTAGGGTAATAGACCCCGGAAAGAGTTACAATGGCATTGTAAAAAATCTTTAAAAATTCAACAAAAACCCTTGCCACATACCAATCGTCTGAGGTGAGTGCTTGTGCTTGTGCTTGTGAAGAATCAATTTCGGCCAATTTCGGCCAATTTCATATTAAAAAAACCTGTAATAGTTGTATCATATTCCAAACAATTTTGTAGCATTAAGTAAGTAGAGTTCTACCTTAGAATTTAAACCACCAAGCTGCTCTGAAATTGTTCACATCCACTGCCTTGACAATTGAAGCTTCTTGACTGTTGAAATCAAGTTGTTTTGAGCCTCCCAAATGGACCACAACACTGCTAAGAATAGAGTATTTCAGATTCTAGAATTCTTAGGAGAAGGACACATACCAATCCATGCATTAGCCCAGCACTTCAAGGTTCTATTCGCGCACCACTGAACCTCCCAACTGTGACATCAGTTCAACCAGACCTTTCTTACCCAAGTACAATGAAGGAAAAGTTGATTAATGGTTTCCTTATCCTGATTGCACATCGGACAATCCGAGTTCAAAATATTTCCTATTCCAAAGTGAGTTAAAACCTCCCTTACCAAAATTCTCCCTCTCATCAGCTGCCATGCAAAATTTTGCACTTTTGGAGGAAATATTCCATTCCAAATCCATCTATTAAATAAATCTACATCCACCAATTGACCTTCCAAAGAAGCCCGATAAGATCGGACTGAAAATAGACCATTGGAACTAAAGTTCCATACCAACGTGTCTTCAATGGCATGTCTAATGGATAAACAGTCCAGAGCCGCCTTGAAGCCTATCCACTGGTTCTTTTCCCAATCGAATAAGTGTGTTCGGAGCTGAATATCCCACACCCATTTCTTTCCAAACCATCTGCCATAATCCGCCACCACCCCTGACTTATTTTGAGCTAGAGCAAAAATTCTAGGAAAAACAATATTTAAAGGCAGAGTGTCCCATTTAATTTCTCTCCAAAAATTAGCTCTGTGACCATTGCCGATCATAACACGCATACCCTCATTGATGAGTTTCTCTGAGAGCGAGTTTTGAGTGAATAAGGAGCTCATAGCTTTGATCAGGTGAGAGGCATTGGCACCTGATTGCCAATTCCACGAGCATGCTCTCGGGTCCACCCCATACCTTGCGCACACGACTATCCTCCAAAGGGTCGACTCTTCCACACCAAATCTCCACACCTATTTGGTTAGCAAGGCATTGTTTTAAACCAGAATATGACCGATCCCCAGCCCCTCATTAGCTTTGTTTTTACACACCAAAGCCCAATCTATCGAATGGATCTTCCTTTTCTCCATCCTGTCTCCCCAGAAAAAGTCTCTCTGAAGTTTCTCAATCTTCTTAGCCACCCCCACGGTAATCCTAAAAACCAACAAGTAATAAGTTGGGATATTAGAGAGGACTGCTTTAATGAGCGTAAGCCTCCCACCTTTCGAGAGAAATCTTCTTTTCCAAGGAGCCAAACACTTTTCAATCTTGGAAATAACCGGATCCTAGAAAGCTTTAGAATTAGGATTTGCACTCAACGGCAAACCCATATGATAAGGGAAGGTTAGCCATGTTGCACCTGAAAACCTCTGCTGCCTCTTTCACCAAACTATTCCTTTTGCTAACTTTTACAAGGCAGGACTTGTGTAAGTTGATCTTAAGACTGGAAGCCAACTCGAAACATCTAAGAATTCTTTTTGCCACTCTAACGAAGTCCAAATCTGGCTCCAGGAATAGGATCGTATCATCAACAAACTGGAGATGAGAAATTTGATCCAGATTGTTGCCCAGAGCAGGCCCTTTCATCAAATCCTTCTCCACTGCTTTCCGAAACAAGCAGTTCAAAGCTTCCTGCAACTATATTGAAAAGAAAAGGGGACAACAGGTCCCCTTGACGAAGGCCTCTCTCGATCAAAAATTCTGGTGTTGGGGAGCCGTTCATTAAAATTGAGAGCATTAGAGATGAAATGCACCATCTCATCCAACGCCTCTATTTTTCCCCAAAACCCATAGCCCTTAACATATCATCCAGAAAAGAGTGGTCAACACTGTAAGGACCTCGATTTTATGATTGGCTTATTTCATGACAAACCACACCACATTAGGGATGATTGTGTAATGGGTAGCTTAGGTCCGTGTGGCAAGCTTCCAAGCATCTCTATGACTTCAAGAGCAAAAGGTATACTCACTTGACTTTGTCTCTTGAAGAGTTTAGGTGCACACACACACTTCATGCATGTTTTGTTTATCTTGCATTTGTGTTCTTTATTGTTTATATGTGTGTGCATCCTTTTCAAACACACTCACTAGCTTGCATTAGATATCATATCTTGCATTGTATATAAATCGCTAACATGTCTTGCATGTTAATTGTGCTTCATTTTGTGTGCATTTCACTCACTTCACACTTGCACAACATTCCTGTAAGATAGGCATTTTTCTTGAGTGTTAAAAAGGGATTTTTCCCTTTAGCGCGGCCTAGAACGCTTAGTAGGCTCTGCTTGCACTGCTGCGCATGGAGCGATATTCTCCAGTGCATCATGCGCGGCGTGGACCGTGACCTGTGCACTTGCACGCACAGCGGTCCCAACCGCGGTGTTGTCCAGACGGTGCACTGCTGTATGTACCGCGGTCTGGACATATGCCTGAACCGCAGTACACAGAGCGGTATTGACGGGATTTTGTTTCCCAAGCTCAAAATGACGTAGTTTTAACTAGGGCTTCATATATATTCTTCCTCTTCTCTTCTTGGCCAACCTAGAGCTCAAAAATTCAGTTTTAAGAGAGAGGTTAGAGCTCCTAAAGAGAGAAAGCAATAAGAAAGCATTTTTGACTCTCCAAACCCAAAACCCATCTCCATCTTGCATCATTCAACATCATTTGAGCATGGGTCTTCATTGTTTCATGACTAGGTAAGCAAGAACTTCTTTGAATATCATTTATTGTTCTTCTTACTCTAGATTAGGTATTTATTGCATGATTAAATACATAGACTCTACTTTATTGCATATTTATGAGTCTTGATAACATGATTGGGTTTGTATTTTGATAGCTAAATTGATTAGGTCATTTTTGTCTGAAAGCTAGGTCATAAATATTCATGTGTGATTTATTAATAACTAGGTTGAGAAATTATGTTTTAATCAACTAGTTAATGTTCATGAATATTTGATTGTGTTTGTTTGTTATAGCTTGCATTATTAGGTCATATATGCCTAAATAGCTAATCCATAAATGTGCATGTGTGTTTAATTGATGATTAGGTTGGCTTGGTGCATCTAGTCAAATTTATGAATGTTTATGTGAATTTATTTGACAATTAGGTTGTTAGAATTTCTCTACAACTAATTGAGACCTCATGTGTGTACATATAGGCATTGTTTGATAACTAGGTTGTTTAATTGCATTATAACATCTAGTTAAGCATTTTGTGTGTGGTCTTACATATTATTGCATTTGAGCATATTGTCTCACTTTCACTTAGACCTTATACTCTTCATTGAGTCAAAGTCTTGTGGCTTCGGGGTGAAGTTGCACAAGCATTGAAGTCTTGCAACCAATGTGTGGTTGGAAAGCAATGGTCAAGAGCCACTGTAAAAGGCCCGTGGGGTAGAGTAGGAGGTGCTCACGCCAAGAGTAGTGTATTAGGGGATATCACTAAGTATTGAACCAAGAGTGGCGAGTGGTAGTGTCCATAGCCTGAGGTTGTCGAGAGTGAGAGTCCTAGTATCACTTGAGGGTGTAACTTTATACTCATATAGTGGATTTCTGTGATCGTGTGTGGCTAGAATGATAGCCCGTGGTTTTTCCCTTGTCGAAGGTTTTCCACGTCAAAATCAAGTGTTCTTTATATATCCGCACTTTTACTTGATTTTGTATGTTTGTTTGAATTGGGTTAATTGCTTAATATTGACTAATCGAAAAATTGGTAATAATCGATTAACAACCCATTCACCCTCCCTCTAGGTTGTAGACACACGCTTAAGTTTGTATTTTCAAACACAACCGTACGCTTTCTCAAAGTCAGGTTTCACTAAGAAACCACCTTCCTTCTTTCTTCTCCATTTACTGATGGTTTCACTCGCCACCACAAAACTATCGATAATTTGAAGGCCTCTGACAAAGGCCATATGCGACTCCCTAATGATGCGTTTCATAATTCTTCTCAGATGATTAGCCAAAACCTTTGCCAGAACCTTATAAAGAGAACCTATCAAACAAATTGGCCTAAAGTCCCCAAAATTTGCCGGCTTGTCTACTTTAGGAATGAGCGCAATAAACAATTTATTCAAATCTGTCACCACAGCCCCATCACTATAAAACTCTTTCAAAAAACACAAGAAGTCTTCCTTAATTACCTTCCAATTCGCTTTGATGAAGTTGATGTTGAAACCATCCGGTCTGGGAGCTTTATTCCCGACACAGCTGGACAGAGCTTCCCAAACCTCCTCTTCCCCAAAATCTTCTTCCAAACGATCTCTCTCGTACTCAGACAGTCGCTTGCATTCCAGATTCCTGATTATTGGCCGACTACACAGAGTCTTCTTGTGTCTGTTCTTGAAGTAAGCCACTGCCCCTTCACGCACCTGATTTGGAGACGAAAGAACCTCTTCTTCAAATGTGATATCCCCAAGGAAATTAAGTCTGCATCTAGCATTAGCCACATTGTGGTAGAACCTCGTGTTTTTATCTCCTTCCATAAGCCATTTCACTCTCGATTTCTAATGCCAATCTCTTTCTTCAAGCCGGATAATCTTCCACATTTCAAAAATAATTGCCAACCTATCTTGACGTAAGGCCAAAGACCAACCATCCACCACCGCATTCTTATCAATATCCTCCAAATTCTTCTCTAGAAGTTTCAAACTTTGATTCTTCTTCGGTTTGCTTTGATACCAATTTTTGCAAATCCCTTTGACATCTCTTAGTTTCGAACTTAAAATGAAACTTTAGAACCTCGTGCCTTGTGATCCTTCCATCCTTTCTTAGTAAAGAATTTTCTTCTAGCCAACCGTTAACGAAATGGAATGGGGTCGGACCCCAATCCACTAAGGGCACATTGATACTGATAGCATTATGATATGAAAAGTTACTTGGTAGACTTTTTTGCACCAGAGTAGGAAACCAAGAGAGGATTTCTGGAGAAATCAAGAATCAATCCAACCTTGCCCAAGAAGCCTTTTCACGATGGTTCGACCAAGTGAATTTGAATCCTTGCATAGGAAGATCGACAACTTTTGACTTGAGAAGAAAAGCATTGAAATTCTTGAGATAAATTGGAGCACAAACACTCCCGTTTCTTTCCGACTGCTATAGGACTGAGTTGAAGTCCCCTCCGAAGCACCATGGGACAGGGAACGCCTGTTGAGACTGGATAAGAAAGTCCCACAAAGCTTTCCTATCACCTTCGTTATTGGGGGTATATATATTACAAAACACCATTTCTTTATTTATCTTAACAAGAACCCCCATCCCTTTTGATAACCTATAGGGATGAAATTTTTCATCCCGTAAAATGACCTTTAGGGACGAAATTGGTGTATTCGTCCCTTTTGACAATCTATTGGGACGAAATATGTTCAAAATGAAAAAAAAACAAAAAATCAAAAATCTTAATTACCAAATCCCCACACTTAACCCATTTAATCTCATCCACGGCGCACCTACCACCAAATCAACCCAAATTACTATTTTGTTCCTACCAGATATCGAACTGAGACATCAGGTTGTAGAAGCAAATCCCTTAACCAATTTGCTACCACTTTGATCTTGCTACTAAATGCATTATGTTTATATATAAACTGTAAATGTTATTAAATTTTTATTGATTATTTTAAAATCAAAAAATTTATTTGTAGATTAATTCTAATAATATAAATTATATTTTATATGATAGACAAATCGATATTTAAAAACGTTTACTTTAGAATTTAATCAAACTATTTTTTAAAATCATATATTGTCATATCAAAGGGTATATCGTTAATCGTACTTAAAATAAAGATGTTTTTCTACATTTTACAATTTAATAGATAAATGTAAGACTTGAATTCCTATCATAAAAAGGGAATGAGAAATGTACAATAACTTTTATAAAATGTGGTTTTGCATTTTAGATTCTTATTATCATAATTATAAATAAAAATAATATATTTTTTCTTAATTTCTTGAATTAATCTATAGTAATTAATTTTAAAAAGTGAAGAAAATTTAATTATTAATCTGTCATTTAGGAAATACTTTTTAAAAAATCAAGGTAAAAAAGAAAAAAATATAGTCTCTGTAATCATTATCAGCAACAAATATTATTTTTTGTTTTAATAAGTCTCCAAATCTCAAACTTTTTTTTTTTAAAAAAAACTCAAACATTTTAGGTACGAATAATTTATGTCGTCCCAATACACAACTTATTGGGACAAAAAAATTTCGTCCCTAAAACTGTCGTCATTTTTGCACTTTTTAGGGATGAATAATTTATTTCGTCTCAATAGACATTCTAATGGAACAAAAAATTTCGTCCCTAAAACTCTTGTCATTTTTGCCCCTTTTAGGGACAAATACTATGTTTCATCCTTATAGACGTTCTATTGAGGCGAAAAAAATTCGTCCCTAAAGGTTTCTCTAAGCTTGCAGTTTTTAGAGATGAACATGTTATTGCGTCCCAATATATGTTCTATTGGGACGAATTTTGTTCGTCCCAAAAAAGATTCGTCCCTATAGTCCAATTTTCTTGTAGTGAACCTTAGCTTACTATAATGTTTATGATAATGATGTTGAAATCTCTTTTACAACTTAAACGTACAAATGCATGTATCAAAACACAATATAGTACACTAGACAGTAGACACTATGCCGGTCCTGAGGTTTGGGAGGACCTATGGCGAATATTTAAAATGGGACTCTTTGTTTAATATCGCGTCTAAATCTTATGAAATCTCGTACTTGATAATATATATATATATATATATATTATATTTTTTGAGAAAATTTACAAAAGCTTAATCGAAATAATTTTCATCAAGTTTATATCGTGATACATAGGAAAAACAAAACCGAAAAAAAAGCTACGAGCAAATAGATCTGCATGACTGGTTCCGCTCAATGAAATAGCTTATGTAAATAAGGAGAGACTAACTTGCTTAGAAAATGAAAAAGAGGAGACCTCCTTTTTTATTTTATTTTATTTTCATCTTTTAGAATTTAAAAAAATAAATAAAAGAAAGGGTATATTTGGTAATGTTTGGGTGTGCTTATAAAATATAATTTTTTAAAAACACTTAATGAGGTGTACATGCAAAGAGGGATGCACATGCAAATGTTTTAGGGTGTAAATAGAGTCGATTCTGATGAAAATCCATATTGAGCCCAATCTTTATATAAGAAGTTGATTTCCACATCTTTTTTCTTATTTGAGGTCCAAATTTGATATAATTATATGGACCAAAGCAAGCTTAGATAAACCATGAGTGACGCTATTCGCCAACCTAGGAACAAAATTAACCGAAAGAATATTAACCAAAATATGGAACCTATCGAGGATATTCTATATCAATATTTACTTCTTTTTTTGGCAACACTAATTGAAGGAAAGAAGCTTTTTTGGCGGAGAAAATCTTCAGTTCAGCAGATGTACTATTCAGTAGTACATCCAACCATTGAGGATGAAACATACGGCAGTAAAAATTATATAATATGCCACACGTGGCAATCACATACCTCATCATTAGTGACTGGATGCATCACTCTACGGTGCACCCGGTGCACATAGATATTTTCTCAATTTGGTGAGGGTATTAAAAAGGTGATATTGGCACACCCCCTACTGATCTATTCATGCTCCATTTTTTAAAATGTTGATTTAATAAAATAAAATTAAATGTTTTTATTAATTTTTTTGTTTATTTCCAAAACTACCCATTTTACTTATTTTTCAAACTTAATACATATCATATATGATCTCTCTATCTCTTATCTCTGTATCTGTATACATCTCTTTCACCTCGATTGATTTATTTTTTTTCTTCTTATTTCTTTATTTTTAGTTTTTTTTTCTTCTTATTTCGGAAACGAAAAAATAAAAAATAACAGGGTACTTTAACACAACGACAACTTGATATCATTCTAAAGAAAAAATAAACTTCAAACTTATTTCCAAAGAATGAATTGTTTCCAGATGCTTACTATCATTGTTAGACAATTCTTGCTTTATGTCATTCTCAGATAATTCTTCAAGATGTTTGATATTGTTCTTAGACAATTCTTCAATTTTCTTGATATCGTTCTCAAACTCTTTCATAATATTTTAGATGTATGTAAGAAGCAGATTTTAGGGTTTAAGAGTTAAATTTTTTTTTTGTGAAGAAACAGATTACTGAGTTTTTATTTTTTGGAAAATGAATATGAGATTTTAATAGATTTTCTTTGTAGAAGATTTCTTTCCTAAATTATATGTCTCTTTAAGTAATTTCGATAAAGGAAAAAAAAGAATATTATATAATTAAAAAATGGGGTATGAATAGATCAGTAAGGGGTGTGCCAATAGCACAACTCTTTTTTTAATTGCAATCTAAAATGTCAAGAAAGTTTTTAGTGTACTTCCAAAATTACATAGATCAACTTGAAAATAAGTCTGGCGCCATTTGTCATTTCATCCAGTAGCTTATGTTCTAATTAAGTCCGCCATTTGTCATATACGAGATGATTCGTCTGATAGCAGTCACAATCACAAATTAACATATCTAACTATTTAGAATATTCTATTTAACGAGCAACAAAATTTGTGAAGATATGTCATGCCAAGAAACTATGAATTCATCGCCACACTCTGTCTTCTTCTATACTATGTATGCATACAATCAATAAATCCTTTATAAATACACCATATATCGATCCACTCTGATCAATTATATATTTTTAAAATTAAATTACTAAAATTATGAGGTCTATGCCAATTCCTAATCTTCCTGTTATAGACTTGTCCAAGGAAAACTTGAATCCTTGGAACAGATTCTTGGTTATCCACATGCAGGAATGTTACACAAGCACTTGAAGAATATGGGTGCTTTGTTGCAGTGTATGATGGAGTTGCTCTAGAGCTTCACGATGAAGTGTTTTCCGCAGTAGAGAAGTTATTGGATCTGCCATTAGAGATCAAAATGAAAAACACTTCTGAGAAGCCGTACTTCGGCTACGTCGGCCGCCACCAACCTTTCATCCCACCTCTCTATGAAGGCTTGGGAATCGACTGTGCCAATACACTTGAAGGAACTCAAAATTTCTCAAATATCATGTGGCCTCAGGGAAATGATTCTTTCTGGTATGGATTATCTCGAAAATATTTATTTAACAGGTTTTATTAGTATGAAAGAATTCTCTCATTTGAGATGATCTCCGGTATTAACCGTTACGATATTTTTTTTTTGGGCAAATTGTACTAAACCCTTAAGGTTTGGACAAGTTACATTTAGATGGCAAAGTTTTTTTATTATACACTAACACCCTTAAGACTTAAATTTAACTTTTAAAATACCTAAAATGCCTCTAGTTATATTATTTAATACTTTTTTTTTACCTTTTAACTAAAAACTTTATAAACTTTAATAAAAATAAAAAACTAAATAAAAATATGATTCATTAAATAAATAAATAGTTTTAAAAAATTAAATAAATAAATAGTTTTAAAAAAATTAGTAAATAAATAATTAAAAAATTAAATAAAAAGTATAAAAAAATCAAATAAATTAATAGTTTTAAATAAATAAATAGTTCAAAAAATAAATAAAAAAATTAAAAACATTAATTTTTTAAGAATATCCATTAATAGGGACAAGATAAGCTCTAAATATCCAAGGAGTGTTGGGAACCTTGCAGCTTCTCTCACCATCATTTTTACTGTAAAAGTTTGGATATTTAGAGTTTTTCTTGTCCCTATTAATGGATATCCTTAAAAAAATTAATGTTTTTAATTTTTTCATTTATTTATTTACATTTTACAACTATTTATTTATTGTTTTTTAAACTATTTATTTATTTTATTATTAAAAACTATTTATTTATTTATTTTTAAAATTATTTATTTATTTAATTTTTTAAAACTATTTATTTATTTAATTTTTTGAAACTATTTATTTATTTTATTTTTTAAAACTATTTATTTATTTATTTTTAAAATTATTTATTTATTTAATTTTTTAAAACTATTTATTTATTTAATTTTTTGAAACTATTTATTTATTTTATTTTTTAAAACTATTTATTTATTTTATTTTTTAAAACTATTTATTTATTTAATGAATCATATTTTTTATTTAGTTTTTTATTTTTATTAAATTTATAAAGTTTTTGGTTAAAAGTTAAAAAAAATAAAGTATAAAATAATATAAATAGGGACATTTTAGGTATTTTAAAAGTCAAATTTAAGTTTTGGGGGTGTTAGTGTATAATAAATAAATTTTTACATCTAAGCGTAACTTGCACAAACCTCAAGGGGCTCAGTGCAATTTACCCTTTTTTAAGGAGATTTTGGGTATTTTTTGTAGTTGTGTGAAATATGTAAGAGAAACTCCAACGGACACTTTAATTCAGGTTGTTTGAAAAGTTAGATATGGATCTAACAGACTCCTTAAATAATATTCTGCAACTGAGAAATTCTTTCTCACTCTTCAATATTGCGAGTGATTTCTCACTCTTCAGATTTTATTTTATTACTTTTTATAACTATCATTTTACTATACTAACTATGTCGACACAATTTTATCTGATTTTAAATTTAATAAATTTGTCTGATTTTAAATTTTAAATTTTATATTATCATTAAAATAGTATAACACTAAAGAAGAGCCATTAGGGTTGCTCTAACATATCTAATAAAAACACTTTTTTTTCATGGTAATTAACAAATATATCTAACACATTTATACGAGACTTTATTAATAAATATATATCTAACACGGGCATACAGAGGCCCGTAGTGACAATTTTGTGAGTGTATATCAACCCCAGGCTTTGAAAGCCAGGAGCACTTATATCTAACACAGACATACAGGGGCCTGTGATGACAATTTTTTAACAAACATATCTGATATGGGTCTTTTTTTGTCCGTGGGAACTAACAAATAGTCTAACTCTGACATATAGGAGCCCGTGATGACAATATTTTTTAAGTGCATGACAACCACAAGCTTTAAAAGGCCCGTGGTAACTGACTATTGCTCGTCTAACTCAGGTTCTTCAAGCCCATTGTCAAAGACCTATAATGGAAAGTCCATTTTCTTGGAGTGTTAATTAAGATTTTTCAAAGCATATATAGGATGGATGATCAATAAAACCATGAACAAAAAGAGAGAAAATTTTAACCTTCCATTAATAATAATACTGACGTGTCACAAGATTTTTAAGAGTTTAGTCTAAGTTTAGACAATTAAAGGATTATTTTCCTTTTATTACTTTTTTTTGTGAGAATCTTCAATAGTTCCATAATTTATTAATTACCATTGCTAGCTTAATTGTTCCTACGTCATGACTATTTTTTCTTTATTTGTTTATTTCATAGCAAAACTGTGCTCTCATACACGAAACGAGTATCAGAATTGGAGCAAACGGTGAAGCAAATGGTGTTTGAAAGCTATGGTGTGGAGAAGTACTACGAGTATCTCAATGAAAAGAGCACTTATCTATTGAGAATGATGAAATATAGATGCCCTGAGAAGAATGAAAATAATGTGGGTTGTGTAAGTCATACAGACAAGAGCTTCATCACCATTCTTCACCAAAATGAAGTGAATGGTTTAGAGATAAAAGCAAAGGATGGTTCTTGGATCGGCTTTGATGATCCCACACCTTCTTCCTTCATAGTCATGGCAGGCGATGCGTTTTTGGTAGGTCGCTTTTTCCAAATAAAAATGCATGAGATATAACTTGATAATATAGAATTCAATAAATAATTAAGGGTCTTACAAACCAATTAAGCCAAATATTGTATAATTATGATCAGTTTCTTTGATTATTGTTGTTAGAGGTTTCTCACACAACGATTGAAGTCGAAGATTAGTCTACATGTAAATAAACAGATGTTAGCCTTAACCCCACGAGGGTCCTTTAGATGACAAAACCTTAAGACCTAAGTATGAAAGCTGTAACAATACACTGTGGGTAGGGCCTCGTGCTACACAGTGCCAAATTTTGGAGTCAACAATTAATTATATATGCTGATTTAATGTATTCTGTGAATGATTAGGCATGGAGCAACGGGAGGATTCATTCAGCTGTACATAGAGTCGTGATGAATGGAGGAAGCAAGGCTAGATACTCAGTGGGTGTATTTACATACAATGAAGGGATAATACATGTCCCGGAAGAGCTGGCCGATGATGAATATCCTTTACAGTTTAAGTCTTTCGACCACTTCGGATTGCTTCATTACTACGCTACAGAGGAAGGTTCCAAGGCCGACTCCACTGCCAAAAGCTACTGTGCTATTTCAAATCCTTAGATCCACATATCTACTATTCTCCATCGTTTTCTGTTGTAATGATGGTAAAATAAATAGAATAAAAAAATAAAAAAATTGGACATACTTTTCTATGAAATTCTTAAACCATAATGTAATTTAAAGTTTTCAGTAATGAAATTGAAAGGACACTAAATTCTATTATTCTAGTAAAACAGAAAAAAGAGCAACTAAAATAAATTACAAGATTTTATTTCAGTGTTTACGAACTTTTGAAAATTAAATATGAAAACAAATTAATTCCCTTACCAGTACATATTTACTAAACTAACGAATAGGAATAAAAACTATAAGGAAAGAATCCTGCAATCACTCATTGAAATCACCATTACAGAAAGAGTAATGCTATACAACCCAAATGATGTGGTAAGTGAGTTGTCATCACCACACACAACAAGAGATGATGTGGTTAATGAAAAAATCACTTGTCATATCATTTGTGATGAAATTTGGATTGAATTTTTGGGTTGTCTAGCATTAGTGTTATAGCAATCATCAAAGTCAACATCAAATTAATTTAATCATACAAATCAAACACTCCCTAATCGCACCATGTTGATACTAGATTTTAGCCCCCATTTTCGATGTTTCGGATCATTTCCCAGGTAAAATCGGGTATCTAATGGTGGAAATAAGTGATTTCAGGTGATCAGGTATATTAGGGGTATTTGTGAAAAGATGTAGAAATTTTGGGCTAAAAGTGAAGAATTGTTTGAAAATCAAACCTAAAAGTGTCGCTGCCCTTATGTCGTCCTAAATGCCCGCGACAACAAAACTAGAGAAGTTCACGGTCTACTTGTCATCTCAGATGACCGCGACATTTTAAAGAGCATGGTCGTGACATGAAATTCTAGAGAATTTCATTGTTGAAGTGTCGTCACGAACAACCGTGGCATCAAGAATGTAATGCCAGTGAAAATACATCCTGAGAAGTTCGTGGTCCAGTTGTTGTCATGGATGACCACGAACCTATGCAAAGCAAGACATTGACTTTTCCTCTAGAGAAATTCGTGGTGCAAAAAACGTCATGGACGACCACGAATTTCTAGCGAACTTTTATCCAGAGAATGTCGCAGTCTAGTTGTGGTCATGGATGACAGCGACTTTCAACCGCGACACATTGCCAGCTCAGCTTAGTGACGTTTGGCTGCCCTAATTTTGGATACCATATATATATATCCCTCTTCTGGTTCTCTTACATCAGCTACCCAGCCACAAACTCAAAGATACCCCTTTCTGCCATCTCTTACCTCACCAAGAACATACCTTGCTACACATATACATACCTCTAACCCCATCCTCACCTCATCTCACTAGATCTACCTCATCAGATCTTGGAGATCAAAGAAGATAGAAGAGAATACTCATTTGACCAAGGAAGTCTACAACACATCAAAGACGATGAGAAAGCTTGTGGAGATCTTCATGGGTTTACACTCTTACTTAGTTATTTTATTTCATTTCTTTAGTATGTGTAACAAAACCATTTACTAGGGGATTGATATGACCCTTTTTGACTACTCAATGTGTCTAATTAGTCTATATTTTCCATTAGCAATCCACATTATATTTCTCTTATTCATTTTATCCACGTTGCTTATCTTGTTTCCCATGTTATTTTGTGACCTCAAAGTGGTATGGGTTCATAGATTATGTTCACATGAGAAGGTTGCGGTTCATGCTTGGATGACTTTTCATCTTGAACTTCAATCTTAGGCTCTAATGAATGAGAAGATTGGTTTGTACATGAATTTACATATTTATCAAGAATTTGGCTATTGCATGTAGTATGATCGTACATGAGTAGTAGTCGAATACCTAATTCCTACACTTTAAATATCATAAACAGTGTTCTAGTAATCGGCCTAGGCGGCCGATTAATCGGTCCAATTCCTCTAGGCGGTTGGCAACTGAGGTGAAAATGTGAAAAACGGCCACATTTCTCAGTTTCCGATTACTCGTTCACGACAGCGACTAATCGGCTAGGCGGCTAGGCGGTGGTCAAAGCCGTTGACCGCCTAGCCTGTTTAAAAAAAAAATTCAAGGAATTGAAAACAACCTCCTTTTCAGATCATCAACAATTACAACATCAAACTTCCAAACCTAAACCAAATTTTCTCAATTTTCCCTTCATCTTCGACCAAATAGCTTACAAACCAAAACTGCTAAACCAGATCGCCCACTGCTCCTGCCACCGTAAGCTTCTGTCTTCCGTCGCGGTCGCAATCGCCGTCGCTAGGTCGTAGCTGTCTCCAGTTCGCCAGTATGTACCCTCTCATCTCTTTTGTTTTCATGTCTGTTATTGCTCTTTGTTTTTGGTTCTTATTGGGTGTTTCATTGATTTTGCTGGAGCTTTGGTGGGTTTGGGTGTTTCTTGTGGTTTGTGTAGTGGATTAAATTCAAGTGGGGAAATCATTGAGTGGGGAAATCAATTCAAATTGGGAAATCACTGAAATCATTGTGTTTCACTCTCTTGTGGTCTTGTTTCTTTTCTGGGAGTGGGAAATCACAGAACTGTGGTTAGCTTCAATCTAAGAGCTAGCAATGGCTATGCAGATTTGTTGGCAAAGAAAGGTTCGAGTAGGGAAGGGGGCTTGGTTCGTTGGAGAGGGAAGGGGGCTTGGTTAGTTGGAGAGATTTATGAGGTTTTACGTTTTAGTGGTGTTTGTTCGGTTTCACTTTCTCTGTTTTCTGGGTTTCTCAGAGTGTTTCTTGCTCCACTCTAGCAATGAAGTCTGATTGTATAGTGTTTGTTTTTCATGTTTTGATGCTGTCTTTGCTGATGTTTTTATGGGGACTTGTTTTCGTGTATTGGTCTATTGATCCCTCTATTTGGAGGTGGCTCTGTTTTCGGCTACTTTAGCCTTCAATACATATCGTTTGCAGTTCAAAAAAAATGTTGGCGTGGTATTTCTTTTGTTGGTCTGTTCTGAAATTTTGAATGATCCTCCAGACCCCGTGTGTTGTGTTCAACAAGTGCTCTGGTTTTGTTCCTTGACTTAGACTTTTCAAAATTCTCAGAACACTTCAATCCATGAAAAACACACAATGAAATTGCTTGTGCATACTCATTCAATAACTTGCATGTTTAAATTTCATCCACTAAAAACAAAATCTTCATAGTAGGAAACCCATTAAAACCGAACTGTAGCACAGTAAAAATAAAAATATATATATAATAAAAAAATTAATTGGATAAAGTTTGACCCAATGTGCACTCAGAATCCATTTGTTGCGTAATTTGACATTTGTGGATTTGGAAAGAATATTTTTTGGATTTAATAATTGGGAATTTGGATTGGTTTATGATTGGATTTGGAAATAATTTGTTGGAAATAATTTTCTTTGGAGTTCTAATTGGAATTTTTTTGTAATTGTGTTTTCCGATTAATCCCCGATTAATCGGTGACTAATCGGCCTAGGCGCTAGGCGTTGGGTCTCCGCCCGACTAGCGCCTAGCGCTTACTAGAACACTGATCATAAAGAACACTACTTAAATGTGGATTGATGGGATTAAATGAGACTAAGAAGATATATATGAGTGATCTTAAAGTGGTTCCATTTACTCCCTAGTATCCCTCTCATCATATTTTAATACCTTCTTTGTGGTTGTGTTTGTTACTTTTGTTTCTTTAGTTAATTATAATTCCCTTCTTCCAAAACAATCTTGAAAACCAAATGTGATTTTACATTTCAGCACTTAACTTAGTCAGAGTAGATTAGCATTAGTTTAGTTCTAATTAATTTATATTTAGATTTGGCAATTTATCCATTGATCCTTGCAGAAGGACTCGTGCTTGCTACTATACTTTATGTTTTGTGCACTTGCAAGGGTGATTTTTATGAACTTCAAATTTACCATCACTCCCCTGTTTTATGGATCACGCAAGTCACTCCATTAGCCTAGCTCATTTCTGATTTTGTTTCCTAAGTGTGATATTTTGTAAACATTTACAGTTCTTTTATTCATGTATAAATTTGTATAGTATATCAATGAAAACATTGCAGAGCCCTATTCACCATACAATTATTATTTTACATGGTATCAGAGCCCTTGAGCTCATACAAGCATTAGTTGATCCTTGTATTTTTTTTTTCTTTCTTCAAACCTTTTGTCATTCTTCAAACCTTTTGTCAATGGCTGGAGAATCTGTCAGTGCAAGGAGCCCATTTGTTACTAACGCTGGTGCTTAAAATCCCAACAATTGTCTTCCTTCAAACAACTATCTCATATCGATCAATGCCACAACTCAATTAAATCTCACACCATCGAACTATCGGTCATGGCGTGCGCAATTTTACTCTCTTTTGTTGGGATCTGATTTATTGGGGGTTTTTAGATGGGTCACATCCATGTACCCCGAAAACCATCAAGAAGGATGGCAATTCCACACCAAATCCCGCTCACACGTTGTGGGTACGTCAAGACAACCTACTCTTGCACGCTCTTTTCGCATCATTATCAGAACCAGTCATGCCGTTGATTCCAACAACTACAACATCTCATGAAGTTGTTGGAAAGTATGTCCTAAAAGCAAGGGCTTTTCTGTAACAAATCATTTGATATCAATAAAAGTATTTTGTTTACAAATAAATTATATAGCATGTATAAATCGTTTATTATATATATCAAAAGTAAAATATTTTAAGGATCTAAAACTAAAAGGAACATAAAGAATTAATCACATAAAGAAGTTTATGTGTGGTAGATATAATTCTTTTTTTAGTCTAAACATGTTCACAACTTAAGATACAGGCTGGACATCTTATCTTGATTAAAGTTGTGTGTCTTTTCTTTTCAATTGGGAAGTGAAGAGTTTAGAATCACCAAGTGAAAGACTATGAACAAAAGACCTAGTACATATCATGCATTGAACGGATGAAGTGAATAATATATTTTGATTTTACCATTAATGGAATAATACATTCACAATAGAGCAATTGCAATATCAATCTTAATCCTTAGATAAATAATGTATCATATGTATTATGAGTTGTAACGTTTGAGCTATAAATGACTATGACCACAGAATAACAGTTTAACCCCGATAGTTTGGCGTTTCATAGGTCATAGTAGAAATATATTTATAGCTATAGAAATCATGGCTCCTATAATCAAATAAAAGTAAATACCACCTTATGAGTCTTACGAGAATTTGAATAGTAAAACTTGGTACCAAGTATTCAACAAAGAGTTATTGAATCATGATTTATGATCAATCAAAATTATCCATTAGATGTACGAACGGTTCTAAGGAATAAAATAATTAATAATGCAACGGTCAAATGACATTTTAATTATTGGTATTTTTCATGAGGATACATATTTCGCACAATTGCTTAAGATAAAAACATTTAATATATTTTATTTTAATTCAAGAGTGCAATTTCAGTTTTTTTGTGGACTAAACTGAAATTAATATATTTAGGCTCAATTAATTAAGAGTTAATTGGTACTTTGTCCAAATATATTGGAGCTTGTAATTAAAATAACACGTGGATCCTCAAACTTCACAAGTTAGTTGGATCATTTTAAAAGAACTTATTGGGCTCAAATGTTGGCTTCCAAGACAAAGATTCATCTTACTTGTTTTATTTTATTTCCTATTAGGAATGGAAAATAAATCAAAATAGGATTTTTATTGAAAAATAAATAAAATAAAATAAAAAGGAAAAGACTTCTAATAAGATTAGACTTACTAAATCACAATAGGATTTGTGATTCTTGTGTCCTATGAGAAAACAAATTATTCTTTTCTAAACCTATAAATAGGTGGCTTAAAAGAAAGAATATTTTTACACCAAGCTTGTCATTCTCATTGGCGTTGACATAAGCTTGAAAGTAAGTTGTAAGTTTCATTCGATTTCAGCTTTTAATATTTTTCTTTAAGTCTTGTAAGAGGATTTACATCTTGGTTCAAAGAAAAATGAGCTCGCACTCATAGGTGATTCGATCTTGAGCTAAGTGTGGAAGATTTGCGGAGTCTAAACTACAAAGGTAATCTCTAAATTTATTCAATTTGCATTACATTTAGAATACGATACGGCGATATTTTGAATTTTTTTTTAAAAATAAAAATATTCCGCAAATACATTTATTTTTAAATGGTTATTTTTCCCTACAATTGGTATCAGAGTCTGGTTGTTATATTCTAAACTAGTGCATCTTAAATTAAATCTTCCTACACATCTTAAATTAAATCTTCCTACGAATCTTTAAATTTCTTTGATAAAAATGTTATGTTGGAAGAGATGGCACTCTAGAGTTTTTTTCTATATATGTGATAATTAATATGTATGTGATGCATGAGATTAATTGTTATTTCAATTTGGATCTTATCTCTATGGTATAGAGTTTTATGTGTATTTTGATATCAATTGTAAAAAGAAGAGTGGCATATCATTGCCTTGTTTCCTTCTTGATAGATTTACGTTTTTTTTATTTTTTTCGTTTAGCTTTGGTATTTCAATTATTGATGTAATCGAATAAGAGTCCGAGATGGTTCCTGTTGAGGAAGTTTTTGTGGAACTGCTACAAGAAATGGGAAAACATGTGGGGAGTTAGCTTTCTTGTTGGGGAAGTTTTTGTATCGGGAATACTTGTTTAGGAAAGACTTGTTAGGTAGTTTCCAACGACTTATGGGAGTTTGATTCCTTAAAAAAAGATTTTATTTGGTTTTTCTTAATTTTCCGGTAATTGATTTCCTGAAATCACAAGAGTTAAGAATTGGGTGGAAATCTATTTTGAAAACAAAGTTTTATTTTTATAAAACAAAAAAAAAATGAGTTTCCTAGTTACACAAAAGTTGTGGAATAGTTGGAAACCTATTTTGATAAGGATTCTTATTCAACAAGTTTTAATTAACAAGAGTTGTTGATTAACTAATTAAATTTTCTTTTATATAATTCATTAATTCACAAGAGTTGTGGATTAGGTTGAATTATTTATTATTCTGGGAGTATGTGAATACAAGTTCAAGACGAAAACGAAGAAAAAGACATGAAAATTCAAGTTTTTGTAATATTTGTAATTTTTTTTAGGGATAACCATAGATAAGGTTATTATTTAGTTGTTTATTTAGCATTTATATTACTATTTGGATGATTATATGAATGTTATGCATAAAATAACATGGCATATAGAATAGTGAGGGCCACTCATATATCTTTTATGTCATGACATGCATAAAATGGTTTAGGTTTCTAAAGGCATCTAGAAAACTTGGTAAATCATTTGAGTATAAATTCACAAACTCCAAAAATTGTGTGGGAGAAGGTATAAGATACATGTGGCCTCCAAAGTTGATCAAATAAGATGTTTCATTGATACTCCCCTATGAGATCATATGAATGGAATCTTAATAGATCTCGAAGCGACAGACTAGACGTTGAATTGATCAAGATTGTATTCCCTTAGGAACTAATTCCGTGAAAGAAAATTGATGGTCGAAACATTTTGTTATACACTCATTATGGATTTATTTATATCCTCCCTATAGTTCTTGTTAAAAAAATCCATAAGGCTAAATTGGCGGTGATAATTAATATTGAATATCGGATATTCAAGATAAATTAATAATAAAAGATTTGAAATCCAATTAACAAATGCAAAGTAGGAAACGTATGTGATCGCGCCAAAATTGTTATTTATTTTGGCCCTCTTTCCTTATCCTTTGTCTCATTTTTCTTGTGTTTCTGTGTGTCTTATGGCTCGTTTATTGCAATCGGAAGCATTTGGTGGAAATCGAGCGATGAAATCGGAAATCGAGATTTTCATGTTGAAAAAAGACAAATTTATGCAAAAAGGAAGAAATTGAAGGCCTTAGTGTGCTGGTGCTGCGCGGGTACGCTACCAGCGTATTACCCGCACACTACCCCTGCACTGAAGAAGGGGATTTTGAGAAATCCTCAATGTGTGGGAACTGTGCGAGTACCTACCCGCACACTACCCGTACAGTTGCCCAAACCAGAAGCAGATCATCTGAGAAAAGAAGACTTGCATGGATACCCTATCCGCGCACTGCCCGTTCACTACGTACATCAGGCACGCCACATCATCATTTTCAGACCTAGTTTTGGAAACCCTATAAATATATCTTGTTCTTGTTTCGAAATCTCTCTCTCCCAAGCACCAATTTTCTCCTTTTTACATCCCTAATCACTAACCTAGATCTAGAAATCATTCCTCACCAAAACCCTACCCCTATAGCAAGGAGTTTGAATTGCTATACTTTGGAGAAGTAGAGGAGCTTGAAGACAATGGGTCTCGTATTATATTTCAACTCTTTCATTCTCTTTTGTGTAATTTTTATGGATAGCTAAACCACATAGTGGGAGTTATGTAATTGAACATGAATTTTTGGGTGTTCCACCATTTGTATTAGTATTTGATTTCTTATTCCCATACATTGTTCTTCATGAATTTGATATCTCTATGGATTAAGTAGGCATCCCAACTCTTCATTGTTTGATGTTGAATTTCTCGATTGTTTTAAAAATGGTTTTTAAATATCTCCTTGTATTGAGTAGGCATCCCAACTCTCAATCTAAGTTGAGGTACACACTTTTAGGTGACAAACTAGCTATCTTGAATGGAAGGGATGTGTTGTGAGCATCCTAATCCAACATATCCCAGCAAAATAATGGAAGGAGTAGATTGTGAGCATCCCAATCCAATTCACTTCCACTACTCTAAATCTATCTAGACTTAATTGGAAACCCTCTTTACACCCAATTGAGCATCCCAATCATTGGAGTGTGAAGAGAGTTAAGTGATCCTAGAATCACATCTAAAGATAAATTTGCCATAATAAACCGAATTAGTTCTTAATTGATAAATGGAAGGCCCACCGTTTGTGTTTGATTGCATTAACTCCCACTCATCTAATCATCTTCTAACACCATTCTTGCTAATTGTAGCTGCATTTAGTATAACTTAGTTTAATTGCATCTTAGTATTAACTTTTCAAACACAATCATTGATACTTTACTTTTATGCATTTTAGTGTTATTAATCATAATCTAGTCATCGCTACCCCCAATCCCTGTGGACGATACCCTAGCTTATCGCTATACTTGTTTTGAGCAATTTCTAGCACATAGCTAAGGTATTTTATAAATATCTTTGACAGACGTTTTCTAATGACAAAAACTGACCTCGGCAAATGGCGCCACTGTCGGGGATTGGCAAGCGTAGTAGTGTTTAGATTAGTTTTAATATTATTAATTTCTTAGTTAGTATTTTTAGTTTTCTTTTGTTTCTTTTTACTACGCGTGGTATTTTTGTTTTTGATTTTTCAGGTTTTAGGACTCTATAGATTACTTAATGCAAAACATGAGGCCAAGCTACCTACCAATGAGCATATTAGACGAAAATGAGTTAAGAGAGCTCATGCGAAAATGTAATCGCACCAACGAGCAAATTAAAGCAGAGCAGAACTTCAACAAATATGTGATACCTAGCTGGTCAGAACAAAGAATGGAGTTCGTTTTTGAACGAAGTTTCAACATGTCCATAAAAGCATCAAATCCAAGCCACCAAAAACATCTCATACCTTGAGGATGAACGAAGCACAATGTTGGAAGAGATGTGCAAGGAGATGATGTCATTGATGGAGTTGTTGAAGAAAGAAAATGATGCACTTCAAGTGAAAGTGGAAGAAGTCTCCCGAGAAAAAGAAGATATGAGGGAAGATTTTGAGAAGAAAGTGCAACTTCTGAAGAAAGAGCTCGAAGACAAAGTCGCCTTAGGAGTGTCAAAGATAGAGAAACTCCAAGAGCTAAACAAAAAGCTCGTACTTGAGGTGAAATCGCTCAGAGTGGAAAATAGTACACTCACAAAGAAGAATGGCGAAGTCTCAGACAAGAACAAGGAATTGGAAGATCAAATCAAGAGACTAGAAAATGAAAGTGCTACAGCAATGGAAGCATTGAAAGACTTCACACGGCTAATGGAAGAATTCAAAGATGAGACAGCTCATAAGTCAAAGAAAATGCAAATGAAGATTGAGTTGAAGATCAATACCTTGAAGGGAGTGGAAAAAGCACTTGTCAAGAAAGATGAAGCCCTCCAAATAGCAAAGACGAGGGAAGGTGACTACGTCATGACATGCTACAAAGCTAAACAAGTGGCCAAATCAATATCAATGAACCCTCACTCAGAGCTACAAAGTCACCAATCGAAAGGGAGAATTCCTAATTCTTCCCTCATGTGTTATTTTTGTTCTAAGAGAGAGCATTTCAAAGATGAGTATTATACAGTGCGTAGAAATAGGAATAGGAGAGGTACTAGGAGTAGGAGAAATCCACCTAAAGTTAAGAAGATTTGTGTGAGGAAAGACCAAATACACTTAGTGAGAAATATGAGGAAGGAAAAGATAAAATGACCACCTAAGTTTATTTGGGTTGCTAAGAAGCAGGAGTTCCCAAACTTGGTGAAACCACCCTTAGTGGACCCTACCCTCTCATTTAGTGCATCCAATTGAAATTTTTTGATGCATTTGTGGATTGCACATTTCATTTTCTCTTTTTAATCTCATGTTGCCCATTTAGTTTGATTGATTTGTGCTTGTCATTATTTGGGTAAATCTAGGTTTGGGGGAGAAAATGTATTGTGGAATCTATGTTAAATTTAATGTTTTGTTTTTATGTTGTTTTGTTGTTAATAAAATAATAAGTCAAGTTTAGTTATGGATGCATGTTGGTGTACAGGACATGCAGTATGAATGCAGGAAATCCAATGGTGCAAGGCAAGAGGCAAGTAAAAAGTGATGGGAAATGTGTGCAGTGCGTCGGTCCATTACCGGTGCACTACCAGCACATGACCCACGCACCAAGGAAGTGAAGACAATGAAATGTATGTGCGTTGGTACTGCACGAGAATCCTACCCGTACTATACCCGTGCACTGGGCACGTGCTATATATATGAGTGTCGTTTTCATGCAGGGTTCCACACAAATTTTCAAATCAAAATGAACCAAAACCCTTCCCAATCTCTCTTTCAACCATAAGGTATACCGTGAGCCTCACGTTTTCAATTTTCAACAACAAAGGTACGGGTTCTTGTTCTCTAACATCTTTTCCATTGATTCAAGCATGAATTTCATGACCCTCCATTCTTCAAATATCTCTAAATTGTATGAATTTTTAAGTCTTAAGTGAGTCTACGAAATTCTACAGAAGTTTATAATAATTCTTGTCAATATATTCTGGGTTTGATTGTGTGTTGTATACAGAAATGATATTGAGTGGTTTTGAAAGATGATTGCTCAGTTATGTAGTTAATTAACAATTCTAGGGTTTGCTTGAATTGGTTTAAATTGAAGCTACTTGCTCATGAATTAGATTTCTTTGCATGTGCTTATTAAATTTCGAATTGTGCAATTGCTAATTGATTGTGAGTATATTTGCCTAAGGCCTTACCCAAATCGAAGAGCCTTTCTAGGCAACTGCGCGGGTACCGCCCGGGTATACTACCAGTGCACTACCTGGGCACTGGGGAATATATGTGAAATCCGGGAAAGTGCACAAGTGATTCTGCACGGGTCCTTACTAGCGCTATACCCGCACACTAGGCACGTATTTTCGATCACGCCTGGTTCCATTCCTTTTGTTTAATGTGCTCTTTCATGATTACTTTTGGGTAAAGTTTGTCACTAAACTTTGACATTTCTTTTGCAGATAACAAACAGAACAAAGGCATTGGCAAAGAAACTTAGAGTAAGTTCAGGCCAAAAGAAAAAGAAGGCACCTACGGCTCCTCCACCTCTCCCGTGTGTGCTAAACAATGATTTTGATGACCGCCTGGAATACTTTAGCATGTGAGATATAGTCGAGGAAAAAGAGATAGCATTGGATGAGCTTGGAGCAACATAACTTCTACACGATCCAGCAACTATGAGTAGGATCCGAAATGGTGTGATTTGAGACGACATCTTCGTCAAGCAAAATGTAGAATTCACCAATGATTTGATGATCACACCGATTCACTTTTGGGTGGTCCCAGCGTACCACATAAAGAATACAAACCTAAATATTGAGTTGGGACTCTGGAATGTCTTATTATCCCATTCACTGAGGCCGCACAAGCATAGGACTAAGGTTCCTTTTGAAGTGGCTATCCTACTCCATTCCATCCAGCACAACTGGCTCATCAACATTGGACAACTGGTGATGTGGTAGATCATTGCACTAAGGAGCAGAAGGATTGACAAATAACCCATCATATTCCCTAGCCTCATCACTAACTTTTGTAGATAGGCTGGAGTTGATTTTGAGAATAACCCTCTTACATGCCCTCAGAGAGATATCGTTATGAACACCTGGTCCACACTTATGACTGAGAGAGACATCACAAGCAGGAGAAGGAAAATAGGAAAAAAGAAGAACATGAGAGAAGCTGGCTTGAGCAGACAACTAGATGAGGACCTAGATGACATGAGCCATGAACATGAGCAGATGGACTTCGATCAGCCTCCTATTCCAGATGTTGATGGTGCTCACATGCAACCTTATTTTCCAGATTTTGGTGGTGAGTATCAGGTGCCATGGCAGACCTTGATTTCAGGAATGACGAGCCTTCAAACCACAATGAACACAATGGGCTCCAACCTCACTAAAGAAATTGGGGAGAACAAGGATAGCATCGAGGACCTATGGAACAACATCACAGAAATGCGTAAGGATCTGAACTTACTATCATATTCAAGGAAGAAGAAAAGGTTAGCACCGACACCACATCGGGAAGGACCTACCATCGATCCCTATGGAGCAGAGTATTAGGCAACACTGGAGAGGTCGATGAGAGAATTTGAGGAGCAGCCCCGAGCTGAGCTAGACCCAAAAGGCAAAGGCCCAGCAATTGATAGAGCAAAGTCCGAGTCGAATGATGATTGATTTCCTTACCTTTCATGCATTCTATTTCTGACCAGGATATTTGAACTATTTTAGTTTTTCCATTAGTTATGCTTTAACTTTTGAACTAGTTTATATTATGCACTTTTATTTCCTTTTGGTGTTTTGCTTAGCTTTTAAATAACTTGTGTGGATGATTTGGATAATTGTGGATGATGATTAGCTTTGACAGAAACCTTTGATATTTGAGATATATTTTTGTGGTTGTCGATATTTTGGGTTCGATGTTTGTGCTCAATGATAGGTTCTTCATCTCTTGAATTTTACACACCGACAACTTGCAAGTCTTGGAAGGATGAGCAAGCCAATACTGCTCATAAAACGGGCGAGAACCTAATCCAATATGGGATTACATGAAAACAACCACCTTGGTTTCATTTCTTAATCTCGAATACTAAATGATAATTCTTTCTATCTTTGATTGATTCAATTCATTGGATTAGTGTCTTTACTTGTGAATGAATGAATGATGTGGATATAATTGCTGATACAATTTTGTGAGTGTGAATGAATGAACATATTTTGAGCTTGTAGATTTTTTGAGTAGATAGCCCTGTTTGGTTTGAGAGTGGTTTTGATTGCTCACATTTTGTACAGGTCTTTGAACATATAGTGATATTCGGTTTAGGGGTCATCATGACCCCATTCCTTCAATTTTGGTGAAAATTGCTTGATGATTGGTTTGAACTTAATGTCATATCACACGATTGCCCTATTTTAAATTGAGCCATGTGTTGAGTCTTTTTATTTTTTGTTGGGCGTTGATTGTGCTTGATTAGTGCTTAGGTTTGTTGTGTTTTGTGTCAGTTAGGTGCGCACCGCTAAGCTGGGCTCTCTTATCTTCAACATTGAGGACAATGTTGGGTTTTGGTTTGGGGGTGTAGACGCCTTTTCGAGTCGGTTTTTTTTTTAAAGTCATTTGTGGTCATAATTTTTCAAATTGTCGTATGGGCAGAGTTTTTGAGCTTTTAATACCTTAGGTGTGATGTCTTAAGTGTGTACTTTTGGCGAGTGTATGTATGCATTTTGAGCTGGTGTAGTAGCTAGTTGTCACTCTAGGGTCTCACTTGCACCACATGGGCTAGTTCCATCCTTTATGTGCTTAAGTTGAGGGGACTCGGTGCTCTTGCACCTTGTTCTAATAGTGGAGACTACATGAGAGTTAACAAACACAAGTCTTTTAAAAAGCGCATTTGAGTGTTTTTCATTTCTGTTCTTAAACATTTTTCTCGTCATATGTGTCAATGCCATAGGACATACATTTCATACATATAGTGGATTGCTTGTTGGATGCATTCATTCCCTTGGGAGACTAATCGTGGAAATGAACTTAGGCAATATATGTGCAATTAGCTACTTTAAATGCTTAAACAGATGCCTATGTCCCTTATGTGTGCTCCTAGCCAAAATTTGAGGCCAAACACTTACCTTTCATTTGATCACAATGAGCCATATATCCATAAGCCAAACACAAACTAACCCTTTAATTGTCAATCATGTGCGGTGTGTGTGTGTAAGGTGGTTGAAAGGAGTAAGCTCTTATATGAAATTGCGTGTAATTAGGTGATCATGTAAATGTGCAAGCATGGGCTCAAAAATGTAAAAGTGCTGAAAATTGCACTTAGAGCCAACTTGTCAATGTAAAGTGTGCAATATGCAAAAAGTGAAAGAAAAGTAAAAAAAGAATGCAAAAGAAAGAAACGTCGATGCAAAGAATGTTAAAGCAAAAAAAAAAGGAAAAAAAAAGCCCTGTTATATAATGGTTAAGTACTCACAAAATTGAGTACAATTATATAGTACAAATGTTTATGTGATTGAATGCCTAAACGCTAGTATGTAAACTTGTAAGTTCCTCATATGTTGATTGGCTTATTTCGTTGACAAACCATATTGGGGATTAATTTTGTAAGGGTAAATTAGGCCTCATTGGGTGTGATCAAGCTTCAAGGACATCATCCTTCTCAAGTACACTTCAAAGGTATATCACATGCTTAATTTTCCTTGAAGAGGTTTTAGTTGCACACACTCACATTCTATGCATTTGTATGACATGCATGTATGGTTGCATACTCACACACTTCTTGCATGACCATTTTCATTGCATCCAGTTGGATAGGCATAGGATAGAATATCCCCCAAAAAGAATGATGACCGCTGTGAATTATCACGGCGGTAGACAAAGCGGTCCTTCATCAGTAAGGACACCGCTGTCTCACCGCTCATTTTGCACTGTGAATTACTCACAGCGGTGAGTCTTCCAGTTGGTCACCGCTGTGTGATTGCTGTGATACCTGCTGTGAATTATAATTCACAGCGGTGGGCAACACAGTGTGTCACCGCTGTGTGACCACTGTGACTACCCACAGTGGTACTCACAGCGGTCGAGCCATGTTTTTCCCAAAACGATGCCGTTTTTCTTTGACCTGCTATATATAATTTGTTATCTCTCCCATTTCGTTCTTGTGAGTTCAAGAAGCCATTTTTGTGTGTTAAAGCTTTCTTCAAGAGAGAGAAACTCCCAAGAACTCATCTTTACTCAACCAAACACAAATCCATATGCATATAATATCTTACAAGCATCATCTCATCATGGATTCTTCTTGCCTTCATTGACTAGGTAACTTGAACATGTCCTAAATCTCTTTGTATTTACTTATGTTCTTGTTTGCCTAGGGTTAGCTCTTTTATGTGAATTTATTGCATATCTTTATGTTTAATGGCAATTATAACATGTTTGAATTGTTGTGTGTTGGTTGAGAGCCTTGTTCATTGATAGCTAGCATTTAGGACGATTTTACCCTTCTAGCTAAATCTTCATACATTTGCATTTAGATATTGATATCTAGGATTTGCACTCATTGACATCTTTAAAATCCTTAGATAAGCATTTAGTGTTGCCTAGCATTAATTGTAGGTTAGAATATTTTCACATATTCACATAGGTTGTTTAACCTCTTCATTGATTGTTGAGCTTTGTGACTAAGTGGATTAGTGCACGAGCTTGTGGTCTAGAATCACTATTAAAGGCCCGTTGGGTAGAGTGAAAGGGTTAGTGACCAAGTAGGTGTGACTTTAGGTCAACCTAGGTTGTAAACTTTCATTCAAATAGTGGATTTGAAGACCATATAATGCTAGAAGGATAGCCCGTGAGTTTTGCCCAGTTGGAGGGTTTCTCACGTAAATCAATCCTTGTGTTTTTATTGTTTTCCGAATGTTTATGTTGGATTTGTTGATTACTAATATGGGGTATGACTTTTAAAATTGATTAAGTCGAAAAGTTGGTAATAAATCAACTAAAACCTATTCACCCCCCCTCTAGGTTAGTAGACACACGCTATATAGAATTTTCAATTGGTATCAGAGCGGGTTCCTAGATACACTTAGGTGATCCTTGCTCTTTGGGTGTCTTGCATTTTGTTTGTGTTTGTTGCATCATTAACATTCATCTCATTCATACCCAAACACTATGAGTGGGAACGGCAAGTGGTAATGAGGGAGCCTCTAGCACAAGACCCCATTTGCTCACCGAAGTAAACTATGCCTCTTGGAAAGGCAAGATAGAGTCTTACATTGGCCAAATAAATGACCGAGCATGGATGGCAATTGAAGATGGCTACACTTTTCCGGAAAAGACTCTTGCAGATAAAAGTGTAGTTCCTAAGCCAAAGTAGGAATGGTCAACTCAAGAGTTTGAAGCATCCAAGTGGAACAACAATGCTATCCATGCCATTCTTTGTGCAATGGATGACAATCAGTACAAATTGATCCAAACAACAAGAATTGCAAAAGAGGCATGAGAGATTCTAGAGACGGCCCATGAGGGAACCGAGGTGGTCAAGGACTCCAAGCTTCAAGTCCTCCAAACATAATTCGAGCAAATTAAAATGGAGGAGGATGAGTGCTTCAATGACTTTCAAGTGAAGTTGATGGACATAGTCAATCAAAGCCATCAACTTGGCGACCCCTATTCGGATAAGAGAATCAAGCAAAAAATTATGAGGTCACTTCCAGCAAGATTTGAGTCAAAAGTGACGGCTCTTGAGGAGAACATTGATTACAAGAACATGAAGCCAAGTGAAGTTATTGGGAGACTTCTAGCATATGAGTCTAGGTGGACTTCTACACCCACACCTCCAAAGAAGCAAAAGAGTATTGCTCTGATAACTTCCAAAGTAGAGAAAGGGGAAGATGACTCAAATGAGGAGATGACCCTCATGGTGAAAAGATTCAAGAAGTTCATCAATTTTGAGAAGAAGGGATTTGGATCCAAAGGAAAAGAAATGAAGAAGAAGACTCCTTTCAAGAAGTTTGAGTCAAGTGAAGACAAGCCCACAAGAAGAGGGATTCAATGCTTCGAATGTGGAGGTTTCAGACACATCTCTACGGACACAGCTCCACGGATTGTGGCAATTTAAAAAATAAGAAGAAAGGAAAGGCTATGGCCGCCATGTGGAGTAATGGTGATGACTTGGAAGAAGAAGGAGAATCCTCGGATGATGAGGATCATGTGGCAAACTTTATTACCTTCGCATCTTCTCTCAAGAGTAAGGAAGCAATAGATGATGAAGAGGAAGAGAAACAAAGTGAAAATGACTCTAGTGATGGTGACTCTTCATCTCATTCAACAAATATGGATGTAGGAGGAATGGATCTTGAAGGGTTCATTGAGCATTTTCAAAGCTCAAGATTGAAGATGAAGAAAGAGATTCAAAGGCTAAATGGTGAGAATCTCAAGCTATCTACCGAAGTCACTTACCTAAATAGAGAAGTAAAGATAGCAAAAATAAATGAGGAATTGATGGAAAAGGAGCTTGAAGAAGCAAGAGAGATCATTGCTAAGATGACTTCAAGTACCAAGAAACTCGACCACATGTTAGGAGTTGGCAAGAGGCCAAGTGATAAGAAGGGTCTTGGCTATGAAGATGACAAGGAGACCTCATCCTCAAGCAGGACAGTGTTTGTCAAGAGCTTGGACATCAAAGAGCCTCCACTCCCACAACATCCTAGGAAGAAGATTGAACTAGGAGAGTGCTCTAAGGTTGCTCAAGTCAAGGTAGCAAAAGGGAAACAAGCCCAAGCTCAATCAACAAGGGTTCATCAAGCAAGTTTCCCTTAACCCAAATACCATCAAGCCAAGAAGCAATTCATGCAAGGTCAACCAAGGAAGCAATCCATTCTAACTCAATAACAAAGAAGGAGAGAACCAATCCAACACCAAAGGCAAGCTCAAATGCGTAGGAAAGCCCCTTTATATTCACAAGGGCATGGTATGTCTTCTTATTTTATTCCCACTTGTCATTTTTGTGGTGTTGATAGTCACATTAGACCTAATTGCTTCAAATACATTGAAATGTGTAAAATCAAGAGCATGATTGAAAGAAATAGAGCTAGAGCCAAAATGCATGTTCTTAGGAAATCTAGAGCCAATTTGCATGATCCTAGGAAATCTAGAGCCAATGTGACTAATACCACTAGGAATGAGAACATTTCACCTAGGTGGATTAAAAGAAATGACTATTTTTGCTATGTGGCTCAAATTGCCTTGAAGGCAAATGCCTCTAACACTTGGTATTTGGATAGTAGGTGTTCTAGGCATATGACGGGGAACAAGAGTTTCTTTAAATCCCTTGTCTTAGGAGGATGGAGGATTTGTCACCTTTGGTGATGGATCTGGAAAGAAAGTCATAAGGAAAGGAACCATTTCCATTCCCGATTTACCCTCCTTGTCCAATGCTCTACTTGTTGATGGCTTGCAAGTCAATCTTATAAGCATTTCTCATCTTAATGATGATGGACTCTCCGTCTTGTTTAACAAAAATGATTGCTCTATTTTAATACCAAATAGACAAACCTTGCTAAAAGGAAAGAGATCTAGTGACAATTGCTATTGTCTTGAAGCTAATGCTATCTCTTGCAATATGTCCAAGTGTGAGGAAGTTGAGTTGTTGCATCAAAGACTTGGCCACATGAACTACCAAGATTTGAGGATCTTAGATAAGTTCAAGGTTGTGCGTGGCCTCCCTAAGCTTGGGAAGAAAGTCGATGGCGTTTGTGGACCTTGTCAACAAGGGAAACAAACCAAAAGTATGCACAAGAAAGGCAAGTATCTCGCCACCAAGGAGCCATAAGAGCTTCTACATATGGACCTTATGGGTCCCATGCAAACCGAGAGTCTCGATGGCAAGAGATACATTTTTGTTTCTGTTGATGATTTCTCTAGATTTACATGGACATATTTTCTTAGAGAAAAATCTGAAACATTTGAAAATTTTAAAATGCTTTGCACTAAAATTCAAAATGAAAAGAACTCACACATTAAAAGCATTAAAAGGATTATGAGTGACCATGGGAGGGAATTTGAAAATGCTTGTTTTGAAAGTTATTGCAATAGCTTAGGCATTTCCCATGAGTTTTCAGCTCGTAGAACTCCTCAACAAAATGGGGTTGTTGAGAGGAAGAATATGGTCCTTCAACAGATGGCCCGTGTGATGTTGCTTAGCAACAATGTCCCTAGGAACCTTTGGGCCGAAGCTGTCAATACGGCTTGCTACATAGGAAATAGAGTCTTCCTAAGGCCCGGTACTAGGCAAACCTCCTATGAATTATGGAAGGGTAGGAAGTCAAATGTTAACTACTTCCACTCATTTGGGAGCAAATGCTATATTCTAAATGACCGAGATCGGCTTGGCAAATTTGATGCCAATAGTGATGAGCGGATTTTCATTTTCTATGCCCTTAATATTAAGGCCTATAGAGTTCTCAATTTAAAAACTCGGAGTGTCATGGAATCATCTAATATTGTCATAGATGATTGTAGGCCTAAGATTAAAGATCATGATGAGGAGGTTATTGTGCTTGATGATTCTTCCTTGGAGAAGAATGGTGAGACTTCAATTGATGTGAAGTCAAGTCTTGATAAAGAAGTCATTCAAACTCTTGATAGAGATCCATCCTTGGACTCTAAAGAACCCACTCCATGGGTTAGACATCTCCACAACAAGAATGACATTCTTGGAGATGTGAATAAGGGTGTTAGGAATAGGCGTCAAATAGCTAATCAAATTAGCTATACTTGTTACACCTCTCAAATTGAACCCAAAAAGGTTGATGAAGCCTTGAATGATGAGTTTTGGGTTCTTGCCATGCAAGAAGAGCTAAACCAATTTGAAAGAAATGAAGTTTGGACTATAGTTCCTACACCCAAGGACACTAATGTCATAGGCACCAAATAGGTGTATAGGAACAAGTCGGATGAAAATGGTAACATTGTGCGCAACAAGGCTAGACTTGTGGCACAAGGATACTCTTTAATTGAGGGTATTGACTTTGAGGAGACTTTTGCTCAGGTTGCCCGTCTTGAGTCTATAAGGCTTCTTTTATCCATATCATATGTGCACAAGTTCAAATTGCATCAAATGGATGTTAAGAGTGCCTTCCTCAATGATGTCTTGCATAAGGAAGTGTTTGTTGAGCAACCCAATGGGTTTGTGGATTCACATCACCCCAACCATGTCTATCGCCTCAAGAAGGCTTTATATGGATTGAAACAAGCACCAAGGGCTTGGTATGAGCGCCTCACTCAATTTCTTGTTGACAATGATTACACTAGGGGTAGTTTGACAAAACTTTATTCATCAAAAGGAACAAAGATGAGCTTTTCATAGCTCAAATTTATGTTGATGATATTATTTTTGGCTCCACCAACAAATCCAAAGTCCAACAATTTGTTGATGTCATGTCTCATGAGTTTGAGATGAGTCTTGTTAAGGAGCTCAATTACTTCCTAGGTTTGCAAATCAAGCAATTGCATGATGGGATTTTCATATTCCAAGCTAAGTATGTTAAGAACCTAGTGAAGAAGTTTGGCCTTGAGAATGCCAAACATTGTGACACACCAATGAGTACCACCTTGAAACTAAACAAGGATGCTAGTGGCAAGAGTGTAGAACAAAGTCTTTATCGTGGCATGATTGGTAGCTTGCTTTACTTAACCGTAAGTAGCCCCGATATAGCCTTTAGTGTGGGTGTGTGTGCTAAGTACCAAGCGGATCCCAAGGAATCTCATCTCTCCTCTGTGAAGAGAATCATTCGATATGTGAATAGGACATCCAACTATGGGATATGGTACTCTTTTGACACTAATGCTAGCTTAGTTGGCTTTAGTGATGCACATTGGACAGGAAATTGTGATGATAGGAAGAGTACATCGGGCGGTTGCTTCTTCCTAAGCAACAACTTGGTCTCATGGTTTTACAAGAAGCAAAATTCCATCTCTCTATCTACAGCTGAAGCAGAATACATAGCCGCTGGGAGTGCTTGCACACAACTCCTTTGGATGAAGCAAATGCTTGTGGATTATGGCTTTGATCAAGGTATTCTAACCCTCTATTGTGATAACATGAGTGCAATTAACATTTCAAAGAATCCGGTTCAGCACTCTAGGACAAAGCATATAGACATTAGGCATCATTTCATTAGAGAACTAGTTGAAAACAAATGCATTACACTTGAGCATGTGGGCACTAATGATCAACTAGCGGATTTATTAACAAAGCCCTTAGACTCAACTAGGTTCAAGTCGCTTAGTAGGTCTATAGGGATTTGTCAAATGCCTTGATGTGTTTTGGTGATTGACCCTTTATGGGGAGCTCAAGCAAAGAGAGTAGCCTTGCATGTTGAAATAAGCAAAAACTTGATTAACTTTATGCTTCTTTATTAATTGCTTGGGTATTTTTGGTTGTGCTTATATATATATTCTTATATGGCTTTTTATTCAATAAGTGTGCCTTGCTTGGTTCGTAATACATGTCACCTCTATGTTCAAACATGCATTTTTGGATTAGGAGAATTGATTGGGAAGTATATTTGAATGACCTATAATTTATCTCCATGACATGTGAACTTGAAAATGACATGCTCAAAATGATATGCATGAAATGGCTTTTGATTGCTTTAATGCAAATGAATGTGAATGCAAATGAGAAGATTAATCAATAAGGATCTTGTATCCATGCTTTTAATAAGGATTTTATATCCAAATTAGTCTTCTCTCTCTTCTTAATGGTTAATCAAGACTACTATCATACGAATATTTATCCGGAAAAATCGAATAGGATCTCTTGATCCAATGTCTTGGTTGTCCTTTAAGGATTGATATCGTTATTTGTGTGTTGACAATTCTTGTTTATTTATGACAAAAGGGTCTAAATTGGTTTGAATTCCTTTGGAACCCTTTTGATATTCACTTTGCCAAATACCATTTGCTTGAACTATGATGTTACATGTCTTACATTCAAAGCAACTAAGTCACACATTTTCTTCTTAAAAATAAAACCTCAATGATTATCTCTCAATTAATTAAGTTGCATAAAGTTGTTGTATATGATTATGCACTTATCTTGCAAATAACTCTCTTTGCTGAGGTGACCCGTCTGGAGAAAAGCTCACTTGCCTATCTCGTGACAAAAAGGGGGAGTAGTGTGGTTTATTTAAGGGGGTTGCATACTTGGAGAAATTGTCCCGTTGAGGGGGAGTAACCTATTTATGGGGAGCATTTGCATTGGTTGCATGTTGCATGTTGTAGTTTTCTTTTATTATGCAAATTGCTTTTATTTATTATCTCTCTTGATCACCTCACATACACTTGTCTTGGAAAGTGTAGTCTCATTGTTTTGTAGGGATGGTGGCTATTCTACAAGAGCTTGAAGATTTGAAGACCTAGTATCTAGGCATCTATTTGTAATGTAGAATTTCTTTTTGTTAACCTCTAGTTTTTATTCTTTATTGTAAGGATGATTTGTGAGTGGTGGTTTTGTCATGAAATAGCCAAAGGGGGAGATTGTAAGTTCCTCATATTTTGATTGGCTTATTTCGTTGACAAACCATATTGGGGATTAATTTTGTAAAGGTAAATTAGGCCTCATTGGGTATGATCAAGCTTCAAGTACATCATCCTTCTCAAGAACACTTCGTATATCACATGCTTAATTTTCCTTGAAGAGGTTTTAGTTGCATACACTCACATTCTATGCATTTGTATTGACATACATGTATGGTTGCACACTCACACACTTCTTGCATGACCATTTTCATTGCATCCAGTTAGATAGGCATAGGATAGAATATCCCCCAAAAAGAATGATGACCGATGTGATGACCGCTGTGAATTATCATAGCGGTCCTTCATCAGTAAGGCACCGTTGTCTCACCGCTCCTTTTGCACTGTGAATTACTCACAGCGGTGAGTCTTCCAGTTTGTCACCGCTGTGTGATTGCTGTGATACCACTGTGATAATTCACAGCGGTGGGCAATACAGTGTGTCACCATTGTGTGACCGTTGTGACTACCCACAGCGGTACTCACAGCAGTCGAGCCCTGTTTTGCCCAAAACGATGCCGTTTTTCTTTGACCTGCTATATATATTTTGTTGTCTCTCTCATTTCGTTCTTGTGAGTTCAAGAAGCCATTTTTGTGCGCTAAAGCTTTCTTCAAGAGAGAGAAACTCCCAAGAACTCATCTTTACTCAACCAAACACAAATCCATGTGCATCTAATATCTTACAAGCATCATCTCATCATGGATTCTTCTTGCCTTCATTGACTAGGTAACTTGAACATGCCTTAAATCTCTTTGTATTTACTTATGTTCTTGTTTGTCTAGGGTTAGCTCTTTTATGTGAATTTATTGCATATCTTTATGTTTAATGGCAATTATAACATGTTTGAGTTTTTGTGTGTTGGTTGATAGCCTTGTTCATTGATAGCTAGCATTTAGGATGATTTTACCCTTCTAGCTAAATCTTCATGCATTTGCATTTAGATATTGATATCTAGGATTTGCACTCATTGACATCTTTAAAATCCTTAGATAAGCATTTAGTGTTGCCTAGCATTAATTGTATGTTAGAATATTTTTACATATTCACATAGGGTTTTTAACCTCTTCATTGATTGTTAAGCTTTGTGACTAAGTGGATTAGTGCACAAGCTTGTGGTCTAGAATCACTATTAAAGGCCCATTGGGTAGAGTGAAAGGGTTAGTGACCAAGTAGGTGTGACTTTAGGTCAACCTAGGTTGTAAACTTTCATTCAAATAGTGGATTTGAGGACCGTATGTGGCTAGAAGGATAACCCGTGAGTTTTGCCCAGTTGGAGGGTTTCTCACGTAAATCAATCCTTGTGTTTTTATTGTTTTCCTCATGTTTATGTTGGATTGGTTGATTGCTAATATGAGGTAGGACTTTTAAAATTGATTAAGTCGAAAAGTTGGTAATAAATCCACTAAAACCTATTCACCCCCCCTCTAGGTTAGTAGACACACGCTATATAGTATTTTCAAAACTGTTGTTTAGTAGAGCTTGGTATGGGGTGTGTGAGTATGTTCAAGCATAATCGATGATTTTTGAACTCTAAATTTTCCTATTTTCTTTCTTCACCACATTAAACCCCATGGCCCCATTACAACCAAAGGGACGCCCTTTTTGATACATGATGAGTCTTGATTAGGAATGTTTATTGAAGCATGATCTTCCACGTTCATGGCATAGGGAATCCATCCTAGGCTAGTTCACAAACATTATCGGTCTTTCAATTTACATGTATGCAATGCATTAGATTTCTATGCACAAATTCCATCTTTGCATACCTTGATTGAGTGTGAACTTAGGACTTTGAGTAGAAAGATAAGAGGGATACCACGAGAAGCTAGAGTCGAAACGAATTACGCACTAGGTATAATAGTGAGTAGTTCTCGATACGAGAGCACTCTTAGGTATGGGATTCTTGTGCGTGCGAGTTCCCCTTTATTGTTTTCGAGTTGCTTTAGAACATATTGCATATGTCTACTTCTCTCTATCACACATCCTTGCATCTCATCACCGATTGGAAATACGGCTATTTGATTTATTTGTTTTGAGTGTATGAACTTTTAGATTGAGTCTTTGTTTTAGTCTTATATCTTTGTTTGTTGTTTCGAGTTTTCTCGATGACGAGCAAAGGTTTGGTTTGGGTGTATTTAATCGCGCCAAAATTGTTAAATATTTTGACCCTCTTTCCTAATCTTTTCTCTCGTTTTTATGTGTTTTTGTGTGTCTTATGGCTCATTTATTGCAATTGTACGAATTTGGTGCAAATCGGGCGATGAAATCGGAAATCGGGATTTTCGTGAGGACAATGGGCAAATTGGTGCAAAAAGGAAGAAATTGAAGACCATAGTGTGCAGGTACTGTGCAGGTACCTTACTCGCGCATTTCTCGCACACTACGCGCGCACTGGAGAAGGGGATTCTGAGAAATCCTTAGTGTGCGGGTACCTACCCGCACACTATCGGTACAATTCCCCAAACAAGGAAGCAGATCATCTGGGAAAAGAAGACTGCCTGGGTACCCTGCCTGCACACTACGTACATCACGCACGCCACATCAACATTTTCAGACATAGTTTAGGAAACCCTATAAATATATCTTGTTCTTGTTTCGAAATCTCTCTTTCCTAAGTAAGAATTTTCTCCTTTTACATCTCTAATCACTAACAAAGATCTAGGAATCATACCTCACCAAAACCATATCCCCATAGCAAGGAGCTTGATTTGCTGCAATTAGGAGGAGTAGATGAGCTTGAAAACAAAGAGATTTCAGCATCCCAATGGGTCTCTTCTTATCTTTCAACTCTTTTGCTCTCTTTTGTGTCATTTTTATGGATAGCTAAACCCTATAATGGGTGTTATGTAATTGAACATGAATTTGTGGGTGTTCAACCATTTATATTAGTATTTGATTTCTTATTCCCTTTATTTGTTCTTTATGAATTTGATATCTCTATGGATTAAGTAGGCATCCCAACTCGGGGTTCATTGTTTGATGTTGAATTTCTCGATTGTTTTAAAAATGGTTTTAAAATATCTCACTGTATTGAGTAGGCATCCCAACTCCCAATCTAAGTTGAGGTACACACTTTTAGGTGACAAGATAGCTATGTTGAATGGGAGTGATGTGTTGTGAGCATCCCAATCCAACATATCCCGGTAAAATAGTGGAAGGAGTGGATTGTGAGCATCCCAATCCAATTCCCTTCAACTACTCTAAATCTATCTAGACTTAATTGGAAACCCTCTCTACACCCAATTGAGCATCCCAATCGTTATAGTGTGGAGAGAGTTAAGTGATCCTAGAATCACATCTAAAGATAGATTTGCCATAATAAATCGAATTAGTTCTTAATTGATAAATGGAAGGCCCACCATTTGTGTTTGATTTCATTGACTCCCACTCATCTAATCATTTTTAACACCATTCTTGCTAATTGTTGTTGCATTTAGTATAACTTAGTTTAATTGCATCTTAGTATTAACCGTTCAAACACAATCATTGATACTTTACTTTTATGCATTTTAGTATTATTAATCCTAATCTTGTCATTACTACCCCCGATCCCTGTGGACGATACCCTAACCTATTGCTATACCTGTTTGAGCAATTTCTAGCACATAGCTAAGGTATTTTATAAATATTTTTGACGGACGTTTTCTAAACACAAAAACGACCTCGTCAGTATGTGTCTATGATAGTTCTGGCAACGAAATGCTTGGTTCTTAAGTGGACAGTCATATCCCACCTCCATTTCCCAAGAAATACTGAATGTGTTGTTGCCGACAAACATTTATAAAAATGATATATGAAATCTTCAACTAGTAAACAAAAATGTGTACTCCCTTAGGATACATGTTGTTTATTGAGTTAGACCACCGTTGAATACTAATTATCAGAAACTGTACGTGGTATGTATTCACGATAAATTTATTACTCTAAAGAAAATTTTGAATGTTTTTGCTTATATGTAGCTTATTTGTTTTCAGCAAAATGACTAAGTCATCCATATTTAACATCGACAAAGATAACTATTTAAATGGAAATAAGTATGTGCAATGGGAACATAAGATTAGCATTGTGCTACAAGCTGATGAACTCGCTTGGATGTTAGACACTACATGCCCTCCCACTCCTAGTGAAAACTCTATTGATGTAGAGAGTGAAGCATATAGTAAGTGGCAGAGAAACAATGAAATGGCCAAGTGCTATATTCTGGCTAACATGAACGATATACTGCAATAGCAACATGAAAGGACTGGTACTGCTGTTGAAATAATGCTATCTCTTATAGAGATGTTTGCTATAAGGTCCACGAATGCTAAGAAAGAAGCTATAGTGGCTTTTATGAATCTTAGACAGAAACCTAGACAGGCAGTTAATGATCAAATGATGAATGTCATAGAACATCGCAACACGGCAGAGATCCATGGCCCTGAGATAGATAGTGAAACATAGATCGAGATGTTCGTGAAGTCTCTCTTGGAATCCTTTGATCAATTGAAGTTAGACTATACCTTGAATAATAAGGATTACACCTTGCAAGGATTGATGCAAGATATGCAAAGAGCTGAGAAGATTCTTGTTAAGAACAAGGATAATAAGGTCCACACTTTTGATAAGCAAGAATATAAGTCTTCTGCTAAGCCCAATCCCTAAAGAAAAAGCAAGAAGCAAATGGATAATAAGGTTCTTGGGCCTGTTAAAAAGCTGACTAAGAAAGATGGGAAAGACAAAGGAATGTGTTTCCATTGTGGAATCAATGGGCTTTGGAAAAGGAATTGCCTTAAGTACTTAGTGAGCAAGAAGGAAAAAATGTAATTTATATTACCTACAAACATGCTTTCTTGCAGATTCTACGGAATCCATGACTATAGAATCTAAAGCCACTAATCATGTTTGTAATTCCTTACAGATGTTCTGGGAAATGACAAAGCTAAGTAATGAAGCAATCAGTTTTCGCTTGGGCACTAGAGCACAAGTGTTGGTAGAGGCAGTGGAAAAAGTAGTTCTTTATTTTGATAGTTTTAGAAGTTTGGTTTAAAAAGACGTTTATTATGTACCGAAGTTTATGAGAAATTTGATTTCTATTTTTAGCTTGATTAGACTTGGTTATTCGATTGTTTTTAATAAAGAAGTTACTTTTAGCAAGAATGACAAATTCTTATGCAAAGGTACACTAGAGAATGGTCTTTATTATATTCACTAAAACTATCTCACTGTTTAACACTGAACAAGATGAACCTAATTCAAAGAGAACAAAATTATCTAAAGATGAAACTTAATTGTGGCACTAGAGATTAGGACATATTAATCTAAATAGGATCAAAAGGTTGGTAAGCAATGAAATTTTAAGCAAGTTAAAAATCCAAGACCTTCCAATATGGAGGATCACACCATGTGTAATAGCTATATCGATGGACAAGAGAACAAGAGAATACGTATAAGTGTACGATCTAGGACCAGTGAACTTAGGATCTTAATTCTTTTTCCGGAACTAATACATATAATATGTAAACACAGAAAATTGTAGTTAATATATTAAAAGAAAATTTATAACTTTACCAACGTTTGGAGGCTCCTTCACTTTACGATATGCTCCTGGTCTATACCATTGATCTTCCTCGCTATATCCCGGGACTGGTAACTGCGTGTGGACGTGTCACGTTCTCAGGAACTTAGGAGGATGTAGAGAGAATGAAGAAGAAACGATTTCTTCCAAGAGAAAACAAAACTAGAACCATTCTAATTTCTCAAAAGAACAAATATAATAAATATATAAAAAAAAAATTCTTTTTCACGCACACATCACAATTTTTTTTCTTCTTCTTTTGATCTCAAGCACCCCTGTGCGTTTCACTTTTTGTTTCTCTTTAAAAAAAAATCACACACCAATTGCACACACAAAGTACACTTATACGTATTCTCTTGTTCTCTTTTTCTCCTTTTGTTACACACATTATGAGTTTGTATTATATACAAACACTTGTGTATATCCTTTGTGTGCTATATTTTTGTTATCAATATATATCATATATATATATATATATATATATATATTATTATAACTAAAACTCTTTAACTGATATCTCTTTAGATTTTAAAACAAAATCTTTTAAAATTAATATTTCATATCTTTTATTTTAAAAGATAATTAAATATTTATTTTGAATTTAAACATTTTAAATTCAATTTCAAATATTTAATTTAATAAAATAAAATAATCATATTATCTTATTCTATTTAAAATCAAATATCAACTAACATCCTCCATTTAGTGATTAATAACAAAATTAAATAATCTTATTATTTAATTTATGTAATCACTATTATTCATTAATTAAATAATCTCATTATTCAATTATTTCCCGAATAAATACGTTTCACTTTCGTAACACAATTAATAGGACAATCTAATTAATTAACCGTGACCCTTGTTACCTAAATCGATCGGGCTAGCAAAGGGACCTAATGGACCCACAATGTTTTGAGCTCCAATAATCATTGGAATCATTAATTAAACTCTTTAATTAATATTCCTTGATTATTAACTCCGGTGTTATTCCACTAAAAACCCGAAGCTGCACTCTCTCAACTGCAGACGCTTTTACACAGACCGATACAACTCGGTGTCCATCGATATAGCTATTACACATGGTGTGATCCTCCATAGTAGTTCATAATTAGAGATGGGTCATAATGTCTGTTATACCCCTCTTATTACATATATCCTTTAAGTACCGTTGATTCTCTAATGAACAATAAATCTTATTTCCTCACGGAATTAGGAGAGCGCTCATATTGTCCAAGCCCCGAATCAACCCTTAAGGGAACTACCATCTACTTCTCACAAGAAGGAGTGGATTCCACTATTTTTTACATACCTTCCTAGCCACAAACCAAACCGCAATCCTAACATACGGAGTATATTGATCAGGAACTGCATCCGACCTCACCCATGGTATATCAAAGACCACGATCTAACCTGAAGGAGTCGATAAGACACTCAGGATTAACATCACCTACATATAGCCATCATTAGTTGATATATATGAATCTCATCAGTAAACGGATCTTGGTGAGAGATTCATATAGATCATGGCCCAGTCCTATATGATCGCATCATACAAGGTGGCTCCATTCCCATATCTCATATGAATGATTCAGGATAGAATCACCGTACATTATGGAATGGACCGCAGCTATAGATTAACCACAAATAAAGTACCCAGCTTGATTTGCTATATATGGACTCTTTAGATTGCACGTCTCTTACTGTATACATCTATATATGACACTCATATACACAATTCGAGATTACATCCAACAATCTAGGATGTTAATATATGCACAAGTTATAAAATAAACAACACAACAAGAATGAATTGAACTTTTCTTTTTATTTATTTCATAAATCCATTTACAAATTACATCTTTAGAGCATAAACCCCAACAATCTCCCACTTACACTAACGCATGTAAGGCATGTTTCGTAACCCTAGACAATCTAGGTGACCCAAAAACACTTTAGCCGGTAAGGTCTTTGTGAATGGATCAGCATGATTGTCTTGTCTGGCTATCTTGGTGACGATCACATCGCCTCTCTGCACTATTTCTCTAATGAGATGATACTTTCTCTCTATATGCTTTCCTCTCTTGTGGCTTCTTGTTTCCTTGGAATTAGCCACAGCACCACTGTTATCACAATAAAGTGTGATGGGCTTATCCAGATCTGGAACAACTTTCAGATCACTCAAGAACTTACGGAGCCAAACAGCCTCTTTAGCAGCTTCACAAGCGGCTACATATTCGGCTTCCATGGTGGAGTCAACAATGCAAGATTGCTTAATACTTCTCCATACAATGGCTCCACCACCCAGGGTGAAAACTAATCCAGACGTGGATTTCCTAGAATCCTTGTCCGACTAAAAATCAGAATTTGTATATCCTAACTGGATCAAATCCTGTCCAGAATATATTAGTATATAGTTTCTCGTTCTCCGAAGATACTTGAGAATAGTCTTGACATCAAATGATCCAATCCTGGGTTAGACTGGTATCTACTGACTACTCCTACTGCATAGCAGATGTCCAGTCTCGTGCATAACATAGCATACATGAGACTACCTACTGCTGATGCATAGGGTACACGTCTCATATCCTCAACTTCTTGAGGTATCTTAGGACACTGTTCCTTAGATAAGTGAACCCCATGCCTAGAAGGTAAATTACCCTTCTTAGAGTTCTGCATCGAAAATCGCACAAGAATCTTGTCGATATATGATGCCTGAGATAGTGCTATGAGTTTGTTCTTACGATCCCTTATAAGTTGGATCCCTAGAACATAACTCGCCTCTCCCAAATCTTTCATTTGGAATTGGCTAGCCAGCCAGCCCTTTACATCAGATAACACCCCTACATCATTCCCAATGAGTAAGATGTCGTCCACATATAGGACCAAGAAAACTACTTTTTTTGTCAATGATGCGGTTGTAGACACAAGGCTCATCGACGTTCTGCTCGAAGCCATAGGTTTTGATCACATCATCAAACCTAATGTTCCAAGATCTAGATGCTTGCTTAAGTCCATAAATGGACTTTTGCATCTTGCAAACCTTTTGATCTTGATCTGGAGACACGAATCCCTCTGGTTGTATCATATAGATGCTCTCGTCAAGATTGCCATTCAAGAATGCAGTCTTGACGTCCATTTGCCAAATTTCATAATCGAAATAGGCACCAATGGATAAGAGAATCCTAATAGACTTAAACATGGCTACTGGCGAGAAGGTCTCTTCATAATCGACCCCTTCTTTCTGGGTATAACCCTTAGCCACTAGCCTTGCTTTAAAGGTCCTACATTCTCGTCTACTCCCCTCTTTCTCTTGTAGATCGACTTACATCCTATGGGTTTTACCCCATCGGGTAAGTCTACAAGATCCTAGACTGAGTTGGAGTGCATAGACTCTATCTCGAGATTCATGGCTTTAAGCTATTCCTCTTTATCAGGATCTTTCATTGCATTCTTAAATGTTAATGGATCATCCACACTATCAGCAGAGATAACATCTTGTCCCTCACTTACACCCAAATAGCGTTCAGGCTGTCTCACAACCCTCTCACTACGTATAGGTTGTAGTGTATTCTGATCAAGAACCATCTGACGCTCAGATGTTTATGGATCAACAACTCTTGTTGATGAAACACTAGTCTCACCAGGCTCCAACTCATTCAATACAATCTTAGAACGAGGTTTATAGTCACTAATATAATTGTCCTCAAGAAACGTTGCATTTGTCGATACAAATACTTTGTTATCTTCGGGACTATAGAAGTGTCCACCTCTGGTCTCCTTAGAGTATCCTACAAACAGGCAGACCACAGACTTGGAGTCTAGCTTTCTACTTCTGTTCTTCAGCACATGTGCTGGACACCCCCATACGTGGAAATGTCGTAAACTAGCTTTACGACCATTCCATAACTCTAGGGGAGTCTTAGGAACAGATTTGGATGGCACTACATTCAAAATGTATGCCGCTATTTGTAACGTATATCCCCAGAAGGAATTTGGTAATGATGAGAAACTAATCATAGATCTCACCATTTCCATCAGGGTTCTATTTCTCCTCTCCGCTACACCATTTTTCTGAGGTGTACCGGGAGCTGTGAGTTGGGAAACTATCCCATGCTCGACATGAAGTCTTCAAACTCTTGGTCAAGGTACTCACCTCCACGATCTGATCGTAGTGACTTGATAGTCCTACCTAATTTATTCTCAACTTTAGCTCGGAATTCTTTGAACTTTTCAAATGTTTTCGACTTTCGTTGCAACAGGTAGACATATCCGTATCTTGAGTAATCATCTATAAAGGTGACATAATACTCATAGCCGCCCCTAGCTCTAACATTCATCGGTCCGCAGACGTCTGTATGTATGATTTCTAGTGGCTCTATAGCGCTAAGCCCTTTTCCAGTAAAAGGTCTCTTAGTCATCTTACCTTCTAAACAAGATTCGCAGACACGTAAGGTGTCAACCTTTAACTCACTTAAAGGTCCGCTTTTTACTAGTCTGTCTATCCGGTCAAGATTGATATGACCAAGCCTTAGATGCCAGAGATACGTGTCATTATCTAGAGAAATCTTATGTCGTTTAGTTTTTGGTTTTTCAATCTTAAACATTTCAGTGTTAAGCAATGTAGTATGTATTAACGGTCTTAACACATACAAATTGTTTTCATTAATTCCTGAACAAATATTCAGACCATTCTTTCCAATAATAACAAACTTATTATTAAAATAAACAGAATATGATTGTTCTAACAACTTAGAAACGGAAATCAAATTCCATGTAAATCCAGGAATATAAAAAACATTGTTCAATAATAAAAAACTATTATTATTACAAAATTGCAATCTTATTGCTCTCACTGCTTTTGCTCACACGACATCCCCCGACCCCATACGTATTGAGAAGGCTCCCTCCTCTAGCTATGTCTAAGAATCAGTCCACTACAAAGAAGAACAAACATGGTTAGTGGCCCCTGAATCAACTATCCAGGGTGAAGAATCATCTTCCATTAAACAAGATTCAAGAACAAGTAAATCATATTTACCTTTCTTCTTCTTCTTGGCTACCTCCTCCAGGTACTGAGGACAGTTCCTTTTCCAGTGCCCGACCTTGACGCAATGGAAACATTTTCCCTTGCCTTGGTCGGTGGAGGTGCCATTCTTTTTGCTCTGGGATTTCTTGGGTTTGGGCTTACCTTGAACCTTCCCAGCAGACCTCTTCCTCTTCCTATTATTAGAGGAAAATGGTTCAGCAACATTTGCCTCATCGGTCTTACTTTTGCTATCCTTAGTCAAGAACTCAAAATTAGCGAGCTCATTGAGCAACTGTGTGAGACAGAACTTTAACTTGTCCATCCCGTAGTTGCTTTTAAACTGATCGAAACTCTTCGGAAAAGTCGTCAGTATGATGCTTACTTGATTGGGTTCGTCAATGGCCCCGCCATTGACTTCTGCCGTGTTGAAGTAGGACATCATGCTCAGGACATGATCCTGAACTGATGTACCTTCTTGAAAATACACTCTTAATGTGTGTCTAACAACCTAGAGGGGGGGGGGGGGTGAATGGGTTGTTAATCGATTATTACCAACTTTTCGATTAGTCAATATTAATAATATAACCCAACATAAACAAACATACAAAATCAAGTGTAAAGTGCGGAATAATAAATAACACTTGATTTTTACGTGGAAACCCTTCAACAAGGGAAAAACCACGGGCTATCCTTCTAACCACACACGATCCTCAAATCCACTATATGAGTAAAATGTTACACCCTCAAGTGATACTCGGACTCTCACTCTAGATAACCTCAGGCTATGGACACTACCACTCACCACTCTTGGTTCAATCCCTAGTGATATCCACTGATACACTACTATTGGCGTGAGCTCCTCCTACTCTACCCGCAGGCCTTTTACAATGGATTCTTGACCAATGTTTGCCAACCACAACTTGGTTGCAAGACTACAATGCTTGTGCAACTTCACCCCGAAGCCACAAGACTTTGACTCAATGAAGAGAATTATGTGTCTATGTGATCATGTAAATGATGCTCAATGCAAATTATGCTAGACAACACAAATTGCTCAACTAGGAGTTTGTAGAAACAAATCCAAGTTGTCAAATATCTAAATGCAGGGCATAAAGACTTAGCTAGATGTTATCAATAACAACCAATCCTAGCTATCACAAACAATCACAATGAATCAACAAATATGCTCACAATGTATTCAACATAAACTTAGCATATATTCATGTGATTAAGACAAGACATTTAATCATTCACTAAATGCAAGTCTTAGACAAAAGTCTATCAACAAACAAACTCAATTAGATTTGTAGAGAATTTCCAACAAACTAATTGTTACACAAAATATGCATAAACATTCAATAAGCTTAACTAGTTGATTAAAGAATCAATATTTCAACCTAGTTATCAATGAATCACAAATGAATGTTTATGACCTAGCTTTTAGGCAAAAATGACCTAATCAATTAAGCTATCAAAATACAAACCCAATCATGTTATCAAGACTCATAAATATGCAATAATAGAGTCTAGGTATTTAATCATGCAATAAATACCTAATCTAGAGTAACAAGAACAATAAATGATATTCAAAGAAGTTCTTGCTTACCTAGTCATGAAACAATGAAGACCCATGCTCAAATGATGTTGAATGATGCAAGATGGAGATGGGCTTTGGGTTTGGAGAGTCAATGATGCTTTCTTGAAGCTTTCTCTCTCTAAGAGCTCTAACCTCTCTCTAGAAATGATTTTCTGAGCTCTTGGTCGGCCAAGAAGAGAAAAGGAAGAATATATATGAAGCCCTAGATCAAACTACGTCGTTTTGAACTTGGGAACCAGAATCCCGACCAAACCGCTTGCTAGACTGCGGCACAGGTAAGTGTCCAGACCGCGGTACATACAGCAGTGCACCGTCTGGACTACACCGCGGTTGGGACCGCTGTTCGTGCAAGTGCACAGGTCGCGGTCCACGTCGCGCATGACACACTGGAGAATACCACTCCGTGCGCCGCGGTGCAGGCAAAGCCTGCCGAGCGGTCTAGGCCGCGCCAAAGGGAAAAATCCCTTTTTAACACTCAAGACAAAGGTCAATCTTACATGAATGTTGTGCAAGTGTGAAGTGAGACACAATGAAGCACAATTAACATGTCAAACATGTTATCAACTAAGATACAATGCAAGATATGATATCTAATGTAAGCTAGTGAGTGTTTTAGAAAAGGATGCACACTTATACAAACAATAAAGAACACAAATGCAAGATAAACAAAACATGCATGAAGTGTGTGTGTGCACCTAAACTCTTCAAGAGACAAAGTCAAGTGAATATACCTTTTGCTCTTGAAGTCATGGAGATGCTTGGAAGCTTGCCAATGCGGACCTAAGCTACCCATTACACAATCATCCCCAATGTGGTGGTTTGTCATGAAATAAGCCAATCATAAAATCGAGGTCCTTACACTTCTTTCATGCGAGCGAGCATAGCAGAACGAACAGCTTCGTGTCGCTTTTGCTCAGAGGGCTGCCAGAACATAGCTTGCAATGACTCTATAATTTCAAATGCTGTAGTCATTGCATCGTGCTTTGTGACAAGCACGTCTGTCATAGAAGCCAACAGATATGTTCGGGCATTCTCATCAGATGAGACCCATCGCTGGTATGCCTCACGAACAATTCGTGTGGCATTGGCAGTAGGCACCAGGGGACATTCCTCTGTAAGCACAAACTTGAGGTCTTTGGTGACCAATATTGCATTAATATTAAGTTTCTACTTAGTGTAGTTATCGCCAGTTAATTTGTCGTTTGCGAGAATTTGAAGTAATGCAGAAGACATAATTGCTTAAATAAATAAAACATTCATTCAGTTATTTATTAAAACAAGTGCGAGTGCTTTGGCATAAATTTAAACATGATGCATGAACATGTTAAACGAACTAGAAATACCCAAAAACAGTTACTATACCATGACAATCCAACATACCACAAAGAAGTGCCGCCTTAGGGTCGGTCAAGTCTTTGCATGTTGGACCGAGACATTCTCAATCAAATGATATTCTAGAATAACTCTTATTCCATATCATTCAACCATCATTTATTCAGTCAGGTTTTTAATTAACATAACTTAATCAAAACCTTCGTGAGTGTAACTCACCATTTCAGATCTCATGAGCTTAACTCGAGAATTGCCTCCTTAGGGTCGGTCAATCCTGAAATACCCTTAGAAATCCTATCCGTTAGGAAGTCAACCTTGGTATTGATCTTTGTGGAAACCCTCCTTAGGGTAGGGAAGACGAAAGCAAAGTCGTCACAAGGCCCCACTCGGATCTCACTGTGTTGAACTAATGATGGAGACTGCGGGATATATATGTCACATATCCCTCTCCCACTGACTATTTAAAAAAAGGTTTTCTATTATCCGTTAATGCACCTAGACTCTACAGGATCAAACGGTTAACTTTAATCAAGTTATCTAGCGCATTAACAAATTTGAAAATACACAAAGTGTGTCTAATACAACCTAGAGGGGGGGTGAATAGGTTTTAGTTGATTTATTACCAACTTTTCGACTTAATCAATTTTAATAATCCTACCCCATATTAGCAATCAATCAATCCAATATAAATATACGGAAAACAATAAAAACGCAAGGATTGATTTACGTGAGAAACCCTCCAACTGGGAAAAACTCACGGGCTATCCTTCTAGCCACATACGGTCCTTAAATCCACTATTTGAACGAAAGTTTACAACCTAGGTTGACCTCAAGTCACACCTACATGGTCACTAACCCTTTCATTCTACCCAACGGGCCTTTAATAATGATTCTTGACCACAAGCTTGTGCACTAACCCACTTAGTCACAAAGCTTAACAATCAATGAAGAGGTTAAACAACCTATGTGAATATGTAAAAGATATTCAAACATGCAATTAATGCTAGGCAACACTAAATGCTTATCTAAGGATTTAAAGATGTCAATAAATGCAAATCCTAGATATCAATATCTAAATGCAAATGCATGAAGATTTAGCTAGAAGGGTAAAATCGTCCTAAATGCTAGCTATTAATGAACAAAGCTCTCAACCAACAAACATCAACTCAAACATGTTATAAATGCCAATAAACATAAAGATATGCAATAAAATCATATAAAAGAGCTAACCCTAGGCAAACAAGAACATAAATAAATACAAAGAGATTTAGGGCATGTTCAAGTTACCTAGTCAATGAAAGCAAGAAGAATCCATGATGAGATGATGCTTGAAGATGTTAGATGTACATGGATTTGTGTTTGATTGAGTAAAGATGAGTTCTTGGGAGTTTCTCTCTTTAAGGGAAGCTTGGCCTCTCAAAAATGGCTTTTTGAACTCATGAAAACGAGCAAGGAAGAAGAGAGAGTATATATAAGGGAGCCCTAGTTAAAACAACGTCGTTTTGAACTTAGGGCACAAAATCCCGTCAATACCGCTAGATGGACCGGGTCGTAGGCAAGTGTCCAGACCGCGGTACACACAGCAGTGCACCGACTGGACAACAACGCGGTGCAGGGCGCTGTGCATGCAGGTGTACAGGCCGCGGTATGGGCAACAGAGGCCTACTGGACAACACCGCGACTTGGGTCGCTATGCGTGCAAGTGTACAGGAAGCGGTACATGAAGCATGACCCTACTGAGGTATACCGCTATGTATGCCGCGGTGCAAGCATGTCTTGCCAAGCGGTCTAGGCCGCGGTAAGAGAAGGAATTCTCTTTTTCGGGGCAAACTCAACACACTAAGTGATATGCAAAAAAGTGCAAGTGAGGAGAGTGAGAAGTGGCATACAATACATCATTCAATAACATGAAGATAAGAACATAATGCATGCAAGTGAGTGTGTGCAACTAAATCTCTTCAAAGAAAGTTAAACAAGTGAGATACCTTTGAAGTGCTCTTGAGAGAGATGATATCCTTGAAGCTTGATCACACTCAAGAGGCCTAATTTACCCTTACAAAGAATAATCCCCTATGTGGTTTGTCAACGAAATAAGCCAATCAAAATATGAGGAATTTATAATCTCCCCCTTTGGCTATTTCATGACAAAACCACCACTCACAGATCATCCTCACAAAAAAAATAAAAAACTAGAGGTCAACAAAAAGATATTCTACATTACAAAAAGATACCTAGATACTAAGTCTTCAAAACTCCAAGCTCTTGTAGAATAACCACCTTCCCTACAAAACAATGAGACTACACTTTCCAAGACAAGTGTATGTGAGGTGATCAAGAGAGACAATAAATAAAAGCAATTTGCATAATAAAAGAAAACTGCAACATGCAAATTCTCCCCCTATATAGGTTACTCCCCCTCAGCGGGACAATCCCCCCAAAAATGCAACCCCCTTAAATAAACCACATTACTCCCCCTTTTTGTCATGAGATAGGCAAAGGAGTATTCCCCAACCGGGTCACTTTAGCAAAGAGAGATATTTGCAAGATAAGTGCATAATCATATACAACAACTTTATGCAACTTGATTAATTGAGAGAGAATCATTTAGGGTTTATTTGATTAAGAAGATAATGTGTGACTTAGTTGCTTTGAATGTAAGACATGTAACATCATAGTTCAAGCAAATGATATTTGGCAAAGAGAACATCAAAAAGGGTTCCAAAGGAATTCAAACCAATTTGCACCCTTTTGCCATAATGAATCATGATATAGTATTTTGAAAAAGAAATTTCAACGCACACAAAACTATATCAATTCTTAAAAGCAAATCAAGACATTGGATCAAGAGATCTTTTTAGATTTTTCCGGATAATTATCCGTATGATAGTAGTCTTGATTAACAATTAAGAAGAGAGAGAAGACTAATTTGGATATAAAATCCTTATTGATTACATGGATACAAGATCCTTATTGATTAGTCTTCTCATTTGCATTCACACACATTTGCATTAAAGCAATCAGGACACATGTCATGCATATCATTTTGAGCATGTCATAAACAAGTTAACATGTCATGGAGATAAATTATAGGTCATTCAAATGTACTTCCCAATCAATTCTCCTAATCCAAAAATACATGTTTAAACATAGAGGAGACATGGATTACAAACCAAGCAAGACACACTTATTGAATAAAAAGCCATATAAGAATATATATAAGCACTACCAAGAATACTCAAGCAATTAATAAAAAAACATAAAGTTGATCAAGTTTTTGCTTACTCCAACATGCAAGGTTGCTCTCTTTGCTTGAGTTCCCTATAAAGGGTCAATCACCAAAACTCATCAAGGCATATGACAAATCCCAATAGACCTACTAAGTGACTTGAACCTAGTTGAGTCTAAGGGCTTTGTAAATAAATCCGCTAGTTGATCATTCGTGCCCACATGCTCAAGTGCAATGCATTTGTTTTCAACTAGTTCTCTAATGAAATGATGCCTAATGTCTATATGCTTTGTCCTAGAGTGCTGAACAGGATTCTTTGAAATGTTAATTGCACTCATGTTATCACAATAGAGGGTTAGAATACCTTGATCAAAGCCATAATCCATAAGCATTTGTTTCATCCAAAGGAGTTGTGTGCAAGCACTCCCTGCGGCTATGTATTCCGTTTCAACTGTGGATAGAGAGATGGAATTTTGCTTCTTGCAAAACCATGAGACCAAGTTGTTGCCTAGGAAGAAGCAACTGCCCGATGTACTCTTCCTATCATCACAATTTCCTGCCCAATCTGCATCACTAAAGCCAACTAAGCTAGCATTAGTGTCAAAAGAGTACCATATCCCATAGTTGGATGTCCCATTCACATATCGAATGATTCGCTTCACGGAGGAGAGATGGGATTTCTTGGGATCCGCTTGGTACCTAGCACATACACCCACACTAAAGGCTATATCGGGCCTACTTACGGTCAAGTAAAGCAAGCTACCAATCATGCCACGATAAAGACTTTGTTCCAGACTCTTGCCACTAGATCCTTGCTTAGTTTCAAAGTGGTACTCATGGGTGTGTCACAATGTTTGGCATTCTCAAGGCCAAACTTCTTCACTAGGTTCTTAGCATACTTAGCTTGGGATATGAAAATCCCATCATGCAATTGCTTGATTTGCAAACCTAGGAAGTAATTTAGCACTCCAACAAGACTCGTCTCAAACTCATGAGACATGACATCAACAAATTGTTGGACTTTGGATTTGTTGGTGGAGCCAAAAACAGTATCATCAACATAAATTTGAGCTATGAAAAGCTCATCTTTGTTTCTCTTGATGAATAAAGTTTTATCAACATTACCCCTAGTGTAGTTATTGTCAACAAGAAATTGAGTGAGGCACTCATACCAAGCCCTAGGTGCTTGTTTCAACCCATATAAAGCCTTCTTGAGGCGATAGACATGATTGGGGTGGTGTGGATCCACAAACCCCATGGGTTGCTCAACAAACACTTCCTCATGCAAGAAACCATTGAGAAAGGCACTCTTAATATCCATTTGATGCAATTTGAACTTTTGCACACATGATATGGATAAAAGAAGTCTTATGGACTCAAGACGGGCAACCGGAGCAAAAGTCTCCTCAAAGTCAATACCCTCAATTTGAGAGTATCCTTGTGCTACAAGTCTAGCCTTGTTGCGCACAATGTTGCCATTCTCATCCGACTTATTCCTATATACCCATTTGGTGCCTATGACATTAGTATCCTTGGGTCTAGGAACAAGAGTCCAAACCTCATTTCTTTCAAATTGGTTTAGCTCTTCTTGCATGGCAAGAACCCAAAACTCATCATTCAAGGCTTCATCAACCTTTTTGGGTTCAATTTGAGAGGTGTAACAAGTATAGCTAATTTGATTAGCTATTTGACGCCTAGTCCTAACACCCTCATTCATATCTCCAAGAATGTCATTCTTGTTGTGGAGTTGTCTAACCCATGGAGCGGGTTCTTTAGAGTCCAATGATGGATCTCTATCAAGAGGTTGAATGACCTCTTCATCAGGACTTGACTTCACATCAATTGAAGTCTCACCATTCTTCTCCAAGGAAGAATCATCAAGCACAATGACCTCCTCATCATGGTCTCTAGTCTTAGGCCTACAATCATCTATGACAACATTAGATGATTCCATGACACTCCAAGTTTTTAAATTGAAAACTCTATAGGCCTTACTATTAAGGGCATAGCCAATAAAAATCCCTTCATCACTCCTGGCATCAAACTTGCCGAGTTGATCTCGGTCATTCAGAATGTAGCATTTGCTCCCAAATGAGTTGAAGTAGCTAACATTTGGCTTCCTACCCTTCCATAATTCATAGGAGGTTTGCCAAGTACCGGGCCTTAGGAAGACTCTATTTCCTATGTAGCAAGCCGTATTGACGGCCTCGGCCCAAAGGTTCCTAGAGACATTATTGCTAAGCAACATCACACGGGCCATCTCTTAAAGGACCCTATTCTTCCTCTCAACCACCCCATTTTGTTGAGGAGTTCTAGGAGCCGAAAACTCATGGGAAATGCCTAAGCTATTGCAATAGCTTTCAAAACAAGCATTTTCAAATTCCCTCCCATGGTCACTCCTAATCCTTTTAATGCTTTTAATGTGTGAGTTCTTTTCATTTTGAATTTTAGTGCAAAGCATTTTAAAATTTTCAAATGTTTCAGATTTTTCTCTAAGAAATTATGTCCATGTAAATCTAGAAAAATCATCAACACAAACAAAAATGTATCTCTTGCCACCGAGACTCTCGGTTTGCATGGGACACATAAGGTCCATATGTAGAAGCTCTAATGGCTCCTTGGTGGCGAGATACTTGCCTTTCTTGTGCATACTTTTGGTTTGTTTCCCTTGTTGACAAGGTCCACAAACGTCATCGACTTTCTTCCCAAGCTTAGGGAGACCACGCACAACCTTGAACTTATCTAAGATCCTCTAATCTCGATAGTTCATGTGGCCAAGTCTTTGATGCCATAACTCAACTTCCTCACATTTGGACATATTGCAAGAGATAGCACTAGCTTCAAGACAATAGCAATTGTCACTAGATCTCTTTCCTTTTAGCAAGGTTTGTCCATTTGGCATTAAAATAGAGCAATCATTTTTGTTAAACAAGACGGAGAGTCCATCATCATTAAGATGAGAAATGCTTATAAGATTGGCTTGCAAGCCATCAACAAGTAAAGCATTGGACAAGGAGGGTAAGTCGGGAATGGAAATGGTTCCTCTCCCTATAACTTTCTTTCTAGATCCATCACCAAAGGTGACAAATCCTCCATCCTCCAAGACAAGGGATTTAAAGAAGCTCTTGTTCCCCGTCATATGCCTAGAATACCCACTATCCAAATACCAAGTGTCAGAGGCATTTGCCTTCAAGGCAATTTGAGCCACATAGCAAGAATAGTTATCCCTTCTAATCCACCTAGGTGAAATGTTCTCATTCCTAGTGGTATTAGTCACATTGGCTCTAGATTTCCTAGGATCATGCAAATTGGCTCTAGATTTCCTAGGAACATGCATTTTAGCTCTAGCTCTATTTCTTTCAATCATGCTCTTGATTCTACACATTTCAATGTATTTGAAGCAATTTGGTCTAATGTGACCATCAACACCATAAAAGTGACAAGTGGGAATAAAATAAAAAGACATACCATGCCCTTGTGAGTACAAAGGGGCTTTCCCACGCATTTGAGCTTGTCTTTGGTGTTGGATTGGTTCTCTCCTTCTTTGTTGTTGAGTTGGAATGAATTGCTTCCTTGATTGACCTTGAATGAATTGCTTCTTGGCTTAATGGTATTTGGGTTGAGGGAAACTTGCTTGATACACCCTTGTTGATTGAGCTTGAGCTTGTTTCCCTTGTGCTACCTTGACTTGAGAATCTTTAGAGCACTCTCCTAGTTCGATCTTCTTCCTAGGATGTTGTGGGGGTGGAGGCTCTTTGTTATCCAAACTCTTAACAAACATAATCTTGCTTAAGGATGAGGTCTCATTGTCATCTTCATAACCAAGACCTTTCTTATCACTTGGCCTCTTGCCAACTCCCAACATGTGGTCAAGTTTATTCGTGCTTGAAGTCATCTTAGCAATGATCTCTCTAGCTTCTTCAAGCTCCTTTTCCATCAATTCCTCATTCCTTTTGGCTATCTTCACTTCTTTATTTAAGTGAGTAGCTTCGGTAGATAGCTTGAGATTCTCTCCTTTTAGCCTTTGAATCTCTTTCTTCATCTTCAATCTTGAGCTTTGAAAATGCTCAATAAAGCCTTCAAGATCCATTCCTCCTACATCCATATTTGTTGAATGGGATGAAGAGTCACCATCGCTAGAGTCATCTTCACTTTGTTTCTCTACCTCTTCATCATCTATTGCTTCTTTACTCTTGAGAGAAGATGCGAAGGCAATAAAGTTTGCCACATGATCCTTATCATCCGAGGATTCTCCTTCTTCTTCCAAGTCATCACCATCGCTCCACGTGGCGGCCATGGCCTTTCCTTTCTTCTTGTTTTTCAAATTTCCACAGTCTGTGGGGATGTGTCCGAAACCTCCACATTCGAAGCATTGAATCCCTTTTCTTGTGGGTTTGTCTTCACTTGACTCAAACTTCTTGAAATGAGTCTTCTTCTTCATTTCCTTTTCTTTGGATCCAAATCCACTCTTCTCAAAATTGATGAACTTTTTGAATCTTTTCACCATGAGGGCCATCTCCTCATCTGAGTCATCTTCCGCTTTCTCTACTTTGGAAGTTTTCAGAGCAATACTCTTTTGCTTCTTTGGAGGTGTAGGTGTAGGAGTCCACCTAGACTCATATGCTAGAAGTCTTCCTATAACTTCAATTGGCTTCATGTTTTTGTAATCACTGTTCTCCTCAAGTGCCGTCACTTTTGACTCAAATCTTGCTGGAAGCGACCTCATAATTTTTTGCTTGATTCTCCTATCCGAATAGGGGTCGCTAAGTTGATGGCTTTGATTGACTATGTCCATCAACTTCACTTGAAAGTCATTGAAGCACTCATCCTCCTCCATCCTAATTTGCTCGAATTGTGTTTGGAGGATTTCAAGCTTAGAGTCCTTGACCACCTCGGTTCCCTCATGGGCCATCTCTAGAATCTCCCATGCCTCTTTTGCAATTCTTGTTGTTTGGATCAATTTGTACTGATTGTCATCCATTGCACAAAGAATAGCATGCATAGCCTTGTTGTTCCACTTGGATGCTTCAAACTCTTGAGTTGACCATTCCGACTTTGGCTTGGGAACTACACTTTCGTCTGTAAGAATCTTTTCCGTAGGAGTGTAGCCATCTTCAATTGCCATCCATGTTCGATCATTTATTTGGCAAATGTAAGACTCCATCTTGCCTTTCCAAGAGGCATAGTTTACTCCGGTGAGCAAAGGGGGTCTTGTGCTAGAGGCTCCCTCATTACCACTTCCATTCCCACTCATAGTGTTTGGGTATGGATGAGATGAAAGTTTATGATGCAACAAACACAAACAAAATGCAAGACACACAAAGAGCAAGGATCACCTAAGTGTATCTAGGAACCCGCTCTGATACCAATTGAAAATACACAAAGTGTGTCTAATACAACCTAGAGGGGGGGGGGGGGGGGTGAATAGGTTTTAGTTGATTTATTACCAACTTTTTGACTTAATCAATTTTAATAATCCTACCCCATATTAGCAATCAATTAATCCAATATAAATATGCAGAAAACAATAAAAACGCAAGGATTGATTTACGTGAGAAACCCTCCAACTGGGCAAAACTCACGGGCTATCCTTCTAGCCACATACGGTCCTCAAATCCACTATTTGAACGAAAGTTTACAACCTATGTTGACCTCAAGTCACACCTACTTGGTCACTAACCCTTTCACTCTACCCAACGGGCCTTTAATAGTGATTCTTGACCACAAGCTTGTGCACTAACCCACTTAGTCACAAAGCTTAACAATCAATGAAGAGGTTAAACAACCTATGTGAATATGTAAAAGATATTCAAACATGCAATTAATGCTAGGCAACACTAAATGCTTATCTAAGGATTTAAAGATGTCAATATCTACAAATCCTAGATATCAATATCTAAATGCAAATGCATGAAGATTTAGCTAGAAGGGTAAAATCGTCCTAAATGCTAGCTATTAATGAACAAAGCTCTCAACCAACAAACATCAACTCAAACATGTTATAAATGCCAATAAACATAAAGATATGCAATAAAATCATATAAAAGAGCTAACCCTAGGCAAACAAGAACATAAATAAATACAAAGAGATTTAGGGCATGTTCAAGTTACCTAGTCAATGAAAGCAAGAAGAATCCATGATGAGATGATGCTTGAAGATGTTAGATGCACATGGATTTGTGTTTGATTGAGTAAAGATGAGTTCTTGGGAGTTTCTCTCTTTAAGGGAAGCTTGGCCTCTCAAAAATGGCTTCTTGAACTCATGAAAACGAGCAAGGAAGAAGAGAGAGTATATATAAGGGAGCCCTAGTTAAAACAGTGTCGTTTTGAACTTAGGGCACAAAATCCCGTCAATACCGCTAGATGGACCGCGTCGCAGGCAAGTGTCCAGACCGCGGTACACACAGCAGTGCACCGACTGGACAACAACGCGGTGCAAGGCGCTGTGCATGCAGGTGCACAGGCCGCGGTATGGGCAACAGAGGCCTACTGGACAACACCGCGACTTGGGTCGCTATGCGTGCAAGTGTACAGGAAGCGGTACATGAAGCATGACCCTACTGAGGTATACCGCTATGTATGCCGCGGTGCAAGCATGTCTTGCCAAGCGGTCTAGGCCGCGGTAAGAGAAGGAATTCTCTTTTTCGGGGCAAACTCAACACACTAAGTGATGTGCAAAAAAAGTGCAAGTGAGGAGAGTGAGAAGTGGCATACAATACATCATTCAATAACATGAAGATAAGAACATAATGCATGCAAGTGAGTGTGTGCAACTAGATCTCTTCAAAGAAAGTTAAACAAGTGAGATACCTTTGAAGTTCTCTTGAGAGAGATGATATCCTTGAAGCTTGATCACACTCAAGAGGCCTAATTTACCCTTACAAAGAATAATCTCCAATGTGGTTTGTCAACGAAATAAGTCAATCAAAATATGAGAAACTTACAAAATTCATTATTAGAAATAAATTCTAATTAACTAATAAATTATTAATGATTTTTAACTATTAAAAATCTAATATATTAGTGAATAATCTAAGTCTTTGTAAACTTTTTACTAAAGTCAAATTATTATGTAAGCGTTTACCAAGTTTTAACTATTAAAACTCTAACACTTTATGCGGTCCATTTATTATTAGGTTATTAATCATATTAATCCTAATTACAATAAATGACCCTATTAATCTAACTTATTAAACACTTTAATAACCAGATTAATATTAATGAGAATTAACAAGTTTTCTAACAATTAAAAAACTAATCTCATTTTCATAGCCAATAATGTATTTACTGATTTTAATCATATTAAAAAAAATACATAAAAATTAGGCTATGATGCATGTATGACATATCAAATATATTTGTGTAGGCACATCTAATCTAAATGACATACGTATGCATGGCAATGTTTTTATCATCACATAATATAAAGCATACATGAATTGACCGAGTACTGTGGATTATTTAACCTAAAAAAAATTGGAATCTAAAATTACAAAAATACGACCAAGGCATTCCTTGGTCTTCTTGTAATTTCCGAGTCTTCTAGTCTCTTCAGGTCACTCTGATTAATCTCATGAATCCGAAATAGGAAATCCGCACAGAACGCACTAGGCAACACTTGCCAACGGAACCGTGCAAGACGACGTGAATAGTGCCCGACATGAACAGTACCCACATGAACAATACCATGCATCCACAGTACCTGTATGAATAGTACCATGCATGAACAGTACCAGTACCAGTATGTGTGAACAGTACCCGTCACGCGTATTTTCGATTTCGCCCTTCCGACTTCGCGATTTTTCCAGGTTTTCAATATAGGTTACATTTTTTTTTACATTACAATAAAAGAAAAAATAATAATAATAACAATAAATATAATACAACCCATGAACCCTAAATCCACAGTACCATATAATTAACGATCAATCATGTTTTTGTAAATTAACAAATTTAATATACATACAAAAACAACATACAATCAATTTAAACAGTGCATACACAATCATACATACAGGAGCATCGAAAACAATTTACTGTTCCAAAAAAAAGAATTGGCTCTGATACCAATTGCACCACCGAGACATAGTATCAGTATTCTCCTCCAAACAACACAAGTAGGGAAAGTTGACTCCGTCGCCATTTAAAGTGCCATAAATGAGACCAAATGGTCAACTATATTAGAGTTTAATTATGACAGTGATTAATGGGATCAAATCTCACGCCTTTAGCCTCACTCAATGTCTTTCAACACCTAATGAAGGACTCCAAATAATCTTCTTTAATACAACCAGATTTTCAGGGATATGGGATATCTATATATACTGCCATGAAGGATGAGAGGTAGGGGGGACCTTTTGATCGAAGTTCGCAATACCATACAAATCTTTTTCTCCGGAGGAACTACTCTTGTGTTCTCCGAAGCCAGTGAGAGTCTTGGCACAATCATTGGGGGGCTATATAGCCACTTATCGACATATACGTATTCTCCATCACCACCCTGTGTAAAAAGAAAGAAAAGAGAGATTAATAGTGTAGGATTGTTATTGTTATCCTGGTATACGAATTCAGTGATCAATAAAACAGTGTCTCTCATACTCATTCTTATCTTTTGCATTCTCCTATCCCGATCTCTTACATAAAAATATCCTGGTACCAACGATACCTACCTCGTTGCCACCTACTGGTAGTGGACGAGGGTGCTAACTGGAATTTCACTCCCCGAGTGGATTTTTCCGTTAATAAAAAGTAACACATGAGGGAAGAGTTAGGAATTCTCCCTTTCGATTGGTGACTTTGTGGCTTTGAGTGAGGGTTCGTTGATAGTGAACTGACCACTTGTTTCACTCTATCCAACTTTGTGATATAGTCACTTTCCCTTGCCCTTGCTATTCCGAGTGTTTTAAGGGCTTCTTTGGCTTCATCTAGGGCATGTACCTTTAGCTCGATATCCATTTGCACTTTCTCTGATTTTCGAGCTATCTCATCTTCAAATTCCTTTTATGCGCTCGTGAAGTCTATTAACTCCTTCAAAGCTGTACTTTTTTCTGCCTCGAGTCTATTGATTTGATCTTCCAAGTCTTTACTTTTGTCGGAGACCTCGCCATTTTTCTTCTTGAGAGTACTGTTTTCAACTCTAAACATCGTCACTTCAATTAAGAGTTTTTGGTTCAGCTCTCGAAGCTCATTTTCCTTTGTTGATTCCAAGGCTTCCTTACCTTCTAACTTCTTCTTCAAGAGTTGTATGTTCGTCTTCTAATAGCCTTCCCTCATGTCATCTTTTTCTCATGAGACTTCTTCTATTTTCACTTGAAGTGCATCATTTTCCTTCTTTAACAACTCCATCAATGACATTAACTATTTTCCGGCGCTCATCATCTCCTTGCACATCTCTTCCAACATCTTATTGGCGGGCTCTTCTTCCTCAAGGTTTCTTTATGTTTCATCCCTTACTAGGTATGAAATATTCTTGTAGCCTTGACTTGTTGCTTTGATGGATGTGTTGAAACTTTCTTCAAAACCGGACTCTATTCATTGGTCTGGTTAGCTAGGTAGCACATATTTGTTGAAGTTCTGCTCTGCTATAATTTGCTCATTGGTACGTTTACATGTTCGCATGAGCTCTCTTATCTCATCTTCGTCTGACATGCTCATTGGTTGCTAGCTTGGCCTCGAGTTTTGAATCAAGAAATCCATAGAGTCTTAAAACCTAAAAAATCAAAAACAAAAATACAATGCGTAGTAAAAAGAAACAAAGAAAACTAAAAATATTAACTAAGAAACTAATAATATTAAAACTAATCTAAACACTAATACACTCATCAATCTCCGGTAGCGATGCCATTTTTGATGTGAACGTTTTTGTCATTAGAAAACGTTCGTCAAAGAAATTTATAAAAGACCTTAGCTATGTGTTTGAAATGGCTCTAAACAAGTATAGCGATAAGCTAGGGTATCGTCCACAGGGATCGGGAGTAGCAATGACTAGATTAGGATTAATAATACTAAAATGCATAAAAGTAAAGTTTCAATGGTTGTGCTTGTAAAACTAACATTAAGATGCAAATGTCAATTAAACAAATTAGTCTAAAATGCAACTACAATTAGTATTAGTGTGGTGTTATAAGATAATGTGGTGAGTGGGAGTCAATGCAACATTAGCACAATTAGTGGGTAATCCAATTAATCTTTAAGATCATATTCGATCTCTTTACGGCTAAATCCACATTTAGGTGTGATTCTAAGATCACTCAACTCTCTCCGCACAACAATGATTGGTGTGCTCTAATGAGTGTAGAGAGGGTTTCCCATGAAGCTTAGATAGATTAAGGTGTTTGGGATGGCTTAGATTGGTGTGCTCACAATCCGCCCTTTCCACACTTTAGCCGGGATGTGTCGGATTAGTGTGCTCACAACACATCCCTTCCATTCAAATTAGATTGTTTTTGTCAGCTAAAATGTGGGTATCTCAACTTGACTTGAGAGGTGTGCCTACTCAACCTAAGGAGATTCATAATTCAATACCAACTTGAATTGAGAGTTAGTGTGCCAACCCAATCAAGAAGATACCAAATTCAAATGAATAAACATTCAAGAAATTCAACATCAATCAATAAACCAAGAGTTGGTATGCCTACTTTTAATTCAAAGAGATGTCAAATACATTAAGAACAAAAGAATGGAAATAACAATCAAATTATAGATAAAAGGTAGAGAGCCCACAATCCATGACAAATTACATCAACTCCCACAAAGGGATTTAGCTATCCATAAAAATTACACAAAAGAGAATAAAGGAGTTAAAAGATAAGAAGAGACCCATTGGGATGCTGAAATCTCTTTGTCTTCAAGCTTCTCTTCTCCTCCAAAATGCAGCAGTTCAAGTTCCTTGATATGGGTTAGGGTTTAGAATGAAGGTGGGGTGAAAATGAGAGGATGGGAATGGTTTTGTGTAGGATTTGGTGAAGGAATGGTTTGGATTTGTGGGAGAATATGATTCCTAGATTCAGAGAGAGAAAGTGTGATGTCAAATGGTTGTATGGACGTGGTGAAGAAGGTGGAAGAGGATATTCAAAATCTGAAAATGATGTATTTATAGGGTTCCAAAAGTAGGTCTGAAAAATAGCTGATGTGGTGAATCTGGGCACGCAGTGCGTGGGTAGGGTACCCATGCAGTCCTCTTTTCCCGGTGATTTGCCTCCTGGTTTGGGCAACTGTGAGGGTAGTGTGCCGGTAGGTACCCGCACACTAAGGATTTCTCAAAATCCCCTTCTCCAGTGATCGGGTAGTGTGCAGGTAAGGTACCCGCGTAGTACCTGCACACTAGGTCCTTCAATTTCTTCCTTTTGGTAATTTAAGCTCAAAATTTTTGGTTGCTTGTGTTACCCTTGGTTGCGCCTATATACACAACATAAGCTTGAACCCAAATCACAACCATGTGTGTTTCTGGGATATTCTTCCAATCAGAGTGCTTATCACTTTTTAGATCCTTCCACTCAAAAAATTTATACTTCTCGCCATGTAATTATTTATGAGACCAAATTTTCCTTTCAATCCACTACTTTGGCAGCTTCATCACTCACTTTAAATGATAATTGGATGCATGGATCTCCAGATGTGTTTCAATATACATTTCCCTATACCAATTCATGATGTATCACCACCAAAGTCACGTGATGAATCCATACACTCAAGTTATGGCTCTCAAAGACTGTCCACTGCTCCAACATTGATGACAAATTCCACCATGTCCAGCCTCCACAACACTAATGATTGGTCAAACAATTCTTTGGTAACTGGTAAGTGTCTCATCTCTGTCCTCTCAATGTAATACTGAGTCCTTAACCACTACTGAAACAACTTGCATAACAACCCTCCTCACCCAACTCATGTCCACCCGATGATAACCTGCTCTTGCAATAATATTTTCAAACCCAAGCAAGTTAACATCATAATAGCTCACCCTCTCCTTGAATCATTATAACCCACATGTGTTTCACAAGACATTAAACAAACCCAATGGCTTGCTTCCATGAGTGAGGAATTTGATGCCCTTATTCGTAATTGAACTTGGGAAATTATTCATCCACATCCCTCTCAAAATGTTGTTGTATGTAAATGGATTTTTCAAACCAAAAGAAACTCTAATGGCACCATATCTCACTATAAAGCGCATCTCATTGCCAAAGGTTTCCATTAACGACCTGGTATCGATTTTCATTACACTTTTAGTCCAGTTATTAAACCAACCACCATTCGTATTGTTCTTTCTATTGTAGTGCCTCGTGGTTGGCCATTACGTCAACTAGACGTAGCATTTTTATAGGGTAGTCTGATTGATGATGTTTTTATGTCGCAATCTCCTGGGTCTCTAGGCTCTCAATACCCCTCACATGTGTGCAAACTCAAGAAAGCAATATATGGCTTATGCCAAGCTCCGAGGGCATGGTACCAAGAACTGAATAGTTTCCTCCAATTTGGCTTTGCTAATTCAAAATCAGATATATCTTTATTTATTTATTCACATAACCATATTCTTGTCTATTTGCTTGTATATGTGGACGATATTTTGGTTACAGGGAATAAACATGAGTTTGTCCATCAATTCATTCAAGGATTGGTAACAAGACTCTCCTTAAAAGACCTTGGCAACTTAAATAATTTTTTGAGAGTGGAGATTATCCAGACAACTAATGGTCTCTTCTTGTCTCAGCATAAATAAACAAGAGACTTATTACAGAAACTCATATGGTAGAAGCAAAGGGAACCAGCTCTCCTCTGTCAACAACGATTACTTTGGTTCTCAATGATGGTTTAGCATCTGTCGATCCCACTTTATATCGCAGTGTGATTGGAGCTCAACACTGTTCATCTCTCTCGAGTAGACGACTACAAAACAAACAAAAAAACTTAGCACTATCTTTTTTATTTTTGAGAAAGTGGAATCCATTAATCTGACCCAAAAAAATTCTCTCCCTACATAACAAGAAACATGAAGCAACCGATCTCCTCTCATGAAACAACAAAACAATTTTCTAAGTACAAAACAAGAAAAAGCTTATCCTTTCTCTCTGTACATAAAGCAACAACAAAAATTTCTCTTTGTTTTCTCCGCCTCCAACCTCTCTCTCTCCCCTCTCGTCGTCGCCGGCAAAGGTGAGTCGATCTCCTCCGCTAAGAAGAGACCGACACTCTCTTCTCCCATATCTCTCTCTGGTTTCTAATGGTGGTCGATGGTTTTGAAGAAAATTTCCAAATCAAATTTTGTTCCAAAAAAAATTTCCAGATCTTGTTTTTATGGTTTTGTTCAAAAACAAAGTCCAGACTTTGTTTCCCAATCGTAGAATTTCCAAATCTGGTTTTTATGGTTTTGTTCAAAAAAAATTCCAAACTTTGTTTCTCAATCGCAGAATTTCCAGATATGGTTTTTATGGCTTTGTTCAAACAAAAATTTCAGATTTTTTTTCCCAATCTTGTTTAATCGTATAATTATATATATATATATATATATTTGCATTTTGTGGTTGGAGTCATGTATTTTTTTGCATTTTGTGGATTTGATTTGGATTGATTTTTTTGGGTTTGGGTTGAAGATGTAGGTTTTTAAATTTTTTTCTTATACTGATGAAGAAATCTGGAATTTTTAATATGAAAACCTAGGATTGATAATCTGAAAATCTGAATTCTAGGGTTGATAATTAAAAAAAAAACATTTTTTTTGTTATTAGAGTTTTAAGAAACAAAGGTTTTTATTATAAAGAGTTGTTAAAATAAAAAAACCAAAATGTTATATAGTGTAAACCCACCTATTTGTTTGGTATTATTTAATACAGCAGATGATGTATTAGGGATAGGGTTGAACATTGGGGAAATGGGGCTGGATATAGGTCCCCCCATTCCCATCCTCATTTCCCAGACCCTCCTCCATCCCCACCCATTTCCCCATTTGGGGAAATTTTGGGGGGAGGTACCTCCATCCCCGACCCCATTTTTCCATTTCCCCCGTTTTCCCGTTGGACTAAAAATTACAAATAATTAAAAAAAAACATTCCTTATAAATACAAGATAAATCTATTAGTACATTACAAATAAAAATAAAATTCATTACAAAATAAAGTATTTCAATAATTCAAAGTTTGAAACTAAGGCAAATTCACATATAAATATATTTATAATGTTTTTGGAGAAATGTGAAAATGGGGATGGGGGAACCTTCCCCCATACCCATCCTCATCCTCATTTCAGTATATCCCCCATACCCATCCTCATCCTCATTTCAGTATATTTGTGAGGGGAATAGGAAAATGGAGAATCGGGTGGGGGAGGGTTTCCCCATCCCCATCTCCATTTCAATTAGGGGATGATCCCCACCCATTTTTCCATTTCCCTCCAAAAATTTCCCTCAAATGGGGATGGGGTCATGGAGGAATAGGGATCCGGGGAAAAATGTACGACCTTAATTAGAGACACTGTTGACATTAAATAGTGTGGAGTGGTTGAAGTCTGGAAGATGGAAGATGAGTGGTTGTATGTTAGTGGGTCTCATGGTCAACAACAATTTTTTAAAAGTAATCATAAAATGTTAAAAAAAAAAAAAAATTGTCACTAGACACCAATTCAAGACGGTCTAGACGGTAGACAGCAATCCACCGTATAGTTAGCGTCTAACGTATTCTAAAACACCGATGATACATACAACAAATCATATTCAATAGCACAAATAATTGTTAGCTATTTTATATCAAATGATCGGAATATATGTCAGAAAAATGTCATCAAATTGTCTTAATTGTTGTCGCCCCTTGAACGCAGTGGTCCAACATTGATATTGCTTCAATCAGTGCATGATATTTGGACTAATGCTCGAGTCATTCTTCTTCATAGAATATTTCTTTTGATTTTCTTCTGTTTTCCAAGTCCAAAGTCGATGTCACTTTACAATAATTTATCAGTGCAGTACTAAGCAACTTGATAAAAAAAAATTAATTTACTTAAACTGGTTGGTACAATGCAATTCTTTAATTATTTACTGCAGACTGATTGAACATGGTGTTTTGTTTGCAAACGCCCCATTTTTTTTTTAATGGAAAGAATCTCTTTGCCCTTGAATTATTGCATTATTGTGAATTTCACTATCACCAACATGATAATTTAATTTAAAACAGATTAAATAAAAATTAGACCAAACATGGTCATTTATTTGTGCTGCTACAACACTAAGCATCATTGAACATGTATAAATTACAAATCAATAAGCATATAATCTACAATTCGATTGTTATTCACCAAACAAGAGAGAGATGGGCTCTGAAACTGTTAGGCTTCCGGTTATCGATTTCTCCAAGTCAGACCTGAAGCAGGGTTCTCCGGATTGGGATTTAGTGAGAGCAGAAGTCCGGCAAGCTCTCGAAGAATTCGGTTGTTTCGAGGCGAAATTCGACAAAGTTCCTGTAGAGATCCGGAAGGGAATTTTCAGTGCATTGGAAGAACTTTTTAACCTGCCCTTAGAAACCAAATTGCATAACCGTTCTAAAAAGCCCTTCCACGGTTATGTTGGACAATACCCTCAAGTGCCTCTCTTTGAAAGCATGGGCATTGATGATGCAAATATCATGGAAAATGTCAATAGCCTGACTAACAATTTATGGCCTCGAGGAAACCAAAGTTTTAGGTACATTACTTTCTTTGAACTTCTTTCACCAATGATATACAGGGGCTGTCCTAGAGGTGGCCACGGTTCGGTTTCGGGGCGGTTTCGGTTTCGAAACCGCCGGTTTCGGTTGTGTGGCAACCCAAACCGTAACCGTAACCGAGAAAACCGGTTTGGTTTTCGGTTTCGAACCGTCGGTTTCGGTTTCGGTTTCGGTTTTGGTTTCGGTATTTGTCGGTTTCGGTTTCGGTTTATTTCGGTTTCGGTTGCGGTTTTATTTATTTTTTCCAAACAAAACCTAATTACAATAATTACTAAACGTAATTAAAATAATGGGAAAAAAAATGTTCCAGAAAAAAAATTTGGACAAATGAATAAAATTTAAAATATAATATGAAATTGAAACATTTGTAATAAAATGAAATTGAAACATTGTAATAAAATGAAATTAATATAAAATATTCAATACAATTATATAAATATATAATATACAATTGAAGCATTTAGGTATTTAATAATGTTGAAAATAAAAGAAATTGACATTGATAAATTGATACAAAATTACAATTGCATATGTATTAAAAAAATAATTAAATGGATATTGAATTCAAATAAACAATGTAACAAAGTTGAATTAAAAAGTTGAGAGTGGTGTGAAGAATATTGAAATGAGGGGGGTATTTATAGGATTATAGTGGAGGGGCGAATTTACAATTTTAAGAAATTAAGGGGAAACAATAATATATATATATATATATATATATATATATATATATATATATATATATATATATGGCCGTTGTGACTTAGATGACCGTTGGTCACCTCACCCAACGCCCAACGGTCACCAGCTCATTTGTTTGTTTTTTTTTTTTGAAATGTGTGGTCCACGTGGCGATCTGTGATTCGTCAAATTTTTTTTTATTAACAACGGTTGAAACCGCCGGTTTAACCGACGGTTTTGGGTAAAAACCGACCAAACCGACGGTTAAACCACCGGTTAAACAGTCGGTTTAACCGGCGGTTTCGACCGTTGGTTAAACCGACGGTTTGGTCGGTTTTTACCCAAAACCGACGGTTAAACCGTCGGTTTTGGCCGGTTTTCAACTTCTCGTAACCATAACCGAACCCATTCGGAACCGGTTTCCAACCGGTTCCGTAACCGACGGTTTCGGTTACGGTTCCGGTTTCGGTTTTTCCCACCCGGTTTCGGTTTGGTGCCCACGGTTTAACCGAACCGTGGGCACCTCTAGGCTGTCCGATACCCTGTTTTTAGTGTGTTTTTGTTTGTATTTTCCGAAAACAATTTCGAACTCACGTTCGTTAACTGTTTTTCATTTTGTTTTCAAAAAATAAAAACAAAATAAAAAACAAAATCAGTGTTACAATTCAAAATTTTGAAAAACAACTTGTAGATGGTTTTCGTTTTGTTTTCCCTTTTGTTTTTTTTCTTTGGTTTTTTTTTTTTACTTTTATTTATTTCTTCGTTCATTCGTCAGACTATGAGTCATTCTTCTTCTCTTCTTCTGCTTCTCATCTTCTTCTACACGGCTCTTCTTCTTCTCGATGCTGCAGCACAATTCTTCTTCCATGACAGGAAGAGTAAAAAAAATATTATTTTAAAAGAACATAAATTTAACAAACCCAGATTTGTTAAACTTGACACAAAAAAGAGTCATCAAATCAAAAGAAGAGTCATCAAAAATTCAAAACAAGATTCATTAGAAATTCAAAAGAAAAACTAAAGAAGAGTTCCAAATCAAAAAAGAATAGTCACCCAAAAGATTCATCAAATCCAATTCAAACGAACACAAAAGAAAAGTTATCAGAAATTCCAAAAAAAAAACTAAAACAAACTATAAACACAAATAAACCCAGATTCATCAAATCCAAACCAAAATACAAATTTAACAAATACAAAATACAGCCCATGAATCGATTTTCTTCAAACCCAAAACAAAACATAAGATCATCAAATCTCCATCATGCAATCTTCATTAATTAGGTGGAGATCTGTAGATCTCCATGGCACAATGAAGATAAGGAAGACGAAGAGGGAGCAGACTTTGTCGACCTCTACCATCGTCAACTCCATCATCGACGATCCCACTATTGCTGACCTCCATCATCAACAACTCAACTGTTAATTTTTTATTTCCTTCTGAGTTCAACAACAAAAACTAAACACAACTGCAAATCCAATTAAAAACTTCAATCCAATTAAAACCCATCCCAAATCAAACCACAAAGAGAAAAAAGAAATAGAAGGGATAGAGAGAACGGAGAGAGGCAGGGATGATGTCTTTTTAATTCCTTTTTCTATTTTATTTTTTGAAAGATTTTAATTATTTTTTGATATTTTGATATTTTTGGATTAACCTACTACACACGTTTTTATTGTTTTTATTTTCAAAATACGGTTTTTCGCAAATGCTACCAAATGCGTTTTTGAATTTCGAAACTGAAACTAAAAACATTGTTTTCATTTTTCTTTTTTCTTTTTTCTTTTCAAAAAACAGTAAATGAAAAACGTTTACAGAACGCATCCATACATTCTCTAAATATATACTTGGTAATATTTTATTATATATTAATATATTAGTAGTACTAAATATCATTTTTGAAAAAATTGAGATTGATATAGTAGTATATCACTCGTACCCATATCAATTAGGTTATTGGTATAAATAAAGGCAAAGCTAGCTTCCTTAAATTTAGGGTGACGGGGCTTGGCATTTGGCAATAAACTTATAAAATAAATACTTATTATTTTTGCAACAAACTTAAACTTCTAGTGAAATTTTTATTATATATTAGAAAGGGTTATTATGATTTTAGCCCACTAGTTAGCGTTAATCTGGGTTTGGTCCACTAGTTTTTGGAATTACTAAGTTTATTCTAATAGTTCTCTGACAATACATATTTGAGTCTCTACCGTCCAATTCCGTTAGGGTTCCGTCAAGTCAACGATGGTCAATGAGGGTAAAAAGGTAAAATGACATCAAATGTTTTAGATCTTTTATAACAAAGGGTATAATAGTAATTTACAAATTAATTTTAAAAAAAATAAATATTATTAAGTTAAATAATAATTATTATTATCAAAAAATTAAATAATTGTTAAATCATATTAAAATAATTATACTATTTTACCCTTCTCTCACTCTCCCCCGATTCTTTCTTTCTCTTCCTCAAAACTCATTCAAACCTAAACCTACTCTATCTCTCTCACTCCATCATCAACATCAAACCTCCCAACACCCAAGCAGCAACTAAGACGGCGACCGGAAGCAGCAACGAAGACGACGGCGATAACCAGAAGCGACGAGACGACGATGACCGGAAGCGCGACGACGACGACGACGACGACCAGATCTCTCTCTTCTTCTACTTCTTCTTTCTCGACTTCGAGATGGTTTTGGTTTGATTTTAGTTTGATTTTTTTTTTTTGATTTTGAAGAAAGAGAGAATAGAGGGAAGTGGGAGACGGTGGGCTACGACAGCGGCCGAATGGAGATCGATGATGGTGACTAGGACTGGGTTTGATGAGATCGGTGGGGATTTTGGTTTGATTTTAGTTTTATTTTGTTTTGATTTTGAAGAAAGAGAGAAGAGAGGGAAGTGGGAGACAGTGGGCGACGACGGCGGCCGAATGGAGATCGATGATGGTGTTGGATTTGGTTGGTTGGATTTGAGGGTTAGGTTTTGGTGATTGGAGATGGATGGCTGATGATGAAGATGATTATGGTGATGATCGATGATGGTGATAATGATGATCGATGATGGTGATAATGATGAATTGATTGATAATTTTTTTTTTTTTACTTTTTGTTGGAGTTGATTGAATAAATTTTGGTGTGTGAGAGATTTTTGTGTTTGGTTTGGTTTGGTTTGGTGGTGGGAGAGATGTTTTTTTCGTTTGATTATGGAGTTTTTGGGTTCGCCGTCGACGGCGGCGACGGCGGTGGCGGCTGGGGGATGCTGGGTAGGTTGTCAGCGGCGATGGTTGTTGGCATGCTGGGTTCGTCGGTGATGAATCTGGAAGAGGTTGAAATCTGGTGATGAAGAACGCGTGAGAGGGAGAGAAAGATTATTATTATTATTATTTTAATTAGTTTATTTTTTACATATTTTAATTTTAAATTTCATTTGTTTTTGTTTTTTCATTTTTTATTAATTAAATACAAAATTACCATACTGCCCTTCACCAGAAACCTTCATTAAGGGTATTTCGGTCATTTTAACATCTGACAATGAATTCTGTGTATTTTAACGGAATTTCTAAAAGAAGAACTAAAGTTAGTAATTTCAAAAATTAGTGGACTAAACTCAGATAAATGCAAACTAGATGGACTAAAATCTTAATATCCCTACTAGAAATACTAATTTTTTTTTTAAATTTCTTGTTTCAGCAAAACTATACAATCCTTTTCAGAGAGAGTATCAGAATTAGATGAAACAATTAGGAGGATGGTTTTGGAGAGCTTTGGTCTTGAGAAGTACATGGATGAACACATGAACTCTACCAATTATCTTCTTAGGGTCATGAAGTATAAAGGACCTCAAACAAGTGACACGAAGCTTGGCCTGACTGCTCATACAGACAAGAACATAGTCACCATTTTGTTTCAAAATCACGTTGAAGGGCTAGAAGTGCAGACCAAAGACGGCCAATGGATCAACGTGAAACCCTCACCGGACTCTTTCATTGCCATGATAGGAGATTCTCTCTATGTAAGCTGCTTGAATCATCCGATAAATCAACGAAACTGATAAATTATGTTATTGAAACTTGTTTGTATGTGTAATTTTGCAGGCATGGACAAATGGTCGACTATACTCAGCATACCATAGAGTGATGATGACTGGAAATACGGCGAGGTATTCAGCAGGATTGTTTTCAATCCCCAAAGGAGGCTACATAATTAAAGCCCCAGAAGAGCTTGTGGATGAAGAACACCCTCTGCTGTTTAAGCCTTTCGATCATGTCGAATTCCTCGGATTCTACTACACAGAAGCTGGACAGAACGTTCAGTCTGCTCTCAAGACCTATTGTGGTGTCTAATTATTTCTAAGTAAATTCATCTATGGTGGATTACTAAAATGTGATGTGTGTAAGTCGATCTTGTTTTATATAATATGTGGGTGGAAATAATAAGTAATCTGATTCTCTTTTGTAATAAAAGAATTGGTGTTATTTGGGTTTGAAAGATCTGTTATTTTCATTTTTTTTCCTGTAAACAGTAACATTTATATAAATGTTTTCAGACAATAACAGGCTAAACAAGGACATCATAAAGCCATACATATACTTAAGATAATAACATTTTCAAAATAAGTCATTTGGTTGTAATTATTAACTTGAAACAGAGTATAAGAAAGAACAGAACTTTAGTTCTCAACATTGTAAAGTATTCAAACATTCTTCTAGAGCGAACCCAGGATTTTGTATCCCGTCAAAATGAAGTTTCATTCCTTATTATTTTTTGTAAATGATCTATTATTATTTTGAATTTTTCAAATTTCTAATATTATTAATTTGACATACCTAATACACCCAATAAATAAAACCTAAAATCTCATATTTTAATTTAGTGTATTAAAATAGTTCATCTATTATTTTGATTCATTTTATTTTATCTTTTATATTTTTATTTATTTAAAATAAAAAATTAAAAGAATAAAAAATTCAAAAAACATGTCTAGTAATATTTATTAATCAATTATTTTTGTGTAAATTTAAAGTGAATTCATAATAAATACCAAAAATATTATTATAAAATTATATTTATTTTTTTTTAAGAATAAATATTTTAATTTTTCGTTGTTCATGTTGTTTTTCTTGTTATTATTATTTTTTTAATATTGTATTTCTTGTTTTTAGTTCTTTTGAATATAAGATTATTTAGTTCATCTAGAGTAAGTGTTCTGGTTTTTTAATTTTATTTAAAATTCATTATACCATCAATTTTTTTAATATAAAAAAAAACTCATTTTATTATAATTTTAAATTTTCCTAATACTTTTTGGTATAATTGTTATTTTGTTCAAGTGTCTTATCTCATTAAGATTTTTAGGTCCGCCACTGAATGAAATAAATTAAGTGGCTTGAATATATACATCCAGACCGGTTGAATATATACATCCAGACCGGTTGAATCTTTTATCCTAAATTGATACTTTTTTTTTTGAGAATGATAATATCATTGTTTAATGTTTAGGTTGTTACTTACTTTTGTTTCCTCCGACAAAAAAAAATTTATTGAGGATTTTGTGATACATATAATAATTATATGTTTTTTCCCTTGGAAACTTGTGTAGTAAATGCATTTCGGATTGTATTTTAGCAGGTTTTCCTAATTTCACAAAAGTATGTTCATATATAAAATTAACTAATCTCACAAAACTATGAAGCGAAAAATGATGATCTTAACAAAAAGACATATCTAACCAGTATAAAATTAGATAAGCAACTAAATGAATTAGGAAAAACAATAAACAGTTAATTAGTATAAAAATTCATAATTTCACAATAGTGTCTACATATACAATAAGAGTAAATGAAATAAATAAATAATAACTAAGAATAAATATATAAATAAAATTAAATGACCAAGAAAGTAAAATAAAAAAGTGCAAACAGTTTAGAAAGAATGACAGCCAAGAGAAATGTTCGGACTTCGGAATAACAAATTGTTGAAAATAAATGAAGAGAGAAGAAGATTGATTAAATAAGGGCCGTTTGGTAATTTAGAACGCATGGCAGTTTTGTTATATTGTGTAAAATTTTAAGCTTGCAAATTAGGCAAATTGGGCTATGGAATGTAAAATTCGAATTAGGCCTATTAGACTACTTAGATAACAATAGATAGGTGGGCTCAGGGCTAGAAGTATAAATGAATTTTCTGCTGGGTAGACCAGGCTTAAGCCAGGTGTGACTTGTGAGCTATGTATTTTTTTTTAATATTACATAAATTCGGATTTTAGAAAGGGGAAGAATTCGAACCTACAAAATCGTGGTGTAGGTATGAAAAGTATTATCGTGTATATTATAAGTCATAACAAATTTATTTTTAAGTTACAAATCAATCTTTATCAATATTGAATACGGGCGATGCCGGTTGTGGATGTGTTTCAACTACGGACATCGTCCGTTATAATGCCCGTCGTCTGCGAAGATGTGATAGAAAATGGCGCGTTTCGAATACGGACAATGTCCGTGATAAATAAGCTCGTCTACAATGGGCATCTACTATAGTAAATTAGCTATTTACTACAGGCTATACAAATGTTAGTTGATTTTTCTAAAACATAATATATCCGTAATAATTAATATTACCTAAAACGTTGTTTGCCCGTGATAAGTTGTGTTATTTAAAACGGATAATGTCCATAGTAGATTTTTTTTAAAATATGATTTGCCACCTATTGACTTGCTTTTGTAATTTGAATTTTTTGGAATCTATTGTTACATTAAAATTCTTATCATTCTATACATAGATCTGTGGAGAAAATTCGAGATATATATATATATATAATAAAAGCAGTGTCAGAAAAACATCCAACTCATTACACCATCCTTAAAAGTACTGCTAAACATTCTAAAATTATGTTTACTCAAAAAAATTCTCTGAAATCCTAATATGTAATCTATTTTGATGGCCAAGCTATATAGGTGCCTCTAGCATCTTCAAGTGTTTGTAATTCGCTAGTATCATGAATCAACGGAACATCACTTACCATTATCTTCTTCACACAAACTCTCCAATAATCCGGACCAAGAAGCTTGTGATGAACGAATGCTTGTGGATCAGTGCAATCAATTCAGCTTCCGCCACTACTTGTCCACTACCAATCCAATGCAACAACTTGCATTTTGTACCCTTTTGAGGTGAAACATCATTTTCCCCTGTAGAAACCCCAAGTGGTGACTACATAATAAAAAAGTGTTAAAAGACAATAATAAATTTTCATTGTTAAGACTAAATATGTGCTTATTTCATAACAAATTTAACAAATAATTTTTGTAATATTTACCTTTGATTGTAGATTTGAATTAGTTGAATACTGTGGCTAATGTACTCTTTCTTCAACTGCAGCTCTATCATTGGTTTGAAATGAACCAAACTTTTCTTTTTAGATCTTTGTACATAATGGTTAGTTAGAAAAGGTATGTTTTAAAGATACATAGGAGATAAGTTGCAGTAATATGTTATGATAATGCAGGTATAATGACCCAACTCTAACTCTATGGAGCTGGGGAGAGTGAATGCTCATAATAATGCTATGGACTTATGCACTGGCCTTTGTTTCACTTTCACTTTGGTTATCTTAGTGGTTTGTGGGATAACAGTTTTGTAATGCCTCCTCAGTCCCCACCAGCAAATGCAATCCACTACTTATAAGCTAGATAGTTTTGCCAATACACGTACATACCAAAGTATGTATGCATTATTGTACATGAAATAGGATCATTTGATTACAATAATAAGTTTAGCAAGTTATATCTTTCTTTCTTTTTCTGTTGACTGTTGTAATTGCAATGCATTTTTGGATTGTGCAAAGCAAGAATGTGTACAAATATGAGCCAAACTCATTAATAATTAAAAAATGAACAATTAATTATGGCAGTTTAGAAATGGTATGTTGTATTTCACATACCTGATTATTGAAGACATCATTTTGCAATTCTTTGATTTGTTCCCTAAGAGTTTTCATCTCTATTTGAAGTTGTATTGTACTTTGTTTACCTATCACGGCCGCACGTACTTTTGTTGGTGTAACACCCATACCAAGTCCTCGAACTCGACCTCAATGCTCTTTTCCTAACACTTGACTTACAACATCATCTTTGTTTGATTTTGTATCATGTAAAATAATCATAACAGCAACTAATCAAATATAATCAACTTAGATGAAATCACAAAAAATATAAGTAAAAAGTTAACTTATCGTACAATTTTGTTTTCAACATTTTCATTCACCGATGTCTCATCTTTGTGCTTATGTCCAGCTATCCAAATTTCTACTCTATCGACTTCGTCAAGATTTTCATTTTTGGCTATTTTTGCATCCCTCTAAAAACAGACAGAAAAATTTGGTACCAGGTTTTTACAATTTAAGTAGCCCTCTAAACACTTGGAATTACCACAACAACTTTTTTTTATAGTATACACATTTACACAGAGACAAATCACAATGTTCTACTACTATTACTTTACTTCAATTTACCAATCCAATTATACTTGTATTGCAGGTTTTCAAAGAACCCAAAAGACCTAGACCTGTAGTATAGCTTATAGTTTTTTTAAGAAAACATTACTGATTACTCAAAACAGAATTATGTCTCATTAGTAAATTTAGGTCTTATATATAGTTATATTATAATAGATAATAATTTAACTTATCAATTCTTCCCGTAATCGTGCAAATCCCTTACTAATGCTGTAAATGTGGATTGGCACGGCCCTCCAAAACGGGTCGGGCCTGGCACGGCACGCCAAAATTGGCGTGCCGTGCCAGGCCTAGCACGTTTTGGAAAAATTTGGCCTAACACAACACGTGGGCACAGCATAGGTGTGCCGTGCCGTGCCAGAAAGCCGGCCGGTACCGGCATGCCAAACAAGTCGGACCGGTGACACTTTTTTTAATTTTAAAAAAATGTAATTATATAAATGTAATTGTGTCAAGTTATATAATATTGTTTTAACAATGTAATAATCTAATTTTGATTGCAATTTGTTTATCTTAATTATAATTTTAGTGTAATAAAAAATTGTTGGTAATAGATAGATTTATTATGTTTGTTAATAAAATAATTCAAAGAATGGATATAGATAAAGTATTTAAGAAAATAAAAAAAAGATGAAGACATGATGTTATGAAAATATGAAATGAAGACTTATTTAAATATTTTTGACTTTCGAAATTCAGTATTACATATTTACATGATTTCCTCATTAAAAACCTTACCAAGAAAAACCCAATGGGCTAAAAACTTGGTAAGGGAAAAAAAGTGCAATCGTATTACAAGTAAATGTACATGTATAACCTAGTTCTGGACCTGGTTACTACCGGAACTCTCATCAACAAATAAATTGGAGAAATTTTGAATAAATTCTTCGTCTACCATATCATTTTGCAACCTCTTTCTAGAATGCTCCCAATCCCGAACGCATGTTAATGCCTCCACCATCTCCGGAGTCAAACAACTTCTTCTTGGTTCAATAATTCGTTCGCTCGTACTGAATGCTTGTTCTGAAGACATAGTGAACACGAGGATAACTAGTACGTCACGTACTATGTGTGACAGGACCGGATACCTGTAGCTATAGGTCTTCCACCATAACAACAAATCAAATTTCTCTGTGTCTTCGCATGCATCGAACTATGCTTCAAGGTACCTATTCAATTCTGCTCCAAAAGATGCAGCAGATCATTGCGTTGAAGAAGAACTCGATGATTTGTCTTTTTTTCGCCGTTTCAGAATGCTCCAACTTATCTGCATCGGTTGTGTCTCCGGTTTTGCTGATGGTTGCGTGTCAACGCCGCCACACCTGTGGTCATAAATACTAAAAACTTCGAACAACTTGTTAAGAATGTCAGTAATCTGTTCTGAATAATCTAGTATCAAATTAGTACCAATAAACTCAAACTAAAATTCTAAACCAGATAATTTAACCCTAGGATCTACTATAAAACCTAAGGCATAAAGAAAAGGAATCATAGACCAATATTTTTTTCAACTTTGTCTCCATGGCAACAACTGCAGTGCCTAAGATGATATCTATCCTATAAGTGTTTAACACTTCAGACATTTCCATAATCTGATGGATTGCCTGGGAAGATATGAGGTAATAGACCCCGGAAAGAGTTACAGTGGCATTGTAAAAAGTCTTTAAAAATTCAACAAAAACCCTTGTCACGTACCAATCGTCTAAGGTGAGTGCTTGTGCTTGTGAATGACCAATTTATGTCAATTTCATGTTAAAAACACCTGTAATAGTTGTATCATAGTCCAAACAATTTTCCAGTATTAAGTAAGTAGAGTTCCACCTTACCGACATATCAGTTTGGAATCGTTGGGGTCGTAGACAGTTTAATGTACAATGTCTGTCGAATTCTCAAAATCTTGGATTAGAGCTCCCAATCCAAGAAATGACATATCTGATGCGATCTATACGAGCACTAACTTCCTTCAAACCAGACTGTACAATTAAATTTATGATATGACATACACACCGTTGATGGAAGAAATAACCCCCAGCTTGCAGGATATTTCTTTCAGTAAACAATGTAATAGAGCTAGTATTTGCATATGCATTATCTAATGTAATAGAAAAGATGCGATTAGTTATTTCATAAGTTTCTAAAACATCAATAATGACTTTAAAAATATTTTCTGCTGTATATGCAAAATCCATAAGACGAAAACCAAGAATTTTTTTTGTTAACCTCCAATCAGAATCTAAATAGTGTCCCGTGACATATAAATAGTCCTGTTGGAACATGAATTCCAAATATCATAAGTTAATGCAATAGAGACACTTAGATGTTGTAATTCAGCCATCAATTCATCTCGTTGGGTTTTAAACAATCTTATCAAATAGTTCCTAGTGGTGGTTATAGAAACAGTTTGAAATTGAGGGTTGAATGCGTCATTGATAAATTCCTGAAAAAAAAAACATTGTCACCAAAATTAATCGGTTGATCAGTTTGTGAAATGTATCGTGCCAAGAAATTTCTAGCATGCTCGGGGTCGTAAATCCAAGTCGTAACAGACCCGTCTAGGTGTCATTGTAGTTATGTCTGGGTTGTAGTGCCGACCTGTCCATGTGCAGGCATGCATTTCTCCATATGTCTTCTCAAATGACCGGTTCCATGCTTATTACTGCAATAGTCCTTAGGACAAAACTTACATTTAGTTCTGAGGCCAGTCGTACCGCTTGGAAGTGTCATTTGTACTATATCAAAACACTGCCAGACATTTGATGTAAACCTTTTGAGACATGATGTCGGTGTAACCACGGAAACGGAAGGTCCCACTTGGGTTTCTGTCTATCGGGAAAGATCTAAACCATCGTTCAGAATGTTCAAACCGTCCGAAAAAGAAGGGTGATTAGGATCCATTTCCTAAAATACAAATATTAACTCATCTATCATTAATAAATAATAACTACACATAAAAAGCTTAATTTACTAACAAAATATATTTAAATTAACTACTACATATAAAAATGATTAATTTGCTAACAAAATATATTTAAACTCACTACTACATATAAAAATGATTAATTTACTAAGAAAATATATGTAAATTCACTACTACATATAAAATGGATTACTTTACCCACTAAAAAATATTTAAATTCACTACTACATATAAAAATGATTTATTTACTAACAAAATATATTTAAATTAACTACTACATATAAAAATGATTAATTTACCCACTATAAAAATATTTAAATTCACAACTACATATAAAAATGATTAATTTACTAACAAAATATATTTAAATTAACTACTACATATAAAAATGATTAATTTACTAAGTAAAAAATATTTAAATTCACTACTACATATAAAAATGATTAATTTACTAACAAAATATATTTAAATTAAATACTACATATAAAAATGATTAATTTACTAACTAAAAAATATTTAAATTCACTACTACATATAAAAATGGTTAATTTACTAACAAAATATATTAACTACTATACATAAAAAAATGATTAATTTGCTAACTAAAAAATATTTAAATTAACTACTAAACATAAAATGCTTAATTTACTAAAAAATATATATTTAAATTAACTAACCAAAATAATTTAAATGAATTTACTAACCAAATAATAATGTTAAAATTAATAACTAAGTATAAACATAAAATGAAAATTTTACTAACTAAACAAAAATGTTAAAACTAATAACTAAAGTCTAAACATAAAATTATAAATTTATTAACCAAAATTAAAAAATTAAAACATAAAATTAAATAATAACATTTAAAGAAAAATGTACCTTTAAACTTTTGTGTGTTGGTGGAAAATTTAGAGAGTAACAGATAGATAATAGAAAATTAACAACTAAGTATTAGAAATTGTGTAAAGGGAGAGAGTAAGAATGAAATTGTGTAGAGAATGTAGACATTGAGAGAATGAGAGAAAGTGAATAAAATTCGAATTGGTGGGATTATTTATAGGAAAATTTGAATTGTGGGTAAAAATACAAATCTTTTAGGGTTTAAATTGAAATTTTTCTTTTCAACCAATGGTTGATTTTGAAAATTCAACCGTTGGTTGAAAGAAAAAATTTGTTGCCAGGCCCAACGGTAGGCACGCCGTGCCAATTGTTGGCTTGGCACGCCAGATTGGCGTGCCAGGTCGGGCCGACACGGCGGGCCCTTATATTAAGGCCAGATATGCGGCGTGCATTAGTGCCGGGCCAGGCACAGCACGCACCCCATATGGACCATGCCTGGTACGGCCTGCCTTCCTTGGCAGGCCAAACGTGCCATCCCTTTTGTGCCCGGCCCATTTTTACACCACTATCCCTTGAGATTAGTTGTATGTGGGGTTTCATTCTTCTGGGCCAACTCACCATATTTCCTACTTATTTTCTACAATAATAAAAAAGTAAATAATATGCTTGTATGTCACTTTTCTTGCTTTAATTAAGTTAAATTCAAAAGACTTACAGCGAAATCCGGAGACATCCAAAATTTGAAAAATTTGTTCCATTCCGCTATATTTGAAATGTTAGCCGGTTTCAATAGTTGGAGCTTTCTAGATGCCTCGGGACTGGGAGGAACATTTCTAATTTGTTTTAATATCCTACTTTTATATTTTTGCCAACTATTGCACATTGATTCAAGTACATTGTCCTTAACAATGTCATCCAAACCAAACCTATTCTGCTTTCATATTTAATGTTCACAAAGAGAATAAAAATTGTTACATATTTCAATGGTTTTAACAATGAATGAAAAAATAAAAATGAAGCTCATTCCTTTATAGTCTCCCACACACTGTTTTTCATAATCTTTGGAACATTTGGCCAACTATCATATGTAATCGGTATCAATTGAGTGACAATAAGCCCATAAGAAGTACTTAACGGTTTCGAAGATTCTCCATGTGGATGTACCAAATCATTAATAGGAACACCACTTTCCTTAGCTTTTGCAATTTTATTATAATCATATTGGTTTTGGCCTCTTCCCTTTCTTTTCTTACATCCCTTATCCTAATCACTTGAAGTTGGAATTCCGGTATTTTCTTCCGTCGACATCTGCAAATATCTAAAAATACAATTATCATGTAGCAAGTACAACCACATCATTCAATATCCTTTACTCAACCATGCTAAAGAGCACTAAAATGGCTTAAAACACATTTTACATACTAACACCAATAATTGTCATTACAAACAGTAATACAAGACTGAACGTGATATATTTTATATGTCGTGATATGCACTATTCAAACAAAATTTTAAAATCTCAAGGTGCGCTGAAACAAATATAAAATTAGTATGTGGCAAGTATGGGTGTTGTCCTCAGAGATCGAGCAATAGCTATTATTAAACTAAAGCTTTAGTTAAAAAAATTCAAGAAAAGTAAATTGATATGGTTTTGGAGAAAAAGTAAAACTAAAACGTAAACTAAGCTAAAATGCACTAAAATGTACAATTCTAAAAAGGTATGATATATGGTATGTGGATTAAGGAATTGATGAATTCAACTAGCAAACAATGGGTAAAGAATGAACTCACATTAATTGTCATTAACTAATGTAACTACCATAAGATGTATATGAGTGATTATTTACCACTTGTGAGTGCCCAAACCATCATGTATAGCATTGATCACCCACAATTGGTTATACAATGAAAGAACATCTATCACTTACGGGACAAATCTCTTTGTTAAAAATCACCAACCCATCATGTATAGGTTGATGCTTAATCTATCACATGCAAACAATACTAGGATGTATAGTCTTGATTACCCATGAAAGATTATAATTATGTGAGATTAATAAGTCCGGATATTACTTGGGTCATGTACCCTTGTTCAATCCTCCTATTCAATTGAGCTTAGAGAGCCAAGCATCATGTATACTTAATTCTCTACACATATAATTTCTCAAACAACTCATGAAGAGAGTCATGTACAATCAAACACAAATTGCTTTTGAAATCAAGTAAAACATTGAATACAACAAATGAGATAGATTTTAATAGAAGATATTGAGTTCATTACAAATACCCATATTTACAAGTGAATCACATCAATCCCTTAATGGGATTTAGCTACTCATAACAAATGGAATACAAGAATAAAAAAGGAGGAAGTAGAAAAGACCCATGTAGTACCTTCTTTCTTCAAGCTTCAATCCACCTCATATGTCCTTATAAGTAGCAATTGATGAAGATGATAACAGGTTTTGTGGTGAGAAAGGTTTTTGAGATTTTGAGAGAGAAAGAATCAATGGAATGGTATATGGTCGTGGGTCTCTCTCCTTTCAAAAATCAGATTTGAAAACTATTTATACTTCCTTCAAAAACTAGGCCAAAATGCTGATGTGGCGAGTTGGGTATCCCGTATAGCATGGGTATAGCCCGGGTAGGTTACCCGTGCAGTTACCCCTGTAGTCTTCATTTCTCTTCAGATTTGCACAATGTGCACGAGTAGGTGCACAGGTGGATGACCCGTGCACCACTCTTGCAGTTGCCTTCGCTCGTGGCCTTACTCCCTGGTCTGGTGAACTGTACGGGTGGGTGCACGGGTGTTACCCGTGCAGTTTGATCTTCTCAAAATCAACCTTCCGGTGCACGGGTGAGCGCACGGGTAGTGCACGGGTATCATACACGTGCACTATTGTTTCCTTCACTTCATATGTACACTAATTGGTCCATTTTGCCCCCCTTCATGCCTTTTTACCTAATGTCTGCAATAAAAACCAAACGAGCCATAAATACACAGAAAAACGCTCAAGAACAAAGCAAAGAGAAAGGATATGAGGGCCAAAATGTATAACATTTTTGGCTCGATCAAATACAGAAGCAGTTTCACAAAAAAAAAGAAAATTAAAGATCAAATTATAACATATTATTCATAGAAATATCACTAATAATGCATACAGTTTTACACTAGACATATCAAAAGAATATTACAAGAAATATCACTATATTTCCACAACAATATCCTCAAAGTCAATTCGAGCTTATTCATCATCATCATACATGATAGAGTCAAGTTGAGATACATCTAATGGTGTAAAGGTCATATAAGCATGCTCGTTAAACTTTTCTAGATCATGAAATCCTCTTGGAGGTGCTTTTAAGACAACATACCAATTGGGTGTATCATTTTCCCTAGAGTAAAACACTTGTGTTGCTTGAGAAGCTAAAATAAAAGGATCTCTATCAAATTTATTTACAAGTGGGTGAAGATTAACTAGTGTGAACCCATCTTCAATTTTAACATCACTCCCACTACCCACCCAATCACATTTAAATAATAGGACACTAAATGCATAAAAGTCTAATAGAAGAATTTCTCTTAGAACCTCGTAGTAAACCATCTTCTTGATAACTTGAGTGCCCTCTCTTGCATTGATTGTGTAAACGGTTTCCGCTTCAAGGGAAACACCACCATCTTGAGTAGATATATCACTATCTATTGTGAGGTATCGTTTCCCATTGACAACATAGCTTGTATATGATGTTACTTGCATGGTTGGTCCAAATGCAAGCCATTTTAAGGTGTTTGATATATTCAAGCTACTTGTTGTTTCATCATTGAACTATGTAAATATACTAAATAGTAAGTTTATCAAGAGAGAAAAAAGGTTGAACGTATTAAGGGTAAGTTTATTAACCTTAGCTTTGAACAATGTTGGAAAAAAGGTTAAACGTATTAAGGGTAAGTTTATCAACCTTAGCTTTGAACCATGTTGAGAAAGTTGATGTATGCTCCTTTTATAGTAAAGAGGGTCTACTTGCAAGACTTGAATCTAAATGTTGAAGCTCTTCAATGTGCATGCTAGTAGGATGTTAACAGTAAATATCACTAAATAAGTTAAATATTATGAATATTTCTAATTTGTATTTAATCTATTTAAAAATTAACATTGTTGTACTCACTTAATATATGGTTCCACTTTTGCACTATTAAATAGTATATAGCGATGTGCAATGCGTAGCATGTCAGAAGACATGGTCATTGATATCCTTGTAGAAATAGGATGTCCTTCTACTACAGTACCGTACACAACATCCTGATTTCTATTATCTTTATTACCAACATCTGCTACTTATGGTAAATATCTACTACAATATTGCATGCATTCATCTGCCAAATAACATTTTGCTATACACCCTTCCGGCCTTGCACGATTTCTTTACATATCTTTTAGTACCTTCATAAACCTATAAAATAAAAATAAATTCGAACATATTTGTTGTTTATCATCATTGAAACTAAAAATATTATATCATAAAATCTAGGGGAATACCTTTCAAAAAGGTACATCCAACGATATTGAACTGGTCCACATAATCGATCTTCTCTAGTTAAATGAATTGTGAGATGAATCATAATATCAAAGAAAGAATGAGGGAAATATCTTTCAAGCATGCACATGGTCACTGCAACTTCATCCTCCAATGATTCTAACTTACTTCTATTAATCACTCTTTGACAAATGTCATTAAAAAAATTAGCATAACCGAAATATAACTATTCTCGACTCTTTAGGCAAGAGACCTCGTATTGCTACTGATAACAACTGTTGCATTAAGACATGGCAATCATGAGAATTGAGCCCAGCTATCTTGCACTCACTCAATGATATACAGTTGCTAATGTTTGAGCAGTAACCATCAGGCATTTTTAAATTAAACAACCGTTTACAAAATAGTTGTTTCTCTGCCTTTGATAGAGTGTGTGGTGCTATAGGTAAATAAAGCCTATTGCCACACACTTTTTCATGAAGTTCATGCCTAATGCCTAAGGCTTGTAAATCTCTATGTGAATTCACACCATTTTTTGTTTTCCCGTTTATAATTAATAGTGAGCCGACAAGACTCTCACAAATATTTTTTTCGATGTGCATCACATCTAAATTATGAAGCAAACAGAATTCTTGCATATGAACCACTAAAAGTTAAAATAACATAAAAGAATTAGAATAAGTTTTTTTTTTTGGAAATAAAGGAATTACCTACCAATAAGGTAGATCAAAGAATATTGACTTTTTTTTGCATATAGGATTTAGATTTTTCTTTCCTTTCCCATTTTTTCTATTCTTTCCAAAATTGTTTTCAACTTCTACACTTGCAAGTCGAACTTCTTTACCGAAAATTATTCGAGGCTTATCACCATTTTCTTTTACCCCATTAAACCATGAATTCTTTTCTATAATGTATGATTCATTGAAAGAAATCGTCGATGACCCAAATAAACATTCTTTTTACTAAATTTCAATCTTTCAGAACATGCTTTTAACCCACATGCAAGACAAGCATATCTACCTTTCACACAACACCCTGCCAAGTTTCCATAGGCGGGAAAATAATTTACAGTCCACAATAAAATGGCCTTCATTCAAATCTTTTATCATTGGCTGCAAGTATACATCAATATCAGATTTATGAAATAAATAAAAATAAAAGTTCAATTCATTCTTGTTGTGTTGTTTATTTTATAACTTGTGCATATATTAACATCCTAGATTGCCGGATGTAATCTTGAACTATGTATATGAGTGTCATATACAGATGGATACAGTAAGAGACGTGCAATCTAAAGAGTCCATAGATAGCAAATAAAGCTGGATACTTTATTTATGGTTAATCTATAGATGCGGTCTATTCCGTAATGTACGTTGATTCTATCATGAATCATTCATATGAGATATGGGAATGAAGGCACCTTGTGTGATGTGATCATATAGGATTGGGCCATGATCTATATGAATCTCTCGACAAGATCTGTTTACTGATGAGATTCATATATATCAACTAATGATGGCTATATGTGGGTGATCGTAATCCTGAGTGTCTAATCGACTCCTTTGGGTTAGATCATGGTCTTTGATATACCATGGGTGAGGTCGGATGCAGTTCCTGATCAATATGCTCCGTATGTTGGGATTGCGGTTTGGTTTGTGGCTGGGAAGGTATGTACACAATAATGGAATTCACTATTTCTTATGAGAAGTAGATGGTAGTTCCCTTAAGGGTTGATTCGGGGCTTAAAAAATATGAGCGCTCTCATAATTCCGTGAGGAAATAAGATTTATTGCCCATTAGAGAATCAACAGTACTTAAAGGATATATGTAATTAGAGGGGTATAACGGACATTATGACCCAACTTTGATTATAAACTACTGTGGAGGATCACACCATGTGTAATAGCTATATCAATGGACACCGAGTTGTATCGGTCTGTGTAACTTCCGTGGCTGGAATCTTTTCTGGGTTTGTAGAATAAGGGTTTCAAAGAAAAGGCTACAAAGAGGCCGGATCAGGAAGGAACTGCTTTTCGATCGGTGAGAGGAGAGTGTGTATGTGCTTTTTTGAGCAAAGTTAGCGAGGACAGTGATAGGTTGAATGATAGGGCTAAGGATCAAAATTGTTCAAAAGGCAAGGCTGTGGGTAGGCAGGAAAAGCTATCAGGAAATCACAAGAATAGGATGGATTTAGTGGTAGGGTCTGGCATAACGGAAAACGTCAACCATTTTCATCATTTGTCAAATAAAAGGGATGATGTCTCCCTTTATAAGCTTGCTAAAGTAAAAGGGAAGAGTATCTACAAAAGGAATGTCAGAGAGATACCTCGGCATTGTTTCAACCGAAATGCTAAAATGGTGCTAGACAAGAACAAAGATATGGAGGAAGGCAAGGGCAGTGACACAGAAACATGCTGGTCATCCTCTGACGATGGCTTTAGTAGGGGAGGATTTTCAATTCATAATAAGTTTAGGGGGAAAGTTCTAAAGCCCACTTTTTTGCCTCTAAGGTGAATGGTGGTCTGGATTGCTTTGGTGGTACTGGGCATGGGGCCACACTTGGACCAAGCAACGAGTCTCAAGACAAGGTTCATCCGGGTAATAAGGAGGGTGTCGTTATTGGGCTTGGTGGTCTAGAGACTTCTAACATTTCTTCTAAATTCCCTACTGCTGGTCGTATTGAAATCCACATTTCTCCATTTAGCCTAGAGGAAGACCAGATTAGAATATCCACGAATAATAAGTTAGCTATTGGTGACAGATTGGTGAAGGCTGATAAGGTGGCAGAAGCAGGGGACTCCTGGGCGGAGGACGTCAAAGAGGAGGAATCTAGCTCAACCTAGGTGGCATTAGTTAAAGGAGGAAATCTTCCTCAAACGGAATCGACTTGTAAGCCAATTTCAAGGAAAGGTAGGAAGACTAATAGTGCGCAAAAAAGGCATAATATGGTCACCAGGAAATCTAAGAGTAAGAAGAATAAGTCTCATGCCAGTGTGGTGAAGGGGTCTCTTGAAGCCGATAGGGTGAAGGTAAGATGGAACTTGGAAGAAGAAATTGCTAAGGTTGTGGAAGATGATATAGCCAAAGGGATCAGTTTTAAGGAAAATATAAAAGTTGCAGGGAAAAATGCTCTTTGGAGTCTTGAGGGGGAGGTGGCCAAAGTCATTGAAACAGGTGTATCTCTTGGATTCGACTTTAACGGTAATATGGAAGATATGATAAAAAAGATTTCTAGAAGGGAAATGGAAGACAAAGAGAAGTTTGAGGCTCTGTTACAGTAGTGATGGCTCTGTTGGGTGCGGCTTTGGGTTGCTGTTGTTTCTCAATGTTAGCTTTGACTTGGAATAGTAGGGGTTTGGGGAAAGCTGGGAAGAGGAGGGATGTGAGAACTCAAGTTTTGTCTCACAAACCTATGCTTCTGTTTATTCAAGAATTGAAATTAGAGTCTTATGACAGCAGAGTCATGCATTCTTTGGGTGGTAATCTGTTAACTAAAGGGGCCGGGGTTAAGGCGGATGGCTTAGCAGGGGGTCTAATCACTTTGGGGAATGCAAACTTATTTGTGGTAAAGTAGTGTATTACCAACAAATGATGTATCGTATTAGCGGGCGTCGTATTAGCGGGCGTGGTGGTAAAGCTGAACAAGGAGGCAAGGTTCTGTAATGTTTATGCACCTGATACCGAATGTGAAAGGCTTCAGCAGTGGGACTTTATCCTTACAGCCCAAATAGCTATTTCGATTCCGTGGTGTAGTGAAGGAGACTTCAACTTGGTCCTAGACCTGTGGGAAAGAAAATGAGTCACTTGCGTCATGAGCCACATTAGAAACTTCAATTCCTTTATCCTTAATGCTTCGGTGGTAGATATCCCGATGAACGGTACTTCTTTTAAGTGGTCAAATAGCAGGGAAAGGGGAGCATTGGCAAGATTGGACAGTTTTACGTTTTCTCCCTCGATGCTTGCTTGGTTCCTCGAGATCTTGCTGTAAGTTCCTCATATTTTGATTGGCTTATTTCGTTGACAAACCACATTGGGGATTATTCTTTGTAAGGGTAATTTAGGCCTCTTGAGTGTGATCAAGCTTCAAGGACATCATCTCTCTCAAAGAGCACTTCAAAGGTATCTCACTAGTTTAACTTTCTTTGAAGAGATCTAGTTGCACACACTCACTTGCATGCATTATGTTCCTATCTTCATGAAATTGAATGATGTATTGTATGCCACTTTCACACTCCACACTTGCACTGATTGCTCATCTCTTAGTGTGTTGAGTTTGCCTCGAAAAGAGAAATTATTCTCTTAGCGCGGTCTAAACCGCTTGGCAAGACATGCTTGCACCGCAGCATACAGAGCGGTATACCTCAGCAGGGTCATGCTTCCTGTACCGCTTCCTGTGCACTTGCATGCATAGCGATCCAAGTCGCGGTGTTGTCCAGTAGGCCTCTGTTGCCCATACCGCGGCCTGTGCACCTGCACGCACAGCGCCCTACATCGCGGTGTTGTCCAGACGGTGCACTGCTATGTGTACCGCGGTCTGGACACTTGCCTGAGACGCAGTCCATCTAGCGGTATTGATGGGATTTTATGCCTTAAGTTCAAAACGATGTTGTTTTGACTAGGGCTCCTTTATATATACTCTATCTTCTTCCTTGCTCTTTTTTATGAGTTCAAGAAGCCATTTTTGATAGGCCAAGCTTCCCTTAGAGAGAGAAACTCCCAAGAACTCATCTTTACTCAACCAAACACAAATCCATGTGCATCTAACATCTTCAAGCATCATCTCATCATGGATTCTTCTTGCTTTCATTGACTAGGTAACTTGAACATGCCCTAAATCTCATTGTATTTATTTATGTTCTTGTTTGCCTAGGGTTAGCTCTTTTATGTGATTTTATTGCATATCTTTATGTTTATTAGCATTTATAACATGTTTGAGTTGTTGTTTGTTGGTTGAGAGCCGTGTTCATTAATAGCTAGCATTTAGGACAATTTTACCCTTCTAGCTAAATCTTCATGCATTTGCATTTAGATATTGATATCTAGGATTTGCATTTATTGACATCCTTAAATCCTTAGATAAGCATTTAGTATTGCCTAGCATTAATTTCATGCTTGAATATCTTTTACATATTCACATAGGTTGTTTAACCTCTTCATTGATTGTTAAGCTTTGTGACTAAGTGGGTTAGTGCACAAGCTTGTGGTCTAGAATCACTATTAAAGGCCCGTTGGGTAGAGTGAAAGGGTTAGTGACCAAGTAGGTGTGACTTGAGGTCAACCTAGGTTGTAAACTTTCGTTCAAATAGTGGATTTGAGGACCGTATGTGGCTAGAAGGATAGCCCGTGAGTTTTTGCCCAGCTGGAGGGTTTCTCAGGTAAATCAATCCTTGTGTTTTTATTGTTTTCCGCATATTTATATTGGATTGATTGATTGCTAATATGGGGCAGGATTATTAAAATTGATTAAGTCAAAAATTTGGTAATAAATCAACTAAAACCTATTCACCCCCTCCCCCCCCCCCCCCCCCCCCCCCCCCCCTCTAGGTTGTATTAGACACACTTTGTGTATTTTCAATTGGTATCAGAGCGGGTTCCTAGATACACTTAGGTGATCCTTGCTCTTTGTGTGTCTTGCATTTTGTTTGTGTTTGTTGCATCATAAACATTCATCTCATTCATACCCAAACACTATGAGTGGGAACGGAAGTGGTAATGAGGGAGCATCTAGCACAAGACCCTCTTTGCTCACCGGAGTAAACTATGCCTCTTGGAAAGGCAAGATGGAGTCTTACATTTGCCAAATAAATGACCGAGCATGGATGGCAATTGAAGATGGCTACACTCTTCCGGAAAAGACTCTTGCAGACGAAAGTGTAGTTCCCAAGCCAAAGTCGGAATGGTCAACTCAAGAGTTTGAAGCATCCAAGTGGAACAACAAGGTTATGCATGCTATTCTTTGTGCAATGGATGACAATCAGTACAAATTGATCCAAACAAAAAGAATTGCAAATGAGGCATGAGAGATTCTAGAGACGGCCCATGAGGGAACCGAGGTGGTCAAGGACTCCAAGCTTCAAGTCCTCCAAACACAATTCGAGCAAATTAGGATAGAGGAGGATGAGTGCTTCAACGACTTTCAAGTGAAGTTGATGGACATAGTTAATCAAAGCCATCAACTTGGTGACCACTATTCGGATAGGAGAATCAAGCAAAAAATTATGAGGTCGCTTCCTGCAAGATTTGAGTCAAAAGTGACTGCTCTTGAGGAGAACAGTGACTACAAAAACATGAAGCCAAGTGAAGTTATAGGAAGACTTCTAGCATATGAGTCTAGGTGGACTCCTACACCTACACCTCCAAAGAAGCAAAAGAGTATTGCTCTGAAAACTTCCAAAGTAGAGAAAGAGGAAGATGACTCAGATGAGGAGATGGCCCTCATGGTGAAAAGATTCAAGAAGTTCATCAATTTTAAGAAGAGGGGATTTGGATCCAATGGAAAGGAACTGAAGAAGAAGACTCCTTTCAAGAAGTTTGAGTCAAGTGAAGACAATCCCATAAGAAAAGGGATTCAATGCTTCGAATGTGGAGGTTTCGGACACATCTCCACGGATTGTGGAAATTTAAAAAACAAGAAGAAAGGAAAGGCCATGGACGCCACGTGGAGCGATGGTGATGACTTGGAAGAAGAAGGAGAATCCTCAGATGATGAGGATCATGTGGCAAACTTTATTGCCTTCGCTTCTTCTCTCAAGAGTAAGGAAGTAATAGATGATGAAGAGGTAGAGAAACAAAGTGAAGATGACTCTAGCGATGGTGACTCTTCATCCCATTCAACAAATATGGATGTAGGAGGAATGGATCTTGAAGGCTTCATTGAGCATTTTCAAAGCTCAAGATTGAAGATAAAGATAGAGATTCAAAGACTAAAAGGAGAGAATCTCAAGCTATCCACCGAAGCTACTCACTTAAATAAAGAAGTGAAGATAGCCAAAAAGAATGAGGAATTGATGGAAAAGGAGCTTGAAGAAGCTAGAGAGATCATTGCTAAGATGACTTCAAGCATGAATAAACTTGACCACATGTTGGGAGTTGGCAAGAGGCCAAGTGATAAGAAAGGTCTTGGCTATGAAGATGACAAGGAGACCTCATCCTCAAGCAAGATTGTGTTTGTCAAGAGTTTGGATAACAAAGAGCCTCCACCCCCACAACATCCTAGGAAGAAGATCGAACTAGGAGAGTGCTCTAAGGATTCTCAAGTCAAGGTAGCACAAGGGAAACAAGCTCAAGCTCAATCAACAAGGGTGCATCAAGCAAGTTTCCCTCAACCCAAATACCATCAAGCCAAGAAGCAATTCATGCAAGGTCAATCAAGGAAGCAATTCATTCCAACTCAACAACAAAGAAGGAGAGAACCAATCCAACACTAAAGACAAGCTCAAATGCGTGGAAAAGCCTCTTTGTACTCACAAGGGCATGGTATGTCTTCTTATTTTATTCTCACTTGTCACTTTTGTGGTGTTGATGGTCACATTAGACCAAATTGCTTCAAATACATTGAAATGTGTAAAATCAAGAGCATGATTGAAAGAAATAGAACTATAGCTAAAATGCATGTTCCTAGGAAATCTAGAGCCAATTTGCATGATCCTAGGAAATCTAGAGTCAATGTGACTAATACCACTAGGAATGAGAACATTACACCTAGGTGGATTAGAAGGGATAACTATTCTTGCTATGTGGCTCAAATTGCCTTGAAGGCAAATGCCTCTAACACTTGGTATTTGGATAGTGGGTGTTCTAGGCATATGACGGGGAACAAGAGCTTCTTTAAATCCCTTGTCTTGGAGGATGGAGGATTTGTCACCTTTAGTGATGGATCTAGAAAGAAAGTCATAGGGAAAGGAACCATTTCCATTCCCGATTTACCCTCCTTGTCCAATGCTTTACTTGTTAATGGCTTGCAAGCCAATCTTATAAGCATTTCTCATCTTAATGATGATAGACTCTCTGTCTTGTTTAACAAAAATGATTGCTCTATTTTAATGCCAAATGGACAAACCTTGCTAAAAGGAAAGAGATCTAGTGACAATTGCTATTGTCTTGAAGCTAGTGCTATCTCTTGCAATATGTCCAAATGTGAGGAAATTGAGTTATGGCATCAAAGACTTGGCCACATGAACTATCGAGATTTGAGGATCTTAGATAAGTTCAAGGTTGTGCGTGGCCTCCCTAAGCTTGGGAAGAAAGTCGATGGCGTTTGTGGACCTTGTCAACAAGGGAAAAAAACCAAAAGTATGCATAAAAAAGGCAAGTATCTCACCACCAAGAAGCCATTAGAGCTTCTACATATGGACCTTATGGGTCCCATGCAAACCGAGAATCTCGGTGGCAAGAGATACATTTTTGTTTTTGTTGATTATTTTTCTAGATTTACATGGACATATTTTCTTAGAGAAAAATCTGAAACATTTGAAAATTTTAAAATGCTTTGCACTAAAATTCAAAATGAAAAGAACTCACACATTAAAAGCATTAAAAGAATTAGGAGTGACCATGGGAGGGAATTTGAAAATGCTTGTTTTGAAAGCTATTGCAATAGCTTAGGCATTTCCCATGAGTTTTCAGCTCCTAGAACTCCTCAACAAAATGGGGTTATTGAGAGGAAGAATATGGTCCTTCAAGAGATGGGTCGTGTGATGTTGCTTAGCAACAATGTCCCTAGGAACCTTTGGGCCGAGGCCGTCAATACGGCTTGCTACATAGGAAATAGAGTCTTCTTAAGGCCCGGTACTAGGCAAACCTCCTATGAATTATGGAAGGGTAGGAAGCCAAATGTTAGCTACTTCCACTCATTTGGGAGCAAATGCTACATTCTAAATGACCGAGATCAACTTGGCAAGTTTGATGCCAAGAGTGATGAGGGGATTTTTATTGGCTATGCTCTTAATAGTAAGGCCTATAGAGTTTTCAATTTAAAAACTCGGAGTGTCATGGAGTCATCTAATGTTGTCATAGATGATTGTAGGCCTAAGACTAGAGACCATGATGAGGAGGTCATTGTGCTTGATGATCCTTTCTTGGAGAAGAATGGTGAGACTTCAATTGATGTGAAGTCAAGTCTTGATGAAGAGGTCATCCAACCTCTTGATAGAGATCCATCTTTGGACTCTAAAGAACCCGCTTCATGGGTTAGACATCTCCACAATAAGAATGACATTCTTGGAGATATGAATGAGGGTGTTAGGACTAGGTGTCAAATAGCTAATCAAATTAGCTATACTTGTTACACCTCTCAAATTGAACCCAAAAAGGTTGATGAAGCCTTGAATGATGAGTTTTGGGTTCTTGCCATGCAAGAAGAGCTAAACCAATTTGAAAGAAATGAGGTTTGGACTCTTGTTCCTAGACCCAAGGATACTAATGTCATAGGCACCAAATGGGTATATAGGAACAAGTCGGATGAGAATGGCAACATTGTGCGCAACAAGGCTAGACTTGTAGCACAAGGATACTCTCAAATTGAGGGTATTGACTTTGAGGAGACTTTTGCTCCGGTTGCCCGTCTTGAGTCCATAAGGCTTCTTTTGTCCATATCATGTGTGCACAAGTTCAAATTGCATCAAATGGATGTTAAGAGTGCCTTCCTCAGTAGTTTCTTGCATGAGGAAGTGTTTGTTGAGCAATTCAAGGGGTTTGTGGATCCACACCACCTCAATCATGTCTATAGCCTCAAGAAGGCTTTATATGGGTTGAAACAAGCACCTAGGGCTTGGTATGAGCGCCTCACTCAATTTCTTGTTGACAATTACTACACTAGGGGTAGTGTTGACAAAACTTTATTCATCAAGAGGAACAAAGATGAGCTTTTCATAGCTCAAATTTATGTTGATGATATTGTTTTTGGCTCCACCAACAAATCCAAAGTCCAACAATTTGTTGATGTCATGTCTCATGAGTTTGAGATGAGTCTTGTTGGGGAGCTCAATTACTTCCTAGGTTTTCAAATCAAGCAATTGCATGATGGGATTTTCATATCCCAAGCTAAGTATGCTAAGAACCTAGTGAAGAAGTTTGGCCTTGAGAATGCCAAACATTGTGACACACCCATGAGTACCACCTTGAAACTAAGCAAGGATGCTAGTGGCAAGAGTGTGGAACAAAGTCTTTATCGTGGCATGATTGGTAGCTTGCTCTACTTGACCGCAAGTAGGCCCGATATAGCCTTTAGTGTGGGTGTGTGTGCTAGGTACCAAGCGGATCCCAAGGAATCCCATCTCTCCTCCGTGAAGAGAATCATTCGATATGTGAATGGGACATCCAACTATGGGATATGGTACTCTTTTGACACTAATGCTAGCTTAGTTGGCTTTAGTGATGCAGATTGGGCAGGAAATTGTGATGATAGGAAAAGTACATCGGGCGGTTGCTTTTTCCTTGGTAACAACTTGGTCTCATGGTTTTGCAAGAAGCAAAATTCCATCTCTCTATCCACAGCTAAAGCGGAATACATAGCCGCCGGGAGTGCTTGCACACAACTCCTTTGGATGAAACAAATGCTTGTAGATTACGGCTTTGATCAATGTATTCTTACCCTTTATTGTGATAACATGAGTGCAATTAACATTTCAAAGAATCCGGTTCAGCACTCTAGGACAAAGCATATAGACATTAGGCATCATTTCATTAGAGAACTAGTTGAAAACAAATGCATTGCACTTGAGCACGTGGGCACAAATGATCAACTAGCAGATTTATTTACAAAGCCCTTAGACTCAACTAGGTTCAACTCTCTTAGTAGGTCTATTGGAATTTGTCATATGCCTTGATGTGTTTTAGTAATTGACCCCTTATGGGGGAGCTCAAGCAGAGAGAGCAACCTTGCATGTTGAACTAAGCAAAAAACTTGATCAACTTTATGCTTCTTTATTAATTGCTTGAGTATTTTTGGTTGTGTTTATATATATTCTTATATGGCTCTTTATTAAATAAGTGTGCCTTGCTTGGTTTGTAATCCATGTCACCTCTATGTTCAAACATGCATTTTTAGATTAGGAGATTTGATTGGGAAGTTCATTTGAATAACCTAAAATTTATCTCCATGACATGTGAACTTGATTATGACATGCTCAAAATGATATGCATGAAATATGTCCTGATTGCTTTAATGCAAATGTGTGTGAATGCAAATGAGAAGACTAATCAATAAGGATCTTGTATCCACGTAATCAATAAAGATTTTATATCCAAATTAGTCTTCTCTCTCTTCTTAATTGTTAATCAAGACTACTATCATACGGATAATTATTCGGAAATATCTAAAAGGATCTTTTGATCCAATGTCTTGATTTGCTTTTAAGAATTGATATAGTTTTGTGTGCGTTGAAATTTCTTTTCAAAATACTATATCATGTTTCATTAGGACAAAATGGTGCAAATTGGTTTGAATTCTTTTGGAACCTTTTTTGATGTTCTCCTTGCCAAATACCATTTGCTTGAACTACGATATTACATGTCTTACATCCAAAGCAACTAAGTCACATATTTTCTTCTTAACAATAAACCCTCAATGATTCTCTCTCAATTAATTAAGATGCATAAAGTTGTTGTATATGATTATGCACTTATCTTGCAAATAGCTCTCTTTGCTAAAGTGACCCGGTTGGGGAATACTCCTTTGCCTATCTCATGACAAAAAGGGGGAGTAATGCCGGTTTATTTAAGGGGATTGTCCCATTGAGTTTTGGGGGGATTGTCCTATTTAGGGGGAGTTAACCTATTTAGGGGGAGCATTTGCATGTTGCATGTTGCATTTTTCTTTTTACTATGCAAATTGCCTTTATTTATTGTCTCTCTTGATCACCTCACATACACTTGTCTTGGAAAGTGTAGTCTCACTGTTTTGTAGGGAAGGTGGCTATTCTACAAGAGCTTGAAGTTTTGAAGACCTAGTATCTAGGTATCTTTTTGTAATGTAGAATATCCTTTTGTTGACCTCTAGTTTTTACTTTTCTGTGAGGATGATTTGTGAGTGGTGGTTTTGTCACGAAATAGCCAAAGGGGGAGATTGTAAGTTCCTCATATTTTGATTGGCTTATTTCGTTGACAAACCACATTGGGGATTATTCTTTGTAAGGGTAATTTAGGCCTCTTGAGTGTGATCAAGCTTCAAGGACATCATCTCTCTCAAAGAGCATTTCAAAGGTATCTCACTAGTTTAACTTTCTTTGAAGAGATCTAGTTGCACACACTCACTTGCATGCATTATGTTCCTATCTTCATGAAATTTAATGATATATTGTATGCCACTTTTCACACTCCACACTTGCACTGATTGCTCATCTCTTAGTGTGTTGAGTTAGCCTCGAAAAGAGAAATTCTTCTCTTAGCTCGGTCTAGACCGCTTGGCAAGACATGCTTGCACCGCGGCATACAGAACGGTATACCTCAGTAGGGTCATGCTTCTTGTACCGCTTCCTATGCACTTGCACGCATAGCGATCCAAGTCGTGGTGTTGTCCAGTAGGCCTCTGTTGCCCATACCGCGGCCTGTGCACCTGCACGCACAGCGCCCTACACCGCGGTGTTGTCCAGACGGTGCACTGCTGTGTGTACCGCGGTTTGGACACTTGCCTGAGACGCGGTCCATCTAGCGGTATTGACGGGATTTTATGCCCTAAGTTCAAAACGTTGCTGTTTTGACTATGGCTCCCTTATATATACACTATCTTCTTCCTTGCTCTTTTTTATGAGTTCAAGAAGCCATTTTTGATAGGCCAAGCTTCCCTTAGAGAGAGAAACTCCCAAGAACTCATCTTTACTCAACCAAACACAAATCCATGTGCATCTAACATCTTCAAGCATCATCTCATCATGGATTCTTCTTGCTTTCATTGACTAGGTAACTTGAACATGCCCTAAATCTCATTGTATTTATTTATGTTCTTGTTTGCCTAGGGTTAGCTCTTTTATGTGATTTTATTGCATAACTTTATGTTTATTGGCATTTATAACATGTTTGAGTTGTTGTTTGTTGGTTGAGAGCCGTATTCATTAATAGCTAGCATTTAGGACGATTTTACCCTTCTAGCTAAATCTTCATGCATTTGCATTTAGATATTGATATCTAGGATTTGCATTTATTGACATCCTTAAATCCTTAGATAAGCATTTAGTGTTGTCTAGCATTAATTTCATGCTTGAATATCTTTTACATATTCACATAGGTTGTTTAACCTCTTCATTGATTGTTAAGCTTTGTGACTAAGTGGGTTATTGCACAAGCTTGTGGTCTAGAATCACTATTAAAGGCCCGTTGGGTAGAATGAAAGGGTTAGTGACCAAGTAGGTGTGACTTGAGGTCAATCTAGGTTGTAAACTTTCGTTCAAATAGTGGATTTGAGGACCGTATGTGGCTAGAAGGATAGCCCGTGAGTTTTTGCCCAGTTGGAGGGTTTCTCACGTAAATCAATCCTTGTGTTTTTATTGTTTTCCGCATATTTAAATTGGATTTATTGATTGTTAATATAGGGCAGGATTATGAAAATTGATTAAGTCGAAAAGTTGGTAATAAATCAACTAAAACCTATTCACCCCCCTCTAGGTTGTATTAGACACACTTTGTGTATTTTCACTTGCAAAAGAGTCTCCCTAGAAGTGTTTCAGATCATAATGTTGTGGCGGTAGGGGAACCTTTCGTAGATTGGGGCCAGTGTCCTTTTCGTTTTTATAACAATTGGTTGATGATAAAGCTATGTTAGTTGATGCTCTGAAATGGTGGAATGAGAGCCGTGTGAAAGGTTTTAAGGGCTTTGTACTGTTTTCCAAAATAAGACAGCTAAAACCAATCTGAAAAGGTGGATTCGGGTCAAGAAGTCTGAGGACTTCTCTTTGAAATTGTTGGAAGATAAACTGGTAGCAGTGGAGAGGAGGGCAGTGGCAGAAGGATGGACGTTAGAGATGGCAATTTGACCCGCACCCACGGGCACCCGCCCGAACCCGACCCTATAGGGTCGGGTTTGGATGGTGAATTTATGACCTGTAAACCGGCAAACCCGTTTAAAGAAACAACTGGCGGGTTCAGGTGCGGGTGTGGGTTGGAAAAATGAACCCGCGGGTGAACCAGTGAACCTGTATAAAAAAAATTAATTTAATAGTTATTATTTAAAATATTATAAATTTAAACTCCAATGGAAACATTTTGACTATATAAAGAGTAAAATATAAAAACTTCAGTCATTCTAAATTTACAAATTACAATTCTCAACTTTCATTTATATATAACTAATGGTAGAACCTTGCACTCTTGTTTTTTCAATATGGGGGTTTTTTCAATGTGGGACTTTTGGAAAGTCCCACATTGAAAAAACAAGAGAGCAAGTTTCCACCATTAGCTATATATATAAAATGTGCCTTGCCTCTTGTCTCAACTAAGAAACACACATGAAATGAGTTGAAAATTTTACTTTATTAAGTGTTTTTAATTTTTAAAATCATAATATTTCATATATTTAAATAATATAAAAATATTATTAAAAAAAATTTTACGGGTTTACGGGTGCTGGTGTGGATGTGGGTGTGGGTGACCCCAAAACCCGCTGGTGAAACCCGCCCGCGAACCCATGAAAATTAACGAGTTTGCGGGCGGGTGTGGGTGACAAAGTTTTGCGAGTGCAGGTTTGGATTTTACAAAACCTACCCTAACCCGACCCGTTGCCATCCCTAATGGACGTCTTAGCTTAGGCAGAGTCGTTTGGGGCTTATTTCAAAGCTATGGAAAGGCTTGCGACTGGAAGAACAAAAATGGAGGTAGAAATCCATAGTGTAATGGTTGTTGAAGGGAGATAAAAATACACAGTATTTTCACAGCGTTGCTAACTCTAGAAGGAGAACTAATTTTCGAGGCGATATAGCGTTCAATGGTGTTGTCTATATAGATCCAACTCATGTAAGAACTGAGGTCCTCAATTTTTTTAAAAGCCACTACCTGAATATGTCATGGCCCTATCCAAGGATTCTTGGGTTGAACTTTTTCACTCTGTCGAATTTAGAGAGCGATAAGTTGGAGGAGCCTTTTAGTGTTGAAGAAGTTTGGAGTGCTTTGAGCGGGTGCGATGGGAATAAAGCTCTGGGTCCCGAAGGGTTGAATCTTAATTTCTTTAAATCTAATTGGGAGGAGGTGAGAGATGATTTCATGGGATTTTTCAGAGCATTTCATGGGGATGCCACAATAGTGAAGGACTTGATTAGATCTTTTATTGCCCTTATACCGAAGATTGGAAAACCGGGACTTTAAGCCCATTAGCTTGGTGGTATCGGCATATAAAATTCTTGCTAAGGTGTTGGCAAACCGGTTAAAGAATGTGATGAACTCTTTAATTGGAGAGAATCAAATGGCTTTTGTTAAGGATAGGCAAACTGTTGATAGCTTTGTGATAGCTAACGAGATTATTCACAAGTGGAAGAAAGATAGAATTGGTGGTCTAGTGGTGAAGCTGGACTTTGAAAAGGCGTATGAAAGCGTGGACTTCTCCTTTTTAGATTTTTGTTTGGAGGAGATGGGATTCGATCAGATGTGGGGGCAATGGATTTCAAGTTGTATTTCCTCTTCGAAGCTATCGGTCTTGGTGAATGGTAGCCCGACGCAGTAGTTTGGGTTAGAGAGAGGCCTTCGTCAGGGCGATCCTTTGTCCTCTTTTCTATTTAACATTGTCATTAAAGCCTTGCACCAATATCAGTGAGAGCCTTCGAGTTAGGTATGTTGAAAGAGGTGGTTCTCGGACAGGGGGAGGTCCATGTATCCCACCTCCAATTTACAGACGACACAATCCTTTTCTTTGAACCAAAGGTGGAGTTCATCCTTAATTTGAAATGGATCGTTCGATGCTTTAAGTTGGCGTCCAGTTTGAAGATTAATTTCCATAAATCTTGCTTAGCTAGAGTAGGGAAGAGGGGGTGGCGGAAGCGGACTGGGCGAGCTTACTCAATTGTAGAAATACCATTCTTCCTATAACATATCTTGGATTCCCTCTGGGGGCTAACCCTAGTTCAATATCGTTTTGGAATCCGGTGGTGCATAAGATTGAAAATAGGCTCGCCCCGTGGAAAATGAAGTTTTTATCAAAAGGTGGGAGATTAGTTTTAAGTAAGGCAGTTCTTAACAATATTCCAACTTATCTCATGTCTGTGTTTAAGATGCTGATTGGAGTGGCTCAGAAGATTGAAAAATTGCAATGAAATTTCTATGGGGGTGATGGGATTGAGAAGCGAAAGGTTCACACTGTGGATTGGGAGTCGGTGTGTCAAAGCAAGGGTAAGAGCGGTCTTGGGATTGGGCGGATCATAGATAAAAATAATAGTTTATTTGCTAACTGGGTGTGGAGATTCGGTAAAGGGGATGTGCCTTTATGGAAGCGAGTGGTGTGTGCAAGTTATGGTGTTGATGTTGGAGCGCTTCATTGGAATTGGCAAGCATCTACCACCGCTTCCCAGTTTGTTAAATCAATGGGGCAGCTGGTTATTGCTGGATCGAAAACGGAGCCCCTGCTTAGTGATGGTCTTCATGTGAATGTGGGCAATGGTAAGAAAACTAGTTTTTGGCAGGATATAAGATGGGACTACATCCCTCTCAAGGATGCTTTTCCCATGATTTTTGCTTTTGCTAAGAATGGCAGATGGCAGGGGGTGCGCCGGTGGGAGGTGGCTCTGAGGAGACCATCGTTGGCTTGGGAGGAGGCTCAGTGGCAAGGTTTTTTGTTAGCCTTGGAATGTGTGAATATTCAGGATGGGTTTGATGATAGGATGGCTTGGTCTTTTAGTTCCAATGGTCTTTTTTCAGTTGGCTCGATGCGCAAGTGTTGGAAGGCCCTTCTCTAGATGATCAAGAAGCTCTCAAGTTTTTCCGGCAGGGAATTTGTCCTCCTAAGGTTCAAGTTTTCGGTTGGCAGCTGGTTAAAGGCAAAGTCTTGGTTAGAAATCAACTGTCTCGGTATGGTCTGGATCAGGTGGCTTGTTTGGATTGCCCTTTGTGTGGTTCGAATGTTGAGTCTGTAGACCATCTCTTCATCCATTGTCAGTGGTCTTGGAATTTATGGTTGAAGTGCATTGGTTGGTGGAAGGTGGTTGGTTGTCCTAACTTCAGCTTTAGATTGGATGGAAGGTTGGCAAGGCCTTTGCCCGAAGCTCAGGAGCAGGAGGGTATGGAATACATTGTTTTGTTCCATTGTTTGGACCATATGGGAGGTGAGAAATCAAGCAATTTTTAATAACAAAGAGACTAACTTCGACATGGCGTGTGATCTGGTATTGTTTAGAATTGGTTGGTGGTTTAAGTTCCATGGGAAAGGGTCCAAAGATTCAATCGACTCAATCCTTCTTAACATTAGTGAGCTGTGTGTGGAATCGTCAAAGAAGAAGAGTGTTGGTCATGTTGGGTGGTCTCCCCCCTCTTTTGGAGTCTTGAAATTCAATGTAGATGGGTCGGCAAGAGGAAAACCCAGTCCAGCGGGTATAGGCGGTGTCTTGAGGGACCATAGAGGGCAAATTATGTGTTTGTTTTCAGTGTTTGTGGGTTCGCAGGAATCGAATGCAGCAGAGATTATGGCAATTCATAGGGCAGTGGAGCTATGTGCATCTCGACCTTCGCTGCGAAACCAGGAGATTGAGATCATCAGAGACTCACAAGTGGCGGTTGCTTGGGCTAACAAGAATACAAACTTCGGGAGTATCTCACTCGTTCAGCTCATATACGACATTCGAAGCTACATCCGGTATCCGTTTATCCGGATGTTGGTCGGTGTCATACAGCTCGAGAAAGTCTAATTCGCTTGCTGACTTGCTAGCTAAGATGGGATCGAACAGGTGTGGGGATAAGATTTTCTAGGGTGATGGCTGATGTTGGTGGTGTTCAGTTTTTGTGCTGTTTTTTAGTTGAGTTTTTTGCATGTCTGCTGTTGCTCTGTTTTTGTCCTGTTTCTGGGGCCCTGTTTTGGTTTTTGGGGTTTAGGCTTTCGTTTGTTTCTGCTGTTGTTGTTGCTAGGTCTGGTTGCTTTTGTGGCTCCCCTTTGGGATTTCTTTTCCTGGTCTTGTTCTGGTTGCTGGCCCGTGTGGCTGTCAGCTTGGCTTGAGCTGCTTTTGCAGCTTGTTTTTCTATCAATATCGTTGCAGTTCAAAAAAAAAATACATATATATATATATATATATATATATTCAAAATGTTCATTTTAATTAGTCTCTGTTAAAATTTATGCTGCTGCTACCAGAGGTAGTTCTTGTTATTCATGGCATATGTGGTTAACCAAACTGAATATATTTTCTATATGTTCTAACTCATACCTATTTAAATATTCTAAGCTTTGTTGACAATTTATAGCGAGTTCTATTAAAGCTCTATCTATACTATCAACAAGATTAACCATACTCATAGATTAAAGAAACATAATATAATAAACAACACTCATAAAGAAACTAAAGATACTATATAATAAATAATAATACTTATGTGTTAAAGAGACGTAAAACTAAAGTTCAATATCTAAAGGTAATAGTAAACATGACTATTAAAATATCATTGTTGAGCATGTTTGTTTGGCCTTTTGCCACAACTAAATAATTGGACAATAAAATTGTGCATAAAATTATGTGTATCATTTATCTTGAAGTACCCCAGTCCCCAGATACTAGCCTATGAAGAAACTTTGTTTAAGTACTATTCTAAGGCACTAATTTCAGTTCTGTAGAATTGAAACATGTTCCTTTCTTGTTTTATTATACACAATTATGGTGTACATGTGCAAGATGAGACATGTATGCATTGCCCTAACAATATACTAATGAAAAGTATTTTCGGCTAATTTAACACAACTTTATATAAGTATTATTCTAAGGCACTACATTTTATAGAAATTGGAACATATTCCTCTCTTGTTTTGTCCTACACAGCTATCAAGTCATTAGCAATATGAGCTAAGTTTGTCATACTCGTACCAATATACTGATGACAGGTATTTCATCAGGCAAATATATTGGTGTACATGTTGAGACGTATTTAACTCAACACCATTGAACTACATTCAAATAAAATGTCAATTTTTTTTTTCTAAACTGTTTTGAGATGAGAGAGATTTTCCTAATTGGCTGTAGTATTTATGTGAGATTTATTTTATTGATAGATTGACATCTTTTCAAGGTAGTTATGAGATTAGACGGGTTTTACTGATACACTGTGGTGTATGTATGTGAGATTTATTTTATTCATAGATTATTGTGGTATATAATCATGTGATTTATTTTATTCATAGCTTATGGAAAATTGTGTAAATTAAACAATATTTCTTGAAAAATTATTCAGAAAATTTTGATAAAAAAAATTGCTATATATATGCTTAAAAACAATAGTTTATTTATATATGCTTAAAAAAATAGTTTATTTACTGTTGCAATTATGATACCCTATATTTCTACACATATATCATAAAATTTTTATTGAAGTTATAAATGAATCTCTATCTCCCTATCTGTCATCTATATCAAAGCATTTATGTTAATTTTTATCTCTGCTAAATTTTATGATCCACAACTGATACTACGGTTGTTTAGCTTGTTTCTTGTTTCTTTTTCAAGAAACAAATGATAGAGGATTTTGTTATACATCTACTGCAAATGTTCATTTTTGTCTGTCAACGTATATATACAAGCATCAATGTTCATTTTTGTCTCAATTAAAATTTACGCTGCTGCAACCGGAGTTCTTTCTTGTTGGTTGTCACGGTATATTTGATTAACCAAAATGATAATATCATTGTTGAGCCTTTTAATTGCCGCATCTAAATAATTCAGGATTTTGCCATACATATTTATGTGTGAATAATGTATAGTGATGACATCAGGTCTTCATATTTCTTCTGGTAGTTTTTCCCTAGAAAGTTTTTGCAGAAAATTATGTATATCATGTCTTTAAGTACTCTGGATGCTTGGCTGTTGTAAAAACTCACACACACACAAAAGAATTTACTGAAGAACTGTTTATTGAATTGATGTTTTACATTGAAATAATGCCAACTATTTATAGTAGCTGGGATGAGGTAACATGATAACATCAAACCTCTAACTGATAATAACAAAGAAATAAAAATACCTGATAATCCTAACTATCAGATAATACTAACAAAAGATAAATATGAATTATCTAAAGGATAAATCCAACCTAATATCTAAACTGATAATTAATAATAATAACTTGGTTTAATCCTACATAGCTCCCCTTAAACCAAGTCCTTTATAGCTCATCGTGTCCAAAGACTTCTTAAGCTTCTGAAAAATGTCAACTTTGAGCGGCTTTGTGAAGATGTCTGCAACCTGTTCCTCTGAACGGCAGTACTCGATCAATATCTCCTTGTCTTTCACCAAGTCCCGTATGAAGTGAAACTTGATGTCAATGTGCTTACTTCTACCATGGTAGACTAGATTCTTGGTCAGAGAAATGGTGGACTTGTTGTCACAGTAGATCACAGTGGGAGCATTTTGTTGATGCTTCAACTCAGAAAGCATGCGACGTAGCCACACAGCCTGTGTAGCACCACCACCAGCTGCAATGTACTCAGCTTCAGTTGTCGATAAAGCAACCACTTGTTGCTTCTTCGATGACCAAGAAAATACCCCATAACCAAGATGGAATGCAAATCCGGATGTACTTTTCCTCTTCTCCGTATCACCTGCCCAGTCACTATCTGTATACCCAACAAGCTCGACTTTGTTAGCGGAAGAGTAAAAGATACCATCACCCAGTGTACCTTTCACATATCGCAAGATACGCTTGTCAGCCTGCAAGTGAGATTGCCTCGGAGAATCCATGAACCTGCTAATAAGCCCAACTCCATAAGAAATATCAGGCCTAGTAGAAGTTAAGTACCTCAGACTTTCTACTGGCCTCCGAAAGATGGTAGCATCAACTCGCTCACCAGTCCCATCCTTCTCCAACTTCAACCTTTCTTCAACTGGAGTCAACATTGGCTTACATCCATCCATCTTGAACTTTTTCAGCACATCACCAGCATACTTGTTCTGACACACAAAGATGCCAGCATCTGTCTGAGTCACCTCAATGAGGAGGAAATATGACATCAACCCCAAATCTGTAATCTCGAAATGACCAGTCATTGCACTTTTGAACTCTGCAATCATCTCAGGGTTATTTCTAGTATGATCAGATCATCAACATATAGGCACACAATAAGAATATCTCCTCGGGAGTTGGATTTGATATACAAAGTGTGCTCATAACGACATCTCTAGAACTTATACTGGATAAAATATGTGTCAATGCATGTATACCACGCTCTGGGTGCCTGTTCCAACCCATATAAGGCCTTCTTCAGCTTGTAGACCTTATTTTCTTGCCCCTTCTTTACATACCCCGTAGGTTGCTATATGTAGACTTCCTCCCCTATCTCCACATTCAAAAATACGGATTTCACATCCATCTGGAAGATTCTCCAACGATTCTATGCAGCAAAAGACACAATCAAGCGAACAGTGTCAAGTCTGGCAACATGAGCAAATACCTCGAAAAAATCGATCCCTGGCTTTTGCTTGTAACCTTTCGCAACCAGACACGCCTTGTAGCGTTCCACCTCACCGTTTGGCTTGTATTTTGTCTTGTACACCCACTTAACACCAATGGGCTGCTTTCCACCTAGTAAATCAGTAAGCTCTCATGTGTTATTCTTCTCAATCGCATGAATCTCCTCCTCCATTACTTTCAACCAGTAATCATTACAAGCAGCATCTTCATATGTGATAGGATCACAATCTGTAAATAGTGCAAAGTTCACTAACTCTTCATATGTCGAATCGTCGTCATTACTGAGAACACAATCCTGTAAATGAGCTGGCAACACCCGTTCACGTTATGGACAACCAGAAGATTCTGCTGGATGTGGGTTCACCGGGGATGGTAGAGCCACTGGGGTCGGAACCGGATCATCTATCGGACGACCATCAATCTCATCCAGGTCAACATCAATGTCAGAAGAGCTCCCTTTACCGCAAGACCAGTCCCAGCATCCTTGCTCATCGAAGGTAATGTCCCTGCTGACAATCATCTTTTCTGTCACTGGATTATAAAGTTTATAACCCTTCGTTACCTGACTGTAGCCGATGAAGATGCACTTCTCTGCTTTATCATCAAGCTTCTTTCTCAAAGCATCAGGTACATGAGTATAAGCAATACACCCAAACACTCGTAAATGTTCAATGTTAGGTTTGAGTCGAGTCCAAACTTCCTGAGGAGTCTTTCCAAGAACACTACTGTTGGGACATCTATTCAAAAAATAGAACGCACAAGCAACTGCATCACCCTAAAAACCTTTGGGCAGTTTCTTCAAGTGTAACATACACCTGACCATGTCCATGACTGTTCTATTCTTCCTCTCCGCTACACCATTCTGCTGAGGAGTATATCTCGCTGTCAATTGATGATTGATGCCATGTTTTTGCAAGAAACCATCGCAGACAACATAATCTGTCCCCCGATCCGTTCTCAAAGTCTTGATAGACCTTTCACATTGATTCTCCACCAATGCCTTAAATCTCTTAAATGCATCACAAGCATCTGACTTCTACTGCAAGAAATATACTCAAGCCTTCCTGCTGAAGTCATCGATAAAGGTAATAAAATACCTATATCCTCCATTCGACAGAGTCTCCACGGAGCAAAGGTCTGAGTGCACTAGCTCCAAGGGCCAACTGGCTCTCCACGTCTTCTTTGTAGGAAATGGGTATCTGTGCTTCTTCCTACAACACATGTCTTGCATACCCTATTAGGAGGATTATTGACAGGAAATCCTGAAACCATCTTCCTTGAAGAAAGTAGCTTCAGACTCTCAAAGTTCACATGGTCGAACCGCATATGCAATAACCAGCTCCCGTCTCCGATTACAGAACTAAAGCATGGTAAAATGTCACTGTTAATATGCAGCGGAAACAAACGGTTTGGTGACATGTTTACCTTTGCTATCAGTCATTTCTATTCATCGTTGATGGTGCATACCCCTCTGTAGATCCGCATATCATACCTCTTCTCTGAAAGTTGCCTTATGATCAACAAATTTTGATGTAGACTCGGAACAAATAGTACATCTGAGATGGTATTCTTGGATCCGTCCTTCAAAGAGATGGAGATTTTATCCTTCCCCATTACTGGCACCTTTGAGTCATTCCCAAACTTCACTTCCGAAGTAAAGGTCTCATCCAATTCTGAGAACATCTCCTTCCTACCACACATGTGGTTGATGCATCCTATATCTAGAAACCATTTGTACTTGGCATCATTCACTGCTACACTACACGCTAGCAACAATGTTTCTGAATAGTCTCCATCTTCTACAACATTAGCATGGAAATTTCTGCCATTGAATTTGCACTCATTCTTGTAATGGCCATATTTTTTACATCTGAAACACTGAATCTAAGATTTACTCTTCTGATTAGTGTTATTGCCTCCTCCGCCTTTCACCTGGCTAGATCTGGAAGCACCTCTCATCCTATTTTACGAGTTTTGACCCTTCTAACTTGCCTCAGAATTCTTCCGGGTCTCGTCTTTATCTTTCTTAAGACTCAACTAGCTCTGCAAAGCTTCCTCCACCTCGATCTCAGACTTCTCATCCAGACGTTGTTCATGGGCTTGGAGAGATCCCATCAACTCATCCAACAGTCATTGTCCTCGAGATCTTTAGACTCCTCGATGGCAGTCACCTTGTATTCAAACTTCCCGGTCAGTGGTCGGAGAATCTTCTCCATGATCTGAACATCTGAAATTAACTCACCATTGGACTTCATCTGCTTAACAAGTGCCAATGTCCGTGAGAAGTAATCTGTCACTTTCTCCGTTTTCTTCATCTGGAGAAGCTCCAACTGCCTTTGCATGGTCTGCAAGCGATCTTTCTTCACCTTTTCAACTCCTTTGTAGGTGTTCATCAGAATAGCTCATGCCCGTTTTGCTGATGTTGTATGTGCGATTTTCTCAAAAATCACTGGATCCAGCGACTGGTTAATGAAAAACCTCGCCTTCAGATCCTTCTTGGTTGTTGCAGCATCTGCTGGCCCAACAATACCTTCGGAAACAACAGTCAACAACTCCTGGTATTCAAACAATAGTTGCATCTGGACCCTCCAATACTCAAAATTGGTTTTTCCCTCAAACTTTGGTATTTGTGATTGTATTGTGTTATTATTATTATTGTTAAGGGTGGCCATTGTAATTTGCAATGTAATTTGCCAAAAACAATAATAATAATAAGATAAAAAATAAAAGCACCAAACAACTTTAAGGATTATGCACGTGAACAAACAGTGGATTAGCAAAACAAAAGTCAAACGCACCAAATTTTAAACACACCAACCAGTTTCGTCTTTAACTTTCACTTTCAAACGCACCAAACCTTCTCCAGTTCTCCTTTCTCGTCCACAATACTGATCGCAGGTTCGCTACAAGTCACGATTCCGGCGATGTTGTTGGTCGGCGACAATAAACTTTAGTCGAGCAAAGGGACGGCTAACAACCTCAGCTGGTCTACAAAGGTCAAGGATCGATGGATCTTGGCTATACAACCGCAAACTTGGATCACTCCGATACACCGGAAAACTCGTCGGATTTGGCCAACGGACACTTGGGTTTTGATCCCTAAGCTTTTGGTGGTGGTGGTGACAGTCCACTCGCGGCGGCACGTGAGACCACTTTCCGGTGGCTATGGGTTGCTTGGAGGTCTGTCCAGCGACGCTGGCTGCTGCTCCAAACTCCTCCTGAATCCTCAACTCCTGGATCCGCCTATCGGTCTTGGATTCTCAACTTCTGAATCCTACCCTACTGCCGCCCAAGCCTCGAATTTGGCTATGATACCAAATGTAAAAACTCACACACACACAAAAGAATTTACTGAAGAACTGTTTATTGAAATAATGTTTTCCATTGAAATAATGCCAACTATTTATAGTAGCTGAGATGAGATAACATGATAACATCAAATCTCTAACCGATAATAACAAAGAAATAAAAATACCTAATAATCTTAACTATCAAATAATACTAACAAAAGATAAATAGAAATTATCTAAAGTATAAATCCAACATAATATCTAAACTGATAATTAAAGATAATTAATAATAATAACTTGGTTTAATCCTACAGCTGTGAAGAAACTTTATACTGCCCTTTTTGGCACATAGGATTGGTTTGGAATTAGATTATTTTAGTCCGTATCTAGTGTTTGGATATATTTTGAAACATGAGATTAATAATCCTAAAAGTAAAATAGTAGCAAGATTATGCGATAAAACAAACCCACCACCCCTTATCTTTATTTATCCCGGGACTAGGTACTATTTTTACACATAGCCACAGTCATTTAAGTCATCCCACCAACCAACCATCTCTTTCATCACCTTTCAACTATCTCCTCTTCCATCACTTCTCTGTAATAAAATCTCAACAAATATCTCTTTCAAAATTTCTTTGTTTTGCGCATCAATGACATCTTCATACGTCATTCTTAAGCTTGAATAAATCTTCATTTCAAACTATCAATCGAAGGTACGAAGGCTATTTTTTTCATAATGTCTAACAATTTTTTTTTTTTTTTGAAAATAGGGATCATATAAAAATGAGAATCTCAAATGTTTTATAGGTAGATAATTTTTTTTAAAACTTTTTTTTAAACTAACAAAATAAATCTAACCATTCCAAAGGTTTTGATGTATTCATTTTTTTTTTCAAAAAGAAAATGCTCTCGAGTTATTTTCTAAAACTGAGATCACATATTTTTTTGACATAAAAAGTTCTGTTTTTATCTTTCTTTCTTTTTCTGCTCAACCCGATATTCTCTATTTTCTCTCTTTATTTCTCTTCTTTTCTTTATTTATTTTAAATATGATTAGTACTTGTGTTTATGATTATGGGTTTTCATAAACACAATTGCATTAAGACCTAGAATTATTTATCACTATTTGAGGGAGTACTAATATTTAAACATTATTTAATTTAATTATAGTTTAAGCAGATAATAAATAATTCCTCTAATTTTTTTTAATCCAATCTCTGGTCATTCCAAACATAATATTGGACTATTTAGTCATATCTCATGTTACAACAAACTATAGACAGTGTTATATTTAATCATATCTAACCCGGCCCCCAATTCAATTCTATAAAATAGTTCAATCCAATCCCGCACACCAAACAGGACACCACTATTTTGTGGCACTAAATTCTATAGAAAATTATTGGAACATGTTCCTCTCTTGTTTTGTGATACACAAATTTATCAAGTAAATGGGCAAGATTAATGAGATACATCAACTCACAAATTTCAGAAAAGCTCTAACTTTAGAAATTATATGTGAGAGTTGCATACTAAAAATGGTGTAATTATTTTCTGTTTAATTTTTTTTTAACAAACTAAAATGATTGCAGGAATGAAAATATGTTCTGGATGTAGGAAAACTATATATTATGATGTTCATAAGAAGAAGACATGTCTGATTAGTATAAAACCAGATAATCAACTAAATGAATTAGGAAAAACAATTTTTTAATAACAAATTTATTTTAATAGTAAAATGAAAACCACTTAATACTTAAATGAAAACCTTTAAAGAAAAGAAAATAAACAATATGGTGTTTTAACGATTAACACCTACTAATTACTTAAGATTATTAAGATTTACGTTAAAAAAAAAAACTGCTTTTGAAAGAATGGCAAAGGCAAAAGATATGTTCGGAGTAACAAATAGTTTTTTCTTTTTATTAGTATCATACAAACTATTACCTAAATTCGAAGTTTTTTGAGATAAGGGAAAGACTCGAACACACAATTTTTGGTGCAAGTGTGATGGGTTTACTGTGGATCAATGTCATATCGCAAGTAACAAATGGTTGAAAAAACGAAGAATAGAGAAAAAGAGTAATTAAATGAGGGCAGTTTGATACTTTGGTATGCATGGCAGTTTTGTTTCAAGTTTGCAAATTGGGCGAATTGGACTATGGAATGTAAAATTCGAATTGGATCCATTGGGCTACTTAGATAACAATAGACAGGTGGGCTCGGGGCTAGAATTAAATTTTTTAAAAATTATTTTTCTGCTGGGTAGCCTAGCCTAACCCCGGTGTCACGGTGTGGGCTATGCATATCATAACAAATTTATTTTTAAGTTATAAATTAAGTTCCCCGGTGTAGGCTATGTATTTCACGTCAAATTTATTTTTAAGTTATAAACTAGGCTGTCGATATTTACATCATTAAAAAATGATATTTATACCCTTTTTGATATATATATCCTATTAAAAATTTTAAAATGTTCTAATTTGTAAGTACATCCTATATATTATTAAATATGTTTTTTTTCTTTATTTTTAAAAAATATTATAAATTAATGAGTTATAAAACAGTTAAACGAAAATTTTAAAATTTTAAAAACAAAATGTATACTCCTATGGAGATACGAGCTGAGGAGCCACGCCTGAAGCCTCCTCCTAGAATCAAAAACCTGGAGATTGAGCTTTTTTATTTTATTTTTTTTCCTGATATTTCTTTTTTTATTATTTCCTCTTTAGAAGCACTGTTCAACAATTTTTTTAATCTTATTCTAACTATACAATTTCAATTAATACAAGAGAATTAGTCCATCAGTAACATTAATTGAATCTGTTTGTATGCTTAAATTTCTAGTCATTTTTTATATTATTTTAATTTATTAATTAACTTCAATTATTTTCTCATCTTAATTTTTTTTATAACAGTTAGTTGATATTTATAATTTTAAATAATCACTATTTAAGTCTTAATTATTAACAAAGCAGTAATTTAGTCGAAAAGGTAATTTTTTTATTTGTGTAACTAATTATTATATTTGTTAAAATATTCTAAATATTAAATATTTTATTAATATGATGAAAAATTTATATTTATATTAATCATTTTATGGGTAATGTTGGAATTTTAAAAATATGTTAATTTGGGATGTACATACAAATTTTGAGGGGTACCAATGTCGTCACTTTACCTAAGTATTGATGTCTAGATTTGTCTCGGTTAAATTTTATAATGCTTATAAAACTTTAGTTGATGTTTATTTTTGGTTGTAATACAACCCCTGATAAATCAAATTGAAATAAATATGCATAGGCCATATATATATCCAATCTATTCGAGTAATGTGTGGAATTTATAACCAATCATATAAGAGACAAATACACATTTAAATTATTCAAAATTTAACTATATTTAAAATAAAATAAAATAATTGGGCTTGGGGCCATGGCCCCCCGTACCTCCAAGTGGCTTCACCATTGAATTGGAACATGTTCCTCCCTTGTTTTGTTTTACACAACTAATAAGTACTAAAGTACAAATGAAAGATGAAATATGTTGTTAAGCATGTGACCTATATTGTCATACCAATATACATCGACTAGTATTTTCATATGGCAAATATAATGGTGTACAAGTTGAAACGTGTATAACTAAACACCATTGAATGACATTCAAATAAAATGTTAAGATTTTTGTTTTCAAGACTGTTATCATGAGATACGACAGGTCACACACTCTTTACTAATTTGATCGTACGTAGTTTATGTATATGACATATATTTTATCCATAGATTATATAAAGTCTGTAAATTAACCGATGTTTCTTGAAAATTTATTCGGAAAACTTTAGTAGAACAAATGACTATATATGGTTGTATAAAAAAATTATTTACTGATTTGATTGTGGTGTATGTATAAGAAATTTATTTATGGTTGCAATTAAGATTCATTACTGTGCACATAGGTAGATCATGAGAGAGAAAACAAGAAAGAGATACCCTGCCTCTACTGGGGTGGCTAAAGGTGTGGATTTTAGGGAAAGATTATCCTCCATCTTCGTGGATAACCTTAATTCAAAGGTGGATCAGGTCTGTTTGTAGGGCTTGTTCAAACCATTCGGGAAGGTAAGATATGTCTTCTTGTCGAAGGAGAAGAGTTCTAGGAAGAGTAGGTTCGCTTTTGTTCGTTTTGAGACAGTAGAAGAAGCCATTAAAGTGGCTAAGACTACGAATGATATGCATGTATACGGGTAGCCCATTGTCACGAAGGTGGCAACTTACTGATGGTCTAACAGAAACTATGGTTTGGCAAAGCAGAGTGGCTATAACAGGATGGAAAAGGGTCAAAAACTCAAAATGGGAGGGACAAAGATGCTCCTAGAGGAATGAATGATCAAAATATGAGGGTTAAGGATCGTTCTTTTGTAGAAGTGGTGCAAGGTTTCAGGGATTCTAGCACCAAAACCTCAAAGGAGGAGGGGGAAAAGCTTCATTCCATGTTTTGGGACTTTCAGCGGAAGGATAAGGACTGGATAAACAAGAGTGCAGTAGGAGTCATGAAGGAATTTGCAGAGTTATCAAGGATGAACAAACGCTTAAAGTCTAAAAGATATGCGTTCTCTTCAACGTTTCTAGGGGACAAAAGCATCATTTGACTTGTTGAGTCAATAACTCAAAAGGAAAGCTTCATTAATACCAGGGGATTATGGGAAGATTTCTTCTCGGCTATGGTAAGGTGGTCTGAATCAGATATTCCTCAGTCAAGACTAGTCTGGGTTAACTGTCGGGGAGTGCTCTTGTCTTGTTGACTCAGGATTTTTTCAAGAAACTGGGTTGGCAAATTAGCGAGCCTTTGTTAATTGACAAAGATACGTTTAATAGAGCTCGTCTTGACAAAGGCAGGATGTTGGTTTTGGTCCCTCAGTCCAAGTCATGCTCTTGCAAAGTAAAATTTTTCGGTGGCTACAAATACTTTGTGGTGGATGTTGAAGAAGAGGTGAATTCGGGGGATCTAATGTAGCTTGAAAGCTTTCTAACGTTGACAAAGTTTCAGGATCAAGGTTGCTAGAAAACCATGCCTGAAAATAAAGGATTTCAAATATCTTGTCTAGATAAGGTAGGTAAGGATCCTTCCTTGAGCCCTGCTCAAGTTGAAAAGGAAACGGTTTTCAATGGGAAGAAATGTCAGATCAAAAAGTCAGATGCATGGGTAAAGAGAGGTGTGATAGAACAGAGCAAGCTAGATTATGGAGAAAGGGTATTTGTTATGAAGGGTGTCTTTGAAAAGGGCAAAAAGAAGTGGGTCATCAAGAAGGCCATGAAGAGGCTTATGTCCTTTTTATTTCAGAATGGGAAGCTGAATCTGGAAAAAATGAAGGGATGTGACAGGGGCAGTGTCAAAAGCTCTAAAGAAAGCTCGTCGTCGTCAGAGGAAAAGGCCAGTATAAAGGTCTTTTTTGATTCTCATAGGATGAGAGGAGAATGTTCTAAAAGGCAGTGAACTATCCTGAACCAGAGAGGAGGGTTATGGGTAGGCCTAAAGCTCTGGATTCGTTAGTTAGTGGGCTCCTAAAGCCCAAGAAAGTTTATTTTCATCAACATCTACAAGACCCAATTGAAGACGAGGCCTAGAATGGTAAGGAAAGGATAGAGATATATGTGGATTTGAGCCCTTTTAAGGTGTGCAACTCAGTGAATTTAAGGTGTGCAACTCAGTGAAAAGGAGATTTAATAAGGAGCCCAAGCCCACTAGCTCTTTTAAGGAAATGGTGGAGAACTGACCTGGTAGAGTCTGTTCTAACTCATCTCTCCAAGTCTCTGGTGGAATTGTTGAATCAGAGTTGGCTCGTTTAATAGATGTGGAAGATGAATTCTCCAATGACAACTTAGTTTCAAATGATGACATGGTTCAAGCAATAACTAAGGTGGAAAGGAAAATGGCTTTTGTCAATTTAAAGTTTCAATCTCAAAGGCTTAGCGAAATAGATGAGGCTGTTGTGGCAAATGTGTTAGACAGCAAGGAGGAGATAGTGCATGCAATAATAGCAGTGGAGAAAGAGTTGGGTGGAAAGGCTATAGATAGTGAGGAGGAGCTGGTGCAAGCAACAATAGCAGCGGAGACCAAGTTAGTTGGGGGTCTAAGTGTGGATGTTTCCAGTTTGGGAATTAGAGAGGTGAGTAGAGAGGCATTTAACCTTTAACAGTTTCAAAAAAGAAAGGAAGAATTACCTCTAACAATTTCACCAAGCATAGAATGAAAACGAGGAACTTCAAGCTTCAATGCTTAGAATTCAATCAGATCGTTACACCAAGACAGAGCATTAGGTTGTTATGAGCTATGGAGAAAGAAGGGGCTAAAGTCCTAGAAACAGGATCAGCTATTGGATTTGACTTAAAGGGCACAGAAAAAGAAGTGGTGGAAGCTATTGCGAGAGGAGAGGAATATGATGGTGATAGCTTTGAAGCAATGAATGGCTAGTAGTTTGTTGGTTTGTTTGAAGGGGTTTTTGTTTTCTTATGTTAGCATTATCATGGAATGTGAAAGATTTAGGTAAAGTGACGTAAGGTGGTTAGAAGGTTTGTGCTTAAGTTTAATCCAGTAGTGTTTTTCTTCAAGAAACTATGTTGGTTTCGTTTAACAATGGAGTCATCAAGTCGTTAGTGGTTCACTTTAAACTATCGAGGTATGAGTGGATGCTTAAGGTGCTGCAGATGGCTTGATTACTCTGTGGAATAAAGAGCTCTTTAAAGTAAATTCTTGTATTTCTTCTAAAATGAGCATTATTCTTGAGGGAGAGCTGATACAACTGAAGAAAGATTTAGTTTTCTGTAATTTTTATGCAGCTAATATGGAGAGTGAGATGAAGGTGTTGTGGGACTTTGTCATTCAAGCGTAGAGTTAGTTTTCGAATCCTTGGTGTATCGGAGGAGATTTCAACACTGTTCTTGATCCATCGGAGAGAAAAGGTGTAGTGTGTGATATGGTGTCTATACGGAAGTCCAATTATTTTGCGTTAACAGCTAAGGTGGTTGACATTCCTATTCTTGATATTCTTGTAACGTGGTCTAACAACAGAGAAAAGGCAGTTTCGGCCAGATTGGACTGCTCCCTTTTATCCCCGGAGATTCTTTCTTAGTTCCCTAACTTGATGCAAAAAGGCTTACCAAGGTCCCTTTCGGACCGCAACACTATCATGGTTGGCGAAAAGGAGGAAGATTCAGGTCCTAGTCTGTTTATTTTTGTGAATGGTTGGATTGAGGATAGTGGTTTGATGAAGGAGGTGGTTGAGGGTTGGAAGAGTTGCAAAGTGGAAGGGTCTAAAGACTTTTCTTTGGCGGCTAAGATTAAGGATTCCAAACACCGTATGAGGAAACGACTGAAGGAATATAAGAAGGAGAATTCAGCTTGTACAAATACGGAGGAGTGTTTGGTGGTAGTTGATAGAAAGGCGAGCATCGAAGGTTGGTCAGATATTCTTCGAAAAGAACGATTGTCTCTCATCTCAAAATTGTGGATGGGCCTTAGAATATGGGAACATTTTTGGAGGCAAAAGTCAAAGGTCAAGTGGTTGAAGGAAGGAGATAACAACTCAAAGTTCTGTCATTGTATGGTGAATGGGAGGAGAAGAGGGAATCGTATTAGTGATATTTTGTTAGTTGGTGTTAAGGTGTCAGATCCGAGTCTGGTTAGAGAAGGGGTCCTAAGTTTTTTCAAGGGACATTTTGCTAATGTGAAGTGGAAGCGTCCGAAGATTAGAGGTCGTAATCTCAAAAAGATTTCGGAAGCAGAGAAAAGCAAGTTGGAGGATGTTTTTTGTAGAGAGGGAGTGTGGGCAACCGTTTGTAGTTATGACGGGAACAAAGCTCCTGGTCCCGATGGTTTAAATTTCAACTTTATTAAATCCAATTGGGAGGTGATTCAAGAAGATTTCATGTATTTCATTCATGAGTTTCATGGTGACGGTAGTATTGTGAAAGACTTGAACCATACTTTTACTACTATCATTCCTAAATGCGCTCATCCGGAGACTATGAGGGACTTCCGGCCGATTAGCATAGTGTGATCTATGTACAAGATCCTAGTAAAGGTGTTTGCTAATCGTTTGAAGGAGGTGATTGTAGGAACCCGGATTTTGGATTGCGCGGCGGAATGAGGTTTTTAAAATTTGAATGCAATCATCAATTAAACCAATTGTACAGTAATAATCGAAAACAATAAGAAAGAGATGAAACTATTTCATACCAACGTTTGTAGGCTCCTTCTTCTTTTCGATTTGCTTCCTGATTTGAACCACAAGATCTTCCTAGCTATCTCCTGGGATTGGTAACGGCGTGTGGGCGCGTCACGGTACTCAGGAACAAGGAGGATGAAGAAAAGAAGAAAATGATTTTTTTTTTCTTTGGCCGAAAATACCTAGAACTATTTCTAGGGTTTGTTTTTTTCTTTTTCTCTTCTTTTGTTCTATACGCCAAAAAATTGACTCTCAATTCTGAACGTATATTGTGTTTTGTGTTTTCCAAAATATATATTTTTTGAATTAAACTAATTAATCAAATCTTTTAAGATATCTGATATTTTTAAATATATTAATTAATATTAATTTATTTGATTTGATTTGAATTCAAACTCTTTAAATTCAAATTTAATGAAAATAAAATAATCAAATTATCTTATCTTCATTCAAAATTAAATATCAATCAACACCATCCATCTAATGATTAATTACACAATTAAATAATCTAATTATTTAATTAACATAATCATTAATATTCATTAATTAAATAATCTCATTAGTCAATTAATTCCCGAATAGACACGTGTCACTTTCGTAATATAATTAATTGGACAATCCAATTAATTAACCGTGACCCTTGTTACCTTAATCAATTGGGCTAGCAAGGGGACCCAATGGACCAACGGTATTTTGAGCTCCAATAATCCTTAGAAATAATTAATTTAACTCATTAATTATTATTCCACTAAAAACCTGAAGCTGTATTCTCTAAACTGTAGATGTTTTTACACAAACCAATAAATTTCAGTGTCCATCAATATAGCTATTACATATGGTATAATCCTCTACAAGTAGTTCATAATTAGAGCTGGGTCATAATTTCTATTATACCCCTCTAATTATATATTTCCATTAAGTACCATCAATTCTCTAATGAACAATAAATTATACATTCCGTACGGAATTAGGAGAGCGCTCATATTGTTTAAGCCCCGAATCAACCCTTAAGGGAACTACTATCTCCTTTTCGTAAGAATGAGTGGATTCCACTATTGTGTACAAACCTTCCCAGCCACAAGCCAAACCGCGATTCCAACATACGAAGCATATTGACTGGGAATGTAACTCCGATCTCACCCATGGTGTATCAAAAACCACGATCTAACCTGAAGGGGTCGATAAGATACTCAGGATTAAGATCACTCATATATAGCCATCATTTGTCGATATGTATGAATATCATCATGTAACGGATCTTATTGAGAGATTCATATATATCGTGGCCTAGTCCTATATGATCACATCATACAAGGTGCCTCCATTCTCATATCACCATATGAATGATCCAGGATAAGATTACCGTACATTATGAAATGGACCGCAGCTGTAGATTAACCACAAATAAAGAACCCAGCTTTATTTGCTATCTACGGACTCTTTAGATTGCTCATTTCAAAATTAATCCATCTGTATATGACAATCATATACTCAGTTTGGAATTACATCTGGCAATCATAGATGTTAAGTACACATGTTATATATAAATGTATGAGACAATTTGAATGAATAAACTACTTCTTTTATTTATGTTCAATTCAGATTTACAAATTACAAACTTTAAGGTAAAAACCCCAAGAGTGATGAATTCGGTGATTGCGGAGAATCAAATGGCTTTTGTTAAAGGTCGTCAGATATTGGATAGTTTTGTTGTAGCGGATGAGATTATCCATTCCTTGAAGAATGTTAAGGAGGGTAGCTTGTTAGTGAAATTGGACTTTGAAAAATGCTTACAATTTAGTGGATCGTTCCTTTTTGGGCTCAGTCTTGGAAGATATGGGGTTTGGACGAACATGGATGCATTGGGTGATGAGTTGTATTTCGACTCCTTTAATGTCAGTGCTAGTCAATGGAAGTCCAACATCGAAATTTGTGGTGGAAAGGGGGTTGCGTCAAGAGGATCTGTTATCGCATTTCCTATTCAATGTTGTGGTGGAAAGCCTAAGTTGTTGTTTGTCAAAAGCTTTTGATTTGAATATGATAAGAGGCGATTTCTTAGGGAAAGATGAGGTGCATATCTCCCACCTCCAGTTTGCGGATGACACCATTGTTTTCTTAGAGCCAAAGATGAAGTATCTCATTAACACCAAAAAATTTTTGCATTGTTTTAAGATGGTGTCTGGTTTTAGAATTAAGTTCCACAAGTCTTGTGTGGTCAAAGTGGGGAAGTAGACGCAAGTTCAGGAAAGGTGGGCGGCGGGTTTTAAGTGCAAGAAAGCTGATCTTCCTGTTACGTATCTCAGTATGCCTTTGGGAGCAAGACCTAGCTCAAAAGCCTTATGGAATTCAGTGTTGCTGCAAATTGAGAAACGTCTAGCTCCTTGGAAGAAGAAGTTTTTGAGTAAAGGAGGTGCCTGGTGCTGATCAAGTCTGTTATTGTCTAGCATTCTAACTTATTTTATGGTCATTTTTTAAGTTACTACCAGCATGGCTTTAGCTATTGAAAAGCTCCAGAGGAGCTTCTTTTGGGGCGACAGGGTGGAAAAAAGAAAACTCCAAGCTATTGACCGAGGAACCATATGTAAAAGCAAAAGAATGGGATGGCTTGGGATAGGAAGGGTTTCAGATAAGAACAATGGGACGTTGGAAAAATGGGTTTGGAGATTCTACAAGGAAGATGAATCCTTATGGAAGAAAGTTATTTGAGCAAAGTATTGTGCTCAAATAAATTTTGTTCATTGGAAGTGGAATGTTGTCTCTACAGCCTCCCATTTTGCCAAAGCAATGAGCAGTCTTTTTCGGGAAGGCTCTCTCGCAACTAATATCCTTGATGAAGGTTTAGAGGTGGTGGTGGGAAATGGAAATCATGTGTGCTTCTGGAATGATAAGTGGTATGATGTTTTGTCTTTGAATGAGAAGTTCCCTAGAATTTTTGTGTTGTCTATGAAAAAGCATGGTTCAATCAAACAGTTTGGTAAGTGGTGATCAGACCATATTAATACATATTTGAGGTCCCCATTTCCTATCATTTGTTATCGTCTTCAAGCATATTTTTCTATATAATGTGTTTGTTGAGCCTTATGTAGGTATATATTTCCTACAATAAGGTTTTGAGCTTAAAGTCAAGTTTGGGAAGCCAAAATAAGCAAAAAAAAGTTAAGAATAAAAGCCATACAGAGTTGTCGCGGACTCGCCGTAGACCCAAACCGTGGCGTGATTCGTGGTCGACAACATCAAGCAAACCATTGTCCCACGGTAGATCCGCCATTGAGCTAGAACGCCACATAGAGACCGCGGCACATGCTAACTCTGTTTTCCAAAGGTTAATGAGTTGAAATTGTAAAGTACCCATGCAAAACACTCAACTTTCGGGGGCCATATCTCCCTCCTCGGATTGAACTGGGTTTCGTACCACCTATTTTTAGAAAGCCCCATAACTCTACTTTCCAACAATTTTTACGGATCGCATTTCCAGGTTTTATAGAAAGAGATATGCATGTTTTAGTAATGGTGCACGTGCCACAAATCTTGACAGCGACAGCGACAACGGCACCTAAACCGCGAAAATTGTTGTCACGGTTGTGCCATGTCAACCCAGATCGCGGCAAACCTGATTCCAGACCATGATAGGTCGGTTTTAGGCCATTTTGAGGGGCAAATGTGTCCTTTCGTACCCTAATTCATCCCTAAACTTTTCCTAACTATAAATATACCACTTCTCCTCTTCTCTTCAGACCAGGCAACACACACTGAACCCCTACTTCATCTTCTTCATTTCCCTCACCAAACAAGAGAGAGAGAGATAGAGGCTTACAAAGCTCCCATGAAGGTTCCTCCATGTGAAGCTCACCATCACCACTCTTTGCACATCCTCCACCACATTTTAGAGTAGATTGCATGGAGAAATGAGTGGTCTTGGACCAATTTCGAGCTAGGAATTCATGGAGTTCTTGGAGGAGGTCACCTTTAAGGGTTGTCTCATTTTTTACTCTTTTCTTGTATATCTTCTTTTCTTTTATGTGTAACCCTCACTTGGGAATAATTGTAAACCTATATTGTGCTCATTTATGTAATGATGGTTCTTAAATCTGAATTTGGTTTTGACTCATTCTTGTTGCTATTGATTAATCTCTTATCTTGATATGCATGTGTGTGGAGATTGGAAATTAATATGTGTTCATGGATGAGATTAGGAGTAGATTAACTTAATTGTCGGATTAGTTGTAATCAAATATCTCATTTATTTGTAATCAAATATCTCATTTATTTGTGTCTGTCTTTGAAAGGTTAAAATGCCTTGTTTTGATGGATTTGAGTGTATGTGGGTTTCGGTTGTGCCTATAAAGGACCAATCCGGGTATAACCTTAACCACTTAGCTCTAAAGAATGGGTACTGGAACTTGTTCTATGCATGACCTTTGGTAGAGTAGGTTTTGGCTAAATGTTCATGTACTTAATGGTTGGGACAAGAGGCACAATTGCTCTATCCATGACCTTTGGGGAATGATTTGTGTTTTCAAATCCCTTAATAGAGAGAACAAACCCTTAACTTGAATTGGATGAACTTAATGCCTAACAATCCACTTTATATGAACTTATGTATGGTGAACTTATTTACCTTGTGTCACCATAATCCTACATCTCTCATATCCACCTTTTTATTATTTATCACTTTAAACACCATTCTCACCCTTCCATATTCCCTTTGTGTTCTTTTGCATTCATTTACATTTCCCTTTCACATACTCATTTCCATTCGCACTCTCTCACACACACACAACACCGCAATATGCTTACACCTCACACACATCACTCTCACCACTTCCGCACTCTATTTACATTGCTTTCAATAAACACTAAAACGAGAGACGGTTGATGAATGACACCTCCCTATGGACGATACCCTTGCTTGCCGCTTTACTTATTTTCAAACTTTAGAGCACATTGATAGAAACTTTATAAATATCTTTGAATCACAATTTCAAAATGACACAAAAAGCAAGTTCAGGTGGCATGAGGAGACTTGGATCTGGGAGGTGCAGCTAAGAAGAAGGCTTTTCGACTGAGAATTGGACCTATGGCATTTCTTTTCTTCCTCCTTGGACATCGTTAAAATTTTTTGATCAATGGAGGATAGGATCATGATGTAGGACAATTGGCTTTGGACTTTGAAGAAGAGATGGATAGAAAATTGTCCAAAAGAGGTGTTTCAATGAAACGGGCATAACTTTTAGCTCGGTTGACAGATTTCCTATTATAATATGTTTTCGGAAAGGGTTTTTGAAGCTCCATAGCGGTACAACCTAGGCTTGCCCGGTTGACGTCATTTACTCCCTCAACGGAGCTGTTTAAGATAGGTTATCGGGCATCCGAAGTTTTTTATGTTTTTATTTGTTTTCCATTTTTTATTTTATTTAGATGAGGATATTTTAGTCTTTTCTGTTTTAGGGTTTTCAAAGCCTATTTAAGGCTTTTGTTATCAGTTTCGAGGTATTCAATAAATTTGATAATTTGGTTTCAGTTTCTTTTTCTGGTGGATTCCAGTTTATGTTCTGTTAGGGTTACGCTTGTGATACTAGAACTTCCGTTCTGCGTCAGATCACTTGGTCTTTCTGCCCTAACGGTATTTATTCAATAAGGTCATTTAGAAGATGTGTTAAAGAGGCTTGTCGGAATGGTTTGTCGTAGGCTGATCCGATTTGCCCCCTAAAGTAGAAGTCTTTATGTGGCAACTCTTGAGAGGAAGGATTATGGTTAGTGATTTTCTAAATCATTTTAGGGTGCTTTCGAATGCCAGTACTGACTGCCCTCTGTGTAGTTTACATGTTGAGACAATCTACCACTTATTTCTGCACTGTGCTTGGCGTGGGCGTTGTGGTGTTTGTGCATGGGCTAGTGGGGGTGATTCTTTGTCCTAATAGAATTTTTCAAGAATGGTTTCAGGGATGGAAAGGTTTGTGTCCGAATTCTAGTTTCAATAGAGTTTGGGTGACACTTTTCAGCGCTATCGCTTGGTCTATTAGGGAGGGGAGAAACCCGGCTGTTTTCAAAGAAGTTTCAGCTGAATTACCTTACTATTTTGACCTAGTTAGGTTCAGGGTTACTTGGTGGTTCAAGCATCACGGCAAAGGGGAACCGATTACCCTTATTTTGGAGAACCTGAATACGTGATGCATTGATGTCAAAACTGTGAGGTCTATGAAAAAAAGAGGTGTGGATTCCTCCTACTGTTGAGGCTCTCAAATTCAATGTATATGGTTCGATGTGAGGGGAGTCTACGAGGGCTGGGATTGGAGGTGTTGTGCAAAATTCTTGGGGTGTGGTTTTGTGTTCGTTCTCTGCTTTTGTAGGGAACTTGGATGTCAATACTACCGAATTAATGGTCATTCATAAAGTTTGCCTTCTTTGTGGTTAGAAACCTTCCTTCGAGGGAAGGAAAATTCTTATTGTTAGAGACTCCAGTACCGCAATCTCTTGGGTGAATGATGAAGATTTCGGCAACCTAGCTCTTGTGAATATGATTTTTGATATTCGCTCTATGTTACGTCTCTTAGGAAATACTTCCATATGTCACAACTCTAGAGCTTCAAACTCTGTAGCTGACAGCTTGGCCAAGAGGGGTGCTTCTATGGATGGGGAGTTTATTGAGCGCAGAGAGTTGTAATTTTTGGTTGTTTTTCTTTCCTTTGTTTGCTTTGTTTGGGTAGGGTGTTTGGTTCCTGCTCTGTGTTCTCTGTTTTTCTGGGATTCGCTTATTTGTTGTTTTGTTTTGTGGCTGGTCAGTATTGTTTGGTGGCTGCTTTTGGAGCCGTTTTGTGTTGTTTCTACTGGTTTTGCTTTCCTATTAATAAAGTGTTGTTTTCAAAAAAAAAATAGAATCGTTACTGTGCATATCATAAGTGATTAGCCAACCTAATACCATCAGTGCTGAGCTTGTTTGTTGGGCCTTTGCCAGAACTAATGATTGTGGATCTTACCATTCATTTATATCATTATTTGAATAATGTATAGTAATGGCATTAGGTTTATGATATTTTTCTGGTAGTTTTTCCCCAGAAAATTGTCCATGCAGATTGTGTTGAAGTACCCTGAATACTAATTTATGACAATAATTTTTGTAGAATCGGAACCTGTTCCTCTCTGATTTCGTCATACATATAGACAACTATATCAAGTATACGTGCAAGATAAAACATGTATTTGCCTAACAATATACTTATGACAAATAGTTTCATCTCTCGGATATAACAGTGTTAAGACGTGTTTAATTTATCACCACTGGATGTCATATATAAAAATACAATGTTAGAATTTCTGTTTACAAGATTGTTATAGAATAATTCATTTAAAATTGAATGCCGTATAGTCTTTCAACTTGTGTAAGCTAGCATTTATACAAGTTATTGGTCGACATCCATGGTTTTGCTGAAGTGGAACGACAAGGTTTTCCTCACTGATATTGCCCAATTTATGCATGTGGGAGTTATTGTACATAAAACGACCCTTATTAATTATTGCCATACCAATATACAAATGACAAGTATCATCAGGCAAATATATTGGTATACATGTTGAGACCTATTTAACTCAACACCATTGAATGACATTCAAATAAAATATCAAGTTTTTTTTTTAAATTGTTAAGTTTATTTGCAAGCCAATAGTTTGCATTTGAATATAAAAATTATTAAGTTCTACAACTACAAATATACTTTACTCAAAAAAAAAAAAACTATATACTTTACATTTGGGCCGTTCCACCAAGATATACCATGGATGAAGATCTGATAATGCTTCCGCTTAGTTAATCCGTTGAAAATATTGGTGTTGACTGAGCATTCCACATAAGAGATTGAAGAAGTTCTATCACAAGTTTACAGGTAACAAATGCGATTAATTAAAATAATGTCACAATATTTTTACAAAAAGTTGTTTTTTACAATTGAATTAAGAATCAAATTGACTCCAAAATTTCCATACAATAGTTTATCAAGGTCTCAAGAATTACAAGAATGAAGGAATCGCATCAATAAAACCAATCAATTTCGCAATCGTATGAAGTTTAATGTCGACGGATTAGCGAGGGGGAAATCTGGCATGGCTGGAGTTGGAGGAGTTCTTAGATATTCAAGAGGCAAGGTCTTGTGCATGTTTTCGTTACATGTGGGAATTCAAGATTCAAACACAGCTGAGATTATGGCCATAGAAAAAGCTTGCCAATTATGCATTTTCAACCCAATGTTAGAAGGTCGTGAGTTCGACATTGTTAGCGACTCTAAAGTGGCGATATCCTGGGTTTACAAGGAAGTTTTTGGTAACTTCAAACATGTGAATTTTGTTTACAACATTTGGGACATTTTGAGTTGCCTAGAGGGTACGGTGGTCACTACAATACTAGAGCTTCTAACTCCTTTGTAGAAAATCTGGCAAAATTGGGATCAAACTGATAAGCATATAGACTGTGGTGTTGCCAAAAGAAAGCCAGAGCCAACAAGCATATAATAGAGTCTTATTAAACAGAGCATCAGTGTGTTACAAAAACACTTGATCAACAGTATTGATCATTTGCTTATTTGATGATGAATAATGGTGGTCAAGTGTTGTTAATGATTAATAAATCAGAGTTTGTTAAAAAAGCTGATGTGGCTTATCCTAGTCAACATTAGTTTGTTAGAAGTTAGTTAAAAAGAATTTTGGAATTCTTGGACATGCTTTTAGTGTGTTAAAAGCAGAGTGTTATATATACGATTGTGTCATATACATTGAATATACAATTCTGGAAAAATAACAAACCTTATCCTCTCTTCATCCTCCATTAATGAAGTTTATTTATGTTCTTCATTTTTTCAGAATTGAATCTTCTCTGTGTACTTTAATCAAACATATTAGAATCTTTTCATGGTATCAGAGCCAAAACTGACTAACGTCATGGCTGATGTTTCTCAATTTCAATCTCCGATTTTCAATCAACATTCAACAACTTAAGAAGCAGCTGCTTCACCTGGATCTCCAAACATAGAACAGAGTCAAGAATCTCAAGAACTTGCAGTAGCTATGGAATTCTCGTCACTCACCAAAACTCTCAACTATAATCTACCAATCAAGCTCTCCAAATCGAATTACATTTACTGGAAGGCACAAGTACTAACTTCTATTCAAGCTTTAGATCTTGAGGAATATATCTGTGGATTGAATCATCCATCAAATATGTTTATGAATGTTGAGATAACAAATTAGTTTGGTGAAAGAGTGATTGAAAGAAAGATGAGCAAAGAATTCTCTATTTGGAAGCGTATAGACAAGTTGCTTGTTAGTTGGATTTATTCAACAATCAGTGAAAGCATCATAGGTCAAGTCATTGGATGTCAATCTTCGTTTGAGGTTTGGAATCGATTAGAGAGGCTCTATTCTCAATAATCAGTAGCAAAGATTGCTCATCTTAGAGGTCAACTTCAGAGTATCAAAAAAGGAGCAGATTCTGTCAGTGACTTTGTCTTAAAAATCAAGAATATCGGTGATTCTTTGATAGCTGCGGGTGAAGATATCAGAGATCGTGATCTTGTTCTCACACTAATCAATGCTGTTGGACATGATTTTGACTTAATTGTTGAGTAATATCCGCTCAATAGAGGTTTATCTCACTTGATGATGCTCATTTCTTGTTGATGATGCATGAACAACGCCTTGAACATCTTGACTCTCTAACTCAACTTGAATCTACACAAATATCAGTCAACTATGCATCAAACAATTTTCAGGGACAGGAGAGGCCAAAGAGATGGAAATTCTCAAAGTAACAGAGGTGGTAACCATCGTGGAAAAGGAAGAGGCAACATGTCTGGTGGCAGAGGGCATATTCACTGCCAGGTTTGTAACAAACCAGGCTATGGTGCTCTCAAGTGTTACCACAGATTCGATCAAGGCTTTCAAGGGCCCTCTCAATAGCAAGCTCAAGTTTTCACTAATCAACCACAATGCTATAATGGACAGCTGCTTATTGGCACATCATCTCACAACAACAACTTGAATACTGGAATTGGTGAGATTACATTGCCACACCAGAATCTGTGAGTGATCCATCCTGGTATATGGATAGTGGGGCAACAAATCACATCAGCTCAGACTTGAATAATCTCTCTATAAAGTCCAACTACAAAGGTAAAGATAAGCTTGTTGTAGGTAATGGACATCAACTTTCAATTTCACATATAGGTGATAGTTTTGTTCAATCTCATACACAACCACATGGAAAATTGATGCTGAAAAATATTCTACATGTTCCTCAAATTACCAAAAACTTGCTTAGTGTTTCCAAGTTTACCTTTGATAACAATGCCATTGCGGAGTTTTACTATGATCAATGTGTTGTCAAGGATCTCAAATCGAAGAAAATCTTGCTTCGAGGAGTTCTTAGAGATGGATTGTACTGTCTAAAGCTTGTTGGAGAACCAGGAATGCATCATTCTGATCTCAAGCTTGGAAATATTGAAGATGCTTGAAAATACTACTCAAACGTATGTCTACAACCTGGAGGGGGGTGAATAGGTTTTAATCAAGTTAATTACCAATTTTTTTTGATTAGTCAATATTAAAAATTCACTTTATAAACAAACATACAAAATCAAGTGTAAAGTGCGGAATAATAAATAACACTTGATTTTTACGTGGAAACCCTTAAACAAAGGGAAAAACCACGGGCTATCCTTCTAGCCACACACGATCCTCAAATCCACTATTGTAATGATGTTTACAACCTAGGTTGACCTCTAGTCACACCATTCTCGGTCACTAACCCACCACTACTACCCAACGGGCCTTTATAGTTAATCCTTGATCATTTTGTTTGCCAACCACACCTTAGTTGCAAGACTTCACTTGCTTGTGCACAACACCTTGTAGTCAAAGACTTAACTCTCAAGAAGAGATTAACAACCTAAGTGAATATATGAATATTCAAAATGCAAATAATGCTAGGTAACACTAAATGCTTATCTAGGAATTAAAGATAACACTAAGTACAAATCCTAGATATCAATGTCTATATGAATGCTCATAAAGACCTAACTAGATATAGATATGCAAGTCTAAAATCTAGTCATCAACCAAAGCCATATCAACACATGTTTTCACATAAAATGGCAAGGACAATAAATGCAATTAACAAATGCAATCAATGAGTCCTAATTAGCTAGAGGGCAAATATGTCCTAAATGCAAGCTATCACAATACAAACTCAATCATATAAAGGAACTCATAAATTGATGCATTAAATAGAGTCCTAGCATTTAATCAACTAATAAATGCAATAAAAACACAATCTTGGAAAGTATGAACAAATGATAAAGATGGGATTTTTGTTCAACTTACCAAGTAAACTAATGATGAAGACCCATGCCTTAAAGATGCTTAAGGATGCATGAAGGATGATGGGTTTTGGGTTTGGAGAGTCAAGGAACAAAGCTTGAAGCTTTCTCTCTCTCTTAAGAATGGATTCTTGAAGCTCTGAAACGAATTGGGGAAGAAGAGAACTATATAAATAGAAACCCTAGACAAAACTGCGTCGTTTTGGGCTTGGGAATCAAAATCCCGTCAATACCGCTTGCTGGACCGCGGCTGGGGTAAGTGCCTAGACCGCGGTACACGCACCAGTGTGCCTACTGGACAACATCGCGGTTGGGACCGACTGTGCGTGCAGTGCACAGGCAGCGGTCAAGGCAGCAGGGGCATGCTGAAGTTTACCTCGTCAGGGACCGCTGGGCGTACCTGTGTATAGGACACGGTCAAGGCAGCATAGGCCAACTGATGTTTACCGCTCTGTATGCCACGGTGCAAGCAGCGCCTGCCAAGCGGTCTAGGCCGCGGTAAGAGAAGAAACTCTCTTTTCCAGGCAGACTCAACACACTAAGTAATGTGCAAGTGTGGAGTGTGATAAATGACATACAATGCATTATCTAATTATATGTAAACAAGAATATAATGCATGCAAGTGAGTGTGTGCAACTAAAATCTCTTCAAAAAAGTCAAGTCAAGTAAACTACCTCTCTTGAAGCACTAGTGGGATCTTGGAAGCTTGTTGATGAAGAACCACAATAATACATAAGCTACCCATTACATATAATCCCAATGTGGTTTGTCATGAAATAAGCCAATTAAAAATAGAGGTCCTTACAATGCTAGTGCTTTGTCTAGTTGTTTCCTTTTCATAATAAAACAAGCCTTGGAATTATGTCAAAATCCAAGTCATAGCCAACAAACTTGTGTGCTTATGCTGCTGTGAATGCCAATGTGTGGCATGCTAAGTTGGGACATCCAACTCCTCTTATTCTTCAAAAGATGTTAGCTAATGTACATTTTAATAATAAGTTTCATGTTCCTAGTTTTTGTGACTCATGCAAGCTTGGTAAGCATCACAAGTTACCTTTCTCTAAGTCTGAAATCTCAGTCAAGGCTCCTCTTGAAATTGTATATTCTGACATTTGGGGTCCAGGTCCAATGTTGTCTTTAGAGGGTCATTGATATTACATCTCTTTTATAGATTCATTTACACAGTTTACTTGGATATTTCCCTTGAAGCTTAAATCTGAAGCCTTAGACGTCTTTGTGAGGTTTCAAAAGAATGTAGAATTACAATTTGACAAGAAAATCAAGGTTGTACACACTGCATGGGAGGAGAATACATTGCCTTCACGTCTCATCTTGCAAAAATAGGAATTCAAGTGAGGTACTCATGTCCATATACCCATCAACAAAAAGGAGTTGCTGATAGAAAACATAGGCATATTGTGGAGACTGGCCTAACTCTCCTTGCTCATGCAAGAATGCCTCTCAAATACTAGTATGAAGCTTTTTCCACAGCAGTTTTTCTAATTAACAACATGCCTTTGGCCATTTTTCGTTTCATTTCACCCTTTGAAAAGTTTTACCATAAGAAACCAAAGTATAATTTCTTTAAAACTTTTGGGTGTAGTAGCTTTCCATTCTTGAGAGACTATTCCAAGCATAAGTTTAACTTTCATACATCAAAGTGCATTTTCATTGGATATAGTCAGTTGCATAAGGGATATCAGGGCTTGCATTCTTATGGTAAGGTGTATATATCTAGGCATGTAGAGTTTAATGAATTAGAATTTCCATATACAAGCTTTTTTCTTGCTCCTAGTGTTAACTATGAAGTACATCATACACCATGCATGCCTTTATCCACCATGCAACACATCCTGTCACGGGTGCCAAGGGTTGCTTCCTCAAGTGTACATGGTAGCAACAATTGGCCTTCTCTACAACTTATTAGCAGCTCACATTTGCATGGAGTCAATGGTTCACCATCTTCAAGACATTTGAATTCAATTAATGAAGCATTGCAGCCCTCTCAAGTTATTTCTTCAAGAGGCAAATCTAGCAACAATAGTTCTAGTCTACAGTCTGACATCAACCCACATTTACAAGTGGTCAATGGTTCACCATCTTCAAGAAATCTGCATTTGTGTAATGAACCCTCACAGCCTTTATTGGACCACAGTCCATCATCCTCTGTTGTGCCTCCTACTGATTTACAACTCATAAGTCCTCCAACTGGCTTACCATTTTTCAGTTTCGGTTTCTGTCAACTCTTCTTTCCATCCCATGGTTACAAGGTCCAAAAATGGCATTTTTAAACCAAAGGTCTATACCTCCAGCAGTTATCTTGCGGAATCTGACCCTACAACTGCAAAAGCTGCTCTAAAAGATCCAAAATAGGTTCATGCGATGTAAGAGGAGTTTGATGCATTGCATGACAACAATACTTGGTCACTAGTTCCTTTTCAACCAAGTATGAATGTGGTTAAATTGGGTGTTTAGAACCAAGTTCAAGCAAGATGGCAGCTTGTTGAAGCACAAAGCTCAGTTAGTGGCTAAAGGATTTCATCAAACTCCTGGTCTAGATTTTTTGGACACTTTCAGTCCTGTTGTCAAAGCTTCAACTATTAGGGTGATATTCTCTATTGCTGTCTCATATGGTTGGGAAATTGAGTAGGTGGAGATAAATAATGCATTTTTAAATGGGGACTTATCTCAATTGGTTTACATGTCACAACCTGAAGGATTTATTGATCCTTCTAAGCCTACACATGTCTGTCGCCTAAACAAATCACTATATGGTCTTAAACAGGCCCCAAGAAGTTGGTTTCACAAGTTAAGGACAACTCTTGTGTCATAGGATTTTAAAAACTCAGTGTCAGAAACATCTTTATTTACTAAATACTCTGGTTCGAATTGCCTGTTCATTCTTGTATATGTTGATGACATTTTGATCACTGGAAACAACAAGGATCTGATTCAAGCTCTCATCTCTACTCTTCACAAAACCTTTGCTCTAAAGACACTTGGGTCAGTCAATTATTTTCTTGGCTTTGAAGCCTATAGAGATGCCTCTGGTCTGTTTCTAACTTAGGCTAAGTATATAAGTGATCTTCTCAAGAAAACCAGTATGTCTGATGCTCATAAAGTGCTGCTGGAACAAAATTCTCTCTATTGGGTGGTGTAGCATTTCATGATTCAACACTTTACCAAAGCACGATTGGTGTACTTCAGTATCTAACTAACACAAGGCCCGATATTTCCTTTATCGTCAACAAGCTGAGCCAGTTTTTGGTTGCAGCTACAATGGTGCTTTGACAAGCTTGCAAGAGGGTCTTACTTTATCTTAAAGGCATTCAGCATCTGGGGCTTCATTTCGAGCCTTCTTCAACTCTCAATCTTGAAGCCTTTACGGATGCTGACTGGGCCAGCTGTGTGGATGATCGACAATCAACAAGTGGTTGTTGTGTCATGCTTGGAGGCAATTTGGTCTCTTGGAGCTCGAAGAAACAGAGGGTTATTGCTCATTCAAGCACTGAGTTCGAGTATAGAGCTTTGACCGCACCAAAATATGCGCTCGCAATAATACGAGGCCGTGGTGTAGTACAACAGTAAATAAGATTCGTTCCCACATGGAGTGAGGAATTGATTATCACAATTAACTGATTTAACAGCTATTCAGACAAGCAAATCATTGGCATTTCAAGATTACGAAATTAAACCTAACTACACTCTAATCACAAAGTAATAAATGGAAACTGAAATAAGCAAGCAACACAGTTGAATTCGAGATTGTAAAACGTATGAAAATGAGGCTAAGGCTTCGAATCCACCTTCCCAATTCTCATCAACTCAGACACATTATTTGGATAAATTATGCAAGTGTATATATAGATTCGTATGCCCGGAAATTATCTCTAACCTCTGTCAAGTGAATAAAGACAACATTTATATGCACCAACAACCTATTTCTACATGGCTATCCGATCTACATACAAATTCATTAAGAGCTATGGCATACAATAGAATCCTACAAGCTAGCATCGCATATTTCTATCTTACTAGACTTGTATCGGGCATTTCATCGAGCACGTGGTGTGCTTCACCTTTCGGTCCTTCACACAACCACCAAAACATCATCTAAGTGTTAGCTAAGCACTTAGAAGCATTAAGCATAAGAAATACACATACATAACACATACATAACACAATGCAATGGAATTAATGTGATGGTCTTCATTGATGAATCATGGATAAGGCTTCATCTAGGCTTTAGCCAAGATGAAGTTAGTTCATATTACAATCAATAGCTACAAAATATATATAAATCAAACAAGCCATCTCAAATACAACGAAATAAATAAGGAGGTAAAAGTTTAGAGTAAACAAATGTGAAGAACTCCTCTTTGATGGCTTGATGTGCTTGCTTTGATCTCCCCCTTGATGCTTCCTTTTAATACTCCAAGAATTGCTATTGATGGTGGAAATGAGGTTTGGATGATGGATTTAAGGTTTGATGTAGTGGTTTGTGTTAATAGAAGGTGAAATGTGGTTCTTGGAATGTTAAAAGAAAGGTTTCTTGTTTTTGTGCTGGGGAGAATATCTCTTTAAGAGACAAAGAAGAGGGAAATATATAGGAGAAAACCAATAATTGAGGGGCAAAAGGGTCCAAAAATGTTTCTTTGGCCAAAAGGCGACATGTGAGGCGACATGGGCAAGTCGCCTCCCATGTCGCCACTTCTCCTGAATAAGCCCACAGTGCATCTGGCTACATCATAGGCGACATGGGGAAGTCGCCTCCCATGTCGCCTCTTCTTCTAGTTGTTTTCCCAGTGTATCTGGCGACATCATAGGCGACATGGGGAAGTCGTCTCCCATGTCGCCACTTCTTCTGGATCAATTTCCCAATGTAACAGGCGACCTTCTAGGCGACATGGGGAAGTCGCCTCCCATGTCGCCTCTCCTCGACCATTTCCTCACAGTGAATCTGGCGACCTTCTAGGCGACATGGGGAAGTCGCCTCCCATGTTGCCACTTCTTCTGGAGCAATTCTGCAAAATAGACAGTATGAGAGGCGACATCGTAGGCGACATGGGCAAGTCGCCTCCCATGTCGCCTCTTCCTCTGGTAGTCCAAAATCAAGCCTTAACACATATATAACAACTTTGCTCCGTTTCGCTCTTTAATCGGACAAAATCAGACCGGGAGCTCAAAACTAAAGACACCCTGCGAAATACGAGAAATAAATTAAATATAGGGTTAAAGCTCGAAAAATAAGCGAAAAACATGGGAAAATATAGGGTCACGCACAGATGAAATATGACATATCAAGCTTTGGCTCAAGTTACAACTGATATGCTTTGGCTCAGGTCTCTTCTCACAGAGCTGCACATTCTGGTTTCTCATGACTTAATTGTCTGGTGTGACAACATAGGTGCCAATGCTTTGTCTCAGAATCCGGAATTTCATCAACGAACGAAGTATATCGACATTGACACGCACTTCCTTTGTTCCAAACTGAAGCTGGTAAACTCTCCCAGTTCATTTTGATGGGGGATGATAAGCATATAGACTGTGGTGTTGCCAAAAGGAAGCCAACGCCAACAAGCATATAAGAAAGTCTTATTAAACAGAGCATCAGTGTGTTACAAAAACACATGATCAACAATATTGATCATTTGCTCATCTAATGATGAATAATGGTGGTCAAGTGTTGTTAATGATTAATAAATCAGAGTTTGTTAAGAGAGCTAATGTGGCTTATCCTAGTCAGCATTAATTTGTTAGAAGTTAGTTAAAAAGAATTTTGGAATTCTTGGACATGCTTTTAGTGTGTTAAAAGCAGAGTGTTATATATACGATTGGGTCATATACATTGAATATACAATTATGGAAAAACAACAAACCTTATCCTCTCTTCATCCTCCATTAATGGAATTTATTTTTGTTCTTCATTTTTCAGAATTGAATCTTCTCTGTGTACTTTAAGGGTGCGTTTGGCACCTGGATGGGATAGGACTGAATTGGACGGGACTGAACATGACATCTGTTCCGTATTGTGTTTGGAATGCATGGGACAGAACAATTAATTATACTGTTATATGTTTGTTATAGCTGTGACAGAACGGGACAAGAGATTCAAATGACCAAATTGCCCTCAAATCAGTATTTATTTGATTTTATTAATATTTAATAAAAATAATAATTTTGTAATTGAAAAATATTTTTGTATAGAGTTGGTTGGATTTTGTATAGTATTATATGGAATTTATTAATTTAATGGATTTATAAAAAATTAGAAAATTAATGAATAAAAAATAAATATTTTTTTTTGAAGATCTGGAGAAATCCCCAGATCTTCCCATTCTTCTTTTCTCAAAAAATTAAAACAATAAATTAATCATTTCTTTGACAACAATCATTAACATCTAATTCTAATCTCTTTGTCTCTCTCTCTCTCTCTCTTTCTCTCACACGAATTCTACAATTTCTCTTTCTCTCTGGTCTATTGACCATTCTCATCTTCAATCTTTGTTCTTCATCTTCAACCTTCCATTATCCAGAAATCTTGTCTCCACAAACCTCCAAATCACCCAAATACACATAAGAAAATCAACTAAAATGCCTAGGTCATGACACAATCCTTCGATGACCACCAAAATAACCCCAACACCTCCCACCACCACCACCACAACATTAATAACTTTCTTGACAACCCAATCGATTGATTTGGGTGTTGGTGATACTGGGTTTGTTTGGATTTCGTTGAGGGGATTTGGTTGTTGGTGGCGCGACGACGACGATTGGAGAGGTTTGATTTGGGTGTTGGATTTGTTGGTGGTCATGGTTTCGGCGGAGGGAGGGTTTGCAGATTATTGTTTTGGCGAAGGAAAGAGTGAAGATTCAGGTTCTGTACTTGTGTATATATATGTTTGTAATTTTTAGAATTATTAAGGGTAAAAGAGTCAATTTGTCACTTGTCCCATGCATGGGACAAGTTTGGCCGAGCTATTTGGGTGGGACAACTTTTTGGGTTTTTTGTCCTATCGTGTCCCGTCCAATCTCATGTTAAGGAGGTGCCAAACGTGGGATAAGAGAAAATTGTTTCACTCTGTCCCGTCCCGTCCCACCTACCAAACACACCCTAATCAAACACATTAGAATCTTTTCACAAATATGGTTGGGGACTTTATTGAGTGGGAAGATATTTGACTATACCCTGTTTTGCTTCTTTGCTCTGTTTTTGGGCCTTTTTTTTTTTTTTTTGGCTTGGCTTTTTTGGTTTCTTCTTGTGTGCTGTGTTGAGCCTCTGTTTTTCTACGGGGCTTTCCTTGCTCCCCTGACTGTTGTTGTCTGTTTGTGGTTTCGGCCTTGCGTCCATCAATAAATTTTGCTGTTAAAAATAAAATTCAGCGGCAACAGTGCTATACAAAGGCTTGATGTCAATTTTTTTTTACAGTCAAATTCTATTTATATAAATAAGACAATAAAGGGAAAAAAAGGCATTTTTTTTTGTATTTCTTATTTTAAAAAACAGAGTGCTCTCTTGAAGTCCAATTTTTTTTTTTAAGTTTGGTGCTGAAGAATTTTTGGTGCAGGGAGAGAACAGTTTTTTTTTTATAATTATATATATAATTAGAAAACACTTGGAAAAAAAGTTAGAGTTGACCCAGTAATTAATTTTTTACCAGAGATTCTTTTATATATATATATATATTTTCATTTAAAATATATTTTCACAATCGCGGATAAAACCAACATTTATTTATATATATATATATATATATATATATATATGAGGTTTATTTTATTTATAGATTATGGAAAATTATCAGTGTTGAGATGTGTTTATTTTAACACCACTTTATATAAGTACTATTCTCAGACACTAAATTCTGTAGAAATGAAACAGATTTCTCTCTTGTGATGAGATATGCTGATAAGGCATGTAACCTATTTTGCTATACAAATATACTGATGACATGTATCATCAGGCAAATATATAGGTATACATGTTGAGACATGTTTTACTCAACACCTTTGAATGACATTCAAATAAAATATCAAGTTTTTATCTTCTTTTTTTTCATGGCTGTTTAGAGATGAGACAGTTTTATTGATGGACCGTGGTGTATGAATGTGAGATTTATTTTATTCATAGATTAAAATATTTTCAAAGCTATCATGAGATAAGGCAGGTTTTACTGATTGTCTGTGGTTTATATTTGTGAAATTTATTTTATTTACATATTAACATATTTATGAGATAAGACAGGTTTAACTGATTGACTGTGGTGTATGTATGTATGATTTATTTTATTCATAGATTACTATGGTATATATGGATGTGTGATTTATTTTAGAGTGGTGCTATTGGTACACCCCCTACTGATCTATTCATGTTCCACTTTTTTAATTATATAATATTTTTTTTTCCTTTATCAAAATTACTTAAAGAGACATACAATTTAAGAAAGAAATCTTCTATAAAGTAAATCTATTAAAATCTCACATTCTTTCTTCAAAAAAAAAACTCAATAATCTATTTCTTCAAAAAAAAATATTTAATTCTTAAACCCTAAATTATGTTTCTTACATACATATAAAATATTATGGAAGAGTTTGAGAACGATATCAAGAATATTGAAGAATTGTCTAAGAACGATATCAAACATCTTGAAGAATTGTCTGACAATGATAGTAAGCATCTGGAAACAATCATTCTCTGGAAATAAGTTTGAAGTTTGTTTTTTCTTTAAAATGATATCAAGTTGTCGTTGTGTTGAAGTACCCTGTTATTTTTTATTTTTTCTTTTCTATCATAAAATAAGAAGAAAAAAAAACTAAAAAAAGAAATAAGAAGAAAAAAAATAAATCAAGCAATGGAGGTGAGAGAGATGTATACAGATACAGAAATAAGAGAAAGAGAAATCATATATGGTATGTATTATGTTTGAAAAATAAGTAAAATGGGTAGTTTTGGAAATAAACCAAAAAATTTAATAAAACATTTAATTTTATTTAATTAAATCAAAATTTTAAAAAGTGGAGCATGAATAGATCAGTAGGGGGTGTGCCAATAGTACTAATCTTTATTTTATTCATAATTATGGAAAATTGTGTAAATTAGCCAATATATCTTGAAAATTTATTCAGAAAATTTTGATAAAAGAAATTACATTATATGTTTTTTTTTTTACAAGAATTAGTTTATTTAACATTGCAATTATGATTTATTACATTACATATATCTTAACATTTTTATTGAAGTTACAAATGAATCTCTGTTTATCTGTCATCTATATCCAAGCATAGATGTTAATTAACTTTTACCTCTGCTAAATTTTATGAAGGCACAAAGAACTACAATTGATGTATTTTTTTGTTGGGATCCACAGCATATGTGAACTGATACTACAAGGATTTTGTTATACATATATTGCAAATCGGAACCTATTTATTGAAGTTACAACTACTGTATGTCAATGTAGTATATGCAAGAATTAATTTTCATTCATGTCTCTGTTCAAATTTATACAGCTGCAACTGCAGGTCTCCCTTGTTGGCAGTCACGGTATATGTGATTAACCAAACTGATACTATATCATTCATGAGCCTTTTGCCACAACTAAATGATTCAGGATTTTTCCATGTATATTTATGTGTGAATAATGTGTAGTGATGACATTAGGTCTTCATACTTCTTCCGGTAGTTTTTCCCTAGAAAATTTGTGCAGAAAATTATGCATATCAGCTGTCTTGAAGTACTCCAGATATAGGCTGTGAAGAAATTTTATATAAGTACTATTGTATGACACTAAATTCTGTAGAAATTAATTGGATAATGTTCCTCTCTTGTTTTGTCATACACAGCTCTAACAAGTACATGTGCAAGATGAGACAACTATTGCCATAACAATACTTATGACTAGTATTTTCGGATCAGGATCCTCTCCTCACCTTGTCCTCACATTTATAATCTATTGGTACTTGTCTAATATAACAAATCAATGGTCTGGATTATTTATATTAATTTTTAAGTTTTACACAACTAAAAGATAGAATTAATCCAGACCATTAATTTGTTATATTAGACAAGTACCAATAGATTATAAATGTGAGGACAAGGTGATGCGAGGATCCAGATCCGAAAATACTAGTCATAAGTATTGTTATGGCAATAGTTGTCTCATCTTGCACATGTACTTGTTAGAGCTGTGTATGAGGTGAGGAGTGGATCCAAATTCAATATTTTCATCTCTCAGTTATGTCAGCAGTGTTACACGTACAACTATCTCTTGCTTGTGCAAGATGTTGCTCTAACACTTATACTGTATATGACAAGTATTTTCGTCTCTTAGATACATAAATGTTGAGACTGTTTAACCTAACACTGCTGGATGTTATTTAAATACGTCTCTGTTTTCTAGGGTTATGGAATAATTCTTTCGTAATTGAATGTCGTGTCTCCTCAAATGTTTTTTCTTTTTTCAAAACGGTCTTGTCAACTTGTTGAATTTGTGACGAGATGAGGTCAGTTCTGTGGTCAATTCCTTACACCTGCACTACGAGACTGTGGGTTTGAGTCCCTACCCTTCTCATAAAATCCAGAATTTATATAATAGTGTAATACTTATAAGAAGTAAAAAAAACACGTTTGAACTTGTATTTAGACATAATAGTGTCCACTTTGAGAATTCATAATTAATCAGCAATAAGTTAAAACAGAGAAGATAGCCTGCAAACTTCAGGCTTTGAGTCTACATTTGAAAAGACTAATGAGAATATCAATTTACAAATTTCAGAATAGCTCTAACATTAGAAATTACATGTGAGAGTTACCGCGTACTAAAAATGGAGTAATTATTTTCTGTTTAATTTTTTTTATCAAACTAAAATGATTGCAGGATGACAATTATGTTGCGGTTGTAGGACAGCTATATATATATATATATATATATATATATTATGATGGGAAAAGGGGTGGTTCAAGACAACTAATCAAATCTTCTCCAAGCAATAATTATGTAACTACCATAATTTTGAGGATTTGAGTTAGAATGTCTATATTACTTGACTTTTTAATTAATTAAGAGAGTGATTGGAGGGATTTGACTGATTAATTTATGGAAAGTGATTGAGTTTGATCCCATATAGCTAGAGTGATTGATTTGGAGTTTTGAGAAGAATTCAAGTGATTTATTTTCCTCTGCAAACGTGTGGGTTTTGTACTTATTATAAAATAGAGTGGAGAGTTTCAATATCTTTTTGCAACTTGTTTTTCGATTGTCAATGAAATACAAGTTCGAAGTTCCTCCTCTATCTCTCCTTGTTATACTTCACCATTATCCCTTACAGATTTAATGGTCCCTTTGTAGATTCTACAATTATTGCTTTCTGTGTTTAGATTCTTAACTTATCATTTTCAGTGAACAACAACAAATCTAATCTCGTCTACTTCTTTTCCACTAAAATGTCCTCTCTGTTTTTGTTTTCTGTTTTACCCTATCAAGGTCTCGTAGTTAGATTTTGCAAAACCAAAAGATATATCGACCTCTACTTTTTGACTTTGTCGTTGTCATTGTAGCAACTTTATCTTGAACCAAATATATGAGGCAGCAATTCAATCTGTTGCACATTACAGAACAAGCCAAGCAGACTTTGTGTTACTTTTATTTGCCTCAATCATTGCTGCCTTCAATTTTATGCAATTGACATATTTCACAGTTCATAATTTTTACATATTTTTTTATTAATCCTCATAACAAGTGCTTAATAGTCATTGGAATTAGTATGAACTTCATGATTGTGTCTTACACTCTTACAAATTTGCAATCTAGTTTATAGAAATCAAGAATTGATTTAATTTAGTTTATAGATAAACAGAATTGTTTTTATTTTATTAGTTTATAGAATTTGATTTAATTTAATTTATAATAAGGTCTTTTGTTGTTGTACAAAAGGTTTTTTTTTTATATATAAAAAACAACGAGTCTCACCCCCATACAATGATTGAGAGATTTGGTTGACATGTTATTATTGTAACACAAATAAAGAACTTGATGAATAATTAATTTCATGTTAATGTTTTCTTCCACCAATATTATATAATGTTGGTTATTGAGATAAGCTTTCAAAATTGTAGAGGCTATTTTATGTTCCTTAACAATGAATTATATATAAAGTGTAAATGTTACATCTTATATGTACAAGTCCATCTAAAGATATTTGATTTAGAATTCATTTGTGTTCTTTTCCTAATAGTTGCATGTGAAAATGGAATCTATGATCTACCAATATACAAAATATGATTGACTTTGAGTTGTAGACATTGATAGCACAAATAATTGGAGAACATAGTAGCTCCAATTTCTGCCCAAAAAGTTTCAAAAAATCATGATACAGTATTGTGGTAGGTATAGATAGTGTAAGTCTCAAAGGTGGCCAATGGGATTGAGTACCTGATAGTCTAAATTGTTTTAACTAACATCAAATTAATGCACATTTATGCATGGTTGAGTACTACTTGTTAGTTCAATTAATGAGCTTAATTAATTTGACAAGTGATATGTTTGTCAAAACTCATTATGAAAGTGCATAATTAAGAAGGTTTATATATAAAAAAAAGTAATTATTCATTTGAAAAGACATGCTCGAGCTTGTAAAGTAACCCACTAAAGGACATTATAATGACAGTTAATTAAAAATTTTGTTATTTACACTGTTTTAGGTGTGTAATTAATCCTTTGAAAATGAAAGATCAACTACGTGATTATTGATTAGATAATCTTAACAAAGCAAGATCGAACACCGAAAAAGATTCTCATTTCTAAAATTAATGACTTTATATTTATTCATGGCCACTTAATAATTACTGTCAATTGTCAAATTGATTGTGAGATGTGAAAGTTGAAGCTGTCAGCTGCTGAAAAAAAAATCATAATAATGATATGTTGATTGGAATTCATGTAAAACATCATATCCATGAGATCACAAATCCCAATTGCATGTGATATGATTTGAGATAGAGATTGGTTCAGATAACAAACAAAGCCGAAGTGGCTTCATTCAAATTTTTGAAAAATACAATGTGATATCGTACTAATGTCATTTTAAGTTAAGTAAAAAGAAAAAAAATAGTTAAAATAGACTCGTGAACTTTTAATTAGTAAATAATTCACTCTTAATTTCCCTCGCCAAATTTAATTAAATGAGTATGCTTGCTTTCCACTTCACTAGATATTTGACAATACTTTGGTTTTTTTTTTTTAATTCATTGCTAGTTATTATTGCCAAAGAGGCAATTACCAATTGGGTCCTGAACTTTATTTAAAATTTCAAGTTGTTTGCGGCTTTTACAAAAGTGATAAAATTGGTCCTTACATTTTTCTCAAGTGCCAAATTAGTCCCTCTAACTAAGTTCTATCCGACAACTTTAACTGTATAGGGGTAAAATTGTATTTTATTCCTAAACAATATAATATTGACGCATGCACCGTTTTTTTAACACATGTATATTTTTGTTTACTTTATTTGTGTGTTTTGATTTTTAAATAATTTTGAAAACATCACTTGTATAATATTAACAAAAAAAACAATATAATATAAAAGTGATAAAAAGACTAAACTGAAAATGAACGGTAACTTTGTTGAAAAAAATAAAAGTATAATTGATATTGTCTTATTAAAATATTTTTAGAATTTTTTAGAGAATTTTAATTAAAAAAAAGGTACAAATGGTGTTTCATTAATAATATTTTTAGATTTTATTGTAATTATAATGGAGAATTTAATGCACAGAGATAAAATAACTTTACTATAATATGACAAATAAATGGTATTTACGTATTTTAACTAAAATTAATAAAGTCAACTGTTATATTTAATATCGTTAAGTCATTAGAATGACCAATTTGGTCACTTCTAGAAAGAGATGGACTAATTTGACACTTGAAAAAAATGTGAGGACCAATTTGGTCACTTTTATAAAAGTCACAAACAACTTGAAATTTAAAAACAAATCCAGGACCTAATTGGTAATTGTCCTTAACAAAATAAAGGGTCCCGTGCACAAAATTATTCATACTATTTGAAAGTGGGTGTTATAGCAAATGAACCTACCACACGATTTGTAACCAGATTTTTAAAAATAAGCCCATATATATGTTCAATTATATAATGATGACAGTTTGTTTTCAATTTGTGAATGTTTCCATGTTATGTGCATTACTTATGGATATCCTTTGACTTAAAACTTCTACATTTCTTGGTGAATAATTGATATTTCATCAATTTAATTATAGAAAAACCACTGTTCTAGTAATCGGTCTAGGCGGCCAATTAATCGGTCCAATTCCTCTAGGCGGCTGACAACTGAGGAGAAAAGGTAAAAATCGGTCACATTCCGCGGTTTCCGATTACTCGTTCACGGCGGCAACTAATTGGCTAGACGGTCAAGCGGTGGTCAAAGTCATTGACCGCCTAGCCTAGTTTAAAAAAATTGCATGGAATTGAAAATAACCTCATTTTTAGATCATCAACAATTACAACATCAAACTTCCAAACCTAAACCAATTTTTCCCAATTTTTCCCTTCATCTTCGACCAAATAGCTTACAAACCAAAACGGCTAAACCAGATCGCCCATTGCTCCTGCCACCGTAAGCTTCTGTCTTCCGTCGCCAGGTCGCAGCTGTCTTCAGTTCTCCAGTATGTACCCTCTCATCTCTTTTGTTTTCATGCCTGTTTTTGCTCTCTTTTTTTGGTTATTGTTGGGTGTTTCACTGATTTTTACGGGAGCTTTGGTAGGTTTGGGTGTTTTTCTTTGGTTTGTGTAGTGGATTATTCAAGTGGGGAAATCAATTCAAATAGGGAAATCACTGAAATCATTGTGTTTCACTCTCTTGTGGTCTTGTTTTTTTTTTGGGCGTGGGAAATCACAGAACTGTGGTTAGCTTCAGTCCAAGAGCTAGCAATGGCTATACAGATTTGTTGGCAAAGAAAGGTTCGAGCAGGGAAGGGAACTTGGTTAGTTAGAGAGATTTATGAGATTTTACGTTTTAGTGGTGTTTGTTCGGTTTTACTTTCTTTGTTTTCTGGGTTTCTAAGAGTGTTTCTTGCTCCGCTCTGGCAATGAAGTCTGATTGTATAGTGTCTGTTTTTCATGTTTTGATGCTGTCTTTGCTGATGTTTTTATGGGGACTTGTTTTCGTGTATTGGTCTATTGATCCCTCTATTTGGAGGTGGCCCTGTTTTCGGCTACTTTAGCCTTCAATACATATCGTTTGCAGTTAAAAAAAAATGTTGGCGTGGTATTTCTTTTGTTTTGTTCAACAAGTGCTCTGGTTTTGTTACTTGGCTTAGACTTTTCAAAATTCTTAGAACACTTCAATCCATGAAAAACACACAATGAAATTGTTTGTGCATACTCATTCAATAACTTGCCTGTTTAAATTTCATCCACTAAAAACAAAATCTTCATAGTAGGAAACCCATTAAAACCGAACTGTAGCACAGTAAAAATATAAATATATATATATATAATAAAAAATTTAATTGGATAAAGTTTGACCCAATGTGCACTCAGGATCCGTTTGATGCGTAATTTGACATTTGTAGATTTGGAAAGAATATTTTTTGGATTTAATAATTGGGGATTTAGATTGGTTTATGATTGGATTTGGAAATAACTTGTTAGAAATATTTTTCTTTGGAGTTCTAATTGGAATTTGTTTGTAATTGTGTTTTCCGATTAATCGGTGACTAATCGGCCTAGGCGCTAGGCGCTGGATCTCCGCCCGACTAGCGCCCAACGCTTACTAGAACACTGAGAAAAACTAATAAACATGTTTCAATTTACAAAATTTTTATTTTGGTATTAGATCAAACTTTATCTTCATATTGATAAACAAGACATTGGGCAAGACGGTTTGCTTTATTCCTCTTATACAAATAAATAAATAATAAATGTTCTGTTCTGTTTTTTTTTTGTCCTCTTGTCCCCTGTTCTCCTGGTCTGCTTTCTAGTTGGAAGGCTCTCTGTTCTTTTTTTATTTTTTGGGTGTGTTTGGTGTGGTGAGGTGGTGTTCTTAGATTGTATTGTTTTTTCGGTGTTCTTTTGTCTGCTGGCTTCTCTTCAATAAAATTCTCAGTGATGTTCAAAAAAAAAACTTTGTCATTTATGGATTTGTAAAAACCCCGTATAATGACGATGTGTTTTTCAATTTGTGAATGTTTTCATGATACGTGTGCACTGCTTGTGGATATCTATTGACTAATAATTTATGCATTTTTAAGAAACCAACTTTGCATTATATTTCTTCATTTTAATTATGAAAATACTAATAAACAGTCTTCAATCTATAAAGTTTTGTTTTGTTATTGAATCAGCAAGATTGTCTGTGTTATAATGATTTGAGATTGGTTCTGATAACAAACAAAACTGAAGATGGCTTGATTCAGATTTTTTATAAATACAATGTGATATCTTATCAATGTCACTCAAGTTTGATAAAAAAGAAAAACAAAATTTACAATAGGCTCGTAAACTTTAATTAGTAGATAATTCGTACTTGATTGCTATTGGTATATTTCATCAAATGAGTATATACTTGATTTCCTCTTCACTAAGTAACTAAAATTTCATTTTAAACTAGATAATTTACTATATGTTGTTTTTTTTACATTCAATGCTAGTTACTTTTTGTCAAAGTTCTCGTGTATATAATTATTCATACTATTTGAAAGTGGGTCATTGCAAAACAACCTACACACGACTATGACCAAATTTTTAAAAACAAGCCCCCATATATTTGTTTAATTATGTAATGATGACAATTTGTTTTTAATTTGTGGATATTTTCATGTCATATGTGAATTGCTTAAGGATGTCTCTTGATTGATATCCTATAGACAAATTGATATTTCTTCATTTTAATTATGAAAATATTATTGAACATGCTTCAATTTACAAAGTCTTAATATTGATAGATACCGAAAGTCAGGACTATTTGTTTTATTCTTCTTATATAAATATATGAATGACTGATTTTATTATTTAACTGTTTCAATCTCCAATCATTGAAAATTATTATATCAAGAGATAGAAAATCCAGAATCTCAGCACCTAGAATTTCAAGTAAAAAAAATATTCACATCACAAGATCACTTGATCAACATTGTCATTTGAAAAAGAAAAAAAAAAAGTTATCATTTGTGGATTTTTAAAGACAAACCCATATATATATATATATATATATATATATATATATATATTATTATTTATGTAATGACAATGTATTTTCAATTTGTGAATGTTTTGATACCATGTGTGCACTGCTTGTAGATAACTCTTGACTGATAACTTATGCATTTCCAATAAACCAAATTTGCAATATATTTCTTTATTTTAATTATTAAAATACTAATTATGAACTGATTTCAATTTACAAAGTTTTTATTTTGTTATTGGATCAGACTTTATCTTAACATTGATAAATACTGACAATTATAGGATTGTCTATGTTATGATTTGAGATTGGTAGTTTGATTCAGATTTTTTATAAATACAATGTGATATCTTCCAAATGTCATTCAAGTTTGGTAAAAAAAATAATATATATTTAAACAGGCTTCAATATTTACAAAGTTTTTGTTTTGGATCACTTAAAATTAATACTAATAACCAGCACGACTGCATGTTGCTTCAGTTGTTTACTGTTTCTTGGCTCTTGCCTTGGTTAATAATACCTGCTGTTAAAAAAAAAAAAAAAAAACCAGCAGGACTGTTTGTTTTATTATTCTTATACACATAATTAATTAATAAATGATTGACCGATTTTACCGTTTATATGTTTCAATATTCAATCATTCAAAATTATTATATGAAGAGGTAAAACAACCAGAACCTCTGCAACCAGAATTTCAAGTAAAATATATCCACGTCACAATATCACTTGATCTCAACATTGTCATTTGTGGATTTTTAAAAACAAACCCATATTAATTTTTAAGTATGTAATGACCATGTGTTTGTTGGAAAATTTGTGACAAACTAGTGCTTTGAGAACATTAATTGAGTGTGATCGGTTCCATAAAAAAAATGGAAGATCAAGGTATATTCGAATTCTCCTCCGTGAGAGCTTCGAAGTGGTATACTCAAACTCATAAATTGACTAATGGGTGAATGAGAAATTGAGTCTCAAAGAGTGCCCATTGTGTAGGGAAAATATGCATCCCACATTGGTTGGGTAAAGCATTGATAAGCAATATATAAGTAAATGTGTGATAGCTACTTATCGACATGTGTAGTTTAAAGGCTCTCTCGCGCGCAGAGGTAGAAAAACCAGAACCTCAGCACCAGAATTTCGAATAAAAAAAAAATCAACATCACAAGATCGCTTGCTCAACATTGTCATTTGTGGATTTTAAAAACAAGCATATATATATATATATATATATATATAAGTATGTAATGACAATGGTGTCTTCAATTTGTGGATGTTTTCATGATATGTGTGCACTGCTTGTGGTTATCTCTTGACTGATAACTTATGCATTTCCAAGAAACCAACTTTGCAATAGATTTCTTCATTTTAATTATGAAAATACTAACGAACATGCTTCAATTTATAAAGTTTTTATGTGAATCAGGCTTTATATTAATATTGACAGATACTGACAACCAACAAGATTGTCTGTGTTATGATTTGAGATAGGTTCTAGTAACAAACAAAATTGAAGATAGCTTGATTTTGATTTTTGATAAATACAATTATGTGATATCTTCCGAATGTTATTCAAATTTGTTAAAAAGAAAAAAGAAAAAAAGCAAAAAAAATACTCTTAAACTTTGATTAGTAGATTATTCACACTTTATTGCACCTCACTAAATTTCATTAAATTAGTATGCTTGCTTTCCTCTTCATTAAGTTAATAAAATTTAATATTAAACTAGATATTTTACTATATTTTCGGTTTTTTTTTTCTCATTCATTGCAAGACCATATGTTTAATTATGGAATGATGTCAATCTATTTTCAATCAATAATGTTACTTTGCCAAAATTTAGTGTTCAAATCAGGTGCCCAAATGATGTGGCAATATTATAATCCATTCATTCAGATTGTATTAGATCTGTATGATTTAAATGAATGGAATTAAGGGATTGTTTGTTTTTTCCACTTAAAACTTAATGGGTCTGAATTATAATTATTAAGTTGTTTTATTTTTTTTTAAGTGGCCAAACAACTTAAAAATACCAAAAAACAACTTAAAATAAAAAGTAAAAAATCATGACTTTTCATTTAATTGCAAATCACTTAATTGCATTAAATACAATTCAAAATATTTTCTTCCGATACTATCCCTTATATATAACATATTTCCAATTTCATCATAATTATATATGGTACATAAATCTTTATTTTAATATATTTCTTATTTTAAATAGCTTTAAAAATAAAAAGAACCCTAATCACTTCACATATTAGTGTTTAATATAAATATTTTATTATGATATTAGGGTGATGTGTTTATATATTATTTTTTAGAGTGTTTTGTATGAGTTTTCTTGCTGGCCCTGTTATTTTTTGGAAGAAAAAAACATTTTCTTTTCTTAATAAAAATGAAGTTTATTTGTAATCTAAGAAGAAGATCATGATCATATGTGTTCGCATATAATTATTATTTTTGAATTCTTTTTATTCCATATTATATGTATAATTGTTTAACATGGGTATAAATATAAAATTATCTAGTTTCAGACAATTTTACTTTAAAAAAACGTGTTGACAATACATTCAGATGAGGAAAAAAAAACATATCATTCAAGTTCAGATTTCAGTCTCTATTCAGTCTTCAAAAAAATTCAGGAATATTCAGTTTTCAGACAAAAAAATAATCGACCCCTAAGTGTTGCCACATCATTTGGGCACCAGATTTAAATACCAAATTTGGACAAAGTAACATTACTCATTTTCAATTTGTGGATGTTTTTATGTCATGTGTGCGTTGCCTATGGATATCTCTTGGACTGAAAACTTCTCCATTTCCTATTCCTAGAGAACAATGATATTTCTCCACTTTAACTGTGAAAATACTATTTAATATGTTTCAATTTACAAAGTTTTTGTTTTAGTATTACATCAGACTTTATCTTAAAAATCCAGCTGTTGGATTTATCTGAAATAATAAATGACAGATTTTTTCCGTTTAACTGTTTCAATCTCTTGTTTTTTAAACATCAAGATTTATTAGGCAAAAGCCAGGGCTAAACAAACCGAAGAGAACACGAAACAAACAAGAAGCAAGCAGCCAAACCAAGAAAAACCACAACAGAATTTCATGGAGAGATAGAAAAACCAGAACCTCAGCACCCAGAATTTCATGTAAAAAATATCTACTTCACAAGATCACTTACTCAAAACAATCATTTGTCGATTTTTAAGAACAAACCATATATTTTTTTAATTATGTAATGACAATGTGCTTACAATTTGGGGATGTTTTCATGTCATGGGTGCCTTGCTTATGGATATCTCTTACTGGAAACTTCAGCATTTCCTAGGGATCAACTTTGTCATATATTTCTTCATTTTATATATGCTTACAAATTTTTTGTTTTGGTATTGAATCAAACTTTTTCTTAATAATGTTAGAAACTGACAATCAACAGGACCGTATGTTTTATTGTTTATCAATCTCCAAAGAAATAAATATTTAATACATTACTGATTTTACTATTTAACTTTTTCAATCTCCAATCATTTAACCAGAACCTCAGCACCCAGAATTTTAAGTAAAAAATATCCACAACACAAGATGATCACTTGCTTGAAACTATCATTTGTGGATTTTTAAAAAACAAACTAGTATATATTTTTAATTATGGAAATAGTAATGATGAACAGGCTTCAATTTACAAAGTTTTTATTTTGGTATTGAATTAGACTTTATCCTAATATTAATATAAACGGGCAACCAGCATGATTTTCTATGTTATTTTTCTTATACTAATAAATAATTAATAAATAACTGATTTTACTGTTTAACGTTTCAATTTTCAATCATCGAAAATTATTGCATTTGATAATGACAATGTGTTTCCATTTATATCAATATTCTTTATCCAGTATATTTCTTTTCATGTTGATAAGTTAATTTTTACACCACGGTTTATTTAAGGTATGAAATTTTACTGATGAAAGAGACATGAAATGAAGAGTTTTCCATAGTTTCTCGGGTGTGACTTACATTCTGAAAAGGTTCAAATTGCATAAACGAAACAAATGAAAAACGGTGAAAACTGGCTTGTCCCCATGATAAGGTAGGGTTCTCATTTTCCAGGTGCACGTGGTTGCAGAGCAAATATTATCTCATCTTGCAGAATATTGTCTCCACAATAACACCAGAAATTATCATTTAAAACTTTGGAGAGTGATGATGAGAGAGTGACTAATCATATTAGTTGTTTAATAATTATTCTTGCTTAGCTCAAATCTTATATTTCTCATTAATGTTCTTGAATCTTGATATTGGAGTTATGATGTATATATTAGAAAGAAATACTTGGCAATTGTTAATAGAATATTGTTAAAATCCGATCATCATCATCATCTTATATGCTTCGATCCAATGATTAAACAAAGATTTTTGTATCTTGATTGATGTCCTATTCATTGGAGAAGAGGATCTTCCTTTATATCCGGGGCAAAAAGATGTTGCTCCTTCTGTCTTTATTGTGAATATTCAAATGGGTTTTTTCCCTTTCTATCTTTTTCAACAAAAAGATACAAAAGACACAATAGAGGCTATTTTGTCTTGGTTATTGCTTTACATGATTTAGCTAGTATAAACTTATTATCATCCTTTTAGGCCTTTTTTCATGGGAAACAAACAAAATCATCATTAAAATTAGAGTCCTAATAACAAGGCAAAACTGATCAAAATTTTGAAAACTATAAATAAATAAATAAAACAAGTTGATTCTTCTTCTAGGTCTATCTAGCTAGCTAGCCCACTTTTACGATATTATTATGATCATTTACATCAACTAAACCATTTACAGGAGTGCAAATTCTAACTGATGATAGTGCTTCATTGAAGTGTTTTGCTTTGGTGCCAAGGTACTCATTCCAAGTAATTGGCCGGTAGAGAGGAGGATGACTTGGGTCTACTAGTTTTGGAAGTGGTGAAATCTGGACACTGGATGGTGGCCCATAGAGACAGGCAATGGATAACCTATCTTTGCTTCGGTTCACGACTGCCCGGTGGAGCACACTCGTGTATGACCCGTTTGATATCATGTGAAGCAAGTCACCTATGTTTACCACCAACCCACCGGGGATCGGAGGGACCGTGACCCACCCATTTCCTTCTTTTAAAACCTGCAATCCACTGGTGCTGTTTTGGTAGAGGATGGTGAGAAGGGTTGAGTCTGTATGTGCAGCTAGACCCATGGCCCGATCCGGATCCGGACAAGCCGGGTAGTAATTCAACTGTAAGGCTGTACAAGCATCTTTGAATTTACCTTTTGGTCCAGCCCATTTGATGTCTTTCTTCGTTATGCCTAACGAGCCCAGCATTAGCCACATCAATCTCCCAGCTAGCTTTTTCATTTCTTTCTCATATTCTTCAATTACATCACTGAAAAACAATTAAGAAAAAAAAAATCATAAATCAAACACTGTAGAATACAATGAAGATGCTATTATTATGGATATAGAACAAAGTAAACAGTAATACGATTGGATTTATTATCACTGAAAATCTTTTTAGTGGGTCCATTACTTTCATTGTAATCTTTGCTTATTGCATTAACCAAAAAGAAAATGGGGTTTTGTGTTCTGACTGTGAGTGTACTTATACAGTTATATCAATCATCATCATCACACAAAAAAAATGTAACAATAAAAACAAAATAAAATCAATTAATGAGCTTCGCACGTGCATGATCATGAACAAGGTAAGTGTGAATTAGTAATTACCAGTAATTGGCATAATCTTGAGGCCAAAGTTGACGAAAATGATCAAGTGGTGATCCAGCGATGGTGAAGCCTTCAGACCACATAAGCTTAGAGAAAAATGAAGAGATTCTAGCGAAACCGTACCCCGAAATACCATCAGGTGATCGAGAAACTTTGAGCTTCTGTTGAATGGGTAAAGAGAAGAGGTTTCTACTAGTGGACTCAGTTTTGTCAAGAAGACTAGTTGGGATTCCATGGTTTATGACTTGGAAAACCCCCCAAGTCTTGCATGCATGGCCTATCAGTTGAAGGACATTGGGATCATGGAGATCAATTACAGGCACGTTTTCGGAGACAAATGAGTCTCCTCTCCGTGGGCCTCCGGCAGCTGCCGAGTACTCATCCACTTGAGACCAAGTGTACGAGTCAGGCAGTTCTTGGAGTGAGGTAATGTCTAGGTGTCTGTGGTGGAGGTGGACAGGGTGGGTTTTGAAAGCTTCTGAGAGCCTTGAAGGCATGATGAGAGAGAGAGAGAGAGAGAGAGAGAGAGAGATTAAAACAATCTTTGTGAAATTAAAGCTCGAGAAAGGAAAAGAGTAGTAGTGTGTTGGATTTTAGATAAGTTGGAGAGCTATCAAAAGCTTATGATAATAAAACGCAGGATTCTAAGTAGAAAAGCAAAAATTAGATGAGAGATATATGATGGATGGTATCTAGCAAGTATTTATAGAGGTGGTCATGGCAATAGAGATAGAATTTAACTGAGAGAGAGCAAGTACAAAAACAAAATGACAGAGAGAGAGAGAATTTTAGTTTATATTATATATATATATATATATATATTTGTGTGTATGTAAAAAGTAGTGACTAAGAAACAACTTACGGTAATGGTAGTACTCTCTCTCTCTCTTTATATATGAGCAAAGATGAGATGGAGATATATGTACATGAATGATACATATATATTATGTATGTATATATGCATGATTGCATGAGCATTTGAATATTGAAAATCATGTGTAAATTAATTAAGATGTGATCATTATTTATTAAACCATTTTTTGATGACTTTTATAGATTCTAGAATATAGAGAAAAATCAGAATCAACAATCTTGCACAAATTAACATAAGTGAGAGAGAGAGAGAGAGAGAGATGATGATGATGATGATGATGATGGAGAAGATGGTGACAAGGTGAGTGCTGGAGGAAGTGGTGGGTTTGTTTATTTTAGTGTTTTGAGTGGTGTTGGGAGAAGTGTGGATGGAAGGAGACAAGATATGAAAGGAGACTGAGTATTTGTATTGGACAAGAGAAAGAACAAAACAAGGAAAGGACCATCTTGTCCTCCTCTTATAAACAACAAACAATACATTTAAACTCAAGAAAGGAAAAGCATCTATATATCTCTCTCTCTCTCTCTTCTTCCTTCCACATCTCTCAAAACCCAAGGGCAAAAGAAAGAGTACGTTCCCTTACCATGAGAGACTTGCTACTTGCTGCCTCTTCCACCATCCTCTCTCTCCATGTGCTTTTGTCTTGTCTTCAAGTAGAAAAACATCCATATCAGAAACCCTAAATTTCACTATGAGACAATACCCACTTTCACTTAACTCTATTATCCATGACCAAATTGCCCTTTCCACTTGCCCTTTCGATATTGGTGAAACTTCTTAAATATGTATATATGGTGGCTGGGGAGGGTTTCTCTCCTTCATCGTCATCCATCAATTTGCCAAAGACAGGCTCATGTTTTGTGGACATGTATGCAAGGGCATTCTTGTCCATATGACAAAAGATAAAAAGTAGAATAAGTGCTCCTATATATGCTTTTTACTTGTATATATTTGGTCATTTCCATGAAAAGTAGTAAAGTTTCTTTTGGTATTTTGCGGTTAGATTTGTGTTTTTTTTGTCCCACATGGCCCAAAGTGGACCTCCCAAAACATCTAAATAAAAACATCACATCTTTAACATGAACAACATATTAATTAGGGTATCCCAAAGCATAATTTCTTAAATGCTATCTTCTCTTGTCATCCATAAACAACTAGTTTAATTACAATCAATAAGACAAACATAACTACCTAATATTGAAATCAATTGTTTATATTAAAAAATTTGAAAAGTTTGAAAAAGGCCTACAAACTCTCTAAAAAGAGAGCCTATACATTCTAATATATATGTTTAAAAAATTGTTAATTAATTGAAACACTCGTTTTCTTTTTTGTTTGTTCTCATGTATTTTTGTGGTGGCTAAGTGTTGCACACTACTAATTAAAAACAAGATTTATGATGTCAAAATGATGCTTGGGGTCATGTTGTTCTACCCCATCAATTCACATATATATTATCTAGGATTGTGACATAACCATCATATATATATATATATGTATGCATATATGGGACATGTGCTCGTGAGTATGCACACACATGCATAAAACTTGTGTTGCATGCATATGCAATTCACGTGGCACTAACGTGATGAGGTCGGGTCGTTACATAACGATTCCAAAAATGAATGATTTATTGCCAAAAGTGATTGGAGAATATACTCAATTTTTCTTTTCTTAACACTTAATTTTTTTTTTAAGTATTATATAAATTTATATTCGGGGTTTTGGAAGCAGGGGCAACTGAGATATGTGAAAGCTAGTATGGGCTTCAGCGCAGGTTAGCTTTCTTTTATAAAAATAAAAATAAAAATTTTTAGAAGTATTATATTATTACATAAATTTGTTTTTTTTTTTTTGGAAAAAGGGAGAGAATTTGAACCCATAATCTTGTGGCACGGGTGTGAGAGGTTTATCATCGTCCCAACCTCATCTCATCAAAAAAAAATTAAGTTAAAAATTAAAGAGTTTGTCCTTTTTTAAGAACAAATAAAAATATAAATTATAGACAATTACAATATTAACTGTGCTTGTTAATTCATAAAAATTATAGAGTTTACCTTTGAATTTAATTTGTGATAATCTCAAGAGATTCATTAGAAGATATACTCTGTTTTTTTTATTGAAAGTCAAACATATCCAAATTTTCATTTCCTTTTCATTCTCCATTCATAGTTTTCCTCTTTATTCTCCGTTCATTCCATAAATAAATAAACAAATCTTAAATTCTTTACTCCATTTGCAAAAATCCACAAAACTATGTATTTAGTTTACTATTTTTTTCGTAATGAATCATTTTTTTTCATTCTTTAAAATGTTTTTACGGCTCAAGGTTATTATATTTTTCTTATCTAAATACAAACTTTTTTATTATAAATTTTTTATTATAAGTTCAATATGGCTTTGTGATAAATGATGTTCATTCAGTCCGATAATAGTCTCAGATACTTGAGTCGCCGCACTACATATGGTATACAAAAATAAAAATTCATACTTAATTTAGCTTATATGGACAATAGGTCTTGGCTCCGCCCCTGTTTGTAAAAGGATGAAGTCAAACTCACAACTTCATGATATATGTGTGAGAGGTATACTACTAGATTAGCCTATTCTCAGTTCCTTTTCTTAATATTTACTGTCTATATGTCATCCGGTGATCAACACATATATTAGGGCGATCTAAACGCATAAACTTTTAACAAATCTATAATTTCGATTGGTGTCGGATTTCAAAAAAAAAATTCAACATGATTGCAACACTCTTCAAACACTAAAGTACCAAAATAAAATGAAGTTTTGAATAGACCGGTCAAACAAAGTCATTATGTATCATGGTGCCAGAGATAATTAAAGAAAAAGTCTTGAATATAACTCACACTTTTATAAACTTTTATTTAGCGAGTAATATTGTACTTCTAAAAATAATTATTATTACTAAATAATATCCTGTTTCACAACATTACTTAAATAATTGTTGTTACTAGGGTTGTGCAAAAAACCGTCAAATCGAACCAACCCGTCTAACCCAACCCAACCCAAACTTTATGGGTTGGTTTGGTTTCACATATAAAAAATTATTAATCGGTTTGTCATCTAACAAACCGATCAAAGATTGGTTCGGTTTGGGTTGTTAAAAATAAAAATCATATAACCCAAATCAACTCATATATTTAATAAAAGTCAAATCCATATTTCTCGGAGTTTTGTAACTTTTATTTATATTTATTTGCCTCTCATATAAATAAGTTTTTTTTTTTTCATTTATTGTCGTCAACCATTTGGTATTGCACCACTCCTTTTTCTTTTATATATTCTATTTTTTAATAAATAAAATATAATTACTCCTCCCTTCCGATGTATGTTAGAATATGAGTTTTATTATGTTTTATTTTTTATTTTTCTGCTATTATATATATTATTGTTAATGTTAATTATATAATATTTTTAATTTTTAAAATAATTAAATAACACCTATATTTAATATTTTTATATTTAAATAATTTTTTATAATAATACAAAAAATAATTTTTGGGCTTAAACCTAAATCGATAAATCAACCCAAACCAACCCGACTTTTTTTAGTTTGGTTTGAATCGGTTTGATAAATCAAATTGGTTTGGTTTGGGTTGAAATATAGCCAAATTGAAACATATTGGTTTGATTTGATATTGAGCTTCAACCCAAACCAAACCGACAATGCACACCCCTAGTTGTTACAATTTACAAATCAATTCACACGTCATTTAAAAAAATTAAATATCTTATGAGTAAAGTTTTAATTATAATTATATCAAATACTCTTATATTAGAATAATTAATACTATACTATTTAAAACCTCATAGAGTCACGACATTGAAAATCTCACTTATACAGCAATAAAATCCACAACTCTAATACCATAGCACGACTCTATGAAATGTTTCTCTTGATGGATACTTAATTATCTCAAATGAATAAGTTGATAAGGTCACATCTCAATGTATGTATACTTTCTTGATGAACAAGTACAAAGTTTTTAAGTGAAAATCGAAATATATAACATCATATAATTTCAGTTTGCCCTTTTCTCAAGAGAAATTCTTTATATCATAACACCAATTTGTGGATATTTTCATGTAATGTGTGCAATACTTATATATGGATGTCTCATGACAAAAAACTTCTGTATTTCCTAGAGACCAACTTTGCAATATTATGTACAACCTCTATAAATTAATAATCTCTATAATATAATATTTTTTTCCGGTCTCGATCCGGGCCAATGGGATAAATTAATAATTTCGATAAATTGATAAGATAATAATTTTCAAAAATAAATCTGTGGCCCCATTGATATCATAAATTAATAATTTACTGAAATTACAAATATAATTTACAATCATATTTTCTTGAAATATGACTTTATTGTTGCTTTTTTTTTTCTTGAAATTCAAATCTAGTTGAGTACCTAGAAGTTCTGGAGTTGAATTCTTTTTTATTAACTTAATGTATTTTTAGTTGATTAATTACTTAGATTAGTTGAATCTTTAGTTGGTTATTTATATATACATTGAATTATAAATGCACTCTATAAATTAATAAATTATTAATGATACTCGCTTTTTGTGTCGTTACCAAATTGTGAATTATCAAAAGATATTTATACTAAAAGTTCCTACGCAATGTGTTCTAAACTAACAAAAGACTAGTAAAGTGGTAAGCGAGGGTATCGTTCCGGGGGGAGGTGTTATCCGTTAACCGGATCGTGTTCTAGTGTTTATTGAAAGCAATGTAAATAGAATACATATGTGGTGAGAATGGTGTGTGTGCGGTGTGTGCATAATGCGGTGTGCAAGGAAAATGAAAAGAAAGAAAAATAGAAAACAAACAAAAGAATATGGAAATGTGATGATGGTGTTTAATGTGACAAATAAAATGGTGGATAAGAGAGGTGAATGTTAATGATTGCACAAGGGGCCTAAGCTCACCATACATAAGTGCACATACGTTGTTGTTAGGCAATGAATGACATCTAAATAGTCAGGGGCTCGTTCTCACGATTAAGGGATTCCGGAACCAAATCATCTATTATTACGAATCATGTGTTGATTAAGGAATACTGAAATCAATTCATCGCTCCCCAAAGGTCATGGATAGAGTGATGGTGTCTTAAGATCAAAGACACATTAAGCACCAGAACACAGAGCCAACCTAAGCATTAAGCACTTCTAATTCATGTTAAGGGCTTGTTCTCTCTATTGAGAGATTCGAGACACAAATCACTCCCCAAAGATCATGGCTAGAGCAATTGCACCTCTTGTCTCAACAAAAGTATTTTAGACACTTCTCACTCCACAAAGGCGATGGCTAGAGCAAGTGTGTCTTTCGTCCCTACCATTATGGACATGAACATAAAGCCAAAACCTATTCCAACACGATCATGCATAAAACAAGTTTCATCTATTCTTAGCAGCTAAGTGATTACGGTCATATTCGGATTGGTCATCCTTCGAGGTACAACCGAAACCCACATACACTCGAATCCATCCATACAATGTATTTTGACATTCCAAAGATATACACACACAAATGGGATATTTAATTACATTAATCCTACAATTGAGTTAAACTACTCCTAATCCCATCCATAAGCACATATCAATTTTCAATCTCTACACACATGCATTTCAAGACAAGAGATTATCAATAATAGCAAGAACAAATCACAACTCAAATGAATATAAAACAACAACACATATATTTAGCACAAATATAAGTTTACAATATTTCCCAAGTGGGAATTACACATATGGAAAACAAGATATACAAGAGATGCGATAAAGAGATAAAGATGGTCCCTCCAAGAGCTCCATTCCATGCTTGCCTGAAATTGGTCCATGACACACTCCTAATCTCTACAATCTATTCACAATTGTGGGGAAAGATGGTTAGAAATGGTGGTGGGAGAGACATTCATGGAGGAAAACCTCCATGAAAGCTCTTTGAAGCTCTCTCTCTCTCTTGATTGATGAAGAAGATGAAGTGGGGAGCGTTTGGGGAGCATTTGGGGAAGAGAGGGGATGTTGAGTTTATGTGTAGAAAAGAGAAGAAAAGAGTGTTTATATAGTTGGGTAAGTTTTGGGATGAAATTTGGGCATGAAATGACCATTTTGGCCTTTCCAGACTTCGAGGCGAACTCCGAAGGAAGTAAAATGGTCGCCTCGCAAGGTTGCCTCGCCTTCTGTGACGTTTAGGAAGTGGTTGAGGCAAGTGGTAAGGCGAGTGAGGGTTGTTCGCCTCGCTAGGTCGCCTCGCACACTGGTATGGAATTTTCTACTTCGCGCACCAGTTTCTCAAACAGCCATAACTTCCTCTAGAAAACCCAGAATCGCAATCCGTGAAAGTTTCTGAAAACTAGACTTCTGAGGCTTTCCGAATATATAAGGATCTCAATGTGGTTCAATCTGACGAGAGAGTTATGGCCTCCGCAAGTGAACGTTCGGCACAAGCCTATATAATTTCAGTCCAATAAGTTTTGCTCATTTTAGCTTCCAAACTTGACTCTAAGCTCAAAATCTTATTGTAGGGATTATGTACCTACATAAGGCTCAACAAACATTTATATATAAAAATACACCCGAAAACGAGAATAAAAGCTAGGAAATTGGGAGCTAAAATAGGTACATTTATCGTCTGATCAATTAATTTATCAATTAATTAATAACTCTATTAATTAATAAATTTTGAATGGCCCAACATTTTTAATTTATAGAAGTTTTACTTCTTCATTTTAATTATGAAAAGAGAAAAATACATGAACATGCTTCAATCTATAAAGTTTTTGTTTTGGTATTGGACCAGACTTTATCTTAATATTGATATAAATTGACAACCAGCAGGATTGTTTGTTTTATTATTTTCATCAATCTCTACAGAAATAAATAAATATTGATTTTATTATTGGTAACTGTATCAATCTTCTATCATGAAAGTTATTGCATGAAGAGAAAAAAAAAAGTAATATTAGGCTTTCCAAATTTTTTTCCCAAATAATGTTGGCACATGAGGTCTAAAAATCTTCTAAATCATGAGATTATGTTGTAAGTGACGTGTCAACATCATTTTGGTAAAAAATTAATTTTAATATTGGTAGGATTCGAGCAGTTGACTTGAGAGTCATTTCCCAAACCTCAAGCTTGTCTATCTACCAACTGGACTTCCCTAGGAGTGTGTTTAAACCAATATTGAAACAGTATTATAGCATGACTCGAAATAGTATATGTTATAGGGATTTTTTGATAGCATGACAAGTCAGCATGGTCACCTGAAAGTACGGTGATTAGATATGCCACATCATCAAAGTCAGCTAGGAAAGATCAACCCAAGGTGACCAATAGATGATTTCAAGGATTGATCAAGTTTACCTAAAATGGTCAGGGAAACTAACCGATCGGGTACGAATAACCTGGTCGGGGAAGTTAGCTGATCGGGTGGAGATAACTTAGTCGGGTAAATACAATCCGATCGGAGTAAAAGAGATCTGGTCAAATTAGGCAGCTGGTCAGTTAGATGACGCATGGAAGTTATTAAATACAATCACGACTTAGATACGTAAAAGAAGAGTCTTATTCAAATAAGATATCACGAAGTAAACTCTGATAAGGAAACAAACTTTCTTATAGATATCAGAGTCCAAATCAGGCAATAAGTATAATTCATTCAATTTATGGAAGACGCGAAATAGGAAAGAAGATAAAGATGACTTCAACAAGTAATAAGTCCTAGTTAGACACTACCACCTTTCCTTATTTGTATACAAGGATTAGGGTCCTATGCATATATAAATAGACCCATAATCTCATTATATAAAAAAAAAGATACACAGACATACGTAGGAACAAACAGAAAAGAGAGAAACAGAGTGTGTAATCATATTATTCATAGTGAATTCTTCTCTTCGCCGTCACCGGCAACAGTGGATGTTTCCCTAATTTGAGATTTTACCACATAAAATCTGTGTTTTCTTAATCTCTTCATCTTTCTTGTTCATAACATTATTGCCAACTCACCATAACCTTTGTGACGCGTGATCAAATTTGCGTAATCCAAAAATCACCGTCAACAATTGGCGCTAGAAGAAGGGGTTGTGGACTAACTTTTGCCAAGTTAACCTCGAAGAACTTGTGAAGCAGTGATACGACGGATATGAGGGATGGAAGTCAGTCCCCACGTGATGTTAGCACCCCTCATGGTATTAACAACTCTGGCCTAGTGAACGCCAGCATCGCTGCAGGAGGTTTGCCCTCTGTGACTCATACCTCAACTGGTCAAGCCGCGATAATTTCCACAGATGCTCCCCCATGATTTTCCCCAGATGCATTCAAGCAGGTCCAAGAGTCCCTACAGAGAGTCATTGAAGACGCCGCTAGACATATAATCAATATAACCGCAAATGCTAATTTGACCTCACCATACCAGCTATCTACACCTATTGTGGCCCAAGACCCCAAGGTGCATGTTAAGATAATGGATGCGACCCCAGGCGTACCCCGTAAAGTTGGTAAAGATAAGGCAGATTACTTGGGAAATAGGGAGTACTCCCAAAGGGGAGATGAAAGAGTCAGCGGAGGGAGTAAGCAAGATCGATACCAAACAGATTCTGAGCCGAAGGAAACCCGCAAAGATGTTTTTAGACGGGACTGATCTAGTTCGTCAGATGACAGTGATCAACCACCCCGCAGAACATGCCGAAAAGGCAAGTCCCAGCTAAGATTTTATACACCAAAGGTGGGCACCCACAGAATCCAACAAGGGTTCACCGACTACCAGCGATCTGGAATAGATAATGAGCCAGAAGAAGAGTGAGATATCCTAATACGAAAATTAATCCAGAAGGTAGAAGCATTAGAACGTCGCCAAAAGCCACAAGATTTGTTGGACGATGATTCCGAAAGTCCCTTCGTGAACAGCATTCTCCAAACCCAATTCCCGGAGAGATTCAGAATGCCTCAGGTTGAACAATTTAAAGCAGACACAGAACCAAAGGAACACGTGAGACGTTTTCGAAGTGCAATGGCACAATACGCTTACAATGATCCATTGTTATGCTTGGCGTTCCCACAAACGCTCGGAGACTTGGGGTCCAGGTGGTTTGGAAGGCTCCCTAAGGGAACAATCAATAATTTCAGAGAATTGGCCCAAGCTTTTTCACGACAATTCTTGGGAAATATACAGAGGAGGAAATCAATAGCTCACCTCGCCACCCTTAAATAGGGAAAGAATGAACCATTAAAAGATTACCTGAAAAGGTTCTCTCATGAAGTGTCAGGGATCCATAATCCCAACGATGAGGCTATGGTAGTCGCATTTACCAACAACCTACATAAGGGTAGGTTGTCCTTCGATTTGAGAAGGGAAAGCCCGAATACATACGCTGACCTAATGGATGTAGCAGGCAGTTATGCAATGGCTGAAGAAGAGGAGTTAGCTCAAGCGGGTAGTTATATGCACGAGGGTCACCCTGGGAGAACACCAATGTAAAGAACCAGAAGGGTGATCGCCATAAGAGTGATGGAAACAAGGACGATCGTAGAAACAGTCGAAACGACAGGAAATTCCATTGTCAGTACACCAACTACACTCCCCTCACCAAGAGACAAGAGGAAATCCTAGCGATCATAGAAGATGTGAAGCTAATCAAGTATCCTCCTAAATAGTTAGCCCACGCCCGAAGAGACACGACAAAATACTGCAGATTCCATAAGGAAAGTGATCACGATACATCAAAATGCTACCAACTAAGAGATCACATCGAGACACTTATTAGGGAGGGTCATCTCAAAGATTTGATTCTTAAAAGGGCAGACGACCAGCAAAAAGATCCCTTCAGGAACTATCAGTCAAGGGGAAACCAGGAAAGGAAACGAAGCTCGGGCCGAGGCAGCCATGAATGGACAGTCAACATTATTTTCTGAGAACCCTCCAAAATAAAAACTGCTCCAAGGAGAGCTAGCTTAGTTGCATTCAGTTTTTGTTTAAGATATTTTTTAGCTTGTTTCTGATTTTTAGTTTTTCTAATTATTTTTGGTTTTGATATTGTTAATTTGCAGACCAATTAATAAAGAAGCCGAGAGTGGTGTTCAATTTTTTTATATATAAATTATCTTTGTTATCAAAGATAAAACTCGCAGCGCTGACACCTGCCATAGTGGTATAGGTGCCTGAGAGGCTGAGAAGTGGGTTGTTAGAGATCCAACGCCCCTGCCAAACTGACTGGGTGCATATAAAGCATTGTCAACAATCCGGTCACCTTGAAGTGCTGGTTCTATAGCGAAAAAACACTCGGGTACGCCATCAAGGAAAACCTGGTGAGATGCATTCGGCTGTGTTAGTATTGCACTAACGATTCAGGCCAAACCCTAGCAAACAGATAAAACCGGGAGACATCCTAGGTGCCTTGTTTACATGGGAAAAGCAGGAAGAAATGGGGCAAAGTTTCCAAAACATCTCTTGGTTGAAGACTCAAGACGGTTGGGAATTATCCCGAACAAGTAATCGGGACACCGACTGAATCAACTTCAAGTACCAAGATGCTCGGGAATTATCCTAGGCAAAAAGCCAGGACACCGATCGGTCCAAGACTGATCAGTTTAATAAGATACTTGATCAGTTTAGCACCAAAAAATCAGTTTAATAAGATACTTGATCGGGTTAAAGTGATAAGATCGGAAGCACCAAAAAATCAAGTGTTCAAATCCCCTTCGACGAGATGCTAGGAGCTCATCTCGCGGATATGAGGGGGTATTGTTATAGGGATTTTTTGATAGCATGACAACTCAGCATGGTCACCCGAAAGTACGGTGATTAGATATGCCACATCATCAAAGTCAGCCAAGAAAGATCAACCCAAGGCGACCAATAGATGATTTCAAGGATTGATCAAGTTTACCTAAAATGGTCAGGGAAACTAACCGATCGGGTACGAATAACCTGGTCGGGGAAGTTAGCTGATCGGGTAGAGATAACTTGGTCGGGTAAATACAATCCGATCGGGGTAAAAGAGATCTGGTCGGGTTAGGCAGCTGGTCAGTTAGATGATGCATGGAAGACATTGAATACAATCACGACTCAGATACGTAAAAGAAGAGTCTTATTCAAATAAGATATTATGAAGTAAACTCTGATAAGGAAACAAACTTCCTTATAGATATCAGAGTCCAAATCAGGCAATAAGTCTAATTCATTCAATTTATGGAAGTCGCAAAATGGGAAAGAAGATAAAGACGACTTCAACAAGTAATAAGTCCTAGTTATACACTACCACATTTCCTTATTTGTATACAAGGATTAGGGTCCTATGCATATATAAATAGACCCATAATCTCATTATATAAAAAAAATACACAGACATACGTAGGAACAAACAGAAAAGAGAGAAACAGAGTGTGTAATCATATTATTCATAGTCAATTCTTCTCTTCGTCGTTACCGGCAACCGTGGATGTTTCCTCGATTTGGGGTTTTACCACGTAAAATCTATGTTTTCTTAATCTCTTCATCTTTCTTGTTCATAACATTATTGTCAACTTACCATAACTTGTGTGACGCGTGATCGACTTTACGTAATCCAAAAATCACCGTCAACAGTATATATAAATGAATGAGTTGATAAGACCACTTCTCAATTTATGTAAACATTCTTGATGATCAAGTACAAAGTTTTTGGTTTGCAATTACCAAGAGGGGTTCATTTACATGTACACCAATTTGTGGATGTATTCATGTCATTGTGTGCATTACTTATTGACTTCTCACGACTGAAAACTTCTACATTTCCTAGTGCCAACTAGACATGACTCCGGTTCGGTTCGAACCGGTGAACCGAACCGGAACAGTCTGGAAAAAACCAGAACCGGAACCGAAAAATCCGGTTTCGGTTCCAGAAAATCCGGTTTCGGTTTCAAAATCGGACCGGAACCTGTATCGGGCCGTTCCGGTTCTTAATTTTATGGAATCCTTCGGTTTGAACCGGACTGGAACCGACGGTTCGGTTCCGGTTCGGTTCCGGTTCGAACCAGACGGTTCCATAAAATTTATATATATTTTTTATTTTATTTTTAAAACCAGATCTGAGAAATCTGATCATCACCTTCCTTCATCTCTCTCTCTCTCTCTCTCACACACACACAAATCAACCCCAAATCCACTCACGCACCACTCCACCAGGCCACCACCGCTATTCGGCGACTGCGTCGGCCATCATCATCGGCTGATCGACGTCTATCATCTTCTTTCTTCTTCTTTCTTCTTTGTTTTCTTTGGTTTCTTCTTCTTTCTTCTTTCTTCTTTCTTCTTTCTTCTTCTTTCTTCTTCGTTTTCCTCAGTTTCTTCTTCTTTCTTCATTCTTCTACTTTTTGCTTGGATCGAACGAGAGAGATCAGAGATGAGATTGGGGGTGTGCTGTGTGTGTGTTTGAGTTTTGATTGGGTTTGTGGTGGTGCGTGTGTGTGTGTGTTTGAGTTTTGATTGGTTTTATTTTTAATTTTTTTGATTTGTGGTGTACCGGTGTGTGTGTTTGAGTTTTGATAGGCTTTTTTTTTATATGTGGTGTACCGGTGTGATTTGTGGTGTACTGGTGTGTGTGTGTGTGTGTGTGTGTGTGTGTGTGTGTGTGTGTGTGTGTTGTGATTTGTGGTGTACCGGTGTGATTTGTGGTGTACCGGTGTGTGTGTGTGTGTGTGTGTGTGGTGTACCGGTGTGTGTGTGTGTGTGATGAAAATTGATGTGATGAAAATTGATGAAGATAATTAGGGATTGTAAATTTGGGTTTGGGTCAGGTGTAGCCGTGTAGGGAGGTGATTCATGATCGTGTTGATGTTGTTTTTAAAAAAATAAAAAAATAAAAACCGGTTCCGAATCGCCGGAACCGGTAGAACCAGACCAGAACCGGAACCGGCGTCATGTATAGTGCCAACTTTACATATTTCTTCATTCTCATTATGAAAATACTATGTATAGGTTTTAATTTACAAAGTTTTTATTTTGGTATCGAATCAAACTTTATCTTAATATCGATAAAAACTGGTAAGCAGTAAGGCTGTTTGTTTTATTATTTCATCGATCTCCAAAGAAATAAATAAATAATAAATTGTTGATTTTATTATTAATACGGTTATCAATCTTCAATTATGAAAATTATTGCATGAAAATATAGAAAAAGCATAACTGCAGCACCCAAAATTTCAAATAAAAACTGACCACGTCATTGCTAAAAACTGGCATTTGTCCGTCGACCCATGTGAGTTGAATCTCTTATATAAATATCAGCATAGTCCATTTTCATGTACATATTATGTTGGTAGTTGGGATAATTAAAGAAGAAATTTTTAATATAAATCACACTTCACAAAAAAAAATTACATATTACAATAATTCGAGTTTTAATTTTGAGGAATGGGGGACAGACTCTAACTCACAAGCTTATGGTTGTTGTGTGCAGAATTTAGAAGAGACAAAGGGAAGAAGGTATGGCCAATAGCAGGAGAAGATCCAATTACATTGGTGATTTTTTGTGTAAATGGCGTGCGGTTTTCGGACCCAATCCAGGTCAGAGAATAGATTTTCAACCATTTCAAAGGGCATTTTTTGAAGGAATCTTGGCAGAGGCATGTTATTAGAAACTTGGCCATCAATCATCTCTCTATTGCGGAGTGAGATTTCTTGGAGGTTGATTTCGAAATTGAGGAGGTTCGAGTAGCGGTGTTTAGTTGTGACGGAAATAAGGCTCCCGTTCCCGACGGCTTCAACTTAAAATTCATCCAATCAAATTGGGAGGTAATTCAACCTGATTTTATGAATTTTATTCAGCAATTTCATAGGGATAGCTTCATTATTAGAGAACTGAACAATACGTTTCTTATATTAATCACGAAATGTGTTAAACCAGATTCTATGTCGGACTTTCGTCCCATTAGTCTTGTCGGATCTATGTACAAGGTGTTAGCCAAAGTTTTGGCCAACCGCCTCAATAAGGTGATGAATTCGGTGATTAGCGAGTATCCTTTGGCTTTCGTAAGGGTCGTCAAATTTTTGACAGTTTTGTTATTGCCGAAGAAATTATCCACGAATGGAAAAGAGAAGTCGAAGAAGGGATTATAGTGAAGCTTGATTTTTGAGAAGGCTTATGATAGTGTTGATCATGGATTTCTGATTTCGATGATGGAGGATATGGGGATTGGTTCGAATTGGAGAAAATGGATTTTGGACTGCATTTCCTTTCCCATGGTTTCTATTTGGTTAATGGAAGCCACATTCCTCAGTTTGGTATGGATAATGGCCTTCGTCAAGGAGAACCTCCCCTTTTCTTTTCAATTTGGTGGTAGAGAGCTTAAGCGTTTTGTTTTTGAAAGCGCATGACTTTAATATGATTAGGGGTGCCTCCTTTGGAAACGATGCTATTCACATTTTGCACCTTCAATTCGTGGACGACACTATTCTCTTTTTAAAACCAAATTTGGAGTTTTTGAAGACCTCTCGTAGGATTCTGAGGTGCTTTCGAATTGGCTCCGGGTCTCAAAATTAACTTACATAAATCTTGCATGGTCAAGTGGGAAAGAATGTGCGTCGAGAGGAGGGTTGGGCTACGGCTTTTAAATGTAAAAAGGGTTCATTCCCCTTGGACTACATTGGATTGCCTTTTGGCGCAAGGTCGTGCACTAAGTCTTTTTGGAAGAATCTTGTGAGTCGTGTTGAGTCACGTTTGGCCCCATGAAAGATGAAATGTCTTACCAAAGGTGGTAGGTTGGTTTTGATCAAAGCAGTTTTGTCAAGTATTCCCACTTATTTCATGTTAGTTTTTAAAATGCCTGTTGGGGTGGCCCTTTCCATCGAAAAGCTTCAACGAAAATATTTTTGGGGTGATGGGGTTGAAAAACGGAAGATTCATTTGGTGGATTGTGTGACCATTTGCAAGAACAAAAAGATGGGTGGCCTAGGGGTGGGAAGAATGCTGGATAAAAACTTGAGTCTTCTTGCCAAATGGGTTTGGCGTTTTGGTAGGGAGGAAAACTCTCTATAGAAGAATGTTATTTGTGCCAAGTATGGAAGATCGGTGAGTGACTTACAAAGGAACTGGAATTGCCCATCGTCTTGTTATTTTTTCATAAAAGTTGTCCACTCCTTGTTCGCCGAAGGATCTCGATCAAAGAAAATCCTAACCAATGGTTTGAAGGTGGTTGTGGGCAACGGTGAACGGATTCGCCTTTGGAGTGAGCTGATATGGGATTCTAAACCTCTTAAAATGGCCTTCCCTAGAATCTACGCCTTATCTCAGGCCAAGAAAGGTCATTTGAATAAGTTTGGGGCGTGGTGTGGCTCTAAGTGGTCGTGGAACATCATCTTGAGAAGACCTCCTTTAGACTGGGAAATCGAGGTGTGGTGTGGCTTTTTGTCCTCTCTTGAATGCATTCGTTTGTGGCAGTCGATCCCTGATGCCATTTCTTGGTTGAGGAGTCCCAACGGCCTCTTCTCGGTAGGGTTTTTCAGAAGGTGTTTAGAACTTTAGGAAGAGGACAATAACTCGTCTTTCATACCTTATGGCATGGTTCTTGTCCGTCGAAGGTGGATATGTTCTTACTGGCAACTCATTAGAGGAAGAGTCATGATAAAAGATGTGATGGCTCGGTTTGGTTTCGGGCCGTCGGAGATAAATTATGTGTTGTGTAATGCTCATACTGAGACTATCGACCATTTAGTCCTTCATTGTGTTCTGTCTGCGAAGGTCTGGGCGGCTTGCATTAAATGGTGGGAGATTGAGAGCTGTGCAAATGAAACTGTCACTGGGTGTTTTTACGGCTGGCCGTCTCTTTGTCTAAACCAATCCAGTGGAAGAGCTTGGGAGATCCTCTTCTCGACAATAGTGTGGTCCATTTGGGAGTGTAGAAATAGTAAGATCTTCAATGACAAGGAGGCCATAGTTCAGCAAACTGTGGATATCATTAAGTTTAGGCTTGTTTGGTGGTTCAAGTATTTTGGAAAAGGAACCAAGGACCATATTTCTCTCATGCTTCTCAATGTTAAAGACTGTTGCGTCAATAACATAGCTACTAAGAGAACAAATTCTGATTTTTGGACACCTCTGGTTGATGGGTGATGAAGTTCAATGTCGATGGCCATGCTAAAGGATCTCCTGGTCCAGCCAGGATGAGGGGCATGTTGAGGGATTCGACCGGGAAAGTTCTATGTATTTTCTCATTTTTTTTCTTGGCATTCAGGATTCGATTACGGCCGAGATCATGGTTATTCATAAAGAGGTCGAAATTGTTCAGGCAAGCAGCTCCTGGTGTAGTTGTAAAATGGTTATCTCGAGTGACTCTATGGTGGCGATGTCCTGGGTTAATAGCAGGTATTTTGGTAGTCTTGCTCACATTAATACGATCTATGAAATTCCTAACTGGCTCAAGCTTCTTGGCAGTGCTGTGGTGGTTTTTAACTTGAGAGCGTCGAACTCTTTCACGGATTCCTTGGCAAAAAAAGGCTCGGGTAATTGTGGGGACTTTGTGCGGATGATGGGCAGTTGATCCCTATGTTGTTTACCTGCCTCTGTTTCCCACTGTTTCCTTGGCTTTCTTGTCTTTCTGTTTTGTGTGGGACACTCTCTATCTCTTCTATATTTTGAGCTAGTCATTTTTTCGCTTGGCCTCTCCTATTTTTTGTTTTTTGCTATGTAGCCTTGCCTGTTCATAGGCTATGATTAATAAAATCTCTTCTATTGTTCAAAAAAAAAAAGAATCAAAGAAAAAGAGAGCAAAATATTGGAAGATAATATTTGCATAACTTGATAAGCTTCCTATTGAATCTCTGGCTATTTATAAACCATTGTTACAACAATTCACACATTAACATGACCCTAAAAATAAGCAAGTAATGGAAAGCAATAAAAGTGGTGCTGATGCAAACCACTAAACAACATGCAACTGAAATAAGGCCTTTAAGACCACAATTGACTCAACTAATGTATTAACTCAACAACAAACCCAACAATTCTAACTTGGTCTTCTCTATTTGCATGCACAATGGATCATGTATGTGGCTTGGCTTGAATGCACACATCATTCTGCCCACCTTAAATTATCCTTGTCTGCAAGGATAAATTCAAGATAAGGTGGCAGGAGGTTCAAAATCTTCAACCTCCAAAACATTAGAAGACATGATCCTCTATAAGATCAACTACTGAATTCTTTCATTGAACAAACTAACACCCATTGGCCTTTTGTAATCGGCATCTATAACTCACACTCCAACCTCGATTGAATGCTTCCATGCCAGATCCGAACTCGGCACAACATGAGCGTAGGTCTCTACAGGTATTGCGATGATGGGATCGATTGGAACAAGCGTTTTTCCTCTAGCTAAAACCTTGGTCTCTATTGTACGGGAGATGTCGGTCGGAACCGGTTGGTGTGAGGGTTCTCCTGGGGTAAAAGGGTTGGTCTCTGTATTAGTGATGTTTAGGCTAAGAGAGACTCGTAGAGATTGAATATCCATGAGGACTTTCTGAAGGGTTGCATTAATTTTAGCTAAAATAGACTCGTGACGAGCTAGAATTTCGTAAACTTCATTAAGGAACACGGTGTTCATGATCGGAACAGCGCTCTGATACCAAAATGTTGTGTGTAGAATTTAGAAGAGGCAAAGGGAAGAAGAAAAGAATCAGAGACAAAAAGAGGAAGATATTGGAAGATAATACTTTGCATAACTTGATAATCTTCTCATTGAATCTCTGGCTATTTATAAGCCCTGTTACAACTAGTCACACATTTACATGACCCTAAAAATAAGCAAGTAATGGAAAGCAAGAAAAGTGGTGCTGATGCAAACCACTCTACAACCTGCAACTGAAATAAGGCCATTAAGGCCACAACTAACTCAACGACTAACTCAACAATTCTGACTTGTTAATTTTAACTTGTTCTTTTCTATTTGCATGCACAATGGATCTTGTACTTTGCCTAGCTTGCATGCACACATCAATGATATAGGTGTGAGAGGCAAACCACCAAGCTAACCTTATCTTGTCAACGTATAAACTTTTATTTAATAAGTAATATAGTACTTAAAACAAAATAATTCATACTTCCATATGCAAATGATATAAAAAAAATTATTCACGGTTATCGTATTATTTACCACACCATTGATAAGACTACAAGCAAGAAGCGCTCATCAGGAATTGCTACAAAATCTCCAATGAGTCTGCTAAGCATCAAGACTAAGAAAGAAAGAGTCGATAACATAAAGTCAGAAGCATAGCATTGCAATACATCCTCACATGATCTTCTGTATCTAACATCTGGATATCATTCTATGATTGAAGATGATAGATAGTCATCTTCTTGTTAAATTTCGTAACTAGATTAGTTAGTTAATCTTAGCTGAATGCTGATTGGAAGTACAAGTAATAAAATTAGTTAGAGTTAGTTTACACTTTTCCTATATTTCAAGAAAACTTTTTTTGTATGTCATAACTAGTATATAAAGACCACTCCTTATGTATGGTCTTTTTTATTGAAAAATACATAGAAAATGGTTTCTCATTAACCTCTATTAATGGAGTTCTTCAAAGCTCTGGTTTTAGCTTTGCTTTAACTTTGCTTTCTCTTATAGATATTTTATCAAACACATAGTTGGTTCTATCAAACACCTTTACTGTGTTTTTATGGTATTACAGTCAATTTGACTAATGTTAGGGCTTCCCAAACTCTTACTAATTCTCCATTATCTTCGAATGCAAATACAGGTCAGAGCTCGTCTGAAATAGCTAAAGCAATTACATCTACTGGAAAGCACGGGTATTATGGAGTTCACGTCGATTACGAAGTGTCTCGACTTCAATCTAGCAATAAAGCTCAACAAATCGAATTACATCTACTGGAAAGCACGGGTATTATCTGCAATCCAAGCACTTTATCTTGAAGATTATGTTTGCGGTCTAAATCAATATGCGAACAAGTTTGTAAAAATAGAAGTCTTGAATGAATATGGTCAAAAAGTTGTAGAACAACATATGAGCAAGGAATTTACAAACTCGAAACGAATTGATAAACTTCTTGTAAGTTGAATTTACTCTACAATTAGTGAGAACATAATTGGACAAGTAATTGGCCTTCAAACCTCATTTAAAGTCTAGAATAGACTTGAAAGGCTGTATTCTCAGCAGTCTATGGCCAAGATTTGTCAACTAAAGAATTAGTTGTAATCATTAAAGAAAGGATCAAACTCCATTGATGATTTTGTTCTCAAGATCAAGAACCTAAGAGATGTTTTACTATCAGCTGGTGAAGATGTTAAGGATAGAGATCTGGTTCTAACTTTGATAAATGGTGTTGGACACGATTTTGATGCTATTAGTGGCTATAACCTCCACTCAACAAAGGTTTATCCCCTTTGAAGATGCACATTTTCTGCTGATGATGCATGAACAACTAATGAAGCATCTTAATTCTAGAAATATTGGATGTTGGCCAGGCATCTGCAAATTTTGTTTCTAACAACAACAATCAAAATAACAAAGAACAAAGAGATGGTAACTTCCAAAAGAATTTACGTGGTTTTCGTGGTAGAGGAAGAAGCAATATATCAGGAAGCAGATCAGGCAATCGAATTCACTACCAAGTGTGCAGTAAACTGGGTCATGGAGCATTGAAGTGCTACCATTGTTTTGATCAGGGATTTCATGGTCCACGTACTCAACATCAAAATCTAGCACAATTCAATCAATATCAAGGCTTTAATCAGTCTTCAAGTTTCAATGAATAATTAGTGCTTGGATTCTCTTCTCAAAACAACTTGAATCTGGTCTGATTGAGCCTCAAGCAAACATATATTAGAACTCAACATTCATTGCTACCCCTGAATCTATTGTTAATCCAGCATGGTACATGGATAGTAGAGCCACCAATCATATTACATCAGACCTAAGCAATCTCTCTATGAGGTCGACTTGCAGAGGTAATGACAAGCTCATTGTTGGTGATGGGCATCAACTCTCTATATCTTATATAGGTGACATTGTTATCAAGTCACACACATAGCCTCATCAGAAACTTTTCCTCAAAAATATTTTACGTGTGTCTCAAATCACTAAGAAATTACTTAGCATTTCAAAGTTCAATTGTGATAATCAAGCCTTTGCTGAATTCTTTGCTAACAAATGTGTTATCAAGGATCTCAAAATGAGGAAGGTTTTACTCCAAGGAACACTTAAAGTTGGATTGTATAGTTGTATAGCTTGAAGTTAGTAGAGAGTTCTGAAGTTCTTTGCTCAGACCTCAAGCAAGCTCAAGATAAAGATTTCAAGAGTGTGTTTAGTTGTTCTGCTACTGATGTAAATAGAATGAATAAGACTAGCCTTAGAAACTTGTGTAACTCCAAATCACAGTCAGCCTATCTAAGAGCCTATGCTACTGTGAATGCCAATGTTTTTTGGCATGCTAAATTGGGGCATCCTAGCTCCATTGTTACTTCAAAAATTGTTGCACAACATACATTTTAATAACAGAGTTTTGGCACCTCACTTTTGTGATTCTTACAAACTTGGGAAGTTATACAGGTACCTTTTTCAAGTATGGAAATCATAGAAGAAGAACCCTTTGAACTTGTATATTCAGATGTATGGGTCCTTCTCAAACCTTGTCCACTAAGGGATATCGATATTACGTATCAATTTGGGACGCTTTTTCATATTTTTGCTGGATTTTTCCTTTGAAATTGAAGTCAGATGTCTTAGCAATTTTCGTTACATTCCAGAAGAATGTGGAGTTGCAATTCATCAAGAAGATCAAAAGCTTCACTCTAATATGAGTTGGTAGTAAATAGCTCTCATGAAATATCTAGCAAGTCAAGGCATTCAAGCTAGATATTCTTGTCCTCACACACACCAACATAATGGATAGGCAGAAAAAAAAAATAGGCATGTTGTTGAAACAGGTTTAACACTTATTGCTCATGCTAATCAACCTTTCAAATTTTGGTTTGATACCTTTAGTACTTATATGTTTCTTATTAATAACATGCCAATAGCTATTTTTTGTTTTGTCTCTCCATTTGAAAAGTTCTATCAACGAAAACCAAACTACAATTTTTCAAAACTTTCGGTTGTAGTTGTTTCGCTTACTTATATGACTACTCAAAGCATAAATTCATCTTTTGTAAGTTTCTCATATTTTGATTTGCTTATTTCGTTGACAAACCATATTGAGGATTAATTTTGTAAGGGTAAATTAGGCTTCATTGGGTGTGATCAAGCTTCAAAGGCAACATCTTTCTCAAGAGCACTTCAAAGGTATATCACATGTTTAATTCTCTTTGAAGAGGTTTTAGTTGCACACACTCACATTCTATGCATTTGTATTGACATGCATGTATGGTTGCACACACACACTTCTTGCATTTGGAAGTTGATGGGCTACACAGTAGGTTAGGCGACATGCAAGGCCACTTGTGCATGTCGCCCGACAAGTCGCCTTAGACTTAGGTTTTTCCCACAGTGTGTCAGCCGACATGCAAGGGCACTTGTGCATGTGGCCTCCAATGTCGCCTTAGTCATGTATTTTTCCTCCAGTGTGTAAGGTGACTTCTTAGGCGACTTGGGAATGTCGCCTTACCTTACATGTCGCCTCAGGCAACGTGTTTTCTCACAGTGTGTTAGGCGACTTCCAAGGTGACTTGCTCATGTCGCCTTGCATGTCGCCTTTTTCACCCGAACTGGGCATTTCGGGAATTTCACACTAGCTCATTTTTTGGTCCCTACAAATACATCTTCTTCTCCACCATTTAGACCTAGAGCTCTGAAAATATATCCCTAAGTGAGAGAAAGTAAATCCAAGAGAGAGAGAGAGCTCCAAGAAGTCCTTTTTACTCAACCAAACTCATACACATGTGCATCTAAGCTCTTTTCTTGCATCTATTCTTCATAGGTCTTCATGCTCTTCTTGACTAGGTAATCAAACAAGTCTTAGAACTTCATTTTCATCTCTATGTTCTTGTTTACCTAGGGTTAGCAATTATTTGTTAATTAATTGCATGTTTATTTGGTTTAGGATGATTTGAGTATGTTTGTGATTATGTTTGTTGGTTGAGATTGTATGTTCATTGATAGCTAGCATTTAGGACGATTTTACCCTTCTAGCTAAATCTTCATGCATTTGCATTTAGATATTGATATCTAGGATTTGCACACATTGACATCTTTAAATCCTTAGATAACCATTTAGTGTTGCCTAGCATTAATTGCATGTTAGAATAATTTTACATATTCACATAGGTTGTTTAACCACTTCATTGATTGTTAAACTTTGTGACTAAGTAGATTAGTGCACAAGCTTGTGGTCTAGACTCACTATTAAAGGCCCGTTGGGTAGAGTGAAAGGGTTAGTGACCAAGTAGGTGTGACTTGAGGTCAACCTAGGTTGTAAACTTTCATCCAAATAGTGGATTTGAGGACCGTACGTGACTAGAAGATAGCCCGTGAGTTTTGCCCAGTTTGAGGGTTTCTCACGTAAATCAATCCTTGTGTTTTCATTGTTTTCCGCATGTTTATGTTGGATTGGTTGATTGCTAATATGGGGTAGGACTATTAAAATTGATTAAGTCAAAAAGTTGGTAATAAATCAACTAAAACCGTACGTGACTAGAAGGATAGCCCGTGAGTTTTGCCCAGTTGGAGGGTTTCTCACGTAAATCAATCCTTTTGTTTTCATTGTTTTCCGCATGTTTATGTTGGATTGGTTGATTGCTAATATGGGGTAGGACTATTAAAATTGATTAAGTCAAAAATTTGATAATAAATCAACTAAAACCTATCCACCCCCCCCCCCCCCCCCCCCCCCCTCTAGGTTTGTAGACACACGCTATATAGTATTTTCAATTGGTATCAGAGCGGGTTCCTAGACATACTTAGGTGATCCTTGCTCTTTGTGTGTCTTGCATCTTGCATTTTGTTTGTTGTTTGTTGTTTGTTGCATACATAAACACTCATCTCATTCATTCCCAAACACAATGAGTGGGAACGGAGGTGGACATGAGGGAGCCTAAAGCACAAGACCACCTTTGCTAAATGGGGTGAACTATGCCTCATGGAAAGGCAAGATGGAGTCGTACCTTTGCCAAATAGATGACCAGGCATGGATGGCAATTGAAGATGGCTAAACTTCCTCCAACAATGACCTCCGAAGATGGAAGTGAGGTCTTCAAGCCAAAGTCTCAATGGAGCTCTCAAGAATTTGAAGCTTCCAGGTGGAACAACAAGGCAATGCATGCCATCCTTTGCGCCATGGACGACAACCAATACAAGTTGATTCAAACAACTAGAAATGGAAAAGAGGCATGGGAGATTTTAGAGACGGCTCATGAAGGAACCGAGGTAGTCAAGGACTCCAAGCTACAAGTCCTTTAAATGTAATTTGAGACTATTAGGATGGAGGAGGATGAATGCTTCAACAATTTTCAAGTGAAGTTGATGGACATAGTCAATCAAAGCCATCAACTCGGTGACCCTTACTAGGATAGGAGAATCAAGCAAAAAATTATGAGGTCTCTTCCGGCAAGATTTGAGTCAAAAGTGACGACTCTCGAGGAGAATAGTGACTACAAGAACATGAAGCCAAGTGAAGTTATTGGAAGACTTCTAGCATATAAGTCTAGGTGGAATCCCACACATATACCTCCAAATAAGCAAAAGAGTATTGCTTTGAAGACCTCTAAGGTTAAGAAGGAGGAGGAAGACTCGGATGAAGAAATGGCCCTCATGGTCAAAAAGTTCAAGAAGTTCATCAAGTTTGAGAAGAAGGGATTTGGATCCAAAGGAAAGGAAATGAAGAAGAAGACTTCTTTCAAGAAGTTTGAAGTCAAGTGAAGATAAGCCCACAAGAAAAGGGATTCAATGCTTCGAATGTGAAGGCTTCGGACACATCTCCACGGATTGTGGCAATTTAAAGAACAAGAAGAAAGGAAAGGCTATGGCCGCCACAGTGGAGCGATTATGATGACTTGGAAGAAGAAGGAGAATCCTCAGATGATGAGGACCATGTGGCAAACTTTATTGCCTTCGCATCTCCTCTCAAGAGTAAGGAAGCAATAGATGATGAAGAGGAAGAGAAACAAAGTGAAGATGACTCAAGTGATGGTGGACTCTTCATCTCACTCAACAAATATGGATGTAGGAGGGATGGACCTTGAAGGATTCATTGAGCATTTTCAAAGCTCAAGATTGAAAATGAAGAAAGAGATTCTAAGGTTAAATGGAGAGAATCTCAAGCTATCTACCGAGGTTACTCACCTAAATGGAGAAGTGAAGATAGCAAAAAGGAATGAGGCATTGATAGAAAAGGAGCTTAAAGAAACAAGAGAGATCATTACTAAGATGACTTCAAGCACGAACAAACTTGACCACATGTTGGGAGTTGGCAAGAGGCCAAGTGATAAGAAAGGTCTTGGCTTTGAAAATGACAAGGAGACCTCATCCTCAAGCAAGACCGTGTTTGTCAAGAGCTTGGACATCAAGGAGCCTCTACCTCCACAACATCCTAGGAAAAAGACTGAACTAGGAGAGTGCTGTAAGGACTCCCAAGTCAAGGTGGCACAAGGGAAACAAGCTCAAGCTCAACCAACAAAGGTTCATCAAGCAAGTTTTCCTCAACCCAAATACCACCAAGTCAGGAAGCAATTCATGCAAGCTCAACCAAGGAGGCAATCTACTCTAACTCAACAACAAAGAAGGAGAGAACCAATCCAACACCAAAGACAAGCTCAAGTTCATGGGAAAGCCCCCTTGTATTCACAAGTTCATGGTATGTCCTCTTATTTCATTCACACTTGTCATTTTTGTGGTATTGATGGTCACATTAGATCTAATTGCTTCAAATACATTGAAATGTGTAGAATCAAGAGCATGATTGAAAGAAATAGAGCTAGAGCTAGAGCCAAAATGCATGTTTCTAGGAAATCTAGAGCCAATTTCCATGATCCTAGGAAATCCAGAGCCAATATGACTATGAGCACTAGGAAAGAGAATATTTCTCCTAGGTGGATTAGAAGAGATGATTATTTTTGCTATGTGGCTTAAATTGCCTTGAAGGCAAATGCCTCCAACACTTGGTAATTGGATAGTGGGTGTTCTAGGCATATGACGGGAAATAAGAGTTTCTTTAAATCTCTTGTTATGGAGGATGGAGGATTTGTCACCTTTGGTGATGGATCTAGAAAGAAAGTCATAGGGAAAGGAACCATTTCCATTCCCGATTTACCCTCCTTGTCCAATGCTTTACTTGTTGATGGCTTACAGGCCAATCTTATAAGCATTTCTCATCTTAACGATGATGGACTATCCATCTTGTTTAACAAAAAATGATTAATGCCAAATGGATAAACCTTGCTAAAAGGGAAGAGATCTAGTGACAATTGCTATTGTCTTGAAGCTAGTGCTATCTTTTGTAATATGTCCAAGTGTGAGGAAGTTGAGTTGTGGCATCAAAGACTTGGCCACATGAACTATCGAGATTTGAGGATCTTAGATAAGTTCAAGGTTGTGTGTGGCCTTCCTAAGCTTGGGAAGAAAGTCGAAGGTGTTTGTGGACCTTGTCAACAAGGAAAACAAACCAAAAGCATGCACAAGAAAGGCAAGTATCTCGCCACAAAGGAGCCACTAGAGCTTCTACATATGGATATTATGGGTCCCATGCAAATCGAGAGCCTTGGTGGCAATAGATACATTTTTGTTTGTGTTGATGATTTCTCTAGATTTACATGGACATACTTTCTTAGAGAAAAATCTGAAACATTTGAAAATTTTAAAATGCTTTGCACTAAACTTCAAAATGAAAAGAACTCACACATTAAAAGCATTAAGAGGATTATGAGTGACCATGGGAGGGAATTTGAGAATGCTTGTTTTGAAAGCTATTGCAATAGCTTAGGCATTTCCCATGAGTTTTCTGCTCCTAGAAAACCTCAACGAAATGGGGTGGTTGAGAGGAAGAATAGGGTCCTTCAAGAGATGGCCCGTGTGATATTGCTTAGCAACAATGTCCCTAGGAACCTTTGGGCCGAGGCCGTCAATACAGCTTGCTACATAGGAAATAGAGTCTTCCTAAGGCCCAGTACTAGGCAAACCTCATATGAATTATGGAAGGGTAAGAAGCCAAATGTTAGCTACTTCCACTCATTTGGGAGCAAATGCTACATTCTAAATGACCGAGATCAACTTGGCAAGTTTGATGCCAAGAGTGATGAGGGGATTCTCATTGGCTATGCCCTTAATAGTAAGGCCTATAGAGTTTTCAATTTAAAAACTCGGAGTGTCATGGAATCATCTAATGTTGTCATAGATGATTGTAAGCCTAAAATTAGAGACCATGATGAGGAGGTCATTGTGATTGATTATTCTTCCTTGGAGAAGAATGGTGAGACTTCAATTGATGTGAAGTCAAGTCTAGATGAAGAGGTCATTCAACCTCTTGATAGAGATCCATCCTTGGACTCTAAAGAACCCCCTCCATGGGTTAGACATCTCCACAACAAGAATGACATTCTTGGAGATATGAATGAGGGTGTTAGGACTAGGGGTCAAATAGTTAATCAAATTAGCTATACTTGTTACACCTCTCAAATTGAACCCAAAAAGGTTGATGAAGCCTTGAATGATGAGTTTTGGGTTCTTGCCATGCAAGAAGAGCTAAACCAATTTGAAAGAAATGAGGTTTGGACTCTAGTTCCTAGACCCAAGGATACTAATGTCATAGGCACCAAATGGGTATATAGGAACAAGTCGGATGAGAATGGTAACATTGTGCGCAACAAGGCTAGACTTGTAACACATGGATACTCTCAAATTGAGGGCATTGACTTTGAGGAGACTTTTGCTCCGGTTGCCCGTCTTGAGTCCATAAGGCTTTTCTAGTCCATATCATGTGTGCACAAGTTCAAATTGCATCAAATGGATGTTAAAGTGCCTTCCTAAATGGTTTCTTGCATGAGGAAGTGTTTGTTGAGCAACCCTAAGGGGTTTGTGGATCCACACCACCCCAATCATGTCTATCGCCTCAAGAAGGCTTTATATGGGTTGAAACAAGCACTAAGGGCTTGGTATGAGCGCCTCACTCAATTTCTTGTTGACAATGACTACACTAGGGGTAGTGTTGACAAAACTTTATTCATCAAGAGGAACAAAGATGAGCTTTTCATAGCTTAAACTTATGTTGATGATATTGTTTTTGGCTCCACCAACAAATCCAAAGTCCAGCAATTTGTTGATGTCATGTCTCATGAGTTTGAGATGAGTCTTGTTGGGGAGCTCAATTACTTCCTAGGTTTGTAAATCAAGCAATTGCATGATGTGATTTTCATATCCCAAGCTAAGTATGCTAAGAACCTAGTGAAGAAGTTTGGCCTTGTGAATGTCAAACATTGTGACACACCAATGAGTACCACCTTGAAACTAAGCAAGGATGCTAGTGGCAAGAGTGTGGAACAAAGTCTTTATCGTGGCATGATTGGTAGCATGCTTTACTTGACCGTAAGTAGGCCGAATATAGCCTTTATTGTGGGTGTGTGTGCTAGGTACCAAGCGGATCCCAAGGAATCTCATCTCTCCTCCGTGAAGAGAATCATTCGATATGTGAATGGGACATCCAACTATGGGATATGGTACTCTTTTGAACTAATGCTAGCTTAGTTGGCTTTAGTGATGTAGATTGGGCAGGAAATTGTGATGATAGGAAGAGTACATCGGTCGGTTGTTTCTTCCTAGGCAACAACTTATAGGGAGTGCTTGCACACAACTCCTTTGGATGAAGCAAATGCTTGTGGATTATGGCTTTAATCAAGGTACTCTAACCCTTTATTGTGATAACATTAGTGCAATTAACATTTCATAGAATCCGGTTCAGCTCTCTAGGACAAAGCACATAGACATTAGGCATCATTTCATTAGAGAGCTAGTTGAAAACAAATGCATTGAACTTGAGAATGTTGGCACGAATGATCAACTAGCGGACTTATTTACAAAGCCTTTAGACTCAACTAGGTTTAAGTCACTTAGTAGGTCTATTGGAATTTGTCATATACCTTGATGAGTTTTGGTGATTGACCCCTTTATAGGGAGCTCAAGCAAAGAGAGCAACCTTGCATGTTGAAATAAGCAAGAACTTGATCAACTTTATGCTTCTTTATTAATTGCTTGAGTATTTTTGGTTGTGCTTATATATATTCTTATATGGCTTTTTATTCAATAAGGGTGCCTTGCTTGGTTTGTAATCCATGTCACCTCTATGTTCAAACATGCATTTTTGGATTAGGAGAATTGATTGGGAAGTACATTTGAATGACCTAAAATTTATCCCCATGACATGTGACTAGATTTTGACATGCTAAAATATTATGCATGATTGTGTGTGGAAGCACCTTGACAAAGCTCAACTCAATAAGGACCTTGTGTCCATGCAATAAATAAGGATGTCTCATCCAATTTAGCTTTGGCTCTTTTCTTAATGGTTGAACAAGACAACAACCAATAAGGAATTCTATATCCATTCAATTAATAAGGATTTTATATCCATGTCTTAATTGCCCATTAAGGATTGACATGGTTGCTTGTGTGTGCTCAAACTTTTAAAAGCTATATTTTGTTTAATTATGGAAAAAGGGTGCAAATTGGTTTGAATTCCTTTGGAACCCTTTTGATGTTCACTTTGCCAAATACCATTTGCTTGAACTATGATGTTACATGTCTTACATCCAAAGCAACTAAGTCACACATTTTCTTCTTAAAAATAAAACCACAATGATTCTCTCTCAATTAATTAAGTTGCATAAAGTTGTTGTATATGATTATGCACTTATCTTGCAAATAACTCTCTTTGCTAAAGTGACCCATTTGAGGAAAGCTCCCTTGCCTATCTCGTGACAAAAAGGGGGAGTAGTGTGTTATTTAAGGGGGTTGCATATTTGGAGAGATTGTCCTCGTTGAGGGGGAGTAACCTATTTAGGGGGAGCATTTGCATTGGTTGCTTGTTGCATGTTGTAGTTTTCTTTTATTATGCAAATTGCTTTTATTTATTATCTCTCTTGATCACCTCACATACACTTGTCTTGGAAAGTGTAGTCTCATTGTTTTGTAGGGATGGTGGATATTCTACAAGAGCTTGAAGATTTGAAGACCTAGTATCTAGGTATCTAATTGTAATGTAGAATATCTTTTTGTTGACCTCTAGTCTTTTATTCTTTATTGTGAGGATGATTTGTGAGTGATGGTTTTGTCACGAAATAGCCAAAGGGGGAGATTGTAAGTTCCTCATATTTTGATTGGCTTATTTCGTTGACAAACCATATTGGGGATTAATTTTGTAAGGGTAAATTAGGTTTCATTGGGTGTGATCAAGCTTCAAGGGCAATATCTTTATCAAAAGCACTTCAAAGGTATATCAAATGCTTAATTATCTTTGAAGAGGTTTCAGTTGCACACACTCTCATTCTATGCATTTGTATTGACATGCATGTATGGTTGCACACACACACTTCTTGCATTTTGGAGTTGATGGGATGCATAGTAGGTTAGGCGACATGCAAGGCCACTTGTGCATGTCGCCTGACAAGTCGCCTTAGACTTACGTTTTTCCCACAGTGTGTTAGGCGACATGCAAGGCCACTTGTGCATGTCGCCTCCAATGTCGCCTTAGTCATGTATTTTTCCTCCAGTGTGTAAGGCGACTTCTTAGGCGACTTAGGAATGTCGCCTTACATGTCACCTTTGACATCTTGATTTTTCCACAGTGTGTAAGGCGACTTCATAGGCGACTTGGGAATGTCGCCTTACATGTCGCCTCAGGCAACGTGTTTTCTCACAGTGTGTTAGGCGACTTCCAAAGCGACTTGCTCAGGTCGCCTTGCATGTCGCCTTTTTCACCCGAACTAGGCATTTCGGGAATTTCACACCAGCTCATTTTTTGGTCCTCATAAATACATCTTCTTCTCCACCATTTAGACCTAGAGCTCTGAAGATATATCCCTAAGTGAGAGAAAGTAAATCCAAGAGAGAGAGAGCTCCAAGAAGTCCTTTTTACTCAACCAAACTCATACACATGTGCATCTAAGCTCCTTTCTTACATCTATTCTTCATGGGTCTTCATGCTCTTCTTAACTAGGTAATCAAACAAGTCTTAGAACTTCATTTTCATCTCTATGTTCTTATTTACCTAGGGTTAGCAATTATTTGTTAATTAATTGCATGTTTATTTGGTTTAGCATGATTTGAGTATATTTGTGATTATGTTTGTTGGTTGAGATTGTATGTTCATTGATAGCTATCATTTAGGACGATTTTACCCTTCTAGCTAAATCTTCATGCATTTGCATTTAGATATTGATATCTAGGATTTGCACTCATTGACATCTTTAAATCCTTCGATAAGCATTTGGTGTTGCCTAGCATTAATTGCATGTTAGAATATTCTTACATATTCACATAGGTTGTTTAACCTCTTCATTGATTGTTAAGCTTTGTGACTAAGTGGATTAGTGCACAAGCTTGTGGTCTAGAATTACTATTAAAGGCCCGTTGGGTAGAGTGAAAGGGTTAGTGACCAAGTAGGTGTGACTTGAGGTCAACCTACGTTGTAAACTTTCATTCAAATAGTGGATTTGAGGACCGTATGTGGCTAGAAGGATAGCCCGTGAGTTTTGCCCAATTGGAGGGTTTCTCACGTAAATCAATCCTTATGTTTTTATTGTTTTCCACATGTTTATGTTGGGTTGGTTGATTGCTAATATGGGGTAGGACTATTAAAATTGATTAAGTCGAAAAGTTGGTTATAAATCAACTAAAACCTATTCACCCCCCCCCCCCCCCCCCCCCCCCCCCCCCCCACACACACACACACACACTCTAGGTTTGTAGACACACGCTATATAGTATTTTCAACTTTCATACTTCAAAATGTGTCTTCATAGGGTATATTCTTTTGCATAGAGGTTACAAATGTCTTGGTAGGATTTACATTTCTATGCAAATAGAATTCAATGAAATAAAGTTTCTATTTGGCTCTTCTTCCTACCGATAAGACTACACATCAACTTGTTCATAGCTCTAACATTCCTTTATCTATTGTGCAAAGGATCTTAAACACTATACAAACACACATTTCCATTAATAGTAATTCTACTCCTATTATGTCATGTTCACAAGTTCCTCATCAATCCTTATCCAGGTCCCCTTTAGCTATCAATAACAGATCAGATTTGTTGACTGATTCTTCAAATAGTTTAACTGGTATTGATGTTGGTCCAAATGGTTCTTTGTCTAATCCTATAATGTCATCAATACAGCCTCGAAATGCTTCTCAACCTAGTGTCTCAGTTCATCCTATGATCACTAGAAACAAGAATGGTATCTCAAAACCAAAATTTACTCAAGCTTCTATTTAGTTGATTCTAAACCAAAGTCAGTAAAAGTTGCCTTATAAGACCCAAAATGGCTCAAAACTATGCAAGAAGAATTTCATGTCTTGTAAGCTAACAACACTTGGTCATTGGTACCCTATGCTTCAGACATGAATGATGTGGATTGTAAATGGGTATTCAGGACAAAATACAGGCAAGATGGAAGTCTTTTAAAGCATAAGGCTCGATTGGTTGCAAATGGGTTTCATCAAATTCCAAGCTTATATTTTATGGACACTTTCAGTCCAGTTGTAAAAGTCTCAACAATAAGAGTAATCTTCTCTTTAGCAGTAACAAATGGTTGGCATATTGAACAAGTTAACACTTTTAATGCCTTCTTGCATGGTGATCTATCTGAGCTGATTTACGTGACTCAATCAGAGGATTTTGTAGACAATTCAAAACCACATCATGTTTGCAAGCCAAATAAGTCACTCTACAGTCACAAACAAGCTCTTCGAAGCCGGTTTCATAAGCTTAGAACAACTCTCCTCTCATAGGATTTTCATAACTCTACATCAGATACTTCTATTTTCTTCAAGTTCTCTGGTTCTGAGTCTTTATTTATGCTGGTATATGTTGATGGCATATTGATTACGGGTAACAATACTTCATTGACCAGTAAGCCGATTGTCACATTGAACAACTCATTTGCATTGAAAACACTCAGTCAAGTGAACTACTTTCTTGAGTTTGAGGCTTTCAAGGATTCAACAGGATTGTGCATTACTTAATCCAAGTACATTTTCAATTTGCTAAAGAATAAAAACAAGATGGATTATAAAGCTTGTGACACTCCAATTACAACCGGCACAAAACTTTCTTTATTAGATGGAGTGGCTTTCACTAATCCTACTCTATCGAAGTACTATAGGAGCTCTTCAATACTTAACCAACACAAGACCTGATATGACATTTGTTGTTAACAAATTGAGTCTATTCTTGGTTACTCTTACATTAGTCCACTAGCAAGCCTGTAAAAGAGTGTTTGATATCTGAAAGGCACTCATCACCTTGGTCTTCATTTCAAGGCTTCCTTTATCTTATCATTAGTAGCTTTTTCGGATACGGATTAGGCCAGCTGCATCGATGACAGGCTTCAACAAGTGGTAACTATGTCTTTCTCGGTGGTAACTTGATTTCAAGGAGTTCTCGCCAGTAAAGAGTTGTAGTGTTGAAGTTGAGTATAGGTCCATGGCATAAGTGACCACTGATATTCTTTGGTTGCGTTCTTTCACTACTAGAAAAATAAGGCTTTATGACACAAATAATTGTGGTTTTTAAAAAGCATCAAAAATCTTGATGGTTTTTAAAAACTTTTTGATATTTTTTTAAAAACCGTCATAAAGTTATGATGGTTTTTAAAAACCGTCATAAAATCGTGATGGTTTTTAAAAACCATCGTAAAAGCATGACAATTTGTAACCGTTATTATCCCTTAGAATAAAATAAATATTTTTGACAAACTCTAATTACCCTACACTCTTTTTATCTCTTACACTCTCTCATTGCCGCATCCAACCTCTCATTCTCTCACATTCATAACTTTCTTTGTTTCATAATGTTCTTCTCATCATTCACCACATCTTACTTATTTTCTCTTTATTTATATGATTCTTTTACTATATATTTTTTATATTTTTATTTTTTTTCCTACTTTTCATCTCTTTGTTTTATGCATGGCCTTGCTAGAATAGGTTTTGGTTATATGTTCTTGTGCTTAATGGGTCTTTGGCGTAAGACACAATTGCTCATTCCATCGCCTTGGTTAAGTGATGAATTGATTTTGGTAATTTCCTTAATCAAGAAGATTGAACCCTTAACTTGAATTGAATGTGCTTAATGCTTAACAATCAACTTGATGTGCATTTGTGTTTAGTGAACTCATTTCCCTTGTGTGACCAATATCTTGCATCTCTCCAAGCCACATTTGTTTTGGTAATTAGGGTGCTTTGCCGTTAGAAGTAGATTAATTTAGCTTAGGAGTAGTGTAATTTACAAAGGTAAGCAACCGGTTATTTTTCTATGCTTAGTTTAAGTTTATTTCATTTACATGCTCACATACTCTCCACATTACGTATACACTTCACACACACCATTCTCACTCATTTCCATGTTCTATTTACATTGCTTTCAATAAACTCTAAAACCTGAGACGGTTCACGGATGGCATCTCTTTGTAGAACTAAACATGTATTTACTGTTATGCAATCGCCAAACGATTTGTACACTTACGGGATAAACTCATATTTTCCAAACGTGTCACTAAGTTGTAAGTGATTCGATTAACACACAATTAACATGCATAGGCACAAAATTAATCCGAAAATAACCTAAACATGTTTCTATATCATGATTAATCAAACCCTAAATACATGTTACTAAACCCATATCGATTCAAGAGAAAAGAGGAGATAATAGAAAGCGGAAGCGTACCTGAATCCATTGCCGGAGGATGGTGAACGGGTTGAGATCTTCCAAATTATCACAATTCTTTGGGACACAAAAGCGTTCTTTGTTCTCTGTTGATGGGGATACAGAAAAGCTAAAGATTGTGTAATTTGGGGACCATAACCCTTAATATAATAAACATATTATCATATGTTTTGCTATTTCTAATTCGGCCCCTCATCAAATTAGAAATAGCACTCTAGTATCTACACATTAACTCCATGATAATTATACCCTTAAGCCTTAAACTTTAAATCTTAATTAGATCATTTTAATTTAGGCTTAACCAAAAGATAGCAAACACATTTAATATTCACATGTGTGGCCCCATATGGTGGAATTTTTCCAACATATGTAACACAAGAGAGACTCAAACAATTGTTTGGAGATACAAACTAGTCAACCCACCTACAAATTGATAAGTACTACCGGTCCATTAATAATCTCTCCCTTGTGAGTTGATTTCCGTTAAATCCAAAATGTAGGGTAAATGGGTATCTTTAATTTGGTACAAATTTCAAGAACCCCTGAATCAACACCAGTTGTTTTGGAAACAAATGAATATATCTACATCACTAGCTAATCTTTCAAAAAATGATGATGCGACACAAAGACAAATCAAAAGACTTTTATATCTTTTTATTATAATAATTTAATAATTATAATTAAAAAATACATATATTTACAATTGTAATATAAAAATAATAATTTTATATTATTTTTGAATTAAAATATATAAAATTAGAAAAAGTAAAATTAATTAAGTTAAAACCATTAAAGTTGATTTAAATTTATATAAAAATTATTTAAAAGTATAAAAAATCAAGAGTCATTGATATCCAATACCTTTTATTGTGAGTCACAAATTTTTTTTTTTTACATTTTCAATATTAATATGTCATGAGATAAATAAATATGAGAAGAACATCTCTATCCCCCCTTACATATAGGTGGAGATGAAGACACCTCCTCACTAAAATTTGGGTCGAGACAAACCTCCTTGTGACCCCAGCCTAGGAAGTGGTGGTGACTTCATCACTTTTAAAGAAAATTTTTAGTCACCACTTTGAAGGAAAATTTTTGGAAGAAAGTTTTTGGAACATTGAATGTACTACTGAGCGATGAACCGTATAAATTAAATGAGTTTATACATAAAAATAAATTAAAAGTAAATTAAGAAAAATGTAGGCAAGCCATGATTAAAAATAGATAATAAAATAATTTATATACCAACATAGAAAATGTTAAATCAAAAATATATTTTAAAGAAATTAATAAAATTAAAATTGATTTGGTGCCATCGTGGAGATGGTCACAACTGCCTCCTTGTTTTATTAATTTTTAATTTGTTTTTTACTTACTTTTTAATTTTAATAATTTTAATTATTATTTGTCTAATATTTTTCAATTTTGAAATAGTTTTTGTAAAGTTTTAATTCATTTAAAAAATTTCTAATTTAGTATAGATTATAAATAAATGAGCCAAATTCAATGATTTCCTTAGTTTTTAATCATATTTAATGAATGAGAATTGTAATATTATTGAATACAGCCAAATAATATCTATATTTGGTATCATCCCATATAGTTTAGGTTTCTAGATAGAGTTAATGATGTCAAGTAAAGAAAACACTTGGAAAGGGAAGATGCTTTCGGTTTCGTCTTCATTGGATTGGCATCGTTTTCCTACGCCAGCCACCCATGTTAGTCTTTCATTTGTTTGATGCTGACATACTTCGATATATATAATTCTAACATGTCTTATTGCAAAATGTCATTATACATATGAATGTAACTTCCACAGTTCCACTCAAGTTCGATTTGAGAATACAAACTATTATAACGTTTGTACTTTTATCAACCATTATTCAAATCAAAAAGTTAACCTTTGTACAACCATTTATCCTTAGTACTAGTTTGTTAACCCATGCATACTGGACTTTGTTAAAAATATTATCGTACTATATAGTTGATAGTAAAAGATGTTTGCACCTTTATCCATATATCACTGAAAATGTAAATTGCATATGTTTTCTATTTGTTTATTTGATATAACAAAACTGGTTAGAAAATGAAGTTTTAATGAAAGAAGCTGTGAGAGGATGGAGAGGTTGTAAAGTTAAGGGTCTAAATGGCAAAACTTTGTTTTCGAAGCTCAAAGCTTCAAAGGTTTTCATGAAAAAATGGTTGTCTTCTAACAGGGACAACACAAGCACAAAGAAAGTTTGTGAAGACCGTATTGGGGCAGTGGACTCCAAGGCGGAACGAGAAGGTTGGACAGATACGCTGAGAAAAGAGAGAACAGAAATTCTTTCGGGATTATGGACAGCAGTCAGAAGAGAGGGACAAAAATGGCGGCAGAGAGTTAAGTGGTTGAAGGAAGGTGATAAAAATTCAAAAATTTCCACAGTATTGCTAATGGGAGAAGAAGAACAAATTTTATAGGGGATATAAGCATGGATGGCAGTAAAACTTCGGACCCTAGGCTCATCAGAGAAGGAATTTACAACTTTTTAAAAAATCACTATAAGAAAGTACATGGGATAGCCCCAAGATTTGAGGCTTAGATGTCAAATCTCTTCCGGTTGAAGAGAGAATTGCTCTTGAGAGACCTTTTTTCCATTGAGGAAGTGTGGGAAGCGGTTAGCAGCTGTGACGGGAACAAGGCTCCGGGTCCAGACGGTTTCAATCTCAACTTTATTAAAGCTAACTGGAAGGTTATCCAAGAGGAATTCATGGAGTTTCTACATGGCTTTCATAGGGACAGTCACATTGTAAAGGAGTTGAATAGCACGTTTATTGCCCTTATTCCAAAATGTGGGAGGCCGGAATTATTGACTGATTATAGACCAATAAATTTGGTTGGATCTCTGTACAAAGTTTTAGCAAAGGTTTTGGCCAATTGGTTAAAGCAGGTCATGGGCATAATTATAGGTGAAACACATATGGCTTTTGTTAAGGATCGGCAAATCCTAGACAGCTTCGTCATAGCGGAAGAGATCATTCATAATTGGAGAAAGGACGAAGTAGGTGGCCTTCTTGTCAAGTTGGACTTTGAGAAGGCGTATGATTGTGTAGATCACGATTTTTTGGATTTTATGATGAAAGAGATGAGTTTTGGAGAAAAGTGGAGGCTTTGGATGAGAAGTTGCATTTCGACTCCGATGTTTTCGATCTTAGTAAATGGTAGCCCAATGCCACAATTTGGTCTTGAAAGAGGACTAAGGCGAGGTGATCCTCTCTCACCGTTTCTGTTTAACATTGTCTCTGAAGGTTTAAGTGGCCTCTTTAGAAAGGCTTTCGAAGTGGTTTTGATAAGAGGGGCTTCCTTTGGAGATGCTGCCGTTCACGTCTCCCATCTCCAGTTCGCAGATGACACGATTATATTCCTCGAGCCTGAGGAGGAGTACCTAAGAAACTTTAAAAGGATTCTGAGATGTTTTGAATTAGCGGCGGGCTTGCGTATTAACTTCCACAAATCTTGTGTGGTTAAAGTGGGAAAGAAGGGGTTAAGTGATGATGGATGGGCTGAGGTTTTCGGTTGTAACAAGGCGGAGCTTCCTATCACCTATTTTGGCTTTCCGCTTGATGGTCGGCCTACTGAAAATGCCTTTTGGAGACCTCTATTGCATCGTATTGAGGGCAGGTTAGCTCCGTGGAAGAAAAAGTTCTTAAATAAAGGCGGAAGGGTAGTCCTCATAAAATCATTCATTTCGTGTATACCTACTTATTTCTTATCCGTTTTCAGACTTCCGGTTTGTGTGGCATCGACCATTGAAAAGTTTCAAAGATCCTTTTTATGGGGCGACGAAGCTGAAAAGAAGAAAATTCATGCTGTGGATTGAGACATTGTTTGTCAAAGTAAGAGAAATAGAGGCTTGGGAATTGGTAAGATGGCTGTCAAAAATAAAAGTTTGCTTGCTAAATGGATTTGGAGATTTGGTTCCGAGAATTCTTCGTTATGGCGAAGAGTGATTTGTGCGAAGTATGGTGTTTTATTGGATAATTTATTTTGGGATTGGAAAGCATCAAGGTCGGCTTCGTTTTTTGTGAAGGCGGTGGGCAGTCTGCTGGAGATCGGTTCCATGTCTGAGAAGGTTTTGAAGGATGGTCTGAAGGTGGTAATTGGGTCTGGTAACAAGGCAGATTTTTGGAATGACAGGTATGGGTTTGACTTGACTTTAAATATTGCTTGTCCTAGGATTTACGCACTAGCTTTGAACAAAAATGGTAGAGTAGCTGATTATAGGAAGTGGGATGGTTTAAGGTGGGAATGGGAGGTCAAGATGAGGAGACCAGTTTTTGACTGGGAGAAAAACCAAATGGCAGTTCTTTTAAACCTCCTGGAATGCCTTAAAATCCGAAGACATATCTCCGATGTTCTAGCTTGGTAGCATAGTTCAGATGGGAGTTTCTCGGTTAGCTCATTTTGCAGAAGCATGGAGGAGGTTCGGTTCGCTCCAAATTTGGATCACAAGTTCATCTGGCAAGGAGTGTGCCCCCATAAGATCGAATTGTTTGTTTGGCAACTTCTGAAAGGCAGAGTGATGGTTCAAGAGGTAATGCATAGATTCGGTTTCAAACCTGCCTCTACTTTGCAATTTCCGCTGTGCAATTCGGGGAAGGAATCAGTAGATCATTTGTTTCTACATTACAGGTGGACGCACGATCTTTGGAATTACTGCATGAACTGGTGGGGAGTGTCATGGTGTGGTAACAAGTATTTCAAAGATTGGGTTTATGGGTGGTTGGGATTGTGCCCAATAATCATTTACAGTAGAGCATGGAACACTTTATTCTTTGCTTTGATTTGGACGACGTGGGAGGCAAGAAACAACCAGGTTTTTAAAGACAAACAGACATCAATTCTTCAGGCAGCCGATGCTGTGAAACTTAGGCTAGTGTGGTGGTTCAAATTTCATTGGAAAGGTTCTCATGATACCATCACCTTGTTATTGATTAATCCAAAGGATCGTTGTGTTGATCCGAGTGGTTTCAAACCTATCAATGCTAACGGCTGGTCTCCCCCAGTTGTAGGTTGCATGAAGTTCAATGTTGATGGTTCAGCAAAAGGCTAGTGTGATGTTTCGAAGTTTTTCCAGCAGATATTTCATGTATAAAGACGGCCATTTCTTGTCTTTAGAAGTTTTATGGGCTAGAGTTGTCTAATCTTTTAGTTTTGGGTTGCCAGCGGTTGGCTTTTGTTAGTTTTGTGTTTGTTTCTGTTTGTGCTTGGTTGGATGTTCTGGTGCTCTGTTTGTTTTGTATGAGTGTTGTTGGTGTTTGTTTTGGGTCCCCTCTGTCTTGCCTTTTATGGCTTCAATAAAACTTATCATTATTCAAAAAAAATAATAATAAGTATCGAAAATCGTTGAAAAGACGTACGGATACTTTAAAAATAATATATATTTTTTCTTAATTAATAAGGAAAGTTATTTTCAGCAAATTCAATTTGATTAAAGGTATTCCAGTATTAAAAGACGTTGAAAAGGTATTCAATTTGATTAAAGGTATTCCAGTATTCAATTTGATTATTTTCAGCAAATTCAAAAATAATAATAAGTATCGAAAATCGTTGAAAAGACGTGCCATAATTGCATGGTCATGTCACAAACTAAATTAGCAACAGTATTAAAATTGAAAGGAAAAAACTAAAAGTAAGAAATGACATTTTATGTAAATTGAAAGTAAATATACACAAAAATGGTTAAGGATACATTGAAATTATAAAATTATAAAATTTATAGCCCTTATCCCTAAATGCGGCAAGCCGGAGTCCTTAAAGGATTTTAGACTTATCAGTTTGGTGGGATCCATGTATAAAGTGTTGGCGAAGGTTTTAGCTAACCGATTGAAGAGAATGATGAATTCTGTTATTGGGGAGGCGTAAATGGCTTTTGTGGAGGGTCGTCAGACCCTGGATAGTTTTGTGATCGCGGAAGAAATCATTCAAATGTGGAAAAGGGATAGAGACGGTGGTTTACTTGTCAAACTTGATTTTGAGAAGGCCTACGATAGTGTGAACCACGATTTTTTGGATGCGATGATGGAAAATATGGGTTTTGGGATGAGATGGAGATAGTGGATGAAGAATTGCATCTCAACTCTGATGCTTTCTGTATTAGTTAACGGGAGCCTCACCTCTCAATTAGGTGTGGAGAGAGGCCTACGTCAAGGTGACCCCCTCTCTCCTTTTCTCTTCAATATATTTTCGAAAGGGCTAAGCTATTTATTCAGAAAGGTTGTTGAGATGGGTTTGCTCGATGGGGCAATTTTTGGTGAGAATATGGTTCAGATTTCCCATCTCCAATTCGCAGACGATACTATTCTCTTTCTCAAGCCTAGATTGGAATATCTTCGCAATGTGAAAAGGATTCTCAGATGTTTCGAATTGGCTACCAGGCTGAGAATTAATTTTTTCAAGTCATGTTTGGTCCAGATTGGTCCGAACGTGCCTCAGAATGTTGAATGGGCGGAAGTTTTTCATTGTAGATATGCTGCCCTCCCAACAATATATCTTGGACTCCCTCTGGGTACTAGATCGGGTAGTAAGGCTTTTTGGAATCCTCTCTTGAAACGCATTGAGTGTAGACTGGCTCCTTAGAAAAGAAAATTCCTCAACAAAGGGGGGAGACTAGTCCTTATCAAGTCAGTCTTGTCCAACATCCCTTCTTATTATTTATCTATCTTCAAGCTCCCAGCTGGGGTGGCTCTTGCTATTGAAAAGCTCCAAAGATCTTTATTTTGGGGCGATGGCACGGTGAAGAAGAATATTCATGTTGTTGACTGGGCTTCGATGTGCAAAAGCAAGAGACGAGGTGGCTTGGGCATTGGTAGAATGGGAGACAAAAATAAAAGTTTGCTTGCGAAGTGGGTTTGGCGGTTTGGCATTGAGAATAATTCTCTTTGGTGGAGGGTCATTTGCGCCAGATATGACACCCATCTCTCTGACCTGATGTGGGATTAGAAAGGTCATAGTTTGGCCTCCCCTTTAGTCAAAGCGGTGGCTTCTCTCTTCAATTAGGGGTTAGCTTCTTGTAGAGTCTTGAAAGATGGCTTGAAAGTTATTCTAGGTGATGGCAGAAGGGGTAAACTCTGGTGAGGGATTCTTTGCAGCTGAAGGATTTGTGTCCCAAAATCTATGCTCTAGCAATTCAAAAACATGGTGTGGTTAATGACTTCGGGAACTGGTATGACAACAGATGGAGCTGGGAGGTGCTTCTACATAGGCCCATGTTCGACTGGGAGAAGGATCAATGGGAGGTTTTCGTGAGTGTTCTGGATTGCCTTGTCTTGCGGAAGACGGTTTCAGATGCTATAGTTTGGTAGTTGTGTTTCGATGGCTTATTCTCCATAAGATCCTTTCGTAGTAGTTTGGAGGACCCTTCCTCAAATCCTCCCTTCGATTACAATCTACTTAGGCAAGGAATTTGCCCGTCCAAAATTGAAATTTTCTTGTGGCAACTTCTGCGTGGAAGAGTATGTTGTTTGTAATAATCAAAAACAATCTGGTTCGAATCTGCAAGAGAACAGAAAGTGAAAACCACATAACAACACGTTAGAAAACAGTTTTGGGAAATCGAGGCCCGTGTTTCACACGGTGTCCTTAAGACAATTTCGCTGTATAACACTGTATGTGTATAGCGGTTGTCTCCCAGGATACAAGGATTTAACAGTGATCGTGCATGACACAAACACTCTTAGCGAACTCAAATCCGGTATGAACTTACCAAGAACTGAAGAAGAAGAGAAATAAATTATAAGAGGAATTAATTTCATGATTGCTATATCTCTTCTGAAGAAAGACTAGGGTTTATTATAAAACCGAAGTCAAGAGGATTGTTTAGAAAATTACTTAATTCATGTGTTTTTAATGAAAAGGATATTAATTAAAAAACCAATCTCCAAGAGATTTATTTGTAATTAATCACCGATTCTATTTACTTAGTGATACTTACTTGATCACTAAGTAAATAGAATCCAAACAGTATTTCCTTATCATTACACGTTTGATTTAGGGAAAATTAAATTGAATTAATTCTTTCCATATCAATATAAACATTGACTTAGAAAAAATAAATCCCAAGCAGTAGCAAAAGGTCGTTTGTCCTATGACAGTCCGATCTGAGCGGCATTCGTGTACGCGGGTCGCGCCCACACACAAGTCATCCAATCTGAAGGTTCGGGGTCGATCACCTCTTCTTGATGTGCTCCTGGTCGTGGAAGCTATGGAATAGGTGTATGGATTGGTGGGATATGGTGAGTTGCTCAAATAATTCTCTGAAAAATTGGTTTCCTGGTTGGGAAGGCTTGTGCTCGTCAGCCAAGCGTTGTCGGGCATGGAACTACCTGTTTTGTTGCCCTGTCATGGACAATCTGGGAGGCTCGTTATCAGATGGTCTTTAAGGGGATCTAGACAGATGTCACTTAGGCTACGAACTTGGTCAAATTTCGTGTCGTGTGGTGGTTTAAGCATCATGGGAAAGGCTCAAAGATCCTCATCTCCATCATGCTCTTGAATGTTGCTTTGTGAAAAGTGCGAAAAGTGCCCTCCTACTGTCAACGCTCTCAAATTTAATGTCGATGAGTCTGCTAGGGGCAATTCTGGAAATGCTGGGATATGGGGGTTCTTAGAGACAATGTAGGTAAGGTGTGGGGTCTCTTCTCTGTTTTCGTTGGGAGGCTTCATTCTAATGCAGCTGAGATCCTCGCCATCCATAGGGTTGTCTCCATGTGTGCCCAATCTCAGGTTTTTGTAGGGAAGGAGATTGATATAGTCAGTGATTCTAAGGTTACTGTATCATGGGTGAACTCTAAGGGCTTCGGCAATTTGAAGCATATACACACAATCTACGACATACGGAACTCTCTCAAGATTCTTGACAATACCAGAGTCATCTTCATTTCTAGAGCAAGCAATTCGTTTGCTGATCTTCTTGCAAAAAAAGGTCAGCCTTGGAAGGGGATAGAGTGATTTGGGAGGTTCATTAAGTTCTGCTTTTTATTGCCTAGTTGGCTTTTGCTTTTTTGTTTGATTTGTGTGCTGTTGTGCCTGCGTGCGCCTTTGTTCTGTTGGTTTTTGCTGCCTCGGGAGTTTTCTCTTGTTGTGGTGTTTCTGTTTTTGGCTTGTGCCTCAATAAATCATTTGCAGTTCAAAAAAAAAGTAACATTCATGTCCAACTCCTCTTTCATTCTCTACATTGCATATTGTATTGAGAACAAAATGAATCCCTAGATTTAATTACTCTTCATCTATCTTTAAGCTTTAAATATATTTTTTTTCTTCATCAAAAGTCCAAACTCATGCAAATCACATAATAAGTTATTAAATTATACCAAAAAACTCAATTTAACATAAGGTAATTAACAAAAAAAAATGAAAAACTAACTAAACACACATGCACAAAGAAATAAATGGATAAAAAAATTACATGTATTATCAACTCAAAACCGGTAAAATATGGTCGCAAGTCTGCATTAGAAGTTATCTAATCAAAAGAGAAATTATAAGAAGACAAAATCTAATAGATACTTCACTCTCACCATATAAAATATAAAAAATATAAAAAATAAAAAACAATTATATAATACATACTTCACTTTTATCATATAAGATTTATTTTTTAAAAACAAATCTAAGAGATTATTCACGTTAAACCCTGTAAAATTGAATATTAAAAAAATGTTTAATGAAGAAAAATAATTATAGAATAATGTGCATATACGTGAGTGATGAGGGCAAACCCTCTTGAAAAAAAATGAAAACATTTGGTGTTTTCATTCCACTTATAAATTGGTAATGAAAAACCAAGAGAATGAGGGGGGAAATATGAAATGTGCTAGAATTACTACGAATAATGTAATGGAAATTAATCTTATTCATTTCATTTTAAAAAATAGAAATGTTACACTAAATTAAATTAATCTTATTAAATATGTTGACAGTGGGAAAAATAAAAACCAAATAGATGTACCAAAGCACAGAACTTACAATGAAATTAACCTTATTAAATGTGAATATTTCATCTTAATAAAAGGAAATCATTACAATGAAATTAATCTTATTAAATGCAAATTAAACATGCCATCTTAAATATATATATATATATATATATATATATATATATATATATATTAGAGTTATATTGGAAAAAATAAACAAAAACAAAAGTTAAATACAAGAGGACACTTGACAGATGAGAAGAAGATATATAATTAAAAGCATATATTATGATATGAATTGAATTATAATATACGATATGATAAACTATTTTTGTTGTATTATATATTATATATGATATGATTATGTATGATATAATAACAACATTAATAAAAGGACATATGACGACTTATGATTGAAAAAAGCTATTTTATTATATTATATAAATGAAAAAATAACAATTTATTAATAGGGCAAATTACACTAAACTCCTTGAGATTTAGACAAGTTACACTTAGATGGATAAGTTTCTTTATTATATACTAACACCCCCAAAATTTAAATTTGACTTTAACAATACCTAAAATGCCCCTAGTTATATTATTTTACACTTTATTTTTTTTTACCTTTTAATCAAACACTTTATAAACTTTAATAAAATAAAATAAAATTAAATAAAAGATATGATTCATTAAATAAATAGTTTTAAAAAAATAAATAGTTTTGAAAATTAAATAGTTTTAAAAAATTAAATATATAAATATTTTTTTAAACATTAAGTAAATAAATAATTTAAAACATTAAATAAAAAAAGTTTAAAAAATCAAATAAATAAATAGTTTTAAATAAATAAATAAATGAATGAATAGTTTAAAAAATGAGTGAAAAAATTAAAAAAATTAATTTTTTTAAGAATATCTATTAATAGGGACAATATAAGCTCTAAATATCTAAGGAGTGTTGGGAACCTTGAAGCTTCTCTCACTATTATCTTTACAGTAAAAATTTAGATATTTAGAGTTTTTCTTATCTCTATTAATGAATATCCTTAAAAAATTTAATGTTTTTAAGTTTTTCACTTATTTATTTATATTTTAAATTTATTTTTTTATTTTTTTAAATTAATTATTTATTTTATTTTTTAAAACTATTTTTTTATTTTATTTTTAAAAACTATTCGTTTATTTATTTATTTTAAATTGTTTATTTTTTCAAAATATTTATTTATTTAATTAAAAAAACTATTTATTTATTTAATTAAAAAATATTTATTTATTTAAACTATTTATTTATTTATTGAATCATATCTTTTATTTAATTTTTTTATTTTCTTAAAGTTTATAAAGTGTTTGATTAAAAGGTAAAAAAAATAAAGTGTAAAATAATATAACCAAGGGCATTTTAGGTATTTTTAAAGTCAAATTTAAATTTTATGGGTGTTAGTGTATAATAAAGAAACTTATCCATCTAAGTGTAACTTGTCCAAACCTCAGGGGGTTTAGTGTAATTTGCCCTTATTAATAACATTAAATATATGTCATTTGTCGTTTCCTTATATAATATTTTTTTGCAATTCATTACAAATCATCTTCAATAAGGGACCTCATTCTCTAATTACCATTAGCAAAATGACTATTCTCAAATTCAGAAGAAGTTCAACGTTCTGCAATCGAATATCCCACAAAAATAAACGTGTGAAATTCATACACCTAATAATTTTTAAGCGTGTGTATTTGATATCCGACACCAATTAGGTAGGGTCGGTCAGTTGAAATCCAATGAGATCAACCATTATAATTATGGTCTGGAATGCAACTCCCACGACAAGGAGAAAAGTCTCCTCTTACTTTATGATTTAATAGAAAAATGTAAGACTCAACCCTTCATCTCGGAAGTGATATGGATAGTGTACAGCGGTCACCTAGTTTGCTAAAAGTGAATGTATATTGTATGGAAGTCAAATAATTTATTTTCAGAGAAACAATAAATTTTGTTGGATACTAATATTAGTCATAATCTTACTCAAATACATCGACTCTAGAAATTAAATAACACCAAAACATATTATATAATTAAGAAAACAAATCCCAACAAAAAAAAGAGAGAAATTACACCTAAATAAGGATAAATTTCTAACGTTTCAGAGAAGGTAACCAAGTGGCAATTGCCTTGCTAATCTAAGGTTATCTCAAGCATGGTGGTCTACTCGTTCGAGCATTGCTTCTTCATGAAACTTTTCTTTAAGCTTAGTATTTGTAAGCAGGGGTGGACCCATGTAGAGACCATGTAGAGCCCGTGTTCTACCTCAATTTTTTTAAAAAAAAAATTGATTCTGTATATATTGTATATATAAATATTCATTAAGAATAGTTATCAATTAATTGCTTTTAGTATGCCTGGTAGTGGGTTTTCTTTTTTAGACTTAGAGTGCAGGTTCAAGTCTCATCTCATTTAAATAGGTTTTTCTTTAATTTAATTTTATCTTCTAATTTTTATATACCTCTTTTAATTCAATTTTATCACCTAACTTTTTATATCTTATTTATTTTACCATCTTTTTTGATTCATTTTCTTTATTCCGTCACTTTCAATTTCTTAGCTACTATTAATTTGTGTTTATTTACTTCAAATTTATTTTATATTAAATTATATATTATTATTTTGGGTTTTTATTATGTCTAATAGTTTTAATTTGACATACCTAATACGTCCAATCAATAAACCTAAAATCTCAGATTTTACTTTATTAGATTAAAATAGTCAATATATTACTATGATTTATTTTATTTTATTCATAGTATTTTCTTTATTTTATAGTTTTAAACTTTAATTTATTTAGAATCAATAAATCAATAATTTACCAATAATTTAAAGAATAAAAATTTTAAAAACATGTCTAGTTATTAATAAATTATTTTTGTATAAATTTAAATTGAATTCATTATAAATGTAAATCAAAATTTCTAATTATAAAATTAGCTTGTAATTTATTCTTTTAATTTTTTTTTCATTATTTATGTTGTTTTTCTTGTTATTATTTATTTTTTTAATATTTTTTTGTTTTTATTTCTTTTTGAATGTAAGATTATTTAATTCATCTGAGTTAGTGTTCTATTTTATCTTAAAAAAACTATTTAACTATGATCTTAATTTTTCGGTATTTTTTTTTATATAATTGCGATTTTAATTTATTCAAGTGCTCTACCTGATTAAAATTCCTGGATTCGCCAGTGTTTGTAAGCATTTTTTTCTCTTTCATTTTGTAATAGTTTAGCAATTGATAGAGATAAAAATAGGTGAATATTTCTCAAGTTAGAATCATCTCCTAACCTTGGTTTTCCCTGGGGTTTTTTTTCCAAGATTAAGTGAAACATGTACTTGCATGAGTGAGAAAAAAAATAAAAAAATTATAACCATGTATTTTCTTTTATGTTTAGGGGTCACTAAATTATGAAAAGTTAAAATAAAAAACAATGAGAGAATTCTGATCCATAATTCTCCCTCATTTTGTTTTTCGCGTTTTTGTTAGTAAATGTAGTCTTTGATGCTATTAAAGTTGCACTTTAAGTTTTTGGGTCAAATTTGTAAGATAATACAAGTGCCACGGCTTTTAGATTCGAGTCGTATCCTCCTCCTTCTCAATTTCATATTCATTAAAGCCTTTAACTTGCGTGCTTGTCATCTGTCTTTAACATTAGGGAAATAAATTAAGGTACAGTAATTCTTATCTTGGAATAAATAACAGTTTTCTAACTATTCCATGTAGAGCAATGAATTAACATATATTCTAATAAATAATAGTTTTTATTGCCCTTAAGAGCACAAGTTAACCGAACACCATTGAATGAAGGTGGGCGATAAGAAGAAAATATACATATACATCATGTAAAAACTAAACTTGAATATATAGGATGTTCGGTTCTCTCTCTCTCGAGATATATATATATATATATATATAGAGAGAGAGAGAGAGAGAGAGAGAGGTTGTTCAAGCAAGAGGATAGGTACACCATCTAATGTGGCTTGACAGATTTGAATCGTCCCACAAAGATGGTATATTAAAAAACAAAATAAAACAAAACAAAAAAGAAAAAAGCAAGAGGCTAGGCCAGACACCGTATATCTCGGTTTTATGTATCAGAAATTGACTTGACAAAGAAGTGGAGCCAAATTGGGGAGGTAAAACTTTATGCTAAATTTGTCTTTGTCATCTCATCACAAATTTATACCCGCCATTTTCCAATATTCAGACCAAAAAGCCAAAACATTTTCCCCACCATGAATTGAAATTCAAAAAATGCATAAGTTTGAGAGAAGAAATAACTAACAAAAGTGGAGCAACATGATAAGTGTTCTGCAAATAGATAAAAAAGTAATCCTCAACTAAAAAGCCAACATCAGGACCTAGAGAATATATATAGGGCATAAAATATCTCTTCTTTTTTCTTCAAAAAAAAAATTTATAAAATTTTTCAACCATAACTACAACCACACAAAGCACCTGAACTTGCATTTTTGTTTTAAGATGAAATTGCATTATTTTTTTTAAGATAAAACACAAAAGAAAATAAAATAAAAGGAGGAAATGCAGTCTTTGTCAATGATAAGAACCCACAACACTTAAATATGGCATGAATGATTGTTGACTGATGAGCATTGAGTTGTTTGCCACCTAGCATAGCTAACCATATTCATATGGGCAATTGGGAACAGCGCATAACAAATTGGCCAGTGCAGAATAATCCAATAAGAATCACTTTAATCACTTTCAGATTCCAAATTAATATATATTGTTACAACAAGATTGGAAAAACAGCATGGAGGAGAGTCCCACTAAGACTCACCACGTGTCTCCTTTGGGTTGGACCATCCTAGTAATATTTCAACACATATATTATCCAAAAATTGTTGACTACTTGACTATATAATTGTATTAGTGGTAGCATATTTTGAGTCTGAACTTGAAACCATTTGACCCACTTATTAGCGTGGTTGAAATCTCTTACTTTAATCCCAAATTTTGACTAGTAAATATCCAAGAACGAGACCACCGCCAACTTTGGTTTGACGGTAAAGAGCGTTCATTCAGAATGTCTCAAGTTCGTTCACGTACCATTACCATATGTGGTATATAAAAAATAAATAATAAAAAATAGGGAAAGGGTTAAGAATTGCCATCCCAAATGCCAAGAATAGATTGATTTAAGCACTCAAGGTCTCATGCCACTTCATATTGTTTCATTGTCATCATATATGTTAGGTTTTGGCTTTTATTCCCAAATGAACCAAATGTTAACCAAACTGGACTCAACTGATCGATGTGAAAGAGGAAACTTCCTGAAAACGTGAACTAATGTTTGGAAGTAAGTAGAAGTAGGTAAAGGACTTTCTCCATAACTTGACTTGTATTGAAATCACCTGAGTAATGAAATAGGAGTTCAAATATTGTACTTATCTTGAAATTCACCTAAACTAAAAGTATGAGAGAAGGTAGAGAGAATGCTAGAGAGAGAAGGCTTGGCTCCTTTGGCCGTTAAGGGAATCAGTAGGCTACTAATGGCTAGATTTTAAGGAAGGATTTCAGGGATGGTTTGGTTTCAATCTTTGTTGATAACCTGAGTCCTTGCTTCAATTCGGAAGCGTTGTGGGGGTTTTTCAAGCCTTTGGGGAAGGTGAGAGATGTTTACCTTTCTTCAAAAAAGAGCTTTCGTGGGAGATGTTTTGGGTTTATCTGCTTCGAATCAATGGAGGAAGTGACCAAAGTAGCTCAGAGGGTGAATGGGTTGGTTGTCTTTAGTCGTCAAATGAGTGCTAAGGTGGCTTCGTACGGTTGGAATAAGAGGAGATCTCTGGTATCTTCTTTCCATAGTGAGCTTGGAGCTGGTTTTTCGCTTAAGGCGGAGAATATATATAAAGATGATCGAAGTTTTGTTGAAGTTGTCTCTAATTCTAGGCAGGCTTTGCAGCTGAACGATCAAAGGAAGGGATCAGAAGGTAATTGGAGTGGCAGCAGGCGGCAGAGAGAGTTCATAGGTGTAAATCGGAAGAGAAAGGAGGAAATATTGTCCATGGAATAGAATCTCTGCATAAAGATCAAGAATGGCTTAACAAATGTGTTGTGGGAATTCTATTTAAGTTTTCCAATGTGTCTAGTGTTAATAATCGTTAACAGGTAGAGGTTTTCAATTTTCTTCCGCTTATATTGGTGACAAAAGTGTTCTTTGGAGTTTCAATTCTGTTGAGGAGAATGATGTTTTCATTAAAAGTCATTTTTTCTGGGATGACTATTTTTCATCGGTAGTAAATTGGTCTAAATCCTTAATTCTGCAATCTAGAACGGTTTGGATCAATGTTTCTGGGGTTTCTTTTTATTTTGGAGTCATAATTTCTCTATGAAGTTGGGTTGAATGATTGGAGAACCTCTTTTAGTGGATGAGGAGACAAAGTTGAGAAACCGTTTTGATAGAGGGAGATTTTTTGCCTTAATTCTGAATCTTTATCCTTGTCCTATCGAAATTAAAGTAGTGGTCGGGAAATTTTCTTTTGTGGTGAAGTTGGAGGAATATGAGAAGAGGGTTGAGCTTCCTATCTTAGAGCATATTCTGGGTTTACAGAAGAAGTTAGAGAGAGAATTTGTGGTGCATAGGTCAGTGATGGAAAATGTATGGAAAGAAGGTTCAGCTCTAGCTAAGGATTGTTTTGTTGCTTCGTTTTTTGTCATCAACCAAGAAGACAAAACTCTGCTCTTTTTCAATCTATCTAAAGAAGGGGAGGAGAACCAAGACATCAATAGTGTGGGTATTGAAGGGAGTGATGGCAGAGGCCTAGGTAGCAAAAAGAGTAGGGATGTCAATAAAGGTTGAGGAGATTTCGATTCAAGAGGAGTCCAAATGCAGGAAGGAAAAGCGGAGGAGGGGAGGCGACTCATAACCCAATGTGAGGAAAAAGTGTTTTGGTGATAATGGTGTCATGGAAAAGAGCTCATTTGATAAAAGTAAAGACATAAGAGCTAGTTTCAAGAAAAGGCATGGGTTGTTGTGTAGATAGGTGTAGCTCTGATGAGAGGGTGGTAGATTTAATTGGTAGCTCTTCTTCGACCGGTGATCTTGATAAGTGGAGTGCTAAGAGGTCTATGGGTGATAATTCAAAGGGAGTCTTAGGCTGTGAGCATAGAGAGAAAGGATTGATTTTGGATAAAGTGACTTATGATAATCATTTCCTTTACCAAAGTAACTCTAAAAGTAGTATAGGGACAGCTGGGATTGTGTCTGGATCAGTGAATGGTAAGGGTGGGGTACCATCCATTAAGTTATGTGTTGATTTAAGGGGTCAACCTTCATTGGTAAAGGATGGTGAGATGAAATGTTCTTTTAATTCGGCTTTGTCATTGAAGGAAAAGAAATATTGCCTTGCTCCCATAAGACATAGTATGAAGCTTAGGTCTTCTTTGGTGTGGGATAAGATACCTTTAAATTATGAGGAAGATATCTTGAAAGTATTAGAGTCAGGAGAGGTTGGGGTTTTTGCCATTAGTGGCAAAGAGAAAGAGATGGGAGAGATAGTTGCTAAAAATAAGAGGAAGAAAAAGGGGCTGTCATAAAAGGTTTATATGTTGGGTTGCAAGTTCTCAGGCATTTTTTGGACTGTTTGTTTTGAGCTTAGAGGCTAGACTATCGCCAATCCAGAGAAGTTTGCGGTTTTTTTGACGTTTTGGATGGTTGCAAACATGTTCTTTCTTTGGCTACAATATCTTTCTTGGGGTTTTCGCATGTCATCTTGGTCAGCCTGTTTCTTCGTCGAAGTTGAGGCGTGAAGTTGTTGTTAGTGTTTTTCGTGGTGTATCTCTTGTTATGGTCTGTTGCAGTTTTTTTTCTGCTTTCTACCGTGATGTTTTTCTTGTGTTTGTTTTTAGGGTCTTGCTTGTATGATGGGTGGTTGTTGCCACTTTGTTGGTTTCTAATAAAATTTCGCTGTTAAAAAAACGTTTGGAAGGAGGTGATCGTGTTTAGAGAAGATTTGGAAGCCTGAAGATTAGCTAAAAAAAGGAAATGTACAGAACAGGAAATCTTATGTTGAAAAGGAAAGGAGTTTCTCTTTATGCTGAACAAGAAAGGCTTTGAGTGTAAAGGAGTGGGACTTTGAGTGGATCAGGAAGAGTTGTGCATGTAGGAGAAGATTTCCTTGTTGTTTTTAAACTTCCTTAGTACTCTAGTATAAATACATGTAATATTTGTTTATTGAGAGAGTGGAGCAAAAAAAAACACTTATAACATCATAGAGTGGGGTGGCTCCGGGGGGAGACCCCATGGAAATATCTAGGGAGGGATCTAGGGAATATCTGGGGATCTAGAGGAGAGATATGTGGGTGATATTCAGAGGAGGCCTAGGGGGATATTCGGGAGGGGGTGTACTCAAAGGAGGACCTGGTGAGCATTGTGAGATGATCAAGAGCTAGGATGTAAGCTTGGTTGTGAGCTTGGGGGCTCGGTAAGGCTCAATTTCTGAGGTCTGAGTTGTGAGATAGAGAATCACGCAATATATAGTTGTAACAATTTATCATATAGTAGAATTTTCTCTGTTATCCTGGCGGTCTGTGGTTTTTTCCCTGATTTAGGGTTTCCACGTCAATCTTATGTTGTATATACTTGGTTTAATTTTCTCTCATCTTATTTTTCTACTAATAGACTTTTATTTGTTATATATTAGAAGATTAGGCATGTCGCTTTTACGTTCATCGGTTCAAATTCCCAACAACTATATATATATATATATATATATATATAAACTAGGAAAGAATTCAAAATTGCCACCCTGCCATTTCATATTGTTTCATTGTCGTCATATCATAGGGATGGCCATTTATCCCCGGATACCCAAATTCCCACTTCCCCATCCCTATTTGGGGGGAAATTTTGGGGGGAAAATAAAGAAATGGGTGGGGATGAGGATGATGATGGCCCATTTCCTTATTTTCCCCACAAATGTATTGAAATAGGGATAGGGAGAGGGAGAGGTTCCCTCATCCCCATTTTAACCTCAACTTACTATATATATAGTAATTTTCTCATCAGTGCGCACTAATATAAAATACATCTGTGAATTGCATACGGGCCATAGATTATGGACAAGCACCGAGAAGTTTATGCAGACTAAGTCAAAACAATTGAATCTAATGGTCCACATACAAGGCACTGATAAATATTTATTAATGCGTACTGAGGAGAAAAGTTTCATATATATATATATATATATATAAATATTCTTATTTTTTATTATTATTTCTATTCTTAATATTTGTGTATTTAAATGTGTAATGGATTTTTTTTAGTATGTAATTTTTAGTAAAATAGGAAAAACTAGGAAACAGGGAAATGGAAAAATAGAGGGAAATGGGGAAAACGGGAAAGATGGAAAAATGGGGATGGGGATAGGGATAGAGATACCTTTCCCCAAAACTCATCATCCTCATTTTCCACAAATAGGAAAATAGGGATGGAGGGACCTATATTCATCCTCATTTCCCCAATGTCCATCCTTATCATATCCGCGTGTCGTATATAAAAAAATAGAAACAAAAACAAATACATAAAAGAGTTTAAGAATATGTTGATTTAAGCACTCAATGTCTCATGTCATTTCATATCTACAAATATATATTATTTCAAGGAAATGTTATCTAAGTGTACATGTTAAAATTTTAAAATGAAATAAATAATGCATATTTATTCTTTTTTTTAAGTTTTTAATTATCGGTAAGATTCAAGCCACTGACTTGAAAATCATTTATCAAGCTCTAATCTTATTCATCTACCGACTAAGCTACATTTTTGGGACTATTTTTTCAATATGTCCATATATAACTTTCATATTTAAAAAAAATATATCTAAATTTTATCTATTTTCTTAATTCTTAATATGTACCCTTGGTTAATATTTTTTATATTCTTACGGGAGAAAGCAACACCAATTTTTTTTTTTTTCATTTTTGATGTCTACCAAGGCAGCCCAAGAATGAGAAAATTATGATGGACAACTTTTTTTTTTTTTTTGAAATCATGATGGACAAGTTTTGGACTCATTTTGCCAGTAAATTTTAATTATTGATTATTATATTGGCATTCTTTGTATTTTTGTGGCTCAAATAATTATCCAATCACATGCATGATGTAGATACCAATTACCAAATCAAGTGTGGAAGCCCCTAGAAATGAAGGAATGATGATAGATTTTGCAAAGATTTAAGACAAAATGTGCTCGGCTGGGGCGGTCTGTCTGCTTCTTATCTTCAATTTCTTATTTAATTATAAAACTTACGGCAATTCAACACATCACAGATCTTTTTCTTCAGTTTTCACCACTACCAAGATTTTCTATAGAGCTAGATTGAATTATTATTTTATTGTTCTTTCTACTTTGCAGCATTAATATTCAGATTTTCACTTTTTGTTTCTTCTGCAAAAATTATGAAGAGCCAACTGATCATCCACATCCTAGCTTTTGCGTTCAATTAATTGTATGTCTATTTTTACCCTTTTACAAGTATATAGTTGCTTGGGATGTTGAATGGACAGCTAGAATTTATTTTTTTTTATAAATAAAGATTAATATTATAATCTTGTAGATCAGTTCCACCACTAAAAATGGTCACTTTAGATTATTGTGATTCTTGAATTTCTGTTGGGTCTTCCTATTAACATTCATGTGAATACATATTAAATTGCATAAATGAAAGGGGACCTCTTAATTTTAAAATAATATCCTAACTTCCTTATCTTCTCACATGTAAATGATTTCAAAATTTACCAAATACTTTATTTGAATTACTAAAGTAGTAATTCTAGTATCACTCTTTTATAAACTTTATAATGCTATGCATGCCGACTTAAAGTTCAATGTCTAAGATTTGAACCACTACCTCCACAAATGGTATATAAAAAAATTCACCACCACCATAAATAATATATAAAAAAAAACTCAACTTATGTCATAAATTGTTTTACGAATGCACTCTAATTTTACTTACCACACATTTTAATTTGTTCCGACGGCCATGACCGTTGGAAATAGTAGTATTTGTGACGACTCGTCGGTAAATGGTTATTTCTGACGAACGTATTTGTGACGGCCTCCGACTGCTTTTTCTCGTAGGAAAAACGTATTTCGACGGGAAATCGTCTTTTCCGACGGCATGTAGCCGTCGAAAAAGACCCTTTTTTTATGCGTACACATTACTTCTTAGTAGATATGGTAATACACCTCCCTTCCACAACGGTGGTGAGAGGTTCTAGTCTCACCGTACATATCTTACAAACATATGTGGAGAGTTTTTTCATAGTTTTTAGGAATAATTATCCGGACCGCACATATATTGTTCAAATATAATAGTTGTAATACTTCAATATCTATAGTAATTATCATGGGAGGTATACCTTATTTTAATTTCGGTAAGAACCTTGATGAAATCACATCGATTTTTTTGAATTTTGATCTAAATTTTTTTTTTGTGGATGATAAGTTTAATGAAATCTACCTATGAATAAATTTGAGAATTTTTGATCTAATTTTTTTGTAGATGATAAGTTTAATGTAATCTACCTATGAATAAAATTTGAGAATTTTTCAAGCACTAGAACTATTTATCTCTATTTTGTTAAATATAAGAGTAATTTGCACAAATGCCCCTGGAGTATACGTGAATTCGCATGTTGTCCCCTAGACTTATTTTTAGACATTAAACCCCCCCGAACTGTCATTTATTAGCAAAATATTCATAAAAATACATGTGATTTCATCAAGGTCCTTATCAAAATTAAAGTAAGGTATATCTTACTTACATATATTCGAGATATTTCTTGGAAGGGGAGGACTCGAACCTACAACCTCGTGATGCAGGTATAAGGGGTTTACCATCGAACCAACCTCATCTCGTCATATATATATATATATATATATATATATACAATTTTTCTATTGTCAGTTCGTCCTGATATAAAATATATCATGACGAAGAATGTGGACCATTAGATTTACATACTTTGACTCAAAGTGTATGCACTTATCAAAACTTCTCCATAATTTGTGATCCACATTCTTCGTTCTGATATATTTTATATCAGGACGAACTTACAGTAGAAAGACTGTATATATATATATATATATACAAAAAATTTCAAGTCAGTACGCACTGATATAACTTCATCAGTGCGTTGGATGTGGACCATTGGATTTACATATTTTGACTCAAAGTGCATGCACTTGTCAAAACTTCTCCATAATCAGTGGTCCACATCCAACGCATTGATGAAGTTATATCAGTCCGTACTGATTTGAAAATTTTTGTTTATATATATATATATATATATATATATATATATATATTGTTGTAACGTTGGACGTTCAGGGTGTCTATTGTTACTACTTAAAAATTAGATTACCTTTGATTAAACAAAAATTACATATTTTGACTCAAAGTGTATGCACTTGTCAAAACTTCTCCATAATCAGTGGTCCACATCCAACGCATTGATGAAGTTATATCAGTACGTACTGATTTGAAAATTTTTGTATATATATATATATATATATATATATATTGTTGTAACGTTGGACGTTCAGGGTGTCTATTGTTACTACTTAAAAATTAGATTACCTTTGATTAAACAAAAAACTTGATTTAAATATTTATATTATTAATCAAAATGATTTTGCTATCATATAGCATTTGTTTAACAATAATGCTACGCAATCAAAAAAAAAATTCAAAATCAACAAAAAAATATACGGCAAGTAATTTGTTTTTAACATATTATTTATAGCACCTAGATCAAGTAACACTACAGCATGATCTGGTTGTCTACTTCCATAATCAGGAGAAGTCGACTCCTAACACCTAAAGAGATCCAGGATCTCCACATATTTACTGTGGTTTTATAGATAATTATGGGACAATATATACAAGGTGTTAAGTTTTGATAGATTAATAGAGATTGTAAATCTTCAGCCATCGAAGTTGTGGACCTTTGATCATTGCAATGGTTTTTCGATTTTTTGAAATTTAAAACCTTTTCATTTTTTGAAATCTAAAACCATATATTTTTTATATTTTGGGATCAAAGTCCTATATGTATTAGGGTTCTGACATGTTAAAAACATACACCGTATGTGCGACACAGATATAACTCTTACAAACGTACTACTACAAGAAAAAGTGTCTTTTTCAAGCGCTAAATATGGTCAGAAAATGTCAAAAAGTCGTCGAAAATGTGTATTTTTGACGGGAAATGGTCGTTGGTCTCCATCGGAAATGATATCGTGGGAAATAATCCTTTTTTGACGAGCCATCGGAAATACAACATTTCTAAGGGCTATGAGTGGTTGGAGATAAAGGAACTATGCCGTTGCAAAAAGGTTTTGGGAACCAAGTTAAGGGATCATTTACGATGGTTTTTGTTGTCAAATATAATTTAATACTGAGGGAGATGTCGGTTGGAAATAATGTATATATTACCAAGGAGCATTCCGGTCGGAAATAACGTTTTCTCAACGAAAAGTGTAGTTAAAAATAATACATTTCCAAGGGACGCAATGGCCAATAATAATGTATTTCTGATGAATGTAGCGGTCGGAATTAATGTATTTTTGAGGAGTGAAGCTGTCGGAAATAATTTATTTCTGATGAGTGCCAAAGTCAGAAATATATATTTCCAAGCATCTTAGCAATTGGAAATAAGGTATTTCCAAGGACCACACCAGCCGGAAATAATGTATTTCCGATGAGCCTTACAGTCGAAAATAATATATTTCCAACTAACACATTAGTCGGAAATAATGTATTTCCGATGAGCCCTACAGTCATAAATAATATATTTCCAAGTACCATAGCGGTCGAAAATAATATATTTCTAAGGATTACATCAATCGGAAATAATGTATTTCCGATGAGCCCTACAATCGAAAATAATATATTTCCAAGTACCATTGCGGTCGAAAATAATGTATTTCCAAGGACAACATCTGTCGAAAAAAATGTATTACCAAGAACCGCAACGGTCGAAAATAATGTATTTTCAATGACCATAGAAGTCAGAAATAATGTATTATCGTGAAACACTGCGGTTGGAAATATAGTATTTACGAGCAACGCCACGGTCAAAAACACCATATTACTATGGGAAGTCATGGTTGAAAATAATGTTTTATCAATGGAGATTGCAGTCGAAAATGAGGAATTATCGAGGAAAGTTGTGGTAAGAAATAATTTAATATCAACTAATAACGTTGTCAGAAATAATGTATTGTCGATGGAAACTGTAATAAAAAATAATTAATTCCTGAGAAATGTTATTATAAAAATTAAAAAAATAATGTAATTATTATTGTTTTAACATGTATTCAAAAATTATAACATGAAAAAACAATGCTATCTAAAATTAAAATTTTCAACAAAAAAAAAAACATTCACAAATTTATCTCAATAGAAATTGAATGAAAACACAAATATAGAGTTAACATATGAAATGTAATCTCCACATTATAAGTATCCAACTTTCAACAAAAATATGCACGGCAACAAATAAAATAAAATTGTCACTGAAATGTTTAAAGGTAGAAATCATATGATGTAGGAATGCTCAAATATCAAACCGAGCTATTTGACTCCCTTTTAATGTGAGCATTTGAATCTTCAATAATATTATCCTGCATAAAGAAATATAATAATATTTAATAATGTTGAATATAATTTAAAAGGTCAAATATAATCAATTTTCAGATAAAAAAATATAATAATGAAACTTTAGTACCATTGATTGCGAACTTCCGGATGTCATCATCTGAAATGAATTTTTCAATCCATGCACTAAATCTTTCAAATTATGAATTTCTTCTCATTGCTTTCATTTCATCCTGACGCTCTAAGTAAATACGTTTACCGCAATTTGAACTAATAGATGAAGTAAATACATCACTTGGTTTTAGGCCAGCACCTAACCCAAGAACACGACCATGCCTAGGCTTTCCGGTAACCTCCCTATATATCTCCCATTCTTTTGCCCTTGCATTTTCAGTTTCAGGAGGAGGCTTATTTTTTCTATAATAAATTGTTTACATATATAATAATAGATTATTTTAATGAAAATATACAAATAAAACAGTTCAAAAAAGAAAATAAACAAATAAAATTACATGTAATTCAAGAATGAAATATTATAAAGCTTAATAAAAACTAGATAACTTACATGCATTTCCTCGGCCTTTTCACTAGCCCAATTACCGACCTTATAGATATGAAATTTCTTGAAGAATTCAAATGGAGAAGGTTCAATGCCATTTCGATCAAGCTGTACATAACAAAAAAAACACATAAAGAATGACTTATATAATAATTTATTTCCAATTCACTATCATATTATACACAATCACATTATATATAGCAAAATTAAAAGTATTTGAACACCACATTGTCTATCCCTCTATCAACCACAACGACTCACAAAGTCACCAACTACTACTATTTAACTTAAAATAAGTTGCAGTCTACAAATAAAAAGTATAAGAGGAATAAGTTTATTTTTACCTCCACATTTCTATATTATGCCATTGGAACAGAACCTGTAGTGTGAACTACTATGTTTTTCGTATCTCGATTTTTTTTGTTTCTCTCACTTTTTTCCTACATAAATCATTAGAAAGTTAAACAAATAAGAAATAATATTATACTCACAAGAAAAGTTTAATTTCTTATTTTTCTAATTTAATTACCAGCAATTCTTTAGACAACCAAGTATCAACCATTGTTGACCATGTTGTGACAAGAATATAATCTTGACCATTGGTAGACATGACGCCGGTTCCGGTTCCTCCGGTTCCGGTCCGGTTCCACCGGTTCCGAACCGGAACCGGCCCCTTTTTTTTAATCATATTTCATAAAAAAAAAAATTAGTCATGTAAAAATGTAATTGGTAAATGTATTTTATTGGGTCACCCGCAAAATAAAGTTAAATAAATAAATGACAAATTAAAAAATAAAACAAAACAAAACAAAAAAAAAAAAAATTGGCCTTGCACTTAATTTTTACCACAATTAAGTTGCATACGTATCCTCTTAAGGGTTTAGAAGAATCAAAGGCCACGTAGTTCTCTTATCTTTTATTGTAGATTTGGACTTTGGAGTTTGGAGATGGGGATTTGGCGTGGAGTCAGTGGACTAATCATTGTCATGATCATCCGTTCGACTTTCAGCCGGTTGATCATCTTTAAAGAAATCATATGGTTCCTCTTGATCGATTTCTTGTTGTCTATATTAAGCCTTCGTCCAATCTTCAACACAAGCTTGTATCTGAAGTGATTTCGGACTCATAAGGGAACGTTTTGGGTCTAAAATATTCCCATCGGCACTGAACTGTTGTTCTACTGCCACCGTAGAAACTGGTGTTGAAAGGATTTGTTTGGCTATCATAGCCAAGATTGGAAAGTACCTTTCATGCTCTTTCCACCAGTATAGGATATCAAATTTTTTATCTTCGGTGTATTCTATGAACCCAAAAGAGGTACTTAGATAAGATTCAAGCTCGGAATATGTGGTGGAGCTTGATGAAGAAGAACCTCGTAATTTTTTGGTTTTTTTTTATGAAAGATTATACCCTAAATTAACAAATCCAGAGGATGATGATGATGAACGAGATACATTTTGAGTTTGTGGAACATCTATGTTCAGTGATGGACCGTAAACTTTAATATATTCATCATATAATTCATACAATAATGTCTTAAGCCTAGCACAACACATATCAACATCATAATCTATTTTTAAACCTTGTTCATAATAAGCAGAAAGATAATCAGGCAAACTTTCTAATCCACAACGTGGATCAAAACACAAGGCAATCAAATAAATATTTGGAAACTCCTTATAATATTCTAACAATTTATCCTTCATAGCAGTAACAGACTCATGTAATTCTGAGTCGGATTCACAATGAGCAAATGCACCAGCAATATTAAGACTCTCAATAATAAATAAATTAGTTGTAGGATAATAAACACCAGATAAATTGTTAGTAACAGTATAAAAAACTTTTAACAAACCACAAACATTGCTACAAGCATCCCAATGACTTTGATAAAGATTAATGTGACTAACATGATATTGAATAAAAGTAACTAATAAATCCCTATATTCATAACTTCTAGCAAGCAATTTATAAGTAGAATTCCAACGTGTTGGAACATCACGAGGAAATCTAATGGCACGCTTACCATTTTATTTACAATATGCTGCCTATAATTTCATTACAGAAGGATGTTTCCACAAAAAATAGAGGGCATCTTTAATAGGTTGAATAAACTGTTCAAGAGTTTTTAATCCTTTTTGAACACATAAATTGAAAACATGGCATGCACATCTTTGATGAAAAAATTTACCACCAAGATAAGGTTTGCATAATTCAATTAAAGCAGGAATAGCAGCGGTATTGTTAGAAGCATTATCAAAACCAATTGCAAAAATTTTGTTCTCAATTTTATACTCTGTGAAATAATTCTAAGATGTCTAAAAATATTAGCAGCAGTGTGTTTTTCATCAAAAACTCTAAATGCAAGAATTCTTTTTTGGATAGTCCATGCATTATCCATATAATGGCAAGTGACACATATGTATGAATGCATTTGCCAATGATCACTCCATATGTCGGCACATACGGAAACACGACCATTATATTTTTCTAAAAAATTTCCAACATTTTCTTTTCTTTTTCATAAATGTTTTCAAGTGCTTCTGTGAGCGTGGTTCTAGGAACACGACATGCAGCAGGATTTAATGCTCGTTGACAATAATTATTAAAACCAACCTTTTCACCAAAACTAAATGGTAAGTGTTCTACTGCAACCATTCTAGCTAATTCTTCTCTATTTTTTGCATCACTATATTTAAATAATTGTTGGTTAGGGGTAGCGTACCAAGGAATTTGAGATTGTGAACTCGATTTGGCATGTGCATCTGGATGTGAGTTCGTTATATGCTTCCGATATGACCCATATCCTCCAGATTTATGCCATTTAAATACTTTTTTGCAGTAATTGCAAATCACTACTGTGCTTCCATCTTCATGCGTAACTTTCTTTATATGGAGTACGAATAGATCAGATTTGACCTGCTTCGGTAACTTTTCTCCCATCTGTGGATAAAAATCAAAATCTTGATGTGGGTTGGGATCAGGCTCATCAGGCTCATCACCATCATGGCCAAGATCAGACATATTTTCTGATTGGCATGTCAAAATGGGAGTGACATTGAGATCGGGTTCAGAAATTCTAAGAGAGGGATGAGAATGAGATTGAGGAAAGTTTATGCCTAAGTCTTCAGCATAGACTTGTTGTTGTAGATACTCGTGATAGACATGGTCGTCGTGACCGAGATTATCCGTCATACGACCCTTACCTTTCATCGAAATGGAGCGTCTAGGAGCGTCACCACTTCCACTTGCCATTTTAAAAATTGAATTGTAAAATTCCTTGAACAAAAAATGTTAAAAAATTGATTTAAAAAATGATTAAATGGTTGGAAATAAATTTGGAAGAAAATTAGAAACTTAGTAGTTAGTAATTGCAATTTGCAAATAAAATATATTGTAAATAAAATAAATTGGATATAAAATAAATTGCAAATAAAATAAATTGGAATATATAGCAAATAAAATAAATTGTAAATAAATGAAATTGGAAACTTAGTAATTGACTAATTGCAAATTAAATAAATTGGAAATAAGAAATATTGCAAATAAAATAAAATTAGAAACTAATTAATTGTAAATAAAATAAATTGGAAACTTACTAACTTAGTAATTGCAAATAATATAAATTGGAAACTTGGAGTTTGAGAATTGATACTTGGAGAATTGAAAGTTTAGAGAGAATTGAGAATTGAGAATTAGAGAGAATTGAGGAAATTGGGGTGAGGAAAAATGAATGGAGGGGTAGGGGTATTTATAGAAAAGAAAATTAAAAGAAAATTAAAATAAATAAATAAATAAATAAATAAAACAAGTCAACCGTTGGCCTCCAACAATTCGTTTAAAAAAAAAATTTAAAGAAGAACCAGGCGGTTCGAACCGGAACCGAACCGCCGGTTCTGGTCCGGTTCGAACCGCCCGGTTCTTCGCTGAAGCGAACCGGAACCGGAACCAGAACCGGGCCGGACCGAGGAACCAGTCCGGTTCTGGAACCGGAACCGGTTTTTTCGGTTTCGGTTCCGGTTTTCTGACGCCGGTTCCGGTTCGAACCGAATCGGCGTCATGTCTAACCATTGGTGTATTGTTCTACAGTTGTTTTGAATTCTTTGAAAACACTTTGTCTTATACTTGACATCCATTCTGGATATCCAATTCTAACATGTTCATTGAATGCTGCCCTCAACACCTCCTCATAACATGTATAATTGAAATTAGACTTGAAGCGTGCATATAATGTATCCAACTCTTCTTTTGGGTTTTCAATATATGTTACCCAATGGCCTTTGATGGATTGCTTGAATAAAAAACCTAAATTATGGATGGCCTCAGTGGTTATGATCCTGAAAAAGTAATCATTAAATATTAATTCATTTATTAATTATCATAATATATGAAAAATTACTATGAAAGAAAGATGAGCTAATTTATATGACCTGTTATCATGAACTTCAATTGTCATGCCATGTCCCTTTATACCTTTACCCTTTCCTATACCTTTTCTTTTAACACCTTCAGAACCTATAATTATGAAAATATACATTAGAAAGGTGTCAATTCATATATATATATATATATATATACACACACTAATATATAATCAAAATAAATAAATTCAAAAGGTTGTTATAAATATGTTATTACCTTCAGAGTTAGGCTGACCATCAGGATGTAACTCTTGAGTTTCAATTATTTTGTCAGTTAGGGATGGTATCACATGATCATGTTGCTCAATAGAAGTACTAGCAGTACGTGTCTCTTTGCCAATCAAAATAAAAAACTGCACAATATCTTATAAGTTTTTCAAAAATGATTTTTAAAAACCAAAGAAAAACAACATTTTTATGGTATGATTTTAGACATAGATAACCACTCAACCTTTTTCAAAGCAATTTTATTTTAAAATAATTAAAAATCGAAACAAAGAAGAAAAATTAATTATTCCTTTTTGAAGAGATACATAGAATAAAAGAAGAAAAAACTAATGGAAAAGGATTATTTCATAGGACACAAAACTGAGGTTATATCAATTGCAATTACAAATCATAAATCTTGAATCACAATTAATAAAACACCAATGACCAAAATTTATATTGTTCACATATTTCGATTATAATATAAATTTAATTCATAAAAAAGACAAAAACTTACCTTCGAAAAGACAGTAAAACTTGTTGGATGATCAACTTCAATCAAAATTTCTCTGGCCAATGTTTCCTGCATCATGAACAAATTCTATTGAACTTAATTTCATGAATAATATCTCTAATGTACCATGTATTCAATATTCCTTGAATAAAAAATAAACTCACCTTAATAAAAGACTTGTTTAAACCCTAAAAGAACTTAGGACTCTTAAATACAAGGCTTATAAGAGAAATAAAGAGGTATAGTTAAATGGAAATAAGAAAAAAATTCCTAAAACTATAATAGATTTTTGGAGCCAAAACGTGAAAAAGAAAAGGCAAAAAAAAAATTCCCTCTAAAAAGTTTGAGAGGCAAGACAAAATCCCACTAAAAGAAAATTCAAAAATTGGAATGATTGAATGATAATGTGGGATCCTTCTTTCTCTCATTTTTTCAATCATCTTTGGAAGCCTATGTTGAAAAAAAACTTGGGATCAGAAAAAAAAAATTTGGTTACAAAATATATATTATCAGATATTAAGAAAATAATTAATTTTTTTCCCAAAACAATAATAGGCTTTTGGAGTGAAAAAGAAAAAAAAGGAAAATAAATCCCACTAAAAAGGCATAACAAAATCCCATAAATATTTGTATCCTAATTCTACTGACACTTCATATAAAAACAAATATCAAACTAATTGTGCCATATACTCATCAATTGAACTCAAAAACTTGCAAATACAAAATCCAACTCTTATTTATTTATTTATTTTCTTAATTTATGTAAATTTATCATATAAGAATTGTATAAAATGTGTGTAAGTGCAAACTATTCTCTTAATCCTTAAACATGAGCTAATATACTAAATACACTATGAATGATCCTATTATATTTAATACAAAGTATATATACGTATATATATATATATATAAAGGTCATTCTACGGTGTAATGTTGCACGATGTAATAGTAATGTAACGGTGTGTGATTACATAAATGTAATGTTATTGGTAATGAATTGCATGTGATCACATAATTAAGTTTAATGTGATCGCATGTGAGGGCATGTGATCATATGTAAATTGATGTGACTGTACAAAAAGAGATATGATCACAATATTGACAGTCAAATTTTTTTAGTTGCACCATGCATTGTATTGATATATTTACATCAAAGTAATTGAATCGAACAACTTATATGAATTGCACTGATGTATTTACATCAGTGCAAACTGAGAGGTGAACAATACCACCATATATATAAAATAACTTTATGATGCAGGAATTTTTATACGGAATTCCAAATAACTACCGGTATACATTGGATTACTACCGGTAGCTATTAAATTACAACAGGTAGCAATTACGAATTTTGTAAGGAAAATCTCACATCTAGAAATTTATATATATATATATATATATATATATATATATATCCTAGGAATGCTGAATCCTTAAAGAAAATGGAATTCTAGTCGTTATCGGACATAAAGTAGTTACATTAAAGAATATATATATATATATATATGTATGTATATATATCCTAGTCCTAATTTAGTAGTTACATCAAAGAATGTTTATATTTTTCCTTGTCCTATTAAAATTAGGACTATGAATTAATGCTTATATATATATATATATATATATATATATATATATTCTTTTTCTTGTATACTTGCCCTATTAAAATTAGGACTAAGAATTAATGCTTATATATATTCTTTTTCTTGTAAGGTAAAAATAAAAAGAAATATACTAGCAGTGGGTTCATGAGTAACCTTTTCTCTAATTGAAAAAAGACTTGTCATGGTCATTGAATCATCTTCAAACAGGTTTTTATTCTTAATCTATACTTTTTATTTAATTTTTCTTTTACACTAGTTATTATTATTATTTATTTTCTATTAACAGATTTTCACATGCTTGTTTTTTACTGGGGGATTGATTACATAATATGCTATTTGGATACTGACTTCACGAATTATGTTTAAATATGTGTTATGTCAATTTGGAATGTTTTATATGCTAGAATTATGTTTAAATATGTATTAACCATCAAGCAACAGCCAATCTGATAAATAGGGGTGCAAATAATACCATCCTTCTTTCTTTCTTTTTTTGAAATATTACAATAATTTAAGGTTTTATGGGGAAGGGGATAGACTTGAACCCACAACCTCATGGTATGGGTGTGAGAGGCTTTACCACCGGATCCACCTCATAATGCCATACAATCCTATTAAATTTAATACAAAGTTTTATATAAATATATATATATATATATTATATATATATATATATGCAGTGAAGTGGGGAAATTGTTTTTAAATTATGTGAACTACAAATGTTGCGTCCCCTACCTATCATATTCATAGGTAGACTGATGGTTTAAACTCTTTGAGATAATTAAGTTGATATCATTTCTTAGAGTCAATAATTATGGTTGAATTTGTTGAGTATTTCCAAGGGCACGTATCATGTGGTCGGCAATTGTATAATATTTTCGATGATCAACTATTGTTGCCGGAAAATATTATTCTTTTTTGAGGGCTAGGTATATATTGTCAAAAATAGTATTGGTGTTTCCAAGGATCAAGTATTGGTGTTTCCAAGGATCAACTATTGTTGTCAGAAAAGATGAATCTTTTCCGAGGACTAGATACATGTGGTTATAAACAGTATTAGCGTTTCCGAGGATCAACTGTTGTGGTTGGAAAATATTCATCTTTTCCGATGACTAGATACATGTGGTCAAAAATAGTATTGACATTTCCGAGGATCAAATATTGAGAATCTTTTCCGAGGGCTAGGTACCTAACGTCAAAAATAGTATTGGCGTTTCCGAGGACCAAATATCGTGGTCGGAAAAGATTCATCTTTTCCGAGAGCTAGATAATTGTGGTCAAAATAGTATTGGCGCCAAGCTTTGGCGCCATTTTCACATTATTTTTGATAACTTTAGACACTATTTCCGAGGGTATTTGTTTCGTCGTAACAAATACACATTATTGTTACACTTCTCCGACGACCTAATTTTTTTTGTCGGAAAAACAACAATAACCCACCATAATTTCATGCAGTCGGAAATAGTTGGTCAGAAAAGACACTTTTTCTTGTAGTGGTAAGGGAGAAACGTACAACAGTACAACACGACCTAGAAGGATATATATTAATTTTTTAATGATAGTGTTAACATATATTCTAAAGGTATAACCGTATAGGTTAAAAACACAAAAATTATTATTGAAGAAAAGTCAACTACATCATTTATTATATTGTATAATAAATACAGTGATTGAGTTTCCTATAAAAAAAATTTTATATTTTTAACATGTTCTCTAAGAGTACAGATTAACATTATCCATTTTTTAAAATAATATATTGGACCAAAAAAAAGAACTATACTGATTAACCTTACTATATTGTACCACCGTTCAATGTGTACGAATTTCAATGAAAACATATAGATAGAACTTTAAGGCTCCGTCCTGCAAGCGTTTTTCGTTGACTGTTTTTCGAAAAGAAAAATGAAAACAATGTTTTTTGTTTCAGTTTCGAAATCCAAAAACGCTTCTGGTAGCATACACTGATAGTTGTATTCTGAAAATAAAAACGGAAAAAACGCGTCTGGTAGGTTAACTGAAAAATATCAAAAATTGTATAATTTTCTATTATTTTTTATATTGTAATTTTTTTAATTTGAATAAAATATAGGTGAATAATTCATCCCAAATAATTATCCAATAACTCATAATAACCGGATAAAATCTCTTTAATGAATTATTGTGATTTTAAATTTAAAATAAGTGCTGCTCCAAGATTTTTATATTAATATATATATATATATGTTAATAAACTCTTTGTGATGTGATACTTGTTATGTCTGAAACAAAAACAAAAATAAAACCTTTCAAAACAAAAAAAGAAAAAATAAATAAATAAAAAATATAGGAGTCAATCTGTTCTTAGAGGAGCAGATCGGTGACACTAAGAAAAAAAGAATATGAAGAGAAGAAGAAGGAGAAAATGAAGATGAGATGAAGAAGATGAAGAAGAAGAGATGACGAAGAGAAGATGAGATGACGAAGAAAGTATGGAAAAGAGGAAAAGAAGAAAAGAAGAAAAAAATCAGTAAAAAAAATTTCTAAAAAATATATATATAAAAAAAATAAAAACAAAAACAAAAACAAGTATTTTGTGTTTTTCAAATATTTCACTGTTAACACTAGTTTTGTTTTTCATTTTGTTTTTTGTTTTTTAAAAATAAAATGAAAAACGGTTAACAAACAGAAATTAAAGATTATTTTTAAAAAATAAAAACGAAAACTGAATGAAAAACAGCTATAGGACAGAACCTTAAAATTTTATTATGTATTATAAATATAATTATGTCGATCACCGGTGTAGGACCTGTCGGCAGATAAGGGTGAATTCCACCCTCTCAATTTTTTAATTTTTCCTAAAGAAAGCATACAAAATTATAAAGAACTTTGAACCAAATTCAATATAAATAAAACTATTGAACCAAATTCAATATCGAGATGATCATCACCAAGTATTTATCAATATATTTTTTGGAATGTTTTTTAATGGATATAATATTTTTCTTTTTTTGGAATGTTGGAAGTTGAAATTCGGACACAACGGTCTTTATCACTCTTTAAAAATATCATGGGATCGAATGCTATTATTGTAAATCAATATATATTTTATTTTATATTGTCGAATAATTCTAATTTTAGGCACATAAATCAATATGCATAGTAAGATCCATCCAAATGGGGACGGCAAAATCCTCTATTGCTACAGTACAAATATTTGTAAGGATTTGCTCTGTTTAAAACGGGATGGATATTATTACAACGAAGTCCATTTCATATTTGTTTCACCCATCCCTCATTATCAATTTTAATATTTTATAAATATAACAACTTCATATTTTATTGTTTAATTGTTAACTCTAATTAAAAATAACTTTTTTTTCTTACCCAATAACCTAAAAGCTAGTTTTATTTATTTTATTTTTAAAATAATAATAATAAATAACTATAATCTCAACGACAAACTTAGGTTGTGTTTGATTTTTTGTCCAAAAATTGAACCGTACTGAATTGTCCTGAATACTGAATAGTGACTGAAAACTGAAAAATATGTTTGTTTGTTTTTCATTGAAAACTGAATATAAGTGACAAGTTTTTTTGTTTTTTTAAATTACAAATATCTGAAAATAAATATTTTTACATCTATACAATTTCAATGTTATTGTTATATATTTACATTTTAATATATTAAAAAAACAACTGTAGCAAGTAATTTAAACTATTATTTGTTATATATTTACATTTAATGTATTAAAAGATAATATATATAATAAGTAATTTCAATAGTTAAAAAAAACAAGTAATTTAAAAAAAAAATTATTCTAACATTTAGAGTTTGAAGCCCTCCCATCAGTTTCAAATTATGAGGAAAAAAAATCTGGATTCCAATATAGTTGTTTGAGTCATGAAGCGGCTAGGTTTTATGGCTGCTAAATTTTATTTCAAGGTGAGAAGAACAAAAATATATTACTATTGATAGGGTCATGAGAGAGTGAAAAACTAGAAATGTATTTTGCTTGTGAGGACAGTTTTGGGAATATAAAATTGCTACAAATTTTAGTTGTTTTTAGTTAAGTGCAAAGCGGAAAATTTTCTCTTTTGTTAAAAAAATGATTTTAAGAGTTATTTAAACGATTTTATCACTTAAAATATCAAACAAAACAATTTAATAGAACACATTAATTGTCATCAAATGTTAAGTTGAAAAATCAAAGAGGCCATTAGAGCATCTCCAAAAGTCTCTTCAAATAAGATATTTGTTAAAGTCAAACAAGCCACATCAGTATATTTGACTTCAAATGAGATTTTTCAGATAAGATTTTGCTTCACTCTGTTCAATATTAAAGAGCAACATCTCCCTCTTCAATTATTATTATATTATTTTTTATATCATATCATCATTAATATTTGACATCTATATCATTTTTATCTTTTTAACTAAATAAGTTTAAATTTATTAATTTTATCATCATAAAAATTATACCATTAAAAAGTTTTATCTAGATTTTTAAAATGAGACCAATATTGAATATTTAATAATAACATATTAATAATTTGAAAGGTCATTCAAATGATTTTCATATCCACCTGAAAATAATATTAGTTTAGTAATTTCACATGTATGAAACTAGTGCATTTGAAAAATTATTATTTCTAACTTGAAAAAATAAAATTGGAAGGTAATTAAAGTTGTTGGTGGGAAGGGGGGAATTTGAGTGTTTTTATTAAAATAATATAAACTTATTTCTAATTGAAAAGTCTTTTGGAAGGACATTTTTTATTTACTTCTCAAATTGCCATATAGGTAAGCAAATAGACATTTGAAAAGTGAAAATATAAGAGTTTTTTTAGAGATGCTGTTAGTCAAATGAGTGAATTTATTATTATTTTAAATTTTTCATCCTTATGGTTATGGTTCTTATGGAGTTACCAAGAATGTTTAATGAGATGAATTTTTTTTGAAATATCTGTCCATATTCGTTTCACCCTTTAAATATCTTTACAATGTACCATTATGAATATTGGTTATATTTTTGTCATGAAAAATATAAAATTTTAATATTTTTTATTGGATATATGGATGAACGAAACGAATATAGATATCCCTACCTCAATTCAGGAGTTCTTGGGATCCTCCTTGCCTACTTAAAATAGAGATGGATTTGGAGATAAAAATCTATATCTCAATCGGATATGGTGATGAATATTGAGGTGAGGTTCTCATCTTCAATCCGCTCTATTGTCATCCTCCGATAAGATATGATATGAGATAGTATTGATTTACGTATTTCTCATATTACACCAAAAGAATTAAGGGCTCGTTTGGTGCGTGGGATATGATAGAATTATTTACATGGGATTAGATTAAATGGGGTAGGATTTGACTAAAATTAGTTATGCGATGTGTTTGGTGCTGTATAAGATTGGATTAAAATAGTTCTATCTCGTGTTCGGTGTGATGTGGGATTTAATAAAAATATAATTTTATCATATGTTTAATTCATTATGAAATTAATTAATATAAAATTAAATTAAATTATTTTAAATGAATTAATCATTTTAAAATAAATAAAAATATTTAAATTTAATATTAAAGAAAATAAATTTTTAATTAATAATTAATTCTTTAAAAATATTTTGAAATATTATAATAAGATATATTAAATAAAAAAGTAAAAGAAGAAGAATTGTTTTAAATATGAGACTAAATAGCCCCACCTCACCTGGATAAAATAGTTGTATTGAATTGGACTGATTAAAATAATTATTTAAATTAAAATTTGAAAAATAAAATAAAATATTTAAGACCAATTTTAAACAAAATAATATTTATTTTTATTTGTTAAAATTGAAAATTATTATTTTTAAAATGTTTAAAATAAAATATTTATTAATTATGAAAATATAATTATATTTTAATCACATAAAAAAATTAAAAAGAAAAAAAAATAAAAGTATAAATTGGTGGACTAATTTTAGTCTCACCATTTATTGTGTAACTAATTAGTCTCACATTGATAGGATAAGTTGCTTGCATAAGATTAAAAATCACATCTCATACAAGCAACAAACATGGGACCTATCTCATCCCATCACATGCACCAAACATGCCCTAAGAGAAGGAGTGAAGTTACAAATTGCACCCTACGAACAACCGGAAATAAATAAATATGTATACATTTTAAATAATTTAATCATTATTGTTGGAGATTTAAAATTTAAAAAAAAAAATCTTATATCGAACGATTCAAGTCAGGTTTGCTAATATCTAATAATATATATACGGTTTAAATATTTATTCCAATAAAACTTGTGAAGATCAAGCAGTACATATGAGACCGGAATATTTGTTTCGATAAAACTCCATGTAAGAAATATCTCCTTTAACTAATGCAGAAAGAGAGGAGCACGCTGCACGCCACGTGTGCTAGGAGGAAATTTTTGTTTTATTAGTTGTTGGTGGCACCAACAAATTTACAAATATCTCATCGTCTCATATTCTCATCATATGTCCGCTACTCACATCATGACATGTTATGTGACATGAGTTACTTATAACATTCCATATGTTATAAGAGAAAGGCCCATCCTACATCGGATGCATGCACTGAAATATTTTTCAGTCATCAAAATTATAAAAGTAGTACAATTTAAAGTCTAATGTGTTTCCATCCACAAAATTAAAAATGAAAACCAAACAAGTGGCAGAAAATTTCTGAACCTTGGTACTTTACCTTTGAACGGTAAACCCAGATATAATTACCAAATGGTTGGGTCTTGGCATGGCTGGATTTGTAATATAATCATTAGATTTGGGTTTCAATTAATTTCAAAATTCAAACTTGTAAGAACCAAAAAGTAGTATTTAATATAATCCTAACACTAAAGATGAGGTTGGTCCAGTTATATATCACTCCCACCTATATAATGAGATTGAGGATTCGAGTCTGTTCTTATCTTCCAAACCCCAAATTTAATATAATAATTCAATATATATACATATATATATATATATATATATATATATATCCAAACATTATCGTGATGAACAAAACAAAGTAGAGGTCTGTATTTCATGAATCAAAGTATATGAAAGTATTACAAGATGCCTATATATCTAGCTATCTAGTTGTACCAACGAATTAATTCCAGTTCACAAACGTCGAAAGGGATTATATTGTACAAGCTACGACAAGAGACAACATGAAGAAGAAAACAACAAACACACAAGCCAAATCAAATATAGTTTTCATAGGAAGAGCAATCTTCATTGGCCACATGTGCTCCTTGTCCTCCACTCTTTCCTTGGCCACTTCTGTTCTTGTACTTATCTTCCTCTCCCAAATCCCAATTACTTACTAATTATATCAATTTAAAAAATTAAAATTAAAACCCTTTAATCAATTGATTACTTTTCATTGAAGAAAATATAATTAAATTACGAGTTGATTTACCCTTTAAACGTCATACTTCTTGATAGTTTTAAACGTCAATCCTTCTCGATGGTTGTTAAACTTTAAATTTTTTTTTATGATTTTAAACATCAAATTCTTATGATGATAGTTTTTGAAAACCTTCATATATATGATTAATGGTTGAAAAAAATTATCATAAATAAATGTCATTAATAGTTAGTGCTTGTTTTATTGATAAAAGTGTGAATTCCAAAAAATTATAAATTTTGATGAAATTCAAAATATAATTATGTGATTTCGAAATTAGATACATACCTGCCGCGACCCAAAGCCCTCCCTTGCGCTTAATTAACCAAATTATATTCCCCTAATTATTTGGGAGTTTTGACCTAATTTCAAAATGGCATAAGGTTGTTAATTTGTTTTTCTCATTTCATCTAAACCTCTAGGAAGGAGGGGTTTGGAATTCTTCCTTGAAAAAAAAAAAACCAAAACCATATATTACATTTAAAAAAAGAAAGTGATTGTGTATTATATAATTAAAAAATGTTTGTAGGTTTTGTAACCAAAATTACCAACTAAATTAATAATATACCAAATGTTTTCCTATTTAAGGAAAACTAAATGAAAGTGTCATGTGTTTGTCTTTGGCCATGAACCAAAATACATCATGGAAGAACATGTGGGTAGTTCAAACATCCCAACTTAATTTCTATATCATCATGAATCATGATATATAACAAAAGAAATATAACAGAGAACAAAAAGATATATATATATATATATATATATATATATATATCAAGAGAGTAGGCAATTAATAAGAAGGGAGCACATGCCATGATTGCATTTAATAAGACAATCTTAGTATACGTACAGAGAAGAAATTAAAATTGTTATCAAGAAGTGCTGAATCAAAACAACACTAAAAACAAAAATTAGCCATTTGAAACTGCTCTGACGAGAAGAGCTAGCTAGCTAGAGATCTTCCTTTGGGCACATCATGACTTGTCTTTTAGTAGGTAATGCAACAGAAGATTGATTATGATTTTTATTGGTTATTTATTCACACAATTGTACTTCTTCTTCCCTCTTTTGGATTTTCGTTCTATTGCAAGTTCAATAGTTACTAGTTAGGTTTTTCCCAATTCATCAACAGTACACAGAAGGGGGGGAAATCTAGAAGAAGTAAGCACAATTTTTTCAATGAATTTTCCACAATTTTCTCTATCAAACCATTCAAGTGGAATAACAGAAATTCTGATATCATTGCTAACTAAAGAAATTAAAGGTCTCAGTAGAGGTGAACGGAGATATATATTATACTGTTAATTTATTCAGAATTTTTTTTAAATACTGAAGAATTCTAGGGATCCTACACCAATCTTAGAAAGGATTAAGTTTAATGTGGTTGGAAATGCGGCGAGACTTTGTTTTTTTTTTTTTTTTGAGTGAGTAACTATTCAAGCCGTATTAATAATAATGTTTAATTTTGATAAATCTCTCTGTAATCCGGTCATATTGTCAATTTACAAATATATATAGGATAATTTTCACCTCAGTGTGCACTGATAAATATTTATCAGTGCGTTGCATGTGGACCATTAGATTCAATTGTTTTGACCCAGTCTGTATGGACTTGTCAGTGGAGATTGCCCACATGCAATGCACTGATATATTTTTATATCAGTGCGCACTGAGGAGAAAAGAAGTATATATATATATCTAAAATCCCATCTTTTTCATCCTAACACATGTAGCATGGAGGTGTCAAGTTATGAGTAGATACACATTAATGATGTTTTATCTCACCTACCATATGTATCCACTAACCATTTGACATTTCAAGTGCCACAGGTGTTGGGATGAAAAATGTAGGATGTATAATGGGATGAAAAATATGGGATTTTAGGTGGGATGTATAGCATTATTGTGTGTTTATATATATATATATATACAATTTTTCTATTGTCAGTTCGAATGGATATAAGATATATCAGTTCCTTGCATGTGGGCCTTTGGATTTAAATGCTTTGACTTAGCTGTATGCACTTGTCAAAGCATCTTTTAAATCCAATGGTTCACATGTAAGGAACCGATATATCTTATATCAGTTCGAACTGACAATAGAAAAACTATATATATATATATATATATATATATATGGTGGTTCTCTAGTAAGGATATCGTGAAATAAGTTAAGGACGTCCGACCACAGCCACACATTCATATTGGGTATGGGTATTTGTTAATGTGAGGTTGTGAACCCAATGTGAATGTGTGGTTGTGGTTGAACGTAATGAAATTATAAAGTCAGTTGTACTGAAATTATAAAGTCAGGACGTCCTGAAATTATAAAGGCAGGACGTCCTGACTAGAGAACCACAGTTTGTGTATATATATACATATGTATATATAGTCATTTTCTCTTCAGTGCATTACATGTGGACCATAGATTATGGATAAACACTGACAAATATATACAGACTAGGTCAAAACAATTAAATCTAATGATCCACAGGCAACGCACTGATAAATATTTATCAGTACGTACTGAGGTGAAATTTTTCATATATATTCACTACATACGGTCAACTTTCAGCTTGAAATGAAGATTGACTGTGATTATTATAAGTTGAGCAGCAGCATAAATGTTTATCACGCAAGGACAATCTGTCTTATTTAATTTGTTTGAGTTATACATATCGTTCACTATCTCTTTTAACAATTTATATATATATATATATATATATATATATATATAATCATTTTGGGATATATTAAAATCATATTAATAAGAAAAAGATGGAAGAAAAAAAGAAAAAATCAAAACCATAATTATTATGTATCATAAATCATAATAAATAAACAATACATCAATGTCACCTCTAAAATCATATCAAATTAATTTTTCTTCTTTTTTTCAAGGTAACCCCACCTCGACCTACCCATCTAATGGAAAAACAAGTGCTTCAATGTGAGCAGGTTTGGAAATAGGAATAAAAAACCTCTTAATTAATCGACTATAATGACATTAATTTCCAATTGAAGTTTAAAACCAAATCGATCCGGGTGATTGCTGCTAGCAGTAGTATGATTGTTAGTGTGCCAAGTTTACTTGAGTTGTTTAATGCTTGATTCGGTCCTATATCACAGTAAGTTTCAATTATAAATAATAAAGTTACAATAATTATTGGAAAAAACAAATATTAAGAAAGGAGAAACACTGTTGTTTACATTCAAAAATAAAATATGAATTTATTATGTTAAATTAATGTGTCTTGTCAAATGAAACTTTTAGAGATTGGAAGTTACGAAATGCCGAAGGAAAAGGCAACATTGCCATCTAAACTAATCAATGTAAGAAAAGGTTCCAAGATGTTCTATCTGTTCCAAATTTAACTCAAAACATCTTTAATATTGACTACTTTTATTTATGCTTAAAGGTTATTCAGTATATTTTGATGGGAAAAAAATTGCAAAATCCTTTATAAAATGAAGAAACAAATTGTGGTAAAGATTGAGTCTTAAAATAATATCGGCTTGCCACTTTCACAAGCAACAAAATCTCATGAGTTTGGTAGATTATCTCAATCGGAGTCAACTCATGAAAGTTCCTCTCATTAAAAGTCTTATACTAGTTATCCCAATAAAGTATCAATCAAAAAGTCCTTCAAGAAAGGAGAATCTCCGAGAGAAATTTTTGAACCATGTGACATTGCTCTATTTCCCTGCAAGCTAGGCTCATACATTTGAAAACCCCTCAAAAAGCAAAGTTTGAAATAATGTCAGAATTGCTTATGAAATTAAAGAAGACCTAGTGAAATTGCCAAGCTGAGACGATTTTTAAGGAAGACTTGAAATTCAAATTGAATTACTTCGCAACTCGGTGAAAAACAAAGAAATCTACATTAACTTTTCTCTTTTTGACGATCAAGGTGTACAGATAATTCTAAAGTCATTTAAGAGTGACTTTCTTCTCAACAAGAAGATGAGTATAGTTAATTCCGTTGAACTTGGTTGAAGTGAGGCAATATAGGAATTAAACCAAGCCTAATTTCGATAGGATTGTGGTTTGTATTGTTAATCAAACTAGATTTCCTAATCGAAGTTAAAATAGGTTATTTAAATGTTTTAATGTTATATGAGAGAGAGGGGCTCATGTAATAAACTTTTGCAAGAAGACCTATCGTAAGCCCAAATAAGGCAGAATAGGCTTATATTTTTAGGCCCAAAATAGTCATAGGTTTCTACATTTCAACTCTTTGTAATATTTTTGGTAAGTAAATGATAGGTGATTGTTTATGCCAGAAAATTTTATCTATTTCAACATTCATAATAATAAAATACTACTTGTTACCTATATCTACTATGTAACAAATTTGTTACTACTTCAAATTGTAACCATTGTGGACATTTAGAGTCTATTTAGTTTTAAAAATTAAATAACTGGACGTGTTGAGAACCTTGAAACTTCTCTTATCATCATCCTTACCGTAAAAGTTTGGATATTTAGATTTTTTCTTGTCCCTATTAATGAATATCCTTAAAAATAATTCATGTTTTTAATTTTTTCAATTATTTTAAAAAAAACTATTTATTTATTTAATTTTTAAAACTATTTATTTATTTATTTTTTAACTATTTATTTATTAGATTTTTTTAAATATATATATTTTTTAAACTATTTATTTAATTTTTTTAACTATTTATTTATTTAATGAATCATATCTTTTATTTAATTTTTTTATTTTATTAAAATTTATAAAGTTTTTGGTTAAAGGTAAAAATAAAGTATAAAATAATATAACTAGGGAAATTTTAGGTACTTTTAAAGTCAAATTTAAGTCTTGGGGTGTTAGTGTATAATAACAAAACTTTTTCAGCTAAGTATAACTTTCTCAAACCTCAAGGGTTTAGTGCAATTAGCCCTTATCATAAATTATGTTCCTAGTTGAAGTGATTGATGATAAAGATAAACTATTGAAATTGAATAGGTGAACAAAGATTATTTACCATTGCCAGCGGAACCAGATTTAGTGGGAGTTGATGGCAGGCCCTGACCAAGCCCATTGCAATCTCTTCCCAATGAGCCTGCATGAACAAAATCAAAACCCACTTTTCAATATATATTGTATTCAAGTTTGTATTTTGTGTTCCTTGGTCTTTCTTCAATTTTAACAATTTGTCAATTGTTAATTCCAACTTTTCTCTAATTATTTTAATTAACAATTTTTTCATTTTAATAAAAAGAAACACTATTAATTAAGGACCAATTGTGATATGTTGTCCAAATATAAGGACTTTTCTGAATAAGTTATTTTAATTAACGGGTAAACAGATGACATGGGACGGAAGAAGTTTAGGTTTGGGGACCAAATCACAAAAATCTAAAATTAATAGAGTTAAAACTTAAAATATATATACTTTTGCATTTAAAAAGTTTTTTTTTAACTATTATTTTAAAATTTTATATGGGGTAATAGGGTTCCAACTAGACAGATAATCTAAAGTTGAAATTAGAATTGAAGTGTTTTTGTTTTTTTGAAAAACGAATTGAGGTTTTTAATATAGTAGATGTTTAAAAACAAAATAAAAAATAAAACAAAACGTGTCATTTCAAAAGAGAAAAAAAATTGTGACATTTGTGAAATATTTCGTCCAACAAACCACTTACATTTTTTAAGGTAAGCAAAAGCTGAATTATCATACAAATTTGCGGAGCCCGGGAAGCACTGGCATGTGTGTCCAGTACCATTGTTTACACAGGTTCCATCTCCACGCCACACTAGAGACTGGAGTACAAGCTGTTCAACCAAAATTCAATTTCTTGCTTCAAATATAAATATATATTATAGAGTGAACTAAAAGCATGCATTTATTGTATGATGGTCAAAGAAGGTTTTACAGTCTGATAGATTGAACGGCGGCAGAACTGGTGGTTGGCCTGGTGGCGGTGGCTGAAACCCATCGGTGCAGTTAAAATTTACAGTGCCTGCAAATTCGTCATCAATTACTTCATAAATCATAATCATATCCTTATGAACCATTATAATTAATTAATTACGTTGATATTGTTAATCACACGATTGATAAAAACAATATGAGAGATCTTTAGAGAGAGAAGCTCTAGGGTGACGAAGGTTAAGGACTTCAGGGAAAATCTTCACTCCATCTTTGTGGACAACCTTAGCTCCAAATAGGATTTAGTCGGTTTATGGGAAGTGTTCAAAGGTTTTGGAAGGGTAAGAGATGTTTATCTCTCGTCTAAGAATAATTCTAGGAGAAGCTCTTTTGCCTTTATCCGGTTTGACTCGCCGGAGGAGGCAAACAAGGTAGCCCCAAGGTGATCCGTTGTCCTCGTTTCTCTTCAACATAGTGGTCAAAGGGTTGAGTTGTTTGTTTAGGAAGGCTCATGAGCTGGACTTGATGAGAGGGGCTGCCTTTGGTGAGAATATGCTGCATATTTCCCACCTTTAATTTGCGAATAACACCATTCTCTTCCTTCAACCAAAATTGGATTACTTACTAAATTCTAGGAGAATTCTTTGCTGCTTTGAATTAGTTTCGGGGCTAAGAATCAACTTCCATAAGTCTTGTGTGGTGAGAGTAGGAAAGGGAGGGATGGGACTGGAAGATTGGGCGAGGGCTTTCAAATGCAAAAAAGCTTCCCTCCCAATTACTTACCTTGGACTTCCTCTTGGAAGTAGACCATGCTCAAAATTGTTTTGGAAACCAGTGATCCTCCGCATTGAAAATCGATTGGCACCGTGAAAGAAAAACTTCTTGAATAAGGGTGGGAGGTTGGTGTTAATTAAGGCGGTGCTCTCAAGTATCCCGACTTACTTTATGTCGGTCTTCAAAATCCCGGTGGGGATTGCACACAATATCGAAAGACTTCAAAGAGGTTTCTTTTGGGGGGATGTGGCTCTAAAGAGAAAGATTCATGCAGTAGATTGGAGTTTGTTATGTAAAGGAAAGAGATTCGGTGGTCTTGGCATAGGTAGGATTGCGGGTTAAAAATAAAAGCTTGTTGGCCAAATGGGTGTGAAGATTCGGTAGGAAGGAAGATTCTATATTGAAGAAGGTGATTTGTGCGAAATATGGGATCTCTTGTCAATGTCTGAATTGGGAGTGGAATACTTCCCACTCAGCTTCTTTTTTCGTTCGTGCAGTAGGTGGTTTATTCAAAGAAGGAACATTCACGAAGAAAATTCTAAAGGAGGGAATGAAGGTGGTGATGGGCAATGGTCTCAGAGCTAATTTTTGGACTGATATTACAGTGGATTCAAATCCCCTAAGAGCTGTGTGTCCGAGAACTCATGCCTTAGCAGTCAAAAAATCCGGCTTAGTTAGTGAGTTTGGTCATTGGCAAGGCTCAAGATGGGTTTGGGAAATTCCCTTAAGAAGGCCATTATTTGACTGAGAAATGATTTGTGGAAGTGCTTTTATGTGATTCTCGATAGCGTTATCATTCGTAGATCTTTTGCGGACGCCATCGCCTGGACTTTTTGCACTAATGGCTTATTTTCCGCTAGCTCCTTTAGAAGCTGCAGAGAACAGAGAGGATCAGCTGTTGGTTTGGCAAGGTATCTGTCCCTCAAAGGTTGAATTGTTTACCTGGCAACTTCTGAGAGGAAGAGTTATGGTTCGAATGGTTATGCATCAATTCCATTGTGATCCAGGCCAGAATATGAACTGTCCCTTGTGTGACTCAAGCCTTGAATCAATTGATCATTTATTCCTCCATTGTCCTTGGTCCTGGGAGCTATGGACGAAGTGTCTAAAGTGGTGGGAAATCAGTAGTTGCCCCAACAAATCCATGAAAGAATGGTTCTGGAGTTGGCAAAGGCTGTGTCATTCGGCGAAGAGTGGCAGAGCTTGGAGAACAGCCTTTTATGCGGTGGTTTGGTCCATTTAGGAAGCTAGGAACTACCAGGTCTTCAAGGACGTTAAAGCCGACATCAATATGTACAATGGAGATGGTGAAATTTAGGATAGCTTGGTGGTTTAAACATTGTGGGAAAGGCTCTTCGGAACCGATAACTCTTTTTCTTACAAACTTAAAGGAGTTTTGTGTCGATCCTAAGCCAAGAAAACTGGTTATGAAAGAGGGCTGGCTTCCCCCACCTTGCAATGTCCTGAAGTTCAACGTGGACGGATCGACGAGAGGCTCACCAGGGCACGCTGATATTGGAGGGGTGTTGAGGGATTCTACTGAAAAGGTTCAGTGCATTTTCTCTTCCTACATCGGGGTCCAAGTCTCAAATACTGCAGAAATAAAGGCTATCTTAAGGCTTGTACCCTTTGCGTCTCGAAGCAAGATTTCGTTGGGAAAGATATTGAGATTGTGAGTGACTCAACGGTGGCAGTGTCTTGGGTTAACGACGATTGTTTTGGTGACATAGATTGTTTTGGTGACATAAACCACGTTCAAACAATTTATGACATTCGCTCTATGTTAAACTACTTAGGAAATACGACGGTAATTCATAACTCAAGAGATCACAACTCCTTCGCCGATCACTTGGCCAAGAAAGCTTCAAATATGGAGGGAGACATTCTTGAGTGGAGCATGTAAAATTTGTAGTTCGCAATTCCTGGATTGCTTTCTCTTGTGTTTGTTGGCTGCGGCAGAGGGTTGTTGTTAGCCTTGCTTGCAAGGGTTTTTGATGTTGTGTGTTTAGCAGGTGACTTCGTGGGTGTGGTTTTTGTTGCTGTGTTCAGTCTTTGCTTTGCTCTGTTTTCCCCTGGTCCCTGCTCTGCTTTTGTAGGTTTTCTGCTTTGCTTTCTTTAGCTTGTGCCTTAGCTTTCCTTTTAATAAACTTTACTGTTCAAAAAAAAAATTTGTTCAAGGAAGACACAAATCACACAATCTTGTTGTGATTGCATGTTCACCGAAACGCCATGTAAACTACCACACATACAAAGCTAGAAAAAAAAAAGGGTAAAATTATAATATATTATTCCACATCAAAAGATTCACATACAATTCTGATTTAACAAATCATAAAATTTAATAGTATGATTTGTCAATGTATAGCGTTTTCCTAAGATTTCAATTTCCTCAAAATTTAATTTAATTCATATAATTACAAATTTGGAGTTGGAAAATGGGACATGATTTGAACACACAATTTCATTGATTTGGGTTTATTATTGAGCAACCTCAAATTCAGTCAATCTTTATTGTATTTGATGTCTTGAAATATTATAAGTTTCTCTTTGGATGTGTTTACTAATTTAGAATTCTAATGAGGGAAAGATAAGCATGTTGAGGTAAGTGCAGCATGATATATGACATCACTGTCGACCACAAACACATTCGTCCATCATGATTCTCTAAGCATGTTGAAGTATGCATATATACATATTTGTATATATAATGCTATGTAGTAAACAAAGGTCCTAATGAATTTTTTTTCAAAACTGTCCTAACTAAAGAATTATTTCGTACATATACATATAGGTACATATAGTAGAATTGAGAAAGAATAAATTTCTTACAGTTGGGCATAACACAAGAGGGGAAGGTGAAATCACCAATCCGAATGTTCTTCCAGCCAGGCTTACACACACAGTCATAACCCAATAATGAAGCTTTAGAATTCACGCAGCTTCCTTCCCCACAATTCAAAAATGAATATGAATCACCTTCAATTCAAACACATCATCAGCATCAGCATCATCGTAACCAAATCAATAACACAATCCAAAACAAACTAACAAGTAACAACACTCATGATCATGATCATGAATAATAAATCTACCAAAAATGGATTTTGCTTGCAGCATGCACTGCCTTCTAATGGGTTTGGAACAAACTGATCAATAGAAGTGGCTTTGAGGTTGCAGAAGGTGAGAAGAGAGAAGACAAAAGCATGAAGAGAAATGACAGAGAAATGACAGAGAAATGATTCAAATAGAATTTTGCCATAATTTTATTACATTCAAAGGAGAAGCGCAAGGTCGGTGAAGAGTGAAGAGAGTTTAAAAGAGCATTTATAAGTTATAACTTATAAGTTGATCATCGTGTGTCCCATAAAGTAGCTAGTGTGATAAAGTCACCCTTTAGAAACCCGTCAACCTATTTAATTTACAACCCTGTTCTCAACAACAACAAAAAAAAATGGTTTTATAAAGTCAAATTATTATGACAGCAATATCAACTCCATAATCAAGAAAATATATACTGCGCTTCATTATGATTGTTGTTGGTTCCGAAAACCAAAATTGGCACAGTGCAGTGGAAAGGCGGTGAGCCCGGTTTTAAAAATTTTCTATAAAAAACAAAACTATTTTAACCGAATCGTTCTGATTATATAGATTCTAATATTTAATAATAAACAGTATGTAAGAAATTGTTACTCTTGTAGAATCTTCATGATTCCCTCGAACCAAGTTCTTCCACACCGAATCTTCAACACCAAAGAACGGACGAGTGGACGTCTCAGTATTTAACAGAATAATTACGACTCTCGAATTTTTTATACTAATTATATACTCATCATATGAGACAACAAGAAAAGTATTTAGAGACTCTCTTACAATATTTTTCTAGAGGCTTTTTATTTAGAAAAAAAATACTCTTTTATTTCTCTCTCTCTCGTTCCTCTAGTCTGTGTACACTTTTTTTTAATATAAAACAAATTGCTTTTTGTTGTAATATGTGGCTTTTATCACTTATGTAATATATACACTAGTATTACCCACTTACATCCCACAAATATCTTTCACTTCCCCACCGCCTATCTTATTTGCCTATATATATATATATATATATATATATATTAGTACTGTTTGATTTTGTAAAGGATGTCCAAAAAGGGATCAATACAACTCTCTCTTATTTTTCTAATATCTCTTGTATCTCTCGTCTCACTCATCTCTCATCTCTGTTCTTCATTTATTCTTCATCCATTTCAATTTATTTTTGTTGATTTATAACACGTTATCAGCACGAATATATATTCTAAGACTTCTAAAGAAAGTTCTCAAGAGTTTTTAGTTTTGGTTTTGATTTTTCGAAATACCCAGAAAATTCAAAGTGCTCCAATCGCTTTTCGGAGGATACCGTTGTATTCGTCTCGGAAAGACAATTCCGACGCCGCTGACCGCGTCTCAAACGAAGATCTAACGAAGTCTCTAGATGAGGTCAAAGTTCGGTCAACTCTGAAATTTTTTCCAGTTTTTCCAGCAGCTTGCAAGGTTGAAGATGACAATGTAGTGCCATGTCACCGCCATGTCACCGCACATGTCGCGCCACGTCACCGCCACATCAGTGCCACGTCAGCATCAGGCTACCACGTCAGCGCCACGTCAGCGAAGTGTGCATGCCACATCGGCGCCCACGTCAGCAGTGGTTGCCACGTCAGTCAGTGAGGCCTACCACGTCAGCTCCACATCAGCAGACGCGCCACATCAGCCAAAAATATTTTTCGTCCGTTTCGGTGCGATTTTCGCCAGTATTCGGCCGAACTGGACTTGTTTCCAGCTATTTCGACCGTTCCGGACGCAACTGTGCCATCCGTTTCAACTAATTCCGCTTGTAAGTATTATTTTGACTTATTTAAGCTTCATTAACTCTATTTTCGGGCACAATGGAATATCCAAAACTTGAAGACTTGGATCCAGTATTATATACATGGTTGATGCAATATTCAGAGAAATATTCAGAGAAATATACACATCCAGTCGGATGCTGTGAGCATCATAAAAATAATCTGAGATCCTAATGTATAATGAAATGAGAATAATATTTTATCTATTTTATACACATCCAGAAGGATGCTCTGAATATCATAAAAATGATTTAAAATCCCAACGTACAAGATGGCTATGCCGTCAACGGAGCCTATATATATATATATATATATATATATATACCGACTTTGACTATAACTCTGACTCTAACTCTAACTATGACTCTGACATTTATTTTTATGTAACATATGAGACTGGCTTATACTGTGTCTCGGGAATGGCTTATGCAATGTCTCAGGACTGGTTTATGCTGTGTCTCCAAATAAATTGTTTAAATATTCAGCATTTATTTTTATGCAATATATGAGACTGACTTATGCTGTGTCTCGGGACTGGTTTATGCAGTGTCTCAGGACTGGTTTATGCTGTGTCTCAGGACTGGCTTATGTTGTGTCTCAGGACTGGCTTATGTTGTGTCTCAGGACTGGCTTATGTTGTGTCTCCAAATAAAATGTTTAAATATTCAGCATTTATTTTTATGCAATATATGAGACTGGCTTATGTCGTGTCTCGGGACTGGCTTATGCCGTGTCTGGGGACTGGCTTATGCCGTGTCTCAGGACTGGCTTATATTGTGTCTCCAAATAAATTGTTAAAATATTCATATTATTTATACACAATATATGAGATCGGCTAGGCCGACTAACCAGAACTTAAAGTTCTTGGAATTATGATATTTAAGTTGGTACGGTTTTGAAAACCGATGAGAACCTGGAGTTCTGAATCCAGTGTTATATAAATGAATGGCATACTTCATTATTTGGAACTTGGGGTTTCAAACACATTCATACTATGAAGTTATCTCATATATATGAAGTAATACATTTACATGTCACTCATTTGAAAAAATGATCTACACATCCCATAGGATGCTGTGAGTATCATAAAAGGATTTATAATCCTGATATCACGTATAGTGAGATTGTAAAGGATATTTTATCCATTTTATACTTGCTCCTGAAGGAGCAATATCAAGAGAATAAGTTAAGATATATTTATTTTCATGAGATATCAAAACATACGCCATGAGTCGATGTTTGTAAATAATAAGAGAAAAAGGTTTACAGAATAAAACTATTAAAAGAAAAAATATGGGGAGATTATTATCATTTCAGATAAGATATAAAATGGCATTATACATAATGTCCATAAAATTCCCAGAAGGGAAATATATGTCTTGCCTAGAGTGCAACGACTCGTACAATTCTGCGGAGTCAGAATATTTTATGAATTAGACTTTGATATGAGTAAAATGTTAATATTATATCAGGTCCAATGGATCAGATAGAAAGCTCTGGAAGAGCCATGATAGAAAAGCTCTGGAAGAGCCATGATATTGTTATCAAACAATACTAAATAATGTATCAGTGATACTTGATATTATTCAAGCATAACATAAAAGAATATGCTCAGTTCAAAAACAAATAAAGTTAATACCAAATCAGATCCAGCTGATCTAATCTAAGGCTCTAGAAGAGCCACAATCTTATTACCAGATGGTATTAAATTATGTATCGATGATACTTTATATCATTCAAACAAAATATAAAAGAATTCTGCTTAGTTTCAAAGATATACGGAGGAATGGATATCATATTGAAACTATGAGTAATGAGAATGTTTAATATATGTGCATTACTTCTCATAATTCAGGCCAGAAACTCATTATAGAAAAGTTATGTGCTTTATCATCTGGATTATATTACACTATTATAAAGAGTGTAGATATTTATGCAATTATGAATCAAAAGTTCTCAGATCCAAAAGTTTGTACTTTGACGTGACAGTATAGGTCACCCAGGATCTACAATGAAACGTATAATCATTGAAAATTCTCATGGATATCCATTAAAGAACCAAAAGATTATTTATCCAATGGGAACTTATGTACTGCATGTTCACAGGGGATACTAACAGTAAAACCTTCTTATTCTAAAAGTTGGTTTTGAATTCTCATCATTCTTACAAAGAATTCAAGGGGATATATGTGGACATATTCATCCACTAAATGACCCATTTCATTATTATATGGTTCTAATTGATGCATCTACGAGATGATCACATGTTTGTTCATTATCAAACATCTCAATAATATAAAGCAGCTGAGATTGATGTTCAACATCCAGTTTTCAGATATAGTCATAATCAAAATGGATTATGGGATCACTTATCAAACCTCTCCATGTAATTGCGAGAACCTCATTATTTCGGTACAATTACTAAATTCCATATAGGGACTTACTAACTTTTAAGATATTTGATTGTATTGCATATCCCCTTATTGCATATCTGACATGATCTAAGATAAGACTTTTATATCAATATGAGATTAATATTGATTTTGAGTAATCTTTTATTAGATCATTTAAACTTATGATAGTTCATATTTATATGCACAATCTGCATATTATTATATTGATTAATTCCCAATTGGGAAAGTTTCTCTAGAAGAGAAAAGTAAATGAAAAGTTACTTATATACAAAATAGAGATACCAGTTCGGTTTTCTCTCTATATACGTGTCTCATTTCAATCTTCGTATCTCTCAAATACGAAAGATAATTGATCATCAGAGGATTATTAATCTATTACCTGATATATTAAAGGTAACCTAATTTTATAAGTTGTCATCTCATAAACCCCAGTCGGGTGATTGTTCTTGAAGAACGATCAGAGAAAAGGGCAATAAATAAATCATCTGATATGTGTCATAAGTTTATAAACCTTTTGAAAGGTATTGTTATTGGGATCCCAAGAGTAAACAAAACTCGAGTTATAAATAAATCCACTTTCTCTAAATCAACTCTATAAGAGTCTGATATATCTAAAGAGACACAAGTCTGTGAAATGACTAAATCCATTGAAATTGAAAAAATCTCAACAGAGATACAAGAATATAGAAATTGAGAGAAATTCTATAAATCATACGGAGTCTATGAAATAACTAAATCCATTAAAATGGAAGAAATCTCAACAGAGATACAAGAGTATAGAAATTGAGAAAATTTCTATAAGTCATATGAGAGAAATGTGGAATCATAAGGAAACAATCATTAATAATGTATTTTTATACACAGTAGCGCTACTGAAATTATAAATGATAATTATGATATTCATAATATCAAATGATTGTAGATAAAAGGCATGATTGGCCTAGATGAAATAAGCAATTCAAGAAGAATTGACTTCATAAGCCAAAAATAAAGTGTTTAGATCAATAGTACTCCAGACACCTGGAGATGTCAAACTAGTTGGATACTAATGGGTCTTTATACGGAAACGTAATGAGAAATACGAGATCGTGAGATATGAGGCACGACTCGTAGTATGATGTTTCTTACAGAAACTTGGTATTCCCAATTGATGAATACGGTTACGTTGTTGATAAATTTGGCTTGCCTTTAAAAGGCTTGAAATACGTTTCATAGACGTAGTAATCATTTATCTCTATGATTCACTCAATGAAGATATTTATAAATCCTGAAGGATTCTAAAATGCTAGAAGCATATAAATCGAGATCTCGTAATCCGTATTTGATGAACATACAAAAATCCTTATATGGATTAAAACAATATGAACAGATGTGGTATAACCGTCTCAGTTAATATCTGATAAAGATAAAGATATAATAATCATATTATATACTCATGTGTCCTCATAAGGAAATGAGAAGGAAAACATTGTCTCAACCTGAAGGTCGAGCATAGATCAAATGGAATACTTGTCCATCAATCATAATATTTTGAAAGGATTGTGAAAAGATTTCATATGGATATTAATCCATAAAGCAAGTTTTTGACTATACTCCCTCCAATAATTTTATGACATTATCTGTATGCGTCAGTTCAGCAATCTAAAAGATTGCTTTAAAAGAACTTTTATTATGGGGAGCGTCCCATCAGGGGGAGCATATCAGATAAAGTATATTAATTATTTGGGGCATATGTGCATTGTACTCTTTTTCCTTTCAATCAGGTTTTTCATCCCATTGGGTTTTCCTGATAAAAGTTTTAATGAGGCAATTCTATAAGCACACCCAAAATTATTTGTTTCATAAATATTACATTTATCCAGTTGATCATCGTATATATGTTGACTTGATCAAAAGGATCATTGTAAATATTACTTTGATCTTGCTAATCATCGTATATATATTACTTTGATCCAGAAAATCATCATAAATATTACTTTGATCCGACAGATCAATGAATATCTTTGCTCAGGTTTTTATCCCACTGGGTTTTCCCTAGCAAAGTATAAACGTGAAAAATGTTTTGAAGAAAACAATAAATCTGGACATATGTATACTATACTATTTTTCCCTTCGATTAGGTTTTTTCTCACTGGGTTTTCCTGACAAGGTTTTTAACGAGATAGTTTTTAATGTCTAACCACACTAGATCCAGAGAGATCATTGTATACATTTTCTAAGATTTCGTCCCATTGGGTTTTTTCAAGAAAATTAATACAAGTGGTATAAATTCAAGGGGTATAAATTCAAGGGGGAGTGTTGTAATATGTGGCTTTTACCACTTATGTAATATATACACTAGTATTACCCACTTACATCCCACAAATATCTTTCCCTTCCCCATAGCCTATCTTATTTGCCTATATATATTAGTACTGTTTCATTTTGTAAAGGATGCCCAAAAAGGGATCAATACAACTCTCTTTTATTTTTCTAATATCTCTCGTCTCACTCATCTCTCATCTATGTTCTTCATTTATTCTTCATCTATTTCAATTTATTTTTGTTGATTTATAACACTTTTCTTTTTCTAGCGTAAAAAAAATTCCAAGAAAGACTTCTTGGTATATCATATGCTGTATACACGTGATTGAAAGATAAAGAATAAAAAAACAAAAAACAAAAACAAAAGCTTTTATCTCTTCGGTCATTGTATCAAATACAACCTCAATCATTTATGATAAACGAGAGAAAGAGATCAAATTTTCTCCTCGTGTAACTTGTGTTTTTTTTTATTATTATTATAGAATTAGAAACCTAATTGGATTATAATACTGATTAAATATTAAAATAAACAATTTATTTAAATATGTAAAATAGTAATTTCGAAAAATCCTTATCAAAATAATTAAATCACAATTTAATTATTATCATAATATATATAAATTTCGAAATTGCCGGTGGATAAATCCATTGGCAAATTTTGTCAACACAGGATAAACATCCCTTGTGATCCTTATCTTTATCTGTTCAATTTAAATTTAAAATTTAAATATATAATAATCCAATTATTAAATAATTATTTTATTTGAAATAATCTAATTATTCAAATAACTAAATAATTTAACAGATAATTTTAAACTATTATTTTCGAAATTACACGGTGACTTTAACGGTGTAGTTTTCGAAAATTACAGTGTGGTCCCACCACACTGTGTCATCCAATTAAATATTTAAATAATATGATTATTTAAATAACATTTAATTAATTCGTAACTTATTAAATAAAACGGTTAATATTTAATTAATTCACAATTAATTAAACAATGCATAAACTACTTTCTGTATAGATGATTAATTCCAAATTAATCACTAAGCCTCTTTATACCTTAATGTTCAATACAGTGTTATGGAGATGGCATGGGGACATATAGGACCTACAATTCCAAGCTCTAATAAATCTTTAATAATTAATTAAACTCTTTAATTAATTATCTGATTTATCAATTTCAGAATTATTCCACTAAAAAGATGGAACTGCACTCTTATCATTATAGAATTAATTACTGGAATAGGAATCGAATAGTCCACTGATATAATCATTACATATAGATCAATCCTCTATTAATAGTTCGTAATTTGAGCTAGGTTCAAATTCCGTTGACCTCTCAATTACATTTTTATCCTTGAGTTCCAGTAATTCTCTAATGAACAATTATTTATGATCTTATCATAAATTGAGCGCTCTATTGTACAAGACCCTGAATCATTTACTCAAGAGAACTATTTGTCTAACTTCATTTAAGAAGAAATGGATTTCATTTTGTATATTATCATTCTCGGCTAAATATATTATTATATCTCCAAGATACAAAGTTTAGGTTTGACATTATAAACAAACCATACTGAGTAAGTCAAAAGACACAACTCTATAAGTAGGAGTCTGTTAAATACTCAGGATTAAGATCGTTCCATATATGACAATCTAATTTGATAAATGAGAATACTTTGTTTAAAACGGAGATTATTAAAGATTCCAATTTATCATGTACACGTCTTGTATAATCTTATTATACAAAGTACCTTCATTCTAATGTCACCACATCACAGTTCGGATAAGACTGTTCCATTCTTAATGGGAATGAATCGTACTAGTAATTTTAATTAATTAAAGATCTCAACTTTAATTATTTATTACGGACAATTAAGATTATTATATTTAAACATAATCCTCATGTATATAACATCTTATATACAATATTTAATATTACATTTAATAACCATGGAATTTTATGTCATTAATACAATATTAATAACATTAAATGCACACAAATATAAAATAAAATGTAAATCTATTTATTAATTCAGCAAAAAGATTAACAACATTTGTTCTTAGGGCACTTTCCCCAACAATTGTAAGACTTGACTTGATGCAATTAATCGAAGGAATTTAGCGGTTAAAATTGTAAGATTTGACATGATAAATTAACGGATCATGTTTAGGTTCACTAAGAATTATACTAGTGGTCACAAACACAATGCAATAACACAAAAGTTGTTATAAGAATTCAGATTTAAGTGTGTATGAAATATTTTTTGTAATAAAAGAAAACAATTTATATTAGAACCCGTTAATGAAAGCATTATAAATGTAAGAATTTGTAAGTGATCTTCATTTTTTAAAATTAATAATAATGTTATTTATTCAGTTAAATGATATAAAAACGGTTGTTATTATTTAAAATCAAGAGTGGTGCTATTGGAAAACCCACTACTGTGCTATTGGAAAACCCACTACTGAACTATTTATACCTACTTTTTAAATTATTTAGTTTTATTTTTTTCCCTTTATCAAATTACTTAGAGAGACATACCATTTTTATTAAAAAAATCATATTATTTTTGAAATCAAATCCTCTTTTAATAATGGTCTAATTTAGTTTTAGAAATATCTCGAATGTAGAAGCCTGATAAAAGGGAATATGTAGAACTGTATATGGGGTCAAGAGATTTTCAATTTGAAATTCCCTTATTTATACAGTTGTCTTAAAAAAAATCTTATTGATATCTACAGCTATCGTTTAAAAATATATATTTTATTTATTGATAAACTTCATAACTATACAGAAAAAAATACAAAAACAATATGATAATTATGTGATGATGAGAAAGTTTGATACTTGAAATAAAATTAGAGTTTAATTAGGGTTTATCATAAAAATTAGGGTTTATCATAAGTTTTTTTTTTTGAAAGGTAAGTTGTTTTTAATAAAGAAATATAATTCAAGATATGTGTGTAATTAATAAGTATATATAGTATTTAGTTTATTTTTAATTAAAATAATTTATCCTTATTGGTAAATTTCTATTGGGATATTTTTGTAATTAAATTTTTTAATAAAATATGAGTGTACTAGTAAGTTTATGGGTGTCGATATCGACACCCTATTTCAAATCACTAAATGCTTTCTGTTTTGTTTATATTTTCTTTCAGATCTCGATCTCATATTTCCCATGTTTAGTATTTATTGATTTTATTGTTTCACATGTCTGTTTTGTTTTTCTTTTCAAATTCCATATCTATGTTTGCTATTTTTTTTCTCTTAGTTTATTTTCTTTCAGATCCTTCAGGCATACTATGATTTGTATCAATTCTTTTGTAGATTTTATTTCGGATCTTCCAAAGTTGGTTTAATGTTATTTACAAAACAAAATCACACCAAGAATCGCAACCAAGAAAACCTAATCTCCGACGAAATGAAATCACATCAAAACCCTAACTCAATCGTTCAAAAAAATCATAGGACGATCAATATTGCACTTACAATCTACAACCAGCAATCCAATCGACTTAAGGAAAAAAAATCGCATCTAATAAAGAAGGTTTCACCATGAAACAAGAAGAAAAAACAAGTCATGTGCATGAATGTGAGAAAATGTTTTTGTATAAAGATTAGAGATGAAGTGTATTTTTATTTTTATTTTTTTGAAAAAGATATGGGATGCATTAAGTTTGAAAAATAAGTAAGAGGATAGTCCTGGAAATAAATCAAAAAAATAAAACCATTTAATTTTATATAAGAGTGGTGCTATTGGCACACCCCCTACTAATCTATTCATGCCCCACTTTTTAAATTATAGAATATTCTTTTTTTCCTTTATCAAAATTACTTAAAGAGACATACAATTTAGGAAAGAAATCTTCTACAAAGTAAATCTATTAAAATTTCATATTCCTTTTCCAAAAAAAAAAAAAAAAAAAAAACCCCAATAATCTGTTTCTTCTTCAAAAAAAAAATTAATTCTTAAACCCGTAATATGTTTCTTCAAAAAAAAAATTAATTTTTAAACCCTAAAATCTGTTTCTTACATACATCTAAAATATTATGAAAGAGTTTGAGAACGATATCAAGAATATGGAAGAATTGTTTAAGAACGATATCAAACATCTTGAAGAATTGTCTGAGAATAACATAAAGCAAGAATTGTCTGACAATGATAGTAAGCATCTGGAAACAATTCATTCTCTATAAATAAGTTTGAAATTTATTTTTTTCTTTAGAATGATATCAAGCTGTCGTTGTGTTGAAGTACCCTGTTATTTTTTATTTTTTCGTTTCCATCATGAAATAAGAAGAAAAAAAAAACTAAAAAAAAAGAAATAAGAAGAAAAAAATAAATCAATCAATAAAGGTGAGAGAGATGTATACAGATACAGAGAAAAGAGATAATAGATCATATATGGTATGTATTAAGTTTGAAAAATAAGTAAAATGGGTAGTTTTGGAAATAAACCAAAAAAATTGTGAGATATATTTTCTCTTTAACAATTCAATTTTTCTATACAGTTAGGGGTTTACTACTGAATTAGCCATATCTTATAATATGATAACCACACCTTACAACTTGTGAAATCATTCTAATGTGACTTATAATATATATATATATATATATATATATATATATATATATATTAAAGCTTTTGACTGCATATTTTACAATTTGATGAAATTTCTAATTCAAATCGTCATAATCATTGCTTTACACTCTCTAAAATGATATTCTAATTCAGTTTCAAGTCTATGACGAACACACTAAGATGTAAATTATAAAAAATAAATTACCTAATAAATTTTCACTAACATAACCACCTACAAAAAAAAAATAAAGTTCACCAAATCAATCATAACTTAATAATAATAATAAAAGAATAATAAAAATAAATGGTATATATTTTGATACCTAAAATAAACATGTAAATTCAAGATTCAATTGTAAAATAAGTTTATATATATATATATATATATAACAAAACAAGTCATAAATATTACTTCCTTTTTCGTAGTCATGTTTACATGAGCATGTTGAATAAATACATTAACAACACTACAGTTTTAACTAAAATAGATTGAAAAATATTACATGAACTATAGACAAAAAAAATAAAATATATAAAAAAATTGAATACCAAAATCAAATCACATATTCACTTGAACATACACTAAAATTAAAGCAAAATACAACATTTGGTGCAATGGGTTAGAGATATAAAATTAAATAATTGATGAAATGTTAATTGTTGAGAAATAATAATAAAAAAATGAATATTTAAAGGAATATTCTTTTTAGTATAACATTTGATGCAATGGATTGGAAATGGATAAAAGAAGCGATGTGAAAACACTAAAATTAAAGCAAAATACAACATTTGGTGCAATGGGTTTGAGATATAAAATTAAATAATTGATGAAATGTTAATTGTTGAGAAATAAAAAAAATGAATATTTAAAGGAATATTCTTTTTAGTGTAACTATTTGATACAATGGATTGGAAATGGATAAAAGAAACGATGTGAAAGTTACATCATTTTAGTGTAAAAGTGGCACCAAATTGAAGTAATGGGTTGGAGATGCCCTAAGGGGAAGAAATCTAAAAGAATGCAAGCACAATTTTTTCAATGAATTTTCCACAATTCTCTATCAAACCATTCGTGCTAAGGAATAACAGAAATTCTGATCATTGCTAAATAAAGAAATTAAAGAATTTTTAAGTAATTGAAGGTCTCAGTAGAGATAGTTTAATTTATTAAAAAAAAAAATCACTTTCGATATAGAAGTGGTCTGTAATTATGCACCCCTTTTTAGTACTTGTGAATTGTGATAAGGTTCCATTCCCAGCAGGTTAAGCAAATGCCTGGAGAATTTTTCTAGCGCTAAGAGAGTAACTATTTAAAGCCGTGTTAATAATGTTTAACTTCAACAAATCTTGTAATCGGGTAGTAGTGTCGGTTTAGATAAAAAAAATCTATTTTAACTACAGGTAATGCTAGTTAGACTGTACAAAAAATTGTATAAATTTTTGTACCTCATGAGTTATAGGATGTTGTGACAACTTACATGACACATCATATAAATATATATATATATATATATATATATATATATATAATATTACAGGTATGATGCCTCGAAACCATTAGGTAAAATGAGCGCTATTTTACCACCTAGCCACGTTGGGCTCATATTTGTTAGAGCTAATCTTTCACTATCTTTAATTTTACACAATTTATCTATATAATCATGTTTTGATATATTAAAATCATATTAATAAAAAAAACCATAATTATTATGTATCAAATCAATAAATACATCAATAATACAGCAATGTCACCTCTAAAATCATATAACCATGTTGTGAGCGGGTTTGAAAAAAAAAACTCTTAAATCTTAATTACCAATTGAAGTTTAAAACCAAGTCTGGATGGTTGCTGCTACCAGTAATATAATTATTAGTGTGCCAAGCTTACTTGAGTTGTTTGATGCTTGAGTCGGTCCTACATCATAATCATGAGCTTTAATTAATACACTAGTCAAGTTACAACTTACAAATGAAAATTCAAATTAGTGTACCAAAGGAAGAATCTCCAAGAGAAAATTTTGAACCATGTGACATTACTCAATTTTGGTGCAATCCTCAATAATTTGAAAAGCCCTCTAGAAGCAAAGTTTGAAATAATGCAAGAAAGAGAGAAATTGAATTACATCACAACTCGGTAATAAAAAAATCAACAATTCAACATCGACTTTCCTCGTTTTGAAGATCAAGGTGTTGAGATGATTTTAAAACCATTCAAGAATGATTTTCTTCTCAATGAGAAGATGAAGCAAACTGAATTGGTTTACTGGAGGCAATATTGGATTGTGTTTTGTTAATCATCCTAGATTTCATAATTGAGGTGGGTTAAAATAGGTTATTTGAATCTTATAATGATTTAGATAAATAAAATTGTCGAATTAAATTATTTTAAAAAGAAAATCAATCAAATATAACAATTGATAAAATTAAAAAGGACACAAGCCGAATTAAAAATATTTACTACTAATTTCCATGAAGATCATGAGAGTTCATAAATAAATAAATAAAGAAATATAAATAAATAAGACCATGAGAGAGTAAGAGAGGGGATTATGTAACAAAGTCGTAGGCAGAATTGTTTTTCTTCTATTCAATATTTTGCAATATTTTTGGCAAGTATATGATTGGTGATTGTTTGTGCTTTAAAATTTTATCCGATTATCAACTTTCATAATAATAAATTACTACTTGTTACCTTCTATGTAACGACCTTTGTTACTGTTTAAAATTTTTAGTATTGTGTTATTATATTGCATATGTTTTGTCATCCCTGTAAAATTAATTATTACATACTATGACATACTAGTTATGAATTATAATTTTTTAAATTAACTCAGCAACTCTCAATAGTGTTCATTGTATACCACCCTCCATATAATATGAAGGGGAGTCTTGTCCTATCTTATTTTTAAAAAAAATTGGGTTAAAGAGATCTCTCTCTTAATAATTAATATGATAGTATATATTTGAATCGTATTTTTAGTATTTAATCTAGATATATCTTAAATCTTAATAGACCAGACATTAGCTATCAAAATTAAAAAAATAAAATAAAATAAAAACCATGGCATTTTTATCAACATTATTTTTTTTTTATTACTCACATAAATATAATGACATCGTTTGATGATAGTCATAGCAATTATTATATTATCTTCCTAGTTTAAGTGGTTGATGACGAAGATCATAAACTATTGAAATTGAATAGATGAACACAAAGATTATTTACCAACAGCAGTGGAGCCAGATTTAGTGGGAGGTGGTGGTGATGATGGTGTAAATGGCAGGACCAGACCAAGCCCGTTGCAATCTCCACCAATTGAGCCTGCATCAAAAATATCAAAAAACCACTTTTCAATAAATAATATTCAAGTTTGTATTCTGTGTTCCTCGGTCTTTCTTCAATTTTAACAATTTGTCAGCTGTAAATTCCAACTTTTCACTTGTGAATTTAATTATCAAATTTTTCATTTTTATAATTGAAAAGGAAACACTGTTAATTAAATTTAAGGACCAAATGTGATATGTTGTCCAAATATAAGGATTTTTCCGAATAAGTTTCTTTAATCATCCTATTAATAGAGAAACTGAAGTGATGTATTTTCTAGGAGTCTAGAAGTTTACAGTTTTTTTTTTTTTTTAGAAACATAGAAGTTTAAAGTGACATTTGTGTCATTTCAAATAACAAATAGTGACATTTGTGAAATATTTCCATATGAATAGAGGGTGTGACCAACCACTTACATTGTTGAAGGCAAGGTAAAGATGAATTATCAAACAGATTTGCAGAGCCCGGGGGGCACTGACACGTGTATCCAGTTCCATTGGCAGCACAGGTTCCATCTCCACACCAACCACAAGGTGATGGTGTAGACGGTGGCGTAGACACATTACTGCAGCTTAAATTTACAGTGCCTGCAAATTCGTTCATCGCTTACTTTAAGATCATATTCTTATTATAAATCAAAACTGAATAAGTCTCGATCAAAGTAAATAAGTATCAACAAAGGTTTAAAAAAAACGCGTGAGACTTAATCCATATAGATACATATAATATGAGAAAGAGATCGAGATAGAAGAGGGCTTACAGTTGGGAACAAGACAGGGGGGGAAGGTGAAGTTACCAATCTGAATCTTCTTCCAACCAGAATTACACACACAGTCAAACCCCAAAACTGAAGAATTAGAACCCACACAGCTTCCTTCCCCACAATTTATTACTGCACATGCAAGACCTGCAAACACATAATCATTATAAATCTACCAAATTAACAAACACTAGTGATCAATAAATCTACCAAAAATGGATTTTATTTTGTACTACCTTGGAATGGGTTTGAAATCAACTCATCAGTAGAAGTGGCTGTGAGGTTGCAGAAGGTGAGGAGAGAGAAGATAAAAATATTGAGAGAGAAATTATTCAAATTGAATTTTACCATAATTGTATTCAATATGGAGAAGAGCAAGGTTGGTGAAGAGAGTTTCAAAGAGCATTTATAAGAGAGTGTGTGTGTCCCATAAAGTAGTGATATAGTCACCCTTTAATTGAATTGACCCCCATCTACCTATTTAATTTACAACTTTGTTCTCACCAAATAAGTCAAATTAGTGCAGCAATATCAACTCCATAATCAAGAAAATATACTACTGTTCATTTATGATTGTCAGCTGGTCAGCTGGTCACAAACACAATGCAATATATAACACAAAATTTGTTCTATGAATTCAGCTTTAAATGTGCATGAAATATTTAATTTTGTGAGAAAAAAAACACAATTTAGATTAGAAACTTTTAATGAAAGCAATATTGTAATGTTTGTTTCTATGTATTGTATTATATTATATAAGAAAGTTAAAATGTATTAAATAATACAATATATGTGTTTGGACAGTAATGATGTATTAGACTAAGTAATATGAACAGTCTCTTTTAATATATCTACTAATAAAAGCATTATATGTCAGAATTATTTATAAAGGATCTTCATTTATTATAATATTAATAATAATAATTTTATTTAATTAATTAATTCAGTTATATGGTATAAAAACAGTTGTAATTATGTAAATAAAATCAATTTTAAAAATTACTAACAATAGTTTATGTTCATAAAAATTGAATTGAAGTAATCTGGTGGTAAATCTCTATCTTTTATACCAACGAAATAAAATTACGGGTTAACATCATATATATCGTTTTCCTCTACTCTGAAATTTGTAGTTTAAAAGAAAAAATAATTAATGTTGCATTTTTTAGTTAATATGGAGGCAGAGACATAGAAGGTGGGTGCTACCAAAGGTAACGCAGCAAGATTGATTATTAAATAAAGTTATATGGGGCGAGGGAAGCAAAGTAAACTGTAAGAGAGACGTTAACATCAATTTGTTAAATTTATTTTCTTCTATGACTGTGTTAGTATGTTAATGTCAAACGTATGCCGTCTTTGTTATCTCCGAGAGAAACATTCTAGTTAATTATATTGAGAGTACTTTTCACTCGTATCATATCAGTTGATATAAAATTAAATATGATCCCACAAACATAATATGATACGAATATAAGTGTGCACATTCCCAACCGTTTTAAACAAGTTTGCGAATATTCAATCTAAATTCTAAAAATTCAAATTACTTTTTTTAAATAGTAATAATCAGGGGCGGATCCACGTGGAGACCAAGTAGGGCCCGTGCCCTACCTCAATTTAAAAAAAAATTGATTTTGTATAAAATCTATATATATAATCATTAAGAATAGTTACAACATCTTTACTTTGGCATTGCTAGTAGTGGTTCTTCTCTCTAATTTTTAGTACTTGGTTCAAGTTCCATTACAAGCACATGTATTATTTTTTATTCAATTTTATCTTATAATTTTTTACACCTTATTTATTTTATATTTTTTCCGATTCTTTACTCAAATTTTCGTTTCTTTTACAATAAAACAATTCAGTTTCTTATTTTACATTAAATTTATTATTATTATTTTGAATTTTTATTATTTCTAGAGGAAATATCCCTTTATAACCAAAACAATATGGGTTTTATTAAATTTATCAAGAATTAGTAGAATGATTGTTTTTGTCAAACAATCAATGGACTAAATTGCCTATCTATTTCCAATTTTCATTATTTTCTCTACTTTATTGTTTGTCTTCAATTACACATTCTCTCTCTTCCAATAATCATTATTTTCTTTACTTTTTCTCTCCTCTCTCCACCACGTTCTCTCTCTTCTTTAATTTTTGTTTTCTTTCTCTCTACAGAATCCTTCCCTCTTTTCAATCTCTACAAAAAATTTGTATCTTCTTTACTTTTTCTAATCTTCGTTCTCTTCGTTCTCTCTCCACCACGATCTCTCTCTTCTAAAATTTTTGTTTTCTCTCTCTACAGATTCCTTCTCTCTTTTCAATCTCCACAAATAATCAAAACATTTTCTTTACTTTTTCTCTCTTCGTTCTCTCTCCACCACGTTCTCTCTCTTCCAAAATTTTTGTTTTCTCTCTCTACAGATTCCTTCTCTCTTTTCAATCTCCACAAATAATCAAAACATTTTCTTTACTTTTTCTCTCTTCGTTCTCTCTCCACCACATTCTCTCTCTTCCAAAATTTTTGTTTTCTTTCTCTATATTTCGAATTCCTTCTCTGTTTTCAATCTCCACAAAAAAAATTTGTTTGAACCAATATCTGTGTGAATAACCACTTCAATCTCCACCATTGTTGACATCAAACTCATATTCGGTGTTCGTTTTTGAAGGATTCGGTGTCGATTTTAACGGAGTTGTGTGCGAAACTGGTGATGAATCGAGATGATTCAGGTCCTTCTTGTCGAGGTACGTACCCTAATTTGATTTGTTATAATGACAGATATGTTGATGCATTTAGGTTGAAGAAGATGGTTTGAATTGGTGTGTTTAATTGACATTTCCTAGTGTGTTTAATTGTCAAAGCCTGGTGTGTTTAGTTGTCAATGCCCGGTGTGTTTAGTTGACAAAGTCGGGTGTGTTAATTGTCAATGCCTGGTGTGTTTAATTGGCATTGCCTGATAATTGAGAATGCCCAGTGTGTTTAATTGACATTGCATGGTGTGTTTAATTGAGAATGCCTGGTGTGTTTAATTGTCATTGTCTGGTGTGTTTAATTGAGAAAGTCTGGTGTGTTTAATTGACATTGTCTGGTGTGTTTAATTGACAAAGTCTGATGTGTTTAAATAACATTGTCTGGTGTGTTTAAATGATCATGCCTAGTGTGTTTAAATGACGTTGCCTGGTGTGCTTAATTGACAAAGCCTGGTGTGCTTCATTGACATTGCATGGTGTGTTTAATTGACAAAGTCTGGTGTATTTAAATGACGATGCCTGGTGTGTTTAATTGTCATTTCCTGGTGTGTTTAATTGACAAGCCTGGTGTGTTTAATTGTCATTGTCTGGTGTGTTTAATTGACAATCCTGGTGTGTTTAATTGACAAAGCTAGGTGTGTTTAATTGACATTGTCTGGTGTGTTTAATTGACAAAGCCTGGTGTGTTTAATTTGTTTAATTTCAACAAAGCCCGTTGTGTTTGATTTGGTTGCACCTTGTTTTCTTGTGATAAATTGAAATCTAAAAGTGTTTTTTTGATTGGTTGAAATATAGGAATGGATCCAACGAAATTGGTTATCACTTATGGTGGCAAATGGGTGGGAAACTTTTACGAAAGTAGTGAAACAGAGTTTGTCAAAGTTCATAGGAATTTGACGTATGCTGAGTTGTCAATGGTGGTACAAGGTGTTGCGAATGTTGACTTAACAAGGTGTACCTTTGAGTTAAGAACTTTGGTTGATACCGGTGTTAGGCTTAGGCCTGCCCGACCAAAGATTAAAGATGATAGTGATGTGGAAATGTTGTTGTGCGATGATAGACATGTTCCGGAGGTGTATGTCAGTGTTGTTGAGAAATTTAATGCAGAACCTGGTGATGTAGGTGTTCCTACCGTTTAACCTGTATGTCAGAGCTTTTTACAACAATTGGCGGCACTGTTTCAATCCGCTGGTGGAAGCAACAACATATGGGGTTATATACAACAACAGACCCGACTTTTGAAATCCCAAGTGTGAACCCTGTAATTTCTGATGATAGATTAGATGATTTCGACGAAGATTACATTGGTCCCGGTGGAAGTCATGAGGGTGTGAATGATGAGGCAACACATTGTCATGGAATGAGTTTGGATCGAACAGATAGTGGTCCGGATCCAACATATGGTGGTCCTATCGGGTCTGCTCCACAGATTTTGACAGGTCCAAGTAGAGATACATTTGAAAATGATGGCAATAATGTTGGTGATAGGTTCGGAACTGCAGTCCCACGGCCTTGGATTATTCCTGGTGCATCAAACAACTCTTTTGAACTAGTTAGAACAAATGAATCTAGTTCATGTAACCGGTTATCCAAAGGTGGGATGTTCGAAAGCAAAAAAGATTTGAAGCGAGCGTTGCTTACTTACACGCTGAAGGAGCATTTTGAAATTCGTGTCACAAGGTCAAGCACGACCATATATGAAGCTGGATGTAAAGAATTGGAGTGTAAATTTCAAATCCGTGCAGTTAAAATGGAAGGTGGAAATCATTGGATCGTTCGGATATTTGATGAAGACCATAGTTGTACAATTAATGATTTGCACAACCGTAACCGTCAAGCGAGCGCATGGCTTATTGGTGAAATACTTTCACCGAAACTTGCAGTTAGTGGTCGATCTCCAAAACCAAAAGAAATCATGACTGATATGCAAGTGGAACATGGACTTGGTTTGGTTTATACAAAGGCATGAAGGGCAAAAGAACTTGCTGAAAATAATATTTTTGGTCCTCCTAATGTTTCATATCAGTTATTGCCTGCATACTGCCATCAATTGAAGTGCATGAATCCAGGTACTGTAACATTAATAAAGACAGACAGTGCTCAAAAATTCGAATATTTGTTATTGCTCTCAGTGCTTCACTTACCGGGTTTCATACCGCTATAAGACCTGCAATTTGCATTGATGCAACTCACTTGAAGGGTAAGTTTGGTGGTGTCATGTTTATTGCAGCGTGCCAAGATGCAAACAATCAGGTGTTCCCTCTAGCTTGTGGTTGGGGTGATGTTGAATGCGAGGATTCATGGACTTGGTTTTTAAAGGAGTTGAAAAGGACAATAGGATATCCTGCGAATTGTATCATTATTTCCGATCGCAGTCCTGCAATCAAGGTAGCAATGGCTAAAGAGTACCCTGAAATAACACATGGTCTTTGTGGTTTTTATATGAACATGAACCTTAAGAACAGATTCAAAAGCCATGTTGTATGCAATTTGTTCCATGAAGCTTCAAGAGCACACTGAGAATCAGAGTTCTTGGAGAAGATGCAGGAGTTGAGCCGCATAAACAGGCGAGTATATGAATATCTAATGAGAGTTGGGCCTCATAGATGGTCTCATGCGTACTGTCCAGTTAGGCGTTATCGGGGAATGACTTCCAACATTGTGGAGTGCATGAACAATTGTTTGCGGTACGCTCGTCAATTGCCAATAACAACGTTGGTTGAGTACATTAGAGATATGATGCAAAAATGGTTTTATGAACGTCGTGATGACGCAAGTAAAAATGAAACACAAATGTCTCGATGGGCAACCAACAAAGTATCTAAAAAGAATGAAAAGTCACATAAGTACACGGTGCGCCCAATAGATCATGTCAATTTCAATGTCAAAGACGGTAAGAAAGATTGGTTAGTAAACCTAGCCGAAAAAACTTGTAGTTGTAGGGAATTTCAGAATGACCTATTGCCTTGTTCTCATGCATTAGCTGCTATAAGGTATATATTCTTCTAATATTTAAATGTATGTTTTTTATAATGAATAAACATTGGTATTTGTTTGACTGTGTTTGTAGGTTTTGTAAAAAGAAATTTGTCGACTTTAGTTCTGATTTCTACAAAAACAAGCACCTGGTTGAAAAGCTATTCTGGTGTCATCTTTTCCGTTGGACACCCAAGCGAATGGAATACTCCTGAGGAAGTACTTTCTGAAGTTGTTCTTCCACCAGTGTGGCGAGCTCAAGCCGGTAGACCGAGAAAGAATAGGGTTCCATCTGCAGGCGAGCATGGTCGTAGGAGTAGGTATTGTACCATCTGCAAGAAATCTGGCCACAACAGACAAAATTGTTCAAACCCCCCAGCCGATCAGAAAGGAAATGTTCCAGACTCACAAACAGATCCACCACCGCCCCGACTTCGTAAGTGCAAGTCATGTGGACAAGAGGGACAGAACATAAGGACGTTTCCAATACGACCATATGATAACCCTATGGAGCCAGCTAATGATGACATCTAAATTGTGTTGTGTTAGTAAGGATTATATTTAAAATGGTATAAATTTAGTTGAATTTCATGAACTATGTTGGAATTATGTTGTAATTGGATTTCATGAACCGTTAGTCATGATTTTGCATTTTGTTGAAAAAGCTAGTGCTGAAATTGTAATGAAACAGGTTTACACTCTGAATATGTGACTACCACTTTGTGTTGAAATTGTGATGGAACAGATTATGTCATGAAAAAATAAACACACCAGGTGTGTTTAATTGTCATGTATGGTGTGTTTAATTGTCATTGCCATATGTGTTTAATTGACAAGCCTGGTGTGTTTAAATGACGATGTCTAGTGTGTTTAATTTACAAGTCCGGTGTGTTTAATTGTCATTGTCAGGTGTGTTTAATTGACAAGCCTGGTGTGTTTAATTGACATTGCCTGGTGTGTTTAATTGACAAGCCTGGTGTGTTTAATTGACATTGCCTGGTGTGTTTAATTGACAAGCCTGGTGTGTTTAATTGACATTGCCTGGTGTGTTTAATTGACAAGCTTGGTATGTTTGAATGACGATGTCTGGTGTGTTTAATTGACAAGCCTGGTATGTTTAATTGTGATGCCTGGTGTGTTTAATAATAAATGTATTCACATCCAACAATCCAAGAACCATAATTCAACACACTGGTGCATCAAAATTCTTGCAAATAAGTTATAGATCCAAATCTGGAAATTCAACAATTGTTATATATGTGGAATGATATAAAAGACAGTACCAACAACTAATGCAAAACATATCCCAAATTCAAATCTGGATATTAGTCTACATCTCTATAGGAGACTGATATATAACACTACTATTATATATGTCGAATGCAATCTGTTTTCGGAAGTCTGACATTTCCTTCTGGCCCCATTTCCAGTCAGCCTTCTTCACAATTGTCATCTCTACATACTTGCAAATAAATACTCCACAACTTCAATTGTGAACCTACTTCGGAATATTTTGATTTGTGGATACACCGACAGTGAACATACTTCCTCGCGGTTTTTCGCTCCTAAGCGAAAAGAACTCACATTTGTTCATTATACTTGGAAGCAATTGCCTTATATGCATAACTTGTCTGAAACGCTAGCCTTGATTGTTCTTATTCTTTGCTCCCATCGGATCAAATATTCATGTGACGATCAAGTAGATTGACCTTGCATAAAATCCAATGGCCGTCGGGTTCCCCAACACAACATGGAATCAACAACTGCATTCAAGTCATAAGTCACCATCTTGTGGATTAATATATATATATGTAAACATAGTAAAGACTATAATAATTAGTAAGAAATTAATATAACTCACTTCTGTATACAACCACCATGGTTGGCCCCATCTTGGTCTATTGCCACGACCGTATTCAATCCAATCTGGCGAACATTCGTACGCAAGTACATCGAATGTAGATTCGACTTCTTTACCAACCTCAATTATTTTGTTCCATTTCACCTTTAGTTTTGTCTGTAAAGAATGAAAATTATGAGTCATGGACAATTGAAACCATGCTTTCCAAAATCAAACAAAAATATCAAACTTACATAAAATTCAGAAGACATTAGAACAAAGCTCTGTCTGTATTCATTCGGGTCAGATTCCCTCATTTTCGCCAAGTTAAGTAGAAATTTTTATGTCTACATTATTAAGTAGAAATTATTGATGATTCATGAATGCCAAGTTATCATGTTCTTATGTGACTCAAATGAGCCTTTTGTATATAAACAATTCACTGGCAAACAAGCACCTGAAAAAAAGGTCAACTACTCTGTATCATGCTTCATTAAGGTTGGTTGATATGGGATTCTATGGGATTCTGTATATGAATCAAATCAACCAGGGTAGGAATTAAAAGCTTATGTTGCAACCATTTTAATTAATTAGTTACTCAAAATCCAGGCCATTAATGTTCACACTCACAGTAATAAAACAAAGTTTTCCTTTAACATAAGATTATTCAATGAAAAATAAACAAGTGAGAAACATCTCACGCCTACACAGTACACACACTACACAAACAAGAGGGCATCAACAACAACAATAGGTTCATATGTATGTGATGTAGGACAAAGAAGAAGGAACCGCGGTCCAGACCGAGATCTGACACCAGCGGGTCACACTGGATTTGGGCAATTTCTTTATTTTCTTATTTCCTCAATTTGGGTCTTTTCTTGTTTAGCAAGTTTATTTATTTTAGTTTGATTAGGAATTAAATTTAAGTTTTGGAAATAAATCAAACTTACCTTTTAGGTAAGATTTGATCTTTGTTTTCCAGTCAAGTTAGGAGTCATGAAACTTAAAAGATTCTAATTAGTTTTGAGATTTTCCTGTTTTAGTTTTTTTTTACGAATATTGTATTCGAGTCGTATTAGGATTAGTTTATTATAAATAGTATTATTAATTCCAATTATTGTAACTTTTAAATCTTTTGATTGATTTTAATAAAATCGTTCCTTTGGAATATTTATCTGTCGTGGATTCGACATGCTCTTTGAGAATTCGAGAGCACCATTTTCTAACGAAGATTAGGGAATGATGGCCCCTGCATGGCGTTCCATGCTTGGGTAACTACCGTTCGCTGCGTTACGGTTCGTCTGAGTGTGCCTCAGGGTTCGACGAAGTGATCATTCTTATTTTTGCCATACACCGCTGCGTCAGTATGGTATCTAAATCGTATACAAAATCAAATTCGAATTCAATAGGTTCATATGCACGGTATCGAATTTGTGAACAAAATCAAATTTGAATTCAAAACCAATATCGAATTCGATTTCAAAACGAAAATCAAATTAAAAAACAACCCTAACCGACCACAAAATAAAAAATAAAAACCCAAAATACATACGTAATGTGACTGCAAACCTTTTCAATTCTCCCACGCCGCTGTGTTTCACTCTGGTGAATCGAATCAAACCCATACGCCTCTCGTCTCTCTCCGGTGGTCACTCTCCGTAGTCTCTTGCTGGTGTCTACGCTGGCCGGGTCATGTCTCCGTTGTCTAACGGGTCAGGATTGGGTCTTGCTCGACTCTCCGTCGTCGTCGTCCGGCTGATCTCGCCTTGGTCATTGTCTAGTCTTGCTTGCTTGGTCGTCGTCGGGCCTGGTCGCTCTCTTTGTGTTTCACCTAGTCGCTCTCTTTTTTGTTCAAACACTGAAACAACATCTTTACTTTTAGTTTTCTTGTTTCTTTTTTCCTTTTATTTCTTTTTTTCTTTATTTCCTTTTTATGTTTTAATTCAGTTTAATTGACGGGCACTTTTGTCCCAATAGTGGATTGTTTGCTAGAAATAATCAAAATACTGATCTTGGACATATTTAAAAAAAACCCCATAATTTTATGGTTATTTATAAATTTTACCCTTATTTTTAATAGTTTTAGTTTGACATAACTAACACGTGCAATCAATTAAACATAAAATCTTAAATTTTACTTTATTGGATTAAAATAGTCAATATATTATTATGATTCTTTTTTTTATCCTTAATATTTTTTTTATAGTTTTAATTTATTTAGAATCTATAAATCAATAATTTGAAGAAACAAAATTAAAAACATGTCTACTAATATTTATTAATAAATATTTTTTCTATAGATTTTATAAATTGAATTCATTATACATGCAAAAAAAATTCTTATATAAAATTAGATTGTAATTTATTCTTTTAATTATTTTCATTATTTATATTGTTTTTCTTGCTATTCTTTATTTTTTTAACATTTTTTTTTATTTTTATTTCTTTTTGAATGTAAAATTATTTAATTCATATGAAAAAAAACTCATTTTTGTTTAAAACACACTCATTTTACTATGATTTTAATTTTTCAGTATTTTTTTTATATATATTCAAGTGTCCTACCTAGTTAAAATTTCTGGATCTGCCACTGGTAATAACTAATACTTTCGTTTAAATTAGTAAAATCTTTGAAAGTAAATAAGTAAATTAAATAAATAAAAATTATTGGATATTGTGATTTCACTAATAGCTTTTTCCTCTGACCCATGATAAAGATCCGATGCCATTGACGTTTGCAAAGAGAATAATTTTTATAAATAAAAATAAAAATAAAAATGAAAACAGTATATTGGTTTTAATTTCGAAATCCTAAAACGTGTCTGGTAACATATACTGAATGTTGTATTCTAAAAATAAAAACGAGAAAAACGCGTCCGGTAGTTTAACTAAAAAATATCAAAAATTGTAATTTTTCTATTATTTTTTTCTATTGTAATTTTTTAATTTGAATAAAAAGTGGGTCAAAAATTCTTCACATATAATTATCAACTAACTAATAATAATCGATATCTTTCGGACCAATTTCAGTCTCAAGATTCATCTAGAGTAGATGTTTATCGGTTCAAAAGCAAAAGATACAACAGAAAAGCTCTTCTCAGTATCTGGATTGATTCAACAGGTTGCAAGACGCTATAATTCACCTCTTTTCACAAATTTACAGGGATTAAGAACACCTCAAATCTATTTTATTTGAAATTCAAACTTAATGACTTTCCTGGAAGCGTTTTCCCACTCATTCAACACAGCAGTAGAACCCTCTTCAGGGTTCTCCGTGAAGGATATTCTTGTATATGGCCATTTGATCATGGGTCTTCTCTCGAAGTCCACAGCTCCATAGTTGTGAACTTGTGATATAGAGCATCTTATAATAGGGAATTTCTGGGATTTCACAACAGCTGAGTGAAGACTAGTTGTAAAGGAGGGATTTTTGAAGGGGAGAGATGAAGAATAAGAGAGGGTCGATGAAAGATAGAGATTGTGGTGGTTGTGCAGACTAGGTTGAAAAGAATTCTTCACAGATAATTGTCAAAAAGTTCTTCACAGATAATTGTTAAAAATAAATTTTAATTTTTTACTAAATATAAATTACATTAAAAGCTTTCAAAAGAAATAAAAGGAAAAAGAATAATAAAGGAGCCAATATGCTCTTGGAAGCTCTTGGAAGAGCATATTGGTGGCTCGAAGGCCGGACCTCCGACAACGACGCCAATCTGGCCTTTGCAGCCTTCGAGCCGTCGATCAACTCTTCCAAGAGGGATATAACTCGAACTCACAAACTCAATTGAATAAGTGTGTGTAGCATACCACTGAACCAACATCAATCTTCGAATTTAAAGGTGTGTTTGGTAACGTTTTTCATTTGTTGTTTTTCAAAAATAAAAATAGTGTTTTTGGTATCACAAGCAAATGCAATTTTAACTTTTAAGCCCTTTCATGTTTGCAAAGGGAAAGATAAAAACAAGAGGAAAAAGAGATTAGGTAGCAGATGAAATTACAAAAGGCTTTTATGCCTTTGTTTGATAAGAGATTGGAGAGTAGGCGGTAAGACAGTGGGAGGAGGCTGATGCCTCCTCTCTTCAACTCTGACGAGGCCACCGCCTCACCCACAGCCTCCTCTCTTCAGCTCTGATGAGGCCACTGCCTCCTCTAGCTTGGAGGAAGCTCACTCACAGCCTAGTCTATTAAATTGGGTGCACAATAAAGTATACCAAGTGTGCAAAATGTAAGCTAAGATCCATAAAGTAGCACGTAAGAAAGTCGTAATTCAGTTATGTGACACTATTCCGAGCAAAAAGAATAGATCAATGGATTGAATATAGAGTGTTGCTGATAGCAAACTACATCTGAATTCTGATTACATTACATCAAGTCAGGTTACAAATCGGACAATACAACACAACAGTGTGAGGCATTCCCAACACTTGATTTTAAATATAAATCAACCAATCAATCAATCACACCGTTGAAACAATAGGAAAGCATTAGAAGACACAACACAACACAATCACCCAGCATACAGATACCAAGACAGCAAAAAAAATGTGATACCTTCGACTTGGATAGATACTGATTTCCACCTTATGCTGATCCAAATTCTTGAAACCACTTTTCATGCTTCTCTATGTCTGCTTGCGATACACTTCTCTGTACCTTATTCAAGGCTTCTTCGAAGTCACACATTTCAACAGGGTCCTTTGAAATCTCATCTTTAGACATGTTCTTAATCTCATCACGTGTCTTTCCAGCTATTTTACGTCTCATGCCATTTAAGGAAGCATCACGGCAAACATTTGTCAGATCATCTCCACTGTATCCATCTGTTCGACGAGCCACATCATCAATATCTACATCCTGGGCAACCTGAAATATGCCCACTAAAGCTGTTACATATCATATCCTACGAAACATAAAAAGGTCTTACAGCTAAAGTTTAACTACAAATTTTAAAAACATAATACACTAATTGAATAAACAAATTCATGTATGGTACACAAAGTCATAAAACCCAGACATCATAAATTTTGAATCCAAGAAATAAGCTCACACAAGTGTATTTAGGGTATTGATGGATAGGTGAGATTATTAAATTACCTCAACTGTTTTCAAATTAATCCGAATAAGCTCCTTACGACTCTCAAAATTGGGAAGAGGAATATATATACGCTTCTCCAGCCTCCTCCTGCATTGCGTAGTTAGCAAATTAGTTGTAGCGGGATTGACCCAATACACGCAAATGATAAGATCTCACATATAGCTTGGTACAAAAGACCTAACCAATTAAGGGAAAAAGGAAATTCGAATTAAAACAAAATATAAGAAGGGCCAACCTGAGCGCCTCATCTATGTCCCACGGAAAGTTGGTCGCTGCCAAAACCATCACTATTTTCCGGCTACCATCTTCATTTGTACCAGTAGCATTTACCCCATCTACCTGAACTAAAAGCTCAGACTTCACCCTTCTGGATGATTCATGCTCCCCTGAAGCACTAAAAAAGATCATAGATATTTACTGTCAGCATTACAGAAAATATATCTAACAACAACAATTATATAGAAAGCAAAAGTTTTTTGAGGTTGATTCAGAAACAGACGGAAACTAATACCACAAAAAGCAAGAAGTTCAAAGAAACACTACATAACTATAAAAGCATTTAAGTTCAATAATAAAAAATAAAAAATAAACAGCATAATTGTGCTATTTATTAAAAGAAAAGTTGTGCTGAGATACATGAACACCCAAATATATTCATAATTCTGGGGAAAAAAGTTTAAGAATTGTGAATACTCCTAATAGTATAAGAAAAAAAGAAATCAACAAATTTGAAAGATCTAGAAGAACAGGAGCATACCCTCTAGCATTGCAAAGAGAATCAATCTCGTCAATAAAAATTGTGCTTGGAGCATAGGATCTTGCCAGATCAAACAAGCACCGCACCATGCGTTCACTCTCCCCACGCCATTTTGAGGCTAATGTAGCCGAAGATACATTAAAAAACGTGGTGCCACACTCAGTAGCAACTGCTTTGGCCAAAAGTGTCTTTCCAGTTCCAGGAGGACCAAACATAAGAACACCTTTCCATGGTCTCCTAATTCCCTGCAAGCAATAAAACCACATAGTGAGAAATCATTTAACAACACATTTTCATGTTATTCTCTGGGATGAATGGAAAAAATGTCCTATCTTTTCAATTTTTGGACCTTTTCTTCATTTTGTTTACAGAAGCCTCTTACCAACTTGTCCATTTTCAATGTAGAAACAAAAAGCTTGCTTTAGATGACAGATGATAAGGTTATACTAAATACTAGGTTTGAGTCCCATATAACTATTATGTTATGTATTGAACAAATGAAAAATCAAGTTGATAGAGTTATTGTCTTTGGCAACCAGCAGATAACTGTAGAAAGATAAACGAACTAGCATGAAAGAAAATTGTTTCATAACACACCCTAAAGGGCTATAATAGGACTATGTACCAGTACTACAACAATGACAGCCTACCTAGTATTATCCGTATCTTTGACACCAAAATGTTAGACTTTGATTTTAAATTGGAGCAATTTAAATCAATCCAAAGGCTTATTGAAGTTTAACCCCTCCAACATACCAATAACACAATTAAGCTTCATCCATCAAAAATACCTGAAAATATTCGGGCATCCACAAAGGAAGGACAACAGCTTCCTCTAGAAGTCTTTTTGCTTCAGTCAGACCAGCAACATCATCCCATCGCACTCCAGGAGTGGTTTCCAAGACATCCCTCTCAAGCATTTCAGCCAAGTCAGGATCAGGTCCTTCATACTGTGGCCTCTTTGACTTTCCATCTACAGTGTCATCATTCTAACATTTGCACAAGCAAATCAGTTTGCAGAATAAGGTAGCCTCAAAATGAAAACAAATTTTCAACTCAATTTATTATATGATTTGGAACAATATATGTATAGACAGCTTGTTCACTTCTCCGTACTTCTTTTTTCTTCCATTAATGTAAAGACTTGTGATTGTGTGTGTGGACTGTGTGTATGTGTGTATACAGTGGTTCACTCCTAAGGGATCCCTTAATTTAACTTTTCATAAAGACCTTGATGAAATCCAACTATTTAAATGAATTTTGATATGTTTTTTTTTTTATGGATGATAAGTTCAATATATATGAATAATTATCAAGTCCGCGCCTTTAGCCCTTTATAATACACACCTCATCAAAATTTAATAAATCTGGATGAGTTATTTGTATGGATGTCAATAAATTTGAAGTATATCAAGGGAAAGAATTTGAAAAAATTCCAGGCACAACAACTATATTACTTATTGTTTCTAATTTACCATTTTTAAAAAATTTTATCTTCAAAAACCACGAAAAAAATTACCAAAAAATTTTAGTTTTTTCCCCAAAGCATATTTCATTTTTCTTTACATCCATACAAAAGATTTCATTGAAATTTATTAAAATTTGATCAAGTGTGAATGGGTGTACATTATAAGGGTGTGAACTTGATAATTACTAATTTAAAAATATATAATACATATTAGTATAACTTACAAAACAAGATTAAAATGCATCTCAAACTATCATCATAACTTGGGAAATCTGATTAAGGTGTTTCACATGCTTAAGGAGTCGGGTTAAGAATCCACAGTATACAACCAAATGACTTAAAAATAAAAATACCAGCAGGAAGAGAGATATCTATAATAACAGTTATAAACTTAAAGTCAGTCATTATAAAGTACAAACATCCATGCTGGCTATGAGATGCAAGAACCAAGAAATCATGACTTGGATAATTGTAATCACAAAACTAAATGGCTGGCGAATAATGACTATCATGGCCAAAAAAAAAAGTCAAAGTTGACCCCACATTTTCATTCTTTTACAGTTTCCTCAATCATACTTGACTACCAATAAATTCCCTACACAATAAACTCATTAAGTTTACTAGAATTCCAAACTCAAAACATAGCAAAAACTCAAGAGCATTGCACAAACTCCAATTATATAAAGTTAATGAGAACTTACAGCTGAATCCGTCTTGCTAGATTTTCCAGCACCGGTACCTTTCTTTCCGATAGTTGAGGATCGGACCCCTGAGTTACCCCTACCAGTACCAGTGGCTTTTCCACCACGACCAGCTGTACCTGTTGTTCTGGTAGAACCACCACGAGACCAAGCCCCATCTTGGGATGATTTCCTCGTACCAACTTGACCAGCCCTTGCAGGTCTCCTGCTCGAAGTGTCCCGACTTGGTGGCCTCCACACATCAGGATCATGATCATCAATTGGAGCACCTGAGGAAGTTGGATACTCATCTAAAGGTTGGAAAACAAATGATGATTTTGTGTTGATCGGTGGTGAAGAAGGACGCCTGCCTCCATGAATTTCTTTAAAAGCCCTTCTCTCAGCATCCAATTGCTTCACAACTTCTGTTTCCTCTGAAAGAGCTTTCTTGACATTCATCCATTTTGCACGTATTAATGGATCATCAAGCGTGCATAGGTGTCTACAATTGAGAAAATAGTTGAAAGTGTCAATCAAATAATTTAATCATTAGTACAAAAGTTGCATCACACATTTCACATATCAGCCTAGATGCGAAATTGTTTCAATGGAAGCAGGTTCCTCTGTTTCAGTAGAAAACATCTTCACAATATACATACTTACAAAGAAAAAATTCATTTCTCCAATTCCAAACAAACCTCATTCCCAATAAAAATATTTTTTCAATAATATCATCTTTTCAGACTTATTAAGCAGAATGGATATTTCATTGTTAAGAAATTTAATAAATATAGGCAATATAGCTCTTCAACAAAAAGAAAATCATAATCTTCCTGTAATCAATCAAACGAATTAACCCAATATAAAATTTTTATATATAATAGTACTATTAGTACAAAACTACAAAAACCAAACAAAAAGATCCGGATATAAACCAAATAATGCTAAAATACCAAGCTAAATTCGCAACATTACCATAGATAACCTGAAAACTAACCAAAACCTAAATATAGAGACTGCGCTTTCAAATGGGACACACATTCAGAAAAATACTGGTGCATCACATAAAATCAAACAAATCAATTCAAAATTTTGAAAATTCCAAAATTCCCAAAACCACAATATCAACCATTAACTAACAAAGTGTTGGAGTATTTAGAAAAAATAAATCAGCGGATATACTTGTTGATCTGAGCAATGGCACCGTCGAAGAAGATAATGGAGGTGTCGTAGAGTCCTTCAAGAGCATACTCTCTCGCCAGCTTCAAGTGATCTTGCAAACCCACCAGTGAATTTGTACCCACCATCTCTGTATCTCAGTAAATTTTAAAAAAATCCCCAAAATCTAGGGTTCCATTAGCTGTAAATAATTAAAATTTTAAATTGGTGGTGTGAATCTGATTTGTGGAAGCTGTGAAAGACTTGACGGTGACGTTTAAGCAGTTGAGGAAATGAGAGAGGGAAGAAGGAGTGTGAAATTACTGAAATGGCCTTCAAAAGACGATTTGATTAATTGGGTGGGCCAGATGTCGGTTCGGCTCGGGTTTTGAATAAAAAAAATCTTTAAAAATTATAAATTTACAAAACGGACCACATCAAACTATTCAAATTTGTTTTTAACCCACTACACATTGTTTTTCGTGTTTTTAACCATATGAAATGTGCAATGCCAAAACTACCCCATATAAAAAACCAAACCCATCAACATCCCATGTTTCATACTGCAGCAAAAGAAAAGGCAAAGGAGAAGAGAGAGAAAAGAGCGATAGGCGATAACAAGAAAGAAGATGTTCCCCCTAGAAGAAAAAGAATCTTGATTTCCAATCGAAAAAGGGAGAAGAGTGAAAAGTTTGCTATTTCATGCTTCATGTTGTGATGAAACATGAAAAGACAAGATATTTCACTTTGTATTTACAAGAGAAAAGTTGATAGCCGACATCAAGGAAGAAGTAGGAGAAAAAGAAACTTGATTTCTTGTTGAAAGAGAGGAGTGAAATAGTTTACTATTTTAAGATTCATGTTACGAAAAAAGATAAAATATTTCACATTGTTTTTGCAACATGAAATAGCTTGCGATCTGAAATAGCAAATAAAAATCAACACAAATAACTTTTTTTCTTAAAGGGCAACATGAATTAATTTTGCTATTTCACACTATGTTTTTTTTTTTCAAAGTTTTTGATTCTTTTTTATTAAAATCTTCAACTATTGTAACATAAAAACCAATATCCATTAAATGAATAATGTTACAAATAAAATGATGCAATTAAAGAAAAAGTTTTACACATATTTTGAACAAAAAAATAACAAGTTTTGTTGATATTTTTCTTCAAAAATTTAAAATCTCTTCTACTTTAGTAATGTCATTGTCACACTATGAACTTGTTTTCCAATTTTTTTTTTTTTTGAGTCTATATCATATTATGTTTATGTTTTAGCTAAATTCATTGAGTGAGAAATTTGGTGAGGAAAATGTGATAGATGATGGTGGAAAGAGTTAGAGAAGAAAGAGGAGAAAAGTTGAAGGCAGATGATGGTGTGGGTATTTTTGTAATTGTTTGGCTATGAGATGAAATATAACTTTCATATTTGGTTAAAAACATGAGGAACAATGAATGAACAAAATCAGTAATTTTAGAGGATTAATTTTGAAATTTTCCTATTTCACAATGCATTTTCACTGCCAAGAAGTAAACCTATATTGCGCTCACTTCAATGAATAACTCAATAATACATATTGAAATTGGACCACCATCAAAGATGAACAAAAGACATAAACCTGATGAAAAAAAAAAACAAGAGCTGTTACACTTGATAAACTTTCTTAAATTGATACGTTTTTGCAATCATAATACAATCTCATTTCTAACAGCAGAACTTCCCAAGTACAATTCAATGTGTGAGTTGAATTGAAGATAATGAAAGCATTTGCATGTATTCAATGTCAATGTGTATAATTTATGCATGCATCTCCAAGATGTATCTTTCCAATGTACATAAACTGAAACTACCTTTCTAATTTCCGAACAACATCCCAGGTAGACATCCTATGATGATTATTTATCAAATGTCCTGGTTGTGAACTTACACAGACCGGCAAATGGATCTACAGTCTATATGTTGATCAATCAATTGAAAATACAGTTTTACTGCACCATTCCATCTTTCACCAATTCTTCTAAACCTTTCCTCAGCCGACCTCCTCCTGTTTTACAGTCATCTTCTATCAAGCCACCATAGGAGATCCTTAAATGGCCTGGACAACCAGATGCACTTCCTGGGACGACAACCACCCCGTGCTTGTGAGCAAGCCAGCGAACAACAGCATAGTCGTCGTCATGATATTTGGTCGGAAGCCTTGCCCACAAGTAAATTGCACCTTCTCCACCTCTCACAGCATCTTCTCCCAACGGAGAAAGGGCATCCAAAACAATTTCTCTATTCTTCACAAGATCTTTTACCTGGTTGGTGACCCACTCGGGGCCTACTTCTAAGGAATGTAGGGCAAGATGCTGTGAAATTATCGAAGCACAGATGGGTATGTTGTCCTGAACTTTGAGAAGTTGTTCTGAAAAGCCCTCCACTTCCGTAGGGTATGCTATCTGCAGTTTTTTTTAACCCCGAAAAAAAGGGCGTTGGAAAATTATGGAATATGTAACACAATAATAATAAATAGACGAAATGAATGAAGATCAAGAAATCCAGTTTAGACAAGTAAAAGCACAACACATTTGTGTTTGAAGAGACGATATTCTTAAAAGCAGCCACCTATGGAATAATTTTGTCTTTTAAATGATCAATATTTGTCTAAAAAAAAATTATGATGAGGAAATAAGCATGATAATTTGCTTTGAGTAATGTGATATGCCACTCTATAATGTTAAAGAAGTGCATGTATTTTCATACAAAATATCACCACCAAACATGAGATTATCAATCACTACTTACGTATCCAACTCGCCATCCCATCATTCCATAGGCTTTTGAGAAGGAAAAGATGTTGACTATGTGATCCCCTTCCACACATGAGTGTTTTAGTCCATCATACATAAAATACCTGCACAAAAATTGTTCCGCCTAAATTGTAATACCATAAGTTTCTTAATCATAGCCTTAGGAAATGAAATAGACATATTGGTTTAATAAGAACACAATCGGTGATCAACTATAGCATGCAACAGAAAATATAACCAGAAGCTAATGACTTGGTCATAAATCTGGCATCCTCTGATGGTATACATTCTATATGCTAATTAATGGACTCGCCACTTAGGGGTGGAAAATAAATGTATCAGATATCTCATTCACGCATTTGCCTAAGTTCAAGCAAAAAAAATAAATGCAGATGTAATAACTAATTTACAAAAAGCACATTTTAAAGCAAAACTATGCTCCAAATTGATTTTTTTTTTAATACCCATAACAACAGACAACAAAATAATTTGCTCTAACTAACTCCAAACTCTGTTTGCTTTCTGTCTTTTTAGTTTCATGTTCACTATAAGTTTAGGGTATGAACCATGAGAAATTCTCAATGTGCAACCATGTCAAAATTACTTCCCAATACTTTTAATATGAAACACACATTCTGTGTAATACACCAACTAGCTCTATTTGCAGACCCAATTTTTTATGAGAATCAAACAATCCCATTACTTCTCCAATGACATTCATTAGGCTTTTGTTATACAGCCCAAAGATTAACATGAGAGATTACCACTATATCACATGCATCAGCAACAAAATTAGAAGAGAGTAAGGCTTACTCGTATGTGTTATCTACCACAAGCCAAGATCCAGCATCTCTGCAGATTTTTGAAATTCTCTACTCAAAAGAAAGGAAGCAACTTGTTAGAAGATGTAGACCAAATGAATAAAACAAAAACCGAAGTGACCATTGTTCACTGTCAAGGAATGATGCAAACATGATTACAACTTACATTGGTAAATCCACACATAAAAGGGAGTTTTTGCATGTCTGTGTGTTTGTGTGCAGAGAGAGAGAGAGAGAGAGAGAGAGAGAGAGAGAGAGACCTTAAGTAGAGGCTCCGGAATGTAGGTGCCAGATGGGTTGCCAGGATTAACAACATTAACGAGCTTTGGGGGTGGTTTAGTTTCGGACAAAATCTTCTCTAACCAGTCTGAAAAGTGAAGGCCATACTAATAAAATATCTAGACTGAAGGCATAAAAATGTACTGAGATATGCTCGAGTAATATTAGCATTAATCCTCCACTATGCCTATTTCAAGCAACAATATAAGATGCGCCGTAGGATGCATATTCTCACCAATTTGCACGCAACATGACAATCAAATAAAAACTGATTTAAGTATTTTTAACAAATATTACCATCAATTTTTTATGATAAACTGAAACCTATGCCAGAGCCCAATTGAAGATAACAATGAATAGCTAGCCAAGCCTCTAGAAGAAAATCTTTCACACTATGTGGACTAAAAAACACTTCAAAATACCTACTAAACAGAATCATTATATTACAACCTTCAGAAACCTCATGGATGATGAATTAGCTCATGCCTAAAAAATTACACAAACTGGATATTATTACTCAAGGTTATAAATAAACTTTTCCACACTGTAAACAAAACATTTTGATTACTTAAGTTTAAAGGTCACAAATTGGGGATTCTAATTGGTTCTTTGACACCAATATTTACTAAAACATAGGTCCACACCCCACAAAGTCCAACTAAAAGAGCGAACACAATGATAATCATCTGCATGTTGGCTATAGAAGACTGAAAAAGTGTGGAAATGGTTTTATCTGACAGGTGGCAAAAAACTCAATAAATTATTTACAAAGCTTCTCACCTGCATCAGGATAAAGCTTCTTTGGATCACTAGGACCCACAATTATGTCAGTGATGCCTGTCATTTGGAAGGACATGTAGGAATTGAAATAGTATGGAGCAAACATAACTACAGAATCCCCCGGATCACACAAGGTAAGAACTATGTTTACGAAAGCCTGCCAGCAAAATAAGGTTGAAATACATCAAATATACACATATAAAAGAATTAATGCATTTAGTTGCGGAAAAAAAACATATCAGTTATTTTACTGTACTCAAGGAACGAATTGAAATATAACAAGTATATATGATAGTACCAACATGGGCAATAGAAATCATAGTTTTTGTTATATTTCAAGTTCGGTGTTTGATCCAGAAAGTTGTTATAAAACACAGAACATTGCAAGATAACTTTCACGTACAGGGGGGGGGGGGGGGGGGGGGGGGGGGGGGGGGGTTGAATACACAAACAAATGAATATCTACTTGGTACAAATTTCAAATCTGTCCCCAAGAGCTTCGATTGTATCTGGTCTATATTGCAGTCTCCCAAAGTATGTCAGAGTATCCTCGCTAATCAATCAGAACGAATAGCTCCAACAGCAAGATATAGTGATTTACATAGAAAGATGAGGTCATTTTCAAGGAGTTACATTTCTCTGCTCAGGGGCAGTGGCAATATTATAGTTTCAATCTATAAGATGTTATATAGATAAATGATATTTTGAATGCAAAAGGAACACCTAACTTATGAAAAGGAAACAAAATACAAGTAGGTAGTAGCATTAAGGAATCTAGAGAAGGTGAAACATAAGAAATTTGGCCTTAAGTTGCATTAATTGGACCTACTGCTCTTTATAGATTCAGTTAAGTGATATAACTAGAAAATTGAAGCATATATTCTACCAGACGATTTACCATCTATATCTTTCTGAACCTAAATACTAATTTTCAACAATGCAATTTCCATCACCTGATTTGCACCTGCAGTAACCATCACCGAAGAATTGTACAACTTATTTTCCTCATGCAGCTGCAGCACAAAGAAAAGCAATTAGTTTGCAGGATATAACTCTACAAGTTTCTAGGCGTATAGGTATGTAGTCAAGAATAGTGATCACTTAACGAGCAAATAAATTATAATTACAAATGTTACTAGGATTGCAGAATTCTACAATCTCCCAACATGACACCCTCAATGACATAATTGTAAAGTTCCAAATGCAGCATTGAACAAGAACCTAAGCATCTCAGTCATGTCTTCCAGTTCTTTATCTTATTGGACTCTAACAACCAGAACCACTTAGATTCTCAATTCGAAAAGAAACTACTAAATTCTTTAAACAGTATACCTTTTTAGTCAACGCCTCCCTTAGTTGAGGCATTCCTTCATCAGCACCATATTTACTAATCGAAGGCTCCCATACAAGTTCTTTCACCTTTTCCAACGCCTTTTTGGGCGGTTGCCAATAAACCACCCCCTACAGCACATTCAGATCAAAGAATGACATAATCAATAACATCAACAACAACAACAACAAAAAAAAAGAACTATCTGTCAATTACAACTACAAGTTACAAAACCCAAATAAAGGCCTATTGACAATTAAATAAATAATAATAAACTATGACACATGAACCAATACAGTATTATATCTAAAGATTATATATTCTGGTTGTAGATATTATTGTAACCAAAAATTAGAATTTTCAGTACATTTTCCAAAAACTTGAGATTCCTACAGAAATCCTAAATCTGGAAAAAAAAATTGAGCTTGATGCCTTGATGAACATACGGTAAAGAATATGGCCTCAAGTTCAGTTACTTGGACCGTTGGCTAAGGTCTGACAAATCGAACAAAGTCCCTAAACACTAGCAATGATTTCACAGCCAGTTTGCCTTAAATTCACAAATCTTCAGTTAGGGGATTTGAAAACAAATTATAATCCCACGCACATGCCACTTCTCAGCTTTTGTGCTTACTAAAGACTATCTCAAAAGCAAAACAAAGAAATCATCTCCTAAAGTTTCTCAAAAGCCTGCAACAAATACTCTATAGGATAAAAAGAAACAACTCTTATCATTTAAGTGTTTAACAATACCTTTTATGTTGAAATAACTAAAGTAATATGACAAATTACACATTGGAGAAAGGAAAAAGACCATCAACTTCCCAATTCTCAATATGAATACACAAGAACATATAAACATTTACATTGAAATTGAAAAAACAGACCTGAGCCATAGAAATAGCATTCTTCGCTCCTCGGATCAGTTCTTGTAACTGCCAAGACAAAAACAAAACCCCACTTCAAACATCAAAAACAACAATTTCTTTCTTCTAATCTTCTATACACTATCGAAGCTCTCCACCCAATACACAATATATAATTTTTACAAGCACACACACATGAATACATTAAAGCTATAAACAGAACAAAAGGAAAAAACATAAAAAACCCAAAATGGGTATTGAATGAATAAAAACTTTCTTGTATGTACCAGTACCGTCAAAGCTCTGCATCCTATACACAGTATGTATAAATTATAAATATTGAAGCTTCAAAATTGAGGAAAAAAAAAATACCTTAACCATGACTGGCACCTCAGTCTCCACAGCCCTCCTAGCAAGCTTTCCATAGGAACCCATCTCTGCTTCAACACAAGAACTGACCCAAAAAAAAGCTATAAAATGAAACCCAACTGCTCCGATTCTTGACCCACCTAACCAGTCCTCCCAACTTTAGAAAAAGCTTGTAAAGATCAAATTTTGAAGATCTTATAATGAGAGAATGGAATGCAAAAGCGGGCAACTTTTTGAGGTACAAGAAGATTGAGAGAGAGTTTGGCACGCCTCAACAACCCCACCAAGTTATCTCTACTCAATTTGTATACTCTCAATTGTCATTTCATTTCTACTCGTAAAAGATTATTATTTTCTTAATTAAATAAAAATAATAATCGAAAGGAGAAGGTTTTTAAAAAACCTGTTTTGCTTTTGGCTTTTTGTGCGTTTCTTGACTTTGGCTTTGTCTGTTTTCACTTTTTAACAATATGTTCGGGGGAAGGAGAGGATCAGAGCATATGAGGAATGGATAAATTAAGGCTAAATTAAGAAGGAGAGGGAGCAGGAGTGATAGAAGGGATAACATATATTATTTGTATTGTTTGACAAGTTAATAAGGATGGAAGACAAGAGTGTGCATTGATTAGGATTTTAATCGATAATTTTGGAAAGTAAAAGTATGGCAGTATTGGATTAGAATTTTAATCGATAATTTTAGAAAGTAAAAGTATAATAGTATTGGATGAAGACTTTCTAACGAGTCTATTTTTGCTCACGCCTTCAAAGGGGTGAGTATTACCCCCTTTCCAATATATGTCACGAGTCTAGGGAGAGGGTAGTTTTGTCCAAACACATAAAAGTTTTTGAATAAAAATATTTCTCTTTGAACACATGTCATTTATTGGGAAAAGGAGTAATGTTCACCCCCCCTTAAAAGGGGTAGGTAAAAATCTTCTCCTTTTTAATAAGATAAATAAGTCTAGGAATATGACTTTTAAGACTTTTAAAAAAAAGTCCATAATATTTTATGGTATTAAAAATCAAGATTTGTAAAATTTTATAACATTTGTAAAATTTTATAACAAAATAGATTATTCTAACTTTTTAAAGATAAATATAAATAACTGGACCTAAAATTATCTTCCGGTTGATTTTCCGGACTTTTTCACTCTCGCTCAAAATCATCTTCCTCAACTTCCATACCCCCATCAGATCTTCATCCCAAATCTTCGCCGTCGAAACCCTCGTCTCCGCCCTCTATTACAAACAGAGGAGGCGATGGTCACGCCATGTAGACTCGTAAAATGTTCTTGTAGACCTTTACTTTGTGTTGGAGATTCAAGCACGAAGAGAGAGCTCAAAATAAAGCAATAAAACCTGTAACACAAAAAACTAATAAATTCATTCATCCCCCAAATCGACCATAAGATGTCCGCTTGTTTCTTGCAAATACCGATGGCGGCGTCGATTCCGGGCTTCTCACTCCCTTAAAAATTGAAATTTGATGAGTGTTTTTTTTAAATCATTGTTATTAATATTTTTGGGATGACACTCTTGGTGAGTTTTATTTGCTTATTTGGTGTTATTGAAGTTACTTTTTGCCTTGAATTAGGTGGAGAGATCAATTATTGAAGTTACTTTTATTGGATGTTGGAGGGATCTGGGTTTATGAAAATCGAAGATTGACGAAGATGGTTTTGTGAAGGTTGATTGATCTGGGTTTGTGATGGTTGATTAATTTTTGTAAAAAATTGTAAAAAGAAGAAAATAAAAGAAAAAGGTGAAGCTGATGCCCTGTCTCTAATGGCGGACAAATAAGGATGGGCATTTGCCCATAGGGCCCCATACCCCACGGGCTCCGATGGGGTTTTGGGGGTAAATTTGGCCGCTAAATGGGTTTTGAGAGCTGTGGTAGAGTCAAACTTGGCTCTTATTTTATAAATGTGAGAGAGGTGGTGGGGGATTTTCTCCGAAACCCATTTCCTCATTTTTCCCAGAAATATATATATATATAAATAAAATTTTAATTTATATATAAAATTTTAACAATTTAAAAATATATATATTATAATATTAACATGAGTTAGTACTTAATACATGAGTATTGATTGAAAATGTAAACTTTAAATTTAAAGTATTATAAATATTTGTATTTATTTTAGATTTCTTTAAACCAACTAGATATTGGGGTAATATCACTAAAATCCCTATTTTTTCATGAATTGTCACATTTTTAAACGTCTTTACTATATTAGTCACTTTGGTCCCTTATTTTTTCAAAATACATCACTTTAGTCCATTTGACCAAACAACTAACAGTCAACCATAACAGAATATGCAAAATTACAATTTTACCCTTTATTACTATTTAATCAAGATAAAATGTCAGTTTTGCCCTTCAACTCTTTTAGTTTTTACACTTTTACATATAAATAGATTGTCCAAAATGTCCTTATTATAAAATATCATTTACCAAATTTATCCTCAATTATATTTTTTATTACAAAAAAACCACCAATACATTTATGTCAGTTGCTCAATGGTAATTAAATTGTATATAAAATGGGTTTTAAAATACATTCTTTTATACTTCCATTTTCACTTTTCTTTCCTATATCAAGTCCAAAATCTGGCAAGAAATCTATTTTTTTTTCTTTCTAATTTTCCTTTGTATTCCACTAACATATTTGAAGTGTATAGCTTCATCAAGATCTGGGTTGTCACATGCAGTCTTCTTTTCTTTCATTTTCACTATTCTGATTATAAATTAAGTCAAAATAGAAATCATTTTTTTATTGGTATCATTAATTTATATTCTACCATAACATTTGAAGGCCATCGTTTCATCAAGCTCCACCGGTGAAAACGCTTGCTGGATTACCATGAAAAATAAGAATCGCAACTATAACAAGAAGGCATTAATGAGGATCTCTGAGAAAGCAAGAATCCTAGGCTATTGAAAAAAACATGTATCGCCACATCGACCAGTAGCTTAGAATATGGGTTTGCATTGGCACCACCTAAACTAAATAACATGATTCAAAGTATGTGCATGTGTTCCTGTGGATATCTTAAAATATATAAGTTAATGAAAATATCTCAAATATTCCACATCATTACAACATCAAAACTGAGTGAAGATTATAAGCCTTATGCATATGCCTCAACATAAGAACTCAAAAAAAAAAAAAATTATACTCTTACCTCTGATTTGTGCCTGAGTGAAGCTTCTTGGATTAGAGAACACCGTCAAACTGAGTGAAGCTGTTGGAGTGGAGACCAGAAATAAAATATTTAGAGAATGAGAAGACCACTCTCAAACAGATCGAGAGACAAATTTGGGGATATTTGGGACAGATCTCAAAAAGCTTTCTATTGTCTTTTAAAATTAATTTGTCAGATCCCTCTGGTTTGTCTTTTCAAATTTTCTTTTTTATTTTTTCAAATTTTTTATTATATTTTCTGACACATGTCAGAAAACTTTTTAATTAATGTGCATATGTCAGAAATTTGAAATTTAATGCATTAAGGACTAAAATACCCTTGGATCTATTATCTTTGACTAACTGTTGACTAACGGAAGGATTAAAGTGATGTATTTTAAAAAAACAAGGGACCAAAGAGACTAATATGGAAAAGACATTTAAAAAGGTGACAATTCGTGAAAAAGTAGGGACTTTAGTGATATTACTCATTATATATTTTATAACGAATATTTTAATTATATTTTAGATTGAATATTTTAACAGGATCACACTAGAGATTGGAATAACCGGATTCTAAATTTTGAATTTCAATTTTCAGGTTGGAAATTTAAAATGAAAATAAACTGGGGAAATGGGGGGGGGGGGGGAGAGATTGGGGGAGGGGGAGAGGGAGGGGGAACGGTTTGGTTAGAGTAGACCGCGGTTTGGTTACGGTTCTGAACCGTCGGTTCCGGTTCTAGAGGACCTGGAACCGGAATCGGAACCGTCTGACCCCGGTTTCGATTTCGGTTTCGGTTTCGGTTTCAGTTTCGGTTTCGGTTTCGGTTTCAGTTTCGGTTTCGGTTCCGGTTCCGGTTCCGATTCTTCGGTTCTCCGGTTCCGGACGGTTCGGTTCCTTTAAAAAAATCCCTAATTTCTTTCATCATTTCATGGCTTCATCACACAAATCATCAGTTCATCACACAGATCACAATTCACAAATCCCATATTCCTGTATCCCCTTCATCACACTATTTAACCTCAAATCACCCAAATAACAATTAACAAATCAACCCCAAATCTAAATTACCCACCACCAGTCACCAGTTCACCACCAGAGATTGAAGAAAAGATGTCGAAGAGAGAGAGAGAGAGAGAGATCACCCGTCACCGTCACCGAAAAAAAAGGAGATCGTTGCCATCACCGGTCGAAGAATAGATCTCTCACCTGTCGCCGTCGGGTTTTTATGAGGAGATCGTCGGCGATGGGATGAAGAAGAGATCGTCGGCGAGAGAGTAAAAGAGAGATGAGAAAAAAGAAGAAGAAAAAGAGAGAGAGAGAGAGAGAGAGAGAGAGAGAGAGAGAGATCAAAGAGAGATGAGAGATCGATGAAAGAACAAAAGAAAAGAGAGAAGTGAGAAGTCTGAGAATTGAAGAAAGAATGAGAGAGAATGAGATATTAAGAAAGTCAATGAAGAAAAGAAAAAAAAATAAAAATTGATTGGAACCGGCGGTTCGAGAACCGAAACTGAACCGCCGGTTCTAGTCCGGTTTTTTTTTAAAGAACCGAACCGGAACCTTAATTCCACGGTTCTGATTCCGGTTCCAATTTTTTACCACGGTTCCGGTTCTGGTTCTGTTCCACGGTTCGAACAGAATAGCAGTCATGTCTAAGTTGGGGAAGGGTTGAGGAATGAGGGTGGGGGAAGGGTTGAGGAATGGGATTTGGGGTAGGGGACCCTCCCCCACCCCATTGGGCCCCCACGCCTAAAATATTAGACTTTATTTTTATATTGGGCAATTTATTTTATCTTCTACTTTCTAATGTAAATGCCTAACTCAAATACAATTTGATTCTTTGAATATCTGTAAAGGCCCAACCCAAATACAATTTCTAATTTTACTATTTTAGGTTTTCTTTCTCAACTTCTCTACGATCAGCAATCAATCATCTTCTATTCTTAATCATCAACATTACGGCTTATAAACATGTTACTATTTTGATTTTGTTTAATATTAAACATTTGGATGATTTTATTAAGTTTACACGGAGCCAATGTTTAATGCTTATAAACTTTTTGAACTATATAAAGTTTACAAGTTATGTTATGTATTTTCTTAATGTTAATTTTATTTCAATTCATTAGTAAAGTTTGAATAATTTATTTGATTTTAATTATTTCAAATTATAACTTATATATATTAAAAACGACTTTATATTAATTCGATCCATCAGATCGGATCTAATAATAATTGGATCAGATCCCACTATTAAAATTTGATTGGATCGGATTGCAATTTCTTTGATCTAATTGGATCGGATCGAATCTTGGATCATGACAAATCCATTGGATCCGATCCGCCGCACACCGCTACTTTGTTTGGTGAAACATGAATAACTAAATTAATACTATACTAAATACTTCAAAAAAATAATATTATTATTTTTGTTTAACGAAACATGCATTGGACGCAGGGATTGTAAAAATCATCGACCCTTTCCAAATCGATAGGGATCTGATCCGTTTGAGGCAAGGATTGGAATACTTAAAACAAAACTCGAGTCTTGTTGACTCGATTTGTAACCGTGTTGGATATGTGTCAAATCACTATGCCCCGACCCGCCCCATTTGACCCATTATTTATATAATTATTTTTAAAATTATAAAAGGATAAACAAAACTCTAGTAATTTTATCTACTTGCCTAATTGTATTTTAGGTTTATATAATTTAAATGTTATAATCTATTAGATTTAAGTTTATATATGAATTTTAAGAGTAAACTAAACTTTATGTTTTAATATTTATTTGTAATTTATGTTTAAATTTAAGTGTATTTATAAAATTTGATTGAATATTAAAATTTAAGTTCATGTTCTAAAAATCAGTGGTATGATAAAATTTGTAAATTTAATAGTTTGAACTTTTTTTATTAAATGAAAAGGCTCATTTCAGGTTGGGTGAGTCAACCAACCTTAAATGAAATGGGTTCGGGAAAGCGGAAATCGAAAACTCGCCCATGATAGGGCACACTTAGGTATGACGCCGGTTCGGTTAGCCAGTTCGAACCAAACCGGAACAGTCGGCCAAAAACCGTAACCGAACCGGTAAAAACGGTTCTGGTTCTGGTTCCTTAAGGTGTGGAACCGGCCGGTTCCAACGTTTATATATATATATATATATATATTTTAAATATTTTTATTTTTATTTTTTTTAAAACTAGATCTGAGAATCTCATATCATCATTCATCATTAGTTCATCACTCATCACCTCACCAGCTCTCTGCCTCTCTCTCTCTCTCTCTCTCTCTCTCTCTCTCTCTCTCTCTCTCTCACACACCATAGCCCACTCACCCAACGGCCACCACTCCACTAGGCCACCATCGTCCACCGGTCCATCATCTTCTGTCGGCGGTCCGGCGACGGCGTCGGCCATCATCAGCAGACAGCGATCAGCCATCAGCCTCCATAGTTCCTTTGAATTGGATCGATCATCTTCTTCTTTCTTCTTTTTTCTTCTTCATTTTCCTCAGTTTCTACTTCTTTCTTTTTTCTTCTTCTTGTTGCTTGGATCGAACGAGAGAGATGAGATTGGGGGTGGATTGTGTGCTTGAGTTTTGACCGGTTTGATTGGGTTTATGGTGAATCTGGTGATGTGTGTGTGTGTGTATGTGTATGTGTGTGTGTATGTGTGTGTGTGTGTGTGTGTGTGTGTGTGTGTTTGAGTTTTGATTGGTTTGATTGGTGGTGTACTGGTGGTCTGGTGTATGTGTGTGTATGTGTGTATATGTGTGTTATATACTCTGATGAAAACCGATGTTTGATGAAGGTAATCAAGGATTGAGAATTTGGGGTTGGAATGTTGGATCACGTGGGTGGGTAGGTGTAGGGCGATTGGGTTGTTTTTTTAAAAAAAAAAATTAAAAATTAAAAATCAATTCCGAACTGCCGGAACCGATAAAACCGGACTGGAACCGTGAAACCTGAACCGGAACCTCCCTAAGGAGATTCCGGTTCTAGTTATAGTTCTCCTAGAACCGGAACCGTCGGTTCCGAACCGGCGTCATGTCTAGGCACACTACCCTAACTAGGTTTCAGGTATGGGACATACCGATTCGACCCGTTGTCATCCCAAATTTGGACTGAATATAATAATATTTGAAATTGAATAATAAATTAATGAAATAAATATTTAATTCATATATTATTTATTTTATAAAATCTAAAAATATTTGAAATAAAATTGTAATTTTATAATATTTTTAATTAAATATATTAAATTATTTTAAAATTTTATAACTTATTAATTAATAAAATAATATATATATATATATAATATTATAAAATCATGAAATTATTATCGGGCCAACTGGATTGGAAAAGTCAATCTAAAAGTATCTCCAATACATGAGTGGCTTGTGAAAAAAAAAAGATGTCATATAGAATAAATAGACAGTCTATTAAAAAATTTATCTTCAATGTAGCCGTATATATTCAACTTCAGGATGATGTGGCAAAAAAAAATATTAAACATTGTCAACATGACCGTCTACTTTCAGATGACATGTTGTTAACTCGACAAATATTTAAAACTGATATTAATTTTTCATCTATTTTTAAGGGATATAATTATTCTCCCCCTGTAGTTTGTCATATTATACACTTTGCCCCCTCTAGTTTCAGTAATGGCCATTTTCCTCCCTGAAAACCAAAATATTAGACATTTTACCCCCTCTAGTTTCATTAATGGCCATTTTCCCCCTTGAAAACCAAAAAATAAACATTTTCCCCCCTAACCATTATGAATTCTGTTAACCAACCTCTTTGACTGTTAAAAAATCAATTAAATGACTATATTATCCTTGAACACATGAGTTATTCCCCCTAATGATACCACTAATTGTTTTTAAGAAGAAAAAAAATGAGAATTAAAAAAAATAAAAACTAATAAAACTATTTTAAAATACATAATTGAAAATAAAAAATTAAAAAATTAGCAACAAAAAAGTTTAGTATTTAAAAAAAACAATTCAATATTTCAAAATAAATTTTAATATTGTTTTAGTTTTTTACAATCATATTATGTTATTATTTTATTATTCTTAATATTAACGTTTTTTAAATAAGTTTTTTATTTTTACATTTCATTCTCTATATTTTTGTTTATTAAATAAATTTTTTATTTTTACATTTAATTCATTATATTAATTTTTGTTTAAATAAATTTTTTATTTTTTTATTTTCAATTCTATTTTTTAAAATAGTTTTATTAGTTTTATTTTTTAATTCTGATTTTTTTTCTTTAAAAACAATTAGTGGTATCATTAAGGGAAATAACTCATGTGTTCAAGGGTAATATGGTCATTTAATTGATTTTTTAACGGTCAAAGAAGTTGACTAACAGAATTCATAATGGTTAGAGGGCAAAGTGTCTAATATTTTGGTTTTCAGGGGGAAAATGGCCATTATTGAAACTAGAGGAGGTAAAATGTCTAATATTTTGGTTTTCAGGGGAGAAATGACTATTACTGAAACTAGAGGGGGCAAAGTGTCTAATATGACAAACTACAGGGGGAAAATGATTATATCCCTATTTTTAATAAGGAAATAAAAATAAAAATAAATAAAAATTGGACACGTCATTAAAAATAAATATGTTTTAAACATAAGTATTGAAAAATAAATTTTGAATTGATTGTCTATCAAGTATATCTTTACATTATATAGGAAGTAAGTCTCTGATATTACTATCATGTCAACAATTTTTGATATACACGTCAAAATGTTAACGATTTTTGGTATACACATCACTTCTATATTTAGATGCTAGTGGTTTCTGAAACATGGGAAAATGATTTGAAATATATATTCCCTTTAATCCGGTGAGTCAAACTCACCCTCATGTAGATAATTATGGACACAAAATTAGTGGGTTCGAGTTATATGTTAATATTTTATTGGGTTCAAGGTCAATAATGGATAAACACATTAACCGATAAATAAACGGGTGATGTATATTTTTTTTATCTAAAATTGTTTTTTTTCATATAATATTAGACATGACGCTGGTTCCGGTTTCGGTTCGGAACCGACAATTCTGGTTCCGAGAGAATTAAAACCGAAACCTCTCTTGGGAGATTCCGGTTCCACGGTTCCGGTCCGGTGGTTTTATATATATATATATATATATATATATATAACAACTCAAAATCCCAAATCCTCCATCAAACCCTACACCTGAAAATCTGAAATACCCAATCAAACCCGCCTGAAATACCCAAAATCCCTACTCACCCACATCGCCACATGACCCAATACTAAATTTCCAATCCCTAATCAGTAATCACCTTCCGGTTCAAACACACACACACAACCACCACACCACCGGTCAAAACTCAAAACTCAAATACACACACCACCACAAACCCAAAATCCACCACAACCTACACTCAATCACACATTCACACACATCCAACAATTTATATTTGAACTTGCAAACCTTGAAAGGCATCAGAGGGAAGAGATCGAAGAGAGAGAAAGAGAGAAAGAGAAAGAGAAAGAAAGAAGATATCAGAGATCGAACTTCTAAGATGATGAAGAGGAGGTCGGCGACGGGATGAAGAGGAGGTCGGCGTACCGACGAAGGGATCAACCGTCGGTGTTGGGAATAAGAAGAAAGAAAGAAAGAAAGAAAGAGAGAGAAACAGAGAGAGAGAGAGAGAAAGCTGATCTGAGAAACTGGGAAAGAAGAAAGAAAATGAGGCTGTGGCTTGTGCGAGGGAGAGAGAAAGAAAAAGTGGGTGTGGCTCACGTGGAGAAAAAAATAAAAAAATATATATATTTATTGGAACCGTCGGTTCGAACCGGACGGTTCCTCAAAATTTAGAACCGGAACCGATTTTTCCGGTTTCGGTTCCAGTTTTTTTGACAGTTCCGGTTCGGTTTGCCGGTTCACACCGAACCGGCATCATGTCTATATAATATGTGACTTATATAATTATGTCATATGTGCAAAAAAAACAAAAATTACTTATTGTAATTTAATTTAAATTAATATATAAATTATACATTATACAATTTTATTCAACAGACTTGTAAATTATTGTTATGGTCTTGTCGAAATTTATATTTTATTAACTGATGTAATAAGTATTATGGTAATTATTAATTACCTAATATATATATTGTTGTGGTCTTGTCAAAATTTATATTTTATGAAATTATGTAATACCTAATAAGTAATTATCAATTACCTAATATAAAAAGTTAACACATGAGAATTTCAATATTTTTTTTTTGTTATTAGCCAATATGAGGTTGTTCCAGTGTTTGTCCTCACACATCCATCATGAGGTTGTGGATTCGAATCCCTCTTCAAATTCTGAATTATTGTAATATTAAAAAAATATATTATTAATAAAAATAATGATAATATGTATTATATATATATATAATATAAAAAATAATCGGGCAATTACCAATTGGGTCCTGAACTTTATTTAAAATTCCAAGTTGTTTGCAACTTTTACAAAAGTTACCAAATTGGTCCTTACATTTTTCCCAAGTGTCAAATTAGTCCCTCTAACTAAGTTATATCCATCAACTTTAACTGTGTATGGGTAAAATTGTATTTTATTCCTTAACAATATAATATTGACGCATGTACCGTTTTTTTAACACATGTATATTTTTGTTTATTTTATTTGTGTGTTTTGATTTTTAAATAATTTTGAAAACATCACTTGTATAATATTAACAAAAAAAACAATATTATATAAAAGTGATAAAAAGACTAAACTGATAATGAATGGTAACTTTGTTTAAAAAAATAAAAGTATAATTGACATTATCTTATTATAATATTTTTAGAATTTTTTAGAGAATTTTAATAAAAAAAAGGTACAGATGGTGTTTCATTAATAATATTTTTAGATTTTATTGTAATTATAATGGAGAATTTAATCTACAGAGACAAAATAACTTTACTATAATATGACAAATAAAAGATATTTACGTACTTTAACTAAAATTATTAAAGTCAACTATTATATTTAACACTGTTAAGTCATTAGAGGGACCAATTTGGTCACTACAAAAGTACAAATGGTGTTTCATTAATAATATTTTTAGATTTTATTGTAATTATAATGGAGAATTTAATCCACAGAGACAAAATAACTTTACTATAATATGACAAATAAAAGGTATTTACGTACTTTAATTAAAATTATTAAAGTCAACTATTATATTTAACACTGTTAAGTCATTAGAGGGACCAATTTGGTCACTTCTAAAAGAAGGGTGACTAATTTGATACTTGAAAAAAATGTGAGGACCAATTTGATCACTTTTATAAAGTCGCAAATAACTTGGAATTTTAAAAATAAAATCCATAACCTAATTGGTAATTAATTATTATTGTCCTCACACACACTATGATTTGAACATTCTCGGAAACTGAAATGCAACCACTTCGATGCTTCACATTTTCATACAACAACTTTTTTTCTATTTAAAAAAAAAACAAATTGATACCATATTAGATTCTCATTTTTCTGTAATTTTGTTTTCTAATTATATTCGATTTTTTTAGAATTATTATTTAAGTAAAAATTGTCAAAAATGACCAAATATATAATATGAAATTTACTTTTAATCATGTATGAATTTTTTTTAAAGAAGCACGAGATTTTAATTATCAATAACTATATTATAAAGAAAAAAAATCAATACATAACCAAAAGTTATGAAAATACCCGTGCAATATTTAAAAAAAAATTTACATCTTAACCTTTTTATAACATAAAATTACTGAAATACCCATCAAAACTGAAAAATAATATTTCAATTAAACTTTATTAATAAAGATAATGCTCTTCCATTAAATATACTCCATAGATGTCAAATCTCTTGATCATAAAAAGATGATGAAAAAGATAGTTTGTCTTAAAGTATTATATCTCGGTGCAATTACTATTTTGTTATATATTGTGACTACCATATACAATTATTAATTTTGTACCTAACTAATAATGGTTTTTATTTACTTTAATCCATTTTTTTTACTATTAGATTTAAGCTAAATGAATGATTGTAAATTTTTTTAGACTCGAAACGACATTCTTATAGTTTAGGTGTGAAAAGCTTACAATTATACCAATCTCATCTCGTCTGAATGATTGTAAATTAAAATAACAAATTTAAATAAATTAATTAAGTTAATATATTATATAATTTTTAATTTTGATATCATTAGAAAAACTTATTTAACGCCAGACTGTCTAACTAACTAAATTATTTGATATATACATTTGTTTTTTTGCAACAAGCTAAATTATTTGATATTGTTTTTTCTATTTTGTTAGTGTGAGAGAAACACATAGCTAGTGCGTAATTATTAATTAAGGAGAGGGAGAAAGAATGCAATTTGTGAATCTCGAGAGCAAGAGTGACGCCCACAAGTCACAACAAACCTTAATAAGTAGGAACCTCACATGAATTCCATTTCTATTATTAATAACCATCTTAAGCTATCATTACTTTCAATTCCATACATAGTTCATTTTTTAAATTTAAATTCACATGCTATATGATAAGATCCCACAGAATCAGGCAAAAAATCAGGACTCAAGTCAAACCAAAAATCTTGACAAAACTATTGGAAGAATGTTAGAAACAATAAAACCGTTGGAAGCTAATCTTATGGAATGCACAGCCATTACAAAAGGATTCAAGCTGTCAAGATTTTGTTAATTACTATTGAATTAACTTGAGAATGGTTTTTTGTCATTCATTGTCTTCCTTTTAAATATTTTACCGTTATAATACAACTTGTATAAAATCTCATGTATTCGTCTTACAAAGCAACACAAGAGTTTTATTCTTCTCTGAGTTTTTCTTTCTCTTCATTTTCATTATGGTATCAGAGCATTGCTCTAATATGTCATCTTTTGAAGAGCCCAAAATAACCATACAGTCATTTCATCAATGTTCTAGCTTAATCTCCATAAAATTATCTACCACAAATTATCTCCTTTGGAAATCTCAAATATTTCCTCTCATTCAAAGCCTAGGATTAGAACACCACATTAACAATTCTCAAAAGCCAGTTGATGAAATCATTGATTCTACTGGTAAGAAATCAAAAAATCCAAACTTTGAAACTTGGATCAACAACTATGGCTTACTCATGTCCTGGCTTCTCGGAAACAAGAAAGAAGAGGTCCTCAGTATGATATTTGGTGGGGATACAACGTATTCAATTTGGAATAATCTCGAAGAGCAGCTGTTGCCTAACACCGAGGAAAATGAAGCTCAGTTAAAAAAAGGGTTATATTCTCTATCTCAAGAAGCTCTTTCTCTTGATGATTTTCTTCGAAAATTTAAGGAGACCTGCGATAAACTTGCAGCTATTGGAAAGCCTATGTCAGATGTTGACAAAGTCTTTCAACTTTCTAGAGCACTCCACCCAAAATACAAGGAGTTCTGAGTTGCGGTTTTATCCAAACCTCTGTATCCTTCATATAATCAATTTATCATGTATTTGCAAAACTTTGATCAGGTTTATCTTGCAGAGGAAAGACAACAAGTAAACCACAATCAAGCCTTTTATGCACAAAGAGGAAGAGGACGAGGATACCGTGGAGGAAGAGGTAACTCAAGAGGACGAGGACCAAACTCTTCCGCTCACAATCGAGCTCAAAATAATCAACCTTCGACTTTCCAAAATCAACAGAGGTCCAATCACACCAACAACACTTGGAAGGGACAATCAAGCAAGCACAACTCTAATAAAGAAGCTTGCCAAATATGTCATCGTACAAATCATACTGCCGACAAGTGCTTTTATAGGTACAATTATGCTGATGAAGACAACACTCAAGAAGCTCTAGCAGCAATGACCTTGAATGATGGGGATGATCCAAATTTCTATGGGGACTCTGGTGCAACGGCCCATATAACAAACCAATGAGGTAACTTGAAATCTTTGAAACCTTATTTTGGTACTAATTCAATTTTTGTTGGTAATGGGCAAGCGTTACCTATCACACACACTGGTAAGACATTGCTAAAAACCACACAATGTAAGCTTACTTTAAATAATATTTTAGTGGTTCCAAAAATTAAAAATAAATTACTTTCTGTTAGCCAACTTATTGATGATAACTCTTGCACTTTTGAGTTTAACTCCACTGGGTTTGTCATTAAGGATCAAAAGCAATAGATTATAGCAAAAGGACATAGACAAGGAAATCTATTTGTGATTGGCAAAGAAAATCTTGAAGCACTTACTGCAGTCAAAGCTAAAGGAGCTCCTTCAGAAACATGGCATGCCCGCTTAAGACATCCCAATTTAAATTTCTCACAATCTTTAGAAAATAAGAAAGTCATCAGTGTTTCACAATGGATGAACAAAGACTCTATTTGTACTAGTTGTCAACTTGGAAAACGTAGTAAACTTTCATTCAATAAATCCCTTTCAGTTTCAAAATTCCCTTTTGAAAAAATTCATAGTGATTTATAGGGTCCAGCCTCATTACTTTCTTCTCAAAAATTCAATACTATGTTATTTTCGTTGATGATTTCACTCGTTACACATGGTTGCATCCTTTAAAAAATAAATCTGATTTGTTTACTTGTTTTCTTAAGTTTCAAGCATTTGTTGAGAATTTCTTTGACAGGAAAATAAAGATTTATCTATGTGACGGAGGAAGAGAATTCACCTCAAATGCCTTTCAAAATCACTTAGCCACATGTGGAGTTACACAACAAATCTCATGCCCCCACACTCCTGAACAAAATGGACTTGCAGAGTGCAAACATCGGCACATCGTCGAGACAAGCTTAACCTTACTTTTTCATGCTAAAGTCCCTCTAAAATTCTGGGTTGATGCATTCTTAACTTCTGTTTATTTAATCAATAGATTGCCCCTCACCTCACTTTGTAAGAAAACTCCGTATCTTCAACTTTTTGGAAGAAATCCTGATTATTCGGGTATGCGTATCTTTGGGTCTCAATGCTTTCCATACCTAAAAACAACTGCAATGCATAAATTTTCTAAGAAAACCATTCCACGTGTGTTTATCGGATACAGCCCATTACATAAAGGTTACAAATGTCTTGACCCTTTAACAAAATGTGTTTATATTTCACAACACGTTGTTTTTAATGAAAAATACTTTCCATATACAAAAAAAGACAGTTCTCATTTCTTTTCTTCTAGTAATTTATCTTTAACTAATTTTTCCAACTAGAGAAAGAAGACCTCCCATTTATTTAAAGGACTATGTTTGCAACTCTCTGCCAAATTCATCATAACCTGATACAGCCTACCTTGTATCTTTGAGTGAACCAAAAACATTGAAGACTACTCTCAAGTTTACAAACTGGAGAGATGCTATGCAAGAAGAGATTGGTGCCCTTCAACTCAATAAGACATGGTCCCTCGTTCCTCGTCCTATAAATGCCAATGTTGTAGGCTCCAAATGGGTTTATGGAACAAAATACAAAGAGGATGGTAGTGTGGATAGATTCAAATCCCGCTTAGTAGCCAAGGGCCACACCCAAGTCCCAGGTCTTGATTTTGGAGAAACTTTCAGTCCCGTTGTCAAGGCTCCAACCATTCGTGTTATACTTTCCCTTGCTGTTCATTTCAAATGGCCACTCAAACAACTAGATGTTAAGAATGTTTTTCTCAATGGCATTCTTAAAGAGCAAGTTTTTATGGAGCAACCTCCTGGATTTGTGGATCCAAACTTATCAACACATGTTTGCCTCTTACATAAGTCATTATATGGTCTCAAACAAACGCCTCGTGCTTGGTTTTCTAAATTATCTCATTCTCTTTTCACTTTGGGTTTTAAATGTAGCAAAGTTGATCCTTCTTTATTTATTTATCATCATGGAACTAATTTAATTCTTTTACTTGTATATGTAGATGATGTAATACTAACCGGGAATGCCCCATCTCTCATCTCTCAACAAAGAATTTGCTCTCAAGGACTTTGGAAACCTCACATACTTTCTTGGTCTAGAAGTGAAATACTTCCCTGGTGGTCTCTCTTTATCCCAAACCAAATATGCCTATGACCTTTTTGCTAAAGCAAAAATGCTTGAAGCCTCTAAAATCAATACTTCTATTTCTCTCAAACCTAATCCTTTACCGGATGATGATGATCCAACTGATGCTACTGAGTATCGCCAACTATGTGGATCTCTTCAATACCTTACTTTCACACGTCCTGATCTCACCCATGCTGTCAATCTTGTGTGTCAACACTTTCAATCTCCCACATGAAGGATCTTCGAGCTGTGAAATGCATCTTGCGTTACATTAAAGGAACCTTAACTCATGGTATTCACTACTTATCTCAAAGCTCTTTAACTCTTAATGCCTTTTGTGATGCAGATTGGGCTGGCTGCCCCCAAATAAGACGAAGCACCAATGGTTATTGTATCTTCCTTGGTGCAAATTGTGTGTCCTGGGCCTCCAAGAAGCAACCTGCAGTTTCAAAATCTAGTGCTGAGGTTGAATATCGTTCTCTTGCTACAACCGCTGCTGAACTCACTTGGTTGCAATATCTCTTTCATGATCTTGGCATTCAACTTGAATGACGTCCCTTACTTCTTTGTGACAACAAGAGTGCCATTTGCATGAGTCGTAATCTTGTTTTCCATGCTAGAAGTAAACACATTGAAATTGATTATCATTTCATTCGCGAGAAAGTTATTGCTGGAGCTCTTCAAGTCCGTTACATACCTACTACAAAACAAATTGCAGATATTTTAACCAAAGCTTTACCGAGGAATTCCTTTGAGAATTTTCGGTACAAGCTTGGCGTTCGATTTCTCTCTTTGCCAACCTTGAGGGGGGGTGGATAAGATCCCACAGAATCAGGCAAAAAATAAGGACTCAAGTCAAACCAAAAATCTTGGCAAAACTATTGGAAGAATGTTAGAAACAATAAAGCCGTTGGAAGCTAATCTTGTGGAATGCACAGCCATTACAAAAGGATTCAAGCTGTCAAGATATTGTTAATTACTGCTGAATTAACTTAAGAATGATTTTTTGTCATTCATTGTCTTCATTTTAAATATTTTACCGTTATAATACAACTTGTATAAAATCCCATGTATTTGTCTTACAAAGCAACACAAGAGTTTTATTCTTCTCTTCATTTTCATTATAGTCTATACGTGTCACGCGATATAATTTGAATAGAATATATAATATACATCTGATGTGACATAATTTAAATGGAATATGCATCGTATACACCGTATCTAATCTAATGTAATGCACTGCGGTTTTCTCTTTTGGTCGGTCCACCTTAATCATGGTTGTTGATCTATATATTTATATATAAAAGAACTCTTGTAGTGGACGGAAATATCCCGATATCATGTAACTTTCACTTTGTATTGATAGAAATCTCATGATATTAGGTAAAAATAAATTCCAAATTCATTGCAATGGATATTTTACGTATATATATATATATATATATATATATATATACAGAAATTTTCAAGTCAGTTCGTACTGATATAATTTCATCAGTGCGTTGGATGTGAACCATTAGATTTACATACTTTGATTCAATAAGGACTCAAGTCAAACCAAAAATCTTGGCAAAACTATTGGAAGAATGTTAGAAACAATAAAGTCGTTGGAAGCTAATCTTGTGGAATGCACAGCCATTACAAAAGGATTCAAGCTGTCAAGATATTGTTAATTACTGCTGAATTAACTTAAGAATGATTTTTTGTCATTCATTGTCTTCATTTTAAATATTTTACCGTTATAATACAACTTGTATAAAATCCCATGTATTTGTCTTACAAAGCAACACAAGAGTTTTATTCTTCTCTTCATTTTCATTATAGTCTATACGTGTCACGCGATATAATTTGAATAGAATATATAATATACACTGCGGTTTTCTCTTTTGGTCGGTCCACCTTAATCATGGTTGTTGATCTATATATTTATATATAAAAGAACTCTTGTAGTGGACGGAAATATCCCGATATCATGTAACTTTCACTTTGTATTGATAGAAATCTCATGATATTAGGTAAAAATAAATTCCAAATTCATTGCAATGGATATTTTACGTATATATATATATACAGAAATTTTCAAGTCAGTTCGTACTGATATAATTTCATCAGTGCGTTGGATGTGAACCATTAGATTTACATACTTTGATTCAAACTGTATACACTTGTCAAAATTTATTCACAATCAATGGTCCACATGCAGCGCACTGATATATTTAATATATCAGTGCACATCGAAAAGAAAATGACTATATATATATCACAAAAATTATGGACATCTTAAACTATAGATATACTCATACTCGACCCTATTATCTTCTTGTGGTATATATGTATCACGAAAAACTACGGATATCTTAAACTATATATATACTCGACCCTACTCGTCTTCTTGTGGACCCGTCACTTTTTGTACAGCAAATCTAAAGATATGAGTTATGACATGTAGATAATAGATTCCTCTTGTTGTTCAAAAAAAAAAAAACATTCAACCACTGCTTTTTAATTACAAAATATCATCTTATAATTGAATTAAATACATTAATTATTGATTTTTATAATTTTAAATAATAAAAAATATTATATAAATTGAATTTATTAATTATATTTGTTGATTTTTATAATTTTAAATAATAAAAAATATTATATAAATTGAATTTATTAATTATATTTGTTGATTTTTATAATTTTAAATAATAAAAAATAATATTTCAAATAGAATTATGTATTGGAATACAACGCTAAAATGATGTGTCAAATATAACATTTTACTCTTTTTTATACCAAATTTAACATTGATATCAGTATATGTATCGGAGAGGAGTTCGTACAATCTTTTACTTGAATTACACATACATACAGTACCACATTTGTTGGCCAACAAGTCTTCTCTCTCACACATCTTTATGAACAATAAAATCAATGGTCTTTTTTTTTCTTATTTGAATTCTAACATGGTTTTTGTCTCATTATAATTGTTTTTAGGATAACAGAAAAAAAAAAACAGAAAACCTTTACAGATTCAAAAAGAGATATGATTTGAATTTATAATTTTATTGATGATATTGTACTGTTAGGACTTATGACAGGACTATGCAATTTCAGTTTGTTTTAGTTCAATGTGGCATTTCCTTAAAAAAAAAAAACCATTTGTTTTTGTTTTTCTTTTTAACGAAAATAAAAAACAAAAAACAAATTGAAGCCATAGCTTCCTGGTTGGAACCAATGGTATTTACCACTTAATTAAAATTTGTATCATTAATAAGATTTATTCAAGATACCAAACAAGTAGAAACATAAAAACCCATTAAAGAATAAATTTATAATTATAGTATGAGTATATATACACAAAAGAAAAAAAAATCAATATTCTATTGATTCAACTAAATAAACAGATAATTTTATAAAAGTAAATACTGTACTTGTTTTATCAGGTGGGCTGGACTTGATTATTTAATTCTCAGGCCTTATCCAAAATATTGATTGGCACTAAAATCTTTACAATGAAGCCCATTCAATGAGCCTAAAATATTAGGTTTGGTATGTAGGATAGAATATGATTATTTTTATGAGATACAATAGGATATGATTGGATTGGATATGATCGGATTAATTTTAATGTTATGCTGTATTTAGTACAATACATTATAGGATTAAAAATAGAGTAATAATGTGTTTGATGCAACATAAGATAGGATTAAAAATAAAGTAATGCTATACAACTTAAATAATTAATCCAAATGATTGGCATCTCGCCATCACCGCACACAAAATAGAATGATGTGGTTAATGAAAAAACCGTTTTTCACATATTTGAGTTGAAATTTGAACCAAATTTTTGGGTCGTTAAAAATAGAATGGTCAATTACATAAACTTGCCCTGATTTAAAAAATCAAATCAAATTAAAAACATCCAAGGAAAAGGAACCAGATCTCCATTGCGGTTTTTTCATTTTATTTTTTTTAATTGTTTATTCGCAGCTCAGACGCAACAAATAACATCCAATTCCCAAATTGAAAGATGCCTCTCTCCTACACTCACCCGATCGATCACTCTCTAGACCCGCAGTAGAGACCAAATCAGCACCGTCGAACACCTTGCATTTTCCATAGAAACACTCTTCGCTTTCGCTCTCCTGAGCCCATCACCAGAGACCCCACACCGCCCTTCGCCTCAACTTCTTCTTCTTCTTCCATCAATAATAATATATTGATTGTGTGTTTTTTTAGAACAATTGTTTGTGTTTTTGGGTGAGTTTGTAATGATATAAAAGAAGGAGAAGGAAAAGAATATGATGATACTCTTGCTTCTAGCTCTAACCAGTCGAAACGAAGAAGATTATGAAGTTTGCTTTGACAATGATGGGGTGGTTGTGTAATTAAAATGATGCGAAAGAAATTAATCCCATATATTTGGTTGGGATTGATTTATGATAATTTATCTCATTGCAATGGTATAAATATGAGATTATTTTATCCTATCCTGTCAGCTCAACCAAACATAGGAAACAAACTAAAAATATACTGAATCCTATCCAATCCCAACTGCAAAAGGGCACTTATAATATCATACGTTTAGAGAAATATGAGACTGAATTAATATTATGTTTTGTTGGATACTATGGTCGATGGGGTCGTTTATTTTTTTATTTGAAGACTGAACGATCCTGATTTTTTTCTGAAGACTGAAATCTAAACTCGAATAACATATTTGTTTTTTAAAAAATAAAATTATATAAAAATAAATAATTTTACATTTATACTCATGCTAATTAAAAGAAGTAACTTAACATGTATCATTCGTTATAAGATTTTGCATGTTCTTCTACAACACAAAGTTCAGTTTAACAAAATAAAAAATTTATCAAAGAATATAATTTTATATGTTCTGCAAATAAAATTCAAGTTCAATTTATTGTAAAAAAAATTCAAGTTATTTTGCATGTTGTCCACATTTCCAGTGTATATAATTGAGGCAACAATTTTTTGTATTTAATTTTGGTTTCCCGAAACATATGCACTTAAAACCAAATAAAAAAAAATATTCACTGTTTTTTTTAAATAGGTTCGTGAATTATATACACTGAACTCTATGAGAAGTGGTGAGGTTTTTTTTTTCTTTTCAAAAAGCCATTTAAAATAAGAAATATATTAAAAATAAAAAATAATTTTACACCGTATCAAATTAAGATAAATTGGGAAATATATCTTATTTGGAAGGATAAATTTGGAAGAAAATATTTTAATTGTAATATTGTGATTTGGAATTAAGTTAAAAGTAAGGATTTCTTACTTTTATTTTTATATTGTTTTTTGATATTTTTAAGTCGAATTCAATTTAAACCTATTAAGTTTTAAATGGAAAAAACAACGACTCCTACATTTTTTAGATGAAATAAATATTTTTAATACTAAATTAATAATTATTTTTGGATGAAATAAATATTTTACTTTATATATATTATTAACTTAACTTAACAATATTCAATGTTAATTTTAAATAAAATTATAGTTTTCATGAGTTGTTGAAATTTGGGTTAGTGTTCAATGAATTCTTGTTGTTGTTTCTAAACTTCATGTATGCCATGTTTGGTTGGGTGGAATAAAATAAAAGGAAAGTCATTCGTAATGTTTGGTTTGCTAAAATGGAATGGAATGAGGATTCCATTGGAATGTTGATTCCATCATTTTGGTGGATTGGCTTTCCATCCAAAAACCAATGGAACACCTATTCAAATTCCAAACTAAAAATAGCATTCCATAAATACCCTCCTATCCAAAAATAATATATTATTATTATTATTATATATTATATAATATATAATATGGTATATAATAAATAATATGATATATATATAATATAAGATGTATTATATATTATATTATTATAATATAAGATGTATTATATATTATATTATTATAATATAAATAATATATATATATATATATGTATTATATATTATATTCTTATATAATATATATTATATAATATATTCTATATATAATATGTTATATATTATAATAATATATATAATATTATATATACTTTTATATTTTATTATTCTTGTCCATAATATATTATGTTATTGTAAATGTTTTGTAATTAGGGATATTTTGGTCAAAATATAGTTAACTCCATTCCATTCAGTTGTTAACCAAACAAAATAATACTGATTCATAGACTAGTTATAAAGTTACAACTGAACAAAAAACTCAGTTTTCCTTTCCTTTCCTTTCCTTTCCATTCACATTCCGATTGCCATTACAATTCCGATTATCATTCCACCATGGTAACCAAACGTGACCTTCGAGTCGTTTTATGGTGCACACAAAGCGAATTCCATGGTTGCACGTATTAAAGCGATTGTGGAATAGCTCTACATGTTTTATAGATCATTGAACTCCATTGTGGATGAAAGTAGTGATGTCCCCTTTAGGGATGGGCGTAGGGGCCCATTGGGGTTGGGAGGATCCCCCTACCCCTACCCCCATTCCTAAAACCTCCTCCCACCCCCGCCCCCAAACTCTGTTTGGGGAAAGTGGGGATATAACTGTTTGGGGAGAGGTTTCTCTGCCCCCACCCCCACCCCCGTTCCCCATTTCTTCCTTTTTCAATTTTAATATTTTTAATCCGAAATCCAAAATTTATAATTCATGATTCGAAATTCGATCGTTCGATTCACCCAATTTCGATATTCAATCCAATAAATAATTTAAAATATATAATTGATTTAATTTAATCCAAAATTAATACAAATAACTATAGTAATACAGTATTACAAGTCTAAACAAATTTAAAATAATTTTCTTTTAAGAAAATAAAAGTAAAAATATATAAATGTTTATAGAAAAATTGGGGAAATGGGGCCATACCCCCACCCCCATTTATATTTTGGAGGCAAAATTTACCCCTACCCCCACCCCCAAACCCCATTTGGGGGTGGGGCCCATGGAGATGGGATCCCATAGGGGAAATGCCTATCCCTAGTCCCTTTATCTACTAGTGGTAGTGAATTTATTGTGCATAGACATCTTAGCGACAAAGAAAAGTTATGTTAGCTCATGGTTTTATTGTCTGGTTTTATCTACGAGGGTACTAATCTATTTCTATTTGTAGCTAGCAATTTAAGCCCATCCCAAAAGTTCAAGAGCCCCAACTCAATATCCATTAGGTTGTGCAATCAAAGGATCGAGTGCATTATATTGCGTTGTAAATTATGTGAGTTCTATATGCCTTTCGGTTCTACAAGTTCAAACTAAAAAAAACACATATGTGGGTCCTAATATAGAAATAGGCATATATAAATGTGGAGAAAAATAAATTGAAGTTATATTTGTTGGAGAAATGTGTGTCATTGAATAACAAATTCGATCTATTGGGTTGGTGGATGAATTCTTGTACAAAATACCTAAATTTGCCATGCACTACAAACAATTGTTGCTTCTGATTCCATTTTTAGCACCGTAGGTCGTATTTTTAATCCATTCAGAAGTTCATTGACTTATAAAATAGTAGAGATGTTGATATGTATTGAAAATTGATTGCAAACTTCTTGTCCTGTTCATAAAACCCAAACCACTACTTTCATAAGTGCAAGTTCAATATAATTATGGATAACTCTATTCAGATTTAAAATTTCGTAAGAGTGTTGAAACTGATGAGTTCATATTGATCTACAACCTCGTAATATATGTGTGAAAAGTTTATCACCAGACTAACCTAATACTGTTATCTCATTCAAATATTCATTTATTTTTATTTTTATTTAGAGTATGAAAGCTTAGCACCAAGTGAACCGTGACTAGATTTGGATTGATCAAATATTTGGGACTTAGTCATGTAATGGTAAATTTTTTGACTTGATATTGTTTTATTTATTGACTTGTTAAATAATTAACTTGTTTTAATTGACATGACTTTAGGTTTTTTATGAAGAGATCGGAGTTACAATTTGCAAATGTAAACGAAACTTTTTGAAGGATGCAACTACAACTCTACAAGAAGCTATATTTTCAAAAGCTATGATAACTTTTCTGGATTTGTTATTATTATTATTATTATTATTATATTATTATGTGTATTTGAAACCTAAACTTAATGAAAAATATACCAAAATAAGTGTAAATGAATTTAAAATTGGTTGACAACACAAATTTAGGACCAAAGGGTCCAACCATGCCATGCAAAAACGAGAAAATGGACCAATATCGATTTGAACCGATCATGTTCTGTCTTTTGTTGATTTTTTTTTATAGCTAAAATCAACTTTTACGAGTTTTAAAATAAAAAACCAAATATTTTTGTTGTATAGTTCGGTTTGGGCCAACTAACTGATTGAACCGAGAAATGACTCACCCCTTAGTTATTACAATTCTTGAATTCAAATTTTTTTTTTCTAATTTTAATATATAGGATCATTGACTTGAAATAAATACCTAAAAAATTTAGGTCTATTCATTCATTTGAATTTATATAGAATTAATAACATTACATATGTTCCCTCTTATATTTTCACACACATATATATATATATATATATATATTTAAACATTCAAATAAAATAAGAAAGACCAATACATTTCAAAAAAATAAAAAATAAGAAGACCATTAAAAACTTAATAATTTACAAAACATTGGAACACGTTAATTAATCTTTCACAGATTGGCTTTTGCTTAAAGTAAATGCAACTGAGTAAACATAGACGAGAGATCTAGGCAGAATATAAACGACTATGAAGCCCTCAGTTAAAGGGTATACAAGGCGTTTCAGGCAGGGGTATAATTGGAAATGTAAATGCCAGCGTTACAAGTGGGGTCCAGATAAACCGATAATTGAAGGTGTCAAATTTGTCATAAAAGCTGCAAAATCACGTGATGAGTGAGTGGTAAATAATTTTAAAATTTAATTTGTTATCAAGATCCCATCTTTGCTTTCAAATTTCTAATCATTGCTCACTCACTCACTCTTGTCTCCCCCCTTAATGCCCTTAGATTATTTTATTTTTAAAAAAACTTTCATTCAATGTGAACCCAAATTGGTATAAATACTTGTACGTTGTCAATGTAATATAAAATAATATTTGGGTACTAATCAGTCAGTATCCAAAATACTCACCCCACCAATAAGAGTGTAACACGTAATCTAATTTATGAGATAAATGTAAAAAATAAGAAAAAATGCAACGTCCTACTCTCCTATTGATGTAATCTGTATTTTAGATACCTGACTTATCAATATCCAAATATTATTCTTTAGTATAAAGACTAATTATCATACGGATAGTACACTTTGTCAATGCTAAATTATGTTGAATTTACATATTTAGATTTAGGTAATAGTACGGTGTAAATTTAGAATAATCAATGACTTATTATTATACGGATAGTACACTTTCTAATTAATATAATTGACGTACTAAATTATGATGAATTTTCATTTTTAGATTTAGGTAATAATATTAGACATTTCAACTAATATCCTAATTTATAATGTATCATTCAACAAATAAATAGATATTAATAAATTGAGACATAGTAATGGACCAACCTAAAAAAATAAATAAACTTTAAAATTAGCTCATCAATGATATAATATTTACATATACACTATAAAGTTTTGTCTCTCCCCTTTTATCGCCGAATTATTGTTTTCAAAATAAAATAAAAAGTGATTTATTTTTGTCAAGTTGTTCATAACATCATCCTACCGTTTATATGGTAAGTATAATCACTTGGCCACATTATTGTTTTTATTTTTATTTTTGTGGGTATTTTCTTTTGTTGGGGTCTGGTAAGATTACTCTTATTATGATATTGCATGCAGTTTATTTAATGAAATCTCAACCGTTGATATTACTCTGATAAGATAACCTCATTGATACTACCCAATAAACAAAGGCCAACAATTTTTCTTTTTCTTATCATGACCATTATATGTAATATGTTGAATCATGATAATTCACAGTTTATATATATATTATATAAGGGCAATTACTAATTAGGTCCTGAACTTTTTTTAAAATTTCAAGTTATTTGCGACTTTTATAAAAGTGACCAAATTGCTCCTCACATTTTTTTTAAGTGTCATATTAGTCCATCTCTTTTTGGAAGTGACCAAATCGGTCCCCTCTAATGATTTAACGGTGTTAAATATAATAGTTGACTTTAATAATTTTAGTTAAAGTACATAAATACTCTTTATTTGTCATATTATAGCAAAGTTATTTTGTCTCTGTGTATTAAATTCTCCATTATAATTACTAGTAAAATCTAAAAATATTATTAATGAAACATCATTTGTACATTTTTGTATTAAAATTCTCTAAAAGAATCTTAAAATATTTTAATAAGATAATGTCAATTATACTTTTATTTTTTTAAACAAAGTTACAATTTCTTCACAGTTTAGTCTTTTATCACTTTTATATAATATTAAACAAGTGTTGTTTCAAAAATTATTTAAAAATCAAAACACATAAATAAAATAAACAAAAATATACATGTATTAAAAAAACTGTACATGTGTCAATATTATATTATTTATGAGTAAAATACAATTTTACCCCTACACAGTTAAAGTTGACGGATAGAACTTAGTTAGAGGGACTAATTTGACACTTGGAAAAAATGTAAGGACCAATTTGGTCACTTTAGTAAAAATCACAAACAACTTGAAATTTTAAAAAAAGTCCAGGATCCAATTAGTAATTGCTATTAAAAAAAATTGATTGAAATGATTGAAATGTACATTCTGGCTTTAATATTAAATGACTATAAGCAATCAATTCGTTAAAAGTAAAGTTTTTAGAAATTGATTTTAGTAATAAATTCAAATCCAAAATAATTGATAGTTATTGACTTTTGATCGGATGATAATTCATAATTGTCAACTACTTAACATGAAGATTTCATATTTGTTCCACGTGTTGTAAGTCGTAACTTACGGCTTACCTGAGATTTGAATTCACGTTTCTCTTCTTTTGTATGTTTCAACTTTCAAGCCCAATTAATTAATTAATTAATTATTATTATTATTATTTTCCGGTTTATAACACTTGATAATAATAACAACATTTTCCAATTCATTTATCATAATTTTAATAATAAATCTTAAATTAATTATATATTAAATGTGTATTCTTTTTCATATGAGAATCATTAAATTATAAATTTATTATTTTTCATATAGGAATATTAATAAACCAATACTATACTATGATTCTCGTAAAATGGTTACGAAGCTTTCTCAACCCCTTTATGTTTTTTTTTTTGGGATAAAAATCATAAACCTCCCTTAACCTTTTAACTGTTATTGGAATGGTCAAGAAACATGTTTTTATTCAACAATCTCCCCTCAAGGTTAATAGATGTTAGTTACAGTTAACATCAATATTATTTAGTAGTTACATGGAGAGTTGGTTTATTTTTATTTTAATTTTTAAATTCTTAATTTTTATACATCATTGGATTAAAATCTAAAAATTATAAATTAACTCAGTAAAATAATAGCAACCTAATCAAACCTTTTAAAATAATAATAAAAAAAAACAAATTAATTAATATTGCACCATCAATTTCTCTATCTTTATGAAACAGTGTAGTATTAGTACTGTACTACACAATCTTCACAGACTTAGGTCTCTAAACTCTCTCATCTATCTTCCTTTGTCAGCATGGAGGAGACACGGATTTCCTCTGCGCTGGTGGAGGAGACTGATCTGCTTTACCAACACAGTGGAGACCCAGTTCTTCTTCGTACCGGTGGAGACCCCGTTTATTTTGGTTTAAACCCACCTCATATTGGGAGGGACGGGTCCCTACGAGTTTGTTTATTTTTGTTTTTGAAATCCCTAGTTTTGGGAAAGAAGACATTATTGAAACCCTTCACCTTTAGCAAAATGGTTATGTACTTTTTTGCTAACATATATTATAGGCTTCGAGTTTTATATTTATCCTTTAATCGTAAAACAGAGAGAGACTCGCTCTTTATCGTATAAATTGCATTCTTGACATATTTATAATGATTGATCTCTTAAAGTCCCAGTAAGACTCTTTAACCAAGTCTCGATACAACCTTGACCCAATCAATGTTATATATATAAAAAAAAGGAAAAAAAAGAAGAGAAAAAAAACCTCATTGACATGGATCTAAGAAGAATATCGTCGCATCAACAACTTACCAGTTACCATCCACTCTTTTTTGTTATTTTCTTAAATGTAAAAATTATTTTATTGATCTAAATCAAATATTATAAAATAAAGGAAAAATTGTAGCCATTTTTTTATTGTTTTTTTAAAACTTATTTTTATATTTTTCTATAACAAGAAAAATATTTCGAAAGTGATGTTTATATATTTAACATATGAATAACATAGAATATCTATACAAATCTCATCACAGGATCTAGAGCTTTTCAAATTTCAAATCCAATTTCTTCTTCATAATAAGAGAATGGTGTTTACGGCAACACGTGTTGTCACGCGATGCCTTTAGATCCCATACTTTTTTGTTACTTTTCCTAGACAATTCCAGCTCTCTCTCACTAACCTGACCATTTTACCCCTCTGTTTTAACTTCCTCTTTCCAGTGAACTGCGTTTCGATGCTTTATAGTCAATGACCAGTCAAACTTGCATGGAAATATAATAATATAATAAAATAAATAATATTTTTTAATATTTCGTATTATTTTATTTCAATTTCTTCCAGAGTTTAAACCCACCCCACTGTCCCGCTCAAGTGAGGACTGAGAGGGTGTCTGTGAGTGTGAAGTGTGTGTGATACCCACTTCTCTATAAAAACACTGAAACAACACTCTCTCTCCAGAGCTCTCTCTTTTTCAAACTTCAAAACACACAAAAATCAGGTTAATTTCAATCTATACATACACCAATGTGTATATATATTCATGTGTAGGGACATACCCATTTCAGTTTCTGTGTACGTGTTCATAATTTTTTTTTTGGTAACTGTTAATTTTGATTAGGGTTTTTGATGGGTGTTTTTTTGTGTGTGGTAATTTTGTGAGAGATTTTGAGTTTTGGGATGTGGGTTTGTTTAACTTTAGCTACCTTGATTGATGGCCTGTTTGGTAGCGGAGAAAATTTGGGAAAATGATAGAAAGTTTAAATTTTTTTGGTTCCATTTTTGTTTTGTTTTTGCAATTTGTTTCCTATTCAAGAAAGTGAGAATGTTGACTCCAAGTGTAAGGGGCGAATGGGGGATGTACATTACACTGTGCGGAGACTAATTTGACATAGTTGAGCTGTGTTTTATCACATTTTTTTTTGTATATTTATTTTTGGAAACATTTTGGTTATTGGCCTTGATTTGTGTGGTGATTGATTGTGTTTTGTTTTCAAAAATTTTGCTGCCCATTTTTGAAAGTGTTATCTATGTTGTTATAAATTTGGAGAATCTTGAAACTCTCAAGTCATAGATTTGAGACAAGATTTGGAGGAGGAGAAGAAAGCAGAGGTTTTGAACCTTTATGTCTTATTGTTGCTCATGTGATGCCGTGTTGCTTTTTCTTTTTTCTTCACTTTCTTGTTTTGGTTTGTTGGAGTTCTAAATTTGATTCTATATCTTTTCCACATTGAGAATTTTTAAACTTTTCTGTATCATAAGCTTAATTTACAGTATGCTGTGATTCTTCAGTTACTTTATATTACTTTTTGTATTTTTTTCTGGTCTTAGTAGTCTCTAATTTGTCTATTACTCTTCAACACATGTTCTAGTTTTAATTTGTCCAATCTCCTGTTTTTTCTATTTTTTTTCTTCCTTAAAAGTATGCTTCTAAAATTGTGTTTTGGTTGAAATTCTTGTTCTCGATTTAACTTGGTCCTAGTTTGATCAGTTTGTAGCAGGTACCAAATTTCCCAGTTTTTGTTGGACTTTCTGTGTTGTTCTCTCTAAGGCTTGTAAATATGAAAAGTCAAAGCTCGATTACTGCCAATGTTGGAGATCTAAATGGACGGATAACACGTGCACGAGCTGCTGCATTGCGTTCATCTGGAGATATGGCTCCTTCGAAAGCAACTACAGAACAAAATAAAAAGAGAGTTCTGCGAGGAAATCCAAAAAGAGCAGCCTTGGATGAGAACAGCCCCACCAATGTCCCCGATAATCAAGTCCTTCAGCGTAAGAGGAGAGCAGTTCTTCAGGATGTCACAAATGTTTTGTGTGAAAATTCATACATGAACTGCTTCAATGCAACTAAAATTCAGGTTAATTCGTTATCCTCCCAGTTTGTTCTTTATATTCTATTTTGTATACTTGTACTAGTTCTTATAACCTTACATAAATTATAATCCTTTGGGTCCCCATTGACATGGCTAAAGTATTTGCTTATATGTTCATAAGTTTCATATGCATAAATATTTCTATTGCTTGTGAAAAGAAAAAAAACTTGGGATTGAACGGAGATTGTCATTGTTATTGTAGCCCATTAATACGCCTTTTATTATGATTCACACTACAAAATGCATACATTACTGCAATCTAAGTGGATGGTTAAATTTAATTATGTCCTCAAAACTTTCCACTTTTCTTTCCCACTCGGTAATCTGAATTTTACTATTCAGGCTAAGAACTGTAAGCAGGCTAAAAGAGCTCAGGCTAGCGGATCCAAAGTGGCTTCTTCGGTGTCTGTAGAACTCCAGCAAGTTCAAGCTAATTCAAAACCAGGATTAGCCAGGGAAACAATGGAAGCTGAACCCAAACGAAAAGAAGTTTCAACTAGTTTGGATACAAATATAACTCCTCTTCGGTTAAATACTATAAAGGAGTGTGGTATAAGCGATCAAATCTTTGCAAATCGGACTTCTAGAATGCCTTCACGGCCCCTAAGTTCTCAAAAGAAAGGTTTGCCTTCTCTAATTCTCACCTCCAAGCAGGAAAGATTGGTACAAATGAATGGCCATTTTAAGAACATGATTAGAATGCCAAAGAAGTAAATCTTTGTGATATATTTTGCATTTAATATCTGTCTTCTCCAAAGCATTGACATTTTGAAACCTTCCTGAAGATGTAATAGTTCATCTTAGAGTTTAATTTTGTTTTCTTTGCAGCTGCTCCTAATTTAAATGAGTAAATAATGTGTGGATTGAGTGATTTGTAATGTGGGATTATCTACTCTGTAGTAGCTACTAAGCAGCCACTGGAGAGTTCTAAGGGCTTGTCTGATGTGCTTGCATGATGAAATTTCTGGTGTTCCCTCTTTTTTGCAAAGTGGGAATTTCTACCAGAGCAATAAAATGTGAAGCATAGTACTAAAAATTAATTCCATTTGCACATTATAAAAATCATTGTGTACACTTCTTATGCGTTTATTTTCCCTTTGCTTCTGAGCAGAAAACAGAATTTTTTTTGCTGTCCTTCGCCTTGCCTCCCTCTCCATCAACCTTCTCTCTTACTTTGAGCTTCTAGCTAGCTTTCCCTATGTATTGTTTCAGTTCATTATAGAGATAGCAGCTTATGAGAAGTGCCAGATGTCTTTAAGTGATAACAAGTTGTTTTGAGGACATTGTTTATCTCCTGAATTTCTTATCTGACAATTCCGGTCATTATGCTAGCTTAGATATTTATGGCTAACTAATGTTCAAATATGAAGTTCTGTTGACTGAAATAGTTTTGCTTTCATTTTATATGGTTTCTGAGCTATAATAATTGTCATATTGTATGTTGGATCACTTGGTTTGGTTTCTTTGGCATAGAGAATATATGTTTGCAATATGATTTTTTACTGTGTTGTACAGATGCAAGAAGGAAATACTGTGTCATGATCTTACAAGAAGGAATCATATATTTAAACTTAAAAACTATATCTTTTTTTATTCTGTTGTATGTAGTTGCATGCAGAAAACGTTGACATATATGTTTCAAACTGTTACTGCAGGAAAAGAAGTTCTTTCTGAGAATTTGACAACATCATGTGATCCAGACTATGTAGACATTGATTCTGATCGTACAAATCCTCAATTGTGCAGTCCCTATGCTGCTGATATGCATACCAATTTACGTGTTGCTGAGGTTTGTTCTTTAGTTACCCTTTTTTTTCCTTTAGTTTCTATAGCCATGATATATTTCTTTTCAATTGTGCTAATATTTTATGTATCTACCTGCAAAACCTCTGATAATAGTGGTAGTTAACTTAAATTGAGTGATTTGCCAATGCTTGTCATCTGTGCTTATTTCCACTCATCACATTTTTCTTCTACTTCCTCGTATCCTTATCTCCATCTTTTTTTTTTTCACTGAAAAGCAAATTATACCTTAGAAATATATGTTTAATTTCTCAGATCAAGAAAACTTGAGAGCTTCTTTCACTTCAGATAGCATATACAATTGCAAAGGCAAAGAACTTGATTTTTCTGTTATGATAAAACCTTAAAAGCTGTATATGACCACACAACATTGAGATTTATCTCATGGAAGTGAAAATTAGGCATCCCATATAACATAGTAAGCAGGCCTTTTATACAGTATACAAAAATGTACTAATAAAATGCATCTTGGCATCTATATGCTAATGGACATGTACTGTCCAAAACGTATCTTCTTCTCTGCCTATCAACTTCAAAAGTAATATGAATTACCTTAGCCTTGCCACAAATTGAATTAGTATGTACTACCAGATCTGATTACAAGGGATATAAACTACCCTTGAAAGAGTTGCACCTTGAATTATTGGTAGTCGAGACTTTCCTTAATTGCGTTATCTGTTGTACTTTTTCTTTCAAACAATCCTGCCTGGGGATATAAGCAATATATTTTCATTTGTTGCACAAACATTATACCTTATGACTGCACTGGCAGGCAATGATGCATTGGCATGCTTCGACTGCAAGAAACTTTTGCGATCTTTAAATTATAAATGTTTTGCAAATGCTAGTATAGTAGTATTTTTTCGAGTGTGATCTCAATTTGATCTTAACAGAGTGTGACTTCGATTCTGGACCACTTCTTCCATCATGACATTGATCTTAGTTTCTGTATATCAGACCTGGCTTTTACTTATGGTATTATCTTTGGTTTCTACAGCTCAACCGAAGGCCATCTCCTAACTTTATGGAGAAAATACAGCATGACATCACTCAAAGTATGCGGGGGATTCTGGTTGATTGGCTTGTGGAGGTTAGTGTAGTTACTACCTGCATTTGTTGTTTTCTAATGATCTGACTACCATTGTTTATGAATTTTCTCCTCAAAAATCTGGTGTATCAATATCAGACACTTAATGACACATTTTATAGTTTGTATTTGTCTTTGGTATTTCCAACTCTATTTTATGGATTTAAGAACAAAGACCATCTTTTTTGAATGTTAATCAAATTGATTTTGGTCAACACCTTAGAGAATATGCAGTACAACATATAAATTGGCTTAGTCTTCATTATTTCTTCCTTTCTCTGTTGCATCCATTTTCACTAAATTTCACACCGTAGCTTTACTTTCATCACATATGCACAGCATTATAGTATACTTCAGACCATGTTCTGGGTTATCTGTTGCAACATATGTATGCCAAAAGTGTTCACAATAATCTTACCTTGGTCTCAGGTCTCTGAGGAATATAAGTTGGAGCCAGATACACTTTACCTAACAGTGTATCTCATCGATTGGTTTCTCAGTCAGAATTACATTGAGAGACAAAGATTGCAATTGCTTGGCATCACGTGCATGCTGATTTCCTCGTAAGTTCTCATACACATAGCAGTGGTCATTGTATAATACCGTTTACATATAGAAATTTAGGAATAGAATGTTACATCAAATGTGGCTGATGCTATGAATATACTATACCATGATGTGATGTTATTTAAGAAATGACAAGTTGAGTGATATTTGTGGTCTTCTGAGTTTTGTGTGAATAGAAAAAGAGGAAATAATGCAAAGAATTTAATTATGTTCGGAATAATCTCAAAATATAAAGATGACGTTGCTTAAATTTTTCTTTGTTCTCATGTAGTTGTAGTGTCAGCTATAATATTTTTGCTGTTTAATCCACCCATTTGACTTTTAAGTACATTATAACTATTTCTTCTGCTTTGTTCAATTTGACATTTAATGTTTTTCCTCTGTATGGCTTGAAGGAAGTACGAAGAAATATGTGCTCCTCGAATAGAAGAATTTTGCTTCATTACGGACAACACTTACTCTAGAGATGAGGTATGTCATGAGCTCTCAGCCTATCATAATGCTTCAATAGTCCCCAAACTAGAAATGAAGAACATATCTAAGTTGAAGGGAAGGGTATAATTTAGTGAATCTCGAGTAATTGAAACAAAAGTTTTTTACGATTTAGTTTCAAATTTTAGATCTTTCAAATCTATCAATCCTTTCTTATATTGAGTCATTAGGAGAGTCAGCTCACAATAAATTAAATTTGGTGTTAAGTATTGTTGTTATTACATTTTTCCATGGAATTCATATTTTATCCATTTGAATGTCAAAATTTTATCTAGAACACTTAGCCATGCACAACATGCATCAGCAGGGGAATAATAGGGAGCATCTCTAAGAGTCTACTAACCAGCCTCCTACATAAACAGATGTGAAAGCAGTTATCTAATTATTGGGGCATGAATGTAAATGCACTTGATTTTATTTCTTATACATTTTTGCCCTTCTTGCAAGAGTACTTTTGGTTCTTTTCCTGATATGTAATCTGACAGGTGTTAAAGATGGAGAGTCGAGTAATAAAATTTCTTGGCTTTCAATTATTTGCACCTACTGCAAAAACCTTTCTGAGGTACTTCAACTCATCTGGTGTTTAGATTTGCATTATAATAAATATGCTAAATATTCATAATGCATTTTCTGGGAAATTGTTTTGGGTCTCAGGAGATTTCTACGAGCAGCTCAAGCCTCCTACAAGGTAATGTGAATGGTTTAGGGGATACCAAGCTCGTTTAATTTGAAGAAAGACTAACTTCTTTATTGAATTGTGAATTTGCAGAGCCCTAGTCTTGAATTGGAATACCTTGCCAACTTTCTAGCAGAACTATCATTGGTTGATTATGGTTTCTTGAATTTCCTTCCTTCAGTCATTGCTGCATCATCTGTGTTTCTTGCCAGATGGACGCTGGATCAATCAAGTCACCCATGGGTCTGCATTCTTGTCTTCATTATCAATGTCTTCACATGTTTTTACCATACTATAGAAGTCTCAGTGCCTCACTCTATTAATGTTTTTGGCAGAATGCAACTCTTGAACATTACACATATTACAGAGCATCGGATCTGAAGATATCGGTATATGCATTACAAGACTTACAATTAAATAACAATGGTTGTCCTCTGAACGCTATACGCATGAAGTACAGGCAAGAAAAGGTAATAACAACTCTGTATGAGACTGAAGAGCATCCTGCATTTTCTTTACGTAGTTCCCTTCCCTTTTATTTACTTGAGGGCAATATTATCAATTAATTTTGGAGTTGACTGTGTTTGATGTTGTGATGTCCAAAATATCAAATGTTGGTCATAAAATGTCTTGAGCTTATAAAAGATCTAAAACTTGCATGATTTCCATTTAGGAAACAACTAAAAGTTATCTATTGGGACTGTTCTAACAGTTTAAATCAGTGGCGGCTTTGTCTTCTCCGAAACTGCTTGAAACACTATTCTAAAGAGAGATGTGGTTGATTCGTCGATATTGCAAGGGGCTCCTAACAGATAATGTAGCTATCAGGTTGATGTTCCTCTGGATCTTTTTCATAGTTTCCATGAGGTTGTATAACTTTCTATTAATTTTCCTCATCCTCTTAAATTTACATTCATTTTTGCTCAATCTTTATTAGTCTTTGTTTATAGGTTCTTGCCACTTGTATCTGAGTTTTGGTTCTTGGAACCTGTCTTTCTAAGGTTCTACCGGCATTAGTAGGGAAATCTCACCCCTAAGTTTGAATCTAAGTAACCAACTGTCAATATTCTGGTTTTGTTCAGTTACATCATGGGATTGTGATCAAGAAATAATTTTGTTGGGTTGTAAATTTTGCAAGAGTCAATATAACTCTTTCAATGTAATCTTGACTCTTGAGAACCAAAGCCTCAATTCAGTGGATTGTTCCTTGTAATTAATTCCCTCCTTGTATTATTGTTTAGCAGGTTTCTCTAATTATTTTTGCACTTGTGGAATTTAGGTTGTTACTGGGAAACTAATTTCCATGTTTTTAGCGAGAAAAGCTGACAACAGTTGATTGTGATTTTAGTTAGACCAGATAAAATTTCACACACAGTTAACCTGATTCAAACCCGTTCAAAAAAAAAATAAAAAACAGTTGATGAATCTAGCTTTATCGGATTGAGTTGTTAAATCATCCGTTAAGACTTGTAATATAATGAGTCATTTTGGGTTTAACCTTTGAAAAATTGTTAATTTGTTGAAATCCGGTATTATAAAGATCTACTTTCAACTTTTTAATAAATCTTTGATATAAAATTTTATCTAGCAATAATGTTATTTTGTTTAAATTTAATGTCTAAATCTGGTGTTCAAATGATGTGGTAACACTTTAATCCATTCATTTAAATTGTATTAGATTTGTATGATTTAAATTGTGCCACATCATTTAGACACCAGATTTGGATAAAATAACATTATCCTTTATCTAGTTAGAAATTATGTTTTAAATTACCAAATAATGATACTTATAAGATGATTTTTTTTTTTTTCTGGACTTATCAATTCTTTATATATGGAATACAATATTGTAATCTCCAAGTCTTAAATATAAATTCTAAATTATCAAAATAATTTAGTGATTATTTGATTTTCAATAAACAATGGATTGAGTCCGGTCATCCGTATTTTGTGTTTTTATATTTAGGCTTATTTCTGGTGGGAAAATTTTTTAACACTACACGAGTTCACTGTCAACCATTACATCATCATGCGATGAATGATGATCAGGTAATTTCATAAAAGTTTTGAGGCAAATGAAAATAAAAAAAGTAAATAATTTTTTTGGGTATTAGCTAGTTCCTTAATTGGTAATATTCATGTAACTCTCAACCGACAGACATCACACAAAAATGGAACCAAAATATCTGTTTGAAGAAAACTATACCCTAGTTATATGTATAATAACATAGAAACCTATAGAAAAATCATAATGACACTCACGTCCCCTTGACTTGTTGATTCACAGGCTGACTACCTGTTGACCACCGTTTGTCTGTCATGGAGAAGAGAGGCAATGTTGTCTTTTTGTAATAAATAAACAATAAATGAATATAATAAAATTAAATAGTATTTATTTCGAATCAAATGTATTTTAAATTAATTTTTTATTAAATTAAAAAAAGAACTCTGAATCTTAAATACTTACTTTTTATTAAATATATAAAATAAATTGAACCAAAAAAAATACTATTTAATAGAATGCTATTTAATTTTTATTATTAAACCAATAAATATATTTCTACGTTTGTCAATTAAACTAAAAAATATATTTGATTTGAAATAAATACTATTTAATTTTTATTATATTCATTTATTGTTTATTTATTATAAAAAGATAATATTGTCTCTTCTCCGTGACATATAAATAGTGGTCAACAGGTGGTGATCCATGAGTTAACAAGTTAAGGGATGCGAGTGTCATTATAATTTTTTTGTGGGTTTCTATGTTATTATACATATAATCAGGGTAAGTTTATGTGATTACTCCAACTAAAAAGACAAGTACAACAACGTCATGTGGATGGTATTTCAAGTAACTTCCATTCTCATATTCCTATGTTTATAGTTTCCACTTCTCTCTCTAACACAAAATCAGAGAGAGAAAACACTATGGGAATGGCGTCTTTGAATATCTTATCACCATTTTCAATGTCCACTTGCCTTTTTAATTATAATAATACTCATTATTATAATACTAATTACACTCATAATCTTTACAATTATAATAATGCCAAACCAAAACCCTTGCCTAATCATCATCTCTCTCTTCTCTCTAATCTGTTTTCGACAACCAAATCAAACCCATCTCCCAAATTCTCTCCCATATCTTCCCACCTCTCAAAATCAGGTAATTCTATTGTTTTTCATGTCAAGTTTCAATTTTTTTAATTGGGTTTTTAGTTTTATCTGATTCTATTTTATGGTTGTTGTTTATGTTAATTATAAGGATTATTAGTATTCTGTGAAACATAATTCACTAACGCAAAGATAAATGTTATTCATCAATTACTGTTGTGTTTTTTTTTTCTTTTCTTTTTGTTGTTGTTTTAAGCCTTTTTAGTGCATACATTTCAATTACTTGCATGCTCATTGTTTGTCTGGTGTTTGAGAGAATTATTGTTATTGAATACTAGCTATTTTTATTTTTTATTTTTTCATATTCAGGCATTGTTACATGTTCATGGATGCAAGACAATTCAATGCATCAAATTCAAAATGCTTCTGCTGGCAATTCATGTTCATGTTCAGCCTTTCCCACAAAAGCTGCTCAAGTTTCATCGGTTCAGGACCTTTTCGAATTCATATGCTCCGGCCCTCTCCTAGGGAAATTGAGTCTGAGCCGGGAGAGGATTGCCGATTCCATTGACAAATGGATAGCGTATAACTCGTATTTGTGTCGATTGTTTCAGCTTAATGAACTATATCTTACTGTCCCACAGAAGGCTAGATTTTATCACTACTACATTCCTGTTTTCATTTGGTGCGAAGATCAAATTTCGAAGCACATGTCCGAGTTTAAGGATGGAGAAGATATAGCTCCATTGGTGGTATGTGCGCGCGCTGTTTTCCTATTCTCATCTCAGTAACTGTACTCTTGGTGGTAAAGACTTTCAGAGTTGTATTTTATTTGATATTGCGATCAAATTGACAATTGTGATTAAGGTTTTGATCGGTTCAGTGGTAGCTGCAATGTAAGCAGATTACTAACTTTTGGAATTTACGGTGCTGACATTTTCGTGGTTATGATGCAGATTGGATTTAGTGCACCACAAGGTTGTGGAAAGACAACACTTGTCTTTGCTCTCGACTATCTTTTCAAAAAAACTGGCAGGTAGCTTGAAGAGCTATGGAGACTTACTAGGCGTAGTTCGTGTGCGAGTTATTCAGTTGTATATTAAAATTTTGGAAATGGGAAGAAATGGAAATTGATTGCAAGAGTTCATTTTGCAGGAAGTCTGCAACTATATCCATAGATGATTTTTATTTGACGGCTGAGGGTCAGGTAATAATACTTCAGGAGATTTTGGTGCTTAGTTCTTTTTCTTTGTCGATGGGATATCATTTCTTGACCCAAATTTATGTTAAATGTAGGCCAAGTTGAGAGAAGCAAATCCGGGAAATGCACTTTTAGAGGTAGATCATGTCTATTTTGCTTAATAGTACTAGAGTTGTTTACGTCTCACTAAATAACTCGAATTCTGTTTCTCTATATTTCAGTTGCGTGGAAATGCTGGGAGCCATGATCTTCAATTATCTGTTGAAACACTGAAAGCTCTGAGCAAGTTGACCAAAGAAGGTGAGGTTTCTTTTTTAAGTCTTATACCTTTAGCACATGACGCTTCTCTACCGTTGTGATTGGTTTTGTTGTAAATATTCAGGTTTGAAGATGAAACTACCTCGATATGATAAAGTACGGACCCGAATTTTCACCTTTTCTTGTTTCTTAAGCATATCTTTTATTTGTTTTCAAGTCACTTATGATAATTTGTTACCTTGTGCAGTCTGCATATAATGGGAAGGGTGATAGAGCTGATCCTTCAACATGGCCAGAGGTTGAAGGGCCATTAACGGTAACAAAAACTTCAATTTAAATTGTGCAATGAACCATATGAACTTTGAAGTCAAAATCACAGTTGAATTGATCCATGGACCATTACCGATTTGTTGGAGTTGCATTTAAATGTCGTATTTCTATCTGTATTCTAACTTCCTTTAAATGTTACTACTGACAGTTTTTTGATATGTGCTTTGGGTGATCATATAGGTTGTTTTGTTCGAAGGTTGGATGCTTGGTTTCAAACCTCTTCCTATGGAAGATGTTAAAGCTGTCGACCCACAGGTTAGGACTCTGAACATATATCGGACCACGTATTCATGTTAATAGCGAAGAATCGTTATTCTGAAAGGAAAGATCATGCTGATGTTTGGTTTTACAGCTAGAAATGGTAAATAAAAATCTCGAAGCTTATTACCATGCTTGGTACAAGTTCATAAAGACATGGATCGTCATCAAAATTAAGGACCCGAGTTGTGTTTACGAGTGGCGTTTGCAGGTCAGCTCTTAAAACTTGTACACTACTACAACTGGTTATCTATCACTTGCTTGAGAAATTTCCTTTGTGTAATTCGTATTTCGGGGTTATTTTTTACAGGCAGAGATTGCTATGAGGGAGAATGGCAAACCTGGAATGTCCGATGAAGAGGTAGGCTTCTTGTTTGTTTAGGTAATCTTATATTTTACGTTATTCAGGTTCTTATATCCGAAAATCGAATTTTCTGCTGGATATATTACAGGTGAAAGATTTCGTTTCACGGTACCTTCCTGCGTACAATGCGTACCTTCCAACCCTCTACTCGGAAGGACCTAGTGGTTCGGATCCAGAGCATCTCCTCCTTATTGAAATTGATGACGGGAGGAATCCATTTTAGGTAACTAGGTGACAACTTTAAGTTTATGTGAAAGCCAATTTTGGTTCCTCTAGCTCCAGGTAAGATGTGATTTTTGCAGAATCATATACTTTTGCACAATAAATGCAGGTGTAAATTAATGTATTATAGATATGTTTAATTGTAAAAGAAACATTTATTTTCGTAACAATTGTTTTTAAATATATATATATATATATATAATATAATATAAATAGTATAACTTTCCATATTCTTTTTCTATCTATATGTTATCAACATGTCCCTGTATTATAACAAATGTCTTCTTCTACTTCATGGCCATCTTCCAACCTACCTCTCATAGGCATTTTGGTGATTTGGATAGAATAGGAAAATATGTTTACAAATTGTCGCATAAATTAAAAGTCCAATATACCGTTGGACATTAATAACAATGAGTAATGCTAGGTTTTTCAATTTTTATCTCAAATTCCATTCCAAATGATGTTGGCACATGAAGTGTCAACATCACATCACTCACCACATAATCTCATGATTTATAAAATGTTGACACTTCACGTACCAACTCCATTTGGTAAAATATTTGGGAAGCCTAGCATTACTCTTATAACAATATCCAACAATAGAGTATAGTTGGGGGAGAGACAAGTGAAAAAGATTTGGTACATGGGCACTCTAAATCTTATACCAATCAATTCGGTTAAGGTCTACTGGAACTTAGTGAGATCAACCGCTATAAGTATGGTTCGAACCGTAACTCTCATTATAGGGGCAGAGTATCTCATACTTTATGATTTAATAAATAAATATGAGAATTAAAACGGTATGATTACATCAAAGAAGGAGAAGTGAAGTGTCCAACCACTATTGCTGGTCCATGGGTACTTTGAGCGTCGGAGAATGTGTACTAGAATTCGATTAAAAATAACACGTCTCAACCTTGTATCCTAATTTTGTATCCCAACTTTTACTCAACGGAGGTGACAATTAAACAAGATTTTGATGTTTCATCAATGGCTGTCATTGTAACCATTTTTGTTAAATACTCCTAAAAGCTTTCACAAAAATGTTAGATTCAAAAACACTTTCAGAGTTTCAGTAAAAACATTCAAAGATCTCTTATTAACCTAGAAAAATAGGTCATGTTGTAATGGTCGGTTATATCATTAATAAAAATTAATTAGTTATCAAAACATAACTCTACTACAAAAACCATTCATACTTAAGGACTCAACGGTTCGGATTTTCAGTTCTAAGCAATCGACAAGAGAAAATTAAAGACACTAGAACGAATACATGCTTAAAACTTATAATCAATCAAAACAACCTTAGCAAAAGCTTCCGTGATCGTCAGTTCTTCATAAATTCAAGAATTTCACCTCTGACTATGAAATAAGAATGACCAACTAGTCATTGATCATCATTACTTCGATCTTGAAAGCTAACAGAATATATACGATCAATCAAGCACCAATTTACATACAGTGATGAAACATTTGACAAAAATTATTTGCTGATATAGTTTGCACATAAAAATAATTGGTAAAAGATACAACCACCGGTCTACCACCATGAAACATAAATCGTTCAATTAAGTGGATTGGTCACCACCACCGCAACAGCAGAGTGTATCGACGCAGCACTCGCATGACTCATAGCAGCAAAAGCAGCAGCACAGTGCAAACAAACTGTGTATATGTATATGTATATATATTAAACAAAGAAATCAAACTTTGTATGTGATTCAAGAGATGACAAAAATATCAAGATATATAGGAGCTAGAGTAAAAGAATGAATAATACAAACCAGGCATAGAGGCAACCTTTCTCGGTGTGACGTTTCTTGACATGATCATAGTATGACATTTCTTGTTCTGGAGGAGCATCCATATTGATAATTTTCTTATCTGTTATTTGCTTGATAATACTTGTAGTTGATTATTTGCAGGCAATAAAATTTATAGAGGGGAAGAGATAGCTTTTGAAAGGTTTAATTGAAGGGTTCCTTTCATCTTTCAAGACCTTTTTTTTAAATAAAAAAAATAAAATGTCTATCTGTTTCCATTTATTGTGGTGGTTACTGGTTAGTGAATCAAAGTGAAATTTTTTTGGACTAATGAGTGAATATGCAATTGAATATAACTTAAAAGTAGTCCCCAAACACATTACAAATACAATCAAGCTTATCTCCATCTCTCAATAGAGAGCAGTCACTGACAGTCCAGCTAATAGAAACTTGAGTATGAGAATTGAGAACCAGCTATGGCACATGGAGGCTTTTAATGTACCATTTGAATGTGACTATCAAAGATTTATTTGCTGGGCACATTGACGTGGACATATACGAGGGGCTTATGTACTTATAAATTACAATTATACGAGTCTTGACTTCATGAGATATCAAATTATGAATCCAAACATCCCTCCTGTAACAAACATTCACATCTGGACTCAACAAACATTTCGGCCCTGTAATCATGTATGACAGAATTTTTTTGTACAAATATACAGAATTTCCTTACTTGGCTTATGCTGTTGTCAATCACAATTAGAGTGTTTAAATACTATATTGTCAGGTCATTTCCTATCTGTTTAAACTTTTGAATCTGTTCGTTACTAATATACTATCGAAGTTTGGTTTGGTCCATGAGTTCTCGGTTTGAATCCCTCCACATACATCGGTTTGGCGCATGAGAGGAAGTGTGTTAGAGTATTTGAAAACTATTATTGAACTCTTTTTTATCTGTTTAGGTGTTTTGGCATGTTTATCTATTTATTTTGCGATCTGCCTGTATACTCGGTCCGTTCATCTAGCACGTGATGCAAAAGGTCTTGGGATCAAATCATCTTCATTCTAACCCTACAAGGAAATCAATCCGATGTGAGGTTGAGTGATTGCCACTTCAAAAAATTTTAATTTCCTCGAAATTCTAATGGAAGAGAAAAAAAGTTATGATGGGAGTTTTGATTTTCTTGGGAAAAATATAAATGCTTCACTTCTGATCACATTTCACTTTCCTTCAACAACCAAACAATTCATGCAAAATTTCCAGTTTTTGTTCAAAGACCACAATGACAATTGTGATGCAGCTAGCATTTTGAGACGATCTTAATTAAAGAAACTTAAGTTAACTCTAACCTATATTACAAAGTGGGCATGTTATCATATTGAAGTGGCCACCATAAAACAAATATTTGGTAATTGCTGGCTGTTAAATTACAATTTATTCCATTTTTTTACTCACCACAGATGATTCCAATCAATTAATTCATAGTTTCATCAATGGTATATCCAACTTCTTGTAGCCAAGTTGATAACCGTAACTGAATATTCAAATCAACAAGTATAAAGGCTCAAATCAAAGGAATTTTTATTTTATTGTATGAAAAGCCCAAAATTTGGACTTCTAGTTAAGTCATATCAAACACACTTATAGATTCAATTCAATACAGCACTTTTTCAAAAAAGTACTGTTGATTGAAAGTGCTTTTTGCAATTGGTTATTTGGTTAAGGACTTAAGGTCATCATATTTAATTAACTCATGAAAAATAGACAATAATAGTGTGAATTTAGTAAAACTTCTCTTTGGACCATCTGGATTTATTTGGCCCAAATAAAATTTCCTTTATTTCTTTTTATTGTACAAAAATTTATTAGTGAATATTTTGGTTAATTATATATTTTATTAAATAAAAACAGATAGATCAAATGAGAAAGAAGTTGAAGTCATAGTAGTAAGTTCAAATCAACAACCACAAACCTCATATTTTACATGAAATATTTCATCAATATATCATTACATATAAATGGTGTGGCTTTAATTATTTATTTATTTTTGTCATGAGCAGTCTTTATAAAAGGCCACTAGTTTTTTGCAATATTAATTTTATAAAAGAATGAGATGTTTTTTTAGTAAAAAAAGCATTTATTTTATAATTTGAGATATTGGAGAAGAATTAAAAGATCACAAGAAGTAGGTCTTCAAGAATTTTGGTAATGATATTCCTGACGATGAATTTGAAAATCATGATGAGAGCCTTGATGCATAAAGATTCTACTCGAGAGAAGAAGGATGAAATCAATGTAGATTAATTAATTTGATTTTATTCATTTGAAGGAAAGTGGATGGAATGGGTATAGGTTGATTAATTTAATTTTAGGATTACACCGATACACAAGTTAAACACACTAATGAATGTATTCAATTTTTAGAGTTTGATTTCAATGAGAAATAAATAATTTTCCTTTTTTTATTTTTATTTTCTTGAGTAATTTAAATGTTTTCTGTGCTTAAATAGCAATCCTAATTAACTATAAAGCCGATCTTATATATATATATATATATAAATTATAAACATAGGCTGTTTGATGAAGAATTTTCACTCGCCCTTTTCATTGATTAACATGTAAATATATATACAATAGAGTTTAACATTGAGAACACTACAAACCCTCCTAATGATAAGTTACAACCGTGACAGCCAGGGACGTAACCATGATTATATACCAGGATAGGCTAGAATGAATTTTTTTTATTTTTTTTACCGACAATACGAGAAAAAGATATTAATTATAAATAAAATACACCTAGCCAAGAGAACATATTAGCGAGACTTACCCAATAAATGTATATTCTATTGAGAACACTACAAACCCTCCTAATGATAAGTTACAACCGTGACAGCCAGGGACGTAACCATGATTATATACCAGGATAGGCTAGAATGAATTTTTTTTATTTTTTTTACCGACAATACGAGAAAAAGATATTAATTATAAATAAAATACACTTAGCCAAGAGAACATATTAGCGAGACTTACCCAATAAATGTATATTCTAAATAAATACATTAACACAATTAATAAATAAAAGTAAATTAAAAATAAAATATAAAATAAACATGAAATGCAAATAATTTAAATACTGATTAAGTTGTAGCCAACGATTTCAAAAACACAAAAACACAAAACAAGTTATTAAATTAATCCTTAATTTATTTACCTTCTATACATGTTTCAAGAAACAAGAAACAAGAAACGCTTATATTATTATTTACTAACAAATATAGAAGCAAAATAATAATTAAAAAAAATATAATGTTAAACAACCAAAAAAATTTAGTCTAAAAACCAACCTAAATGATGTGGCAAATGATTTGTTTATTAGAGTAATGCTATATAACCTAAATAATTAATCCAAATTTCAATCCAAATGATGTGGCAAGTGAGTTGTCATCACCAGACACAATATGAGATGATATGGTTAATGAAAAAACCATTTGCCACATCATTTATATTGAAATTTGAGTTAAATTTTTAGGTTGTCTAGTATTAGTGTATTCATTAACCACATCATCTCATGATTTGTGTAGTAATTATTTGGATTTAATTTTAGGTTAATTATTTGGGTTGTATAGTATTACTCTAATTAAAAACCTTAAAAAAAGACTTAAAAAACATGTATCTAAATTTCAATTACAACAACAAGAAATTATTAGTTTGTAAATTTAAAATTAGATTAACCGATAATTAGATTATTTCTAAAATTTTATACACTAAAAATTATAATAAGCCTAAAATCTCAATATAAAATAAAATGTTTAAATTCATAATATTCATAAATACATAATTTATTGGAAGATCAATTGTCAGTGTTAATAAAGAAATTTGATAAAATTTAAGTAAAAATGGAAAATGATAAGAGAAAATGATTATTAAAGAAAAAAAAATTTAAGTAGATCACATAACCTCGTGATTCGTGAAGATAGTTTGTCAAAACACAACACATAAATACCTCCTACATTACTCATTGTTCCACTACTGCTGCACGTCTTCCTAACATTAGGAAATATATTCATTATTTTTAATTTTTTTTTCTAACTTTCTAAATATTTTAGAAATGAGCCCACCCTAGCCCTAATGAAGGTCTGTCACCGGTGATAGCTAAACAAATTTAAATATAACTATACAACCTGTAGATAATAAACTCTTATTATCCAATATAAATATTCGGTACAATGTTGAGATGGTACCTATTATGCATATAAGATGCAACCAAACTAGTCTTGATGTTCAGTGATTATTTCAACTACTTAATTAGAATTATTATTTTTTTATGGGGTAAAATGGAATTATTCTATGGAAAGCTATACAACAAAAGGCATATACAGTAGAATTTGGATTATCTCCTCATCTTATCTTGTCATCACCTAAATCAATGATCTGGATTAATTTATAATTAATCGAATCTAAATTTAATATAATCCTAACCTAGTTAACCGAATGTAATGAATTAAGACTAAAATTAAACTAAACTAAAACAAAGCAAATAAAGTCAAAAGCAATCAATTAAAGAATACTAAGGTATTCGAATCCACCATCGTGTAATTTCATAGCTTCCTGATAATTTATTAATTCTCCAAATTAGAGTGACAATTAAAAATCAATTTATTGTCTACCTATGAATTAAACAATAAGCACATTTAATAAAAATCTTAAGTTGGTTTTCCTTCACTTCAAAATATAATCCATAAGCATTCTATGTATCCAAATGAATGAAAAACAAAGAATCAAATGAATTATAATTAACATTACGAAATCAAACATGGGTTAAAATATATACCTAACTATCAAAAATACGTGATATTAGAGATGAAATGGTTTTATATTTAAAAATCAATTGAAACGAAAACCATAAACATTGAAGAACAATATTTGGGAATCAATAAATATATCTGAAAATTATTCCATAATACAGGGTTTCATTGTCCCTATTACAAAGAAAATTAAAAAAACATTAAAAATAAAATAACAATGAAACCCGAAAGATTGATTGGAGCTCGTCTTCAACCTCGAAATTATTCTCCGCTACTACACACCAACAGCTACCTCCAAGAACTCCTCCCTCCAACGAGAACTCCCCAAATTCAGTGCATAAGGGAAATTTTATATTGCTTCCACTCCTCCAAATCGGTTTCCCAAATAAAATAGGAAAAGTCAATTGCCGTTTTAATGCCATTGGTCCACGTGAACATTGTTCCTTGTTTTGTCTCTTTCCGATTTTCCTTTCTTTACTTAATTTAGGTGGATCAAAGCTTAGCAAAATCAAGACTTGTGGGCCACTAAAGTCTTCACTCTATTTGTTGATGAACTTCATTTTACGCTTTGTTTTTAATTGGGCTGACTTGTTCTTGGATTATGGGCTTCACATGACTTTTGATTTAGGCTTGGGTCTAACTCTTGAGCTTGTGATTTCAAATATTCAAACAATTGAAATAAGTCCACATGAAATTGCTATTTCAACTAAAACATAAAAATAACTCTAATCAAATAAAAATAGATAATTCAAGTATCTAACAAATCTAAATTAAAGGATATAAATATGAAATAAAATATGCTCATCAAATACCCTCGAACCTAGATTTTGTTAGTCCTTAAGCAAAATAAAAATAAAAACTAAGAAAACTAAAAATTAAAACAAAACCTACAATCTAAAAACAAAAACCTAAGCTAAGCTACAAGCATATTTCTGCAAAAACCAATTAGATCAAGATGCAGCTCAAGATGCGGATAAAGACAAATGTATGCTTAAGCCAATGAATAAGGACTAAAATTATGTCACTTATTTGAATGCATCACTAGTTTGATGAAAAGCCCATACTCAAGACGCTCTAACTTCAAAAACACAGTCCGTCAAATGCCATAGATGTAATTCGCATCGACTCTAATTCTCACAAGATGTCACTCATATTTCACACAGAACCTAGGCAAATACACTCATCAAGCATATGCAAATGGAATTTATTCAAAAGAAATTTCAAATTATTATCGCATATGAATATAATATAGAAAAACGCTTGAATTTATGCAAAGGATCTCATGAACGGAATTAGACATTAAGAACAAGATAGAGCACATGTTTCCTTAACTCTTAACCTAGCATTCCCAAAAGATCAATTAGGACTTTAATTTGGTTGTAATAGGGTCATAGGGTGAAGGTTAAGAAGAATGGGAAAAGGGTAAGCAATAAAACCTGTGACCATATCGAGAAATTCTTCTAATAGTCTTCAATACTCGACTGAATTTCTTTGAACTCTATCTTCATTTAACTTGCATCCAGACTTCTTGAAACTTTCACGAACATACTCCTTCCCTTTTTCACTTTCATTAGATTCATCATCTCATTCATTCTTGTTATTTTTTTTCTTTTTATTTTTTCCTCTTTTTTTTCTTACCTTTTTTTTTCAATTCAGTTTTTTTTTTGGATGAGATGAGAATTTATACATCAATTACATAATTTCCAACACCTCTCATACATTGCTTATGTATAACTTCTTTCTTTTGCCCTATATGTACATTTCACTATCCACCAATTTTTTTTAAATTCATGTGTCTTCGAACCCTCTTCTCTCTTCTTCATCACTTCCTCAATATAATCTCAAGCTATAAGGTATGGCTAAATATTAGAGCTTATGGGTTTTCAGTTAATATGGGTGATGAAAGAAAAATGCTTATAGTGTTTGGATTTAAAATTGGCTATGGAGCACACACATAAGGTAGGAAGTATTTAAGGCATTTTTAAGTGAGTTTAAGCACACATTGCCTATGTCACTTCTAATGGTTCAACAAAATCAAGAGTAATTCCACATGTGATATCTTTTATGATGAATGTTCTTTAATATCCAATGCATAAGCTATTGAGATAAATTTCTAATTCTAAGAACCTGATAAGTGTTTAGGAGTAGAAACAAACAAACCCTCTAATATGTACGCTTTCTGGCTTAGTAAACTCACAAGGTTAGTCTCCACTATTAATCATGGCAATTCAACTAAGCATCCTATCTACCATCACATCAAGAGCATATCATAATTTTGTAAAAATGCAATGCAATACTCTAAGTGGCAAGACGTTAGTCTAAATTTAGTGATTAAAGCATACACTTACGTCTCTAAAGGCAAATCTAAGAGCATCTCAAACTTGGTTATTTTGTAGAAGACAGACTCAAAATAATAATAATAGTAATAATAATAAGACCTTTTTTTTTTTGAAACCAGCTTTTTTTTTTGAAAATTATTTCCCCACCCCAAACCAATTGTAAACATTGTCCTCAATGTTTCCTCAACATAATAACCACAAATGCACAAGCAAATATCAAACAGATATGGGAAAAATAAAAGACTACCTCAAATAGTAAGGGAAATATCACACCTGGTTGGTTCCGTACTGCATTCTAAAAAAAAAAGTCAAGAACACACATTAGAGAAAAAAAATTAGCACTGAAAATATATATATAAAAAAAAAACTATGAAATTGACAACCGACCCCATTTTTTTTTTTTTTTGCTTTAAATCTAACAACCTAGGACACAAACAATACAGAAAAAAAAATCCTAAGAAACTAAAGAAAAAAAATGGCAACACAATGGATCAACCATAATCATCCAGAAGAATCTCTTCCACTTTCGAGTCTAACTGTGAAGTTTTCCCTACAAATAGTAAAGGTGTAGACTCAAGAGATGGAAAAGATTTACTCACAACATTTTATCCATCACGCATACAATCTCCCTTAATTCCTATGCCAAACTGAGCTAATTTCTTTTTCATTGGGTCATCATCAAAATATTCTAATAATGGATCATGATATGCATGATCAACCATGTTAATCTCATTTACCTCTTCTTGCTCTTGAAGTTGCTGACTAACATTAAATACATTAAGCTCGACAGTCATATTCCCAAAAGACAACTTCAACACACCATTACGACAATTAATTATCGCATTAGATGTAGCCAAGAAATGACGACCCAAAATCACAGGAATTTGCCCACTAGTGTTCATTACAGGTTGAGTATCAATAACAATGAAGTCCACTGGAAAATAAAATTTATCAACCTTAATCAGAACATCCTCTATGATTCCCCTAGGAATTTCAATAGACCTATCTGCTAACTGGAGTCTCATAGGAGTGAGTTTCAGCTCCCCTAATCCTAATTACACATACACAGAATATGGCAACAAATTAACGCTCGCCCCTAAATCAAGTAAGGCCCTATCAATCACATGATCACCTATAACATAAGAAATAGTAGGACATCCAGGATCCTTAAACTTGACAGGAGTTTTCATTTGGATAATAGAACTAACATGCTCAGTCAAAAATGTCTCTTTTGGAACATTTGTTTTTCTTTTCACAACATAGAGATCTTTTAAAAATTTGGCATATACAGGCACTTGCTGAATAGCATCAAGAAAATGAATGTTTATGCGAACTTGCTTAAACACCTCTAAAATATCATTATGTGGTGTGCTTTTCTTTAATGGTACAAGTCTCTGTGGAAATGGAGCTCTAGGAACATAGGGTGCAGTGGGTAAATCTGGATCTAGTGACTCTCTAGAAGTGGGTTTCTCAACTATGTTCTCTTCACTAGGCTTATGACTAGCCCTCTTAGTTTCTTTCCTCTCTCTAAGTACACTCACATGATTATCAATTATCTTACCAGACCTAAGGGTTGTGACAGATTTAACTTCCTCATTATGAACATTAGAGACAGGTGACAATCCTACCTCATATTGACCCTTTGGATTAGGAACTAGCTGACTCGAAAGTTTCCCTTTTTCTCTCTCTCCTATGAAAGTGGCTAATTGACCCACTTGAGTTTCAATCTTCAAGATAGCTTGCTGGGTAGTTTGCATAAATTGCTGCAAAGTGTCCTCTAAGGAAGGTTTCATTTGAGGGGCAACAAAATGGGGAGTAGGCTGAAAACTAGGAGGATGTGATGGAGGAGCAAATTGTTGCCCTCCATGACTCATTGGAGGCTGGTTTTGCCTCCAAGGAAAATTTGGGTGATTCCCATTAGAATTGAGTGCATTTGCGTGCTCAACATAGCTCTCAGGATAGGTAGAGGATGGGCTAGCACATGAAGCACACACCTCACTCCTAACACTATTGGCCGTGTTCATCTTTTGACTCAAAGTTAATGCTTCTACCTTCCTATTAAGACTCGATAAAGCACTCATCACATGTACATCATCACTCACCTCATACAACCCCCCTTTCTTAGGTACTTGTATTGACCTTTCCCCTTGGATAGAAAAATCCCACTGTTGAGAATTTTCAGACAATGTCTCTAGGAATTCCCATGCATCCCTCTCCCTAAGGTTTAAAAATGCTCCACCATTCATAGACTTGATCATGTGTCGGTTTGACATGGTCAAACCATTGTAAAAATATTGCACAAGTCTCCAAACTTCAAAACCGTGGTGGAGACATTTTAAAAGCAAGTCTTTAAATCTTTCCCAACACTCACAAAATTTTTCACCCTCTCTTTGACAAAAATCAGAAATTTCTCTCCTAAGGGAATTGGTTTTGGCCATGGGGAAAAATTTAGTTAAAAACTTGTTAACTAATGTATCCCAACTAGTGACAGATCTAGGAACTAGGGAGTTCAACCATGCTTTTCCCTTATCTTTCAATGAAAAGGGAAACAAACGAAGCCTAACCGACTCATCTGAAAAATTCTGGAAATAGAATGTCTAACATATGTCAAGAAATTCCTTAACATGTATATAGAGATCCTTTCTATCTAACCCATAAAAAAGAAAAAGCTGAATTACAGCCGGTTTAAGTTCAAAGTGTGTAGCCGCAGTATCCGGCAACACAATGCAAGATGGATGATTAGCTATAACAGATGAAAAGTACTCCCTAAGAATTTTATGAAAAGGTTCTACAATCTCACTCATGTCAACACAAATGCCTTAATGAATCAGGTTGTCAAACACTCAAAAAAAAAATGAAGTTAAAAAGTAACAAAAACTAATAAAGGCTATGAAAACAAATAAACAAATAAATAAAACGCAAAACAAAGACCTGATGCAAATGAAAAACAAAACACACAAAATAAAATAAAGAAATTAAAATACAATAACTCAAAACGAAACAAATCTAACACAAAGTCAAAAGTAATAATAATAAGCAGAAAAAAAAATGACTAATACCTGACACCAACTCAAAACTATTAATAATAACTTACCAACAAAAATAAACACAAGGCTACTGTCCTAATTTTTTTTTTCTGTTTTTTTTTTCAAACAATAAAATAAAACCTAAACTATAACCAGTGAGAGAATTAAATAAATCTAGATTAAACTAATCTTTCAAGCAATCTCCGGCCAGTGGAGCCAAAAAATTTGTTGTGCTAAATTTTGAAAATATTTTACTCGCAAGCGCACGAGTCTATTGTAGAATAGCTAATGCGAGTACGAAGTCCATCCCACAAGGATTGTGAAAAATTAATCGAATCTAAATTTAATATAATCATAACCTAGTTAACCGAATGTAATGAATTAAGACTAAAATTAAACTAAACTAAAGCAAATAAGGTCAAAAACAATCAATTAAAGAATACTAAGGTATTCGAATCCACCACTGTGTAATTTCATAGCTTCCTGATAATTTATTAATTCCCAAATTAGAGTGACAATTAAAAATCAATTTATTGTCTACATATGAATTAAACAATAAGCACATTTAATAAAAATCTTAAGTTGGTTTTTCTTCGCTTCAAAATATAATCTCTAACCATTCTATGTATCCAAATGAATGAAAAACAAAGAATCAAATGAATTATAATTAACATTACGAAACCAAACATTGATTAAAATATATACCTAATTATCAAAAATACGTGATATTAGAGATGAAAGAATTTTATATTTAAAAATCAATTGAAACGAAAACCACATTGAAGAACAATATCTGGGAATCAATAAATATATCTGAAAATTATTCCATAAAATACAGGATTTCATCGTCTACCCTAGTACAAAGAAAATTAAAAAGACATTAAAAATAAAATAACAATGGAACCCGAAAGATGCATCGGAGCTCATCTTCAACGTCGAAATTATTCTCCGCTACTACACACACCAACAGCTACCTCCAAGAACTCCTCCCTCCAACGAGAACTCCCCAAATTCAACGCATAAGGGAAATTTTATATTGCTTCCACTCCTCCAAATCGGTTTCCCAAATAAAATAGGAAAAGTCAATTGCCGTTTTAATGCCATTGGTCCACGTGAACATTGTTCCTTGTTTTGTCTCTTTCCGATTTTCTTTTCTTTACTTAATTTAGGTGGATCAAAGCTTAGCAAAATCAAGACTTGTTGGCCAACCAAAGTCTTCACTCTATTTGTTGATGAACTTCATTTTACACTTTGTTTTTAATTGGGCTGACTTGTTCTTGGATTATGGGCTTCACATGACTTTTGATTTAGGCTTGGGTCTAACTCTTGAGCTTGTGATTTCAAATATTCAAACAATTGAAATAGATCCATATGAAATTGATTATTTTTCAAGTTCCCTGCTATTTCACCTAAAACATAAAAATAACTCTAATCAAATAAAAATAGATAATTCAAGTATCTAACAAATCTAAATTAAGGGATATAAATATGAAATAAAATATGCTCATCATAAAGCTATACAACAAAAGGCATATACAGTAGAATTTGGATTATCTCCTTATCATATCTTGTCCTCACCTAAATCAATGGTCTGGATTAATTTTATCTTTTAGTTGTGTAAAACTTAAAAATTAATAGAAATATTGCAGACCATTGATTTGCTATATTATACTCGTTTCAATATATTGTAAAGACGAGGACAAGGTGAGGAGAGAAAATGTAAGAAGAGAACAATATAAGTTTGGTGGTCATAATCATTTCAGCCCATATAAAATCATCAATCCATAAAACAAGTAACTCATTGGAGTCAACCACAATCATTTCGGCCCATATAAAATCAACAATCCACTCTCCAAAGTCCAAATCTTAATTTGTAGATAACCATCTTAGAGCATCTCCCATACTAATATGTATTTTAGAGTTTCTAAGTGTTAGAAAAGGTTGATGCGGAAGCGTATGTCTAATATACACTGTAAACAAATAATGTCTAAACATAGAAAAATAAGATGAAGAGAATCCAATCGGGTCTCCACCTGGAAATTCCCCCCCGGGCGAATATTCCCTGGATCTTCCATTGGGTCTACACCTGGATATCCCCTAGGTTTTCCGCCCTTGGATATCCATTAGGTCTAAATCTCCCCGGGATCTCACTCTTATATGATTCATTCACTCTTTAATATTTCCAAGTGTATCCCAAGGTGTCTAACTAAGGAATATGCCTCCATTTTTAGCATGAAGTTACTTTGTCCCAAAATAATTACTTGGCTTCTCAACACATCACTTGGTCCCAAAGTAATTACTTGGCTTCTCTAACACACTTTTCAGAAGCTTTATGCGGACACCGTTTGGACCATTTAGGCTCAGTTGAATTCAGTCAGGATCATATAGGAATGCAAGCCAAATTTCCAATACTAAGTAATGACACATTATCATTTCTCTCGAATACGGATCCACTTTGGCAAAAAAAAAATTCATCTCATGCAATTATTTAAAATCAAATATGCATCCACTTTATGACCAATCACCAAAAAACATTTGTCTCATTCTCACTCTCATTTTTTATTTTACAATTAAATAAACTATAATTATTGGTGAAAATAATTAGAAATGCTGATTATGATTTCTAGGAGAGTTTCTAACTTTAGAAACTCATCTCCATATACTCTAAAAATATTTTTATCATATCAGTTTCATAATGAAGTTAGATAAATGCATTGAAGATGTTTTTTCTACCTTATTATTTATCTATCCTATGTGATAAAAAATTTTCTCCAAATACATTGGAGATGCTCTTACTATTCTTTAAAAAAAAGAAGGAATTATCTTACTATTATTGTTTCAATTTAGGATTAAGGTTGCCCGATCTGGATCCGTTTCGATCGAAATCCAATCCGGAAAATTTTCATTTTTGGAAATTCGAACTTGATTGCATTAGAATCCTGTTGTCGTTTTCATACTTTTTCAGCTTTGGATTTTATTCGATCCATACAAACATTAACATATTTTTATGGTGGAAATTGTTAAAATTGACCACATATAATATAGAAAATTCGTTTTTAACAACATACGAAAGTTTAATTTTCAATAACCACTTTTAAAAAAAAATCAATGTATATCCAAAAATTACAAAAATACCCCCAACAATAATTTTTCTATTTTCTTTTGTTATTTTTTTTACCATCTTCTTCCTTCTTCTATCTTCCTTTTTCCTTATCGAATTCCTATCGTTGTTCCTGGAAATTGAACACCAATGGCCGCATCACTGTTGTTTCTGCAAATCGACTAACTAGATGATGGTTTGATTTGGAATTGCTGAATCACGTTGAAGATTTGAGGAAGTGAATGTAGAAAAAATTTTCTGATTTGCTCTAAATCAGTTTAAAGTGTATAAATATATTTCATTTGTTCATTAATTGAGTTGCAAATGGTTACTTTAACATGGTTTTTTTGTTATTACACCACTTTTGTGAAGAATCGAATTAAATAAGGTTTCATGTTTTTTCCAGAAGATTTCAAGTTTCATTGATTTGAAAACTTGAAATCTTCTGTTAAAACTTGAAATGTTGACAATACTTGAGATCTTCTTAAAATAAGGTTTCATGTTTTTTCCAGAAGGTTTCATGTTTTGCTGGTTCGAAAACTTGAAATATTCTATTAAAACTTGAAATGCTTACAAAACTTGAAACCTTCTTTAAATAGGGTTTTATGTTTTTTTACAGAAGATTTCAAGTTTCACTTGTTCAAAAACTTGAAATCTTACTGTTATTGTGAAAACATTTTTTTTTTTTTGGAAATCGATCTTCTCTGACGAATGGTGGGTTAGTCTCCTGGCTATGACATCGACCTCTTCTCTGCCGACTGCTTCAGCGACGGCGACGGCGCCCTCTCCTCTTTCTTCTCTCTCGGTGACAACACCTCTTCCTCTCTCTTATCTCTTTCTCTCCACTTTTGTTTTTGTTTTTTGTGGTATTTAAATATGGGTATTCAGGTAATTTCTAAAAAAAATATGGTTATTAACAATTAAACTTTTGTATGTGGTTAGAAACGAAATTTTAATGTTTGGGATGATTACTTTTGGTTTTTTCTCTATTTTTATGGGCATATTGCCACCCAAAGAGTTGCCTAACTGAAAATCAAAACATCCATTTTCTCTATTCTAAAATAAATAAATAAATAAAAGATTAAAAAAAAGAAGTTAAAATGCTTAAAAAAAACAGTTGTTTTAAAAAAATAAGTTCTTAAAAAAAAGTTAAAATAATTTAATGGTTGAGATCCATTCCACCGTTGATTGAGATTTTTTAATTTTAATTTTATATTTTTAATGAATGATGCTATTGACTAGGGGTGTGCAGGATCCAATCCAATCCAATAGTATCCATTGGATCAGATCCAATCCATTGGATTGGATCGGATCTGAGGGGATAATCGGATCGGATCGGATCCTAAATTCTTAAATCCATTGGATCGGATCGGATCTTGGATTTTCGTTTGAAAATCCGCCGAATCCGCCGATCCGCCTAAAATATTAGGTCTTATTTTTTATATTGGGCAATTTGCCTATTTATATAAAAACAAAACAATTAATATAAGACCAAAGCAATTTATCAATTTATAGAAGAGTATAAGACCAAAGCATGACCACATCAAGCCTAAAATGAGAAGACCAAATACATTAAAACCCAAAACAAAGTAAGACCCACACTACTGAATATCTATACAACAAAGACCATTCATTATAGGAAATACAACGACCATAATGTTACCATGAAAATTAATCAAGATGTTAAAGGACAATAACATGTAGGAACACCATAAATAGGTAATACAAATCTAACTAAACTTAAATTTGGTTATGTTCTTCATTAAATTACTTCACTTATTAATTTTTTATTTTATTCTTTTGCATAAATAGGGTGCTATTTCTTACCTTTTTTTGGACAGCAAAGTCTGGGTATTGTGTTGTTTCACATGTTTCTTTAGAAAACAATTCAGCAACTTGTGTTGATGTTGTTTGGACGATTTTATTTAATGTTGAACATTTGGATTATTTTAGTTGGAGCTGTTGTTTAAGGATTATAAACTTTTTGAACTATATAAGTTTACAAGCTATGTTATGTATTTTTTTAATGTTAATTTTATTTGAATTAATTATTAATGTTTGAATTATTTATTTGATTTGATTTATTTCAAATAATAATTTTTTATATATTAAGAACAACTTTATATTAATTCGATCCATTGGATCGGATCGGATATAATAATAATTGGATCGGATCGGATCGGATCCAGTTATAAAATTGGATCGGATCGGATTGCAATTTCTTCGATCCAATCGGATCGGATCGGATCTTGGATCATGGCAAATCCATTGGATCCGATCTGCCGCACACCCCTACTATTGACAATGCAGCAAATATCTATCTAAACCCTAATTTTTATTTATTTATAATATGACAATTTTATCCTAATTAAAATTACTAAGAAGGTCAAACAAATTCTACAAAACAATTTTGCTAGACTCTAACATTATTATTATTATCTTAATGAGGTTTACAAACCCTAATATATATATATATATATATATATATATATATTTCAATATTTTTGAAGTTTTATTTGATTTCAAATTGATGTGAATGAATTACAACAAGAAATAAACAATTTCTTTTCTTTCTAAAATATTGATTTTTACAGATTTTTTTTGAATAAACAAACAATAAGAAAAATACAGATTTTTTTTTCTTAAATGTTGAGTCTCATTTAAAAAAAAAACAAATTGAGAGCAACCATGACACTAGAACCAGACCAGACAAAGTTATTGAGTCTTGAGAGAGAAAGGGATAACAGTAGTTTTCCATCATTATCCGTAAGAAGCCATTTGGTATGTGGTAATGTTTATATGATAATGAGAATCTGATAACATTCTCATATTTGTTACTAGGTTTATGTTTTTGATTCCCAGAAAAGTGAGTACCGTGGGAATCACACAACGGGTAGTGTGTGGATTTTACATTATCCTCCGTCTATTTCCCATCATGAGACCCACCTTTAATTTAAAAAGGTAATTAATATAAATTAAACAGAATATATAAATTAAATAATATATATAATAAATATACCAATATATATTAATATAATATATATTATATAAATTAAATAGTATACTATATATATTTATAATATAATATAATATAATATATATATACATATACATATATATATAATATGTAATAATATAATATAATTATATATATATAATAATAATATACATATTAACATATATATATATATATATTATAATAATAATAATATATCCATATACATAATAATATTATATAATATAGTATAAATATATATATATATATATTAATACATATACATATATATATATATATATATATTACATAATATATACTTATACATATGAATATATTATATAATATATATTTTAATACTAATATATATATATATATATAATATTCATATATACATATTATATAATATTAATATATATATATATATATATATATTAGTATTAAATATATATATAATATTATATAATAAAATATATACATATACATATGAATATATAATATAATATAATATAGATATATATATATTATATATATATATATATATATCTATATATAGTATATTTTATCAGTATATAATAATATATATCATAATATTATATATACAATATACATATATATATTAATATTATATAATATATATATATATATTTATATATTATATATTATATATAATATATATAGTATATTTTATAACATATATCTATATACAATATATTTTATAATATATAATATATCTAAATTATCTAAATATATAAAAATATATTTAATATAAGATTTCCATGTTCAACCAAACACAATTATCTAACATTCCTAGGAATCTGACATAATATTCTTATGCACAACCAAGTACATATATACAGGTTTCCCATAAATCATATTATTGTGTTTAACTTTTCCAGAAATTAGATTATTTTGATTACCTCATACCAAACGACCCCTAAAATCTTTGTTTTATTTGAAGATCCGGATAACGTGTGATGAACTTGTGTGGGCAGGATAAGAGACACCATAAAGGGTGTTCAATGAAAAGTAATATATAATTTTCATACAAAGTGACTTTTTTTTAATAAAAAAAATTAGGTTTTTATGATGGAGGTTTTTTTTTTTTTTTTTTAAACGGTGTAAACAGTAAAAGGGATAATTTTGTAATAAGATGGAGCAACTTTATAATTTTTTAGAATTTAAGTTTTTTATGATGAAATGTATTTAGAAAATCACATTTGAAAAAAAAATTGGATTATAAGGAGAAAATCTCATTTTAAATTTAGTTGTCATGTGTGATTATGTAAAAGACCAAAATAACCCTAGTTCCATTAAGTTTGATTGACGGAAGGATTAAAATGAAGTAACTTAAAAAAATTATAAACTAAAGTTGCTAATATGACAAATAAGTTTAAAAATATGGCATTTCGTTAATAAGCAAGGCCTTTAATGAAATTTCCCTCTCATATAATAATAATAATAAAATAAAAATAAAAATAAGAAAAGCAAAATTGTTGGGGAGAAAAAGCCCAGAAACATGAACATGTTTTACAGGACTAAAATGCAAGCAATGATAATTACAGGCACTGTTCTCTTATTTCTCTCATTCTACATCTACTCAAAACTCTCCCACCAAAACAAGTGGCATCAATAAATTCAAAAAAACCAAAACCCTCTATACAACAACTTTCACTCCTTAATTCACAACAAAGGGCTTCTTCTTCAACTTGTGCTTGAGTTCTTGGATGGTGTTCTTGGAGCTGCACCAACAAAAAAGATTTATTAACGTGTGTTCTAAGGATACATGTATTGCAGATTTTTTTTCTTCTTTACGTATGCTTTTTTGCATTAAAGAAGATCCATAATTTTAATCTTAATGAGAGGAGAGGAAGATTAAATTGAAAATACCTAATCCAATTGCCTCAGAGCTTTTCATCAACCTTAGTCGCTTGCATGATTCGACAAACATCCTGAAAACAGAGAAAACAAAAACATTAATAAATATTAAGCCAAAAAAAACAAGTAATTAAGCTAATTCAATCCCTTCAGAGGAGTTTGTTGATCAAATTATCAAAACTTACTTCCATGGAACATCTCCAATTAGCATCCAATCACCATCCTTGTCCTCATAAGTTGGTACATATTCCACTCCATTCACTTGGTCCATAATCTTTCTCTCATTCAAATAATTTCCTAGAAAAAATTAAAAAAAAATCGACCCATCAATATAATTCATTATGCATATAATTAAGCGTGTAAATATTTGGGATTCATCACGATTCGATCGAAAATAAAGCTCGAATGTCCTAAACCCCCATTAATATAATTTATTATGCATATAATTAAGCGTTAACATATTCAGGATTTATCACGATTCTATCGAAAATAAAGCTCGTAAAAATAATACATAGATGCAATAGAGTACTCACGAATCGTAAAGCATGAGAACATGTCCTCAAGAGCACTCAAGAGCTGCTGATAAGTGTTGTACATTTCTAGATCAACCTTTCTTAAATAAGGAGCTCCGTCCACCGCCACCTTTACGTACTTGCAGCTCTTCATCGCATTCTTCCTGGATGCTCTCACCGGAGGCCACCCTACCACTTGTGCCCTGATATCATCATAACGAAAAATTAAAAAAAAAAACGAATCCTCAAATCAACAAAACAGTGCAAATCATTATGCACCACCAAGTGTTTGTGAAAATGCCTATATAAGAAACAAAAATATGTATATCATTTCAAAATATCTTACTTGGCCGCCGGAGGTTTAGCTGAATCTAACACATCATTTTCGCCGCTGGAACGTTTATCATCATCACCACCACCACAACCACTCGATGAGCTGCCAAGGTTTAGATCAACGGTCTCTGAGAATCCACGTTTCACGCCGGATTTACACCCGCGACACTCGACGCCGGGTAACCCCAACGTCAACCTTGTCTCCTCAAAGTTCAAGCTACCCACGTCGGAATCCGGCGACTGGTTCAAATTTTCCGGCGACATGATCTTCTCGGGGGTTTGTCGTTTAAGTCTTCGAAGTTATGTTTATTCAAAAGCGAAGGCAGCAGCAGAGAGACACACGCAATAATGTGACAGACTCGTGGGTGTCTGTGACGCTTTATATAAGGGAAATGAAGTGACCGGCAAAATGATGGAACCATTCCTGTTCGACACGTGTTGTGAATATAACGGCTACGATTTGTCCATGTAGGTGACTGTCTAGATTGAGGCGTGTGATTTTGAGTGCCGTAAAGATTGGACCTAGTGTAAAGATTGGACCCACTAGGCGGTCGTTTTCGTCACTTTGGAGAATTGGAGGTCGATTTAATTTTTTTTTTATTGCTTTGATGGGGGCATTGTCGACTGTCGTGTGCAACATTTAAGCCAATAATAGATTTTTGTGGGCCCTAAGATCATAACAGAATCAACGGTTAAATTTTTTACTATCCGATTCTTTTTGTTTTCTTAGCTTTACTGTTATATTATTTTTATTATTTTTTTAATTTTTAAACCTATCAGAACTTATCGAAATCAAATAATATATTTACGCTCCGCATATTTACTTCTATATGTTTGTTAAATGTGTATGGTGGAATTTAAACTCCTCACCACTTATATAGAAGGAGGTGCACTAACAGCTTTACTAAGAGATAATATACAACTTTACTGTTATATTTATATTGAATTTATTTATCGACTAATTATATAGTTACATGCAAAAATAAAATACTATATCAAATAGTAAAACCTTCAATTAAATTTTTAAACATGATTTTTATAAAATATATGAACTTTATTTTAAAATTTCAAGTTAATTGTATATATGATGTGTCCATTCAAATATGAAAAATTGTCGAGATGAATGATTATTATTTTTCTATAAAATTATATAGAACGTTAATTATTACATCATAAGTCATAAAAGGGTTAGGGTAATTACGATAGAGGACTTTAGTGTGAGGAGTCGAGGAATAATCATTTGCATTTGTTGAAAAAAAAATATTTTTCAAAAAATGAAAAAAAAAGGTCTAAATTGAAGTCTATATAGTGGACCCCACAATGATACGTGTGATCTATAGGTGGCAGACACTAAATCGAAGACCCCCCCAAAAATGAGTTCGTGTGTATGTAGAAGGCTGTAGGAAAATAAGGGTAGGGACCCACACGTGTTGATCTCTGAAAGTACAAAGTCACCAAGTCAATTTTACCCAACAATTTGTCTGGTGGGTCCCACTCCCCACAAGAGACCATGTGATCATGTTTGCTTGTCGGTCCTCCTATGTCTAATGTCTCTTTTCCTTTTTCTTGTCAGTTTTTTCTTTCCTACCCGTTTGGGGTGTCTACCACCGACAGCTGTCCGTCTCAGCTTCCATCCATCATCAGTCTTCAGGATCATATCTCTGCTCATGACCGACGGACATATAAGTTAAAATTAATATAATATATATAGGTTAAGCTAAGTCAACTTAAATTTATTTTAACTTTAACCATTCATGTGTTTTTAATTTATTGGTTGAAATTTGAATGAATTTATAACTTTTGGAATAAAAACACATGGATGATTGAGATGTTAAAATTAAAATTTTAAATCCTAAATTTAAGTTGTTTTAATATAACCATATATATATAGTATCTTTCTTGTGTTGAATCCGCATGAATTCCATATGGTTTATGATTCCAACTGGTTAGAATCAGTGTAATATATATATATATATATATATATATATATATATATATTTATATTAGTGTTCACTTCGGTGTGCACCAATATATATCATTATAATGTATATGATTCGTAGAATTCGACTACTTTGATTCGGTCAACCTTAATTTATGAATATTTGAAATAATTCTTTAGGATTAGACTTGAAGTTTTTCATGCGGTCTCCATGATTATTACATGTGATAATACATATAAATTGATATTTAACTGATTATCATATGTGATAATCTTTGAGATTGTACGAAAAATTTCTGATCTGATTATGATCGGAGAATTATCGTGTGTGTATATATATATATATATATATATATATTATTTAACGAATATTTTAACATATATTATTATTTTAGTGGAGATATTTTTCTATGAAGAGATTGGGTCACTGTGCCTTCCACTTGGGTCATATTCTTTTATTTGTAGGATAGTCTCAGAGAAATTAATTTTGTATTTATTTAAAACAAATATTTTAAATATAAAATGTCTAAAGAATCATATCTATTAATTGACAATTTGGCATTATATATCCGTCTATTTAGATTAAGTATTTTTTGAAGTTTTTTTCCATTAGTAGGATTTGAATCGCTGACTTGAAAGTCATTTACTCAAGTCCCAAGTTTGTCCATTTACCATCTACTAGCTGAGCTACGCTTCTAGGGGCAATTATATCTATTAATTAATTGTGTTTGATAATAAACGTTTTCAAGAACAATTTTCATAAAATTTATTTTTCAATATATATATATATAGTTTATTAAAAATCTCCACTAAATGTATAAAAACACCTTTTAAAAAAAGAATAATATGTTTTAAATAATTTGGGTACCAAACGTTCTTTTGTTGACCATTAGTTTTATCATAATATGTTTTTATATTGTTTTTTTTTCAAGGAGAAAAGTTTGTGTAACTTTCATTACTTTTTTTTAATAAAAAAAATGAAAAAAAAAGGTTTTAGATAATTATCGATGAAAATTACAAAATAAATTTATTTTATGTTGTGTATTTAAGGGACAAATAGCATATCAAATACTGTATGATGTGCACATATATACATGGACCAACAAAAAAGAAGAAAGATTTCAATTTAAAAAGGAAAAGAGAGAGAGAGAGAGAGAGCATTATTTCTCGCTTTCTTTTCATATCATTTAATACTTTTAATCTTTTATAGTTTTATATAAAAAAAGTGTAAAATGTAATATTCATTTTTTTTAATCTTTAGAAATGTTTATTGAGCTTTAAAAAAAGGAAACTATTATTTATTGGTTATGTCTACATGACTGATGAATAATTGTGTATCTCACCATCTCTAATTAAATAGATGAGAGAAGAAAAAAATAAACTTCAACATCATTAGAAATATAAGATAGACTGAATTATTTGACCACATTTAATGTTTTCCACATTTTGTTTAGTCGGAACCTAATGATCTTTCTAATTTTTTTAAAATTCAATGAGAATTTAATTTTCTTCATTAATCATTAAGTTTGGTTTGAAATAAAATAGATTTAAAGGATTTATTATTTTTAAAATAAAAAATCAAGAGCCAACAACCTTTTTCAACATGTCATAATGTCTAGAAGATTTCATAGAATCAACTAATGGATGATTGTGTAACTCAACTTCAAACAGTGGATATAGAAACGTAAACATTTGAAATCATTGGTTAGAGAAAGTGGTGTTCATGCTTAATTTGACCAAACATATTCTTAGTTTTATTTTATGTTTTACAAAATTGAGTGCAATCATATATATACTTTTTCTCTTCGTTTTCCACTATATGAAAAAATATTTATCGGTGCGCATTGAAGTGAAAATTTTCACCAAACAGATATTGTCCGTTTCGGACTTAACGTAAGTATCCTTCACCCATAGCCCAAAACGTGACTACTTAATTAGTAGAGATCAAGACTTATATATAAACCATAGACCTTATTCGATAACGATATGAGATGTGACAAATCTTCATGCTTCAATGGGTCTAAGTCTAACACAGCTTGAAGGGATCATCAATCCCCAAAATTATAATTTCTAACAAACCATCGTACAATATGACTTGGATTCCGATATTATCTGCTCGATAATGTTTCGGTTTTGAATCGCCATACCATAATATATATATATATATATATATCAGTATTTCTACTGTCAGTTTATCCTGATATAAAATATATCTGGACGAAGAATGTGGACCACCGATTATGGAGAAGTTTTGACAAATGCATACACTTTGAGTCAAAGTATGTAAATCTAATGATTCACATTCTTCGTCCTGATATATATTGTCAGTTCGTCCTGATATAAAATATATCGGGAAGAACTGACAATAGAAAGGATATATATATATATATATATAACAATTTGGGTTCCAATAGCACGATTTATACATCACATTGGTTCAATTATTTTGGAGTGGTTAAGTGGTCTTTATGATTAACCTTTCAAGTGAAAACATGACAGAGAATTCAATAAACCAGATGTAACTTCCATGCCAAATTGGTCAACACATCACACAATTAAAGAAACCGATGCATGCACTACCCACCGATACTTTAATTCATGTATCATGTTAAACGAAAATAAATAAATAAATTGTTTTGAGTAGTAGACATGGTATTATGGTAATTTTGCTAATGTTTTGGACTCAATATTCTTCCTTTTGCTAATGTATATATAAAAAGGCCAACTAAATTGTTGGCTCTTTTATGATCATTTGATCGATCACATCATTTCTCCTTCTGGGTATAAGCCATCAAATGTGACCAATTAATCAAAAAGTTTGAAACACACATGTATTATTGTATATGCACATGATCGAACACTTCTAAATATATGTTCATGAATGTTTAAACTATATATATATATAGTTTATTGAATTTAGGTCAGATTTAGGTAGTGTTTGTTTATTTTGTTTGAGTAAATGGGATGAATATGATTGGAGACTCAAGAGGTCTAAATGTATAAATTTTATTGATTCTTTTAATTTTCTTGATATTTGAATATAAGTATTAAGTTATTAGTGTTTTTTGTCTTAAAAAGTGTTTGTAATGGTTATATATAAATTAAATATTGTAAGTGTATATTTTTTTTGAATCTTTTTTACATCGGTAGGATTCGAGCTGCTGATTTGAGAATCATTTATCCAAACTCGTCCATTTACCGGTTGAGCTACATCCATCTGACAATATCATTATCAATTTATTGATAGTTATAAATCAAATGATCTACTATTTCAGAGGAGACCTTTGGATATATTTTCAAAAAGTGTATATAACAGTCCTATCATTGTCTATAAAACTACAATAAATGTGGGGAGATCTCTCCCGGTGTTAGGAGCCAATTTTTTCCGATTATAGAAGTAGACATTCAGACCATGTTTATAATGCTTGATCTCAGTAGACACCGCAGTCCTGGTTGGCAATTGTTAAAAAACAAAATATCTTTAAATGTTTGTGGAATTTGGTAATTAATTAAAATGTGAACTGGGTTAATAAATTCATCTATACATTAGATGCTGCATAATCTGGTCAATGGATCTTCCAGATGGACATTATTGTTTTTCACTGGTGCTTTTCAACTATTAAGTTTTTCAATTTTCACACTTTAGCTGTCTATTTCACACACATATATATATATATATATATATATATATATATATATACATATATATATATATGTTCTCTATTTCGTAGAATCTTTAAAAATCCAGTTTAGAATCATTAAAAGCCACACATACTGTCCACATTTTGACTGGTGGGTTTATTTTGAAGATTCTTGTTCCGATTTGTTTTTTACTTTGCTCATAAGTTTTTATTTTTTATTTTTATTTTTATTTTTCAAGGTCAATTTTATTGATGTTTGTTGAAACATAACCCAATTAATTCAAGACAGATTCTGGTCAAATTCATCATTATAATTACTTAAAGTTTGTCGGAAAGTACTTTTGTATGAACAAGGTCGTCAATAAAAAAATTTTAAGTTCAATTTGCATCTTTATGTTTCTAATCCAAACATTTGGAGAAAGTTAATGATATTTATCTTATTTTTATTTTTATCACAATTCATATATACACACAGATACTAATCCAATGGTATTACAAGTCCAACAATATTATTGGCCATGGATTCAGTCCAATAGTTCAGGGAGGAAATTTTTTAAGAATAAAATATATGTGACTCTATTGCCATCCAAAATACTTCTTGTGACACCCATTTTTCCGATTTGCAATTATAAATAAATGATGCTACTGACAATTCATTAAATTTCTTTTTAAACTCTATTTTAATTTTTTTTATTATATGATAAATTTATCCCAATTAAAATTACTCACGAGTATAAAAAAATTCTAAATACATTACGGAACAATTTTGCTAGAGTTTGATGTTTTTTTTAATCTTATTGTGTTTCTCAAGCCTTAAAACATTTTTTTTTTCAATATCGTTAAAGTTTTATTTGATTCCGAAGTGATAAGTATGATTTAAAACAAGAAACAAACAATTCTTTTTAAAGTGTGACTTTTGCATATTTTTGTTTACATATACAAACAACAAGAACAAAAGAATTGCAGATTTTTTTTTCCAAGTGTTGTTCACTCTTAAATTTTTTGGAAAACAATAAGTGAAATGAAGAAAAAAAATTCAAAAACTTTAATTAACGTCGTCCATTTTTCTGTCATGTTAAATTGTACTAAGACCCCCTTATTATATATATAATTACATCAAACCGGAAAAATATAATAATATAACTTAAATACCCCACTGACCAAATTTTAAAAATAAAAATTTAAAATTTAAAATTGAAATATCGGTTAAATAATAATAAAATTAAGAAAATTTTGATAAAAAATTAAATAAATATAGAAATGAAAAAAAAATTAAATTATTTAACAATTATTTTAATTATTATTTTTATTTAAATGTCCGTAAATATAAAATTCAGATGAATATTTAAATTATTTAAGAGAAATTATCATTTAAATTGTCTTTTTATTTAAATATCCCTAAGTATCACTTGTTCATTTACAATAATAAGGCTATTAATGACCTTGTATATATTATTATCCCTTGAACTTTCATAAATTATCAATAGCTGACGGAATAGTAACACCGTCCATTTTTCTGTCATGGCAAATTGCACTAAGGTCCCCTTATTATATACATAATTATATTTTTTTAATTAAATATTCCTAAATATCACTTGTCCATTTACAATAACAAAAGCATTAATAATGTCAAAAACAAAAATACAAAATAAAATAAAATAAAATAATAACAACAACAACAATAACAACAACAACAATAATAATAATAATAAAAAATAAAAAATAATATAATATAATAATATTAAAATAATAATAATAATAATAGTAATATTATTTTTGGTTCACAAATCCCCGACTTACGGGTTTGGGGTGGATCCGGGATTTTTGTCATCCCTAGTGTAGATCTAGATTGGACGGTGAATTAAAATCTGCTTACTCTACAGTCCTTTGAGATGGATAGTGGAGATCCTAGATCTCCACACCCATCGATTTTTTTATGTGTTTTTTCAATTTTCTTGTAATTTTGTTGTTGTTGTTATCGTCTTTTGAGATGGATGGTGGAGATCCTGGATCTCCACACCCATCAATATTTTTATGTGTTTTTTCAATTTTCTTGTAATTTTGTTGTTGTTGTTGTTGTTGTTGTTGTTGTTGTTGTTATTATTATTATTATTATTATTATTATTATTGTAATTTGATCACCACCATGAATATCTGAGATGGATGGTGGAGATCAATCTAAATATCTACTTAATTGTTTTTTTAAAATAATTTATTATTATTATTATTATTATTTATATTATTATTATTATTATTATCATTATTATCATTATTATTATTTTATTATTTTATTATTATTATAATTGTTTACTTTACTATTATTATTATTATCATTATTACCATTATTATGATTATTTTATTATTATTATAATTGTTTACTTTACTATTATTATTATTATCATTATTACCATTATTATGATTATTTTATTATTATTATTTTTTTGAAATTATTAATACCCTTATTATTGTAAATGAACAAGTGATATTTATGGATATTTAAATAAAAAAGATAATTTAAATGACAATTTCCGGTTTGATGTAATTATATATATAATAAGGGGGTCTTAGTACAATTTTTCATGACAGAAAAATGGATGACGTTATTATTCCGTCAGCTATTGCCAATTTATGAAAGTTCGGGGGGTTAATGCCTAAAAAAATTATTTAGGGGGCAACTTGCTACATCGCGTAATATTCAGGGGCGATTCATGCAATTAAGCCAAATAATAATAATAATTTTGAAACAAATTGATTTATTAAAAAATAATAATAATTTTGAAACAAATTGATTTAAATAAAAAATTAGATTTTTATGATGAATTGTTTTTTTTTTAAAGGAATGCCAAAAGATAAAAAGGATAATATTGAAAAAAGTAAAGTGTATTTAGAATTTTTTTAAATTTAAGTTTTTATTATGAAGTATATTTAGAAAAAAGAATGAGAAAAGAAAAAACTTAGATTGCAAAGATGAAATCTCTTATAAAAAGTTTTTTTTTTTAAAAATTAATGAAATTCTAAAAATAGCCCTATTTCTTTTTACACCCATCAACCAATTTTTCATTCATTTCTTATGTCTTCTCCTATTCTTCATTCAATCCTCCGCTCCTTTACTGCAATATTTAAAAGCTATTATTAAGGTAAATATTGAAAAGATAATGATATGCCATGCTTTTCTTCATCCAATGGTGTGTTCTTTTTTTCCGCCATTGACACATTGCATCTTCTACAAACACAATGAAATCTCAGAATTAAGAAAAATTGTATTGTAATCCAACTGATCTAGCCAGCCAATAGTGGCATAGTTCAGCTGGTAGATGGATGATCTTGTGGCTTGAGCAAATGACTTCCAGAATCCTACCAATGACGAAAGCTTTAAAAAATATATATATATGGTCCCAGATTAATAGATGTTATCAAAAAAAAAAATCCAACTGATCTAATGGTAAAAACCCAGTTTGATGAGATACAATTCTAGACGGTTGAATGATTTATCTGTGAATACCAACATTAGATTTTTTTTTTTAATTGAATCCACCAAATTAGTGTTTGAGGAAGGAAGCGGTTGCTAAGTAAATTTGCTGAGAAGTATATTAACAATATAAACTTTTTTTATTAAAAATGAGTGCCATGAAAAGTTTTTTGGTTGTCAATATATAGACCACCCATAAAATATTTGAAAGACTAGTGGCCATGCTCTTCAAAAATGAGCTTAAGCACAGTGGAGTAATGAAAGATCAATAATTTTGTTTTTTGAAATTTGACATCAAAATGGGTTAGGGCCGGGGTTTGTCGGAAGTTACAGATATCAATAAATACATGAGTTACTCGAATATATACTATCACAAGCTAGATACATCGATCTACTTTCATGAAACGGTAAAATAACTCCTCATACATACCGGCAAGTGAGACTTTAACTTCACTATTGATGTGGATGCAGGGATGCATGCTACTGTAAACTAAAAGTAAATGTGCAAATGATCGATAAATTTTAATATTGCGTAGATGCAGAGATGCAACATCTTGGCCTTGGTTTCTATATCTATTCTCATAGAAGGTTTATCTATAAATGTATTCTTTAAGTAAATTGAACTATAAAAGCTTCTAGGATAAATAACAAGTGTCTAAATTTAGTAATCAATTTCATTCAAAAGATGAAGCAAAACTTCAAATAGAAGTTAGGGAGCTTTCCACTTTATTGTTAATTAATGAAAATAAATTATAATGCGTGTGGCAAGAAACTTTTTTATTATTATAAAGTTATAATAATATAATAAATAATAAAAACAAAAACAGTCACATTACTCGTTGCATCTTGCACCCCACTTTGCAAAAGAATCTGTTAATTAAGTGACCTTATGCAACGAACTGTTGATTAATCAATTAATTCTAATGATTAATTAAATAAATCTCATTCAGTTTTTAATTACAAACTCGCAAACAGACAGTCAAAGAAGACTACATTCATGGCTTCACTCACACACTACTAGAAAAATTAGATCAAAAATGGAAAAAGATAAGGGTTTAGTTACTAATTAATTAATCCGATAGCCCGAATAACGGATACAATCAAACCAAAACAATGTTAGTACAATCTTAATCTTATAATATGAACTTGTGTTTTTAAAAAATAATCGTCTTGATCTTGAACCCGAGAACTGTCCAACTGCATTATGTCGGAAATGTCAGGATTAAAATGATAATTAATGATGTTAGTTGGTTGTTAATTAGAATTTATATCTTTGGTAAGATAGAATGCAGATTAGATTCCGTATCATACTATCATAAAAACTAATTAAACTAGATAGCTTAGGTTAGGGTTCAATGTTGATACAACAATCATGTGCATGTATATATTTTGTTAAAATATACACAATTTATTATCTATATATGTATGCACTAAGAATATGAGAACATGTTATTGGTTCATTCTGTTCAAAAAATTCTCCTCTATTGTTCTTAATTAACATTTTTATAGTCAGAAAAAGGCATTGACCTTGAGTTTCTGTCTAGGATTAAGTTGACAAGGTCTTTAGATTCCAATACACAATTAGGGATTTAATCCAAATTTAAGGTTACTCAATGTTATCTGGGGTACAGTTATTAATTTATTAATTGGATGTCTTGGGAGAAAATTAATCAAATTAAACTTTATAAATTAATCTTAAAAAAATGTTGCACATATAAAGAAAGTAGCAATAAAGCAAGTATATAAAAATAAAAATATGTATGTTGTCGCCAATAATGAAGATAAAAAAAAATGGTTTTATAGCTCCTGTATAGTGAAAGAGGTGTTGTCCTACTTCATAGATGAATTTTGTGGAAATATAATAAAAATATCACCTCATTTTTTTTCACCTAAATGAGAAAAGAAGATACGGTTAGAGGGGTGTATTTTCGGTTTAGATATTTTTTATCATACAATTAATTTTATCTAATTTTAGACTTTAATTTTTTTTTCTTCATAAATCTTGAAAAATATAAAAAAGTATAAAACTAAAAGAAAAAGAAAAGAATTTACTGTAAATGGCATTTGAAGGCCTATCTATCAACAAAAGGATTCAAATCACTTGTTAAAGAAATCAACTAAATTGGACCATGTATACACTGTTTTTAAAAAATCATTAAATGTAAATGATTATATATACATCGCACAATTTAATTGGTTAGACACCAATTGAGACATCATTTTTTGATAAATGATTTGAATCCTACAACAAAATGGGGAGTTGTATAAGATATATAGTGTAATAACATAGATTTATAATCTATTATAATAAAATTTTCGGTTCAAAGTACATACATGAATAAATATTTTCTGAATTTTTAATTTTTAATTCATTAATTTATTTAGTATAATATTTTTTTACATTTTCTATATAGTGCAAGGCCAAAACTAACATTGCCCTTTCCATGATGGGTCAATCATCGGGTAAGGGATAATCGGTGTTATTGTGAATTTATGATACTTGTACAAGTTTTGGTATAATTATACATATAATTAAAGTAATTTTATGTAATTTTCCCTTTATTTAATTTTTAAAACAAAATTAAGAAACTTTTTGTGACCAATTAGTATCTTATGGGCCATTAATTTTGCACTTGCGAATGCTTTAATAAAAGCCTTGAAAAATGCTTTAATTTTGCATTTTTTTAATGTTTTGAAATATTATTCTATTACAATTAATTCGGGTTCAGTGAGAATGACACGATTTGACTCACATGGCAATATGGCATATTAATGGATTAACATCATCTTTTTGTTTATCTATTTATTTATTCTTAATTACCATCAACATTTGTCTCTCATTTTTAAGAACCCATAAATATTTTTTCTATTATCAGTTCGAACTGATATATCAGTTCTTTGCATATGAGTCATTAGATTTAAATACTTTGACTTGGCTATATGCACTTATCAAATCATCTTTTAAATCGAACGATCCACAAGTAAAGAACTGATATATCTTATATCAATTCGAACTTATAATATAAAAACTACTCATAAGTATAAATCTTATGCATGGGTACTGCCACATAAATCACTAAATACAATTATTGAGTTAATAAGCTAAATTCATAGGACTATCGGGATCAACCGAGATCAAACAATATATTTATGGCTAGTATATCTACTCCATACTAGGAAATAACTATTCCTATAAACTGGGAAAAAAAACTCCACACATATGCTTGTATAACGTGTATGGTGAGATTTGACTTCACCACTAGTATAGAAGAGATGTACAATATCCCTTGTTAAGTTGAGTTTTAATAATAAGTTAAGTTTCAATAGAAATAAAGTAATGAAACTGACAAAAAAAAATACATTTATTTAATTTTTTTTTGAAACAAACAAAGATCAAAGATTTGAAGAAAAGTTTGTGATTGTATTTTGCCATAATCACATTTTTGGTCCTAAAAATTCAAATTATTAAGTTGGTATTAGTTATAATTTATTCGATCCACATTTCACTTTTTCCTGACAACGCAAGGCCATTCAAGTCGAAAACCAACTTCTTGTAAATATTCATTTCTGGTCTATTATTGTAAATATGTACCGAGATTTATTAGGTTTGTAGTAGGGTCGTCCTACAATTAGTTTAGTGGATCGAATTCCTGGTAGGCCCAAGCAGCCTGCTGTTTGGGTCGAATCTGAGAATTTGTCTTCTTCAAAAATAACTTACAAAAAGATGAAAATAATGACAGAAAAAAAGATAACGATGATGGTGTTACGAATTTAGGCCTTAGTTGCGTTTGGACTGAACGTTATTGATAGAAATTGACGGAAAAAGTATTGTAAGTAAGATTCCAGTGACTGGAGAAATGATTTTGGCAGAGGTTCGGCTAGCCAACAGCGTTCAAGAGAGAAAGAGAATCCGAATCCTTTTATCGTTCCAAAAACCTCTTATTTATAGGTGTGGAGGAGTTTTTGAATGTGACTCATTGAGAATGAATCTCTAAAATTCAGGCCGGATTTCACTAGATCATATCACGATCTTATCAGTTCAAATGAGAACTGATAATAGGGTTTCATATTGACTGACCTAGTCTATATTCTATTTTTGATAAAGCAATCCGGGTCGACCCGGGTTAATTGGTCCAGATCCAGGCCTTGCACAATTATTTTTGGGCTTCAGACGTTAAGCCCAGAAGCCATTTTTGGCTACCACAGTTTGTCCCCCACTATTTAAAGAAGTCCCTGATTTGGAGAGTGAAATCCGAGTCGATTTGACTGCATATTTGACTAAGTGTCGAATGGAATGATGAGTTTTTTCGAATTTGATATGGTGTCGACAACTTTACCAATCATGAGAAAATCAAACGATAGATTTGAGGCGGTTCAGTTTCTAGGGCTGATGTGGTACCTTATTTTTGGCGCCATTTCAAATTTTGGGGGCACTTATCGAAAATATTGAATTTCAAACCAACTCTTACAGTTACCTTGGTTAACTGGTTCCCACAATGATAACGACACGTGGCGACATGAGTTACAACATGAGTTTATATAAATACAAGCCGACTTTTATTAAGCCTCTTTATCGTTTCAAATTTTCCCAAAGTAAATTTTCTTTTTCTTAGAAATCTACAAAATTTCACCAGAGGCATTTTTCGATCAAATCTTCAGTTTCGACTGCGAGGTAAGCAAAAATTCCTTTTTTCTTTTGATTTAGCTTGTATGAGACCTAAGTTTTGTTGCAAATAGGGAATTAGTGAAGTAAAAACCCAGTAATTTCTTTCCTATATCTCTGTATTGTTCTTCGTGTCTAATAGAAGATTTATTTTAACGATGGACTCGATCTGTTTTCAGATGTTGTTTTGTGAGATTTATTTTGTTTGTAACTTGCTAATGTTGTATTTTTTAGTTGAAATCCTCAATCGATCGATCTAGCTTGGGCAAGATTCTAACAGACCCTTGGAAACCCTAGGTCTATAGAATATATAGAAACCCTAGGTTTTGATCTTTAGTTTTTAGGTCGCGAGTGTAGATTTTGGTTTGTGCTTGACTTTTGCATTGTCTGCATTTGTCAGCTTTTGGAGAGATGTCGAGCGAGCTTACGACATATGTGCTAAACATTACATGGACAAGTAGTGACTCAAGAGACAAAATTGAAGAGGGAGTCGAGGCCGATTCGTTAGACGTCAAACGACAAATAACCATAGCGAGACCAATAGAAATAGTAATAGACAAGTCCAGGATGTTAGAATCTGGAGCTGTGCGTGCTATTGTGCAGAGAGCTGAGTCCCTAGAATATATAGATGTCGAGGAACCATCGTATTCCGGTAGACTGTTATGTATCTTGGCTGGAGATAACCTAGGAAGTGTGCTTGCTAAAGATGACATGGATAACATAAGAATGATATATGGGATCCTAGATAATGTCGTTCTGCGTGCTCCTAAAGAGCACGAGTGAGCCGACTGGGATATCCCCGGTTGGACATGATTCTACGAGTATAATTTTCGTCAGGGGTTTAGGTTTCCTGTCCCTTATTTAGCTCGACGACTTTTAGTGTATTACGACATAGCCCCTAGCCAATTGATGCCAAGCAGTTGGAGAATACTCATAAGTCTCACCATCTTGAGTGAAAAATATAATTTGCCTTTCGAGATAAGTTCGCTCTTGCACAACTATTACCTGAAGGAACATGTACATGAAAAAGGTCGATACTCGTTAATATTGAGGTCGAATGCAACACAAATTATAACATACCTCACGACGAACGACTGGAGGTGGAAAGACATGTTCTTTTTTGCAAAGGGTCTACTGATTGATGGCCACTTTAGGAAAGTACGCCTATTGGAGGGTATGGAATCGCTATAGTGAGTGTCTACCTTCTAGTGTAGTTTAGATTGATTTAAGTCTTACTAAGTTTCGACAAGTCTCTGTCCTTGTAGAGTTGATAAATGCGGAGAGTAAACCTAAATGCGACGATGCCGTTAGTAGTACGTAAAAAGTATTAGAGATTCCTGTTGAGAAGAGAAGTTGGAAAGTGTTGATAGCCGAAGGTAACCTTAGACCTAGTGCCATTTAGATTAATTCTACATGGGATGTGCCACGAACTCCTTATCCTTTGATGAAAGACTTAGTGTCGTTCGTATTAATTAGGAGAGGGTTTGAGATGCTTTGTGGTATACAATTTTTGACTCCTATAACTGATGCTAAATGTAGTTTCGCAGCCAAATCACTATCAAATATGAAGTTCACCATGCCTAATCTAGAGGAAGCCGTGAAGAAGCATAAAGAAGCTATGGCCAAGAGAAGGGCGGCTGCTCTTGCAAAAAAAAAAAAAACAAAAGTATGGAGGAGGCCACATCAAAGGACAAGTCGATTGTATCAATTGTCGAGCAACCCCTAGAGTCCTCCCTTGAGATGGATCCTTCAAGGGCACCAAAGAAGAGGAAGACCGATGAAGAGAAAGGCAAGGGGAAGTCGATCGACGACAGATCGAAAGATGCTTCAACTGAGGTCGTGTGAAAGAAACCTGACCTTACTTTAGTTACATTTCCCAAAGGAGTTTCTGTTTTTAAGGACCCCAGCAGCTTCCTAAAGAAGTCGGATGACCTCTTCTTCACTGCAGTTGGAGATCATTTGAAAGGGAAGAAGACAAATGAGATAATCGATGCAAGCTTTGTTTCATCTTTCCAGGTGTGTACAATTTTTTCTTTTACCTTTAATTTTTATATATCGGCCGTGCAAAATTTTAATTGAGAAAATTTTCTTGTGTAAGATTTCCAGATGCATCTAGCTTTGAAAGATAGGTATATTGCAAGTCGGAAGAAATGCTCTGATCTGCAAAAGGCGAACGACATTCTTAGGTGGGAGCGTGTTTCAACCGTCAAAGATAAGCAGCTGGTCGAAGAGAAAGCTTAGGTGCTTGATGCTGAGTTGACCAAATCCAAGAATGTGATTGTTGATAGAGATCAAAAGCTAATGGATGCTAATGCAATTATCGCAGAAAGGGATTGATAAATAGTTGAATTACATGAGCTGCTCACGAGTATCTCAGTTAAAGCTATATGTGTTGCCAGAGTCAACCTCTTCAAGCAGTATCTGGCTGGAGAGCATACGAAATGGAACCCCCATGCTGAGATTGCAGACTGGGAAGAGGCTGAACGCCTTGATGCAGAGAAATCTCCAGGTGATGGGCATGTTGGGGAATCCGACCAAGGCTTTGAAGATGCTGCTAATGTTGACCCTCCTGTATAAGACGCTGTGGATCCCGATCCTCCTATTCAAGATTCCACAAAAGACCAGACCCAACTTTGAAGAAGTTTATTATCTTTTGATGATATGTACTTATACATTTTTTTTATTGAAATGGATAGGTCGATTTGACCTTTTATGATCGTATTATGTTACTTTGCATTACTCTGCTTCGTATACTCGCGTTAGTTAGATCAACATAATAGTTATTTGCTTGAAGAATGGTATGTTTAACCTTAATAAGTTGATACTGTTATGTCAGGATTCGCATACATGTGTGAATTATTTTATTCGATTCGAAGGTTGAATCGAAGATTGAATAAGTATTGACTCACTTGCGCCTTGTCGGTCGACACGACCTTTAAAAAATATGATTGTTTTCTGGTGTATTTAGGTCGACACGACCATTTATATATAATTGGTTGCTTACAAGCGTCATTTCATAAGAACTCATATCTATTCTTAGTCGACACAATAATTTCGTAGGGAAACACGTACTATTTTATTCGATTTGTCAATTGGACTGTTATAAAGGAAATTGCTTACATGCGTTATTAATTTCAGTTGACACGATTATTACAAAAGATCGCTTGCATGCGTTAATAATTTCAATCGACATAACTGTTACAAAAGATATCGTTTGCATGCGTTAATAATTTCAATCGACACGACTATTACAAAATATATTGCTTACATGCGTTAATAATTTCAGTCGACACGACTGTTACAAAAGACATCGCTTACATGCGCTAATAATAAAATGTGAATTATCCCCATCGGTACTTCCCTAACTTCCCATGTGTTGTCGACAATAAATATGGGGAGTTGAAGTCCTGTGTCTTTGGATTTGAATTATGTCCTTGAATGCATGATGTCGAATCATGTTCCCTTTAACGCAGGGTGTCGAATCATGTTCCCTTGAATGCAGGGTTCTTGTTCAAAGTATCTGTAAGAATTTGATTCATAGCTTGTCGGAGTCAACAGCTTCATATGTTAGTCTTTTTGAAAAAAATTGTTTTTAGTGAGCTCAGTTTTGCATTTAGTTGCAACTAAGACGTCATCATAGCTCTTGTCGATCGACTTGTTAGTATCGAAAAATGAAAATACAAACGACAATGTAGAAGAAAGAGAAGATTGAGTTTAGAAATGGTACTGTTTTAGGTGTAGTGCGTTCCGACTGTTATGTATTTCTCGGCCGTCAAGACCTCGTATCTTGTAGGCACCTCAACCTTTAACATCTGTTATTTGATACTGCCCTTCTTAGGTCGGACCCAATTTTCCTGCTTCTTGATCCCTGGTATTTTGGAAAACCCTTCGTAGCATCCAGCCGTCGATTTTAAATGTTTTTGTTTTCACGTTCTTGTTGTAATGTCGAGCGACTTGTTATTGATATGCCTGAATTCTTAAGGCTGCTCGCTCACGACGTTCATCGAGGTGATCCAATTCGAATTGAAGTTCCAGGTTGTTTTGTTCTTCGCGCGAGTTTTCATTTCGAGCGGTTGATAATTGAGTTTCTATTGGTATGACTGCTTTTGACCCATAGACAAGTGAGAATGGTGTCTCTCATGTCGATCGATGAGGAGTTGTTCTGTACGACCATAGGATCTCGGGAAGTTTGTCATTCCTTTGGCTCTTTTCGGCTTCGAGTCTTTTCTTCAAGGTATTAATTATAGTTTTGTTAGTCGACTCTGTTTGACCGTTTTCTTGGGGGTAGTGTGGGGTTGAGAAGCTCAACTTTATACCGTAATTGTCGTAGAAGTTCTTGAAGTCGATCGAGATGAATTGTGACCCATTGTCAGTCACAATTTCTTTTGGTATTCCAAACCTGCAAATTACTTGTTTCCAGGTAAAATTGCGTACCTCTATATTTCTTATGTGTTGAAAGGCCACCGTTTCGACCCATTTTATGAAGTAGTCTGTTAAGACTAGCATATAAACGATTACACCTGGTGCTGCTGGGAGTTTTCCTACAATATCTATTCCCCATTTCATAAATGGCCAATGGGCCGAAATTGAATTTAGCGTACCTGGTGGAAGGTGAGACACTTGGGCGAATCTTTGACACTTGTCGCAGTGCTTCACATGCTTTTGAGAATCAGACTGTATTATCGGCCAGTAGTAGCCAGCTGTGATTACTCTGTTTGATAAACTTCGTGCGCCATAGTGGTTTCCATATTCTTCGAAATAGAGGCTTTTGAGAACGTCGTATGCTTCTCGGGGCGTAACATATCTCAAATATGGATCTGTAAAAGATTTTCTATAAAGCTTACTATACAAGACGCTGAATTTAGCCGATTTGGCTTTGATCTTTTTTGCCTCAACTCTATCGGCTGGTAGGATATCAGCTTATAGGTATTCTATTATTAGGTCCATCTAGCTCGAACCGTTGTCGATTGGTGCAACATTTCTTCATCATGTATTGCGGGTAGCAACCGATGAATAATGGGTATAGATTTGGGCCGTTATTTGAAGTAGTTGATCCTAGCTGGGCGAGGGCGTCCACCAAAGTATTTTCCGTTTTAGGTACCTACAATATTGAAAAGTTGTCGAATTTGGACTCCAATTGCTTGGCTTTAGCCAAGTATGCTGCCATTCTTTTGTCCTTGACGTCGTATGTTCCATTCATTTATCGTACGACTAACTGTGAGTCGCTTTGCACCAGTATATTTTTAATTCTAAGGTTTTTTACCAGGTCGAGTCCAGCAATCAACGCCTCGTACTCTGTTTCATTGTTTGTCGCACGAAAGCTGCAGTGGACTGAGTGTTCAAGATTTTCCTCTTGTGGGGATTTGAGCACGAGTCCTAGTCCACTTCCTTTTATGTTACTTGACCCGTCGACCGATAGGGTCCATTTTCCTTGGGTTGTGCACCCATCAAGAGTCATTAACTTCTGTTCTGCCTATATATTTTCGTTAGGAGTAAAATTTGCTATAAAGTCAGTGAATACTTGTGACTTCATTGTTGTCCGAGGCTGGAAGGAAATGTCATGCTCGTTGAGTTCGACTGCCAATTTTGTCAATCGACCTGAAAGTTCAGGTTTATGCAATATATTATTGAGTGGGTAAGAAGTCAGTACCTTAATTGGTTGACATTGGAAGTATGGCCTCAATTTTTGTGCTGCAACGACAAGTGTTAAAGCCAACTTCTCCAGCTTGATGTACCTGATTTCTGCATCGAGTAAGGTCTTGCTTACGTAATATACCGGATGTTGCAAATTTCCTCCCTCTCTGACTAATACGGCACTAACTGCAGTGTCGGACACTGACATATATATATATATATATATATATATATAACATTTCTCTGTCTTTTGGCTTTGACAGCAATGAGGGTGAGGTCAAATATTCCTTCAATTCTTGTAAGGCTTTTTTCGCATTCGTCGTTCCAAGCGAACACCTTGCTTTTGTTTAGGGTGTTAAAAAATGGTTGGCATCGTTCAGACAACTTGAAAATAAATCTGTTTAGGGCTGCTATCCGACCTGTAAGTTCTGTACGTCTTTAATGCATTTAGGTAACTCAATTGCTTTGGTCGACCGAATTTGATCTGGGTTGGCTTCGATTCCTCTTCTTGTTATTAGGTAACCTAGAAATTTGCCAGAGGAAACACCAAAATAACATTTTGTAGAATTAAGTTTCATACCATATTTATCGAGTATGTAGAATGACTGATTCGGATGCTCTATGTGTTTTCGAGTGGCAATCAATTTAACTAACATGTCTTCGATATAGACTTCCATGGTCGATCCGAGCATGTCAGCAAACATCTTGTTGACCAGTCGTTGGTATGTCGCACCTGCATTTTTTAAATCAAAAGACATAACTTTATAACAGAAAATACCTCTTTCGGTGATGAATGAAGTCTTTTCTTGGTCGTTCGGATGCATTAGAATTTGGTTGTAGCCGGAGTAAGCGTCTATAAAGCTGAGTAGTTCATGCCCTGCTGTTGCGTCTACCAACATGTTGATGTGTGGAAGTGGAAAAGGGTCCTTGGGGCATGCCTTGTTGAGATAGGTGAAATCAATACAGACGCCCCACTTTCCGTGTTTCTTCCTTACTACCACAACGTTCGCCAACCAGTCATGGTACTTTACTTCTTTGACTGATCCGATGTCGATCGGCTTTGGACTTCTTCATTTATGATTTTGTTTCGCTCTGGTTCAAATTTTCTTCTTTTCTGCTTTACTGGCTGGTGATTGGGGTCAACCTACATATGATAAACAATTACCTTAGGATCGATCCCGACTATATCCGAGTATGACCAATCGAAGCTTTTGCATCGCTCTTTAAGGAAGTTGATCAGCTGCTCTCGAAATTCTTCTGGTAGTCTTGATCCGATTTGTACCTTATGCTCTGTTTCTTCTGGGTCTATCGAGACCTCGTCAAGTTCTTCCATTTTTGGCTTATTTGAGGTCGACTCTATAATTGTTCCTTCCTCTTTTTCATGGCATTCTGATAGCATTCCCTTACTGCTTTCTGTTCGCCCTTGATTTCACAAACTCCCAACTTGGTAAGGAATTTGATCATTTGGTGGTAGGTCGAGGGGATTGCTCTCATATTGTGGATCCAAGGCCTCCCCAAAATTGCATTGTAGGGAGACTAGCAGTCGATCACCAAGAAGTTGACGTACAAGTTCACTCATTCTGTGTAAACTGGTAGCACAATTTCTCCGAGCGTGGATTTCTGTTTGCCACTGAATCTTGTCAAAATAGTCGTTCGATGACTAATTTTGGATTTTTCGACCTGCATTTCTTTGAGTGCACAGTTAAATAGAATATTACAAGAGCTACCATTGTCGATTAAGATTCTCTTGGTCAAACAATTAGCAATGTATAAGGAAATAACTAGAGGGTCATGGTAAGGAGAAAACAAATTTGATTTATCGGTCGACTTGAATGTGACCATTTCGTCGATCCTAGATGGGTGATATCTGCTTGGTTGAATCTCTGCGTTCGACACCTGTCGAGTGTGCCTTTTCGCAGCTGAGTAACTCACGCCGCCGACCTCTAATCCACATGCTATGTAGTTGATCACCCTTTCTTGTTGGGGCGGTGCTGGTGGTCCATCCTCCAGACTGGTCTGTTGTTTTTCTTCCCGTCGGGTGACAGTTTGCTTTCCTTTGTCGGTGAGGTACTCCAGCAAATGTCCTCGTTTTAATAGTTCTGCCACCTCGAGCTTCAGGGAGACACAATCTTCTGTTCGGTGCTCGTGATCTCCTTGGAATTCGCATCGAAAACGAGCGCCTCAATGTTCTGGCTGTGCATTCATCTTTCTTGGCCATTTGACCGTTCTCCCCATTTCCCTCATTACCGCCACTAGGTCAACTGGTTCGATGCTAAGGTTATATACTGGGATTGGGGCTCGCGATCGACCAGTTCTTAGAGGATTCTGATCGTATGACTTTCTGTCGTCGTGTCTGTTGTAGCGGGGGTTGTTGCGTCGATTCCCTGTTGGATAGGGTTCGACCCTTCTGTCGGTTGATCGTCGATTGACTCTGTCATTGTGCCTATTGTAGTTGTTCGTTTTTGCGACGTAGTTTGCCTTATCTTCCTCCAATTTGATCTGAGCCCACGCTTTTGCTAGCATGTCTTCCATTGTCTTGCATGGATATTATTAATAACTTTAAAATTTGAATTTTTTTTCTTAATTTCTAAAACCTAACTTCTTAGTTCTAACACCCAATCAAATGCTCAAAAGAATCAAACAGCGTAGAGCCTTCTACTCGATGATGGAGTACTGGGCAGTGGTGGAGATGTCATTATCCAAAACAATCTTTGCATTTTATAATTTTTTTTTCAGATTTATATCCCTTTATATTTGTTTTCATTTCATTTGCATGTTCTTCTTTATATATATATATATATTATTGTCATTCTGTAAAATCGGAATTGTTTCTGCTATAATGGCAACATACGATAAGTTGGCTTGTTGTATTGCTTTTGAATTTGATAGAAAATTGGGATCTGTGATTAATTGGGTGTATGTAATCTGGACGTGGAGAGTAATTTTTTTAATATATATATATATATATATATATATATAAAGTAATTTATTATATGGGTATTTTAGCAATAAAAAAACTTTCATTAAAAATGGATGTAGGAAGAATATTTTTGGGTGGCTCAATAATTCTCAAAAACAATCCATATTAATTAATTAAGAACAGATGGGTTATGATCTTAATCAAATACAATAACAACATAAAACCAATATTCATGATGAACAGGAAAATTATCTTTCCTATCAAGGGTTCTATTATCCCTGTTTATAGCCAGACAGTAATAGTTTAATTACCAAGAATTGTCTGCTAATTAATCCAATAAATAAACAGAAATATCAAACAGAAATTAAGTGTGTACGAAAAGCGAAATTAATTAATTTTGTCGATTGAGTTCTTCGCTGATATAGTGTTGATTTTAAGTCGGTTTCTATGAATTTTTGTTGATTGCACCTCTGGATTGAAGTCCAAAACCCTTAGCATCTGCTCCCTTCATGATCCTCAGCCTCTTGCATGATTCAATAAACATCCTGTTAACAAAAATAACAAATACTTATCAATATAGGACCAAAAACACGTAAATATTTAATGTTACTTACATGAGAGCTTTATATTACATTGACAAAAATAAAATAAAAAAGAGTAAACTTTTCGAGTACTAAAATAAATCCTACATTGATTGAGTAAATGGTCCACGAGACCTATCGAGATTAAACATTACATGAACATCGATGATAAAACTCTTCACATATGCTTGGAAAATGTATATGATTAGACTGAATCTCCCATCATTAATGTCAATCGAAGCCATTTGAAGGGGAGGTAAGAGGCAACATGTAAAGACAATTCTTCATTAGTATATATATATATATATATATATATATAAATTTTCACCTCAGTGCGCACTGATAAATATTTATTAGTACGTTGCATAAGGACCATTAGATTTAATTGCTTTGACCCAGTCTGTAAACACTTGTCAGTGCTTATCCATAATCTATGGTCCACATGCAATGTATTGATGTATTTTATATCGGTGCGTACCGTAAAGAAAATGATATATATATATATATATATATATATATATATATATAAATATAAAGCAGTTTGCATTTTGGCTCCCAAAGAAGTTTCCAAAAGACTTTTATTAGGAGTGGGCATATGAAAAACTTGTTATCATATCATAGTTCACAGTTGAAAAATGTGGCCATTCCCACTCATAGTGTCTTTTGGATTTACTGGGCATGGTCTTTGAGGACAATATTGTCATCTAACCGACACTATTATTATGTATTTTGCTTATGTCGGCAGCATCGCCTCCAACATAACGAATCTAAAGGAGCTGTGAAAATTCTTAAATGACATTCTTGCCACTCGATCTCTTCTCCACAAATGACCATCATGTGTAAACTAAAGATATTATTACTACAAGGACTATATATTAAAAGCTGCTTAATTATAATTAAATTACTTCTAATTGTACGAACACTATAACATCATCATTTATCAGAAAAAATTAATTAAGCCCATTTAATCTATGTTTTTAAGATTATTTTTTTATTTTTAAGTATTATAATAAATTCGGACACTGAAATGGTTAGATGTTTACTAAGATCAAATAATTAATATATGTACGATCTAGATATTTACATCCGTTACACTAGATATCTACTATAGTACAACATCAATGAGAAAATTCTCTGTATATATTTGTAAAATACGTACGACATGCAGGAGTACGGGACTCAAACCACTGCCACTGGTGTGAAACGAGGAGTATATATATTACCAAATCGGTTGAAAGTTGATGTGCATTTTTTGGATTAAACTTATCATTTTACGATTAGTAGTAGAAAAATAAAAATCAATAACATCATCATAAGTATCTAATATATCAAAGTGTGTGTTGTTACTAATTAACTTAGCTGGTAATTGTTTTTTGTGCGTATACATATTATATATATATATATATATATATATATATATATAAGCGTGTCACACAAAAAAAATGTTATAAATATTTTTAATTAATTTATGTGTACTAAATGTGTACATTTATCTAATTGATGTGAAATGAGTTTGATAATGATAATTGATAACTACATATGTGGTTGGTTGAAGAAGACTTACTCCCAAGGGACGTCTCCGGCCAGCATCCAGTCTCCATCTTTGTCTTCATATATGGGTACATATTCCGAGCTGTCTGCATCTTTCAATGCCTCGCCTGTCAACAGATCATTTATATATCATAAGCAATCACTATATCTTTTGATTTTTATATATATATATATATATATATATATATATATATATATATATATATTATGTGTGTTTAATGTTTTTGTAATAAATCTTTTAATTGAACCAGGATCCTGATCTACTAAACGTGAGTTCGGTTATATAGAATTTGAACGATCTTCTTATTCTTCTTACACTTTGATGTTATCAATAATGTGTGGTACGGTTAACTAATTAAGTTTTGTTTATTGTTAATTTGCTAATCACAAACTTCAAACCTATTTTCAATAAGTCATTATTATTATTTGAGGAAAACTATATGTTGGTGCATTTCAATCAAAATATGGCTACCAAGTACTAATTATATATGTTATTCATTTCTTTTCTTTTTTAATTTCTTGAATATTAATTTGCATTAGATACTGATCCCTAACTAAGTTAGTATTAAAACGTTTTGTTTTTCTTCATATACTGGAAATTAGAGTTTATCATCAAAATTTTGCAAGTCTTGCTACATATTGAGTTGATCAAAGGGTGATATGAGACCCAAATTAAATACTTTGGGAAAAAAGAAAGAAAAATTATTTCCTTTTTCCGACGTATTAAAGGGAAGAGTAATGCTATTTTGTCCAAATTTAGTGTCCTAATGATGTGGCAACACCGTAATTCATTCATTTAAATCATGCAAATCTAATACAATTTAAATGAATGGATTACAATGATGTCACATCATTTGGACACCAGATTTGCACAAAGTAACATTATCGTAAAGAGAAAGCAGAAATTAATCAGTGTAGTGTTTTCTTAATTAATTACTTCTCATTTCAATATTTCACATACTTGCAAATTAAACAATAAGCTATTGTATCCTCATTAATTATTTAGAACATCAACCTTTTAATGAAGCATATAAATTGAGATATTTTTAATTAATCGTATTAAACCTAATTTTGCATGGCTAGTAGTTTATTTTGTTTAGCTAGAAGGTTAAGATAAAATTACAGCACACAAATGAAAATAAAAGCACTTACTCATGCCAAAACAATCAAACAGCTTCTCCAACGTCATGGCAAGATCCGAGTAATCCTTGTACATGCCCAAGTCGATTTTACGGAGAAACGGAGCTCCGTCCATGCTAACCTTCACATACATTTTCGACGTTTTGAACTGCTGATCCTTCTCATTAAAACTGTTCTTTCTCCTGTAGGAACACACGGGTGGCCACCCCACGACTTGGCTCTTATTCGTCTGGACTTTCCGGTGGTGGTCACCGTTGGTGTCATTTCCTTCCTCTGAAATGTCGGAGAAAAGCCTTTTCTTCTCGGTCTTGTCCAACGAACAAGTACCACCACCACCACCGGGAAGACCCAATCTGAGCTCTGTAATCTCAAGTTCCATGGCAATTGTAGGGTTTATTTTCCTTAGCTTTTTCTTGAAGATATCAATAATTCAATAAAGTTTGGTAGGTTTAGATTTATAAAAAATAGTGAGAAAAAGAAGAGGTGTTTTATATATAGAAGAAGAGAAGAGAGAAATTAAATAAACAAAGTGGGAGCAATGACAGGTGAAGCAAAGATTAGTGGTCGGTCACATGAGAGGCAAACGTGGGGACTCAATGCTCCCTTGAAAGACCGATAAAGGCCGGCACAATAAGGTGGAAAAGGGACAGATCGTATGGCTCTTTCTTATCTGGTCAATTGCTGGGATTTCACCATGGCCGTCTGATAAGCTGAATGGGAAACATCCCATGTGATCATCTGCCTGATTGAAGGAGTCTTTCTATTAATTTGCGGAGAGAAAAAAGAAAAGTACTAATGCAAGTAGTAGTAGAGCACCCATGATATACGGGAAGCATGTTTTTCCAACATGGATGTTAATATATGTTGCATGCTCATCATCCTTTTATATATATATATATATATATATATATATATATTCAATTAATTTTTGTAGAGGCTCAGTGGTAAGAGCGCTCATTCAACCCGATAATATTCTAGATTCGAGTCGGCAAAATTCAGTTTCAATTTTATTTCATGTTAGTTTTTTGAAATATTATAATAAATTCGGGATTTGGGGAGAAACTATTTCATGCTAGTTGGGATATAAAAGTTGAGATGTTAGCATTACTGCATCTTATAGTAAAATTTTGCAATTGTATATATCATTAATTAAAGTTTGAATGTTGATACGGTAAAGTTGAAAACAAAATGTTTGAATTTACAGTTCATTTCACATGTTTCTTCTTGATCATACAATTAAAATATAAACTGATTAAACCCAGATCAATGTGAGTGAGATTCTAGCGAATTGAAAGACGTATAATCAAAATAGATCGATCTTCATCCAATTGCATCCACTAGTCTTTATCAGTAAAACTGTTACATTTACTGTATACCAAACAAGGTGTTGCAATTCCGGTCAAGTTTAGTCAACTTTATATTAATGTATATACTATGGGACCGCGTAAAGTCTTGCTGTCCAAATTAAATTGCTTGTTTTGAATCAGCATCACCACCATAGCTGGAAAGGAATTTTCTATCGAGCAATTCTTGAATATTTTCCTTCAAACAAAAAAGAAAGAGAAAGAAAACAGAGTACATAATGGATCAAAATTCAAAACTCTTCCATTTATATATAGTTACATATATGGTAAATTCCCATTTACCTATGACTGTTTTTTTTTATACTATCTGAGTGGCGACTTGAACTAACTGATATATTGTCAAACTAAATGAACATCTTTTACCACCAAATCACATTGGGTAGTGATCCATTTACCTATGATTGATATGGCTGAAATATGATTGATCGGTCAAAAACAAAACTTATTATGAGTTTATACCCTACAGGAAAAATAAAAATTAGAAAAAATCAAACGAAATCAAAAGGGGAGATTATAATAAAAATGTAAATACTAATAATAATTAAAAAAAAACTAAGAAAATAAATTAATAGAAACGACTATTGGTTACGTTGCTTAATTTAGTGAGGCCTAGCTAGCTTTTCAGTCTGTAAAAAGCACGATTGGACTATACTAATTGCAAGTGATAATTAGGAGTGTACGTAGTTAAATTGATTAAAAAGAAAACTGGTCTGGTCATGAATGTTCATGATGCGCATGTGTGAATTTTTAAGTGGTGTTTGTCCTTACATCAAGCACTCTTATATGATATCTCTTCATCATATTAAAGTAGGAGTAATGTGCTAGCTATAGTTGTTTGTGTGCATTCAAATGTATGACAAGAGTGAATTTAGTTCCCAGGAGGTTGTTCTGGTCCTGGAAAAGCAGCTGCCATATTCTACCTCAATTCTTGTGTTGCCTCAAGTATATAGTCTTGTGTCGACCTCATTTGATATGATATTGGATTTCCTTCATCAGTTTGCACATATATAATAATAATAATAATAATAATAATAATAATAACAACAACAATAATTAGATGCATGCCGCATGCTGAATCGATTTTATAATGTTACAGAAGTCACTCTCAGTAATGTAGTAACATATATATAGTAGCATTTAAGAGAGTAACTAGGTCACGAACACAATATATAATGTTACTAATTGAGCTATGTAACTTTATGTAGAGTCAATATTCCTGCTTGAAAAAACATGCGGAAAACCTATATATATATATATATATATATTTATGAACTTTTAAGGGATCATTTACTTTAATTTCGGTAAGGACCTTGATGAAATTACATCGATTTTTATGAATTTTGATCTGAATTTTTTGTGGATGATAAGTTTAATAAAATCTACTTAGGAATAAAATTTGAGAATTTTTTAAGCACTAGAATTATTTATCTAAATTTTATTAAATATAAAGGAATCAAAAAAATGAGAGAAATATAGAAAAATTCAAAATATTAGTTCTGGTGTTCGAAAAATTCTCAAATTTTATTTATAAGTAGATTTTAATGAACTTATCATCCACAAAATAATTCAGATCAAAATTATATATATACATATATATATATATATATATATATATATATATATATGTATCTATCTAATTTTTCATAATTTTATTTTCAATGTTTTAATTTATGACTTTTTGAGGAAAAAAATTTATTATGATGAATTTGTTTATATAAAAAGAATATTTTCTTAGTCATATCAGTTTAATTATTGTCTGAATATAACAATTAAAATTTTCTAGTCACAGATATATATTTTTTCACGAACAAAAAAACTCAATACCTAATTTATTAAGTACAAATTTGGGAATTGAGAGATGGGAATAGACTTAGAATCCAAAATCTCACTGTGAGGGTGTGAGGTTAGCAGGGCCGTCTCCAGACATTTTGGGGCCTGAGCGATTTTATGATATTAACAAAAATCGGGGCCCTATATAAAATTATTATCATTAACATAAAAATCGATGGTGATTTTTGGGGTTGATTTTTCTGGGTATGGTTTCGAAGAGAAGGGATTTGTGGGTTTATGGTGATTTTTTGGTTGATTTTTGGATTTGGAGAGAGAGAGAAGAGAAGGGATTTGTGGGTTTATGGTGATTTTTGGGGTTGATTTTTGATTAATTTCTTTAAAAAAAATCTCATCCATTCACGATTATTGAAGGGCAACAATGTCTTTTAACATGAAAATTAACTTTTTGAATGGAAAATCTAACGGTAGTGGGGAAATGACGAATATGGAAAACTACAGGGGTAAAAATTGTCATTACTGAAACTAAAGAGGGTAAAGTGTCTAATATGGCCAACTAAAGGGGGGAAAGTGATTATATCCCTTAATTAATTTATTATTTGATAGTGTAGTGATGTGGTCTCATAACCACAATGACAAGTTTATTGAGCCTGAAATTTTGATGGTTTAATTAAATTAGTTCATTAGGCCGAAAAGGAATATATATAAAAGAAGTAAAAGGTTTTAGAATTGGACCCTGTTTAAAAATAATATATTGGGTTCTGAGACCCCAAAAAGAAGAATTAAATTGGACCGGTTGGGGGCCCCAGCAAAATGCTGGGTTTGCTGGCCCCATGGGCCGGCCCTGGAGGTTAGCTACCCAACTTTTATCCTTAATATATACGTATTTATTGGTTTGTGAACCATATCCACTTATATATTGAGCATCTTTTGCTTTCAACAAACATAAAAAATAATAACTAGATTCTCTGGACAATATAAGGTTGGTTTAGTGATAAGCTTCTTACACCTACATCCAAAAGGTTATAGGATCGAGTTATACATCATTACTAGTGGCGAAACCCATAATTTTTTTTTAAAAATATATTAATATGCCAATTTTTTTGTACTAATTACATTTTTCTGTTATAATTTTATAACATTTTCTAATTAGCCCTCCGGCCCCTCTAAATTTGATAAAGTTGGCTTCCACCCTACGAACCTTCACCAATTCTGAAATATTTTAACAGTAGAAAAAAAGCAGATTCTCTCAAAACTTATTATGCATAGTATCGGTTAAAAGAATATTAATTTTTTTAATAATTTAATTCCATTTGTATTAAAGAACCTGGATATAATTAGAAATCCTCATCGAATTTGAAGTATTATGATTTATTAGTAATATATGTCATGGAAGGAGAAAATAGCATTGAAAAAACAAAAGACTCAAAACACATACTAGAAGCCTAGAATCATGATGAAAGAGAACAAAGTTTTTAAAAATGTTGATTCTGATATCCAGAATCCAAACCATGTCAAACCATACAAGAAATCATGAAAATCTACAATCTTTCAGACAAGTAAATCAAGAATACGGATCTAAAGCAAGATGGATAACACAAATATATATCAAGTGAAATTAAATTAATTATAATCAATAATCCAATTCATCCCATTATAATTCTCCATATCGATCATTGATCCCTAAATTAAATGATTCTGGTTTAATTTATAATAATTTGCATGTATACTAATCTCCACTAACAGATCTATTTATTAAATCATGTAATTATTCACAAATATAATCATTGGAAAATCTACATACAATACAATTCATCTGTTAACGCTACAAGTACATATTATATTTGCTGTAACTTTTTTTTTTACCTCTTATATAAATTCGTGATAAATATAGAAAAAAAATTGAGTTTTTATTTATTTATATTTTAGAATCCACGGTAGAAAGATTTTTACAACAGTTATAACTCACAAAAACTTTATGTCACGACAGTATCTGTAATACTCTTTTGCCGAGAATTGCAACATATTTTCTCCACAACAAAAGGTTGCTGATCTTAATTTCTTTAGTGTATATCTGTTTGAGATTCTTATTTTGGAAAGCCGCATGATTGTGTTGGCCATGGGACATATAAAATAAAGCAGAGACTGTCTAAGGACACGCATATGACACCATTCATGTTCATGCGCATCTTAAAGTGATCGATCATTCAAATCATGCTTAATTAGGTTTCAAGAAAAGATACATAAAAATTAAAGACATGAACCAACCAAATCAATTGAAGTTGACAATGTCTTATGGTCAGGACTCATGTAAGTGAATAATAAGCAAGTGTCTTACGGTTGGGATGATTTGTTACCCATTATGGGGGTTTAAGCACATGCATTTTCTTTTTTATTTTATTATAATTAGATTCAAGTTGTTGATTAAATATTCCCACTTGCCTTCGAGGGTAACTGCCATAATTTAAGTTAAAGGATTATGTTAATGTGGGTTATTTAATTTACGTAGTCTAATTATATAATATTACAAATCTCAAATGATTGTAATATTAAAAAAATATATATATTACATAATCGTTGTACGTGTTAAAACAATTGAATTTTTTTTTCTTACTTGATATTATTCCTTTTGAAACCGCGAAGCATCTTTTATCAAGTAGTTTAAGCATTTTCTTTTATCCCGTTCAATCGAAATATTGGATACTAATTATAAGGTAATTAATAGAACATCATTTATGTTTTTTTTTTTACCAATTCTTTTAGTGTCAAATACTTCAAGACACATTCTTATTCATGAACACTCCACTTGATCTCTTGCAAAAGGATTCAATTTTTTTTTGTGTGTGCAAACAATGATGTGAGTTGTATCGTAAATTTTTCTCTTGCAAAACTGGAAAATATGGTAAATGAAATATATATATTTATAATTTTTATATCCGTGCCTTGAATGTGAGTCATTAGATTCAAATGTTTTGACTCAATCTGCATGCACTTGTCAATGTTTATCCATAATCCATAGCTTATATACAATACACTAATGTATTTTCTATAGAACTAACAGGAAAATGGCTATATATATATATATATATATATATATATATATATATTATGGGGAAGGATAGGAAAAACACCATTTTTGATATAGGTTTTGACATGATTTCGTAGCCTTTAAATTTATAACATTTAAATGGTTTTGATTAAACCACTTGTCCCTTATTTAATTTTTAGATTTTTTTTTATTTCTTTTCTTGTTATTTAATTTCCTTAAATTTTTTTATTTCTTTCACCTTCTTTTAATTAAGTTTTTCTCTCTCTTGTATGTACTTTCATAAAATCAAACATAGCGCATATATATAACAACAATTATTTGGAAAGATTTTTGACAAGTAGATTTGCGATATCGTGCAATTGAAGGCATTTGAGGACAAGCTGGACAGGAAAAGAAGTTGCAAATATGGTAGGTCCAGTCTATTGCTTCCACTTTAGGTATGTGTTTAAAACATTGTTTATAAGAGTGTGGTTAAGTTGTTGTTAACATCAATGTTACCTTGTTAGTTATGATATTAGATTTTAATCCAATGATCTATAAAGTTTGAGGGTTCAAAACTAAAAACAAATAAATAATTGAATAAATATTTTCTTTTGATAACTAATCCAGTAACATTACTGTTAAAAATAACTTAGTCAAACTGAAAACATGCATAATAATTCAAAGATTGTCTTAGATTTCAAACGGTCAAAAAATCCCACTACATACGGCAACAAAGAGCTGGACAGTATAATTGGAAAACCACTGGAAAATAATATGGCAATATGTCTGGCCATATCAAAGGGATTCAAACCTACCAGATTACAAGCTCCATAATTATAGGAGAGCTATTTTGAATTTTGATTTTCTTCCTATTTTCATTTTATACCGTTGGTTGATCTCTTGTAATCTCTTACCATTGTCATATATTCCTACTTGTATAAATACCTCTAAATGAGTATCTTACTCATTAAGAGAAAAGAGTGAATAGAATTTCAATTCTCAATTCATAGCTTTCTCAAAATAATACTTCTTTCTTTGTAAGAAATATATCATGGTATCAGAGCCAAAGCTCTCCATTCAAACGTTTCATCAATGTTCTAGTCTTGTCTCCATAAAGCTCAATTCCTCTAATTTTATCCTTTGGAGATCTCAAGTCCTACCCTTGATTAAAAGTCTAGGAATAGGCCATCATCTCACAGAAGGAAAACCAGCAGAGGAAATCATCAAAGAAGATGTAGAGAAAGGTACGAATCCTCATTATAATATATGGTTAAATAATGATGGCTTGCTTGTTTCATGGCTTTTAGTCATCATGACTGAAGATACTATCAGCAAGATAATTGGAGGTGAAACAGCAAAGCAAATTTGGGATAGTCTAGAAGAGCAATTGCTTCTCAACACTGTTGAAAGAGAAGCATTATTGAAGGAATCTCTGGCCAACTTGAAGAAAGGATCACTATCCATTGAAGAGTATGTGCAGAAGTTTAAGTCCATATGCGACAACCTGGCCGCCATCAACAAATCAGTTCCAGAAACGGAAAAGGTGTTTCAACTCGCACGCGGTCTTGGGACTAAATACCAAGATTTTCGCATAGCGATGCTCACAAAGCCTCCATATCCCTCATTGAGTCAGTTCGTTCTCTCTTTGCAAAATCATGAACAAATTTTAAATGCAAAGCAAGATGAAGAAAAACGAATTGCTAATCATTCACAAGTTTTCTACGGATAAAGAGGGGGAGGAAGAAATAGCAGAAGGGGACGTTTTAACTCAAAAGGGCGTGGTTTCTACCCAGCAAGTCGGTCGAACAATCCGAATCAATTTCGAAGTGCCCCAGGAACACAAGGAAACAATCCAAACAACAATTTCAAGAACTCAAATGATAGCAGACAAAACAACCAAAAAGAAAACTCAGGTAATGTCCCATGCCAAATCTGTGGAAGAACTAATCATTTGGCAACTAAGTGTTATTATAGGTATGACTATGCTTATGATGAAAAAGAAACACAAGAAGCACTTGCTGCCTTTTCTATTGAAGAAGGGATTAATGATCCAAACTTTTATGCTGATTCCGGAGCTACAACACATATGACATATGATGTTGGTAAGTTAACTTCAGCATATTCCTACAATGGACAAGATATTATATATGTAGGCAATGGCAATAAACTATCAATTTCACACACTGGAGATGCACTTTTAAAAACCCCTCAAGGTAATTTAAAACTCAAAGATGTCTTGGTTGTTCCTAAATTAAAGAAGAATTTACTATCTGTTAGTCAACTTACTCATGATAATGCTTGTGTTTTTGAGTTTGATGCTAATGGATTTGTGATAAAGGATCAAAACCGAAGGACTCTAGCGAAAGGACATAGAAAAGGTCAGTTGTATGCCCTTGAAGAAGCACAATTGCAAGCCTTCGCAGCTATTAAAACTCCCTCAGGTTCTTCAAGCTTATGGCATCGACGAATGGGGCATCCCTACTCACGTCTCTTACAAGTTCTTGGTAAAAAGAAAGTTTTAAATATTTCTAGTTGGTTGGATAAAAATTCCATTTGTACAAGTTGTCAACTTGGCAAAAGATGTAAACTTCCTTTTTATGATTCTAATAAATTATGTCAATTTCCTTTGGAAAAAATACATTGTGATTTATGGGGACCAGCTCCCATCTCTTCTATGCAACATTTCAAATACTATGTCATTTTCATTGATGATTGTACTAGATACATTTGGTTATTTCCTCTTAAACACAAATCCGAATTTTTTGAGTGCTTTTTAAAATTCCAGAAACTTGTAGAAAATCAATTTGAAAGAAAAAAAAAATTTCAAAGTGATGGAGGTACATAATTTACTTCTACTTTTTTCACTAACCATCTTGCTCAATATGGTATAGCTCAACAACTCTCTTGCCCAGGTACACCAGAGCAAAATGGAATTGCTGAAAGAAAACATCGACACATTGTCGAAACAGGCCTCACCATGATTTTCCATGCTAATTTACCTCTCAGATTATGGGTAGATGCTTTTCTAACAGTAGTGTTTTTAATAAATCGACTTCCAACTTTTGCTTTAAATATGGAGACTCCATTCTTCAAACTTTTTGGAAACAATTCTGATTACAATGGCTTAAAAATTTTTGGTTCTAAATGTTTTCCTTACTTCAAACATCATGGTCAAAATAAATTTCCAAAAAAAACATTCCCATGTGTTTTCCTTGGTTACAGTCCTATCCATAAAGGATACATATGTTTAGACCCTTCAACAAACAGAATATATATATATCTAGACATGTTGTATTCGATGAAAATATTTTTCCTTACTCTAACAATTCTTTAAGTAATGACACTTCACAGCTTGCAATTACTACTTTTCCAGACCAAGATGAATGGCTTACCAAGTCAATAGATAACGATTCTCAAAATGATCTCTCAGAAGACACTACAGCAAGTAATGACATCAATGTTAAAGTTCCTACATTTGATTGTTGCATAGATGCTGCAAACTCAAATTTCGGTCCTAATACACCTATCATTCAAGATGAGCATAATGTTGTCAACACCCATGATGAACCTCAAAGCCTACCAAATGATGAGATCATAGAATTACCATCTCATGATGACATTAATACATAAATCATTCAAGTTGAGCATAATGATGACAACACCTATGAAAACAATAGCTTGGAAGAGTTGTATCCTCAAAGCCTACCAGATGAGGTGTTAATAGAATTACCACATTTTGATTATGAGATCACCTCTCAAACAAACCGACCAACCCGTACTCGTCGTCCACCTAGCTATTTAAAGGATTATGTTTACTCATCAAACTCATCAACAAGCTCCCATGATTTAGCCTTAATCGCCTCTCAAGAGCCAAAAACTCTCAAAACTGCCCTTAAATCACATGAGTGGACAACAGCCATGAAAGAAGAAATTGCAGCTCTTCACATTAACCATACATAGAGTCTTGTTCCACGCCCATCCAATACCAACATCATAGGCTCTAAATGGGTGTACCGAATAAAATACAATGAAGATGGCTCCATAGACCGTTATAAGGCTCGTCTTGTCGCCAAAGGCTTCACTCAAGTTCCTGGACTCGACTACGAAGAAACCTTTAGTCCTGTCATCAAGCCTACAACAATTCACATTATACTTTCCATTGCCGTTATCTCAAATTGGTCCATCAAGCAACTAGATGTTAAAAATGCATTCTTGCATGGCTTTCTCAAAGAAACGGTATACATGGAACAACCTCCAGGTTTTGTTGATTCCTCTCATCCTCATCATGTTTGTTTATTGCATAAGTCACTTTATGGTTTAAAACAAGCACCTCGTGCTTGGTTTGATAGATTATCTCAATGTTTACTAACCATTGGTTTCTTTTGCAGCAAAGCAGATTGTTCCTTGTTTATTTACAAGAAAAATAACAACTTAATTCTTTTACTTGTTTATGTTGATGATGTTCTTATTATAGGAAATAATGTCAATCTCATTCAACACTTCATTCACACACTTGGAAAAGAATTTTCTCTTAAAGACCTTGGTTCTCTTCAATACTTTTTAGGCATTGAAGTTAAATACTTCACTGGTGGTTTATTTCTTTCACAATCCAAATATACCAGAGATCTTCTCACTCGTACCAACATGCTTGCCTCATCGCATATCTCCACTCCTACTCCCATTAAACCTTCTAATCACCATGATGACCACACACTTGCTGATGAAACTGAATACAGAAGCATAGTGGGAGCTCTCCAGTACCTCATATTTACACGTCCCGATATCACATATGCCGACAACAAAGTTTGTCAACACTTTCATCAACCAACACTTGCCAATCTTCTAGCAGTCAAAAGCATCCTTCGTTATCTCAAATGCACGCTTAACTATGGCATTCGTATTCTCTCTCAAAGTTCATTTACTTTAAATGGTTTTTGTGATGCAGATTGGGCTGGCTGTCCTCTCACCCGCCGAAGCACCACAGGATATTGCATTTTTATTTGCTCAAATTGTGTCTCTTGGTCCTCAAAAAAACAACCCATTGTTGCTCGCTCAAGTGCTGAAGTTGAATATCGAGCTCTCGCTACCACTGCTTCAGAATTAACATGGATAACCATTCTTCTTCATGATATTGGCTTGCCACTCTCTACAACACCTCAACTCTTTAGTGACAATCTTAGTGCTTTGCATATGACAATAAATCCTGTATTCCATGCTCGCACAAAGCATATTGAGATCGATTACCATTTTGTTCGTGAAAAGGTAGCTGATGGTGTTATCGTTACCAAATTTATTCCATCGCAGTTACAAATTGCTGATGTACTCACCAAGCCTCTATCCAAGCATTCATTCAAGGATTTTCAAAATAAGCTAGGAGTTCATCCTCTTCCACTCGCTAGCTTAAGAGGGGGGGGGGGGGGGGGGGGGGGGGGGGGGGGGCGGACGTATGGCAACAAAGAGTTGGACAGTATAATTGGAAAACCACTGGAAAATAATATAAACCACTGGAAAATAATATGGCAATATGTCTGGCCATATCAAAGGGATTCAAACCTACCAGATTACGAGCTCCATAATTATAGGAGAGCTATTTTGAATGTTGATTTTCTTCTTATTTTCATTTTATACCGTTGGTTGATCTCTTGTAATCTCTTACCATTGTCATATATTCCTACTTGTATAAATGCCTCTAAATGAGTATCTTACTCATTAAGAGAAAAGAGTGAATAGAATTTCAATTCTCAATTCATAGCTTTCTCAAAATAATACTTCTTTCTTTGTAAGAAATTCATCACAAACCCTTGTTTAGGCAACTACCCTCATATTGATTTCCAATTTGGGATCACCTCTATTTTACTCTACACTATTTTCCTGCATTTATCACATCGTACAGGGAACAAACAATAAGAAATTAAGTATAAATCCAACAAAGCTAATTTTTAAATTATCATTGTCTAAACCACCAAGTCACCAACCATGGTAAAGAGCACTCATCATAATCACCTTGAAAATATACCAAATTCGAGTCAAGGGTGATATATCAAAAAATAAATATTGTTGTTTATTTATTGATTCAAGTTTGGAAGCTAAAAAGATTTGCCTCAAAAGTTCTCTCTAAAATTTAAATTCGAAACCCCGGAGTTTTTTTTAAGATATTATAGGAGCTAAAATCTCCTGAATGTTGTAATAAAAATTTACGTCGTACTCGTAATGCTAGATCTTGACATTTTCCTACGTATTACTGATTCATACAATGTTTGATTAAATAATAAAAAAATATTAAAAAAAAAAAAACTTGTATACAAATTGGAGGAGCAGGAAATCTAAAAAATATTCAATGGGTATTTGAATGAAAGAGGTTGTTTCTTATCAACCGAGCATATGTTTCCTGTAGTTGAGACAAGGAAAAGAGATTCAAGTCAGGACCCTACAATCAGGGCCACACGTGGAGCAGTTATCACCACCACCAACGTACAAAACTGGATGGATCTCACTGTCTCAACCTTATGCTCATCACCAGACAATCAAACCCAAATCATCAAGATATGCTCTCTGCTTCTAACTCTCTAAGGCCACTTTGAGCCGTTGATTGAGATTTTTATCAAATGGCTGGCCAAGGTTGTTACGCGTAGGATGTGTAGTTGACCTACTTGCAAATGAAATTACACGTGAATGTGACCCAATTAACTATAAATTGTCAAGCATTTTCTCATGAGAAAAAAAAAAAAAAACCTTGGAAGAGATGAACACATGGACCGACGCCCATTCAGAGCACACAGTGTGATATGAGTAAGCACACGGTGTGTAGGACCAATAAATCGAACCGAAATGGTGAACTGAACTGATCCAATCGGTTTTTTTCCTGTTTTTTTTATATTAGTAGGTTTAGTTCGGTTCATTTAAAAAAAAAACCGATTGGATCGTTTTTTCCCAGTTTGCTATCTCAAACCGAAAAACTGAACCGATATCCAACTTATATAAAAAAACCCTAATTTAATATTTAACAGTCCAAGAAACTATAAAATTATGAAAGTGTGTCATATCATATATTTTTTTTCTTTGTTTTTTTTTCTGAATATTATTTTAAATTAGTATTTTCAATTTGTTCTAACCCATAATTTAATTCGGTCAAAGACCCAAAATGATTAAAATATAAAATATGTTTAATAATTAAAGTCCATGAATTTGGTCCAGTAGAACCAAAACCGAAAAAACCGAACCAAACCGAATCGGTCCAATTCGGTTGGTTTTTGATCGGTTGACATTTGTAAATTTTATTGAATCGGTTCATATTTTTAAAAACCGAACTTTATCAATTCTATTGAAAAATGAATCAATCCATTCAACGTCCACCTTTAACGGTGTGATATGTGTAAGGATAATGAGATTCGTATATGAGAGAGAGTACAGATGACCACACCGTTTTTAATGGGAGGAATGAGTACACCGGCCATTCCATTCAAATTTTTATCGTCATGCGTCTGTATAAATATATATAAATATATATATATATATATATATATATATATATATATACCGGCCATTCCATTCAAATTTTTATCGTTATGCGTGTGTATAAATATATATATATATATATATATATGATGTCTTTTCATGGAATGAGTTTCATGTGTGGTTTTTATTAATTTCAAGTTGTGGAGAGAGAGAAAAAGAAAAAGAAAGATTAAAGAGGTTAGGTATGGAATTCTTGAGTGTTGAATGAAATTTATTTGAGGTTGAGGTTGGAAATTTATGAACATCTAGAATTATAGTGTGTTTGATTCAAAAATGGAGGTAATTTTTGCTTATAATAAGATAAAGAAAATATAAAGTAAAACATATTTTGTTTTTGTAATTTTAAGTTCTAGAATTACAATATAATTTATTTGATAACAATAATAATAACAAAAACATTTTTGTTGTTTTTAATATAAAACTATTCTTCTTGTATCTCAAATATTCATTTGACATTCTAAGCTTTAAATTGTTTTCATATCATAAATCAATATAATATCTCGTCAATGTGCAATTATTATCATTTTTAGAAATTATTATCTTCTTTGAATTTCAAAATTATAAAAGTATGTTTAATTTAATATTTAAGACATTAAGAAATAAATAATTTACTCCGAATATTATAAAAGTGATGATTATACGTATAATTCTTCTTTTATGTCTTTTAAATATTAAAACTAATAATTATGTTTTTACAATTATTATATCCAGAAAGTTACTCTTTCTGTTTTTTTTTTCTTGAGATACCCCATACTGTTTTAGCGAGTTGAACATGAAATATAATCAACCGAAAATATGATATAAACCTACTTTTTTTTCTTGAAATTTAGAAATTAATTTCTAACTTTTATTTAATTATGAGGTTTTTAGCTTTATAAAGTCTTGATCAAAGATCCCTCAGTTTCCTGGATTGAAATGATTGCGATGGAAATTAATAGTTGGTCAACCAAATTATTATGAAAGACAGAGACTAAAAATTGAGCGGAGACAAGTTGTTGTTTCCTTTAAAGTGGTGACAGAAATCAAAATTGATCATATGAAACCGTAGAAATAATGCATGTACCAGAATGGAAAGCACTCAAAAAATAATAATTCACGTTTGTGAATCAATTTGGATTTAGGAAGTTCTAATATATGTTAGACCACTTTTTGGGACTAGCCAGTGGGTTTTTTTTTCTTTAATATGATTTCTTTTAAAATTAAGCTTTTCATTATTATTTTCAAAAAAAAAAAAAAAAATAGCTTATCATAATTAGAACTTTGTTGCCTTGTTGGTGGAAATATTTTCATAAATGATCACATTTATTACATGGGATTGGATTGGGCATGAGTATTGGCTGCACGGGATTGAATTTCTCCAATCCCATGATATTTAACTATTTATACGATTATACATGTTTTGTAAAAAAAAAAAAAAACTATTTATACATAAGCTATTATATTTATTTAATATATTTTATTGAAACCTTTTTAAAAACTAAAATTTTCAAAATCAACTAAAAAAATAGATGCTATTTTGTTTAAAATCAATTTTAAATAGTTTTATTTATTTTTAAAATAATTCGAATATTTATTTTATTCAAAAATAATTTAAATCTTTTAACCAAATTTATTTAAAAATATTATAACTTTAAATTATTTTATTTTATTTAAAATTTAATTTAACCTAATTTTATACTAACCAATCTCACACTATACTAAACATAAAACACAATTATTTTCATTTTTTAAAATCCAATTACATGTTACATCAACCAATAAACATTATTATTTTTAGCCCAATATATGCTGCATCAAACACACTACACTGCTAATCTAATCATATCCTATCCAATAAAAATAATTCAATTCAAAGTCAGGCGCTAAATATGATTTTTATTTTTAAATACATATATCGACTGAATGAACAATCTTACCATCAAATCACATCGGGTGGTCAAAACTCAAAACAATAACTTTGGTTACCAGCCATATATTGTCGATTGTTGGGTTATTGTATACATCAAGTGTTATCAAATATCAATGGGAAATAATCTCGGAAGCATAATGCATTATGGGGTTTGATTCATTATGAACTACATGTATTTGTGCGGACTTGCTAAATTGGACTTCTGTTAATGGGCCAACATTGTGGATAAAGTTAATTCCAATTCCAACACAAGGGCTAAGTTTGGATGTAAGAATATACTTTAAATTTTCTTTTATTAGAAAAGAATGATAATTAAATGTTTTTTCTTATAAAATCATTTAAAAATTTCAAGTGTTTTTTTATAATTGATATTATACATCAATCATTCAATCCATAGAAGTAACTTTCATATCTTTATCTTTTGACTAGCTCTATTATTTCTCAAATTTTACAATACATTTTATGATTCATTCTATTGTAATTGATTTCCACTTTATGTAATTTATGATTTTGAGGTTATATACTTTATTGTATTGGGATGCTTGAGAATTCGTGATAAATAATAAATCACATTCTCTCTTGTGCTGATATGTTTCTCTTTTATGTATTATTGTAAAGCGTTTATTTTTAATCATTTCATAACAATTTTCAAAAAGAAAACCATTAATTAAAAAAAACAATTAAAAAACCATTTTATCTAATTTATCATCAAGATACCAAAAAGTAGAACTAAGAGATGCATTTAAATTGGATTTCAAAAGGCTTTTATGGAAATAAAAAGTTTTGGTGTATTCAATATAGATTTTTATAGACTTTAATATGAGGTATTTAAACAGGCCTTTAAAACTTTATGAAATTTAAGAAGTATTCAAAATGTCAATGACTTTTAAACTTTTGGTTATATCAAACCAAACAATTTGTTTTTCATTCCCCCCAATAAAAAAAACTTTGGAAGACATTCATATTAGAAAAAAAAAACATAAAATTCCTTGAAAAACATTATCCACCACTAAATATATGTTATATTTTCTAAATAAAAAATAAGAGCACATTCATTCTTACAAATTTCACAAATAAAATAAAATGGACAACTTTTAAAATGAATAAACATTATCATAAAAAAACATACGAACATTAGTGATCTATATAAAAAAAAGTTAAACTAATATATATATATATATATATATATATGAAATTTTCACATGAGTGCGTACTGATGAAAATATATGAAGACATTGAATGTGAGCCACTCATTTTACATGCTTTGACTTGGTGTGTATGCACTTGTCAAAATTCTTCTATAAATGAGTGGATCACATTCAATGTTCTCATATATTTCTATCAGTGCGCATTTACCAGAATGAGACAGTATTTATACAATAAAATAACTCTCCACTGGCTATTTATGCAATTAAGGACGAGAGATTCATTTTGTTTCCTTCATTTTCGAAGCAACTAAATAACATTGAACAAAATCAAATAAACTTCATTTATGTTAAATGTAAATAATAAAAATGTAAAAATCACAACTCAATCATATTCAAAGTTGCTTATAAATATGACTCCATGTAGATATAGTCAATATCGAACTACCTAATTTTGGGTATGAGTCTTGTAGAACAACTAGGTGCAGTTTTAAGGTTTTGTTTTTAACTTGAGTAATGTTGGGTAGAGTTTTTACTCTTTAATACCTATTGTCATACTTGTGCAGAGACATGTGAACGTCAATACTATTATCGGTTTGCTACCTTTATTCTAAAGGAAAATTTATGGGTTGTCCGGTAAGTGTTTTTTGTTCTGTTTTGTTTTTGTTTTCTGAAAATAATTTCGAATTCGCGTTCATTAATTGTTTTTCATTTTGTTTTAAAAAAAACAAAAACAAAATGAAAAACAAAATCATTGTTAAAATTGAAAATCATGGAAAACACATTAAACATGTTTTCCATGTTTTTCATTTTGTTTTTTAGAAAAAAAAATAAAAAAACCCCCATCATGACAAAAAACCCATATCCCAAATTCAAAGCAGAAAACCAAGCTGCTGATCTGCTTTAGCAGTAACAGCTACCACTTTGGTTTTATTTTTTTTCTCTTCAAGACAAAAAACCTAGATCCTAAATTCAAGAATTGAACCAATCTAAATAACCCGAATCCCAAATTCAAGACAAAAAACTCAACCGCAAATCTGCTCAAACAGTAATAGCTGCCATTTGGTTTTTATTATTTTTTCTCTTCTAGACAAAAAATCTAGATCCCAAATTCAAGAATTGATTTAGTTTCAATCTAAATTTTGAATGAAACTGTGAAGGAATCATAATCACTGACGATTTCCTCATATTTTTCCTCATTTTTTCTTTAAAAGCATATATGCTTGAGTAGAATTAAAGAGTAAACCGATTACATAGTATAAGGACCTTTATTTTATGATTGACTTATTTCATGACAAATCATATTTTGGGATGATTGTGTAATGGGTAGCTTAGATTTTCTTGGTGATTATCAAAGGCAAGCTTCCAAGCATCTCTATGACCTCAAGATTAAGAGCTTCAAGAGGTCTTCTTGGTAATTATCAAAAGCAAGCTTCTCTATGACTTCAAGATTAAGAGCTTCAAGAGATAACTTACTTGACTTTTATTCTTGATGAGATTAAGTGCACATACACACTTGCATGCATATTTGCTATCTTGCATTTATGTGTCATTGTTATGTGCATCTATGTCATCCATCACACATCACACTTGCACCTCATAGTTTAAATCTTTTGTGTAATGTCTTGTATTTGTGTTAAGTAATTCATTTCTCGATGTTTGTTTGGAAAAGTCCACGTCTGCTTGTTTTAGCACGATGATCGCCGTCAGAGAAAGCTTCTCTCTTCTTATTGTTTTCACCAAAAGTTGGTGAAACGGCGATCGCCATTCAGCAGCCCCGAACGTCGAATGAAACCTCTGTTTGTCTTCAGAAAGGCTATTGGAACAATTCGGAGGTCAGCATTCAGCTACCCCCGACTGTCGAATTTGACCGCTGATCGGCATGTTTTCTAGGCTAATTTGTAATTTCACCCAACTCATTTTCTTGACATATAAACACATCATTATGTTGTCATGGCCAACTAGAACCCACTAAATTGAAACCATAAAGAGAGAGAGAGAGAGAGAGATTGAGTGGTTCTAGAGATAGAAAACTTCAAGCTTCACTCATTGACTCTCCAAACCCTAAACCCATGTGCATTGACAGACACGTCGCTGCAGTGTCTTCAAAAGATTGAACATTAAGTTCGGCCTCGCAAGCGCGCGAGTCACAGGGACTATCACATCAGCAATGTACGGGTATCGTTCCGCAGGGAGGTGTGATCTGCCGACCGTCACATGTTCTAGCTATTATTACAACACGCCCAGCGAACTCGTGTGTTGCGTGTGCGGAAAAGTAAATAATAATAATATAACTAAATAAATTACGTAAATAATATTTACATTGATAGGATGGAATGTAGAGATGGCATGAAATGTATGGATACGCTAAGGAAATGACTCAACCGTAACAATCCTCATAATTAAGCACTAGACTCACTTAGTCCCTCAAATGTGCAAGTATATCTTAGGCTCGTGTCCCCTTAATTAATCTCTACCCTCTCTCGAGCACATAGAGATTGCATCCATACATAAGCATGAATTCATTAAATGCTTTGGGACACACACACGAGCTCTGTACGCCAGCCTAGTAATCTCTCAACTTTCTGGTTAAATGCAGTGGTTATTTCGTTAGGCATGTAATGAGCAACCACGTAGGCACTACTACAACCGATAATTCATCAACGAGGCTAACCAAATACAGGATGGCAACCAAGTGAAAGCATTAAGAATACGAGATACCCATACAACACGTATGTTATGTGCTCGTGTCCCCTTAATTAATCTCTACCCTCTCTCAAGCACATAGAGATTGCATCCACACATACAAAGGACACATGAATCCATTAAAGACTGTGGGACACACACACGAGCTCTACACGCCAGCCTAATGATCTCTTAACTTTCTGGTCAAATGTAGAGGATATCACACTGAGCATGTTAATGCAAACCACTCGATATATAACACACAGCCTAAATATCATTCACAAGGTGGCTAACCGAGTGAAAGCATTAAGTTTACAAAATGCCCCTATAACTACATGAGCACAAGAGGAATTCAGTTTGTCTTTACTCTAGAAATTGATTCGGTTTTATCAGGCTCCTTAGGATGGCTAAAAATGGAAAAAAAGTTTACTAAACAACTACATGCAACAAAGTGATTGTTTAACATAAGGACATTCAATTTAAGTTAAGGGTTCATTCTCTTGATTAAGGAATTCGACAAAATCAATTAATCACCCAATCCGGCCAAGGATGGGCAATTGTGACTTTGAAATAAAGACTCATTAAGCACAAGAATATGAACCAAAGTCTAATTTAGCATGTGAATGCATCGATCAAACTTCTCTCACTCTCTAGAGCTAAAACTCAATTTCTCTAATCATTCAAACATGATATTTTGAGTCATCCATCAATCAATCAAAAATCATGGGATGCTAAATTACACAACTCCTAAATTAAATTACCGTACTTCTAATCCCATTCATAGACACATATCAATTTAGACCATTCACACACATGAATATTACAACAAGAGATTAAATCATGCATAAACAAAGAGTAGAACAAAACCAAAACGAATTTAAGAACAATCATACATATATTGCATAAGTGTAGGTTTACAAAATTCCCAAATTGGGGATACACATCAAAGAAAACAAGAAATACAAAAAGAAATTAGTTCACACTTTTCACTTCCTTGAAACAAACAAAAGTTTGTCTCTCTAAGCTGCTTGTATCACACTTCAAAACAATCACAAGCAATATCAATTCAAATTAAAGATATGCTTATTCAAACAAGATCAATGTAAAAATTAACTTGTATGTGATACAAATACAAATAATCACTTGGCTTTAATTCATAAAGCTCCAATACAAACAAAGTTGATATGATATGATTGTCACTTACAAAGATATTAACTAAGATATATATATATATATATATATATATCAACACAGATACAAATATAAGGAGATAAGGATAGATAAAATCAACACATGATTTTTTACGTGGTAAAACCTCCTAAGAGGAAACATCCACAAGGTTGATTCCACAACCACCGGCAAACAAATCCACTAGTAAGATAAAAAGATACAATCTCTCAGGTGACCACTTCACCTAGAAACCTACCCTTTGACCCTACACAATGAATATGATGTCAACTTGCACAAATTGAAGATTCACTCTTCAAATGTGACTTCCAATGAACAATCCAAAGAATCACTCTAAGGAATGTGACTTCCAATGCACAACATGAAGATTCACTCTCCAAGTGTGACTTCCAATGAACAAATCAAAGATTCACTCTAAGAAATGTGACTTCCAATGCAGAAAATGAAGATTCACTCTCCAAGTGTGACTTCCCAAGCTTAAGTCAAAGATTAACTCTAAGACATGAGACTTCCAATGCACAATTTAAAGATTCACTCTCCAAATGTGACTTCCATGCACAAATCAAAGATTTACTCTATGAAATGTGACTTCCAACCTTTTCATAAGGCATGTGATCTAAGTGAATGTAAATGATGCAAACACATACAACATAGTTAATATGATCAATATATCCTATGGAAACTAGAAGTGAACAAATAAGCACATGTCATAGGTTTTCTAGTTTATAATCCTAAAAACAATGCAATCACATTCAATGATGCATGTACAAATGAAATGTGTGGATTAGTCACAAATCATGAAGAACTAGATTTCTATCATCAAAAGCACAAATCAATTATATCTAGAACTTGTAACATGAACAAACAATCTAGAGTATGTGAAACACCTAACACACAAAAATCTAGATTATGTTCAATCACATAAAAATGCCAGAATCAATTTGATAAAATCAAATACACATCTCTAGCAAAATAATATAACTTAGATTCTCAAGTTAATCAATTAAAACTAATCAAGTTTTAAATCATCAATCAAATATGTTATTTCAATCAATCTTCAGTTACAATGACCTAGCATATGAAAATACTATCAATCAACAAAATCATGTCAATAAACACACAAGATAATCCTAAATTTGAAGCTAGCACAATACAACATCTCAAACATGTGAAAACATAGATTTGTAAAAAACCTATCTCAACATGTTAATCAATTGAAGCTCAAACTAGCTCTATTAGAGATCATTTCTCTAATCAATGATAACATATCAAATATACATATATATGAGAAGAAAACTCAAAGCAATTGAAGACTTGAAGATCAAGAACAAAATAGAAATCAATACCTTGAAAGAAAAACGTGCAGCTTCATTTTTGTGAGTAGTTCTACCGGAAAACTCAATCTATTGACTCCAAACTTTTATGAAAATGATAGAGGAATGGTAGACAAAGATTTTCCAATTCGAAATGACTCAAAATGGACTCTAAATGAGAAAGTTATGGTGTTTGTAAGATGAGAAAAATTGGAGAGAAAATTCTGCATTTGTTTTTCAAAATTTTCTTCTTAAAATGAAATAAGAGGGAAGTGAATATTTAAAGAGGTAAACAAAGGAAGAAAAGAACCAACCAATGGGGGGCTTCCATGTTGGATCCCAGTGGAGGCGAGTGGGCCTCACGGGACCAGCAGCCCTCCATTCCCGTGGAGGCCACGCGCCTCCACGGGAAGGAGGTGTTTGGCACCCCTCATCCCTCAAGCGTACTCTTTTTCTTTCAGCCATATCTTTGGTCTCTGAACTCCGATTTCGAATCCTTTTTCGGATTATGAACCAGTACTCCCTCATATACAAAAGTTGTCAAGAAAACTTTTACAAAAATTATGGGATTCGACTTCAAAAATAAAGATGAAAACCATATACGATAAAATCACGGAAAGTTTCTTAACTACCTAATTTGAACTTGAAACTTAATGAATGAGTAACCAAATCCATTGGAACTTAATGAGGAATTATATAAGCTCAAAATCAAGTTCATTAACATATAAACATAAACCAATAAACACAAGAACATACAAATATGCTATTTCTTAGAACTAATCATAGAACATGCAATTTATGCAAATACAAATCTAGGATGTTTCTAAGTATGTGTCTTCATCTACATAGTTGACTTGGTAAACAAAACATCATCTTTATCTGTTTTTCATGTTCTTGCTTAACAAGAAACCACTTTTGTGACTTGTTTGCATTTAGACTAGGATTCTAATTACAAGTTGAGGTTTTTGTATGTTGTTTTGTTGGGTTGTTGTATTGTGATAGCTATTGCATCTAGGATTGTTTAAATCATTAATCCATGACTAGATAAGCATTAAATGTGTTGACCTAGCATTTGTGCAATTAGAATATTTTCATATTTACTTTAGGTTGCATATCTCTTCACTTAAGAGTTAAGTCTTGTATATGCAGTGGGTAGTGTACAAGCAAGAGCATAAAATCACTATTAAAGGCCTAGGGGTAGCAATAACGGATTAGTAAACGATTTAGTGTGATGTGGTCAACCTAGGTTGTAATCATTTTTGCAAATAGTGGATTTGAGGGTTCGATTGGCTTTAAGCCCCTTGAGTTTTTACCATTTTGGGGTTTTCTCACGTAAAACAAATCATTGTGTCCTTATTTTGTTTTTCACACTTTGTTCCAATGATTGTTTATTAGGGGTTGGTGTGTTTAATTTTGACTAATCAAAAGATGACAATTAATTTGGGTAAAACCTAGTCACCCCCTCTTTAGGTTTGTTTAATCACTTTTAAAGTATTTTCATCTTTCGAGCAACAAAGGCTATACCTACATGCACCAGCAACCGATCTCGCGATGGCTACCCGCAATACACACGGGTTCATTAAGAACTATGAGACACATTTATCGATTATACATGCAAAAGCCTCGCGTATTTCTACCTTCCCCTGCATGTAGTGGACAATCTACTCATTTCACGATTGTGTGCTTCCTCTCTCGATACATCACACAACAACCAGATATCAACTAAGTGTTTGCGAGGAACCTAGTTTCAGACGGTGGCTAACAGGTTGAACAGATAAAGGATCATACCACTCAATCATTCAACAAAGACATTTAATAAAAGAGGCAATAATGTTAAGCTTACATCAAATCCCTAATGAATGAAAGTACACATCCTAGATGAGACAAGAGATACAAAGAAAGAAATACAAAATATATAAAAAGGAGAACCCAACAGATACCGGGATTCGAACGACAGGTCTTTAGGTTGTCAATCGGATGACTTTACCACTTAGACGATTATGGCGAGTCTCCAATTTTCTTGAATGCTCAACTCTCTCAATAAAAGAGAAAGCTCTCTCCTTATCTCTCCAAATCTCCCTAAGATGGATGGCTAAAATGGAAAACAAGTTTACCATACAACAATGCACAAATAATTGATTGTTTATCATTAAGAACATTCAATTTAAGTTAAGGGTTTATTCTCTTGATTAAGGAATTCACCAAAATCAATTCATCACCCAACCTGACCAATGGTGAACAATTGTGTCTTGAAAACACTCATTAAACACAAGAATATGGAACCAAAGTCTAATTTAGCATGTGAGTACATCAACCAAACTTCTTCCACTCTTTGGAGCTAAACCTCAAACACTCAAATAATTCTAAATATGGCATTTTGGATTATCCATCAACATACAAACAATCATGGGATGCTAAATTATACTGCTCCTAAATTAAATTACTCTACTCCTAATCCCCATCATACATACATATCAATTTCGAGCATCTACACACATGATTATCATAAGAAGAGATTAAATCATGTATAAATCAAAGAGTAAAACAAAACCCAAATGAATTTAATAAACATTCATACATATATATAGCATAAGTGTAGGTTTACAAAATTTTCAAATGGTGATTATACATCAACGAAAACAAGAAATACAAAAAGAAATGAGTTGTAGAGAAAACCCTTAAAGAAATCTCCTTTAAAGCTTCTCCATTTCCATTGATTGTGCTTGGACCGAAATTGATCCTTAGAGCCCTTGTTTATCCTTACAATCTACTCTAAGATGGTGGAAGATGTCTGGAATGAGGTGGTGAAGGTGTATGGTGAGCTCCCATAGAGGAAAAACCTCCATGGGAGCTTGAAACTCTCACTTATTTGGTGAAGAAGATGAATAAGGGTGGTTTTGTTTTGGGGTGTGGCGGATGATGAAGAATGTTGCTTTTAGACCCAAATGGGGGTATATATAGTGTGGGGAGGTTAAGACACGAAATGGATGTAAAAAGACAAGATTGCCCCTCAATTTGAGCAAAAAAACGCCCATAGGTCAAGCTGGAAGTCAAATGTGCGGTCCAAGGGTGCGCAACGTGTGCGCACGTACTGCACACATATACTGGTATGTTTGCAACTGGTGGTACGTGGTCTAGGGGTGTGCAATGGGTGCATACAAGGTGCGCAAACATTCTGGAGCTCTGTTTTCAGCTTTTTTACATCCCGCACCGTTACGAAAATGACCATAACTTCCTGTAGAAAGCACGTAATTGCTATCTATAAAAAGAACTGGAAAGAAGACATCTGGGGCTTTTTGAAAATATGTAGTAGGATACGTAGTTCGATCCGAGGAAGGAGATAAAACCCCCGAAAGTTGAGTGTGCTGCACGAGCATTTTCCATTTCAGCCCTTTTAACTTTCAAAACTCATCAGTTAAGCTCAAATACCTTATAAATGGTTTATTACCTACACAAAACTCACAAAACATATTAAATACACAAATAAGCTCAAAAACGAGTACAAATGATAGGAAATGAGGACCTCAAATAGGTGTAAATACGGTCCGATCAAAAAGGCATGCGGGTAAATTAGAAGATGCTCACGCCAAGAGTAGTGGATCATGGAGATCACTTGAGGGTGTAACATTCTCTTCATATAGAGGTTGCCTAGGTTAGGTCTAGAATCACTATAAAAGGCCTGCGGGTAGTATTGTTGTGTTATGTTCTGAGCATGGTGTGACTAGAGGTCAACATAGGTTGTAAGCAACATTATATATAGTGGATTGAGGACTGGAGTGGCAAGATGGATAGCCCGTGAGTATTTACCCTATTGGGGTTTTCTCATGTAAATCAAATCAAATCAAAATGTCATTATCTTTCAGCATTATATTTACTTTGATTAATTGATTTGTTTTAATTTGTTTGGGTTATTTGTGGCTAATATTGACTAATCTGAAAAGAAGTTAATTAATCGGACCCCCTAGATTGTATCAGATACACTTTGTATATTTTCACTTAGTTTTGGTAGTCCAATCGAAATGACGATGCTTTTTTTTTTTCATTTTGAAATATTTTAATTATTTTCATTTAATTTATATTTAATAAAAAGTTAATGTTTAATATTTTAAATTCTTTCTTCGCATGTAATTGTTATTTAATAAAAAAAATTCTAACTTAGTTGATAATTGTTTGGGATAAATTATTGTCAAATTGTGATATTTTTCGGTTACCCTACTCGACTCATTTTTATTTTTAGAAGACTGATTTCCGCATATACTATCAGATGCATTTTCGGATTTCGAAACTGAAATAAAAAACATTGTTTTCATTTCCATTTCCATTTTTATTTTTGAAAAACAGCAAATGAAAATGCTTACAGGATACGCCCTTAACATTTTTCAATTATATTTTATACCCATATTTTGACTAATAAGAGTAGGTGCATAATTGTATTTATGATGTAAAATATAATAATAATAATAAATAAAAATTTTAGAATCATGTATATACGTATGAATGCTTTTGATTAGTTTCATAGACATTAATGATGATTTTGTTTTTTTATTCCTTTGAGAAAATAATTTTATTGACACTATAAATATAATTTTGTTAAAATAAATTATATATTATATTTAGAAATCTTAAAAAGTCTACCGATGTTTATAAAAATCTTCTAAAATAAAAGTTTATGAAAGTTTTTCATAATTCTATAAAGTCTATAAAAGTCAATTAAAATTCATAAACTTTACATAAATCATTCACTTACAAAAAGTCTTTAAAAAGTATTTTGAAATCCAAATTGAATCCATCTCCTAAGATTTCTTTTCATTTTTCAAAATACAACGAGGGCATGTTTGCTTCATTGTATTGTATAGTATAAAGACTTTAAAATATTAAAACAATACAATATTCCAACGTTTAGCTACAACTCAACACTGGATTAGTTAATACAAAGTTCTCCTTCTAATACACCTCGAGCCGCACTAAATAATACAAAGGGTGGAGGTGTGTTTAGCTTGAATTAAGCTGCCACCCAACTTTTTCATTCATTTTATATTTATTTGAGTGAGTTTTTATTTTCTAAATTGATTTTATATATCCAGAAAATTTGGTTTAAAAAAATTGGTCACCTCTAAAAAATATTTATTTAAATTTTGATAATATTATTTATATTCATTTATTAAAAAATATTTATAAAATATTTGTGTCAATAAAAATAAATATTTATTTTATTTATATTAAAATTTATTTAAATTATTGACTTTTATTTATATCAAATATTATTTAACAATTTGTTTTGAAGTATTACATAAATTCGGGGTTTTTTTTTTATGGAGAATGAGGACTCGAACACACAACTTTATGGTCTAGGTATGATAGGTATATCACCCGACCGACTTTTTTTAATATTAATATCAAAAATTTATTTTTTTTAAATTCAAATTTATTAATTTATAATCATTAATATTTCTTAAATACAATACAGTACTATATAATAACTTACCAAACATTTGCATTATTTAAGAGAGTCTAATACTATATATCAGCAAACACATTGATTATACTAATAATAATACAGTACAGTCCAATATAATCCAATACAATCCAATACAATCCAATCCAGTCCAATTTAATACATTACAATACAATGCAGTGTACCAAATGAACCATAAAATCATTATTTCAACGTATGTGGATGTCCAACTTTTCATCTTAGCGTTTTGTCTGTTAACACTTAGAAGATTTATGATATATTTTTTTTATAATTTATACCTACAATAATGCAAGACCTGATGAAGCTGTTAATAAAAATCTTCATCTTGTTATATGACATAGGAAATGATATTCAAAAAAACTTGTAAAAATACTAAGGAAAAAAAAAACACTCCCAATTCCCAAACATATACGGATATACCTCATTGATTCGAGTTTAAAGAAACAACTGCGCAAAAAAAAGAATTCTAATAAAAGTGTTTATAAAATAACAATAATGCTATACTTTGTTCAAATCTGGTTCTCAAACGATGTGGGATGACTATAATCCATTGTATTAGATTTATAAGATTTAAATGAACGGATAACAGTGATATCTCATCATTTAGACACCGAATTTGGATAAAGTAACATTATTCATAAAATAAGTATTATTTGTGAAATATGCCGCAAAGTGCATTTATTTATATGTTTCACTAATGCTACTCAACCTAACAATTTAGTCTACATTTCAACCCAAATAATGTGACAAATGGTTTTTTCATTACCCACATCATCTCATATTGTGTGTGGTGATTAGAACTCACTTGTCACCTCATTTTGGTTGAAATTTGGATTGTATAGCATTACTCCATATGTTTATACCTAAATATCATACTAACAAAACTGAATATATTCGTATTTCAATTTTGTGTGGCCATCCAAAGTTTTAGTTTTGGGCCTTTGAAATATTTAAAATTAAGTATGAATGTTTTGGGCCTTACTATATCAACTTGGGCTCTTTAATTTATTTGTTTTTTTATATTTGTTTCACATGTATTAAAAGGGTGTGGCATGGCTATACCAATTTAAATATCGGGAGAATTATAAATAGGGTGCGATATTGCTACCCCTAAATATGATGAGTACATTCATACTTGAATAAAAAAAACTTAATTATATAAATATCTCAATAAAAATTTACCAATAAGATAAATTAGTTTAATTAAAAATAAACCAAACACTATGTACACTCATTAATTACACTCATATCTTATACTATATCTCTTTATTGAATATATATATATATATATATATATGATAAATCCTAACTTAGAAATCATTAGCACTAGGTTATATCATGAGCTTTTCTTGTTATAGCATAATACACAAGAGATGATCCAATAGAAATATATGAAATTATGAATATCTTGAGATTTTTGAAGGTGATGCCGAGAAGATTTTTTTTGTTTGTTTAAAATTGATGTGAACTTTTTGATTTATATATATTTTTTTATCTACAAACTTAGAAGAACTTTGTTTTTTTTTTCCATTGGAAGAGAACTCTGTTTCTTCATTTCTATTTTTATTATGTTTTTTTTGTTTGCTTACTGAGTTCTTATGCATTTACAACATCAAGTCTTATATTAAACTATTAATTTTGTTTTTATTGTGTTTTTTGAGCCTGAAGAACTTAATAATTTATCATTTGTGAAATTGAGTGTGTTAATAACTTAAGAGAGTATAAAATGTATTAAAATGAATACAATCATTTAAATAAGGGTATTATTGGCATTAAGACGGGTGTTTATAGTAATAATTTAATTTTAGATTTTAAAAATTTGGTGTACTTAAAAATACGGGTATTTTTATCTTATTTATGGGTGGCAATATCCGTACCCTTATAAATAACCCACGTATTGACGTATTGTAATGAAATACCAAATCAACATTCTGATTTTAAAATTCAGCAAAACGAAAACCCGGACAATAGGTGACTTTATTTAAATTTATCAAAATATGACTATTTAGAGATCATTTATTATATTACTTGTTAGGCCCAAGGTTTCAATACTAAATTTTGATGATAACAAACAATTGATTTTAAGTACTAATGTGTTTAATTGTTATGAGAAAAAAACATTAATCTCAAAGATGGGAATGCATCAAGACATTTTGAAATAACATGATCAAGCCAAACAAAGTTCCACATATTCAAGAGCTTATGTACGTAATGTAAGTAGGTACTTGATTCGGTTCAAGAGAAATTATATTTTTAGGTCAAGTAATTTGATATTTTTTTAATAATTTCTCTTTTAGACTCAATTATATAAGTTCTTTGAAAGCTTATTGAAGATTAATTATATATTTTGAAGAGTCAAGTAAAACTGAAACTGGATTAACTTGAGACTTTATAAATCCAAATGCGGGGAATCACTTGGTGTGTTTTGGTGAGAGACATCACCATTGTTGTAAGTTGTAAATTTTGGGTCTTAAGGACTATTGATAGTGAAGCCGTGAAGGCACAAACGTGCAAGAGGCTTCGAGAGGCTTCGGGAGTGGATAGGCATCGATTCTGTAAATTTTGAGTTTGCACTTCTCTCAACTTCTCTCTTTTAATCTGTGCATATTTACACTTATTATTCATGCCGATTGTCATATATTTGCATAAACATTGTAGATTGTATTTTGTTGCTAGGAGATTGTTTAGAAACCCAATTCACTCTCTTCTTGGGTTTATGATGCATCAGTATTGGATTACATGGCATTGGAATATAAGGAGGGGTTGGATAGTAAGGAGGGGTTGGATAGGAAAAAGATCAAGAAAAAAAGTCAATTCATTCCTACTAGTCCGAGCTGATGTGAAGGCAGACTGAGGTGGTGAACCGAGCTCTAGGAGATTTGTTGAGATGCCTGGTAGGGGATAACGTCCGGTCATGGAATCAAACTTTATATTTTTGTTTAGAAGATAAAAACTATGTCTAGAAGATACACACATTACCAATATGGATATGTTTTGTGATTATCTCCTCTATATGTTTTTTTTATTATTTAAAGTAGTTTGTTTTTATTTTTATTTTATGATTTTATTGTTTTGTTATATATAGTTTATTTTTAAGTTATTTTAATAAAAACTATATATTTTTTATTTTCTAAAACGTTTTAAGCATATTTTGTTTTTTTATTTTAGTTATATTAAAAGTCACTTAAATAATCATATTTCAATAAATTTAATCAAAATGAGCTAACAATCAACTAACAGTAAGGGGTTTGTTTACTGATTTTTCAAACAAGAGAGTTGATTTAACATTTCATCAAAAGTAGGGGGTTATTTACAATTCTCCCATTAGATAATTATCATTTTTATTTGTTTGTTTGAAATATTTTATATAAGTTTTTTTTTGACAATATGTACAAGATTATTCGATAAACAACAATGTATCAAACTGACAAAGAGCCATCAATTACCTAGTTGAAATAATTACGATTGAAATGAGATTCTCCAAAAGTTGGTCATGGTCAACCAAGTTATTCTGACAGACATTCAGACATAAAACTATTAAAGAAACTGAAAAAATAAATATAATTTATTTCATTCATTATTTTCTTTCTTGAAATTTTTCTGCAATAAAAATATCTGAGATGCAATAAGAAAGTTAAAAAAAAATTGGGTCAAGCAATATTAGAGCATCTCCAATGCAAATATGTATTTTTGGGTTTCTAACTAGTGACACATCAGCATATATATTTAATATGGATCCACTTTATCAAAAAAAAAATTAAGAAATGTATATTTCATCTCCAATGCAATTATTTAAAATCAAATATGTATCCCATTTTGATCAATCATTTTAAAACATTTATTTCACTATCTCTCATCTTTTATTTTTAAATTAAATATATATCAATTTTTGACCAATCATCTTACAATATTTATCTCATTCTCTCTCCTCTTTTATTTTACTATTAAATGATGTGTAATATTATTGGTGGGAAAAAGTTAGAAATCCTAGTCAGCATTTCTAGGAGAGTTTCTACAATTAGAAACTCAACTCCATATTCTCTAACTTTTTTTTTGCCACATCACCTCCATAATCAAGTTAGATAGTTGCATTGGAGAGAGTTTTTTTACCTCATTATCTAACTATCTTATGTGACATTCAATTTTCTCCAGATGCATAATAGCATTGGAGATGCTCTTAACTAAAATTTTTGACTTAAATTTGTTCATTTCTCATCAATCCAACGGTGGAAAAAGTAAATGAATTGGTTAATTACAATGGATTGCCCTTACGTTATTCAATATTACAGCTATATTTACTTTTGCTTAAATTACGAAAAAATACCTTTGACCAGTTTGACTCGGGTTAGATTTAACATGGACTTAACTATGAGAGGGGCAAAAATGACTTTTTGATAATAAGTCTTAAAAAAATATATCTTATTTATTATATAAATAATAGATATTGAATTTTTTTTTCAGTAATTCTACACATCTCACCTAAAATCTCTCATTTTTCATCCCAACACATGTGGAACTTGAAATGTCAAATGATGAGTTGATGCATGTGGTATGTGAGATAAATCATAATTAATGTGTATCCACCCACAATTTGACACATCACATACCACATGTGTTGGGATGAAAAATATAGGATTTTAGGTGAGATGTTTAGTATTTTTTTTTAGTTCTCTAAAATAAATTGTAAATTATTCATAAATAAAAAGAAATTTCAATACCAATCATGTGTTGGTGTGACTGGTTCGGCACTCTCATCCCTTAAGCAAGGTCGTGGGTTCAACCCCCCTTGTGAACGGAGCTGCACATATTGGGAGCACTTTACCTTTTAGTGGGCCGACCCGGTACAAGTCCGGATTAGTCGGGGTGTGGACAGGGCCGATTGCACCGTATGGTGGATCCGCCCCACCCGGAACCAGATGGTGTAAACCAAAAAAAAAAAAGAAATTTCAATTGATATCGCACCAAAATGGTGCAATCTCACTAGATCTGGTTGAACAAGATCTTCAATGGACATGTGGTTGAAATATGGAGGAAATCCTCCAATGTCATCTCTTTCACACCTCCTTCTTCGCCGCTTCATCCTATCGTCTCTTTACATCTTTCTTCGCCGCCACTGCTTCAGTCTATCGTTTAATATAGTTGTGATATTACCAAACATTAAGGTATGTTATTGCAATTAACTCTTATGGCTCGTTTGACATACCGTACTGTACTGGATTGGATTGTATTATATTATTTTTGTGTTTGTTTTGGATTGGATTGTACTGAATTGTACTATTGTTGTGTTTGGTGATGTATTGTATTAGATTGTATTAAATTTTAAATTATTAAAAATTATATTATAAAAATTAATATTAATTGATTTATGAAAAAGATAAATGAATATATATATATATATATATTTAATTCATCTTATAACAAATTCATTTTCCCCTTTCTCTCGATTTATCAGATCTCTTTTCTCTCCTCTCACCGCCGTTTCACCAAACCCACCATCGCCTCTCTTTCTCTCCTCTCACCGCCGCCACACAGGCTTTCATCTTCTTCTCCTTCCGCCGCCGCGACCTTTGTCTTTCACTCTCTCTCTCTCTCTTCCTCTCTTCTGATGTGTGTGTGGACTGAAATGGATTGGGTGTGGTTTGGTGGTGGTTTGGGTGTGGATTTGGTGGTGATTTTGGTGGATTTGGTGGTGGTTTGGTGTGGATGTTTCTGGATTTGGGTGGATCTGATGGTGGTTTGGGTGTGGATGTGGCAGTGGTGGTGGTTTGGGTGGTGATTTGGTTTGGGGGTGGATGTGGTGTGGATATGGTGTGGATGTTTATGGAAGATAAAGGTTGAAGATGAAGTTTGATTATAATTTGAGTTTATGAATTTTTCTGGAAAGAAGATGAAAAAAAAATACATAAGGCTAATATAATGTAAACCCACTTCTCAGCTAGAGGTTAAACCGTGGGTACCAAACCAAAACCGACCACCAAAAATCGAAACTGAAACCGTAACCGAAACTGTCGATTACAAAACCGGTTGGAAATCGGTTTCGAGCCTGTTCGGTTACGGTTAGGGGTGTCCCAAAACCGCCGGTTTGGGGCCGTTAATGTATTAAAAAAAATTCCAACCAATAGAAAAGTGCCATCTGGATACAAAAATTGAAAAAAAAAACCGAAACCGAAACCGAAACTGAAACTGAACCGCCTAACCAGCGGTTCGAAACCAAAAACCAAACCGGTTTTATCGGTTTCGGGTACGGTTTAGGGTGCCACGGAACCGAAACCACCCCGAAACCGAACCGTGACCACCATTACTCTCAGCTTTGTATTAGCTAATACAATTGGAGGTGTATTAGGTGCCACTGTTCACATTAGTTAGTCCAATACAAAGGGGCCATCCAAACACTTGTATTGTATTAGAGTACACCCTAATACAATACTATAGAATCAAACAAACGTGCCCTTAAAGATTAATAATAACCTTTGGATTGGGTGAAAATAAATAAATGAATGTTGAAGTCACATATTTAAGTCAAGATTTTTGAATTGATATAGCCTAACCCTCATTTTTTAACAATTAAAATTTTTATTTTTTAAATCTTTACTCAATAGAAGCTTTACTTATAAAAGATATGTCTCAAAACCTCTACTTGAAAAGTCATTCCAAATACTCTTTAATGTTGATGACATTTTTACTTTCTAAGACCATCTCCAACAGCTTCCTTTGGAGACTCCCCTTAGCTTAATTAAGGGAGAAACTATATTTTTGAAGCTCCAACAGGTCCCTTAAAAGCTCCCTTAAATGTGTTTACAGGGTGGATTCAACCCCCTTAAGTGGACTCCATATATTTAAAGCACCATATATTTAATTTTTAAATACCAACAATTCTTTTATTATCCAATGAATAATTTATCTTACAGTAATAATTATAAAGTAAAACGTCAAGATAATAATAATAAATTATTAAGGGAGCCATTTAAGGGAGTGTTGTTGGAATATATACTCCCTTAATGGTCACTTACAACAACATCCACTCTTATTTAAGAGGGTCTTCAAAGGATCTGTGGAGATGCTCTAACGGTTTAGTATTTTTAAGAATTTTTTAGTTTCATATGATTTATTTATAATTTTTTTTAAGATAGAATATATATATATATATATATATATATATTGGTGAAATATTTACAAGAGGAACTACAAACACCATTAAAGTATTGGGAAGGAAAGTTGTTGAAAAGGTTGAAAACAACCTTAAATATAAAAAATCATCATATTTTTCACTTAATATCATATCACTTAATTGTATTTTATATATTTTCTTCTAATAATAACCTAAAAAACAAACCTCATAGTGTAACTATAACTGCATTTCATCCGATTTTTCTTTAGTAGATATACAATATAGGTATATTTATAACATACTAATACACATCACCACACTTTAGCTATGTAAGCAACATAACTTCAATAATAATAATACACATGACAAAAGTGTAATGATATGTATTGTGTGTCTATGAGAGAAAAATTAACATTTCATTATCTAGGAGCAACTAAGTCAAACCACAAGGATGTCAATGTAATTTTCCCTTAAATAAATAATTCATACAGCATTTATTATTCGCCAAACATTCAATTTTTTGTCCGGTAATATTTGCATTATAGCAGAATCTATGTTTTTATTGTTTCAATCTGTTTGGGAAAGTATCATTTCCCCCCTGTATATATTATGACCTATTAGTAAATTTACCCCCTGTATTTTTCTTAATGGCCAGTCTCCCCCTCTAAAACCAAACTTATTCGCCATATTCCCCCTTTCCGTTAGATTTTCCGTTAAAAAAGTTAATGTCCATGTTAAAAGACATTTTTACCCTTCAATAATCATGATAAATGGTTTGAAAAGAATAATCATAAAAAATATAATTTTTTCACAAAGCAAAATTAAAAAAAAAAAACAAAAAAATGATTGTGGTGATCTGGATCTCCACCATCTTCAACGGTGATAAAAAAATCAAAAAAACTAGTTTCATCACATTCAAAGTTCAAACAACCTAGAAATTCAATAGCAATTTTTTTTCTTCAAAAAATCAAAAGAGATTCACAATCTAGGTTTAACAACATCATCATCAATCATCCACATTCAATATCAGTCCAGAATCCTCTCAATTAAATTTTAAAATTCAAATAAAAATTGAAAAAAATATTTTTAACAATCACCAAAAACCATCCACCCAAAACACACCACCATCATTTTTCTAGAAATCTTCACCATCTCTAACCATCTACACCATCAATTCCAACCAAACTCAAACCTAAACCCAAACATAACCACCACCCCTAAAATCGACCACCAACATCCATTGTCAAATGCAACCACCAACACCTAAGGCCACACCTACACCAATGAGCGCCGATCTCCTCTCAAAGGAGGATATCGACAGTCGATCTCGCTGATGAATATGAGAGAAAGAAGGTAGAAAGTATATGGACTGAAAATCGGCAATGGAGGAGATCGATGGAGACGGATTGGCGAAGAGAGAGAGAGAGATAGAGATGAATTAGATATGAAGAGAGAGAGAGAGAGAGAGAGAGAGAGAGAAGACACGGTGGCTAGGAGGATATCGGCACTCGTAGGGGTAGAGGTCGGTGTGATTTCGGTGAGTGGCTAGGGTTTTGGTATTTGAGTGTCGGTGGTGGCTAGGGTTTGGGTGTTTGAGTTGTGGTGGATTGTGTTAGGGTTTGAGTGTAGATGGTGGAAGATGATGATGATGACAAATGAGTGGTGGTGTTAAATATATATATATAATATAAATTTATATAAATCTGTTTTTTTTTCTTTAAAAAAAATTCTGTTTTTTTTAAATATTATTAAATATGTTTTTTATTTTAAAAAAAAACTGTTTTTTTTTTTATAATATATATAAAGCTTTTATTTTTTTCTCTAAAAAAAATATTCTGTTTTTTATAGGAAATATTCTGTTTTTTTGTATATATTATTAAATATGTTTTTTATTTTGAAAAAAAAAACTGTTTTTTGATTTTTAATTTTTAATAGGTTTAATGATTTTAGTCAAAGTTATCATATTACCCTTACAAGATAACGGTCAACTAGACATATTAAAGGAAAAGCTAACGGAAAGGGGAATATGACGAATACGTTTGGTTTCAGGGAGAAGACTGACCATTAAAGAAACTATGAGGGGTAAATTTACTAATAGGTCATAATAGGGGACAAAAGAGACATGACGCCGGTTCCGGTTCCGGTTCGGTACCGACGGTTCCGGTTCCGGTTCCTCCGGTTCCACTGGTTCCGAACCGGAACCGGCCCTTTTTTTATTTTTATTTTTTTTATCATATTTCATAAAAAAAATTAGTCATGTAAAAATGTAATTGGTAAATGTATTTTATTGGGTCACCCGCAAAATAAAGTTAAATAAATAAATGACAAATTAAAAAAATAATAATAATGAAAAAAAAAAATTTGGTCTTGCACTTAATTTTTACCACAATTAAGTTGCCTACGTATCCTCTTAAGGGTTTAGAAGAATCAAAGGCCACGTAGTTCTCTTACCTTTTATTGTAGATTTGGACTTTGGAGTTTGTAGATGGGGATTTGGCGTGGAGTCGTGGACTAATCGTTGCCATGTTCATCCGTTCGACTTTCAGTCGGTTCATCATCTTTAAAGAAATCGTATGGTTCCTCTTGATCGATTTCTTGTTGTCTATATTGAGCCTTCGTCCAATCTTCAACACAAGCTTGTATCTGAAGTGATTTCGGACTCATAAGGGAACTTTTGGGTCTAAAATATTCCCACCGGCACTGAATTGTTGTTCTACCGCCACCGTAGAAACTGGTGTTGAAAGGATTTGTTTGGCTATCATAGCCAAGATTGGAAAGTACCTTTCATGTTCTTTCCACCAGTGTAGGATATCAAATTTTTTATCTTCGGTGTCTTCTATGAACCCAAAAGAGGTACTTAGATAAGATTCAAGCTCGGAATATGTGGTGGAGCTTGATGAAGAAGAACCTCGTAATTTTTTGGTTTTTTTTTTATAAAATATTATACCCTAAATTAACAAATCCAGAGGATGATGATGATGAACGAGATACATTTTGAGTTTGTGGAACATCCATGTTCAGTGATGGACCGTAAACTTTAATATATTCATCATATAATTCATACAATAATGTCTTAACCCTAGCACAACACATATCAACATCATAATCTATTTTTAAACCTTGTTCATAATAAGCAGAAAGATAATCAGGCAAACTTTCTAATCTACAACGTGGATCAAAACACAAGGCAATCAAATAAATATTTGGAAACTCCTTATAATATTCTAACCATTTATCCTTCATAGCAGTAACAGACTCATGTAATTCTGAGTCGGATTCACAATGAGCAAATGCACCAGCAATATTAAGACTCTCAATAATAAATAAATTAGTTGTAGGATAATAAACACCAGATAAATTGTTAGTAGCAGTATAAAAAACTTTTAACAAACCACAAACATTGCTAAAAGCATCCCAATAACTTTGATAAAGATTAATGTGACTAACATGATATTGAATAAAAGTAACTAATAAATCCCTATATTCAAAACTTCTAGCAAGCAATTTATAAGTAGAATTCCAACGTGTTGGAACATCACGAGGAAATCTAATGGCACGCTTACCATTTTGTTTACAATATGCTGCCCATAATTTCATTACAGAAGGATGTTTCCACAAAAAATAGAGGGCATCTTTAATAGGTTGAATAAACTGTTTAAGAGTTTTTAATCCTTTTTGAACACATAAATTGAAAACATGGCATGCACATCTTTGATGAAAAAATTTACCACCAAGATAAGGTTTGCATAATTCAATTAAAGCAGGAATAGCAGCGGTATTGTTAGAAGCATTATCATAACCAATTGCAAAAATTTTGTTCTCAATTTTATACTCTGTGAAAATAATTCTAAGATGTCTAAAAATATTAGCAGCAATGTGTTTTTCATCAAAAACTCTAAATGTAAGAATTCTTTTTTGGATAGCCTATGCATTATCCATATAATGGCAAGTGACACCTATGTATGAATGCATTCGCCAATGATCACTCCATATGTCGGCACATACGGAAACACGACCATTATATTTTTCTAAAATTTTTTCCAACATTTTCTTTTCTTTTCTTTTTCATAAATGTTTTCAAGTGCTTCTGTGAGCGTGGTTCTAGGAACACGACATGCAGCAGGATTTAATGCTCGTTGACAATAATTATTAAAACCAACCTTTTCACCAAAACTAAATGGTAAGTGTTCTACTGCAACCATTCTAGCTAATTCTTCTCTATTTTTTGCATCACTATATTTAAATAATTGTTGGTTAGGGGTAGCGTACCAAGGAATTTGAGATTGTGAACTCGATTTGGCCTGTGCATCTGGATGTGAGTTCGTTATATGCTTCCGATATGACCCATATCCTCCAGATTTGTACCATTTAAATACTTTTTTACAATAATTGCAAATCACTACTGTGCTTCCATCTTCATGAGTAACTTTCTTCATATGGAGTACGAATAGATCAGATTTGACCTGCTTCGGTAACTTTTCTTCCATCTGTGGATAAAAATCAAAATCTTGATGTGGGTTGGGATCAGGCTCATCACCATCATGGCCAAGATCAGGCATATTTTCTGATTGGCTTGTCAAAATGGGGGTGACATTGAGATCGGGTTCAGAAATTCTAAGAGAGGGATGAGAATGAGATTGAGGAAAGTTTAGGCCTAAGTCTTCAGCATAGACTTGTTGTTGTAGATACTCGTGATAGGCACGGTCGTCATGATCCAGATTATCCGTCATACGACCCTTACCTTTCATCGAAATGGAGCGTCTAGGAGCGTCACCACTTCCACTTGCCATTTTAAAAATTGAATTGTAAAATTCCTTGAACAAAAAATGTTAAAAAATTGATTTAAAAAATGATTAAATGGTTGGAAATAAATTTGGAAGAAAATTAGAAACTTAGTAGTTAGTAATTGCAATTTGCAAATAAAATATATTGTAAATAAAATAAATTGGATATAAAATAAATTGCAAATAAAATAAATTGGAATATATAGCAAATAAAATAAATTGTAAATAAATGACATTGGAAACTTAGTAATTGACTAATTGCAAATTAAATAAATTGGAAATAAGAAATATTGCAAATAAAATAAAATTAGAAACTAAGTAATTATAAATAAAATAAATTGGAAACTTACTAACTTAGTAATTGCAAATAATATAAATTGGAAACTTGGAGACTTGGAGACTTGGAGTTTGAGAATTGAGACTTGGAGAATTGAAAGTTTAGAGAGAATTGAGAATTGAGAATTGAGAATTAGAGAGAATTGAGGAAATTGGGGTGAGGAAAAATGAATGGAGGGGTAGGGGTATTTATAGAAAAGAAAATGAAAGAAATTTTTTTAAAAAAAAAAACAAGGGAACCGTTGGGCCCAACGGCATGCTGACGTCAGCGAACCGTTGGCCTCCAACGGTTCGTTTTTTTTTTTTTTTTTTTTTAAATTTAAAAGAAGAATCGGGCGGTTGAACCGGAACCGAACCGTCGGTTCGGGTCCGGTTCAAACCGTCCAGTTCTTCGCTGAAACGAACCGGACCGGATCGATTCCCGATCCGGTTCTAAAACCGGAACCGATTTTTCCGATTTCGATTTCGGTTTTCTGACGCCGATTCCAATTCGGTTCTCCGGTTCGAACCGAACCGGCGTCACGTCTAGACAAAATGATACTTTCCCAATCGTTTTCCTTGTTTGTGACTCATAGATAACTCATTGTCATCACAAATTTTATATAAAATTCAATTAATCATTTTTGTTTGTTTCGAAAATGATATTCTTATTATTCATTTCTTTTTCAAGACAGTTATCAACGATCACATCACATGATGGACCTTTGGTTGCCTAATTAAACATGAAAGACATGCAATAACTGTTCAATCAAAAAAAAAAAAAAACTGTTCCATCATATGAATCAGATGATGAACCTATGACCATTTCCAATTTGGGAGCCCCACATCCCTCCGATGGTTTTTCGAAATGAAGATTTTATTTTAGAGATTTTATTTTAATCTCTAAATTTAGAGATCAAATCTCGATCTCTATTTTACTATTTATATTAAATAATATTATTTTACCTCTCCTATCTACTTTTCATCTTGTTAACTAGACTTAACTAATTTAATATAATTTTTATTTATAAATATAATTACTATAAAAATTATACCATTAGAAATATTTTATTGAAATCTTTCAACATAGGATAATATTGATAATATTTTAATTAGTTTTTTAATAATAAATTAATAAATATTTAAATTCAAAATAAATATTTTTAAATCATCAATTTTTATATGTAATTAACATATATCATAATAATTAACTCTAAATAATTCACTAAAACAAAATATAAACATTAAGATCTTCAATAGTGCAAATCTTTCTCTTTAATTCTAGTATTTTCACGTTCTCAGTAAATAATATTGGGTGCAAAAAATATAAATGTTAAAAAATTATTTTAAAATCATTACATATAAAAATAGTTAGGTGTGAATAATTATAAAAAAATAGAAAAACTTTGATGTAATAAAAGTAAATAAATTATTATATAAAATAATAAAGAGAAAACAATTTTATTAAATTTTTTTGAAAAATATTAATATTTTATTATTTAAAGATTGTAAAATCAAGAATGATTGGAATAATAAATTTATAATAATGAAATATTTTTAAAATATTCTATTTTCAGTCTTTAAAACGATAAAAATTATAAAGAACTATTAGAGATAGATAATTGAACATTAGAGACGTGTAAAAATGTTCCATCTTATCAATCACATCATGTACCATTGGTTGCCTAATTGAACATGAAAGACATGTGAAAAACGTACCACCTTAATAATTAATTCCGAAGGGTGACAGAGGGCTGATGCGAAGGACATCCAGATAAAGGTAGAAGATAATCAGATATATGCTCGTACATGTGATTGATTATCAACATCCCATGACAAATTTTAAATGAAAAATGCTCAGCTCATCAAATACATAATTGGTCAAGTTAATCAAATACATGCCAAAGCTTTATTAAGTAGATTAATATATGATGTGGTTAATAATGTGCTAATCACTATTCGTATATGACAACATTAAAGAAAATAATTTGAATTATATAATATTAGTTTTTTTTAAAATAATAAAAAAATTTCATTGTTATAATTTTTTTAGAAGTCTAATATAATAATAACGTACCACATCTTATGAGAAAAGCTAAAATACATATGATGCAATGTATATCTTCCTTAATTAATGTCAAGTGACATGATTAATTAATTGTAGTAATTTATATATAACATGACATAAATTAAATAAAAGATCTATAATCAGAAAATCTAAAATGCATATGATGCAATGTATATCTTCCTTAATTAATGTCAAGTGACATGAATAATTAATTACAGTAATTTATACAGAACATGACATAAATTAAATAAAAGATCTATAATCTCATATGTAGTTTAAACTTTTTACTTATCTTGAAAAAGGATTTGAATCCTATTTCCACCTTAATTGTCATCACTTTGTCCCTACTCCATAATCTATTGATAAGAATTATTTTTATTAATTTTTATATTTTTACTCTATGAAAAATAAAATTAATCAAGATTATTGATTTATGTGAAGACAATATGAGGATAAAATGATATCAGAAGGGGATCCTGATCCCTTGCAAAGAGTTGTTGGTTTTTTGTATTTAGATAATGGGCAAATTGCATAAATTCCCCCGAGTTTGGACCTAATTATAAGTGGACCTAATTGTAGGTGGCTAGACCTTTTACTTAAAATTGAACAAATCTTTCTTGTCGTCCATAGACTTCTATCAAACTTAACTTTTGACCGGCCATTTAATACAAATGACTAAAATTTCCTTAATTAAATGAGCGAGGAGCAAATCGGTGTATGACTGCTGCTCCATTTTTTTATGTGTTTTCTATATTTTTTAATCATTAATAGAGAAGATTAGATCTCCTTCATCTATTTATTATTATTAATTAATTAAAAATAGAAGAGATTAGACCTCCTCCTTCCATTATTTATTAAATAATAATTAAAGAAACATTTTAATAAAATGGAGGGTGGAGATTTTGCCCCTCAATCGTTAATAGTTCATGAAGGACAGCTAATAAAAAGGGAGGTTTGTACAATTTTGAGTAAAAGGTTTATCCAACTACAATTAGACCTAAACTCAGATAAATTATGTAATTTGCCCTTCAATATATATATCAAGTTGAAACACGAGGTGCACGTAGTTAGCCAGTTAGGTAGTGTATCACTGTACCATCACATCATGTTCATGAAACACAACAAACACAACACCAAAGTTTGTCTCATTAATTAAAGTTTGTCTCATGTTTAAAATGTCAAATTAAAAAAAAATATCCCACGAGGCACGACTCTTAAAGTCACAACAACTTCAAACTTTGTTATCATCGAAAGTTTTCAGGATATCATATTGAATGTTACATTTTAAAGAATTTAATAAATAATTTTTTAACATGCATCTTCTAAGTTTAAGCCTTTTATAGGTTGAAGAACTTAAAAAAAAATTATATAAACATTCTTTAAGATTAGTTAACTTATGAACAATTTAAAAAAAATTAAGAAATTGTTTAAATACCCATGACATTACATCTAATTGTACGCATATAAAACTTTTACTATTAATTACACCCCCTATGGTTAGTGGTACACCGTTAGGTTTTAATTGGAATCCCTTAATTATTAGCGATTTAATTTACTATAATACCCAACAAAATACCCTAACCCTAATTCAATGCATCTCTACCAAGGGCAGGAGTCTAGGGGCCAGCAGGGGCCACCCCTGCAATGTTTTCAAAAAAAAAAAATTATATGTATATAAAAGTCCTTACTTATTGATGTTGCTACAGGAAAACCAATTATTTATGTCCTCATTTGATAATAAAATAAAAAAGTCAATCTGACGGTAAACTTATCACACATGTACTGATTCACAAAATAAGTATTATGTGGTATCTGGTGTACTAATTCATAAAATGAGTGCCAAGTGTCCCTTCTATCAACAAACTTCAAAAAAAAATTAAAACATAATTAACCTCACAAAGCCACAAACCACATTGTCTCTACAACTCCTAAGCAATTTTATGCATCGACTCTAATATTAATAAATAAAGTGTATATCGGTACATATTCATTTTCTTTTGGTGGTTCTAAATGATTGACTAGCAGTCGGATGAACTGAATGGGTAAAATAGATCTGATCGGGTATAGTAAACCGATTGGGTAAAATAAGCACGGTCGGATAAAGTCAATCGATCAACATTCGACCAAGTCACAGTTAATGTTACTAGACGGGGCGGTCAAACTGAACCGATCGGGTAGCAAAACCGGTCGAGGAAAGAGGACCCGGTCAGGTTGGGAAACTGTCGGCCAAGAGATGCTCAGTCAAGACAGTAACACGAGTTCAGCTACGACTCAATTACGAAGAGGAAGAATCTTACTCAAGCAAGGAATCTAGAACCATATTCCGATAAGGACATATTATTATTTCCTTCTATATATCTGAGTGTCCAGATCAAGCAATAACTCTGCTCTTCTAGAATGTTGCACACCAATCAGAAAATAAGTCATAAATGGAATACTCAACTAGAATCCTACGAAGATTCTAATTCAATGCGCAAGATCTCTGAAACATGAAAGGAGTTAAATACGATTTCAACAAGTAACAAGTTCTAATTAAATACCACCACCTTCCTTACTTGTACAAGAAGGATTAGGATGCTATGCACATATAAATAGACCCATAATCTCATTATGTAAGAGGAGGGAACGATTTAAGTATAAGGGGTTTTTTCAATCCTATCCACCTATGGAGAGATCTAGATATCGAGGGATCTAAGGATCAATCGATCGATCGATATATCTATCAATGTATATAAAAAAAACATAACAACAACAAGAGAGAATGAGAGATTGAGTGTGTAAGCATTCTATTCATAGTGGATTTCTTCTTGCCGTCACCAGCAACCGTGGATGTTTACCACGTAAAATATGTATTATGCTTGATTTATCATTTATTTCCTACTTTTCTATATTATCATTCACAAATATGAACAAATCGTATCGCACCCACGTGGAGAAAAAAACTTTAATTATTCAACCCTAGACTAGTTAAGGCTTCGATCTGCCTATGTGTTAATGTTTGACAGTTGACTTTTCAACGATCCAAAAATCATCGTCAACAATTAGCGCTAGTAGAAGGGTGTGTAGAACTCATCTTCGAGGAACCCTCATGAATAAACCAAAGAAGGAATCCCGATGTGGATCAACTACAGGACCCGTAGCAAGAGCCGCACTCGTGACCAAATTTAGAGGAAGAATATTGTGAAAACAATTCTTAAAGCTTCAAAGTGTCAAAAATAGGTTGGAGGAATTGCTTTGTCATTCTGAAAGTAAAAAAAAAAAATTGTCGTGAATCTCGGAATTTCTAACCAATGGAGGCGAAAGTAAGCATATCTCCCTCCATAGAACTCAGATTCGCGAACCGTAAAAACCGTTGAAAACTAGACATCCAAGGCTTTCGAAGCATATATGGTTCGTAGCCTAGTTCATTCCGAGCAAATTTTGGTGGCTCCCACAATATTGAAGAAAATATATCGAGGATAGATTATTGATCTGACCATCGAACACTAAAACAGACATATCTCCCTCTACAGAATTCGAAATCGCAATCCGTAAAAACTAATGGAAACTAGATATCTGGACCTTTCCAGAAATATATGGTTCAAAATATGGTTCAACCTATGGAGTATTTTATGGCCCCCAAATATTAAAGAAAGTGATTCTCGGAGGATTTTCTATCTCGACCACCAGACGCTAAAATAGAGATAACTCTCTCTAGAAAGCACGAAATCACGAGCCGTAAATTTTGCTGTAAACTAGACACAGAGCTTTCCAAGGATGCATGATTCATAATCAATTCATTCCTAGGAATATTTGACGATCTCTAGAATGTTACGGTTCAGCGTAAATAGGGGTCCGAGGACAAGTTTACCTTGACACGTGTCAGAAACCGAGCCCATCTTGGTATAGAACATCCAATGTCAATTCTTAACTGAACTCACTCGACTCTTCCTCAATTCAACTGTGAAGGATCCAAGAATAAAATGACTAGACTCCAAGTATGGTAAGTAGCTGAGGTAATTCGATTTATATATGTTTAACCTTATGGTTTTATTGATCTATTTCGCAGACAGAATATATATGCATGTTATCGATTTACATGTTATCGATTTACATGTTATATGTGCATGTTTCTCTCATACACAATACATAATACGCGTGCATAAGTCTATGAACATGTAATGCATGCTTAATTAGTATGTTTGACAACTTTTATGACTCTTACGAGCATGTCGTCTATCATAGATTTAGAGGTGTCGAATTTCTGCACTAATCATTAATAGTACCATGTATGATTTAATCTTTTCAAAATATTTGGTAACATTAAGTACATGATTATTATTACTTGTGCAAACACCACTCACATGTTTGGTATAGAAAATAAGTTGAAAATTCTAGCTCAAAAATTGAGTCTTACCTCGGCACGCGGGAATCGAATTTCTTCTCAATGCGCTTAAAGGTTTCAACAAACAGGAGACCATTTAACCGTAATGACCCGATCAGAGATGGAAGTGTAGCATTGGCTTCATATTGCTAATAACTACCTTCATCAATCCAGGTTTGATCTCTTCTGTTAATATAAAGATTCTGCTCTACCAAATATGTTATATCTTATACGAATAAAACTCATTTATGACTAACTATTATCTTTTATTACATGAGCAAGCATATATTATCATTTATACTCTAGAAACGTAAATGAAGCCCGACAAATGCTTTAAAAAAATCCGAGTAAGGGTCACTCCTTAAAACGGTCATTAAATGTCGTTCTTTGACTAACAATTTTATGAGAATTTTTATAGTGAAAGGCTTATCAAGTTTGACTCAGATAAGGTTGCCTTTCGAAAGCTTCTTGATCAGACATGTCAACAGAACTCCAAACTGTGATTGCATTCATCAATTGCCGGATAGCGCCACACTATCGGCTGTCAAAGATAGAATCTATTCGGCCAAAGTTCAGACCGACGAAAAATTCTGGTAGGCCAAAGATGAAACCTGTTAGGCCAAAGATTTTGGTTGGCCAAAATTATGGTCGGCCAATGATAGAATGCGGTCGGTTTGAGTTTCTGGTAAGCTAAAGATAGAATCTGGTTGGCAAAAGATAGAATCTGGTCGATTAAGCTTCTAGTCAGCGAAAGACAAAATCTAGTCTGTCAAAGATTCCGGTAAAAAAAAAGTGGGAGGCACGGTCTATGAAAAAGATCAACCGAGACAAGAGGTCAGATCTTAATGGAGTCATTACAAGGGGACACATCCATAGAAATCAAGAGCATCTAGACGACTGCAGCATGAGCTGACGAAACACCAGAGACACTCTAGCAAGCTCGAACTAAAAAAAATTAGGGGTGCTATGGGGTGGATTATATGTTGTATCAGCGCCAAGAGATACACAAGTGAGAGCATTCATAAACAGAGTTCGGTAAAAATGGACGAGACCCACTTGGAGAAAAGTTCACCTCAATGAGCGTTGAAAACCATGCCCTTGATGGTAGAAAACATCACGAGTCAATCAGCTGAGTTGAATAAGCTATCTGTTATCAGTTAAATCGACAACAACCACAAAATTTACAAGTTAAGCAACTAGACTTCGGAATCATGAGAGGTTCATCAGATTCAACTCGGAAAAGATAGCTTCCCAAAGGCTTTCTAGGTTTAACATATTAATGAAGAATCCAAAATATGACCACATCAAAGCAATCATCAATTAAACGGCGAGCCATTGACTGTTGGAGGCTTAAAATGGATTGGCTCCAGGTCACTGAAATGGGTGGCAATATAGTCAGCCGATCAAGGACACATGTGTGGCATTTAAAAGTTGATTGTATTTCACTTCCACCGCCTCAACACGATTATTTAGAAAAAACTTCTGCCACATACAACTGGCGAACAAAGCAGCAAAATCTAAGTGTCAGCCTATTTGGCTTGCCGTAGCTGTTCAGTTTGGCGGAACCACTCAGTTCATCACAATCGTTTGATTCACCATGGGTATTCAACCTTTGCAGATATTTCAAGTCACTATTCTATCAAACACCTCGACTGGCTACTCAGCAGAGTGTTTTTTTTTAAAAGAAAGAAAATAGGATGCGATGTTAAAAGCACTTCGTTCGAATAAAATCTACTTTAACAATTGCTGGGGGGGCTAAGGGGTAGCACAGCATAGCAAAAGAGCAGGCGACGTAAAAAAAAATTCACAGTTGTAAAGCAGTTTTTAGCAAAGTCACTTGTCCAACCTGGTGATTCAGCTGATGAATAAAAAAAAAGATAACAGATCAGTCCAAAGATGATTAGTATAATAAAATAACTGATCGGTCCAAAGTTTATCAGTGTAATAAGATAACTGATCGGTCTAAAGTTAATCAGTTTAATAAGATAACTGATATATGTATAAAAAAAGATGGACTACAATGGAAGTTGGAGTACAAAACTAAAGCCAGTGGATCGGTCACCATCGTTTAGCACATGCAAAAGTCGAATAGCAGCAGACCATCTCAATCTTGGCGGTTTGATCGAAGGATTTCCCGCAGCTACAAATACAGTCATTCCTTGCCAATATAAAAAAGAATAAGATGGATCGCTGCAATTCATGGAAGGTCCTAAAGATCATTTACCCTAAGAAATGTTTGACGATATTCGGGACATCATAACTCTACACTGGAGATAGAAACACCCACTACACATGTTATATTGATTATTAAATTGTTTTATTTGCTTCCTTGCAATTATCTAGGAAGGTATGAGACGAAATATTATACAAAAATATAAGGAGGGAACATCCGTGATTCACCGACTCAGGGCAACAATATATATATATATATGGGTCAAGATTCTCTAGACTACATGACCGAATAACTATAATGGGGAGGTAAAAGATTGTGAAACACTTTCTTCACCCATATTCATCTATACCATGCTTCTAGCATGATATGCAACACATGTAGTTTTTGCATATTTCTCCTAACATTAGACCATGCATACATATGCTGTCACAATGTGATTATCAATTACATGATAGATAATACAAACACACATATTTTACAAAATACAGACCATATGTTTTTCATACAAATCACCCTTCATGAAGAATTCATGGGTACTGTATCATGAACAACAATCGTAGGGGGTACGAGGCCTGGATCTAACTATTCATGATCAGTATTTATATATGTTTATTATTTGTGCAAATGTTACTAACATGCTCAGCACAAAGAAATATAGCCTGCTCAAACAAGGAATCTGCACTCAAAGAAGCATTAAAGATGGGACTAAGTCCTGCTAAACGTCCAAAAACTCAAAAGACCATTAAAGGAGAAATTCTCCAGATAAAATCCAAGTAAAAGTGTTCGAAATTTGTCTGCGCCACACAGAGACATGCTCGAACACCCAAGTTTACTTATGCAAAGGGGTTTCTGGGGAGAGGGCTGAAAGCAACTAACTAGGTGCATTAAAAGCACTGTTAGAGCACATTCAGGTGATTAGATACCTGATGGAATGCCCAGAAAGTTGGATGGAGTAATCAAATTCTCATACTTGAATGCCAAATTAACCAGATACTTGGCTAAGATAAGTTAAGCTAATGAGATGTAGATCATCCCTATCGCAACGAATCTTGAGTAACAGACTACTGGGAGATGTCTCAGTGACTTAGTTGTTAGATAAAAGACAAGTGTCTATAAATTAGCTACCATGAAAATGGTCACGAAGAACATTACTTGGTCAACATCGAGATTGATCGTGAAGAACCCGAGCAAGCAAAGTCAAATATTGTTCACACAGCCAACCACATATGATCGATTAATAAGATAACCGATCGGGTCAGACCAAGTTCTGTCAGTTAATGAGATAACAGATCTGGTCAAAAATGGTCAGTTAATAAGATAACTGGTCAGACCAAGTTCGATCAGTTAATAAGATAACTGATCGGATCAAAGACAATCAGCTAATAAGATAGTTGATCAAGATCAAAGATAGTTAGCTAATAAGATAACTGATCGGATAAAAAACGATCAACAAATAAGAAAACTGATTAGATAAAAAAACGATCAGCCAACAAGATGACTGATCAACTCAAAGCGGTCAGTTTAATAAGATGACTGATTAGCCACAAAACTGATCAGTGTAACAAAATACTTGATCAGACTGAGGTAGTTAGATACTCAGTATAAAAACAAAAAACACTACTTGGCAAATGACGGGATTGATTGAGAGCGACCAAAGCAAATCAACGTAAAAGCCAACTGGAACCATTGACCAGAGCGGAGATAACTGATCAGTCGCAGAGTGGTCAATGTAATAAAATATCTAATCCGATCTAAAAGTGACCAGTTTGATAAAGATACTTGGTCAGACTGAGGTAATAAGATACTCAGTAAGGAACTAATTGGGCAAATCGATCAGGTCCAATAAAATGTACAAATTGACTTAGCTAATGGGATACTCAGACTTAAGACCTGTTAAACACTTGGTTCAATTAAGTTACGTTAACTGAGATGATCAGCTTGAAACAAAAGTCGATCATATGCCCAACAGCTTACCTAGCAGATCCTTTGAGAAAGTAGATCAAGATGCTCAGCTCAAGTGTTTAAGAGAGTATTGGTATTGGTAAAGATTAGTCGACTGACACGCCAACATCGTTACTAAAATATAGGTAAGTAAGTATGCAATGTCACCAAAAGTCAGCCAAGCGACTAGCCAATACCCGACCAAGTCTTCATCGTGAGCAAGCCCGAGCGGACAAACTCAAAAACCTATCATCCATCGAAGCAAAACTGATCATTTTAGTGAAATAACCTATCAGTCTCATATGATCGGGTTTAATGAGATATCTGGTCAGATTATCGAGTCTAATGGGATACTTGATCAGATTGAGGTAATCAGATACTTAGTGAAAAACCAGTTAAGTATGAAAATACTCTAAGAGTGATTGAACTAAGATGGATGAGAATGGTGTTCTACTTACCAAGTCAATTATATTGATGAAGATCCATGCTTAGAAACATTCTAGATGAAGCTAGATAATGCTTGAATCATGAATGGATGATGGGTGATTAGGTTTTGGTCAATAAAAATGGTATCTTATTAACTTTTCTTCCAAGTCACTCTTGAGCTTTAAAATGGATGAAAGAAGATGGATTCTGAAGCTCTAAAGAGGCAGAGAAAGGAAAAGAACAAATATATATATATATATATATATATAGCCCTAGATGAAATGACACTGTTTTGAAAAATAACAACAAAATCTCGTCATTACTGCTTGTTGGACCGCGGCTCGGGCAAGTTGTCCAGACCGCGGTACACACAGTAGTGCAATGTCTGGACAAAATCACTGTAGGGACCGCTGTGCATGCAAGAGCATAAGCCGCGGTCTAGGCAGTAGGGGCCTACTGATGTATGCCGCCGCATGGACCGCTGTGCATATAGGTGCACAGACCGCGGTCCTTAAAGCATGCACCTTCTGGAACCAACCGCTGTTGGGACCGTGGTGAAGGCAGGTGCCTAGCCAGCGACCTGTACCGCGGTGAAGAGGAAAATCTTCTTTTCCAGGCAAACTCAACACACTAATCTAATATGCAAAATGTGCAAGTGTGGAGTGTGATGAATGTCAAACAATGCATCATTCAAAAACATGTAAACAAGAATATAATGCATGCAAGTGAGTGGGTGCAACTATATCTCTTCAAAGAGTTAAGCGAGTAATATACCTTCTTGAAGCACTTTGAGACGTCCGAAAGCCTGTCAATCACAAACACCTAAGCTACCTATTACATAACAATCCTAATATAGTTTTGTCAACGAAATATGCCAATCATAAAGTGAGGCACTTACAATCTCCCTATTTGGCTATTTCGTAACAAAACCACCACTCACAAAGCAACCTCACAAATACAAAAGAAAGTTGGTCAACAAAGTTTTCTACATTACAATAAAGCCTATAATCTAAGTCTTGAACATCTTCAAGTCAATCCAAGGCTTGTAGAAACATTCAACCTACACACAATCAACAAAGCAAACAAGAATACCTTCCAAAAACAAGTGTGTGAGAGGTGCTTTCAATAAACATAATCAACAAAAACCATATTTGCAATAGTTTTAAAAAATTGAACCAGTAAAATCAACAAGTGTAATCATGTTATGCAATGCAATTCTCCCCCTAAACATGATCCCTCTCAACTCCCCTAAATATGATGCCAAAGAAATCACTATAGCTCACACTCCCCCTTTTTGTCAAGAGATAGGCAAATGGAGTTCCCCCTGAATAGGTAAGCTTTTGGCAAGGGGATCTCATAGCACAAATACATATGCATAATCATATAAACAACTTTATTCAACTCAATTAAGTAAGAGAGATTCAATGAGTTTTATTTGAAGAAAATGTGTGACACGATGCTTTTCATGCAAGACATGTTGCATTCAAGTTCAAAAACAATGCTTTTTGGCAAAGCAAACAACAAGGGTTTCCAAAAAGAATTCAAACCAATTTCCATTTGTCATGATTTCAAGCAATGATATAGATTTTATAAGAGTTTCAATTTAAAGAGCAACTATATCAAACTTTATAAACGAAACAAGACATTAGCGACTTTACACCCTTTTTGATTTTTCCGGGTAAGATACTCATATGATAGTAGCCTTGTTCAACTAATAAAAGGGAGAGAGAAGACTAAATTTGGATGAGACATCTTTATTTATTGAATGGACACAAGGTCCGTATTGAGTTTAGTCTTCTCATTTGCTTTTTCACACATAATTATGCATTCATATTTAAGCAATCAAAAGTAAATCTTCATGCACATCAACTTTAAAGCATGTCATTAACAAAATCGTCATGTCATGGAGATCAATTATTGGTCATTCAAATTGTACTTCCAAAGTAAATCTCCTGGTCTAAAAATGTATGTTTGAACATAAATGTGACATGGATTGCAAGAAAAGCAATTTGCACACTTATTAAGAAAATAACATAGGCATATGCACAACCAATCATCTGAAGCAATTAATAAAGGAGCATAAAATATATCAATGTAGCACAATGCAAATTTATGCCAATTTGCTCTCTTTGCTTGAGCCCCTATATGGGTTCAAGACATACCACTTCAAGCCAAATGACAAATCTCAATAGACTTATTAAGGTTCCCAAATCTAATAGTGTCTGGCTTTGTAAACAAATCAACTAGTTGGTCATTAGTCCCCACATACTCTAATGCAATAGTAATGCAATAGTTTTGCTCTCAATTAGCTCTTTAATGAAATGATGTCTAATGTCAATGTGCTTTGTCCTAGAATGTTGGACGGGATTCTTTGAAATGTTTATGGCACTCATATTGTCACAAAACAAGGTGAGAGTGCCTTGTTCTAAGTCATAATCGGCTATCATTTATTTCATCCACATCAATTGAGTACAAGCACTACCGGCGGCTATGTATTCTGCCTTGGCCGTGGATAGGGAAATTGAATTTTGTTTCTTACAAAACCAAGACACCAAATTGTTTCCTAGGAAGAAGTAACCACCCGATGTACTCTTCCTATCATCATAATTTCCCGCCCAATCGGTATCACTAAATCCAACAAGACTTGGATTAGTTTCAAAGGAGAACAAATCCCATGATTGGAGGCACCATTCATAAACCGAATGATCTTTTTCACCGCAACAACATGAGATTCTTTAGGATTAGCTTGGTACCTAGCACAAACACTCACACTATAAGAAATATCGGGCCTACTAGCGGTCAAGTAAAGCAAAATACATATCATGCCCCGATATAAGCTATGATCAACATTTTTACCACTAGCATCTTTGCTTAGCTTCAAAGTGGTACTCATGGGTGTGTCACAATGTTTGGCATTGTCAAGGCCAAACTTCTTCACTAAGTTCTTTGCATACGTAGCTTGGGATATGAAGATCTCATCATGCATTTGCTTAATTTGCAAACCTATGAAGTAATTTAGTTCACCAACCATGCTCATTTCAAATTCAAGAGACATGACATCTACAAATTGTTTCACTTTTGACTCGTTGTTGGAACCAAATACAATGTCATCAACAAAATTTGAGCTATGAAAAGATCAGCTTTGTTGCACTTGATGAACAAAGTCTTGTCAACACTACCTCTTGAGTAGCCATTGTCAACAAGATAGAGAGTGAGGCGCTCATACCAAGCCCTCGGTGCTTGTTTCAACCTATAGAGTGTCTTTTTGAGGCGATAGACATGATTGGGGTGGTGTGGATCCATAAACCCCTTGGGTTGTTCAACAAACACTTCCTCATACAAGAAACCATTGAGGAATGCACTCTTAATACCCATTTGGTGTAGTTTGTACTTGTACATACAAGAAATGGACAAGAGAAGCCTTATACACTCAAGACGAGAAACATGAGCAAAAGTCTCCTCGAAGTCAATACCTTCAATTTGAGAGTATCATTGTGCCACAAGCCTAGCCTTGTTGCGCACAATGTTGCCATCTTCATTCGACTTGTTCCTAAACACTCATTTGGTGCCTATCACATTGGTATTCTTAGGCATAGGAACTAGAATCCAAACCTCATTTCTTTCAAATTGGTTTAGCTCTTCTTGCATGGCAAAGTCCCCATATTTCATCATTTTTAAGGCTTCATCAACCTTCTTGGGTTCTGTTTTAGAGGTGTAGCAAGTATAGCTAATTTGAATAGTTATTTGACGCCTAGTCATAACACCCTCATTGACGTCTCCAATGATATCATTTTTATCATGGAGTTTCCTAACTTAAGGAGAGGGTTCATTAGAGTCCAAATGTGGATCACTATCAAGAGGTTGATCATCATCTCCACTAAGATTTGACTTCACATCACTTGAAGTCTCACCACACTCTTTCAAAGGAAGGTCATCATTCTCACAAACATCCTCCTCATGGACAACATTCTTAGGCCTACAATCATCAATGACAACATTTGATGATTCCATGACACTTCGAGTTTTAGATTGTAAACTCTATTGGCCTTGCTATTAAGTGCATATCCAATGAAAATACCCTCATCACTCTAGGCATCAAACTTGTCAAGTTGATCTCGGTCATTAAGAATATAGCACTTACTTCCAAAGATGTGGAAATAGCTAACATTGAGTTTTCTTCTCTTCCATAACTCATAGAATGTTTGTTTGGTACCGGGTCTAAGAAAAACTCTATTCCCGATATAACAAGTTGTATTGACGGCTTCGGCCCATAGATTCCTACGAGCTTTTTTGCTAAGCAACATCACCCGAACCATCTCTTGTAAGACCCTATTCTTTCTTTCCACAACTCCATTTTGTTGGGGAGTTCTAGGAGCCGAGAATTCATGGAAAATACCTAGACCATTGCAAAAGCTCTCAAAACTATTATTTTCAAACTCTTTCTCATGATCACTTATAATTCTCTTAATGCTCCTAATGTGAGAATTCTTCTCATTTTGAATTTTGACATTTAGCATTTTGAATTTCTCAAAAGCTTCGGATTTCTCTCTAAAAAAGTAGGTCCAAGTGAACCTAGAAAAGTCATCAACTACCACAAGGATATATCTTTTACCACCTAAACTCTCGGTTTGCATGAGACCTATTAAGTTCATATGAAGGAGTTCCGAAGGCTCCTAGGCTGAAAGATATTTTCCCCTTTTGTGCACACTTTTAGTTTACTTCCCTTGTTGACAAAATCCACAAACTCCCTCAAACCTCTTCCTAAGCTTGGGAAAAGCCTCTCACAACATTCAACATCTCAAGGACTTTCAAGTCTCTATAATTCATGTGGCCAAATATTTGATTCCACAACTCAACTTGCTCACAACTAGACAACTTACAAGAGACATTACTAGATTTAAGACAATAACAATTGTCACTTGATCTCTTGTCTTTCAATAGAACTTGCCCATTTTCCTTTAGAATTGAGTGTATCAACTTTGCCAAACATAACCGAAAGCCCTTCATCACTTAAATGTGATATACTAATGAGATTAGCTTGCAAGCCATCTACATATAGAGCATTGGGCAAGGAAGGCAAACAGGGAATAGATATATTACCATTCCCTATGACTTTTTTCATGAACCATCACCAAATGTGACAAATCCACCATCCTCCATCACATGAGTCTCAAAGAAACTCTTGTTTCCGGTCATGTGCCTATAACACCCACTATCAAGATACCAAATGTTAGAGGCATTGGCTTTCAAAGCAATTTGAGCCACATAGCAAAAATAATTATATTTTCTATTCCACATAGGTGCAACATTTTCAATCCTAAGAGCCTTTGGTTCACTGACTCTAAGTTTCCTAGGTGCATGTTTTTTTGCTCTTCTAATCATATTTTTCTCAATCATGCTTTCAATTCTACAAAATTTAATTACTTAAAGCAATTAGGCTTTATGTGGCCTTCAATACCATAACAATGACAAGTAGGAATGAAATGGGAGTTCATACTATAGCCTTGTGCAAGCATTTGAGGCTTCCTTCTCCTTTGTGTAGGTCCTTGATGTTAAATAAACTCTCTCCTTTGTGGTTGAGCTAAAGTAGCATGTCTTCTTTGTTGAACATAAGGAGTCATTGGTTGTGGTGGAGGGATTCTTGGATTTGGAGGTCTTGATTGAGATGTTTTAGCTTGTTATGGTTGAGCTCTTGTTGAACCATTGGCTTGAGCATGTTTTGAGGATTCTCCAACTTCAATCCTCTTTGTAGTTTGTTGTGGGATTTTGGCTTCTTCAACCTCTTGATTCTTGACAAAAATAGTCTTCTTCAAGGAAGTGGTCTCCAAGTCTTCCTCATATCCCAAGCCCCTCTTATCACTAGGGCTCTTCCCACTTGATAGCATCTTGTCAAGCTTTTCAATTCCGGAGGTCATCTTGGCAATCACACTTTTTTCCTCCCCAAGTTCCTTCCTCAAGATTTCTTCACTCTTCTTAACCACAACTAGCTCCAATTTCAAGCTTTCTTCCCTTTCTCTTGTTCTTTTCCGCTTCCTCACTCAATTGAGTCATCTTGGAGGTCAATTCAAGGTTCTTCCTTTTCAACTCTTGAATCTTATTTTTCTTCTTCACTCTAGAACTCTTGAAGTATTCCATGAAGTCTTAATAGTCCATCTCCTCATCAAATTCATGCTTAGACTCGGATGAAGTACTTCCATCTCTTGAGTGCTCTTCTTCTTCTTCTAGTTTGTCATTCTCATCTTCTTTGTCACTCATGACTTCATTCCCATCGTGAGATGATGAGAAGGCAATGAAGTTGGCAACTTGTTCTTCACCATCTGAAGATTTTTCTTCCTCCTCTAAGTCTTCACAATCACTCCACGTAGCCGCCATAACCTTTCCTTTATTCTTCTTCTTTAGATTAGCACATTCGAGGGCAATATGACCATACCCACTACACTCATAGCATTGAATCCCTTTCTTGGAATCCTTTTATTCACTTTTCTCCACCTTTTTGAAGGGAATCTTCTTCTTCACAAATTTTCCTTTAGAGCCCAACCCTTTCTTCTAAAACTTCAAAAATTGCTTGAACCTCTTCACCATAAAAGCTATTTCTTCATCCGAATCTTCTTCCTCCATTTCCTTCTTGGAGGTCTTCAATGCAATGCTTTTTTTCTTCTTTTGAGGTATTATTGAAGTAGAGGATCTTCTTGACTCAAAAGCCAATAACTTGCCAATTATTTTACTTGGCTTCATCTTCTTATATTCGTTATTCTCCTCAATAGTAGTCACTTTTGCATCAAATCTTTTTGGGAGAGACCTCATGATTTTTTGGTTTATCTTTCTATCTGAATATGGATCATCCAATTGGTGACTTTGGTTGACAATATCCATTAGCTTCACTTGGAAGTCATTAAAGCACTCATGATCTTCCATCTTCAAAGTCTCAAATTGGGTTTGAAGGACTTGTAGCTTGGAGTCTTTTACTACATCGGTTTCTTCATGTGCCATCTTCAATATTGTCCATGCTTCATGTGCATTCCTTGTGGTTTAGATTAACTTGTGTTGGTTCTTATCCACCGCATACAAGATTGCATGCATAGCCTTGTTGCTCCATTTGGAGGCTTCAAAGTCTTGAGTATCTCATTCCGATTTCGGCTTAGGCACGATGCTTCAATCTTCGAGAGTCTTGGTAGGTGATGTGTAACCATCGTCAATCACCATCCAAACTCGATCATCTATTTGGCATTGGTATGACTCCATTCTTCCTTTCCATGATGAGTAATTGATGCCCGTTAGAAGTGAAGGCCTTGTACTCGATGCTCTCTCTCGCTCATATCCGTTTCCGGTCATGGTGATTAAGGGTGAATGAGATGAATGCAATCAATCAAACAAGACAAGCAAGACACACTACCTAAAATGCAATCTAATGCAAGACACACTAACTAAGATGCAATCTAATGCACGACACTTGTAACGAGCAAGAGATCTCCTAATTATGTTAAGGAACCCGCTCTGATACCAATTGAAAAACCAGTCATGTATGAAAATACTCTAAGAGTAATTGACCTAACTTAGAGAGGTGGTGAATAGGTTTTAACCAAATTAATTGCCAACTTTTCGGTTAATCAAAATTAATCACAACAACCACTAACAAACAATCATTGTAGCAAAGTGCGGAAAATAACAATAGAGACACAATGATTTGTTTTACGTGAGAAAACCCCAAAAGGGTAAAAACTCATGGGCCTAAAGCCATTTGAACTCTCAAATCCACTATTTACAGAAACGATTACAACTTAGGTTGACCACATCACACCTAATCAGTTACTAATCCATTCTTGCTACCCGTAAGCCTTTAATAGTGATTTTAGGCTCTTGCTTGTATACTACCCACGGCACATACAAGACTTAACTTTTAAGTGAAAAGATATGCAACCTAAAGTGAATATGGAATATTTTAAATACATAAATGCTAGGTCAACACATTTAATGCTTATCTAGTCATGGATGAATGATTCAAACAATCCTAGATATCATGTTTCTTTATGACATACATATAACTTAGCTATATGAAATAAATGCAAACCTAGATGCAATAGCTATCATAATACAACAACCCAAACATCAACAAAAATCTCTATTTGCAATACAAATTATAATCTAGATGCAAACAAGTTGTAAAAGAAATTTATTGTTAAGCAAGAACACTAAGATGGATGAGAATGATGTTCTACTTACCAAGTCAATTATGTTGATGAAGACTCATGCTTGGAAACATCCTAGATGAAGCTAAATGATGCTTGAATCATGAATAAATGATGGGTGATTGGGTTTTGGTCAATAAAAATGGTATCTTGTTAACTTTTCTTCCAAGTCACTCTTGAGCTCAAAAAGGGATGAGAGAAGATGGATTCTGAAGCTCTAAAGAGGCAAAGAAGGGAAAAGAATATATATATATATATAAATATATAGAGCTCTGGACGAAATGACACCGTTTTGAAAAGCATCAACAAAATCCCATCATTACCACTTGCTAGACCGCGGCTCAGACAAGTTGTCCAGACCACGGTACATACAGCAGTGCACCGTCTGGACAAAATCGTGGCGGGGACCACTGTACATGCAAGAACACAGGCCGCGGTCTAGGCAGCAGGGGCCTACTAATGTATACCACGGCATGAACCGATGTGTATACAGGTGCACAGACCCGGTCCTCAAAGCATGCACCTTTTGGAACCAACCGATGTTGGGACCGCAGTGGAGGCTGTGCCTAGCTAGAGACCTACACCGCGGTGAAGAGAAAAATCATCTTTTCCAGGCAAACTCAACACACTAATCTAATATGAAAAATGTGCAAGTGTAGAGTGTGATGAATGGCATGCAATGTATCATTCAAAAACATGTAAACAAGAATATAATGCATGCAAGTGAGTGTGTGCAACTATATCTCTTCAAAGAGTTAAGCGAGTAATATACCTTCTTGAAGCACTTTGGGACATCTGGAAGCCTGTCAATCACAAAGACCTAAGCTACTCGTTATATAACAATCCTAATGTAGTTTTGTCAATGAAATAAGCCAACCATAAAGTGAGAAACTTACAAAGTAATAAAAGAACATAGAGATCGATCTAGAAGAAGATCGGTCAAAAAAGAAAAACTGACTGGGTGCAACTAAAGCACTGTCAACTCAAAAACTGACTGGGTGCGAATAAAGCACTGTCAGCGAGCCGGTTTTTCAAAAAAAAAATATGGGTAAACACTTTTCTACTTAATTTCATTTTTGTTAAGTTTAAAATGTGCATGTATAAAGCTTCGATGGGCAAGTGCACATAAAAACAGTCAGGAAGCTTTCAAACGAAAGATTTGGGCCATCTAAGCTTAATGCCTTGAGGTTGGCTTGGCTTGCTAAAAATCAAGTAAAAACCCGGAAGGTGGGTGGGAACTTAGATACAGTGAGTCAAAGCCCCCCCGCGGTGCAAAATAAACATTCGGGTCACCCTAAGCCAGAAAGCCTAAATCCTTATCTGTCAGTCGAGCGAGCCTCTGGAACAATTTGCGAGAAGTGCAAAAACCAGGGAGCAATTGTAGAAGAGCCAATAATAGTCGAAATCGAATACAAGTAAGTCAAAAGTCTAAATTGTATTTATACACATAAACTATTTTTTTTCTTTTGCAGAAATAGTAGCCAGAATGTCTAGAAAAAAAGGAAGACCGGTCCACAAGAAATATCGGCCAAAACAAATACCGATCTATAAGCAAGATTAGACAAAAGGAAGAATCGTGTTTGCGAAAGATAGAATCTATTCGACCAAAAGATAGAGCTTGTTCGGCCAAAAATTCTAGTCTACCAAAAGGATGGTCAACATCTGTGATTAGTGATCAGAAAAAGTTGTTAGAAAAATATCTTTGTATTAAAACTGTTCTCTGTTAAAAAAAACAGAGCATTCAAAAAATGAAATAGTTTTCTTAGATAAAAATTTCTCTCAAACTCATGTTTACTACTATTCTTCTATTCTATCTAAATTGAACAATCACTAATGTATGCTGCTCACTTTCGTCACAACTTTCCCACTGCCAACAGTTTCCCTCCAACCAAATATACAGAACCAAGAATTCAATGAGTTTTAAACATATGTAATCTCTCAAGAATCATAATTTAGAAACAAACATATACAAGACTAATAGAAGCCAAGTTTCAATTCTTTGGTGTAATCGTCTGTAAATTTTCTACTATTCCGTCTCAGTTTTGGCTTTGTTAATTAGTTTTCTTTCAAAATAATGTTCTTATGTATAATGTTTAGTCATCTTAATTGTGTTTTGATAGAGATGAAATTAGACTTAGAGTGTGTTTGGTATGACTTTTCAAGTAGAGCTTCTAGAGTAGATCTTTTTGTAGTAGAGCTTCTAATGAGTAGAGCTTCTAACAAAAAAGGCTTTTGGTTGTGTAAATTACAAAAAGGTATTCACAATGTATTTTTTAAAATGGTTTTTGGTTGTGTAAATTACAAAAGGGGTGTTGACAATGTATTTGTAATGAAAGAGTTGTATGGGCATTTGAAACAATTCATATGTTTTCAAAAAACTCAAAAAAAAAGCTTTTTGGAAAAGCCCAAATTTTGGGTTTCTCTAAATAGACATAAAATGGCTTTTATAATGGGTAATTAAGAAAATTCATACATTAAAAAAGCTGTTTTGAATTTTGCCAAACAACCAAAAAAAACTTCAAAATAGCTTTTAGCATTAAAAAAGTGCTTTTGATCTTTACAAAAGTCATACCAAACATGCACTTAGTAGTAGACGTTTGGGTGATGAACACGAAGTTAATTAGGAAGATTGAAGTTAGATGTTTAGGTGATGAAATTGAAGATTAAGAGTGTGTTTGATATGACTTTTCAAATAGAGCTTCTAGAGTAGATCTTTTTGTAGTGGAGCGTCTCATGAGTAGAGCTTCTAAAAAAAAGGCTTTTGGTTGTGTAAATTACAAAAAAAATATTGATTATTTTAATTTTTAATAAGAGAATAAATTAATTAGAAAATAAAGAATAAAATATTATTTAAGGGTATTTTGGACTTTTCACACAGATAAGACAATCAAAGGTTTATTTTAAGGATTAATTGCACTAACTTTGATATATGGAAAACCTAATATACCTCTGCAATGTCATCCCAAATATAAGATATTTTTAATTAAAAATTGATTAATAAAAGTTCAAAAAAAAAAGATAATATGTCGGCCGTTTACAGAAGCATCTGTAATTCGCGGGTGAGTCTCCTCTACGAATTGCAGGAGGTCGATCTCCAAGATCGATGAAGATCAATGAAGATCTCTTCCGGTAAGTAGGAGATTGTCAAAGATTTATTGTTTTCTGCTCCACCGTCGGTAGATTATCTTCTTTTTTAATGTATATATTTAATTTTTCAATTTTAATTAAAAAAATATTTTTTTTGTTTGAGATGATGTGGCAAATGTATATCTGGCTTTCCAATGGTCTAAGTTAGTCAACCGTTAAAGTTAACAGATTGACTTAATGGTAAAGGGTGTTTGTGTTAATTTATGGCATCTTTTTGAAATCTTACTAGATCCAATAAGTAAGGGTAAGTTAGTGCAATTAACCCTTAATTCAACCTTCGATTACTAACTGTAGGGTAGGTTTTTGTAATTTATGTCAAAACTTTCATACATGAAATTAGGCCTAAGATCAAGGATGTTTGAGCAATTTTCAAAAAAAAAAGCTATACAGAGACAAAGTAAACTCACGTGTCTAATTTATGTCAAAAAAATGTTTTTGGGAAACCTTCTGCTAAGAGCATCTCCAATGCAAGCATGACTTGTGAAAAAAAAAGATGTCACGTAGGATAAATAGACATTCTGTTAATAATTGTGTCTCCAATGCAACTGTGCATATTCAACCTCAAACTGACGTGACAAAAAAAATAATAGACATTGTCAACATGACCGTCCACTTTCAAACGGCATGTTGGACAACCCTTTTTTAGGTTGATTCAGCAAACATTTAAAATCGACATTAATTTTTCATCTATTTTTGGTAAGGAAATAAAATAAAAAAGAAAATAGGAAATAAAATTGGACACGTCATTAAAACAAAATGTGTTTTAAACGGAAGCATTGGAGACCAAATTTTAAGTTGATTGTCTATCAAGTCCATATGTATGCCACATAGGAAGCAAGTCTCTTGACATTGTTGCCATGTCAACAATTATTCATATGCAAGCCATTTTTGCATTAGAGATGCTCTAAGCTGCAATCGGAAGTACAAAACCGACCAAATAAAAAAAAATTATAAAAAAAACACAAACACCAACTTTGAAGCCATCATGTATATGCCACCCCCTCTCTCTCTCTCTCTCTCTCTCTCTCTCTCTCTCTAAAGTGTAACCAGATGACAATTCTACCGGCGGTCGGCGGATGCCCACCAGCGATGAGCGAGTATGAATATGCATGTGAAAACTCATATACACCGTGGGCATGGCTAGGGTATGTACATGGAAGGTTCTAGCCGGAAGTGAGAAACATACCAATTTAGCTACTCGGCATAGTAAGAAAATAGGGGTTAATATGTATTGTTATCTAGTTGCAAACATATTTATTTGAATTTGAATTTGAATTTGAATTTATTACTGTTAATTGTGAAGTACTTTAAAATTTATTTGAATTCTATTAATTTTGTGGTGGAAAAGTTTTTTGAATTTTATTTTGTTATTTTGGTGAAACTTTAAAAATCGTTTGAATATATATTTATCTAATTTCTCATAACTTTGTATTGCTAATCAATTTTTTATTTTTATTATCATTTTTTAATAATTTTGCGGGTAATCAAGGCTGAAAATAAATCTCTTGGAGATATATATAATTACAAATATATCTAATCACTTGTATTATGCCACAGTATTTAGATTGATTATTAGACAATTATTTTGTATAGTCCTTTATTATTATATTATTATTAATTCATGGAGGAGATTGCAAAAGAGGTCTACATCTCCTCCCAATAACCGGAGAAGACAAATCCTCGAGGACCTCGACAGAGGTCTTTCACCATTGAAACTACGATGATTAGATAGGAATATACGATCATAGGAAGCCATTTAAATTATTTTTATTAAATTTAAAATGCTTCATTTAAATCATAGGATTTAAACCGATAAGATACAAAACGTCACCATACGGGTCATATCAAGGAGACTGTCTGCTCGTGCACAGGTTTATACAACACAATCAATATAAATATATACAACATGGCAAGTGATTTTATGCATACTACCACTACAACTCTCTACAATACAACTCGATCTCCATGATAGCCATGGATTTTTCTTCTTCATACACACAATCAATTGTTAAGCCTTTTGCTTTGCTCATTCTCTGTGTTTTGTGTAAGATTATTATAACAAAACAAGCACTACACAAGAGTAAGATAAAGAAGAATGGTGTCCCTGAACCATCAGGAGCATGGCCTCTCCTAGGTCACCTTCCACTTCTTGGTGGAAAAATTCCAGTTTGTAAAATTCTTGGAGCCATGGCTGACAAATATGGTACCATATTCTCTCTCAAGGTTGGAAAATATCCAACCTTGATAGTGTCCAGTTGGGAAATTGCTAAAGAATGTCTTGCTATCAATGACAGAATTTTGGCCACAAGGCCGAGCATAGCATTTGGCAAGCACGTTGGCTACGACAACGCCATCTTCGCTCTTGCGCCTTATGGACACTATTGGCGCAACATCCGCAAAATAGCCATCACGGAAATGCTGTCGACACACAGAGTCGAAATGTTGAAGCACGTCCGGTCCTCAGCCATTGACACCTTCATCAGAGATTTGAACATGGTTTGCCAAGATCAAGCACCTAAGGTGGTGACAATGAGTGAATTAATGGAGAATTTGACCTTTGATATGAACCTGAAACTGATAGCTGGGAAGCAATTCTCGGGAAGAGATTTCGCGGAGGAAAATAGCGAGGCTTGCAGGATCAAAAGAGCCATAAAAGAAGCTATATATCTGTCTGGTGTTTTCGTGGTGGGAGATGCAATTCCATGGCTTGAATGGATGGATTTTCAAGGGGTTGGTAGAATGAAGAGGACATTTAACGAGATTGACTCTGTGATCGGAACTTGGCTCGAACAACACCTTCTCCGTAAAGCAAAAGACAGTGAACGTGATTTCATGGACGTTCTGATTTCGAAGCTCTCTAATGATGATGACGATGCTTCAATTTCCGGCCATACGCGCGATACCATTGTCAAGGCAACCGCTTTTGTAAGTTCTCTTTTTTTTTGTTAGAAATTTATTAAAAGAAAGAAAGATACAAAGAGAGTGAAGAAAACAAACACTAAAACAAAAACAAAAATGTTGAACTGCATAACAACTTCATTGGAGGCGCTTAGTATGACTTGGATTTAATCGTAAATAAAATCCAGAAAAGTCGGCTTCACTTTTCTTTTCGATTTGGTTACCACAAGTATCCAATTATCGTTAAACGCGCTATCCATTTCTTGTTGTAGCATGTGGTCTACTTGACCATGATGATTAGAATTTGAAGAATAAATATCTTAGTCTTCAGATCTTTTCTCCAAATTAATCTTTCCTCTTTTACCTTTTGAAGTGTTAATCTCATCCAAAACTTGTTGAATTTCTTAATGCAGTGTGTCATCACGAGAGTCTACACCAGAATTTCCTTAAAAAATGTGATTTCGCTAAAACATAAAAAATTGCCTAGAACTAGACCGTCTGGACTCTGGACGAGTAAAGTTTTTATTTAATGGTGGTTTAATTTCAATAATTTAATTTTGCAGATTCTAATCTTTACTGGAGCAGAAAGCACACTTGTAGCAATGACATGGGCGGTTTCTCTGTTATTGAATCACCCAAAAGTGCTAAGAGCCGCACAAGAAGAGTTGGACAAACAGGTGGGAAGAGAAAAATGGGTTCAAGAATCAGATATCAAGAACCTGAAATACCTTCAAGCCATAGTGAAGGAAACTCTACGTTTGAACCCACCAGGACCAGTAACAGGCCTGCGCGAAGCAATGGAAGATTGTCAAATCGCGGGTTATAATATCCCAAAGGGCACGCGTTTGATCATTAACATTTGGAAGTTGCACAGAGACCCCCGGTTGTGGGAGGATCCGGGCAAGTTTCAGCCGGAGAGGTTCCTGACCACTCATGCCGATGTGGATTATGTTAATGGTCTACGTGTTGGGTACATTCCATTCAGCTCCGGAAGAAGATCGTGCCCTGGAATGGCTCTCGGATTACAAGTTGTTCATTTGGTATTGGCGCGGCTAATTCAGGGATTCGATTTATCGACTGTAGGAGGAATGGAGGTTGATATGCAGGAAGGTTTGGGGATTGATTTGCCAAAGTTGAAGCCTCTTGAAGTTGTCATCCAACCGCGCCTGGCTTCTCATCTTTATCAAAGTCTTTGAAGTTAACTACATGAATTTGAAGCGAGGTTAATTGAAAGCAGTAACTATAGTCTATAGTAACTACATGAATTTGAAGCAAGTAGTAACTATAGTAACTACATCAATTTGAAGCAAGGCCAACTGCAAGAAGTAACTATAGTAACTGAATGAATTTGAAGCAAGTTTAATGGAATGCGGTAACTATCCACTATAAGAAGTTTGGACGATACGAGTCACCTCATTGGTATGGTCGTTGGTATGTTTGAGTCATTTCCTTATTCTTAAATTTCAAATTTATTGTAATAGTTAAAATAGAGTACATAAGGTTTGAATTCAGTGTTATGTATTAGGATCATCAATAAAATGGGTTATATATAGCAGCCTGCTTATATTGTTGTTGCTATTATAGGACTTATATATGTCTAAACTGTGATATTTCTTATTATCTATACAAATTTTAAAAAAATTGAACCTGTGATATTTTTACCAAAACCAATATTTACAACATGTATTTGTTTTGTTCAATACAACGCGTGCTTATGAAAAAAAAAAAAAAAAGGAAAGAACTCTCTCCATTCAACTGTAATTAAATCAAACCTCAGAAATCAGAATGTAATCAGAATGTGTTAGTAAACAACACTATCAAAGTTGTGTGGTAATATTCCAAATCTCGTAACTCTCAGTCTCACTTAGCAGCTTGAAATGTATTGAAATGGACAAATTAATTAGTGATGCCGATGGGCACCGACTGAAATAGGCCCCAACTCTTACATATAATTCAGACAAGGACTAAGGAGGATAATTGGGTTGTGGATGAGAATCAAACCTCGTACATTGATTTTTATTATTCAAGATTGTCCTATCAAATGACACTAGGAATCCGTGTCAATGGTGATAGACTGATAGGGCTGGGCCATAGCAAAAATACTCATGAAGTATAATTGTAAATGGTGGGTGATATTTACGGTCTTGAAATAATTATTTGTATGTGTACAATTTTTTTTTTTTATGTGGGTTAATTGTACTAACTCACCTTTAATTTATGGGATATTATTATTTGAGTCCTTATATTTTTTTAAATTATCTATTTTTTACTCACTTATTCATTTTTCACTGGATTGGTCCCTATGTTATCAAAAACCACTCAATTTGATCCCTCTGACCATATTTTTAACGGTCAACGGTCAAAGGAAAAATTAAATGACTATTTTACCCCTATACATTTATTTTATTTTAAAATAAAATAAAAGAAATTTTACATAAAACAAAAAGGAAAAATAAATAGTTTGTGATCCAGATTCAATGTCCACCGTTTATTTCAGATGATGGATGGTGGGGAGATCACAACCAAAAAAAAAAATTTAAAGAAAAAATTTGAAATTTTTTTTAATGAAATAAAAATTTAACACTTGCAGATTAACATCAAACCACACAATCTGAGTTCATCATCAGTAAAATTCATCTCCAAAATTCATCCCCAAACACCAAAAATCCCCTTTTTCAGTAAAATTCATCCCCAAACACTAAAAATCCATCCTAGTTCATCATCATCACCAATCTGAATCTCAAACAACACCACCAATCTCACACCATACCAGAAAACCAAACACCAATCTTATTCATAGCAAACAAAATCTATCAAAATCAAAATCAAACCCATACAAAATCGAACACAATCACACCAGAAAACAAAACCGACCCTTAAAAACTCTCTGTTTCTAGCAAACCCAGACACCCCCAACAGACCAAAATCTAAATAAAATCAAACCCTAAAAACTCTATGTTTCTCTGTCGCCAATCATCCAACAAAAAAACCTAGATTTTCTTCGAACACCATCAATTACAAACACCATTTCATAGAAAAACACAAAGCAATCACGACAAGTAGAGCAGATGATTGGTTTTCATGGAGGTCATAGATGATTGGGTTTCAAGACGAAGACGAAGACGAAGAAGAGGAATCGAAGCGGGGAGTGAAGAATCTGGGCTATGGTGGGTTTGGATTTGGGTTTGGTTGTGTTTGACAGTGAGCGATGGTGATGATTTCTGAAGAAAAAAAATTGACAGTGGGCTTGGGAAAGTTAAAGGTTGAAGGTTGAAGATGATGTAATTGGAAGGTTGATGATGATGATTTATGATTTTTTTTTTCGTGATGATGCTGATTGAAAATTGATGATGCTGGTTGTGTTTTGGGCGATGGTGTGATTTCTGAAGAAAAAAAACAATTGACAGTGGACTTGGGAAAGTTAAAGGTTGGAGGTTGAAGATGATGGATGATGATGATTTATTATTTTTTTTTCGTGATGATGCTGGTTGTGTTTTGGCGATGGTGATGATATATGATTTATGATTAATTAAAATATATTTGTTTTTAATTTTTTAATTTTTTTTGTCTTTCATTTTCAAATTAGCTTTATTTTTATTTTAGTTTTCAGTTTTTTATTATTTTTGTATGTTTTATATAATACAAATATTTTTTTAAATATTATTTATTGTTTGGTGCTGACACATGGTATATTTTGGTTTAAAGACAAAATTACCCTTGAAACCGTTAAAGTTGACCAACGTTTGACTCACAGAGGGATTAAATTGAGTGGTTTTTGAAAACATAGGGACCAATCCAGTGAAAAATGAATAAGTGAGTAAAAAATAGACATTTCAAAAAAACATAGGGGCTAAATCAATAATATCCCTTAATTTATTAAATCCAGAAAGATTTTAAAAAGATATCCTAAATTAACACAAACATCATTGTTATCAAATCATTCCGTTAACTTTAACGGTTGATTAACCTTGACAATTAAAAAACCAAATATACCCTTACCATATAATCGCATACATAAAATATTTTTTAATAAAATTAAAAATAAAATAAAATAAACAAGATAATTTACCCGTAGTAATGAAACTCTACCGACGAAAGAAACAAGAGATCTTTGAAATGACATCTTTTAATATAGAAATAACATAATCATATCTGCATCACATTTTCATACCTATATCTACTCATGAGTCATGGATAATATATGCCTATATTCATACTTGCCCATGTATCTTTGAAATTAATTACAAAACAAAATGAAAAGCAAAATTAATAATCTTAAAACCATTTTGAGTTGGCATACATACATGACAATACTAGTTGAATAGATAAATTAATTAAAATCTCGTTGGTTATGAATTAAGATTAGGTTTTTTTGTTTTTACTAGACTCTTTATCTCTCTACTATGGGATCATTTACTTTATTATTTGTAAATTGTAAGTACTTTGACTTGAATTTCAAGGTGGATTTTTTTAAGATAATAAGCTGAATGAAATAGAGTACTAGTGAAAAAAAATTAAAAAAAATTCGAGTATTAAAAGTATTTTTTTTTCTCTCTCTATATATATATATTAATATGAAGCATTAAAAAGACATATAATGAACGTTAAAAATAATTTTATACCACAGTTGATAGCTTTAATAACACATAAACAAAAACAAATTAGTTTTCGAAAAAAGTTGAGATGGCTCTGGGAGAAGTCTCTCACACCCGCATATTGAGGTCATAGGTTCAAGTCCTATCCCCTTCTTCAAATCCTAAATTTGTATTTAAAAACAAATTATTTTATTAATTTATAATATCAAATTAATTATTATTAAATTGATTTCCCATCCTAGCATAGCTGTTATATGATGAAGAAGAAAAAAAACAACCCTAATGAGGATGAAGGGAAAATTATTGAAACAACTAATTATAAAATTTATAATATTAAATTAATTATTATTAAATTGATTTCCCTTCCTAGCATAGCTGTTATATGCTGAAGAAGAAAAAAAACAACCCTAATGAGGATGAAGGGAAAATTATTGAAACAACTAATAGAATGATGTTTCAGCAATTTTCTTTGATAAAAAATTAAAAATATAATATTATAGGAGTTGTTTCAGTAATTTTACCCATAAAATGTGAATTGTTTATTGTTATAGCCTGAGAATAAATTTTACAACATGTTTATTAACCGTTAAAACTTCGTATATGGTTAAAAGTAAAATTTATAATTCTTTTTTGACAATTTTCACTTAATATGACAAGTAACTAATGATCAATTCTATGGCAAGACAGAAGCTAATTACAAACCTCTTTCCAAGCAGTCATGAACGTTTTCTAGACAGTTTATACTACCAAGTACCAATTCCACAGTCATTGAAGCTTCATCATTTTCTTTCACTTGTCAAATGCAATTTCAATATCAATTCTTTTTCAAATATAACTCCAATGAAACCCCACCGGCCACCACCCCACATATAATTTCTTTTAAAAACTTTTAAAATATAACACACCATAATATTCATTATTTAAACAATTGAACACAAACATTTGATTCATTTTCATAAAAGAAATATACGGACGTTTAATAGTAAAATCTGGACGACTTAAAGTCAATCAATTAAAGTACCACGTGAGCTGACTAGATGGTCAAGTGTACACACTAGATGTTCACCAATCAAGATGATAGTGAATTGTCTTAAATAACGTGTATTATTGATTGTTGATCATATCACGTGTTATATTGATTGTTTAATTTATTCACATATCATTTTGACCGGTTGTACTTTATACCGACCAAATTTTACTGTCAGCTGTAGTAATAATACAAAATACAAAAATTTTAGAATAATTAGTTGATTAGGGTACATTATTTGCTAGCAAACTACTCTATATTTTCAGGTATTTTGTAGGACTACCCAACGAATGGGCCTAGGAATGGGTCTGAGCCGAAAAGCCCATGTAGAGTAGTTTAGACCCATATCATTATAAAATTCAAGCCCAAAAATAGCCCAATCTCAAACTAGAATCGCAAATGTACCATACCTTAATCGGGCGGAAATTCTCAGATAGTGTTCGAATATTCCTTACCTGGCACCGGGTAAGGAATATCCGGATACCCAGACCGGTTGTGTACCGGTTCAGGTCTGAATATATCAGGATATCCGGTTTTTAAAAAAATTTTTTTATAAATAACTTTTTCAAATAAAAAAAAATTAAAAAAAAACCCTAATTTTTTTTGAACTTTCCAAATTCCAACAGGCGAGTACGACCGCCTTGCCTATCCCTATTCTCTTTGCCAAATCTCCCGCCGCCGACCCTCTTTCGCCGCTGCCGTCGTCTGTCTTCCCAAGTCTCTCTCCACCATTTTCTCAAAGGTTTGCTCTCACTCTCTCTCTCTGTTATTTTTCAAATGATTGAAGTGGGTATTAGCATGTCTGATTTCTGTATTTGTCTGATGTTTTGTTCAAATATTAAAATGTCTGATTTTTGTCTCTCTCTCTTGCTATAATCATTTTGAGTGGCTTGTGTTGTTGGAAAGTTGGGTTCAAAACTTGTGTTTTTGTGATGATATTTGAAGTGGGTCTGGCTCTGTTTCTGCAGAAGAGTGATTATCAAGTGAAGTATGTTTTATTTTGTAAATTGACATTTCCATTTTCTTTGGACTTGTATGTTGATATGTGAACTCTAACACCATTGCATTGGCAAATAAACTGGGCTGCATATTGAAGAAGCAACTTGTTTAAATAATTATAAACAGATAGCAGGATACACAAAATTGGATTTGTAAAAACTGTAAGTAAAAAATAAAATAATTTTCTTATATATTTTTTAGTTAGTGCAATTCCTTGTTTTAAGGCATTAAATTTCTTGGATTTTATTTTAACAGGAAAAAAGAAAAAAAGCTGCGATAGCTAACTCTTTTCTTGCTCTGTCAGCTCCAACTTCACAATCTCAGATTCAGGTATGTTTCTGTTTTCATGCGTGATTCGAACCTATTGACTGAATTATCTGATTTTCGCAATATATATTATTTTTCAGTGCGTCTGGTTTGGAATTTATTTTGATTCACAGTTGCATATAATCTAACACATCTTACGAAAATCAGAATTGATTTGTATTATAATTTTGGATTGATAAAATAGTTTTAATTAGTTAGTGCAATTAAGTATTTAGTAATCCTAAGCATGTAAATTTGCTGTTGAAAATTGTGTGCTGCGTTATAATCAAAGTTTACAGAGAACCCACTTAGTCTATCTTTTTATAATCAAGTTTACAGAGGACCCACTTAGTCCATCTTGTTGATATTTGTTATCACAGTTGTTTAAAGTTGTATGCGATTAATGCTAATGGATTTTGGGTATTTACTTGGCTTGAAGCATTTGTGCGGTTATGTTTGGAGATTGTATTAATCTAGGTTTGAAAGTTGAAGCAAGTATTTTTTTAGAAGAAAAAGTATTTGGTGTTTGGAAATATGGCACCATTTGATTGTCATAGGAAGAGAGAATGGTGAATTTTTATTCTTTTTATTTGGATTACCATTATTGAAAGTGATATGTTGCTCGATAGCTAGCCAATTTAACTAGCATATGATATATATATATAATTATATATAAGAGCATATTGTTAAATTTCCCAGAACTATTGAGAATCAGAACAGTGAAAAAGTTGTTGCATACTTGCATTGTTGTTTTTATCGCCTTGGGGATGTTTTGGAAACTTCTGATCCAGGATTAGACTGGTTCTCTTCTTGATTAGGGCATGTCTGGATTTGTCTGATTCAGAAGCAGTACTGTACAAAACCATTTGATAGATTCATGGCTTATTCATGTTGGCTTTGTACTCATGCAAATTTCCAGTATATAAAAACCCTATGGTTTTCTTGATTATGACATTTGTTCTTTATCTCTTATTTTTGTTTGAAAAGGACAGTCAGAAGTTATTTATACGGGTACTTCACATATTTGGTTTAGTCTTAGACTCTTAGTATTGATTTACTTATCTGGAATTACAATCTAATAATGTTGTGTTTGAATACTTGACAGAATAGTTTCAATGGGTAAGAAAAAATTAGAGGCTGGTGCAACCACTAAAGCTAAGTCAAGTGGTAAAGATGTGTCAAAAGATGGGAAAAAGGAGAAACTCTCGGTCTCAGCCATGCTTGCCAGCATGGATCAGAAACCCGATAAACCTAAGAAGGGATCATCGTCTTCATTGAGCACTACGTCTGGTAAATCCAAGTCAAAAGCGGCACAGAAACTTTCTTCTTACACCGATGACATCGATCTCCCTCCCTCAGATGAGGATGATTATGTAGAGGAAGAGCAAGAAGAGATTGAAGTGAAAAAAGAACTCATTAGACAACAGAGAAATGAGGCAAGGCTGCTTGAGATTTCCATAACTGAAAAAGAAATGAAGAAACGAGAAAAGAAGGACATGCTTGCTGCACATGCTGCAGAGCAGGCTAAGAAGGAGGCCCTTAAGGACGATCATGATGCTTTTACTGTTGTTATTGGTAGCCGGACTTCCGTTCTTGATGGCCAAGAGGAAGCAGATGCTAATGTAAAAGACATATCAATTGATAGTTTCTCTGTGTCTGCCCGTGGGAAAGAGCTCCTAAAGAATGCAACTGTGAAAATATCCCATGGTAAGAGGTATGGTTTGGTTGGACCCAATGGAATGGGCAAGTCCACACTATTAAAGCTTCTTGCATGGCGGAAGATTCCGGTACCGAAAAATATTGATGTACTTTTGGTTGAACAAGAAGTGGTGGGTGATGATAGACCAGCCATTCAAGCAGTTGTTTCAGCTAATGAGGAGCTGGTCAAGCTCCGAGAAGAAGTTGCGTCTTTGCAGAATTCATCATCCGCTGCTGGGGTTGAGGATGAAGATTATGATAATGGGGATGATTCAGGAGAGAAGCTTGCTGAATTGTATGAGAGGATTGCAGATCTTGGGATCAGACGCTGCTGAGGCTCAGGCATCAAAGATTCTTGCTGGGTTGGGTTTCACCAAGGAAATGCAAGTCCGTGCTACTCGGTCATTTAGTGGTGGTTGGAGGATGAGAATATCATTGGCTAGGGCGCTTTTTGTGCAGCCAACTCTATTGTTGCTTGATGAGCCAACTAATCATCTTGACCTTAGGGCCGTTCTCTGGTTGGAGGAGTATTTGTGCCGCTGGAAGAAAACTTTGGTTGTTGTTTCACATGATCGGGATTTCCTGAACAGTGTGTGCTCTGAAATTATTCATCTCCATGACCTAAAGCTCCAATTGTACCGAGGAAATTTTGATGAGTTTGAAAGTGGGTATGAGCAGCGTCGCAAAGAAATGAACAAGCAGTTTGAGAATCATGAGAAGCAGGTGAAAGCTGCCAAGAGATCAGGGAACCGAGTTCAGCAGGAGAAAGTGAAAGATCGAGCAAAGGCTGCTGCGGCCAAGGATGCATCAAAGAGCAAAGCAAAGGGAAGGGTTGATGAGGATGAGCCCCTGGCAGAAGCGCCAAAGAAGTGGCGTGATTACAGTGTCGAATTCCACTTCCCGGAACCTACTGAGCTTACACCACCCCTTATGCAGCTAATAGAAGTCAGCTTCAGTTATCCAAACCGTGAGGATTTTAGGCTTTCTAATGTTGATGTGGGCATTGATATGGGGACTCGTGTAGCTATTGTTGGACCCAATGGAGCTGGAAAATCTACTCTACTGAATCTTCTTGCTGGTGATTTGGTTCCAAGTGAAGGTGAAGTGCGAAGGAGCCAGAAGTTGAGGATTGGAAGATATTCACAACATTTTGTGGACTTACTAACATTGGAAGAGACTCCAGTTCAGTATCTTCTCCGGCTACATCCTGATCAAGAAGGACTTAGCAAGCAGGAGGCTGTTCGTGCCAAACTTGGGAAGTTTGGACTCCCCAGCCATAATCATCTCACCCCAATTGCAAAATTATCTGGAGGGCAGAAATCTAGGGTTGTCTTCACTTCAATTTCCATGTCAAAGCCACACATATTGCTTTTGGACGAACCTACAAATCATTTGGATATGCAAAGCATTGATGCACTTGCTGATGCTTTAGATGAGTTTACTGGCGGAGTTGTCCTGGTCAGTCATGATTCTAGACTCATATCACGTGTTTGTGAGGATGAAGAGAGAAGTGAAATTTGGGTTGTAGAAAATGGAACTGTGAAGACATTCCCAGGAACATTTGAAGAGTACAAGGAGGAGCTACAAAGAGAAATTAAGTCAGAGGTTGATGATTGAGGTGACATTTGTGACATAGGTAATGTTTCTAGTCTCAATAGGCCGTTATACAATTTTGCTTGCTTTTGTTGTCATTTTCTTTAGTTTTATTGATTCATCTAAGACGGATGCATTGTTTTTTTCCCTCATTTTTTCTTATATATGAGTGTAATCTTCTATGTTGCGAATATGTTGGAAATACAAACTGTATTAATTTATGAAGTTTTGCTCTTCTTGTACACATATATCGTTACATTAATAAATTCTGCCTTTTACTAAGTTGCTGTGAAATCAATTATCTAATTTGCCAAACGGTAAGTTTTCTGTTTTTATTTGTTTGTTTTGGCTGGTTTCAGATATGCATCAATCTGTCCGCACTCTAATGTGTTTGCATCACAGTTTCCACACTATGCTTTATCATAACCTATTTGTTTCAAGATTTGGGTATTAAAAATTTGAAGTGTCTTATCATCTGCTGTTTACTTCTTTAGAAAATGCAAACTCCATAGGACAAACATCTGACAGAATAAAGAGAATTTTTTTAAATAGAATTTTAGCAAGTAAATTTTCTTCTGTTATGATTGAAAAAAAGGTTCACTTTATTCACTCTATTTTCATGTTAGATAGCTAAGCAACTCAAAAGCATAAGTTTATACGTAAAAGTTCAAATAGTTGTATTTAAGCACTCCAATAAACTCAATAATAGTATTTAAGCTTTAAGACATACTACCTCACCAAACTTTAATATAATCTCTTAAAATGTCAGAAATTAATTAGAATAATTGTCTTATTATTTTCAAGAATTATAAGAAATAGGTAGAAAGATTTACCCCACTTTGATAATAAGCATATAATGCAAAAATAACAATGTTAATTGCCACCAGTTCTTACTTTATTGATTATAAGCACTTCCCATCGGAGTTTAAACTCACTATGGAGCTGTCTGCATATTTCGGCCTCCATTTGGTCCTCCCTCTCATTATTTCCCGCCCACCCTCAAGGCAAAGCAAATGATCAAATTCCATCCCTTTGTTGTTGTTGTTGTTGTTGCTGCTGCTGCTGCTGCTGCTAATGATTCTGGAAAATGATGGCAACACGCTTCCTCTGTTGCACTCTTTCCGATACTCCAAAGTTATTGCAAATAGCTCATGACTCTCAACAACTGAGTAAGGAAAAAAGTGAGTAATTACATGAATAAGCAACAAACAAGACTCTTATCTTCATGAACAAAATCAAAGACAACCATTTTTTTACAGATCTATGTGAAAATTTCAATATCTATTACCCAATAGCATCTTAATATTGTAGATTTTAGAAGGATAATGCTAATGCCTGAAGTATAGCAACTTCATCTAGTGAACATTGTCATCAGGCAAAGGTTTTGATGATACACAATTAGCTTAGCTGTCTAGCTCTCTTTGTGTATAGATTCTCAAGTGATTATAGATTTGTAAACTAGGTCAGGTTTGTACAGACAAACGATTCAGTTCGGTGTCTCTCTGAACATAGTTTCAATGTACATCGATTTTGTATTGAGGTCATGACCCGACACAATTTGGATAATGGAGTGAAACTAAGGTGTTGCTTGGTTGGCGGAAAGGAATCCATCTAGGAATGGAATCCTTGTAGGAAAGGATTCGTTTTCTGGATGGATTCCTTTGTTTGGTTTTAATATGGAATCCATTAGGGAATCTTTAATGTTTTGATCAAAATGCACCTTTGATATATTAAAAAAATATTTTTTAAATTAAAATATTATTATGTATTCATATAATAAATAATTAGAATTTTAAAATATTTTCCAAATAATTATGAATAATAATTTTTTAATCTTTTTTAAAAATATATAATTTAAAAATGTAAAAATTATTATAAAAATATAAATTAATTTATTAGAAAAACATATTTTTTAAAAAGAAAAATAATAGAAAATTAAAAAATTTCACATGTGGCCACTGTAGACGGAATCGCCAGAGGAGGCAACTTTCCTCCTTCGGCAATGCGACCTCCTCCATCGACGGAGGAATCCATCCTTAAGGTTAACTAGATCTCCATCTTCCATAGATTTGCAATGGAGATAGTGAAGATGGAGGCTTTCGCCTCCTCCGGTGATGGAGAAGGACAAGGCCTCCTCTGGCGATGGAGGAGGCATGCCTTCTCTGCTGATGGAGGCTCGCAGGCCCATAGCCTTCTCTCACATGGAAACAGAGGTGCCTCCTCCAACAATGGAGGCGAGGGCCTCCGACGGCGATGAAGCCACCTCTGGTGGCCTCAAATGAAGATGAGGAGGCTCCACCGGGGATCTCGCTGTCTCCGGTTTCGAAAGAGGTGAAAGCAGGTGGCCTCTTTTTTTATCAAATTTAATTTTTGAATTTTTTTTGTTTGAGGGACAAAATGGTAACTTTAACAATTTAGGGAGGGTGGAATCTGGATTCCCACTTCAATAGGTAGGAATCCTAATCCACCATTTTGGTGGAATCTCCATGGAATGGATTCCTCATTCCATGATTCCTTTTCCCATTCTATGCTTGATTCCACCAACAAAAATCACCTAAGAGTAGATTAATATGCCAACTAACATAGGTGTGCATAAAGTGAAAGACTTAAGGATGGTAAAAAGATGTACCTCAAGAACATAGTTGAGGTATTTTATATGGCTCACATGGTGGTTGACGTCCATATCTGTCCATCCAGGCTGTCGTTTTAGAGAGAAAAAATACAACTATGAGAAGTGGGTAAGAATGAATGGAAGATCAATGTATAGGACGACTATTTACTGCTAGTTGCAATCTGGAAATCGGTCCAAAACTGAGATACTTACAATTTAACTTGATCTGCTTTGTCGATGTCTCTTGCTGTTATTGTTGTGGATGATGGGATCACAATGGATTGCAAAAGGGTTAATCTCCTCTCTAGCTTCCTCTATGAACTTAGATACTTTCCCATCATCAGATATACGTTAGAACAAACCCAACCAAAACCATGAAAAATCATGCCAGTTTCTCAAAATGCCACCAAACAAATACGTTAGAACTAGAATGAATTGTGTTTCAAAATCAAAGCTGTTTGGAAAACATCTATATCCCTTGCCTATAAATGATCATTTCAGTGATAAAAGTACTATTACCCAGTAGCTCGTGTCAAAGTTTTGCCTGTCTTCAAGTCCCGAACATGCCATTCACGACCCAAACCATTCTTTCCCTATGCATTCATCCAAGTATCAATTTGGATGACATCACCCCTTCAAAACACAAAACAAATTTAAATGCAAAGTACACAGTTGTACAAGCTCCGATCTTCCACAACTTAAGTAACACCATATAGAAGTAAACAATATAAAAAAAAAAAAAATTTGTCAAAGACCAGGTGATTATATAATGAGACATATTTAGAATTAGACAAGTCCTTATCTAGTCGGTGCATCATGATTTTAACAAAATTCGGTACGTCTTGTTTGAGAATGTGAAGGTTTTGCTCAAAATTTTCATGGTTTTGAAAGTTGATCAACACTTATCAAGGCCATGAAAGTTTTGATCAAAATCTTTCACATCATTGTTCAAAACGATATTGATTTTTTATTATCAAGACGATACTGACTAAATAATAGTTGGATATCATATATTGCTAAGCAATAAAGTAGTAGTATAGTTGTTTACCATGAAGGATAGCAATCTACTTCGATCTGCAATTGACAGATCACCCATATGAGGGTCCTTTTACTCATTTGTGGTATTGAGCCAAAACCATCAGCCAGTAGCCATAGGCTTCTAACATGGTTGAGGGCTGTTTCCTGCACACAAACAAAAGCCATGAACCAATGCTACATTTATAATTCATCAAGGATTAATTTTAATATCGACTTCCTTCACTTCCCAAATAAAGTAGACAAAAAAAACACCTGTAAGAAATTCATCAAGGCCTCAGTGGATATTTTAAAATCGATTCCCATATCGAACGATCTGATGGTAAAGTTTTGCTGGAAAACAAGTCCATATTTCACTAATCTTACATCAGTTGGTTTAGCCATCATATCAAGTTGCCTTGGTTTGCCATTATCAACTTTCAAATTTGTGTTGCTGGCTGCAACAACTGTGTTGATCTGGGCTGGTAAAGTTATCTTCTGGCTTTCTGTTGCTGATGATAAGCTAACAGCATCACCATTGATTTTGAGAATGGCTGTGTTGTGTCTCTTAATCTGTTGCTTGTAGTTGTTCCCAGTACTATCTGTGCTTTTCCTCGTTCCTCCCGAACACATTTTTGGTTTTTTATCGAGTGTTGAGACTTTATGGGCAATGCGCCTATGAAGATTGTTAGTGCAGCCATGTAGATGTTACTTTGGAGATCAGATGATGAATTCTTTGGAGTTTATTTGTAGTTCTTGGCTTCTTGCTGATGAGATAAAAACACTTCCTGCAGTTACTGGCAAGGAGAAAATGTGAAAACAGAAGAGAGTTCATATATATAGACATGGCAATAAATGTATACAAATGGGCCTAATTTTTTCATTTTCATTTCTTAAAAATTATTTAAGCTAGAGTTTGGCTGTTTCTTCTTTGTGTAATTTGATGACTAATATGTATATATTTTGATCACTTTTGCATATAATTAATTTTTTTTAACACATTCTCAAAGTATAGTGATTGCACTGTTTTTATTAAGTTGTAGATATTATTACTTATAAAACCAATAAGTACACCCATTTTTATAAGTATATACATGTCTAAAATTTAAAAAATAAATATTATTTTAAGCTAAATCCGGTATGTATGCTTGGCAGGGGATTGGGTATGTATTAGCTAAATCCATAATAATTTAGTTAATACACCTGCCTTTGCATTACACAATACAATGGGTTGAGATGTGCTTACCTGTGTTATAACTCTACTGTTGTCATTTGCATTATCTGATTGTACTCCACTTTCGTATAAAAATCTCTGCTATCATCTATCATCTATCATCTAACTATCTAAGCTTTTTAATTTTTTTTTTTACAAAAAATAATTATTTAATTTATATGTATTTGTTGTGGCTCCACTTTCTGGCTTTTTTTTATATAACATTTTTTGTTCATTATAATTTATAAGAATATCTATTATATTTTCAATAATTCTTAACAATTTCATCATGAAATACAAATAATTATTTAATTCATAGGTATTAAAAATATTCAGGAAGATTGATTTCAAATATATTTTTATTCATTATTTTAATTTTTTAATTTTAATAATAGAATTTTAAATTTTTAAAATTTATTAATTTATAATCGTTATTATTTTTGTTATTTATTGAATACAATACATTATTGCACAATAACTTACCAAATATTTGTATTATCTAATACAGTCTAATACAATATATCACAAAACACATGATTGTACTAGCCAAAATACAATACAGTCCAATCTAGTTCACTACAATCCAATACAACGCAATATAATACAATACAGTACGGTGTGCCAAACGAACTCTAATAGAATTAGTAATGTTCATTCTATATTACTTCCCAATTAAGAAAAACTTTATTGGAAAAAAAAGGTATTTTAGAATTTGTACGACAATGATAACGAAAAAAACACAAGAGGAAAAAAGAAATTGTTTTCTAAAAAATAAAACTAGTTTGGAGTGTTTTTAATATATATTTTTTTGTCTTTTTAGTAATTTTAATTCAGATTAAAATTGTCATTAATTAAAAAAAAATTAAAATTAAGTGTAAACAGATATTTTATGGATTGTAAGGATAAGTTCTCTAAAATATAAGTATACAAATCAGTTTTATGGATGGCAATATCGTACAATTTTTATTATTGTCACGGGGCTTTTAGCTAGTCAAAAGCGTTATTGTTTCAATTTTGTAATTTTGTTTTTGGTTTTTTTAAATTGAGGATGGTTGAGTTAGCTGTTAGGCCAGCCTATAACAGTGGTCTAATTCAACTATGACCATTTTTTTTTTCAACCAACTAAAATTAGTGAAAATATAGGATACTGTTGTAAATTAAAGTTTAAATCGAACACTAGCTAAAATGACTAAAAATGATAAAAATAAAAAATAAAAAAATTGTTTTCACCAAACTTTTGATCTCAAAATTCTTTAAATGTGAGAAAATATTTTGTAAGTTCCTGAAGTTTCAAAATTCGGTTTATTTGTTTCAAGCATTACAAATCCTTCAAGTTATTTTCATATAATTTTTAACTTGAACACCAACATGTTTCCACATAATCAATACTAAGTTTCTGTGTTGAACTTTTTGCTCTGCAAAACAATTTATATCTCAGCAATATACCTACTTAAATGAATCATATATCATCTTTATTTTGGTACATAAGTCTTTGCATGGACAATTGAGATCATTTTAATAAATGATTCTTAAAGTGAGGAGATTACGTTTTTTCACCATAATATATACATATGATTTTAGTACGAGTGATATCGTAGTAAATGTTATTATGTTTTTTTACCAGTTTTCATGTAATTATACATATAATTAGGGTAACTTTATGTAATTTTCCAAAAAAATTGGTATCTATATATTTTTTTTCAATCATGTGTTCTGCATCTTTTTTCTTTCTTTCTAAAACAAACAATGGAACATTTCTACTATGGGAGCAGATTTGAAGCATGGAGTGTTAAAATGCTTTATCTAAAAATTCATTTATCAGGTGATCAAATATTTCTTTAAATTAATCAAAAAGACAAAACCATAAGCATACATATTTTAATCCTTCCAAAAGAAAACAGTGAATAATGTTTACTGAATGAGAAAAAGAAATTCAATTTTGATTCAGTTAGGTTGGGTTAGCTGTTGGGCAAGGCTATGAAAATAGTATAATTCAATTATTAACATTTTTCCTTTTCAGCTAATTAATATTAGTGAAAATATTATAAACCTAATTATAGATTAAACAACTAATTAAGGAAATTTTTCCATCCAAATTCCAAAGTACAAACTAACTAGTCGAAGAAAGAGTCAAATAATGGGCTACTTGCCTACAACCAACCATATCATCAATAAGAGCATCTTATACCCCAAATAAAATAAATAGACTACGTTAAAATGTTATACTAATATGATAAAAAAAAATTATAGACATCGTTCTATTAAAAAAAGTTGTTTGATTAAATAAAATAAAATAAAATAAAAAAACAAATAGACATATCATTAATAAGTTGTATTTAGAATAGAAGCATTAAAGCATTAAAGTTAAAAAAACAAATAGACATGTCATTAATAAGTTATTTAGTTATTTAGAATAGAAGCATTAGTGAGTATATTTCTACATAATTGTAAAAAGCAAATCTCTTAATATTTATTGATAACATATATTGAAATGCAAATTGATGCTTTATCAACACCAATTTAGGAAAGAGGGTGGTCACCAGTAAGATATAATCAAATAAACCTCTTAATATTGATTAATAATATCTTTTATATCCGCAAAATCACCCTAAGTTGTTTTATTGATCGTTTAGGTTTTGCTTTATTTAAACATTAATTAATAACTAGTTTGCATTTTGCACATCCATAATCGGACTTTTGTCTAAAAATTTATTTGTATTCTTTTTTTTTCTTTCGAATTTATTTATTTGTATCCATAATCCCAAATACAGAAAGATAACCCAAACATTACATTTTCATGGAATTTTATTGTACTCAGATTCTTTTTTTATATATAACAAAAGTAATATTACACATTAAATTTTCATTCTAAATAATATGATACTAGATTGCAATTGTCATGTTTTTATTAAATCATTCCAAATAATCTCATAGATAGATCACATAAACAAAGATCATCAAATATAATCAAAAGAGCAGTTCTGAATGTTTTTTTTTTTTTTGACAGAGATCAGTTTTGAATGGTTTACTGGAACTTAAAATTATTTAAATAACTTGGATTTAAAATGAATTTATATATTGTACGAATTTCATTTATCAAACTACAAAACTAACAGCTGACTTCTGTTACCTTTGAAAATAACCTTTTGGAAAGAATGTTTTTTTCTGAAAAAACAGAAAAACAAATAAATAAATTCAGTTTGTAGTTAAAAAAAAGTTGTTTTTTAATTTGTAAGAAAATTTATTCTTCTCAATTGCTTTAAAGGATTTAATTGTGTTGTTATATTTGACCAACTATATTAATCGATAGTCATATCCGCTCTTAGCAAAGTGATTTTACCTTCCCCCTTCATCTTTAAGCCCCTCATTTATATCTATTATATTAGGAAGTGTGATAGTGGGAGTCGTATTCCGGATTGTGCTTATAGCAATTGATTTCGCTGGTCCAATAGATATTCCCTGACCCTATTGATGTTAGCTTTCAGAAGAAGAAAAAAAAACCCTACAATTGAGAGTTAAAAGAGTGAAACAATGTCATTAAAATTTTATTTTGGAAATAATTACGCAAAATAAACAATTAAAGTATTACATTGGAGAATGACTCAAACCTACAACCTCATAATGTAGGTGTAAGGAGTATACCACTACACTAATCTCATCTCGTCGCAAAATAAATGATTATTCATTTCAGAAATCAGAAGTCAGTATAAAAAAATGACATAAATTTATAAACATATTAGCACCTAACCCTCCTTGCCCACTCTAATACCATCATTTAATCTAACAATTAAAACCTTTTTAAAAATAGAAATCACAAAGCTTTTGAAGAGTACGAGCATGGTTGGTTTGTCGGTCAGTTATCTACTTCAATATTTTACAAGCTCATTACTATTTATTACTTAAAGGCTGCTCCCTAATTTAATGGGTAAATTATCATTTTCTTCCCTAACCTTTCAGCTATAATCATTTTACACCCCTAAGATTTCAGAAATCTTCATTTTACACCCTATTGTTATTGAAAAGCCAGTGTAATTTAGCCGAGCAAGGTTATTGTAGTAATTCACATTTTTTTAGAAGCAAACTAAGCGGCCAATACAGTACATTTTAATTTTATAAGAAAATTAAATTTCTAGTTTTTAATATAAAATAAAGTATATTCAAATATCAAAAAAGTTAAATTTTATATAATTCCCATCGAATTAATAAAAAAAATGATTGAATATATAGCCTTGTATTTGTGTAAAAGTAAATTATATTTCTTCATATATTCTTGATGCAACAACATCATAAATATTATTTAATAGGTAAAAGGAGAGTAATTGTATGTAAATGTTGGGTTTAAATCTACAAGATAATAACAAAAAAAATGATATGGTGAAATTACTTTAGTGATCACTTATTTGGTCAAACGTTATCAAAATGACATTAGATTACAAATTCGGTTCAAAATGACCGTTTTAGATGAAAGATTTTATGTCACTATTAATTTTTTTTATGAAAACCATTAAGTGTAAAGGCAATTTGAAGGAAGGAGGAGAAGATTTTTTTCACATTTTAAAAAGGGAATGGGGTGTTCAAGGTTCTAAATTTCTAAAGTTTACGGAAATTTGAAAGGAAAAGATCCATAAACCTCCTAATTGAATACAAACCTAAGAACTCATTTTTTACTTCGACATATTAGGTTTTTTTTTTCAAACTTTACAACTTTGTGTTTTTATCAAACTGGCATTTGATCTTTTAATGAAACACCCTTACACTTAACGGTTTTATAAAATAAAAAATTGAACAAAGTGTGATTGAATAACGACTTTCATCACATTGTTCATCTAATATGGTCATTTTGAATCAAATTTTTCATCTAATGACCATATTGATCAGACATGAGCAAATGTGTGACCTATAAGATAATTTTCAATAGTAAACAATATAAAATAATCATGATAATTTGTTTTTTTAGCAAATCGCGACTTTTTATAAATTTATTTTATGCAGAATTTCACATAAGTCTTATCTTTTTGGTGATTTGTCACATTTATAAATGTTTTTCCAAATTCATCACTTTAGTCCTATCTTTTTCCAAATTCATCACTTTAGTCCTATCTTTTTCCAAAACTCATCACCTTAGTCCATTTGACCAAATATGCGAAAGTCAACTATTTAAAACTTGTAAAAGTACACTTTTGCCCTTATTACTATTTAATTTAGCTAAAATGATTACATTAGCTTTAAATTAAAATGAAAAATAATAAAATCTCAATAATAAAATCTTAAATAAATATATTACAAAAAAATCTCAAATAAATAATAATAATAAAATCCATTAATTTTTTTTTTGTATTTTTGTCATAATCGATATTTATTTAGCTAAAATGATTATCTTAGCTTTAAATGATTTTTTTTCATAATTTTTTTTTTGTAATCTATTTATTTAAGATTATATTATTGAGAATTTTATTGTTTTTCATTTTAATTTAAAGCTAAGATAATCATTTTAGTTAAATAAAAATCCATTGTGAAAAAAAAATATAAAATAAGAAAAAATTAATGGATTTTTTAATTATTTATTTAAGTTTTTTTTTGTAATATATTTATTTAAGATTTTATTATTGAAAATTTTATTATTTTTATTTTTATTTTAATGTTAAGATAATCATTTTAGTTAAATTAAATAGCAATAAGGGCAAAAGTGTATTTTCACAGGTTTTAAAATAATTGACTTTCATATATTTGGTCAAATGGACTAAAGTGATGAATTTTGGAAAAAGTTATGACTAAAGTGATGAATTTAGAAAGATATTTATAAAGGTGACAAATCACTAAAAATGTGGGACTTAAGTGAAATTATATCTTTATTTTATATTAAAAGGATTAAAATATCATTAAAAAAATGTACAACTGAATTGAAAAAAATGAATAAAAGGTTATATTTATTATTATTATTATTTAACTTTATTTTTTTTAGTATTATTATACTAAGTCCTTCAAAACACATTACGCATTTATGTATTAAAAAAACTGTATAAATTATTTATATAAGTTTTATGATCTTAACGTGTGCTCTTAAAATGACCCAAGTTTTGAGTTAATTTTCTAATATATTTGACTACTTTATCTTAGCCAACATTCACTCATTCTTAATTAATGACTTAGAGCATCTCTATTGTAAATATATATTTTTGAGTTTTTAAATAGTGTCACATCAGCATTTTTATTCATTATGAACCCACTTTTGAAATATTTTTAGAGAAATGCATATTCACATTTCTAATACAATAATCTAAAGTCAAATATGCATCAATTTTATGACCAATCATAATAAAACAATTATTCTACTATCTCTCCTATTTTATTTTACAATTAAATAAGTTTTAATATTATTGATGGAAAGAGATAGAAATTACAGTCGGCATTTCTAGAAGAGTTTCTATAATTATAAACCCAACTCCATATTCTCTAACTATTTTTTGTCACGTCATCTCCATATTGAAGTTAGATAATTGCTGCATTGGAGAGAGTTTTTAAACTTTTTAACTTTCTATCCTATGTGTCACTCAATTTTCTCCAAATGCATATTTGCATCGGAGATGCTCTAAGAGCATCTCCAATGGTAATGTGTCTTGCATTTGAAAAATTGATGATATATCAATAGTGCCAAGTCAATTGTTTCTTATGTGGCATGTAACTAAACTTGATGGGCATTCAAATAAAAAAGTGGTTTACACTGCTTCATTTGTAAAACACATGTTTTTAATGACATGTCAATTTATTATCGGTCTCCTTAAATATACTTTAGAATTGTTGAATAAAATAAAGTAGAAGACAATAGTGGTTGTTGACTGAGCCAACAAGATGGCTATCCAACATACCCTCTGAAATCAGAGAGACATATTGACAGCCTCTAAAAAAAAGTTGTCACTTCAGCATAAAGTTGTACTAAAGAGGTTGAATTAGAGATGAATTTTTTAACAAATTGGTTGTTCATCCTACGTGGCATCTAATTTTTTTCACAACTCACGTTACCAAGGTTGACAGAATTTGGTAAATATTGTCGAGCTAACTCTCTACGGCCCTGACGATTCCAAACAAATATGCCGGTAAGGTGTAACACTACTTACTTAATACTGAATAATTGTTTGGATTATTCTAGAACTATTTCAGGTTTTTATAACATGAAAAATGACTGAAATTGATCGACCAGTACTAACCTCAGACGATTGGTATGTGGCAAAGGTTGTTGTTCAATTTTTACTAGTTTTTTTACGATTCCACTATAATTCTTTACGTGGTCTATTACCCCGTATCTTCTCAAGCAATCCATCATATTATTAGTAAAATTCGGAAGGATGACGCATCAGTATAATCACCACGTTTCATGGAGATTAAAGGTGACGCGTCAGCAAATGTCAGCAGAATTGAACCAACCTGAGATGGCCAAAGATAACCCCATAATACCTGGTTAGGGTTACTTAGATGGTCGGGTGGAAGTCACTCAACCAAGGTAATTAGATTGACCAAGTAAAAATGATCCGGTCGGGAAAACCTAAATGGTCGGGTCTAGTCATCCGATCGGGGGTAGATCTCTGGTCAGGGGTGAAAGACGCTTGGTCGAGTTTGGTAAGATGGTCAGCTAAGTGACACGTGGACAACTCTGAGAGACACTCGGATGAATGACACGTAGATGACATAGAATTCAATGTAATCACGACTCAAATATGCAAAAGAAGAATCTTACTCAAATAAGGTGTCATGAAGCATACTCTGATAAGGAAACAGACTTCCTAAGAGATATCAAAGTCCAAAATTGGCAAAAGATCTGATGCGTTTAAAACACAAGCAACACAAAACGGGAAAGAAGACTAAAGCGACTCCAACAATCCAGAGTCCCAATTGAATCATTACTACTTTTCTTTTACTTGTATATCACGAATTAGGGCACTATGCATATATAAATAGACCCTAAATAGATGGGTTAATGCATATTAAGTATACTATAATGTAAGAGAGGTTGAGCTTGTAACATATTCATCATAATGAAGTCTTTTCTCTCGCCGTCTCCAGCAACCGTGGTTTTTTCCCTTCTTAGGTTTTCCACGTAAAATCTATGTTTGCATGCTCTTTTTCTCTTTCTTGTTCATAATATTATTGTCAATGTACCATAATTTGTTAGACGTGTGATCGAGTTTACATAATCCCAAAAATCACCGTCAACACCTATATATTTGTTGTAAAGAATGTGAGGTTCTAAGGCCAAAAGCATCATAGATATGAAAAATGACAAGCATAAAGAAAATTGTATGCAACTTTTGAATAGTAATATAACATTAAAAAAAAAAATTGTAACACTTCCATCATTGATAATAAAACCTAACTCTCAATGTATCTAAGTTGTACCAAAACAAAACCAAGTACATTGCCAAACATTAAATCAATAAAAAGGTCAACAACTAATTCATATTTATAAAAGTAAAAAGTTTGAAATGGTGTCAAAACAAAACTTGCAAAAAATACTAAGTCCAGGCCAGTAGGTTGCACGGTGAGAACATCAGTTGCAGCAACCGGTGCCATAGGTCAACATCGGCATCCCATCCATCGCCAACCACAACTGCAAAAACATAAATGTTTGAATTAGAGGAAAAAGGATATGTACAAAAAAGATATACAATAATGTTTGACACTCACCTAGTTCTGGTGATCTGTGTCAAAAATCCCCTGTCAATGTAGTCCAAACTGCGTGCATAAATTTCTATAAGTCGATTCTTTAAGAAGTTGACCCGACAAGAATATAACCTATTATGAAAACAATTCCGGATAAAACACTGAAAACAAAAAAAAAACTGACAATTAAAACCAATTCAATAGGTTAGAAACAAAATAAAAGTAGCACTTTTCTAGTTAATCTACCTGAGAGAAAACAATGGCCGTATAACTATCAACTAAACCTCTGCGAAAAGTCATGATATCCCTTATAAATGCAGCACTATCAACATATGCTTTTTGAATTGTTGGATATCTATCATTGAAATTCTGTAGAGACCCCAATTGTGGGTAAAAAGCTTCTACAAATAATTGAGCACGGATTGGTAGAAAACATCTCATCAACAAACGTAAAATTTCGATGAAATAGATCTCCAACGGCCTCCAAAGCCAACAACAGAGACTGAGATAAATTCATACCGTACAAACAAGAGACAAAAAACATATATATTAATACTAATAAAAAAGCTAAAGATTTTTAACAAAATATATATTACATTTCTAGGTCTATAGTAGTTTCGGATATCAGCAGATGCAACTATGCTTAAGATAATACAAACAACAGATGTGATCATGTGCACCACGTGATGGGGCCATAGCCATGGGGGGTCATGTCTCGTGTCTTGTAACTTTAGATGTTGTAATATTCCATATTCCATCATTTCTATTTATTAACTAATTAATATTTCATATTCCATCATTTCTAAAAAAGATTATGGTAATTGACTATAAGTCCAAACATAATGTAATAAATGGTTGCATTATAAACATAATGTAATAAACAGAAGCGAGATGAAACCAACTTAGATTCACGTTCCCAACTTCATGGGAGTAAAAACAAAATACTGAGAAATGCACATTTAATAGGATAACAAGTCTTCGGGAATTCAATCTCTATAAAGATGGGATACATTACTTTCTATAGAAAGATTTTACTAGACTTAGCGGATAATATTTCATTCATCAGAACAGAAGAAATTACATGATCTGATGACCACCGCCTTTTGCAACTCATATATATATATATATATATATATATATATATATATATTCCACTTAACCATTAAGCATTATAATCCATAACAAATGACTCAACCAATACCATTAACACTTCCTATCATTGACGGAAAAGAAAGAAAAGGAAAATGGAATGATGACTCATATTCCTTTCTCCCTTTGCTTCAGTACCATAGAGAGAGTAGGGAAATGAGATAGTTTTCGAATTAAATTTTTTAGCATCGACAGATAAGGGAAGGTATGTACTATGTAAAATGATTGTATATAAATTTGACCATTATACCGTGTATGTTGCAGTTGAATATAGCATCATTCTTGTACAATTTCATGTAAGGCAATCAAAAGAACATAGATTAAATTAATATGACCATTATACTTGAATGTTCATACTTATAGAGTTTTTATACAAAATAAGGAAAGAAGATAAGCTAATTCTCACATCTCAACCAGTCTTATACTTCCATTCCCTACTCCCTCATTTCATGACAACCGGATTTTGCAAACACTGATGAATGGTGTATCATTTCCACTTAATCACTCCTACTATTTCGTTCCAATCGAAAGATAGCAATCTTCTCTTTACCCATTTTCTTACAACCCCATATCCTTCACTCCTATTCATTATTTCCATCCTACCACACTAACATCAAATGTCTCCGGTTTCTTATTCTAATATAGCTTAATTAAGTCAACAAGTTCACTTTCAGTATATTTTCCTATATGTTGGAGCGAAATCAAAAAAATACCTTTCACTAACCACCTAAAAAAACAATTTTCATTTAAAAAACCTAAACAAAAACCTTCCAAAAAAAAGCTAGAAACTTCTAGCTACTATGGTTTATAAATTCACCAGCAACAAACTATAAAACATTTCAAACACGAAAACGATTACAAACTCATCGAAAACAATACAAAATATTTTCTAGAACAATAAAACCGACTGAACGGCAAGCAGAATAAGGTCAGACACTGCGAATAGCCCAAGCAAACAACGTCAAACACTGCTCATACAGCAAACCAAAAAAGGCCAGTTAATAATGAAATTGGCCGGACCAAGTTCAATCGGTTAATAAGATAATTGATCGGGTCAGCAATAATTAGTTAATAAGATAACTGAGCAATTCAAAAAGAGGCCAGTTAGTAATGAAACTAGCCAACCCAAGTTCGATCAATCACTGAGATAACTGATCGGGTAAATAACGACCAATTAATGAGATAACTTGTCAAAACAGAAAAGTCAATTAGTAATGAGACTGGCCAGACTAAGCTCGGTGAGTTAATAAGATGACTGATCGAGTCTGTTGAAGGTGATTTTTGGATCATGTAGTATTGATCACACGTCTAACAAGTCGTTGCTAATTGTTAAAGATGTTATGAAGAAAATAGAAAAAAGCAAAGCATGCAAACACGAGTTTTACGTGGTAAAACCCCAAATCGGGGAAACATCAACGGTTTCCGGTAACAACGAGAAGGAAAATTCACTATGGTAATAATGTTACACACTTAGGCTCTCTTTTCTTACGTATCTCTCTTTTTTGTCTTTTTTTTCTGTTTTACAATGAGATTATGGGTCTATATATGCATAGAACCCTAAACCTTGTTGTACAAGTAAGGAAGAGTGGCGGTGTTTAATTATGAATTGTTACTTGTTGAAGTTGTCTTTGTCTTCTTTCTAGTTGCGCGTCTTCCATGAATTTAATGAATTAGATTTGTTGCCTGATTGGGACTCTCTGACAAATAGTAATATTTCCTTACTGGAATGTGGTTCTAGATTCCTTATTTGAGTAAGATCACTCTTCTTCGTATTTGAGTCGTAGTTGCCTTTAATGTCTCCCACACGTTATCTGGCTGATCAATTATCTAACCCGACCAGATTCATTTTACCCCTGACCAGATTGACTTTACCCGACCAAGTTGGCTATAACCAATCGATTAGTTTCCCCGAGCATGTTATTTGTACCCGATCAGTTTGTTTCCCCAACCATCTTGGGCAAACTTGATCAAGCCTTGAGATCATCTGTTGGTCGTCTTGGGTTGATTTTTCCTAGCTGACTCTGGTGACGTGGTATATCTAATCACTGTGCTTTCAAGTGATCATGCTGACTTGTCATGCTATCAAAAAAATCACTATAACAATACCCCCTCAAATCCGCGAGACGAGTTCTTGGCCGCTCGAAGAAGGGGATTTGAACACCTTATTTTTTTGGTGCTACTGATCTTATTGCTTTAATCTTGATCAAGTATCTTATTAAACTGGTCATTTTTTGTTGCTAAACTGATCAAGTATCTTATTAAACTGATCATTCTTGGTTCAAGTATGATCAAGTATCTTATTAAACTAATCATCTTTGATTCACCCTCCTTAGGCTTTATGAATACAGCTCCTTCTGATCAGAAACTGTTGACAATTTTTAAGTCTTGACCCTCTTGTTTTCTTGCTTCCTTGTAGTTGGACCGGTCGGTGTCCCGGCTATTTGCCTAAGATAATTCCCGACCTTGTAGCTGAACTGGTCGGTGTCCCGGCTCTTTACCTAGGATAATTCCCGACCTTGTAGCTAAACCGGTCAGTGTCCCGATCACTTGTTCGGGATAATTCCCGACCGACTTGAGTCTTCAGCCAAGAGGTGTTCATGGGAACCTTGCCCCATTTTGCCCTGTTTTTCCCATGTAAACAAGTCGCCAAGGACGTCTCCCGGTTTTTTCTATTTACAAGGGTTTGGCAGAATTGTTAGTGCAATATTAAAACTGTCGAACGCATCTCACCAGGTTTTCCCCGATGGCGTACCCGAGTGTTTTTTCTCCGGTAAAACCGGCATCTCGGGGTGGCCAAATTGCTGACAGTGCTTTAAATGCACCCAGTCAGTTCGGCAGACGCGTCGGGTCTCTAACAATCGACTTCTCAGCCTCTCGGACACCTTCACCTACCATGGCAGGTGTCAACGCTACGAGTTTATCTTTGATAACAAAGATGATTATAAAAAATTTGAACACCGTTCTTAGCTTCTTTATTAATTGATCTGCAAATTAGCAATCTAAAAACAAAAAATAATTAGAAAAACTAAAAATAAAAAACACACTAAATACATCTTAAACTGAAAGCAACTAAGCTATCTCTCTCAAGAGTAGTGGTTTTTTTTTATTTATTGCTTTCGCAATATCCTTCCTCGGAATTTTGTCTTGCTACGGGTCATGTAGTTGATCCACCCCCTAGCACTTCTGTTGTCGTTTGCTGGGTGTTTTAGACGTAGGATCCATATCGGAATTCTTTCTGTGGTCTATTCATGCGGGTTCCTCGAAGTTGAGTTCTAGATCCCCTCCTTCTAGCGCCAATTGTTGACGGTGATTTTTTGATCATATAGGATTGATCACGCGTCTAACAAGTCGTTACCAATTGTTAAAGATGTTATGAAGAAAATAGAAAGGAAAAAAAAAAAAACAAAGCATGAAAACACGAGTTTTATGAGGTAAAACCCCAAATTGGGGAAACATCCACGGTTGCCGGTGACGGCGAGAAGGAAAGTTCGCTATGTTAAAACTATTACACAATCAGGTTCTCTTTTCTTGCGTATCTCTTTTTTTTTTGTCTGTTTCTATGTATGTCTGTGTATATCTATTTATATATGCATAAAACCCTAAACCTTGTTGTACAAGTAAAGAAAGGTGTTGGTGTTTAATTATGACTTGTTACTTGTTGAAATCGTCTTTGTCTTCTTTCCAGTTGTGCGTCTTCCATGAATTGAATGAATTAGATTTGTTGCCTGATTGGGACTCTCTGACAAATAGTAATATTTCCTTACTGGAATGTGGTTCTAGATTCCTTGTTTGAGTAAGATCATTCTTCTTCGTATTTGAGTCATAGTTGCATTTAATGTCTCTCACGCATTATCTAACTGATCAGTTATCTAACCCGATCAGATCTCTTTTACCACAACCGGATTGACTTTACCTAACCAAGTTGTCTATACCCGATCGGTTAGTTTCTCCGACCAGGTTATTTGTACCCGATCGGTTAATTTCCCCGGTCATCTTCGGCAAACTTGATCAAGCCTTGAGATCATCTATTGGTCGCTTTGGCTTGATCTTTCCTAGCTGACTCTGGTGAAGTGGTATATCTAATTACCGTGATTTCAGGTGATCATGCTGACTTGTCATGCTATCAAAAAATCCTTATAACAGAGTCTATAAAGAACAATAAAGATTATCAACCTAAAGAGAAGAAACCAACATGAGCAAATAAAGATTTATTTTATTGGAGATAAAAGAATCTATTTGTACAAATTTACATGAAAAATTACAAGGTGTGTTGTGACAAGAAAGGAATGATAAAAATAAGGCAATATCAGGCTCCAGGTGTGCCCGAGGGAATGCCAAACCCAGAACTACCAAGAGGGTTGCCTTCATCTTCATAGCTCTTGGTCAGATCCCCAAAGTCTAGTCAATAGATGTCGTCCTCAGGGTCCTCGGTCATGAAGGGAGAATAGTCAGCTTCAGGTAATGGTCTAGCATCAATTCCCTTTGTTTAAGTATCGCTCTCTTTATCTGTGTGGAAAATCACCAGGGAGGATTTGGAGAGGAGTTCTAGATGCAAATGTGAGTGTCATTCCCTATCAATCTGCAGTAGGCCTTCCATCTTATCCTCTGATTTTTTATTGCATCTAGAGACTCGGCTTTATATTTTTCTATCATCCGATCCCATTTTCAGTAAGCCTCCCCAGAAGACCTCTCTTTGGCACCAAAGAACATCTGAGCAGTAATAAGCCCTTGTTCTAGCTCCCTCAGCATAACTGCCTGGAATGCAGGAAACATCTTGTACCGATCGACGCTCTGGGCCTCTAGAGCCAATTTAGCTTACTAGGAAAGCACATCAGCGCTGACTCTCTACTGCTTCAGGTCTTCAGCCAGCATCTCATAACGAAGCTTGGCCTCCTCAGACTCCTATTAGGCCACTAGCATGGATTGATGAGAAGTAGCAAGAGTTTCTTTGACAGCACGAGCTTCCGCCTCTTGATTAGCAACTGCTTGCTCAGCCAGAATGATCTTTTGCTCCAATTTAGCACGCCGCTGCTCAGCTTTGGACATGCTCGGTTCAAGCTGGGTACTCTTCTTGGCAAGTTCAATGAGATTTTCAGTGGCAGTATTTGCTCGGGTATCAGCATTGGCCACAGATCTTCTTAATGCAGCTTCAATTACATTGCCTTGCATCAGCTTCTCTTCAAACGATTCCTTCAGTTTCGATCCACTTGTGAGGCAGAATCGAGCACCTTATTCTTCTCTTCAAGTTCCTTCTTCAACGAGGAAATTTCAACCGCTTACTTTTCTTAAGCAATCAAGGCCAGGGTCAGTTCTTTCATGGCCTGAAAAGAAAGAGAAACAGATTATAATAAAACCGAATGGATTGTTCAAAAAGTATAAAACACTTACATATATGATGTCGTTGAAGATCGTACGGATTCACTCCAAGTTGTTGGCGTTCTGCAAATCTTTCTAATAACCTTCCCCAACATAGCCTTTTCCAGCAGACATGGCACGTAACATGTCAAGGGGATCAACCGACACTACCCCAAAGGTAGGAGGGCCAGCAACATCAGGTGGATTCATCGCTTCAAGACTTTGAGGTTGTTGACCAACCGGAAGTGCACCAAAGGAGGTCGACTGGCCTATGGAGTTGATTCCAAGGGCATAGAAGCATAGCAATAGCCTGTTCCCGGTCGGTGGATCCTGATGGACCCGCTTCGATATTGCCTGCAAATGAGGCCACTTCAACATTTGATAAGATCCCGGAGGGTCGGTTCAACCGCATAGCAACTTTATCCATATGGTCCACCCCCTGGTTAGTTATGTTGTCTTCAACTTTAGGAGCATGAGGATTATCTTGCTCCCCATTGTTAAGGTTTATGCCATAAAGATGTAATTTGTAAATGGTTTTATGAAATATATAAAAAGAATATTTCAATTCATTCTTGTAGTGTTGTTTATTTTATAACTTGTGCATATTAACATCCTAGATTGCAAGATGTAATCTCGAACTGTGTATATGAGCGTCATATACAGATGGATACAGTAAGAGACGTGCAATCTAAAGAGTCCGTAGATAGTAAATAAAGTTGGGCACTTTATTTGTGGTTAATCTATAGATGCGGTCCATTCCGTAATATACGGTGATTCTATCATGAATCATTCATATGAAGATATGGGAATTGAGGCATCTTGTATGTTGTGATCGTATAGGACTGGGTCATGATCTATATGAATCTCTCACCAAGATCCATTTACCAATGAGATTCATATGTATCAAATAATGATGGTTATATGAGGGTGATCTTAATCCTGAGTGTCATATCGACTCCTTCAGGTTAGATCATGGTCTTTGATATACCATAGGTGAAGGTTGGATGCAGTTCCTATTCAATATGCTCTGTTTGTTGGGATTGCGGTTTGGCTTGTGGCTGGAAAGATTTGTACACAATAATGGAATTCACTTCTTCTTGTGAGAAGTAAATGGTAGTTCCCTTAAGAGTTGATTCGGGGCTTAGACAATATGAGTGCTCTCCTAATTCTGTGAGAAAATATGATGTATTGTCCATTAGAGAATCAACGGTACTTAAAGGATATATGTAATTAGAGGGGTATAACGGACATTATGACCCAGCTCTCATTATGAACTACTGTGGAGGATTACACCATGTGTAGTAGCTATATCGATAGACACCAAGTTGTATCGGTCTGCGTAAAAACGTGTGCAGTTGAGAGAGTGCAGCTTCGGGTTTTTAGTGGAATAACACCAGAGCTAATAATCAAGAAATATTAATTAAAGAGTTTAATGAATACTTCCAAGGATTATTGGAGCTCAAAATACTGTGGGTTCATTAGGTGTCCCCTTGCTAGCCCAATCAATTTAGGTAACAAGGGTCACGGTTAATTAATTGGATTAGTCCAATTGATTGTGTTACGAAAGTGATACGTATTTATTCGGGAATTAATTGAATAATGAGATTATTTGATTAATGAATAATGGTTATTAAATAAATTAAATAATAAGATTATTTAATTATATTATTAATCACTAAATTGAGGATGTTTGTTGATATTTGTTTTTGAATAAAATAAGATAATATGATTATTTTATTTTATTAAAATTAAAATTTTTAATTTTTTAATTTAAATAGTTTGAATTCAAATCAAATCAAATAAACTAAATATTAATCAATATCTTTAAAGATATTTGATATTTTAAAAGAATAGATTGATTGGTTTAATTGATTGGTTTTAATTAAATAATTGATTTTGAATTTTGAAAAGAAAAATCAACATATCATCAATTTTTAAAATGAAAAAAAAAACGCATCAGCTCAAAAAGTGGTGGGCAATTGGTATGTGTGAAATAAAAGAGAAAAATGTGAGCAATCGGTGAGTAAGTGCACGATTGAAACAAAGAAAACAAAAAGATATATAATATGTTTTTTCTTTGAACAACTAGAATTGTTCTAGGTATTTTTCTTTTGGAAGAAATAGTTTCTTCTTCTTTTCTTTACATCCTCATACGTTCCTGAGTACGTAACGCGTCCACATGCTGTTACCAGTTCAGGGAATAGTTAGGAAGATCGATGGTACAGACCATGAGCATATCATAAAGTGAATGAGCCTCCTACTTAGGTAATAAGAATTGATTTCTTCTCTTCTTTTGATTATTGATTTCAATTTCTTGTGTATACATACATTTTATTATTGTAATAATGTTATATGTATAAGTCCCGAAAAAATTGCGATCATAAATTCACTGGTCCCAAATCGTTTACGATTTGTATAAAAATTTTAAAACCTATTTCCGATGTGTTACTAGTGATCGGGGTTCCAACACCCATCAGTGTTAGCATGCCCTTCATTAGAGTCTGAATCAGTAAAGACTATCTGACGCTTGACCGAAAACTGTATCGGGGCCTTACCAGAGCGCTCCACATAAGGCTCGGTGGGGGCTTGATCTGTTGGGATGTCGGTGTGGCCGGGAGCCGATCCAGATGGAAGTAGGGACTGTGTCTGTTGAGGGATAGTTTGCTCGTTGATCCTATCATGGGCTTGACCATCCAATCTGGGTTGTTCAGGTGGAACCATGGAAGGGAGACAGATGTAGCAGAAATGTGAATAGTTCTCCTCTTCGATCGATGTCCCCTAAGAATCAGATCAGTTAACGTTTCCTAATCATCATCTTCTTCTTCAGGGTCAATAAACCTGACCTCAGTGCGATGAGCCTCCGGACCCATCGTTAGCTGAATCTCCTTCTTTTTTCGAGCAGCCTCGGGCGTGGAGGACCCCTCTGTAGTTTTGGTCACCTTTCTGGCAGGGGATCTTTCAGAAGTTTTGGCCACCCTTCGGGCAGCTGTCTCCTTGGTGAATCTCCTCTTCAAGCTCCTAAAAGAAATCCTTAGATCGGGATAGGAGAATTCCTCATCTCGCTATCCCCGATCGGAGGATTTCTTCTCTTGTTCCTGATTAGCTACACCTGAGGATGTGTTAGGGTCGAGCTCGTAAGTGTGCTCTACTAAGTCCTGTTGGGGGTAAGGATGGCAATTTGACACGCACCCGCGGGCACCCGCCCGAACCCGACCCTGTAGGGTCGGGTTTGGGTGGTGAATTTAAGACCCGCAAACCCATTTAAAGATAAACCAAACGGGTTTGGGTACATGTGTGGGTTGGAAAAATGAACCAGCGGGTGAACCCGCGAACCCGGATAAATTAAATTGATTTAATATTTATTATTTAAAATATTAAAAATTTAAACTCCAATAGAAACATTTTAACTATATAGAGAGTAAAATATAAAAACTTCACTCATTCTAAATTTAACAATTACAATTCTCAACTTTCATTTATATATAGCTAATGGTAGAACCTTACACTCTTGTTTTTTCAATGTAGGACTTTCAAGAGTGCAAGTTTCCACCATTAGCTATATATATAATGTGTTTTGCCTCTTGTCTCAACTAAGAAACACACATGAAATAAGTTGAAATTTTTACTTTACTTCATGTTTTTAATTTTTAAAATCATAATATTTAATATATTTAAATAATATAAAATTATTATTAAAAAAAATTACGGGTTTGCGGGTTTGCGGGTGCGGGTGTAAGTGTCCCTAAAACCCGCGGGACGGGTGTGGGTGACAAAAATTTTTGCAAGGTGCGGGTTTGGATTTTACAAAAAACTCGTCTGAACCCGACCCGTTGCCATCCCTAGTGGGGGGAGCAAGTCCCCGAGCCAAATGGGCAGCAACCTCCGCTCGGCTAGCCCTATCAAACGTTTGTGGTTAAAATTTAAAACTTAGCTGTTAAGCATTAATGAGCTACAAGACAAAAAGACACCCGAGTTAAACATATCTTACCTAGCGAGTTCTCTTTATTGAGCAAGATGCTCGATTTGAATGTTTAATGGGGGCATTGTTATTGGTGAAATTCGAAAGGATGACGCATCAGTATAATCACCACGTTTCATGGAGATTAAAGGTGACGCTTCAGCAAATGTCAGCAGAATTGAACCAACCTGAGATGGCCAAAGATAACCCCATAGTACTTGGTACTTAGATGGTCTGGTGGAAGTTACTCAACCATGATAATTAGATTGACCAAGTAAAGATGATCCGGTCGGGAAAACCTAAATGGTCGGATCTAGTCATCCGATCGGGGGTAGATCTCTAGTCAGGGGTGAAAGACGCTTGGTCGGGTTTGATAAGATGGTCATCTAAGCGACACGTGGACAAATCTAAGAGACACTAGGATGAATGACACGTGGATAACATAGAATTCAATGTAATCACGACTCAAATACATAAAAGAAGAATCTTACTCAAATAAGGTGTCATAAAGCATACTCTGATAAGGAAACAGACTTTCTTAGAGATATCAAAGTCTAGAATAGGCAAAAGATCTGATGCGTTTAAAACACGAGCAACGCAAAACGGGAAAGAAGACTAAAGCGACTCCAACAATCCAGAGTCCCAATTGAATCATTACTACGTTTCTTTTACTTGTACGTCACAAATTATGACACTATTCATGTATAAATAGACCCTAAATATACCCTTGATGGGTTAATGCAGATTAAGTATACTATAAGAGAGGTTGAGCTTGTAACAGATTCATCATAGTGAAGTCTTTTCTCTCGCCGTCTCCGGCAACCGTGGTTTTTTCTCTTCTTGGGTTTTTCATGTAAAATAAGTGTTTGCATGCTCTTTTTATCTTTCTTGTTCATAATATTATTGTCAATGTACCATAATTTGTTAGACGTGTGATCGAGTTCACATAATCCTAAAAATCACCGTCAACACATCATATTGTGGAAATGTCTGAAATATTAAACGTGTATAGAGATGATATTATCTTAGGCACTACAGTTGTTGACATGGAAAACAAGTTTAAAAAATATCGGTCTAACAAGTTTAAAGCATCTTCAATACAAATATGTATTTTTGGGTTTCTAACTAGTGACACATAAGCATATATATTGAATATGGATCCACTTTATCAAAAAAAAAAATTAAGAAATGCATATTCTCATCTTTAATGGAATTATTTAAAATCAAATATGTATCTATTTTTGATCAATCATCTTAAAACATTTATTTCACTCTCTCTCCTCTTAATTTTAAATCAAATATGTATCCATTTTTGACCAATCATTTATCTCATTCTCTCTCCTCTTTTATTTTACAAGTGAGGTATAATCTTATTGATGAGAAAAAGTTAGAAATCATAATTAGCATTTCTAAAAGAGTTTCTAATTCTAGAAACTCAACTCCATAAATTCTAACTTTTTTTTGTCACGTCACCTCCATATTAGTGTTAGATAATTACATCGGAGATAGTTTTTCCAACTTTTTATCTATCTATCATCTGTGGCACTTAATTTTCTCCAAATACATATTTACATTGGAGATTCTCTTATATCTATATTAATACATCAAAAAGTGTTCAAGAGCAAATTATTCAATATATATATATATGGTAGCTACTCCAACCCGGAAAATTAAAATACTAACGATGATTCAAACCTGAAACATTATCATTGCTGAATGAGCGGCATTCATTAATAGCACATGTTAAGATGATCATGATATAAAGAGAAGGTGATATGATGATTGATGACTATACTATTCAGTACTCAACCACTAAACACAACGTGAAACGGCGGACCCCATTGGATAACATATCTCAGTCGTCTGATCAGAAAACTTGTGGACCCTACATGTGTGATATCAAAAAATATAACCCAAAAGAAACCTCAACAATAAAAAGCTGACGACGAAATATTTTCTCGAGGAAAATGAGAGACAACCAAAACACAAGAAAACCAAGTGAGCTTTTTCTACTTTCTTCTCTCTTATCCATCTTTTTATTTGAATTCTGGGTACACTTTTACTTATATCAAATTTTACGATTTCTGCATTTTTCATTTTTTATCTCTTGGTGGGTCTGCATTTAACTTTATTGATTTGTGAAAAACTACTGCTTTAGTTTGTGTGGTCTGATTTGATTTGATTAGGATATGAGTAGTTGATAGTCATGGCTTCAAGTTCGAATTTTTTTGGTGTAATTTGTTGTATTGTGATGTTTTCGATTTTGGGTTTTTAGTTGTCAGCTTGTGTTGTGATTTTTGTTGTTGTTGTTGTTGTTGTACTAGTTTGGCTGTCAAGATTTAGCTGCTTATTGCAGACAATCATATTGTAGTGACCCATTTCACAAATTTGCCTTTTTTTTTCTTTTTCTTTTTCTGGTTGTTTATGTGTAAGTGATCTACTTTAGGTTAATATGAATATTGTGCTTATGTTAGATTCTCTGAAGATTCTGCTTCTATTTCATGTTAATTTGCATTAATAAAGAGGTAGTTCTTTCCTTTTCATAGTGATTATATCATCAATTGATTTAGAGGTAGTTCTTTCCTTTTCATATGTCGTAAGAGCTTCGTTCGTGTTATTATACTATTGCTTGTCTTCTTAGTAAGATGATATCACTTGCAGTAGTTATTGGTCAATGTTGTCGTGGTTTAATTAAAACATGCTGTTAGCATTGAATCCCGGTAGTATCTCAAGTTAAATTAATTGCAGTCCTGGTTTTGTGGCAGATTGTATATAAAACAAACAGCAAATACCGAATATTTTAGATTTGCGAGTGCAAAGCTTTGCTAGGTGCTAGGTATATATTGGGGAGCAGACGGACGAGTCTGTTGTTCGTTCACAAAAGAATTTTGGAAAAGAAAGTTTTAAAAGTTTTTTTTACCTTCAACCTATATGCATTCGGACCTTCTATATTGGTTGGAAGGCTTAGATGGATGTTCACTATCCTGAACCAACTAGAAACACCCAAAGTGACCAATACCCTTTGCTAATGGAGCAGGTGCATATTCATAATGAGCACGAGCACATTATTGACTTAACAAGAAACGACAATGCTTCATCAAGCTCATCTCATGATGAACAACTTAATGGAATGGACTTACCTCAGCTTGGTGATAGATCATCAAGTAGCACAAGAGCCCCAATGTATCAAAGTTCTTCATCTTCTTCAAACAGATTAAACACTACTAGGAATTCAACATTTACAAGGCGAGGTGACGGGTATGGCCGTCGTCATAGAAGCCCGTTGAATTCAGGGCTATGGATTTCTACTGAGTTGGTTATTACTGTTAGCCAGATTATAGCATCCATTGTTGTATTGTCAATGTCAAGAAATGAAAACCCTCAGGCTCCATTGTTTGTATGGGTTGTGGGTTACGCATCTGGTTGTCTTGCAACGCTTCCTATTCTATATTGGCGTTTTCGTAATCGCCACCAGGGAACCGACCAGAATTCAACACAATTGCATCAAGGCTCTTCCCAAGGCAATCCTCCTGAACCTACATCATATTCATCTATATCAGTCTCTCAAAATTCAGATGAGGAAAATAATCGCGCCTCAGAATCAGCAACCGGCAATGGTCAGAGTGCAATAAACTTCACTAGGTATTATTCCTCTGATTGCTCCTCATTTAATCTTTGGATTTGGGGCCTCATATTGTCTTGTTTAAATAGATCATTCCTAATTTTTACATGTTAGCATTTTCCCATTTGCATTGTGAAATTTCCTTTCTCATAGCTTTCTTTCTTAAAAAATGAAGATAGATGGATACATTTTTGTACTGTTGAGGTTTCTACTGATAATTTGTCATAGCATTTTATCATATCAACAAAATTGATGCATTTATACATATATTCTAGGTGGGATCTCTTAAAGGTAACCAGTAATTATCTGTTTATATTAGTTTGCAAATATGTTTTGAATGTCTTACAATAATTTTTTGAGCAAACACCTCAGCTTCTTAATTTTTTCTTTAACCTCTCCCATAAGCACTAGCAGATGGAGCAAACACCATGCACATGTGAAACACAGTGGTGGTGGATGCATAATGGTATGAGCATGGAGGTGGTGTTACATATTGGTCACTATGGGTCAGTTTAGTTTTGATGCTGTGGTGGTTGCAGTTAGTATTATGGCCTTACAGACTGAGTTTAGAAAATTGATGATGTTTTGGATGCTTTTTTAAAGTCTGATAGGAATGAAATGGTCATAATTGTTTTCTCGTGTTTGTTTTATTCTGTGACTACCGGTATTCTATAGAAGACAATAAAAGTCGGTTATGGTGATTCTTAGTGACAGCACTTCCATGCCTTACATAAGATAGGACTATTCGGGCAACTATAGCAAATGTGATACAGAAGGCAAAAACCTAAAGTAGTTTATCATTTAAAGTCTCTTTTGAGAGAAAAACTTGAATGGGAAAAATATTCATGTATGATGAATGGGAAAAAACTCAATTTTAAAATCTTGTCATGTGGCACATTGTAAGTGGGCAAGTGCACTACACCCTCCCCACCTGAGTTTTTCTCCTCCTTTGATATACTGAATTCACCTATCAACCAAAACACCATTTAACCTTTTCTCTATTTATAAAGCTATCAGGCTTTTTCAATACCTTAATAGGACAAATCTTAATCCTTTCAGTAGTTTGTGGTTGTAGGTGTTACATTCCTTTGGTTTATTATCCCACTTCTGTTGTATTTGCTACTTGGTTTTCAGCTGCATACTTGCTGTCACACATGAAAAGATAATTTGTGGTGGCTCTTTTTGACAGCTTAAGTAGATATATTAATTTTTTGGAATTTGATTAACTTGAACGAAAGTCGGAGGATTCTCTTGATTTAGTGGGAATTTATTGACTCTAAAAAGAGATAGCATATCAAACAGTATCAAGTACTGTAGATTACGAGTTAAAAAATTCCCTATTGTTGCATATATATTGTTGGATATATATTATATATATCCAGAACTCTCCTTATGGTTGAATGTTAAATCAAGCTGCTAAAATACCCTCTTTATATTAGTCAAATTAGAATATAAAAAGTTATATGATAATTTAATAAATTAAAAAGTGTAATTCCTTTTGTAAAAAAAGTGTAATTCCTCAACAAAATGATTATGCTACAATACCCTACTTAAGTATCTTATTGAGTGGCTAACACTACTTAACCACCTAGGCATTTATGGTTAAAGATTCGTATCCACAAATATTATAAGATATATATATATATATATATATATATACAGTTTTTATCTTCTCAAGACCGAACTGAACTTTTAAATTTAAGACGAAACGTGTGAGTCATTGATTAAGTTTAAGAAACTTTAACTAAGCTGAAGTATGTGAATCTAATGGTTGATAGTTGTGGAATTGATATAAATAAAATCAATTCGTACCGAGGAGAGAAAAACTATATATATATATATATATATAAAACTGTCTGTTCAAATTTAAATTATCACAAAACGTTTTTAGATTTACCAACTTGTATATGGCTTCACCAACTATATAAGATGCTTTCGGTTTGCAGACTCAATGGATTAGTAGACCATTTAAAGATGGCCTTAGATTGCTTCTTTGCTGTATGGTTTGTTGTGGGCAATGTTTGGATTTTTGGAGGTCATGCTACTCCCACTGATGCTCCAAAATTGTACAGGTATCTGACAGTGATTTGTTTTTATATTTTTACTGGGAATTGATCTTGGTGGCATCTATAAACTGCTGTTTTGTCTCCTTGTAGGTTATGTTTAGTGTTCCTTACTTTTAGCTGTATTGGGTATGCCATGCCATTCATATTGTGTGCAACAATATGTTGCTGTTTGCCTTGCATAATTTCTGTCTTGGGCATCCGGGAAGATTTTTCCCAAACCAGAGGAGCCACTGCAGAAACCATCAATGCCTTACCAACCTACAAGTTCAACTCAAAGAAAAATGGGAATGCCGATAATCAGGACAACGCAGGAGCTGGTGAAGGTGGAGTCTTGGCTCTAGGGACGGATAAGGAGCGTGTGATATCAGGAGAAGATGCGGTAAGCTTGATAATAGGTTTAGTTGTCTCTAATTTGTTGGTTTCTTTATAAATGATGAGGGGATTAACTAATTGTGGATTTGGACCAGGTTACCAGAAATAACATGGGACAAACTTAGCCAAATTCTGCTATTTAGTTTGTAAAAATAATAATAACCCAGAAGCTTCTGCAGAGTTTAGCTCTCTTTTTTCCTAAAAAGAGGAACAAAAATTGGCTCTCTTTTAAATTTCGTTGTTCAGTTGCTTAGTTGCTGATGTTGCATATCAGTTGTGGCACAACTCGACGTGCAGCTACCTTTTGGATGCCACTTTCCCAGGCTAATATTCTGAGCCAAATGCGCCTATTATTTTAATAAGAATAGGAGGGTGGAGATATGGGATAATCATTATATCATATGAATCTTCATTTATGAGAAATTAAAATGTTGCCGACTTTCTTTTTAATTTGTTTCTGGTTCACAACATAATGTCTTTTTTGTTTTATCATGAATTTTGGTGCAGGTTTGTTGTATTTGCTTGGCGAGGTATGCCGACAATGATGAGCTGAGGGAGTTATCATGCCAACATTTCTTCCATGTAGAGTGTGTGGATAAATGGTTAAAAATCAATGCATCTTGTCCTCTTTGCAAGACTGAGATAGGTGAAAGTAGTAACGCGACACTATTAACTCCGGTAAGCACTGAAGTGAGAGGATGATGAATGAACTGAGGTCTGAAGGTGTTATATATGGAACCAATGTTTGATTATGCTCTAGGGGCTTGGCATGGTTATGTCAAATGTAAAGTAGTAAGCAATTCCATTTTGTTTTGCTGAGTGATAAGAGTCAGTCAAGCTCTAGTAGATGAAAGATGATGTGCATTCTAAAGCTATCTGTAATTTGTAATGTTGCTATCTATTTACACGAGTTTAATCCACCTTAATTTTGCATTCTTTCAAGGAAACCTCTTGCAAAGGAAAATATTCCATAAATAATTTTGCATTTACTGTGACATCCTGAGATGTCAAAGTGTTGTTACTTCAAAATTCAAATGATGACTGTCTTCTAATCATAGTTTTAAAATATCCATATTTTCTGTGATATTTCCGTATTTTAAGGGGGGTTATATTATATTTTCCACTAAATATGTCTGAAAATTTTGTAAAATATTGATATCAGAGAACATACAGTGTATTTGTTATATAATACTATGGAAATTTCTGTGAAATATCAATAATATTTTCGTAAATATATGATATTCTTTAATATTTATATCTACCTTTTTGATTATTTTTTTAAAATTTGATGCAATATCTTTCTATAACATGAAAATGAAAATTAATTAAGAAATGAACACCGAGTAGAATTTTTTAACTATTCAAAATTCAAAAATCAAAAGTAAAAGGGAGAAAGACAAAGCTGTCAATTGTAAAAGTTATCCAACAAAAAAAAAATGCAAGAATATTTCAAGAAAAAAACAAAGCAAGAATCCCTCACTTTAAGTCTTTCATAGAATAATAAAAATTAAAAATTAAAAACAAACAAATAAACATGAAAGAATCTCCGGACTTTCTTTTGTATCCATGACTTTAAATCATGTTACATAATTTCTCTATAACTTTTCTCTTTGTCACACCATGTTTGAACCACATATGCAGAGGAGGAGATAGGTGGGGGCTGCCAGGGGCCATGACCCCCTCCCCCCAATCAAAATATTTTCAATAAATTTTTTATGTATAAAATTGTCAAAATATGTTATATAGATAAAGAAATCTGATCCATCACATTATTGTTTAATTATAAACATAATTATTACTCTTTAAAGTCTAGTCTAACCAATATATCAAAGAAAGTTTGATGTGAGAAAGTATCAACAGCTATGAACATGTGATCATAACCGTTTAAGAAGAAATTATTTATACGTTCCTATTTAATAATGTATCTAATAAATAGATATCATGAAGATTATTAACTATGATCACTAAGAAATATCGGATGTGATAAATTATTTACTAAAGTAGTAAGTTCATCGATTATAAATGATTTTTTAGATTTTAAAAAGCAACATTTTGATTCATGAAACTTTTTGTTTTATAATTTAGTTTTTAAATATTAATATATTTGTCTTGTACAAATTTGAATTTCTTTTTGTCTCTGCCCCCTAAAACAAAATTTCTAGCTTCGCTCCTGTGACATGTCGTCCTTTTGGTATTTAATCTATATGACTTGTATGATACAAAATTATTTCAACTTTTTTAAGTTTCATTAAAAATTTCTGTTTAAATTTTACATTGATTTCCATCAAATCGTACCACCCATATAACCATATTTCCATTGATATGGTATTTTCATCCTTGTATATAATATTGATTTCTTAAAATTTCAATGAAGAATTCTGTTCTTTTTTTATTATTGTTTTTGTATTATCTTAAAAAATAAATCTTCTTTTCCAGGCAAGGGATTATCTACATTATAACTATACAAAATATGTTTCTTTTAATAACACAAGGGAGAAAAAATATTATATTTTTACTAAAACTGAGAAAATGAAAAAAAAAAATTAACGAATAGCTACCAGAATCTATTTGTTCAACAAAAAGGCTGTCCCATTTTTCATAAAACAAGCCCATACTTATAAAATGAACAAAGAAAGAATAATTGTAGTCAAAACCCTGAATACAAGTAGTAGCAAAAGCAAAACTGATTATTGTAGCAATATCTATTGGCTAAATATGAATTCTGTCTCAAAATTTTTCACAATATGTATTGTTTATACAAGAAAAATAACGGTTAACAAAAGTACAACATGCTCCGGAACCGGAACTACCAGGCTCTGTTCTATTCTGACCAGGTGAAGGACCGTACTCGAGGGATGATAAGTAATAAAAAAATTCTATAACGCTCTCTGCAACCTAAAGCACGGAATAACTTAAGTATTTGCCCGAAACCAAGATCTCACCAAACAGTGAGCGAATGAAGAAATCGACCTAAAACACGATGCATGTAAAATAATTATACACATTTGCAAAGGAATGCATTCCACTATCAGCAAGGTAAAACCAGTGAAAAAGAAAATTTTATCCGAGCTCAAAATGATCTCGGATTGCATAACTCAGACGAGATCCCCCATCAAGGTCTGCAGACTACTCTCTTCGAGTATAATTTAATGTTGAAGCCTAGTTTTATATGATGATTGCAGGTGTATTTAGATCATGCACACGACATTCCGCATCATATTCAGATGGTAAGCTCCTTAAATGCCTCTAATTTTCCATTTGATGCAATAGTAGCGTGTGCACTTTGGTTATCAACTCCAGGATGGTTTGCAGCCCCATTCTCAGGATTTGTGGGTGTTTGATTGTAAGCTGAACTGGAAAAGCCAGTGCGGTTGCCTTCAAAGTAGGCCGAATGTGGGAAATACTCGGTACATTTCACTTTCCACCCTGCAAGACAGAAAGAATAATTACATTATTACCAAAGAAGAAATGCATTTTTTTTCATCCGTCTTAGCATAAACCATATGGATATCATAAATAATGTTTTTTGTGCTTTTAGACCTTTACTTGGGAGAGAGAAGTATTGTAATTGACAGTGAATTGTTAGACAGTGCAAAATTACCCCTTTTCGAGAAAAAAAAAAAAGAGTCAAATGTCCATACGAGGATAAAGGTGTTGCTAGTCGTACTAGTCATGCCATAAGATTTCAGTTTCGGTAGAAGGCTCCAAAACAATATGGATGAGCTTAAACAAAGCATGCATGATGATTAGCAGCTCACAATAAATGCTCTCTTGAAAATTGTTAGAATGGATTTATCATGACTCAATTTGGAAAGATTCATGATAAATTTCCAGGAAAAATGTTTTTTTAAAAAAGGATTGGTCAAGTTAATTATCATTTGGAAACTAAACAGTCGACACAAGGACAAAGACCTACAAAAAGCATCCCATCCTTGTATTCAATGGAAATGACAAAATAATGAGAGATGATAATCTTCAAATGGGGGAATTACTGAACAGAAAGTTGAACATAAAACCAGAGTAGGAAGAAAAAATGAAGACATGTTTCAACCTCAAAACTTAGTATACTGATCAAATATCGATAAAAGTGGAAAGCCAAAAGGATGACTATAAGACAAATCATTTTCAATGGTGAAATTTCTTTACAGCACAAAAATGACAAGCATATCTGCTAGAATCTCAGATCTTTAGATCTGGTAAATAAAATTCCCAAATTGTTAGTGTTGGTTATATAGCACAAACAATTACTAATAGTAGCAAATTTCAATAATACTTACTCGACGCAGCATCTTGGTCAATAAGAACTGTTTTAAGGAGTTTGTGAACTGAAATACAGTCTCTCAGTTTCCATTCCTTGACCGGTCCAAGTGCTCCGTTACTAACACAAGGAAACACAGAGGACTTCAAAAATCAATCGCTGATAAAGACATTTTCAGGGTAGATACCATGTAAAAGAAACTACACAAAAGAAAGAAACTGAACATCATCCAATAGAGTATTACGTTGGCACCAAATTGTTGGTTGAATCTTCAATTAGTTTAACAGCCTCAGATTTATTGTTAGGTTCAAGAACGTATAGCATTTCTGCTGCTGCAGCTCTATGCATCAATGAATCTGTGGATATAAACAAACCAACCATGACAATACTACACGAGATAGAATCTTTTAGATGTCATAGATATTACATAAGCCAGATTATTACCTCCATGTTTATTAAGGAAAGACTTGTTTGTCTCAATCAGTGATTTCTCCTGCAATTGGCTGCAAAAAAGAAAACAAAAGAGAAAATTATCATCAATTAAACAACTATACGAACTTCGCCAACCCACACCCTAGAAAAGAAATGCAAGAGAACCTGATTGCTGGGCGCTCTGCTTCTATAACACTCCAAATGAGTTTCTCAGCATCAGTCACAGGAGCACTCATTGAATCTACTTTATGGAAGAATCTAATCTGCATGAATGAATTTAAAATTGGCAGCGTTAAAAGTAGGAACTTCAGTATTCTAATGACTAGCGAATGATGTGTAAAAGTGATGCATCATTTATATATATTCATTGCCAGATAAAAGGGACTTAATATCGAACAGTAAATTTGTTCGCATATATTATATCAATTATTATGATTTATGCATCAACACGTATACACACAGATATGCAGTTGGTCAACTTATTGAGAACAGCTTACATACCAAGCAGCGATGTGAATCTGGGTTCTCAGCGTCCAACCTTAGCAACTGTTTTACAGCCTACAGGCAAAGTAGAATACAAACAGGACACATTACTGTACCATAGCAAAATCATGAAAGTGAAACTGTGCAGAAGTTAATTTAGCTAAATGGCATGCAAATGCCAGCTCCCAATTCTCGTGTCAACCTCATCAAATAATTCAAAACGAACCAAAATGTAAAGTTGTATTCAAGATCAATTGTTATTCTTTAAAGAGGTTCTGTTAAAAGTGGAGTAAAGGAGCATATTATGGGGAGTTGGGAGGATATACCATAGATCCCTAGTATTTCTTTTACTTGCTTAAATGTTAATGAGCAATGAGATAACGAGCACAGAACCAAATCAACAATAAACTAAATGGCAAAAAGAAAAGGGTATTTAAATTTCATAATTGAAACATAAAGTTACTTTTTTGTGACAAGTTACATAATGATCACATATCATGGAAAATTGGAAATACCTGAAAAGCAAGCAGAATCTTCTGCTTTCTCATATTTACTTCAAAAGAGAACAAGTGTGTTTCCAAAGAATTAGGAGAACTCTTCTGAAGCAGTTTCAAGTACTTTGTAGCTTCCAACATTGGATCTTCAACCTAAATAAATATGCATTTACAAGAGTCAGCTGTTATATCTGAAATTAAGGATGCACACTTTTCTGAGTGGTGTAAAGAAATCTTTCTGGTGGCCAGAATTGTATATTTCATACAAAACAAACTCATAAGTTCTAACAATAACCTGTAGTAACTTTTCTCCATGTGGATCAGGATCAACAGGTTTGACATGTCGTTTGCCAGACTTAGAGACACCACTAGCACTTGATTCTTCATTTTTCCCCTCAGCCTCCTGAAACAGCGCAAAGCATTAAAATGAAGTTCCTTAAAACAAATCTCCCACAGAACATATAAATAGAAAGCTTTACTTTTTTAGCTCGGGCTTCTGCCTTTCTCTGTTTTTGCTTGAGTTTCTTTTTTTTAGAAGGAAGTAAGTTTGACTTGTCATCGTCATCTTCAGTGGTTGACTTTGGAGGAGAATCATACAACTTTATATAGCATCTGCAGTTCATCCAACCAGGAGATGAATAGGAAAAACAAATATGAAGAAACAGCAACCAAAAATTGCAAATACAAAAGAAAATAAATAAATAAACAATCTTAAATGAAAAGGGTGGCAACATTACAGTGGACCTCAAACAGAAGGAAAAAAACAGTTAATCACAGCTAACCTACACTATTAACAGAGGCTATATAGTATATACCAAACAAAAAGCAACATATGTTTGTTTTCCAACAATCCTTCCACATGGCATACATCTTCATCTTGCAACACTAACCAACTCATCAAGAGATGCACTGGCCATGAAGGCCAGAGAGACCAAACAAGGCATTTCTAATAACATATAAAATTAGGTGGTTCTAAGTGCAAACTTCGGAAGGACGAAAACCATGGTTTTAAAATTTTCATTGAAATCAGGATCTAAAACTAGACTGTACATGTTACAAGAACAGGCAAGAGTATCAGAGCACAAAAGTATCCACAAACTGAGGTGAAAATCATGCCAGATCATTATAAATAATTAAAAATCTCTTTTCCAGTTGCTTAACCTGATAGCTCCAGCTGCTGCTTTGTGAAAATATGAATGTGAATGCAACCGATCTTGAAATTTGAGCATCTCCACATATGCACGAAGTGTCATTTTCCTCAAGCAATAAGAATGAAAGTCAAATTGATCTTCAGTAATATCAGCATAGTGCTTCTCCACTGCTAAAAACTTCTTTAGAGCCCGTCCAAGATCACCCTGGCGGAAGTAGCTTTCACCAGATGCAAGTTCGTACCTTCAAAAGTAATAGGTTAACACACTTAGTAACTGTAACCACATGATTTACTTTACATTATAACCTTAAGCTGTAGATAGAAACGGACCACATGCACTGCATGTCATGAAGGTTGTTGTGTTGATCTCCATCTTTTGTGAATAGAACAGCTGTTTTTTCAGCCAAAGGCACCTTTAGAACAAAAGGTTATGTAAGAGTACGATTATGTAAAGCACAACCAACATAAAAGAAGCTACTTAGAAGAAAGCACCAAATATTAAAGATACAAAAATTTATATACAAGAAAAAGAAGAAAAGAAAGCTTCAGAACCTGATCAGCCTGTAGCATTCGCTTGACACATTCACTATTTACATATCTGTCAGCAAGATCCATACACCTAGCTTCATCTGCCAATACAGCGGCCGCTGCCAAATCACCTGCGTGCTTCAATATTCGGCTCTGTAACCAAAACATTATTTTACTACATTAGAGTGCGCTAAGTATAGAACATTCCAAAAGTCTCTCCTAGTTTTGTAATTGCCCATGGAATGGAGAGATTATTCTATTCTCTATTACTTTTTTTATTTTTTTAGTTGCATATTTAAGATAGTATTTACCCAGAAATAAATTACAACTATGATAACTATTCATAACACACGGATTTAACATCATTTAGGACATCATCTTTGAACTTCTACCTCCTTGAGCCTTTTCACATTTACATAACCACATTTTGAACTCAGAGCAAAGAGCAGAATCATATTTTATGCCATCAAGTCTCTTCTCAGCAAAATACAGAATGGGATGAACTTTTAGGAGTATTATGCAAGCAATGAACATATTACAAAAAAAATATATCTAATAAGAAACTAAATATATATCAAATTCAGAAGAAGCAATCTGCAGGAAAAAAAAAATAGAAACTTAAATGGCACATATTGCAAACAAACCTTGACTGAGTACAAATCAATTACAGTGGGAGTGTGTTCTATAGCCTCATCAATTTTAGAGAGAGCAACTTCATACTGGCCGCGTCTGTCATAATGCTGCATCATTAAAATCTCAATGTAAATTTATGGAGAAACTCAACATGAAGATGAAGACAGAAACAAACTATCCAACAGTTTCAACTTTCAACCTGAGCCAAGAAAAACAAAGTCCACATAAGTGTTGAAGGAGGCTCTTTCTCTTCCCTGCACTCAGCATAAGATTGAAGATGAGATAAAATAATAGTATATCAAATGTGATACAAGTTCAGGGGTTTGCTCTCCCATAGTATAAATAAGGCCTTTCTGCTACAAACCTATTCTATATCAAACGTGATACAGTTTCAGTAGGATTCTCTCCCATTTTATGAATTAGATCTTTTTGCTACCAACAAATTCTGTTACCACAAACTACAATGCGGAGAAAAAAAAAGTATATATTACCTCCCAGGGTATCGGCCAGTTGTCCTGATTGAATGCTCTAACTCAAGAATAAGCTGCTCCAGGATGTCTGCCTGTATAAGAATTGCCAAAGAAAGAAACATAAATCTCAATCAATAACTTTTCCAACCAAACCACTGCAAATTTTACAACTCGAAATGAACTTTCCAAGTAACACTAAAAACATTAAAAGAAAAGACAAAATAGAACATTAGAATAAAAATATAAAAATAAAAAAGTGTTAAACTGACCTTGCCGGGTTGATTGTATAATGAAGAAAGGTCTGAGAATAATGAAGGTACTCCCTGAAAGCACAAGATAATAAATCAGTATCTTTCCCAGGAAACTTGGAAGCAGAACCGGCAGCAAAGCACAAAATATAACCATAAATACCTTGGTTAGGAGGGGCCTCATATAGTTAAATGCAGCTTCCCGAAACTTCTCACCTTGTAGAAAATCAAGCGGTATTCTCTAAAATGGAAAGAAAAAAAAATCTCATGTAAACAATGAAATACTTGATCATATATTATAAAGTAACTGAACACGTCACTGTGATAAAGATGATGAAAATGATGACAATAACAACAGCAATGACAACCAAAATACTAGTAATGCCGGAGACAATAACACTAATTAGTAATTAGTAATTACACAAGAAAACAATGGGATTAAAGTTTAAAGGTTCAGGTATATTAACACCTTTAACTAATGTTTTATCATCTTTGACATCTTTATTATGCCACAAAAGTTAATGGTCATATGCACAACTTTTAAAACATATCAGAGTAAGAGTAAAACAGATGCTTTAATAACAAGCAAATGTAAGGCGACGGGACAGTAATGATCTTCAAATATGCAACAGTAGCACTACTAACAGAGCTTATTTCAAAATATAAGAAACATTACAGCCTCATAATCACAAATAATCCCTCTACTTCAAATTAAAATGAATCTGCAACAAATAATCACTATTACAATATGATAATAACAGCCCTCTAATCCTCAACTTACGAAAAGAGGATCTCAAAACTATAAATAAAAAATGCGCTGAACTAGGAATCTACCAAACTCTGAAGACCAAAGGTAACAAATATTGGCATACATTCTCAGGGGCAATAAGTTTATTCTGTGATTTCATATAGGTGTTTTTTGTATAATCCCCTATTTGCAATAAAACTATGGTTTGCTAAGAAAACAAAAAGTACGAGAAAAAAAATGTGGATGAACCATTCAACCTAATCTTTTACCCTGTTCTTTATTTGAAATATATAGTCTTGCATGATTTACTATCATGATATACTTCATCATACCCTTTTTTGCACAATTTGAACTTAATTATGGATATTCACCTGGTACACAGCCTATAATAATACCTTCGCAAAATTTAATTTTTATGTATAATGATAGCAAAACCACCAACATGTCAGAGCAGTTTTCAGAACCATATCTCCAATGCATAGGTTCTTAACCACTAGTCAGACATCTTTCTTGATCTCAAGTCTCAACCTCGTTTATTTGAACTAACAATTTACATTTTATGATGGTCCCTAAGGGATTACAAATTCATATAAAAATATGCAGAAGTAATTACAACAGACATCAGAAGTATTTCTGCAAAATTCCCCTTCCATTATTTTTTTTATCAGAATCAAAGGAAGCTAGTAGTAAACTTCCCTTCCATCCTTCCACACTATTTATGTAATTCTAGCTAATGAAGTAATGATACTGTGATTGATATATTAGGTAAAAGAATTCTTTCTCCTTAAATCTTTCATCCCAACATTTTAAGCTTCAACCTAACAGATTTTTTTTCGATTGCAACTCATTGTTTCATTTAATGTGTAAACTGTAAAGTACATCATTTTGCTTACCCTAAATCCCTAACCTAGGGGTCATTATATAAACCTCTGCACACAGAAAAGTTCTCTCTCCTTACCAAGCAAGAGATCCCTTTTCCTGCATCTTTCTAACATGTACCTTTAATGAAAAACATGAATTTTATTCATCTACATGCACAAAGATGTAAATTGTGCTAAAAAAATTACACATTTCTGTAAGTAATCATAAACAAACACACGTTCAATAGGTAAGGCAGCACCTCAGTGATAGTTAAGTTGCTAAAACATATTTTAAGCTAATCCATGAACTTCTACACATACCAAATCAACATAAACTTGAAAATTAACTGAGGGGAAGTGTTACCTTCACAGCAGATGACCAAGTGTACTGCTGTCCAAGGGATTTGTATAAGGCGTCTAATTGATCAATATCATCAGAAGAATATTTGCCATTTTCAGAATATACTCCGACACATTTTTGCAGGCCTTCATAATATCTGAATACACAAATAATATTTGCTCACATGTTACGGTAAAAATTACAAGCCAAGAAAGTACACATAAATACTTATAGACACACACATATATACATATATTTAGAGAGAGAGAGAGAGAGAGATACAGACATAACAAAAACACACATTTAGAGAGAGATACAGACGTAACACAAATATATTAAGAGAGAGATACACACATATTTAGAGAGAGATAGATACAGATGTAACACACATATTAAGAGAGAGATAGATACAGATGTAAGACACATATTAAGAGAGAGATACAGACGTAACACATGCACACATATATTTAGGGAGAGAGAGAGATAGTGACGTAACAAAAACACACCCATATATATTTAGAGAGAGATACAGACGTAACAAAAACACACACATTATTTAGAGAGAGATGTAACAAACACACATATTTAGAGAGAGAGAGAGAGAGGGAGACGTAACAAAAATACACATATATTATTTGGAGAGAGAGAGGTACAGGCGTAACAAACACACACATATATATAGATAAAAAGTGAGAGAGATACAAATGTAACAAGCACCCGCGCACCCGCACACACACACATATATATATATTTACATACACATATTTAGAGAGAGAGCGAGAGAGAGATACAGACGTAACGAACACACACATGTATATTTAGGGAGAGAGATACAGACTTAACAAAAACACACAAACATATTATATATATATATTTAGAGAGAGAGATACAGACGTAACAAACAGACACACATATATATATTTAGAGAGAGAGAGAGAGATACAGACGTAACGAACACACACACATGTATATTTAGGGAGAGAGATACAGACTTAACAAAAACACACAAACATATTATATATATATATTTAGAGAGAGAGAGAGATACAGACGTAACAAACAGACACACATATATATATATATTTAGAGAGAGAGAGAGATACAGACGTAACACAAACACACACATATATGTATATATTATTTAGAGAGAGAGATACAGACGTAACAAACACACACATATATATTTAGCAAGAGATACAGATGTAACAAAAACACATATATTTAGAGAGAGAGATACAGATGTAACAAAAACACACATATTTAAAGAGAGAGATACAGATGTAACAAAAACACATATATTTAGAGAGAGCGAGAGATACAGACATAACAAAAGCTCTTCAATGTCTGAATATATAATACAAGGGAAATGATGGTCGATACTTCAGTCACTAACTTACCAACTCTTCTAAATGGTTGTTTTCTTAAAGTTAAAGGTGAAACTAAATGCATAAATCATACCTGTAATTGTCAGGATTCATGGAAAGTAACAGCCTGTACAATTTAGCACCTTCTGCTAATCGACCAATCTTGACTAGAAGAGAAACCTCTTGCTCTTTGTAAGACAATTTGTCAACCTAGCATAAAACAGAACGCAAATGCAAATAATATGTGTTCAACAACTTCATAACTTAAAAAGTTTCACTATACAACAATCCCAGTTATATATAGATACACATATATAACGCACTTACAATTTTTGGCTCTTTCCTACGCAATTCCTCAATAGCTCTCTCAAGGAAGTCACATTCTTCTAACAAAGAAATCTGAAAAACATTATACACATATGAAGATCAAAAACTTTTTCAAGGCACTACAGATCGGATTAACATATTGCATCAAGTATAAAGAATTTCACGAGACTTGTTAGCTCAAAAGGCCCAGGCAATATAAAAAGTAAAAAAGAAAAAATATTCAAGAGAAGATAGTGAACATATTTTGGGTCCTTGAGTTAATTTAAACTGAAATTTTCTGTTCATCTGTGACAAAGGAGAAACTTAACACTTGAGCTAATTTAAACTGTATAACCGGAATGAATATTACGTATTTACGTCAGACACATTATGAAGCGAGACCTTTAATTTAAAATATGACTATAGATTCAACAGAAGTGCTACACACGCATATCCAGCTTCTTCAACCCTTACTTTCATTTCCTCCCAATATACCTCTCTCACCTCTTTTCTTCACGAAGTCCCTTAAAATTTTAAAATTTTATGACCTGTCCAAGCCACATCTTTCTGACCATCTAAAGTATGTCATTTTGTCATCCCCTTACACAATCTATAACATAAGTCAACTAACGTTCAATAACTACTGTTTACTATAATACTATGTAAGGATATGATGGATGATTACAGAAGCAGCAACCATCATGATGTTGTATCAATTTAAACTCATTAAGAAGCAATTAAACTGGAAATCTGTTCTTAGAGCTTCCTGAAAACATTCAAAACTCCAAATAAGAATTTATATTATCTTTAACTGTCTTTATTTTACTTCTTCCGATTAATCCAAACACCTGATACTGAGGTAGACTTTTGAAACACTTTATAATAAATTTCATTTTAGGACATGCAAAACATATCTAGACAGCAGTAATTATTGGTCAGTACGATATCTCTCATACATGTCATCAACAACAAATTCAGCCATTACCCAGTCTCAATGTTCAGTCTCAATAAATTTGATTAAGTTGTCCTGAAGTCTCAGATTTTGAAAAACTTATTTATACTTAACAATAGCTAATCAAAGAATATGATAATGTGTATTTCATAATTAAGTAGATACAAGGCATCAAGGACAATGTTCTTTCCTTTAAGGCAGAGCACTGGACCAGTGGAACACAGAAAATTAATAAAAATTCACTCAGCAAAAAGCTTATTTGAAAAACTTATTTATACTTAACAATAGCTAGTCAAAGAATGTAATAATGAGTATTTCAAAATTTAAGCAATACAAGAACAATGTTCTTTCCTTTAAGGTGGACCAGTGGAACGGACAAAATTAATAAAAAATTCACTCATCAAAATGCGTATCTGTACAAATAAAAGCCAGTTATATATGGCATGAATGCAGATACCTTATACAAAAGCATTTCACCATGCTCACATCGTTCATTATCTGGGGGATAATCATCTTCAAGTGTTCCTTCATATGCTTCTAGAATTTCAATTGCTTTTGAACCACTTGGTAGATAACAAAAGAAGTTGTTTAATATAAAAAATGAATGAGAACCTTAATTAAAGTAATTGCCAAACAGCAGCAGAGGATTGATTCATAAAAATGCCAAGGGCTACTGGAGGACAGGGAGCGAAGTGGCAAAGCACACTTGCATAAGTAGCACAGCATCTCCAATAGGGTATTTCTTTGATATCATATGATTGATTAATAAACCAATAAAAAAAAAAGTAAATATACACACTTTGACACACAAAAACGTGTTAGGCATCCTTATTCCAACAAAATACATGTTGATTATATCCATATCTTGATTTTTGAAAACAAGTAAAAAAAAAATCAATTCGTTTGAATTAGAGTTAGTATAACAATAATTTCAAATTATCTGGATATTGATATTCTCATAACATAATTTTGGGTCGATAATAATTATTTTTAGCAGGTGTCTCAACTTGCTGCAGATCAACCATTTATCAACAAAACCAATGGTTCTACCATCCATGTTAGCACCTCAAAATACCAAGACACCATGATATACTTACAATAAACATAAGAGAATGGAGACGCATAAAAAAGAATTTCAAAACCAAGGATCAAAACATACTTAGAGTTCAGATGATGGGCGACCGCGAATCCAATCCAATTCATGCGATGATTTGGTTTCAGAGTCAGAAGTTGTTGTCTAGTCTCAACAAACCCTGACAAATCCCGCATTTGGGCCTGCATTGTGAAGAGGAAATGCCACCCATTAGTTGAAAAAATATAATACAAGGAAAATATTTTAAAGGAAAAGACAGTACATGATCCATGAGCACATTGGGCACAGGAATTAAATGACGCTAACACCATAACAGGTCTAAAAATGTTAATAATAACAATATGTTGAAGCAAAAAAAAAAGGATGTTTACAAGATCCTTCTGCGTCTTCATTTTTTCTTTACTTTTTCATTAGTCTAGCATAGATGAAATGGAATGAATAAGCACAAAAATCTCATGGATGTTACAAGTTAAAACCCCACAAACCACCAATGGGGGGGTTCTGAGTTCTGAACATTACAAGAAGTGTGCCTTCCCACTTATCAAGAAGGTGAGATAGTTTGGACAGACATAATGAAAGAAAATTGATAAAATTTATTTGTCTTAACTGCACACAGCTCAATTTTCATTGTGACACATACACGAGACATGTGCAAATGCCCACAAAGTTTTATAATCACTAACTATCGGGTTGAAATGATTTTCCATGATCTTTGCTTTACAAGATACCACTAACAGCATACAATTAACATTATCGTGGAAAAAGATTACAAATAGCATTATTGTTAACAACCTTGTAAGAAAATCATTAGTAGTCCCAATTCAGACACATTTAACAAAACAAGACTCGTGTTGCAATTCCAGTCACCAGGCATCAGTGTAGGACATGAGATACGTCCTTGGGGAGATTTTTTTAAGAACATAAAGCATACCTGCAACAGTGACAGGTCCCGCAATATTTCAATATTGTCCGGATCTATTCTCAATGCATTACGATAGCATTTGATTGCCTCTCTATACTCTCTGTCAGACCGATACAAGAGACCATAAACATGCCAGCAAACATGACTTTTGAGATCGTTCTGCATTAAAACATAAATTTGGGTTTCAACATTGGAAAGCAATAATTTTGGAAACATGGCAATCCTTGTTGTTACAATAGTCAAAGAGAACACAACCTTCACTCCTAGACGAACAAGCTCATATGCTTCAGATTTACGGTCCATGCAATTTAACGTCAACCCCTTCATTGATAGAGTTTCTGATAACCAGAAGAGAAAACAGCAGAGTTCATAAAAATTTATAACTTAAAAGAACATGTTAAAAAAGAAATAAAAAACTATATTAAACAACATAAATCTTGCATCAACAAATTACTGAGTCCCAGGCTATGATTAGCCATGATCAACAAGCTAATAACTAGAACACAAAAGTTGGATTGTTAACCCCTTGTTCAATAACAAGTTATTCCGGTGCTCCTCATCTCATATACTTCTTTTTAGCTCAATTACATTTTGGTCTTCTATTCTCGTAGTCAAATAAAACAAAGCCAAGTAAATGCTGGTGAGTTAAAGCGGTTAACTGTTGTAGAACATATTTTGTATCTTTTTTAAAACATAACCACCATATAATGGTTACGATAAATTTGAAAACTTATTGTAACAACTTCTACTTGCTGCCTACTTGTACTGGCCAGAGTCCTCTTCATGCTTGAGTGGCATATTCAGCAGGTAACCAACCCCTTAGGGTCTGCCTCCAAAACTTTCAATGGTCCATATGATCAGCAAACCGCTGACGATCAGAACTTCAATAACTAACTAAAGCCATGAATACATAACTTTTTTTTTATTTCTGGTATACAACATACAACTTATTTCTCAATAATCATTACATTCAGGCGATTTGTTCATTGAAAGATAGGATTAGAGGATTCAAGTTTCAGTCAGCAATAGAAACTTCAACTATTCCATTCCATAGATATTCAACAGTAAATAGTTTGAGGAAAGCATGTGAACTTCAATATAACAAAAAAAAAATGTAAAGAAGAGGGATATGACCGGAAAACAGAAATATTCTCAAATTAGTAACTTTCATTTGCTCAAATTAAACAAAACTTGAATATTGATCATATGAAGAATAAAATACCTCCATGATCAGGAAACTTTTTCAATATTTGATCAGCCGCCTTCAGTCCCTTTTTATACTGCTTAGTTTCATATGATTTCTGCATGCAAAAGGTATGTATCAATTAATGATATTACAGAGCCTTCATGATGAAAACAGCTTGGAAAATAATAGTATAAATTACACATGGAAACAATGAATAGAATTTCCATAGCTCAAAATATTGCGTAAGGAATAACTGCTTTAGATATCATAAAGATTCTGTATATGCAGATAATAACTTATTATCAGTGTGATGTTAACAATAATAGGTGGACATGAGAAGATGCTATATAAGATTAAATGGCCACAAATTTATCAAAAGAGAACAATCAATTGGAGTTTAAAATAAGATATTTATACTATGAAGTTTAACTCATTTCAGTGGCTGCATTTTGGATTCAAAAAATATAAAAGAAAGAATTTAGATTTGAGTTTTGTATTTAAGTAATTAGAAAGAACAAGAGGCTTAAACATTAGCATACTGATGCATTTCATCCAAAGGCTTATAAAATTGTGAATTTCAAATTCTGAATGGAAAGATGTTATTTGATAAGCACTATCAAAAGATATGAAATGAGTATGAAGTTGCAAGTTTTTGACATTTTCTGTACTCATTTATTTTCCTGGAGACTTCAAAATTTTACAAAATATCAAGTCTTCTTTCACAGAACTTGAACTTAGATAAATATCAACCAACAATTTAAAATCCTCTCATCCAAATTTATTATATACAAAATCCATACCACAGTGAAGTCAGTGGCATTGGACTAACACTAGATCTTTTGAAACTGGTCCTCAAACAGCCATATTCGTGTATCAATCAAAGAGGTAGACACAACTCACTAAATGAGCATAAAATACTAAATGCCAGTAACATCTCAATCTTTTCAACAGAGAAAAGGAGTGAATACCTACGAAGCCAAGTGAAGTACAAAATTCACTCCAAACTCTTAACATTACGAAACAAACCAATATTAAAACACTCAAAACTCCACATATTCAAGCTTTTTGTCACTAAAAGCAAACTCAATTCACTAAAATAAACAAACCCCAGTTAAATTCATCATACGATCAACAAAAAAAAAATCAGCTCAATTTCACGAAAATCAAACAAAACAAAACAAACCCAATAATTCATTCAATGCCAAAACCCCACAAACAGTATCAAGTTCCAGTTTTTAGTCCGATTCTCCATCAAACCAATCAGTACAGAGAATTAGGGTTTTACAATAAGAAGCAAAAAAGCAAATATTTTTGAACAACTATCGTGCATCAAACACTAGAGAGCAGTACACAAGCACATATAAAGAGATAGATAGAGAGAAGGAGAATCGGAGAGCGTACGACGATGAGTTTGAAGAGGTTGGCCTCTTTAGGAGGGAGAGAAGCTCCCATTGTGTTGGTAGTGATGTTGGAGGTGAGAGAGAGTGAGGGTTGAGAAAAGGGTTTTTAGAGAAAGAGAGTGGTGGAGGCGTGGTGGTGGTGGGTGGCGTCTATCTGCTGCAACCCTACTGTGAAACAACAATAAGCTAAGAGAAGATGATGAAAGTGTGCGTGTGCGGCTCCCTCCCGATATTGTACTTGGAGTGTGTGAGAAAAAGAAAAATAAGAATATGTGAGGAAGGGTTTTATTTGGAATTTTATCCCTAGGGGTATAATGGGCATTTTATCTCAATGAAGAGGACTTGTGAAATTCCAAAATAGTGCCTATAGTTTTGTAAAATACTAAGTGGCCGTTTGGTATGGAGTAATCAAAATAATGTGATTTCTGGGAAAGTGAAACCCAGGAATATGATTCCTAGGAAAGTTGTATACATGTGTTTGGTTGTACATGGGAATATTATGTCGGATTCCTGATAATATTAAGCAATAGTGTTTGGTATATATTGGAATTTGCTTTTTTTAATTAAAAACTAAAAAATTAAAAAATTAAAAAATTCAAAGTCCACTTATATGTTAAAAAAAAACTCACACATGTTCTTTGTCATCTTCATCTCTTTCAAGAAAAGGAGATCCTTTTCAAGAAAAAAAAAACCTCCGTCCAGCCTCTACGTCGTCGTCGACCTCGCCTCAGTCCGGGTTTGTGTTTGTCGTCGTCGTCATCGCCTCAGTCCGTCCTCGATCCTCGCCGTCGTCGTCGAAGCTCCTTGTCCTCGTCCTCGCCGTCGTCGTCGTCGAAGCTCCTCCTCGTTGTCGTCGTCGAAGCTCCTCCTCGTTGTCGTCGTCATCATCGAGCAAACCCAGGTCTTGCTGCAATCGTTTTTCTTTTTGTGTTGGTGATGGAATTTGATGTTATTTGTGTTTGGGTAGTGAGAAAGTGTAAGAAAATAAAAGAGTAAAACTGGAAATTTGTTGGAAGAAATTGATCGACTGTCAGAATTGGGATTTGAGGGTGAATTGAAGAGGAGACGATTTGATCTAGAGTTTGATTGATTGAAAATCGAAGAAGAAGAGGTTAAGGATTAGGGTTTTCAGTGATATGAATTGGGGATTTTTGGTATGAGTTTTCAGATGGATTATGAAGAATGAAGAAGAGAAATTAAAATAAAAATAAAAATAATTTTTTTTTAATGATGGTGGATCCCACGGTGGGAATCAGATGGAGGGTAATCTGAAACCCACCTATTGAGATAGGAATCACATTACCCTCCTGGATGGTAATGTGATTCCCATGGGATTCACTTTCCCGGGAAACCAAAAACCTAAGGGCGCGTTCGGTAATGTTTCCGAAAAGCGTTTTTTATTTTTTGAGTCCTAAAAACAGCAAAAACCTGTTCGGTAGAAGATTTTCAAAAACAAAACTTGAGAACACAGAGAACAGTTTTCAATTTTAATGACCAAAAAAGCAAGAACACTGAGAACAACAATTTATCGTTCTCAGTATTCTTATTCTCATTATTCTTACCACATACTCACAAAAATCTAAGAGTTGAAGACTTTTTTTAACAATAAAATTTACTCAAACTAAATCCATCTCCTGGATCTTCATGGATCCATACCAAAAAAATATTAAGAAAAAAAAGTACAAATCCAAAAAAAAAAAAGAATCCGGTGAGATTAAATCTGGATTTATACTAGATCCATCTCTTGGATCTTCATGGATCTTGATGAAGAACCCAACACTGCCACCATCCCCCGCCGCCGGCACCATCTCCTGCCGCCGTCGAACATATCTCCGTTACCACCACACCATCACCAGGACCTAGATCGAAACCATCATCTTCAAACATCATTCAACAAACAAACCCACATCGTTATTTCAGGATAATCAAACACCACCACCTTCCCACATGATGAAATATATATAGATGAGGAGAGAGAGAGAGAGAGAATATTGGTGGCGGGATGAGCTGTGGTTTGGTTGGGTTCGATCTCTGCGACCGGAGAAAATCAGCGGCGGCTGAAGCATATCCAAACTCAAACTGGGTATCAAAGAGAGAGATGAGTTTGTTACCATTTTTGGTTTTGCTGCTTTTAGACGTGTTCAAAGAGAGAGAGATAGGTTTGTTAAATTTTTTATTTTTATTTTGGGATAAGGACAACTTTCTTTTTTGTGGTTTGATGATTGAAGTAGTTTGATTGGTTTGGATTTATCTTAAGTGGGTTTGGTTTGGGACTTGATTTTTTATGCATAAAAAAATAATGTTGAAAATTATTTTGAAAATATCCTACCAGACACGTTTTGAATGTTTTGATTCTTCGAATATCGTTTTCAACGATAGCTACCAGACGCGTTTTTAAATCAAAAAAAATCCAAAAATCAAATTTTCGAAAACATTAGATTACGAGAAAATAAAAACACAAAAACGAAAACGTTACCGAACGCACCCTAAACCTCCTACCAAACATGGGAATGCTTTGAGATTCTCATTCCCATGTAAAGATGACAGTATACCAAACGGCCCCTAACTGCTTTTTTTCGTTTTCCTTCCTATAAATCTCCACTATGAATTAATCTTCTTCACCATCCATCTTTGTGAAAATCTAAAGTTCTTTTTTATTTTTAATAATTTTTTAAATATGAGTTTTTTAAAAATATGTATGTTCTTTTTTTAATTATGAGCATTTTCGTTATTTTTACTGTTTCATTTGATGGTCGATATTAACGGAGGGAAGGTCAATGTCATTTTAAAGAAAAATTGACTTCATAGGTAGCAAGCCAAACCTCAAGTATGATTAAGTGTTTGTCTGGTTGAGCTTTCTATTGGCTCAAAAGATCTACAAACGTATATTTGAGTTTTTTAGAGTCGTTTGGTTTGGTTTTTAAGATTGTCTATTTTAAATTGAGTTGAGGCTGGTAGAGTTTAAACATCTACTAAGCAAAAGGTCATGGGGAAGTGCTTCTTGACAAAAAATTTTTAAGTCTACCAACCAAACAACTATAATTTTTTTTTTTCAAAAACTCTATTTATAACAGATGTACTACAAGTAGATATTTTACCGATAGAGTTTTTTCAAAAGTCCAACCAAACAAGCTCTAAGTTATTGTAATATTGGAAGATGATAAAGAACATTTATTCTACTTTTAAACATTATGTCATTGTGGGACAATTTATTGATTCTATGATCCGGAAAAGCAATCAAAATTAAATTTATAGAATAAAAAAATTAACATCTAATAAAAGCAAACACCGTAAATAAAAATTAAATTTTCAAATATTGAGCATAGAAAAACTTTAATGAATATTTTAGGTTTATTCAAGTCGTAAAGCTGTCCTACTTTGTTTTAAATTGTTTATTTTTCTATTTTAATTTGTTTTAATAAAATTTTGAAACTAAGGACAAAATGGTATTTTCCTATACTAAATCAATCAACTGAACTTTCTAACTAACGAAACTAATGATAGGGAATAGGTTTATATAACAACTATTTACAATTCAAATGTAATAGTGTAATAATTTAAGGTTCTTTTTAAAATATTCCCTAAAAAATATTACACAAGAACTTTGAATTATATATAATGAAATTTGTTAGCAACTTTGATTTTGGGATTATTCCTTAAGATAGTTGGATTTTATCTTCTTTATTAAAAAAAAAATAGAATAGGACAATAATAAACTATAAAAATCATAACAAATGCAATTTGATGTCTCTTAAATAAGACACAATGTGTGCTTAAAATGATATCAATAATTATATCATCTCACATTTTGTATCTCACATATATCTCAATCAATCATGTGGTAATTCATAATTGATAAGTAGTTAATTAATGAAAATCTTCATGGAAATTATAGTTGTTAATTATAAACAGTAGCAAATAATGAACATAAATAAAACTTTTTTTTCAATATTACAATAATTTAGGTTTGTGGGGATTCGAACCTACAACCTCGTGGTGTGAATGTAAGAGGTATACCACTGAGACAACCTCATATTGTCTAAACAAAATTCAAATTTGAAAGCCTTACTGGTTAAACTAGCTAATATCTAAATGAAATTTCATTAAAATCATTGTGAAATGACAATTTACATGCATATCATAATGTATCTCTTTTTTTCCTCATATATCATGACTCTTATGTATGTGATCATTCTCTAGTCAGGTCCGTCCTGAATTTTTATTTTTAAGATTGAAAATACATAACTGTGGAACCGGTTCCATAACGTTATGAAACTATACGTTTAGTTACATAATATTATGGAGCAGATTCTACAACCTTATGTACATTTAGTTTTGAAATATTTTTTCACTAGAAAATTATTGCTTAACTATGTTTGTATATTTAAAAATGGGCTGAAAAAAAAAATCATTAATTTGAATAATAATATAACAGGATATCAAAAACCTATTAGATTTTTGCCAAATGGAGTCAACTTTTTAAAAAATTGACATTGACATCGCCTCTCATCAAAATTGACCGTTAAATTAAACAGTTGATAGTTTTAAAATAGTAAAATGATCAAAATGCCCTTTATTAAAAAAACCAAATTTAAAATATAAAATATTAACAAAAACCTTAGATATCAACCATCTATAAAAAATAACTAAATAAAAAAAAATGTAGATCCACATCATACATCCTTTAAACTTTAGAGGTGTAAATTCAAATTGATCTCCACCGGTCCAAATTAATATTTAGGATGAGGCTTGAGCCTCACTGTGGTTGGTAAGGAGAGGCTCTAGCCTCCCTGTATAGACCCATCTGTATCTCCACTCTATCTATTCTATTTTTGTTTCCTATTTTTTTTTATGTCTTTAAATCTTCATCGGGCACTGTCCATAGATGGTGGAGATCCACTTTTTTATTAGTTTTGTATGAATTAATCTCCATCGACAATCGACAACGTTTTTATACTTGTAAATGATATATTAAGATATTGCAAATTAAGCAATTCACCAATCTCCGCCAACATCTCGATCAACTTTTTGTTCCTCCACAAGTCTAGAACATTCAAGACAACACATAAATAGGAAAAGTAAATTTGGAAATCTCATAAGATTAGTGTCCCTAATGAGAGGAGTTGTTGTTCAGAGATAGGGACACTATGGTGATTCAGTGAAAGTTTCAACATTAAAACACTACAATGATATTTCTTTGGCTTCTGTCCATTTAGTAATTAATGACTTTGTTTCACTCAATTCAAAATATTCATATACTAAAGTTTTGCTCTTCTGTTCCGAAGAAATTCATAACGTCATGTCACAAAGCACATTATGCATCTTAACATTATCTTTACCAAATTCACTTGTTTTACTCGTTTCTAATAGACAATAAAATTTCAAACTCTCAAAAATATATTTTTCTTCATTTATTGCATCATATATTTTATCAAATTCATTTAAAAACCCATCTTCATTTCTCAAGCTTCTCGACATTATTCTTAAAGACAACGTTGACTGACTGTGTATACATTATACAATCTTAGATTGTTGGAACAACAATCAGTAAAGAATAAAAAAAATATAATTCATACTGGTATTAAAAAACATACAAGAAGAAATAAATAAAACAACATTACTGACCTGAATAGTGAAGATGATAGAGGCATGCAGCAATGTGTAATGTCATAATACAGTATCTCTCTTCTTCCAATGCTTAAAGGATGAACGGAGACTGCCCCTATGAGGCTATAATTCAACTATCAATTTTATGTATTTAAGCACTCAACACAGAAGTCCGGTAAACTATAGAAAGTATTTTTTTTCTCTCTTTAAACAATTTCAGAATAGACAACACAATGAAAAAAAATAAAACAAATTTTTTCATGAAATTCATAATGCTTATGTATTTATATATGTAGAAGTGTTTGTTCTTAAACAATACAACTGTTGGATACATCATCTTGAAGAGTTGCAACTCTTCTGATAAATTTAAATCCAAATAATAAAACAAATTTATTTAAATACAAAGGAGACGCCTGTTAGGCCAGATCTTTCCAAGGCGCAAGCACCACCCAAAGGCATCTTAAGCCCAAGAGCCACAAAGCCCAATGCCCATCTCTATGTGGATATAGGTAGGAGCTCCAGCAAAGTTTGGGCCGTCCAAATCCAAACTTGTTGGTCATTCGAATGATACTCAACACTTGTTCATTTATATACTCTTGTGTACTTTCAATGTGGGATTTGTGTTTTTCTTTCAAAGATCATTATCCTCGTCCTTGTTGACCCTTGACTCAACCATCCAACACATCATTTCATAATCCTTGTTGAACTTAGCTTCCTTTATCTCTGTTATCCTTGTTCAGCATTGCCTTCAACATTAATTAGAGTCTACCATTTATGTTATTCAAATCATAGGAACTTAAAACTTTCGGAGGAAAAAAAATCATTTGATAAGTAATACCCTCAATGCCATTCGAATACCATTTTCCCATAAAATCATTATTAAAGTATTCTTGTATTATAAGATTGTCGGTGTTGATACGATTAAGGCAGCAAAGTTGGTTGACATATATGTCGAAGATTCCACCAACAAATCAATAATCCAAAACATCGTTGTAAAGGAAAGAATGGTCTACTTCCTTTGCAATATTCATCATTGTGTGATAAGAATAAGTAGTTGTTTGTTTCGTTGTACAATATTCATCGACCAAAAGCAAAGTTGGTTGAAATATATATCGAGGATTCCACCAACAAATTGAGAATCAAAACATTGTTTTAACATTATCTTTAGCATTTTTATTGAAACTTTAACTTTTAAATATATATATATCATACAATATTTGTTTTTTTAAGTTGTTTAATTATTTTCTAGGTAATAAAATAATACAATTAGGGGCATTCAAGTCATTTTACCTTAAAGGTTTTATCAAAGATTAAGTTTAACGGAAGTCAACTAATAGTTTAGGAGGTTTGTACAATTTAGAGTAAAATGTCTATCTAGTTGTAATTATACTTAAACTTAGGGGAGGTTTGTTCAATTCCTCTTATATATTTTTTTAACTTTTTTCTTTTAACCTAAATTTTAAATAAACTAATTGGTGCTAGACCCCCCTGAATTGTACGCGAAGTTGCAACTTACCCCATAAATATTTTTTTTAGAAGTTAATTCCTCGAACTGTTGGAAATTGACAGAAACTGTTGGAATTAGCATAAACTTTTGCAACCTACCCTCTAAGTGCAAAGGGGTTATGTCCTTATTTCGTCATTTACTTCCAATTTCCAACAGTTCGAGGGGTTTAACACTTAAAAAAATATTTATGGGGCAAGTTGCAACTGTACGTACAATTCAGGGGGGTCTAGCGCTAATTAATTTTTTAAATATATAAAGGAAGAGAGAAAGACTCCTCATCACATTTTCATCTCGTATTGTCAAGTTGTGTCGTTTCTATCTTGTTACAAAAAAAATGTATATTTGCAAGAATTGTTTTGAAATTTTCTCAGATTTTAGTAAGAGTGGGCACACCGAACTTAGCTCGACCCGACCCAACCTGAAATTGACGGGAGTTTCATATTCAGACAATCAAAATGGGTTTAAAATAATGTTTACAACTCGATCGGGAGAAGTATGTGGTCAGATGGAAGCTAATGCGATGTTTAAATTGATTGGTTTACTAAAAGAAAGTGTTCTCAATCTGTTTCGACAAAAAATGGGCGAAGATGTACTAAACTCTCATCATGAGTAACCAAAACTTGCTGAAATTATGGCTGAAAAGTGTGATTATTTATCGTTTGCTCTTGTAACTATTGGACGTTCTATGGCTAGTATGACCAAGCCTAAAGCATGGAGGCACACCATCAACGTATTAAAGAGTTATTCATCTCGGTTTTTATGAAATGAGGAAATATGTTTTTTCCTACTTTAAGGTTTAATTATGATAGCTTGAGTGACAATACACTAAAGACTTGTTTTATATATTGTTTAATATTCCCAGAGGACCATGACATTAGTAATACGGAACTTATTGAACTTTGAATTGGAGAGAGATTCTTAGATAATTTTGATAACATGTTTAAGGCACAAGAAATATGAAGATTCATTATTAACAGTTTGAAACTTGCTTGTCTTTTGGAGGAAAGTCATTATGAAATAACAAGTTACGAAGAAGATCATGTCAAGATGCATGATGTTCTTCTTGACATGGCACATTGGTTAGCTCGTGAACATGTGAATGAGATTTTGGTAAAGGAACACACTGGTTTAATCAAATTGCAAGAGATTGGTAGATGGAAGGAGACCGCAAGAGTATCATTACACGGTGATAGTACACAATTTCTCATCGAAACACCAATTGTTTGTCCACATCTCTAAACCATTTTTGTTATGGGTTCCAAACTGACGACATTATCAGATACATTCTTCTAATCAATTCATACCTTGACAGTTTTGAATTTGTCAAATAATAAAGAGTTAAGGGAGTTGGGTCAGGTTTTATTTCAACTCGCAGCCGACTCGACATATATATATATATATATCTATCTATCTTTGTTTCTTTTCTTTTTATGGATAATTTTACCAACAAACTCACATAAATATACATTACCTACACAATTCACTCACTCAAAAATAAACGAACTATTTTTCTCACTCTGTTTTTCAACACTTGCCCGGCATCTCAGCTTTTCATCACTTCATCACTTACACTTCACGTTCTAGCTTTCTTTCTGCCCCTTCCCATCCCCTCAATCCCCTGGCCTGTCATCTCTAATGGCCTCAATAATTTTAATCGATTAGCAAGTTTTTTTTATATATATCAGCAAGTTCAACAAGGTAATTATCTTCAATAATCTCTCTCTCATGAGTTCCAGAATGTATTTCCAAAACAACCATCGATATCTTTAACAAATCGTATTCTGTTTCCAAAACACATTCAATCTACTAATACCTTTGCAATATGCAGTTTGTTTCAAAAGAAATTTGACAAGTTAAAACAGTCAACTGACCATTTAAATGAATAGACGAAGTTGATGGACACAATAATTGTCCTCGTCTTTCAAAGATTAATGGAGTTAAAAAATTGCTTGAAAGAGTTCTAATGTAGGATGCAGCACTTGGTATGTAATGTATTCAATTCATTTGTGTGTATTTTGTTGTTGTTGTTTTAATTTTTTTAAGTAGGAAGATAGATTCAGTTCTAATGTATTCAATTTATTTGTGTGTGTTTTGTTGTTGTTGTTTTAATTTTTTTTTAGCAGGAAGATATATTCAGTTCTAATGTATTCAATTCATTTGTGTGTAGTTTGTTATTGTTGTTTTAATTTTTTTTTAGCAGGAAGAAAGATTCGGTGTGTGTATTTTGTTGTTGTTGTTTTAATTTTTTTTTTCGCAAGAATATAGATTCGGTTCTCAATTGGCAGATGGCCAAGCCCAAAGTTAGCAGATTGCCGATCTAAGTCGGCAGATTGCCGACCAAGGTCGGCAGATGAGGGAAGAATGGGATTGGCGTCGTTTTGAGGACAAATTGGCAGTCGGGCAACGATGTTGCAGATCGACATTCTTAGGGAGGAGCTGGAAAGGTTACCGGCGCAGCGCTCCGCTTAACTCAATGCTCAAGGCTCAACACAACTCAACTCAATATATATATAATGCAGTTGCTGGTAAAGACTTATTCTCTGACTTTTAAACCCTTAATAAAAAACATATCGTTCTTTTTCTCACATTTCTCTCACCATCCACCGGCCGCAGCCGCACTTCTCTTGTCGATCATCAGTTCTCCAAGTTGATGCCATTCTTTAGTTCTCCACGCTGGCACCATTCTCCCACCTCCACAATCTTCTAAGTTCTGTTTTCGAGTCTGTGAGAGTCTCAGTCTCTCAAGTCTTCCACAACTCGGTAGGTCAACTTAAATCAACTAACCCTACCTCGTTTTACTTCATCTTCAAATCTTTGTATGAAGATTTCGTGAAACACGTGTTTGCATTTTGGTGATTTTTCTATATGTTTGTATGTTTGTTGTTTAATCGATCTGGCACAAACACACACACACACACACACACACACACACACTCTCTCTCTCTCTCTCTCTCTCTCTCTCTCTTAATTATTTATTTGTTTGATTAATTACCGTGACATTGTTTCAGATAGTTGGAAGATTGTACTTACGACATCGAGTGATAGACAGGAGGACTAAATGCATATATTAGGTTCGGAGAGGAATACATGTGCTATTGTAGTAGTTCTGGTTTAAAGAAGTGTCGAGATGTGTGTCATGAGTTTATTTTATTCCTTTTTAATTTTTATATTTAAATTTGATATCAAATCATATGATTTTTAACCTGATTTAGCCTTTTAAATTTGATTTCAAATCAAGTGTTCCATCACATAGAATTACATATGCTGATTTATATCAGGTATGCATATTCAATAAACATGTTGCTCTTCTGGAGTTTAACATTAATAGTTGTCATTAATAAGCTCAAAGAGCAATTATAAGACTTATAATAACTACATATGCATACTTCTTACTTATATTATTCATAAGTCCTTTGGATTTTGGAATGTTGTAACCTAATCTAACAACTAATTCCATTAATATTGTAGTTAATCAGGAAACTAATTTCCTTCTTAACAGAAATAGATGCCAAATCATCTTTCCTTCTTATCATGTGAATATGTGATTCAATAAATACTAGAACACTGTAATATAATGAGCTATTGCTCACTAGATTAGTTCTTTGCAAGCACCTATCTTTTGTTAGAATATGTTCTTGATATTTATTTGTCATGCGTCATTCACTTGTTGTACCAATTGGAACCGAAGCTAGACAATCTGATTTTGACGATACTCGCAAGTGCACAAATTGTCAGAAGATTCTTATAGAGGCAAATATGAGTTCGTTTCACAGGGAAGTACAATCCGTCAACTATTCATACTTTAAATGAATGAGAAACGATGTAGAAAGAGTTTGTGCATTAAATGTAAACGTTGCTAGCAATTGTAAATTATATACAATGATATTAATTTAAGATAAATGTGAGATATTTGATGGTTTGGAGAAATGCAAGAGATATGGTTATACTAAGTAAATAATTTCACCATAATATTCACACAAATTCATAAAAACATGCTCATTAATGTTGAAAGGATATACTCACATGCAATAATAATCTATCTTTCGATGACTACTAGAAATACACATGAGTTCATTAAGAATAATGATACACATTTAACGACTATACATGCAAGCCTTGCGTATTTCTATCTCACTTAACATGTAGTGGACATTTAATCGAGCACATTGTGTGCATCGCCTCCCGGTCCATAACACAACAACCAAAGTTCATTCAAGTGGTAACTAATCTACATAAAAGCATTGCGAACTTAAATAAACACTCAACAATCAACAAACATATTTTATAAAAATGGCAATATTGTTATGTTTATATCAAATCCCTAGTGGTAATAGTACATATTCAAGAATCAAATAGAAGAAAAGAAAAGAATAATGATAGAAAAAACATATGAAGCATCCACAACTCCTCATAGTCCAAGATGTGTGGTTCTTCCACGATCTCTTCATTCCTACAATGATGCATTGTGCAATCTCATAGACAAGAGAACATCCTCATTTTCTCTCTCTAAGCCTCTCTAACTCTTAGATGGATGGTTGAAGTGGTGCATGGTGATAGGTGGTGTGTGCCACCAAGGAGGCCATCCTCCTTAGTGGCTTGGAAGTTACTCTCTCTTTTTGAGTGTTTTTGGGTCTTCAAAGAATGTTAGAAAATTAGATGGTCGAAGATGATATGATATTGGGTCTTGAAAGAATGTTTAAAGATAATGGCCAGTCTTTAAAAAGATCATTTTATAGTTTTCCCATAAAATTAGGGTTGTTTGGACACTCAAGCCACGTCATCCCCGTCAAAATCCCGATCTAAAATCGTGGTTGACTTTTCAACACTGATCATTAGCCACAATTTTTTTTTACTTCAATGTTACGTTGATTTTTCATCATCTTTCATATTTTATTTTCAAGTCTCAAAACAAACACACACACACACACACACATACACTCTCTCTATATATGTTCACTTTTCTTGCCTTTTTGGTGTTTTTTGTTTTTCGTAGTGGTGTCATTCTATCTCTCTCTCACTCATACACATATTCAGCTAGCTAGAGTCATTATGGTTCTCTCTGAAGCTCAGATGACAGCAACTGATACTTCATTCTCTGGCGGTGGTGGAGGTAGAACATCTCCTCTTCCGGTACATCTTTCCGTTGACAAGTACCGGTTTGTCCCGGAATTCTTGAAGGTTAACTCTCTTCTTTTTTTCTACTATATAGTCTTCTTCTTCTTCTTCTACATAATACAGTGTATTCAAAGCGTCTTTGATTGAACAAACATTGTTCTCATTACTTGTATAAACCAAGAAAAAAAATAGTTTTAAAAATGTTACCTGTTATAAATAATCAAAGAAATAAGCTGAAAAATGAGAAATGAAAGCATAGAGTGAGAGATGGGAGACGAGAGACATGAGAGTGAGAGAGAAAACTGATATATTGATATTCTTTTGCTTTTTCATACAGTGCACACACACATATATATATATATATATATAGAGAGAGAGGCAAAGAAATAGGGAGTGAGGCGGTGAGAAGGAGAAGATATTTATGTGATAAAAGAGGGAGAAACTTGTGTGTATTGTATAAGTGGTAAAAACCACATATTATAACACTCCCCCTTGGATTTATACCACTTGTATTAATATTCTAAGAAAAACCCAATGGGACAAAATCTTAGAAAATGTATACAATGATCTCTCTAGATCTTGTGGTGTCGGATGTTCTCAAAACTATCGAGAAAAATGTATACAATGATCTCTCCGGATCTAGTAGGGGTTGGACATTAAAAACTATCTCATTAAAAACCTTGTCAAAAAAACCCAATGGGATAAAACCTGATCGAAGGGAAAAAGAGTATAGTGTACATATGTCTAGATTTATTTGTTTTTTTCAAAACATTTCTCACATTTATACTTTGCTAGGGAACAGTGGGATAAAAACCTGAGTAAAGATATCATTGATCTGTCGGATCAAAGTAATATTTATCATGATTTTCTGGATCAAAGAATATATATATATATATACGATGATTAGCAAGATCAAAGTAATATTTACAATGATCATTTTGATCAAGTCAACATATATACGATGATCAACTGGATAAATGTAATATTTATGATGATTTTTATGGATCAAATAAGTTTGGGTGTGCTTAGATAATTGCCTCATTAAAACCTTGTCAGGAAAACCCATGAGATAAAAACCTGATTGAAAGGAAAAAGTGTACAATGCACATATGCCAAAATGATTAATATACGTTATCTGATATGCTCCCCTTGGTGGGACGTTCCCCCTAATAAAATTTCTTTTGAAGCAATCTTCTAGATTGTTTAATTGTGGCACACTGATGTTTATTTCATGAAATGAAATAACAACATAAATGATTGGAGGGAGTATCAGCAAAGATTTGCTTTATGGAGTAATATCCATATGGAATCTTATCAGAATCCTTTCAACATATTCTGATTGATGGACAAGCATTCCATTTGATCTATGCTCGACCTTCAGGTTGAGACAATATTTTCTTTCTCATTTCTTTATGAAGACACATGAGTATATAATATGATTATTATATCCTTATCTTTATCAGATATTAACTGAGACGGTTGTACCACATCCGTTCATATTGTTTTTAATCCATATAAGGATTTTTGTATGTTCATCAAATACAGATTACGAGATCTCGATTTATATGCTTCTAGCATTTTAGAATCCTTCAGGATTTATAAATATCTGCATTGAGTGAATCATATAGATAAATGATTACTACGTCTAAGAGACGTATTTCAAGCCTTTTAAAGGCAACCAAAATTATCAACAACGTAACCGTATTAATCAATTGTGAATACCAAGTTTCTGTAAGAAATCTCGCACTAAGAGTCGTGTCTCATATCTCATGATCTCGTTTTTCTCATTACGATTCCGTATAAAGACCCATTAGTATCCAACTAGTTTGACATCTCCAGGTGTCTTGAGTACTATTGGTCTAAATACTTTATGTCTGGCTTATGAAGTCAATTCTTCTTGAATTGCTTCTTCTATCTAGGCCAATCATGCCTTTTATCTACAATCATTGATATTATGAATATCATAATTATCATTTTATAATTTCAGTAGCACTACTGTGTATAAAAATACATCATCAATGATTGTTTCCTTATGATTCCACATTTCTCTTATATGACTTATAGAAATTTTCTCAATTTCTATACTTTTGTATCTCTATTGAGATTTCTTCCATTTCAATGGATTTAGTCATTTCATATACTCCGTATGATTTAGATATTTCTTCCATTTCAATGGATTTAGTCATTTCATAAACTCCGTATGATTGATAGAATTTCTCTCAATTTCTATACTCTTATATCTCTATTGACATATCAGACTCTTATAGAGTTGATTTAGAGAAAGTTGATTTATTCATAACTCGAGTTTTGTTTACTCTTGGGATCCCAATAACAATACCTTTCAAAATGTTTATAAGTTTATGATATGCATCAGATTATTTATTTGTTGCATTTTTCTTTGATCGTTTTTTAAGAACAATCACCCGGCCGGGGTTTATGAGATGACAACTTATAAAATCATGAGACACACTCATATATATAGAGAACTGAACCGGTATCTCTATTTTGTATATAAGTAACTTTCCGTTTACTTTTCTCTTCTAGAGAAACCTTTCCATAAGTAAGTCCCCATATAGAATTTAGTAACTATATCAAAATAATGAAGTTCTCGTAATTTGCCTGGAGACATTTTGATAAGTGATTCCCCTGATCCGTTTTGATTATAAGTATATCTGAAAAACTGATAATCAGTACAAGTAATATGAGATGTTTGATAATAAACAAACATGTGATCATCTCGTAGATGCATCAATTAAAATCATATAATAATGAAATGGATCATTTGGTGGATGAATATGTCCATATATATCTCATTGAATTCTTTGTAAGAATGATGAGAATTCTTTGTAAGAATGATGAGAATTCAAAACCAACTTTTTAGAATAAGATGGTTTTACTATTAGTTTCCCCTGTGAACATGCAGTACATAAGTTCTCATTAGATAAATAATCTTCTGGTTCTTTAATGGATATCCATGAGAATATTCAATGATTATACGCATCATTGTAAATCCAGGGTGACCAATACGGTCACACCAAAACACAAACATTTTTTTTTTGGATCTGGGAACTTTTGATTAATAACTGCATAAATATCTACACTCTTTATAATAGTGTAATATAATCCAGATAATAAAGCACGTAGCTTTTCTATAATGAGTTTCTGACCTGAATCATGAGAAGTAATGTATATATATTAAACATTATCATTACTCATAGTTTTAAAATGATATTCATTCCTCCAGATATTTTTGAAACTAAGCAGGTTCATTTATATTCTGTTTGAATGATATAAAGTATCATTGATACACAACTAATACCATCTGGTAATAAGATTGTGGCTCTTCTAGAGCCTTTGATCTGATCCGTTGGATCTGATCTGGTATTAACTTTATATGCTTTTGAACTGAGCATATTCTTTTTATGTTCTGCTTGAATAATATCAAGTATCATTGATGCATGATTTAGTATTGTTTGATAACAATATCATGGCTCTTCCAGAGCTTTCTATCATCGCTCTTCCAGAGCTTTCTATCAGATCTGTTGGATCTGATACAGTATTAATATTTGCTCAGATCAAAGTCCAATTCATAAAATATATCTGACTCCGCAGAATTGTATGAGTTGTTGCACTATAGGCAAGACATATATTTCCCTTATGGGAATTTTATGGACATTATGTATAATGCCATTTTATATCTCATCTGAAATGATAATAATCTTTTCAATAGGTTTATTCTATAAACTTTTTCTTTTGTCATTCACAAACATCCACTCCTAGGTATGTTTTGATATCTCATGAATATAAATATATCAAATTCACTCTCTTGATACTGTTCCTTCAGGAGCAAGTATAAAATGGACAAAATATCATTTACAATCTCATTATACGTGATACTAGGACCTTAAATCCTTTTATGATGCTCACAACATCCTACTGGATGTGTAGATATATATATATATATATATATATATATATATTTTCTCAAATGAATGATATGTTAAGATCCTTAAATGTATTTTATGATAATTACAGCATCCCGCTGGATGTGTATGAAATGGATAAAATATTAATTCAAATTTCTTTATTCGTTAGGATCTTAAATCTCTTTTATGATAATCACTACACCCTGTTGGATGTGTAGATCATTCTTTCAAATGAGTGACATATAAAGGTATCACTTTATTTATATGAGATAACGTCATATTCTGAATGTGTTTGAAACCCTAGGTTCCAAATAATGAAGTATGACATTCATGTAATAACACTGGATCCAGAACTCCATGTTCTCATCGGTTTTCAAAACCGTGCCGTATGGCATGTATATAACACTGGATCCGGATCCAGATCTCCATGTTCTCATCGGTTTTCAAAACCGTACCAACTTAAATATTATAATTCTAAGAACTTTAAGTTCTGGTTAGTTGGTCTCGCTGATCTCATATATTGCGTATAAATAATATGAATATTTTAACAATTTATTTGGAGACACAACATAAGCCAGTCCTGAGACACTGCATAAGCCAGTCCCGAGACACGGCATAAGCCAGTCTCATATATTGCATAAAAATAACAGTTTTTGGGTCATAAGATCACCTTAGACACAACATAAGCCAGTCCAGAGACACAACATAAGCCAGTCTCATATATTGCATAAAAATAAATGTCAGAGTCAAAGTTAGAGTTATAGTCAGAGTTATAGTCAGATTTATAGTTATAGTTATAGTTATAGTCAGTATATATATATATATATATGTTCCAGTGACGGCATAACCATCTTGTACGTTAGGATTTTTAACCATTTTTATGATATTCAGAGCATCCTTCTGGATGTGTATGAAATGGATAAAATATTATTCTCATTTCATTATACATTAGGATCTTAGATTATTTTTATGATGCTTACAACATCCGACCAGATGTGTATATTTCTCTGAATATTGCATCAACCATGTATATAATAATAGATCCAGATCTCCAGGTTCTGGATATTCCATCGTGCCCGAAAACAGAGTAAATAAAGCTTAAATAAATCAAAATAATACTTACAAGCCGAAATAGTTGAAACTGATAGCACGGTTGCGTCCGGAACAGTCGAAATAGCTGGAAACAAGTCTGAATCGACCGAAAACGGACGAAAATAGCATGCTGACATGGCACTGACGTCACTGCTGACGTGGCGCAACCATGGCTGACGCGCTGACGTGGCATGACGTGGCGCGATGTGGCACTCACAGTTGGCTGACTTGGCACTGACGTGGCAGCCTGATGCTGACGTGGCGCTACAGTGTCGTCTTCAACATTGGAAACCTGCAGAAAATTTCTGAAAATTTTTCCAAGTTTGACCAGAGTTTAACCGGGGCTAGAGGGTTCGTTAGAGCTCTGTTTAAGACGCGGTCAGCGGCGTCGGAATCATATTTTTGATAGAAACATAACGGTATCCTCCGAAAAGCGATTTGAGCACTATGATTTTTCTAGACTCGATCAAAAATTCAAAAAACAAAGCTAAAAATGCTCAAGAACTTTCTCTGGAAGTCCTAATCTATATTCGTGCTGATAACGTGTTATAAATAATCAAAAAAATAAACTAAAAAATGAGAGATGAAAGCATAGAGTGAGAGATAGGAGACGAGAGACACGAGAGTGAGAGAGAAAACTGATATATTGATATTCTTTTGCTTTTTCATACGGTGCACACATATATATAGAGGCAAAGAAAGAGGGAGTGAGGCGGTAAGAAGGAGAAGATATTTATGTGATAAAAGAGGGAGAAACTTGTGTGTATTGTATAAGTGGTAAAAGCCACATATTATAACATTACCTTAGTTTTAACAAGTTGCAGATGCTTATTTTGCTTAAACTCGAGGTTTAGATATCTTTTGTTTTTGTGTGTGTCTCTTTGTTTCTGGGTAGTTTTGGTTTCGTTGGTTGTCCCTTGTTTCACTTTATCTTGGGCTTATATTTTTTTTTCTTATACTTATTACACAATTTCTTTTAGAATGTTTAAGAAGATTATTTGGGGTTTTGGAGCTTGTGGTGAGTCCAAGAAATTCAGGAGATCTAGTGGGTACGAAGTTCAAGTATTAGGCCTGGCATGATAGAAATCATTTATGGTCGTTTTTTTAGTTGTTGGACTTGTTGTGGTGTGAGGATTGTTGCCTTGTTGTTATATCAATTATTGTGATAATGGTATGATTGCCTTGTTGCCTTCTTCAAGTGCTTGCCTCGTTTTTTAAGCCGGGCCAGCACAAAATTGTATTTTACTATTGTTGTTGTTGTCATCCTAATTGTATTTTTTTTTTGTTATTTGAAGGTGAGAGGACTCGTAGAAACTCATTTAAATTCATTCCACAATTTTATCAACACGGGTATCAAGAAGACTGTCCGCGCAAATGATCGTCTATTGTTTGCACACAACCCCCATATATACATTCGACAAAAATTATATGTTTTAAAAGTTGATGGGTTCAGTTGTTTATTTATTTTAATTGTTTATTCATGACTTTGCATTTAAATTGCTACAATAGAATTTTTTCGGCTCCTTTCTCCGGGGCCTCCACAAAGCCCAGTTCAATTTGTGGAAAAGTTTCGGCCTGCTCAAGTTGGTCGTTCTTCACAAGCATTTACAATTTCAGCAATTTTTGCCTCCAAAACTCTTCGATTAAACTTCAATACCTTATTTAGGGATAATTATTTACACAAAGCTCACAAAACGCATTAAACAACAACAATGCCCGAGAAACGAGTGAAAACAATAGGAAATATGGACCTAAGGGTGCGTTTGGTACGAGAACGGGACTGGACGGGACTGGACAGGACGGGACTAGACAGGACAGGACAGTTGTTCCATGACGTGTTTGGAATGTATGGGACAGGACTGTGGACTGTACTGTTATACGTTTGGTATGGCTGGGACAGGACGGGACAAGAGATTCAAATGACCAGAGTGCCCTCCTTGTTTTGTCTAATATTAAACAATATATATTAAACAATTTTTATATATCGTATTTAACAATATTAAATAAATATTGTAATTGAAATATATTATAATATTTAACAAAAACAAAAGGGTTCAAATGACCTCTTGTTTTCAATTACAATATTATTATATTTTACACAAATAGTAATATTGTAATTGAAAAATATTATAATTATTTAATATTATTATATAATAATATGATTTATTATATCATTATATATAATAATATATAAGATATATATATATAATTTTAAATATTTGTACATATAAAAAATATAATATTATATATATATTATAATATATGTATATATATATATATTAATAATATATATTGTATATTATATATATAGGATACATATATATAATAATATAATATATATGATATATATTATTAATATATATATATATATAATATATTAAATATATAATAATATATATAAATTATAATTACATATATAATATTATATATATTATAAACTTATATATAATAATATATTTAATATGTTATATATAATTTTATAATATATATTATGGTAATTATAATTTTATATATTATTAAATATTAATATATATATATAAATACATTTAATATATTATATATTATTATATATAATTTTATAATATATATATATAATATAATATATTGGATATGTTTGTAATTATTTGAACATTTAAAGGGTAAATTGGTCTTTTTGACACTTGTCCCATGCCATGGGACAAGTTGTCCTAGGGTCTTGGGTGGGACAATTTTTTGTGATTTTTGTCCCACCTTGTCCCGTCCTGTCCCATGCTAAGGTCGCGCCAAACGTGGGACAAGAACAAGTTGTCCCACCTTGTCCCGTCCCGTCCCGCGTACCAAACGCACCCTAAATAAGTATTGAAATGATGTCATCATGTGGCAAGCGTAAGTTTGAGCTCCTTTCATTATACGGTGTTTATAGACCAAGAGAAAGGGAAAATCTAAGTGTTAACACTTTCAAAGACCTAGCAGATTTGATCATATCTGACATGTGAACATGGCTGTTAACGGAAGTCTTAACAAAAGTCTTATCCAATGTACAGTTTTATCCATAATAAAAATATATATAATAAGACACTTTGGAATTGTTTGTTACGCCTTACAAGACTGTATAGATTGACCAGACAATACTAATTTAATATTGTGCGGCGTTTTATCCCGTATCAACTAATCATGTTAAAAAATTTAATCAGATCAGTACTGTATTGCCTAATACATTTGATAGACGTGTTCAAAAGTCCCACGAACGAACTAGAGATGTAATCGTAGATATACCTACCTCGATAGGTGACATTGGGACTTGTGGTGGCAAAATGGGCTTAGCTTGGCAGGCCAAGCCCGGCAGACCTGCTCCACAACCAGGGCTGGCCTGACACGCCCTAGCCCATAGCAGGCCAGGTTGATGCCTGCATAAGGCTATCGGCCATGCCAGGTCTCATACATGAGGCCTACAGGTCGGGGCAGCACGACTTGTAAGGCATGCCAATCTTTTTTTTTTTAAATTAATAATTAAACAATATATATTAATATGTACATAAATAAACGAAGTTAAACTTGTATTGGAATGGTTAAGTCACAATTATTTCCTAACAACTTTTGTTCGATTCCCACCCATAGCAATTTTACAAAAATAATTTTTTAAAAAAACTTATGAAAGGCTTCTTTGGCATGACCTGTTAAAAGGCTTGGCCAGCCACCTACGGGCCCAAGCCTGTGCGGGGCCGCTTGTATTGCCATCACTAACTGGGACAAAACATTATGCAACAGTACCCACTAAATGTTTCGGTGGTGGTGGTGCAAAAAGGTCCCATCACCACCATGATTGTTACACGTGTAGAGCACTTCATCAAGTTTCATTTCTTATTATCATTCTTTTTCTTCCATGATGTGTTTTATCAACTCCAAAAAACTATTATCACCGTCGTTGTTGACGACTCAACCATCCGCCACATCCTTTCATAATCATTGTAGAACTTAGCTCCCACAATTTCTAAAAGTATCCTATCTAGCTATCCTTTTTATTTTTTTTAAACAAACAACAATTTTATTAAAACCATAACTCAGACACAACCGGAAACATCTTCCAATAAAAACTTTTAATCTCACGGAGAAAAAAACCCTTTAATATAAAGGTGATACCCTCAACGTGATAGAATACCGTTAAACTATTATTGTATTGTAAATTGTTGACTCTTAAATTATTTGTTAAAAGAATCAAATGAAGCAACAAAAAAAAAATAAAAAACTTTTCAATTTCAATTTTCAATGAAAAAAGACAAAGGTAATTCTATTGCCACTGGAATTACTTAAAGGATAGTGTTAACCAATGCCTAGAATGACACATGTTAACAATTAAAAAAATACCTAAAATAGAAAATATTAATTACATTTATTTTCTTGGTCAATACAATAAATATATATTTGTAATAAATATTTTCCATTTTTAGTAGATTTTTAGTTGTTAACCTGTGCCCTTAAGACATAGGTTAACAATACCCTTACTTAAAAGGACATAATTATTTAATTAGTAAAAATCTGAATTATTTCTTAAAAGTAATGTAAAAAGGAAAAAAAAAGAAAAAAAATATGAAGAAGAAAGATATCAGTGATGCAAATCGCTAAAATACAATATCAATTTGATTCTAATACAGTAACTCTACGAGCTCACAAAAAATGTTTGAGACCTTGAGGGCTTGTAATCCATTATCAAATGTTTTTCAATCACTGTAATTTTACATATTAGTTTCTCATTTACATTAAACAAACTTCATACCCGTCGGTTCCAAATAAATCTTTTAATTCTCTTCAGATAAAAGAAATGTGTTTGTTTGATATTTTTTTTGGATGTTATTTTTAGTATTCAATTGATTGTCAAAATTAATAAAATAGGTTTAAAAAAAACAATTTATTTAAAGTCCTTATTTAATATTTAAGGTTTGTTTTAACATTTTTTGCCTGTGTAGAAAGAACATTATTAACATTTAAATATTCGATATGGGTGTGAATAGTAAATGAGTGTAGAGAGAGAACTTTGTTGGTGACAATAGAGTCATTGAGCCACCTAGAAGATAAATGTGATTACAAATGATTTTATTTTATTTTTTAAAATTTGGGTTTATAATATAATGTTCTTAAAAATGAGCATCATAAGATAAAAATAATAATTTTAGAATAAAAGGGAGAGTTTTTAGAATATTTTAAATTTTAAGTTTTTAGAATGAATTGTATATAAAAATGGAGAGTGAAAAGATAAAATTGAATTGTAAGGAGAAAATCCACTATAAATATTTATTTGAAATGTTTCAATTATTATCATGACATAATTTTAATTTAATAAATTAACAAATTTTAATTTTGATTACCACACAATTTACAACTAGTTTATGTTTATTATTTATTTTTATTAATATAATTATTAAATGTTAATTTTAATTTTTGATTAAAAATACTACAAAACTGCACCAAATAAAGTAAAATAACACAATACCGTCTAGTAATATCATTTTATGCTTATTATTTATTTTATATGTAATATGAAAATTTCAAATTGATAATATTAATTTTTAATTAAAAAAGTACAATTCTGCACAAAAAATAAACTGTTAAAAAGGACATTGTAAATGACATTTTTAATTAAAATGAATCATCTAATTTTGGATTAAATCACATTACATCTATATATATATTTTTCTTAATCTTCTATATTCTGTGGACTGTGAATGCAATAATATGTATCATTTTTAAAAATATATTATTAATATATATATATATTAATAAATCATAAAATCTCATTCACATTATTCTTCCCTAATCTTGGTCATAGAGTGATTGCTTCTAATCATAGTTATATTCAATCCTACATCTCGCATCAGATAAATAAGAGGAGTGAAGAGTGACCTAACCTATATAAAAAAGGAGAATAATGCAAAAGAAATTATATCTACTTGGACTATGATTATGGACCATGACTCAATACTCTACAATGTCCATTCTCTTTTAAACATTTTATTTTTATAAATAAAATGTTATTTTTTTTAATAAAAATTAAAAAAAAATATGAAACCGGATGGTTCCTTAAAAAGGGAACCGGGCCTGGCCCGATCGGTACCTTTTTCCGGTCCGGTTCTAGAACCGGAAAAACCGGTTCCGGTTCGAACCGAACCGGCATGATGTCTAGCTAGGTGAAACAACAATCCTCAAATATAAGATAGTACTGAAATAGTACGAACTTGTCAAACATGGCCATAATTTATAGGTTTTTCTTTTTAGCTATTACAATATTTCAAGAGATTAAAGAAGATAATATAAACCGAACCCAACCCCTTAAATGCAAGGGTGAGGATTTTGTTTTAACCCACCCATTAGTATAAATACTGAGGTAATTCGCTTCAATTGGATTGAGTAGAAATCCAATACTTGGTGTTAGACTTTATATATTTCTGAATTGGATTCCAATCAAATATTTGATTTAATTTAACTAAATTTTCTTCCTAAATCAATTACCATTAGATGCAATAAAACATTATAGAAAATCCATCCAAATTGAATAAAATCAATTCTAGATATGTGAACTGTGTAAAAATAGTGAAGTAGCCGTATTAAAAACTTGATAAAAGCTTCCATGGCGTTGAAAACAGTCAAAGTTGATCAAAACTCGTCAAGACTCTGAAACCTTTAATAAAACTTTCATGTAATCGATAAAGACAGACCCAAGCTTCCCAATAGATACCATGGGTAACATGAACCACCTTTGAAGCAGATATCACACTTACCTTCAAATTTCAGAAACAGCTACTGTGGTGAAGTTGCAGCAGTATTAACTATTAAGAAACCTAGTGTCTCCTATTAACGTCAATTTCGCTTATCGTGAATACAGATTTTTTAAGAAGTCATGGTTTCGTATGCGCGGTCTATTTCTTCCTCTGTCATTTCAATTGTTTCTTCACTGTCGTACCCAGCCACATCACTTGAAGTTGCTTTCTTTCTCCCATTATTGCCTCTTCCGCTTTCATCAGTCTTTAGCTTCTTCTTCGTTTTTAGAGTTTCGCTCTCTAACCGGCGTAGTTCATCCTCATATACTCGTTTGCAAGCCTTAGCCTGTTGACAGAGATCTTCCTTTGAAAGTGATGCCGAACTCTTTTCAGTGCCCACATGCTTTGCAAGCTCCGCGACCACATAAGGGAGACATTGCCACTGCTCGGTTATTTGCCGGATATCCTGGACATCGAATAAAATTAGAACATAAATATTACAAAATACTTTCGGGAATATCAAGAGAAATCTCAAAAGCACCTTAACATGATTCCATTGTACAACCTGCTAGTTAGAGATCTAGTAATTCATTCTACATGAATTTTGAATAACTTCTAAGTCTCATAATACTGAAATAAACAACTACTAATGGACTGAAAAGTAACAGAAATTCAACCGAAAATATTATAAACAATTCAAGAATACAATCCATACAAATACTGAGACTACATTGTAAAAGACGACAAGGCACGTGTTGAAAACATCCTCCATTCAGATGTCCACTTCTGGAACACAAATATATTTACTAAATCACACTCAAAAGCAGTGACGACATGGAAGGCTGATTGCATTTCTCCAGTTGTCTAAAAAGGCAAAAATCTATTATGATAATCTATAAATTTGACGTGCATTTGGCAAATATCTACGACCATAGAGAAATTGAGAGTATTTTCTTCAGAAGAAGGTATATATTACACAGAATGTATTGCACATTAGGAAGAGCAAAATGAATACATCTGAGAACACTATAGATTACCTGGTTCTGTTCAAGAATATCTATGACATCTTGCAAACAAGTTAAAATCCCTTCAGCAGCTATTTGTTTGATCTCACTTTGCTCTGGCTGTGAAAAGGAAAAATTTGAATCAAGTTCACGGGAAAGATAATACAAGTTAACCAAGTGTGCAAGACATATAATGAGATTTCAAGCTTTTCAAACCGACTCTGTGTAAATGATTAATTAATATATATTTATATTCAAACCGAGGTAATTTTTTATATTTTATATTTTACTTTTTTTCTCTTCACTGTAAAATTTACATAAGGCATAAGAAGGAGAAATTTAACCAACTTAGTGTGAGTATTTGAAAAAAAAAAATACACTCAAAATTTCTATGTATTTTTTCCCCATAATTTTCTATATTCAAGAAGAAGATCAGCAAAATATAACAATTCTGTCAATGGTTGAATTTCTCATATGTAAAATCACCTTGTCCTCTTGACTCTCTAGCCATGAGATAGTTTTGTTCAAATCATCAGCAACCCACTTCTTCAGTTCAGAAGGAGAAAATTTCTCTTTAGCAGGATTAGAAGCCCTATGCTGCTAAGATATGACAGAAGAAATAGATCAACATACCAAAAAAGTGGAATTACAGCAAGCAAATATTACCAAGGAGGATGTAGCTTGCTAATTTACCATTCTGTTTCATAAAATCTGAGATAAAAGCATTTTAATTAGATAATCTAGTAATGAAACTATGAAAGGAATGGGTTAAATAGATCTACTCATGCACAGACATAAAACTCAAATATTACCAAGGAGGATGTAGCAATTGGCTTTGATTGTGATCCTCTTTCAACCTTCTGAGATTTGCTAGGTGGGGATCCTTCTGCAGGCACACTTTCGATTCAGAACTTAAACTTATTACTATACCAAGTACCAACTAGTTAACTAAAAATAGATGTTGGAACTGAATATTGATCTTTGGCATCTTGTGTCAATCACAAACTAGAAGCACTGGGGTGCTAAAGAAAACATAAAAAATTTACTAGTTTTAATGATAATCTATGGAAATTTGTCAAAAAGTAAAGTTAATCAGCCATTTATAATACTAATAAGTAGCAAACAATTGATCACCCATCAGAAATAGGTTCTCAATCAACCACAGACCGAGTCCGACAGTAATATACAAGTAATCCTGTTATTCTTAATTACAAATAAGCTGCCTCTATGCTTTTGGTGTATATTATGACTTGTTCGTAGAAGCATAATTGCTAAACAGTAGAGTTACAAGGGAAAAAACAAAAATTACAGTTTCCATTGCAAAATTAAATAATTCCCAGAGCAAGTTGGATCCTTATATACAGGGAGGGAATGATACCAGGATTCTCTTTGTAAAGTTCAACCATTAAAATTCTTCATAAGTCATTTAATGGTTTAAAATTTGTAGGCACATTTACCACACTGACTAGCATCTTCTATATGTATGGAAGAAATCTTCTAAACAATGGACAAAAGTAAAAAACAAATAGCCCAAAATTTGGATTATGATTTAGGTGGATAAGGGGTGGAATGAGGACCTGAGAGGTTTCACATTTAAACTTGCCCAGCAAAATATATAAATATTTTTTAAAAAAAAGAGAGAAGTAAAAAAGAAAAATGTGCACAATATTATTAAAAGCATGTCACCAAAATCATAGAAAAATAAAAAATCTGAGTTAGAAAATTACATACAAAGAAGAAGTAGACATGTCTTACCTCCACTAGATTTATAGGGGATATTGCTTCTTCGCCATGGCTTGCCAACATGCATAAGGTAACTTTCAATATCAACGAGCTTCTTCTGGTTATAACATTCTGATATCCATTCCTGAAGCAAACACACTGTATATCATCAGATAACAAGGCATGACTTGACAACCACTGAATTATTTCATCAAGCAGCAATAGTCTTCTAATAAAAAGGTTGAACAACTAAGCTTGAGAGTGAATGACATACATATTGATAGGGGAACATTTTATTTATGTCTAACAAATGTAAAATTTTGTGATAGCAAGACAAAAGTGTATACAAAAAATTACAGAATTACCCCGAAAGATTCATAGAAACCGCCCAAGGAGTAACAACAATAAGGGAAACCAAACTCTTGAAAGCATCATGGATGGGAAAATCAACCATTGAAGAATTAAGAAAAAGGAACCTTCTTAGCTAAAGAATCCCAATTCCAAATTCCCCAAACTTAGAAACTATATTATAGCAGCTAGAGCCACAAATATGTGCCTCAGGAAAATTTGACTTGACAACACCAAGTCAGCGGAGATACTCCATCTCCATCACACCAATAGTAGACAAATACCACATCCTCCGCTTGATGTTCTACTCAGTAGGTTCCATTATAGCCATCAGTTCTCTAATTCTAATAGTAAAAACTACTGCAGTGTAATTAATTTCAATAACCAGAGAGTATCAAAGATAGCAGAAAAGTAACCTCTAGACTCTTAAATCCTCATAAGTCATAACCTCATTTTAATAAAAATGACAAGTTGGCAGGAGTAGCCCAACTGAAATAGGTTAGTTAAGAGTACAAAATAAACTAATAAAGTCAAAGAACGGTGGAGTAAGAGGTGATGTGCTGACTTCACTGCCTTTTCATATAACATGATTACATGAATTATCCCCATATTTTTCTATGCTTTTAAGACATGTTATATGTATTGATTTTCTTCAAACTGGCATTCTGAGACACCCTGAAATATATTAGATTAGAAGGAAGGGAAATTTTCAAGGTTGATTTGAACAAAGATTTTACACAAAATAACTTATAAGAAAAATTGTCATCTATTTCAAAGTACAGTTAAATTAATGGTCATGGAAGGCGTTGTTAATATAAAATGACTAACAAATCTGGGAATTTTGCATAGTTGGGACTTATAGACAAACATAATATATCCCAATCAAAAAAAATTTGGACTGAAAGGAAAATGAAATGGTTGACAGATGCTACATAAGAGTTCAAACTAGATTTAGTAGACTAACAAATAATCCCACCACTATAATCTCAAAGCAATCAGAAAAGCAAGATTCACCAAAACATTAAAACAAGTAAGAAGGTTGTGGCAAACTAAGGGATGAACTTCCAAGAAACTTAGTCCCTCTCCTACCAGGACTGGATTCAGCTTGTTAATCAACTACAGACTGACGACTTAGAAGTAAATGTTAAAATAGAAAAGGGGGAAAGGTACTAAATAGCTCCATGATATTAAGCTCATAGGAGTAACTGTAAAAATGCATTAGCAAAGTATAGGCTAATAGTCAGAGACTCAGATGAAGTTGCATTTAACAACTCCTTCCTCAAATGTAAACAATAAGTCATGAAATATTGGCCATTAAAAAGTTACAATAAAACAAAAGGAAGTAAATGAGGCACAGAGTCTATGGCTAGGCTATAAATTTAAATGATTAAATCAAATGAATTTATGCATGCAACAAAGTTTGAGCAATTTACAAACATATCCTACAAGAAATAAAACGCATACCTTTGAAACAATTGTGCCACATTCAGCCTCAACTTGCCGAAACTTTGGGGTATTCGCAAAGGCACAAACCAAAAGCGTACAGTCTGAATTCCAGTCAGCTCGATACGCTGCTCCCATTTCAATGGCCTGTGACCTCAATGTACTTCTCTCTGGATTAACAAACCCTGACAATACAAAGACAACCCCTTCCTGCCCAAATAAAGGTTATAAGATCAGCTCCAATTTCTGTAACCTAAATCTCTCAAAGAACCACACAAATTCATATACCAACAATAAGACTAAGCACCAGATGTTTGGAGAATTTTGTGGCACTTGAACCGGAAGCAGCAGACATTTTGTTGTGTTCAACTTCTTTAGAACAGCTGCCAGTTTGTTCTTTGACATGTCTTTCATCTTGCTTGGGCTCCTCATTTTTATCATCATCAGTTGTGTTTTTTCCATGATATTTACTCCTGTTCTCGGTTGAACTCATCCATGAAGGAAGATTTCGCTTATTGGTCTGATTAGCACCATTACCCGACCTTGTATCTGAATCAGACATGACAAACAGTTCACAGTTCACTACCTAAAACGTACACCGGAGACAGATAATAGGCAATGGGCACCCGAACTCAAACTCCTGATTGTGAATTGTGATTGTGAGCATAACATAAAGACCTGCATGTGCAAACCAACAAATACACATAAATGAATAGATGTTGAAGTGCTATAACCATAAATGTACATACATAAACTGAAAATAATCAGAAACGTCATATAGAGGGAGGCAAGAACCGAAAACTCAATTAGTACATAGACATGTACTAGAGTAATCGTAGCAATTCCAACTAGCATGAAGCTTATTTGTGCAAATGCTTATTAGGCACTATTTGGAGGCAATGATTGAACTATAGAACACGAATTGGAGATTTTTTTCTTCAAATATATTAATCACCGGCATATGCAATTCCAAAACTGTAATTGCATGCTAACAAAGAGAGCAATTAGATAACAAATGACAACACGAATCTTCTTCTACATCTAGGTTTCAATCTTATAATAACATTTTAAATCTCTCATCTCTCACAATTCTACCTCGAACAACTTTCTATGAAATAATTGTCAAAACCTCATAAAATTGATTCTGGAAACACAAAAAAAAAAAAAATGTCTTCCTGAAAGCACTTCCCCTGATCTCTAAAGCAAGAAAAACTAGTTTGAATTCAATCATCAATCCATGCCTTTACACATTTTACACGCACAATAGCCCCGAATTCGACTTCCATTTCCAAATTCTACAACACATAGTGACCACTAACACTATACCGTTTACATTTGCATTACGCGTAACTACACAAAAAATCATCAAGTCAGAAACAATGATTGGGCAAAAATTGAATTCGAATTACGTGCATGTTTTCAACTGAATCAATCACGCAAAGAATAATTTGAATTTCACTAAGCCAAAAAAAAGAAATAAATTGTTACTAGCAGAAATAAATTAGGCTTAAAAATAAATTACCAGTTCTTCGTTTTCAATCAATATTCTCTCGAGACTCAACGCGATGGTTTTCGAATTGAGAACTGTGTTTAGCTTTAATAATTTTCTTTTCAGTTTTTTACTTTTTTAAAGTAGAGTGGTATAGTTTGTATATTTTGGCTTGGAAGTTGGAATCAAGTATCAAAAATTGTCACAAAACATTAATTAATATATATTTAATAATTAAGAAACTCTTAACACATGGGTGGACGTGCCGGAGTGGTTATCGGGCATGACTAGAAATCATGTGGGCTCTGCCCGCGCAGGTTCGAATCCTGCCGTCCACGCTTTTTTTTTTTTTTTTGGAAAAAAGCCAAATTTGGGTCGGGTTTGGATCCTCCATCCATGGAATGGGTCATTAAAACCCAAAAACCTCTGCAACATATTCTTGTTTCTTCTTTTTATCTCGAAACCCTTAATTTTTTTTCCCTTCTCCAGAGCTGATAGAGCGCTCTTCTTCTGCTACTCAAAGTAGCTGTTTGGAAGTGTTAGTCAAAATTGGACGCTTCCTCTGATTTTCTCAAGCTTTCATCGTCGCGACACTCTCGCTGCCACGCATCACGTCGTTGCCGGCGAAGCTTCTCACGGTTCTCTTTTGGTATGTATGTACTTGATCTAGATGGTTCTTCAAGGTTTATTTATTTATTTTATTTTTGGGTTTTTATGCAGATTCTGTTGAGACTCTTTTTGGTATTTGTTAGGATTTTGTGTTCTTTTGAATGGTAGTTGCAGATTTTGTGTGGATGTTGATGGTAGTTGCTGAATTTTCTGAAATAATGCTGTGGTTTTATATTTTACTTGCCATGTATAGCATGTTTTTGAAAATGTATGAAGAATATAGTGGATGTTCAATAACTGTAAAGGTTTTTCTATATATTTTCAATAGTTAATTATTTGTACTTTTTTTTTTAGCTGAAACACTCGCTGCTTCACTTCTGGAAAAGCTATTTTAATCAATAGAACCCTATATACATCTTCTTCTTCTTTTTCTTTTTTTTCTTCTAAAGTCTACTTGATTTTGCATGCTTAATTTGTCATTGTAAAAATTGTATATGGCCAAGTCAGCAAGTCTACTTGTAAATGAGATATCCAAATTTCAGTTAATAGATTACTGCACCAAAAAACTATCAAGTTAGGTACATACAGATTTATGGTGGTGACCAACATATTAAGTAGCCAAGTAGACTTGAGAACAAAACTTACATGCTTAATTTGGTAGACTTGTTTGACTTGGTTGATACTTGATTTGAGTTGAAACTTGAATACCCAAATGAGAGATTTAGTGAATGAGTGTAAGTAGCTTGTAATTGGTTATGTTTTATGGCAGATTAGGAAATATGGATGATAGTTTGTATGATGAGTTTGGGAACTACATTGGACCTGAAATAGAGTCTGACCGGGAGAGTGAGGGAGAGGATGAAGATGAGGATCTTCCGGACAAGGGTGATGAAGGTGAGCATGCGTCCGATGGTGAGGATGGGGCTGCTGGTTTGAATGGGTGGATTACTGCGTCTAATGATGTTGATATGGATAACCAGATTGTCCTTGCTGAGGATAAGAAGTACTACCCGACTGCGGAAGAGGTTTACGGTGAAGATGTTGAGACTTTGGTTATGGATGAGGATGAGCAGCCCCTTGAACAACCGATCATTAAACCTGTTAGGAATATCAAGTTTGAGGTTGGGGTGAAAGATTCTTCAACTTATGTGTCGACCCAGTTTCTGATTGGTCTAATGTCAAACCCTGCTTTAGTACGGAATGTTGCTCTTGTCGGCCATGTACATCATGGGAAGACAGTCTTTATGGATATGTTGATTGAGCAAACTCACCACATGTCCACGTTTGATTCCAATAGTGAGAAGCACACGAGATACACAGATACGAGGATTGATGAGCAAGAGAGAAGAATATCAATCAAGGCAGTTCCAATGTCACTTGTCCTTTGAGGATAGCAATTCAAAATCGTACCTTTGTAACATAATGGACACCCCCGGTCATGTCAATTTCTCTGATGAAATGACTGCTGCTCTCAGGCTCGCTGACGGTGCTGTTTTGATTGTTGATGCTGCTGAAGGAGTGATGGTAAGTTACATTTTCTGATGCAAATTTCAGTCTTTCAACTCTTAAAGGATCTAATTATTTCTACAGATTATCTTTTTTCCCTTATTTTGTTTTCTGTACATTATTAAAATTCTCTGTATCTTTTGGATGTTCATAAAAAAAATATTAATTAGACCTAAGCTTGAACCTAAAAACTACAAAGTTGATTGGTATCTTATTGTTAGCATTTATGCTGACATGAGCTCAGGTTGTGGATGTATTTGTTTATTCTATGGTTAATTGCAGTCATAATGCAAAACTCTCTGTTAGATTCATCCATGTTTGAATCCAATGACTCGTTAGGTATGCTAATTATCATATTTTGTCTTGCACAGGTGAATACAGAGAGGGCTATACGCCATGCAATCCAGGAGCGCCTTCCAATTGTAGTTGTAATTAATAAGGTAATGTCCATGTTACCGTGTTCAATTCTATTTCATATTTCATAATTAAGCAGTGCTCTACTGCGTTATTTATATATCCTTTTCTTCTAATGTATTTTTTCCTTCAAAGGTTGACAGGCTGATGACAGAACTTAAATTGCCGCCCAAGGATGCTTATCATAAACTGAGGCATACACTGGAAGTCATAAATAACCACATTTCTGCTGCTTCTACCACTGCTGGAAATGTGCAAGTTATAGATCCTGTTGCTGGAAATGTTTGTTTTGCAAGTGCTAGTGCAGGATGGTCTTTCACTTTGCAGTCATTTGCTAAATTATATGTCAAACTCCATGGGGTCCCATTTGATGCTGATAAATTTGCATCTCGTCTTTGGGGGGATATGTACTATCATCCAGATACCAGGAATTTCAAGAAGAAACCCCCTGTGAGTGGAGGAGAAAGATCGTTTGTCCAATTTGTGCTTGAACCCCTCTACAAAATATATAGCCAAGTGATTGGTGAACACAAGAAGAGTGTGGAGGCAACTCTTGCAGAACTTGGCGTCACTCTCAGCAATGCTGCTTACAAATTGAATGTCAGGCCTCTGTTAAGGCTAGCTTGTAGCTCAGTTTTTGGTGCATCCTCAGGCTTTACTGATATGCTGGTTAAGCATATACCTTCTGCCAAAGATGCTGCAGCTAGGAAAGTAGATCATACATATACAGGTCCCAAAAACTCTACAATTTACAATGCCATGGTAGATTGTGATCCATCTGGCCCCCTTATCGTTAATGTGACGAAGCTGTATCCCAAGTCTGATTGCAGCGTCTTTGATGCCTTTGGTAGGGTTTATAGTGGTGTCATTCAGACGGGTCAGACTGTGCGTGTATTAGGAGAAGGCTATTCCCCAGACGATGAGGAGGACATGACTGTAAAAGAAGTGACAAAATTATGGATTTATCAAGCTCGAGACAGGATACCCATAAGCAGTGCTCCTCCTGGTTCTTGGGTTCTTATTGAGGGTGTGGACGCATCGATTATGAAAACTGCCACTCTCTGTAATGTGGATTATGATGAGGATGTGTACATATGCCGGCCTCTTCAGTTTAATACTCTTTCTGTGGTGAAAACAGCTACTGAGCCTTTGAATCCTAGTGAGTTGCCTAAAATGGTGGAGGGTCTTAGGAAGATTAGCAAAAGCTATCCTCTAGCCATTACTAAAGTAGAGGAGTCTGGGGAACATACTATTTTGGGAACCGGAGAATTATACTTGGATTCAATTATGAAAGATCTTAGAGAGCTCTATTCTGAAGTGGAAGTCAAGGTGCTGTTTTTCTTATACCTCCTTGCTGCTGGATTTATTCGAAGAGCTTTTTCTCCTTTTTATCCTCCTCCTTCTGCATACTTCTGGTTTAATTGGTTTGCTTTGCTTCAATTTCAGGTGGCAGATCCCGTTGTCTCATTCTGCGAAACAGTGGTTGAGTCTTCATCAATGAAATGTTTTGCTGAAACACCAAACAAGAAAAATAAAATAACAATGGTAGAGAAGCCATTTATTTCTTTTGTCCCATTGCTACTGGAATCACAAGTAATTCAGTTCATGTAGTATAGTTTTTTAAATTCTTCTTCATTTAATAGATTGCAGAGCCATTGGAGAGAGGCCTTGCGGAGGATATAGAGAATGGTGGTGTAAGCATTGATTGGAGTAGGAAGATGCTTGGTGATTTCTTCAAAACAAAATATGACTGGGATTTGCTTGCGGCACGGTCTATATGGGCATTTGGCCCTGATAAGCAGGTAAGAAAGAGATGAGTTTTATGCTTTTAACTGCATGTTATATTATTGTTTCCAAACTTACCTTGGCATGCTTCTGTTAAGTCTCCTTTTTATAAGCAGAAGTTCATGAATATAAAATGCTTTATGTGTACAGGGACCTAACATTTTATTAGATGATACACTACCAACTGAAGTTGACAAGAACTTGTTGGGTGCTGTCAAGGATTCCATTGTTCAAGGGTAACCTGAGTTATATCTTTTGTTATTCTCTTTTCTTGTTTTTTCTCCAATTTATTTCTAACCACCAATGATATTATGGCATTTTGAACAGATTTCAGTGGGGTGCTCGAGAAGGACCCCTCTGTGATGAACCCATCAGAAATGTAAAGTTTAAAATAGTTGACGCAAGGATTGCTCCTGAACCACTGCATCGAGGATCTGGTCAGATCATTCCAACAGCTCGACGTGTAGCGTATTCAGCTTTCCTTATGGCTACCCCACGGCTTATGGAACCAGTGTATTATGTGGAGGTAAATACTTGTCTGTTCTGTTTGTTTTGCTGCATAAAATTTCTATAGGATATCACACTGGAGTATCTAAGCAGTTCTTTGAAATCTAGACTATCTATTTTTCCTTTCTTAAAGGTTGATTTCCCGATGAATGCCTATGGAACTAAGATTTTGTTGAGATAAAACTATTTCAACTGATAACTTTGGACTCTTGCTCCAATTACAAATAACTTTGCTGCTGCTGTTTCAGATACAAACTCCAATCGACTGTGTCTCTGCAATCTACACGGTGTTATCTCGCAGGCGTGGACACGTTACAGCTGACGTTCCTCAACCAGGGACCCCAGCTTACATCGTTAAGGTTTGGTTAACAAAGCTTTGCCTCCTGTAGTGTATGCCCTATGATTGATGGTTTCTTGGATTCCCTTGTGAGTTAGGATAGCTGTATTATTTACTACCTTAATCTTGCTGACCGGGTTGATTGATACTGTGTATTCTTCCTCTCTTGAAGATAATGTGGAATCTGCAAAGTCATTGGTTATGACAGTCTATATGCTAATTTGTTTTGTTCATGCTTTTAGTTCTTGTTTTATTCACTCATTTTGGGTGTTGGGTTCCAGGCATTTTTACCAGTTATAGAATCATTTGGGTTTGAGACGGACTTGAGGTACCATACTCAAGGTCAAGCATTTTGCCTCTCAGTCTTTGATCATTGGGCTATAGTTCCTGGAGATCCCCTTGACAAGAGCATAGTTCTGCGGCCACTAGAACCTGCTCCAATTCAACACCTCGCACGTGAATTTATGGTTAAGACAAGGCGTAGAAAGGTAAGAGTTCCAATCTCTCCTCGTCATCCTGTGCTAGTTTTGGGTAGTGATAAAAAAACGTTTTAATGGAAATGCATGTAGACTGTCTTGTTCTCTTATACATGACAAGATTGAGGAACAAGATAGTTTACTCAGTTGTACTGAGTGTAACCGACCAACATAACTGCCAGTCATAACTCACCTGATAGGACAGATACTTATAAATAAACCAGTGGCAGAGGAAGGAACATTTTGCACAGATTCTGAGTTATAAATCCAACTAATGTTTTGGTTTTTGCACTGGAATTGGCAGGGTATGAGTGAAGATGTGAGCATCAACAAATTCTTCGATGAGGCCATGGTCGTAGAGCTTGCTCAGCAGGCAGCTGATCTTCATCTGCAGATGATATGATGGATAGCAGGTTCATATTCGTGTGTCCTCAGAGGACAGCCATACGGGATTATCTCAATATTATCACCATTTTTATCCTTTTTTTTTGTTTCCGCCCTGTCAAATTCTGGATGTAAAAGTTGTAACCATAGGACAGGATACATAATCAAGCAATTAGGTTATTAAACACCACTAACAACCCCCAGTAACTAAAAGTAAGGATTACGAGGAAAGCATTTTGAAATTTTTTGCTTATGATTCAATGTGGTGGCTTTATTTAAATAGTTGTGTTGACTGTTGAGTTTTATAAGATTTAATGATCTGCAAGTGTTCCGGTGATTTCTTGTGAATTGTAGCTGGACAAAGTAAGGTCTTGAAAGGTTAAACCAAAAAAAATGCTTTTCTTATCTTTAATTAAGTTTTTGTTGAGTTTTAAAAGATTGTGTCATGTGTTTCGAAAAAAAAAAGAAAAAAGTGTCATATTAATATTATTATTATTTTTTTTAAAGAAGGATTTCATTAAAAAAGAAGGATTACAAAAAATTTGGGTAATCACCCAAAACAATAGAAGCCACACAAGGTGGAACCTCCTCCATCCAGAAAGCATCTGACTCATAAACCAAGCCTAATTTAGCAAGGGAATGCGCAGCCCTATTGGCTATCCTAGGGGTGAAACGCACACTACAATCCAAAAGATTTCCTAACAGACATAGGATATCAGTGATAATCAGACCAACATCAGAATTAACACATGACTTGGAATTAATCAAATTCACAACCACTTGAGCATCAGATTCGACAGTACACTGCCAAAATCCTGTATCAAGAGCAAGTTGGATACCTCTCAAAATCGCAACAGACTGGGAGTAATATTATTAACAATGATTAGTTACGATTTATTTCTTTTTGATGTCTTTCAATAATTTATACTAAAAATTAGATAATTTTATAATCATAAATATCTATAACTTTAATTATGGTTATTTCTTTGTCATATTACATTAGTTATAAAATAGTTTTATTCTCACTAAAACTTTATTGGGCTAGTTTTTTTTTTGGATGTCTACAAATTTGAAAGTTGAGAGAGGGGAATTTGACTAAAACCCTACTTGGATACGAGGGCTTACCATTAAACAAATTCAACTTTTGTCATTCTTAGAACAATTAATACTGTTAGATATCAACGATAAATCTACTATACAACACTTTTAGTGAATAAACTACTCACTTAATCAATTTCTTAATATTAGTTAGATAACAAATGATTCAAATATTTTAAAAATGACTAGCCATAAAAAAATGTTTTTAAAATAAAAATTGAAAATAGGTAAGAGCTCTCTCAATTAATTATATTATACTTGCATAGTTGCATTCATGTATAATAGTTAAACTCTTAGCTATAATAAAAGGAATTCAATTTTCGAACTATTCCAATTAATTTGGCCAGTTTGGATATATTACTGGATGTAATACGCATGGAAAGACTTGTAAACCATTTGAGCTAATAAGATAGTATGATGTCTAATATGGTAACTTAACTAATTTTGACACCATACATAGGGATGGTAACAAGTCGGGTTCGGATCACGAATCCGACCACAAACCCGAATAATCTAGTAGGTTTGGGTTTTAACCCACGAACTTAGATAAAACTCGAACCCACAAAATAATGTGAGTTTAAGTTTTAACACACTAACCCATTAACCCGTAAATCCAAAACGACATCATTTTAAGTTTAGAATTCTAATATTTGAGTTTCAGGTTCACATTTACATATTACACCTAAACCCGACTTACGAATTGAATAATAAAACTCATACCCGGCACAAACGATTCGGGTTCGGGTGAAATTGCCTACTCGCATATTGTAATGGTAGATAGAGATTATGCCCCGTCTTGCAGCTGTTTTTCAGCCCGTTTTCATTTTTGTTTTCTAAAAATGATTTCGAATTCGTGTTTGTTAACCGTTTTTCATTTTATTTTCATTTTATTTAAAAAAAAATGAAAAACAAAATGAAAAGCAAAACCAATGTTAACAGTGGAATATTTGAATAACATAAAACACTTGTTTTCGTTTTGTTTTTTTTTATGTATTTTTTTTTGTTGAAATTTTTTGTACTGCTTTTTTTTTCTTCTTTTCCTATTTTCCAGAATGTATTTATCATCTCATTTTTTCTTCGTCATCTCTTCTTCTCATCTTCTTCATATCTTCTTCCCTTCATCATCTCATCTTCTTCATCTTCTTCTCTTCATCTTCTCCTTCTTCTTCTCTTCATCTTCTTTTCTTCTTAATATCGCTGATCTGCTCTTCCAAGAGCAGATCGACGACTATATTTTTTAATTATTTTTTTTCCTTTTTTTTCTTTTGAAAGGTTTTATTTTTATTTTTGTTTCAGATCACAAAGAGTTTATTAACACACACACATATATATATATATATATATATATATATTAACATAAAAATCTTGGATTTTGAAATTATTTTAAATTTAAATCACAATAATTTATCAAATAGATTTTATCCGGTTATTATGAGTTATTGGATAATTATTTGAAATGAATTATTGACCTATTTTTTATTCAAATGAAAAAATTATAATATAAAAAATAATAGGAAAATTATATAATTTTTGATATTTTTTCGGTTAACTTACCAGACGCGTTTTTTCTATTTTTATTTTCAGAATACAGTTTTCAGTATATGCTACCAGACGCTTTTATAGATTTCAAAACTGAAACCAAAAATACTGTTTTCATATTTATTTTTCATTTCGCAAAAACAGTCAACGAAAAACGCTTACAGGACGTAACCTAGAGTCCATAAATTTTTAGAGATAATGGGATAAGACAACAGGTGAAAAATTCCTAACCGCAGGGACACGTCACCAGCTGACGATGAAAATAAAAAATCACATCAAACGCTAGTGAACAAAAAAAAAAAACCCGACTCCCGCTCACTTCCTCTTTTTGAATTACACACACACACGCAGTGTTTCTTCAATCATTCAATTCCAGTCCGTACACAATTCGCAAACAATGTCAACTCGAATCCAGAATTCCTACCCTGATGATCCGCTGGAGGGATACTCGGCTCTCACGCGCACATTCGCGTCGATGCCAAACGCTACTAAGCCGTCCGATCCCGACTATCTTCATCACGTCCACAGTTTCCTCAAATCCATGGTACTTTGCTCTCTTATTTATTTATTTATTAGCTCGACTTGTTAGGGCTTGTTTTGTTGTTGTGTACATTTCGATGAATTATGTGCAATTTGCGTTTTCAGGTTTAAACTGTTTGTTTTTGCTTGACCTGGACGGGTTTAAATTGTGTTCTATTTGGAAGCTGATAAAATTAGTGTGTCTGACAGTTTCGATTCGTTTAGGGTTTGTTTGTTTGTTGAAAATTTGAGAAAGATAACTTCGATTTGGAAGAAATTTTGCTTAATTGTTCCCAGTGTACGTATCTGGTTTGTGTTATATGTTTATTGTTGATTTTAGCTGGCCGAGTATGTGTATGGTTAATGAAAACATATTATAAAGAAAAGTTAACTGTAATTTTGGCTTCAGCCTACGGTTTAGTTTCTTAGGGTTTGTGGAATTTAATTCACCTGGTCAATTTAATTTTTAATTTTTTTTTTGAAATACTGGTAAATTTGATTTCTCTATCTCTCTCTCTATGTGTGTGTGTGTATATATATATATATATATATATATACATATTTAAAATTAAACAAAATATTTAAGTTTTGACATTTAAACGTTAGTCCATTTTTTATTTATAAAAACAAAAAAGATTTCATTAAATTTATAACAAATGATTAATGAATACATTTTTTTTTTATCTAAATAGTTGTGTTGAGTTACCTAGATTGTACAAACCCTAACATTATCACAAGGATTCTTCAACGGCTGGAGGCCTTGCCTCCTTCACGTGACAGATAGGATGGTTAGTGGGTTTTTATGGATTTGATGTGTTGGGTTTGTTTTCATGGATTAGAAGTTTTTATATTTGAAATGGGTGTGAAGTTAGATGGAAGTGAAAAGAATTTTGGAATGTCAAATAATTTTGTTACAGAGAAAAGAAAAAGAAGAAGAGAAGAATGGAGAAAAAAAAGAGTTGAAAATTTTTCAACCTTTAACAGTAAAATCAATATTTTTTGTTTTGTTTTCTAAATTTTTCAAAAATGATTTAGAAAACGGTTACAGAACAGCATTTAAATGTGTTGTATAAAGACAAAAACGAAAATGGACCCTAAAAATATCTACCAGACAGCCCCTAAGTTTCTTACTTTAATTTGCTGAATGCTGCTCCAGTTATTTGTCTCTTTACATTTTACATTATTAAACTTTTATGAATCAAGTAGTTTGGTCGAAGGTAGAAAGTTCCACTTGATTTAGTCTATTGATCACCTTTTTAAGGGGGGTTTCTTCAACTTTTAGTTTATTTATCACAGTGCTTCCCATGTACAATGTCTTTTCATTGACATACAAATGTGTGAAGAGCTTGAGGGCATTGCAACTTTCTGGTAAATTCCAGCTCTCTAAGCATGATAATAGAATCTGTAGTGTTGTTTCGCAAGATTTAGGAAGTCAGTTGAATGTAATTCTGTCAAGCATATTTTGAATTTAATTTTTAAGGTTTAGTGAATGAAGAGCCTGGGATGAATTAGTTACCTTTGGACCTACATTTGCAGTGGGACCTAATGTGTTACTAAAAATAAATTGTTATTAATTACAAACATGAAGTCAAAGCAATATGTTTTCATGAAATTGTAAGCTAGTGGTTTTTGGTTTGTTTTTCTGCAATTTCAGCCCTTACAAAGTCCAGATAAGCTTCTAGAGCAGGCAAAAGCCATCGTAGATAATAGTTCAGCACTTCCTGATTCTACGATTCCGAGCTTTTTAACCTCCAAAGCCCAAAATGAAACTGTCATTGCAAAGATTATTGAAAATCCCCAAGAAAGAAGACCTGCCTTAGGCCGTAAGCGGGCTCGGTTTTCTTTGAAGCCAAATTCAAGGTAAACATGTGGTAATATACTTACATTAAGATTTTTTTACAAGTATAATCTGTTTTCCCTGAGAATAGAATATCAGTTAAACAGTTTTATATCTCAATGAACAGTCAGCCTACTGTGAGTTTGGAACCAACTTTGGATATGGATAAACTTAAAGACCCAGAAGAATTCTTCTTGGCTTTTGAGAAGCTCGATAGTAAGGCTTTTTTTTATTTTTTTTTATTTTTACATTTGCAATCTATGTTGCCACAACTGGTGTGAATTTAGCTTCCTATGTGTTTCAATTGTTGTATAGATGCGAAAAGAGAATTGCAGAAACAAACAGGCGGTATTTTGAAGGACTTAAATCAGCAAAATCTATCCATAGCTTCACGACCCCGTCGACCAGGACTATTGAGGTATGTTCAGCATTTTTTCTTTTACAGCTCATTTCTTTTAATTATAGAAATATCCTTATAATTCCATTTTTCAGGAGATCAGTTAAGTACAAGCATCACTATTCCAATGATATATCCTCCCAAGAAACCTTTAGTGAGAACATTCTTGGTCCAATTGATTGTAGTGTGCGAGAAACAACAAATTCAGATGCTGCATCTGAACAAAGGGAATCTGATGATGAATTACAAGAAACAAAATTGGCAGGTGAGTGAATGCTATTGAGAACGGTTGGTCAATTATTTATGAAAAAGTGGTTGACCAATTCACCTCAGAATTGGTGCTCTCTCTTTCTCTCACTCTCTCTCTCTCACTGTGCCCTAATGGCATGATAAATTACATTGTATGTAGATTCACTGGCCAAGGCTGAAAACAGGGTTAATGATCTTCTGGATGAATTGCTTACTGGCAATTGTGAAGACCTTGATGGGGATGGTGCCGTCACTCTTTTACAGCAGCATTTCAAGCCCATTCACATAGAGAAATTATGCGTCCCTGACTTGCAAGATGTACGGAGGTTTGATTTGAAGGCTTCGGGTGCAAACTTGCCGAAGCCTAGGGGTGCATTGTCAGACATACAGAATATACTGAAAGGGGTCATCAGCAAAACACCAAAGACTCTCAAGCAGGCAGAAAGAACTGTTGCTCGTCTAGCTTCTGCAACTCCACCAAAAAGTCCAATGGATTCAATAATCTCATTGAAGAAACGCATACCGCAATCAAATGCATCAAGTGATCCATTTTCAGCTCTTAATATTGACCAATCACCAGCAGGAAATGCCTCTCCTTTTGGAAGCATCAAAGAACAAACTGCTCAGGGTAAGATGGACATGGAATCGAGAAGCAAGCTGAAGTTTCAAAGGACAGAAGAAAATGACAGTGCAGATGTGAACATGAGTGTACCTGAGGTGGCTATAGGAGATGTTTCTCGTAACAAAACTATGGATGATAATTTGAGCAGACTTGGTTCTGGTATTTATGTTGGTTCAAGTGGATCTAATGCTTATGTGGATGGTAACATTGGAGGCAGTTGTACAGATAGCAGGGTTGTAAATGAGACTTCAGGTATCCCTGGAACTGATGCAGATGTTCAGACAAATGCACTTAATGAATTGGATGACAAGGTGACTTTTCCTCTTTACTTTACTTTTAGTCATTTACTGTGTTATGCAATCTTTGTTACTGAATGTTCTTCTGCGAGGTATTGTGAAAAAATTCAGATGGAAGATACGTTGAAAGAAGCTGTAGAAGCTGTAGAATCTGTACAGCCTGGTCTCAGCACAGAGGACTCAAATGAACCTAATGCATTGGATGACAAGGTGACTTTTCCTTTTTCTTTACACTTGGTCATTTATTGTCATAAGAAAGCTTTGTTATTGAGTCTCATTATGCGAGGGTGTGACAAGATACAGATGGAAGATACATTGAATGAAGCAGTAGAATCTGTACAGTCTGGTCTCAACACAGAGTACTCAAATGTGGAGAAGCTGAACACACAGAGTCAGTTGGGTAAGATTGTTATCCTCTGCTAGATTTTCATGACAGGATCTTATAGTTTGGGGTTGCCAAATGAATGTCTTTCATAGAAACTAGTGTTATTTTATCCATTTAAAGGCTGCAGTGGCATCATTTACTTTCTTTTCTCAAACGTGTTTTATTCAAAGCCATAAAAGTCCTTATGCTCACTCTATCTCTTTATATCTTTTTCTCTTCTCCCTTGGATATGTATGAAGATCTCAATGGGAAGGAGAGAAAAGAAAGCCTATTGATTGAAGAAAGATCGTGGGGAGTGGTTGAAAATCTTCCTTGCAACAGTCCATTAAAAAAGGATGTAACATCTTAAAGACTAACTAACGAAGAGCAATACAACAAAACCTAGACTTATTATAACAAGTACAGGCCACAGGGATCAAACCAACAGATAGTTCCTATAGAAAGTTTCAGGAATGCTAGCTTTCTTTCAAATCTTTAGATCTTTTAAAAGAAGCTAAAGATGTTTCTATATTATCCAGGATTTATGGGAACCTTGCTTACCTGCACTCACCTGCTTAAAAGTTTGTTTGCTGTCTTGTCTGAGGACAGGTTTATGATACGGTAGTTAGATCCTTTCTTAATTATATGGAATACAAGCTAGATACTTATGATTGATACCTATTGAACAATCTTTTTTAGATTTCTTGTTAACTATGATGATTTTCAATTCAAACTATGCTTATTGATGTCTTTTACAAAGTATATACATGTTATATATTTAAGGAGAGTTTGGATTGATTTGGAGATGTTTGTTATGGCTAGCCGGGTCAACTTTGTAATAGTAAGTGAGAGGTCATGTTCATGCAATAAGAAGTGAAGGAATTATAATTAATACTATGTTTTCCCTAGAACATGAAGTACATCATAATGGACTTTGTAAGTTGTTACAATCTTAGATGGCCCTTAGCATACAAGTTCAAGTTAGTTATACACTTCGTAATGGTTAATTGCGAGACAGCTTGAAAGTTTACACAAATAGAAGTCTTGACTACTATGACAATGTGTTTTGATAAACACATACCTAACTGAAAGATCTTTTATGCCTTTATTCCCTTGATGGGATGAAAAATAATACCTTCTTGTCTTAGTCCTACCAATTGGCAAAGTATTTTATGTTTTGCTAATTGCTCATGTCATGAGTGTCAGTTGAAACTCGTAATTAGTTCCTTGTGCAATAACCTATTTGTGTTTCAACTACTACTTATCTACCCCTTAAAGGCCTTTTAATGCTTTTGCAATCTATAAACTGAAAACGCAATTGATCTGATCTTTCTTCCTTGTTTTATTACCTTTTCTGTCAAGTCAAGTCTGATGAGAATACTTATAATCTTCTCTTCTTTTCAATTTTCTTTCTTTGGGAGGGGGTTGGGGATACCTACTATTGTTATGAATTTCGGATGATTTATAGTATTCTCATAGATCATTATGGGTTAGTTTCAAACTTAAATGTTCTGGTGCAATTGGGGGGGATGCTGTTGTTGATTTACTGTAACAGCATACAATTGAGTCCTTTTTATCTTTTCTGCATTCTTCAATGGGTGGCCTCTAGTTGGTAATGCATTTAAGTTTGACATTCCATACTTTATTTTTTTTGGAATTGAGTATCCTTTTGGTAGCACCTTTTGAGTATCCCTTTATTCAACCACGGTAATGAATGGCTTATATAGCACCTTTCGGTAGTCATTATTTTCCGTCCGGCTTTCCTTAAGCTGGTTGCCATTGCTACACAAATTGATTCCAAAAAGCTGAACCTATACATTGATTTGCTATGATCACTAGTCAGATAAATTGTATTACCACCTCGTTTTGTTATGTCATACTGAGAAGTTACTGCCCACACTGATGATCTTTAATCCTTTTGTAATGTCAACCTGAGTCCTGGCATCCTTGCAATTCCATGAAATCATTTATGCGATCTGTGGCCAATATGTACATAATCAATTTTTAAACTGCTATATCAAGGACAAGGTTGCATAAGTTGCCTTAGTGCTAGAATACTTTATTTTGAGTGTGGAATTATATTATCTTCAGTTTTTTCTCTACAAAATGCAAAAATATGCACCCAAGTCCAAATTGACCCTTTTGATATAACTGCCACCTGTGTCTGATGACGACAGGATTATTCCTTCTGGCTTCAAGGACCATACTAAGCTATAGCTTTTGATGTTTTCACTTTCTTTTTCTCTACCGTTTTCTTGTCGAACAGATACAGATCAAGCAAATCCTGCAGTGGTTAAAGAACATGCTGTAGATGCACCCTCCAAAACTGCAGACACTGATCCAGAACAGCACACCGAGGTCACTTTCAAATTACTTTAACTATAAACTTTACAAACGGAAAAGGAGCATATTTTGTTCAGATTTTTTTCTATATTGTTGTTTGGTCTCTGTTAGCATTTATGCATTGTTGGCATTGATTTCTTTGTAACTTATGAAATAGGGTCTCACATCCAAGAAGTGAATTTCAATTTTGTGTATTATTCTTCTATCCAGCATTATTATGTTAAGATAAGATGAGCATTTCAAAATAAAATTTTGCTTTTAACATTTTTCAAATTAATGACGACCACTTTTGTAGGTTAAATTTTTCTGTATGCTCAAAATTTTCTAATACTAGGTGAGTGAGGGGATGGGAAGTATGAATGAGCTAGAGTTTGCACAAGTGCCACTTGATCTAATGTAGGATCATAATCTGTTAAGCGTTGTTGATTGTCATCAATTCATGTCATAATTGATAATAGTGAAGCACTGATGCTGGGTAGTTTAAATAATTTCTACTTTCATTTATTAGGAATGTTTTGTTAAGATTGTGTGCTAAATGTTGATCTATTGGCTTGCTACTTCAGTTAAATAAGATAATTATACGGTTTGAAATTCTTGTATGGTAATTGGTCTTGAATGTCACTCAATGCGACAAAAAAATACCTGAATACAGGACTGGTTTTTATTATTTAATTCCCTTGGTGGGAAGTGGGCCTCCTTGAACCTGAGTGATCTGTGATTCATTTTAAGGCCATGAGTATAATGTGTGAAAGTAACATTCAGGATATTAATGGTTTGGAGATGTGGGTGCTATCATTCATGGTCTAGTAAATTCCCAAGTGAAAGAAGAGAAAGCTTTGTAGGAGACATTGTTTGATTGTTTGCTAATTTAAGGACTTGAATTTCTCATTCATTCGTGTTTACCATCTAGAGTCTATATACTTGATATTGTATCATGTTCCATAAATTGCTAGACCCAAGGGTTTAAGTACTTTATAATCTTATATGTAACTTTATTCTTTAATAAACTACATTACTAAACTCTGGATAATGTGCCTTTTAATGGTAAGTTCCCTTGTGGAATTTAGTCCTGAAGAAATTATATTTCATGCAACAGAAAGCTCATATGTCTACCAAGGAGCCACTGAATGAGCAAAACAAAGCAACATCACCCCGCAAGAACAGAAAGAGAAAGGAGCCACTGAATGAGCAAAACAAAGCAACATTACCATGCAATACCCGAAAGAGAAAAGAAGTTTCTCGTAGGCAAAGTCTTGCAGGTGTTTTTACATGGAAAATAAATTCAAAATGCATAATCAGAATTTTTTTTTTTTTATATAGTTAGATATATGTTCTATTTCTAGCTTTTGGTACATTATGGGAATCTGGGACTAGACGAAGTACCGGGATCAAGTCAAGATCTTTTATGCCTTTATTCCATTAATGGGATGAAAAATAATACCTTCTTGGCTTAGTCCTACCAATTGGCAAAATCATTTATGTGTTGTTAATTGCTCATGAGTGTCGGTTGAAACTTGTAATTAGTTCCTTGTGCAATAACCTAGGTGATTGGCTATTTGGACCCTTTGGTGTTTCAACTACTACTTATTTAATGCTTTTGCAATCTGTAAATCGAAAACATAATTGATCTGATCTTTCTTCCTTGTTTTATTTCCTTTTCTGTCAAGTCTGATGAGAATACTTATAATCTTCTCTTCTTTTCAATTTTCTTTCTTTGGGAGGGGGTTGGGGATCCTGCTATTGTTATGAATTTCGGATGATTCATAATATTCTAATAGATCATTATGGGTTAGTTTCAAACATAAATGTTCCGGTGTAATTGGGGGGGATGCTGTTGATTTACTGTAACAGCATACAATTGAGTCCTTTTTATCTTTTTTTGCGTTCTTCAATGGGTGGCCTCTAGTTGGTAATGCATTTAAGTTTGTCCGTCCTTGATTTTTTTTTTTGGAATGCGTGTAGGAATTGAGTATCCTTTTATTCAACCACACTAATGAATGGCTTATATAGCACCTTTTGGTAGTCATTATTTTCGGTCCGGCTTTCCTTAAGCTGGATGCCTTTGCTACACAAATTGATTCCAAAAAGCTGAACCTATACATTGGTTTGCTATGATCACTTGTCAGATAAATTGTATTACCACCTCATTTAGTTATGCCACACTGAGAAGTTACTGCCCACACTGATGATCTTTAATCCTTTCGTAATGTCAACCAGAGTCCTGACATTCTTGCAATTCCATGAAATCATTTGTGCGATCTGTGGCCAATATGTACATAATCAATTTTTAAACTGCTATATCAAGGGCAAGGCTGCATAAGTTGCCTTAGTGCTAGAATACTTTATTTTGAGTGTGGAATTATATTTTCTTCAGTTTTTTTCGCTACAAAATGCAAAAATATGCACCCAAGTCCAAATTGAGCTTTTTGATTTCACTGCCACCTGTCTGATGAAGACTTGATTATTCCTTTTGGCTTCAAGGCCATCTTAAGCATAGCTTTTGCTGTTCTGTGTTCTCACTATCTTCTTCTCTACCTTTTCCTTTTTCGACCAGATCAAGCAAATCCTATGGTGGTTAAAGAACACGCAGTAGATGCACCCTCTGAAACTGCAGACACTGATCCAGCGCAGCACAACGAGGTCACTTCCAAATTACTTTAACTCTGTACTTTACAAACTGAAAAAGAGCATATTTTGTTCATATTTTCTTCTAACTTGTTGTTTGGTATCAATTCTTTTAGAGTGTCACAGGTTAGCATTTATGCATTGTTGGCATTGATTTCTGGTAACTTATGAAATAGGGTCTCACATTGAAGAAGTGAATTTCAATTTTGTGTATTATTCTTCTATCCAGCATTATTATGTTATGATAAGATGTGCATTTCAAAATAAAATTTTGCCTTTGAACATCTTTCAAAATAATGACGACCACTTTTGTAGGTTAAATTTTTCTGTATGCTCAAACTTTTCTAATACTACTAGGTGAGTGAGGGGATGGGAAGTATGAATGAGCTAGAGTTTGCACAAGTGCCACTTGATCTAATGTAGGATCATAATCTGTTAAGCGTTGTTGATTGTCATCAATTCATGGCATAATTGACAATAGTGAAGCACTGATGCTGGGTAGTTTAAATAATTTCTACTTTCATTTATTAGGAATGTTTTGTTAAGATTGTGCGCTAAGTGTTGATCTATTGGCTTGCTACTGCAGTTGAATAAGATAATTATATGGTTTGAAATTCTCATGTGGTAATGGTCATGAATGTCACTCAATGTGGCAAAAAGTACCAGAATACAAGACTGATTTTTATTATTTAATTCCCCTGGTGGGAAGTGGACCTTCAACTTGAGTGATCTGTGATTCATTTTTAAGGCCTTGAGTATAATTTGTGAAAGTAACATTCAGTATATTAAAGGTTTGGAGATGTGGGTGCTATCATTAATGGTCTAGTAAATTTCCAAGTGAAAGAAGAGAAAGCTTTGTAAGAGACATTGTTCGAATGCTTTTTTTTTTGAAGGACTTGAATTTCTCATTCTTTGGTGTTTATCATCTAGAGTCTATATACTTGAGATTGTACCATGTGCCATAAATTGCTAGACCCAAGGGTTTAAGTACTTTATAATCTTATATGTAACTTTGCATTCTTTAGTAAACCACATTACTGAACTCTGGATTATGTGCCTTTTAATGCCAAGTTCCCTTGTGGAATTTAGTCCTGATGAAATTATATTTCATGCAACAGAAAGCTCAAATGTCTACCAAGGAGCCAATGAATGAGCAAAACAAAGCAACATCACCACGCAAGAACATAAAGAGAAAAGAGCCACTGAATGAGCAAAACCCAGCAGCATTACCATGCAATAACAGAAAGAGAAAAGAAGTTTCTCGTAGGCAAAGTCTTGCAGGTGTTTTTTCATGGAAAATAAATTCAAAATGTGTAGTCAGAATTCATTTTTCTGTATAACTATATATATGTTCTGTTTCTAGGTTTTGGTACATCATGGGAATCTGGGACTAGACGAAGTACCAGGATCAAGTCAAGACCTCTAGAGTACTGGAGAGGTGAAAGATTTTTGTACGGACGTGTAAATAACAGTGAGTAACTTCTCATGCTTCTATTTTAAATCTGGAATTTTTCATCTCGTAACTAGGGCTTGTATTAAGGTCTTGGAAATTTAAGTTTCTTCTTAAATTTTTGTTTTCTAAAATCAATATTACTACCATTTAAATTTGTCCCATAATAATTTTGAAGTTCTCTCTTACTAGAGTTGGCCTTCCAATAGAAAGAACAAACTATTGTCTATGATGCTTTGAAAGCCAGAGCATGTTTAAGTTTCTGTGTTGTACCAATGTTTGTTTTGCAAATGTTTAAAGATGTATCCCGCACGTGTAGCATCACTGCATTAGCCAATCCATAACTGCAAATGTCTCTTTGTGATTACTAGATTCAATTTTATATGTTATGTGAATCATGTTGGTGTAACAGTCAAAGCTTATATAGTACATTTAACTGATTATTGCACACACATGTAACTGATGATTGTGCTTTTTACTAATAACATTACAACTTCTTGTAAGGAAAATATAGTTGTTATATTTATGACATTATGTAGATTGATTAGTTTAAGTTTCTCGCTATGCAGCAAATATTTTATTGATTCTGATATTAGAATCCTTTTCATTAAAATTGATTCTTATAACAAATATGTATGGATGTGATCTTTTTTCGCGTGCAAGTTAAATTGATGCTTTAGAGATGTATCTTGTTACAGGTTTGGCAACAGTAATTGGGATAAAGTATGAATCTCCAGGAAAGGAAAATGGAAAACCTGGGCTCAAGGTGAAGTCTTTTCTCTCTGATCAATACCAATACCTAATTGAACAAGCTGCTCGATTTTGAGATTATCTTGATTTCGTGTTTTATCAATCGAGCGAAACACTTGGAAATGTGACGTGGAGGGGAATGGAGAGTGGTTAAGGATGATTATAGTTTTATCTTATCTGAATTTACATTTTCCATGTAAAAAGAAAAACTAAGACTAGTACTTCCTTTTAGTTGTCTACGGCTATGTTTGGGATTGCTTTTGTTTGAGAAATAATTAACTTATTTCTCAAGTTTTGAGCATATGGGTGTTTGGCAAACTTCCTAAAAGTAACTTATTTTGTAATTTACTTTTCTAATAAGCAACTTTTGAGAAGCTGGGTGGGGGTTGCTTTTGGAAGTAGAAGTTGGCTTATTGCTTATACAATGTCCAAAATACCCTAATTATTTAATTAAAAAGAAGATAATGCCCTCACATAAGTATTTGTTAGAAATAATTTTTTCAAACAAAAAAACATAATTTTAGAAATAATAAAAATTCAAAATAAAAGAGAATATTATTTTTAATATAAAAAACTTAAAAAAAAAAACCTTGATGGACAGTGGCCACCATTGTCGTTGGTGATAGTGGCCACCATCGTCGCCGGCGAAAGTGGCAGGGGGTTAACTGGACTTCTCTGGCGAAGTCGACGACAGAAGTGGCTGGTTTCTGTCGCGATGGCAGATCGATCGCAATCAAAATCGCCAGATCTGTCGTGATCGATCGCAATAATGAAGGAGGCTTGTTGGAGAAGAACCAGCCACCATCGTCGCTGGAAAAGTTGTTGTGCTCTAGCGATCTCGAGAACTTGAGGAAGTTGTTCCGTTGCCGCAATCGAAAACCATCACTGGAGAGGTAGTTCGTCGCGAGAACGGGAGGAGACTATTCGTCGCCTCCTCCATTGCCAGAGGAAAACCAGTCTCTTCCTCCAACGCCACCAGCGGAGGCTGGTCCTCATCTGTGCTGAGTTTCAAATCAATTTGAGCGAGTTGACTCATGAAGAAATTGAGTTGACTCGGTAATTTTTATTTTGTTTAAATTTTTTTATATGCTTTATATTTATATTATTAATGATGTCTATTTTAGTAGTTTTGTTCAATATATTTTCCATTATTTCAAAATTTAAGCACTTTTAAAATTCAGTTTACCAAACACTTAACAACTTTTTTCTAAAGTTGATTATTTTTAAAATTAAGCTATAAGCAGATTTTTTCCAAAGCAAAGCAATATCAAACATAGCTTACGCCTTATTTTTTTATATACCATTGATTTTACAAGTCTAGATGTAGCTCGGTTCAACAAATTGATAGATTCTAAATAATTCAATTGATATTAGCCCGAAGGAGCAAATTATATTAATTAAATAAAATGCATTTGTGTAAGTTCGAGACAACATATTATACAGTAGTTCTGTACCATCTGAAACACCATTTTGCCTTTGTCTCTCAACTTTTCTTGTTAGAACATACTAGATTGGAGATATTTCCAAATACATTCTTCCAATCGATGTCTGCGTTGACAGTTTTGGACTTGTCCGACAATGAAGTTTTAAACGAGTTGCCTATGGGAATTGGTGAGTTGATTAACTTGATTTATCTCAATGTGTCTAATACAAAGATAAAAGCATTGCCAATTAGTATGAAAATTTTGAAACAGCTGAGGATTCTAGCTACTATTAGATATCATAGAAGGAATAATATCAAATCTTTCATCATTACAAATTATCAGCTGATACACATTGGTTTCTCAGACCTTTATGGTGCATTTGGTACGCGGGAGACCTTTAGGATGCATTTGGTACGCGGGACGGGACAGGACAGGACAACGTTAGACAGTTTCTTTTTGTCTCACGTTTGGCGCGATCTTAGCATAGGACAAAGTGGGACAAAAATCACAAAAATCTGTCTCACCCAAGACTCTAGGACTTGTTTTAAGCCGTATAGTGATTTCGAGAGGCTTGTTTTAATCCATATAGTGACTTCTGAAGTCGGCATACTAAGTTGGCCCACTGTCGATAGATGCCTGGAAGGGTAGCATATACACCTCCTCGTCCAAATCATCATGCAAAAATGCATTTTGGACATCAAGTTGATGATGGCACATGTGATAATCCTTTGAACCATATAAAAAACTTCAGGACCAGACATGAATAGAGAAAAACACTATATATATATATATGATTTTGTCTTTTTGTTATGCAAGAGGTGGAGAAAATTACATTGCCTTTTCAAAGTGAAGCGAGAAATACAGACAAAGAAACACAGAAAGATGTATTTATGAAAGCGCACAAGGAATTGGCTAAGCAAGGAGAGAAGTGGATGAAAGATGCGGCCAATTCTTCCATGCTTGTTTCAACACTTATTGCCACCGGTTGTTTGCTGCAACTAAGGGTGGGCACAGTTCATTGAACCGAACCGAAATATGGTGTTTGGTTTGGTTTTAAAGTTGAGTTCGGTTCAATTCGGTTCGAATCGAATGAACCGCATAGAATATGATTCGGTTTTGGTTTTGGACCTTCTAAAACCGAACCGAACCGACGAACCAAACCATAAGTAAAAAAAAATACAATTTTTATTTTGGATTGTATGTTGGATTATTTATGTATGATCTTATTTTATTTTGGACTTCTATCATTCTATGTAATATATGGATTGAATTTGGTAAAATGGTAACTATTGAACATGTACTTATGATTAAATTGGACTAAATTTGATTAGTTAAATAGTAATGTGGTCTATTTAGATGTGTTTTGAATGTAAGGGATTATTAAAAAAAAATAAGTCCAAAGTCAATTGCCCAAAGGCCAAAGGTATAAATACAAAAATAGGGCTGTTAAAGGATATAAAAATTGAAAAAATATGTAAAAAAACCTCAAAGCCCAATATGCCCAATAGACCCAAAACTGAATTGAACCGAACCGAGATAAATGTGTTCGGTTAAATTCAGTTTTGTGGTCCAATATGGTTCAAACCGATTCAAGTTTTTAAAAACCAAAAATATAACGGTTCAATACGGTTTTGGCCAAAACCGAACCGAACCGCGCCCACCCCTAGCTGTAACATTTACGGTACCAGGAGCAACATAAATGATAAAGGGATTCCGATTTTTTTAGGGATGAAAGCATTATTTCAAATGCACTAAGTCTGTTTTCTTCTTTGACTTCCCTATAGCTATCTTAACTTCGCGATATAAGGTAGATGACTTTATGACTTTCTGGAATCACTACCAATGAAAGTTAATTATAGGTTTTAGCTCTTTTTTTTTGCCATAGCTGCTATGATAATAGTTTTTGAAGCAACTCTAACTATTGTATTTAGCGAGAGATGTCATTGGTTTTATGTGTCAATTACTTTACTAGCTTTTTTCCTGGTGGTAAACCGGTAATATTTGCAAAGCTACACCTTCCCTTGTTTCTTCAAATGGTTTGGTCAACTTATAGATCAGGCATCTTTCGTCCTTAGCCTGCAAGACTTTGAATAGCTTTGAATATATCTGTAATAATTGCAAGTATATGGCTGTTGTATATATATTTTGAATTTCCTAATATTGCTATGTAAAATCTTGAAAGCTCACTTGAAGCATAGGGTTTAAAGGACTTTAAAAATGGGATTTTAGCAAAATTGCCCTATTTGAGGGCCTAAATTGCAAACATACCCTATCAATTATTTTTATAGCAAAATTGCCCCTAAAAGACGAAACTGCCCTTAATGATATATTCTCCCCAATTCCTCCATCATTTTCTAGTTGCCCTAGCCATCCCTCCCACCCAACCCGATATCACCAAACCAGAAACCCAGTGGTCGCAGTCAAGTCCCTTCGTCGTCGTCAAGCGGCTATTCTCTGTTTAGCCGCCTTGTCGACGTCGTCCTTCACCGTCCCGTCGGGTTGCTTCCTTCGTCATCCTCACCATCCCGTCGTCACCGCTATTCGCTGGCCAACTTCTTGGACGAAACGAGGACGGGTTGCTTCCTTCGTCATCCTCACCGTCCCGTCGGCCGTTTCTGGCTGCAGTCACACCATCCCTGCTGCATCACCGAACCGTCCGCCGCCGTCCTTTCGTCGACTGCCGGTTACAAGGTTAGTGACTTTAATTATTTTTTAAAGCAAAATGGTTAATTGATTGAAAAATTGTTAGATTTAGTTCATTTGTGTATTTGTGAGTTTTAAAGGAATTTTGGGAGGTGTTTGTGTCTTGTGTTTTGGCAGTGGGGGGTGGGTGCTCTGTTTCGGTTCCGTTGATGGTCGGTTACAAGGTTAGTGATTTTAATTGTTTTTTAAAGCAAAATGGTTAATTGATTGAAAAATTGTTAGATTTAGTTCATTTGTGTATTTGTGAGTTTTAAAGGAATTTTGGGAGGTGTTTGTGTCTTGTGTTTTGGTAGGGGGGGGGGGGGGGGGGGGGGGGGGGGGGGGGCATTGTGGGTGCTCTGTTTCGGTTCCCTTGATGGTGCTGTTTCTAGGTGGTGGTTTGTTTCGTTTTTTTAATTAGTTCTGGGTGGTGCTCCGTTTCAGACAAAGCACCGTGTTTTGGGTTCTTATATTCCATTGAGTGAGATTGCATAATCTAGTTTGCTGTTTTTCCAGTTGTGATGACTGAAATAAGATGTAGTTTGTACTATGAAACTCTCTTGTTTAGTTGTTACTTGTGCTCTCTTTAGTTGTTCAGAAACTGCATGAAAATTAATGAAAATAATCAGCCGTTTATGACCGGTTACTTAAATTTCTATCTCTCTCGAAGTTTTAAGTAGTTCATTTTCTTTTCATATAGCATGATGGAAGTCTGGTAATCTAATATTTGTTCTTTGATAGTCACCATATCAGCATTTTCGCCATTCAACTGGGTTAATTGAGTTGTTGTAAAGTTCTATCATATCCTATAAATTTCAGGACAATTTACATTGCCTAAAAATACTATTAAAGTCTAGTTTCAATAGTGAACTGGGATTCTCAAGGTGTATGTATAATTTGTTTAATCAAATAGTCATGTAGTTGTCATTGATTTGTGGAATGTAATTAATTAGGTACACATATGGGTCGAAAGAAACTACATGAATCACTCAAAATTAAGGAAGATGATCGATTTCCATCTCGAGTTAGTGGATACTGCAATTGGGAGAGTATTAGACTTATTAAATCGATTCTGTCACCGAAACAACTCGATTTGTTTAGAGCGATATGTTTTGGTCATTTTTTGGATGTGAGTGATATGGTGTTGTCTGGACAGTTTTGTCACCATATCTTGTTTCGGGAGTGTCATGTCAGAGATGTCGATGACATGCCATCGACTTTGTGGTTCTATGTTGGAAACGAGGTGATAAGGTTTAGTGCGGTGGAGTTTTGTTTGGTTACTGGGCTTACCTTTGGAGATTCCTCTGAATCACCATCCAACATCTCCAAACATATGGATAAAAGGCTGCACCAATCCTACTTTCAGGATGGTAAAGTTCATGTAAAAGTGTTTGCTAATTGGTTTAGGAATCTTGGTCCTAATAATAATGTTAGTGACGATGATATGGTGAAGTTGGCTTTAATACTTTTTTTGGAGATGACTTTGGTTGGCAAAGACGATCGGAATGTCATTCAATATTGGGCGTTACAGTTAGTGGATAACTTAGATGCGTTTAATAATTTTCCATGGGGAACATTCATATACGGTAGGACATTTGACTCCCTTTCTACTTGTCTTGTTGGTCGTGATGACAAGTACAAGGAGTGTCTTGAGTCTCCAGCAAAGCGGAAAGCAGAGAAGTACAACGTTTATGGGTTTGTCACAGCTTTCTAGGTGATGTGTGATATTTGGTGATTTTATTTCAATTGTGTAAAGAAATCATGCATGTGGCCGTGGATTAACTTACTCATTTATTTCATTTTCAGGTTTGGGCAATCGAAGCAATACCCAAATGGGCTATGCTTGGCCATGCGTTAAGGGTAAACAATGTTACCCCTAGAATTTTAAATTGGAAATGCACAGGGACACCCAGTTATGTAGAGTTATTCGATTAGTTTGGAAATGCATTGGAAATTGATCTATAATAGTTCCAGGATTAGTTTGCTCCAACATGTACAAGTATGATGGCAGAATACGGTATGACTCAACCGGTGTTCCTTGAACCTCATCTAAGGCAATATGTTTGGCTCGATATCCTTTGTGGTAGTTACATGAGATGCCAAACTCTGTATGTATGTCTTGTATAATTTCCTTTGGCTTGTATAAGCGATGATCAAGAAATTTCTCCTTTATGTGTTCCCCTATAACCCGTGCACTTGCTTGCCTATGAAGTGGAAATCGTGCTTCATTGGAGCATGTGTGCTCATGGTCAAATCTTCTGATCTGGAAATAATCTGAATTAGCAACCTTAACTGCATGTAATCGCAAATTGCATTCCTTAACGATGCATCGAACTTGATAACGTGTTGTGTCCGACTTCATCACCCTAATCTGGAACTGGTTGGCAAAGGTGTACTTACCTAATTGTGATTGCAATTCCTGCTTACTTTGAAACAACTCACCCACTGCAATACACATATCAACAGATCTAGATGCAACTTCGCTTGAATTAATAGAATACAATGCACATGGAGGTGGAACAAGCCTCTGAACATGAGCAAATTGGTCATTAGACCGATTAGGAACTCGATCAGGAATAGGGTCGAACTGTGGTTCTGATACATCATGTGTAGAAACATTATGATTTTCTGTGGTATCATGGAAACCAAAATGACGATGAGGGGAATTATCATTGTTGCCAGTTTCTGTAAAACCCTCTCGAATATCATCCAAATGGGCATTTGTGTTAGGTACATCTGTAGTATGGTGAAAATCATATTGAGTTGCATGGTGTGGGTGGTGAGGTGACTCTGGACGAAAATTCTGCTTCAATTCTGAACGGTCAGCCTCGATTTCCTCAACACTTATGCAAACTAGACGGTCAACATTCTCTCGGCGCAGCAACAATGCAACATCATCATCATTAATAATCTCAATAGGCAAGCTAGGACGAATGGTTTGTGCAACTGTCGTAAGAGTAGCCCGATAATGATTTCTATCAATCCCGATGACACGGTAAACCTTATCTAATAGTTGATCATAATTTGCATCCCTTGGAAAATCAAATGCCCTTCCTTTTCGACCGTCATACCAATATACACCGTGATCACTTTTCCATTCTCCACCCCAATTCAAAACCAATTGCACATTTGTCATCTTCAATCCTAAAAAAGTTTAAATATAGATTATCAATTCAAAATAAAAAATTAAACTTTACATCAAACATAAGGAGTGTAAATTAAAAAAAATATATAAATATATATATATTTAATATAATTTATTCTTTGGGTCAGGGGTGACCCGAAGAACAAATTCAGGCCTTCGGGTTGCCCTCTACTCGAAGGCTTGATGTTTACTTGCTCATTTGATCAAGTAGAGATACTGGAACCGGATTAATAGGTATAATTTTTCTATTCTATACACGAATTTCTCATATCCTTTTTAATTAAAATAATGTTACATTCATAATCATAATATGTCAATATCGGAAATGAAAGTATGACACTTTATTCCTCGATTAAAGACACTAGCAAATGAATTTCCAAATATAGGCCGCGGGCTGAGCCTCAAGTCCGACCCCTCAATGTTAAAGGAAAGGATTTGCTCTGTCCACAAACCCTCATGGATATTTTTATAAATGGGCCGGACCCAGCCCGTTTATTTCAATTTATATTTTTCTGTGTTTTCAATTTATTGTATGGATATTGAATTTTTTTTCACAAATACAAATGCTACAATCTTTTCTATAAATGTAATTAGACTCATTTATATGTGAATTAAAGTTAATAATGGATATTTCAAGCAGAAGTATAATAGGCATCAGAGGTAAAACCTTTGGGTAAACATTGAATTGCTTCAAATCCAATACAAAACCAAAACCCTAAAACCACAAAAAGAAAACTAACTAAAAAATAAAAAACTAAAAACTATATTTGTCTACATAAATATATACACATATCTATAGAAAACTAATTATCCATTCATTCCAATTCTATATCTCCAGGTAGCAACCTGATTGAACATGGCCGGAAAATTTCTCTAGGCTCTCCATTTTAGTCCACTTATAACTCTTCAAATCCAACACATAAGCCATGTGGGGCTCACCGTAACTTGCACACCCAATCACCAGTAATTTACCTTGCCACGTTGTCGTATAAGCAACTTTGCACACCTCAGCAGGTATCTTGGCCACATCTTGCCACTTGTCACGTTTCAGTGCCACCACATCACCTCCATGACTCGTATAAAAATCATTGTCACCGTCAACGGTGCAAGTTCTGGGGCACGTTGAAGCTTCTAGAAAGTCTTCTTGGACATCTTCCCACTGTGACGTGGCAACATTGAACACTTCTGCACTCTTTTCAAAACGACCTTGCATCTCGGTACAGTACCCACCAATGACGTGGAACTTGCCATCATGGAAAATTCCTTTACACTCATCACGCTCCCTTGCCATGTCGGATAGTTGGATCCACTCATCTTTCTCCACGTCATATGCGACTGCCGATCTCAATGCATTCTTATCATCGTCATGTCCACCGGCAACATACACCATCCGATCATGATCAGACGCACATCCATAGAACGATCTCCGTACACCTGGCATATCAGCCCCACGATGCCACTTGCCACTCACAAAATTGAAAACAAAAACTGAATTAGAGACCTCCCAAGTAACCGGATCCAGCCCACCCATCGCAACAATATTCAAGCCAACAGCTGCCAACTGGCAAAACATGGGTAGTCCGTTAGAAAACCCAGGAAGTGGAGGTAACTCCAACCAATGACCCGTATCCAACTCCAAAATTGTGACCCGATAGACCGGGTTAGCAAATCGCTTTATGACACCTGGCTTTTTTACATTCGGGTCAACCCGGGCTTGGCTCATGACTATGATTTTTTGGCTACGGCAACTAGTCTTCCTAAGCCGACGAAACTCCGGTAGCTTGATTTCTTTCTTCCAATCACTACATACTGATGCAACCCTGCTGAATTGATCATACGAAACCCGAATTAAACATTCGAGGGCGATATGATTCGGAAGATTGGGAATTAAATCCATATCGTGAAGAATTTTACACGGATATGATCGAAAATATTGTTATTAAGTTTCAAAAAGAAGTGAAGAGCAAGAAGAAAGGAAAGAGAATAAATAGAGAGAAGTTAAAGAGAGGGGATTCATTGATGGAAGATTATGACATCTTTATTTTATAGGGAAAGTGTGGAATTAAAGATAAGTATTATCAAAAAGAAAAAGAAAAAGAAAAAGTGTAACGTTGAAGAAAATTGATAGGGACAATACAGACCACAGAAACGGCATGTTGTTTTTTGTCATTTTCTATTAGCTAGATAAGTATTCTGCTTTCCAAGGAATTTTTTTTTACTGTAATTAAAAATATATATTATAGAAATAATTGATTATTTTTCTAACTTGTTGATTATTTAAAATTCTAAAATTATTGAATTTGGATCCTCTATATATTTTCATCTTTTTTCCGATCTAAAATATTTTAAGAAAATACTCTTCATTTAAAATAATAAAAGTGAAATAAATCTAATAATTCACCTATTTAGATTATAATAAAAACCAGATAAGAGGATCTAAATTCTAAAATTATTATATTAAAAATTAGGGTTGCGGATAAGGTGAGCAATATCCAATCCAACTGACCTGATTCAATCCATTGGACTGGACCCTAAATTTTAAAATCTATTGGATAGGATCGGATCTTGGATTTCTATATAGAAATCTGCCAATCCACCTGATCTGCCAATCCACCTGATCTGCCAAAATATAAATTGTAATTTATATTAGGTCAATTTATTTTGTGTTAAACATATGAACCTTGAGCAAATTTTCAGAGCCGTTGTATTTTGTTATGACAATTGAGAGTGATTATATTTTTATTTCAAAATTTTGAATGACTTTACATGTTTGTATTTGTAACTTATGTTTAATTTTTATAATTTGTTAGACTTTTTGAATTTTAAAATGTATAATTATGTATTATTTTATGTTAATTATTAGTTAATGTTATTGGATGTAACGTATGAGTTAATAATTTAAATTTGTTAATTTTATGAATATTTTAATTTTTATATATTAAGAATTGTTTTATATGAATTCGATTCATCGAATCAGATCGGATTTAAGTATTTTACAATTGAATCAGATTTAATTGTAATTGAATCGGATCAGATTAGATTCCACTTTAAAATTGAATTAGATCGAATTGTAATTTATTCGATCTAATCGAATCAGATCGAATCTTAAATCATAACAAATTCAATAAATCTGATCTGCCGTACACCCTAGGTGCGGGAAGCGTGGTCACAGTTGATGCTGCTCAAACGAAAAATAACGCAATTTGATAATGGAATTTGGTAAATGTAATTAATTTTGTAATGATCATGTGGTCACATATCACATGTGGAAGGATTTTTTTTTTGTTTGAAACTTTATGTGGAAGGATTTTATCGGTTGTTTGAATCTTTCTAGAACAATTTCATTATTCTAGAAAGAAATAATAATAATAATAATAAAATTAAGATTCACCGACGGTGACACACTGTTCATCATTTGCAAAAAAACAAATTTAATAACAAAAAATCCTATCTTTAAAATATCTTCAAGATAGCATGTAATTAAATTTTTTTTTAATTTTTTTATCTGACACACCAATTGGGTTAGGGACATATCAACATAAATCTACCATTATAAATATAATTCCAAATGCAACTCTTACTGTTGGAAATGTATCTTCTTATATTTTAAAGATTTAATAGACACGAAATCACAAACTCTATTATTGGAGAAGAAAAGTGCAAAACTATTTCATTAAAAATAGACATGACATGGGCCAGTAGTTTAAGACACGAGAAAACATAGGGACGGTGGTCAAAAGATAGTATAATTATGCTACAAAACACTAGTCACTTGGAAATTAGGTGTTTTGTGTAGGGTTTTCAATTTTCACCTTTCAAAGTGTGTATATTCTTTTGTCATTTCATTAATCTTGAGAGAGAGGTTGAAGTTTATAGAGAGATTAGATTAAGTTCAAAATAGAACAATAGAAGATTAACTTTTCTTTACTTTATTTGGATAATTAATAACTAAATAATATACCAAGTTAAAAGATCCTTGTAAAACAAGAATTCTCAAAAATTAATTTAGCTGACTTTTGAATTCCAAATTAAAGTAACTATCACATCCATTAAAAAAATATATATAAAGTAACTATCATGTATTGGCAAGTGGTGAGACATGAAGATTTTTATGAGTTGTTAAAGTTGTTTATGTCATCCCTTATCACAACACTCGACTTTTTGTTGTTGTTGATTTGCATCCATTTAATGCATTCATTGCATTGTCATAATTAATTGATAAAAAATATTCTTTCTTACATTCACATTAATAAAATTCAGAGTTGAATTTAAGGGGCCGTTTTTTTGTCTGAAGACTGAATAATCCTGAATTTTTCTGAAAACTGAATAGGGACTGAAATCTGAACTTGAATGTCATGTTTTTTTTTTCCTCACATCTGAATGTATTGTCAACATGTTTGTTTTTTAAAAGTAAAATTGTCTGAAACCAAGTAATTTTACATTTATACCCACGTTAAACAATTATACATATAATATGGAATAAAAACAATCTAAAAATAATAATTATATATGAACACATATGATCATGATCTTCTTCTTCAATTACAAATATACTTCATTTTTATTAAGAAAAAAAAGTTTTTTTTTTCAAAAAATAAAATGGGCAGCAGGAAAACTCACACAAAATACTCTAAAAAATTAATATATAAATACATCACCCTAATATTATAATAAAGTATTGATATTAAACACCAATATGAAAAGTGATTAGGGTTCTTTTTTATTTTTAAAGATATTTAAAATAAATAATATATTAAAATAAAGATTTTTGTACCATATATAATTATAATGAAATTAGAAATATATTATAAAAAGGGAATAGTATCGGAAGAAAAGATTTTGGATTGCATTTAATGGGATTAGTGATTTGCAATTAAGTGAAAAGTCAGGATTTATTACTTTTTATTTTAAGTTGTTTTTTGGCATTTTTAAGTTGTTTGACCACTTATAAAAACAAACAAAATAACTTAATAATTATGATTCAAACCCATTAAATTTTAAGTGGAAAAAACAAACGAGTCCTATGTTCTACTTTTCCGACTACTAAAATGATTTTTTTGAACAACTTCTCCTGCTACTAGATTTGTAATAATTAAAAATAACAATGTGAATAATTAATTTGATATTTTTAAGAAGGCACAACACATGTTAATAAGACATATTGGTATAAGGTAGTTCAACACAGACACACAGTCATATATATATATATATATATATATATATATATATATATATAATTGAGCTGCATAAATCTTCTAATTAATCACTTAAATATCTCATATATACCAATATAAAAAAAATTCAATTTAGCCAATTTTAGTTACATAAATAATTTTTTTCTTTTTTAAAAACTGACATAAATAATTCTTATTATTTTTTTTAAAATAATATAAATAATTTAATCAACCCAACCGACAAAATTTGCATACATAATAATAAAAATTAAGGACAGCACAACCCTAGATTAAGAAATAATTAAAAAAAAAAAAAACTCGAAACACAATTTTTTTTCCCAAACCATAGTAGGTTTCAAAGCAACGATGGAAATGTTTCCACTCAGGCATGACTTATAAAAGCATTAGTACTATTTTATAAATACTTTTTATCTTACAAAAATTGTTTTCAAAGCTTTTGATATATATATATATATATATATATATATATATATTAAACACTAAATATATTGGGGATTTATCCCAACCTCAAATTTATCAATCTACTAGCGAAACTATATTATGGAGGTATACATTATATGATTCGAAGCATCCTTAATGTGAAATAGAACGTGGATATATACCATCCCAGAGTTGAGATGGAATGAGTGTTTCTGGAAAATATTAAAATACAATTTAAAAGATATACTTATTTCAAAACTAAAATAATGTTTAGTTTTAGCAATCATAATATTCACTTGAAATTGATTAAAAGTTTCGGTTAACGTATGATACAAAAGCAGTATTTGCCAATAGATTTTAAGGATCATGAGTCATGACAACGAAAAGGAGATAGTTTGCAATATTTAAATGTTTTTATCAAGTTGCACAATATTTAATGTTAGTAGGTTTAAATAATGTTATTGCAGCGCATTCACAACTACGGCGGCCGCACTATATACCAAATAGGCAAGTTGGCATGAGATAAGGTCACATGGACAAAAACTTAGGTGCAGAGGGATGCACCATACATCCCTGCCCAAATGTTGCCATGTGAACAAAGTTGCTTATACAGCAACGTCTTGGTGGAAGATGCATAGTATATTGGATGCACCCAAGAACTTCTGGGTCATATGATATAGACTTTTATCTTATCTTCCAAAGAATACAAATGCATACTTTCTTCTATAGCTTCCGTTTGCAATATTTATCTAAACATCAGAAAGTATTCATAAATATATTATATATAGGATTGATATATCCATGTATCGTTTTATTTTGTTTAAATGATATATTCGTTTAATAAAACACCGCTTCATAATTGAAAGAATATTAAATTTTATATAGTTTAACTATTGGAATTTGGAAGAGGATATTTTGAAAATAAATTAATGTATAAGTTTGTGAGAAATATTATTGGGTCAATCTTATTTTAACATGTATGATTAAGTTTTATTAGATAAATATAAAAACGACATTACATATTTTTACTTGTGAAAATATACTTTTATTTTTTTATTAAGAAAGTAAAATGAAATAATTTATTTTGATATGAGCTTAGGTATATAGTCCAGTGATAACCACAACTTTTAATTAGGGATGACAATGAGTGTATTGGGGATGAATTTCCTGATCCTAATTTCTTTATCCGTTTGAGATATTCTCTATATCTATCATCATTTCTATACAGGTGGAGCAGATTCAAAAAATCCATAAATTAAGGTCACATGGACAAAAACTTAGGTGCAGTAGGATGCACCATGCATCCCCACTCAGATGTTGCCATGCAAACAAAGTTACTTATACGGCAATGTCTTGGTGGGAGATGCATGGTGCATCGGATGCACCCAAGAACTTCTGGGTCACATGATATAGACTTTTATCTTATCTTCCAAAGAATACAAATGCATACGTTCTTCTATAGCTTCTGTTTGCAAATATTTATCTAAACATCAGAAAGTATTCATGAATATATTATGGGTCAGATCAGAACAACTTAAAATTGTGACTTAAAAGTTTAACTTCAACATCTGAATCACTAATGTGCTTTCAATCCAAGAGTTATAAATACATTCAAATCTCAACCATTGAATTTAGAGCACATGAGTGGTTGAGATGTTGAAGTCAAACTTTTAAATCACAATTTTAAATTGTTCTATCCTGACCCATATATTATATATAGGATTGATATACTGACATATCGTTTTATTTTGTTTAAATGATATATTCGTTTAATAGAACACCGCTTCATGATTGAAAGAATATTAAATTTTATATGGTTTAACTATTGGAATTTGGAAGAGGGCATTTTGAAAATAAATTAATGTACAAGTTCGTGAGATATATTATTGGGTCAATCTTATTTTAACATGCATGATTAATTTTTATTAGATAAATATAAAGATGACATTACATATTTATACTTGTGAAAATATGTTTTTTTTTAGAAAAGTAAATGAAATAATTTATTTTGATATGGTCTTAGATTTAACTGTTTGGACCCAGTGTATATGCACTTATCATACCTTCTCTATAATCTATATTCCAAATTCAAGGAAATTGATATATTTAATATCAGCACGAATTGACAAGAGAAAGAATATATATATATATATATATATATATATATAATATTGATGATGTTGATCATATTATTCCAATCAAAATAATAGAAAAGAATTCAAAAATACCAATTAAATTTATTGGGTAACTTCCAAATATTTACGAAATTATACACCGTAATTTATTTTATGGGTAATACTATATAACCCAAATAATTAACTTAAATGTTGTGACAAGTGAGTTATTATTATCACACACAACATGAGATGATGTAGTTAATAAAAAACCTACTTATCATATTATTTAGGTTGCAATTTGAACTAAATTTTTGGATCGTATAGTATTATTGTTATTTTATAAGTGAAGTCATCTTATCCAAAAATTTGATCACTTATTGCCATCATTGTAACCAAACTATTTGTCACTATAATCAATTAATAAGCTCAATTATGGAGTGACTTATGGCATGGATCATGCCTAACAAACAAAAAATCTATTAACTTTTGAAGGGAAAAGCAATTAAAATGTTTGATAGAGAATCATTACAAGTGACAAAATGACAAATGCAGCTGTATATATATCATATTATCTATTATATATATTTTTTTACATTACATTTTGTAATGATGACTTCAACTTAAGTTATTATGAATGCACAAGAGTCCTTTACCAAAAAAACTGGATCCTATATATTAATTTCATTGTTGATTCATCTAATTAACAAATAATTCCAACGTACAAATTACCAAAAACTGGATCCTATATATTAATTTGATTATTGATTCGTCTAATTAACAAATAATTCCAACGTAACAAATGATCGAAATATGAATAATGTATCTGGACATGTGAGCACAAGTGATTCATCATTGAAATAAACAAATGAGGAGCTATTGGAATTGTTTCAAAGCCGACAACAACACGTACTGTTAGCATAACACTAGATGCTCAAATTGTGATCCTTATCTACAGTCGTTTTTAATTACTAAATTACAAGACCAAACCCACAAAGTCCTTTAAATGTACAAAAACAACAAAGATCACAATTTGAGCATATTCGCTCTTCTTTATCGATTGGTGCATACATTTACTTAAAAAATTCTGAATTCTGACAAGGCTAAAAGTGTCATTTCCTTGAACAACAAAATCAATGGAGCTAAATTTTTGAAGACAATCCCATTTTTTATATAGTCAATAGACATCATTTCATCTCTGAAATTTACAATTTTTTTTTTTTTAATGTTTCAAGAAAGAGCAGTTTGGTTGACTAGCTATAACATATTAACATGAAGGTCATTGTTTTTTAAAATAGAACTTTTCTTCTAAATTTGGGAGTTTCCATGCATAATGTAATCAAGATCAAGTCAAAACACAAACACCTGTTCAAGACCATATAACAGGCCGGCCCTAGCCCCTTGGATCCGCAAATCTAGGATTTCATTATATTTTTCAACAATCACTATTTTCAACAAAGGGGGTTATCATCATAGATCACGTAGACAGTAGACTACTCAACATTTGAAATTGGGTCGTTTCTTTAATTCACTAAATTCTGCAGTTGTTTCTGTTTTATTCTATACGCCATAATTGGAGTCTTCTCTTTGAAAAATCCTTTTGTGTTTTCTGTCAAGATAACATCTTGTGATTGTGAATCTATTCTCTCTTTGCTCAAAAGCTTTGAAAAAATATCTTATGTGTAAAGATTTCTTTGAATATTATTGCGAACACATTTCAAGAAAGGTAAAAAAGTGGGGCACATGAAAATAATGGGGGAGAAAACAGTGATGTTCTCAATAATTCCAACTTTTACACATTAAATGAGGAAACTCATTTGGCGTGCTTTTAGGGTGCGTTTGGTACGGGGACGGGATTGGACGAGACTGGACTAGACAGGACAGGACAGGACAGGACAGTTGTTCCATAACGTGTTTGGAATGTATGGGACATGACTGTGGATTGTACTGTTATACGTTTGGTATGGCTGGGATAGGACAGGACAAGAGATTCAAATGACCAGAGTGCCCTCCTGTTTTGTCTAATATTAAACAATTTTTATATATCGTATTTAACAATATTAAATAAATATTGTAATTAAAATATATTATAATATTTAACAAAAACAAAAGGGTTCAAATGACCTCTTGTTTTCAATTACAATATTGTTATATTTTACACAAATAGTAATATTGTAATTGAAATATATTATAATTATTTAATAATATTATATAATAATATGATATATTATATCATTATATATAATAATATATAAGATATATATATATAATATTAAATATTTGTACATATAAAAAATATAATATTATATATATTATAATATATGTATATATATTAATAATAAATATTGTATATTATATATGTATCCTATATATAATAATATAATATATATGATATATATTATAAAATTATATATAATAATATATAATATATTTAATATATTATATATTAAATATATTATTATTATTATATTTAATATATTATATATTAAATATATTATTATTATTATATATAAATACATATATAATAATAATATATACATATTATATATATATATATAATAATATATACATATTATATATAATAATAATATATAGGATATATATATCATATATAATGTATTTTATATATATATATATATTAATATATATTATTATATTATATATATATAATATATATTAATATATAACATAATATATATATATATGATAATATATACATATTATATAATAATAATATATATAGGATATATATATCATATATAATGTATTATATATATATATTAATATATATTATTATATTATATATATATAATATATATTAATATATAACATAATATATATATGATATATATCATATATAATATATATATTATATATGATATATATCCTATATATATATTATTATATATAATATATATATGATATAGTATATATTATTAAATATTATCATATATATAATAATATATTTAATATGTTATATACAATTTTATAATATATATTATATTATATTATATATGTAATTATAATTTTTATATATTATGAAATATTAATATATATATTAATATATTTAATATATTATATATTATTATATATAATTTTATTATATATATATATTTATAATATAATATATTGGATATGTTTGTAATTATTTGAACATTTAAAGGGTAAATTGGTCTTTTTGACACTTGTCCCATGTCATGGGACAAGTTGTCCTAGGGTCTTGGGTGAGACAATTTTTTGTGATTTTTGTCCCACCTTGTCCCGTCCTGTCCCATGCTAAGGTCGCGCCAAACGTGAGACAAGAACAAGTTGTCCCACCTTGTCCCGTCCCGTCCCGCGTAACAAACGCACCCTTAAAGCTTATTTTAAAAACATTGTCCAACGGGGTTTCTTAACTCTAAAAATAAAAAATGACTTTGGTACATGTATCTTAATGTCCCTTTAGGAGTTTGGACTCGTTAATGTTTTACAAATATATTTTCTGTTTTTTAAAAATGAAAAACAGTATAAACGAGTTCATCCACTGTATTTTTAAAAGAAAACAGAAAATACATTTCTTATTTTTATTAAAGAAAAACTGGATATAACATTTTTAATGTTTTCACTGATTTGCACTTTTTTTAACCAATAAATGGATTATATATGTATAATTTTTTTTTATAAATAATACATATATTTTTCTTACGGTAAATAATATATATATATATATATATATATATATATATTTGACAATAATCCCAACTTTTACGCATTAAATGAGGAAACTCGTTTGGCGTGTTTTTAAAGCTTATTTTAAAAACATTGCCAAACCGTTTTTCAATGTTTTCTTAACTCTAATAAAACAAAAAAGGATATTGGAAAACGTAACTGAATCTCCTATTAGGGACCGTTTGGTATGAGGTAATCTTTGTATGAAAATGAGAATCTGATAGCATTCCCATATTTGGTAGCATGTTTGCATTTTTTGATTCCCGAGAAAGTGATTACCATGGGAATCACATTACCCTCCAAGGGGGTAATGTGAAACTCACCCCAACAGGTGGGTTTCATATTACTCTCTATCTGATTCCCATCGTGGGGCCCATCTTTTTTAAAAAAATAATTAATATAAATGAAATAAAAAATATATATTATAATAATGTTATATATATATTCATATATAAATAATATATATTATTATTATATAGTATATAATTAAATAATATATAATACATATATATATATAATACATATATCATATAATATATAATATATATAATATAAAATAATAATATATTATAATATATAATATATATGATTATCTTATATTATATATAATATTAATATATAATATATAAAATAATAATAGATATATTTATATATAATATATAAGATAATAATATATATAATATATATTAATATATAATATATAAAGTAATAATATATAATATAAGATAATAATATATATAATATATATTAATATATAATATTTAAAATAATAATATATATTAATATATATATAATAATATATAATAATAGAGATATATATATTAATATATTAATATATATATATATTAATATTATTATATATAATAATACTTATATTATATATTATTATATGATAATATAATATATTAATATATAAATATATTATATTAATATATATATTAATATATCTTATATATAATAATGTATATTAATATGTATTATCTAAATTATTTAAATAAATAAATATATATATAATATAAGATTTCTATGTGCAACTAAACACAATTATCTAACATTTCCAGGAATCTGACATAATATTCTCATACACAACCAAACACATATATACAAGTTTCTCAGGAATCACATTATCATGTTTAACATTCTCAGAAATTAGATTATTTTGATTATCTCATACCAAACGGCCCTTTAGGAGTTAGGACTTGTTAATGTTTTATAAATATATTTTCTGTTTTTAAAAACGAAAAACAATATAAACGAGTTCATTCACTGTATCTTTAAAAGAAAACAAGAAATGCCGAAAATGCAATTTTTACTTTTATTGAAAAAAATTGGAAACAACATTTTTAATGTTTTCACTGGTTTGCATTTTTTTAACTAATAAATGGATTATATATATACATATAATTTTTTATAAATAATACATATAATTTTTTATAAATAATACATATATTTTTCTTAAGGTAAATAATATATATATGACAATAATAAAACATATTTGTTTATCATAATAAAAAAAATAAAAAACTTCAATTTTAAGTTATATATATTTTTTTAATTAATTAATAAAATTATTTTAATTATACACTTTACTCTTATAATATTTTAAAAACAATTGCATTGAATTTATATTATAATGTTATTACTATTTATATATTCAAAATATTATTACAGTTACCGTTACCAAACACGTTTTCAAATTCTGAAAATATGAAAACTAATTCCTTGTTTTCAAATGAAATTGATAAAACAGATAACAAAAATTGAAAACATTACCGAACAGGGTCTTAGATTTTTAAAATTATAATAATACTCAATTTTGTTCTAAAATTATCATTTTTATCTTTTGACCTTTCGATCTAAAAATTAATTTTTTTAAAAAATATATATAAACACACTTCATTTTTCTCAAAAATGCTCTTTTTCATTTCAAAGAGAAATCGGCTTTACAGTGGTTGTTTCATTTTAGTTTAACTTATTGATTTTAGTACTTAAAGTTTGTATTTCCTATACTAATTCACTGTTTTTTTTAATTATTTTTATTTTTTAAAATCTTGTTTGTTGTTCTAATCCATTAGATTTGACTTTTGAATTCAAGGACTACTTGAATTGTGTACACTGTGACAGTTCAATATAACAAACCTCCGAGAGAGTTGTATAAAGATATATCATAATTTTGTAGTTATACACTATATGTATTAATCAACTAATTTAATTAATTCAGCTAACGAAATTAATATTAACCATAAATCCCAAATTTTGAACACAACATATAGTTCAAAATTCTTAAGATTCAACGGTAAATAAGAAAAAAAAAACTCTGCAAGTTTCAAACAAATTAAAAACTTGATTTTTTTTTTATTGTTTGTGAATTGTTACAAATCACTATCCATCACTCCCAAATCGAATATAACTTTAATGATATTGAAAAAAAAATAGAGTAGTGCTATTGACACACCCCTACTGATCTATTCATGTCCTATTTTTTAATTATATAATATTCTTTTTTTTTTCCTTTATCAAAATTATTTAAAGAGACAAACAATTTAGGAAAAAAATCTTCTACAAAGTTAATCTATTAAAATCTCATATTCCTTTTCCAAAAAAAAAAAACAAAAACCCAGTAATCAGTTTCTAAAAAAAAAAAAATTAACTCTTAAACCTTAAAATCTGCTTCTTACATATATGTAAAATATTATGAAAGAGTTTGAGAACGATATCAAGAAAATTGAAGAATTGTCAAGCATCTGGAAACAATTCATTCTTTGGAATAAGTTTGAAGCTTATTTTTTCTTTAGAATGATATTAAGTTGTCATTGTATTGAAGTACTCTGTTATTTTTTATTTTTTCGTTTCCGAGATAAGAAAAAAAAAACTAAAAATAAAGAAATAAGAAATAGATAGATAGATCATATATGGTATGTATTAAGTTTGAAAAATAAGTAAAATGGGTAGTTTTGGAAAATAAACAAAAAAATTTAATAAAAACATTCAATTTTATTTAATTAAATCAAGATTTTAAAAAGTGGGGCATTGATAGATCAGTAGGGGGTGTGCTAATAGCACCACTCAAAAAATATATTTTAATGTTTATGTTACGTAAAAGAGATAAAAAAAAACGTTAAAAGCTTAAAAATTGATTTGTATTGTGCTTTTAAATTTTTTGTCCTCTTCATAAATTTTAATTAGGAGAAAATTGTTATTAATATTTAAAAAAAAATTTTGAAATGCAGAAAAATATTTAGTTGATTGATTACCAATAGCATAAAGATTTTCCTTTGATCTACTTCCGGTCACATATTAGCACATATTTATAGCCTATGTACAATTAGGTTTAAGAAAAACCCTAATACTATACACAAATTGCTTAATGCTTATAATCCCGTTTAGTTAAAATAAATTGCTTGCAAATAATTGGTTATTTAATTATTCAAATTATATGATTTTAAAAATAATAATAATAATAATAATAATAATAATAATCTGTTATCCTATTGTCTCTCTCTCTCTCTCTATATTTATATATATATATATATATATTTATATATAGATATGTTTGATTCCTTTGTAAGAGCTGATCATCACAAAATAAATAGCAAATAAAAACATAAAAGTCAATAATATACAAAAAGGTTTCGCTCTTACTTATCTTTCGTTTCTCTCTCTATTTCTCCCTCACCTGTGTTCTTCATCTGATCTTCAATTTATTTTCATATGTTCTTCATCTGTTTATTCATCATTCTTCATATATTATTATTATTTATATTTTATAATACGTTATCAGCACGATTGTAAATAAGTAGAGAGAATCCCTGATGGGTGATTTACTTAAATCTCAACATTCTGGGTCTATATACAGTTTCGTATAACAAGATGTCTTATGCCGTCAACGGAACCTATATATATATATATATATTTTGGATTTATTTATTTATATTCAGCATTTATTTTTATGCAATATTTGAGACTGGCTTATGCCGTGTCTCGGAACTGGCTTATGCTGTGTCTCAGGATTGACTTTTGTTGTGTCTCCAAACAAATTGTTTAATTATTTAGCATTTATTTTTATGCAATATATGAGACTGGCTTATGCTGTGTCTCGGGACTGGCTTATGCTGTGTCTCCGGATAAATTGTTTAATTCATTATGCCCTTTAATTATATTAACACTAAATTAAATCTATAATTTAATTTACAGAAAAAAGAAGTTGTAAGCATGACTAAACTTGCAAATCTGAAGTTTGATGCACTTGAAGTTTCGAGAGATAATTATATGTCTTAGGTTATTGATGCGGGATTATACTTAAAATCCCTAGGCCTGTATTACACTATTGATGATGGTAGTGAGGCTAATGACTAGGATAGATTCACAGCAATGGTGATAATTCGTCATAATTTACATGAAAACTTAAGAACTCAGTATCTTACTGTCACAGAACCAGATGAACTGTGGCAAGAGCTTAAAGATCGTTATGATCATCAGCATGATGTAATATTACCAAATGCAGATATGAATGTCAGCACTTACGATTCCAGGACCACAAATCAGTTTCTGAATATAATTCTGCTTTGTTTAGAATCACCACAAGATTGAAATTATGTGGTGAAGAGGTGTCTGAAAAGGATATGTTGGAAAAGACTTTCACAACTTTCCATGTCTCAAACATAATATTGCAACAGCAATATCGAGAACGCAAATTCTCAAAATATTCAGAACTTATCTCATGCATTCTAGTAGCAGAAAAAAATAATGAGCTACTAATAAAAAAATTACGGATCACACCCGACTAGGTTCTATAGCATATTCGGAAGTGAATGCTAATAATGTCGGATATCGTGGTCGTGGCGGTGGTCGAGGCTGTGGGTATGATAATTCTAATCGTGGTCGTGGTCATGGTAACAGTCGTAATCCTGATCGCGGCTGTGGTTATGGTCGTAATCCTAACCGGGGTCGGGGCCGTAGTTTTAAAAGATCAGGTGGTTATAATCAAAACGCTCAGCAGAAATGGAATACTTATGAGGCAAAACAGCACAAAGGAAAAAATGCTCAAAATAGGCTCAATGCAAATAACAGTGTTTGTTTTAGGTGTGGATGTGACAATCATTGGTCAAATGAATGTAACACACCGAAACATCTGATGGATCTGTATCAAGCATCAATCAGAGGAAAGGGAAAGAAACCGGAAACTCATTTCATTTTTAGATTCATATCCTAGAGATATTACGCATCTCAATGTTACAGATTTCTTCCCAGACCCGAAAGACATGCCAGTTGCTTCAATTTGTGATGAGAATGTCCATACCATTTAGATACTACTTATAGTAGTATATTTTGTTTTTGTGTTCATGTAAAATATATCTCTATGCAATATATACTTTTTGAATCACTTTGTCTGATACACACTTTATTTTTCTTTATGAAGCATACAAAATGGATCCAAATGATAAAATGGGGATTATTGAAAATCTACAAGCAGGAGATATATGTCTAATTGATAGTGCAACAACTCATACAATTCTGCAGAGTCAGAAATAGTTTATAAATTTAAATTTACTCAAAGCAAATGTTAATACAGTATCAGGTCCAGCGGATCTGATAGAAGGCTTTAGAAAAGTCAAGATATTGTTACCAAACAATATTAAAATATGTATCGATGATGCATTATATTCTAGTAGATCCAGGAGGAATCTGCTTAGTTTCAAAGACATATGGATGAATGGATATCATATTGAAACTATGAATATAGATAATATTTAATATCTATACATTACTTCTCATGATTCAGGCCAGAAACTCATTATAAAAAAGTTGCGTGCTTTATCTTCTAGATTATATTACACTATTATCAAAAGTGTAGAAACTTATGCAGTTATGAATCAGAAGTTCTCAAATCCAAAAGTATTTGTACTTTGGCATGATCGTCTCGGTCATCTAGGATCTACAATGATGCGTAGAATCATTGAAAATTCTCATGGACATCCATTAATGAACCAGAAAGTTCTTTTATCACATAAGAATTTATGCACTACATGTTCCCAAGGAAAATTAACAATTAAACCATCTTTTTCTAAAGTTGGTTTTGAATCCCCATCATTTTTACAAAGAATTCAAGGGGATATATGTGGATCTATTCATCCACCATGTGGACCATTTCGTTATTTTATGGTTCTAGTTGACGCATCTGTAAGATGGTCACATGTATACTTATTATCAACACGTAATGTTGCTTTTGCAAGATTGCTTGCACAGATTATCAAGTTTCGGGCTCATTTTCCAGATCACTCAATTAAATCCATACACCTTGATAATGCTGGTGAATTTACTTCCAAAGCATTTGATGAATATTGCAAAGTGGTTGGGATTGATGTTGAACATCCAGTTCCACATGTTCATACTCAGAATGGATTAGCAGAATCATTTATTAAACATGTCCAGATAATTGCAGGGACCTTATTATTACGAACGCAATTACCGATTTCTGTATGGGGGCATGCTGTTTTACATGCTGCTACATTAATCTGGCTACGACCCACTGCTTATCATCAGTATTCACCAATACAACTTATACTTGGTCAACAACCAGATATATCTCATTTACGTACATTTGGTTGTGCAGTATATGTCCCAATTGTGCCAACACAAAGAACTAAAATGGGACCCCAAAGGCGTTTGGGAATATATGTTGGTCTTGATTCACCATCTATCATTAGATATCTGGAACCTTTGACTGGTGATCTTTTCACAGCACGGTTTGCAGATTGTCATTTTGATGAAACAAATTTCTCATCACTAGGGGAAAGAAAAACTTCTTCTGAAGAGAAGTATGAACTTTCCTGGAAAGTTCCTAGTCTAATTCATTTAGACCCATACACATCTCAATGTGAGAATAAAGTACGTAAGATAGTACATCTTCAAGCAATAAGGAATCAGTTACCAGATGCATTTACATATGCTACTAGGGTAACAAAATCATACATCCCAGCTGTTAACGTACCAGCACGAGTGATTGTTCCAGAAAAATAATTTAAACAAATGACAGCAAAAGAATCATCTATTGCACGCCAGAAGCGTGGTAGACCAGTTGGCTCAAAAGATATTGTTCCTCGAAAAAGGAAAATAAATAAATCCACTTTTTCTAAATTAACTCCAGAAGAGTTAAATGTCCCTGAAGGGACACAAGTTACTAAAGTGACGAAATCCCATGTGGGGGGAGAAATCTCTGAAGAGATACAAGAATGTAGAAATGGGAAATTTCTATAAATTATACAAGAGAATTATGGAATCGTGAAGAAACAATCATCGATGATGGATTTTCATACATGGTGGCAACTGAAATTATAAATGATGATTATGAACCTCATAATCTCGATGATTGTAGACAGAGGTCTGATTGGCCTAAATGGAAAGAAGCAATTCAAGCAGAGCTGATTTCATTAGCAAAACATGAAGTATTTGGATCCATTATCCAGACACCTGAAGACGTCAAACCTGTTGGTACAAATGAGTTTTTATAAGGAAACGTAATGAGAAAAACGAGGTCGTGAGATATAAGGCACGACTCGTAGCATAGGGTTTCTCGCAGAGACCTATCATCGATTTTGATGAAACACACTCACCAGTAATGAATACAATTACGTTTTGATTTCTAATAAGCATGACTGTCTTGGAAAGACTGTAAATGCATCTGATGGACGTAGTGACCACTTATTTATATGGTTCACTAGATTTAGATATTTACACGAAAATCCCTGAAGGGTTTAAAATGCCAGAATCATGTAACTCAAGACCTTGTAATTTGTATTCAATAAAATTACAAAGGTCTTTGTATGGATTAAAACAATCTGGACGGATGTGGTACAACCGTCTCAATGAATATCTGATAAAAGAAGGATATGTTAATAATCATATATGTCCATGTGTTTTCATTAAGAAATTAGAATTTGGATTTGCTATCATAGCAATTTATGTTGATAATATGAACTTATTTGGAACTCCTGGGGAACTCCTGAAAACTGCTGAATACTTAAAAAGGGAATTTGAAATGAAAGATCTGGGAAAGAAAAAATATTGTCTCGGCCTCGAGATCGAGCATAGATCAAATGGAGTACTTATTCATCAATCAGCATATATTGAAAAGATTTTAAAAAGATTTCATATGTACTCATATGGTTGTTAGATCTATTGATCTTAAAAATGATCCATTCCGTCCAAAAGAATATGGTGAAAAGATACTTGGTCCTGAGGTACCGTATCTTAATGCAATTGGTGTCTTATTATATCTGGCTCAGTGTACTAGACCAGAAATTGCATTCTCTGTGAATATACTGGCTAGATTCGGTTCATCACCAACTCGAAGACATTGGAATGAGATCAAACATCTTTTCCGTTACCTTAGTGGAACGAAAGATTTAGGATTATTTTATACAAAATCTAACAATCTTTCAGGTTTACTTGGTTATGCTGATGCAGGGTATCTGTCTGATCCCCACAAAGCTTGTTCACAAACGAGATATGTTTTTACATACAATGACACATCAATATCATGGCGCTCCACAAAACAGACTTTGGTTGCTACATCCTCTAATCATTCTGAAATCATCACACTTCAAGAAGCAAGTCGAGAATGTGTTTGGCTAAGGTCAGTTATTCATCATATTTAAAATTCTTATGGATTTTCTTTATCTACAGAAATGTTCACAGATATTTGAAGATAATGCGGCTTGCATTGCTTAATTTAGAGAGGGATATATCAAAGGAGATATAACCAAACATATTTCTCCTAAATTCTTCTATACTCATGAGCTTCAACAATGCCGTCAAATTGATGTTAAGCAAATACGGTCTACAGATAATCTTGCAGATCTGTTTACCAAAGCATTGCCTACATCAACTTTTGAGAAGCTGGTATATGGTATAGGCATGCACCAACTTTGTAAAATACAAGATTAATACTGAAGTTTTTATGAGGGGGAGCATTCAATCAGTGGGAGCAAAGTTCTGAATGGATATGTGTATACTATACTCTTTTTCCCTTCGATCAGGTTTTGTCCCACTGGGTTTTTCTGACAAGGTTTTTAATGAGATAGTTTTTAATGTCCAACACCACTAGATCCAGAGAGATCATTGTATACATTTTTCTCAGATTTTGTCCCATTCGGTTTCTCCTAGAAAATTAATACATGTGGTATAAATCTAAGGGGAAGTGTTATAATACGTGGCTTTTACCACATGTGCATATTGCACAAATATCTCTCCACCGCCTCCCTTCCTAACCTAGTGCCTATATATATATGTTTGATTCTTTTGTAAAGAGCTTATCATCACAAAATCAAAAGCAAAGAAAAACATAAAAGTCAATAATATACAAAAAGGTTTCACTCTCACTTATCTCTCGTTTCTCTCTCTATTTCTCTCTCATCTATGTTCTTCATTTGATCTTCAATTTCTTTTCATATGTTCTTCGTCTTTTCATTCATCATTCTTCATATATTATTATTTATATTTTATAACAGTTACATTTTTTTGAAGTATTACATAATTACATATATTTAGAGAGAAGGACTCGAACACGCAACCTCGTGGTGTAGGTGTTAGAGGTTTTACAACTGGACCAACCAACCTCGTCTCGTCAATAAAAACCGGTTACAAATTTTACAATGGCATGAATAATATATAGGAAAATTATCATTCCCCACCCCCGAGGTTTGCCATATTAGATTAATTGGTCTCTCTAGTTTCAATAATGACCAGTCAACCCTCTGAAACCCAAAATATTTGTCATTTTGCGATTAAAGCAACACACTCTAACTAACTGAGCTACTCTAACTTATTGTTGGAGGTTTGTTGATTTAAATGTGTGTGTATATATATATATATGGTTATATAATTTGTTTAAAATAATTTAAATCTATTTATGTAATTTAAAAATAACTCATATATATAATTTAAAAATAACTAATATTAACAATAATATGTAAAAACAATTTTATGAAAAAGAAAAAGGAAATAAGAAAACAAAAGGTTTCTTTCTTTCTTTCTTTCTTTTTTTGAATTTTTTCCCCTTACAATTTATGGACTTTGATTTTCTTGGGTTTTTTATTATCAAATTGAAATAATATATTTTTTGAAAAAAATAATAAAAAAAGGTTAGAAAAAAATTTACAGGCCTTGATTTTCTAGGTTTCCTTTTGTTTTCTTGTTTTCTTAGTTTCTTTTTCTTTTTCATAAATCTGTTTTTAAAATATATAAACAGATTTAAATTATTTTAAACAAATTATATATATATATATATATATATATATATATATATATATATATATATACACACACACACATATAAATCAACAAACATCCAACAGTGAGCTAGAGTAGCTCAGTTGGTTAGAGTGTGTCACAATTAAATCAACAATCATCCAACAATGAGCTAGAGTAGCTCAGTTGGTTAGAGTGTGTGGGTTTTAACCACAAGGTCGAAGCTTCAATCCCTGATGGAGGCGCTTTAATTTTTAATTAACGGTCAAAGGGGTTTTGGATGGAAAACTTAACAGAAGGGGTAAAATGACCAATATTTTGGATTTGAGAGGGTTGACTAACCATTACCGAAAATAGAGGGACCAATTTATCTAATATGGCAAACCTCGGGGGGGGTATTATGATTTCCCGAATATATATAAGATCAACTCGAATGCATATGCCATTGCCAAGTACAAAAAAATTAGTAAAATGCTATATTTGATACATCATTTTAGAATTGTACTCCAATGCATAATTCTATTTGAAATACTATTTTTATTTTTTTATTATTTAAAATTATAAACATCAACAAATATAATTAATGTATTCAATTTATATAATATTTTTTAGGAATATTATTCATTTAGTCCCTATGTTTGTTTGAAATGTTTATTTTTTACTCACTTATCCATTTTTCACTGGATTGGGCCATATGTTTTCCAAAACCACTTAATTTCGTCCCTCTGACCAGAATTCTAACGGTCAAGGGTCACCAAAAAAATGAAATGACATCTTTACCCATAACCATTTAATTTCTTTTTTAAAATAAAATAAAATAAATTTAGTTTTCTTTTGAGAAAATAAAATAAAATTTAAAGAAAAATAAAAACAAATTAAAAAATAAATAAATCTTTCAACAAAAAATAAAAATAAAACAACCACCATCACTTATCAGTCAGCATCATCATCTTCTACCATCAACTCAAACACCTAAACCCTAGCCACCACCACCACCACCACCACCACCTTCAATGAAACCTAGAGCAAAAAATTGAAAAAAAAAGGAAAAGAAACCCAGAACAAAAAATTGAAAAAAAGATGAAAAGAAACCCAGAACAAAAAAAAAGGGAAAGGGTTGGGTCGATAGAGACTGACGGTGGAGACCAAAACCGAAGCAAATCGGTGTTGGGTCGAGCAGATCAGAAGAGATATACGTTGGGTTAACGCAGATAAGAGGAGATCTAACTTCTCTATCTCCTCCATATCGGATCTCCTCAAAACGGAGGATATTGACGCAGCGTATCTCTTCCAAACGGAGGACATCGACGAACCGGAGGCAACAGCGTGAAAGGGTGGCGATGAAGTCCGACTTGAAAGGTTGGAGGTGGATGCCGATTTGAAAGGGTGGCGGTGGAGTTGAACATCACCATTTCCAGATTTTGATTTTTTGAAAGTGGTTGATTTTAGGAGTGGCTGTTGGGTTTGGGTTTGGGTTTGGTTGTGTATGACAGTGGGCAATAGTGGGTTGGATTTGAGGGTGTAGATGGTTGGAGATGGTGATGATTTCTGAAAAACCGATGATGATTGTGTGTTTTAATGGGTGTTTTTCGTGGGTATTCTTTGTTTTCATAGGTGTTCGTTGTTTTTTCATAAAAAATTCTTTGTTTTTCGTGAGTGTTCTTGAGTTTGGGTTTTAAGTTAATTTTGTTTTTATTTGGTGGAGATCTAGATTGGATCTCTACCGTCCATCTCATGTGATGGATGGTGGAGATCCAATCTGGATCTCCACTACTAAATTTTTTTTCTTTAAATTTAATTTTTTAATTTTTTTTATTAGGTGGAGATCCAGATTCACCGTCCATTTTCAATAAGATGGACGGTGGAGATCCACATTTAATTTTAATTTTTATTATATATATCTATTCATTGTTCAAAGACAAAAATACCCTTAAAACCGTTTAAGCTGACTAACAGTTGACTCACAGAAAGACCAAAATGAGTGGTTTTGGAAAACATAGGACCCAATTCAGTGAAAAATGAATAAGTGAGTAAAAAATAGACATTTCAAAAAAAAAAACGCAGGGACTAAATGAATAATATCCTTATTTTTTATTATTTAAAAATATAAAGTCAATAATTAACGCATTCAATGCAATTATAAAATGATATTTTTGTAATTAAAAAATAACATTTATTATTGTACCAAATTTGGCACAACATTTGGAATGCATTGGAGTATGTTTTTTTTTTCTTTCTACTTTATGCTAAACTATAGTATTGACACACTAAAATAACATTGCATTAGAGATTTGGAGATGCTGTAAAAGCATCTCCAATGCTATTATATATTTGGAGAAAATTGAATGCCACATATGATAGTTAGATAATGAGATAGAAAAAACCTCTCTAATGCAGTTATCTAACTTGATTATGGAGGTGATGTGGTAAAAAAAAAGTTAGAGAATATGGAGTTGAGTTCCTAATTCTAGAAACTCTCTTCGAAATGCTGACTAGGATTTCTAACTTTTTCCCACCAATAATATTACATCTCATTTAATCATAAAATAAAAGAGGAGAGATAGTGAAATAAATGTTTTAACATGATTGGTCAAAATGAGATATATATTTGATTTTAGATAATTGCATTGGAGATAAGAATATGTATTTCTTAAATTTTTTTGATAGAGTGCATCCATATTGAATATATATGTTGATGTGTCATTAGTTAGAAATCTAAAAATACATATTTTCATTGGAGATGTTCTACGCTCCCAATTATGAATAATTAATTATATTGGCTTTCATAATGTACTTGTTTTGAAACAAGTTTACTTAATTGCACATTATAGACTTGACTAATTCAGCATGCTGCGTCTTTAATGTAGCCAAGGAATCTTCTTTAGATAAAGTGCATGTTTTCGAAATAAATCAAAGACAATAATGTGACAGAGACAAGGCATGATTTTGAGGAAGTTGTTTGGTATATATCCAGGAAAAACAAATTTGCAAAAAAGAAAAGAAAATGGTGTAGGACGATATAATTTACATATCTCAATTCTCAAATGAGATATATATGAACAATTAATAAAGCCGTTTAAAAATATAGATAGATGTGTTGTGGAGCCGCAATAGAATTGTGAATAATAATATCACATTATCACAACATGATAAGAACAAATGGAATTGTTAAATAGTATCATCACAAGATGATAAGAACAAATATGACATGGAAGCTCAAAGAAGATATATAAGATTTGGACGTACATTTGTCAATTGTCATCCAGATCAGACAAGCCCTGAATTTCTTTTGACGGCAAAAAAGGTGGTCAGTGAGCACTCACTATAATAGAATCGATCATTTTGATTCTCATATCTAGATAGCCTCTTCGAGTGATAAACCTTTTATATTTATATTTACATTCAAAAAATTATGGGATGAAGTCATACCAGGCGAGTTGGACAATAACTCTGAAAACAGAGCTTCCGGCGTTTGGTGCGATTTTTAAAAAATTAATGAGGTCTTTTATGCCGTTTCTACAGACAAATCAAAATCACCACTATTCTTAATTTACTAAAGACATTACTATCCCCTCATAAATGAAATATATATATTCCTGTTATAAGTTTGGTCGTTTTTGGTTTAGCAAATAAATTTTCAGGGTAGAGTCAGATATGTAACCATTAGACTATGTCTAAAGGGGCATTAATTAAGGATTCCTGATAATTTGTGTATATAATGGGTGGAGCAAACAAATATGTCTTGTTTTGAACCTTCTTCGTTTCAAAAGTGTTGAACTTCAGATTTTTTTCAGGAAAAACAACGAGACTTTGTATTGATTGTGCAAATTAATTACAAAAGCACTGTTGAACGCATATATATAGTATTTTTTCTGTCAGTTCATATTTAATATATCAGATCCTTGAATATGAGTCATAGATTATGGTGAAGTCCTGACAAGTACATATACACCGAGTCAAAGTAATTTTAAATCTAATGGTCCACATTCAAGGAACTGATATATTTTATATCAGGACGAACTAATAAGAGAAAGATTATATATATGTATATATATATATATATATATATATCATTTTTTCTTTGCGCTGCGCAGATATACAAAATACATCGGTGCATTGCATGTGGGCTATAAATTATGGATAAGCACTGACAAATACATGCAAACTGAATCAAAGTAATTGAATCTAATGGTCCATATGTAAGACACTGATAAAGATTTATCAGTGCGTACTGATGAGAAAAGTTTCATATATATATATATATATATATATATATATATGTATGTATGCATGCATGTTGTGATCAAAATACGGATTTCAGGCCTAATAGACATGCCTACAATTAAATAAAGGACAAAAACATCACAAGTTCATTCAAGCACCAGAAAAATGCCCAAATAAACAGGTTTAGAAACTTGGCCTGGCCCATTAAGGCATCTAATCAAGTTAAACACGGTCAAAAACGCCATAAATTGTCAATCATGATAAACGTTATGTAAATCCCAACGTCCGAACGTTATGTAAATCCCAATATGTGACAAAGCCTTTATTGCCAGATTTTAATGAATTGAAACAGCCAATAAAGGGAACACCCCAAGGGAACACCTCTCATGTGGTTCGTCACCGTTCCACTTTTTTCCTTGTTTTACAAGTTGCCAGTGCCCACCTTAACTATTCAAATTAATTGTAGATCCAATCGACTACGATATACATTGACTTTTACAAACACTACAGACTTATTAGTGATTAATTGTGATGGGCTGGTAAAGTTAATATGATTCATCTAACTATCTCAGCTAACTAACATTTGATTAATTAAGTTAATAGAAACTTTAAGTTTCAGTGTAGCAAGTTTCAGTTGTGCTATATGTTGGAAATTTTGTGATGAACACACATTTTGAGAGTATTATTTTGGTATGATTGATTCCATGAAAATGGAAGATCAAAGTATATTCGAATTCTCCTCCGTGAGAGCTTCGAAATGGTATACTCAAACTCACAAAATTATTAATGGGTGAATGGGAAATTGAGTTTCAAGGTGAGTCTATTGTGTAGGGAAAAATGTGCATCCCACATTGGTTGGGGAAAACACTTATATGTGGTATATATGTGGTTGTGTGATAGTAGCTTACAAACATGTGTGTGGACGCGTCCTGCGTACAAGAATACTGCACCGATTGGACCATGAAATACAATCGACTTTTTGCTACTATTTTAAATTTCTTTTTTCCTAAATCAACATTTTATTGATTAGGAAAGAATTAATTTAATTTATTTTTCCCTAAATTAGACGGTTTAAATGATAAGGAAAAGTTGACTAATGAAATAGTTAATTTCCGTTTTGGGTTATGGAAATTAATTAGATTAAGGAAGAAATTGATTTCCTTTTTGGATTCTGATATTTACTTGATCACTAAGTAATCAGAATCAGTGTTTATTAGGAATATATCTTTTTTGAAGATTATTCCTTAATTATTTTCCTTTATCATTACAACCATAGTAATTAAATATTTCCTAAATCAATCATACTGATTAGGTTTTCTATTTAAACCCTAGTCTATTTTCCTAATTAGATTAAATTCTGGAAATCACGAAATTAAGAGAAAATAATTGTTCTCTTTTCTTTGTGTTTTAGTAAGTTTGAATTCAATTTGAGTTCGCTGAGAGTGGTTTGTGTTCTACACATCCACTGTTTAAATCGTTGTATCCTGGGAGACAATCGCCGTACACATACGGTGTTAGCCGGCGAAATTGTCTTAAGGAAACCGTGTGAAACACGGACATCGATTTCCCTAACGTGATGTTTTATGTTTATTGTTTTTCTGTCTCTTGCAGATTCGAACCAGATTGTTTTTGAGCAATACAAACAACACTATACCGATGATAATATCAAAGTTATTGTGTACTGCTTTCTTCCTCTAATTATTGAATTTTTTTTTTCCAAATTTGTTTTAATTTGGTGACTTCTGAAATTCTCAATCCAATCTCGTATTATATATACACACGTACGGTCTACTTACTTAAACTAGGCTATTTCTTCTTCAATAGTATTATTGGGATTGATGTCCTTGATCTTCTTAACCCTTCCTTCGATATCTCACACTCCCTCCCAATGTTTAAGAATGTCAATTAATTTCGAGCAAGACAATGGCTCAATGTTGTATAATAAATTACATTTTTTATTTTTATTTTATCTTTACTTATCTCGATAAAACGAAATTAAACCAAATGTCACCTTGATAAATTTGATCGGTAAATAAATGATGCATGAAATGAAATCTCTGTTGAGATTTAATTATTTAAAAAAAATGATATATATATATATATATATATATAAGAATAAGTTATTGAAAGTTGGAAGCTTTCAATACTAATGGAGAGTGTAGACCGGAGAGCATGTGATGGCGGGGCCTTGACACGTCAAAAATCACATGGAATCAATAATTTCAAAGGAAAAGTTAAGGAAAAAGACAAAAACAAAAAGACGAGATCAATAATTTCAAAAGGAAAAGCAAAAAATAAAAATAAAAAGAAAGGAGGGTAAAACCGGAAGGATAAAAAGAGAGAAGAAGCAACTAGTATGGCTTTGATTATTTGATGATTTGAATAAAAAATGAGTTTATATTTATTTATCTCTCTTGAAGTAACATATAAGTTCATTTAAGCTCAAATTAAGAACGTTGAATTCCAATTTTAAGATTAGGGTGGCCCTTGTGATGAAGCCACGTGGACACCCAAAATGAATTCAAGGGCGGGCTCCACAGTATCCAACAAAAGAACACCGTACACGTGTATGTTCAAGAGCATTCCGCAACTCTCTCAAATGCTTCTTTCCAGATTCTTCAATCTCACTCGAACTTTCCCATCTCTTAAAAAAACACAAAACTTTTCTCAGTAATACAACACGTTTGTTAACTGATTTTCTACCATTTTTCCAGTTCGTTTTCTACCTAGTTTTTTTTTTCCGCGCAAATTCTCTCACTTCAAACACACAATTATATCAAAGGCGTGTAATATTGCACTGTGATGTAGTGTTGTTTAGTGTCTTCCTTGAAATGTTTGTGATCAAATTCGTTTTTTTTTTTTTTTTCGTTAAACTAAGACTGGGTCGGTCTCAAACCGGCCTCAGTTTCTTATCAAAATTTCAGGGAAAACAAACAGAATAAGTGGGGTCCTCATTTGACGAATTTTAATGTTTTGAAGTTGTTATTCAAGTTTTTTAAGCTAGAATTCTTACTATTTTTTTTCCCACATATGAAGCTCATTTCAGTTACTAGCTGAAGTTATGTTTTTATTTTACAAATGAAGGCATAATTGTGGGTCTATTGAAATGATAGTAAGACCCCACGAAAATCACATGGAAACTGAATGATTACAGTCATAAATGAGGAATCAATAATTTCAAAGGAAAAAAACAAAAACAAAAGGATAAGATCAATAATTTCAAAAAAAAAAAAAGGAAAAGCAAAAGAAAAAGAAAAACAAAACAAAAAAGAAAAAGAGGGTAAAGCCAGAAGGATCAAAAGAGAGAAGAAGCAATTAGTGTGGCTTTTGATTATTTGAGTCTCCCAATTAAACATCACAGAAGCCAAACCTGACAAATACACAGCTCCAACTACCTACAATATTTGCTTGTCTTGAGATCTACCCATGGATCTTGTGAGTCCAATTGTGGATGTTTTCAATCGACTGTGGGACTGCACCGTCAAGCGTAGTGAACCCATTCGTCATCTCCGAGAGAACCTGGAGTCTTTAAAAAAAGCAAAGGGTGAACTCGATGACATCCACAAAGATGTTGAGAGCAATGTCCAGCTCGAAGAGCAACAACATTCAAGGCGCACAAACGAAGTGAAGGGCTGGCAGGAAGCTGTAGATCGCACTTTAACGGAAGTGGAAGCTACTTTGCAAAGAGGAGATGAAGAGATCCAGAAAAGGTGTTTGGGAAATTGGTGTCCCAAGAATTGTTGCTCCACATATAAGCTTGGCAAGGAAGTGATCAAGAAACTCACTGATGTTAAAGAATTAGCAAGCAAACGACGTGATTTCCATGTTCTTGCTGACAAGTTACCACCTGCCGCGGTGGATGTGTGGCCTATGGAGAAGACTGTAGACACAGAGTCCCGACTCAGTCAACTTTGGAATATGTTCAAGATCGTAGTGTGGGAATCATCGGGATATATGGGATGGGAGGAGTGGGAAAGACCACCCTCTTGAAGAAACTTAACAGCAAATTCGTGGATACAAACCATGATTTTGATCTTGTAATTCGGGTTGTCGTGTCCAAAGAAGTGAACTTACTGGAGATTCAAGAAGCTATACGAAGAAAGAGTAGGGATTTCTGACGAAATTTGGAAGCAAAGGGATAATGAGGATGAAAGAGCTGTGGAACTTTTCAAAAGGTTAAGCAACAAGAAGTTTGTATTGTTGCTGGATGATATATGGCAGGCAATAGAATTCTCAAAATGGGGGTTCCTGTTTCGGACAAATGTAAAATTGTATTTACAACCCGATCGGAGGACGTGTGCACCCACATGAAAGCTGATAAGAAATGTGAAGTGAAATGTTTGTCACCAGAAGTTGCTTGGGAATTGTTTCAACAACAGTTGGACAAAGATGTTCTGAACTCTCATCGTGAAATACCAAAAGAAGCTAAAATTGTTGTTAATGAGTGCAAAGGCTTGCCGCTTGCTCTCATTACCATTGGAAGCACCATGGCTAATAAGAAAACAATTGAGGAATTGCAACATGCAACTAAAGTATTACGAAGCTATCCGTCAGAATTTCCAGGTACGGAAGCTAGGGTCCTTCCTATTTTGAAATTCAGTTATGACAGTTTATCTAGTAATATCCTCAAAAATTGTTTTATATATTGTTCTATATACCCTGAGGACCATGTTATTCTTGAAGATCAACTCATTGATCTCTGGATCGGAGAGGTATTTTTAAGGGAATCTCATGATAACATATATGACGCAAGAAATGAAGGAAAATGCAATACCGAGAGTTTGAAACGTGCTTGTCTATTGGAAACAGTTGAAAAAAAATGTTCTGTTAAAATGCACGATGTGCTTCGTGACATGGCGTTATGGATAGCTTCTGAATTGAAGAGCAAGATTTTAGTACAAGAACGTACTAAATTGGACGAAGCAAAGTCATCGATGGCTAAATGGAAGGAGGCCAAAAGAATATCTTTGTGGCGTCTTAATAATGGAACTTTCACCGAATCACCGTCTTGTACCCACCTTCTGACAACAACTCTTCTTGTTAGAGACAGTGATCTTGAGAGATTTCCAAATAACTTCTTCCGATCTATGTGTGCCTTGATCGTTCTAGACTTGTCAGGGAACAGAAATTTGATGGAGCTGCCAGCAGAGATTGGTGAATTGGTTAATTTGCAATATCTTAATGTATCATCATTTACAAGAATAAAAACGTTGCCAATTGAGGTTAAAAAATTGGGGCAATTGAGGATTCTACGTTTAGTAGTTCAAAACATTCCAGCAGGTGTGATATCATGTCTTTCATCACTACAAGTGTTCTCTTGGTTTTCTCTTAAGGCGCACCATGTTGATATAAGGTTGTTACAGGAGTTAGAGGGGTTGGAACACATCAAGGATATAAGCTTGATGTTGTGCTCTCTGGATTGTATTGATAAATTGTTTTCCTCTCCCAAGTTAAAAGCATGTGTAACATCCTTAAGTATCAGCTGCCCTGAACAAGAGTGTTCCTCCCTCGTCCTTGACATATCTTCTTCAACCATGAAAAGAATGAAATATCTTGAGATAATTGGTTGTAATTCTTTGAAGGAGCTCAGGTTTTGTGGGACCGAAGTGCCTAACAATTTACCAAGCCTTGAAACCCTACGTTTGACTAGGTGTCCCATTAAAGATTTGACATGGCTCATACACGTCCCTAGCCTTTCATCGCTCTCTATAAGTGAGTGTCCCTCACTGACTGAAGTAATAGCTTGTGATTTTGGGTCTTCAGAAATTAAAGAAGCTATTGACATTTTTCCAAATCTTAAGCGCATGAGGCTTATAGATCTACCAAACCTGAAGAGCATATGTCGTCAAGCCATGCCCTTTCCTTCTCTCAATAGCTTGGTGATATTGAAATGCCCGAATCTAAGAAACCTCCCATTTAATTCCGAAACTGTAAAAACAAGCTCTTTAAATGAAATAAGTGCACGTGAAGAATGGTGGCACCAGTTGGAGTGGGGGGATGAAGCTATAGGTGGCCACGGTTCGGTTTCGGGGCGGTTTCGGTTCCGTGGCCACCCAAACCGTAACCGAACCGAGAAAACCGGTTTGGTTTTCGGTTTCGGTTCGGTTTCGGTTTCGGTTTATATTTTTTTTTAAATTTTTATGGCCACGTGTCACTTTTCTATTGGTTAGATTTTTTTTTAATATATAAACCGCCCAAAACCGTCCCAAACCGCCGGTTTTGGGCGGTTTGTGTTTAAGTTTTGGGTGGTTTCGGTTTTGGACGGTTTCGGTTTCGGTTTTTGTTGTTTTTTTTATCTTTTTGTCCACGTGGCACGTTTCTATTGGTTGATTTTTTATTTTTATTTTTTAATTTTATAAAAACCGCCCAAAACCGCTCCAAACCGCCGGTTTTGGGCGGTTTTGGGACATCCCTAACCGTAACCGAACCGGCTCGAAACCGGTTTCCAACCGGTTTCGTAACCGGCGGTTTCGGTTACGGTTTCGGTTTCGGTTTCGGTTTTGGATGGTCGGTTTCGGTTTTATACACACGGTTTAACCAAACCGTGGGCACCTCTAGATGAAGCTACTAAACTTCATTTTACTTCTATATTTCAAAGAAATAGTGAATTCGGATCTGGTACGTTCATATCCTATTTTTATGTATTTTATAGTTTTTTTTAATTTAGTAAGCATAGACATCTCAATATAATATCTCTGCTTGTGTCTAATATAGTAAATTATCATTTCAATCAACTACTATGTTACTAGAAATATAATTTTTTAATGAATATCAATATAATAAAATGACTCCTCACTAGTTAGGATATCTAATATCACAAATTGGGATGTCTAGCATCATTGTTTTTTATTTCATTATAGTTTTTGAAATTTTCATTATATAATTAAACACTTCTAGATTTTATATAGTTTTTGAAATATAAACACTTTTAGATTTTAAATCATTATATTATTGGAAATAAAGAAAAGGCTATTTTTTTCTTCGATGAATGTACAGTAGTTGCAATTAATAAAATCAAAGGAAATAATAGTACCTCATATATATATATATATATATATATATTTATATATATGCATCCTTAACTTCCCAATTGTCATCTCAAATATAAGTATAACTTTTCTTTTGCTTCAAATAGCTTAATTTGATGACAATATTTAGTATTTACATATAAGTAGCGGAAGGCAGAAAAATCGAAATGGAATAATGAGTCCAGTTTTGGTTTTGGCTTTTGAAATCGAATTAAAACATGTGGAATATATAAGTTTTTTTTTTGTTTTTTTATTTTTAATTGAAATCGAATTAAACCGAATTAGTCTGGATATCTAGTATCCAGTGTATCACAAATATTATTTTAGTTGACTAGTTTGTAAAATACATATCCTTTAGCAGATTTTTCAAGCTCCGAATTTGAAGACAATCATGACAACGACTTGCAAGCAGTGGACTCTGAATGAAGTTTGAATTAATATGTGAACTGCAACATCTTGATGTAGACCCTGGTAAAAACCCTAGTTTGAACTTGTTAAGAACTAATGTCATGTGTTGCTGCCCTGTTTTTATTTCACTTTTATTACTATTTTTCTTTATTGTTTGTCATCTATATATTAAGCCTTCTTAATGATGTGGTATTTTGTTAAAAACTAGATGATGTGGTATACATTAAGCCTTCTTTATGATATCTGGTTGACAAAACAGGGGAAAGCAGCCCCTGCACTAGTGTTAGCGAGAGAAAGTTATTAGTTTTTTCATTTTCTATCATCTGATTTCTTGCGTACTGTTGATGCATAAAAACTGACCAATAACAAATTGAATCAGATAAAATCTATGTTTGAGATTGCTTTTGCTTAGAAAATAATTACTTATTTATTAAGTTTTGAACAAATAGATGTTTGGTAAACTTTCTAAAAGTAATTTATTTTATGATTTGCTCCTCATATAATCAGTTTTTGAGAAGTTGGGTGGGGGTTGCTTTTGTAAGTAGAAGCTGAATTTTTGTTTATGAAATGTCTAAAATATCCTCATTATTTTATTAAAAGACAATACTACCCCTATATTTAATAAAAGTTAAAACTAAAAAATAAAACAGTTTCATATTAAAAAAATAAATAATAAATAAATAAAAACAATTTCACTTGATGGTGGCCACCGCCGAACGGAGGAGGACTGGCATTTATCGGCGACAACGTCGCCGGAGGAAGCATGCTCCTCCTCCGCTGCCATAGGAGGTTCCTTCTTTTTAAGTTTTGAAGGAGGCATGCCGATCGAATCTAGATTCACTACCAAAAATCTAGTTGTTTTGGTTCCGTCTCTGTCGATGACAAAACGCTGTCAACCGCTTCTGACGGCGGAGAAGAATTCGCTACCAAAGTTGACGAAAGACGAAGGCCGTCATCACGAACACAAAAAGAAGGAAAAGAAGTTCAAGGAAGTGACATGCGGGATAACGACGGAGTGCGCAGTGGTGTGCTACTGTTGTCCGTTCACGGTGATAAATCTGTTGGTTCCGAAAACCAAAATTGGCACAACGCAGCGGAAAGGCGATGGTCCCGGTTTTAAAATTTTCTATAAAACATAACCGTTTTAATTGGATCGTTGTGATTATATAGATTATAATATTTAATTATAAATAGTAAGGAAGAAATCGTTACCCTTATAGAATCTTCGCGAATCCCTCGAACCAAATTGATCTACCGTAGAATCTTCGTGATTCCCTCGAACCAAGTTCTTCCACGCCAAATCTTCAACACCAAAGAACGGACAGGTGAGCGTCTCGGTATTTAAACAGAATAATTGACTCTCGAATTTTCTATTCTAATTATGTACTTATCATATGAGACAATAAGAAAAGTATTTAGAGACACTCTCATAATATTTTTCTAGAGGCTATGAACTTAAAAAAAAAAACTTTTTTTTTTTCGCTGTCTCTCTTTTTTTTTTCTCTGTGTACACCCTTTTGAAAAACAAATAATAACTTTTCTTTTTCGTCTTCTATTGTATTCAAAATTCCAATAAAAATTCTAGATATATCATATGCTGTGTACACCTGATTGAAAAAAAAAATTAAAAAAAAAACAAAAGCTTTTATCTCTTTGTCATTGTATCAAATACAACCTCAATCATTTATGATAAACGAGAGGAAGAGATCAAATTTACTCCTCGTGTAACTTTTGTTTTTGATATAGAGTTAGAAACCCAATTGGATTATAATACTAATTAAATATTAAAATAAACAATTTATTTTAATATTTAAAATAGTAATTTCGAAAATCCTTATCACAATTTGTTCAACTTAAAAACAAAATTTAAATATATAATAATCCAATTGTTACATAATTATTTTATTTGAAATAATATAATTATTCAAATAACTAAATAATTTAACAGATAATTTTAAACTATTATTTTCGACATTACCATGTAACTTTCACGGTGTAGTTTTTGAAAATTACAGTGCAGTCCCACCACACTGTGTCATCCAATTAAATATTTAAATAATCATATTATTTAAATAACATTTAATTAATTCGTAACTAATCAAATAAAACAGTTAATATTTAATTAGTTCATAATTAATTAAACAATGCATAAACTACTTTATGTATAGATGATTAATTCCAAATTAATCACTAAGCCTCTTTAAACCTTAATGTTCAATACAGTGTTATGGAGATGGCATGTGGACACATGGACCTATAATTTCAAGCACCAATAAATCTTTAATAATTAACTAAACTCTTTAATTAATTATCTGAGTCATATTATACTTTAATTTGTTCATGAAATAGTTGCTCTTGAACTAAAGGAAGTTAGGGGATAGGGTTTCCAAAATCATCCCCACTTGTGTGGCTTCGTCGATTTGTGCGTCATTTATTTCAGCCTCGTTTATGTGTTCAATCATCTTAAGCACATGCTCACAGACTGAAGTACCCTTCTTCATTCGGGCGTTCATAACTGCCTTTACGGCCTCATGACGAGACTGTTCAGAAGGGCGCCCAAACATAGCCTGCAGGGAATCCATAATTCCTTTCGCGGTTTCAACCGCTTCGTGCTTACTTCTAAGCACATCAGATATGCCTGCTAACAGGTAGTATCGGGCTTTGTTGTTGGCATTTTGCTAACGATCATATGCCTCAACAACACTTGCTGCGGACTTGGCGTGAAGGCGTGTAGGACAATCCTCCGTCAGGACGAACTTGAAGTTTTCACATACAAGCACGATGTTCATGTTACTTTTCCATTTGACAAAATTTTCACAGGTCAATTTTTCAGTAGCGAGTATTGTGATTATTGGATTGGTCATATTTGACATGCTGAAATTATATAACAATCAATTACATTTAATTTGTGTCCACAATATGTATATATATCACATATATAAAATTTGGTAATGTAAACATGATGCATGTGTAAAAATACAGAAAAAAAATATTTACTCAATTACCACGATAATTCAATTTTCACAAATAACGTGCTGTCGTAGGATAGGTCACGTATTTGATAATTGAATTGAGACTTTCTCAATTAATAAAAGTCAACTCAAAATATCTCATATTTTCAACTTTTATTAACCACCGTTGAATTTGGTCAAGATTGTAATTAACTAACTTAATAACATCTTTTGAGTATAACCTACCATTTCAGATTTTTCTGACTTAACTCAAAAATTGCCGCCGTAGGGTAGGTCAATTTTGAAATACATCTAAAAATCCTATCGCTTGGAAGACAACCTTGCTATTGACTCAAATGGACACCCTCCGTAGGGAGGATGAAATCAAAGCGTCTCGAGGCGCCATTTAAATCTCATATTGTTATACTAATGGTAGAGACCATGGGTAATATTGTCATATTACCCTCTCTCACTCAATATTTTCAATATGATGTATTTTAATTATAAAATATCTAATATTTTATAATCCTAGTAAAAAAAATAATAATGTTAAAACAGATTTAATCAATTTTTTTTTAATTTACTAGGTTTGTTGTGTTGATCATATCTACACATAATAAATTTACTGGATTTCTACAAAAACTAAATTTATTAAGAAGCTCTAAGTTATGATAATATTAAACTCTTTAAAATTATCAACTTAGACTTATGTTTATTTACATCTAATAAATTTACCGGATTTTCTCAAAATCCAAATTTATTATGAAGTTCTAAGCTATCTCTAAATATAAACTCTTTATAATGAATAACTTAGATTAATATGAAAAATCAAATTTTATCTATTAAAAAAAATATAACAAAGAAACATGTTTCTAATCTAAAACAATTTTTAGAATAGAATATGAATGCATGTCATGTTATCACAATTCCAGTAGGCACTTATTAACTTAGATGACATATTATATGCATGAACATATTATATAATTATCACATAAAATATAATATGAAAAAACAAAACAAAAACTAAATGAATTTTGGCCGAGTTCCTTTGGATATTTAAATTACAACCCAAAAATAAATTAAATTACAAAAATAGTCTTGTTGTAATTTTCCTTCAGGATCCGATCCAATCACATCGATTTGTTGATAACGCCGTCATCTTTAATATCACTATTTACAATTAAAAAATCCAATACCCATAGGGTTTACAAATTTTTATCTAAAAATTGAAGAAGCAATAAAATATAAAATCCAAAGGAACCATATAATTAACGACCAAAAATCATTTTTATTTACCATTCATCACATGAATAAAAATAATCATTAAATCACATTTAATGTAAAATGCCTACTACCGGAATAAATTTTAATATTAAAATCAATATAAATTACAACGTGGCTCTGTTACCAATTGTTGGTTCCGAAAACCAAAATTGACACAACGCAGCGGAAAAGGCGGTGATCCTGGTTTTTAAATTTTCTATAAAACATAACTGTTTTAGCCGGATCGTTGTGATTATATAGATTATAATATTTAATTATAAATAGTAAGGAAGAAATCGTTACCCTTGTAGAATCTTCGATGAATCTCTCGAACTAAATTGTTCTACCGTAGAATCTTCGTGATTCCCTCGAACCAAGTTCTTCCACGTCGAATCTTCAACACCAAAGAACGGACGGGTGGGCGTCTCGGTATTTAAACAGAATGATTGACTCTCGAATTTTCTGTTCTAATTATGTACTCATCATATGAGACAACAAGAAAAGTATTTAGAGACACTCTCATAATATTTTTCTAGAGGCTATGAACTTAAAAAAAAAAATCTTTCTATTTTTTGTCTCTCGTTTTTTTTTTCTGTGTACACCCTTTTGAAAAACAAATAATAACTTTTCTTTTTCGTCTTCTAGTGTATTCAAAATTCCAAGAAGACTTCTAGATATATCATATGCTGTGTACACCTGATTGAAAAAAAAAAAAAAAACAAAAGCTTTAATCTCTTTGTCATTGTATCAAATACAACCTCAATCATTTATGATAAACGAGAGGAAGAGATCAAATTTACTCCTCGTGTAACTTTTGTTTTTGTTATAAAGTTAGAAACCCAATTGGATTATAATACTAATTAAATATTAAAATAAACAATTTATTTTAATATTTAAAATAGTAATTTCGAAAATCCTTATCACAATCTGTTCAACTTAAAAACAAAATTTAAATATATAATAATCCAATTGTTAAATAATTATTTTATTTGAAATAATATAATTATTCAAATAACTAAATAATTTAACAGATAATTTTAAACTATTATTTTCGAAATTACAATGTAACTTTCACGGTGTAGTTTTCAAAAATTACAGTGCGGTCCCACCACACTGTGTCATCCAATTAAATATTTAAATAATCATATTATTTAAATAACATTTAATTAATTCGTAACTAATCAAATAAAACAGTTAATATATAATTAATTCATAATTAATTAAACAATGCATAAACTACTTTATGTATATATGATTAATTCCAAATTAATCACTAAGCCTCTTTGTACCTTAATGTTCAATACAGTGTTATGGAGATGGCATGGGGACACATGGACCTATAATTTAAAGCTCCAATAAATCTTTAATAATTAACTAAACTCTTTAATTAATTATCTGACTTCTTAATTCCAAAATTATTCCACAAAAAAACTGGAACTGCACTCTTGTTATTATAGAATTAATTACTCGAATAGAAATCGAACAGTCCATTGATATAATCATTACATATAGATCAATCCTCCATTAATAGTTCGTAATTTGAGCTAGGTTCAAATCCGTTGACCTCTCAATTACATCTTTATCCTTGAGTTCCGGTGATTCTCTAATGAACAATTATTTATGATCTTATCATAAATTGAGCGCTCTATTGTTCAAGACCTGAATCATTTACTCAACAGAACTATTTGTCTAACTTCATTTAAGAATGAATGGATTCCATTTTGTATATTATCATTCCCGGCTAAATGTATCATTATGTCTTCAAGATACAAAGTTTAGGTATGACATTATAAACAAACCATACTAAGTAAGTCAAAAGACACAACTCTATAAGTAGGAGTCGGTTAAATACTCAGGATTAAGATCGTTTCATATATGACAATCTGATTTGATAAATGAGAATACATTGTTTAAAACGGAGATTATTAAAGATTCTAATTTATCATGTCCACGTCCTATATAATCTTATTATACAAAGTACCTTCATTCTAACGTCACCACATCAACAGTTCGGATAAGACTGTTCTATTCTTAATGGGAATGAACTGTACTAGTAATTTTAATTAATTAAAGATCCCAACTTTAATTATTAATTACGGACAATTACAATTATTATATTTAAACATAATCCTCATGTATATAACATCTTATATACTATGTTTAATATTACATTTAATAATCATAGAATTTTATATCATTAATACAATATTAATAACATTAAATGTACTCAAGTTTAAAATAAAATGTAAATCTATTTATTAATACAGCAAAAAGATTAACAACTTTTGTTCTTATGGCACTTTCCCCAACATAATCTACTGGTTCTGGCGGTTTACAAGGTGTAGGTGTGGCTGTGCAAGAAGGCATGGAGGAGACAGAGGAAACGGTAGCGTTTAGAGAAGAGGCAGCACGTTGGAGGACTTTTGATAGGGCCCAGAAACAAGAGTTGTTGGTGGCTGTGAGTGGTGAAAAGAAAGACAAATAAATACGTGTAAATATATGATTGGGTGATAATAAGAATTGCACATAAACCTGATTGTACTGATCGATTTTTTTTCATATTAAAATGATGTCTATTTTATCATTTCAATGGATACATTTTTCAATTTTTCAAAAGCAAAGCAATTGTAAATTTGAGTTTACCAAACATCCATCAATTTTTTTGTTAAGCTAATTATTTCTTCAGTTGAGCTATAAGCGGATTATTTTATAAGCAAAGCAATCCCAAACGTAGCCAAAGTCTTTATTGAACTTTGATACTAGATTGACTGCTCGAGAAATTACAATTTGAGATTCTTAATCTCTTTATTTCTCGAAGCTACTTATTTTCTTATTTTTCAACGCCCCTTCTATCTTAGAGATCTTCTCCATTTATATCAATTCTTCAGCTGCCTTCGACCATTAGGACAATAATGTTGCGATACGCACTAATATTATTCTAACAATCACATAACGTAATATGCGGTGCGCATTAACATTATCTTAACTATCAGATAATGTAATGTAGAATTTATATTTCAGAATAAATTATGTTTACACAATACAAGAGTATTTATATTAACTAAAGAAACCCTAGTTGTATCTAATAAGGAAAACAATAACAACAACAATATTTTAGGTATGAGAAGATTGCGTAACACTCCCCCTCAAACTGGACGTCTGTGGACGAACAAGTTTGTCCGTTAGCAGCAAGTGACACCGTTTGTGAAGACCTTTGGTGAGAACATCAGCTAGCTGATCATCAGATGGAACAAACAAAACACGGTGGATGCCAAGTGCAACTTTTTCGTGAACAAAGTGATAATCCAACTCAATGTGTCGAGTCCGCGCATGATGAATAGGGTTGGCATCAAGGTAAGTCGCATTTATGTTGCCACAATATAGCAAGGATGGAAAAACAACTGGACACCCAAGTTCATGGAGAAGAAAACCGAGCCACACAGTTTCAGTACATGCATGAGCTAAAGATCGATATTTCGATTTTGCAATAGAGCGCGCAATAGTAGGTTACTTTTTGGAACACCAAGAAATAAGCGTGGAACCAAGATAAATGAGATAACCGGTGGTGGAGCGACGAGTGTCAGGACAACTCGCCCAATCAGCATCAGAGAAAGCGTGAATAGCCATCGGCGAAGAGTTGAGACTGATGAAAATACCATGATCGACATAGCCCTTGATGTAGCGGAGGATCCGTTTGACTGCAAGTAGATGAGGTTGACGCGAAGCACTGAGAAATTGAGCCATAGAGCTGACTACAAATGATATGTCAGGGTGGGTAAGAGTCAAGTTCTGTAGAGAACTAACAAGTTGACGAAACTCTATCGCATTGTCAAGAAGAGGACCATCATGAGCTGTGAGATGTACTTTGACGGCAATAGGCGTGGAGGCAAGTTTGCAATCCATCATTGAGCTACGATGAAGAAGATCTAAGGCATACTTCAGCTGAGAAACATGTAAACCCTTCGAATGAGGATGAATTTCAAGACCGAGAAAGTATCACAGAGAATCTAAGTCCTTTACATCAAATTCACGGCTGAGGGATTGTACAAACTAATCAATGAGTTCCGCATGGCTACTTGTTAAGACGATATCATCAACATATAACAACAGAAAAAGTGTGTGAGTTTCACTGCGATAGATAAAAAGAGATGTATCGGCCTTGCTTTGAGCTGAAACCAAACTGAATAAGAAATACGTTGAAGCAACTGAACCATGTTCGAGGGGCCTGTTTAAGGCCATATAACGCCTTTTGCATATTGCAAACAAAGTGTGGCCGTTGTGGATCGACAAACCCAGAAGGCTGAGACATAAAAACATCCTCATGGAGAATGCCATTTAGGAAGGCATTTTTGATGTCCAGTTGACGAAGTCGCTAAGATTGAGAGACAGCAAGACAGAGAATTGTGGGGATTGTGGCAGGTTTGACTACTTGACTGAAAGTGTCATCATAATCGAGTCCAGGTTGTTGATGAAAGCCCTTTGCAACAATGCGAGCTTTGTAGCGCTCAATAGAGCCATCAGAGTGATGCTTGATTCGAAAGACCTATTTGCAGCCTACAGTATTGTGAGAAGGAGATGGAGGGACCAAGAGCCAAGTGTTATTTTTGACCAGAGCATTGAATTCCTCAGCCATGTCCTCACGCCATTCAAATTGCTTGACAGCTTGGGTGAAGTAAGTGGGTTCAGGTGGTTGAGACAGAACAGTGGCATGCGCTTGAGAAAGTGGATATCAGATTGTGCCATTTGTACGTGTCTTGGGCTGGTGAATACCATCACGAAGTAGTGTGGTCATGGGATGAAGATACTCAGATTGAGGTGGTAGAGACGCAGGCAGCACCAGAGTTGGGTCTGCAGGTTACGGTATGGAAGGATCAGCCAGCTCAGTACATTGCAGTTAAGCGGGCTCGATTAGGGTCGAGGAGATAAGTTGATGAAGTTCCAAAGGTGCCATTGGTGGAGAAGAATCAATGACCAAGTGAACTAACAAAAGGAAACTTGGATTCATTAAAAATAACATGCCTCGAAATATACACCCTTTTAGTCACCGGATCAATAGCCTTTATGATGAATATTGTATCCTAGAAAAACACACTATTTAGATCGAGGCTGAAGTTTTTGTTTGACTTAGGACCCTAGGTACGGAAAGCAGGCACACCCGAAAGTACGAAGATGACTGTAGGTGAGATCCTTTTGAAAAAGAACAACGTGTGGAGATAACCATTGAGAAGTGGTGTGGGAAAGAGATTAATGGGGTAGACTAAAGTTAAGACAGCCTCAACCCATAAACTAAGAGGAGCATGAGCCGTGCTCAACAGAGTGCGAGTCTTGTCTGCAATATGACGGTGCTTACTGCTCGGCAAGTCCGTTCTGTTGAGGTGTGCGTGGACAAGAGAGACAATGATGAATGCCTAAGTTACTACAAAGATTTTCAAATTGAGAGTTAACATATTCTGTACCACCATCACTTTGAAAAATTTTGACAGATGAATTGAACATATTCTTAACCATTAGTAAAATTGCGAAAATGAGTAAAGACTTCAGATTTGAGACGCATAGGATAAATCAATGAATAACGAGAATACTCAACAGTAAATAGAACATAATATTTAAAACCAGAATTAGAGACAGTAGAAGACATCCAGACATCAGAGTGTATAATATAAAATAGACTACATGCATAAACTTTATTTGATTCAAATGGAAGTTTGTAAGACTTGCAAGCAGCACCGTCATTACAAAAGGAAAAATTACCGGAAAAAGATAATCCTAACTTCTGAGAACCTAGGTGATGAATGACGGCTGGCGACGTGTGACCTAGACGGAGATGCCAGAGATTCGAGGTGGAAGCGGCCAGTGCAAAATGCTGTGGCAGCGAGAGAGGGTATAGACCATCCTTACATGGGCCATGAAATAATAGAACACCAGAGGTGAGATCAGAGATAACATAGTCAGACGGAGTAAAAATCGTTAGTAAAACGTGCAACAAAGAGCAAATTTTTGTTTAGAGATGGAACATGAAACACATTATTGAGAGAGAAGTTTTTAGGGCCTAGTGATAGAGCAAGATTACCAGTCTTGGTAATGGGAAGAGTTGCCCCATTACCTAACAAGATAAAGGTATTACCAGTGACAGGTTCCGAATCCGGAGGTGCAGTACTCATCATATGGTGGGTGGCACTCGTGTCAGGATACCAGGTAAAGTGTGGATCCGACAAGTACTGAGAAACCGGATATAGAGTGTGTTGAAATTATAAGTGTTGACTGACATGTATGCTGGCAAACGGAGCAGTAAGCAAATCAGGACCATGGTAGCAATGGGGACAGTTAACATGTGAATGTTACAGAGTGGAACATGTAGGACACCATTGTTGCGGATGAGAACCAAGAAGGCCACGACCACTATGACGTTGCGGCCAAGAAAGACCACATCCGTAACCAGACGATGAGAAGTCAGGTTGAGCTTGCCAAGATGATCGACCATGACCCCGCGCGCCCCCTACGCCGACCACCACGACTAGGCCCACGGGACTGGCACTGGCCAGAAGAGGGACCATGAGTGAGGTCTGCAGTCGACGACCGTGAGGGTGATTGAGAGGCAGTGAGAGCAGTATTACTTCCACTGTCGATAGGTTTGGCACGTGATAATTGAGATTCAAATGATAGAAGGCGCGCACGAAGGTCTTCAAACTTTGGTAGAAGCGGGAAGTTCAGAATGGCTGTGACAATCATGGCATAATCAGGACCAAGACCACGGAGGATAGCAATGACTAGATCAAAGGAAGAGACCGATTCATTGATAGCTGCTTGAAAATCAGAGAGAGATTTAGCATGTTGAAGATAGGCAGAAACCGTTTTGGTAACTTTTGTCATATCAATGAGTTGAAATCGAATATTGGCGGCATTAGCGATTGAATGTTGGGAGAAATTTTCTCGGAGACATGTCCATATCTCCGAAGTATGGATTTTTCGACGATAAAAGAGAGCATGGGCTAGGTGAGAGTGGCAGCCGTATAACTAACAACACGTTGATCTTGTTGAAACCAAGTAAGATAATCTGGGTTGGGAGTGGGTTTTTCGGCACCAGCGGCTGCAACAGTGGTAGCCTAAGGTGCATGCGTAGTGCCATCTACAAATTTTTAGAGGCCATGACCAATGAGAAAGGGGCGAAGTTGAGCAGACCATAAGAGATAGTTGGACTCTGTGAGTTTGGGAAAATGAGCTATGGAGGGGCCGGGTAGGGAGGGAGAGGCCGTGTTTGAGGAGGAGGAGGAAGAGGAGCTGGTGGTGGTGGCCATGACAATATTGAAAAAGAGATCGAAGAAGAAAAAAAATTAGGTTTTGAGATTCTTGATCTCTTTATTTCTCTAATCTACTTATTTTCTTATTTTTCGATGCCTCTTCTACCTTGGAGAGCTTCTCCTTTTATATCAATTCTTCAGCTGCTTCCGACAGTTAGGACAATAATGTTGTGATACGCATTAATATTATTCTAACAATCACATAACGTAGTATGCGGTGCGCACTAACAATATCTTAACTATCAGATAATGTAATATGCGGTTCATATTAACTTATCTTAATAATCACATAATGTAATATGCGATACGCACTAACATTATCTTAACTATCAGATAATGTAATATGCGATACGCACTAACATTATCTTAACTATCAGATAATGTAATATGCGGTACGCACTAGCATCATATCAATAATCAAAAGGCGACCAGAATGTATCCTCGGATATAGGACGGATTCCTCATCTTCGGACATGTGACAAATTTCTTGTCATAGGAAAAATTCTAGAACGTGTGATTGCTCCTCTTTTCGTCCTCGGACGTAGAACGGATTCCTCATCTTCGGACATGTGACGAATTCCTCGTCATAGGACAAATTCTTGGACTAGTGACTGATCCTCTTTTCATCCTCGGATATAGGACAGATTCCTCATCTTTGGACATGTGATGAATTTCTCGTCATAGGACAAATTCTCAGACGTGTGACTGCTTCTCTTTTCGTCCTCGGACATAGGACGGATTCCTCATCTTCGGACATGTGACGAATTCCTCGTCATAGGACAAATTCTCGAACTTGTGACTACTCCTTTTTCGTCCTCAGACATAGGACAGATTCCTCATCTTCAGGACATGTGACAAATTCCTCGTCATAGGACAAATTATTGGACATGTGGCTGCTCGTCTTTTCGTCCTCGGACATATGACGTATTCCTCATCTTCGGACATGTGACGAATTCATCCTCATAGGACAAATTCTCGGACGTGTGACTGATCCTCTCTTCGTCCTCGGACATAGGACAGATTCCTCATATTCGAACATGTGACAAATTCCTCATCATAGGACAAATTCTCGGACATGTGACTGCTCCTCTTTTCATCCTCGGATATATGATAAATTCCTTGTCTCCGGACCCGTATGGCGAATTCCTCGTCTTCAGGTCTTGGGGCGAATTCTTCATCTTTTCTTGTTATCCGCTATTATATCTCTCCCATCTCTCATCACTTTATTTATTGATTTAATTATTAATTCACAACACATTATCAGCACGATAGCATATAAGAAAAAAGGATTTTGAGGTGAGTGATTTACTTACAGTTCAATATTCGTATTCATTTATTTTATATGCAATATATAAGGTTGGCTTATGCCGCTCATTGGATTTATTTATTTATTATGCTCTTTAAATATTTTCTTTTATTTATCATGCTGGCTTATGCCCATAACTGAACATATATATACCATTTTGGATTTATTACGCTATTTAAATATTCACATTTATTTATCAGGCTGGCTTATGCCCCTAACAGAACATATATACCGTTCTGGATTTCTTACGCTATTTAAATATTCACATTTATTTATCAAGATAGCTTATTCCCCTAACAGAACATATATACCGTTCTAGGTTTATTACGCTATTTAAATATTCGCATTACTTATCAGGTTAGCTTATGCCCCTAACAGAAAATATATACCGTTCTGGATTTATTACGCTATTTAAATATTCACATTTATTTATCAGCTTGGCTTAAACGCCTAACAGAACATATACATTGTTCTGGATTTATAACACTCTTTAAATATTCACAGTTATTTATCAGGCTGGCTTATGCCCCTAACAGAACATATAAATAGTTCTGGAATTATTTATTATGTTATATTCATATCATTCAATTATACACAATATATGAGATCAACTAAACCGACTAAACAGACCTTAAAATTTATGGATTTATGATATTTAAGTTGACACGATTTTGAAAACCGATGAGAACCTGGAGATCCTAATCCAGTGTTATATACATGCTTGATGCTCATGAAAAGCAATATTTAGAGAATGATCTACACATCCAGTATGATGTTGTGAGTGTCATCAAAAAAGAATTTAAGATCATAACGTATATTGAAATTGGAAATAATATTTTATCCATTTCACTCATGTTTGGTGCTCATGAAGAGAATATTCAGAGAAGGATATACACATCCAACAAGATGTTGTGAATATCATAAAAATGATTTAAGATCCTAACGTATAATGAAATTGGAAATAATATTTTATCCATTTCATACACATCCAACAGGATGCTGTGAGTATCATAAAAGAATTTAAGATCCTAATATCATGTATAATGAAATTGGAAATAATTTATCCTATTTCATACATACTAGAAAAGAGAGAAGAAAAAGAGGTGTGTGTGTAGCAATTGTGTGATTAACACCACTGCGCAATCTTGATCAAACATGGATATCTCATTCGTCTGAAATCAGTCTGGGCTTAAATTTAGTCAGCTCGTTTTACTCTTGTAGTTCTTAAATCTGTATGGTGGGATTTTCAATCGAAACTCACTATGGTGAGTTCTGCAGTTCCGAACAGGGCTGGATAGAAAACAGGGGAGGAAATTCTTGTATTGCGTAGGTTTCATCAATGAGTGATATCTCTTTGAACTGTGGTCCGATCGGGTTGAAATTTGTTCAGAACGTTCTTCACCCATGGTTCTACAATCTTTTAGGTTAGATTATTGATCGGAAGTTTCTACAGAGAAATATACACCTCAAACAGAGTATCCAAGTTTATACTATTCTCTCTCTTATTCACTTATTGATATTCCATATATTTATTGTAAAATTGAAAGCATGGATCCATGCCATAATTATTATATACCTATACAGATGGAATAATTATATATATATATATATATATATATATACACACACACATATTATGGTGGGGTCTAAGCAATGATGGTGGTAAAAAAAAAATGAGTCGTCTGGAGAGAGTTGAAATGAGACTATGAGAGTGCGTGAGTTAATTGGTAAACAAATGAGTAATGATAATGTGCTAGGCATAGGCTAGGCATATGGGTAGGGTTGCACATTTTCCCCTAGATCCCCATTCCCTCGCGACCTTATCCCTATTTGGGGGAAAAGTTTTGGAGGAAAATGGGGAAATGGGTGGGGATGGAGATAATTTTCATCCCCAAATTGAAATGAGGATGTGGACGGGGAGACTCTCCCCCAACACCATTTCCCCATTTCCCCATTTTCCCCACAAATATACTGAAATGAGGATGGGGATGGAGATGGGGATGGGGGGAGGTCCCCCATCCTCATTTCCCCATTTCCCCCCAAACATTATAAATATAATTATATATATATATATATAAAATATTTTAAAATTTTTATTATTTGAAGACCTAACTATATAAACCTCATTTACTCTTTGAAAACCCTAAATCTACATGGATTTTCTTTATATGTGAATTTGCCATAGTTTTAAACTTTGATTATTGAAATACTTTATTTTGTAATGGATTTTTTTTTGTATTTGTAATGCACTAATGGATTTTATATTGTATTTGTAATGAAATGTTTTTTTTTTATTTGTAATTTTTAGTAAAACGGGAAAATGGAGAAATAGAGAAATGGGGAAACAGAGAAAAACGAGGAAAACGGGGGAAATACGGAACTGGGTTAGGGATGGAGTTACCTCCTCCTAAAATTCCCCATCCCCATTTTCCCCAAATGGGGAAATGGGTGGGGATGAGGGAAGGGTCTAAGAAGTAGGGATGGGGATGGGGATGGGGATGGGGGGGACCTGGATCCAGCCCCATTTCCCTAATGTGCAACCCTACATATGTGTGAGTTTTTTAATAATATAAAAACGGAAAGAGGAGTGATATGGATGATGATGTGCTGCGTATAGGCGAAATATTTTTTGTCTAATAATATATATATATATATATTACTTTGTGGGGCTGAATGGTGATGTATTAAAAAAAGAGAGGTTTATTATCATTTCAGATAAGATATAAAATGGCATTACACCTACTGTCTATAAAATTTTCAGAAAAGGAAGAAAGAGCTTAGAGAAATAAAGGGGCCGTTCGATAACGTTTTGTTTTTTTGTTTTTTGTTTTCTAGTTTTCTGGTTTTCATTGATTTTAAAAAATTGACTTTTGGATTTTTTGGATTCGAAAACTCGTCTGGTAGCGATGATTAAAAACGATATTCGGATAATCAAAACATAAAAAACACGTCTGGTAAGATTATTTTGTTATATGAATCTTTTAATAGGTAATGGAACTTTTAATATTAAAATATAGGTAATGGATCTTTTAATATTAAAATATAAGTTAAAAATCACTTTTTTGTTACAAAAAGTAAAAGAAAACAATAATTTAACTTGTAGGTCCCATAAAAAACGAGAACAACAAATTGTTGTTTTTGGCAGGCACGACTTTTAACGCTTCAAACTAAAAAACGGTATTTAATGTTTTTGTTTTTTTTTTTTTCAAAATGCTTTACCGAACGAGTTGCTTATATTTTTTAAACCCAAAAACAAAAAAAACAGGTATGGAAAACGACACCGAATACACCCAAAGAGATCATGAATCTCAAATTGTAATTTATTGAGCGATAAATTTAGTATCAAATTTCAATTATAAAAATACTCAATCCAATTTGCAGTTGAAATTTTTATGCATCAACAGCTGGCGCCGTCTGTGGGGAGTTGAACGTATAAGCTTAGCTCCGAAAATTTAAGCATGGCTTCTGAGATGGAGGAAGTTCCGATTCCGCAAACAGAAGTGTAGTGAGATCGGAGATTCACAGAGCATTTAATGATGGCGAAGAAATAAATCATGAGGTTAGACGAATGGCGAAAGCAAAAAAGAAAAAGAAAAAGAAAGAGATGTTCTACCAAATACTCTTGAATTTATCAGGGAAAATGAAAAGTTACGTGACTGAATCCGAAATTTAACTGGAAAAGCTATCCATCCAGGTCCAGGAGAAGGTCATGTCACAGGAATACCGAGATCACGACTTGAAAATATAGTTAACATGAATGACCTAGCAAATGAGCGAGATCAAGTAAATCAAACGCACCGCGTTGAACATCGTTCACAGTCTCGAGATAGGTGTTCACCAGGTCCCCGAAGAGAGGAAACTTACCGTGAAAATGAAGAGCCTAGAAGAAGTTAACCTCAAGCCTCGGTCGAAAGCCAACATAATAGCTCCCGACCTAAAGTGGAGCGGAACCACTCTAAGAATATGCCACATCGTCGTGCCAGTAACGAGCATCAGACTAGGCAACAAACAGGCGAAGAAGAAATGAATGACTCATGCCATTCTCGGTACCTACATAATTACCTCAAAAAGCTAGAAGAACGCATCTTAGGCATACAAAGATCTCAAACGGAGAATCTTAATCCTGACCCGCTTATTAAGTTACAGTCTCCTTTTGTGGCCGGGATTCGCGAGGCTATTGCTTATAGAAGGTTTGAAATGCCATAAATTTCTCGTTATGAAGGGCATTCTGATCCCATGATTCACATGCAACTTTACCAATGACTCATGGAGGTTTAAGGAGCCAAAGAGGAGGCGATGTGCAAGTTTTTTCCTCTTACCCTAGGAGGAACAGCTTTAAAATGGTTTAATAAGCTCAAGCCAGGTAGTATCCAGAATTTCCCCCAAATGTGTAGAGAATTCATCACAAGGTTTAGAGGAGCTCGTCCTTTAGAAAGAAAACCTAATGTTTTGCGTGATGTCAAACAGGGAGAGTCAGAAACCCTCAAGAAGTACGTCAAGAGATTCCATAAAGAAGTAATCAACTTAGGAGCATACGATGAGGAAAACAACCTTAGAGACTTCATCAGGAACATACGAATATGTCGTATGTGGTTCAATTTTTAGAACTTTCGGCCAAAAGATTACACTGAAGCCTATGAACATGCTTTACGTTTCATTGAGACCGAATATCAACTAAAGCTCAAAAAAGCAACTGAAAAAACTGAATATGGCTCCAGAAAAGAAAAAGGGAAGGGAAAAGAAGAAAATCAGGGAGATCAAAAAGGTCGCCCTCTAATCACCAGTGGAATTCCTCGATTTAAACCTCGGAAACACGAACAACTAAAAGCACCAATCCTACAACCTCAGTCAGCGATGAATGTTCCAAATGAAAGGCATTCAGAAACCTTTAGACGAGCTCAGACATGGAATTTAAAATATGCAAATTACCATGCTTTAAATGCCACTCGGGAACAAATCCTCGCAACCATACAAGAAATCGGGCTTTTGACAAAGCCCGTGCTGCTGAGAGGAGATCCCAATTTAAGAAACCAAGCAAAATATTGTGACTTCCGTGAAGATATCGGCCATACCACTTCAGAATGCTTCCATCTGAAAGATCACATTGAAACCTTGATTCAGAACGACTATTTAAAAGAGTTTGTAAACTCTACATATGAAGCTTGGCAAAAGATGCCTGATTTAATGGAAGGAGACCCTCCCACTCAAAAAGACAAAGTGAAGGCACATGTGATTCATACCAATGCCGGATGACCAACATTAGCAGGAGATTCAAACCGAGCAAGAAAAGTTATGCAAGGAGTACTGTGGCCACTCGTGCATGCTTGCAAGTGATTCACTCTCAAACTTCTAAAAGGCCGAAAGTACACACCATACCCATAATTTTCATAGATGAAGATTCAAAGGGAATAACACACCTGTATGATGATTCTCTCGTAATATCTCTAATGATCACCATAAAAGTAATTTCTCGCATATTAGTGGACACTAGGAGTTCTGTGGACAGCATGTTCAAGAGAACGTTGGATCAACTCAGAATTTAAAAGGCAAGGTTGAAGGAAGTAAATGCACCCCTGTATGGATTTACTGGAGATAGCGTATGGCCCATTGGAGTATTGGAAATCCCGATGACTTTCGGCCAAGATCCCGATCGGTTCACGATGATGATTACCTATGTGGTGGTCGATACTCCTAGTACGTATCTGGTGATCCTCAGAATGCCATTTCTGATTGCAACTAGGGCTGGGATCTCCTTTTACCATAATGTTATGAAAATCCCTACATGAGAAAAAATCGAGACTATCCGAGGAGATCAGGAATCCGTTCGGAGATGTTATGCCTCTTTAATGAAAGAGAACTTTCAGGTTGATGACTTAGACCCATGAATCACCAGTAACGACAAAGTTGACGATACAAAGGCAATAATATTATAAGAGATGGCAGAGCCAGTAGAGGAACTAATTCCTATTCAAATGAGATCGGATGATCCAAACAAAGTAGTCCGGATCGGGTCCACGCTTCCACCCAATGTGAAGATCGAGCTAGAGACATTCCTAAAGGAAAATTCAGAGGTTTTTGTATGGACCCATGAAGAGATGCCAGGCATCAATTCTTAAACGACAAACCACCATCTAAATGTTAACCCGGCTTTTAAGCCAGTCAAACAAAAGAGGCGGTTGTTCAATCATGAGAGATACGAAGCAATCAATCAAGAAGTGAATAAGTTCCTAGAGGCGAGATTCATCCCAGAGGTGGAATATTTGGAATGGATTGCCAATGTGGTACTGGTAAAGAAAGCCAACGGGAAGTGGAGAATGTGTTTCTATTTCACCGACTTAAACAAAGCATGCCCTAAAGATAGTTTCCCATTTCCTAGAATTGATCAAATTATAGATGCAACAGCAGGACATGAAATAGTCAGTTTCATGGATGCATTTTCTAGCTACAATCAAATTAGCATGTATGCATTTGACCAGGAAAAAACCACATTTGTCATTGATAAGGGATTGTATTGTTATCAGGTCATGCCATTTGGCTTGAAGAACCCATGAGCAACATATCAAAGATTGGTGAATAAAATCTTTCGTCAACAAATTGAAAAAACAATGGAGGTATACACTGATGACATGTTGACAAAGTCATTAAAAGCAGTCGAGCATGTTAACCAACTTCGTGAAACGTTTGAAATGCTGAAAAAGCATAAGATCAAGTTGAATCCGGAAAAATGTGCATTTGGGGTGTCATCGGGAAAGTTCCTCGGACTTCATGGTTATCCAGAGAGGAATTGAGGACAATCTAGATAAAATTCGAGATGTGTTGGAAATGAAATCACCAAGAACCTTGAATGACATGCAAAGACTCACAAGACGAATTGTAGCGTTGAATCGGTTCATTTCACGAGCCACTGATAAATGTCAATATTTCTTCAAAGCCTTGAAACAAGGAAAAAACATGGTATGGACCGATGAATTGAATAGGCATTTCAACAGTTAAAGGCTTATCTGACGAATTCTCCGTTGTTGGCAAAACCTCAGAATGAGGAGGAATTATTCGTCTATCTGGCAGTTTCAGACACCGCTGTCAGTTTGGCCTTGATGAAGCAAGATAGAAATGCACAAAGACCCGTTTATTATTCTAGCAAGGCACTTTTGGATCCTGAGACGCGATACCCCAAAGCCGAAAAGTTGGCACTAGCATTAGTAGTATCCTCTCGAAAGTTAAGACCATACTTTCACGCTCACACAATTATAGTGCTAACAGATCAGCCATTGCAGCAGATTCTGCAAAAAAACTGGAAATGTCAGGACCTCTGATTCTGTGATCGTTGGAACTAAGTGAATTTGATTTGAAATTTCATCCCCGAACCGTGATAAAGGGGCAAGTAGTGGCCGATGTAGTAGCCTAATTCACCAAATCTGAGGAAGAAATAGAAGGTTTGGAAAGTGATGATTCAGACAAATCTAAAAAAAATCAAAGTAGTGGAGTCATCCAACCCAACAGAATCTGAGCAGAAAAAGAACAACCCTTCACAAACATGGAATATGTTTGTTGACGGCTCATCCAACACTTATGTAAGCGGGGCTGTGATTCTTTTTCTAAGCCATGAAGGAGAAGAAATTCAGTATTCAGTGAGGTTTGAGTTCAAAGCAACAAACACTGAGGCTGAGTACGAAGCATTAATCGCAGGATTAAAACTCACAAAGGCAGTAGGAATCAAACAATTACGAGTTAACAGTGACTCGCAATTGGTTGTAAGATAGGTGAATGAAGATTACCAGGCCAGAGAAGAGAACATGATCAAATATTTAAAGATCGTTCGAGAAAAAATGAATCAATTTAAGGAAGTGCAAGTAGTGGAAATTCCACGAAGATCGAACTTTAGGGCAGACGCGCTGGCACGACTTGCATCCTGCTGTCGAGATAAAATTATCAAAGTTCATTCCAATCGAAATCCTAGAGAAACCCAGTATCATCGAGGAGTATTCGAAAATTATAGAGGTAGATCTAGGGTTATCAAGTTGGATGGATCCGATAATAAAATACTTAAACGATGAAGAGATTCCCGAAGACAAAAATGAGTCAAGAAAGTTAAGGTACAAATCGGCTCGATAAACAATCATCGAAAATAAGCTCTATAAAAGGGGATTCTCTCTCCAATACTTAAAGTGCCTGCACCCAGATGAAGCGGATTATGTTCTAAGGGAATTTCATGAAGGTATCTGTGGGAACCATTCAATAGGGAGATCACTCGCTTACAAAGTTCTCCTCCAAGGGTATTATTGGCCTACAATGCAACAGGACTCCAAGAATTTGGCATCGAAATGCGACAAATGTCAAAAATTTGCTAAGGTGCCAAGGCAACCTCCAGAAAAATTGACGACATTAAAAAACCTGTGGCCTTTTGCTCAATGGGGAATAGACTTGATTGGTCCATTGCCGAAAAGTAAATGAGGGTTAAAATACGCTATAGTAGCCATCGTCTTCTTCACCAAATGGGTTGAGGCCAAACCACTAGCCGCTATAACTGAGAAGAAGACGACAGATTTTGTATGGAAGGCTATTGTGTGTAGATTTGGAATCCCCAACACAATCATCACAGATAATGGCAAACAGTTTGATAATGCAAAATTTAATGAATTCTACAAAGAGTTGGGATCAGTTCTTAACCCCAGCACATCCCAAAGCAAACAGACAACTAGAAGCCGCAAATAAAACGATCAAACAAATGTTGAAGACTAAGCTCGAAAACAAAAAAGGAACTTGGTCCGAAGAGTTGCCATGTGTGCTGTGGGCGCATCGAACGACTAAGAAAACAGAGACTAATGAAACTTTGCTTGCCTTAGCGTTTGGATCGGAACCAGTAATCCCCACCGAAATAGACATGCCCACCCATCGAATAATTCATTTCAATGAGCAAGAAAATTTGGAGAATCTGAGGATGAACCTCGACCTAATAGAAGAACAGAGAGACCAAGCTTAGATTACAGTCGTTGTATTCCAGCAAAGAATAGACCGTTATTACGAAGGTAATATCAAGAACCGGAGTTTCAAAATTGGAGATTTGGTGTTGAGAAGGGTATCCCAAAATACCCTAGTACCTAGTCAAGGAGCAATGGGGCAAAACTGGGAAGGACTGTATCATGTTTCTAACAAGCTCAAGATGGGTGCATACAAACTAGAGCGTCTGGATGGAAAGGAAATAAAGGATGCTTGGAACGCGGAAATGCTACAAAAGTACTATCAGTGAACAAGGATCTGTAGATCCTAATCAAATGAAAAGTCTTTGGTCGAAATGTAGTATTCATATCATTGTAAGGTGATGCTAAACGCAGATGGTTGGCGTAAAAAGTTCACACTCAATCTACATAAATAAAATTACGATGATATCATGTTCTTTACTTCTTCGAAAGATAAAGCGATTTTTCAAAAATAAATAGTAAGATACGCAACAGCAACAACATAATACTCTTACGAGTAAGCCCTAGATGTAAGGACAAAAATAATCGACAAAGTACCCATATCCCAAGTATAATAAAGACACCTTCAAGCTCCACAAAAGTCCATCTTCGACTTCCTCAAGATAAATAGAAGGGGTTTGGTTGATAGAGTGAGCTAGGAATTTTACAAATGTCGACACCATCCTTGACCAAAAGGATGACATGTCCCTGGTGTTATACCCCAATCACTCAATATTGACTCAAGCCCAATTCCAATTCAATTCTAGGCAAGCCCAAGGCCTAACAGATCCCAATATCCAAATATTTGGTACCTGGTAAATTGGGATGAGATTTTTTAATATAAAATAAAACATGAAGAGGCAACCAGCTGCCACCCGTTGTTGCAAGAAGGAAGCATGTGTGCTGCTTGTGATAGGTGTCAAATTGTGTGAGTAGTGGCAAAAGAAAGGAATAAAAAAAATAGAAAATGAGATAAATGGGGAGAGAATGGCATTTCCGGCCAAAATAGAAGAGAAACAGATGAAAGAAGGAGTTAGGCGTTCCAAACAAAAAGAAAGCATAGGAAGAATGAAGATAGAAAGAAGAGAAAAACAAGAAAAGAAAAATAAAAAGATGGAAAGGAAAGAGAAGTAAGGGTTGAGGAGGCGTGAAATATTATATGGGAAATTAAAAGGAAATAAGAGAAATGAATTGGAGGAGAGAGAACAGAGGTTTGTTGATAACAAAATAGAGAAAAGAAAGGAAAGAAGAAAGAAAGAGAGTTGGGGAGTGCGCGTGAAAGAGATAGAGAGAGATCAAGATCTGGAGAGAGAAATAGAGATGTAGATAAAGTTTTGTAAGCTGAGCATCCATACCAGATCAAAGAGATGGAATATGAGATTTTGAAAGAAATTAGGTGCAGCAAGAGAGATATAGAGCGTGTGAGAAATAAGAGAAAGAGAGAAAAGTGAACAAGAAAGAGAAATAATAAAAATAGAGAGAATTGAGAAGAATTGAAAGAGAAGAAAACAAGAGACATGGAAGTTGAGTAGTAGCCGAGAAAGAGATGAAGAAATGTGGTGGATATTGCACAGATGAGTGATTTGATGATTTGTTATACAGACAAGTTAATTATCAGATTTCCTAGTAATTTCTAATTAAGTATTATGTGATTTAGGGTGGATCCAAAAATAGATGAATCCAGACGAAACCAAGTCTCAGAAGTAGATTTGGGCACAAGAGTTATGTGAGTGGATACTTTTATTAAAGTTATTTATTTAAAAGTGGAAATGGTGAGAAATGTCACCTTTTTTTAGCATTGTTGCACCGGCGTCACTGGTTTAATAAGTTATGTTTAAAATGCACCTATTATGGTGAACTACTAAAATTGCCCTTAAATAATCAATTTTTTATTGTCTCTGTACTTCTATCTCCACACTTGGAACATTGAACGTAGTAACTCCTTTCTCTCTCTATGTACAATAAATTTCTAAACTTCTCGACGTTCTTCAGCACAACAAGGTAATATATATCTGAAATATTTTTTTTATCCTTCATTTCTAAAATACCTTCCTTTTGTAAACATGAAACTGGTTTTGTGAAGTTTGAATCTGTGAAATTTGAATCTCCGATCCTGTTAATAAAAAGTTCGGAGCCATTGGTAAATGGCTCGGAGCCTTTATTAAAAAGCTTGGAGAGTTTGGCAAAAAGCTCGGAGCCTTTGGAAAAATGCTCGGAGCCGTTAGTAAAAAGTTCGGAGATCATAGTAAAAAGCTCGAAAACTATTTAAAAAGGCTCCGAGCCTTTTCCATAGCCTTTATGTTTGTAATAATGGTTTGTGGTGATGAATGTTACAGGAGAATGAATCGGCTGAGAATAGTAATATCTTACAACGGTCGATGGGAGCAGTTACCCCATGGAAGTCAGAGGTTTGTTGGATCCGATAACCAAGGAATGTATGTGTCAAAGAATATGAGTTACGAAGAATTGGTGTCGATCGTGCATACCGTTGTGAAGTATGATGTAAACAAATACAATGTAGATCTAGAGTCAATATCAATCGTTCATGGCGTTACATGTCGCACATTTGTAAGAAATGACGATGATGTTCAGTTTATGCTAGGGGAAGATCGGGTGATCCCTCAAGTATGTGTAAGTCTAATTGAGAGGGAAACTGGAGATGTGCTCCTGAAAATACCTAACAATTTGGATCCACTAGCGGTAACAACCAAGTGTTCACACAAAAGAGTGCCACTGAAGGTGGGGTAAACATATGTGTTGTCCAACCGGTAGTGGTCGACCATGCAGATGTTGGTGAACCTCAATTCGACGATGTGTTTGGTTGTCGATTTAAGATGAATGATGAGCGTTACAATAAGCAATACAATGAGATGTATAATGAGCAGAACACTAAACCGAACCTTGGGCCTAACCAGGATGTGGATAATGAGGTAAATATTGATCCAGTAGATAATGTAGATAATGTCCAAATTCAAAGACGTGGAAAACGTGTAGAAGGAGTTTGTTGCACTGGAGCAGATATGCCTGGTACTTCCGAGGTTCAGCATAATGTATCTCTAGATGATTCTGATAATACCACAACGTGGGTTATTCCCGGAGCAGATTCATACTCACTTGGGATTGGTAGAAGCAGAACCTTGGTAGCAGAAGAACCTACAAGCATGATTTATAAAGGTCAATTCTTTCCGACTAAAAAGGATTTGAATAGACTAGTTGACCTCTTTGCAATGCGGCGGAACTTTGAATGGAAGGTGAAAATGTCCAATAAGACAACGTTACATCTTGTTTGCTTGATTGATAACTGTACGTGGAAATTAAGAGCGGTGATGAGAGATGAAGGGACGTACTTCCAAGTAAGAAGTTTTGTCAATGAACACAGTTGTCCCTTGGAGGAGATTCACCGTCGCCACCGACAAGCTAGTGCAATCATAATTGGAGAAGTGGTTGCACCTAGACTTCAACAACAAGATGGTCGTCTCATGCGTCCTAAGGATATAATCGCTGTTATGAAAACAATGTATGGCATCCAAATCATGTACAGTAAGGCACATCAAGCCCTGCATTAAGCATTGTCACTGACGTATGGGACACATGAAGCAACCTTCCAACTACTGCCGTCTTTTGGTTACGTGCTAGAACAATAAAATCCTAGAACAATCACTGACTTACAGAGCGCTGACGACTGTAAATTCCTTTACTTTTTCATGTCGTTAGGGGCCTCAGTTAGTGGTTTCCGGAGGTGCATGCGTCTTGTTATTGCAGTTGATGGTACCCATTTGAAAAGAAGATTCGGGGGTAAAATGTTTGTTACAACTGCACAAGATGGAAACGAATAGGTGTATCCAATTGCTTTTGGGTACGACGACTTAGAAAATAACCTTTCATGGGAATGGTTTTTGGATTGCTTGAAGGGTGCCCTTGGTCATATAGTTGATCTGGTTTTCATTTCTGATCAACATGCAAGCATTGAAGCATGGATTTTGAAAGTGTTCCCTTATCCAACCCATACCATTTGTTGTTGGCACTTTGCTGAAAATGTGAAGAAACGATTTCACAGAAAAGATGTTACCGCCATAACGGACAAATCAGCTAGAGCGTACACTGAATTCAAATATAACCGGTACATGGGTGAGTTACGTAACCTGCACAAGAATGCTTTTAATTATGTTGAAACTGCCGGTCCACACAAATGGTCTGTGTACACTGTCCCCAACGAAGATACAGGGTGATGACAATAAATGTTGCGGAGTGCATAAACTCATGCCTTAAATTCGCATGGCAACTCCCTATGTTGACATTGGCAGAGTTTATTAGGAATATGTTATATCGCTGGTTTCACGATCGACATCGAGCTGTACAGTCCATGCATCATCAGTTGACCGACGCAACATTTCTTGTGATGCTAAAATGGGTTGAGAAGTGCGGTTATATGAATGTTAGTCTAGTTGACTGGAACATATTCTCCGTCAAACGGTCCGGAAAGCAGTGGACTGTTGACTTAGCCCGGAAGACTTGCACATGCAACAGATTCTAAATGGACCATTTTTCGTGCTCTCACACACTCGCAGCGGCAAGGTACATTAACAGTATACAATCATACACTATATTAAGCAAACGTGATTGCCACTGTTTTCATTGTTTCTGCAGGGAGCGGAACTTGGATTTGACATCGCTGTGTGCGGACTACTACAAGAGACAGACACTTATTGATGCATACTCAGTTCCTATTATACTTGTTGGTCATCCTTCTTCATGGGTAGTGTCATCCGACATCGCTAAGCGGGTGGTTTTAAATCCAAAGACCAAGAGACAATCGGGTCGCCGGTTGGAAGGTCGACATGCCTCGTCTTCGGAGAGGTCAACCACCCAATCGTGTAGAAGATGTGGACAATCAAGTCATAATAGTAGGAGGTGTTCTAATCCGCCCTTGATTAATGAAGGTCTGAGCAGAATTGTTCCTGAGGAATACCGTCGCAAGTGTAGCGTATGTCATCAAGTTGGACATAACAAATAGACATGCCCTAACAAGGAATCTATCGTGGAGTGAATCGAGCCGTTGATACTTATTGTTTAATTAAATTGGGGTGTTAATTATTACTTTTGTTATTGTATGAAATGCGTTTCTTGTACTTGTAAATGCAAACACTTGAAATTTTAAACAAAAATTTCATTACTATAATTGTTATACATCGACAACTACAACATATAATGGGGCTTGGAGTTACAAAAAATCTCCACTGCCATCTTCTCCCGTATGGTTCCCATATCATCTTCTGACCAGTCGAACGTCTCCCTGTTCGCCAGTACGTACTCCATCAATCTCAAGGTATGAGCACCACAGTTACCCCTGAGACTCACCACATGAACAACCGTTACAATTGAAGTTTAATAAAACAAACTTAAAGTTTAAATGATGTTCATACAATCATACCCTCTAGTTTGTTGGGGCACATGTGTTGTAGACACCATGCTTACCCCAAATGGCCTATTCTGCTTCTCGTACTTCGCCTCGCCCGTTGGTCTGGCATCGTGAAACCCCACCTGATGCAACATCGAGGGTAGAAACCACCGCAATGGAGCGACCTGGTCTTTCCTGATCTACAGGGGGACTTCCTATCTGAACGGGTCTAGCAAGTGGATCTTCCAGACAGTAAGGTCGACGCTGGCCACAAGCCAATCCTGGCCGCCAATGTTGCACGGAATCAAAACCTGTAGATGTTTCAAAAAACTTTTATGATCAAAATAAGAATTATTAATTAAACACATTGAAACCATAACTGTATTACACTCACTGCATCAACCTCATGCCATGGTCGGTTCCCTATCGGGAGCAATCCACATACCATCAGCAAATCATAAAGGGGATCACCTGTACTTCAACACATACCAGTTTTTCAGGGCTTTGCCCACAGTATCACGAGGCATGATTCTTCGCCACTGAAACTCCATCGTTGACTGAAAATAGATAACGAATCGAAACGTTGGAAACATGATGAAACACAACATCGCAACTGTGAAAACAGTACATTTGAAACACTTACGTAGAACTGAGAATCCAGTAGGTTCATCATTTGAATGTAGACAGTGGGGAATGCTCGCTGACGCTTCGGTAAAATATACAGGTACGCGTCCATATGCTGACAATATAAACATTATACATTGTTAGTATTCTTCCATAATGTAAACAAACTTAAAAAACAATCGAAGTAAGGAATTTATTGTGTCCTCCAACTCCATGAAGTTGGTTTGCAACCGGTGGAACCAAGGCACAGGCACGGGGGCCATCAGATCCACATCACGTCTGCGTCATTTTCAATTATTTAGAAAACCAAATAATTTAACTAAGGTGTTTCAAAAAAAATTTACAATATTATAATACTTACAATTCCCCCGTCACGTTCCTCTTGTAGGCTTGGTAAGTCGCAAGCGAGTCAGCGTCTACCAAATCATTGGGTCTGAATGTATGTGCTGATGACAGGGGCAGTGTCATTGGCCTCTTCGGCCGACAGTGGTCAGCGTATGGGCTCACCAACTGCCAGCCTCGCTTGCGAATTGGCTGCTGTCTTTGCTGACCGTGGACCACTGGGATGTTGGAAGGAGGAACTCTGTCCCCATGGATCACGTGGAGGGCTACGATGGTATGAGATAAATCTGTGGGGTGGGGTGGGCTGTGTCGGGATGGATGTGCAGTGTCACTGGGGGTGAGGATGCTACAGGATCGAATAGAGGAGAGCGGTGTGCTCGGATGGACCGCAGAGGTGCGCTGTATGGATCGTGAAAATACACTCTTAACGTGTGTCTACAACCTAGAGGGGGGTGAATGGGTTGTTAATTGATTATTACCAACTTTTTCGATTAGTCAATATTAAACATATAACCCAATTAAATCAAACATACAAAATCAAGTAAAAGTGCGGAAATATAAAGAACACTTGATTTTTACGTGGAAACCCTCCAAACGGGAAAAACCACGGGATTAGCCATGCTAGCCACTTGAGCCACATAAATCCACTATATGAAAAGAAAGTTACATCCCTCAAGTGATACTCGGACTCTCACTCTCGATAACTTCAGGCTATGGACACTACCACTCGCCACTCTTGGTTCAATCCTTAGTGATATCCCCCGATACACTACTCTTGGCATGAGCATCTCCTAATCTACCCCACGTGCCTTTTACAGTGGCTCTTGGCAACCAATGCTTGCAAGACTTCAATGCTTGTGCAACTTCACCCCGAAGCCACAAGACTTTGACTCAAGAAGAGTATAGGGTCTAAGTGAACAATCAATGAATGCTCAACACAATATATGTTAGACCAAACATACAATGCTTAACTAGATGTAGATAATGCAATACAACATCCTAGTTATCAAATAATGCCTACATGTACACACATGAGGTCTCAATTAGTTGTAGAGAAATTCTAACAACCTAATTGTCAATTAAATTCACATAAACATTCATAAACTTGACTAGATGCATAAAGTCAACCAAATCATCAATTAAGCATACATGAACATTTATGGATTAGCTAATTAGGCATATATGACCTAATAATGCAAGCTATCACAAACAAACACAATCAAATATTCATGAACATTAACTAGTTGATTAAAACACAATTTCTCAACCTAGTTATCAATTAATCACACATGAATATTTATGACCTAGCTTTTAGGCAAAAATGACCTAATCAATTAAGCTATCACAAACAAACCCAATCATGTTATAAAGACTCATAAGTATATGCAATAAGTAGAGTCTAGGTATTTAATCAAGCAATAAATACCTAATCTAGAGTAAGAAGAACAATTAATGATATTCAAAGAAGTTCTTGCTTACCTAGTCATGAAACAATGAAGACCCATGCTCAAATGATGTTGAATGATGCAAGATGGAGATGGGTTTTGGGTTTGGAGAGTCAAAAATGCTTTCTTGAAGCTTTCTCTCTCTAGGAGCTCTAACCTCTCTCTAAAAATGATTTTCTGAGCTCTTGGTCGGCCAAGAAGAGAAGAGGAAGAATATATATGAAGCCCTAGTTAAAACTACATCGTTTTGAACTTGGGAAACAGAATCCCGTCAAAACCGCTCTACGTACCGCAGTTCCGGCATGTGTCTAGACCGCGGTACATACATCAGTGCACCGTCAAGACAACACCGCGGTTGGGACCGCTGTGTGTGCAAGTGCACAGGGAGCGGTCCACGCCGCGTATGACGCACTGGAGAATACCGCTCCGTGCGCCGCGGTGCGAGCAGAGCCTGCTAAGCGGTCTAGGCCGCGCTAAAGGGAAAAATCCCTTTTTAACACTCAAGAAAAATGCCTATCTTACAGGAATGTTGTGCAAGTGTGAAGTGAGTGAAATGCACACAAAATGAAGCACTTTTAACATGCAAGACATGTTAGCAATTTAAATACAATGTAAGATATGATATCTAATGCAAGATATGATATCTAATGCAAGCTAGTGAGTGTGTTTGAAAAGGATGCACACACATATAAACAATAAGGAACACAAATGCAAGATAAACAAAACATGCATGAAGTGTGTGTGTGTGCACCTAAACTCTTCAAAAGACAAAGTCAAGTGAGTATACCTTTTGCTCTTGAAGTCATGGAGATGCTTGGAAGCTTGCCAATACGGACCTAAGCTACACATTACACAATCATCCCCACTGTGGTGTGGTTTGTCATGAAATACGCCAATCATAAAATCGAGGTCCTTACAATCTCCCCCTTTGGCTATTTCATGACAAAACAACCACTCACAAACAATCCTCACAAAATAAAACAAAGCTATTGTCCATAATCACTTCTACATTACAAAAGAGATACCTAGAATCTAAATCTTCAATATCTTCAATCTCTTTGTAGAATCATCAATGTGCCTACACACAATAGCAAGAAGCACTTTCCAAGAACAAGTGCATGTGAGGTGAACAAATAAAAATAAGCATTGCACTTAAACACAAATAAAGCAATACAAAGAATGCATGTGCAATGCTCCCCCTAAAATGTTACTCTCCCTCATGATTTCTCCCCTAAAGCATAGCATAAACAATGCTCCCTCATGCTCCCCCCATATTTCTCAAGACTTCTCCCCCTTTTTGTCATGAGATAGGCAAAGGAGCTCCCCCTATCGGGTTGCTTTAGCAAAGAGAGATATTTGCACAAAAGATGGTTGCATAATCATATACATAAACTTTATACGACTTAAATAATTGAGAGAGATTCAAGGAGTTTTATTTAACAAAAAAAACGTGTGAATTTGTTGCTTTGCATGCAAGACATATAGCATTCAAGTTCAAGCAATGGTATTTGGCAAAGCAAACATCAAAAGAGTTTCCAAAAGAATTCAAACCAATTTGTACCCTTTTGTCATAAGCAAACAAGATATAGTTTTAAAAAATGAATTTCAATTTAAAGAGCAACTATATCAAACTTTATAAGCGAAACAAGAGTGACTTTTGCACCCTTTTTGATTTTTCCGGGTAGGATACCCGTATGATAGTAGCCTTGTTCAACTAATAAAGAGAGAGAGAAGACTAAATTTGGATGAGACATCCTTATTTATTGCATGGAAACAAGATCCTTATTGAGTTTAGTCTTTTCAGTTGCTTTCACACATATTTTGCACTAAAGCAATCAAAAACATTTCATGCATATCATTTTAAGCATGTCATTAAAAGTTCTCATGTCATGGAGATAAATTATGGGTCATCCAAATGTACTTTCCCAATCAAATCTCCTAGTCCAAAAATGCATTGTTGAACTAAAATATGACATGGATTGCAAGTAAAGCAATGTTGCACACTTATTAAGAAAATAACATATAAGCATATATGTGCAACCAAGAATCTCAAGCAATTATCAAAAGAGCATAAAATAAATCAACTTTTTGCACATTGCAAATCATGCAAGTTCGCTCTCTTTGCTTGAGCTCCCCACAAGGGGTCAAATCCAACCAAGTCAATGGGAGGCATGAGCTCCTATAGACCTACCAAGTCCAACGGACCTAGTTGCATCTATGGGAATCACATGGGCACTAAGGCAAGCGGGTTCATTCTTTCTAACCCACCTAGGTTCTACTTTAACATTTTTAGTGGTCATAAACATGTTTCTAGGTTCCCTAGTTTTATACAAACTTGCCCTATTTTTCAACCGTTTTTCTTTCATGCTCTCTAATCTACACCTCTTAATGTAATTCAAGCAATTTGGTCTTAAGTGACCAATCATACCACAATAATGACAAGTAGGTACAAAGTAAGGATTTATACCATAGCATTGTGATCTCATCGAGGCATCGCCATGTTGATGAGGTTGTCTTTGAATGGTGCATCGGTTTGCTTCTCCTAGGAGCTTGAGCCGATTTGTTGCACCTTTGTGGTCTAGCTTGTTGAGGTGGTTGAGCCGGTTGATCATGCCTCTTGTGATCACCTCATTTCTCCGTAATTGGCTTGTTGGGGGAGGTGATAGACTTCTCAAGGACTTGTCATTTCTTCTTGAATTGCCTAGGCTTTGGTTGGGTTGCCAAGGCTTGTGAGGACTTCCCTTGAGTTGAAGGTTGCTTGGATATGGCCTTGCTTTTGCCTTGAGCTTGAGGTTGTTTAATCTTGGCCTTCTTTAGTTCTTCAAGACACCTCATCTCTCTTTCCTTGACAATCTTCAAGGAATTATCTTTGATTGCAAGTTCTTCTTTCATGGCCTTCATCCGTTGGTGGCAATCTTCAATCTCCTTCTCATACTTGGACACATCAAACGTGTCCGTCTTCAAAGAGTTATCGATGGAAGTCTTCATTGGATGTTGAGATGGATGAGGCAACTTAGGAATATATTCCTTCACAAAAGTTGTCTTGTTCGAGGGTGGCGTGGACTCATCATCTACAAGGCCAAGCCCTCTCTTGTTATTTGGCTTCTTTCCAATACTCAACATTTGATCAAGCTTTTCCGAACTTGAAGTCAACTTAGCAAGTGTATTTCTTGTCTCTTCAAGTTCCTTCTCCAACACCACTTCATTCACTTTAACAAGTGACACTTCCTCATCTAGATGAGTCACTTTAGTTCTTAGTTAGAGGTTATCCTTTTCCAATCTAAGGATATCATTTTCTCTCTCCTTCAAGGACTTTTGAAGAAAGTCAATGAACTCTTGGTTATGCACCATGTTGTCACAAGAGTTCCCGGAGCATGATCCATCATTATCAAAGCTTCTCTCACTTGTGCTTGTGAGAGTCATATCATCAAGGCTTGCAACACTCAAGCATGCTCCTCTTCGGTTTCCAAGTTTAAGGCCACCCATCTTGAAATCTTCAAGTGATAAACATTTGGTGATGGCTTGAGTTTCTTCATGGTAGGAACCCGGAAATGCGAAGTAGTTGATCTCACTAGCAACCGAGCTTGTGGAGCACTCTTCAACTACTTCAACTTCGCTATCACTCTAAGTAGCGATCATAGTTTCTCCTCCCTTCTTGTACTTCAAGTTACCACACATGAAGGCAACGTGGCCAACTCCACCACACTCAAGACAAGGGTCATCTTTCCTTGACTTTTTCTTTTCCTCATTCAACTTGGAGGTCATGCCCTTCTTTTGAGATTTTGTAAATCTCTTAAATCTCTCAACCATGAGAGTCATCTCCTCATCGAAGTCATATATCTCCCTCTCAACTTTGGAGGTCAAATCACCCTCTATTATCTCAATGCCACTCATAGTGTTTAGGGAATGAGATGAATGCAACCAACAAAATGCACACAAATGCAAGACACACACAATCAAGAGCAATGATCACCTAAGTATATCTAGGAACCCGCTCTGATACCAATTGAAAATACACTCTTAACGTGTGTCTACAACCTAGAGGGGGGGGGGGGGGGGGGGGGGGGTGAATGGGTTGTTAATCGATTATTACCAACTTTTTCGGTTAGTCAATATTAAACATATAACCCAATTAAATCAAACATACAATATCAAGTAAAAGTGCGGAAATATAAAGAACACTTGATTTTTATGTGGAAACCCTCCAAACGGGAAAAACCACGGGACTAGCCATGCTAGCCACTTGAGCCACAGAAATCCACTATATGAAAAGAAAGTTACACCCTCAAGTGATACACGGACTCTCACTCTCGATAACTTCAGGCTATGGACACTACCACTCGCCACTCTTGGTTCAATCCCTAGTGATATCCCCCGATACACTACTCTTGGCGTGAGCACCTCCTAATCTACCCCACGGGCCTTTTACAGTGGCTCTTGGCAACCAATGCTTACCAACCAACCTTTGGTTGCAAGACTTCAATGCTTGTGCAACTTCACCCCGAAGCCACAAGACTTTGACTCAAGAAGAGTATATGGTCTAAGTGAACAATCAATGAATGCTCAACACAATATATGTTAGACCAAACATACAATGCTTAACTAGATGTAGATAATGCAATACAACATCCTAGTTATCAAATAATGCCTACATGTACACATATGAGGTCTCAATTAGTTGTAGAGAAATTCTAACAACCTAATTGTCAATTAAATTCACATAAACATTCATAAACTTGACTAGATGCATAAAGTCAACCTAATCATCAATTAAGCATACATGAACATTTATGGATTAGCGAATTAGGCATATATGACCTAATAATGCAAGCTATCACAAACAAACACAATCAAATATTCATGAACATTAACTAGTTGATTAAAACATAATTTCTCAACCTAGTTATCAATTAATCACACATGAATATTTATGACCTAGCTTTTAGGCAAAAATGACCTAATCAATTAAGCTATCACAAACAAACACAATCATGTTATAAACACTCATAAATATATGTAATAAGTAGAGTCTAGGTATTTAATCAAGCAATAAATACCGAATCTAGAGTAAGAAGAACAATTAATGATATTCAAAGAAGTTCTTGCTTACCTAGTCATGAAACAATGAAGACCTATGCTCAAATGATGTTGAATGATGCAAGATGGAGATGGATTTTGGGTTTGGAGAGTCAAAAATGCTTTCTTGAAGCTTTCTCTCTCTAGGAGCTCTAACCTCTCTCTAAAAATGATTTTATGAGCTCTTGGTCGGCCAAGAAGAGAAGAGGAAGAATATATATAAAGCCCTAGTTAAACTACATCGTTTTGAACTTGGGAAACAGAATCCCGTCAAAACCGCTCTGCGTACCGCGGTTCCAGCATGTGTCCAGACCACTGTACATACAGCAGTGCACTGTCTGGACAACACCGCGGTTGGGACCGCTGTGCGTGCAAGTGCACAGGGAGTGGTCCACGCCGCGCATGACGCACTGGAGAATACCGCTCCATGCGCCGCGCCGCGGTGCGAGCAGAGCTTACCAAGCGGTCTAGGCCGCGCTAAAGGGAAAAATCCCTTTTTAACACTCAAGAACAATGCCAATCTTACAGGAATGTTGTGCAAGTGTGAAGTGAGTGAAATACACACAAAATGAAGCACTTTTAACATGCAAGACATGTTAGCAATTTAAATACAATGTAAGATATGATATCTAATGCAAGCTAGTGAGTGTGTTTGAAAAGGATGCACACACATATAAACAATAAGGAACACAAATGCAAGATAAACAAAACATGCATGAAGTGTGTGTGTGTGTGCACCTAAACTCTTCAAGAGACAAAGTCAAGTGAGTATACCTTTCGCTCTTGAAGTCATGGAGATGCTTGGAAGCTTGCCAATACGGACCTAAGCTAACCATATACAATCATCCTCACTGTGGTGTGGTTTGTCATGAAATACGCCAATCATAAAATCGAGGTCCTTACAGATCGCATGGTCAGCTCAGGAGTGTGGACTGGACGGGAGGAGGGACTCTGACCCATTGGACTGGATAGGTCTGTTGTGTGGTCCTGGATATGAACAGGAGGATCCACATGATGTACCTCCATAAGCAGCGAAAACTCTAATAACGCCTCGGTAACTGTCTCCTCAAATACTCATGTATTCGTGCCACCAGGGACTTGCATCTGCTACTCTCGTACTGTATATCCATATCCTGGACCCTACTTCTGAGGTCCTATCACCCTCCGTCGCAAGTCCGGTGGCTGGGTCTGTCCCTCCGTCATGACTACGCCAACCGCCTCTGTCTCTGCGTGGAGAGTCTCGATCATGGGACTGGTGGACCATCTCTGTCTGACTGTGATGTCAAACCCGACCGCCTCCAGAGAAAGTCCATCACCTCCCTATGCTGCCTATCTCGTTCCTTATCACTCTTCCAGAGATCCTCCCGTAAAGTAGCGACTGCATCCATCACATCTTGGATTTTACGTTCCAAACGGTCCTTAAACAAAATCATTATTATCAGTACTAAAACCATACACTCGTTTCAAGATAAATAATGCATTACACCATTTTTTACAAACCTGGCGATGCCCTCCAACGTCTTCTCATGAATGTACTCCACCGGGCATCGCAAATCGACCCTGTCTACGCCTAAAAAAACTCCCACGGACAAACTTCGGGTCTGAACCCTCCGTATCCTGCATGTGCCTGAGGGGACTCCTATCGCCAAACTCCGGGTCGGAACCCTTCGTATGACTGGGTCCGGCAGTCGTATGATGTAAGGGATCCGGTACTGAGCCGTCGTGTCTATCGGCGGCCGTATATAGACTGCCTCCCTTGTATATGCCCTCGTAGTACCGTGTAACCCTCTCAACTGCCGTCGGCACCAGTGCAGTCCTCGTAAACATCTGAAATCGTAGCTAGACCATTGTATTTGTATACGTCCTGATATGTAAACACTTTAACACTATAGATCCTTACATTGGCTATGAAAATCTTGTCCAGCTTGTCCGACCTTGGTTGCTTATTCAACTCCCATTTCAACATACGGGGGGACAAGTCAATCTCCTTACGAGTCCCAAATTGAGTCCCAAGCTCGGGGATAACCTCATAGGCAAATACCTATGTACAAAAAAAAAAAGAATTCAGAATCCAATAATTTATTCCATAAATCATATAAAATAAAATCCAGGTTTTCAAACCGATACAAAATCTAAATTCTCACCAACAGTGCTTGAGTAGACCGTAAATATTGTACGTCTCCACCATGTGAACGTCGGCGCCCTTTTCTTGCTGTCGTCTCTCATACCGCTCACGTCGACCATCCAAGGCCTGCTTGATTCCAAAAATGGACTTCATATACACGTGGGCATCCTACGGGAACGCATCAAAAGCGTCCAAGTCTTCGACTAGCCGGATCTACCATAATGGAACTTTCTCTCTCTCGTCGGACCCCATCAATTTCCAGTTTAGCATATAAAAGAAGCACAGTTTCACATTATCGTACTACTGCTAAAATATACCGATCCGTAGAACAGCTCTCAGCTGTTCATAATCTACCTCAGTTACACCATCGAAATACCGTTAGTGTATCCCGTTCTGGACCATCTCATACCTCGGCGTGTCGGGAATCACTCCAAACTTCAATCCAATGATCAGACAGAATTCAACCTTAGAGAACCGGACCATCATAATTCACATCTCATCCTCTGGCCTATCGTGATGTAGCTCACGCAAAAATAGTCGATGGACTATGCTAGCTGAAAACTTCATCCCCCGATCCATCCGAAGGAAATGACCAAAACAAGACTCTGTATACCGACGTCGGTCTTCGACCCTGAATTGTTCTGGTACCCTGTTCAGTGCGACGTCGATATCTCGAAAGTCACTGAAATGGTCATGCCGAGTGATTTTTCCATCGTACCATTCCCCCTTTGGAGTTTTAAGCAAATCCTTTAGTTGACTCCCCATCTGTATTTTCATAGAAACAATGCATCAGTAAACTGTAAAAGGCTCGGACGTAATAATATAAAATAGCAAGGAAGAAGTTTGAAAAAGCTCCAGAACAGTTTGAAAAAGATCAGGACACAGTTTGAAAAAGCTCGGGAACAGTTTCAAAAAGCTCGGACACATTTTGAAAAAGCTCGGGAACATTTTCAAAAAGCTCAGGAACATTTTCAAAAAGCTCGGGATCAGTTTCAAAAAGCTCTGACACATTTTGAAAAAGCTAGGACAAAATTTAAAAAAGCTCGGACACTGTTTGAAAAAGCTCGGACTCATTTTGAAAAAGCTCGGACACAGTTTTAAAAAGCTCGGAGACCCAGAAAAAGATCGAGAGCATTTTGAAAAAGCTAGGAAACATTTTTAAAAAAGGTCGGACACAGTTTAAAAAAACTCGGACACTATTTGAAAAAGCTCGGAAACATTTTGAAAAAGCTCGGACACAGTTTAAAAAAGCTCGGACACTGTTTGAAAAAGCTCGGAAACATTTTGAAAAAGCTCGGACACAGTTTAAAAAAGCTCGGACACTGTTTGAAAAAGCTCGAACACTGTTTGAAAAAGCTCGGACAGTTTGAAAAAGCTCGGAAACATTTTGAAAAAGCTCGGAAACATTTTGAAAAAGCTCGGGCATTTTAAAAAAGCTCGGACACATTTTAAAAAAACTCGAACACAGTTTAGAAAAGATTGGGAACATTTTGAAAAAAGCTCAGGCATTTTAAAAAATCTTGGACACATTTTAAAAAAGCTCGGGAACAGTTTGAAAAAAGCTCAGGCATTTAAAAAAAGCTCGGAGACCCAGAAAAAGCTCGGGACCAGTTTGAAAAAGCTCGGGAACAGTTTGAAAAAGCTCGGAAACATTTTAAAGAATCTCGGAGACCCAAAAAGGGCTCAAAAAATGTTTTAAAAATATCTAAAAAAGCATGGAAACAGCTTGAAAAAGCTCGGAAACCCAAATCTTCAACAGATTTACAAACCCTAACCTAACCCACAACCATTCTCAGATCAACAAACAAACCTAATCTACAAGTTTAATCAACACCCAACATCAAACATGAACTTATCAAAAACAAAATGCACAACATAATCTAACTCAACTTACCACAATCGATTGAAGATGCTCACGTCTGAACACTCGAAAAAGCACTGTTGTCGTACCGCTGGTTACTTCGACGTCTTTTTCAGCCGGAAAACCACTGATATTCTAACACCGGTTCTTTTTTCAGCTGATGTTTTCTCTCTCTCGTTTCTCTCACTAAGTTTGAAAACGACAAAACTCACTTGGAATGGGTATTTTTATCTGGACACCTATATTGGTGCCTTTCAAACATGAATTAGTAATGTGGTGATATTTGCACAACACCCGCCCAAATAGGGCTATTTATTTTTTGACCCCTTATTTAGAATTATATATTAGATCAAGTTATTTAGAGAATTATTAGAAATAAATGATTTATTCATTTATTTAGAAAACAGATCTCTAGATGACTTAATATGTTCTAAGAACTGTGTAGAAGAACTATATGTTAGATTTTATTATTTAGAAGATTAATAGAAATAAATGATTTATTCATATATTTAGAAAATAGATTTCCAGCTTAAATATTTATTTAGAAATCAGATTTTCAGATGATTATATATGATTTAAGATTTGTTTCGATTTTTAGAATTCAGAAATAGATTTATTATTGAATTGGTTTTATTGAACAAGGTTTTACAAATAAGAATTGTATAAGTATTTTCAGATGGATTTCCAGATTATCTAGATTTCCAGAGTGAATTCCAGATTTCTAGATTTCAGATTTTCAGACTAATTTCCAGATATTCAGATTCAAGTTTATTGATGAGAAATTTCAGAAAATAATATTTATGCATGTTTTGAGAAAAGTATTTATAAAGAATTATATGTATGTTGAGAAAGAGATTTCAAACACCAGATGTGTACCAGTCCCCAGCAGTATTAGATTCAGATTATTGGCCTTTGGGACTTATGCACATGTGTATGCCAGAGTCGCTCTGCACGTGTATGACAGATGTTCAGTCATAGTCAGAATCGCTCTGCACGTGTATGACATATGTTTATCCTCAGCTCTGCATGAGCCCAGAGAGATCAGGGATACGTATGACAAATTTCCCTGGGTACTAGTTTGGTGTAGATTTTCAGATTATAAATATACATATAGTATGTATTATACTGATTATGATCAGTAGAGAAAGAAAAGAGAGTATCAGATTTACATAAGATATTTGAGAATGAGAAATTCAGCAGTATTTGATTTATAGCACTAATATTTTAGAGAAAAGAGATTTCTTCATGAGGCATGCCAAAGATACTTTTAATAGCTTTATTGCATAATTTGTAAAGATTTATAACAATGAAAGATTTGATTGGAGCAAACCTTTTTATACAGTAGCATAACTTTATATTAAACAGTTTTGCAAATGAGATATATATTAGATTCGTAAAGAAAGAATATTTTAAAGTTTCTTAAACGAAAAGTATTATTTGATTTTAAGTTTGTAAGTTATTTTATAAAAGGAAATGAAGATTTTACTTTAGATTTATAGAAAATGAGTTTTATTTACAAAGAAGACATTTAGTTATTTCTAAGCTTGTATTATAAAATAGATTCAGATTACAGAATAGTTCATATTAAATCCTGATCAGTTGCAGGAAGAGATAGAGAATTTAGAGAGATATATAGAAACATATACATAATAGTTTTCGATATAGTAGATTAAGTCTAGCCAGTATAAGATTATTAAGTATTAATGTTTTTAGAAAGATATTTATTGATTTCGGAAGCGTAGAAAAAAGATATGTTTTCAGATTTATTCAAGATAATAGTTTTAGTAAAGTTTCTAAGAAAGAGAAGATGTTTTCTAAGCTTATTTCCACTCACTGGACGTTAGCGCTCATTCTTTTATCATAAACTATCAGGTGATCACCAGGTTAGTGCAGATTCTTTGATATCGTGAGATGAGGCACATGTGATGACAGAAAATGGTAGTTCATGATTTAATTAAAGCATGTAAATGTATATATTTTCAGCAGCATTTTACATGGTCGGTTTTGTACTGGTCGATTTTTATGTACTCGGGTGGGACTAGAGATGGAAGTATTCCCTGTGGGGCCAGGGCACCACGAGGCCCTGTCCTGATTGGAGCGGGTATGGGGGATAATATTCGGGGACAGGGACGGGGATGGAAATAAAGTCTTGTCCTCGAAAGTGAAGCCGGGAGGGACGGGGGAAGCATTCCTCGCCCCGACTCCGTCCCGACCCTGATATATTTATATATATATATATACTATTCATATATATATTATATACTATATATATATATTATATACATATATATATAATATAATATTTAATAGTTAGATTTTTAAATCACTTAATATTAATTTTTTAAACATATATAGTTTTTTTTTAACTAAAAAAAATATTATTCATCTCCCGACTATGTTTACGTATGTTTAGATTCTAAACTTTAGAAGTTGGTCATTTTATGGAATCACTGATTGAGAATGATTTTTATGCACTGGTCGGTTTTTTTGTGGGCTGATCGATTTTGGCTGGTCGATCTTCATGTTAACTGGTCGGTTTTGGCTGGTCGGTTTTTATATTGGCTGATTGGTTTTGGCTGGTCATGCAAATGTGTATATTTTTTGCATCTTTTTGTATGGTCGGTTTTATGTGATTTTCAGATGCTATATTTTTCATAACTAGTTTTGATTATGTAAATGTTCAGCAAATGGATCTAACACAAGAAAAAAAATCAGATTTCTCATTTTACCTAAATTATGTTTTATGATGGGCCATAACCCACAGATTTAAATTACATCTTTAACTTATAAGGTGGAAAAGTTTTGAAAGGTGAAGTGATTTATTAAAGATTTTTATTAGAAACCACCTTAAGATTCATATGATTTTCTGTAAAATTTACCATAAGTCACAGATTTCAGTTAGAAAGATCGAGTTCTCACTGGATCCTCTCGGACTCAAGATAGGAGTCGGGACGGGTCTTGTCACCCAGTTTAAGGGCAAGCGAAAAAAAAAGGAGTCGGCCAGGCCAAGGTACACATGTACCCGACAAAAAAAGGTTGATGATGTCATGATGACATCATATCCAGCCAAATAAAAATAAAAAGGAGTGATGACATCATCCCTTGCCAAATAAAAAAAAAGATGAGGACAACGTCATCTACGGCACCAAAACATATATATTATTCCAAAAAAAAACATATCAGTATTGTAGAACATTGTAAAATAGTATGGATTCATCACCACACTAATCAATTGCCTAGTGTCCTCATATGTGGCATAAAACAAAGACAAGCTTTCTACAAGTGACTAGTGGCAATGTGGTGTCACTTGCTAATCAATTGTTAAGCCATATAAATAGGCTTATTTTTGTAGGTTTGTAGTTAGTGTTGTATGCAGTATCAGATTAGTTGTTAAAGAAATACAAGGTGTTACTAAGTTAATATATAAAAGTAATCTTACTCTCTTGCCTTTCATCTACATATTATTATTGCTTCATCTATTATTTAATTTTATTATAACACGTTATCAGCACGATGCTGCTATTTCCAGAACCTGAAGTTCTGAGTTTATTACCACTAGAACCTGAAGTTCTTAAATTTATTACCAGAACCTGAAGTTTCTGAATTTATTATTACTAGAACCTGAAGCTTCCAGACTTTTATTTATTAAATACCAGGACCTGCAGTTCTGAATTTACTTTCTCGCATTTTATTTTTACGCAATTTACTTTCTCGCACTTTAATTACTTAACGCAATTTTTAATTTGGTCACACATCCAAAACTTGAAGTTCATGGATTTATTTATCATTACTGGAATATGAAATTTCTGGATTTATTCTTTTATATATCTGAAGATTTAAGTTCCTTGAATTTTTAACAGACCAGAAGTTCTGACTCTGATTGTGATTTTCAAATAACTAGAAGCTGTAATAAATGGCAAAGATTGCAAGTTTAAACTTTACTGCACTAGATGTGTCCGGGGAGAATTACATGTCCTGGGTTATTGATGCTAAGCTACTCCTAAAATCAGAGGGCTTGTACTATATTATTGAAGATGAGACTGATGCAAGTGAGCAAAATAAATCTACTACTATGGTGATTATCCGTCGCCATTTGCATGAAGATCTAAAAGCACAATACCTAACTGTCACAGAACCAGAAGTTCTATGACAAGAGCTGAAAGATAGATTTGACAACCAACCCGATGTTGCATTACCAAATGCAAGGTACCAGTGGCAACATTTACGTTTTCAAGATTTTAAATCAGTCTCTGATTATAATTCTGTTTTATTCAGAATCATTACACAGCTGAAATTGTGTGGTCAGGATGTAACAGAAAATGATATGTTGGAAATTTTTTTACAACCTTTCATGCCTCTAACATGATATTACAACAGCAGTATCGAGAACGGCGATTCTCAAAATATTCAGAGCTAATCTCATGTCTCCTGGTTGCAGAGAAAAATAACGAGCTTTTAATTAAAAATCATGAATCACGCCCGACGGGCTCTACAGCATTCCCAGAAGTGAATGCCAACACTATTAGAGGACATACTCGCGGTCGTGGTCGCGGTCGCGGTTTCTACCGTGGTTGTGGTCCTAACCGTGGTCGTGGTCGGGGTAGTGAAAGATCATATGACTATTTTGTTCCGGGTAGGTATAATCAAAACACTCCCCAGAAGCGGAATGTTTATAAAGCCAGACCAGATAAAGGGAAGGGTATCCAAAAGGGACCTAAGAAGGATGATAGCGTTTGTTTTAGATATGGCTGTCATAACCATTTGTCACGTACATGCCGCACACCTAAACATCTGGTAGAGCTTTATCAGGCATCGATCAAAGAAAAAGGTAAACAGAAAAATCCTGAAACAAACTTCTTGGAAGATTCAGATTTTATGGATATCACCCAGTTTAATGTTTCTGATTTCCTAAATGATCCGACTGATAAAGTGACTACTTCAACTGGTGATGGAAATGTCCATACCAATTAAGTACTGCTTGTAATTTGTTTCGTTATCATGTGCAATGTTTGTGTAAATATTCCTTATGTATATATTCCTAATTCTTTTACCACTTTATCTGATATGAACTTCATTAATTTTTGTTGTTTTATTGTTATGAATAGATATGTCTTTAAACGATAAGTTGGGTGACATTGAAAAGCAAGACACGGGAGATATATGTCTAGCCGATAGTGCGACGACACATACTATTCTACGGAAATAGAAATACTTTCTGAATTTAACCCTGCTGAAAGCAAATGTTAATACAATATCAGGTCCAGCAGATCTGATAGAAGGCTCCGGTAGAGCCATGATATTGTTACCAAATAATACTAAAATATGTATCAATGATGCTTTATATTCAAGCAGATCCAGAAGAAATCTGCTCAGTTTCAAAGATATACAGTGAAATGGATATCACTTAGAAACTATATATGATAAGAATATTGAGTATCTGTGTATTACTTCTCATGATTCAGGCCAGAAACTCATTATGGAAAGGCTGTGTGTTTTATCATCTGGATTATATTACACTCTTATAAGAGGTGTAGAAATTTATGCAATTATGAACTAGAAGTTCTTAGATCCAAAAATATTTATGCTTTGGCATGACCGTCTAGGTCACCCGGGATCTACAATGATGCCTAAAATCATTGAAAATTCTCATGGACATCCATTAAAGAACCAGAAGATTCTTTTATCCCATGAAAATTTATGTATTGCATGTTTACAAGGAAAATTAGTAATAAAACTATCCCATTCTAAGGTTGGGTTTGAATCCCCTACATTCCTACAAAGAATTCAAGGGGACATATGTGGACCTATTCATCCACCAAGTGGACCGTTCCGCTATTTTATGGTCCTAATTGATGCATCCATCAGATGGCCACACGTTTGCTTATTATCAACACGCAATGTTGCTTTTGCAAGGTTACGCGCACAGATTATCAAGCTTCGGGCACATTTTCCCGATCATTCGATTAAATCAATACATCTTGATAATGCGGGTGAATTTACTTCCAAGACATTTGATGAATATTGCAGAGCAGTTGGGATTGATATTGAACATCTAGTTCCATACGTTAATACTCAGAATGGATTGGCAGAGTCACTTATCAAGCGTCTCCAGGTAATTGCAAGAACTTTATTATTACGAACACAATTATCAATTTCTGTTTGGGGACATGCTATTTTACATGCTGCTGCATTAATTCGTCTCTGTTCCACTTCTTATCATCAATATTCTCCAGTACAACTTGTATTTGGCCATCAACCAGATATTTCTCATCTGCGTACTTTTGGTTGTACAGTATATGTCCCAATTGCACCTACACATAGAACTAAAATGGGACCCCAACGGCGTTTGGGAATATATGTTGGTCTAGATTCACCATCAATTATTAGGTATCTTGAACCTTTAACTGGTGATCTTTTTACTGCACGATTTGCAGATTGTCATTTCGATGAGAAAAATTTCCCAACATTAGGGAAAGGAAAAACTTCTCCTGAAGAGAAGCGTGAATTTTCTTGGAAAGTCCCTAGTCTAATTCATCTTGACCCATACACATCTCAATGTGAAAATGAAGTACGAAAGATAGTTCACCTTCAAACAATAGTAAATCAGTTACCAGATGCATTTACAGATGCTACTAGGGTAACCAAATCATACATCCCAGCTGTTAATGTACTGGCACGGGTGATTGTTCCAGAAGAACGATCTAAACAAATAATAACAAAGGAATCATCTACTGTACGCCAGAAGCGTGATAGGCCACTTGGTTTGAAAGATACTATTCCCCGGAGGAAGAAAACAAAATATTAGGATCATACTCCTGAAATTATAAATAAATCCACTTTCTCTAAATCAACTCCACAAGAGTTAGATGTCCCTGAAAGGACACAAGAAACCCCCGCAGGGGAAGGAATCTCTGAAGAGATACAAGAACATAGAAATGAGGAAATTTCTATAAATTATACAGAAGGAATGTGGAATCGTGAGGAAATAATCATCGATGATATATTTTCGTACACAGTGGCTACCGAAATTTTAAATGATGATTATGAGCCTCATAACCTTGACGATTGTAGACAAAGCTCTGATTGGCTTAAATAGAAAGAAGTAATTCAAACAGAATTGACTTCATTAACCAAGAGTAAAGTATTTGGACCTATAGTCCAGACGCCTGAAGACGTCAAACCTGTTGGATACAAATGGGTTTTTGTACGAAAATGTAATGAGAAAAACGAGGTGGTGCGAATATAAGGCACGACTCGTAGCACAGGGTTTCTCACAGAGACCTGGTATTGATTTTGATGAGACGTATTCACCAGTGATGGATACAATTATGTTTCGATTTCTAATAAGTTTGGTTGTATCAGAAAGACTTGAAATGCGTCTTATAGACGTAGTAACTGCCTACCTATATGGCTCACTCGATCCAGATATTTATATGAAAATCCATGAAGGATTTAGGATGCCAGAAGCATAAAGCTCAAAATTTATATTCGATTAAATTACAAAGGTCATTGTATGTATTAAAGCAATCTGGGCGCATGTGGTATAACTGCCTCAGTGAATAATTGATTAAAGAGGGATATATTAATAATCTTATATGCCCATGTGTCTTCATAAAGAAATCAGAATCTGGATTCGATATTATAGCAGTTTACGTTGATGATATGAATTTAATTGGAACTCCTAGAGAGCTCTTGAAAACTGTCGAATATTTAAAAAGGGAATTTGAAATGAAAGACTTGGGAAAGACAAAATATTGTCTCAGTCAGGAGATTGAGCATAAATCAGACGGAATACTTATCCATCAATCAGCATATATTGAAAAGATTCTGAAAAGATTTAATATGGACAGACTCATCCATTAAGTACCCCTTTGATTGTTAGAAATCTTGATCCTAAGAAAGATCCATTCCGACCACTTGAAGATGGTGAAAAGATACTTGGTCCTGAAGTACCATATCTTAATGCAATTGGTGCTTTATTATATCTGGCTCAATGTACTAGACCAAATATCGCATTTTCAATAAATTTGCTTGCTAGATTCAGTTTAGCACCAACTCGAAGACATTGGAATGGGATTAAACATCTTTTTCGTTATCTATATGGAACAAGAGATTTATGATTATATTATTCAAAATCCAACAACTTTTCAGGTTTGCTTGGTTATGCTGATGCCGGGTATCTATCTGATCCCCACAAAGCTCGTTCACAAACGGGATATGTTTTTACCTATAATGGCACATCAATCTCCTGGCGCTCCACAAAGCAAACTCTTGTGGCTACCTCCTCTAATCATTCAGAGATCCTTGCACTTCATGAAGCAAGTTGAGAATGTATTTGGCTAAGGTCAGTTATTTATCATATTCAAAATACATGTGGATTTTCATCATCTACAGAAATGCCGACGCTAATATTTGAAGATAATGCGTCTTGTATTGCTCAAGTTAGAGAGGGATATATCAAAGGAGATAGAACCAAACATATTTCTCCTAAATTCTTCTATACTCATGAACTTTAACAGAGCCGATAAATTGATGTTAAACAAATACGGTCTACAGATAATCTTACAGATCTGTTTACGAAAGCATTGGCTACATCAACCTTTGAGAAACTGGTATATGAGATTGGTATGCGTCGACTCTGCAAATTATAGGATTGATATTGAAGTTTTATTCAGGGGGAGCATTCAATCAGGGGGAGCGAAATTTGAATGGACATACTGTACTCTTTTTCCTTTACCGGATTTTGTCCCACTGGGTTTTACCGGAAAGGTTTTAATGATGCAGTTCAGAATACGTCCAATACCACTTGATCCAGAAGATCATTGTATATATTTTGCTAAGGTTTTTATCCCACGCAGTTTTTTCTAGTAAAGTAAGATACAAGTGGTAATAATCCAATGGAGAGTATTGTAGAACATTGTAGAATAGTATGGATTCATCACCACACTAATCAATTGCCTAGTGTCCTCATATGTGACACAAAACAAAGACAAGCTTTCTACAGGTGACTAGTGGCAATGTGGTGTCACTTGCTAATAAATTGTTACGCCATATAAATAGGCTTATTTTTGTAGGTTTGTAGTTAGTGTGGCATGCAGTATCAGATTAGTTGTTAAGGAAATACAAGGTGTTACTAAGTTAATATATAAAGTAATCTTACTCTCCTACTTTTCATCTATATGTTATTATTGTTTCATTTATTATTTAATTTTATTATACAACCAAGGATATGTCAAGAAAAGTGAAAGCGGAGGACTATTATATTCCCAAGTGGATATTGTGAGAGAAAAGACGCGCGATCGGGACTTGGATAATAAAGGAAGAGAGTGAAGTGAAGAAAATGAAAGTGTCTTTGGAAACTATTTATGAGGAAGAGAATGTGCATCACGTGATAACATTATTTGGGGTTGTATATTTTATGCATTGGAGAAGGAGCTTCATGCCTAAAACTCAAAACTTTATTTGGGATTGTATACTTTATACGTTGGAGAAAGAGCTCCATACGTACATAAGGATAAGAAACTATTCAATATAAATCAATCAATCAATCAATCAATCAATCAATCAAAAAAACCTAATAACAATAATGCAATATGCTAGCAATTAATTTAATAGGTAAGTTATGGTTTTCTATGTATTGAAAAATGAAGTAACCATGTGCTTATTAGTATAACTGTATAAGTATTCGATTGGTGGTTTCCAAAGAACCAAAATGAGTAAGGATTAATTTAGGGTTAATGTGTCTTAAAAAAAAAAGGCTTGATGATGATATCATCCTTAGCTAGGGCAATGTACAGATGTACCCTGGCCAAAAAAAAAAAGGTGATGACATCATCCTCAATCAGGCCAATGTATACATGTAGGGGTGGGCACGGTTCGGTTCGGTTCGGTTTTGGGTAAAATCGAACTGAACCGAAAATATTTCGGTTTACCTAAAATTGAACCGGTTTAAACAGAATAAGAAATGGTAACCGAACTGATTTTAATCGGTTCGGTTCGGTTCATTTTGGTTTTGGGTCTGATGAGCCTTATGGGCTTGATGGGTTTAATGAGTCATTTTAATATGTTTTAAAATTTGATGGGTTTTTGGATTCTAATTTTGGGCAAAAGTTCATAAATTTTAATAGTCCAAGCTCAAAAAAACCCAAATCAAACCTAACTAATAAATAATAATATTTAATAAAAGAAAAGAAGTAAGTTAGGGTTTTTTTTTACTTATATAGGCGGTTTAATCGGTTCAAACCTGTTTTTGGGAAACCAAACCGAAACAAAACCGGTTTGAACCGAAAATTTTTCGGTTTTCAATTTTATAAACCGGTTTAAACTGAATTCATTTTATGAACCGAACCGAACCGAACACCCTTTTTTTGGTTCAGTTCGATTCGGTTCGGTTTGGTTCCGAACTTAGTGCCCACCCCTATACACATGTATTCGAAAAAAAGGTGATGACATCATACTCAACCATGATGACATTATCCTCGGCCAAACCTAGGTACACATGTACCAAAAAAAAGGGTGACGACGTCATACTCGACCATGATAACAATATCATTGTCCTGGCCAAGGTACACATGTACCTGGGCAAAAAAAAGGCCGATGATGATGTCATGATGACATCATCCTTGGCCAGACCAAGGTACACATGTACCTGGTAAAAAAAGGGGGCTGATGATGTCATGATAACATCATACTCGACTAGGTCAAAGTGAATGTGTACTTGGCCAAAAGCATAATGGCCAAAAGCCAATATATATATAAATAAAATATGAAGAAGAAGGTATATATCTTCCAAGCTTAAAATAATACTTGACCCTTGAAAGCTAGGGAGCCAGTATTGTATCATAAAACTAACTGGATAAAAGTTCCTAAGTTATTATCATGAAACCTTAATTACGGAAATGAATATATTAATATATGAATATATAATCATATATTAATATATGAATATATAATCATATATTTATATATACAACATTAGCCATGCAAATACGTGTGGAAGTAAGAACAAATTCAATTCAACAAAAGAAGTCGTCCCAAGACTCGAAGACGAGGAATTCGCCATATGGGTCTGGAGACGAGGAATTTATCCTATATCTGAGGACGAAAAGAGGAGCAGTCACATGTCCGAGAATTTGTCCTATGATGAGGAATTCGTCACATGTCCGAAGATAAGGAATCCGTCCTATGTCCGAGGTCGAAAAGAGGAGCAGTCACACGTTCGAGAATTTATCCTATGAGGATGAATTTGTCACATGTCCGAAGATGAGAAATCCGTCCTATGTCTGAGGATGAAAAGAGGAGCAGTCACACGTCTGAGAATTTGTCCTATGACGAGGAATTCGTCACATGTCCGAAGATGAGGAATCCGACCTATGTCTGAGGACGAAAAGAGGAGTAGTCACACGTTCGAGAATTTGTCCTATGACGAGAAATTCGTCACATGTCTGAAGATGAGGAATCTGTCCTATGTCTGAGGACGAAAAGAGGAGCAGTCACAAGTCCGAGAATTTGTCCTATGACATGGAATTTGTCACATGTCCGAAGATGAGGAATTTGTTCTATGTCCGACGACGAAAAGAGGAGCGGTCACACATCCGAAAATTTGTCCTATGACAGGAAATTTGTCACATGTCCAAAGATGAGGAATCCGTCTTATATCCGAGGATACATTCTGGTCGGCTTTTGATTATTGATATAATGCTAGTGCGTACTGCATATTACATTATCTGATAGTTAAGATAATGTTAGTGCGTATCGCATATTACATTATCTGATTATTAAGATAAGTTAGTGCGAACCGCATATTACATTATCTGATAGTTAAGATAATGTTAGTGCGCACCGCATATTACATTATGTGATTGTTAGAATAATGTTAGTGTATATCGCAACATTATTGTCCTAACGGTCGAAGGCAGATGATGAATTGATATAAAAGGAGAAGCTCTCCAAGGTAGAAATGGCATCGAAAAATAAGGAAATAAGTAGATTAGAGAAATAAAGAGATCAAGAATCTCAAATTGTAATTCTAAGCAGTCAATCTAGTATCAAAGTTCAATAAAGACTTTATCTAATTCAATTTGTTGTCGGTCAAGTTTTATGCACTTAATTCGATTTTGTCGAATAATGTGGTTCAAACCGGTTCAAAATATTTAAAATCGCTTTAATTCGATTTTGTCGAAAATCAAATCAGACTTGCAAACTCTGGGCTTTGAAAACTTTATGTTAAATCGATGTTTATCAATAATAAGATCTAAGATAAGATTTTATGAAATAAGAAATGTTACAGTAGTAAGCAGCCTTACGTGATTCGTATGAAGCTTGTGCAAGTCAAAAATTCGCATAAACTGTTCCACATGTCCAGTCTATTTTGAAGATAAAGTCCTAAAATGACCAATTGGCACAATTAAAATCCTCACACGTTTTCACTTTTTATCATTTATTTGTTGTTTGCTCATTAACTGACACGATACCTTCTTCTTTTTATACTGACATCGAATAAATCAGTTCTATCGGGACCTCCTGACCAGTTTTCTCAACGCTCGTGCATGAGAATTAAAAAAAAAAAGTGTCTTATTCAAAGTAATACCAACAATGCAGCAACGAGAGAAAACCCATTTTAAAGTACATAGAAGCCAAGAAACAGAGACCTTTCAATAGTCTCTAGAATGGAATTAACATTTATAAATCTTGTTACAAATCTTAAAACATCCCTGTGATTTGAAATATCAGAACGTTGCATTGTATCTGTCACACATTTTTCTATATCCAACATGTAGCACAATATGATCAGAAGACGTAGCCGAACAACATGCCAAAATCACCATATGAAGTCCACAATGCATGCTCTTGTCCTGATTCTGTCTTCAAATTCAATCTTCACAAGCTCATTTGAATCTGATAGATTTCACAACAAACTTGCTATGTTAAAATAATAACATTTGTTGCATAACAATCAAACAACGAATTAATGATTTATCATTCCCATATGACAGAAAACTTGTATATAAATACTAAAAGTATGATGACATGAATAGATTGCTCAAAGCATGTTGAAAAGCAAAGAAAAGACTGTTTTGAATAAATTCTGGGCCTATACTCTACTTGTATGGATTGATCAGCAGATTTCTCTGTTTTACTAAAATTACATTACTTTAGAAGATGAAAATGTTGAGAATAATTGCATATGTTCAAGTAGATCTCCATTAACATAAGATGGAATAGCAAACATGAGTCAATTTGGAACAGTTAACAAGAAGGGATTAGAAGATACCGTGATAGTTGTTTCGTATAATATGAATCCACAGTGAGCTTGAATAGCAGCAAATCAGAATCAACAAATTTTAAAGCAAAAGCATCCTTAGTGACTGCATCATCACACCATGTTTTGCTTTCAAACTCTTCTTTGCACTGCCAGACTCAAATGGGAGCTTTCTTAGGCTTGGACAGTTTATTACATCTACACTTTGCAATGAGAGAAAGAGCACGGCTCGCCTGCATATGCCCTTTAGGGACAGTTATCTAACCAAAGGTAACGAAGACTTGGAGTAGATATGATCCATGTCAAATCTTTTATCGAACAATTCTTGATATGTAGATAACGAAGGTTGCGAAAATAATCAGGCCTGAATCCCTGTAGTCTCCCCTGTTCTTCCAAAGAAATTTTCATCTCTCTCAGAGAATGACAATCGCTTATGCTTCGAGCGTCTAGATGCTCCATTCTTTTCATGATTGAAGATGATATGTCAAAAGTCTCTAACTCTGAGCGCATGGTCGTAAGTCGTTTAATGCAAGTATGCAACATTCTAAGTTGGGGGAGGCCTTAAATTTAAGGACACAACCGAAGGTGGATACAATTTCTAGGAAAACATTTCTTCTGCATCTCAACATCGCCTCTCCGCAAAATGGAGTTGACATTTTTTATATAATAAACATTTATTTTATCTAACCAGATTTCCACCCATCAACGTTAAACTTGTTTAGTTTACAAGTTAACGTAAATCTTTATGAAGAAGTTCAATGTAGGTTGAATAAGTTTAACATTTCTCTTAACGTTAAGTGAACAAGTCAACGTATACCTTCATGAACAAATTCAACGTACGTTAAACTTGTTTAGTGAACTAGTCAACGTATCTCATGAACAACTTTAAAGAGGAGATATGCCAAAGAAACGGCTGGTCGTCATGTGAACAGATCCTCTAGGAGATCTCCGATCAGTAAAGCGACCAAAAATGTCACAGGTTCTTCTACTCTTGATGCTGTCCGGGGAAAGAAGGTGATTGAGTCAACAAAAGACCTATGTGCTCATCAGACTGGAGTCAAGCCAGTTATCATTGAAAAGGTCGATAAGGATCAAGGTACGCTGACGAATCTAATTCGTAAGGAGCATCGGTCGAAGAAAGAAAATGAACGTGCATCTGCTCCATATGCTATTCTACCATTTGATCAACCTAGAGCAGATGATCATGCTACCACTGGGCCTATCAAGCAAACCGCCGCTCAACAGATTCTACCATTTGGTCGCTTTACTGATCGGAGATCTCCCAGAGGATCTGTTCACATGACGACCCATAATGGTGTCAGCTTAAAAAAAAAAAACTAATTAATGTTAACAATTGTATAAGTGGCAAAATATTTAGTAAATTATATGAATTTTATAAATAATTTAGTAGATAATGTGAATTCTAATAATAGATGTCTATAAATAATTTTGATTTTTGATTTGAAATGTTTGGTTGAATGATTTTAATTTCATTACTTGAAAATATAAATTTTAAATTATAATATAATTATACAGTGATCACACTTGGGGATGCATCATGCATCAGATGCACCCAAGATCTTCTCTAGTAAATTAATCTACAATAAGAACCAAAGATTTATGCTGATTTATTTAGTGAATAAATTTAACAATGAGAGAAATGTTAAATATATCGTCAAGTCATGTCCTTGTTTCACAATCCTGTGATATTTTAATAGTTAGAAACAAAATAATATAAAATAAATTTGGCAAGGAAAAATATTACTAAAAAAAATTAGTTTAGAATAAAATGAATGAATAATGATATTTTGATTTAATAATTTATGCCAACAATTATAGACATGAGGAATATGTGGTTGTAAGGAACTTTAAAGTTGTTCATGAGATACGTTGACTAGTTCACTAAACAAGTTTAACGTACGTTGAATTTGTTCATGAAGGTATGCGTTGATTTGTTCACTTAACGTTAAGAGAAATGTTAAACTTATTCAACTGACATTGAACTTCTTCATAAAGATTTACGTTAACTTGTAAACTAAACAAATTTAGCGTCATCGTTCTCATCTCCTCCATTTTAATCATCAGGTATGGATCCTATTACCCGTCATCGATTCGTTGAGTTACTAATGCGTGCCATTGAAACTGGTGATAAAGAAAATGACGCTAGGATTGAATTTATTTTAGCGGCGTTCTCAAAATTTCTCCCCTCTAGTTCAACCCATAGCCCTCAACATTGATTATTTAGTAGCTCATCTTGAGTTCCAGCCTTCGTTTTTTGATTCGAATACTTCTAATTCAAATGTTGCTTCTCCTGATGCATACCCAGATATGTCGAAAATAACTGGATCTGGTCGGGATGACAAATCAAGCTCAAAAGATTCAGCTATGATAGACCTTAAAGTCCCATCCCAATTTTTAAAAATGGAAGATTTCCCTAGGAGGTTTCGTGTAAGGACCTCGATTTTATGATTGGCTTATTTCATGACAAACCACACCACACCACATTGGGGATGATTGTGTAATGGGTAGCTTAGGTCCTTGTCGGAAAGCTTCCGAGCATCTCCATGACTTCAAGAGCAAAAGGTATACTCACTTGACTTTGTCTCTTGAAGAGTTTAGGCGCACACACACACTTCATGCATGCCTTTTTCATCTTGCATTTGTGTTATTTATTGTGTATATGTGTGCATCCGTTACACAACTCACACGAGCACGTCTTTGTTTTTCGTTACGTGTGGTTGTTTCTTTTTACGTTTTTCGTTTGTGGTCGGAAACGTCCTCACTCGCACAATGGTGTGCTTGTTTTGTTTCCGCACTTGCATCTTGGCATGCTTGAGTCTTAGCGCGATTTGTGACCATAGAGAGGCTCCATTTGTGCTCTCTTGGATTGTTATTTGGTTACATGGTTTTATACCATGATTGTGGGAATTTTGTTATTGACCAATTCTGACCTTTGGTCACTCTTTTGACAATAAATCTTTCTACGTTTATCCAAATCTTGTTTTGTTAATTGGAGTAGAAATTAGACTTCCATACCTTTCTAACGTTATATTATTCGTAATATTTTATGACCGTTTGGTTTGGTTTTGAAGTCTCCAAAAAGACCACTGAAACAGAGCATCTCTGCTGTTATCCGGTTTTGACCTTCGGTCACTTAAATGACCATAAATATTTCTACAAACATCAAAACCTCATTCTGTAAATTGGAATAGAAAGTAGACTTCCATACCTTTCCAACGGTATATCATATGAAAGGTTTCAATTTCGTTTGGTCATGTTTTGGGTCGCTTGTTTCTGGAGCTGGTGTGCTATCTAGTGTGTTAGGCGATATGCAAGGCCACTTGTGCATGTCGCCTCCAATGTCGCCTCAGACATGTTTTTCTTCTCTAAAATGTTAGGCGAAATGGTAGGTGATTTTATGTAGCCTCTCATAGGTGACTTCATGTAGCCTCTCATAGGCGACTTCATGTAGCCTCTCATCTCGCCTGACACCAAAAACGGGACATTTTGGTCTTTTCGAGTCAGCCCATTTTTTCAACCTTTAAAAACCCCTCTTTCTCTTCTTCTTCCCCAACTCTCCTAAATTTACAGAAACCCTAGAGAGAGAAAGAGAGAGTCTTGAAAGAGAAAGCTTCTTTGAGCTTCATTAACTGTCCAAACCCAAAACCCATCTCATTCTTGCATCATTCCACATCATTTGAGCATGAGTCTTTATTGTTTCATGACTAGGTAAGCAAGAACTTCTTTGAATTTGATTTATTGTTCTTCTTACTTTATATTAGGTATTTATTGCTTAATTAAATACCTTGACTAACTTTATTGCATATATTTATGAGTCTAAATTGCATGATTGAGTTTGTTTGTGATAGCTTGCATTATTAGGTCATTTATGCCTAAATAGCTAATCCATAAATGTTCATGTATGCTTAATTAATGATTAGGTTGACTTTGTGCATCTAGTCAAGTTCTTGAACATTTATGTGTGTTTGTTTTGTGATAGCTAAATTGATTAGGTCATTTTTGCCTAAAAGCTAGGTCATAAACATTCATTTGTGATTCATTGATAACTAGGTTGAAATATAGATTCTTAATCAACTAGGTAAGCTTATTGAATGTTTATGCATATTTTGTGTAACAATTAGTTTGTTGGAAATTCTCTACAAATCAAATTGAGGTTGTTTGTTGATAGACTTTTGTCTAAGACTTGCATTTAGTGAATGATTAAATGTCTTATCTCAATCACATGAATATATGCTAAGTTTATGTTGAATACATTGTGAGCATATTTGTTGATTCATTGTGATTGTTTGTGATAGCTAGGATGGTTGTTATTGATAACATCTAGCTAAGTCTTTATGCTTTGCATTTAGACATTTGACAACTTGGATTTGTTTATACAAACTCCTATTTGAGCAATTTGTGTAGTCTAGCATAAATTGCATTGAGCATCATTTCACATGGTCACATAGACATTTCATACTCTTCATTGATTCAAAGTCTTGTGGCTTCGAGGTGAAGTTGCACAAGCATTGAAGTCTTGCAACCAGAGGTTGGTTGGCAAGCATTGGTTGCCAAGAGCCACTGTAAAAGGCCCGTGGGGTAGATTAGGAGGTGCTCACGCCAAGAGTAGTGTATCAGGGGATATCACTAGGGATTGAACCAAGAGTGGCGAGTGGTAGTGTCCATAGCCTGAGGTTATCGAGAGTGAGAGTCCGAGTATCACTTGAGGGTGTAACTTTCTTTTCATATAGTGGATTTCTATGGCTTAAGTGGCTAGCATGGCTAGTCCCGTGGTTTTTCCCGTTTGGAGGGTTTCCACGTAAAAATCAAGTGTTCTTTATATTTCCGCACTTTACTTGATTTTTATTATTTGATTGTTTGGGTTAATTGTGATTAATTTTGACTAATCGAAAAAGTTAGTAATAATCGATTAACAACTCATTCACCCCCCTCTATGTTGTTTAGACACACGTTTGAGCTGTGTTTTCAATTGGTATCAAAGCAGGTTCCTAGACATACTTAGGTGATCCTTGCTAGTGATTGTGTGTCTTGCATTTGTGTGCATTTTGCTTGTTGCATTCATTTGCATTCATCTCATTCCCTAAACACTATGAGTGGCATTGAGATGATAGAGGGTGATTTGACCTCTAAAATTGAGAGGAAAATATATGACTCCGATGAGAAGATGACTCTCATGGTTGAGAGATTTAGGAGATTCACAAAATCTCACAAGAAGAAGTTGACCTTACTAAAGAAGAATGAAGCAAGTAAGAAAAAATCCTAAAGGATAGATGGTCAATACCTTGAGTGTGGTGGAATTGGCCACAATGCCTCCAAGTGTGGTAACTTGAAGTTCAAGAAGGGAGGTTTAAATATGATCGCTACTTGGAGTGATAGCAAACTTGAAGTAGTTGAAGAAAGTTCCACAAGCTCGGTTGAGGGTGAGAAACAACTACTTCGCATTTTCGGTTTCCTACCATGAAGAAACACAAGCCATCACTAAATGTGTGTCACTTGAAGATTTCAAGATTGGTGACTTGGAGTTTGGAAACCGAAGTGGAGCAAACTTGAGAGAAGCAAGTGATGATGATATGAGTCACGAATCCACTAGTGGTAGATGCTTCGAACATGGGAGTTTATGCTTCGGGAACTCTTGTGAAAATATGGTGGACAATCAAGAGTTCATTGACTACCTTCAAAAATGTTTGGAGGAGAAAAAGGATAAAGTTCTGAGGTTGATGAAAGAAAATCTTCAACTAAGAACGAAAGTAACTCAGTTAGATGAAGAAGTGTCACTTGTTAAAGTGAATGAAGTGATGATGGAGAAGGAACTTGAAGAGGTAAGAGATACACTTGCTAAGGTGACTTCAAGTTCGGAAAAGATTGACCATATGTTGGGTATTGGAAAGAAGCCAAATGAAAAGAGAGGACTTGGCTTTGTAGATGATGAACCTACGCCATCCTCGGACAAGACAACTTTTGTGAAGGAATGTATTCCTATGTTGTCTCCTCCATCTCAACATTCGATGAATACCTCCATTGATGACTCATTGATGATGGACAAGATTGATGTGTCCAAGTATGAGAAGGAGATTGAAGATTGCCACCAACGGATGAAGGCCATGAAAGAAAAGCTTGCTAACAAAGAAAACTCCTTGAAGATTGTCAAGGAAAGAGAGAAGAAGTGCCTTGAAGAATTAAAGAAGGCCAAGGTTAAACAACCTCAAGCTCAAGGCAAGGGCAAAGCTTCATGCAAGCAATCTTCCACTCAAGGAAAGTCCACACAAGCCTTGGCAACTCAACCAAAGCCTAGGCAATCCAAGAAGAAAGGACAAGTCCTTGAGAAGTCAATCACCTCTTCCAACAAGCCAATTATGAAGAAAAGAGGTGATCATAGGAAACATGACCAACCAAAGAGGCAAATTCAACCGGCTCAACCACCTCAACAAGCTCAACCACAAAGGCATCACCAATCGGCTCAAGTTCCAAGGACAAGCCAACCGGTGTATCATCAAAGACAACCTCATCAACATGGCGATGCCTCGATGAGATCTCAATGTAATGGTATAAACTCTTCTTTTATACCTACTTGTCATTTTTGTGGTATGATTGGTCACTTAAGACCAAATTGCTTTAAATACATTAAGAGATGTAGGTTAGAGAGCATGAAAGAAAAATGGTTGAAAAAGGGGACAAGTTTGCATAACCTAGGGAACCTAGAAATATGTCTATGACCACTAAAATCGTTAAAGTGGAACCTATGTGGGTTAGAAAGAATGAACCCGCTTGCCTTAGTGCCCATGTGACATCCATAGATGCAACTAGGTCCATTGGACTTGGTAGATCTATATGGGTTTTTGCCTCCCATTGACTTGGTTGGATTTGACCCCATTTGGGGAGCTCAAGCAAAGAGATCGAACTTGCATGATTTGTTCTATGCAAAAAGTTGATTAATTTTATGCTCTTTTATAATTGCTTGAGATGATTGGTTGCACATATAAGCTTTCATGTTATTTTCTTAATAAGTGTGCAACATTGCTTTACTTGCAATCCATGTCATATTTATGTCCAAACATGCATTTTTGGACTAGGAGATTTGATTGGGAAAGTACATTTGAATGACCCATAATTTATCTCCATGATATGAGAACTTTTAATGACATGCTTAAAATGATATGCATGAAATGTTTTTGATTGCTTTAGTGCAAAATATGTGTGAAAGCAAATGAGAAGACTAAACCCAATAAGGATCTAGTATCCATGCAATAAATAAGGATGTCTCATCCAAATTTAGTCTTCTCTCTCTTTATTAGTTGAACAAGACTACTATCATACGGGTATCCTACCCGCAAAAATCAAAAAGGGTGCAAAAGTCGATTATGTCTTGTTTTGCTTATAAATTTTGATATAGTTGCTCTCTTTAAAATTGAAATTCTTTAGAAAAACTATATCTTGTTTACTTATGACAAAAGAGTACAAATTGGTTTGAATTCCTTTGAAAACCCTTTTGATGTTTGCTTTGCCAAATACCATTGCTTGAACTTGAATGCTATATGTATTGCATGCAAAGCAACAATTTCACACTTTTTTTTTTCTTTTAAATAAAACTCCTTGAATCTCTCTCAATTATTTAAGTTGCATAAAGTTTGTGTATATGATTATGCAATGTATTTGTATGAATAGCTCTCTTTGCTAAAGCAACCCGATAGGGGGAGCTTCTTTGCCTATCTCATGACAAAAAAAGGGATAAGTCTTGAGAGATATAGGGGGAGCATTGTTTATGCTTTGGGGGAGAAATCATGAAAGAGAGTAACCTTTTAGAGGGAGCATTGCACATGCATTCTTTGTATTGCTTTATTTGTATTTGAGTGCAATGCTTGTTATTATTTGTTCACCTCACTTGCACTTGTTCTTGGAAAGTGTTTCTTGCTATTGTGTGTAGGTACAATGATAATTCTATAAAGAGATTGAAGAAATTGAAGATTTAGATTCTAGGTATCTCTTTTGTAATGTAGAAGTGATCATGGACAATAACTTTGTTTTTTTTTGTGAGGATAGTTTGTGAGTGGTTGTTTTGTCATGAAATAGCCAAAGGGGGAGATTGTAAGGACCTCGATTTTATGATTGGCTTATTTCATGACAAACCACACCACACCACATTGGGGATGATTGTGTAATGGGTAGCTTAGGTCCTTGGCGGCAAGCTTCCGAGCATCTCCATGACTTCAAGAGCAAAAGGTATACTCACTTGACTTTGTCTCTTGAAAGGTTTCGGTGCACACACACACTTCATGCATGCCTTGCTCATCTTGCATTTGTGTTATTTATTGTGTATATGTGTGCATCCGTTACACAACTCACACGAGCACGTCTTTGTTTGTCTTTATGTGTGGTTGTTTCGTTTTACTTTTTTCGTTTTTCGTTTGTGTTCGGAAACGTCCTCACTTGCACAATCGTGTGCTTGTTTTGTGTCCGCGCTTGCATGTTGGTGTGCTTGAGTCTTAGCGCGATTTGTGACCATAGAGAGGCTCCATTTGTGCTCTCTTGGATTGTTATTTGGTTACATGGTTTTATACCATGATTGTGGGAATTTTGTTATTGACCAATTCTGACCTTTGGTCACTTTTTTGACCATAACTCTTTCTATGTTTATCCAAATCTTGTTTTGTTAATTGGAGTAGAAAGTAGACTTCCATACCTTTTTAACGGTATATTATTTGTAATATTTTATGACCGTTTGGTTTGGCTTTGAAGTCTCCAAAAAGACCACTGAAACAGAGCATCTCTGCTGTTATCCGATTTTGACCTTTGGTCACTTAAATGACTATAACCCTTTTTAAAAACATCTAAACCTCATTCTGTAAATTGAAGTAGAAAGTAGACTTCCATACCTTTCCAATGGTATATCATACGAAAGGTTTCGATGTCGTTTGGTCATGTTTTGGGTCGCCTATTTCCGGAGCTGGTGTGTTGTCTAGTGTGTTAGGCGACATGCAAGGCCACTTGTGCATGTCGCCTCCAATGTCGCCTCAGACATGTTTTTCTTCTCCAGAATGTTAGGCGACATGGTAGGCGACTTCATGTAGCCTCTCATAGGTGACTTCATGTAGCCTCTCATCTCGCCTGACACCAAAAACGGGACATTTTGATCTTTTCGAGTCAGCCCGTTTTTCCCACCTTTAAAAACCCCTCTTTCTCTTCTTCTTCCCCAACTCTCCTAAATTTACAGAAACCCTAGAGAGAGAAAGAGAGAGTCTTGAAAGAGAAAGCTTCCTTGAGCTTCATTAACTGTCCAAACCCAAAACCCATCTCATTCTTGCATCATTCCACATCATTTGAGCATGAGTCTTTATTGTTTCATGACTAGGTAAGCAAGAACTTCTTTGAATTTGATTTATTGTTCTTCTTACTTTAGATTAGGTATTTATTGCTTAATTAAATACTTTGACTAACTTTATTGCATATATTTATGAGTCTAAATTGCATGATTGAGTTTGTTTGTGATAGCTTGCATTATTAGGTCATTTATGCCTAAATAGCTAATTCATAAATGTTCATGTATGCTTAATTAATGATTAGGTTGACTTTGTGCATCTAGTCAAGTTCTTGAACATTTATGTGTGTTTGTTTTGTGATAGCTAAATTGATTAGGTCATTTTTGCCTAAAAGCTAGGTCATAAACATTCATTTGTGATTCATTGATAACTAGGTTGAAATATTGATTCTTAATCAACTAGTTAAGCTTATTGAATGTTTATGCATAATTTGTGTAACTATTAGTTTGTTGGAAATTCTCTAAAATCTAATTGAGTTTGTTTTTTGATAGACTTTTGTCTAAGACTTGCGTTTAGTGAATGATTAAATGTCTTGTCTCAATCACATGAATATATGCTAAGTTTATGTTGAATACATTGTGAGCATATTTGTTGATTCATTGTGATTGTTTGTGATAGCTAGGATGGTTGTTATTGATAACATCTAGCTAAGTCTTTATGCTTTGCATTTAGACATTTAACAACTTGGATTTGTTTATACAAACTCCTAGTTGAGCAATTTGTGTAGTCTAGCATAAATTGCATTGAGCATCATTTCACATGGTCACATAGACATTTCATACTCTTCATTGATTCAAAGTCTTATGGCTTCGAGGTGAAGTTGCACAAGCATTGAAGTCTTGCAACCAGAGGTTGGTTGGCAAGCATTGGTTGCCAAGAGCCACTGTAAAAGGCCTGTGGGGTAGATTAGGAGGTGCTCACGCCAAGAATAGTGTATCGGGGGATATCACTAGGGATTGAACCAAGAGTGGCGAGTGGTAGTGTCCATAGCCTGAGGTTATCGAGAGTGAGAGTCTGAGTATCACTTGAGGGTGTAACTTTCTTTTCATATAGTGGATTTCTGTGGCTCAAGTGGCTAGCATGGCTAGTCCCGTGGTTTTTCCTGTTTGGAGGGTTTCCACGTAAAAATCAAGTGTTCTTTATATTTCAGCACTTTACTTGATTTTTATTGTTTGATTGTTTGGGTTAATTGTGATTAATTTTGACTAATCGAAAAAAGTTAGTAATAATCGATTAACAACCCATTCACCCCCCTCTCTAGGTTGTTTAGACACACGTTTGAGCTGTATTTTCACTTCGAGCCCATTTATCAAAATTCTCAGCTGAATATCCGAGTGCTTTTGACACCGAGGTGAACGTGGTCGGTGAACAAGAGATCATAAAATATAGCTAAAGGTTTGATCTCCCACGATCAGCTCAGCTTTTTATGAATGACGATCGTGCTATTTGGAATCCCCATCGGGGTGCTGTAGCTATTTACGGGACTATGCTCACTTCAGGAGTCACGTTGCCCCTTCAACCCTTCATTGATCGGTTTTTGGTCGAAGCTGGAATCCCCCCTGCTAAACTTACCCTGAAATCTTATCGGGTGTTGATTAGCCTATGGCATTTATGGAAGCAGATTGGTTCTAAACATCCCCGGACCACCTAAAAGATTCGTAACTTTTATACCTTGGGTCGGTCGGACAATGAAGGTATCTTTCACCTTCAATCCAGTTCTCCTAACCATTGGAGTCCAGCGGGTTTAACCAACGACCCACTCTTGCGTCCAGTAGAGATGACAGAGGGCTTTGTCTGGGCTTCCCCTCATCCAACAAATACTCGAAGAACAACTGATTCTTCGTCAGAGGCGAACAAGGTGAGATTGTGGTTACTGACCCCCGCCAAGAGTTGGCTAGAAATAGAGTTCTCATGCATTTTTGTAATCCTGACCTATGGAACAAGACTCCAGCTTTACTAAACGAGAAACAAGCTGGAAACATGATGAGAGTTGCTCAGACTTCTTGGGAAGTTAGATATCGACGAGTGCTATTTGTTGAAACAGAGCTTCGGAGATTGAGGTTGTTTCATGCCATTTCCAATCGACGCAAATGCTGTAAGTGCTATTTTTTTCTGTTAGGTTTTGATTTAACTCAGCTATTTTTGCTTTGTCTGATATTTCTTGGTCTGATTGTTTAGTGTATGAGGTAGACATTGTAGCCGGCGAGACGGCTGAGAAAGCCAAAAATCTTGATCTAGTTAGCCAAGCAGAGGCTGCCGCCCAACTAGCTCAAGGTATTGCTCCCCCTCAACAGGACATGGTTGAACATACTTATGAACCTGATCCCAATGTTGACCCAGGTGCTTCTGATCAGGAACAAGATAAGAGATCTTCTGATATGGATAATGCGAAGAGGAATTCTCCTAGGTGTTCCAAGAGGATATTTACAAACGAAACGACCGCCTGTAAGGTGGCCACATTATCTGGGAAGTCACCAGTCAGCAAAGTGGCCAAGAAAACTGACAGATCCTCCGCCTTAGAAGTTGCTCGTAAAAAGAGGGAGGGTCTAGTAACTCATCAGACTTGAGTCAAGCCAATTATTCCTGAGGAGGACGATGATAAACATGTTTGACATGTTAATTGTGCTTCATTGTGTGCATCTCACTCACTTCACACTTGCACAACATTCATGTAAGATAGACATTTGTCTTGAGTGTTAAAAAGGGATTTTTCCCTTTAGCTCAGCCTAGACCGCTCGGCAGGCTCTGCTTGCACCGCAGCGCACGAAGCGGTATTCTCCAGTTCGTCATGCGTGACGTGGACCTCGACCTGTGCACTTGCACGCACAGCGGTCCCAGTCGCGGTGTTGTCCAGACGGTGCACTGCTGTATGTACCGCGGTCTGGACACTTACCTGAGCTGCGGTCTAGCAAGCGGTTTTGACGGGATTCAGTTTTCCAAGTTCAAAACGATGTAGTTTTAACTAGGGCTTCATATATATTCTTCCTCTTCTCTTCTTGGCCGACCAGGAGCTCAGAAAATCATTTTTAGAGAGAGGTTAGAGCTCCTAGAGAGAGAAAGCTTCAAGAAAGCATCTTTGACTCTCCAAACCCAAAACACATCTCCATCTTGCATCATTCAACATCATATGAGCATGGGTCTTCATTGTTTCATGACTAGGTAAACAAGAACTTCTTTGAATATCATTTATTGTTCTTCTTACTCTAGATTAGGTATTTATTGCATGATTAAATATCTAGACTCTACTTTATTGCATATTTATGAGTCTTGATAACATGATTGGGTTTGTATTTTGATAGCTTAATTGATTAGGTCAATTTTGCCTAAAAGCTAGGTTATAAATATTCATGTGTGATTAATTGATAACTAGGTTGAGAAATTGTGTTTTAATCAACTAGTTAATGTTCATGAATATTTGATTGAGTTTGTTTGTGATAGCTTGCATTATTAGGTCATATATGCCTAAATAGCTAATCCATAAATATTCATGTATGCTTAATTGATGATTAGGTTGACTTTGTGCATCTAGTCAAGTTTATGAATGTTTATGTGAATATATTTGACAATTAGGTTGTTAGAATTTCTCTACAACTAATTGAGACCTCATGTGTGTACATGTAGGCATTGTTTGATAACTAGAGTGTTTAATTGCATTATAACATCTAGTTAAGCATTTTGTGTTTAGTCTTGCACATTATTGCATTGAGTATATTGTCATATACACACTTAGACTTTTATACTCTTCTTGAGTCAAAGTCTTGTGGCTTCGGGGTGAAGTTGCACAAGCATTGAAGTCTTGCAACCAAGGTGTGGTTGGCAAGCATCGGTCAAGAGCCGCTATAAAAGGCCCGCTGGGTAGAGTAGGAGGTGCTCATGCCAAGAGTAGTGTATCAGGGGATATCACTAGGGAATGAACCAATAGTGGCGAGTGGTAGTGTCCATAGCCTGAGGTTGTCGAGAGTTAGAGTCCGAGTATCACTTGAGGGTGTAACTTTTTACTCATATAGTGGATTTCTGTGATCGTCTGTGGCTAGAAGGATAGCCCGTGGTTTTTCCCTTGTCGAAGGGTTTCCACGTCAAAATCAAGTGTTCTTTATATTTCCGCACTTTTACTTGATTTTGTATGTTTGATTTAATTGGGTTATATGTTTAATATTGACTAATCGAAAAAATTGGTAATAATCGATTAACAACCCATTCACCCCCCCCTCTAGGTTGTAGACACACTTTGTGTATTTTCAAGGCTGGCCGAAGATCTAAGACAACATAAGGTTAGTGTAGAGGTGCTATCTCAAGAAGCCAAGCTTGCCCTCGAAATTCAAAGCGTTGATCGATACAAGAGGTTCACTGCCTTCAAAGCAGTCATGATGAGAGAGGTTGAGCGAGGGTTGGTCACTGCAAGCATGTTCTTCAGAGCTAAAGAAAAGTCATCCAATAAGCATGTTGCCTTCTTAATTGCTCAATACTGACCCGATCAGTTATCTTATCAACTGACCGAACTTAATCTGGCCAGTTTCATTACTAGGTGGCCTTTAGCTAACGTAATTAGTTTTCCATTCTACTGACCAAACTTTTTTTGTTGCATGATCAATCTCACACCTCGTTAACTTAGGTCGCTTTGCAAGAGCTTTTTTGAAAGTTTTGTCAAGTAGTGTTCATTCTATGGATCATTTACATGGTATCTTATTTATAGACGTTTGTCTTTCATTTGTCAACTAAGTCACTAGGAAGTCTCCCAGTAGTCTGTTGCTCAAGATTCGTTGCAATAGGGATGATCTATATTTCATTACCTTTTAACTTATCTCCACCGAGTATCTGGCTAATCAGTGTTTAAGTATGAGAAGTGGATCACCCTATCTAACTTTCTGCGCATCCCATCAAGTATTTGTAACCTGAAGGCGCTCTAATAGTGCTTATATACACCCAGTTAGTTTCAGGTGAAACAGCATTATCTTTTAAGACATATGCTTTTGGCCCCATAACTGGACCCCTCGAGCACCTACTCGGGGTTCAACGAGAGTTGCTTATATAAACGAAAGCAATATCAAAACACTTTTTCTTGAACTATGCTTCCCTCGATGGGCTTGTATTAATTTCTTCAAAAAACTATAAGAGACAACAAATGATCAGGAATAAAGCCTGCGATAAAGATAAACTTGACAGAATATCTAAAAAGACCGAAAGAAAGCAGAAAAAGAAAACCCCTTAAGGGTAGAATATCTTCAAATATTGAGTATTGTATGGCCGTGGTAACTCTCATCCTTCTGGTCAGATAAGGCGATATGCTTCATGCCCAGCTAGTCCGACCACCTGATAAGGTCCTTCAGACTTATCTGCTAAAAATCAAGTTGTCTTCTCTTTTGTATTTGGTGATACTCTTCTGAGGACCAGATCTCCAAGTTGGGATTTTCTTATCCGGACGCGCGAGTTGTAATATCTAGCAACCCTCTGTTGGTAGGCTGCGTTCGTTACCCTTGCTATGTCTCTTCTTTCTTCCAACTCATATAGATTCTGCTCTAGGGCCTCTATATAGATATCGGACTGATATAACTGGACTCTGGGGGAAGTGTGGGCTATCTCGACTGGAAAAAAACTTCAGTCCCGAACGCCATGGCGTAAGGTGTTTCACCTGTTGATGTTCTTTAGGTCGTCTGGTATGCCCAGAGTACCTCTTGCAACTTGTCTGTTGATACCCTCTTTTTATGTCGTTACCAAATTGCGAATTATCAAAAGATATTTATACTAAAAGTTTCTACGCAATGTGCTCTAAACTATCAAAAGACTAGTAAAGCGGTAAGCGAGGGTATCATTCCGCAGGGAGGTGGTATTCGTCAATCGGATTGAGTTCTAGCGATTATTGAAAGCATGTAAATAGAATGCGGATGTGGTAGGAATGTTGTGTGTGGGGTGTAAGCATAACGCGGTGTTGTGCGTGCAGAGGAAATGTAAAAAAAGTAAATAAAATAAAGGGAATATAGAGAGGTGAGAATGGTGATTAAACTGACAAATAAAAGGGTGGATAGGAGAGATGTATGATAATGATCACACAATAGGCCTAAGCTCACCATACATAAGTGCACACAAGTGGTTGTTGGGCAATGAATGGCATACTATTAGTTAGGGGTTCGTTCTCACGATTACGGGATTCCGAAACCAAAGGATTCCGAAACCAAATCATCTATTATTACGAGTCATTCGTTGATTAAGGAATACCAAAATCAACTCATCACCCCTCAATGGTCATGAATAGAGCGATTGGTGTCTTAAGATCAAAGACACATTAAACACCAGAACACAGAGCCAGCCTAAGCATTAAGCATTTCTAATTCAAGTTAAGGGCTTGTTCTCTCAATTGAGAGATTTGAGAGACAAATCACTCCCCAAAGGTCATGGCTAGAGCAATTGTGCCTCTTGTCTCAACTAAGGGATTCGAGACACTTCTCACTCCTCAAAGGTCATGTCTAGAGCAAGTGTACCTCTAATCCCTACCATTATGGGCATGAAAATAAAACCAAAACCTATTCTAGCACGATCATGTATAAACAAGTTTCATATATTCTTAGGAGCTAAGTGATTAAGGCTATACCAGGATTGGTCATCCATGGAGGTACAACCGAAATCCACATTCACTTAAATCCATCCATACAATGCATTTTGAAATTCTAAAGACATACACACACAAATGGGATATTTAATTACAACTACTCCTACAATTAAGTTAATCTACTCTTAATCTCATCCATAAGCATATATCAATTTCCAATCTCCACACACATGCATTTCAAGACAAGAGATTACTCAATAATATCAAGAATGAAAAAAAACCAATTCAAATTTAAGAACAATCACTTATATATAAGCACAAATATAGGCTTACAAATATTTCCAAATGGGGATTACACATAAGAGAAAACATAAAATACAAAAGAAGAGTAAGTAGATACAACCCTTGAAGAACCCTCCAAGAGCTACATCCCTTGCTTGGCTAGAAATTGGTCCAAAGACCACTCCTAATCTCTGCAATCAACTCGCAAATGTGGTGGGTGATGGTAGAAAATGGATATGGGAAGCCTTCCATGGAGGAAAACCTCCATGTGAGCTTGGAAAACTTCTCTCTCTTTTAGGAAATGAAGAAGATGATGAAGAAGTTGTTGCTGCTCTATTTTTTATGTAGAGAAGGGAGGAAAGTGGTGTATTTATAGTTAGGAAAAGTTTGGGGACAAATTGGGGTGCGAAAGGACCATTTTGGCCCTTCCAGGCTCCAAGGCGAGCAGAATGGTCGCCTGGAATTCGCCTGGAATTCACCTTTCCTGCTGGATATTTGGGCAGACGATGAGGCTAGTGGTGAGGTGAGTCGCCTCGCACACTGGTATAAAATTTCAGCTCAGCACTATTACGAAAACGCACATATCTCTCTTTAAAAAACCTGGAAATACGATCCGTAAAGACTGTTGGAAAGTAGACTTCTAGGGCTTTCCAAGTATATAAAGAACCCATCATGGTTCGATCTAAGGAGGGAGATATACCCCCCCAAAGTTAAGTGTTATGTACGAAGCTCTCTGTCGCTGTTTGGTTTCTAGTCTCATGCATCGTTACGGAACCGATCATAACTCCCTCTGGAAAACCCAGAATTGTGATCTGTAAAAATCATTGGAAACCAGACTTCTGGTTCTTTCTAAAAATAGGTGATAAGAAACTCAATTCATTCTAAGGAAGGAGATATAGACCCCGGAATTTGGGTGTTCTGCATGGGCATTTTACAATTTCAGCCCACTAACCTTTGGAAAATAGTGTTGACCTGTGCCGCGGTCTCTGTGTTGCCTTATGGTTCGACGATGGATCCACCACGGAAACTTGCCATGGTTGACCATGAATCACGCAGCGGTTTGGGTCGACGGCGAGGCCGCGACAACTCTGAAGACTTTCGATATATTCTCTTTTTGCTCATTTTGATTCCCAGCTAATGTTTTAAGCTCCAAACCTTAAAATAAGGAATATGTACCTACACAAGGCTCAACAAACACTTATATACAAAAATACGCTCGTAAACGAGAACAAAAGCTAGGAAATGGGGACCTCAATTAGGTACATATATCGTCTGATCATTTGCCCAATTTCCTTTTTTGCAAATGAGTTTAGCCTTTAAAGTGTGCTTGATGATCTTATTAACAGCTTCGGTCTGGCCATTTGTCTGCGGATGTGCTGGCATGGCATAGTAATTTTTGATATGATATTTTTAGCACATTTTTCTGAAGTTATCCCTATCGAATTGGGTTCCATTGTCAGTGATGATTGTATCTAGGATCCCAAATCAGTAGATGATGTTCTTCTTTATGAAGCTGGTGGTATTGACATTGGTTATGTGTACCAATGCTTTTACTTCTGCTTCTGCCCACTTTGTGAAATAATCTACTGCTACTATGGCATGCTTTGCACCTCATTTGGTTGCTGTCGGCATTGAACCAATCAGGTCCAGCCCCCACATTACAAATGGCTATGGTGAGGTCAGATTCTTCAAGTGCTCGGGTGGCTGCTTAATACCATTTGCGATTCTCTGACAAGTATCACATTTCTCATCTACCGATTTTGCATCTTGAAATAGGGTTGGCTAATAGAACCCTTGTCTAAAGGTTTTATGATCCAAAATTTTACCCCCTTGTATGGTTCCTGTATATACCTCTACGTATACTTGCCAAGATCTTATCTTCCTCAGCTTGGCTGATGCATCTCTGCAGTGCCCTTGAAAACCCTTTTCTTTAAAGCTCTCATCCAACTATTGAATACCAGGCAGCCCTATATCTGATACGCTATGCCTCAACGGTATCCTTAGGGAGCTTATTGTCTTTTAATTACTGCTTGATCAGGGTGATCCAAGTAACCTGCCCAGCTTCCACTGTTTCGACAGCAAACTTTTCCTCTTCTTTAATACTGGGCTTTCTAAGATGAGCCACTGAGATTGTTTCAGACTAGATACCAGTGGTTGTTGATGCCAATCTTGACAGGGCGTCAGCCTTCTCATTTTTCTCTCTCGGAATCTAAGTGATTCTATAAGTTTTGAACCTCCCAAGAAGTACCTTAGCTATCTCTAGGTAAGCTGCCATATTAAGATCCTTTGCTCGGTACTTGACAATGACCTGGTTAACCACGACCTGTGAATCACTGAATATCTCTACTTCGTCTGCTCCTGGTGCCGTGCATTCCCCGAGTCCTGCCAACAATGCCTCATACTCGGCCATATTATTGGTAGCTTTGAAGTCAAAAGGCAAGGCGTACTCCACTTGATCACATTAAAGGGTTGACATCACTATGCTTGCCCCGCTGCCATACGTGTTTGATGACCCATCAATATACAACTTCCAGCTAAAAACTTTCCTTTCTTTTTCTTATATTATTCTGATCACTTCACTATTTGGTTAAGTGAACTCAGCGATCAGATCTGCCACTACCTGACCCTTTATTGCGGCCCTAGGTAGATAAGTGATATCAAATTCACTCAGCTCAACTACCCACTTCGTCAATCTTCCTGACACTTTTGTTTTGGACAAGATCTGCTTTTATGGACAATCTGTATAAACCTCGATCCTGTAAGCCTGAAAGTAGGGCCGTAAATTTCTTACGACCATCACTAGTGCTAATGCCATCTGCTCGGATGCCGAGTATCTTGTTTCTGCCGGTAGCAAAGCTTTACTGGTATAATGTACCAGTTTTTGTACTCCTTCGTCCAATCTGACTAGCACCGACCCCATGGCCACAGCTTTGATTGACAGGTACATATACAATACTTCCTCATCCAAAGGTTTTAACAATATGAGGGCCTTACCTAAATGCTGCTTGATCTTCTGAAAGGCTTGTTCATATTCTTCGTTCCATTATACTAATTTGCATTTCCTTATTGCTTTTTTGAAGAAAGGCAAGCATCTATCAGTTGACTTACTAATGAACCGGTTCTGAATGTCTTTCAGACTAATCAGGGACCTCATCTTTTCCAGGGCCCTTTTCTCTTCGGGATTCTCTTCGATTCCCCTCTGGTGTACTTGGAATCTGAGGAACTTTCCCAACGGTACCCCAAAAACACACGTGTTTGGGTTGCGCTTCATCCCATACCTTCTCAGCACCCCAAATGTTTTTTTCCAGATCAATTTCATGCTTGTCTGCTGTGGTGCTCTTTGTTAACATATCGTCTATATAGACCTCTATGTTTCTGCCGATCTATCGGACGAACATCTTGTTTACCAGTCTTTGGTAAGTTGCCCCGGTATTTCTGAGGCCAAAAGGCATTACTTTGTAACAATAAAGCCTTTGGTTTGTTGTAAAAGCAGTCTTTTCTTCATCCGGGCCAAACATTTTGATCTGGTTATAACTCAAGTATGCGTCCATAAAAATCAGCAGTTCGTGCCCCACAGTTGCATCGACTAACTGGTCTATTCGAGGCAAAGGGAAACTGTCTTTCGGGCATGCTTTATTCAAATCCGTGAAATCCACGCACATTCTCCATTGCCCATTTTTCTTTTTTACTAGTACGACATTCGCAACCCACTCGGGATACTGTACTTCCCTGATCTATCCTGCTGCCTATAGCTTTTAGACTTCTTCTTTAATAGCTTGGCTCTTTTAAGGGTTGAATCATTGCCTCTTCTGTATTACTGGTTTGCGCTCGGGGTCAACTGTCAAAGCGTGGGAAATTATTTTGGTATCGATTCCCGGCATATCTTCGTGCTCCCAAGCAAACACGTCATTGTACTCTTTTAGTGGGTTGACCAGCTGGGTTCGCACCTGATCTGTTAACTGTGCCCCTAACTTCATAGTTTGTTCAGGGTTTTTATCGTCTATGCAACCTCATTAGTTGGTTCTTCTTCCTGGTCTAACCCATCTTCTGAAGATAACTCCCTTGGGTCCAGATCAAAATGGGTTGGTGTTTCTGCCCTATATTCCTCTTCGTCTTCCTTCAGGTACTTTTCCCGTTCGGCGAAGTCTAGTTGTATTACATCTGGCTCTGCTTTTTCTCTATAAGCTGCCAGATTGGCTTTCCTTGCTCATTCCTGGGAACCCTTCATTACTACAACCCCAGCTTCGGTCGGGAATTTGAAGGTTAGGAGGTAAGTTTCTGTGACTGCCTTCGTCTTGTTCAAGAACGGTCTTCCCAACAAGGCGTGGTATGGCCAATTCTTAGTGTCAACGACCAGAAAATCGAGCAGCACTGTCTTCTGACATGGGAAACTCTCTATTTTAACCAGTAGCTTGACCGTCCCCAGAGATCTTACTTCTGCTCCCCCGAATCAACTAAGCGGGATTGCAACGGTTGAAGGTCCTTCCTTTGTTCCTTTGAAGCCATAACTGATCGAATACCCCGACACTTAGGATGTCCACCGAGCTCTCATTATCGATCAGTACTCTCCTTACTTCTCGATGACCGACATGAACTGATACTACAATCACATCGTTCAGCTTAACTTCAAGTCCATGGGCGTCCGCTTCAAAGAAATCGATCGGGTCCTAACCTTGCTTAAGCTTCTTCTGATCGGGGCCAACCGAGTTTACTTCCTGGCTTCTTTGGCTATCTATTGCTTCGCGGACTTTGAACATTCTCTCCATGCTACTCATTCATGTGCATGGCCCACCAAAAATGATGTTGATAACTTCGACGTCCGAACTTCCCCTTAGGCTGTCCTTTTTATCTTGTTTGGTCTTTACAGGGTCATTCTGCCGATCATCACCTCATTTGAGAACAACGTCTTTCAGGTGTCCTTCTCTAATTAACTTCTCGATGTAATCTCTTAACTGGTAGCATTTGGAAGTCTCAGTGACTATTCTCCCGATGAAACCGGCAGTACTTAGAGGTATCTGTTCGTGCAAAATTGGATTGCTTTGGGGGCTTTTTGTATAGGTTCTTATCTTCAATTACATTCAGAATCTCTACCTGTCTCTGAGCCAGAGAGGTATAGTTTGTATACTGCCTCTTAAAGGTCATGTTTCCTTTCTGATCATCATCCTTGCGGCTTTCTTTGCCCTTCCTAGAATTGCCATTTTGGTTTCCCTTAGGATTTCCCTTCAGGCCATTATCTTTGGGCTTTTGGCTTTCTCCTGGTCAGCTACCATGTATCAACTCCCCTCCATAGGCTATCTGTTCATCTTTAGCCATCGCATATCCTCCCACATCATCCACCAAATTTGTATAGGTGGTCGGTCCTTTTTGCCTTAGGCTAAATGATAATTGGTTGTTCTGCAAACTGTTGATGAATGCAGCTATTACCGCATCATTGTTGGGCTCCTGAACCTTTGAGACATCCTATTAAAACCTACTAAGATAATCCTTCAATTACTCATCCTTTCTTTATTTCAAGGTCGAAAGAACAGATATCGACTTCCAACGTTGAATATTTCCCATGAACTGCCTGGTGAAGGCTTGAATTAATTCCTCAAAGTTCTCAATTGATCCCTAGCGAGGCCACCAAACCATCTAGACCTCTGATCCTCCAATGTTTGAGGGAACTTTCTGCATAGGAGTGCATCGTCATATTCATACTGTGCCATCACGCTTTGGTACCTTCTAATGTGCTCTTGGGGGGTCGGTGTTGGCTTTGAACTGTTCTACGTGCGGCATCCTGAACTTTCCCGAGAAACGGGCCTTTCTTATGGTGGTAGTAAACGGACTACCAGAATTGCCGATCAGCAAGTTCCCATGCCCTTATCTCTGCTCCAATGCTTCTATCCTTCTTAATAGAACCTCTCGTTCTCCTTCCGGCTCGCCACGCTCATCAAACTTCTGACGGATGATGAGACCATAGGGGTCCCTTGAAGCTCGTCCTGTGACATGGGTGTCACGAATGTTGAATTTGGGTGCGGGGGTTGTTTCCTTACACCTCCTAGGAGGCCCTTCCTCACCATTCGAAGCTGATCGAGACCTCCTCCTGTGACCGTCGTACATGTCGCCTTAGTCTGACTCGCTCCCCATCTGTGGCTCGTTCTTGCGTTGTCTTACAAGCTAGGTTCTCTTCGTTCCTTACTGCTCCGACCTTCATTCTCTCTATGGTCTTGGTAATCCTGGAGATTGCCTCTCTTTTGGGAGAGTTCCCTCTTTTCACGGTGATTCGCCTTATCTCTACCAAATTTCTAAAGTGCATCCGGGGTCGGAATTACTATTTCAGACTGTATCATGGGGTTTCGAGCCACCGCCGGGGCAGATAACTGGTACAACGAGGTCAAATTGGTAGTAGTAGTTATATTGATTCCCTGTGTAGCAGCGTCTTCGATAACTCTCCGTAGGGATTCCTGGACTTATCGAAAAACATCTGGTGAGATTCCGGGGATAGCACCCATAGAAGTTATTATGTCTTGACAGATGGAAGGTGGAGTTCTGGAGGGCAAATCTCCTCAGGCAGTACTGGCGTTTGCTACACCTGTATCATCGATACCACGGGGGGTACCAATCTCATACGGGGATTGGCTTCCGTCTCTACTAGTCTCCATCTGACTATCACTTTCCTTAGAGATGATTTTTCTCACTTAAATGCCCCTCCTTCTAGCACCAATTGTTGACGGTGATTTTTGGATCGTATAGGATTGATCACACGTCTAACAAGCTATGGTGATTTGACAATAATATTATGAATAAGAAAGATGATGAACTTAAGAAAAGACAGATATTACGTGGTAAAACCCCAAGGAGGGGAAACGTCCATGGCTGCCGGTGACGGCGAGAAAAGAATTCACTATGCTCAAAACGTTTACACACTCTAACTCTCTTGCTCTCTTGTATATCTAATGATTCTTTAACCCATTTCTGGGTGTTTTTAGGGTCTATTTATACAAGCTTAGAACCCTAATTCTTGGAGTACAAGTAAGAGAAAAGGTGTCAGTGTTTTAATGAGGTATAAATAACTCTTACTTATTAGAGTTGTATTAATTTTCTTTCCTATTCTGCATTGCTCGTGTTTGAGATGTATTAGGCTTTTTCCTTATCTTGAACTCTGACATCTTTAAGGAAATTTGTCTCCTTATCAGCGTGTGCTTCGTGATACCTTATTTGAATAAGATTATTCTTTTTCGTATTCGAGTCGTGATTATGTTGAATTCTACGTTCCCAATACGTCTAGCGTCAGATCGCATCTTTCAGTCATACACGTGTCGCTCAGCCGACCATCTACCAAACCCAACTAGATCTCTTAAACCCCCGACCAGATCTTCTTTACTTGGTCAATCTGATTACTTTTGATTGAACCTTTTTCCACTCAACCATTTAGGTAATTATGACCAGGTATTACATGGTTATCTTCTAGTCATCTCAGTTTGGTTTAATCTAATCCACATGAATAGACACGTCACCTTCTAATTTACATGAAACAAGGCGTTTATGGTGATGTGTCATCTCTTTGATTTTTACCAATAACAATTAATAACATTATTTTAATTATACATTTTACTCTTATAATATTTTTAAAACAATTGCGTTGAATGTATATTATAATGTTATTACTATGTATATATTCAAAATATTATTTTCAGTTATCATTACCAAACACGTTTTCAAATTCTTCTATTCCTTGTTTTCAAATGAAAATTGATAAAAGCAGATAGCAAAAATTGAAAACATTACCGTACAAGCCATTAGATTTTTAAAATTATAATTGTTATATGGATTTTTTGATAGCATGACAAGTCAGCATGATCACCTGAAAGCACGGTGATTAGATATGCCACGTCATCAGGGTCAGTTAGGAAAGATCAACCTAAGATGACCAATAGATGATCTCAGGGCTTGATCAAGTTTGTCCAAGATGGTCGGAGAAACTAACCAATCGGGTACGAGTAACCTGGTCGGGGGAACTAGCCGATCGGGTAGAGATGACTTGGTAAGGAAAACACAATCCGATCGGGGTAAAAGAGATCTGGTCGGGTTAGATAACGCGTGGGAGATATTGAAGGCAACTATGACTCAAATACGAAAAAGAAAGAATTACACTTAAACAAGGCACATTGTAGTACACTCTGATAAGGAAATAAACTTCCTTATAGATATCAGAGTTTCAATCAGGCAACAAGTCTAATTCATTCAATTTATAGAAGATGCGAAGTAGGAAAGAAGATAAAAACGACTTCAACAAGTAACAAGTCCTAATTAGACTCCACTACCTTTCCTTATTTGTATACCTAGATTTAGGGTTCTATACACATATAAATAGAGCCTAAAACGTCATTGTAAAATATAGAGAAATATACACAGACATACATAGGAATCATTAGATATTCAAGAGAGTAAGTAAGGTTGAACGTGTAATCATATTATTCATAGTGAATTCCTTTCCTCGCCGTCACCGGCAACCGTGGATGTTTCCCCATCTTGGGGTTTTACCACGTAAAATCTTAGTTGCATGATCTTTTTTATTCTTCTTGATTCGTTATACAATTGTTAGTCTAACATACCTTGTATAACGCGTGATCGACTTTACGTAATCTAAAAACCACCGTCAACAATAATAATACTCAATTTTTTTTCTAAAATTATCATTTTTTTTTCTTTTGACCTTCCAGTCTAAAAATTAATTTTATATATATATATAAACACACTTCATTTTTCTCAAAAATTTTCTTTTTCATTTCAAAGAGAAATCGGCTTTATAGTGGTTGTTTCATTTTAGTTGAACTTATTGATTTTAGTACTTATGGCTCGTTTGGCACACCTTATTAGATTGTATTGGATTGTATTATCAATAATACAAACATGTGTTTGATGATGCACTATATTATATCGTATTAGGTTATTCCTATATGACTTTTTTGTATTTTATTATATTATAAAAATATAATATTTTTTAAAAATACTTAATAATTAATTTTAAATATCCTTACTATGAATAAATCAATAAATATTTTTATATAAAAAATCAATAAATATTTATTTTAATTGAAACAAAAAATTTTAATAAAATTTTCCTATGTATTTTGAAATTATAAAAAAAATATTAACAATATAACACATATTTTATCAATATTCCATATTCATTGAAAAGAAAATGAGAAAAGAAAAGTGTTTTTTTCTAATACAATACAACCTAATACCACCAAATATAATATATTAGTTAATACTTATTGTATTAAGCAATTAAAATGTACTAAAATAGTACAATGTTGTGTTTGGTGCAAACACTGCATTGTACTAATTTAATACATTTTAATTACCTAATACAATATAATGCGGCCAAACAAACAGTCCTTAAAATTTGTATTTCCAGTACTAGTTCACAGTTTTTTCTTATTATTATTTTTATTTTTTAAAACCTTGTTTGTTGTTCTAATCCAGTAGGTTTGGCTTTTGAATTCAAAGACTACTTGAATTGTGTACACTGTGACAGTTCAATATAACAAACCACCGAGAGAGTTGTATAAAGAGATATCATAATTTTGTAGTTATACACTATATGTATAAATTAACTAATTTAATTAATTCAGCTAACAAAATTCATATTAAACCATAAATCCCAAATTTTGAACACAACATATAGTTCAAAATTCTTATGATTCAACTGTAAAAAAGAAAAAGAAAAAGAAAAAAACTCTGCAAGTTTCAAACTAACTAAAAACTTAAATTTTTTTTATTGTTTGTTAATTGGTACAAATCATTATCCATCACTCCCAAATCGAATATAACTTTAATGATATTGAAAAAAAAAATTAGTGTTTATGTTACCGTAAAAAAGATAAAAAAACGTTCAAAGTTTAAAAATTGATTTGTAGTGTGCTTTTAAATTTTTTTGTCCTCTTTATAAATTTTAATTAGGATAAAATTGATATTAATATTTTGTTTTTTTTAAATGAAATGCAAAACAATACTTAGGGGTCGTTTGTTTTTTTGTCTGAAGACTGAATAGTCCTGAATTTTTCTAAAGACTGAATATGGACTGAAATCTGAACTTGAATGACATGTTTTTTTTTTCACATCTGAATGTATTATCAACATGTTTTTTTTTTAAAAGTAAAATTGTCTGAAACTAAGTAATTTTACATTTATACCCACGTTAAACAATTATACATATAATATGGAATAAAAACAATCAAAAAATAATAATGATATATGAACACATATGATCATGATCTTCTTCTTCAATTACAAATAAATTTCATTTTTATTAAGAAAAAAAATATTTTTTTTCAAAAAATAAAAGAAGCAGTAGGAAAACTCACACAAAACACTCTAAAAAAAATAATATATAAATACAACACCTTAATATCATAATAAAGTATTAATATTAAACACCAATATGAGAAGTGATTAGAGTTCTTTTTTATTTTTTAAGCTATTTAAAATAAACAATATATTAAAATAAAGATTTTTGTACCATAAATAATTATGTTGAAATTAGAAATATGTTACATGTAGGGGATAGTATCGGAAGAAAAGATTTTGGATGTGATTTGCAATTAAGTGAAAAGTCAGGATTTTTTACTTTTTATTTTAAGTTGTTTTTTGACATTTTTAAGTTGTTTGACCACTTATAAAAACAAACAAAACAACTTAATAATTATGATTCAGACCCATTAAGTTTTAAGTGGAAAAAACAAACGACCCCTTAGTTGATTGATTACCAATAGCATAAAGATTTTCCTTCGATCTACTTCCGGTCACATATTAGCACATATTTATAGCCGTGTAGAATTAGGTTTAAGAAAAACCCTAATACTATACACAAATTGCTTAATGCTTATAATCCCGTTTAGTTAAAATATATTGCTTTCAAATAACTGGTTCTTTAATAATTCAAATTATATGATTTCAAAAATAATAATAATAATAATAATAATAATCTGTTCAATATTGTCCTTATAGCTTGCAATAAAAACTAGTTACTTTTTTTAAATTATTACATAATTACATAAATTTAGAGGGAACGACTTGAACACGCAACCAAGTGGTGCAGTTGTGAGAGGTTTTACCGACATACCAACCCCGTCTCGTCAATAAAAACCGGTTACAAATTTTTACAATGGAATGAATAATCTATAGGGAAATTATCATTTTCCCCCTGAAGTTTGCCATAATAAATAAATTGATCCCTCTAGTTTCAATAATGGTCAGTTAACCCCTAAAACCCAAAATATTGGTCATTTTACGATTAAAGCCACACACTCTAACCAACTGAGCTACTTTAACTCATTGTTGGAGGTTTGTTGATTTAAATGTACATAAATATATATAGTTATATAATTTATTTAAAATAATTTAAATATGTTTAAATAATTTAAAATTAATTCATATATATAATTTAAAATAAACTCATATTTAATAATAATATATAAAAACAGATTTATAAAAAAGAAAAAGGAAATAATAAAACAAAAGGTTTCTTTTTTTTTTTGAATTTGTTCCCTTTTCAATTTATGAGCTTTGATTTTTTGGGGTTTTTTTTTTATCAAATTGAAATAATATATTTTTTGAAAAGGAAAAAAATTCAAAAAAAAAAGGAAAGAAAAAAATTTACGGACCTTGATTTTCTAGGTTTCCTTTTGTTTTTTTATTTTCTTTTTCTTTTTCATAAATCTTTATTTAAATTATATAAATAGATTTAAATTATATAACTACACACACATAAATCAAATCAACAAACATTCAACAATGAGTTGGTGTAGCTCAGTTAGGGATGGGCGTGGGGGGCCAATAGGGTGGGGGAGGGTACCTCCACCCCACCCCTACCCCCACCCCCATTCATCAACCCTTCCCCCACCACCTCCCCCAAAACCCATTTGGGGAGACTGGGGGTAGGGGCGTTTTGGGGGGAGGTTCCCCCACCCCTACCCCCAAAACCTATTTCCCTCATTTATTTGTATTCTCAATTCTAAATTTCAAAATTTTAAGAGAATTAATAATTCATAAAATTAATTAAAAATAAAAAATAAACATCCACTCCACGGCTGCCCATTGTGCAGCGTATGGCATTGTCCTCAATAATTATATTTTTTTTCTTCATATGAAACAGAAATAGCTTCAAAGCATGTAGGCATTAAAAGGGGAACGGGCATAATTCTTTTTTTTATTATTATTAAAAGAATATATTGTTGTCTACTTGTCTTAACTAAATATATTAATTATTAGGCATTAGTACATTACCGGACAACGCATGCTATATGTTGTCTTCTTAACTTATTATATAAATAAATAAAAATTAAATATAATATATATATGGGGGAAATGGGGGAATGGGTTTAGGGGGAGGTCCCCTCACCACCTCCCCCAAAATCCATTTGGAGGCAAAGTTTGCCCCCACCCCCACCCCCAAAATCCATTTGGGGGCAAAATTTTCCCCTAAAACCCCATGGAGTCCCGAGGGGGATGAGGTTCCCATGGGGAAATGCTCATCTCTAAGCTCAGTTGGTTATAGTGTGTGAGTTTTAACCACAAAGTCGAAGCTTCAATCCCTGATAGAGGCGTTTTAATTTTTAATTAACGGTCAAAGAGATTTTAGATGGAAAACTTAACAGAATGGATAAAATGATCAATATTTTAGGTTTCAGGGGGTTGACTGACCATTATCGAAACTAGATGGACCAATTTATCTAATGTGGCAAAATGATAATTTTTCTAATATATATAAGATTATCTCCGATGCATATGCTAAATTTGGCATAAAAAAAATAGTAAATGCTATATTTTACACATCATTTTAGCATTGTACTTCAATACATAATTCTATTTGAAATGCTATTTTTATTATTTAAAATTATAAAAATCAACAAATATAATTAATGCATTCAATTTATATAATAATTTTTATTAATTAAAATTATAAAAGTCAATAATCAATGCATTCAATACAATTGTAAAATGGTATTAACTTGTGCCCTTAGGGCACATATTAACAACTAAAAAATATCTAAAATGGAAAATATTAATTACATTTATTGTCTTAGTCAATGCAATAAATATTTATTTATAATCAATGCTTTCATTTCTTAGGGCACAAATTAACACTACTCTTTTTATAATTTATGCCAAATTTGATATATACTATACTTTGTGCTTGGCACCAAAAATAGCGTATGTATGACACAAAGTATAGCATATGCCAAATTTGGCATAGTATTTGACAATGCATTGGAGTATGTTTTTTATTTTATTTTATGCTAAATTATAGGATTGTCATAGTAAAATAGCATTGCATTGGGGATGCTCTTAAAGTCACAATTATGAATGTTTATATCGGCTTTCATAAGAGCATCTCCAATGGTATAAGCAAATTTGAATCATCGAAAGTTGACACCTCAGCATTTGAGGATTGTTTTAAGGGATTGTTAAATTTGATGATTGTGTAGTCTACAATGATACACTTTATCTAAATAAAAAAAAATCTTCTTTATCTAAATCAAAAATCTAATCCCGCCACATTTTTCAATATTCCCGCTCATTTTTATTTCAAAGGTAAAAAAAAATAAAAAATAAAAAAGACAAGAGAATGTATATGATATGAGTATTGATCATTCGTAATGAAGAGATGAATTTTACTTGATTGAAATTTTTATTGTTGAAATAATGATGAGTTACATAGGTGATTAGAGAAAAAAAGAAAAAAAGTCATGGATCATGGATGAGAGAGAAAGAATAAAATTACAGCAACATCTATTTTGGGTTAAATTTGTATTTGATGATTGAAGGTCAATCATCAAATTTGATTATTGGAGAGACAATTTGATTATTGATAACTGCTATTACTAAATTTTAGTGACTCTATTAGATAGTGTTTTTTGTATAAATAATCAAATTTTGATTACTCTCATACTTTTGAGGATACTATTAAAGATGCTCTAATGAACTGGTTTAAACAAGTTTACTTAATTGCACATTAGAGACTTGACTAAGTCAGCATGCTGCGTATTTAATGTAGACAAGGATTCTCATTTCGATAAAGTGCACGTTTTCGAAACAAATCAAAGACAATAATGTGACAGAGACAAGGCATGGTTTTGAGGAAGTTGTTTGGTATATATCCAGGAAAAACAAATTTGCAAAAAAGCAAAGAAAATGGTGTAGGACGATAGAATTTACAGATCTCAATTCTTCGAGATAGATATGAACAATTAATAAAGCCGTTTAAAAATATAGATAGATGAGTTGTGGAGCCGCAATAGAATTGTGAATAATAATATCACATTATCACAACATGATAAGAACAAATAGAATTGTAAATAGTATCATCACAACATGTTAGTTAAGAACAAATATGACATGGAAGCTCAAAGAAGATATATAAGATTTGGACGTACGTTTGTCAATTGCCATCCAGATCAGACAAGCCCTGAATTTCTTTTGACGGCCAAAAAGGTGGACAGTGAGCACTCACCGTAATAGAATCAATCATTTGATTATCATATTTTGACTGTTGGAGTGATAAATCCGTGATGGTTCTAAGATTGTGGATTAGAGTCATACCGGACCGAGTTGGACAATAACTCTGAAAATAGAGCTTCTGGCCGTTTGATGCGATGTTAAAAGATTAATGAGTTGTTTTATGTCCTTTCTAAAGACAAATCAAAATCATCAGTATTTTTAATTTACTAAAAATAGAGCTTCTCGTATTATTTGGGAGGTATTCATGCAATTAAGCTTATAATAAATTACATTTTTTTTTAATTTTGTCTTTACTTATCTCTATAAAACGAAATTAAACCAAATCTCACCTTGATAAATTTGATAGGTAAATAAATGATGCATGAAATGAAATCTCTGTTGAGATTTAATTATTTTAAAAAAAATGATATATGTATATATATAAGAATAAATTATTGAAAGTTGGAAGCTTTCATTACTAATGGAGAGTGTAGACCGGAGAGCATATGATTCCTGGCGGGTCCTTGACACGTCAAAAATCACATGGAATCAATAATTTCAAAGGAAAAGTTAAGGAAAAAGACAAAAACAAAAAGATGAGCTCAATATTTTCAAAGGAAAAGCTAAGGGAAAAGACAAAGTGTGATCAATAATTTCAAAGGAAAAGCAAAAGAAAAACATAACAAAAAAGAAAAAGAAGAGGGTAAAACCGGAAGGATCAAAAGGAAGGAGCAATTGGTGTGGCTTTGATTATTTGATTATTTGATTATTTGAGTCTCCCAAACATCACAAATACACAGCTCCAATTACCTACAATATTTGCTTGACTTGAGATCTAGCCATGGATCTTGTGAGTCCAATTGTGGATGTTTTCAATCGACTGTGGGAGTGCACCGTCAAGCGTATTGAACCCATTCGTCATCTCGGAGAGAACCTGGAGTCTTTAAAAAAAGCAAAGGGTGAACTCGAGGACATCCACAAAGATGTTGAGAGCAATGTCCAGCTCGAAGAGCAACAACATTCAAGGCGCACAAACGAAGTGAAGGGCTGGCAGGAAGCTGTAGATCGCACTTTAACGGAAGTGGAAGCTACTTTGCAAAGAGGAGATGAAGAGATCAAGAAAAGGTGTTTGGGAAATTGGTGTCCCAAGAATTGTTGCTCCACATATAAGCTTGGCAAGGAAGTCATCAAGAAACTCACTGATGTTAAAGAATTAGCAAGCAAACGACGTGATTTCCATGTTCTTGCTGACAAGTTACCACCTGCCGCGGTGGATGTGTGGCCTATGGAGAAGACTGTAGACATAGGGAGAATTGAATTTACAATGAAATAGGAAATAAGATTAAGAGAAGTAAAGTTACTTTACAATGAAATAGGAAAAGAGATCAAGAGAATTAATAGAGAATTATTCTCTAGGTGGTGAAAGTCAATTATATCACAACACGCCCCCTTAGACTTACGTCACACTGATAATAGTTTATGAAATTCTTCTAAAAAATACTGGATGTGCTTAAAGATATCTAATTCAGAACTTCAGGTTCTAAATAATTTCAAGGGTTTAGATTTTAGAACTTCATGTTCTAAATAATTTTCAAGATTTAGAACTTTAGGTTATAAATAATTTCAAGTATTTAGAACTTCAGGTTCTAAATAATTTTCAAAATTTAAAACTCCAAGTTCTAAATATTTTCAAGGATTTAGAACTCCAGTTACTAAATAATTTTCAAGGTTTAGAACTTCAGGTTGTAAATAATTTTCAAGATTTACATTGAAATCTAGAACTTCGGGTTCTTATCGATTAACTTGGAATCTAGAACTTCATGTTCTGATTGATTAAATTGAAATATAGAACTTCATGTTCTGATACAATTAATTTTCAAAACATTGGATCAATAACTATGCTTGCAGAACTTTAGGTTCTGATTAAAATATAGATCCATATGTATTTAGAACTTTAGGTTCTCATTGAATTGGAATACAGAACTTTGGGTTCTAATGGAATTGTAATTCAGAACTTTATGTTCTGATTAATTATATTAGAATTAAGAACTTTAGATTCCAATTCTTATTTTTTGAATCAAGAACTCATGGTTCTAATTTTCCTAATCAAGAACTTCTAATTCTTTTTTTTTTATTCAAGAACTTTGAGTTCTAATGGAACCGCTGTATGCTATATATTGTATGCCCTAGTTAAAATTTGTAGTATACTGTGTCAGTGTGTCTACAGACTGTACACACAAACTTATGCAGATAGAAAAACTGCTCATATTGAAAATTCATGCCAAAGAAACATATCAAGAACAACTGAAATTTGGAAAACCTCAATGGTAGGAGGAAATTTATTTCTAAAAAAATTGTTTTTTTAATACAGCTTATGTGTAAATCAAAACCCCAAAGCCCTCGTGTGAGAATGGATTTGACTTCAACTTTTATATAACCGTAAGAGATTCAATATTTAACTGGTAATTACATTTAATTAAAAGCCAATGACATCACAAATATCTTTCATTTCTAATATTTACTCATGGAGATGTCATTTTGGTTGGTTTACTTAGTTTGATCAATCATGGGATTTGCAGCCTATGTCATGCATTTCATACTACTTTCTGTATAGCTGATGGCTCCTTTTTGTTTTTCGTTTCTGTTCCCCTCATCAACCATAGGGTTGTGCCTGATAATTTCAGATATGCTAAGTAGTTCTATCATATGCTATATCAAGCCAGTTTTGTTACATAATTACTTTTATTATGTATTTATTTCTGCATTGTAGTTATTTATATCTCACATACCTTTACTGTTTTATTTTTGGTTGGTAGGTATAACTACTTGAATGACTTGCCGTCGTTAAACCCAGAATTATACCGTCACCTTATTTTTTTTGAAGGTGACATTGATGTTGCTATCCTTTTTTCTTCAAGATTTGCTTGGAATTTGATTTAATGTTTAAACTGTCAATGCTGGATGCACAATAGATATTTTCTGTTAAATCTATAAAACTTTTTCTTTAAATTTAGGGAAAGTATCATTTTCCCTCCTAACGTTTGCCCTATTGTTAAGACCAGGACAGTGTTTGGCCATATTGGCCTTTAATCCCCCTCAAATAGAATTAATGGAAAATGAGCCCCTTAGGAATTCTGTCCAAAAATCAAGTTGACCGTTAATGATGGAGGGTAATTTCGTAATTTCATTGGTGGGGATAGTAAAGGTAATAAGTGTTGAAGGTTAAAAACGTAATTTAATATTTCTAATAAATAATATATTAAATAAAAAATCAAATGAGTGGAGAAGATCAAGCCAGGTCACTCCTCCGCCCATTAGATTTCATAAAAAAAAAAAAAAACCAAAATCCATCGGTTCATCTTCATGGATTACTCGGGAAAGTATCATTTTCCCTCATGACGTTTGCCCTATTGTTAAGACGAGGACAGGGTTTGACCATTTTGGCCGGTCTCCCCCCTCAAATGGAAAAAATGTATTATATGCCCCTTCTGTTATCTTTTCCATCCACTAAATGTATTTTATGCCCCTTCTGTTAACTTTTCTCCATGTCATTACCATTTTACCCTTGAAATATTCATTAAATAAATAATATATTAAAAAACAAAAAACAAAAAACAAAATAAAAAAAAACAATTTAAAAAGGATGGATCTCCATCGTTCATCTCAAAGATAGACGGTGGAGATATTTTTTTATTTTTATTTAAATTTAATAATTAAAAATTAAAAATAAAGGAATTTAAAAACCAAAAAAAAAATAATAATAAGATCTGGATTGTGGATCTCCAGATCTTATTCATCTTCACCAAGCACACCAAGAACAATCTTCATCTTCAATCTTCATCACACCATCCACATTTCTCATCATCACACCGGTTCAAATTCAACAACACCAAACCCATTCAAATTCATCTCCAGCCCAGAAACCAAGCACACACACCATCACCATCATCAGCCCATCACCATCATCGGTTCACCACCATCACCACTACCACACAACTCAAAACCCACCTACAAACACAACCCAGAAAACTCAGATCGGAGTGAGAGATTGAGATGAGAGAGAAGATAGTTCGATGAGATCGAACTCAAACCAGAAGCGACCGTGGCGACTGCGTTGACCAGAAGCGACGGCGACAACCGGAAGCGCTAAGACGACCGGAAGCCCGATCGGCGCTCGCACTAGGTCATCCCGTTCTCTCTCCATCGTCTGAATCCGTCGCGAAAATGAGAGATAGATTTTGGGTTTTGGTTTTGCTTTGGTGAAGAAAAGGAAAAGTAAAGTTGGTTTTGGTCTGAATCCAAGAAGATGGATTTTTGTTTTTTGTTTTATGATTTGTTTTTTTTTTTTTATGAAATGTAATGGGCGGAGGAATGACCTAGCTTGATCTCCTCCACTCATTTGATTTTTTATTTAATACATTATTTATTATACATATTAAATTACGTTTTTAACCTTCAACACTTATTACCTTTACTATCCCCACCAATGAGATTACGAAATTACCCTCCATCATTAACGGTCAACTTGATTTTTGGACGGAATTCCTAACAGAAAGGGCTCATTTTCCATTAATTCTATTTGAGGGGGATTAAAGGCCAATATGGCCAAACCCTGTCCTGGTCTTAACAATAGGGCAAACGTCAGGGGGGAAAATGATACTTTCCTTGGATTACTCCTCAACCCATTAAATTTCACAACAACAAAAAAAACATAAAACAAAAAACCAAAATCCATCTTCTTGGATTCAGACCAATACCAACTTTACTTTTCCTTTTCTTCACCAAAGCAAAACCAAACCCCAAAATCCAAAATCCAAAACCCAAAATCCCTCTCCCATTTTCGCGATGGATTCAGACGATGGAGAGAGAATGGGATGACCTAGTGCGAGCGTCGATCCGATGAGTTCGAGCGTCGATTGGGCTTCCGGTCGTCTTAGCGCTTCCGGTCGTCGCTTCTGGTTTGAGTTCGATCTCATCAAACTATCTTCTCTCTCATCTCAATCTCTCACTCCGAATCTGGGATTTCTGGGTTGTGTTTGTAGGTGGGTTTTGAGTTGTATGGTAGTGGTGATGGTGGTGAACCGATGATGGTGATGAACTGATGATGGTGATGGTGTGTGTGCTTGGTTTCTGGCCTGGAGATGAATTTGAATGGGTTTGGTGTTGTTGAATTTGAACATGTGTGATGATGAGAAATGTGATGGTGTGATGAAGATTGAAGATGAATATTGTTCTTGGTGTGCTTGGTGAAGATGAATAAGATTTGGAGATCCACAATCCAGATCTTTTTATTTTTTTATTTTTTTTTATTTTTTTGGTTTTTAAATTCTTTTATTTTTAATTTTTTATTATTAAATTTAAATAAAAATAAAAAAATATCTCCACCGTCCATCTTTGAGATGAACGATGGAGATCCATCCTTTTTAAATTGTTTTTTTTTATTTTGTTTTTTGTTTTTTTGTTTTTTAATATATTATTTATTTAATGAATATTTCGAGGGTAAAATGGTAATGATATGGAGCAAAGTTAACAGAAGGGGCATAAAATACATTTAATGGATGGAAAAGATAACAGAAGGGGCATAAAATACATTCTTTCCATTTGAGGGGGGAGACCGGCCAATATGGTCAAACTCTGTCCTCGTCTTAACAATAGGGCAAACGTCAGGGGGGAAAATGATATTTTCCTTAAATTTACAAGACCTATTTTGAGACTTATGTTTTTTGTTGAATCATTTAAATATCTGTTGGAAGTGAACCCATTTCAATCAAATTTTGTTTTTCGGGAGCTTTTTTATTTTTATAAAACTTTTTAAGTTGTCTTATCTCAATTTCATTTTTATTCTTGGGGATGGGGAGACGGGTGGAATCTTGAAGGGTTGAATTTCAGCTCCTTTATTCGCGATGAACACAAGAAGGAATCATGTCATTCATATATTCATACGACATTCTCACTGTCTTGGCAGTTTCTTTAGTCTTGAGGTTCTCACTACTCTTCTTTCTTTTCCCTGTATTTTACAGCATTATGAAGGTGACATCTCAGAATTAGAACTCTACTTTGTAATTGTAAATAATGAATACGGAGAACAAATTGAAGAAGAACTGGTTCCGGGAGGGAACGATATACGTGTCACTAATGAGAATGTCATTACATTTAGTCACTAATGGGAATGATATAGTCTGTTTTTTTTTTTTTTTTTGAGAGAAAATTTTGTCAATGAATTGGATTTGCCTCACTGATTTCATTTTCATTGAGGTGGGTGTGGCATTCAATTTTGATGAATTCTTCTTCCTTTTTCTTCATGTTTTGGTGTCACTGGAGATGTTATATGGGTAATTGTCTATTCTCATAATCTCATTTGTGGGGTGTTGAAATGTCTCTTTATCTGAACTCTACGGACGTTTTGGTTCTGGATAATGGGTAATTGTGTATTCTCATGTGTGTGATTGAAAAGCATTTGGAAATAGCTGATTTATATAGAAGCTTGGAGGAGCTTTTTTTTTTTTTGTGTGAAGATTTTGTTTCTTTTGTAATTGATAATATCCAATTTATTTATCATTTGTTTTAAAATATTGTAATGCTTTCTAAACTTTTTTTTTTCTTTTCCTTTATTGCATTCCAGGAGCTTATTAAAGACCTTACATGTGAATGTGTATCCGTGTCCTAAAGCCCTGGGATCTGGCAAAGTGCATATGTATAGTTAAAACTTAAATAATATGGTGTGCACATATTTTGTGGATGTAGGTGATTTGGTGGGAATTGGAGTTACTCTATAGCCACACTTTCATTTTATGTTGCTTGTGTTTGATTAATTAAACATGAAGAGCATGCGTCTGCTGTATATTAATATTTTTGTACGTTATATCTTATATGGGGCAATCATGACTTGACTAGTATGAATTGTATACTACTATACTTTCTATAGCTGTTGAATTTGGCCATATCCATGAGTAGGAATACTCTTGCTATTAACCAACTGTATAATACTTTGCTCAGCATTATAAGTAGACCTACAAGGTAAAGAAATAGAAAGGAAACCCACACATTCAAGGAGATGGAGGATGGCAATCCACACTTAAGGAGACCAAGGGATTTCATTCTAAAATTATATTAATGACTAATTTTGCCTCCCTTCGCTTTAGCCAACATCCGGTGATAGCATTGTCAACATAAACCAAAATAGTATTTGGAAATTATTGATACTACATATTTGGTTAACACTTTGGGGAAAAATCAATCAAACATGTTAAGCATATTGATTCATAAAATTGTTTCATATATGTTAAGAAACTATTTCATATAGGAAATGAACTTGATTCCTTATGATGGAGCGATGAATTTAATTCCTTTGTGTGTGAGACTCACATAATTTGATTCTCAGTATGATTTTAGTAAATAAAGTAATTACGAATTATAATTATATTATCTTACCTTCATTAGGATTCTTGATTAATTAGTAAACACGCCATTAAGATGATTTGAATAAATTATTAATCCCTCTTACGGAATTTTACATATTCACTAGTGCATATGGTGTCGAGCCGGTTCTGTAAGTCTTTCCTGGTGGACCCAACAACAGTATAACTACTAGACTGATCCAAAAATTGGTCCATCCCTTGGGAAGTTTTCATTCCAACCGATCTCAGTGACAGCACTTGTGCTATATCACAATATGAGAGGGTAGTTGCATTTTGGGTTGTGCTTGGTGTGATCCATAATGGTGTCAGCTTAAAAAAAAAACTAATTAATGTTAACAATTGTATAAGTGGCAACAAATTTAGTAAATTATATAAATTCTATAAACTAATTTAGTAGATAATGTGAATTCTAATTATAGATGTCTATAAATAATTTTGATTTTTCATTTGAAATGTTTGGTTGAATGATTATAATTTCATTACTTGAAAATATAAAATTTAAATTATAATATAATTATATAAAATTTTATGTTAATTATTAGTTAATGTTATTGGAAGTACAATTAATAATTTGAATTTGTTAATTTTATGAACATTTTAGTTTTTATATATTAAGAATTGTTTATATGAATTCGATCTATCGGATTGGATCGGAGTTAAGTATTTTACAATTAGATAAGATCAGATTCCTTTTGAAAATTGGATCGAATCAGATCGGATTCCGCTCTAAAGTTGAATCGGATCGAATTGTAATTTGTTCGATCTAATTGGATCAGATCGAATCTTGAATCATGATAAATCTAATGGATCCGATACTGCCGCACACCCCTATGTATGGGAAGCATGGTCATAGTCAATGCCTCTCAAACGAAAAATAACGCAATTTGATAATGGAATTTGGTAAATGTAATTAATTTTTTAATGATCATGTGATCACATATCACACGTGGAAGGACTTTTTTTTTAAAAAAAAAATTCATCTGGAAGGATTTTATCGGTTGCTTTAATCTTTCTAAAACAATTTCTAGAAAGAAATAATAATAATTAAAAAAATTTAAGATTCACCGACGGTGACACACTGTTCATCATTTGCAGAAAAACTTATTTAGACAAATTTAATAACAAATAAGCCTATCTTTAATATATCTTCATGATAGCATGTAATTCATATATTTTTTTTTATCTAACACACCAATTGGGTTAGAGATATATCAGGACCCGACAAAATCTACTATTATAAATATAATTCCAAATGCAACTCTTATTATTGGAAACGTATCTTCTTATATTTTACGATTATAAATTCAATTCCAAATGTAACTCTTACTATTGGAAATGTATTTTATATATTTTACGATTTAATAGACATGAAATCACAAACCCTGTCATTGTAGCAGGAAAAGTGCAAAACTACTTCACTACAAATAGACATGAGCCAGTAGTTTAAGACACGAGAAAGCATAGGGATAGGGACGGTGGTCAAAACTCAAAAGAGATAATTATGCTACAAAACACTAGTCACTTGGAAATTGGGTAGGGTTTTCAATTTTCACCTTTCAAAGTGTGTATAGTCTTTTGTCGTTTCATTAATCTTGACAGAGGTTGAAGTTTCTAGAGAGATTAATATTAAGTTCAAAATAGAACAATAGAAGATTAACTTTTCTTTACTTTATTTGGATAATTAATAACTAAATAATATACCAAGTTAAAAGATCCTTGTAAAACAAGAATTCTCAAAAATTAATTTAGCTGACTTTTGAATTCCAAATTAAAGTAACTATCATATCCATTAAAAAATATATATAAAGTAACTATCATGTATTGGCAAGTGGTGAGACATGAAGATTTTTATGAGTTGTTAAAGTTGTTTATGTCATCCCTTATCTACAACACTCGACTTTTTGTTGTTGTTGATTTGCATCCATTTAATGCATTCATTGTATTGTCATAATTAATTGATAAAAAATATTCTTTCTTACATTCACATTAATAAAATTCAGAGTTTAATTTATGTTCTCCTTTTCCGACTACTAAAATGATTTTTTTTGAACAACTTCTCCTGCTACTAGATTTGTAATAATTAAAAATAACAATGATAATAATTTCCAAGACATAATTAATTGTAATTTGATATTTTTAAGAAGCCACAACACATGTTAATAAGACATTGGTATGAGGTAGTTTAACACAGACACACAGTCATATATATATATATATATATATATATATATATATATAATTGAGCTGCATAAATCTTCTAATGAATCACTTAAATATCTCATATATATAGCAATATAAAAAAAATTCAATTTAGCCAATTTTAGTTACATAAATAATTTTTTTCTTTTTTAAAAACTTACATAAATAATTCTTATTTTTTTTAAAAAAAATTACCTAAATAATTTAATCAACCCAACCGACAAAATTTGCATACATAATAATAAAAATTAAGGACAGCACAAACCTAGATTAAGAAATAATTAAAAAAAAAAACTCGAAACACAATTCATTTATTCCCACACCATAGTAGGTTTCAAAGCAACGATGGAAATGTTTCCACTCAGGCATGACTTATAAAAGCATTAGTACGATTTTATAAATACTTTTTATCTTACAAAAATTGTTTTCAAAGCTTTTGAAATATATATATATATATATATTAAACACTAAATATGTCGGGGATTTATCCCAGTCCCAAGTTTGTCAATCTACTAGCCAAACTATACCATGGAGGTATGCATTATATGATTCGAAGCATCCTTAATGTGAAATCGAATGTGGATATATACCATCGGAGAGTTGAGATGGAATGAGTGTTTCTGGAAAATATTAAAATACAATTTAAAAGATATACTTATTTCAAAACTAAAATAATGTTTAGTTTTAGCAATCATAATATTCACTTGACATTGATTAAAAGTTTCGGTTAACGTATGATACAAAAGCAGTATTTTCCAACAGATTTTAAGGATCATGAGTGATGACAACGAAAAGGAGATAGTTTGCAATATTTAAATGTTTTTATCAAGTTGCACAATATTTTAATGTTAGTAGGTTTAAATAATGTTATTGCAGCGCATTCACAACTACGGCGGCCGCACTATATACCAAATAGGCAAGTTGGCATGAGATAAGGTCATATGGACAAAAACTTAGGTGCAGAGGGATGCACCATGCATCCCTACCCAAATGTTGCCATGTGAACAAAGTTGCTTATGCAGCAACGTCTTGGTGGAAGATGCATAGTGTATTGGATGCACCCAAAAACTTCTGGGTCATATGATATAGACTTTTATCTTATCTTCCAAAGAAATCAAATGTATACTTTCTTCTATAGCTTCTGTTTGCAATATTTATCTAAACATCAGAAAGTATTCATAAATATATTATATATAGGATTGATATATCAACGTATCGTTTTATTTTATTTAAATAATATATTCATTTAATAAAATACCGCTGCATGATTGAAAGAATATTAAATTTTATATTATTTAACTATTGGAATTTGGAAGATGATATTTTGAAAATAAATTAATGTATAAGTTTGTAAGATATATTATTGGGTCAATCTTATTTTAATATGTATGATTAATTTTTATTAGATAAATATAAAGACGACATTATATATTTATACTTGTGCAAATAAGCTTTTATTTTTTTATTAGAAAAGTAAAATGAAATAATTTATTTTGATATGGTCTTAGGTATATAGTCCGGTGATAACCACAACTTTTAATTAGGGATGACAATAAGTGTATTGGGGATGAATTCCCATATCGTTTGAGATATTGCCTATATCCATCCGCATTTCTAAATAGACAGACCAGATTCAGAAGATCCATAAATTAAGGTCACATGGACAAAAACTTAGGTGCAGTAGGATGCACCATGCATCCCCACTCAGATGTTGCCATGCAAACAAAGTTGCTTATGCGGCAATGTCTTGGTGGGAGATGCATGGTGCATCGGATGTACCCAAGAACTTCTGGGTCACATGATATAGACTTTTATCTTATCTTCCAATGAATACAAATGCATACGTTCTTCTATAGCTTATGTTTGCAAATATTTATCTAAACATCAGAAAGTATTCATGAATATATTATGGGTCAGACCAAAACAACTTAAAATTGTGATTTAAAAGTTTGACTTCAACATCTGAACCACTAATGTGCTTTCAATCCAAGAGTTATAAATACATTCAAATCCCAACCATTGGATTTAGAGCACATGAGTGGTTGAGATGTTGAAGTCAAACTTTTAAATCACAATTTTAAATTGTTTTAGCCTGACCCATATATTATATATAGGATTGATATACCGACATATCATTTTATTTTGTTTAAATGATATATTCGTTTAATAGAACACCGCTTCATGATTGAAAGAATATTAAATTTTATATGGTTTAACTATTGGAATTTGGAAGAGGATATTTTGAAAATAAAATAATGTACAAGTTCCACTCTTGCTTTTTGCAGCGGCATCATATATTGCAGTTCCAGAGTATATGATGTCATGACCAAAATGTAGTATCAGTAATTCAGTATATACATTTTTAGGAGGGAAATGCTATTTATTTTGGGAAAAATAGGTGATTGTCTGCTAATCTGAGCTTGAATGAATAAAATAGATTAACTAGGCAAATTCCTCTCAGTTTTTCTTGTTTTGCAGTATTTTTGTTTTGTTTGATGAATGGTTTGTTAAGTTGATTACTGCTGTTTTATACTGGGTTTAATCAAGTTGGAAAATTCCCTTTATTCCTCTTTAAGTGTTTTTTTAAAAGGATGATGCTCTAGAATGACATTCATGTCTTGACAATCAATCTTCTCAATGTCCTCCCACTTGGTCCTCATGTTCACGATTACACTCTGTATATTTGCATATCCTACAATTATGCTGTATGCATTATATGTCACTTATTTCTTATAGGAATAGGGAATTTTTATGTAGCAATAAACCTTTTCCTAGCAGGGAATGTGAGAGCAGGGTTGTCAGTTGGGTAATGGTTTTTGTTTCAAAATTTCATTCAGTTTTTATAACAATAGGATGGAGGTAAAATTCTTTATTTATGGTTCAGTTTCATGTTTAGGATTTAGGATTTGATAATGAGTTGTTAAAGGTGCAAAAGTTGTCATCTTTGAGAATTTAGTTTTTTATTGTTTCATGTGTAATGGGATGATTTAATTTTGTATATTGATGTTATTAGTAATGATAGCTGCTTTAAATGTAAAAATTTTGTATATTGATATTATCAGTAAAGATAGCTGCTCTTATTTGTGAATTTCTGAGTTTTATTGTGAGTATATTACACAAATTAGTCATTTGTGCATCTTTTCTATTTGTCACTTCTTAAATTTATTACACATGCTTTTTGCCTTTTTCAGGTTCATGATGTTGAGAGAACTCCCTCCATGATCTTGTTCTCTCTTTGTACTAGAAGGAATAACGCTGCCAAAGTGCCATGGAAGGTTGGCTGCCCCTGATTGTCTGTTTTGTTGTAACTTGAATGCAAGTTCAGTAATGTATAAAGTTCAAATTGTGTTAATCTGTATTAGTTTTAAGTTTTATTGTTCAAAGCCTCAAAGGTGGTGATCCTTCTTGATATATACATTGATGAAAATTGTTACATTGATGTATATACTTTCACGATCTCAATGCAAAATCTTCATCTTTCAAAAAGCTTTTGATTTTTTGCATGCACCAATTCAATTGGTCTAGTTGCTCATTCAAAATACACAGATCTGGTTTCGATTGGTTTAATTGAAGGAATTCTATGTATCAAATTTTGATTAGACAAGATTTGCAAGCTTCTAAAATTCAAATGTTCCAAATGAAAAGTCTTATTTTTGGCCATATGAATTTTATCAATAAATCCTTCTCATACTCTTATCATGTTACACAACACATGCCAAAATTTCAAAAACATCTTAAAAAAAAACACAATTTTATAAAAAAATCATTCTCCTACTCTTATCATGCTACACAACACATGCCAAAATTTCAAAAACATCTTAAAAAAAACACCCATGGTTGGATGTAATTTCCTTGTAAATGATAATTCGATCATTTTTTCTTATTTTGTGAATTGTGCATTCACTTAAGCAAATAAATTGGTCATGCAAGCAGATATATAAATTACATTCTCACCACAGGATAAATTACGTTTTATTCGGTTCGGTTCCGGTTTTTTGACGCTGGTTTCGGTTCGGTTCTGGATAAATATGTAAAGTTTCATGATTTCTAAGCATGTAGAAATATTGTTATGATTTTTGGAATAGACAGAGGTGAGTATTAGAATTCTGCTAAGACAGTTTCTGGAAACCATGAAAGATTGGTATTTTTGTATGTTCTAATGACTTCGTATTGATCTAAACATTTTACTGTAGATTACCTTATATGTCTAGATTAAATCTGGAAAATTTCGTAATTTATACATGGGTAGAAATATTGATGTAAATTTCGGAGTGGACAGAGGTCGGATAAGGTCTCTACTGGACAGATTTGGGAAAAACAAGATTGTTTGGCTATGTTATCGATCATAGATTGCATTGAAACTTTTACTGTAGTATTTCCCATATGTCTAGACCATCTATGTTGAATTTCGTAATTTTTGGAGCTGTAGATAATTAATTACAAATCGTAGATCAGAGGATGGTCAGTTGTGATAATTAGCTGGAAATTAGATTTCTAAGTTTAGTTCAATATTTATGAAGTCTGTGCTGATTTATATGGCTGTGATGGTGTTTTATTAATTAACCTTTCTGTAATCATGTATTTCACATTCATTTTATACCTCTGTTAAAGTCAATTTTTATGTGTAATTTTGTTAAATATAATTATATTTTCATTCATAGGAGTCTTGCATTTCAAGCTTCATGGTGGTGTGTTTTCATCTTCTTTATGGCATTACACCAGTCATTATTGAACCTTTTTTTGTGCAAGTTAGGTTGAATTTGAAGATTCTGAATACTAAGTATGTTGTTGGGACCTTGGCAAACAAAATATTGACAATATAGTTAATTATTAAATTTATTACTGTAAATTTTAAATTGAAATTGAGAGGAAATATTGACTAGGTGGGAAAATATTTTTATATTAACTATTGACAGCTGCATAACTACCAGACTGATCCAAAGGTGGTCCATCACTTGGGAAGTTTTAATTCCAACTGATCTCAGTGATTGCACTTGTGCTATATCACAATCTTTAACATTTCGATGACAACGAAGGAATTGGCTGTGATTCCCAGGTGATAACTTATGACTATGCTCATTGACAAACTCTGTAACCACCCATAACATTTTCTCCCTGTCAAAATTAATTTTCATTGATGCTCGATAACCTTCCCGAGTCTGCCCTCTAGGTTCACGTACCCTATCGGTTCTGTGAACATGTTTTTTTGATCTATACCCTTCTTTTGAACAAACCCACCTACAAATTATAATTAATCCATGTGTGTCCCGACGCAGCCTGTCCTTACGCATGCTGAACCCCATACCATAGGAATATTTTTTATAAAAATCCTCAGCATCAGTAACAGATATAAACTCTTTCCCCATAATATCACTGAATTGTAAAGTTATAACTTCACTGTGTACAAGATTATCGGCCGGTTGCACCAAATTTTCATCAGACAAACTTGGGGTTGTGGAAACATCCACATCGGCTGGTTGCACCAAATTTTCATCGGACAAATCTGGGGCGGTGGAAACACCATTGTGTGCAAAAGGCACATGATATGGCCATTCATTATTGTTGTAACTATCATGTGGGTTGTACTCCTCATTGTATGTATGTGTTGTGTCTGCCTCATGCCACATTGAGTGTCCTTCATTGTTCCAATCCAGATGTCTAGTTCCATGGCCATGAATTTCATTATTCATATCCATTTTACTACCTACAAAGCCATGAACATTGAAGAGTTTGAGTGGAAAAATATTGAGATAAACAACAATAAAATCCTAAACAAAAATTCATGAACGGATTGTAATTCATGCAATTCCATGAACAATTACTTTTCTATTTCACTTACTTGGATGAATTTCAGATACGGATCAAACTATGAAGAATCCGTTTTTGGAAGAATGACATATATGTGTATAGATGTCCTACTGGAGGAAAAATGAAGGTGCAGTGAGTCTAGAGCTTGACTTGGAGAGGATATGAGAGTTTAATGAAATACTTGGTTTTAAAACTAAAAATCAAGTGGGGAAATTGTGTTGGTGGATGGGTTGGTCGACCACATTAATAAGGCAGGAATTTATTAATGGTCATCATGGAATGGGTATGGAATCGGGTTGCCAGACAAAACCAAAATCACACACCAAATTTTCATGAATAGGATTAGGGGTGTGCAATAAACCGCCAAACCGAACCAACCCGCCTAACCCAACCCAAACTTTGTGGGTTGGTTCGGTTTCACATATAAAAAAATTATTAATCGGTTTGTCATTTAACAAACCGATCAAAGATTGGTTCGGTTTGGGTTGCTAAAAATAAAAATCATATAACCCAAACCAACCCATATATTTAATACAAGTCAAATCCATATTTTCCGGGGTTTTGTAACTTTTATTTATACTTATGTGCTTCTCATATAAATAAGTTTTTTTTTCTTTTCCATTCATTGTCGTCAACCATTTGGTATTGTGCCACTCCTTTTTCTTTTATATATTCTATTTTTTTAATAAATAAAATATAATTACTCCTCCCTTCCGATGCATGTTAGAATATGAGTTTTATTTTTTATTTTTTTGCTATTATATATGTTATTGTTAATGTTAATTATATAATATTTTAAAATTTTAAAATAATTAAATAACACCTATATTTAATATTTTTTATTTAAATAATTTTTTTATAATAATATAAAGAAATAATTTTTGGGCTTAAACCTAAACCGATAAATCAACCCAAACCAACCCGACTTTTTTTGGTTTGGTTTGAATCAGTTTGATAAATCACATTGGTTTGGTTTGGGTTGAAATATAGCTAAACCGAAACATATTGGTTTGGTTTGACATTGAACTTCAACCCAAACCAAACCGAAAATGCACACCTCTAAATAGGATTATTTTTTGGGTTGTGCTATTACTGTTGTGGGTCCAATTGAAAATAAATGAACTGTGGCTTTGGTGTATTCTGTGATTGGGACTAACACTTGTAAATGGGTTAACATTTAATTCAACAATTGCTTGAGTGAGTCCATTTAAATGTTAAATTGATTAGGCCCACCTGTTTTTGTTCCATTTGGGCGATTTTTAAAGGAATCCAGCAGCCCATCAACTAAACCCATTTTAGTATCTATATTTACATGAATTACAACATAAAATTAAGTACTATAATATAACACAATAAATACTTGATACCATTTATCATGAATAAAAATCATTTACCTAAGTTGATTGATTTCATTTGTTGTTCTCAACTCTAATTTAATTTTTATGATTTGTATTGAACAAACATAACCGGACCAAATTGTAAAAATTTTGGGTCTATGGATGGATTTGACGGATTACAAACAACATAAACTGTGTCCGAATGTATTTTTTACAAAGAATTACAATTACTGCAACACTGAAGTTATTTATATGTAATTTTTTTACCAAGTATTAAGGAAAAACTGTGAACCATATAATTAATTTTACTAAACAATAACTTATTTTTAATTATTATTTTATTCTCAACCATTACAGAAAATAGGTCAATCGTATAGAAAATTAAACTTAAAAACAAATTGTTGTCAAATATTATTTCTATTAAAATTTTCTATTTATTTGGTTGTAATCGCTCAGCGATATTTTTAGATTGGACTGAACAATAAAAGATAACTTGTTTTTCTGTGGAATTATAGATCAAAGAAACCCTTGTATGTTCGAACGCGTGTGAGTTCCGTTTTGGTCTGCATCACATCTCCTGCACTGGGAGGGTAATTGCATTATGGGTTCTGCTTGGTTTGACACATAATCATGTGATCTGGAAATAATAAATACAAACTAATTAACACTAGCAAATGCATCTCATTGCAAAAAATTTAGTCAATTATATGGAATTTATAAATTATTTACTGTATAATATAATTTTTGGGTATAGCTGTGTATAATTTTTTTTGATTTTCATTTTCAATTTTGGTTGATTACTAATAATTTCATTAATTACAAATATAATTTTTTTGATTATAATATATCTATACAGTAATTACATTAGGGATACATCATGCACTAGATACACCTAAGATCTTCTCTACTAATTTATTCTACAATAACCACCGCTTCATAAAGATTTATTCTGATATCTGTACAGAACAATCTTTATAATGCCAAAAACGTTACACTTATATCGTGAAGTCATGTTCTTGTTTCATAAGCCCGGAATATTTTAATAGTTGAAAACAAAATTTTCAATGCATAAATCATGCTCGGAAATGATATTATTATACGAAAATTAGTTTAGAACAAAATGAATGAATAATGATACTTTCATTTAATAATTTATGCCAACAATTACAGAGATGATGGTATGCGTTCATTTACTATGAGAAACGTTCAAGTTGTTCATGATGGTATACGTGCACTAGTTCACTAAACGAGTGCGTACAATGAACTTGTTCTTGAAGGTTTACGTTAACTTGTTTCTTGAACAAGTTTAACGTTATAAGATAAACGTTAAACTCGTTCAACATACGTTGAACTTGTTCACGAAAAATTACGTTGACTTGTCCAATGTACAAGTTTAACGTTCAGATGAACGTTAAACTTGTTCAACCTACGTTGAACTTGTTCATGAAGATTTACGTTAACTTGTTCATTGAACAAGTTTAACGTTAATACGAACGTTAAACTTGTTCAACCTACGTTAAACTTGTTCAACCTACGTTGAACTTGTTCATGAAGGTTTACGTTAACTTGTTCATTGAACAAGTTTAAAGTTATAAGATAAACGTTAAACTCGTTCAACATACGTAGAACGTGTTCACGAAGAATTACGTTGACTTGTTCAATGTACAAGTTTAACGTTCAGATAAACGTTAAACTTGTTCAACCTACGTTGAACTTGTTCATCCTACGTTGAACTTGTTCATGAAGATTTGCGTTAACTTGTTCATTGAACAAGTTTAACGTTAATACGAACGTTAAACTTGTTCATAAAGGTTTACGTTAACTTGTTCATTGAACAAGTTTAACGTTATAAGATAAACGTTAAACTCGTTCAATATACGTTGAACTTGTTCACGAAGAATTACGTTGGCTTGTTCAATGTACAAGTTTAACGTTCAGCTGAACGTTAAACTTGTTCAACCTACGTTGAACTTGTTCATGAAGGTTTACGTTAACTTGTTCATGAAGGTTTACGTTAACTTGTTCATTGAACAAGTTTAACGTTAATACGAACGTTAAACTTGTTCAACCTACATTGAACTTGTTCATGAGGGTTTACGTTAACTTGTTCATTGAACAAGTTTAACGTTATAAGATAAACGTTAAACTCGTTCAACATACGTTGAACTTGTTCACGAAGAATTACGTTGACTTGTTCAACCTACGTTGAACTTGTTCATGAAGATTTACGTTAACTTGTTCATTGAACAAGTTTAACGTTAATACGAACGTTAAACTTGTTCAACCTACGTTGAATTTGTTCATGAAGGTTTACGTTAACTTACTTGTTCATTGAACAAGTTTAACTGTTATAAGATAAACGTTAAACTCGTTCAACATATGTTGAACTTGTTCACGAAGAATTACGTTGACTTGTTCAATGTACAAGTTTAACGTTCAGAAAAAAGTTAAACTTGTTCAACCTACGTTGAACTTGTTCATGAACGTTAAACTTGTTCAACCTACGTTGGACTTGTTCATGAAGGTTTACGTTAACTTGTTCATTGAACAAGTTTAACGTTATAAGATAAACGTTAAACTCGTTCAACATACGTTGAACTTGTTCACGAAGAATTACGTTGACTTGTTCAATGCACAAGTTTAACGTTCAGATGAACGTTAAACTAACCTACGTTGTTCATGAAGATTTAAGTTAACTTGTTCATTGAACAAGTTTAACGTTAATACGAACGTTAAACTTGTTCAACCTACGTTGAACTTATTCATGAATGTTTACGTTAACTTGTTCAACCTACGTTGAACTCGTTCTTGAAATTCAAAATTTTTTATACTTTTTATTTTATTTTATTTATCTTAAATAATAATATTTCTAATTTTCATATATTTTAAATGAATTTTTTCAATATTTTTTTTTACATCAAATTATTTTTTATTAATTATTATGTAATATGATATAATTACATTATTAATATATATTTATATATTATATTAAAAAATTATTAAACCTACAGCAACCGGTTGAAACCGGTTGCTGTTTTTGGCTAGTAAACACTAACTTTGTTTTTTATTGTTTATATGTTGCTTTTTGTGTTGTTGTACGGTACAAAGCACTACTCACCCTTTATACAAAATTTAATATTTTTATTAAATTTTGAGATAAAGCATGCGTCCCACTTGACCTTATGGTGGGTCAGCCCCTGGCTATACCGATAATAATATTAAAGTTAGTGTGTACTGCTTTCTTCCTCTAATTATTGAATTTTTTTTCCTAATTTGTTTTTATTTGGTAACTTCTTAAGTTCTCAATCCAATCTCATATTATATATACACGTATGTGTCTACTTAAACTAGGCTATTTTCTTCTTCAATAGTAATATTGGGATTGATGTCCTCTTCTTAACCCTTCCTTAGATCTCTCACACAGTCACACTCCCTCCGCTGTTTAAGAATGTCAATTAATTTCGAGCAACACAATGGTTCAATGTTATATAATAAATTACATTTTTTATTTTATCTTTACTTATCCCGATAAAACGAAATTAAACCCAATCTTACCTTGATAAATTTGATAGGTAAATAAATGATGCATGAAATGAAGTCTCTGTTGAGAATTAAAAAAAAAAGAGATATATATATTATTGAAAGTTGGAAGCTTTCATTAGTCATTACTAATGGAGAGTGTAGAACGGAGAGCATGTGATTCCTGGCGGGGCCTTGTCAAAAATACATGGAATCAATAATTTCAAAGGAAAAGTTAAGGAAAAAGACAAAAACAAAAAGATAATATCAATAATTTCAAAGGAAAAGCAAAAGAAAAACAAAACAAAAAACAAAAACAAAAACAAAAAGAAAAGGAGGGTAAAACCGGAAGGATAAAAAGAGAGAAGAAGCAATTAGTATGCCTTTGATGATTTGAATAAAAAATGAGTTTATATTTATTTATCTCTCTTGAAGTAAAATATAAGTTCATTTAAGCTCAAATTAAGAACGTTGAATTCCAATTTTAAGATTGGGGTGGCCCTTGTGATGAAGCCACGTGGACACCCAAAATGAATTCAAGGGCGGGCTCCACAGTATCCAACGAAAGAACACCGTACACGTGTATGTTCAAGAGCATTCCGCAACTCTCTCAAATGCTTCTTTCCAGATTCTTCAATCTCTCTCGAACTTTCCCATCTCATGCTTTTACATCATTTTCATCCCAATAAAAAAAAACTTTTCTCAGTAATCAAACACGTTTGTTAACTGATTTTCTAGCATTTTTCCAGTTCGTTTACTAGCTAGGTGTTTTTTTTTTCCTCGCAAATTCTCTCACTCCAAACACACAATTATATCAAAGGCGTGTAATATTGTACTGTGACGTAGTGTTGTGTAGTGTCTTCTTTGAAATGTTTGTGATCAAAATCGTTTTTTTTTTTCGTTAAACTAAGACTGGGCCGGTCTCAAACCGGCCTCAGTTTCTTATCAAAATTTCAGGGAAAACAAACAGAATAAGTGGTCTTCATTTGACGAATTTTAATGTTTTGAAGTTGTTATTCAAGTGTTTTAAGCTAGAATTCTTACTATTTTTTTTTTCCCACAAATGAAGCCCATTTCAGTTACTAGCTGAAGTTATGTTTTTATTTTACAAATAAAGGCATAACTGTGGGTCTATTGAAATGATATTAAAGCAATAAAATATTCCAAATGCTTTAGAAAGTCACATGGAAACTGAATGATTACAGTCATAAATGAGGAATCAGTAATTTCAAAGGAAAAAAACAAAAACAAAAAGATGAGATCAATAATTTCAAAAAAAAAAAGGAAAAGCAAAAGAAAAAGAGGGTAAAGCTAGAAGGATCAAAAGAGAGAAGAAGCAATTAGTATGGCTTTGATTATTTGATAATTTGATTATTTGAGTCTCCCAATTAAACATCACAGAAGCCAAACCTGACAAATACACAGCTCCAATTACCTACAATATTTGCTTGTTTTGAGATCTAGTCATGGATCCTGTGAGTCCAATTGTGGATGTTTTCAATCGACCGTGGGACTGCACCGTCAAGCGTAGTGAACCCATTCGTCATCTCCGAGAGAACCTGGAGTCTTTAAAAAAAGCAAAGGGTGAACTAGAGGACATCCACAAAGATGTTGAGAGCAATGTCCAGCTCGAAGAGCAACAACATTCAAGGCGCACAAACGAAGTGAAGGGCTGGCAGGAAGCTGTAGATCGCACTTTAACGGAAGTGGAAGCTACTTTGCAAAGAGGAGATGAAGAGATCCAGAAAAGGTGTTTGGGAAATTGGTGTCCCAAGAATTGTTGCTCCACATATAAGCTTGGCAAGGAAGTCATCAAGAAACTCACTGATGTTAAAGAATTAGCAAGCAAACGACGTGATTTCCATGTTCTTGCTGACAAGTTACCACCTGCCGCGGTGGATGTGTGGCCTATGGAGAAGACTGTAGACACAGAGTCCCGACTCAGTCAACTTTGGAAATATGTTCAAGATCGTAGTGTGGGAATCATCGGGATATATGGGATGGGAGGAGTGGGAAAGACCACCCTCTTGAAGAAACTGAACAACAAATTCGTGGATACAAACCATGATTTTGATCTTGTAATTCGGGTTGTCGTGTCCAAAGAAGTGAACTTACTGGAGATTCAAGAAGCTATACGAAGAAACGTAGGGATTTCTGACGAAATTTGGAAGCAAAAGGATAATGAGGATGAAAGAGCTGTGGAACTTTTCAAAAGGTTAAGCAACAAGAAGTTTGTATTGTTGCTGGATGATATATGGCAGGCAATAGAATTCTCAAAAATGGGGGTTCCTGTTTCGGACAAATGTAAAATTGTATTTACAACCCGATCGGAGGACGTGTGCACCCACATGAAAGCTGATAAGAAATGTGAAGTGAAATGTTTGTCACCAGAAGTTGCTTGGGAATTGTTTCAACAACAGTTGGACAAAGATGTTCTGAACTCTCATCGTGAAATACCAAAAGAAGCTAAAATTGTTGTTAATGAGTGCAAAGGCTTGCCGCTTGCACTCATTACCATTGGAAGCACCATGGCTAATAAGAAAACAATTGAGGAATGGCAACATGCAACTAAAGTATTACGAAGCTATCCGTCAGAATTTCCAGGTATGGAAGCTAGGGTCCTTCCTATTTTGAAATTCAGTTATGACAGTTTATCTAGTGATATCCTCAAAAATTGTTTTATATATTGTTCTATATACCCTGAGGACCATGTTATTCTTGAAGATCAACTCATTGATCTCTGGATCGGAGAGGGATTTTTAAGGGAATCTCATGATAACATATATGACGCAAGAAATGAAGGAAAATGCAATATCGAGAGTTTGAAACGTGCTTGTCTATTGGAAACAGTTGAAAAAAAATGTTATGTTAAAATGCACGATGTGCTTCGTGACATGGCGTTATGGATAGCTTCTGAATTGAAGAGCAAGATTTTAGTACAAGAACGTACTAAATTGGACGAAGCAAAGTCATCGATGGCTAAATGGAAGGAGGCCAAAAGAATATCTTTGTGGCGTCTTCATAATGGAACTTTCACCGAATCACCGTCTTGTACCCACCTTCTGACAACAACTCTTCTTGTTAGGGACAGTGATCTTGAGAGATTTCCAAATAACTTCTTCCGATCTATGTGTGCCTTGATCGTTCTAGACTTGTCAGGGAACAGAAATTTGATGGAGCTGCCAGCAGAGATTGGTGAATTGGTTAATTTGCAATATCTTAATGTATCATCATTTACAAGAATAAAAATGTTGCCAATTGAGGTTAAAAAATTGAGACAACTTAGGATTCTACGTTTTGAAGGTACATTGGTTCTTAAACACATTCCAGCAGGTGTGATATCATGTCTTTCATCACTACAAGTGTTCTCTTGGTTTGCTATGGGTGGTTTTTATCTCGATCCACACTATGCTGATATAAGGTTGTTACAGGAGTTAGAGGGGTTGGAACACATCAAGGATATAAGGTTGATGTTGTGCTCTCTGGATTGTATTGATAAATTGTTTTCCTCTCCCAAGTTAAAAGCATGTGTAACATCCTTAAGAATCAGCTGCCCTGAAGAGTGTTCCTCCCTCGTCCTCGACATATCATCTTCAACCATGAAAAGAATGAAAAATCTTGAGATAATTGGTTGTAATTCTTTGAAGGAGCTCAGGTTTTGTGGGACGGAAGTGCCTAACAATTTACCATGCCTTGAATTTCTACGTATGAGCAATTGTCCCATTAAAGATTTGACATGGCTCATACACGTCCCTAGCCTTTCATGTCTCGCTGTAGGCGAGTGTCCCTCACTGACTGAAGTAATAGCTTGTGATTTTGGGTCTTCAGAAATTAAAGAAGCTATTGACATTTTTCCAAATCTTGAGAGGATGGTGCTTGGAGATCTACCAAACCTGAAGAGCATATGTCGTCAAGCCATGCCCTTTCCTTCTCTCAAAAGTTTGTGGATATGGGATTGCCGGAATCTAAGAAACCTCCCATTTAATTCCGAAACTGTAAAAACAAGCTCTTTAAATGATATAAGTGCAAGTGAAGAATGGTGGCACCAGTTGGAGTGGGGGGATGAAGCTACTAAACTTCATTTTACTTCTATATTTAATAGACTTCGGGGGTGAACTCTAGTTATAGATCACATCCGGATCTGGTACGTTCAAATCCTATCTTCATATATCTTATAGTTTAATTTAGTAATCACAAATATCTCAGCTTGTGTCTAATATTGTAAATTGTCATTTCAATCAACTAATATATTACTAGAAAGATAATTTTATAATGAATATCAATTAATACTCACTAGTTAGGATATCTAATATCATAAATTGGGATGTCTAGCATCATTGTTTTTTTATTTCATTACAGTTTTTGCTATTTTCATTATATAATTAAACACTATTAGATTTTTTTATAGTTTTTGAAATATAAATACTTCTAGATTTTAAATCATTATATTATTGGAAATAAAAGAAAAAGCTATTTTTTTCTTCGATGAATGTACAGTAGTTGCAATTAATAAAATCTAAGGAAATAATAGTACCTCATATATGTGCTTCCTTAACTTCCCAATTGTTATCTCAATATATAAGTATAACTTTTCTTTTGCTTCAAATTGCTTAATTTGAACACAATATTTAGTATTTACATATAAGTAGCGGAAGGCATAAAAATCAAAATGGAATAATGAGTCCAGTTTTGGTTTTGGCTTTTGAAATCGAATTGAACATGTGGAATATATAAAATTTTTTATTTTTTTATTTTTAATTTAAATCGAATTAAATCGAATTAGTCTGTATATCTAGTATTGTCTGACAAATGTTATTTAAAATGACTAGTTTGTAAAATATATCATTTACCAGATTGTTCAAGCTAGGACCTAATTTGAAGACAATCATGAAAACGCCTTGCAAGCTGTGGACTCTGAATGAAGTTTGTATTAATAAGTGAACTGCAACATCTTGATGGTAAAAACCCTGGTTTGAACTTGTTAAGAACAAATGTCATGTGTTGCTGCCCTGTTTTTATTTCACTTTTATTACTATTTTTCTTTATTGTTTGTCATGTATATATTAAGCCTTCTTGATGATGTGGTATTTTGATATCTAGTTGATAAAACAGGGGACAGCAGCCCCTGCACTTGTGTTAGCGACAGAAAGTTATTACTTTTTCTCACTTTTTATCATCTGATTTCTTGCTTACCCAGACATATATATCCATAATGTGGTTCAAACCGGTTCAAAATATTTAAAATCAGTTTAATTCGATTTTGTCGAAAATCAAATGTTTATCTATAATAAGATCTAAGATAAGATTTTATGAAACGAGAAATGTTACGGTAGTCAGCAGCCTTATGTGCAAGTCAAAATTTCGTATAAACTGTTTCACATGTCCAGTGTATGTTCTCTATTTTTAAGATAAAGTCCTCAAATGACCAATTGGCACAATTAAAATCCTAACACGTTTTCACTTTTTACCATTTATTTTGTTGTTTGCTCAGCTCATTTTTCCATTAACTGACACGATACCTTTCTTCTTTTTATACTGACATAGAATAAATCAGAGCTTTTAATACCAACAATGCAGCAACGAGAGAAAACCCATTTTAAAGTACATAGAAGCCAAGAAACAGAGACCTTTCAATAGTCTCTAGAATTGCCTTCACATTTACAAATCTTAACACATCCCTGTAATTTAAAATACCGGAACGTTGCATTGTCTCTGCCACACATTTTTCTATATCCAACATGTAGCACGATATGATCTGAAGACATATTAAACAAGTAGCCGAACAACATGCCAAAATCACCATATGAAGTCCACAATGCATGCTCTTCTCCCTGATTCTGTCTTCAAATTCAATCTTCACAACCTCATTTGAATCTGATAGATTTCACAACAAACTTGCTATGTTAAAATAATAACATTTGTTGCATAACAATCAAACAACGAATTAATGATTTATCATTCCCATACGACAGAAAACTTGTATATAAATACTACCAAGTATGATGACATGAATAAATTGCTCAAAGCATGTTGAAAAGCAGATATGACAACCAGAAGCTATAACATATACCACTTCGTTGAAGGAATGGTTTGAAATATTTGGTTCCATTGCATATGCACAAATCCAGGCCTAAGCAAGAAAGGTTTAATGAGACTGGTAAAAAGTATATATTTATATGTTCAGCAGTTAACAATTTTTAGATTTCCAAGAATTAAGTTAATAATTTCAAATACAAAAGTGTCTATACCCCTTTGTCTAATCCTACAAATATATTATACCCTCTAAATTTTTCAGCAATGAAGAAAATTTTAGATTTTAAACTCTATCCATAGTCTTTCTCCTCTCAATGTCAAAAGTTATCTCCATGAACATAAGATAACAGTTATATAACAAGAAGAATAAAATCATGTCAAATAGATCAATGCTGCCGAATTTAATAAACATGTTAATAGATCAAGAAGGGATTCGAAGTTACCGTAATAAGTTTTTCGTATAATCTGAATGCACAGTTGGCTTGAATAGCACGAAATCAGAATCAAAGAATTTTGAAGCCAAAGCATACTTAGTGGCGGAATCATCCCACTCCAACTGATCCCACCATGTTTTGCTTCCTTTTATTGCTTTCAAACTCTTCATTGCACTGCCAGACTCAAATGGGAGCTTTCTTAAGCTTGGACAGTTGATTACTTCTACATATTGTAAGCAGGGAAAGTGCACGGCTCGCCGGCATATGCTCATTAGGCTTGGTAGACCCACCAAATTTATACTTTCAAGCTTTGAAAGTATGTTGATGTTTTCTTCAATTTCTGAAGACCCAAAATCATCAGTTATGATTTCTTCCAAGGAGGGACAGTTATCTACCCAAAGGTATCGAAGATATGTAGCGTATCTGAGCCATGACAAATCTTTTATTGAACAATTCTCGATATGCAGATACCGAAGGTTGCAAAAACAATCAGGCATGGATCCCTGCATTCTCCCCTGTTCTTCGAAAGAAATCTTCAGCTCTCTCATAGAATGACAATCACGAATGCTTAGAGCATCTAGATGCTCCATTCTTTTCATGGTCGAAGATGATATATCGAGAGTCTCTAACTCAGAGCACATGATTGTAAGTCGTTTAATGCAACATTGTAACTTAGAGGAGGCTTTAAATTTAAGGACAGAACCGAAGGTAGACAAAGTGAGACTTATGTCACTAATGTTTTCTAAGCATTCCAACTCTTGTAACAAAGCTATATCACTCAAGGACTGATCATAATGCAACACATTAGCTGTTGTTGGTAACAACCTACTAAACACTTCTAATGATGAAAGACTTAAAATCAATTCTGTTGGGATAGCTTCAAGATTTTTTGTATCATCTAGCAGTAAAATCCTCAGCTGAGTCAAATTCTGTATCTCAATGGGCAACACTTTCAGATTTGTATATGACAGATTAAGATGACGCAAGTTAATCAATACACCAATGCTCACAGGTAACTCAGTCAAGTCTTTGTTATATGACAAGTCCAAAACTTGCAAGGCATTCATGGACTGGAAGAATGTACTTGGGAATCTCTTCAACTTAGTATTCTTGACAAGAAAAGTTAAGAGACCGGGACAAGATGGTGTTTCACCAAAAAACTCGACATTAGGACCCCATAATGAGATCCTTTTAACACCTTTCCATCTAGAAAACCCCAAGGGTTTAATCAATCTATCACGTTCCTGCGTCAATATCTTATCCTCTTTTTCAGAAGCTAATTTCAATGCCATGTCGCGAAGCACATCATGCATCTTAACAATATTTTTATGTTCACCCGACTCCAATAGACATGCAAGTTTCAATCTACCAATAATAGATTCTCCATGGTTTCGTGCATCATGTACGTCATCAGATCTATCTAAAAACCCCTCTCCAATCCAGAGTTCAATGAGTTCGTCTTTTATAATATTATGATCCTCTGGAAATATAGAACAATATAGAAAACAATTTTTGAGGGTATCATCACTCAAGCTATCATAGCTGTATCTCAATTTATGAAAAACTTGATCATCCATACCTGCAATCTCGAAGGGGTAATTTTGCAGTACTTTAATTTCGTGCTGCCAGTCATCCGGTGTCCTCCAATTAGCCATAGCTCCTCCAATGGTGACGAGAGCAAGCGGTAAACCTTTGCATTCTTGAACAACGATTTCAGCAAGCTTTGGTATCTCATGATGAGAGTTGAGTACATCCTCTCCCACCTTGAGTCGAAACAAATCCAAAGATGCTTCTGTTGATAAACACTCCACTCTAAACCTTTTGTGAGCATTCATATGACCGCACACTTCCTCTTTTCGAGTAGTGAATACAATTCTAGATCCATTTGTATTGTCAAGAGGAACTCCCACATCTGCAAGATTTATAGGCTCCCACAGATCGTCTAGAAGCAACACAAACCTTTTTTGCTTTAGAATTTTGAATATTTCAACAGCTCTCTCATGCTCATTTGTTTTACTTTTCCACATCCCATCTCCGATCCCTAGTTTTTCGCGTATAACTTCCTGAATTTTGCTCAAATTCACTTGTTTGGACACCACAACCCAAATCACCACATGAAAATAACCCGTACTCTGATGAAGAAAGTTATTGTTAAGTTTCTTCAAGAGGGTGGTCTTGCCCACACCTCCCATGCCAAATAACCCGATGACTTGTGTGCTTATATCATTCATATCTTGAATAAAGCAACTGCAAAGTTGAATAAATATGGAGTCTATGCCCACAGTATATTCCATGGGAATCTCATCCACCGGAGGTCGTGGTATCCGAACAGTTAAAGAACCTAAACGATTCCTTCGGTCTAGTAAATCCACAACAAGATCGACCATCAAAAATATTTCCTTTCCAAGGTTGTAGCGGGAGCGACAATTCCGAGGACAACGACCTCCAAAACATTTGTTCTGGGCCTCTGCATTGCCTCTCTCCAAAATGCCGACCACTTGATTATTTATATCGTTTACATCACCAAACCAGATTTCCACCCTCTCTGCACACTTCAAGTAACAATCTTGCTGCACTTTATGCTCCACCACATCCTCGACGTGACTTTTGATGGACTGGAGATCAGCCATAGCACTTCTCAAATGCCGTAGATTCTCTTCGTAATGAGAGATGTAAGCTCTACGCTGTGCTGTGCAGTCCCACAATCGAGTGAGGATGTCTATGACTGGGCTCACTAAATCCATGGCTTTTCAGATCGCACAAGCACAATGGGTTGCAGATGTTAACAATTCAAAACGAGAAGCTGTGGATCTCAGAAATAAAAAAAATATTAAGGAGATAATGTCCAGTCCGCCACACAATTACAATTCTTTCCAGCCTTTCCAGGCCCACCAGCATCAATTATTTTTACTAAATACTTTTCAAATAACATACCGAGAATTTCCGGCTAATTCCCACTTATCATTGTCAATTATCAATTTAGTCTATAACTTCATAGAAATGTATCATATCAATCCATTTGACTAAAAACCTAAGGTCAAATGTTACAGGTTAAATAAAGTTATCTTTTAAAATTTTACAATTTAATTTAACTTAAAATCCAATAAATATTTAAAACGTGTTACTGATTCTTTTACAAAGCAGACACGTGTCATTAATTTAAAATATAATAAATTAAACAAATTCGTTAAAAAATAATGTCCATTATTTCTATAAATAAATAAAAATTTTGAATTTTGTCAAAATGAAAATTTGAAAACAAAGAGATGGACGTAGAGATCATTTTCTTCCAAAATAAATAAATAAATAAATCAAATCAATTGGATCTTAACCAGATCCATAAAGATTATGTCAAAAGTGTTTCTTCTTAGGTCATTGAAAAAATTTAGTGATTTCATTCGGTTTCTTAATTGAAAAGGAGCCACCTTCTTTCTTCATCTCTATTTCATCTGGGTTCTTCACAAAATCAGTTTTTCTTCATCTATTTTCATCGAATCTGGCAACCAAACCAAAGGCAAACATAATCCCATTTGTTAGCGCACAAAACGTTACTACGCGGAAGCGTTGCCGGATAGATCACAAACAAACAATAACAAAATTAAGATGGAAGAAGAAAATAAATCCAAACACACACAACACAAGAGTTTTACGTGCAAACCCAAATCGGGAAAAAACCACTACCGTCAAGACGACAAGAAATCAATCCACTATGAAGAAAATTGTTACAATTTCACTCTCAGGATTTTTTTCTCTCTCTAATATCCCAAACTCAATTACACCCAATGCTTTCTTTGAGATCTCTCTAATTAATTGCTAATTTGTTCCACACCCAATAGCCTAGCTATTATGGTATATTTATATGAATTACAGGGAGTTTAAATCAACAAGGAAATCCTTCTCCTATACGTACAAGATTTCCTTGTTTCACATAAATAGTATTTCTTATTTATGACAAGTTATCTTGTAAAGGAGAAATCTCTTTTCTATAAGAACTTCTAAAAACAAAACTATTTCCCTTTCCATTTAATATTTCCGAGACAAGATGGTGTTTCACCAAAAAACTTGATATTAGGACCCCGTAATGAGATCCTTTTAACATCTTTCCATCTAGAAAACCCCAAGGGTTTAATCAATCCATCACGTTCCTGCATTAATATCTTATCCTCTTTTTCAGAAACTAATTTCAATGCCATTTCGCGAAGCACATCATGCATCTTGACAATATTTTTATATTCACCCGTCTCCAATAGACATGCAAGTTTCAATCTACCAATAATAGAATCTCCATGATTTCGTGCATCATATACGTCATCAAATCTATCTAAAAACCCCTCCCCAATCCAGAGTTCAATGAGCTCGTCTTTTATAATATTATGATCCTCTGAAAACATAGAACAATATAGAAAACAATTTCTGAGGGTATCATCACTCAAGCTATCATAGATGTATCTCAATTTATGAAAAACAAGATCATCCATACCTGCAATCTCGAAGGGGTAATTTTGCAATACTTTGATTTCATGCTACCATTCTTCAAGTGTCCTCCAATTAGCCATAGCTCCTCCAATGGTGATGAGAGCAAGTGGTAAACCCTTGCATTCTTGAACAATAATTTGAGCAAGCTATGGCATCTCATGATGAGAGTTGAGTACATCCTTTCCGACCTTGAATCGAAACAAATCGAAAGACGCTTCTGCTGATAAACACTCCACTCTAAACCTTTTGTGAGCATTCATATGACCGCAAACTTGCTCTTTACAAGTCGTGAGTACAATTCTAGATCCATTTGTATTGTCAAGAGGAACTCCCACCGCTACAAGATTTACAGGCTCCCATAGATCGTATAGCAGCAACACAAACTTTTTTTGAAGTAGAATTTTGTAAATTTCAACAGTTCTCTCATGCTCATTTACCTTACTTTTTCCACATTCTATCTGCCATCTCTAATTTTTCACATATAACTTATTGAATTTTCCACAAATTCACTTCTCTGGACACTACAACCCAAATCACTATTGAAAATTAAACTTGACCACCTCCATTCTAAAAGCCAACAAATACTGCCTTCCAGCTACCACCATCCAGCTGCCACCTCCTACCAACCCCCAACTACCACTACCAAACAATTGAAGCTTATCTTTGACTTTGTTTCATTGTTTGAATTTATTTTGTTTGTGTTTTTTCTCATCTCATTTCCCTATATAAAAGAATGAAGATTGTATTGTAAAAGTGTGGAGTGGTGTAAGAAAATATAGAGAGATATAAAAAGAGTTTGAAGTTTCTCATTCTGTTGAGTGCTCGAAATCTCTCTCAGAGGTGCACCACAAGTGACCTCAACCACACCATCCCACCAACAGTGGTATCAGAGCTCAGGAGAGCTAGAAATTCGGAAAACAGAGGCCAAAACCGAATTGGTCCAGAAATCAAAGTGCTCAAAATTGATTTTTGAACCCACCAGAGTGTTTTACTCATCGCTAGGAGTGCAACGGTGAACATTTCACCCAAATCGGAGCTCAGACGAAGCCGCATGCGCACCCTGAAGTTAGAGCTTGCGTCCACGCGCCTCCACGCGCTGCCACACACTCCGGCGCGTCACCGCCACTCACCGGTCGTCTTCTTCCCCCGACCTACAGGATCCGACCAGAGATCCGACCAGCTATCCGACCCAACACCCGGTCACTTGCTTCGACCCTAGTTCCGACCCATGACTGACCCGGATCTGCGTGTGCTGACATCACTAACGGCGTTAAGCGCCCAGAATATTCCGTCCACCAAAACAGAATATTCCATTATCTTTGGTTGACTTTTTGCCAAAAGTTTGACCGCTCGTTTCGGACGCTTCCGAACTCGGTTTTCAACAAACTCAGACTGGTTTCCAAAGTTTTGGACCATTTCGGTCGTAACCGTGCACTCAGTTTCTGCAAATTCAGACTCCATAATAGTGCTCTAAGCATTTCAAGTCTCGATGGCCAATGGAAACGCGAATATTGTCATCCTGAAACTCACAAAGACAACTATGATAATTTGTGTATACAAATGAGAGCTCTACTAGGTTCTCAAGATGTCAAGGACATTGTGGAGGATTGATACACAGAACCCGCCTCCAAAGAAGCTGAAGGAGAATTGACAGATGCTCAAACAATAACTCTCAAAGCCGATCGAAAGAGAGATTGTAAAGCAAAGTCCGTAATCTATCAAGGAATAGACGAGGCAACGTTCGAGTGTTGGTTCCAGGTTTTGGACTTGCGCAGCGGAATGAGATTTTAAAATTTTTTATGCAATCATCAAGTAAACCTATTTGTACAGTAATAATCGAAAACAATAAGAAGGAGAAGAAACTATTTCATACCAGCGTTTGAAGGCTCCTTCTTTCTTTTCCGATCTGCTTCCTGATTTGAACCACAAGATCTTCCCGGCAATGTCCCGCGATTGGCAATAGTGTGTGGACGCGTCACGGGTTTCAGGAACTTAAGTGGAGGTAGAAGAAACTAACGAAAACAACTCTTGTTTTCTAGGTGTGGAATACGGCCACCATGAATCAAGAAAAATATATTATTCTTTCTCTCTTTCTCTCTAGCCGCACACCTCTCTGTTTTCTTCTTTATTTTTCACGCAACCATTACGTTCAATACAATTGAATGAACTCATATTATTCTCTTCTATTAATTTCATGCAACTAATTGCATTAAATACAATTAAGAGAACTCATGTATTGCATTCAATACAATTGAGAGAACTCATGTATTCTCTTCCGTGTATCAGTTTTCAAAACCTTTAATTAATTAATATCTAATATCAATTAATTAATTTTTTATTATGTTAACTGATAACTTTATTAATTAATCCTTTAAATATCTAATATTTATAAGGATAATTAATGACTTTGAATTTAAACTTTTTAAATTCAAATTTGATAACACCCTCCAACTAATGATTAACCGCATAATTAACTAATCTAATTATTTACTTAACATAATCATTAATATTCATTAATTAAATAATCTCATTATTCAATTAATTCCCAAATAGATACGTGTCACTTTCGTAACACAATTAATTGGACAATCCAATTAAAAAAACCGTGACCCTTGTTACCTTAATCAATCGGGCTAGCAAGGGGACCTAATAGGACCCACAGTATTTCGAGCTCCAATAATCCTTAGAAATAATTAATTAAACTCTTTAATTAATATTTCATGATTATTAACTTCGGTGTTATTCCACTAAAAACCCGAAGCTGCATTCTCTCAACTGTAGATGTTTTTACACAAACCAATAACTTTCGGTGTCCATCGATATAGCTATTACATATGGTATAATCCTCCACAAGTAGTTCATAATTAGAGCTGGGTCATAATGTCTGTTATACCCCTCTAATTACATCTTTTCCATTAAGTACCATTGATTCTCTAATGAACAATAAATCCTACATTCCTCACGGAATTAGGAGAGTGCTCATATTATTCAAGCCCCGAATCAACCCTTAAGGGAACTACTATCTACTTCTCGAAAGAAGGAGTGGATTCCACTATTGTGTACAAACCTTCCCAGCCACAAGCCAAACCGTGATTCCAACATACAAAGCATATTGACCAGGAATGTAACTCCGATCTCACCCATGGTATATCAAAAACCACGATCTAACCTGAAGGAGTCGATAAGACACTCAGGATTAAGATCACCCATATATAGCCATCATTTGTCGATATATATGAATCTCATCATGTAACGGACCTTATTGAGAGATTCATATAGATCGTGGCCCAGTCCTATATGATCACATCATATAAGGTGCCTCCATTCTCATATCACCATATGAATGATCCAGGATAAGATCACCGTACATTACGGAATGGACCGCAGCTGTAGATTAACCACAAATAAAGTACCCAGCTTTATTTGCTATATACAGACTCTTTAGATTGCTTGTTTCAAAATGAATCCATCCGTATATGACAATCAGATACTCAGTTTGAATTACATCCTGCAATCTTGGATGTTAAATACACATGTTATATAAAAGTATGAAACAATTTGAATGAATAAACTACTTCTTTTATTTATGTTCATTTCATATTTACAAATTACAAGCTTTAGGGCAAAAACCCTAACATCGAGATCATATCATCCTCTAAGTCGTCGAAAAAAATCTAGGACACTTTTCACAAGACCTACAAAGGTGCTGACAAAGTGAAAATAATCCGTCTTCAAACTCTACGAGGTGAGTTCGAATCCCTACAGGATGAAATCTAATGAATCCATTGCTGAGTTCTATACACGAGTTATGGTCGTTGCGAATCAGCTAAGAAGAAATGGAGAAACTCTCATCGACATGAGAATTTCAGAGAAAATTTTGAGATCATTGGATCCAAAGTTTGATTTTAAAGTTAGTGGCATTAGAAGAAACAAAAGATCTGGAGACGATGTCTGTTGAAGAACTAGTGGGTTCATTGCAAGCCCATGAGCATAAAGTCACAAGAAGAAGTGACGACAAAGTATTGGAGCAAGCTCTCCTGTCAAAGTTCTCCCTCAATGAAAAAAGATACGAGCAAGGGGAACCTCACAACAAGGAAGAGAACGAGGTAGAGGATCTCGTGGAAGAGGTTCTGGAAATGCCGAAACCAACGGTAGAGGCAGATAAGGAAGATACACAAATAGAGGAGGACAGTGGACAACAGAACTATGTCCCACCAGAAAGAGGACGTGGAAGAAGATGCAGCTACAACAACCGTCTGAACGTTTACAAAAGAAATGTGCAATGCTATAACTGCCACAAATATGGCCACTATAGCAATGAGTGCAGAGGTACCTAAATGAGGTAAATGAAAATTCTAACTTTGCAGAGAAAGATCAAGTTGAAGAAGAATCGTTGATGTTGATGGCACACAACTCAACCTATCAAAACCAAAATGTTTAGTTTCTTGATTCTGGAGCCAGCAATCATATGATTGGCAGAAAAGACTTATTCACTGAACTTGATGAGAAAGTTCATGGAGAAATCTCATTTGGCGACCTCTCAAAAATCCATGTCCAAGGAAGAGGAGATGTCAAGATCAAACAGAAGAATGGAGATCATGCATTCATCTCCAATGTCTATTATGTTCCAGACATGAAGACAAACATCCTAAGTCTCAGGACAACTCATAGAGAAAAGTTATCATATTAGCCTTCAAAATATGCAACTCACCATTGCAGATGCTCGAGGAAAGCTGGTTATTCGAGTCCAGATGACGAAGAATAGGATGTTTCCTCTCGCAATTCATCATGATACACCAAGGTGTTTGACAACCATCATCAATGACAAAGATTGGTTGTGGCATCTAAGGTATGGACATCTCAACTTTGAAAGTTTAAAGCAATTGGGAAGTAAGAAGATAGTGAAAGGATTGCCAAATATCCATCACCCAAATGAGATGTGTGAAAGCTGTGTTCTCAGTAAACAACATAGAAATAGCTTTGGATATGAGGCAAATTGGAAAGCAACCATGCCACTAGAGCTCGTTCACACATATGTGTGTGGTCCATTGACGCCAGTATCAAATGGACAGAATCAATACTTCCTTACCTTAATTGACGACTACAGCAGGAAGACTTCGGTCTATTTCCTAAGAAAGAAGTTTGAAGTATTTGATCACTTCAAAGAGTTCAAAACTCTTGTGGAGAAGCAAAGTGGCTATTACATCAAAACATTGAGATCAGATCAAGGTGGAGAATACACTGTAGGTGCTTTCTAGGAATTCCTTAAGCAACAAGGAATCAGACATCAGTTTACACCAGCCTATACTCCTCAGTTAAATGGTGTAACTGAAAGGAAGAATCGAACAATCCTTAACATGGTTAGAAGCATGTTAAAGGATAAAAACATGCCCAAAAGCTTTTGGGCTGAAGCAGTTTTGTGTGCGGTATATCTACTAAACAGATGTCCTACAAAGAGTCTTGATATAAAGACACCGCAAGAAGCATGGAGCATTCACAAACCAAGTGTGAGTCACCTCAGAGTTTTTGGCTCAATTGCCTACATCAAGGTTCCAGAAGCGAGAAGAACCAAGCTTGAAGATAAATGAGAAAAGTGTATCCTTGTTGGATACGGTGACAGAACAATGAGTTACCGACTATACAACCCTGTCACCAAGAAAGTGGTATTCAGTAGAGATGTCATTTTTGAAGAAAATGAATCCTGGAATTAGGATCAGACCAAAGCTTCCGGAAGTGCAGAGTTGATACCTGCATAAGAGACAAGAGAAGTGGCTAGAGAGCCACAAATACCCAGAGATTAGCAGACTCCTCAACGTGGTTCCCCTTCACCACAAATGTATGATGCTCCATTACCAATTGATCGTGACTTCTCAGATATGAGGCCTATGAGGGACACGTAGCCTAGAAGATCTATATGGAAATACAGAACAGGTGGAAGAAGATATTACTCTATATTGTCTGTTGATGACAAGTGATCCAGTTAGCTTTGAAGAGGCTAATCAAAAGGAAAATTGGAGAAGTGCAATGGATGAGGAGATTCGATCCATTGAAAAGAACAAGACATGAGAGTTGACTACTCTCCCAAATGGCCAGAAAACTATCTGCGTGAAGTGGGTCTATAAGACCAAAAAAGATGCGAAAGGAGAAGTCTAGAGATACAAGGCAAGACTTGTAGCAAAAGGCTATAAACAAAAGGAAAGAGTTGATTATGGAGAAGTCTTTGCCCCAGTTGTCAGACTAGAAACCATCAGATTGCGGATATCATTGGCAGCCTAGAAAAGTTGGAAAATTTACCAACTTGATGTAAAGTCAGCATTCCTGAATGGCTTTCTTGAAGAAGAAATCTATGTGGAACAACTACCTGGATATGTGAAGAAAGGCAGAGAAGATAAAGTGTGTAGACTGAAGAAAGCTCTATATGGTTTGAAGCAAGCACCTCACGCATGGAACGCGAGGATTGATGATTACTTCCAAGAGAGCGGATTTGAGAAATGTCCGTATGAGCATGCACTATATATGAAGAAGGAGACTGACGGAAGCTTGTTATATGCATGCCTATATGTTGATGACTTGATCTTCACCGGTAACAATCCATCCATGTTTGAATATTTCAAGCGGAGAATGGTGAAAGAATTTGAGATGACTGACATTGGTCTAATGGCTCATTTTCTCAGCATTGAAGTTTTGCAAAGCGAAAAAGGTATCTTCATCTCTCAGAGTATCTATGCAAAAGAAATTCTAAAAAGATTTGGTATGAAAAAATACAATCCTATCACAACTCCAGTAGAAACAGGAATAGAGTTAAGAAAGAATGAAATAGGAGATGTTGATCCAACCTATTTCAAGAGTTTGGTTGGAAGCCTGAGATACTTGACGTGTACCAGGCCAGATATACTCTATGGAGTTGGACTAGTCAGCAGATACATGGAGACTCCTGACCAGTCTCACCTGAATGCAGCAAAGAGGATACTTCGGAACATAAAAGGTACTATTGATGATGGTATATTGTATACCAAAAGTGAAGATTGCAGGTTGATTGGCTATTCAGATAGTGATTGGGGAAGAGATCTGGATGAACGTAAAAGCACGACAAGTTTTACGTTTTTTTATAGGAGATGCAGCGTTCACATGGTCATCCAAAAAGCAAGCCATTGTGACACTGTCATCATGTGAAGCTGAGTACATTGCTGCCTGCTCAGCTGTTTGTCATGGTATCTGAATCAGGAATGTGTTACAGTATTTGAGATTTCCACAAGTAAATCCCACAGAGGTCTACATGGACAATCGGTCAGTGATTGCGCTAGCAAAGAATTCAGTATTCCATGAAAGAAGCAAACATATTGATACGAGGTATCATTTCATCAGAGAGCATGTGAAGAATAAAGAGGTGGAACTAGTCTCTTGTAGGACATATGATCAAGCTGCTGATATTTTCACCAAGCCTCTCAAACACGATGTGTTTTCAAGACTAAAGATAATGCTTGGTATGACAAAAAATGGAGAGTCAAGTTTAAGGGAGAATGTTGAAAATTAAACTTGACCACCTCCATTCTAGAAGCCAACAAATAATGACTTCTAGCTGCCACCATCCAGCTGCTACCTCCTGCCAACCCCCAACTACCTACCACCAAACAATTGAAGCTTATCTTTGACTTTGTTTCATTGTTTGAATTTATTTTGTTTGTGTTTTTTCTCATCTCATTTCCCTATATAAAGGAATGAAGATTGTGTTGTAAAAGTGTGGAGTGGTGTAAGAAAATATAAGAGATATAAAAAGAGTTTGATGTTTCTCCTTCTGTTGAGTGCTCGAAATCTCTCTTAGAGGTGCACCACAAGTGACCTCAACCACACCATCCCACCAACAATCACCACATGAAAATCAGTCCTAAATTCACGAAGAAAGTTATTGTTAAGTTTCTTCAAGAGAGTGGTCTTGCCCACACCTCCCTTGCCATACAACCCAATGATTTCAGTACTATTATCTTTCTGATTTTGAAAGCAACTCCAAAGTTGACTAAATATGGAGTCTATGCCCACAGTCTTTTCCATAGGAATCTCATCCACTGAAGGTTGTCGTAGCATCTCCGTGACAAAATCAAAATAGCCTTGGATTTTACAATCCTCCAGAACCAGGATCATCCAATATATTTCCTTTCCAAGCTGGTATCGGGAGAGACAATTTGTAGGACAACAATATCCCATACATTTCCTCTGGATCTCTTCATCGCCACCCTGCAAAATGGTGTTCACTGATACGGTATACGAATCTACCTCTTGTAACCAATTTTTGACACGGCTTGTACGCTTTAAATAACAATCATGCTGCTCTTCGCGCTCCACCCTTCGCTTGACGTCTTCTTGAATGGACTTGAGTTCATGCATTTCATTTCTCATAGACTCTGCATTCTCTTCGAGACTACAGATGTAAGCTCTATGGGTTGCTGTGCAGTCCCACAATCGTGTGAGGACGTCTAAGATCGGGCTCACAAAATCCATGGCTTTTGATATCACAATTGCAGATTTTAAACAAGTGAAAATTAACAAGAAGCTATCTATTTGATCACCTTAATTATATTTTGATAAGAGTATTGTAAGCTTCAAATTGATTTTCCAATACATAGAATTGTCAAGAGAGAAAAAATGTTGCCAGAGAAATATATATTTTGTACAGGCTCACATTGCTGGTTTACCATTTTATTATATCATTACAACTATTTGTTATATCATGGTTGTTGCCACTTCCTCTTCAAAATCCCAGTGCTGACCAGGACTCTAGTACACCTCACACACTTGACAGGTTTAACAAACTCATACATTGCTAACACTGATGTTGCTGTTAGGCAAAGGCTAGATTTTGTTGGTACTGGGGTTTGTTTTGTGGGTTGCTGGGTAGAGGCTGAGGCAGTTAACATGTAAGCCTGCTCATGGAGTTTCTGGTTTTGTAATTGATGATGTGAAGGCCTTGTTTTCAAATGCTGGCACATAATCTGGCTTCAGTGCCTAATCAGTGGCCATCTCTTCTAAAATGAATAAAAAAAATTTCTTTGTTTAACTAGAAAAAAAAAAGAGAAAAAAAAAAGTTGGCTCCCTTGGTTAATTAGAAGGTTCTACACTTTTTAGTCAATATTTTACTTTGATTAATTTAAAAGTTGGCGTCTGTATGTATGTTTGTTTACTACTTTACTCCCATACGGTACCTAAACCTTTTGTTGAACATTAACTATACACTAGTTCACTATCATGGACAAATTGAAAGACAATATTAGCCCTACAAATTAGTTGACTGTCATTGATTCATCAAAAGACCATGTTACCCCATAGACATTAATCTCTAGGGGTGCGTTTGGTACGAAGATGAGACAGGACAAGGACGGGACTGGACTGAACTGGACGAGGACAGGACATGTTGTTCTGTATTGTGTTTGGAAGGTCTGGGACAAAACTATTAAATGTACTATTATACGTTTGGTATAACTGGAACAGGAAGAGACAAGAGGTCAAATGACCAGAATACCCCTATTATCCTTTTTTGAAAGACTTATATTTTATCTTTTTTATTATTATTTTAAAAGACAATTTTAATACTTAATTATTTTAAAACCCAATTATAATCAATTTTAATACTTAATTATAGTTGATTATAATGGATCATACAATCTCAACCATTAAAAAAAATAATTACAAAAAAATTGTGAATCATTTTGAAAATCATCCAACCCAGACCATCACCTAATTGAAGTTCATCCAACCCAGATCATCAATCTTCGAATTCAACTCAGAACATCAACCCAACAGCCACCATATATATATATATATATATATATATATATATTTTTGTCATGTTCTGTGCAATTAAAACAAGACTTAATTTTTTTTTTCCCAGAAAATATCGAAATCGAAATCGAGGCCCTAAATCCCAAATCCCAAATCCCAAATCAGGAACCCTAAATTGAAATCGAAATCCTAAATCAGGAACCCAGACTTGTTTAAGCAAACTAATTCGCAGAATCGAAATCCCAAATTCCTAAATTGAGAACCCAAAATTGAAATCCCAAAATCAAAAATCAAGAACCCTAAATCGCAAAGTCATAGATGGTGTATAGAACGAACGAAGGGAGGGAGGCGACCGGGTGATGTGGCGGCGTGAGGGAGACGACCTGGTTTTACGGCGACGTGAGCCGTGAGGGAGGCTAACAATGAAGAAGAGAGAGAGAGAGAGAGAGAGAGAGAGAGAGCTGATGATGAACGAATGAGAGAGAGAGAGAGAAGATGATGAGAGATGGGTTCTGGTGGAACGACGGCGACAGAGAGAGATGGGTTCTGGTGGAACGAAGGAGAGAGAGGGAGATGGGTTCTGGTGGAACGAAGGAGAGAGAGGGATGGGTTTTGGTGGTGGAACGAAGGAGAGAGAGAGATGATCATATGAGAGATGGTTTTTAATTTATAGTTGGTTGTTTTGTAATATTTTAAAGATATAAAGGGCAATTTAGTCATTTTCACTCTTGTCCCATGCCCATGGACAACTTGGCAGAGGGTCAAGGGTGGGACAAGATTTTGGGATTTTTGTCCCATTCAGTCTCATTCAATCCCACACCAAAGTCGTGCCAAACGCGGGACAAGAACAAGTTGTCCCACCTTGTTCTGTCCCGTCCTGCGTACCAAACACACCCTAGGAGATTTCTATAATGACAAAACTCAAAAGTTAGAGAAAAATTAAATTGGTCACACTCACTAAAAAAAATTACACTCAACTTACTTGGAAACAATTTATTAAAAAACTAAAAAAAAAAAAGTTGAGGTTTGGCTATTTACATTCGGAAACGATTTATTAAAAAACTAACAATGGCCTCTCTTCCCAATAAGTTTGATTAATTAAAGTGACATTTGATTTTCTAAAAACAGTAAAAAGACTTAAATGCCTCTAATTAAAAATAATAAAAGATTAAGGTTATAGATCTCCACCATCCATCTAGGATTTGAGATGGGTTTTTGTGTCTAATGGGTATTTGTTATTATTTTATTATTTAATATTTTAATAATTTTGTTCATATTTTGTAAGTATCTAAGTGTAAAATAATATCTTTTTATTACATATGGAAGGGTAAATGAGTGTTTTTGCAGTTTATTTAAACATAAATTAATGGAGAAAAAAAATGAAATCCTTTTGTGTTTTCTTTCAAGATAACATCTTGTGATTGTGAATATATTCTCTCTTTGTTCAAAAGCTTTAAAAAAATGTTTATATGTGTAAAGATTTCTTTGAATATATAGGTAACACATTTCAAGATAGTTAATATATTACACGGGTCACTTACCTTGGTGGTTGGAGACTTTAACATAAAATTCTATATATTACCTATTTTGTCCATTAAACCCTATATTGTAAGGTGATCTGGCCCTTTCCCAAAAGTTAGACATGGTGCCGGTTTGGTTTGAACCCGTGAAACGAACTAGAACTGTCAGGTGAAAAACCAGACCTAACCGGTACCGGGCGATTCCGGTTCCGATTCGAACTGACGGTTCCATTATAATTTTTTTTATTAAAAAAAATAACACTTTATTTATAATAATAAAATGTTTAAAAGAGAATGGACATTGTAGAGTAATGGGTTATGGCCTATAACCCTTGTCCAAGTAGATATAATTCTTTTGCATTATTCTCCTTTTTATATAGGGTTAGTCACTCTTCACTTCTCTTATTTATCCGATGTGGGATCTAGGATTGAATATAACTATGGTTATAAGTAATCACTCTATGACCAAGATTATGGAAGAATAATATGTGAATGAGATTTGATGATTTATTTAATATATATATATTAATAATATATTAAAAAAAGGATACATATTATTGCATTCACAATCCACTGAATATAGAAGATTAAGAAAAGTATATATGGAGATGTGGCGTGATTTAATCCAAAATTAGATGATTCATTTTATAAAATGATCCAATTATTTTTCTTTTATTAACAATATTCTCTTTGTTTACATCCAATAACATGTTAAAAAAGTTTTCAAATAGAAATTCATTATGTTAAATCAAGGAATGTGAATGTAAATGGAAATTCAATCCTACATCCCACATCGGATAAATAAGAAAAGTGGAGAGATGCTTAACCTATATAAAAATGAGGAGAAGGCAAAGGAAAATAAATATACTTGGACAAGGGTTATGACCCCCAACCCAATACTTTACAATGTCCTTTCTAACAATTTATTTTTTTTTATAATTAAAGTGTTATTTTTTGAAAAAAAAAATAGAAGTGAAACCGATGGAACAAGAACTTCCCTTGGGAGTTTCTCGTTCTGATTCCAGTCCCCCTCGAAACCGGAACCATTGGTTCCGAACCGAAACTAGAACCGGCGTCATGTCTATCAAAAGTGTGAGTTGCTAGATCCGGTTGACCCAAACTAAAAGAGAAGTAATAGTATATATGTTATTTAAATTATTAAATATTTATAAATAAAGTAATTATTAATTCAAAACTAGGAGAAAAAAAACATACATAAGAATAAAATAATCATACAATTAGGGGTGTGCGGCGGATCGGATCCAATGGATTTGCCATGATCCATGATCCAAGATCCGATCCGATCAGATTGGATCAAAAAAATTACAATCCGATCTGATCCGATCCAATTACTATTAGATCGATCCGATCCGATTCGATGGATCGAATTAATATAAAGTTGTTCTTAATATATAAAAAATTATTATTTGAAATAAATAAAATCAAATAAATAATTCAAACATTACTAATTAATTCAAATAAAATTAACAAGTAAAAAAAATACATAATATAACTTGTAAACTTATATAGTTCAAAAAGTTTATAATCCTTAAACAACAGCTCCAACTAAAATCATCTAAATGTTCAACATTAAATAAAATCATCAAAACAACATCAACACAAGTTGCTAATTTTCTTCTAAAAAACATGTGAAAACAACACAACATCCAGGTTTTTATTGTCTAAAGAAAAGTAGAAAATCTGAACAGCTAAACTAGTAACATTGTGGTCTTTGTTGTCTAGAATCTAGATTTTTATTTTTTAGTAGTATAGGTCTTGCTTTGTTTTGGGCTTTAATGTATTTGGTCTTCTTATTTTGGGCTTATTGTGATATGCTTTGGTCTCTTATACTCTTCTATAAATTGCTTTGTAAATTGTTTTGTTCTTGTATAAATAAGCAAATTGCCCGATATAAAATAATACCTAATATTTTAGGTGTACCGGCGGATTCGGCAGATTTTCAAACTTGAATCCAAGATCCGATCTGATCCAATAGATTTTAAAATTTAGGATCCGATCAGATCCGATCATCCCCCCGGATCGGATCGGGGGATCCGATCCAATCTAATGGATTTGATCCGATCCAGTGAATACTATTAGATTGGATCGGATCCTGCACACCCCTACATACAATCATCTCCTTGTAGGATTAAAAAAAATTATACGAGCAAGAACATTGCCACAGGTTTATTGAATACAATTCAAACACCCAAACAAGCTTTACAGATCTGCACCTCCTAATTTTAATTTTTTTTTTTCAGTTTGAGCAAATCCAATTCCTTGATATTTGATTCTCCTATGTCAATCAAACTAGTATGTCAATACTTTTCTTTATGCAAAAAAACAAAGACTTGTCCCGAATATTTTTCTATTGTAGCAATACAAATACCGATATCCAAAAATTTCAACAGTTTACATATGCGTTGGAGACCGTTTATTGCTTTGGTTCCTCTCTTGGTTGAACCCTCTCGATGACTCGATGTCAGTGTTCTAGTAAGCGCTAGGAGCTAGTCGGGTAGAGACCCAGCGCTTAGTGCCTAGACCGATTAATCGGGAATTAATCGGAAAACACAATTACAAACAAATTCCAATTAGAACTCCAAAAAAAATTATTTCCAACAAATTATTTTCAAATCCAATCATAAACCAATCCAAATCCCCAATTATCAAATCCAAAGAATATTGTTTCCAAATCCACAAATGCCAAATTACCAATCAAAATCCAATCATAAACCAATCAAAATCCCCAAACACCCATCCAAGATTCCAAATGCAATCACAAACCAATCCAAATCCAAACATAAAATCCAAACATAAAAACACAATCAAATCAAAATGACAAATTCCAAGTTCTAAGTTCTAACAAACATCAAAAAGTTAACAACATTCAAAATGTAAATTATAAAACAAGAAATGAAGAAACTATACAAGTTTCTTAGTCTCTGTCTCCTCCTCCAAGGATATCGGCACGCTCTTCATCGGACTCAAACTGAACTTCAATTTCCTCATTCGTATCATCATCCGTTTCTAGACCAAGCTCTACTTCTTCATCATCCTCATCAACAAACCAATTGTGTGCATTGCTAGCACCACTTGCTTCTAGCACCTCAACTTTCTTTTCCTTGTCACATAACCTTTTGTGTCTGTTCATCAATTCAGCATTAAACTTGACGTAGACTAGATTGTTCAATCAATCCACATCTAGTCTATTCCTTTTCTTTGTACGTATCTACATAAATCAATAACTAATAAAACATAAAACATAAATATAGTATAAATTATAAAATATAAAATGTAAATGTCACTTATGAGTTATGAGTTATGAGTTATGACTTACCCCATCGAAAGTGCTCCAATTCCTTTCGCATCCGGATGAACTACTAGTTAAGGAAATGATCCTAATTGCTACTTTCTGCAAGTTAGGTATTTGAGATCCATACATTTTCCACCATTGAACTACATAAAAAGAATAAAGGATAAATAAGATATAAAATAAATACTAACATAAATATGAATAATACAAAGAATTGAATAATTTTGTAGTTTTCTAACTTGGATCATAATTGTCATCATTCTTTTGACATCCTTTTGTCGCCAATGACTTTCCAAAAGAACCCTCTTTCCTGCTATACTTGGTGAACTCAATATTTACAATGATATCTTGCATATCAAGGTTATTAGGAAAGTACATCTCTGAAAATGAAGTAAACCCGGTAGAAACTACCTCATCACCGAAAGTAAGAATTTAATAGATAAGCCGTCAAATGTAGTGGAGTATCAAGCCTATCTTTGGATTTCTCATCAATAATTGCAAAGATGGGTAGATATTGTTGTTCAACATTGTTCAACGCCTCTTTTATCTCAAGCTTTGCTTATAAAAGCTCTCCATATAAAAAGGCCATGGATGGCTTTCGATCCCCATCAACCAATTGAAGCACTTTCACCAATGGACCAAATACCCTTAAGCACAAGTTCACACCATTCCAAAAACTAAGGTTCACCATAGTTGAGTAAGCCTCTCTCCCCTTAACGATGTTCGCCCATTTGCACTTTTCCCATTCGCCGCTAGTAAACATCTGCCTTAACCTATCATTTTTCTCCACCAAACTTTCCAAGCTTAGGAAAGCAGAGGCAAACCTAGTGACTCCCTGGCCTCACTATATCCCTCTTTTTTGTAAAGCTCCTCATTAATGACAACATCTTATGATATGCATAAATGAATATTATGAAAGTTTTGGCCGAATCGATGAACTTCTTGTTCTTGGGTAGTTTGCCAATACTTTCAAGCATCAAGTTAATGGTGTGAGTGGCACACGAGCTCCAAAAAACATGTGGCATCTTCTCCTTCAATAACTTTGCTGCGGCAATATTGTTGGAGGCATTGTCGGTGACTATCTGAACAACATTATGGGCCCCAACTTGTTAAATCGCCTTCGACACATACTGTAAAATATATTCACCGGTGTGTGCCTAGTTAGGGCATTCCTTAGACGAAAGGAAAGTGGTTCCTTCCCTACAATTTACACACAAGTTCATGATACTCCTCCTTTTTCTGTCCATCCAAGCATCTGTCATAATTGAGCACCCAGTAAATTTCCACTATTCTTCTTGTTTTTTGATGGCAACTTGGGTTTTGTCAACCATTTTCTTCAATAGTGTTTCCCTCAACTGCCATTAACTTGGAGGTTGGAAACCTGGTCCAAATAGACCAACTGCATGAACCATTGCTTTGAAGCTATCATTGTCAATGGCATTAAAAGGAATGCCCGCTTCATACACCCATTGTGCACATATTTTTGCACTGATGCTGTCCTCTCTTTAAAAAGTGATTCATTAATGTTTTGTTATCGTAAAGACCTACCACCGACTGAACTAAAGTTGATAGACTTTGAAAATTTGTCCATAGGACCAAGAAAATTAGGCCCTCTCATTGTCCCCAACCCTTCCATTTCCTCACATTCATCTCCGCCACTGATATTCACTCATGCTCTTATCTCATCTTCTTTCTTTCTCTTATTTCTCTTCTTGTTTTTGGCATCGTCAATGGCTTTTCTACGTGAATCAATATTCTCCTTTGTTGACATTGAACACGAAGACATATTTCCCTTTATGTGACCAATATGTTCTTTCAGTCTAAATACCCCCCCTGAAAATGCCTTTCCACACAACTTGCATTTCACTTTATCCAAATTCTTTCCATCAATCAATTGGCCAAACTCCCACCCAATATCATTTGATTTCCGTTTCAACATGGTATTGGCATCAGAGGAACTTGAAATATTGGGCAATGAACTCATGTTGAAATCTGAAATCAAAATATTAAATAAAATTTAAAATCCTATTTCACAATTCACAAACCCTTAACAACTATATAGCTCCCACCCAATATCATTTGTCTATGTGTTTGTGTTTGACAGAAAAGAAATATACCAGGAGTATGCATTTTGTGAGGCATAATTCATATCTCATTATGTATAGCAGAAATATTTTATGATGAATTATATTAGAATATTACTTAGATTTACATACATATATTGGGCTAAATTAGGATCATTTATGAGAATTCTATATGAGCATTTATGAAGAACAATCTGGTATGCCGTATGCCAATAGGTTGTCAAGCACAACTAATGCACAATTGTTGTAGTTGTAGTGTTGTACATATCTATTGCTATGCTATATTTTTCTTGCCATAGAAAAACATTGGTGGATTGTTATTATGATAACCTGTTTTCTTTATACCAAATTGCTTAACTTTTGAGCACTTTAATGTCTTATCTGTCTATGTTGTTATTAGTGAAGCATGTATCCTGGGCATTAGATAAAATACTAGGGATACTTTCAACGGTAGACCATAGACCTGGATTTTGTTTAAATTTCTAATAGTACAAGCTGGAGACAAAGTGTCCTAAATTTGTTAGTCAAAACCAGAGCCAAAACCACAAAGGAGACACCCCCTAAAACAGCCAGAAAAACAGAGCAATAGACAAATAGCATCATAACATAGCAGCAAAAGAAATACCACACCAACATAGCACCCATTCAATGATTTTCCATGCCCACTCAAATTGATGTCCCCACTAGAATTGAATCCACTATACAAACCAGAAGAAACACCCAAACCCACCAAAGCTCCAGCAAAACCCAACAAGAACCAAAAACAGAGCAAAAAGAGACATGAAAATTGAAAACAACTGCGAACTGGAGAACTGGAGAGGGTACATACCGGCGAACTGGAGACAACTAGCGACCTGGCGACGGCGAAGGCGACTCGGCGGCGGCGACGAAAGACAGAAGCTTACGGTGGTAGGTGGCAGGAAGCTTCTTTGGGCAATGGGCGATCTGGTTTTGTAAGCTATTTGGTCGAAGATGAAGGGAAAAATTGGTTTAGGTTTGGATGTTTGATGTTGTTAGTGTTGATGTTTTCAGTTCTTTTAATTTTTTTTTTAAACATGCTAGGCGAGGGTCAACGGCTTTGACAGCCTAGCAGATTAGTCGCCGCCTTGGCCGATTAGTCGAAAACCGTGGAATGTGGCCGATTTTAGCCTTCTCTGCCTCAGTTGTCTGCCGCCTAGAGGAATTGGACCGAGTAATCGGCCGCCTAGGCCGATTACTAGAACACAATGTACGTTGAGATTGTGTTTTATCATTACAACCCAATTTGGTTTATATATTTACATTTGAAAATGATAAATTGATTTTTAAGTTTTTAGAAGCTAAAAATACTGAAAACGTGTCTGGTAGAAATAATTGAAATCAATATTCTGAAAAAAAGAAATTTAATATTATGAATATGTTTAATTTTCAATATTGTAAGAGTATAATAATATTGTTTGTAGTTAAATTTTATATATAAATATTAATAAAAACAATTTAAAATTATTTTGTGTTTTAAAATTTTGTTTTCTAAAATAATATAATATAAATATTTTTCAATGTATAATTAAAAACAATTAATTATTATACATAGTTTATAATTATTTTTATATTTTTTAATTATTGTACCATGTGATTAATATTAATGAAGAAATAAGGTATTTTTTTATTCATTTTAATTTTTAATAAAAAAAATTTAATGATTTTAAAGGAAAAGAAGACAATCGGTCTTTAAAAAGAAAAAGAAAAAAAAAGGAGACAATCAGCCAATCAAAATTCAAGAGCGATAAAAAAGAAGAGTGGTGCTATTGATACACCCCCTACTGATCTATTCATGCCCCACTTTTTAAATTATAGAATATTCTTTATTTTCCTTTATCAAAATTACTTAAAGAGGCATACAATTTAGGAAAGAAATATTCTTCAAAGTAAATCTATTAAAATTTCATATTCCTTTTCCAAAAAAAAACCCAATAATCTGTTTCTTCTTAAAAAAAAATAAATTAATCCTTAAACCCTAAAATCTGCTTCTTACATACATCTAAAATATTATGAAAGAGTTTGAGAATGATATCAATAATATGGAAGAATTGTTTAAGAACGATATCAAACATCTTGAAGAATTGTCTGAGAATGACATAAAGCAAGAATTGTCTGACAATGATAGTAAGCATCTGGAAACAATTCATTCTCTGGAAATAAGTTTCAAATTTATTTTTTCTTTAGAATGATATCAAGCTGTCGTTGTGTTGAAGTACCCTGTTATTTTTTATTTTTTTGTTTCCATCATGAAATAAGAAGAAAAAAAAACAAAAAAATAAATAAATAAGAAGAAAAAAATAAATCAATCAATGAAGGTGAGAGATATGTGTACAGATACAGAGATAAGAGATAGATAGATCATATATGGTATGTATTAAGTTTAAAAATAAATAAAATGGGTAGTTTTGGAAATAAACCAAAAAATTTAATAAAAACATTTAATTTTATTTAATTAAATCAAAATTTTAAAAAGTGGGGCTATGAATAGATCAGTATGAGGTGTGCCAATAACACCACTCAAAAAAGAAAGGTTAAAAAGTGGGGCAAATGAAAATAATGGGGAGAAAACAGTGGTGTTCTCAGTGTAATTCCAACTTTTAACGTATTGAATGAGGAAACTCGTTCAGTCGTTCTACGTGTTTTTGAAGCTTTTGTTTTAAAACTATTATCGAACACATTTCTTAATGTTTTCTTAACACTAAAAACAAAAAAATGAATTTGGAAAATGTAACCTTACGTCCATTAGGACTTAGGAGTATGGGTGGGCATGAGTTAGTTTGGATTGAGTTTGACGATACTAAAACCAAATTATTATTTAATCGGATTATTTTTTTATAGCCCAAACCAAACCAATTATAAGATAAAACCAAATCAAACAAAACCAATAAAAATCGGTTTAGTTCGGTTTGGTTTGACGTTATAAGAAAATAATTACATTATTTTTTATTTGAACAAATATAATAATAACAATATAAGTAGATAAACTCATTATCAATAAGAATAATAATAATAATACTAATTCTAACCCAAAAGCATAACAATAATAGTTAAAAAGAAATCTTCAGTGTAGAACGTGTAAAACTTATATAAAAAAAAAACTAAATTGTATTGCTTATTGCGATTTTGTACGAATCAGTAAAAAAAAGTTACTTATCCTAAATAAATTTGTTTAATGCCGGCAACTTCGGATGAGATGAAATATCTTTAAGAATACAAAGAGCAGGTTAGCGCTTAGAACTGAGAAAGCGGTAACCTTGAAAATAAATATAATATAAAATTATGTTAACTTTAATTTTTATTTATATGATAATTTACTATATATATATATATATATATATATATATAGAAGTATGTAATGGTTTGGATTGAGTTATACGGGTTGATAAAACACAACCCACAAACCAACCCAAACAAATCGGGTTCCTCAAAAATAACCCAATTGGTTTTTTTTTTCTTTAACAAAACCAAACCTAACCCGCTTAAATTGGTTTGGTTTGGACGAGTTGATCGGTTTGGCGGTTTGACGGTTTGGGTGACCACCCTTTCTTAGGAGTTAGGACTTGGTCGTTAATGTTTTACGGATGTGTTTTCTATTTTTTTAAATGAAAAACAGTAAAAACGAGTTCGTCAATTGTATTTTTGAAAAGAAAAAAAAACACTTTTTGTTTTTACTTTTATTGTAGAAAAACTGGAAACAACATTTTAATGTTTTTAGTGGTTCACACTTTTTTTAACCAATAAATGGGTTTTATATATATATATATATATATATATGAATAATACATATTTTTCTTTAGATAAATAATTTTTTTTTTGACAATAATAAAATATATTTTTATCATAATTAAAAAAAAATAGAATTTTAACTTATATTTTTTTAATTAATTAATAAAATTAATAAAATTATTTTAATTATACTCTTTACTCTTATAATATTTTTAAAACATTGCATTGAATGCATGTTATGATGTTATTACTATGTATATATTCAAAATATTATTTTCGGGTATCATTACCAAACACGTTTTCAAATTCTAAAAATATGAAAATTCAATTCCTTGTTTTCAAATGAAAATTGATAAAACAGATAACAAAAATTGAAAACATTACCGAATAGGTCCTTAGATTTTTAAAATTAAAATAATATTTAATTTTGTTCTAAAGTTATCATTTTAATCTTTTGACCTTCCAGTCTAAAAATTAATTATATATATATATATATATATATATATATATATAAACACATTTCATTTTTCTCAAAAAATTTCTTTTTCATTTCAAAGAGAAATCGGCTTTATAGTGGTTGTTTCATTTTAGTTTAACTTATTGATTTTAGTACTTAAAGTTTGTATTTCCTGTACTAGTTTATAGTTTATTATTATTATTATTATTATTATTATTATTATTATTATTATCATTTTTTAAAATCTTGTTTGTTCTAATCCACTAGATTTGACTTTTGAATTCAAAGACTACTTGAATTGTATACACCGTGACAGTTCAATATAACAAACCAGCCGAGAGAGTTGTATAAAGAGATATCATAATTTTGTAGTTATACACTATATGTATAAGTCAACTAGTTTAATTAATTCATCTAACAAAATTAATATTAAACCATAAATTCAAATTTTGAACACAACATAAAGTTCAAAATTCTTAAGATTCAACGGTAAAAAAAAAAAAAAAAAACTCTGCAAGTTTTAAACTAATTAAAAACTTAATTTTTTATTATTATTGTTTGTTAATTGTTACAAATCATTATCCATCATTCCCAAATCGAATATAACTTTCACGATATTGAAATTTTTTTTACTGTTTATGTTACATAAAGAGATAAAAAACATTAAAAATTTAAAAATTGATTTGTAGCGTGCTTTTAATTTTTTTTGTCCTCTTTATAGATTTTAATTAGGATAAAATTGTTATTAATATTTCTTTTAAAAAAATGAAATGCAGAAAAATATTTATTTGATTGATTACCAATAGCATAAAGATTTTCCTTCGATCTACTTCCGGTCACATATTAGCACATATTTATAGCCGTGTACAATTAGGTTTAAGAAAAACCCTAACACTATACACAAATTGCTTAATGCTTATAATCCCGTTTAGTTAAAATAAATTGCTTGCAAATAATTGGTTATTTAATTATTCAAATTATATGTTTCAAAATAATAATAATCTGTTCAATATTGTCTTTATAGCTTGCAATAAAAACTAGTTACTTTTTTTTTTGAAGTGTTACATAATTACATCAATTTAGAGCGGAGGACTCGAACACGCAACTTCGTGGTGCAGGTGTTAGAGGTTTTATCACCTGACCAACTTCGTTTTATCAATAAAAACTGGTTACAAATTTTACAATGGCATGAATAATATATAGGGGAATTATCATTTCACCCCTAAGGTTTGCCATATTAGATAAATTGGTCTCTCTAGTTTCGATAATAACCAGTTAATCCCCTGAAACCCAAAATAGTGGTTATTTTATGATTAAAGCCACACACTCTAACCAATTGAACTACTCTAACTCATTGTTGGAGGTTTGTTGATTTAAATGTGTGTGTATATATATATATATGTATGTATATATATATATATTTATATTTATACAATTTGTTTAAAATAATTTAAATCTGTTTATATAATTTAAAATTAACATATTTATATATATAATTTAAAATAAACTCATATTTAATAATAGTATATCAAAAGAAATTTATGAAAAAAGAAAAAGAAAACCATTGTAAGGGCTCATCGACTTATTATATGTTGTGTTTGAATATTGGATTCTAAAAGTTAGTTTTGGCCCATCGACTTGAGCCAGGCTTGGTTCGTTTGCTAACTCTAACCATTGTAAGGGCTTATCAATTACTTGTGTGGTTGTACACTTGTACAACTGTACAAGCTCCTCCTTTTTTGCTTATTTCTTCCGGATTCCATTTGTTTTTACAAGAAGCCAAAGCCTAAGTTCGTATTTTTTGAATCATTATAGTCATAATAGACAACCATTGACATAACAAAAATTAAAGTGAACAGAACGAAATATTAAATAAAAACTCAACCCAAATGGAAGAAAAATAAATTAAGACAAGTAATTTGTCATCGCTATGTGATTTACCTAATTACAAGCCATACCGTTTGACAAATCAATTAATTTTTTTGAGTTATGTATGTAGAAATTAAATAACATGAATATTCATACCTGCATATTCGACACACTTTACTCCTTAGGCTGACTCAGATCCCAGTAGTAGAAAAAAAAAGGATAAAGTTTTGGCAAATTGTTGAACAAATGTTAATTGGCATATTATAGCTAAAAATGGCATCCACCAGCCAGAAATGTGAAAGTAAAGTTGTCAGTCTCACCCAAATTGATACTTATTATGGCAAATTGTATAATTTCTCAATCCTCACCCAGATTGATTTGAACTGTACCTGCCTTGTTAAAATAACACTCTCAACCAATCATGTGTTGGTGTGAGTGGTTCGGCACTCTCATCCCTTAAGTAAGGTCGTGGGTTCAACCCCCTTGTGAACGGAGCTGCACATATTGGGAGCACTTTACCCCTTAGTGGGCCGACCCGGTGCGAGTCCGGATTAGTCGGGGTGTGGACAGAGCTGATTGCACTGTATGGTGGATCCGTCCCACCCGAAAACCGGATGGTTTAAAACCAAAAAAGAAAATAACACTCAATGATTTCTCAGTCTTCTAATTATTGAATTTGTTTTTAATTGGTATCTTCTCAAATTCTCAATCCAATATGTGTCTACTTACTTAAACTAGGCTATTTTCTTCTTCAATGGAATTATTGGGATTGATGTCCACTTCTTAACCGCTCCTTAGATATCTCTCACTCCCACAATTTAAGATTGTCAATTAATTCCGAGCAAGTCAGTGGCTCAATGTTGTATAATAAATTACATCTTTTATTTTTATTTTATCTTTACTTATTCGATAAAACGAAATTCAACCAAATCTCACCTTGATAAATTTGATAGGTAAATAAATGATGAATGAAATGAAATCTCTGTTGAGATTTGAAATATATATATATATATATATATATATATATATATCAGAATAAATTATTGAAAGTTGGAAGCTTTCATTACTGACGGAGAGTGGAGAGCATGTGATTCCTGGCGGGGCCTTGACACGTCAAAGATCACATGGAAAAATGGTTACAGCAAAAAATAAGGAATCAATAATTTCAAGGAAATTAAAAGCTAAGGAAAAAGACAAAAAGCAAAAAGATGAGATCAATAATTTCAAAGGAAAAGCAAGAGAAAAGAAGAAGTGATCAATAATTTCGAAGGAAAAGGAAAAGCAGAAGAAAAACAAAACAAAAAAGAAAAAGAAAAGGAGGGTAAAGCCAGAAGGATCAAAAGAGAGAAGAAGCAATTAGTATGATTATTTGATTATTTGAGTCTCCCAAACCTGACAAATACACATCTCCAATTACCTACAATATTTGCTTGTCTTGAGAGCTATCCATGGATCTTGTGAGTCCAGTTGTGGATGTTTTCAATCGACTGTGGGATTGCACCGTCAAGCGTAGAGATCCCATCCGCCATCTCCGAAAGAACCTACAGTCTTTAGAAGAAGCAAAGCGTCAACTGGAAGACATCAGCAGAGATGTTGAGAGCAATGTCCGCCAGCTCGAAGAGCAACAACATTCAAGGCACACAAACGAATGTGAAGGGCTGGCTGGAAGCTGTAGATCGCACTTTAACGGAAGTGGAAGCTACTTTGCTAAGAGGAGATGAAGAGATCCAGAAAAGGTGTTTGGGAAATTGGTGTCCCAAGAATTGTTGCTCCACATATAAGTTTGGCAAGGAAGTGATCAAGAAACTCACTGATATCAAAGAATTAGTAAGCAAACGACGTGATTTCCATGTTCTTGCTGACAAGTTACCACCTGCCGCCGCGGATGTGTGGCCTATGGAGAAGACTGTAGACACAGAGTCCAGACTCAGTCAACTTTGGAGATATGTTCAAGATCGTAGTGTGGGAATCATCGGGATATACGGGATGGGAGGAGTGGGAAAGACCACCCTCTTGAAGAAACTTAACAACAAATTCGTGGATACAAACCATGATTTTGATCTTGTAATTCGGGTTGTCGTGTCCAAAGAAGTGAACTTACTGGATATTCAAGAAGCTATACGAAGAAAAGTAGTGATTTCTGACGAAATTTGGAAGCAAAGGGATAATGAGGATGAAAGAGGATGAAAGAGCTGTGGAACTTTTCAAAAGGCTAAGCAAAAGAAGCTAAAATTGTTCTTAATGAGTGCAAAGGCTTGCCACTTGCTCTCATTACCATTGGAAGCACCATGGCTAATAAGAAAACAATCGAGGAATGGCAACATGCAACTAAAGTATTACGAAGCTATCCGTCAGAATTTCCAGGTATGGAAGCTAGGGTCCTTCCTATTTTGAAATTCAGTTATGACAGTTTATCTAGTGATATCCTCAAAAATTGTTTTATATATTGTTCTATATACCCTGAGGACCATGTTATTGATGAAGATGAACTCATTGATCTCTGGATCGGAGAGGGATTTTTAAGGGAATCTCATGATAACATATATGACGCAAGAAATGAAGGAAAATGCAATATCGAGAGTTTGAAACGTGCTTGTCTATTGGAAATGGCTGAAAACAAATGTTATGTTAAAATGCACGATGTGCTTCGTGACATGGCGTTATGGATAGCTTCTGAATTGAAGAGCAAGATTTTAGTACAAGAACGTATTAAATTGGACGAAGCAAAGTCATCGATGGCTAAATGGACGGAGGCCAAAAGAATATCTTTGTGGCGTCTTAATAATGGAACTTTCACCGAATCACCTTCTTGTCCCCACCTTCTGACAACAACTCTTCTTGTGAGGGACAGTGATCTTGAGAGATTTCCAAATAACTTCTTCCGATCTATGTGTGCCTTGATTGTTCTAGACTTGTCAGGGAACATAAATTTGATGGAGCTGCCAGCAGAGATTGGTGAATTGGTTAATTTGCAATATCTTAATGTATCATCATTTACAAGAATAAAAACGTTGCCAATTGAGGTTAAAAAATTGGGGCAATTGGGGATTCTACGTTTAGTAGTTCAAAACATTCCAGCATGTGTGATATCATGTCTTTCATCACTACAAGTGTTCTCTTGGTTTTCTCTTAAGGCGCACCATGTTGATATAAGCTTGTTACAGGAGTTAGAGGGGTTGGAACACATCAAGGATATAAGCTTGATGTTGTGCTCTCTGGATTGTATTGATAAATTGTTTTCCTCTCCCAAGTTAAAAGCATGTGTACCATCCTTAAGTATCAGCTGCCCTGAATAAGAGTGTTCCTTGATATGTCATATTTCATCTTTGCGTGACCCCATAATTTCCCATGTTTTTCGCTTAATTTCCGAGCTTTAACCCTATATTTAATTTATTTCTCGTATTTCGCAGGGTGTCTTTAGTTTTGAGCTCCCGGTCTGATTTTTGTCCGATTAAGGAGCGAAACGGAGCAAAGTTGGAATATATGTGTTAAGGCTTGATTTTGGACTGCCAGAGGAAGAGGCGACATGAGAGGCGACTTGCCCATGTCGCCTACAATGTCGCCTCGCACACTGTCTATCTTGCAGAATTGTTCCAGAAGAAGTGGCGACATGGGAGGCGACTTCCCCATGTCGCCTATGATGTCGCCAGATACACTGGGAGGAAATGGTCGAGTAGAGGCGACATAGGAGGCGACTTCCCCATGTCGCCTAGAAGGTCGCCTGTTACACTGGGAAATTGATCCAGAAGAAGTGGAGACATGGGAGGCGACTTCCCCATGTCGCCTAGAAGGTCGCCTGTTACACTAGGAAATTGATCCAGAAGAAGTGGCGACATGGGATGCGACTTCCCCATGTCGCCTATGATGTCGCCAGAGACACTGGAAAAACAACCAGAAGAAGAGGCGACATGAGAGGCGACTTGCCCATGTCGCCTCACAAGTCGCCTTTTGGCCAAAGATACGTTTTTGGACCCTTTTGCCCCTCAATTATTGGTTTTCTCCTATATATTTCCCTCTTCTTTGTCTCTAAAAGGATCTTCTCCCCAGCACAAAAACAAATTTCCTTTCCTTTAACATTCCAAGAACCACATTTAATCTTCTATAAACACAAACCACTACATCAAATCTTGAATCCATCATCCAAACCTCATTTCCACTATCAATACCTATTCTTAGAGTATTAAAAGGAAGCATCAAGGGGGAGATCAAAGCAAGCACATCAAGCCATCAAGGAGGAGTTCTTCACAATTTGTTTACTCTAAACTTTTACCTCCTTATTTATTGCATTGTATTTGAGATGGCTTGTTTGATTTATATATATTTTGTAGCCATTGATTGTAATATGAACTAACTTCATCTTGGCTAAAGCCTAGATGAAGCCTTATCCATGATTCATCAATGAAAACCATCACATTAATTCCATTGCATTGTGTTATGTATGTGTATTTCTTATGCTTAATGCTTCTAGGTGCTTAGCTAACACTTAGATGATAATTTGGTGGTTGTGTGAAGGACCGGAAGGTGAAGCACACCACGTGCTCGATGAAATGCCCGATACAAGTCTAGTAAGATAGAAATATGCGATGCTAGCTTGTAGGATTCTATTGTATGCCAATACTCTTAATGAATTTATATGCAGATCGGATAACCATGTAGAAATAGGTTGTTGGTGCATATAAATGTTGTCTTTATTCACTTGACAGAGGTTAAAGACAATTTCAGGGGATACGAATCTATATATATACTTGCATAATTTATACAAATGATGTGTTTAAGTTGATGAGTATTGGGAAGGTGGATTCGAAGCCTTAGCCTCATTCTCATACGTTTTACAATCTCAAGTTCAACTGTGTTGCTTGCTTATTTCAGTTTACATTTATTACCTTGTGATTAGAGTGTAGTTAAGTTTAATTTCGTAATCTTGAAATGCCAATGATTTGCTTGTCTGAATAGCAGTTAAATCAGTCAATTGTGATACTCAATTCCTCATTCCCTGTGGGAACGAATCTTATTTACTGTTGTGCTACACCACGGCCTCGTATTATTGCGAGCGCATATTTTGGTGCAGTCAATTTTTAGCGCCGCTGCCGGGGAGTGAGCGTATATTGATATCACTACTAGTTGGTTTATTGCTAATTTAGACCTTTTACTTTGTGTATTGTTTTCTTTTGACTATAGGCGGTTGCTCTTGTATGCACAGACGTACAAGGAGTAACAGTCCACAGGACTTGCAATTCGATCCGAATATTGAAGGAACCGCGAGGAGGAATCGCCGGAACCAAAGACAAGTTAGAGCTATGGAAAATCAAAATCAAGCACCACCACTGGTTCAAGTACCAAATCAAGAACAAGATGGTGTTGTTGAGGTAGATGGGAGGACTCTGCATGACTATTTTATGCCTAGGGTGGATCAGACCATATCCGCCATTAGAAGACCAACAACAGCAGCAAACAGCTTTGAAATTAAGCCGGCACTTATTTCGATGATTGCTGCTACGGTTCAGTTCTACAGGTTGCCTCAAGAAGATCCAAACTCCCATCTTCAGAGCTTCAATGAGATATGTGATACCTTCCGGTATAATGGAGTTTCGGAGAACTTCATCAAGCTAAAGTTGTTTCCCTTCTCCCTGAAGGATAGGGCGAATGCATGGTTGCAGTCATTACAGCCAGATTCTCTTGGGACCTTCGACCAAGTGGCTCAGCAGTTCTTGAACAAGTATTTTCCATCGGGCAAAGCTGCACGTCTTCGGAATGAAATTACCAACTTTGCCCAATTTGAAAATGAGAATCTCTACGAAGCTTGGGAGAGATTCAAGGAACTCATTCGAAAATGTCCACACAATGGACTGGCAAAGTGGCAAGTTTTGTAATCTTTCTACCAAGGAATGTTGGAATCAACAAGAAACTTGGTAGATGCAGCAGCGGGAGGCTCATTAATGAAGAAAACCATAGATGCGGCTTTTGAGCTAGTAGAAGAAATGGCCATCGACAATAGCCATTGGGGTGGTGCGAGACAAATTCTGAAAAAGGGTCCTGGAGTACTTGAAGTGGGAGAGGTGGCAAGTATGAAGGCTCAAATTGAGGCGCTCACCAAGCAGGTACACAATATGAATGTTGGAACTAGTCAAGCTAGTGTTGCTAGTTGTGAGTTGTGCATGGGTCCGCATTTGAGTTCGGATTGTCAGGACGGGAATCCATTTGCTTCGGAGTCTTCGGATCAAGTAGCTTATGTCAACTACAATAGGAACTTCAACAATCAACAAACAAACCAAAACCCGCAAAACAACCCATACTCCAATACATACAACCCGGGATGGAGGAACCATCCCAACTTTTCTTGGAAAGACAACCAACCCCAACAAAGACATCCCCCCGGTTTTGAAAATCAGCAGCAACCTCAAGCATACAACCGACAAAATCCCGGTTTTCAGAACCAAAATGCCAACAACCAAGCGGAACGGAAACCGGCTCTAGAAGATCTGCTCTCCAAATACCTTGTGAAGATAGATAACCGCATGGATACTCAAGATGCAACATTGAGGAAGCTTGATTCAAAAATGGATCAAATAGCTCAACATAGACAAGCCGCCATTCAGAACCTTGAGGTCCAAGTTGGCCAGCTAGCGAGGGGTGTTCAAGAAAGACAACAAGGGACCTTGCCTAGTGATACCATCATAAACCCAAAAGAACAATGCAAGGCAATTTCTTTGAGAAGTGGGAAGAAAGTTGAACTACCGGAGAACTTTGGCAAGATTGAGGAAGTTGAAACCTAGAAAGGTGAGATTAGGACCGAGGAGGAAGAAAAGGAAGAAATCAGGCAAAGGTCAGAGTTCTAGGTCCGACAGGGACGACGCCATGACGGATGTTGCTCCGGGCGCTCCGAATCCCGATTTTTCGATCAGATTGCGAAGGTTTTCTAGGAGGAGGATTCGCCCAAAGCGAGGAATTGATTTAGAGGTCCTAGCTTCGACTTTTGTCCCCCACACTGTCCGAACCATGGGTTGGAACGAATTTGTGCTGACGCCGAATCACTATGCACAAGAGCTTGTATACGAATTTTATGCTGCTATGGTGCCGACGTGGTTTTCAGCGGGGCACCCTGTTATGGTTCAGGGCCGTGAGGTTGTTATCACTGCGGCGAGGATCAATGCATGGTATGGCATGCTAGGCATCTCTTCTCTTGTTGAGGGATTGCCAGGACATGAGAGCTTCACTCCGCACAATGGGAATTTGGCGGCTGATTTGAGGACATCCGGTAGCTCTAGGTGGAATCCGAATCAGGTACCACTGCTATACTCGCAGCTGAAGATCGACGCAGCTTTTTGGTACTTGTTTTTCAGCTTCTCCTTGACCCCGAGCTCGCACCGCACAGTGGTCCACTATGAGCCGGCCCGATATGTATTTTGTGCAAGAAATGAGATCCTAATGGACATCGGGCAGATCATTGTGAAGGAGCTTTATGATGCAGGCCGCTCTACTAGGGGTGCGCTCCCTTTTTCGTGCTTGATCACGCATTTCTGTGCAGAGGCTGGTATTGATGTGGAGAATGGCGGATGGTCGATACGCTCTCCAACTTCCAACTGTGGCAAAAAGGTGTACAATGCGATTGCACGAAAAAGGGGTGGTGTTTTGATAGATGGAGGGGCACTAGATGATGACTTTGAGTTGGACACGGATGAGGAGGCTGATGTGGATTACGACGGGCAGGATTCAGAGAACGACCCGGATGTTGAGACAGATGATCCAGAGCCAACGCTACGGCAGGTTATGCAGGCAGTTCAGGGCATGAGGATTCAGATGGATGCTAACCAAACGGGGAACCCGCAGGCATTGCAGTCGATGAAGACTCAGATAAGTGCAGTCATTCGGGGACTCAGCAAGGCTGGAGTCAACATACCTTTTGTTCGCCGTGAACAGAGCATATCCGGGCCAGGCGGGCCGTCTCATCAGGGTGGCGTCGATCCATCTCAGCCTGAGCAGGACTCATAGTTTGCTGTTCTTTATGTTTTTTATTTTTTTTTTGCCATGCATTTGTCTATCTCAGTTTATGAATGTTACATTGTAGTGGTCGGATTTTAGAATTGTTACATTGATTTTTAGTTTTTAGTTTCGGATTTTGTTTAGTTGGTAACTTTTTCGGATTTATTTACTTTATAGCTTGCTTATGCTTTATTACTATCTCCATTCTATTTTGCATAACCCAAATTTTTTGATTAGAACTAGGTGTGCGGAATTGTTGTGCCTAGTTAGGTTTGCTTTTGGACCGAATTTAACGAAAGTTTTATTGTCGTTCCCCTTTGCTTTAAGCATTCGTTGTCCGAAATTTTCAATTGTACAAACAGTGGGGACAATGTTTGAATTAGGTTTGGGGGTACGGTAGTGGTGTAAAAGGGGGCCGGCCCAACCCACATCGGCACGGCCCCCCGTCCCGTTTTCCTAAATGGGGGCCCGGCACGGCCCTTCCGTGCCGTGCCGCGTGCCATGCCGGGCCGGCCCGTGGGCCAATTTGGCGGGCCAAATGGGCCGGCCCATATTTTTTTTAAAATTTTTTTTATATATTATTATTTTAATATAATAAAAAAAATATTTATAATAAATTAATAATAGATTATAGATACATTTTTTATTTTATTTAATGAATTAATTCAAAAAATAAATAAAGATAAAACATGAAAGAAAAAAAAAGTGGATAAAAATATGAAATGAAGAATTCTTTATTTATTTCGGACTTTCAGTATTACATATTTACATGATTGCCTCATTAAAAACCTTACCAAGAAAACCCAGTGGGATAAAAACTTGATAAGGGAAAAAGAGTGTAATCGTATTACAAGTAAATGTACATGTACAACCTAGTTCTGGACCTGGTTACTGCCGGAACCCTCATCGACATATAAATTGGAGAAATTTTGAATAAATTGTTCATCTACCGTTTCATTTTGCATCCTCTTTCGAGCATGCTCCCAATCCCGAATGCATATTAATACCTCCACCATCTCTGGAGTCAAACAATTTCTTCTTGGTTCAATAATTTGTCCACTCGTGCTGAATGCCTGTTCTGAAGACACAGTGGACATGGGGATAACCAGTATGTCACGTGCTAAGTGTGACAAGACCGGATACATGTAGCTATAGGTCTTCCACCATAACAACAGATCAAAATTCTCCGTGTTTTCGTCGGCATCAAACTGTGCTTCAAGGAACCTATTCAGTTCGGCACCAGAAGATGCAGCAGATTGTGTAGTTGAAGAAGAAGAACTTGCTGATTTGTCTTTTTTCCGGCGTTTGAGAATGCTCCAACTTGTCGGCAACGGTTGTGTGTCCGGTTCTGGTGATGGTTCCGTGTGAATGCCGCCAAACCTGCGCTCATAAATACTAAAAACTTCGAACAACTTGTTTCGAATGTCAGTAATCTGTTCGGAATAATCTATTGACAATTTTTTACCAGTAAACTCAAGCAAATATTCTAAACCAGCTAATTTAATTCTAGGATCTACTATAACACCTAAGGCATAAAGGAAAGGCATTTCAGACCAATATTTTTTAAACTTGGTCTCCATGGCAACAACTGCATCGCCAAGCAAGTCATCTTCCCTATAAGTGTTTAACATGTCAGACATTTCCACAATCTGATGGATTGCCTGGGAAGATGTGGGGTAGTAGACCCCAGAAAGGGTTACAGTGGCATTGTAAAAAATCTGTAAAAAATCAACAAAAATCTTTGCCACATACCAATCGTCTGGTGTCAGTGATTGAGCAGGTGGACAGCCACTTTTGGCCAATTTCATGTTATAAAAACCTGAAATAGTTGTATCATATTCCAAACAATTTTTCAGCATTAAGTAAGTAGAGTTCCACCTTACCGGCATATCAGTTTGGAATCGTTGGGGTCGTAGACCGTTTAATGTACAGTGTCTGCCAAATTCTTAAAATCTTGGATTAGAGCTACCGATCCAAGAAATGGCATCTCTGATGCGTTCTATACGATTGCTTACTTCCTTCAAACCAGACTGTACAACTAAATTTATGATATGACATGCATAACGCTGGTGGAAGAAATAACCCCCAGCTTGGGGGATGTTTCTTTCAGTAAACAATGCAATAGACTTAGTATTTGCCGATGCATTATCTAATGTGATAGAGAGGATGCGATGAGTTATGTCATAAGTTTCTAAAACAGAAAGAATGACAGCAAAAATATTGTCTGCGGTATGTGCAAAATCCATAGGACGAAAACCAAGAATTTTTTTTGTATCCTACATTCAGAGTCTAAATAGTGTCCTGTGACACATAAATAGTCCTGTTTGGAACATGCGTTCCAAATATCGGAAGTTAATGCAATTGAGACAGTTAGATGCTATAATTCAGCCGTCAAGTCATCTCGTTGGGTTTTAAACATTTTTATCAAATCGTTCCTAGTGGTGGTTCTAGAAACAATTTGCATTTGTGGGCAAAATGCAGATGTGATAAATTCTTGAAAAAAAACACAGTCACCGAAATTAATAGGTTGATCAGTTTGTGCAATGTACCGTGCCAAACATTCTCTAGCATGCGCGGCGTCGTAATGCCACGTCGTAACCGACCCGTCTGGGTGCCGTTGCAGTTGTGTCTGGGTTGTATTGGGTACATGTACGTGTTTGGGCATGCATTTTAGCATATGCCTTCTCAAATGACCGGTTCCACCCTTAGTAGTGGTATAGTTCTTAGGACAAAACTTACATTTGGCTCTGGGGCCGACCGTACCGTCTGGAAGTGTCATTTCTACTACGTCAAAACACTGCCATACGTCTGATGTTAACCTCTTAGATTTGGTACGTGATGTCGGTGTGGCACCGGAACCAGAAGGTCCCGCTACGGTTTCTGTAGGTCCGGAGAGATCAAAATCATCGTTCAGCATGTTTAGACCGTCTGGAAAATAAGGATGGGTAGGATCCATTTCCTAGAAAATAAAAGTTTAGGTCATTAAAATTAACTCATACACATACAATGATTATTTGACTAACAAAATATATTAAAATTAACTACTAAAAATAAAATGATTTTTTTACTAAAAAAATATATTAAAATTAACTCCTACACATAAAATGATTTTTTTTTACTAAAATAATATATTAAAATTAACCCCTACACATAAAAATGATTTTTTTTTTTACTAAAACAATATATTAAAATTAACTCCTACACATAAAATGATTATTTTACTAAAACAATGTATTAAAATTAACTACTACACATAAAAATGATTTTTTTTAACTAAATCAATATATTAAAATGAACTCCTACACATAAAATGATTATTTTACAAACAAAATATATTAAAATTAACTACTACAAATAAAATGATTTTTTAACTAAAACAATATATTAAAATGAACTCCTACACATAAAATGATTAATTTACTAAAACAATATATTAAAATTAACTCCTACACATAAAATGATTAATTTACTAAAACAATATATTAAAATTAACTCCTACACATAAAATGATTTTTTTACTAAAAAAATATATTAAAATTAACTCCTACACATAAAAATGATTTTTTTTTACTAAAACAATATATTAAAATGAACTCCTACACATAAAATGATTTTTTTACTAAAACAATATATTAAAATGAACTCCTACACATAAAATGATTATTTTACTAAAACAATATATTAAAATGAACTCCTACACATAAAATGATTATTTTACTAAAACAATATATTAAAATTAATTCCTACACATAAAATGATTAATTTACTAAAACAATATATTAAAATTAACTCCTACACATAAAATGATTATTTTACAAACAAAATATATTAAAATTAACTACTACAAATAAAATGATTTTTTTTACTAAAACAATATATTAAAATTAACTCCTACACATAAAATGATTATTTTACTAAAACAATGTATTAAAATTAACCCCTACACATAAAAATGATTTATTTTTACTAAAACAATATATTAAAATTAACTCCTACACATAAAATGATTATTTTACTAAAACAATGTATTAAAATTAACCCCTACACATAAAAATGATTTTTTAACTAAATCAATATATTAAAATGAACTCCTACACTTAAAATGATTATTTTACAAACAAAATATATTAAAATTAACTACTACAAATAAAATGATTTTTTTACTAAAACAATATATTAAAATTAACTCCTACACATAAAATGATTATTTTACTAAAACATTGTATTAAAATTAACCCCTACACATAAAAATGATTTTTTTTTTACTAAAACAATATATTAAAATTAACTCCTACACATAAAATGATTATTTTACAAACAAAATATATTAAAATTAACTACTACAAATAAAATGATTATTTTACAAACAAAATATATTAAAATTAACTACTAAAAATAAAATGATTTTTTTACTAAAAAATTATATTAAAATTAACCCTACACATAAAAATGATTTTTTTTTACTAAAACAATATATTAAAATTAACTCCTACACATAAAATGATTATTTTACAAACAAAATATATTAAAATTAACTACTAAAAATAAAATGATTTTTTTACTAAAAAATTATATTAAAATTAACCCCTACACATAAAAATGATTTTTTTTTACTAAAACAATATATTAAAATTAACTCCTACACATAAAATGATTATTTTACAAACAAAATATATTAAAATTAACTACTAAAAATAAAATGATTTTTTTACTAAAAAATTATATTAAAATTAACCCCTACACATAAAAATGATTTTTTTTTTACTAAAACAATATATTAAAATTAACTCCTACACATAAAATGATTATTTTACTAAAACAATATATTAAAATTAACTCCTACACATAAAATGATTAATTTACTAAAAATTAAAATTAAAATTAACCCCTACACATAAAAATGATAAATTTACTAAATAAATAAAATTAATAACTGATATAAACATAAATGATAAATTTACTAACTAAACAAACATATTAAATTTAAAATATAACACTTAAATAAAAATGTACCTTTGAAGTTTGAACTTTGGTGTCTTGGTGGAGAGATTAGAGAATAATAGTAAATTACTAATAAAATATTATAATAGTATATTAGTAGTGTAGAATAGTAGAGAGAGAGTAAGAATGAAATTAAGAATAATTGAAATTGTATAGAGAGTTTGAGAATGGAGAGATTGAGAGAATTAGAGAAAGTGAATGAAAAGTGGAATGTGTGGGAGTATTTATAGAAAAAATAGAAAAGTGGGTAAAAATATAAAACACAAGAGTTGAGGGGGCAAATTGTAATTTTTATAGTTTTTTTAAAAACATAACCGTTGGCTGACGTCAGCCATGACATTAGCCAACGGTTATTTTTTTTTAAAAAAAAACCGTTATACACTTAAATAAAAAAAAAAAAAACAAAAAAATCCGCGGGCCCAACGGTCGGCAAGCCGGGCCGGCATGCGTGCCGGCCCGGCGTGCCGACCGTTGGGCCTGGCACGCCGTGCTGGCGTGCCGTGCCGGGCCGGCACGCCGTGCCTCAAACCCTTACCCGGCACGTGCCAAGGATGGGGGCCGTGCCTGGCACGGCCCGCCATCCTTGGCAGGCCGGCCGGAACGGGCCCTCCAGGCCTGGCCCATATTTACACCACTAGGGTACGGTTAGCTTACGGTCATTGAACTGTGTATAGTTGTTTTTAAATCGAATTTCCTAGATAAAATTTTTAGAAATTTCTGCTTGTGGAGCCAAAATCGTTGAGCATTTAATTTTGGTTGTTGAGATGCTTTTGGGTTGAGCTGTGGTATAAACTGTAGCATGCTTTTGCTTTCTTGAGTCTAGGCTGGGGCGGTATTGGGCAAAGCTGCACCACATGGCTTGCACACACCTTACCAGACCCTGCGTGTCTTGGCTGAAAAGGGTAGCGTGCTTGAGATGTTTAGATCATTAGTGGAGGCTACCCGTGTGAGTTTCAGAGCCAAAAGTGCGTTCATAGAGAGTTTTTTTTGTAGTTGACTCTTGTACTCATCATGTAAATTTTAGGCTTTTAAAAGGGCATCCTTTCGCTATATTGAGCATTAAAGAACAGTCTTTTAAAATGCCCTCGTGTTTCCTTTGTTTGCGTGTTAGACTCATTCCTTTAGAGATGATGTAGGCAATGCGTGTAGTCACTAAAATGACCCAAACACGTCCCTTAAACTTGTGTGTGAATGCATTAATGTCCAAAATAAATTGACCCACACACTTAGCAAAATCACCATATCAACCCATGTTACTTCAACACCACATTTAACCCAAACACTTGGCCATCCAAAGCAATGATCATGGCTAGAATACATGAAGAATGAACAAAAATTGAAGCCCAAGAAGATTGTGCCGAAATGGTTACAAATAGCGTGTATTGAGGCTCGTTTTGTATTTTTGTACTAAAGATGTAGGCTGCACACCAAAGTTATATGTGCCAAATTATAAAATGTATAAAAGCCTTCTTAATTCATTGTTGAAATTGTTGCCCAAATGTAAGCAACCACAAATTGTACAAGTATTTAATAATTGTTTTAAAAATGCCTAGACGCTAAATGAGGGATTACAAGTGTACCAACTAGAAGAATCTAGCATGATCATTAGCCAGCCCATAATTCTGTATCCACCTGGTCTCTCTATCACCTCATTATCCAAAACCGTGCTTGAACTTAAAAGGAAGTCCTAATTGATCTTTAGGAGGAGTCTAACTTGTAAAAAAAAGGGTGTTCTTAATATTTGATTCCATTGTGAGGTCCGTTTGAGTGAAATTATGAGCGTTCTTAAAAATTTTCCATATGCGTGTAATTTTTGTACATAAACTTCATCCCGCATATGTTTGGTGAGTGAGCCTAGGTTCTGAACGATAAAATGAGAGAAATCTTGTGAGGCTTAGAGTCAAGGCGAAATGCTATCACATGACTCTTGTGTTCGATACTTTCGAAGCCAAGGTTGCTATGTTGTCTGGAATTGCAATCCTTAGTGTTGTAGCATCTTGGCCTCTATATCTCTAGCTTTCACTCGATGACCTTAGCATGCACATGTTTATGCCTTAGTTCGCCCAACGTCGCATCTCATTCTTTTGTTGGCTCGGCAGAATTTTTATTTTGGTTTAAACTTGCGTTGTGACCTCAATTGTAACTAAATCTCCTAGGCCCATCGCAGTTTATTTTAGCTTTGGTTTTGCTCGGGACGAGCAAAATCTAAGTTTGGGGGTATTTGATATGTCATATTTCATTTTGCGTGACCCCATAATTTCTCATGTTTTTCGCTTATTTTCCGAGCTTTAACCCTATATTTAATTTATTTCTCGTATTTCGCAGGGTGTCTTTAGTTTTGAGCTCCCGGTCTGATTTTTGTCCGATTAAGGAGCGAAACGGAGCAAAGTTGGAATATATGTGTTAAGGCTTGATTTTGGACTGCCAGAGGAAGAGGCAACATGAGAGGCGACTTGCCCATGTCGCCTACAATGTCGCCGTCGCCTACAATGTCGCCTCGCACATTGTCTATCTTGCAGAATTGCTCCAGAAGAAGTGGCGACATGGGAGGCGACTTCCCCATGTTGCCTATGATGTCGCCAGATACACTGAGAGGAAATGGTCGAGTAGAGGCGACATAGGAGGCGACTTCCCCATGTCGCCTAGAAGGTCGCCTGTTACACTGGGAAATTGATCCAGAAGAAGTGGCGACATGGGAGGCGACTTCCCCATGTCGCCTAGAAGGTCGCCTGTTACACTAGGAAATTGATCCAGAAGAAGTGGCGACATGGGAGGCGACTTCCCCATGTCGCCTATGATGTCGCCAGAGACACTGGAAAAACAACCAGAAGAAGAGGCGACATGAGAGGCGACTTGCCCATGTCGCCTCACAAGTCGCCTTTTGGCCAAAGATACGTTTTTGGACCCTTTTGCCCCTCAATTATTGGTTTTCTCCTATATATTTCCCTCTTCTTTGTCTCTAAAAGGATCTTCTCCCCAGCACAAAAACAAATTTCCTTTCCTTTAACATTCTAAGAACCACATTTAATCTTCTATAAACACAAACCACTACATCAAATCTTGAATCCATCATCCAAACCTCATTTCCACTATCAATACCTATTCTTAGAGTATTAAAAGGAAGCATCAAGGGGGAGATCAAAGCAAGCACATCAAGCCATCAAGGAGGAGTTCTTCACAATTTGTTTACTCTAAACTTTTACCTCCTTATTTATTGCATTGTATTTGAGATGGCTTGTTTGATTTATATATATTTTGTAGCCATTGATTGTAATATGAACTAACTTCATCTTGGCTAAAGCCTAGATGAAGCCTTATCCATGATTCATCAATGAAAACCATCACATTAATTCCATTGCATTGTGTTATGTATGTGTATTTCTTATGCTTAATGCTTCTAGGTGCTTAGCTAACACTTAGATGATAATTTGGTGGTTGTGTGAAGGACCGGAAGGTGAAGCACACCACGTGCTCGATGAAATGCCCGATACAAGTCTAGTAAGATAGAAATATGCGATGCTAGCTTGTAGGATTCTATTGTATGCCAATACTCTTAATGAATTTATATGCAGATCGGATAACCATGTAGAAATAGGTTGTTGGTGCATATAAATGTTGTCTTTATTCACTTGACAGAGGTTAAAGACAATTTCAGGGGATACGAATCTATATATACTTGCATAATTTATACAAATGATGTGTTTAAGTTGATGAGTATTGGGAAGGTGGATTCGAAGCCTTAGCCTCATTCTCATACGTTTTACAATCTCAAGTTCAACTGTGTTGCTTGCTTATTTCAGTTTACATTTATTACCTTGTGATTAGAGTGTAGTTAAGTTTAATTTCGTAATCTTGAAATGCCAATGATTTGCTTGTCTGAATAGCAGTTAAATCAGTCAATTGTGATACTCAATTCCTCATCCCCTGTGGGAACGAATCTTATTTACTGTTGTGCTACACCACGGCCTCGTATTATTGCGAGCGCGTATTTTGGTGCGGTCATTCCTCCCTCGTCCTTGACATATCTTCTTCAACCATGAAAAGAATGAAATATCTTCTGATATTCGGTTGTAATTCTTTGAAGGAGATAAAGTTTTGTGGGACGGAAGTGCCTAACAATTTACCAAGCCTTGAATTTCTACGTTTGACTAGGTGTCCCATTAAAGATTTGACATGGCTCATACACGTCCCTAGCCTTTCATTACTGGATATATTTGAGTGTCCCTCACTGACTGAAGTAATAGCTTGTGATTTTGGGTCTTCAGAAATTAAAGAAGCTATTGACATTTTTCCAAATCTTGAGAGGATGGTGCTTGTAGATCTACCAAACCTGAAGAGCATATGTCGTCAAGCCATGCCCTTTCCTTCTCTTGAAGGTATGTTGATAAAGAACTGCCCGAATCTAAGAAACCTCCCATTTAATTCCGAAACTGTAAAAACAAGCTCTTTAAATGATTTAAGTGCAAGTGAAGAATGGTGGCACCAGTTGGAGTGGGGGGATGAAGCTACTAAACTTCATTTTACTTCTAAATTTAATGAACTCTAGTTATCGACCACATTCGGACCTGGTACGTTCAAATCCTATCTTCATGTATCTTATAGTTTAATTTAGTAATCATAGGTTTCTCAACATAATATCTCAGCTTGTGTCTAATATTGTAAATTGTCATTTCAGTCAACTAATATGTTACTAGAAAGATAATTTTATAATGAATATCAATTAATACTCACTAGTTAGGATATCTAATGTCATAAATTGGGATGTCTAGCATCATTGTTTTTTTTTTTATTTCATTACAGTTTTTGCTATTTTCATTATATAATTAAACACTTTTAGATATTTTTTATAGTTTTTGAAATATAAATACTTCTAGATTTTAAAACATTATATTATTGGAAATAAAAGAAAAAGCTATTTTTTTCTTCGATGAATGTACAGTAGTTGCAATTAATAAAATCTAAGGAAATAATAGTACCTCATATATATGCATCCTTAACTTCCCAATTGTTATCTCAATATATAAGTAAAACTTTTCTTTTGCTTCAAATAGCTTAATTTGAACACAATATTTAGTATTTACATATAAGTAGGGGAAGGCATAAAAATCAAAATGGAATAATGAGTCCAGTTTTGGTTTTGGCTTTTGAAATCGAATTAAATATGTGGAATATATAATTTTTTATTTTTAATTGAAATCGAAATAAATCGAATTAGTCTGGATAACATCTTGATGGTAAAAACCCTGGTTTGAACTTGTTAAGAACTAATGTCATGTGTTGCTGCCCTGTTTTTATTTCACTTTCATTACTATTTTTCTTTATTGTTTGTCAGCTATACATTAAGCCTTCTTCATGATGTGGTATTTTGATATCTAGTTGATAAAACAGGGTACAGCAGCCCCTGCACTTGTGTTAGCGACAGAAAGTTATTACTTTTTTTCACTTTTTATCATCTGATTTCTTGCTTACCCAGACATATATATCCATAATGTGGTTCAAACCGGTTCAAAATATTTAAAATCAGTTTAATTCGATTTTGTCGAAAATCAAATCAGACTTGCAAACTATGGACTTTGAAAAGTTTATGTTAAATCGATGTTTATCTATAATAAGATCTAAGATAAGATTTTATGAAACGAGAAATGTTACGGTAGTAAGCAGCCTTATGTGATTCGTATGAAGCTTGTGCAAGTCAAAAATTCTTATAAACTGTTCCATATGTCCAGTTTATGTTCTCTATTTTGAAGATAAAGTCCTCAAATGAGCAATTGGCACAATTAAAATCCTAACACGTTTTCACTTTTTATCATTTATTTGTTGTTTGCTCAGCTCATTTTTCCATTAACTGACACGATACCTTTCTTCTTTTTATACTGACATAGAATAAATCAGAGCTTTTAATACCAACAATGCAGCAACGAGAGAAAACCCATTTTAAAGTACATAGAAGCCAAGAAACAGAGACCTTTCAATAGTCTCTAGAATTGCCTTAACATTTATAAATCTTGTTACAAATCTTAACACATCCCTGTAATTTAAAATACCAGAACGTTGCATTGTCTCTGCCACACATTTTTCTATATCCAACATGCAGCACGATATGATCTGAAGACATATTAAACAAGTAGCCGAACAACATGCCAAAATCACCATATGAAGTCCACAATGCATGCTCTTGTCCCTGATTCTGTCTTCAAATTCAATCTTCACAACTTCATTTGAATCTGATAGATTTCACAACAAACTTGCTATGTTAAAATAATAACATTTGTTGCATAACAATCAAACAACGAATTAATGATTTATCATCCCCATATGAAAGTGTACAATGACAGAAAACTTGTATATAAATACTAAAAGTATGATTGCTCAAAGCAAGTTGAAAAGCAAAGCAAAGACTGTTTTGAATAAATTCTGGGTCTATGCTGTAGTTGTATAGATTGATTAACAGATTTCTCTGTTTTACTAAAATTATATTACTTTAGAAGATGGCAATATTGAGAATAAATGCATATTTTCAAGTAGATCTCCATTAACATAAGATGGAAAATCAAACATGAGTCAATTTAGAACAGTAAAAAGACTTTTCCACATTCTGTCTGCCATCTCTAATTTTTCACATATAACTTCTTGAATTTTCCACAAATTCACTTCTCGAGACACTAGAACCTAAATCACCACATGAAAACCACTCCTAAATTCACGAAGAAATTTATTGTTAAGTTTCTTCAAGAGAGTGGTCTTGCCCACACCTCCCATGCCATACAGCCCAATGATTTCAGTACGTAGTATTATCTTTCTGATCTTGAAAGCAACTCCAAAGTTGATTAAATATGGAGTCTATGCCCACAGTCTTTTCCATAGGAATCTCATCCACCGAAGGTCGTCGTAGCATCTCCGTGACAAAATCAAAACGGCCTTGGATTTTACAATCATTGAGAACATGGAGTTCACTGATACCGTATAAGAATCTACCTCTAGCTAGTAGCCAATTTTTGACACGGCTTGTACGCTTGACGTCTTCTTGAATGGACTTGAGTTCACGCATTTCATTTCTCAAAGACTGCGCATTTTCTTCGAGATAACAAATGTAAGCTCTATGGGTTGCTGGGCAGTCCCACAAATCTTGTGATCGGGCTCACAAAATCCATGGCTTTTGATATCACACAAGGACAATTGCTGCAGATTTTAACAAGTGAAAACAGTGGAGAAAAAAAGTTGCCAGAGAAATATTTTTTACAGGCTCACATTGGTTCACCATTTTATTATAATTTTTCTAGAAGGAGAATTTTATTGAACTGTTTTCTGTGAATTACAGTGACTCAGACATGCCCTTTATTATATGAGTTTCGTTATCTTCACAAAAACAGAAACTAACAAACTTTTCGTTGGGTCCCAGTACTGACACACTTGACGTGTTTAACAAATTCATACATTGCTAACTCTTGCCAGATAAACACTGATGTTGGTACTGGCAGAGATTGAGGCAACTAGAGCCATCTCCAACGGTCTCCTTTATTGACTCATTTATCTAAGGGCGTATGTTATTGCAAGTGACCATTAAGGGAGTAAATGATCCAATAATACTCCCTTAAATGACCCCTTTAATAATTTTTTATTATTATTTAAATGTTAGATATTATATTTAAATATTAGATATTGTTTGTCAATTACGAGTTTTAAAGAAATTTTAAATATTAAATAGGTGGAGCCCATTTTAAGGGAGTCTGAAAACACCCCTTAATTAAGGAGCCATTTAGGGAACGGTTGAAGCTGTAAAAATATACCTACTTTCTTAAATAAACTAAAGGATGTCTTTAAGGAAGACTGTTGAAGTTGCTCTTAACATGTAAGCCTGCTAACGGAGTTTCTGGTTTTGTAATTGATGATGTGATTATGTGAAGGCCTTGTTTTCAAATGCTGGCACATAATCTGGCTTCAGTGGCCCTCTCTTCTAAAAGAAAAAAAATTGTTTGTTTAATTAGGAAAAAAAAAGAGAAAAAAAAGTTGGCTACCTTGATTAATTAACACTTTTTATGCAATAATTTACTTTGATTAATTAAAAAGTTGGCGTCTGTATGTATGTTTGTTTACTCCCATACCCAAACCTTTTGTTCGGTAGGTTGAACATTAACTATACATGAGTTGACTATCATGGACTAATTGAAAGACAATATTAGCCCTACAAATTAGTTGACTGTCATTGATTCATCAAAAGACCATTTTACCCCATAGACATTAATCTCGTGGGCATTTCTGTAATGACAAAACTCAAAAGTTGAGAAGAATAAATTGGTCACACTCACTAAAAAAAAATTACACTCAACTTACTTGGAAACGATTTATTGAAAAACTAAAAAAAAAGTTGAAGTTTGGCTATTTACATTCGGAAACAATTTATTAAAAAACTAACAATGACCTCTCCTCCCGTTAAGTTTGACCATTATGTAAGGACCTCGATTTTATGATTGGCTTATTTTATGATAAACCACACCACTTTGGGGATGATTGTGTAATGGGTAGCTTATGTCTGTGTTGGCAAGCTTCCAAGCATCTCTATGACTTCAAGAGCAAAAGGTATACTCACTTGACTTTGTCTCTTGAAGAGTTTAGGTGTACACAAACACTTCATGCATGTTTTGTTCATCTTGCATTTGTGTTCTTTATTGTTTATATGTATGCATCCGTTATACAACTCACACGAGCACGTCTTTGTTTGTCCTTACGTGTGGTTGTTTTTGTTTTACGTTTTCCATGTGTGTTCGGAAAAATCCTCACTCGCACGATGGTGTGCTTGTGTTGTGTCCGCGCTTGCACATTGGTGTGCTTGAGTCTTAGCGCGATTTGTGACCATAGAGAGGTTCCATTTGTCCTCTCTTGGATTAGTATTTGGTTACATGGTTTTATACCGTGATTGTGAGAATTTTTGTTATTGACCAATTCTGACCTTTGGTCACTCTTTTGACCATAAATCTTTCTACGTTTATCCAAATCTTGTTTTGTTAATTGGAGTAGAAAGTAGACTTCCATACCTTTCTAACGATATATTATTCGTAATATTTTATGACCATTTGGTTTGGTTTTGAAGTCTCCAAAAAGATCACTGAAACAAAGCATCTCTGCTGTTATCCGGTTTTGACCTTTGGTCACTTAAATGACCATAACTCTTTCTACAGAAATCAAAACCTCATTCTGTAAATTGGAGTAGAAAGTAGACTTCCATACCTTTCCAACTGTATATCATACGAAAGGTTTCGATGTCGTTTGGTCATGTTTTGGGTCGCTTATTTCTGGAGCTGGTGTGATGTTCAGTGTGTTAGGCGACATGGAAGGCCACTTGTGCATGTCGCCTCAGATATGTTTTTCTTCTCCAGAACGTTAGGCGATATGGTAGGCTACTTCATGTAGCCTCTCATAGGCGACTTCATGTAGCCTCTCATGTCGCCTAGCACCAAAAACGGGACATTTTGGTCTTTTCGAATCAGCCCGTTTTTCTTACCTTTAAAAACCCCCTCTTTCTCTTCTTCTTCCCCAAACTCTCATAAATTTACAGAAACCCTAGAAAGAGAAAGAGAGTGTCTTGAGAGAGAAAGCTTCCTTGAGCTTCATTAACTCTTCAAACCCAAAACCCATCTCATTCTTGCATCATTCCACATCATTTGAGCATGAGTCTTCATTGTTTCATGACTAGGTAAGCAAGAACTTCTTTGAATATCATTGATTGTTCTTCTTACTCTAGATTAGGTATTTATTGCTTAATTAAATACCTTTACTAACTTTATTGCATATATTTATGAGTCTAAATTGCATGATTGAGTTTGTTTGTAATAGCTTACATTATTAGGTCATTTATGCCTAAATAGCTAATCCATAAATGTTCATGTATGCTTAATTAATTATTAGGTTGACATTGTGCATCTAGTCAAGTTCTTGAACATTTATGTGTGTTTGTTTTGTGATAACTAAATTGATTAGGTCATTTTTACCTAAAAGTTAGATCATAAACATTCATTTGTGATTCATTGATAACTAAGTTGAAATATTGATTCTTAATCAACTAGTTAAGCTTATTGAATGTTTATGCATATTTTGTGTTACAATTAGTTTGTTGGAAATTCTTTACAAATCTAATTGAGTTTGTTTGTTGATAGACTTTTGTTTAAGACTTGCATTGAGTGAATGATTAAATGTCTTGTCTCAATCACATGAATATATACTAAGTATATGTTGAATACATTGTGAGCATATTTGTTGATTCATTGTGATTGTTTGTGATAGCTAGGATGGTTGTTATTGATAACATCTAGCTAAGTCTTTATACTTTGCATTTAGACATTTGACAACTTGGATTTGTTTCTACAAACTCCTAGTTGAGCAATTTGTATAGTCTAGCATAAATTGCATTGAGCATCATTTCACATGGTCACATAGACATTTCATACTCTTCATTGATTCAAAGTCTTGTGGCTTCGAGGTGAAGTTGCACAAGCATTGAAGTCTTGCAACCAAAAGTTGGTTGGCAAGCATTGGTTGCCAAGAGCCACTGTAAAAGGCCCGTGAGGTAGATTAGGAGGTGCTCACGCCAAGAGTAGTGTATCGGGGGATATCACTAAGGATTGAACTAAGAGTGGCGAGTGGTAGTGTCCATAGCCTGAGGTTATCGAGAATGAGAGTCAGAGTATCACTTGAGGGTGTGACTTTCTTTTCATATAGTGGATTTCTGTGGCTCAAGTAGCTAGCATGGCTAGTCCACTGGTTTTTCCCGTTTGGAGGGTTTCCACGTAAAAATCAAGTGTTCTTTATATTTCCGCACTTTTACTTGATTTTGTATGTTTGATTTAATTGGGTTATATGTTTAATATTGACTAATCGAAAAAGTTGCTAAGTCTTTATACTTTACATTTAGACATTTGACAACTTGGATTTGTTTCTACAAACTCCTAGTTGAGCAATTTGTATAGTCTAGCATAAATTGCATTGAGCATCATTTCACATGGTCACATAGACATTTCATACTCTTCATTGATTCAAAGTCTTGTGGCTTCGAGGTGAAGTTGCACAAGCATTGAAGTCTTGCAACCAAAGGTTGGTTGGCAAGCATTGGTTGCCAAGAGCCACTGTAAAAGGCCCGTGAGGTAGATTAGGAGGTGCTCACGCCAAGAGTAGTGTATCGGGGGATATCACTAAGGATTGAACTAAGAGTGGCGAGTGGTAGTGTCCATAGCCTGAGGTTATCGAGAATGAGAGTCAGAGTATCACTTGAGGGTGTGACTTTCTTTTCATATAGTGGATTTCTGTGGCTCAAGTGGCTAGCATGGCTAGTCCAGTGGTTTTTCCCGTTTGGAGGGTTTCCACGTAAAAATCAAGTGTTCTTTATATTTCCGCACTTTTACTTGATTTTGTATGTTTGATTTAATTGGGTTATATGTTTAATATTGACTAATCGAAAAAGTTGCTAAGTCTTTATACTTTGCATTTAGACATTTGACAACTTGGATTTGTTTCTACAAACTCCTAGTTGAGCAATTTGTATAGTCTAGCATAAATTGCATTGAGCATCATTTCACATGGTCACATAGACATTTCATACTCTTCATTGATTCAAAGTCTTGTGGCTTCGAGGTGAAGTTGCACAAGCATTGAAGTCTTGCAACCAAAGGTTGGTTGGCAAGCATTGGTTGCCAAGAGCCACTGTAAAAGGCCCGTGAGGTAGATTAGGAGGTGCTCACGCCAAGAGTAGTGTATCGGGGGATATCACTAAGGATTGAACTAAGAGTGGCGAGTGGTAGTGTCCATAGCCTGAGGTTATCGAGAGTGAGAGTCAGAGTATCACTTGAGGGTGTGACTTTCTTTTCATATAGTGGATTTCTGTGGCTCAAGTGGCTAGCATGGCTAGTCCAGTGGTTTTTCCCGTTTGGAGGGTTTCCACGTAAAAATCAAGTGTTCTTTATATTTCCGCACTTTTACTTGATTTTGTATGTTTGATTTAATTGGGTTATATGTTTAATATTGACTAATCGAAAAAGTTGGTAATAATCGATTAACAACCCATTCACCCCCCCCCCCCCCCCCCCCCCTCCTTTAGGTTGTAGACACACGTTTGAGCTGTATTTTCACATTAAAAGTGACATTTGATTTTCTAAAAACAGTAAAAAGACTTAAATGCCCCTAAATAAAAATCATAAAAGTTTTAAGGTTATAGATCTCCACCATCCATATAGGATTTGAGATGGATTTTTGTGTGTTTGATGGGTATTTGTTATTATTTTATTATTTAATATTTTAATAATTTTATTATTATTTTGTAAGTATCTAGGGGTAAAATAAATTTTTTATTACATATGGAATCGTAAATGAGTGTTTTTGCAATTTATTTAAACATAAATTAATGGAGAAAAAATGAAATTATAAGGGGCAGTTTGACGGATATTCAAACATGGGGTGAAGAATGGAGAATAATGCATTTTATATGGATATTTTAATAATTTCTGTAATTACATTGATAAGGGTACTTTGGTCCTAAGAGTAATGGTATGGGTAAAAAAAAAATTACACTAATATTGCGGTTCTTAAAGTCAACAATTTGTATATGAATTTGACAAATGAATGGGAGATAAATTTAATTATTGAAATTCACATATATTGGACAATCAGTGGGTAGCACTACATTATCAACGAGATTCGTCACGCGGCTTTGACTTTATTTGTGTAGTTTGCGATGTGGAGTGTGGGGTGCGGCGTGTGACTGTATGAGTCATGAGAGTAGCTACTTGGAAATTCCGAAATTGTTAAGACCAAAACAAAATAATTTCCTGACTGTTTAGCGGTAAAAGTTCTTATTCGGTACAAAAATGTTTTATGTTCGAATAACTATTATTATTGTAGGTGGTATATCCAATGTATACGTATTGTATTTTATTTAGTTGGCCTTTGGCCATTAAATAACTAAAAGCTACAGCCGTATGGACGTAGCTCAACCGGTAGATAAACTAGTTTAGGATTTCGATAAATAACTCTAAAGTCAGTGGTCCGAATCATACCAATATCAACAGCTTCAAAAAAAACCATATCGATCTAGGTGATAGATAGATAGATAGATAGAAAAAAAAAAGGCACAATTTCCACTAGTTTGTTGGATCCTGAAATTTTACTTGAAGATTGAAGTTACATATAATTGAGGAGCCGCTTTTTTAGACCGACCGACTAGAGACTTATTGCCTAAAAGTATAAGCTACAATTTCTAAAACTATCACATATTACTTTTCACAAATACATGTATGTCGTCTCCATTCACCAAAATTTGAAATCTCCCAATAGGCAGCCATGGATTGTGTAAGCCCAATCTTTGATATCGCCACTCGATTATGGAATTGCACCACAAATCATACTGCTTACATCTCTCATCTCCAAGACAATCTACAATCTTTGAGAGGTGCCAAGCACGAACTCGAGAACATCAGCAAAGATATTGAGACCAGAGTGGAGCTTGCAGAGCAGCAATATTCGGTACGTACCAATCAAGTAAAAGGCTGGCTCGAAAGCACACAAATTATCGTAAACGAAGCAAATGTCATTTTGCAAAAAGGTGATCAAGAGATCCAGAAGAAATGTTTTGGAAGTTGTTGTCCGAGGAACTGTTGCTACAGCTATAAGCTTGGTAAGGAAGCGATTAAAAAGATTGATGCAGTGAAAGAATTGATAAAGAAAAGCCATTTTGATGTTGTTGCTGATAGGTTACGTCGTCCTGTAGTGGATGAGAGGCCTGTGGAGAAGACTGTGGGTATGGACTCCATATTCGGTGAGGTTTGGAGATGCATTGAAGATCAAAGCGTCAGAGGAGGAGTCATTGGGTTGTTTGGCATGGGAGGGGTGGGCAAGACCACCCTCTTAAAGAAACTTAACAATGAGTTCCTCAATACAACCCATGATTTCGATGTGGTGATTTGGGTTGTGGTGTCCAGAGAGGTGAATTTGGAGAAAATTCAAGAAGTTATATGGAAAAAATTACAGATTCCGGTAGATATGTTGAGCAATAAAGACAGCGATGAAAGAGCTATAGAAATCTTTCATGCTTTGAAAAATAAGAAGTTTGCTCTGTTGTTGGACGATCTATGGGAGCGGATAGATCTCTTAACGATGGGAATACCTATTGATCATCACAGTCCAACTGGGTCTAAAATAATATTTACGACTCGAAAAGAGGACGTGTGCAGTCAAATGGAAGCTCACAGAAGATTTAGAGTGGAGCGCTTGTCAACAGAAGCAGCCTTGGATTTGTTCAGACTCAAAGTGGGTGAAAATATACTAAACTCTCACCATGAGATACCAAAGCTTGCTGAAATTGCTGCTAGAGAGTGCAAAGGTTTACCTATTACTATCATTACTGTTGCACGAGCCATGGCTAATTGGAGAACACCTGAGGAATGGCAACGTGAAATTCAAGTACTGCAGAGATATCGGTTAGAGATTCCAGGTATGGAAGATCTTGTGTTTAATAAATTGAAGTTCAGCTTTGATAGCTTGGGTGATGATACCCTCAAAACTTGTTTTTTGTATTGCTCCATATTTCCAGAGGATCATAATATTATAAAAGACGAGCTTATTGAACTTTGGATTGGGGAGGGATTTTTAGATAAATTTTATAACATATATGATGCGCGAAATCATGGTGAATACATTATTGGAAGGTTAAAACTTGCGTGCCTACTAGAAACAGGTCCATATAGAAACATTATTAAGATGCATGACGTGATTCGCGATATGGCTTTAAAATTAGCTTCTGAAATGAAGAATATGATATTAGTACAAGAATGTGGCGGTGGGTTGAGATTTTCGAGACAGAAAGAGGTCATAAGAATGTCATTGTGGAGTCCCGGAGTAGAGTTTTTTGATGAAATACTTACTTGTCCCTGTCTTTTAACTTTTCTTGTCAAGGATGCTAAGTTGAAGAGAATTCCCAACACATTCTTCCGATACATGATTTCCTTGAGTGTTTTGGACTTGTCATATAATAAAGACTTACTAAGGTTGCCTGTGGAGCTTGGTGAATTGATCAACTTACATTATCTGAATCTTTCATATACAAATATAGATGTGTTGCCATCCGCGGTTATGAACTTGACACGACTAAGGATTCTACTGTTAGATGAAACCAAGAATCTCAAAGGTATTTCGAGGACATGGATTTCGAGACTTTTATCATTACAAGTGTTTAGCAGGATTTTATCATCGACAACAAAGAATCTGTCGCATAATCTTGATGAGTCCTGGAGTGATGAAGAATCGTTAGAAGTTTTGCATTATGATCAGTCCTTGGGAGATGCAGTATTGATGGAAGGGCACTATGATCAACCCTGGAATGATGTAGAATTGTTAGAAGGGTTGGAGTTTTTGAAGCGCATTACTGACCTAAGTATCACTTTATCTAGTTTCCGATCTGTGCATAAATTCAAATCCTCCCCCAAGTTACAATGTTGCATTAAACGACTTACCATCATGTGTACGGAAATGGTTTCTCTTGACATATCCTCTTCAGCTATGCGAAGGATGGAGAATCTACATACACTAAGTATACGTGATTGTCATATTCTACGGGAGGTGAAAATTTGTTTAGAACATGATCAAGGGAGAATGCAAGGAGTACTTATGCCTAAATGTTTCCGAAACCTTGGTTATCTGCGAATCGAGAATTGTCTAGTAAAAGATTTGACATGGCTCATATACGCCCCAACCATTCGATATATCTGGGTTGATAACTGTCCTGCATTGGAAGAAATAATATCCAATGATCTTGGTTCATCAGAAATTGAAGAAAATATTGAATTGTTCTCAAAACTTGAAAGTGTGAATTTGGTGAGTCTTCTGAGCCTAAAAAGCATTTGCCGCGGAGCCATGCCATTTCCTTCCCTGCAAACTCTTGAAGTGATGGACTGCACAAGTCTAAGAAAGATCCCATTTGATTCAAGCAGTGCAAAGAAGAGTTTGAATTCAATAAAAGGAAGTAAAACATGGTGGGACACGTTGGAGTGGGAGGATGAAGCCACTAAGAATGTCTTTGCTTCTAAATTTATCGATTCTGAATTCCTACTATTCAAGCCTACAAGCAGTGCATTGCCCTCAACATATGCTAAACAACTGCAGCGGTATACTTTCAAATCCCTTCCTCATCTATTATGATCATGTGAGACTTGGTAGTTGGTAATTGAACTTAATTTAGTTAATTTTCAGATTCAAATGAGTTTTGAAGACAGAATCAAGAGAAGTAGTTGCAATGGTGTACTTCAGATGGTGATTTTGGCTTCCCAAAGTGCAGGATTACAATGTGTACTGTTTGTCCATGTAGTTTTTGGTTTTGGTTTTAATATCAAAAAAAGTGTCTGGAATTGTGTTTGGAGTGGGATGATGCAGCCACTAAGGATGCTTTTGCTTCAAAATTTGTTGATTCTTATTTGGTGCATTCAGAGTATACGAAACAGCTATTAGGGTACTTTGAATCCCTTCTTCATCTATTATCGATCTATTTGACATTATTTTATTTTTCAAAACAGTCTTTGCTTTTCAACATGCTTGTAGCAATCTATTCATGTCATCATACTTGTAGTATTCATATACAAGTTTTCTGTGTTTGCACTACAACTGTTATAACTCATTAATTCTTTCTTTGATTGATTTGCAACAAATGTTATTTTTTGGAATAACAAGTTTGCTATAAAATCTATCAGATTCAATTGAGGGTTTGAAGATTGAATTTGAAATGAATGCAGAATCAGGAAAAGAGCATTCAATTGTGGCATGTTGTTCGGCTACGTGTTTAATATGTCCTCTGATCATATATTGTGCTCCATGTTACATATAGAAAAATGTGTGTTAAAGGACAATGCCACTTCTGGTATTGCCAATTACAGAGATGTATTAAGATTTATAAACATTAAGACTTATACATGTCTTTCTCAACTAGATATCAAAATACCACATCATTAAGAATTAATACATGGCAAACAATAAAGAAAAAAAGTAAGAAAGATTAAATAAAAACAGGGCAGCAACACATCACATTAGTTCTTAACAAGTTCAAACCAGATTGGAGACATGCATCCAGGTGAACAGCAAAAGCCATTCCATGATACTCATCAGTTTACCATCATCTTCCTACAACAATCCAATCATTTTCAAATCTTATTACAAATCACAACAAAATCCCTACTAAATTTGCAATGCCAGAATGATATTGTCCTCAGTCCACAGTTTGCAAGTCTTTGTCTTGATTGTCTTCAAATTCTGTCCTAGCTCCAACAATCTGCTAAAGGATATATTATACAAACTACTCATCTAAAATAACATTTGTGAAAACAATATATGAAATCAAGTGACTGACAAAAAATTAATGCAAATATCCTTCAAAAAAGAACTTATTTGTAGGTGGATTGGGCAGGTTTCAGTTTGGTTCGATTTTGGACAAAATTGAATTGAATTGTGAAATATTTTGTTTTCAATATTTTGAACCGCACTAACATGCTGAACCAAATCGAACATGATAGATTCGGTTGGTTCCATTCGATTTTGTCCAAATGGTTTTAGCTCTTTGGGCGTTTTAGATTTGTGTGTTTTTAACATATTGAGTTATCTTTCGGCCTACTGATTTATACTAAAAAAAAAGAGTGGTGTTATTATTATAATTATTTTTTATTTGAGAGGGGGTTTTGAACTTGAATCCTCAACTATGTTGAGATGTGTGGTTATCAACCAGTTTATACCTTTGACCACAAGAGTGGTTTTATTGACACCCTTTTTTTTTACATTTGAAACCATAAAATTTATATGTTTTTTTTACGTACAACGTTTATTATTGAAGGAACTGAGGATATCATGCAATTCCTTATTTAGAAGTAAGTTTGAAATCATCCTCTATAATTATTTTTTTCTTTTCATTGTCACTAAGGTTTTTTTGGCCTTTCCAATGCACACAATATCAAAATTTTGATTTGGTTGTATTGAAGAAATATTCAAATTCAGGTTGAACCATCTAAAGAGATGGAGGCAGTCTGTTTTGTGCCCTGGAGTCGGGAAAAGTGAGTAAAGAAATAAAGGGGAAAAAAATCTATAAAGACAGATGAGTAAAATATTGGGTGCATTTTAGAAATAAATAAATTAAATTATATAAATCTTTGGAGAGTTGAAAATGAATAATTACAATTTACAAGTTAATATATTTGCATCTCATATAAATCTAAGGGAAATTATCGTACTTGTCACATATTAGTTGATATATTGAAACGACAATTTACAATTTGAAACACATGTCGTAAATTATGTTGAGATGCATATAATTACTAAATAAAAAAAAAATTATAGGTTATATCAAGATAGGATTTGAACGTACCAGATCTACTGCATATTATGTGCCCAAGCCGCAAGTAATTCTTTAAATTTAGAAGTAAAATGATGTTTAGTAGCTTCATCCCTCCATTCCAACTGGTGCCACCATTCTTCACTTGCTATTACTTTTAAACAACTTTTTTTTTTTTTTTACAGTTTCGGAATTAAAGGGGAGGTTTTTTAGATTCGGGAAATTCCATATACCCATACTTTTGAGAGAAGTAAAGGGCATGGGTTGAGGACGTATGCTCTTCAGGTTTGGTAGATCCATAAGCCCCATGACCTCAAGCTTGCATGAGCAAGTTTTACAGTCACTATCCATAAGACCCATAATAAAAATTAGGACGTATTCACTAACTAATTTTATGTTAAATATATAGAGAGTGCTAGTGATGGCATGTTTAATTAACAACTGACTAACAAACAAAAATTAACATTATATATCAATTAAGAAAAAAAGAATTTTAAACTAATTAATTTTTTAAGAACATTAACTAATTAGAATAGCATAAAAAATCAACTTTACATCAAAACATTGTACATGGTTGTACGGGGTTTTTCGTCATTGGAAATACTAATAAAAACACTCTACAGCAGAGAATTCTAAACTTCTGTACATGCTTTAAGGTATCGCAAAGAATAGAATCCCCAACAGTATTACATATCACCTATGCTATGGTATAAGTTCAAGGGTGATCTCATTATTACTTGATAAATGATAACACTACATTTTTATTATGGAACATAAGTAACCTATATTTCAGTTGTAAATTGACTAATTTAGGAAAAAGAACCGAAAATGTTGAAGCCATAGCACGGCATAAAATTAATCATCTTAATCTGTCCACAGATCAACCATGCCCACAAATGCATATGAACACACATGTGCATGCAGATTCACAAACACATGCATGCTTACGAGTTACAACCATGCAAGTGCAGACTAAAATAATAGCAGAAAGCTACAAGACCTGGGAAAGCTACACGTGACACAACACGTGTAGTCGCCGGAGTCCACAGCGTGGACTCTGAAAGGTTTGAATGCTGGGATAAGAACTGTAGAATCTCTTTGACATAAGGCACTTTATTACTCTTAGATCCAACAGATCCAATAAGAACTTTCAGAGCCAGTCCCTGGATTCCTTCACTATCAGACAACACTTTCCTTCTTTTGTGACTGCTGTGCGAGCTCACAGCATCTGTATGAGTAACAGAGGTAATTGAATTTTTCCTCCTAGGTTCATTAAACTTGACCAAAGACTCATTGGAGATGGATAATTCACCAACATCATTTGACATTTGAAGCAATCCTCTTAAATGATGCCGTTTAGCCACCCCTTTTTTCTTGCCTACATTCACTGGATTTTTTATTTTAGAATTATTTCTGCAAAGTTCTTGTTCAATTATCAGATTTGCCGACTCAACAAGCAAGAGTTGGCCCTTTCTAGCTTTTATACTACTGAGAGACATCACAAGCATGTCATTATCGGTCATTCCCACCAGGCTGAGATCTCAGCTTAATGTTTTCTTCTTCACACCAGGTTTGCCATTGTTTAGTCTCTGATTCTGAAAGAAATATCAGCATCTTCACTCTATGAAGAACAGGTTTTGCTCGATCAAAGTACTCTCGTCGATTTTCCAAAATCCACCAGACAATTTGACTTCCACTATCTGGAAAACGAGCCATGTATTGATATGAAACCAGACAAATTACTTGTGAGTCATACCACAAAACATCAGAACGAGAGTGTGAAGTCTGAAATAAATCCGAGTCCACACTTACAGGTTGACCAGTGAGTGCAAATTACCTTACTCAATTACCACAGGGAAAAAAATCCTCACTTTTAGATGAAGCAAGATTAAATTTACATTATAACAAAGAAATACCAGTGCAAACATAGACTAATAATTGATTATTTAAAAAGATGATCGGTGTAAGTTCTTTCAAAAAAAGAAGTAAAGAAATTGACTAGCGTAGTTTGAGAAACAAAAAATGCATTGGGTGTGTGTGGAATTGTCCAAACATGTGTATTCATTAATTAGACAAGTATGAGAGTCATTTTCTAGTAAAGCAGTGGCTAATGCACTAGCTTTGGCTGAAGTGAGTTCGGCTCATTTCCAATTCCAACCATATACTTACACAAGCAAAAAATCATAATGTTGAATAGAACACGAAATTATTTGTGAAAATTAAATCCTTAAACTGGGTGTTACAGAAATTTAAAACACAATTTGCTAATTTAATTGTGTAATATCCTAAAATTAAATCCTGAAATTGTCAAGAGATTAATATGCTAATTTAATTGTGCAATATCCTAAAATCTTAAAATCTTGAAATTTATGGTATGATTTTTGATTTAATAATTATAGGCATCTAAACTTAGTATCACATTTTGCATCTCAAATTGTGAGTAGACAATCAACTAATATATGTGACAAATCGACAATTAAGTATGATAATTTGTAATGAATTAATGGCATTAATAAAGGAATGACGTCTTATTAGTTGGGATTTCTGGTATCACAAATCGAGCCATGCTGTACTTGTAGAGCCTAATCTTACTAATTCATGGTGTCTGTTTTAAAAAAAATAAAAACTTTAAGATTGATCTCTCGATGCTTTTATTTGTTATTTGTCATGTATCCTTATATAAATATAACTTTTCTTTTGATGACAATATTCATTAATAAGTAGGGGCGCCTGTATAAAAATTGAAATGGAAATAAACGAACCAGACCAAACCAAAATACCTGTTCGGTTTAGTTTTCAACTTTAATGGAGTTTAAACAGTTTTTTTTTAATGAAAACCAAATTAATTTTAGACTTTTAGTTTTAGACTTTTAGTTTTGACTTTTGAAACCGAATTAGACAAGTGATGTGTTCATATTTACGCCTGGCGTAGCCCCGTATTTTCCCTTGTTTTAAGCTTATTTTCCAGTAAATATCCTTACTTTTAATGAGTTTATCTATTTTTGCAGTTTTTGTAGATGAGTTTGTGCTTCTGGTGTTTTTATCCAAATAAGGAGATAAACGAAACAAAGTTGTTGTTGACAGTGAAAGCTTGGTCTCGGAATATCAGAAGAATAAGCTACATGTGAGGCCACTTCCACATGTAGCCTTAGAAGTCGCTTTATACACCGTCAAGATGAAGAAGCCAGCTTCAGAAGGAAAGGCGACATCCAAGGTGACTTCCTAATGTCGCTTCAGATGTCGCCTCTCATCCTACCAATTTTCCCAGAAGCAAAGGCGACATGTGAGGCGACTTCCCACATGTCGCCTTAGAAGTCGCTTACCTACTACCAGGATTGTCCACTTTAGGCGACATGTGAAGCGACTTCCCACATGTCGCCTCAGAAGTCGCTTTTTGCTCTGTGATGTTTTCTCAGCTTAAGGCGACATGTGAGGCGACTTATCACATGTCACCTCACACGTCGCCTTTTGGTCAACGATGGGTTTTTGGACAGTTTTGCCCCTCAATTATTGTTTTTCCTATATATTTCCCTCTTCTTTGTCTCTTAAGAAGATCCCCTTTCCAGCAGAAAAATACAAAAAAAACCCTTCCCCATAACACTTCAAAAACACATTTCACCTTCCATACACACAAACCACTACATCTAACCTTAAATCCATTATCCAAACCTCATTTCCCACCATCAATACCTATTCTTGGAACATTAAAGGGGAGCATCAAGAGGGAGATCAAAGCAAGCACTTCAAGTTAACCAAGGAGGAGTACCTCACTATAGTTTAATCTAAACTTTTCCCTCCTTATTTATTGTACTTTATTTGAGATGGCTTGCTTGATATATATATCTTTTGTAGCCATGGATTATAATATGAACTAACTTCATCTTGGCTAAAGCCTAGATGAAACCTTATCCATGAATCATCAATGAAGACCATCACATTAATTCCATTGCAATATGTTATGTATGTGTATTTCTTATGCTTAATGCTTCTAGGTGCTTAGCTACCACTTAGATGATGTTTTGGTTGTTGTGTGAAGGACCGAAAGGTGAAGCACACAACATGCTTAATGAAATGCCCGATACAAGTCTGGTGAGATAGAAATATGCGATGCTAGCTTGTAGGATTCTATTGTATGCCATAGCTCTTAATGAATTTGTATGTAGATCCGATAACCATGTAGAAATAGGTTGTTGGTGCATATAAATGTTGTCTTTATTCACTTGAAAGAGGTTAGAGGCAATTTCCGGGCAATACGAATCTATATATACACTTGCATACTTTATCCAAATGACGTGTCTTGAGTTGATAGGGATTGGGAAGGTGGATTCGAAGCCTTATCCTCATTCTCATACGTTTTACAACCTTGTGTTCGACTGTGTTGCTTGCTTATTTTAGTGTCCATTTATTGCTTAGTTATTATTGTGTAGTTAGGTTTATTTCGCATGCTTGAAATATCAATGATTTGTTTGTCTAAATAGCGATCTAATCAATCAATTGTGATACTCAATTCCTCATTCCCTGTGGAAACGAATCTTAATTGCTATTATACTACACCACGGTCTCGTACTATTGCGAGCACGTATTTTGGTGAGGTCAACAAGTAAATATAAATTTTTATATTCATAAATCTAACCTGCACTGCCAACCAGCCTATACTGTTCAACCCACCCAGACATATATATATATATATATATATATATATATATGTATGTATAGCTTATGAAAAAGAATCCCTGTAAATCTTCATAAGCTCTTCCAATTGTCTCTAGAATGGCCTTAACATTATAAGTCTTCTTACAAATCTTAACACATGACGCACATTTTTAAATATCAGAACGTTGCATTGTCTTTTGACACACATTTTTCTATATCTACCAAGGAGCACAATATGATCAGACGACATATTAAACACGTAGCCAAACCACATGCCGAAATCACCATATGAAGTGCTTGCTCTTTTCCTGATTCGCTCTTCAAATTCAATCTTCACACCCTCGTTTGAATCTGTTAGATTTTACATCAAACTTGTTATGCTAAATTAATAACATTTGTTGCAAAACGATCAAACAAAAAATTAATGATTTGTAATTCCCATATAACAATTATAATGCAATGACAAAAATCTTGTATATAAATACTACAAGTATGATGACATGAATAAATTGCTCAAAGCATGTTGAAAAGCAAAGAAAAGACTATTTTGAATAAATTCCGGGCCTATACTTTAGTTGTAAAAATCAGCAGATATGACAACCAAAAGCTATAACAGATAACACTTCGTTGAAGGAATGGTTTGATATATTTGGTTCCATTGCATATGCACAAATCCAGGTCTAAGCAAGAAAGGTTTAATGAGACTGGTAAAAAGTAAATATTTAATTATTTATATGCTCAGCAGTTAACAATTTTTAGATTTCCAAGAATTAAGCTATTAATTTCAAAACAAAAGTGTCTATACCCCTTTGTCTAATCCTACAAATATATTATACCCTCTGAATTTTTCAGCAATGAAGAAAATTTTAGATTTTAAACTCTTTCCAGAGTCTTTCTCCTCTCAATATCAAAAGTTATCTTCATTAACATAAGATGGCAAATCAAACTGTGAGTCAATTTGGAACAGTTATATAACAAGAAAAATAAAATCATGTCAAATAGATCAATGCTATCGAATTAAATGAGGAAATAGGGGTATATAGCACTTTTTCAATTTTGACTTGTGCAACTATCATTACTTTAATAACTCTTGTTTTATTAGCACTAAAATATGTGGTGAGACCAAAATACCCCCACTTATTGTTTTACTTTCATTTTTCTTTTTTAATTTCTCTATTTTACTCTCTCCTTCTCCCTTTCATTCCACAACTCACGGAAACTTCTCTTTGATTTTCTTTTTCGTTTTTATTCATTCTCATTTCGTTGGTAAAATTCGAGACGAAAATCAAAGTCCAAAATCGAAATTCACCCAAGTTTTTCCTTTGTATTTTTTTCTCGTAAATTCGAGACTTATTTGCAATTTCGAGACTTATTAGGTAAAAATCGAGACTTATATTACAAATTCGAGACTTATTTTAAAAAACCGAGATTTATTGGGATACATTCGAGACTTATTGGTAAAATTCGAGACTTATTTGAAAAAATTTCGAGACTTACTGGGACGAAATACAAAAAAAAAAAAATTGGCTTTCTTCTTCCTCGCGATGGTAACAGAGCATCAATGGTGAAACTGACGATTCGACAACGGTGCCGGTTGACTCCGGAAATAGTCCGATCTGGAAGATCGGATGACGCTGAGTTTGCTTGTACCATTGGTTTCGTCGGATTCATGACGGATCGTCGCCGATTTGACGATGAAGGTTAGGAGACGATTCGGATTTGGCTTTGTTTCTCTCTCCACACAGCTCGAAAATGAAAACGGATACTTCGGTTACAACAGGTGGTGCACGACAGACATTTTGCTGGTGGTTTTGTCGATCAACTCACCGGTGATGACATCGGCGGTGGAGCTCGAGCTCCATCAATGGTGATTTTGAAAAAAAAAGAGGACTGTTAAGAGAAAATTGTAGAAGAGGGAGGGTATTTTTGTCTCAATTCCATCTTTAGTGCTATTTAAACTAGAGTTATTAAAGTGGTGTTAATTGCACAAATCAGTCCCCAAAAAGTGCTATATAAATTTTCATCCCTAAATTTATTAATAAACATGATAATATATCGAGAAGGGATTCGAAGTTACCGTAATAAGTTTTTCCTATAATCTGAATGCACAGTGGGCTTGAATAGCACGAAATCAGAATCAAAGAATTTTGAAGCAAAAGCATCCTCAGTGGCTGCATCATCCCACTCCAATTGATCCTACCATGTTTTGCTTGCTTTTAAACTCTTCTTTGCACTGCCAGACTCAATGGGAGCTTAATTTCTTAGGCTTGGACAGTTTATTACTTCTACATTTTGCAAGCAGGGAAAGAGCACGGCTCGGCGGCATGTGCTCTTTAGGCTTGGTAGACTCACCAAACGTATACTTTCAATCTTTGAAAGTATGTCCATGTTTTCTTCAATTTCTGAAGACCCAAGATCATCAGCTATGATTTCTTCCAACGAGGGACAGTTATCTGCCCAAAGGTATCGAAGACTTGGAGTGTATATGAGCCATGTCAAATCTTTTATTAAACAATTCTCGATATGTAGATAATGAAGGTTGCGAAAACAATCAGGCATGGATCCCTGCTTTCTCCCCTGTTCTTCAAAAGAAATTTTTAGCTCTCTGAGAGAATGACAATCACGTATGCTTAGAGGGTATCTTCATATTATATATACACGTATGTGTATACTTACTTAAACTAGGCTATTTTCTTCTTCAATAGTATTATGGGTTATTATGATTTTAGGTGCTCAGATATCAGTTCTAGTATTTTGGGAGCGGAGCTTTTCTTTCATTCTGTCTCCTTTGATACTCAATTATTTGAGGGTAATAGTAGACTTTGTTATAAACTAATTCATTATAAAGTAGAGAGTAATGTTTCGCTTTGATATATAGGGGACTTGGCATGCGTGGAATCCATAAAATACATACATATGTTGCAACGCATGAGTTGCAGGGGAATATTGTTATCTTATTTATTGTTTAGTTGTTATTTGATTGAGTAAATTAAGTCAAGTAGTGGCTGTGAGTGGATGCAATAAGCTATCCATGGCTTCAGCATATTACTGATAGTGAAGTCCTATTTTCAAGTATTATTAGCTGGTTGTAAGACCCTATAAAGGTCTGTTTGAAATTGAATAAAAGGATCAGATATTATTATCCAGAATCTCTCATTCCTCTTATTTTTACCGCTTCAATAGCTTTGCATAATTTCATAAGAAGGGAGGCCATTGCAGATGGTGAATTTGAATCATATAATGGAGATGGAGATTACTTGTCTGAGGACGAAGAATCATATATGAATTTAACAATAGATGAAAGTGAGATGAGGGTTGGTCGTGATAGAATTGCTAGAGAACTCATGATTGTATAATTTTATTATTAACTTTATATGTAAGGTTTTATTTAAAATTGTCATACTGAATATGTAGTAAACTAATCTGTATATATGTATTAGTAATTTTAAGTAAATTTTTATTACTTCATTTCTTTTAGTAGAATTGTTTCTTGAAATATAGTAGAAAAAAATGGAATAATAAAAAATTTATATTATTCCTTAAGAAGTAAACTTTTATTATATATATATATATTGTATACTCAACTAACATACAAATGTAAAAAAAAAAAAGATAAAAAGAAGATACAAATGTTAAATTATAATTAGAATAGATTTTTTCAAATGTTCCACCCAAACATATTCAAAAGCTCTTTTATAAGGGTAAAAAAGTAATATCATACTTAGAAGTTATTTTAAAAAATTCCACCCAAACAGGCTCAAAATCTCTTCTAAATACAAAAGCTCTTCTAAAATATACTATCCAAACAGTTAATAAGAAGCTCAGGCTTTTGCTTCTTTTCTTTTACTGTCAAAAGCCAAAAGTAAAAGTTATCCCAAACGAGGCCGTAGTGTTGTGTAGTGTCTTCCTTGAAATGTTTGTGATCAAAATCGTTTTTTTTTTCCTGTTAAACTAAGACTTGGTCGGTCTCTAACTGGCCTCAGTTGCTTATCATAATTTCCGGGAACAAACAGAATAAGTGGTCCTCATTGACGAATTTTAATGTTTTGAAGTTGTTATTCAAGTGTTTTAAGCTAGAATTCGTACTATTTTTTTTTCCCACAAATGAAGCTCATTTCAGTTCCTAGCGTTATGTTTTTATTTTACAAATAAAGGCATAACTGTGGGTCTATTGAAATGATATTAAAGCAATAAAATATTTCAAATGCTTTAGAAAGTCACATGGAAACTGAATGATTACAGTCATAAATGAGGAATCAATAATTTCAAAGGAAAAGGAAAAGCAAAAGAAAAACAAAAACAAAACAAAAAAGAAAAAGAGGGTAAAGCTAGAAGGATCAAAAGAGAGAAAAAGCAATTAGTATGGCTTTTGATTATTTGATTATTTGATTATTTGAGTCTCCCAATTAAACATCACAGAAGCCAAACCTGACAAATACACAGCTCCAATTACCTACAATATTTGCTTGTCTTGAGAACTAGTCATGGATCTTGTGAGTCCAATTGTGGATGTTTTCAATCGACTGTGGGATTGCACCGTCAACCGTAGTGATCCCATTCGTCATCTCGGAGAGAACCTGGAGTCTTTAAAAAAAGCAAAGGGTGAACTCGAGCACATCCACAAAGATGTTGAGAGCAATGTCCAGCTCGAAGAGCAACAACATTCAAGGCGCACAAACGAAGTGAAGGGCTGGCAGGAAGCTGTAGATCGCACTTTAACGGAAGTGGAAGCTACTTTGCAAAGAGGAGATGAAGAGATCCAGAAAAGGTGTTTGGGAAATTGGTGTCCCAAGAATTGTTGCTCCACATATAAGCTTGGCAAGGAAGTGATCAAGAAACTCACTGATGTTAAAGAATTAGCAAGCAAACGACGTGATTTCCATGTTCTTGCTGACAAGTTACCACCTGCCGTGGTGGATGTGTGGCCTATGGAGAAGACTGTAGACACAGAGTCCCGACTCAGTCAACTTTGGAAATATGTTCAAGATCGTAGTGTGGGAATCATCGGGATATATGGGATGGGAGGAGTGGGAAAGACCACCCTCTTGAAGAAACTTAACAACAAATTCGTGGATACAAACCATGATTTTGATTTTGTAATTCGGGTTGTCGTGTCCAAAGAAGTGAACTTACTGGAGATTCAAGAAGCTATACGAAGAAAAGTAGGGATTTCTGACGAAATTTGGAAGCAAAGGGATAATGAGGATGAAAGAGCTGTGGAACTTTTCAAAAGGTTAAGCAACAAGAAGTTTGTATTGTTGCTGGATGATATATGGCAGGCAATAGAATTCTCAAAAATGGGGGTTCCTGTTTCGGACAAATGTAAAATTGTATTTACAACCCGATCGGAGGACGTGTGCACCCACATGAAAGCTGATAAGAAATGTGAAGTGAAATGTTTGTCACCAGAAGTTGCTTGGGAATTGTTTCAACAACAGTTGGACAAAGATGTTCTGGATGTTCTGAACTCTCATCATGAGATACTAAAACCCGCCAAAATTGTTGTTAATGAGTGCAAAGGCTTGCCACTTGCTCTCATTACCATTGGATGTGCCATGGCTAATAGCAAAACAATCCAGGAATGGCAACGTGCAATTAAAGTATTACAAAGTTATCCATCAGAATTTCCAGGTATGGAAGATGATGTCCTTCGCATTTTGAAATTCAGTTATGACAGTTTACCTAGTCATATCCTCCAAGATTGTTTTATATATTGTTCTATATATCCTGAGGACTATGTTATTGATGAAGATGAACTCATTGATCTCTGGATCGGAGAGGGATTTTTAAGGGAATCTCATGATAACATATATGACGCAAGAAACGAAGGAAAATGCAATATCGAGAGTTTGAAACGTGCTTGTCTATTGGAAATGGCTGAAAAAAAATGTTATGTTAAAATGCACGATGTGCTTCGTGACATGGCGTTATGGATAGCTTCTGAATTGAAGAGCAAGATTGTAGTACAAGAACGTATTAAATTGGACGAAGCAAAGTCATCGATGGCTAAATGGACGGAGGCCAAAAGAATATCTTTGTGGCGTCTTAATAAAGGAACTTTCATCAAATCACCATCTTGTCCCCACCTTCTGACAACAACTCTTCTTGTTAGGGACAGTGATCTTGAGAGATTTCCAAATAACTTCTTCCGATCTATGTGTGCCTTGACTGTTCTAGACTTGTCAAGGAACATAAATTTGATGGAGCTGCCAGCAGAGATTGGTGAATTGGTTAATTTGCAATATCTTAATGTATCATTTACAAGAATAAAAACGTTGCCAATTGAGGTTAAAAAATTGGGGCAACTGAGGATTATACGTTTCGAAGAAACAGATCTTCAACACATTCCAGCAGGTTTGATATCATGCCTTTCATCACTACAAGTGTTCTCTTGCTTTTCGTTTTCTCCAGCAGATATAAGCTTGTTACAGGAGTTAGAGGGGTTGGAACACATCAAGGATATAAGCTTGATGTTGTGCTCTCTGGATTGTATTGATAAATTGTTTTCCTCTCCCAAGTTAAAAGCATGTGTAACATCCTTAAGTATCAGCTGCCCTGAAGAAGAGTGTTCCTCCCTCGTCCTTGACATATCTTCTTCAACCATGAAAAGAATGAAAAATCTTCAGATAATTGGTTGTAATTCTTTGAAGGAGCTCAGGTTTTGTGGGACGGAAGTGCCTAACAATTTACCAAGCCTTGAAATCCTACGTTTGACTAGGTGTCCCATTAAAGATTTGACATGGCTCATACACGTCCCTAGCCTTTCATTACTGGATATATTTGGGTGTCCCTCACTGACTGAAGTAATAGCTTGTGATTTTGGGTCTTCAGAAATTAAAGAAGCTATTGACATTTTTCCAAATCTTGAGAGGATGGTGCTTGTAGATCTACCAAACCTGAAGAGCATATGTCGTCAAGCCATGCCCTTTCCTTCTCTCAAAACTATGTGGATACAGAACTGCTGGAATCTAAGAAACCTCCCATTTAATTCCGAAACTGTAAAAACAAGCTCTTTAAATGAAATAAGTGCAAGTGAAGAATGGTGGCACCAGTTGGAGTGGGGGGATGAAGCTACTAAACTTCATTTTACTTCTAAATTTGATAGACTTCGGGGGTGAACTCTAGTTATCGATCACATCTGGACCTGGTACGTTCAAATCCTATCTTCATGTATCTTATAGTTTAATTTAGTAATCATAGGCATCTCAACATAATATCTCAGTTTGTGTCTAATATTCTAAATTGTCATTTCAATCAACTAATATGTTACTAGAAAGATAATTTTATAATGAATATCAATTAATATTCACTAGTTAGGATATCTAATATCATAAATTGGGATGTCTAGCATCATTGTTTTTTTATTTCATTACAGTTTTTGCTATTTTCATTATATAATTAAACACTTTTAGATTTTTTTTATAGTTTTCAAATCATTATATTATTGGAAATAAAAGAAAAAGCTATTTTTTTCTTCGATGAATGTACAGTAGTTGCAATTAATAAAATCTAAGGAAATAATAGTATCTCATATGCATCCTTAACTTCCCAATTGTTATCTCAAATATAAGTATAACTTTTCTTTTGCTTCAAATAGCTTAATTTGAACACAATATTTAGTATTTACATTTAACTAGCGGAAGGCATAAAAATCGAAATGGAATAATGAGTCCAGTTTTGGTTTTGGCTTTTGAAATCGAATTAAACACGTGGAATATATGAAAAAAAAAAATTAATTGAATTCGAATTAAATCGAATTAGTCTGGATATCTAGTATTAGTGTATGACAAATGTTATTTAAGATGACTAGTTTGTAAAATATATCCTTGAGCAGATTGTTCAAGCTAGGACCGAATTTGAAGACAATCATGAAAACGACTTGCAAGCTGTGGACTCTGAATCAAGTTTGAATTAATAAGTGAACTGCAACATCTTGATGGTAAAAACCCTGGTTTGAACTTGTTAAGAACAAATGTCATGTGTTGCTGCCCTGTTTTTATTTCAGTTTTATTACTATTTTTCTTTATTGTTTGTCATCTATACATTAAGCTTTCTTGATGATGTGGTATTTTGATATCTAGTTGATAAAACAGGGGACAGCAGCCCCTGCAGTTGTGTTAACGAGAGAAAGTTACTACTTTTTTACATTTTTTATCATCTGATTTCTTGCTTACCCAGACACATATATCCATAATGTGGTTCAAACCGGTTCAAAATATTTAAAATCAGTTTAATTTGATTTTGTCGAAAATCAAATCAGACTTGCAAACTCTGGACTTTGAAAAGTTTATGTTAAATCGACGTTTATCTATAATAAGATCTAAGATAAGATTTTATGAAACAAGAAATGTTACGGTTATAAGCAGCCTTAGAACATTCACATTGGTTGCAAAATAAGACCCATTTTGGTGGATCCACTTTTTTTTTAGGTCTTGTGGCCTCCACAATAGTGCAAAATGAGACCCCAAAAGAAAGCCCCAAATGTTGGCCCCACAAGACTAGAGCCAAATGTGATTCGTATGAAGCTTGTGCAATTCAAAAATTCGTATAAACTGTTCCACATGTCCAGTTTATGTTCTCTATTTTGAAGATAAAGTCCTCAAATGAGCAATTGGCAGAATTAAAATCCTAACACGTTTTCACTTTTTATCATTTATTTTGTTGTTTGCTCAGCTCATTTTTCCATTAACTGACATGATACCTTTCTTCTTTTTATATTGGCATCGAATTAATCAGAGCTTTTAATACCAACAATGCAGCAACGAGAAAAAACCCATTTTAAAGTACATAGAAGCCAAGAAACAGAGACCTTTCAATAGTCTCTAGAATTGCCTTCACATTTATAAATCTTGTTACAAATCTTAACACATCCCTGTAATTTAAAATACCGGAACGTTGCATTGTCTCTGCCACACATTTTTCTATATCCAACATGTAGCACGATATGATCTGAAGACATATTAAACAAGTAGCCGAACAACATGCCAAAATCACCATATGTAGTCCACAATGCATGCTCTTGTCCCTGATTCTGTCTTCAAATTCAATCTTCACAACCTCATTTGAATCTGATAGATTTCACAACAAACTTGCTATGTTAAAATAATAACATTTGTTGCATAACAATCAAACAACGAATTAATGATTTATCATTCCCATGTGAAAGTGTACAATGACAGAAAACTTGTATATAAATACTACAAGTATGATGACAATTTTAGATTATTAGTGTAAAAAGTATATATTTATATGTTCAGCAGTTAACAATTTTTAGATTTCCAAGAATTAAGTTATTAATTTCAAAAACAAAAGTGTCTATACCCCTTTGTCTAATCCCACAAATATATTATACCCTCTGAATTTTTCAGCAATGAAGAAAATTTTAGATTTTAAACTCTGTCCACAGTCTTTCTCCTTTCAATGTTAAAAGTTATCTCCATGAACATAAGAAAAAAAATCATGTCAAATAGATCAATGCTGTCGAATTTAATAAACATGATAATAGATCAAGAAGGGATTCGAAGTTACCGTAATAAGTTTTTCGTATAATCTGAATGCACAGTTGGCTTGAATATCACGAAATCAGAATCAAAGAATTTTGAAGCCAAAGCATACTTAGTGGCTGCATCATCCCATCCAACTGATCCCACCATGTTTTGCTTCCTTTTATTGCTTTCAAACTCTTCATTGCACTGCCAGACTCAAATGGGAGCTTTCTTAAGATTGGACAGTTGATTACTTCTACATTTTGTAAGCAGGGAAAGTGCACGGCTCGCCGGCATATGCTCATTAGGCTTGGTAGACCCACCAAATTTATACTTTCAAGCTTTGAAAGTATGTTGATGTTTTCTTCAATTTCTGAAAACCCAAAATCATCAGTTATGATTTCTTCCAAAGGTATCGAAGATATGTAGCGTATCTGAGCCATGACAAATCTTTTATTGAACAATTCTCGACATGCAGATACCGAAGGTTGCAAAAACAATCAGGCATGGATCCCTGCATTCTCCCCTGTTCTTCGAAAGAAATCTTCAGCTCTCTCATAGAATGACAATCACGAATGCTTAGAGCATCTAGATGCTCCATTCTTTTCATGGTCGAAGATGATATATCGAGAGTCTCTAACTCAGAGCACATGATTGTAAGTCGTTTAATGCAACATTGTAACTTAGAGGAGGCTTTAAATTTAAGGACAGAACCGAAGGTGGACAAAGTGAGACTTATGTCACTAATGTTTTCTAAGCACTCCAACTCTTGTAACAAAGCTATATCACTCAAGGACTGATCATAATGCATCACATTAGCTGTTGTTGGTAACAACCTACTAAACACTTCTAATGATGAAAGACTTAAAATCAATCCTGTTGGGATAGCTTCAAGATTTTTCGTATCATCTAGCAGTAAAATCCTCAGCTGAGTCAAATTCTGTATCTCAATCGGCAACACTTTCAGATTTGTATATGACAGATTAAGATGATGCAAGTTAATCAATACACCAATGCTCACAGGTAACTCAGTCAAGTCTTTGTTATATGACAAGTCCAAAACTTGCAAGGCATTCATGGACTGGAAGAATGTACTTGGGAATCTCTTCAACTTAGTATTCTTGACAAGAAAAGTTATGAGACTGAGACAAGATGGTGTTTCACCGAAAAACTCGATTTTAGGACCCCATAATGAGATCCTTTTAACATCTTTCCATCTAGAAAACCAAGGGTTTAATCAATCCATCACGTTCATGCGTCAATATCTTATCCTCTTTTTCAGAAGCTAATTTCAATGCCATGTGCGAAGCACATCATGCATCTTGACAATATTTTTATATTCACCCGTCTCCAATAGATATGCAAGTTTCAATCTACCAATAATAGATTCTCCATGATTTCGTGCATCATATAAGTCATCAAATCTATCTAAAAACCCCTCCCCAATCCAGAGTTCAATGAGCTCGTCTTTTATAATATTATGATCCTCTGAAAATATAGAACAATATAGAAAACAATTTCTGAGGGTATCATCACTCAAGCTATCATAGCTGTATCTCAATTTATGAAAAACAAGATCATCCATACCTGCAATCTCGAAGGGGTAATTTTGCAATACTTTGATTTCACGCTGCCATTCTTCAAGTGTCCTCCAATTAGCCATAGCTCCTCCAATGGTGATGAGAGCAAGTGGTAAACCCTTGCATTCTTGAACAATAATTTGAGCAAGCTTTGGCATCTCATGATGAGAGTTGAGTACATCCTCTCCGACCTTGAGTCGAAACAAATCCAAAGACGCTTCTGCTGATTAACACTCCGCTCTAAACCTTTTGTGAGCATTCATATGACCGCAAACTTGCTCTTTACAAGTCGTGAGTACAATTCTAGATCCATTTGTATTGTCAAGAGGAACTCCCACCGCTGCAAGATTTATAGGCTCCCACAGATCGTCTAGCAGCAACACAAACTTTTTTTGACGTAGAATTTTGAAAATTTCAACTGCTCTCTCATGCTCATTTACCTTACTTTTCCACATTAATTCTATCTGCCATCTCTAATTTTCCACGTATAACTTCTTGAATTTTCCACAAATTCACTTCTCTGGACACTACAACCCAAATCACCACATGAAAATCAGTCCTAAATTCACGAAGAAGTTATTGTTAAGTTTCTTCAAGAGAGTGTTCTTGCCCACACCTCCCATGCCATACAACCCAATGATTTCAGTACTATTATCTTTCTGATTTTGAAAGCAACTCCAAAGTTGACTAAATATGGAGTCTATGCCCACAGTCTTTTCCATAGGAATCTCATCCACTGAAGGTCGTCGTAGCATCTCTTTGACAAAATCAAAACGGCCTTGGATTTTATAATCCTTCAGAACCAGGATCATCCAATATATTTCCTTTCCAAGCTGGTATCGGGAGAGACAATTTGTAGGACAACAATATCCCATACACTTCCTCTGGATCTCTTCATCGCCACCCTGCAAAATGGTGTTCACTGATACGGTATATGAATCTACCTCTTGTAACCAATTTTTGACACGGCTTGTAAGCTCAAGGCTGGAGGCTAGAGAAGAACCCGAATTCTTTGGCGGCTAGAGTGTTGAAGGGTAGCTATTATCTAACAGGCACTTTCGTGAAGGCTGATGAATCTTTAACAGGATCAATGTTGTGGAAGGGGCTGTGTTGGGGACTTGGGGGCGTGCTTTGCTTGATAAAGGGTCAAGGATAAGGGTTGGAACTGGCTCTTCGATTTTAATTTTCGAGAATAAATGGATCCCTAGACCGGTAACTTTTAAAGTCTTCACACCTAAAAGGCGAGAGGACTATTATTTGGTACAACAGCTGAAGACGCCGTCAGGGGCTCGGAACGGTCCCTTGATAAGAGAATTATTTGTGGATAAGGATGTGAAAGCAATTCTATCAATTCCTTGCAGTGATGTGATGAGAGAGGATTCAATTTGCTGGCACTACACACCTACAGGTGAGTACACAGTGAAGAGTGGGTATCAGTTGGGTTGTATGCTAGAGATTACGGAATCTACTTCTTATGGTGGTGGCAGTGGTTTTAGCTGGAAGAATATATGGAATATGGAGCTGCCATCTAAGATCAAAATCTTTATTTGGAAAGCTTGTCATAATTGGCTGCCTACGATGGTTAATCTTGCTCGAAGGAGGGTTCCAGTGGACGGTTTCTGTCCGGTGTGCAAAAATAAATATGAAACAACTCTTCATGCTATTTGGGGTTGCTCGAGTTTAAAGGATGTTCGTTCTTCATTTGGCTTCTTGAAAGGTATGACTTCTGGTAGTTTTATGGAGTTTCAGGAGTTTTTCAATATCTGTGTGCACAGACTAGATCCAGATGTCATGGCTTTGTTGTGTGTTATTTGGTGGAGGAATTGGCATCTGAGGAATCAATTGGTTCATGCGAGTGGGAGGTCTGGTTTGGAGGCGGTTGTCTCTTGGAGTATGAATTACATCTCCAATTACAGGGACATTGTGTTGACAAGTGTTGTGGGCGGTAGAGGGGTTGTCATTCCGAATGCTGTGAAATGGGAGGCTCCTAGTCGAGGGGTCTTTAAACTAAATACGGATGCAGCTCTTGATGAGCGTCTTCTGAAAACTGGTTTAGGCATGGTGATTCGGGATCATACATGCTTTGTTATGGCGTCTGGAGCTCAAAGGTTAGAAGCTAATTACTCACCACAAGTGGGGAGGCTATGGCAATTTTCAGAGGCATGACCTTAGCTGTTGAAACTGGTCTTGTGCCTATTGTTGTAGAATCTGATGCTTTGGCTGTTGTTAACTTGATTAATTCTGGTGATCAAATCTATGCTGAAATTGGTTTGGTGGTGTGGGATAATAGGAATCTTCTTAAAAGTATTGAAGGTGGTCAGGTTGTTTTCGTGTCTAGAATGGCAAATGTTGTCGCCCATATTTTAGCCAAGTTAGCTTTATCTTTAGATGAAGACTGCTTCTGGATGGAGAAGTACCCTCCATGTGTGGAACGGTCTGTCCAGGACGATCACCCTGTTTAGTCTGTTGTGTTTGCTTTAGATATTTTTCCCTTCAAAAAAAGAAAAGAAAAAGAAAAGCTAAACACACAACCGTTCTGGTGTGTTAATTGAAGAAGACTGGTGTGTTTAATTGAAGACTTGTGTGTTTAATTTTTCCAGATCTGAAATTGTTCGTCTTCTTCTTTTTCTCCCATTTTTTTTCAATTTTTTTTTTGGTGTGGCAAGTAACCACCATTGGAGGTCCCGGACCTCCATCGGAAGTTGCCTAGACCTCCAATGGAGGTTGCAACCCCCATTGGAGGTGCTTTGATAATTTTTTTTAAAAAGGTATTATTTTTTAATGAAAATTAGTTTTAAAAAATAAAAATAAAATAGAAAAAGTAGGGGTAAATTTGTTTCTTCAGTGAAAATTTTGATAAAAACAATGAAAACATAAATTCCGGATAAAAATAGAAACCCCATTAATTTTTTGGTTAAAAACTATTTCCACTTATTTTACTAACTACATTATTCATATAGCACATGTACAATTAATTCCCACTTTGATTTTCGTTCAATTTTTCCATATAAATATATATCTATATATATATATTGAAAATTTGCATGTGAACCATTAGATTCAATCGTATTGACTCAGTCAGCATGCATTTACACATACTTATCCATAATTTATGGCCCACATGCAAGCGTTGATGTACTTTATATCGGTACGCACCGAGGAGAAAATGACTCTCTCTCTATATATGTGTGTGTGTGTGGGCCATAGCCAATCGATTATGGATAAGTACCGATAAATGTATATCGACTGAATCAAAGCAATTGAATTTAATGGTACACATACAAGAAACTGATATATATATATATATATATATTTATCATTGTGCGTCGAGGAGAAAAGTTTCATATATATATATATATACAATAATTTTCACATAAAGGCACACTGATAGAATTATATAAGGACATTGAATGTGAGCCACTCATTTTACATATTTTGACTTGGTATGTATGCACTTGTCAAAACTCTTTTATAAATGAGTGGCTCACATTCAATGCTCTTATATAATTCTATCAGTGCGCACTGACGGGAAAATGACTATATATATATATATATATATATATATATATATAATATAAAATTTATTTGAGTGTATGTCAAAGTTGGCGCCTTTGTTTCAAAGAAAAAAAAATAAAGTTAGCTCCCTTGATTTATTCGAAGGTTCTACACTTTTTAGTCAATATTTTACACTTAGGTAGCATTTGTTTCCTCTGAAGTGACTCAATAGTTCTGTTGTGACAAGGGGCATATCCAAAAAATATTTACCGTCCAGTCTAAATATTATATATATAATATTTTTTTCTTGGTATACACTAATATTATAAAGTCAACTCCTTAACTATCAATAGTTATTTATTTATTTTTATTTAGTCAATATATTATAATACTTATTTAATGACTCACAAACTCTCTCACACTAAATTTATTAAATTCGGTGTGTATTATTTAATAAAATCTTGTGACTTTCTTTCTAAATGCACACGAATTTAATAACGTCGGTACAAGACATGCGAGTCATTGATTAAGAACAAACAAAAATTATATAATTCTTGATAAAAGTATTTGTTTATTTTTTTAATAATAAGATGACACCAATTCAATAATGGACTACTCAATAATATGAAATACATTGTAAAATTTATGCATAAACAATTATTTAAACTTGTAGTTTAAATTTTTTAATTTACACTTGCAAATGGTTTAATTCTATAATGTTAGAACCATAATATCATGTATATTTTCACAATGAACAATAAAATATTTACATTTCATTAAATTTAGATTAAATATCATATTTTTATAATATTATCAAACCTTAGGGCAGGTTTATGTAATTGAAACTTTATGTATTGAATTTAAAAAAAAATAAAAAATTAAAGGGCTGCCCAGCTATAGCCCGAGCAAGTCCTCTCTTAAGTCCGCCTCTGGTTGTGACTGAAATATGAAAAGTGACTAAAATCTAAAATCGGGATGATATTTTTGTTTTATTATTTGTGATGTCTAATAGGTTGTTAACCGTTAAGTAATGTTTTCTGTTTTATCGATTTTCATTTGAAAACAAAAAATTGATTTTCATATTTTCAGTATCAAAAAATGCATCTGGTAGTAAAAGCTGGAAACAGTATTCTGAAAAAATATGTATTAAGTAATAATATTATAATATGTATTAAGTGTAATTATATTGAAGATTTATTTTTAATATGTTGTAAGAGTAAAAGTAATTTAGTTTGTAATTAAATTAATTTTAAAAAATAAAACAATATATAAATTTTCTTATATTTTAAATCAATAAAATAAATTTGTTTTTTAAATATTAAAGTAATTTAAAATTGATTGGTGGCTTTCATGTGTTATTAATAATTGGAAAATGTTGTGATATAATTGACTTTCACCACCTAGAAAATAATTCGATATTAATTCTCTTGATCTCTTTTCCTATTTCATTGTAAAGTAACTTTACTTCTCTTAATCTTATTTCCTAGTTCATTGTAAATTCAATTCTCACTATGCCTATATATAGGCTCATTGTACAAGCTTTCAAGATACATATAAATAAATTTATAGAATTGATTTCGTTTCATTCTTCTCTTCTAGTTAGTATTATTATTACTTTATATATTTTTATGCTTTGATTTATAACATGTTATCAGCATGAATGCTTTTCTTTTATTATTAGATCTCTTATTCTTCCTTTCTTATTATTAATAATAATGGTTTGCAACAAGAAGATTGCATTCGAAATTAGAACCATAAGTTATTGATTCGAAAATAAGAATCAGAATTTCTTGAATCGAAAAAAAAAGAACCAGAAGTTATTGATGAGGAAAATTAAAACCATGAGTTCTTGATTAAAAAAAGTTAGAATTTGAAGTTCTTGATTCTAATATAATTAATCAGAACATAAAGTTCTGAATTCCAATTCTATTAGAACCCAAAGTTCTGTATTCCAATTCAATGAGAACCTAAAGTTCTAGATACATATGGATCTCAATTTTAATCAGAACCCAAAGTTCTGCAAGCATAGTTATTGATCCAATGTTTTGAAAATTATCTGTATCAGAACCTGAAGTTCTATATTTCAATTTAATCAATCAGAACCTGAAGTTCTAGATTCTAAGTTAATCGATGTGAACCCGAAGTTCTGTATTCCAATTTAATTAATCAGAACCCGAGGTTCTGGATTTCAATGTAAATCTTGAAAATTATTTAGAACCCGAAGTTCTAAGTCTTGAAAATTATTTAGAACCTGGATTTCTAAATCCTTGAAATTATTTAGAACTTGAAGTTCTAAATCTTGAAAATTATTTAGTACTTGAAGTTCTAAATCATTGAAATTATTTAGAGCATAAAGTTCTAAATCTTGAAAATTATTTAGAACTTGAAGTTCTAAATTAGATTTCTCTTTTCAGGAATATGGACGAACAATCTAGTATCAAAAGGGAAATTGGGGATATATGTTTGGTCGACAGTGGAACAATACATACTATTCTTCCAGATAGAAAATACTTATTGAATTTAACCTTAATCAAACCCAATGTAAACATTATATCTAGTTCTACAGACCTAATAAAAGGCTCTATAAAAACCACAATTATATTAACAAACTGTACAAAAATAAGCATAAATGTTGCTTTATATTCTAGCAGATCCAAAAGAAATCTGCTTAGTTTTAAAGATTTATGCAACAAGGGATATCATATTGAGACCATAAATAAGAATAATAGAGAGTACCTCTATATTACATCACATGTCTCGAGCCAGAAGCACATTTTAGAAAAGCACAATGCTTATTCATCTGGATTATATTATATAAATATATAACCAGTTGAAACCTACGCAGTTATGAACCAGAAGTTCACAAATCCAAAAACATTTTTATTTTGGCATGATCGTCTCGGTCATCCAGTATCTACTATGATGCATAGGATAATTGAGAATTCTCATGGACATCTTTTAAAGAACCAAAAGATTTTACTGTCCAATGAAAATATATGTACCTTTGTGTAAGAACCTCATTTCTATGATTGACTTATTTCATGACAAATCACATTGGGGATGTTTGTAACGGGTAGCATAAGTTCTCCAAGTGCGGTGTTCTCGAAGACTTGCTTCCGGTCATCCTAAAGAGCTTCAAGAGAGGTAGCTCACTTGTTCTTAACTCTTGAAGAGATTTAGTTGCACACACTCACATTCTATGCATTTGTATTGACATGCATGTATGGTTGCACACACACACTTCTTGCATTTTGGAGTTGATGGGCTGCACAGTGGGTTAGGCGACATGCAAGGCCACTTGTACATGTCGCCTGACAAGTCGCCTTAGACTTAAGTTTTTCCCACAGTGTGTTAAGCGACATGCAAGGCCACTTGTGCATGTCGCTTCCAATGTCGCCTTAGTCTTGTTATTTTTCTCCATTGTGTAAGGCGACATCCCAGGCGACTTGTACATGTCGCCTTACATGTCGCCTTGAGCAACTTTATTTTTCTCCAGTGTGTAAGGCGACTTACCAGGCGACTTGTGCATGTCGCCTCACATGTCGCCTCAAGCTGCTCGATTTTTGTCTAGAACAAAATGCGACATTCAAGGCGACTTGTGCATGTCGCCTTTAATGTCGCCTGGCACCAAACAGGGACATTTTTGTCTTTTCATGACTACTCAATTTTTCTCCTATATATATGTCATCTTCTCCACCATTCAACCCTAGAGCTTCAGAAATTGATTTTTAGAGAGAGGAAGTGGTTCCTTAGTGAGAGAAGCTCCAAGAGTTGTCTTTGACTCTTAAAACCCAAACACCTATCATCCATTCATGATTCAAGCATCATCTAGCTTTATCTAGGATGATTCTAAGCATGGGTCTTCATCAACATATTTGACTTGGTAAGTAGAACATCATTCTCATACATTCTTGTGTTCTTACTTAACAAGAAATCTCTCTTATAACTTGTTTGCATCTAGATTTAGATTTTAATTACAAGTTGAGATATTTGTTGATGTTTGGGTTGTTGTATTGTGATAGCTAATATTTAGGACATATTTACCCTCTAGCTAATTAGGACTCATTGATTGCATTTGTTAATTGTATTTATTGTCCTTGCCATTTTATGTAACAACATGTGTTGATATGGTTTTGTTTGATGACTAGATGTTAGACTTGCATATCTATATCTAGTTAGGTCTTTATGAGCATTCATATAGACATTGATATCTAGGATTTGTACTTAGTTCCATCTTTAATCCCTAGATAAGCATTTAGTGTTGCCTAGCATTATTTGCATTTTGAATATTCATATATTCACTTAGGTTGTTATCTCTTCTTGAGAGTTAAGTCTTGTGACTACAAGGTGTAGTGCACAAGCAAATGAAGTCTTGCAACCAAGGTGTGGTTTGCAAGCAAAGTGATCAATGATTCACTATAAAGGCCCGTTGGGTAGTAGTGGTGGGTTAGTGACCGAGAATGGTGTGACTAGAGGTCAACCTAGGTTGTAAACATCATTACAATAGTGGATTTGAGGATCGTGTGTGGCTAGAAGGATAGCCCGTGGTTTTTCCCTTGTTGAAGGGTTTCCACGTAAAAATCAAGTGTTATTTATTATTCCGCTCTTTACATTTGATTTTGTATGTTTGTTTATAAGGTGAATTTTTAATATTGACTAATCAAGAAAAATTGGTAATTAACTTGATTAAAACCTATTCACCCTCTCTAGGTTGTAGACACATGCTTAGATTGTATTTTCACTTTGTTCACAAGGAAAGTTAGTGATCAGACCATCCATTACAAAGGTTGATTTTGAATTCACATCTTTCTTACAACAAATTCAAGGAGACATATGTGTGCCCATCCACCGAGCGAGTAGACCATTTAGATACTTTATGGTATTAATTGACGCATATGCATAATGGTCACATATTTTCTTATTGTCTACATGTAATACTGCCTTTTCTAGATTGTTGACGTAGGTTATTAGACTCCGAGCATATTTTTACGGATTATCTAATTAAAACCATATGAAGAAAAGTGTTTTTGGTTGTGTCAATGTAGTATGTTCGATGCCAACAGAAACACATAGTGAATATGTGTTGTGTACTCGTGAAAGAAACACAGTGGAAAAAAAATTACAAAGAAATACGTATTGTAAGGATTTGCATTTGTGAACTGTTTCCAAATTCATGATCAACTTACGACTGATGATATAACCAGTGGATGATTCTGCCTCAGCCGTAAAATTCGAATTCTTGGTGAACGGCAAGTAATCCGAAAAATACTTTGTTTTATATAAAGAAAACCAACATTATATATTTTATTTTATACATTATGCATATCATCTTTGTTAATTATAATATATTCATTGTTTGCATAAGGTTTCTATATTTGCCATGGCCTTTTGCACTTGAAAATGATTATGTGGGGAAATTTTTTATTTTTTTATGCCCGAACAAAATCATTTATCTTGTCTGATTAGATTGATTGATATCATTCTCTGAAGAGAATGTTAAGTCATCTAATCATCATGGTGGAAATTTTGGTTAATTAAAATTATTACGACATCGGTGATCATAATAAGAAAATCTAGCCATCAGAAGTGGAATCACACCAGAACAAAGTGAGAAAACGTTTACTATCGGTGATGAAAATAGTGGTGTACCTAAAGTATACGTAAATATCATGTTTATATTTTACCAAGTATATATAAATGCTCAGGGAGAGCTAATTGTATGTTACAAAGTGAAAAACAAAATGACATATATGTGAAACTTTGTTATTTTAATAGATCCGGAAGAATCTATTTAGTTAAAAAATATACATCATAAATAAATGTTGTATTATTTTATACTATCTCATGCCATAGGAATGCAGTTTCATTCTTGTAATTGAGTCTATCATATAGAATCTGTAGATTCATTAGTGAAAGTCTCTGAAGGACAATATGATAGTACAATATATCACTGAAGAATGGTATGCCGGTATAAATATGTCTGAATATGACATTTTGATGATGCAAATAAATCCATGAAGGATAACAAAATAAGGCGAACAAACAAATAAATTTACATCGTTAGAGGGAGAAAGATACAATTAGAAAAATCAACGACGTAAAATTGCAGTTGGCATGCATCATATTTATATTATATTGATCCTTGTTTGAAGTTCCTCATATTTATATTATCTTGATCCTTGTTTGAAGTTCAAAGGATCATTCACATGCAAATTGCATATTCGAATGGATTTTTTAATTGCCAATATATTTACCCGGGTGATTGTTCTCAAAGAACAATTTATGCAAATGGCAACAAATAAATTATTCGTGGCACACTAGAAGTGCGAAATGTGACTTTTATTTAAAAGTTAGTATTCCCTGAAGCGAATATGAAAGATCATGATCATGTTAATTAACAATAATGCTCGAGCTATATATAATCCTCATCATGGCTCCTGAAGAGTTAAATGTCTTTGAAGAGACAATCCTTTTTGAAGAGGTGCAAAGTAATGAAACGTGATCTCCCTCATTGAGACTCATAAATTAAAGGGATCTCAATTGCCCATACAAATGCACTTATACTGGAAGTATACAAATATTACAATTCCCCTCTGTAAAATTATACAATAGCAATTGAAGAGGCATATGTACTGTAAACAAAATTTGAGATCTTCTATATTGTTGCTCTGCGTATTATAAAACGATGAGGACCTTAAACCACACATTGTGGATGAATGTCGACATAATACAATTGTCCAAAAGACAGAGCTATATTCAAGGACATATAATGTAGACGTTTGAAGAAGTCAAATGTTTTTATTAAAACGATTATTTGTACGAAAATTACGATAGCGAGATATAACTTATACCCCGAAATGAAGAGTTTACTACAGAAACCCGGTATTTGATCATATGCAAATATTTTGTTGCATAATTAATATTTCTATGATCAGAATAATCCCAAAAGGATTCAAAATGTCAGAAACATATAATTAAAATTCTCGTAACTTATGTTCAATAAAGTTACAACGATTTTTTGAAGCAATTTGGAAGAATGTGATATGATTGTTTTAGAGAAAACAACATAAAATGACATAAATTAAAGTTCCATCGGAATCTGAATTTGCTATTGAAGCAATATATATCGTTTTTTTTTTAACCGCAGACATATTATTAGACAAAGCCAAAAGTCAAAACAAAGAAGAACCAACAACAAGAAAGCCAAAAAAACAAAGAAGAAAGAAGAACCAGCTAAAACAACGCCCCCACAAACAAAAACAGAGCACCCCTAGCCAAAAAAACACATCCACCGCCACACTAGCCATAGCAAACACCAAAGCACAACAAGTCAGCTGTCACCCCCAATCAGGACATTCCTCGTGTCAGTAGACGCCATCTTAGCCAAATTATCCGCGTAAGAATTGAAGGCTCTCGAGTCGTAGATGATCTCAATGCCACCATGCTCTCTAATCTAGTTGCGAATGTCATAAATAGAATTGACAAGCTTAAGATTCCCGAAACCAACATTGTTAGCCCAGGAAACCGCCACTTTTGAGTCGCTAACCACCAAAATACGACTCTTTCCAAGATTTGGTTTGGACATCACCATGTCGATGGCCTTCTGAATCGCCAATAATTCTGTCGTGTTCGGCTCTTGGATCCCCACGTACGAAGAGAAAGTGCACATAATTTTACCTCTTGAATCTCTCAAGACTCCCCCAATACCAGCTGGACCAATCTTGCCCTTAACCGATCCGTCCACATTAAATTTTAAGACATTGTCAGCTGGTGGAATCCACTTCTGGACTTTAACCTTTGCAGACTTTTTATGCTCCACGCAGAACTGAAGCAATATATATCGTTGACATGAATTTAATTGAAGCTTTTGAAGAGCTTCTAAAACTACTGAGTATTTAAAACAAGAATTTGTGATGAAAGTTTTAGGGAAAACAAATTATTGTTTCGGCCTGAAGATCGAGCATATTTTAAATGGATTGCTTGTTTTCAGTCTCAATATGGATGCGTCTCATTCTTTGTGCATCCATACAGTTGTTTGATCTTTAGATCTTAAGAAAGATCAATTTCGATATAAAGATAATGATGAAATGATGTTAAGTAGTTCTATCATTTGCAATATCAAGCCAGTTTTGTTACGTAAGTACTTTTATTATGTATTTGATTTCTCCATCGTAGTTATTTATATCTCACATACTTTTACTGTTTTCTTTCTGGTTGGTAGGTATAACTACTTGAATGACTTGTCGTTGTTGGACCCAGAATTATACCGTCACCTTATTTTTTTTGAAGGTGACATTGATATTGCTATCCTGTTTTCTTCAAGATTTATCTTAGTATCAAGTTGTCTAGCTGTCTTTATGGCTTGGAATTTGATTTAATGTTTAAACTGTCCATGCTGGATGCACAATAGATAGTTTCTGTTAAATTTTGTTTTTTGGAGCTTTTTTATTTTTATAATATTTTTTAAGTCTTATCTCAATTTCATTTTTTATTCTTGGGGATGGGGAGACTGGTGGAAGATTGAAGGGTTGAATTTCAGCTCCTTTATTTGTGTTGAAAACAAGAAGGAATCATGTCATTCATATATTCATACGACATTCTCACTGTCTTGGCAGTTTCTTTAGTCTTGAGGTTCTCACTACTTTTCTTTCTATTCCCTGTATTTTACAGCATTACGAAGGTGACATCTCAGAATTAGAACTCTACTTTGTAATTGTAAATAATGAATACGGAGAACAAACCGAAGAAGAGCTGGTTCTGGGAGGGAACGATATACGCGTCACTAATGAGAATGTCATTACATTTAGTCACTAATGGGAATGAAATAGTCTGTTTTTTTGTTTGTTTAAAGGGAAAATTTTGTCAATGAAATGGATTTAATTTCCTCACTGATTTCATTTTCATTGAGGTGGGTGTGGCATTCAATTTTGATGAATTCTTCTTCCTTTTTCTTCATGTTTTGGTGTCAAACGGAGATCTGATATGGGTAATTGTCTATTCTCATAATCTCATTTGTGGGGTGTTGAAATGTCTCTTTATCAGAACTCTACAGACTTTTTATTGGTTCTGGATAATGGGTAATTGTCTATTCTCATGTGTGTGTGATTGAAAAGCAGTGGGAAATAGCTTATTTAGATAGAAGCATAGAGAAGCTTTTTTTTTAGTTGAAGATTTTTTTCTTTTGAAATTGATAATATCCAATTTTTTTTTATCATTTGTTTTAAAATATTTGTAATGCTTTCTAAACTTTTTTTTTTCTTTTTGCATTTCAAGAGCTTATTAAAGACCCAACGTTCGAATGTGTATCTGTGGCCTAAAGCCCTGGGATCTAGCAAAGTGCATATGTATAGTTAAACTTAAATAGTATGGTGTGCACATATTTTGTGGATGTAGGTTATTTGGTGGGAATTGAAGTTGCTCTATATCCACACTTTCATTTTATGTTGCTTGTGTTTGATTAATTGAACATGAAGAGCATGCATCTGATGTATATTAATATTTTTGTACATTATATCTTATAAGGGGCAATCATGACTTGACTAGTATGAATTGTATACTACCCTACTTTTTGTTTCTGTTGAATTTGGCCATATCCATGTGTAGGAATACTCTTGCTATTAACCAACTATATAATACTTTGTGCAACATTATCAGTAGACCTGCAAGGCAAAGAAATAGAAAGGAAACCCACACAGTCAAGGAGATGGAGGATAGCAATCCACACTCAAGGAGACCAATGGATATCCTTCTAAAATTATATTAATGACTAATTCTGCGTCTGATGTGTTCATATTTACGCTTGGCGTAACCCAATATTTTCCATGTTTTACGCTTATTTTCCAATAAATATCCTTGATTTTAATGAGTTTATCTAGTTTTGCAGTTTTTGTAGATGATATCGTGCTTCTGGTGTTTTTGTCCAAATAAGAAGCAAAACGAAGTAAAGTTGATGTTGATAGTAAAAGCTTGATCTTGGAATATCAGAAGAATAGGCTACATGTGAGGCTACTTCCACATTTAGCCTTAGAAGTCGCTTTATACACTGTCAAGATGAAGAAGCCAGCTCCAGAAGGAAATGCGACATCCAAAGCGACTTCCTAATGTCTCTTCAGATGTCGCCTCTCATCCTGCCAACTTTTCCAGAAGCAAAGGCAACATGTGAGGCAACTTCCTACATGTCGCCTTAGAAGTCGCCTTACCTACTGCCAAGATTGCCCAGTTTAGGCGACATGTGAAGTGACTTCTCATATGTCGCCTCAGAAGTCGCTTTTTGCTCTGTGATGTTTTCTGAGGTTAGGCGACATGTGAGGCGACTTCTCACATGTTACCTCACATGTCGCCTTTTTGTCAAAGGGTGATTTTAGGACCATTTTGCTCCCCATTTATTGGTCTCTCTATATATTTCCCGCTTCTTTCTCTCTGAAATGGATCCTCTCTCCAGCATAAAAACACAAGAAACCCTTCCACAAAACACTCTAAGAACACATTTCATCTTCCATACACACAAACCACTACATCTAACCTTAAATCCATCATCCAAACCTCATTTCCCACCATCAAAACCTATTCTTAGAGCATTAAAGGGGAGCATCAAGAGAGAGATCAAAACAATCTCTTCAAGTCAACCAATGAGGAGTTCTTCACTATAGTTTACTCTAAACTTTCCCTCCTTATTTATTGTATTGTATTTAAGATGGCTTGCTTGTTATATATATCTTTGGTAGCCATGGGTTGTAATATGAACTAACTTATTCTTGGCTAAGGCTAAGATGAAACTTTGTCCATGAATCATCAATGAAGACCATCACATTAATTCCATTGCAATGTGTTATGTATGTGTATTTCTTATGCTTAATGCTTCTAGGTGCTTAGCTACCACTTAGATGATGTTTTGGTTGTTGTGTGAAGGACCGAAAGGTGAAACACATAATATGCTCGATGAAATGCCCGATACAAGTCTAGTAAGATTGAAATATGCGATGCTAGCTTGTAGGATTCTATTGTATGTCATAACTCTTAATGAATTTGTATGTAGATCGGATAACCATGTAGAAATAGGTTGTTGGTGCATATAAATATTGTTTTTATTCACTTGAAAGAGGTTAAAGACAATTTCTGGGCATACAAATCTATATATACACTTGCATAATTTATCCAAATGATGTGTCTTGCGTTGATGAGGATTGGGAAGGTGGATTTGAAGCCTTAGCCTCATTCTCATACGTTTTACAACCTCGTGTTCTACTTTATTGCTTGCTTATTTTAGTTTCCATTTATTGCTTAGTAATTATTGTGTAGTTAAGTTTATTTCGCATTCTTGAAATATCAATGATTTGCTTGTCTAAATAGCGGTTTAAATCAATCAATTGTGATACTCAATTCCTCATTCCCCTGTGAACAAATCTTATTTGCTATTGTACTACACCACGGCTTCGTACTATTACGAGCGCTAGTTTTCTTGTGGTCAGCGTCCCTTCGCTTCAGCAACATCCAGTGATAGCACTGTCAACATAAACCAAAATAGTATGAGGAAATTATTGATACTACATATTTAGTTCACAATTTGGGGAAAAATCAAAACTTTCAAACATGTTAACCATATTGATTCATAAAATTGTTTCATATATGTTAATAAATTTGTTTCATGTAGGAAACGAACTTGATTCCTTATGATGGATGGATGAATTTAATTCCTTTTTGTGTGAGACTCACATATATTGATTCCCATTGTGATTTTAGTAAATAAAGTAATCACGAATTAGTAATTATATTATCTTTCCCTCATTAGGATTCTTGATTAGTAAACGCGCCCTTAAGATGATTTGAATAAATTATTAATCCCTCTTACGGATTTACATATTCACTAGTGCGTATGGTGTTGAGTCGGTTCTATAAGTCTTTCCTGGTGTGCCCAACAACCGTATACCTACTAGACTGATCCAAAAAGTGGTCCATCCCTTGGGAAGTTTCATTGCAACCGATCTCAGTGATTACACTTGTGCTATATCACAATATGAGAGGGTAGTTGCATTCTGGGTTGTGCTTGGTGTGATCCATAATGGTGTCAGCTTAAAAAAAAACTAATTAATGTTAACAATTGTATAAGTGGCAAAAAGTTTAGTAAATTATATGAATTCTACAAAATAATTTAGTAGATGTGAATTCTAATTATAGATGTATATAAAAAAATTTGATTTTCGATTTGAAATGTTTGGTTGAATGATTATAATTTCATTACTTGAAAATATAAAATTTAAATTATAATATAATTATACAGTGATCACGCTAGGGGATGCATGATGCATCGAATGCACCCTAGATCTTCTCTAGTAAAATAATCTACAATAAGAATCAAAGATATATGCTAATTTGTTTAGTGAACAAGTTTAACAATGAGAGAAACGCTAAACTTATATCGTCAAGTCTTGTCCTTGTTTCACAATCCTAGAATATTTTAATAGTTCAAAACAAAATAGTAGAAAACAAATCAGGCTCGGAATAATATTACTAAAAAAATTAGTTTAGAATAAAATGAATGAATAATGATATTTTTATTTAATAATTTATGCCAACAATTATAGACATGAGGAATATGTGGTTGTGAGGAACGTTAAAGTTGTTCATGATGGTATACGTTGACTAGTTCAATAAACAAGTTTAATTTATGTTGAATTTGTTCATGAAGGTATACGTTGACTTGTTCACTTAACGTTAAGAGAAATGTTAAACTTGTTCAACCTACATTGAACATGTTCATAAAGATTTACGTTAACTTGTTCACTAAATTAGTTTAACAATGAGATGAACATTAAACTTGTTCAACCTACGTTAATCTGACACTTATTCAACATAAACATTCGCATTAAGAGTTTAACACATAAGCACATAAGAGTTTAACAAAATAATTAACGTAAAGTCGTTCAACCTACGTTGAACCTATTCAAGAAGGTTTACGTTAACTTGTTCACCGAACAAGTTTAATGTTAAGATGAACGTTAAACTCGTTCAACCTACATTGAACTTGTTCATGAAGATTTAAGTTGACTTGTTCAATGAACAAGTTTAACATTATCAGATGAAAGTTAAACTCATTCAACCTACGTTGAACTTGTTTATGAAGATTTACGTTGACTTGTTCACGAAACGAGTTTAATGTTTAGATGATCGTTAAACTCATTCAACCTACGTTGAACTTGTTCAAGAAGATATGCGTTGACTTGTTCACTGAACAAGTTTAATGTTCCTCTATACGTTAAACATGTTCAACCTACCGTGAACTTGTTTTTGAAAATCAAAATTTCAAAATTTTTATTTAATTTTATGTATTTAATATAATAAAATATATAATTTCAAGTATTTTTTCATTAAGTTTTTTTATAAAAAATAAATCTGTTAATAGCCAAAATTGGCTAAGGACCAAGGGAAATTTTCCACCCTCCAGACCTGGCTCCATGCCCTAGACCATCCACCAGAAGACCATGTTACCCGTGTTGGAACCCCGTTCACTGGTAATGCAGTGGAAATAGGTTTTCAAATTTTTATACAGATCATAAACGATCTGGGACCAGTGAACTTAGGATCGCAATTTTTTTTCCAAAACTAATACATACAATATGTAAACACAGGAAATTGTAATCAATATATTAAAAAAAAAAATTAGAACCTTACAAACGTTTGGAGGCTCCTTCACTTCACGATATGCTCCTTGTCTATACCATTGATCTTCCTAACTATTCCCGGAACTGGTAACTGCGTGTGAGCGCGACATGTACTCAGGAACTTAGGAGGATATAAAGAGAATGAAGAAGAAACAATTTCTTCCAAGAGAAAAATACCTAGAACAATTCTAAGATGTTCAAAAAAAAATATAACAAATATCAAATATTTATTTTTCTTTTTCACGCACCCCTGTGCGTTTTTCCTCTTTTAATTTTAATAGTGCAAAGCACTAATTCTTTTCAAAAAAAAAAAACTCACGCACAGTTTGGTTTTTTCTTTTTTATATAATTGTTTTATTTCAATAGTACAACAATTGCACTTTTTTTTTTTTTTTTTTTTGTGTTACACACAATATGAGTTTGTATCATATACAAACACTTGTGTATATCCTTTGTGTGCTATATTTTTGTTATCAATATATATCATATATATATATATATATATATATATTATTATAACTAAAACTCTTTAATTGATATCTCTTTAGATTTTAAAAGATAATTAAATATTTATTTTGAATTTAAACATTTTAAATTCAATTTCAAATATTTAATTTAATAAAATAAAATAATCATATTATCTTATTCTATTTAAAATCAAATATCAACTAACATCCTCCATTTAGTGATTAATAAAAAAAATTAAATAATCTTATTATTTAATTTATTTAATCACCATTATTCATTAATTAAATAATCTCATTATTCAATTATTTCCCGAATAAATACGTGTCACTTTCGTAACACAATTAATTGGACAATCCAATTAATTAACCGTGACCTTTGTTACCTAAATCGATCGGGCTAGCAAGGGGACTTAATGGACCTATAGTATTTTGAGCTCCAATAATCCTCGGAATTATTAATTAAACTATTTAATTAATATTCCTTGATTATTAACTCCGGTATTATTCCACTAAAAATCCGAAGCTGCACTCTCTCAACTGCAGACGTTTTTACACAGACCGATACAACTCGGTGTCCATCGATATAGCTATTACACATGGTGTGATCCTCCACAGTAGTTCATAATTAGAGCTGGGTCATAATGTTCGTTATACCCCTCTTATTACATATATTCTTTAAGTACCGTTGATTCTCTAATGAACAATAAATACTATTACCTCACGGAATTAGGAGATCGCTCATATTGTCCAAGCCCCGAATCAACCCTTAAGGGAACTATCATCTACTTTTCACAAGAAGGAGTGGATTCCACTATTGTGTACATACCTTCCCAGCCACAAGCCAAACCGCAATCCCAACATACGAAGTATATTGATCAGGAACTGCATCTGACCTCACCCATGGTATATCAAAGACCACGATCTAACCTGAAGGAGTCGATAAGACACTCAAGATTAAGATCACCCACATATAGCCATCATTAGTTGATATTTATGAATCTCATCAGTAAACGGATCTTGGTGAGAGATTCATATAGATCATGGCCCAGTCCTATATGATCACATCATACAAGGTGCCTCCATTCCCATATCTCATATGAATGATTCAGGATAGAATCACCATACATTACGGAATGAACCGCAGCTATAGATTAACCACAAATAAAGTACCCAGCTTTATTTGTTATCTATGGACTCTTTAGATTGCACGTCTCTTACTGTATCCATCCGTATATGACACTCATATACACAGTTCAAGATTACATCCGGCAATCTAGGATGTTAATATATGCACAAGTTATAAAATAAATAACACAACAAGAATGAATTGAACTTTTCTTTTTATTTATTTTATAAATCCATTTACAAAATACATCTTTAGGGCATAAACCCCAACAACCCGAAGCCGAGCTACGGCGCCGCCCGACAGGAAACAGGACGGGCTCCAGAAACATCCGGAATAGAGCCAAGAATGATCAGATCAAGCCCGCGTCACCAAACCTAAAAACAGGAAATCCCCCCCCCCCCCCCCCCCCAAAGTCGAGATTACCTCGTAATTTTTCCAGAAGCTCGCCAGTACCTCGCTGACATAGTAAGGTGTCCGCGGGTGGCCACACCTAGCTTCAAAAGGTCAAGGGAGGATATACCTAGCTTCTAACTAGACGAAAATCCTTTATATCAGGACTAGAACACTGATCGACCTCACTACCTGAGGTATCCCGCCACATTACATGCTATATTCGACGATCCCTACGGGAGAACATGCTAGACCTGAAGATACACATGATCACATCTAAAGACGTTACAAACGTACAGAACAAGTAATAGAGTATAAGTAGGAAACAAATTGATTTCCACCGAGACATCCTCAACTGAGCAATTAACTCAAAGTCAATGACATTTTAAGATAAAAATCCCGTCCGATAAGGAGGGGGGGGGGGGATGATAAAATCATGGGAGAATCAATGAGTTTAAACCTATGAAGACATTGTATAAAGGGAGGACTTCCTCCTTCTGAAAAGAGGAGACTACTATTCGACATGCACACAACAAGTACCCAACTATGCCCTAGAGAGAATTGAGAGCAATTTGAGAGAGATTTGTATACCATACATGATCAATAAAGAGAATATTTTTCTTTCTTTTGGGTGGTGAATTGTATTATTATTCCTTTTCATTTCATAAAACACCGTTACACATATGATCAACCTTGGCCACCACCTACGGGGTAGTGGATGTGAGGGTGTTAACTGAGATTTCTCGTCTTGAGCAAAATTTCTGTGAACAAAATTTTTATCACTTAATATGTAATATAATATAATTATATTATTTATATATATATAATATAATAATATATATATATATATATATATATTGCAGCAACCGGTTGAAACCGGTTGCTTTTATGGGTTGTCAACTACTTCCATTTTTTTATTATTTTCTTTTATTGCTTTTTGTTGGTTTGGGTTTGTATGTGGTTCGTACCATAGCTAACTCCTTTAATTATTAGTGAAGTTAACGAGGTAATTACACACAACCTACATGAGGTATACATATTAACAAGCAAAAACAACTTTTCACAAAATTTACACAGAACTTCTCTACCGTTAGTCAACTCCTGTTAGCCTTAACCTTTGACAGTGTAAGTTGTTTGAAAAGTCAGAATATCCTTAAAGTTAGGTCAAGATCTTTTCCTTCCTATTTTTTGTCTTGGAAAATGAGAATTTTTTTTTTATTAAAATATTAAATGGAGGCACGAAGGTATGTTATTTTTTTACCAATATATTCCCAGGACCACATCAATCGAATGAATTCCATCTTTATAATAAAATGAATATATATATACAATAATTATTAAATAAGTACGCACCGAAAGAATTATATAAGGACATTGAATGTAAACCATTCATTTTATATATTTTAACTTGGCATGTATGCACTTGTCAAAACTCTTTTATAAATGAGTAGCTCACATTCAATGTCCTTATATAATTCTATCAGTGCATACTGACAGGAAAAGGACTATATATATATATATATATATATATATATACATATATATTTGTTTATAGAAGTTACCATTGGCCTGAAATCCATACTATTTGGGCAATATTTTCTTGTTTTTCATTTATATACATATGCAGAAATTTTTTTGCTCAGTCATGGAAAATTCTTATGCTAGCAGAGTAGCAGTAGTGTAGTTAATGGAGGTTTGATCAAGTTTAAAAATTAAAATTGTTGCAATGGCAAGAAGGCTGCATTAAAAATTTTGAAATAATAGAAAATTCCTAGTAAATTTTTTTTTTTTTTTCATTTGATACTCGAAAATCCGGCTTATTATTATTATGTGTAGTACTAAGAGCTAAAAATATGTAGTGAGATTTTTTTTCATGAACATTTTGGTATGAAATAAATACCAACACAAAACAAGTGAGCAACATAAACATCGAATAATATTGTTCGATAGTGAATTCTGCACCACAATAATCTTCAATTACAATATCCAACATAAAGAAGGGTGTGCATAAAACAACTAGAATAACAGATATGCTTGAAATAGCCATATCTACAAAAACCGTGCATAACATTTGCCCCATCCATATTAGCCAAAAAACAATCTAAATACTTCTAGCATCCATCCAAAAACAGCAACCTAACTGTGCATGAATGACAAAATCCAAAATTTTTAAAAAAAACCTTGCTATATTGAACTAATAAAGTTAACTACACCAGCTAACTCCCATTTCAATTAAATGATAGCTTATATCCAAACCCTTGAGATGGCCGGGTTGTATAAGGTGTAGTTGGTGTTTCATCCTGAGATGACCGAGAAAGTTGATGTGGCTGAAAGCCTTGAGTTAATAAAGTGGGTTGGGTTAATAGAAACCAAAGTACCTACACCAAATGAGCATCACATTATAAATTGAAAAAAAAAACATCATATTTTAAATTGACTAACAACTTAAGTTAATTAAGAACTTGAAGATGAGAAATTAAAGGTTAGAAATTACTCTTATGATCCTCTCGGGTGGTGCAGAGTTGGGTACTCTTATAGGTGGGATATGACTAACAATGTAGTCCTCGTTACAACAGTTGAAGAATTTAAAGCACCAATAGTAATATGTCCAGTTGTTTGTGTCCTCCATGCAGCTGAAAAGCTTGAGCTGCTGGTAGCCTATATATATATATATATTATTCACAGATTTGGTATGGAATAATCAAAGTGATATTAAAAAGAAAAATACATGACATGTCTTGGTTTTTTTAGCTATACTGTTGGTGGAAGGTGCATTAGAGGTACTACTAACCTGGAATTGGAAACCAATTAATAAAAGTAAAAGCACATAAGCATATGAAAAAATGTTGTTATTTACATGATATCTCTTCCTTTATCCAGCAGCTGGTTCCTTTTCTTTGCAAGTCCTAATATTATGCCCAGTCTGTTGGCATTTGCTGCATCTGAAACCAACAGACCTTTGCACTCTAGATGGTTCAGTTGCACTTCTTTTTCTAGACAACATATGTTTGCCTGCTCTTCTCTTTCTTAATGGTGGCAACACAGTTTTATACTGAACATTCGGCCAAGAATTTTCATCTAGAAGTGCATGGATGACATTGGCATATGTTCTTAGATATGCCGACTTCTTTAGGTAATGATGCATATACTCCTCAACATCATCCTTTTTCTTGGTAATGCAAGCCATTGCAAGCTTGCAAGGCAGCCCACTGACAGCCCATATACCACAATCACAAGTACGTTCATTTAGTTTCACCACAAATTGCCTATTTTCATCAACAACTTCAAACTCCCACTCTCCACAGTGCAAGGGATCCAAATACCTCCCTTTTTTCTGTGCTTCTTACAGTTTTTTGTTTACTGCTGGAGGTATGTTAGATTCCCAACGCATTGTAGCCTCAAATCGTTCATGAATATGTTTCATGAGCATTCTTCTTACAGTCTCCAGCATAGTTAGCATTGGGAGTTTTCGATACTTGTTTAACCATCTATTGAATGCCTCAACTATGTTGTTGATATTGTGGCCTATTTTGGTTAATTTGTCGAAGGCATGGATAGACCAAAGCTATAAGGAATACCCATTAAATACTAATGTGCTCTCTCATAAGTGTTCTTAATGTTGACCATTTTTTTTTTACAAATTCAGCCACATTTGTACTTACTGCAGCAGGCTAAAACAGGTCCTTAAGATAATCAATCTTGAATGTACTCAACAGATTCTGCAAAATATGTCTTCCACAAAATCTATTAATTTGGTTTGACCAACAATCACGAAGAGCTACAACTAATCCCTTTTGCCTATCAGTCATAAAACAAACAATCATGTTGTCATGTTGCCCCACGTGCTCGTACAATAGTTGAAGAAACCAAGTCCAAGTCTCTCGACACTCAAGCTCACACACCTTTAATGCAATTGGATACACACCACAATTTGCATATGTTGCTATTGCACATAATAAAATCTCCTCATATGGACCTTTAAAGTGGCATCTATCCATTCCTATAAAAGGTCTACAACCTTCTAAATAAGACATTTTTTGGCCATGAAAACTAAGAAAGAATCTATTGAAATGGGAAGGGACATTGTCATCTGGGTTGTAGGATATGGTATCTAACTTGACATATGAACCTGGATTTCTCTCAATAATTATATGACCATATTGTAAAGCTTGTTGTAACTTTTATTGTGGTCTTCATTTCCTATGTTCAGGGCATATTTCTTAGCCCTATAAAGAGTGTGGTCTAATACTGAAACCCCACAAGTTTTTAACACAATTGCACCAAACAACCTGATATTCATGTCAGGGTTTTGCTTAATGAGTGACTCAAACTTCTTCCCTAACCAGTTAGAGGTTACATCCTTATTGCTAGTCACTGAGAGACAATCATGCTCATCCTTTGAAGTCTTTAACATATAGGTTTTTCTGTCATATGTTGGACACCCATGCACTCTCCAAGGGCATCCCTTAACTAAGCACCTACTAGTAATTCTTCTCCTATAATTCTTAATTCTTTTAAGCCTGAACCCCTCTTGAATGGAATAATCTAGGATTACATCCCTAAAGAGAGAACAAATCCAAAAAAGTTGGTCCAACCTCCAGTTTAATACGTCTGTCGTCCCCCAAGACAAATGCATGGCCACCATTTGGTCGGTCTCCCTCACACTCATTAGCACTATTAATTTGTACCACTTCCTCCTCATTACCCCCACTTCCATTGACATCAGACAGACCATTTGATCCATCGCTATGGACTCCATCTGTGTCAACACTCTGGTCCCCATCTGAGCAATCATTGTAGGCCCCATCAATGTCACTAGGTGCCCAATCAGTTTCAGTGTGTGCCTCTTCATTGGTGTTATAATAGGAAGGCACTGATGAGGATTCAACACACACAATGTCACTTGGTTGTAAGTTGGGTTGCTGTGTTGGCATTGGGCTTTGGTGTTGGGTTGGATGTAAGTTGGGTTGAGTGTTTGAGTTTTTGTTACTATTTGGGTGTAATTCGGGTTATTTAGGAAATATTTTTTCAATGGGATGAAGTTGATAATTAAGTGAATTTGGTTGCAGTTCTTCAACTCAAACTCATTCATGACATCCATCAATTGATTATCTGAATCTATTTCCTTCACTTCACCATTCCAAGGAATTTGGACCTCTTGATGAAATTTCTCACCAACAACAGTTGGAAAACCTAATATTTCCATCATAACACTATCTCAAATATCTTTGAGACATATCAAATCCCTAGTGCACTTTCCTATCTCAATAGTTTTACCCAAAAAAGAAGTGGTGATATTGAATACGAAATCCCTACACAATGCAAATATAAATAGTTATCACATTTACTTCAATAAAACAAAGTACAATTCAATAGAACAGTACACCATAAATAGAGCCACAAACATTAAACACATGCAACGATTACAGCCTCACGCATCAAATTTAGAGCACCATACCAGGAAAAACATACCATGTCAACAACAGATAATGAAACATGCAATGAAACAGGGTACCATTCATGGAACAGAGCACCATACTAGAAGTCACAAACATCAAACAAATGAAACAGCCATTCATTTGAATAGAACACCATACCAGAAACCACCAACATCAAACTAATTTGACCAGCAGTTTTTTGTTTGTTTGTTTTTTGTCAAAACATATTTCAACCCATTTCAAACAATTTTTTTTTTCCGAAATATCAGACCTCCATTTCAAAAACAAAAACCTCTAACTTCAAAACAATATTTCCATTACAAAAGCCAAATTTTTGATTACATTTAATGTGAAATTTTTAAACATTTTTTTAATTCATCAACGTGACATTTTTTGAATTCATTAACAAATACTTTCAATCGACAGTAAAGAGCCATATTAAACTTTTTTTTTTCAAAAAGTTAAAAACCATAATCAGTTGTGTTTTAAAATGAACAAAACCCTAACTCTAACAAAAATGATGAACGATTTTATCGTTCTCAGTCAATACAACATACAAAATAACAAAAACCATCTACGTAACACAAAGTCGAAGATTTTCCTTACCGTTGCCCCATCTCGTAGAGAATAACCATTCTTCCTCTTTCCCAGGCAACTAGATTGTTTTGTGTAGATGATGAAGAATATGGTAACTGAAATGATGAAGCTTATATTTTTTTTGAGTTTCATAATGGAAATCTGAGAAAGAGAGAAACTCAATTGATAGTTCTAGAGTCTGAGAGTACAACAGACCATTCACCTTCGTGCCTTCTTAGCGTTTTTTTTTTTGAAAATTCATTTTTTTAATGTTATTTGTTACAAGCTTTAATTATCGATGTGACGTGTACACAACTTTATATTTAATAGACAAAATTACCCTTCAAGCTATTAACGTTAACATGAGTTGACTAACGGTAAGGAAGTTCTGTGTAAATTTTATGAAAGTTGTTTTTACCTGTTAATATGTATACCATAGATAGGTTGTGTGTAATTACCTCAAAGTTAATACACAATATAATATATATAAATTATTATTTTATTAAAAAGTACCGGTTTGAAACCGGCTATTTCCATCGAAGCCTTCATGTTTGGCTGCCATGTGGCAGCCAACATGAAAGTTCACATAGTTTTGTTTGCACGATGCAGGGACTTTTAGTCCTCAATAGTAGCCGGGCCCCTTCTAAAGAATACAAATCATACTTTCTTCTGTAGCTTCTGTTTGCAATATTAATCCAAATATCAGAAAGTATTGATGAATATATAGGATTGATATATCGACATATTTGTCGTAAAACTAAGAATAAATAACAAAGAATAAATGAATAACAGATGAGAGAATAATAAACTGAGAGAGATGGAGAGACAGACGAGAGATGTGAAATGAGTGAGAGAGAAACTTTTATTGATATTTTTGTGATCAGTCCTGTTACAAACAAAATGGAACATATATATATATATATATATATATATATATATATATATATATATATATATATAGAGGCAAAGAGCAAAGCAGGAGGCGGTGCAGGGTGAGAGATATTTGTGTGTGATTAGTGGAAGATATTTGTGTGTAATGGGGAGATATTTGTGTGTATTGATACAAGTGGTAATAAAGCCAATAATTACAATATTCCCCCATGGATTTATACCACTTATATTAATTTTTTAGGAAAACTCCAATGGGACAAAATCTGAGAAAAATGTATACAATGATCTCTCTATATCTAGTGGTGTTGGATGTTTTCAAAACTATCTCGTTAAAAACCTTGTCAGGAAAACCAAGTGGGATAAAACCTGATCGAAGGGAAAAAGAGTATAGTGTATATATGTCCAGATTTATTGTTTTCTTCAAAACATTTCTCACTTTTATACTTTGCTAGGGAAAACCCAGTAGGATAAAAACCTGAACAAAGATATTCATTGATCTGTTGGATCAAAGTAATATTTATAATGATCTTCTGGATCAAGGTAACATATATACGATGATTAGCAAGATCGAAGTAATATTTACAATGATCTTTTTGATCAAGACAACATATAGACGATGATCTACTAGATCAATGTAATATTTATGATAATCTTTATGGATCAAATGATTTTTGGGTGTGCTTAGTGAATTACCTCATTAAAACCTTTATCAGGAAAACCCAATGGGACAAAAACCTGATTGAAAGGAAAAAAAAGCACAATGCACATATGTCCTAAACAATTAATATACTTCATTTGATATGCTCCCCTGATAGGACGCTCCCCCTGATAAAAGTTCTTTTGAAGCAATCTTCTAGATTGCTGAACTGAAGATTGATGGACAAGCATTCCATTTGATCTATGCTCGGCCTTCAGGTCGAGACAATGTTTTCTTTATCATTTCTTTATGAAGACACATGAGTATATAATATGGTTATTATATCCTTATCTTTATCGGATATTAACTGAGACGGTTATACCACATCCGTTCATATTATTTTTAATCCATATAAGGATTTTTGTATGTTCATCAAATACAGATTACGAGATCTCGATTTACATGCTTTTAGCATTTTGAATCCTTCAGGATTTATAAATATCTGCATTGAGTGAATCATATAAATAAATGATTACTTCATCTAGAAGACGTATTTCAAGCCTCTTAAAGGCATCCAAATTTATCAATAACGTAATCATATTCATCAGTAGTGAATACCAAGTTTCTGTAAGAAACCTCGCACTACGAGTCATACCTCATATCTCGCAATCTCGTTTTTCTCATTACGTTTCTGTATAAAGATCTATTAGTATCTAACTAGTTTGACATCTCCAGGTGTCTAGAGTACTATTGATCTAAATACTTTATTTTTGGCTTATGAAGTCAATTCTTCTTGAATTGCTTCTTTCATCTAGGCCAATCATGCCTTTTGTCTACAATCATTGATATTATGAATATTATAATTATCATTTATATTTTCAGTAGCGTTACTGTGTATAAAAATACTTTATTAATGATTGTTTTCTTATTATTCCACATTTTTCTCATATGACTTATATAAATTTTCTCAATTTCTATACTCTTATATCTCTGTTGAGATCACTTACATTTCAGTGGATTTAGTCATTTCATAGACTCTGTATGATTTATAGAATTTATCTCAATTTCTATATTCGTGTATCTTTATTGAGGATTCTTCCATTTCAATGGATTTAGTCATTTCATAGACTTGTGTCTCTTTAGATATATCAGACTCTTATAGAGTTGATTTAGAGAAAGTGGATTTATTCATAACTCGAGTTTTGTTTACTTTTGAGATCCCAATAGTAATATCTTTTAAAAGGTTCATAAGCTTATGATATGTATCAGATATTTATTTATTGCCCTACACTTTGATCGTTCTTCCAGAACAATCACCCGGCCAGGGTTTATGAGATGACAACTTATAAAATTTTGTTACCTTTAATATACCAGGTAACAGATTAATAATTATCTGATGATCAATTATCTTTCGTATTTGAGAGATACGAAGATTGAAATGAGACACACATATATAGAGAACCGAACTGGTATCTCTATTTTGTATATAAGTAAATTTTCATTTTCTTTTCTCATCTAGAGAAACTGGAAACGTTTGATAAGTGATTCCCCTGGTCCATTTTGATTATGAGTATATCTGAAAAACTAATAATTAGTGCAAGTAATATGGAGATGTTTGATAATAAACAAACATATGATCATCTCGTAGATGCATCAATTTAGAACCATATAATAATGAAAGGGATCATTTAGTGGATGAATATGTCCACATATATCTTCTTGAATTCTTTGTAAAAATGATGAGAATTCAAAACCAACTTTTAGAATAAGATGGTATTACTTTTAGTTTCCCCTGTGAACATGCAGTACATAAGTTCTCATTGGATAAAGAATCTTATGGTTCTTTAGTAGATATCCATGAGAATTTTCAATGATTATACGCAACATTATAGATCCTGGGTGACCGATACGGTCATGCCAAAGTATGAACATTTTTTGATCTGGGAATTTTTTATTCATAACTGCATAAACATCTACACTTTTTATAATAGTGTATTATAATCCAGATGATAAGCACGTAGCTTTTCTATAATGAGTTTCTGGCCTGAATCATGAGAAGTAATGCATATATATTAAACATTCTCATTACTCATAGTTTCAATATGATATTCATTCCTCCGTATATCTTTGAAACTAAGCAGATTCATTTATATTTTGTGTGAATGCTATAAAGTATCATCGATACACAATTTAATACCATCAGGTAATAAGATTGTGGCTCTTCTAGAGCCTTTGATCAGATCCGCTAGATCTGATCTGGCATTAACTTTATATGCTTTTGAATTAAGAATATTTCTTCATGTTCTGCATAAATAATATCAAGTATCATTGATACATGATTTAGTATTATTTGATAACAATATCGTGACTCTTCCAGAGCTTTCTATCAGATCCGTTGGACCTGATACAGTATTAACATTTGCTTAGAGCAAAGTCAAATTCATAAAATATATCTGACTCCACAGAATTGTATAAGTCGTTGCACTCTAGGCAAGACATAAATTTCCCTTTTGGGAATTTTATGGACATTATGTGTAATGCCATGTTTATTCTATAAACCTTTTCTCTTGTCATTCACAAACATCCACTCCTGGGGTATGTTTTGATATCTTATGAATATAAATATACCCAAATTTACTCTCTTGATATTGCTCCTTCATAAGTAAGTATAAAATGAATAAAATATTCTTTACAATCTCATTATACTTGATATTAGGATCTTAAATCATCTTACGATACTCACAACATCCTACTGGATGTGTAGATCTTTTTCTCAATTGAATGATACGTTATGATCTTAAATCTCTTTTATAATACTCACAACATCATTCCGGATGTGCAGATTTTGTTTTCTCAAATGAATGATATATTAGGATCTTAAATCCTTTTTATGATACTCACAGCATCCTACTGGATATGTATATCTTTTTTCTCAAATGAATGATACGTTAAGATTTTAAATCCCTTTTATGATACTCACAGCATCCTGTTAGATGTGTATATTATTCTTTCAAATAAGTGACATGTAAATGTATCACTTCATATATATATATGAGATAACTTTATATTCTGAACGTGTTTGAAACCCCAGGTTCCAAATAATGAAGTATGTCATTCATTTATATAACAATGGATCCAAAACTTCAAGTTTTCATCGGTTTTCAAAACCGTACCAACTTAAATATCATAATTCCAGGAACTTTAAGTTCTGGTTAGTTGGTTTAGCCGATCTCATATATTGCGTATAAATAATATGAATATTTTAACAATTTATTTGGAGACACAACATAAGCTAGTCCTGAGACACTGCATAAGCCAGTCCCGAGACACGGCATAAGCCAGTCTCATAAATTGCATAAAAATAAATGGTTTCAGGGTCATAAGATCACCTTACAGGGCCATGAGATCACCTGCGATGTGCATAAAAGTAAATCTATAACTATAATATATAAGTTCCGTTGACGGCATAAGCCATCTTGTACGTTTAGGATTTTAAATTCTTTTTATGATATTCAGAGCATCCTGTTGGATGTGTATGAAATGGATAAAATATTATTTCAATTTCATTATACGTTAGGATCTTAAATTATTTTTATGATGCTTACAACATCCGATTAGATGTGTATATTTCTCTTAATATTGCTCTTCATGAGTATCAAGCATGCATATTATACGGGATTCAGATCTCCAGGTTCTGGATATTCCATCGCGCATGAAAATAGAGTTAATAAAGCTTGAATAAGTCAAAATAATACTTACAAGCACAATTAGCTGAAACTGATGGTACGGTTGCGTTTGGAACGGTTGAAATAGCTGGAAACAAGTCCGACTTTATCGAAAATGGGTGAAAATTGCACTGAAAAGGACAAAAATGTTTCTGGCTGATGTGGCGCGCATGGACACCCCAGACGCTGATGTGGTGCGCCTGGTGCAGATGTGGCACCAACCACTGCTGACGTAGCGGCCGACCACTAGTGACGTGGTGCTGATGTGGTACTGATTTGTGCTGACGTGGCTGTCGCTACAGTGTCGTCTCCAACCTTAGAAAAACTGCAGAAAAATCTGGAATTTTTTTCCAGGTTTGACCAACCTTTGACTGAAGCTAGAGGGTTCATTAGAGCTCTGTTTGAGACACGGTTAGCGGCGTCGGAATCGTATATTCGAGAGGAACACAACAACATCCTCCGAAAAGTGATTCAAGCACTTCTAAATTTCTGTACTCAATCGAAAATTCAAAAACCAAAGCTAAAATCACTCAGTAATTTTCTCTAGAAGTCCTAGTCTATATTCGTGCTGATAACGTGTTTGAAAACTAAGAATAAATAACAAAGAATAAATGAATAACAGATGAAAGAATAATAAACTGAGAGAGATGGAGAGAGAGACGAGAGATGTGAAATGAGTGAGAGAGAAACTTTTATTGATATTTTTGTGATCAGCCCTATTACAAACAAAATGTAACATATATATATATATATATATATATATATATATATATATATATATATATAGAGGCAAAGAGCAAAGTGGGAGGCGGTGGAGGGTGAGAGATATTTGTGTGTGATTAGTGGAAGATATTTGTATGTAATATGGAGATATTTGTGTGTATTTATACAAATGGTAATAAAGCCACTAATTACAACAATATCGTATTATTTTGTTTAAATGATATGCCCGTTTAATAAAATACCGCTTCATGTTTGAAAGATTATTAAATTTTCTATGGTTTAACGATTGGAAGAGGAAATTTTGAAAATAAATTAATGTACAAATTGGAGAAACATATTACCAGGTAAACCTTATTTGGTCATGCATGATTAATTCTTATTAGATCAATATAAAGATGACGTTACATATTCGTGAAAATATACCCTTTTTTTCATAAAAGTAAAATGAAATACACTACAAGAAAATGAGCCTATAGAGACAAAATTTATTGGGACGAATTTTATTCGTCCCAATAAAACGTCTATTAGGACACAATAACATATTCGTCCTTAAAAATTTCAAACGTAAAGAAACCTTTGGGAACGAAAAAATTCGTCCCAATAGAACATCTATTGGGACGAAAAATATTATTCGTCCCTAAAAAGGACGAGACCTTTAGGGACGAAAAATATTTGTCTTGATAGATTGTCTATTGGGACGAAAATAATTATTCATCCCTAAAAAATGCAAAAATAACCAGACTTTTAGGGACGAAAATAATTTGTCCCAATAGGATGTGTATTGGGACGAAATAAATCATTCGTCCCAATAGACATCCTATTGGGACGAAAATTATTCGTCCCTAAAAAGTTTGACATTTAAAAATGTTAATAGCCAAATTTGGCTAAGCGATCAAAGAGAAATTTTTCCACCTTCCTAGTCTGGTTCCAGGCCCAAGGCTATCTACCAGGGGACAACGTTTCCCGAAGTCGAGCTATGATACCACCCCACAGAAATAAAGGCGAGCTCTAGAAACACCCGGAATAGAGCTTGGCGCGATCAGATCGAGCCTGCGTCACCAAAGCAGGAATCAGGAAGCTCCCCGAGGTCAAGACAACCTCGCAACCTCTCCGGAAGCTCTCCAAAACCATGCTGCCACAGCAGAATGTCCGCGGGAGGTCGCATCAAACTCCAAGAGATCAAGGGAGGTCAGACCAAGCTCCTGGGCTAGACTAAGCCCTTGAATATCGAAGCCGGGACACTGATCTACCTCGCTAAACGAGACAATACATGCCATATTCAACTATCTCTATGAGGAATCACGCTGTGAAGATACAAAGATACTCTGGATCATATCTGGAAACATTACATACGTGTAGAGCAAGTAAGAGAGTCTAAAGAGGAAACAAAATGATCTCCACCAAGATATTCTCAACTCAGTTATTAACACCAAGTCAATAACTTTTAAATGAGAAATCTCGTCCGATAAGGAGGGAAGAGATTGAGAAATTCAAGAGGAGAATCACAAAGTTAACCTACCAAAACTATGTATAAATAGGAGGAAAAAATGAACCTCTGAGGAGAACTACTTTTCGACAAGCATATGACAACAACCCTACTACACCCCAGAGAAATTGAGAGCATTTGAGAGATACTTGTACATGATATACCATTGATAATAAAAGCATTTTCATTTTTTTTCGATTATACCGATATTAGTATTTTTTATCATTTGAACAAGCATTGTATAACGTACATTCGACCCTGGCCACCACCATCCGCGGTAGTGGTCTTGAGGGTGTTAATTGAGATTTCTCACCCCGAACAAATATTCAGTTAACACTTTCTGGTGCCGTCTGGGGGAAGACCCACACCCAGTTCATCAAATCAACCGTTTACATTTTCATTGTTTTACAGGAACCATGAGGCTCCGCTCCTCCTAAGGACAGCCCGGGGCTTCGGAATAACCTTCGGCGATGCCAGCGCGAAAGGCCCCAAGGAGGGGAAAGAAATTCAGACACCGCAGTCAAGTTCCGGCTCAGACGGCTAATACGCGGGCTTCTGGCCACTCTATGATAAGCCAAGCCGCGCTCGACCAACAAGCGGCAGCCTTTGTGGAAACCGTTCGCCTTCGCTTGCTCGCTGAAGGCATCATAGTCCAACCAACAAATCCAAATGATCAGGGAGAACAGAGCAAGCCCGGGACCAGGCAGCCTGATTTCGACCGCCTGGGACCTCCTCCTCCAGAGCCAGCTCGCGATAGGACTGGGCCCCAACCTTCGATTCAGGATAGGCTAGGACCCATGCTCCCAGTTCCGGGAAAACCATCACAATTCCTGCCCAGGCGAGTTAAGTCTGCAGCAGATGCTCAAACCCGGGAGCAACGAGAGGCTCCTCGCCCGACGGTATCAAGAAGGGAAACCCGGGCGCAAGAGGACGGAAGCCGACAAACCTCCCGAGTAGATCCCGTTCATGAAGAGGACCGGGTTGAGGTCGCTAGTTCATCGGAGGGATCCGACAACGAAGAATCTGAAGTCAATTCAAAGAAACCCAGGAACAAGCAACTGAGAGATCAGCTGGCAAAGCTACAGAAAGAGGTCCAGCAGATAAGAAATGGAAAAAAATAGAGAGGATAAGAAGGATCCATTAAGCGAGATGAACGATCCCTTCACTAGGAGGATCCGGGAAGCGGAGCTCCCACCAAAATTTAAAATGCCAACAGATAAGTTCTTTGGAACGGAAGACCCTTTAAGTCACCTCGAGAGCTTCGTCCAACAGATGGAGGTCCAGAATACCACTAGGGCAGCTATGTATAGGATTTTCCCAACGACCCTGACCGACTACGCGAAAACTTGGTGTTAACGGAAAAATTCACTTGGGATGAAAATCTCAGTTAACACCCTCACCCACTACCGGTAGCAGCAGCGGGGTAGGTACCTTCGGTACCAGGGTCCCTTTTTTTGTATGATCGAGATCGATAGATCAAAGAATGGAGAAAGAATACAAAGGGACCGGGGAATGTAAAATAAACAATGTTTTATTCCGTCAATCACTACGGTAGGATTACAATATGTATACATGCATATTTCTCTCTATTTTCACTCTTTTACACAGGATGGAGATGGAGAAAATGTTCGTGTCGATAAGTGGATATTTTTCCTCTAGTGATTGTCAATGGACTCTCACTGGCTTCGGGGAATCTCCAGAGATAGTTCACCAGGGGTCTCTCTGGTTATGGCGATCAAGAATACTCAAAAATCCTCCATTGCTTTATCCTTCAATGCCGTCTATATAGTACTCTCCAGAATCTCCCCAAAATCCGGTTGTCTTAATGAAGATTATAGAGAGTCCTATTTTAAGCGTTGAAAGACATTTGCGTGGAGCTGAAGACGTGGGATTAGATCCTGTTAATCAATGGTGAATTCAAATTTTGATTCAGCCGACCATTGGGTCATTAATGGCTCTTTATTTTGGCGATGGAGTCAACTTTCCTTCTTCGTGGAGCTTGATGGCAATGGAATCGACTTTGCCTCTTCATGAAGCTTGAAGGAAAATTCTGACTTTGAGTTCTGACGGAGGGTAGTACTGGTAACTCATTTTGATGAGCTTGTTCTGCCTCCTGCCGAAATAGTGCTTGTGTATTCGTGTACCCTATCGTATTGCCTGGGGGGTAGGATACTTACCTTGAAGGAGCTCTGGTTAAGCATACTAAGTACCAAGCGGGAGTCGGGGTGGCACCAAGGCAGATATCGAGGTTGTACCGAGGTAGGTATCGAGGTACCTGGTACCTTGATCACAGTCGAGATGCTTGCAGGGTGCTGGGTGTGCAAGCTATCATCGTACTGTTCTTGAACTGGTATCAGGAGCTTCAGTAGGGCTAGATACATGCTTTCAGAGCTGATATCCTATATAGATAGATGGATATTCGAGGTTCCAACCTCGTCGGATATCGACTCCATCTAGGTGATGGTACTGATCTCGCAGGTCTCTTGGAGTATCTGGATGAATCTTCCTGGATATGTCTCTGTTTGGAAAATTCTCCTTTGGTCCCTTGCTAGAAAAACCTGTTAATAGAAGTCCCCCCTGATTTGAACACCGATATCAGGTTGGGGTTGGAGTCAGGATAGATAGCGCTTGGAGAATTTTTCGTAACTTCTCATAGGAGGGAATCTTTTCTTTGCACGTTGATTTAAATGAAAATTCCACGTGGCTGATCAGGGTCGGCCGAATTCAAAAAAGGAAAATATTTTGGGGGTGCACGTTTCTCGAAACCGATCCCTCCACGTCGCCGATTTTACAGCGACATTAATTACCTTTTCTTCCCGTTACAAGCAATCATCCCTATATAAACTCTGGTGCCTTCGCAAGTGATTCGTATCAAGCAAACTTCCTGATTGAGATTTTTTAACAAAAAGAAAACCTAGCCTCAACCTTCAACTTCCCCCTTTTCTCTAGAAATCAATCTCTGAAACTGTCATTATGTCTTCACCTGGTGGCGATAGCATTGAGCAGCTCTTCGACGGCGACGCGGTGGCCAGCGGAAGCCTTGCCCCTAGAAAAAGGGCACGTGATAGCAGTGACAGCGGGGATGATGTTCCCATTCAACGTCGTCGTTCCAACTGGAACATCGCAATCGGGACGGGTTTCCCGAACAATTCTGAGACTCCGGTTGGTGTCGACCAGGAGTCGAGTGAAGAAGTAGGTGCCATCGGGGTTGGTGGGAGCCAGCCGGTGAAGTTACTGACACTGCTGGAAGGGTACTTGCCCTCCCCTACGAACACAGGTGCATCCCTGATTCGTCCAGTACCTCGGACACCGTAGCGCGCTTGCGGAGGGATTTCAAAATCCCTAAAGATATCGTGATCGCTATACCTCCAAAAGGGTATGATGTGTATACCTACAATCGTGGCGAGCTTCCGATTCATGCGGCAGCCTTTAACAGTGGAGTTAGGTTACCTCTTTACCCCATCTTGCGTAGGGCGCTGTACGCATTGCAGTTTGCCCCTCTTTAGCTAACACCGGGGTTTTGGAGGCACCTGGTAGGGTTCCTGGTTTTATAGAGGGAGCATTGTGTGAGGGACAACATTGATTGGGAACCGAGAGCTGACGAGCTCGGATATGTGTTTCAAATTGCTGCCAACACTCCGGGTCCGAAGGGTCAGTTCTATGCTCGGGCCAAGAACAACCTAAAATTTGTGGTACCAGAAGCCACGAAGAAGGATAACTCTAGGAGGGAGGAATGGGTCGTCGTCAAGGGCGGATGGGGCAGCTCGGTTTACATCGGAGGAACCGAATTCGGGGTTCCTACCTGCTTTAGTGGGAGACCCTCATTGGAGAAGGGTAAGCTCTATACTGAGTCAGAGAATGTCTTGAAGGCCATCATGGCCAGGAATTATGTCAACCTGCAGTATCCTGCCTTGGATGCCTTGGATGCCTTTGATGCAGGGAGGGTGGAGTATTCCCTCTGTATTTTCGATGCACTTCCTAGTAAACATCTCTCTGATTTCCCTTTCGTTGTAATACTTCGTTAACTTTGTTGATATTAACTTGTGTTGTTTTGGTAGTTTCAACAGTATCTCCATCAGTTCCTGAGATGGAGACCCACCAAGCCGGCGGTACTGTTGATTCTCCTCCAACTTCCTTTGTCAGGCTTCCAGCTAGTTCTTATCTTAATGCAGGGGTTATTGTACCTGCTGGCTCTGGTAGGATCCCGGTCGAGGTATCAGGATCGACGGCTCCCCCTCTTCCTACCTCGGCTAGGTCGCTGGAGGCTTTTATAGCCAGAGTGGGGAGGTATCGAGGTGCTTCTAGCCTGGTGCAAGATGTTTCGCCCTTCAGACCAGTCAATGTTGTAGCTGTCATAGATACGGGTGCCTCAGCTTCTTCTACTTCTCCCGTTATGGCAACTGGTCAGCCTAAACCGCTCGAGAAAAGTTCCGACTCTGCTATAAAGAAGTATGTGGTACCTCGAGATAAGGCGCGGTCGAGGTCGAAGGATAGCAGCCAGGATGAAGTTCTGGCCCATTTCGTGGGTTCCTTCCCAGGATGGGGTTTAGATGCCATGACCGCCATGCCCACTGAGCTTCTAATTAGAAGAGGATCTGCCCTTCTGGCTGAGGTAAGCTGTCTTACTTTAATCCTTTATCCAGGTAAAAAGTTAAGAATATTCTGACAAGTGCACTGTTTTTGTCAGGCTTTTAAGTTCAATATGGCCATGAGCCAATAGGTCGGTTCCCTCTTGGAGCAAGTCAGAGGTGCTACCGCTGAGCTGGAGAAGTCTAAAGAGGAGCTTGCTGAGGCTACTCAGGGAGTGGAAGCTCTGAACCAGTCGCTGGCAAATAGCCAAAAGGAAGCTGACGAGGCGAAGGTTGACAGGGAGAGGATGCAACATGCTTTGGATATGGAGAAGCTCAGGTCCCTCCGCTGCAAGAAGGAGAGGGATATTGTGAATGAGAGAATAGTGGAGTTGGGGAAAGAAGTCCAGTCCCTTCGGGGTAGCGTGGCCAACCTAGAGGCCCAGGTAGACACCCCTTTCGGGGACGATTACTTTTTTACTGGCTACCATGTGGCTTTAGCTCTCCCTCCTCCGTTTGATCTAGGTGACCTCGCTGGATGGAACCGGGAGGAGATCATGGCAAAGGCTGCTGAACTAGCTAGGGCGGCGCCTTCTGATGTGGCTGGATCCTCCCAGGTTGCTGGAACCAGTGGAATGGTTGGAGGGGCAGACCAGAGTTCTATCTCTCTTCTTCCACCAAGCAATACTGGAGCAACTCCCAGTTTGAAGGATCCTGAGGTTGGCATGGTTCAAACTAGAGGAAAGGTTCTTGCCTCCTCTGCTCCTCCAGTAGAGTCTGTCAAGGAGGTAGGAGATCGGCCTGCTACTGATGATGGAGGAGCTGCCCTGCCTGTCTCATCTTCTGACTCTACCCAGGAAAAGAAAGGTCAAGCTGCTCTGATCGAGGAAGTTGGAGGGGATTTTGATCGAGTAGCCGCATGGGAGCTTCAAGGAGGTCTGTCTCCAATGGAAATTTTGGTTGCTGTGGGTGCCCATGAAGCAAGCGGGGCTCTATCCAGTATTGAAGAAGGAGAAACCATAACTAGTGAAGCTGGCGAGGAGACGGCCACTCAGGAGCAGAAGGATGCTTGATCCAGCTTGATCCCTCATTCAGTCTTATCTTTTTTTTTATATTTTTCTTTTGTAGCCTGTGATCGGGGAATGGGCTCCCCAGCTTCAGAAATGAGAACTTTTTTTGGTTTTTTCTCCTTAGCTTCGCATATGTGTAGTCATTAAAACTCTTGACCGAACCTCGCTTTAATCTGAAGTGAGATCCCCAATGTGATTTTGATTGCATAGATGCTTGTCCTCGGATGAATCCTGATTTGATCAGTGAAGGGAAAATCCCTTTTCATTTATATCTGCTGATAGAATCCTGTCGCACATTTTCTGATTGTAGCATCACTTCGAGCACTAGTCCCCAGCATAAAATCCGACTTAATCAGTACTTGGTAATGCAAGGAACCTGATAAGAAGAAGCACGTAAAGAAATCTCTGGGTGACTGGTACCATGGTACCTCTCCAAAGACACCTGGCCCCTTTGATAGCCTCGTAGAAATTTAGCCAAGAGTAATCTAGGTACTGGAGATCCTCATATTTTCTGTTCCAGGAATCCTGGTTCCTTGACGATGGTGAGCATACCGGTGGACAATCTCGCACTCCAGGTACCTTGCCTTCCCATTCTAAGAACCTCGGTAGCATGGCGAGTAGTCCGGCGAAACTAGAAACTTTGTCGAATGATTGAGTACCTAGCTTTCCTGTTTCATGGAACCTAGGTCTCCAGATGAGTATTCTGGCAAAACTGGGCACCTCACACCTCTGTTTGTAGAAGCTTTGGTGCCTTGGAGAACAAAATTTGGCGAATCTCGGTACCTCACCTTTTTGCTTTAGGAATCTTGGTACTCTAGTGAAAACAATGGCAGAAAGGGTACCTCGCATTCCCGTTTGTAGGAATCATAGTACTATGGCGAAAACAATGGCAAAAAAGGTACCTCACATTCCCGTTTGTAGGAATCGTGGTACGTTGGTGAAAATAGTGGCGGATACATACTGGCAGCAAGATCCAGGTAGGCAAGTGAAGCCACTTTATCACCCGGTCTTTCTTAGCGGAGGGTGGTACTCGGCTAAGGCCTTGATCTGGCAGGAAACTATGCTCTTACTATCCAGATTCTTCTTGGCGGGGGGTGGCACCCAACCAAGGCAGCAGAAAGGCCATATGGTCTTTTCTGGTCTTGTGGCTATTATATCCGAGTACCTCAAATTCTTGTTTATAGGAATCGTGGTATTTTGGCGAAAACAATGGCGAATAAACACTGGTAGCAAGATCCAGGTAGGCAACTAAGGCGACTTTAACGCTGAGAGGAATGCTGCGGTGCAGGAAGAAGTAGACAAATTGAACAAGGTAGGGTTTATCAGAGAAATGCGCTACCCCGAGTGGATCGTCAACGTAGTCATGGTTACGAAGGCGAATGGGAAATGGCGTATGTGTGTCGATTACACCGACCTCAACCGGGCATGTCCAAAAGACACCTTTCCTTTACCAAAGATCGATCAACTGGTTGACTCCACGTTCAGAAATAAACTTCTTAGTTTCATGGACGCGTTCTCAGGGTATAACCAGATTAAAATGCACCCAGTCGACCAAGATAAGACCAGCTTCATTACTGGGTAGGGTTTGTACTGCTACAAGGTAATGCCGTTTGGCTTGAAGAATGCGGGGGCTACATACAAGCGGCTGGTTAACAAACTGTTCAAGCCCAAGATCTGAAGGACGATGGAGGTATACATAGATGACATGATCACAAAATCACCAACCGCAAAAGGACATTGGGAAGACCTTCACAAGACCTTTCTTATCCTAAGAGAAAACCAGATGCGGTTGAACCCCTTCAAGTGCGCATTCGGGGTAACAGCGGGGAAGTTTCTAGGTTTCATGGTTCATGAGAGAGGCATAGAGGCCAACCTAGAAAAAATCAAAGCTATCATGGACTTGGAATCCCCCACATCACTCAAACAGGTACAAGTTCTGACAGGGCGTGTAGCAGCGCTCAATTGGTTTATCTCTCGCTCCACCGATAAATGCCTCACATTCTTCAAAGCTATCAAGCAAGGGAAAAACATGAAATGGAGCCTGATCGTGCCTAAATTGTTGTATATTTCGGCCCTCATTCCTATTCCTTTGTCTCGTTCTTGTGTGTATTTTCTATATATTTTATGTCTAATAGGCTCGTTGGTGCTAATTGCAGGCAATAGATGTAATTCTAGTGTTAGAAGCTAATTGCGGTGGTTCCGACAGAAAAGGGGCAAAAGGAAAGACAAAGGATCATAAGCAGCTAAGAGATCAAAGGGAAATTTTTCCACCTTCCTAGTCAGGCTCCAGGCCCGAGGCTATTTACCAAGGGACCACGTTTCCTGAAGTCGAGCTACGATACCACCTACAGAAATAAAGGTGAGCTCCAGAAACACCCGGAATAGAGCCCGACGCGATCAGATCGAGCTTGCATCACCAAAGCAGGAATCGGGAAACTCCCCGAGGTCAAGACAACCTCGCAACCTCTCTGGAAGCTCGCCAAAACCACGCTGCCACAGAAGAATTTCCGCGGGGGGCCGCATCAAGCTCCAAGAGATCAAGGGAGGTCAGACCAAGCTCATGGGCTAGACTAAGCCCCTGAATATCGAAGCCGGGACACTGATCTACCTTGCTATACGAGACAATACATACCATATTCAATGACCTCTATGAGGAATCACGCTGTGAAGATACGAAGATACACTGTATCATATCTGGAAACATTACGTACGTGTAGAGCAAGTAATAAAGTCTAAAGAGGAAACAAAATGATCTCCACCAAGATATTCTCAACTCAGTTATTAACACCAAGTCAATGACGTTTAAATGAGAAATTCCGTCCGATAAGGAGGGAAGAGATTGAGAAAATCAATGGGAGAATCACAAAGTTAACCTACCAAAACTATGTATAAATATGAGGAAAAAATGAACCTCTGAGGAGAACTACTTTTCGACAAGCATACGACAACAACCCTACTACACCCCAGAGAAATTGAGAGCATTTGAGAGAAACTTGTACATGATATACCATTGATAATAAAAGCATTTTCATTCTTTCCTGATTATACTGATATTAGTATTTTTTTATCATTTGAACAAGCACTGTATAACGTACATTCGACCCTGGCCACCACTATCCGTGGTAGTGGTCTTGAGGGTGTTAATTGAGATTTCTCATGCCGATCAAATTTTCAGTTAACAAAAAAAAATTTATAGACTTGGGGACTTATTAAGACAAACATAATATTTGTTGCTAATAATGATTTATCGGGATTATATTTTTCTTTTTTCTTTATCATTATTTTTTAAGTTTTTCCTAAGAGACATATTAATAATTAAATTTGCTTCACTTTTATATTAATTCAAAAAATTTAAAAAAATTATATATATATATATATATATTATTTCCATGTACGATTAACGATAGACCATTTGATCTAACAATATATGTTTTTAAGAAATAGTTTAATTGCACATCACTTCTTAGTAGAGCTGGTAGTGCACCTCCGTTCCACATAAGTGGTGAGGGGTTTAAATCTCACCATACATATTTTAGAAGCATGTGTAGAGAGTTTTCTTCTCAAATTGTGGGAAGTAGTTATCTCCCATTATAGGAGTAGATAGTTCTTGTTATATTTAAAAAAAATATATAGTTTAATTAAATGCTACAATAAATGTTTTTAAATATCAATTTGTTTATTATATAAAAATAAATTTAAATTATTGGAATTAATTTACAATAAAAAGTTAATAACATTTAGAGTTTATATATAAATTGTATGCTATTAATGACAAATTCGAAACATTAGCCAAGCGGATAAGCTTTGCTTCATGTTTGCTTCATGTGTTGGTCATTAGTTCAACTCTGGTGGAGAACCAAAAATTTATTGAGAAGCTGTGGGTGGGTCGGCTGGCGGGTCGAAGCTACTGACTGACTATGGGTGGGGCGAACGGGCGGGTCAGGTAGATGGGTCGGTGGGTAGTGGGTTCTAAACAAATTTGCTTTTTTTTTTAAATTTCGTCCCTACAGGTTATCAAAAGAGACGAAATATTATTTAAAGGGTCGAAAAATTTCGTCCCTACAGGTGGTCAAAGGGGACGAAAATACAATTTCGTCCCTACAGGTTATCAAAAGAGACGAAACATTTCGTCCCTACAGGTTATCAAATGGGACGAATCAAAATTGTCCCTATAGGTAGTTTTTAGGGACGAATTTGAACTTTCGTCCTAAAGAAGCTATTGCGACCCACCTGAAGCGACAGATTTTGGGACGAATTTTATTCGTCCCAACAGATCAATAGGGATGAATTTCGGGCTATTGGGACGAAAAAAAATCGTCCCAATAGCATTTTTTTTTGTAGTGAAAGGAACAACCATCCATCGCGTGATACTCATGAGCATGTACAATGGAAGAGACATCATCGAAGGAAAAAAACTGGGAGGCGAGTCCATCTCCGGTGATAGTTTCACCGACGAAAACTTTGTAAACAAGCACACCGGTCCCGGGATCCTCTCCATGGCCAATACTGGCCCAGGAACCAATGGCTCTCAGTTTCTCATATGTACCGCAAAGGCCGAGTGGCTGGATGGCACGAATGTCATCTTTGGTCAGGTAGTTGAGGGATTTGACGTCATGAAGGCTGTCCAGAAGGTCGGTTCCTTATCCGGTTTGACATTTGAGCCCGTAATTGTGGCCAATTGCGGTCAATTGTCTTGAATTATTGTAACTTTTAAATTAGACTCTTTGGAGACCATGGGTATTAATCATTATTAAAGCAGCCCTGAGATTCTGTATGTGTTGAATGGTTTTTTTTAATTATTATTATTATTATTATTATTGTTATTTTAGTGGAGGGGATCATGATCTTCCTTGTTTAGATATCCTTGCCCTGGTGTTATTATGAAAAGCCAGGGAATAAGTATTTTGAGCCAGGGAAACTATCTCGTAAGCTCGGGAATATGTATTTTGAGCCTGGGTGTCATGTGTATTTACATGATAAATGTGGAAAGGAAGGAATAGTAAATGTTGCATGTTAAATCTGATCTCATATTCCTAGTAAATAAAGTTAGCTCCTGAGAATATCATTTTGCGCCTCGGAATCTTAACTAGAAAAGTGGGCAAAATTGAATTTTGAGCAACATGTATTTACATGTTAGGGTGGTAATGGATTAAAGTTGTTTCCAGCCTTCACATTTTGGAAATGGAAGGAATAGTAAATGTGCATGTCTTATCTCAACTCATAATTCTGCTAAATAATTGTGGGAAAATAATTTGAATTTAGTCTTAATATTGAAAATTCAAAACCAAAATAACACTATTTAGTAGTGGCATGGGATGTTATTCTCGAGCCTTAAAATATATCCCAGGCTCTACATCTTTATCCCGGGCATCAGAATATTTGTACCACATGTTGTTACGTGATAGGGTGGTTGTGGATTACAGCTGAATCCACCCTTTACATTTTGTGGAAATAGAAGGAATAGTACATTTTAGTAAACCTAACTAAATTGTGGGAAAATTTTGAATTTAGTCTTAAATATTGGAAATTCAAAGTCAAAAAAAACTATTTTTGCCTCCACCAATAATTTCTCAGCACTTGTCTAAAAAGTCAAAAGGTACCATTTTGAGTCTAATTTTCGGGCTTTAAAATGGGAGATCCCGAGCTTCACTGTAGAATCGCGGGCCTAATAGTTCACGAAACGTGCATCCGATCATGTGGGTCCCACACATTTTTCTTCGATCGGTACCGGTCATCAGGGATAGGGCATCAGCGGGCAACTTTACGTTGTTTATCGAGAGCATCGTGCGGTTTGATATAACTCCCACTACCAACTCCACTATAATTGTTAGGGAGACACATACTTTGTATTTGTAAAATTTCTTATGGGTGTTTGGACTTAGTCTCACAAACTATGGATTGGTCTCACGAGCTAACTTTATATCGCAGAATAGGTACCCGACAGTTGGTCACCGCTCATGGAAAAAATCTTTTTCTGTTGGAAAAATATTTAAAAATGTTGGAAAAATGAAATTTAATCAAAAACACAACCGTAGTGGCCTTGGATATTATTCTCAAGCCTTAAAATATATCCCAGGCCCTACATCTTTATCCCCGGCATCAGAATATTTGTGCCATGTGTTTTTACATGATAGGGTGATCGTGGATTACAGTTGGATCCACCCTTTACATTTTATGGAAATGGAAGGAATAGTACATTTTAGTAAACCTAACTAAAATTGTGGGAAAATTTGAATTTAAGCTATGTTTGGGATTGCTTTGCTTATGAAATAATCCGCTTTTAGCTTAACTTAAGGAATAATCAACTTATAAGATAAGTTGATAGGTGTTTGGTAAATTAACTTTATAAATAATCAATTTAAGAAAAAAACAAAGAAAAAGTGTTTGGTAAACTTAAATTGATAATGGAAAATGACTAAAATGGGTATAATTGTTAAAATGTAATATATAATTCAAATTTTTTTACTATTTATTATTATTGTTTTGTTTATATTAAAAATACAAATATAAATCATAGAATATATATATATATATATATATATATAATTGTTTTTTAAATATTCTACCGAGTCAACTCGCTCATCTCAATACTAATTTACTGAGTCAACTCGCTATTGTCAATACTGAGTCAACTCACTCAAACTTCATCTTCATCAACGAAAACTATGTAACTCTTGCTGATACCTGTCCAAATCCGCCACCGTCTCCCGCTCCACCGAGAGCGTCGACAACTTCATCCCTCTCCGGCGACTTCGCCTTCCTCGCCGCCGAAGACAAGTTTTGAAACTCGAAATTGATGAGAGATTAAAATCTGAATTGATGAGTTTTGGTAGGGCCGATCACTCGAAGATAATGAGCTATATATCGCCGTCGACATCGTCTCCCTCGCCGACGATGGAAGAGGTCCATTTTCGCCACGAATCCGGGATGGAGCGCCAGTTTAATCGCGAAATAGAGGAGCCAAATGCTGCCTCCTCCACTGCCGGAGTAGGACCGGTTTCCTCAGTCAAATTCGTCGTTGCCTATGGTAGCCGTCCGTTCTCCGGCCTCCATCGTCAGTGGTGTCCACTACCAGCGAGCAGTAGCCACCACTGTATATTCTTAACAATTTTTATTTTTGTTTTTGTTTTTTTTTATATATTATTAATTCAAAATTTTATCACTATTAAATAAAAGGATATTATTGTCTATTTATTAAAATGGTAAGGGTATTATAGACATTACAACAATAAGAAACCAGCTTCTCTACAAATCAGCTTCCAAAAGCTACCCCCAACCAACTTCTCAAAAGTTGATTATTGGAGGAGCAAATTATGAAATAAGTTGATTATCGAGTGTTTACCAAACACTTCTTGGGTTCTAGATTATGAAATAAGTGATTATTTATTAAGTTTAAGCAATCTCAAACATAGCCTTAGTCTTAAATATTGAAAATTCAAAGTCAAACAACACTATTTTTGCCTCCACCAATAATTTCTTAGCACTTGTTTAAAAAGTCAAAAGGTACCATTTTGACTCTAATTTTCGGTTTTAAATCGAGAGATCCCGGTCTTCACTGTAGAATCGCGGGCCTAACAGTTCACGAAACGTGCATCTGATCATATGGGTCCACACATTTTTCACTGATTGGTACCGGTCATCATGGATGGGACATCGACATGCAACTTTATGGTGATTTTCGAGAGCATCACGCGGTTGGATATATCTCCCACTACCAACTCCACTATAATTATTAAGGAGACACATACTTTGTATTTGTAAAATTTCTTAGGGGTATTTGGACTTAGTCTTACAAACTATGGATTGGTCTCACGAGCTTCCCGTCCTTTCCCAGTAGCAATTCTGAAGGGGGCCCAAGCAGGAAAAAAGACACCACGAGGAGTAGCTTCCCGAAGAACGACGGAAGTGAAAATTTTTGTGTTCTGCGTAAGATGGTTTTAGTGAAGTCACTTCAAGAGCTCAAAAGGAACTAGAGCTTAAAAGGAACTGTCGACTTTTGCCCTACGACAAACCTTGTCAAATCTTGAAGAAACTTCTCTAACGACAGCAACGGCGACAAGACTGCGGTCATTGGTCACACATGGGTTAGATGGTTCCTAAGGAAATGCGATCGTCACAAAGCCCACGCAGGCTTGTAGTAGTGAGTTAGGAGGAATTATCGTAGAATAGGTACCCGACAGTCGGCCACCGCTTGTGGAAAAAATCTTTTTATGTCGGAAAAATATTTAAAAATGTCTGAAAAATTAAATTTAATCAAAAACACAACTGTAATGGCCTAGGATGTTATTCCCGGGCCTTAAAATATATCCCAGGCCTTACATCTTTATCCCGGGCATCATAATATTTGTGCCACGTGTTGTTACGTGATAGAGTTGTTATAGATTATAGCTGGATCCACCTTTAACATTTTATGGAAATTGAAGGAATAGTACATTTTAGTAAACCTAACTAAAATTGTGGGAAAATTTGAATTTAGTCTTAACTATTGAAAACTCAAAGTCAAACAATACTATTTTTGCCTCCACCAATAATTTCTCAGCACTTATCTAAAAAGTCAAAAGGTACCATTTTGACTCTAATTTCCAGGCTTTAAAACGAGAGATCCCGGGCTTCACTGTAGAATCACGGGCCTAACAGTTCACGAAACGTGCATCCGATCATGTGGGTCCACACATTTTTCACCGATCGGGACCGGTCATCAAGGATGGGGCATCGACGGGAAACTTTGCGCTGTTTTTCGAGAGCATCGTACGGTTTGATATATCTCCCACTACCAGTTCCACTATAATTATTAAGGAGACACGTACTTTGTATTTGTAAAATTTCTTAGGGGTGTTTGGACTTAGTCTCACAAACTATGGATTGGTCTCACGAGCTAACTTTATATCGCAAAATAGGTACCCGACAGTTGGCCACTGCTCGTGGAAAAAATCTTTTTCTAGTCGGAAAAATATTTAAAAATGTCAGAAATATTAAATTTAATCAAAAACACAATCGTCGTGGCCCGGGATGTTATTCTCGGGCCTTAAAAATATATCCCAAGCCTACATCTTTATCACGAGCTTCAAAATATTTATGCCACATGTAGTGACATGATAGGGTGATAGTGGATTACATATGGATCCCACTAAAAATCTTTTTCTTCTTATTAAAGGTTGTATCCCACTAAATCTTCTTCTTCTTCCTTAGTCAAACAACTATTGAAACCGAAACCCAAATCTAAAAACCTCCTATTCAAGTGTGGGGTTCTCAAACCAAAAACCTAAACCATAAAAAAACTTCTTCTCTTTCTTTCACTTGTGTTCAAAACTTCTTCTTCTTCACCAGTTCAGAGCAAAAATTATTTGCTTCTCATTCTTTGCTTCTCCCACAAACTCATCCTCATGTCCACATCTGCAGATAAAAAAGCTTCAGATTTTATACATCTCCTTACCTCACGCATCCATTTTCATTCTCAGGTCTGAAACAGTGTATTGCTTTGTATACAAGTTCTTAGATCTAAAATATTTAGTGTTTATTATTCGTGTTTTTCTCTTCCGCTTTTTTTTAATGACTTTGAAGGTTTGGTGTTGTTTGCAATATATGTCTATTATACTAAAAATTGTGTTTTTAAACACTTTTTTTATTTTCAGAAATAAAGTGTGGTTTATAAAATGGAGAAAAAATCTGTTTATGTTGTTTTCAAAGGAAGGAAAACCGGTATGTTTAATTCTTGGCCTGAATGTTAAGAGCAAGTGTATGGTTTTCCAAGACCTTTTTACCAGAAGTTTAACTCAAATGATGAAGCATATAAAGCCATAAGTAGCCGTTCTATACATTCACGCCATTCTTTATCGGAATGTTTCATGAATGTTGAAGAGAAGGTATCTGAGAAGAGTCAAAGCACTAGAGTCATGTTGTTCTTATTTCTATTTGTTTTTATTTTTAGAGTGATAGTAGGCAAGATTGTTTGAAAAATCTTTATGTATAAGTACTAATGTTGTTTAATATTAAATAAGAATGCATAAGAAACTTGTTATGTTTTGTTGTTCAAACTTGACAGATTCTGTGTGTTTTTCTTCATGTTGATGGTGGAGTTTCAAAGTCTATCAACTTCTTTTGCAGGGGCACTGAAAAGAGATTATTGTATTAATTCAATGGAAATACATTTATAATTGATGGAATGAATGTTGTGTTCAAATACATTCATGATAATTCCAAATACATTATTTATTCAAATAAATTAATTACAAATTATTATTAATGTATTTTAATTATTTTATTTAATACAATTACACTTTATTTAAAAGATTTAATTTAATAAACATGAAAAAGCTGTGTTTGTATTGTGTGATAATTGTTTCATTTCATAGCCGTTTATGGACTTAAGCCTGGGTATACTTACGATGAGTCTGGGAAATCTGTATGCAAAAGCCTGGGAAGTACCCTTTGTGGTTGTATTTTGTGATAGTCGTTTATGGTCTTAATCCTGGGTATACTTACGATGAGCCTGGGGAATTTGCATGCAAAAGCCCGGGAAGTACCTTTTGTGGTTTGTATTTTGTGATAGTTGTTTATGGACTTAAGCCCGGGTATACTTACGATAAGCCTGGGGAATCTGCATGCAAAAGTGTGGGAAGTACCCTTTGTGGTTTGTATTTTGTGATAGTCGTTTATGGACTTAAGCCAGAGTATACTTACGATGAGCCTAAGGAATCTGCATGCAAATGGCTGGGAAGTACCCTTTGTGGATTGTATTTTGTGATAGTCGTTTATGGACTTAAGCCCGGGTATACTTACGATGAGCCTGGGGAATCTTTATATAAAAGCACGTGAATCACCCTTTGTGGTTTGTATTGTGTTATATTTGTTTCATTTCTTAAGCCCATGTATACGTATAATGAGCCTGGGGAATCTGCATGAAAAAGCACGGGGAATTACCCTTTGTGGATTGTATTTTGTGATAGTTGTTTATGGACTTAAGCATGGGTATACTTACGATGAGCCTGGGGAATCTGCATGAAAAGTAAGGAATTACCCTTTGTGGTTTGTATTTTATGATAGTCGTTTATGGACTTAAGCCCGGGTATATTTACGATGAGCCTGGGGAATCTTCATGCAAAAGCGCGAGATTTACCCTTTGTGGTTTGTTTTGTGTTATAATCATTTCATTTCTTAAGCCTGTGTATACATATGATGATCCTGGGGAATCTCCATGCAAAAGCCCGGGAATTACCCTTTGTGGTTTGTATTGTGTGATAGTCGTTTCATTTTTTCAGCCCAGAATACTTACGATGAGCTTGAGGAATCTTCGTACAAAAGCGCGGCAATTTCCCTTTGTGGTTTGTATTGTGTTATAGTCGTTTCATTTCTTCAGCCCGGTATAATTATGATGAGCCTAGGGAATGTCCATGCAAAAGCTCAGGGAATTACCCTTTATGGTTTGTATTTTGTGATAGTAGTTTATGGACTTAAGCCAGGGTATACGTACGATGAGTCTGGGGAATCTTGGTGCAGAAGCGTGGGAATTACCCTTTGTGGTTTGTATTGTGTTATAGTCATTTTATTTCATTAGCCCGGGAATACTTACGATGAGCCTGGGGAATTATCAGTTGTTTCATATAATAAGCCCGAGAATAGTTCTGACGAGCTCGGGGAATTATATCTTAAGCCCGGGCTTAAAATTAAATACCTGCAACAAATCTGTTAGGGGATATCACCCGTTGCGCAACTACCTACCTCCAAAAGAAATAGCATGATACACAACAACTAAAAAGAAGTGATACATATCAGGTTTTTAACCTTCCAGGATTAACCTTCCAAGATAGGTTATGCACAATAACTAAAAAAAATAGCATGGTAAGTTTTTAACCTTCCAAGATAGGTTCACTACAACAATTAAAGGAATGTGGGGATACCTACATATCAAGTTATAACAACTAAAACAAAAGTGATATCAAGTTTCTAACCTTCCAAAATTGGTTCCTCAAAAGCATGAATGACTGCATCTTCGTTTGGGTCAAAAAAGTGATACATATCAAGCAACAATGTATGTATCAAACACAACATAAATAAGGTAAGAGAAGTAGAGAACCGCTACAAATAATAAAGCATTTGCACAGACAAGAAATTACAAACATAGATACTCCAGGAGCCATAACAACACCGAAAACAGTAAAATCCTAAACCCCAATTACTAAATTTAAGCATTGGACAACATGCAGACCTTGTTTAAGCCTAGAGCACTGGATAAATGTCAAGTGTCTTAAAAAAAGTGATACATATCAAGTTTCTAACCTTCCAAAATTGGTTTCTCAAAAGCTTGAACGACTGCTACTTCATCTGTGTCATTCAAAGTGGGCTCGGGTGGCTTATCTGGACACATCAGTCTATTTTGTCCTTCTTTCTTGCAAAGGCTACAAGTACGTGCTTTTTTTGTTGGTTTGCTTGTGTTGGGGCTAGATGATGGTTTTGGGCATTTTTTTTATTGTGTCCATTTTGCCCACAATATGAACTTGTTTGTATCTTTCATTTCTCCCCAGCAGAAGGTGTTCTTGACTTCTTTGGTTTTCCTGGCTGCTTCCTCTTCAACCATGGCAATATAATGCGATCACGAACTGCATCAGGAATGTCCCATGTTTCAGGTTTTGGAACAGGGTTCACATGCATGGCGTAAGCATGTTGCAGCCACCCCGTTATGAAAAAGTCAGAACATAATGCGTTGATAGGCATACCTTTAATCCTGGTCCTAAAGACACAAAGAAAAATATATTATTATTATAATTAAATAGTGAATGGTCTGTAGCATTAAATGTAACTTCAATTTTGTAAGCTAACCTAGCAACCGCTATGGCATGAATACACGGTAACTCATTTAGATCCCATTCATGGCATCAGCATGAACGTTGTTCCAAGTCGACTATCGCTTCATTCCATTTGTCGTCTACTTTGAATCTCTAGAAGTCAATGGGGTGAATTTCACACCGTTGCGATGGTAATATCCTCTGTTTTATGTGTGTGTTTGCATCATGAGTCAAGAATGTAGGCATTTCACATGCATTTATCCGACGGTCATGGAACCACCTTAGCAAACAAATATCGGATAAATTCTGCAATAGATGTGACAGACAACTTTCGGATTGCAAGTAGACAAGAATTAATTGACTTGGCAATGTTGGTGGTCATCATATGGTACCTCTTTCTGGGACTATGTACACGTGAAAACTTCTCTATGCCAACCTGTATGAGCTCATCATAAATTTTACAGTGGGTGGCTTTCAACTCAGCCATTTCAAGACCGAATTCCTCGACGCGGTATATATACGTAGCACGGTAGTAAAGCTTGATCACATCATCCCGTTGCTTGCAAATTCTTTTTAGATTTTGTTACAGGTGATATGCACATACCCCATGTGCTGTATCGGGGAAAATTGCTTTCATGCCTGTAAAGATACCAGCGTGCCGGTCTGAAACTAACATCACACGTTCAGGATACCTGATCACTGTCCGAAGTTGCTTTAAGAACCACTTCCATGACTCTGTGCACTCAGAATGAGCAAACCCAAATGCCAATGGGTATATCATCTCATTGACCATCCTTGCACACCGCAACTAACAAAACACCTTTGGTCTTGGCATTCAAGTGGGTAGCATCAATGGTGATAACCTGCCTAATAACTGTATTGAATCCCTCTATAAAAGCCCCAAGTGCTATGAATCCATAAGCAAACCGGTTTTCCGAGTCGGTTTCAATCTTAGTTACAGTCTCAGGATTGGATTGTTCCAACATGTAAAAGAATGACGGCAACATCTTAAATGACTCCCACGGATCACCGAATGCCTTATGCAAAGCACATGTCTTAGACCTATATGCTTTGTTGTATGAGAGGCTTATGCCATACTCATCCCTAAACTTAGAAATTATATCTTTAGGACGGATGGTGCATCCAGGATCGGCAAACTTTCTTGCAAACAATTCCGTTATTACATATAAACTTACTAATTTAAAATTAATGTTGTAGTTGCCCGAATCACCACATGTGTGCTCTTTAACTAAGGACTTAACATGCCAATAGGTTCCATTTTTCAACTTCCCCGCTGTAATAACCCATTCACATCCTTTTTTTCTACATGTCGAGGCGAATCGTGTATGGCTTGATGGTCTAACCTTATACTCAAACCTCTCTTCCAATGCATACAACCCTATAACCCCTCTCAAGGTTTGCTTGTCCTTAAAGATCTGTCTTTTGTATATTTGACCTTGGTCACCTTGGTCTTCAAACAAGTCCTTTAACTGAATGGGTTGAATTGAGTAGAGTTCTAACCCTAGAATTATCCACTGTGATGTCATAGAAGGTGCAGAACTGTTGGGTGCTCCACTGCCTCCTCCTCGTTCTTCTTCACCATTTGTTGGGGCTTCTCTAGCATAGGTTTCCGCTTGCTCATAACATTGGAGAAATTTCGAAACACCATTTGGGTCTTTATCAGTATCACCCTCAATACCACTCTCATCCTCCGTATTGGATGTTTCAAAATCATCTGTGTCATCCACCTCTGCATGCTTCTCTGCATGATTATTGGTTGATGCTGGAGTCTCCTGATTATTCCCTGGTGATGTAGTGTTAGGTGAAGGCACAGACCCATGCAGATGGTTACTACCACTCACTGATTTGTAATGTGGAGTTCTAGTTTGGGAGTGTAGATTACTGTTGGGTGTAAAAGGCGGCGGTGTACATTCTAAGTTTATTGTTGTATTTCTTGCCATTCTTGGAGTTTGATGTATAGATTTGTCAACCACTTCAACATGAATTTCGAGCCACTTTGATTTGTTGTGTATAAGGACAAAATTTACCTCGTCGTCAGCATCAATAACTAATGAAATTCCAGCAAATTGTGATGTAATCTTCAGCTCAAATATGTCCCTACTGACCCCAATCCGATCATACAACTTTTCCACCATTTCACTGTTTATTCCCTTTGCATTCTTGGAAACACAACATGCAAAAGTGGTCGGACCAACAAACTGACCACCCTTCCAATAAGCACCGCAATACACTAAAAACCCAATCATGGAATCCGTCGGACCTGAAAAGAGAATTATAGTTATTCAAATAATGAAGCAATACATCTCTATTAGCAGGCACTTTTTGTTGAAATAGATGGCATCAGAGTCGGTGTGTGTGTTTGTGTGTATGTCTGTGTGTCTGTGTGTGTGTGTGTGTGTGTGTGTGTGTGTGTGTGTGTGTGTGTGTGTGTGTGTTTGTTTTGTGGGGTACTGCTATATATATATATATATATATATAACACCATTGGCCTTGTGTTATGTGTCTGTCAGTCACTCCACAACTTTATATGGCACCAACCACAATCATTCAAACAATACACTTGTAATATTTTCTAATCTATTTTCCAACATTATTTTTCCAGTTTAATCTATTTTGCAAATTTATATGGCACGAACCTCCCAATTCCTATGTTTATAGCTTTCTGTGAATTACAATCCAGTGGAAGGATATAAGAAAAGTAACCAAAAGTAAAACCAAGTAAGCAAATGGAAAAGTTACTGAAGTTTGTAATTGGTGGAGCAGAATATCCAAGTCCTTCTAGAATGGTGTATAACGATGGATGAAAACCACCCATGCTATCAGTTCCAGTGATTGAGCATATGAAGTTTCCAGCCAATGCCATTGCACCATATACTTATAACATGTTCTAATCTATTTTCCAACATTATTTTTCCGGTTTAATATATTTTGCAAATTTATATGGCACGATCTTCCCAATTCCTGTCTTTATAACTTTCTAAGAGTCCACAAACAAAAATACATGACAATTTTACACATGTTCAAATTCAAAACTCATCATCCAATTCACAGGTGAATTACAATCCAGGATATACACGCACATGAACACCTAGATGCATGGAGAACAAAAGAGAAAGAAAGACATAACAAAAATCATCACTTCCACAAAATTTTATCATTTAATCTTCCATAGCTTTTTGTAGACAAGAATAAAAAATAAACATTTTGTGTATAGAAACTAGAAAGGAAGAGATATACCTACAACCATCAAATATATACAGAATCAAAAGTATGTTGTTTTTCATTTCTAGACTTACAAAGATCCATCTAACATGCCATTTCCAATCTAAGACTTTTTAAGACCAAGTTATATAACTCTTCATATGCTACCTTTAATTAAAGAATATTGAATGTGGTTGTGTAAATTAAAAACACCATAATTCAAAACATAGTGTCATAGTTAATATAAACTGAACCAAAAATGTAACAAAAAAAAATGAATAATCAATTAATGAGATTAGGGTCACAGTTCATATAACTAAACAAATTAAACAAACAACTAATAATCACCTTTGCCTTCCATTCTTGCTGGAAATCAATGGAGTAAATGCCGGGTGTAATTGCTCGTCGAAGAGAGGAGTCTAAGACCCACAACCCACAGGACGACGAACCTCGCAAAGTACAATGTGGAATTCCCAGGCTTCAGAGAGAAATCAATATTGGGTGTGTGTGTTGATGTTGTTAGTTTGGAAGATGAAGGTGGTAGTGGTAATGAAGATGAAGGGAGTAATCGGGTTATGGATGAATCGTGTTCTGGAAATCAAGAATGGACAGATTAAGGAAGGAAAGGGAAATTTAGGGCTGGAAGTGTCGGGCAGAGAGAAATCGATATTGGGTGTGTGTGTGCTGATGTTGTCAGTTTTGGAAGATGGAGGTGGTCGTGAAGATTAAGGTGGTGGTGGTAATGAAGATTAAGGTGGTAATGAAATCGGGTTCTGGAAATGGGAAATCAAGAAGGGGAAATCGGGTTCTGGAAGATGAAGGTGGTAATGGACAGATTGAGGAAGGAAGGTGAAATGTAGGGCTGATGGAGATTGGCGCCCAATTTAAAGAGAGGGTAGTTTGGTCCATTACTACATGAAAGGGGCTTTTGAGTCATTTTGCTCCATTCAAGAGGGAAGGGTATTTTGGTCCCCAAGTGGACATTTTAGGGGAAGAGAACATCAAGAATGGACATTGTTGTAATTTTTTTTATAAATGGACATTTTTGATCTTTAAAACATAGAGATGGCTATAAAAGAAAATGCCCCTTGATTACTTGAGTCTCCCAAACATCACAGAAGTCAAACCTGACAAATACACAGCTCAAATTACCTACAATATTTGCTTGTCTTGAGATCTAGCCATGGATCTTGTGAGTCCAATTGTGGATGTTTTCAATCGACTGTGGGATTGCACCGTCAAGCACAGTGATCCCATCCGCCATCTCCCAGAGAACCTGCAGCCTTTAGAAGCAGCAAAGCTTAAACTCGAGGCCATCAGCAGAGATGTTGAGAGCAATGTCCGCCAGCTTGAAGAGCAACAACATTCAAGGCGTACAAAGGAAGTGCAGAACTGGCTGGAAACTGTAGTTCGCACTTTAAAGGAAGTGGAAGATACTTTGCAAAGAGGAGATCAAGAGATCAAGAAAAGGTGTTTGGAAATTGGTGTCCAAAGAATTGTTGTTCCACATATAAGCTTGGCAAGGAGGTGATCAAGAAGCTCACAGCTGTCAACGAATTAACCAGTGAACAATATGATTTCCATGTTCTTGCTGACAAGTTACCAACTGCCGCGGTGGATGTGAGGCCTATGCCTATGGAGAAGACTGTGGGCACAGAGTCCAGATTAGGTCAACTTTGGAGATATGTTCAAGATCATAGTGTGGGAATCATCGGGTATATGGGATGGGAGGAATGGGAAAGACCACCTTCTTGGAGGAACTTAACACCAAATTCGTGGATACAAATCATGATTTTGATCTTGTAATTCTGGTTGTCGTGTCCAAAGAAGTGAACTTACTGAAGATTCAAGAAGCTATACGAAGAAGAGTTGGGATTTCTGACGAAATTTGGAAGCAAAAGGATAATGAGGATGAAAGAGCTGTGGAACTTTACAAAAGGTTAAGCAACAAGAAGTTTGTATTGTTGCTGGATGATATATGGCAGCGAATAGATTTGTCAAAAGTGGGGGTTCCTGTTTCGGACAAATGAAAAATTGTATTTACAACCAGATTTGAGGACATGTGCACCCACATGAAATTTGATAAGAAATGCGAAGTGAAATGTTTGTCACCAGATGTTGCTTGGGAATTATTTCAACAACAGTTGGATAAAGATGTTCTGGATGTTCTGAACTCTCATCTTGAGATACTAACACTCGCCAAATTTGTTGTTGAAGAGTGCAAAGGCTTGCCACTTGCTCTCATTACCATTGGACGTGCCATGGCTAATAGTAAAACAATCCAGGAATGGCAACATGCAATTAAAATATTACAAAGTTATCCGTCCCAATTTCCAAGTATGGAAGATAAAGTCCTTCCTAATTTGAAATTCAATTATGACAGTTTATCTAGTGATATCCTCAAAATTGTTTTATATATTGTTCTATATATCCTAAGGACCATGTTATTGATGAAGATGAACTCATTGATCTCTGGATCAGAGAGGGAATTTTAAGGGAATCTCGTGATAACATATATGACACAAGAAATGAAGGAAAATTTATTATCAAGAGTTTGAAACTTGCTTGTCTATTGGAAACGGGTGAAAAAACTGAAATTGGAAAATGCTATGTTAAGATGCATGATGTGCTTCAGGACATGACGTAATGGATAGCTTCTAAACTGAGGAGCAAGATTTTAGTACAAGAACATATTAAATTGGGCGAAGCAAAGTCATTGATGGCTAAATGGACGGAGGCCAAAAGAATATCTTTGGGGTTTCTTAACAACAAAACTTTCACCGAATCACCGTCTTGCCCCCATCTTCTGACAACAACTCTTCTTGTTAGGGACACTTATCTTGTGAGATTTCCAAATAACTTCTTCCGATCTATGCGTGCCTTAATTGTTGTAGATTTGTCTGGGAACAGAAAATTGATTTAGCTGCCAGCGGAGATCGGTGAATTGCTTAATTTGCAATATCTTAATGTATCATTTACAAATATAAAAAAGTTACCGATCGAGGTTCAAAAATTGAGACAATTGAGGATTCTACGTTTTGAAAATACGTTCAATCTTCAATACATTCCAGCAGGCGTGATATCTTGTCTTTCATCAATACAAGTGTTCTATTGGTTTTCTAGTAATTATACTCATGAGGCACACCATGTTGATTTAAGCTTGTTACAGGAGTTAGAGCGGTTGGAACACATCAAGGATATAAGCTTGATGTTGTGCTCTCTGGATTGTATTGATAAATTGTTTTCCTCTCCCAAGTTAAAAGCATGTGTAACATCCTTAAGAATCAGGTACCCAGAAGAAGAGTGTTCCTCCTTTGTCCTTGACATATCTTCTTCAACCATGAAAAGAAGGAAAAATCTTGATGTAATTGGTTGTAATTCTTTGAAGGAGATCAGGTTTTGTTGGACGGAAGATGATCAGGAGATGCCTAACAATTTACCAAGCCTTGAATTTCTACGTCCCTAGCCTTTCATCGCTCTTTATAGGCGAGTGTCCCTCACCGACTTAAGTAATAGCTTGTGATTTTGGGTCTTCAGAAATTAAAGAAGCTATTGACATTTTTCCAAATCTTGAGGACATGTGGCTTATTGATCTACCAAACCTGAAGAGCATATGTCGTCAAGCCATTCCCTTTCCTTCTCTCGAAAGTATGTGGATAAGAGACTGCCCGAATCTAAGAAACCTCCCCTTCAATTCCGAATCTGTAAAAACAAGCTGTTTAAATGAAATAGAAGCACGTGAAGATTGGTGGCACCAGTTGGAGTGGTGGGGTGAAGCTACTAAACATCATTTTACTTCTATATTTAGAAGTAATCAATAACTAAACATCATCTAGTTATCGATTACTTCTGGACCTGGTACGCTTAGATCCTATCTTTATGTATCTTATAGTTTTTTAATTTAGTAATCATAGACATCTTAATATAATATCTCTGCTCGTGTCTAATATTGTAAATTATCATTTCAATCAATTAATATGTTTCTAGAAAGATAATTTTACAATGAATATCAATTAATAATAAAACCATATCTCACTAGTTAGGATATCTAGTATCACAAATTGGGATGTTTAGCATCATTGTTTTTTTTTTCATTACAGTTTTTGCTATTTTCACTATATAATTAAACACTTCTAGATTTTATATATTTTTTGAAATATAAACACTTCTAGCTTTTAACTCATTATATTATTGGAAATAAAAGAAACAGCTATTTTTTTTCTTCGATGAATGTACAGTAGTTGCAATTAATAAAATCCAAGGAAATAATAGCACCTCATATGCATCCTTAACTTCCCAATTGTTATCTCAAATATAATTATAGTAGAATCCCTTTAAATTAATCTCCTATAAATTAATAACCTCTCTAAATTAATAAAAAAAATCCGATCTCGACTGGAATCAGTGTAAAAAATTAATAAATCTCTCTATCATAATAATTAATAATTTCTTTTTGAAACCCAGTGTAAAATTTCGGTCCCGACTATCGCATAAATTAATAATTTCATAAAAGTATATACATAATAATTATGAACTAGAAAAGTACTTCAAGATGTTAATTAGTTTACACATAGCCACTATGTTTGATATTTTTGACTTCATCCTTAATCTTTTGAATTGTCGTCTTATTATAACAAAGAAGATAGAAAGAATAGAATTTTTAGGTATATCTTGAGATCTGTCTTGTTATATACAACCAGAGAATAAGTTTTGCTATTTATAGGGTGAGTATCCTTGGTCTATTAGTAATTACATTTCCAAAAGGAACTGGAAATTTTCTTAATAAATGTTTTCAAAACAAGAAATCCTAGAAAAAAAAAATTTCTGAAGAAGAAAACTGACAAAACAAGTAATCCCGAAATGGAACTTTCCCTAAACAAGAAAACCGACTTCCATACATTTTCTATTACAAAATTTACATTATAAATCCTTTCAAATTAATAACCCCTTTAAATTAATACTCAATGGTGGGTCCAAAGAATAGTAATTTAGAGGGGTTCTACCGTATAACTTTTCTTTTGCTTCAAATTGCTTAATTTGATTTAGTATTTACATATAAGTAGCGACAACGGGCATAAAAATTGAAATGGAATAATGAGTCCAGTTTTGGTTCTGGCTTTTGAAATCAATTTAGACACGTAATATATATATATATATATATATATATATATCATTTTAATTGAATTCGAATTAAATCGAACTAGTCTGGATATCTGGTAGCAGTGTTTATCAAATGTAGAATATATCCCTTTAGCAAATTGTTCAAGCTAGGACCGAATTTGAAGATAATCATGACAACGACTTGCAAGCTGTGGACTCTGAATGACGTTTGAATTAATATGTGAACTACAACATCATGATGGTAAAAACCCTGGTTTAAACTTGTTAAGTGTTAGGGATGTATTGGCTTAGGGAATACGCACAATCAAATCACACAAGCAAAAGAAAAATAAGAGACACGAGATTTTACGTGGTTCAGCCTAAGCCTACGTCCACGGAGCACACCCGCACTCAACTTCCACTATGAAATCGGTGTTTACAATAGTGAAGCATTATCTCTCTCCTTACGGCTCTCAATATTCTTTTCTCTCTTCTCTATGCAGCACACACTCTAAACACAAGAATTACAGGAGTATTTATAATAGGTCTAGTCTAAAAAACTAGTAGGAATCATTTTCTAAATAAAACAATAAAACACTCCTAAGTAGAATAGAAAACCAATCTTAAATATAGTAGGATTCAGGCTTCATAACCCAACAATCTCCCACTTGAAGACTGAAACTAGAGTAGACTTCTTCCTCCATCTTCGATGACTAGTGGATAGGTGCGGTATGCTCATCCTCCTCCGTCTTCAACCTTGAAGACCTACTGAAAGCTACACACAGCTCCAGTTTCTCCGTAGTTACTGGCTTGGTTAACATGTCAGCTGGATTCTTACTTCCTGCGATCTTCACAAACTACAACACTTTATCGTCAATTAACGACCGAATGAAATGATACCGCAGTCCTATATGCTTGGTCCTAGAATGGAATGCCGAATTCTTGGCCAAGTGTATCACACTCTGACTATCATTGTGCAACACATTCATCACTTGATCGAATCCCAACTCAGCTAACAATCCTTGTGTTAACGGAAAAGTCCACTCGGGGTGAAAATCCCAATCAACACCCTCGACCCGCTACCCCGGAGGTCGCAGCGGGTGTGGTAGGTACATCGTACCATGGTTCTGGTAAGAGTGGAGGAGAGAAATCTGATCGACCAACGCTCTCAAACAGGGTAGGTACCGCGAGAGAGGTAAGGTGCTGTAGTAGGTAGTAGAAAAGATCATCTCGCCAATCTAGTGCAATAAGCCGGTACCCGGTCTATGTATCTGATCCTGGTACCTGATCACCTCTCTAGGTGCCCTCCATAATTCCCCGACCTAGATAACAAGCTAGAAGAGGTACATAAGAGCTAGGACCAGCATGGTCGGTGCCTAGCACGCATACATGCATTTATAACAAGGAGACAAATGGGAGAATGATAACTCTTTTAGTAGTGGTGGACTGACCTAGGGGGAAAAAGCATCACGATTGATCACATACTGAAAAACCCCCAGGCAGTATCCGTAGGAAGGAGAAAAACCCTTCTCTATATTTATATATCTCGAGAGGTGCTCCGGAGAGCTTACATTAGTACAATCTGGGACCTGGTAGGTCACAGTTAGAGGGGTACCATTTGGTACCTGTACATTCATGGCGAAAACTGACATACATAGCAGTCGATACAATGGTGGTGTAGAGGGAATTCGGGCAGGGTCCATTTTACACTCTAGGCGACGGCGAACTCATATTCCTAGCGGAGAAGTGGGCAAAATCTGGGATCGAAGACGCCTTGGAGTTATGGAGATGTTGGAGAGAATATCAGACTGGAGAAATATTGAGGAATCGACCTTTTTCTTGGAGAGTGACTTATTATATTTATATCCGTTCATCCTTGTTGCCCACTCTATTGGTTTATCGACATTAATGAGTTGAATATCTTCTCATTGATGGAGTTGAATATCTTCTCATTGATGGAGTTGAATATCTTCTCATTAATGGAGTTGAATATATTCTCATTAATAGAGTTGAATATCTTTATTAATGAAGTCTGAATATCTTCTCATTGATGAAGTTGACTGATTCCCTCATTAATGGCGTTGTGAATGGCCATTAAAGAGTTGACTGATCTTCTCCATTAATAGAGTTGACTGCTTCCTTCATTAATGGTGTAGTGAATAACCATTAATGGAGTTGATTGATTCCCTCATTAATGGTGTTGATTATCTCCATTAATTACCAGAGAGGTCAACTTTCTCTTTCACGTTGCTTGAAGGAGAATTCTGACTATGTATCCCGGTGGTATGGTACACTGGTATACCGGAGTGCTCGCTGGCGTGACGCTTGTTCTAGCATGCTAGGTACCTCTTCCTGGTTCCATTCTTCTTACTTGGCAGGTAGGATATACATTCTGGTTAGATCCTGGACTAATATCGCGGTACTTGGGTACAGGGTAGATGTTGCGGTACCTAGGTACCATGTAGGAGGTATCGTGGTACCTAGGAACGAGGTATCATGGTATAGCCTTGCTTGTACATGGTAGACTGTGAGACGTGGTATTGACTTCTTTCCGGTTCATGGTGTACAACATCCCCGATATCTAGGTATCGGTCCCGATCTAGGTCCTACCAGGTACCTGCCGGATGGAAAATTCTTCTTTGGACCCCTGCCAAAAATGACTATTAACACCTTATAACCATATAAGCTCATTGATTGCTTCTGTCACATCCACATACTCAGCTTCAGTTGTAGAGATTGTTACTATCCTCTGCAACTGGGAAACCGAACTGATCACGGTATGAGCCATTGTGAACACATATCTGGTGGTACTTCTTCTATGATCCACCTCACTAGTAAAATCTGAATCCACATAACCTTCAAGCTTGAGTTCATCTCTTTTGAACGTTAGACATCTCTCCGTCGTACCCCGTAGGTATCTTAGGATCTATTTCACGGCCTCCCAATGAGGCCTACCCCGGATTGGACATGTATCTGCTCACAACTCCCACTGCTTGGGAAATATCTGGTTATGTGCAAGTCATGGCATACATTAGACTTCCAATAGTTGAAGCATAAGGCACTATAGCCATGAAGTCCTTCTTTTCTTCTGTCTTTGGACTCTGGTCCTTGGACAACCTGAAATGACTAGCCAAAGGTGTTCTCACTGATTTCCTATCACCCATGCTGAATCTCTGTAACACATTCCGAACGTATTCTGCTTGTGAAAGCTTCAATGTACCTTCATGTTCATCTCTGCTAATCCTCATTCCAAGAATCTATTTTGTTGCACCTAAATCCTTCATCTCGAACTCATTCGAGAGTTGCTTCTTCAAATTGTTAATATCCTATAAATCTGCACCAACTACTAACATGTCATCAACATAAAGTAGCAAAATAATAAAACTTGACTTAACTTTTTTAAAGTAGTAGCAGTGGTCAGCATTGCATCTTAAATAGCCATTGCCTTGCATAAACCCATCAAACTTCTTGTACTACCATCGGGGAGCTTGTTTTAAACCATACCAGCTTTTCGGCAACCTGCATACCAACTCTTTCTTGCCATCTTCCGTAAACCCCTCTGGTTGTTTCATGTATATCTCTTCCTCCAAATCACTATGAAGAAATGCAGTTTTCACATCTAACTGCTCCAGATATAACCCTTTTGCTGCGATAATACTCAACATTAACCAGATCGTAGTTAGTTTAAAAACAGGAGAGAAAATCTTATAATAGTTAATACCTTCAATTTGTTGGAAACCTTTGACTACTAGTCGTGCCTTGTATCTCTTGGAACCATCATGTTCCTCTTTGATCCGAAACACCCACTTATTATGTAGGGCTTTCTTTCCTTCAGGCAGCTTGGCTAACTCCCAAGTTTGGTTAGATACCAACGACTTCATCTCATCCTTCATTGCAAGGTCCCACTTTCTAGCATCTTCTCCCTGGCATGCCGCATCATAGCACTCAGGTTCTCCTGCATCTGTCAGCAGCATGTATTGCAAGTACTTCCTATTTGGTATAAGAGTTCGAGTTGATCTTCTTAATGTACTTTGAGCCTGTGTCACTGGAACATCTCTATATGGGATATGTTCTTGAACCTGGGGCTGCACACCTTGCTCTTCATCATTCTATTTAATATGTTCCATGATCCTGCTATCTTGTACATCATTCGACCCAAAATACTCTGGCTCTTTTGTCTCAGACACTTGTGTGCTCCTATCTTTGTACATGACCCTTTCGTCGAAGACAACATCTCTACTTCTGATCATCTTGCGGTTTTGGTCATCCCACAGCTTGTAACCAAATTCATCTTCTCCATAGCCCACCAAAGTGCACTTCACTGACTTAGCGTTTAACTTACTCCTCGCATGATCACCTACATGTACATAAGAAACACACTCAAACACTTTAAGATGAGAAAGTTTTACCTCTTTCCCAGTCCAGATCTCCTCTGGTATAGCGAGGTCCAAAGGCTTTGATGGTCCTCTATTGATCAAATACGCTGCTGTATTTACTGCTTCTGCCCAGAACTGTTTTGGAAACCCTGAATGTAACCTCATGCTTCTGGCTCTCTCAGTCAATGTACTTTTCATCCGTTCTGCTATACCATTCTGTTGTGGGGTTCCAGGAACCGTTCTACTGAGCTTTATCCCGCTCTGGTAGCAAAACTTCTTAAACTCATTGTCGTCATATTCTCTACTGTTGTCTGAATGCAGCTTTTTGATCTTCAACCCTATCTCGTTCTCAACCCTAGCTTTCCACCTCTTGAAAGCTTCAAACACATCAGACTTGTGTCGTCAGAAGTAAACTCATACCTTCCTGGAATGATCGTCGATGAATGTGACGAAATACTGTTTACCTCAGGTTGATGAGACTGAAGCTGGACTCCAAACATCTGTGTGCACTAGTTTCAACTTCTCCTTTGCCGATGTTCTCCAGTCCTTTTGAAGCTCACTTGCTTCTGTTTCCCAAGAATGCAGCTCTCACAGAAATCAGCCTGAACACTCTTCAAATCTGATAACTTTCCTTTCGAATGCAGACACTTCAGCTCCTGACTACTCATGTGCCCAAACCTCTGGTGCCACAAGTTCGGATCATCTTTACCTTCCACCATAGCGATTGAACCACGACCATTCGTGGTTGTATAAAGTGACCCATTCTTATTTCCTCGAGCGATTGTCATAATACCCTTCGAAATCTTCCACTTGTCACATGTGAAAGCTGTCATACAGCCATCTGACGCCAATTGCCCAATGGAGATCAAGTTCTTCCTCAAATCTGGTATGTGCCTCACATTGTCGAGTTTCTAAACTGACCCTTTTAGATGAATCTTCACATCTCCCTTCCCGGTAATATTGCATGCATGATCATCACCAAGATACACCTTACCTAAATTTTCAGAGACGTAACTCTCGAACAATTCCTTGTGAGGTGTGGCATGGAATGACGCTTCTGAATCTAGAACCCAGGACTCCGTCTTGCTTTCCAACGAGCAGATGAGGCAGTCATCTGACTCCTCTGATACACAATTCACGCTGCTCTTGCCCTTATCCTTCTTCTCAGATTTACACTCATACGAGAAGTGACCCTTTTTACCACAATTCTAGCACTCTACATCATTTTTGCTTCGTTGCTGATTTCCCAAATAGTTGACCTGATACCTGGATTTAGATTTCCTCTTGACTTTGATCTTCCCCGTTGATTCGTGTTTCAATTTCTGTTTCTGCCTTCTCTACCTTCCACATTCAATGCTGAAGATGTAGATGCCCATAATCCCTCTTCACGCAACCTGATTTCTTCGGTCATGATCATGTTCACAACATGTTGGAAGTTCAACTTTTCTTTCCCGAACGAGTTGGCAATTGACTGACTTGTCATCTTCCAACTTTCTGGCAATTGGGTAAGCATAAATACTGCCATAAACTCCTCATCGAAACCTATAGACAAGGAACATGACCCATTCTTCACTTCGTTGAATTGATTTAGAAACTCTTTAAAGTTCTAACCTGCCGCCATCTTCAAAGTTGATAGCTTCTTGACAATATGGACTTTCCTTACCACAGAAGGTTGTTCATATAGGTCTGATAGAGTATCCATTAGATCTTTAGCAGTCTGTTGATCATTTACGTTGAAAGCGACCTACTTCGTGAAACTGAGACAAATTGCTCCCAATGCTTAGAACACCTAAAACAAGTTTTAAATGTTCAAATGCTCATCTAAGTTTTTGCTATAAATCAGAATGTCATCAAAGTAACCAACCACAAATTTTCCAATAAAAGCACTCAAAACATGGTTCATTAATATCATGAAAGTACTTGGTGCATTAGTTAATCCAAAAGGCATAACTAACCACTCGTATAAACCATATTTTGTTTTGAAAGCAGTTTTCCACTCATCACCTTCTTTCATCCTAATTTGATGATATCCACTTTTAAGATCAATTTTAGTAAAAACAATAGAACCATGCAATTCATCAAGCATATCATCTAATCTAGGAACAGGATGGCGATACTTTACAGTGATATTGTTGATGGCACAACAATCAACGCACATCCTCCATGTTCCATCCTTCGTAGGCACAAGCAAAACGGGAACCGCATAAGGACTCATGCTCTCATGCACATACCCTTTTTCCATGAGCTCACTCATCTGCCCTTGAAGTTCCTTTGTCTCCTCGGGATTACTTCTGTATGCTGGTCTATTCGGGATGGGTGCTCTAGGTACAAAGTCAATTTAGTGCTCAATCCCCCTTATTGGTGGTAAACCAATAGGCAACTCTTCAGGAAACACTTCATCAAAGTCCTGCAAAAGAGAAACAGCAACACTAGACAAGGAAGGGTTAATTTCATTAGTACTAAAACAAGCCTTTTTGTACAAAAAGTACAATCATTGGCTGATTTGAAAACAAAGCCTTTTTGATCTCACTCTCTCTTGTTTAAAAGCTCACTTGTTTTCTCTCTCTATTTTTCTCATCATCCACTTTTTCTTTTTCACCTTTTTTTTTTCTTTTTTTGCTGTTTCAGACTCTCTTTCTTTTGTCTCTTTTTCTTTTGACTTATCACTCATCTTTCTTTCTTGTTCTTGAGTGTGGCGTCTATCACTTTCTTGATACTGTTGGTTCTTATCTCATTATAGATAACGGGTCACGGTCCTACATTATTCTTACTTTTTTTTGAACGGCAAAAATTATTTTTAAAAAAGGCCAAGTTGACCAAGAAGAACTACAAGTACACTGGCCACACCAAAACAAGCCACAAAACCCAGAAACGCAACAAGAAGCCAACATAGACCACATCAACCAACAAAAAGATCTCCGACCCACCCACTGAAGTACTATCAAGAAATACAAGAAACCATACAAGCCAAAAACAAAGAAAAATACTGCAGCTGCAACGAGATCAAATCACCAAAACTCTCCGATAAAACAAGATCCCTGAAAAATTAAGACCCAAAAGGCTTGTGTTTTTGGACCAAATTTCTCACCAAATCTTGAAACCTTGTGTCATTCTCTTTCTTTCTACTATTGATTATCTCAAGCAGCTCCTTTTTCTTCCCATTGAATTCAAAGCCTAGGGCCATACTTTTCTCCAAAACCTTCACAATCTCTTCATCAAGACTCCATCCCACATTGTTCTTTACCTCACGAATTTGATGCTGAATTTTGTCATGAACGCTAGAACTCCTCACCATCGTTAAATTTCTTTCCAGCTCCCCACTGCAGTATTTCCTTCAATGATATCTATGATCACATCCTTATTTCTTGATAGAGAAGATTCAGTTTGGCCTTTGAGCTCTCCCTCTACAACCTTATCTGATGGGCCTCTCTCTAATCCATCCTCACTCCAAGTTTTCTTTAAATTCACAAGCCCATCTCTCAAGCCGACCCCTTCTATGAAAACCGAATTTAGACTTTTGCCCCTCAAAGGTTGTAAATTCCAAACCGACCCCTTCCTAGGTTCTGAATCATGAGAAAATCCCACGCAATTCCCATTATCATTCAAAAGAATAGGATTCCCTACCATCACTTTTCCAAAATTAAATATGGTGTGGTCCCCCACTATGCTATTCACTCTATTTTTAAAAAGACCACCACTAGCTTTTCTTATCACCTCCCTATTTTTGGTCTCCCCACTACTTGCTATTCTTAACTTTGAGTTGTCCTCTATAGCATTCACTCCCATGTGTTGAGTTTTCCTCTCTCTCATACGATCAACATCACATACATCAATAGTCTTATCTGCCTTTTTACCTTTTTTATGATTTATAATGGTGTGGTCCCCCACCTTGCTATCCTTTCCATTTTTATAAATAAGCTTCCCATTACCTTGACTTGACAACTTTTCATGAGAACATAGCCCCCCATCACTTTTTCTAGACATCTTGTCCTCATGTTTAGGCTGTCCCACATTCCTAGACCCACCTTTACCACTTTCCAAGTGATCAAAAACACAAGAAGGGGAGTCCCCATCACCTTTCCCTGATATCAATTCAAAAATTGCCTTCTCTGGAGAAGTATCCACTGCCCGTTGAGCACCCATTGGACTCAAGCCCAGCAAGTTTTCCAACCATGGGAGATTGATCGGGACTGGATCCTCGAAAATCTAAACAAATAGTGAAGTGATTCCCATCTCTACCTTGATCTTTTTAGGACACTTCCAATCTTGAAGAACTTGCACTAAAACTCTCCCTCTATCCAATCTTCTCTTAGACTGAGTATCCTCTTCGACGGCAAGAGGTTCTCCAAACATCCCACCTATCTTCAGAAAAAACGAAGTACTCCAGCACTTCAAGGGAACCCCTGAACAATTAATCCACACCAACCTTGATTTGGGAATAAAAGTTTCAGACCATTCCTCCATAGACTCAAAACAATCATTCCAGAAAAAACAATTTTCCATGAAAACTTCCTTCTCATAAACTGATTCAAAACACCATAGAATGTTCTTATCCCCTAGATAAGAAGAATGGAACGAGAAACCTCTCGAAATCAAACGCGAATTCACATTGGACAAATTACGGAACTGATTTAGAACTCCTATAGCACACCTAGAAAGCCAATCATCTTCATTATCCTCCATACTCTATGACATGACCTTGTCCTCCACAATCACTTTCATTCCCTCCTTACAGCGCCTAACCTGATAGCCATTAACCACCTCCGCGAAAGACTGTTGCCTATGCTGTCTGCCCTGGTTGCAGTCAGCTTTTCCGTCCACCTTAATTGACTCACCAGCCACCATGCTCAAACAACCCTTTCTCTTTGTCGATGACCGACGATTACACCACCCATACGAAGCTATCTTCGAAGCTATAGGCCATCCACATATGATCCTTCCATTCACCCTGTTCGCCACCTTGTTGGCCTCCTCCCAAGTCTCAAACCTCACAAACGCAAAAACACCTCTTCCATAGTTGTTTTTTACCGACAGAAACACATCTCTCACTCTTCCCAAAGATTTGAAAACACTCCACAAACAAGCTGAATCCACTTTAGGATTCAAGTTATCCACAAAGATTGAAAACAAGCTTTCTCTAAAATCTCTTCTCACAACTTGGCAGGAATCTCTTAAATTTTCTCCACCATGGCCGAGAGACTTAGAGCCTCTCTCTCTCTAGCTTTCTCTCTCATCACATTTTAGCAAGATGATCAATGTCTTTATTGTTCTTACTTATAAACTTGAATCTAGAAAATGATACCAGTTATTAAGGATGTATTGGCTTAGGGAACACGCACAATCCAATCACACAAGCAAAAGAAAAATAAGAGACACGAGATTTTACGTGATTCAGCCTAAGCCTACGTCCACGGAGCGCACCCGCACTCAACTTCCACTATGAAATTGGTATTTACAATAGTGAAGCACTATCTCTCTCCTTACGGCTCTCAATATTCTTTTCTCTCTTCTCTATGCAGCACACACTCCACACACAAGAATTACAGGAGTATATATAATAGGTCTAGTCTAAAAAACTAGTAGGAATCCTTTCCTAAATAAAACAATAAAACACTCCTAAGTAGAATAGAAAACCAATCCTAAACATAACAGGATTCAGGCTTCATAACCCAACATTCAGAACTAATGCCATGTGTTGCTGCCCTGTTTTTATTTCACTTTTATTACTATTTTTCTTTATTGTTTGTCATGTATATATTAAGCCTTCTTGATGATGCGGTATTTTGATATCTAGTTGACAAAACAGGGGACAGCAGCCACTTGTGTTAGCAAGAGAAAGTTATTACTTTTTTCATTTTTTATCATATTTATCCATAATGCGGTTCAAACCGGTTCAAAATATTTAAAATCAGTTTAATTCGATTTTGTCGAAAATCAAATTAAACTTGCAATGGACTTTGAAAACTTTATGTTAAATCGATGTTTATCTATAATAAGATCTAAGATAAGATTTTAGGAAACAAGAAATGTTACGGTAGTAAGTAGCCTTATGTGTTTCGTATGAAGCTTGTGGAAGTCAAAAATTCGCATAAACTGTTCCACATGTCCGGTTTATGTTCTCTATTTTGAAGATAAAATCCTCAAATGACCAATTGGCACAATTAAAATACTAACAGGTTTTCACTTTTTTATCATTTATTTGTTGTTTGCTCAGTTCTTTATTCATTAACCGACCAATACCTTTCTTCTTTTTATACTGACATCGAATAAATCAGAGTTCTATCGGGACCTCCAGACCAGTTTTCTCAACGCTCTTGCATGAGAATTAAAAAGCATTGTCTTATTGAAAGTAATACCAACAATGCAGCAACCAGAGAAAACCCATTTTAAAGTACATAAAAGCCAAGAACAGAGGCCTTCCAATAGTCTCTAGAATGGCCTTAACATTTACAAATCTTGACACATCCCTGTAATTTGAAATACCAGAACGTTGCATTGTCTCTGTCACACATTTTTCTATATCCAACATGTAGCACAATATGATCAGAAGACGTAGCCGAACAACATGCCAAAATCACCATATGAAGTCCACAATGAATGCTCTTGTCCTGATTCTGTCTTCAAATTCAATCTTCACAGCCTCATTTGAATCTGATAGATTTCACAACACACTTGCTATGTTAATATAATAACATTTGCTGCATAACAATCAAACAACGAATTAATGATTTATCATTCCCATATGAAAGTGTACAATGACAGAAAACTTGTATATAAATACTACAAGTATGATTACATTAATAGATTGCTCAATGCATGTTGAAAAGCAAAGAAAAGACTAACAATTGAGTATTTAAAAAGATGATCGATGTAAGTTCTTTCAAAAAAAAATAATTAAATAGTTTGAGAAACAAAAAATGCATCGGGTGTGTGTGGAATTGTCCAAACATGTGTATTCATTAATTAGACAAGTATGTCAGTCATTTTCTAGTAAAGCAGTGACTAATGCACTAGCTTTGGCTGAAGTGAGCTATCTATGGTAATTATCAAGCCAAGTACTAATGCACTAGGCACTAGCTTTGGCAGAAGTGAATAAATTCAGCCAAAGCATGTTGAAAAGCAAAGCATAGACTGTTTTGAATAAATTCTAGGCCTATAGTCTAGTTGTATAGATTGATCAGCAGATTTCTCTGTTTTACTAAAATTATATTTGTTAGTATAATTGGGTATGGGTTGGAGGCCAATTATACACCCAATTGGGTCAAGATTACAAGCAATACATGGAGAGCCCAAAATCCATGTAGTCCAAGCCCAAGCCCAAGCCCATGTACCAAACAATACTGCATGAGCAGTTTTATGAGAGGCAAGTATCAGTTTTAGAAACTACAATTTTTCTATTGTCAAGTCGTCCTGGTATCAAATATATCAGGACGGAGAATGTGGACCATTAGATTTACATACTTTGACTCAAAGTGTATACACTTGTCAAAACTTCTCCATAATCTGTGGTTCACATTCTTCGTCCTGATATATTTTATATCAGGACGAACCGATAATAGAAAGACTGTATATATATATATATATATATATATATATATACAAGGAAATACATAACAAAACAGCGTGAATAGTTTTGTGGTCTGGTAGCATGTATGCAAGGCAACAAAACATGTAAGTGTTGTGTCATGTGTGTATTTTTGGTGCAAAGAATAACACAGAGAATGTGTTTGTGCAAGTGTTTTAGAAAGAACACAAAATATAGAGAGTGAAACACAGTGAGAGTTGTGGAGAAAATTAGTAGAATTTTCTCCCATCCACAATCAGAGTGTGGGTATATGCATTATGATCAGAGGGGACTTTCCGATCACGTGATCGTCCTTCGACCAGTGATTCAAGCCCAGGTGTTCGACCCACTTCCGCTGCTGGACTTTGGATTATGTATGGTGAACGGTAATCTGAATTCATTTTTGCTTAGTATCTTTAATTTACTTTCATTGGTATCAGAGCTTACTAGGATTGAATTCTGGTATTATTATGCCATGTTTTGGAATTTTTTTTTATGAATGCATGAATGCTTCACAAATTCAATTAATGCATAACACCACACACTTGTTATATTTCGTTTTTTTGTGTGGCATGTATGTATACATATATATGTTATACGATGTTCTTGAAATGCATGTCATGTATGAAATTCAAAATTAAAAGAATTTTGAAGAATTGTATATGAAACATGTGACTGTTATAGGGTTCAAAACTATTGTCATTTTTTTTATTTCTATACGATCATGGTACCGTTAGATAGACCCTTTCAAGAGCTTTCCAATGATAGGTCATTTACATAATTCGGGATTAGAAATGAGGGAGAAAAACAATTATGAAATTTTCTGTTCGAAATTAAATTCTAGAAATTTATTTGAGTCTGAATTTGGATGAAGAATATGAAGAACATGTTCCACACACCTAGGAGCAGAGAGTGTGTTTCACCCTTAACCCAAACGTCAAAACTAAGGGCATATATGGAGCTGTTTCCGGTTCCATGTCATCAACGATGCCACATCATCGACCAGAACGGTTTCTAGTCATGGTCCATCGTTCGGACTAGTTTTCGATATCGGTTCACTGGTCGGACAGGTTTTCGACGTCTTTTCTCAGCAGCCGGTCATTTTTTTTTTGGGCCAACTTTCTGGCATTCAATAGGTGGTTTTTTGGTAAGCCAAAGACGGTTTTTCGGCAACCTATGGCGGTTTTTTGAGAAAAAACAAATATTATTTACACTTTTTATTTTTTTTATTTTTTTTATTTAATAATTCCATTGATTTGTTTCACTCCGGTGGGAGCTGAATTAATTCCCTACAAATCCCAGGTACGGATTTTTTCTGGAGTCGAATTTAGGCACGGTTTTCGATGACGGTTTTGTTGGGGTTTATGCTCTAAAGATGTAATTTGTAAATGGATTTATGAAATAAATGAAAAGAAAAGTTCAATTCATTCTTGTTGTGTTGTTTATATAATAACTTGTGCATATATTAACATCATAGATTGCCGGATGTAATCTCGAACTATGTCTATGAGTGTCATATACGGATGGATACAGTAAGAGACGTGCAATCTAAAGAGTCCATATATAACAAATAAAGCTGGGTACTTTATTTGTGGTTAATCTATAGCTGCGGTCCATGATTATTTGGCATGATATATTGTTTAATATAAACATGGTTAGCAAAATGTTGCAATCTAAAGATATGTGTATTGATGTTGCTATAGAACATTTGAAAGGGGTCATTTCCTTTTTTGAAAATTACAGAGAAAATGAGTTTACATTTGCCGTGATTTCTACCAAAAGTATTGCATCTGATATGGAAATTGAACCAATTTTTGTTAAAAAAACGTCAAATTCGTAGAAAGAAACAATTTGATGAGAATGCACATGAGGATACAACGCAATCGGCTAAAGAATCTTTTAGAGTGAATTATTTTATTGTTGTAGTTGATATTGCTATTACTTCCTTAAAAAGTAGATTTAAACAATTGCAAATATTTGAAGGTATTTTTGGGTTCTTATTTGATTCCAAGAAGTTACATTCTTTAGATGATATTAAATTGAAAGAATGTTGTGTAAATCTTGAATGTGCTCTAAAATATGATATATTTTTTGATGTTGATTCAAATGATTTATTTTTGAATTGAGAGTGTTACAAGTTGTTTTACCAAAAGAAAAAAAGACTGTCATTGAAATCCTAGAGTTTGTAAAAGTTTCGGATTGTTATCCGAACGTATCAATTGCTTATAGAATATTGTTGACTATACCTGTAACTGTGGCGTTCGCAGAAAAAAGTTTTTCTAAATTAAAAATGTTGAAATCTTATTTGTGGTCAACTATGTCACAAGAAAGGTTTAATGGGTTGGAAATCTTGTTTATTGAGAAGGAAATGTTGGAAAAATATTGAATTTGAAAATGTTATTAATGAATTTGCTTCTCAAAATGCTGGAAGAAGACATTTCCAGTGATGTTTTGATATTATTTACCTTGTTTTGATTTTGTTTTATCTTTTTAATGAAATTATCATTTTCGGGTTAAATATATAAAAACAGATTATATATATATAGTATATATATTGAAAAAACTATAAATATACACATGGGGCCCATTTTTTATATGTTCGCCCGGGGCCCCAAAAATGTTAGGACCGGCTCTGTGTGCACCCATATGAAAGCTGATAAGAAATGCGAAGTGAAATGTTTGTCACCAGAAGTTGCTTGGGAATTGTTTCAACAACAGTGTTGGACAAAGATGTTCTGGATGTTCTGAACTCTCATCATGAGATACTAAAACCCGCCAAAATTGTTGTTAATGAGTGCAAAGGCTTGCCACTTGCTCTCATTACCATTGGACGTGCCATGGCTATAATAGGAAAACAATCCAGGAATGGCAACATGCAATTAAAGTATTACAAAGTTACCTATCCGAATTTTCAAGTATGAAAGATGATGTACTTCGCATTTTGAAATTCAGTTATGACAGTTTATCTAGTGATATCCTCAAAAATTGTTTTATATATTGTTCTATATATCTTGAGGACCATGTTATTGATGAAGATGAACTCATTGATCTCTAGATCGGAGAGGAATTTTTAAGGGAGTCTCGTGATAACATATATGACGCAAGCAATGAAGGAAAATTCATTATCAAGAGTTTGATACTTGCTTGTCTATTGGAAACGGGTGAAAAAACTAAAATTGGAAAATGTTCTATTAAGATGCATGATGTGCTTCGTGACATGACGTTATGGATAGCTTCTGAACTGAAGAGCAAGATTTTAGTACAGTAACATATTTAATTGGGCAAAGTAAAGTCATCAATGGCTAAATGGACGGAGGCCAAAAGAATTTCTTTGTGGTGTTTTAATAACGAAACTTTCACCGAATCACCGTCTTGTCCCCATCCTCTGACAACAACTCTTCTTGTTAGGGACACTGATCTAGTGAGATTTCCAAATACCTTCTTCCGATCTATGTGTGCCTTCGTTGTTCTAGATTTGTCGGGGAACAAAAAATTGGTTGAGCTACCGGCGGAGGTCGGTGAATTGCTTAATTTGCAATATCTTAATGTATCATTTACAAGTATAAAAACGTTACCAATCGAGGTTAACAAATTAAGACAATTGAGGATTCTACTTTTTGAAAATACGTTGGATCTTCAAAACATTCCAGCAGGTGTGATATCATGTCTTTCATCACTACAAGTGTTCTCTTGGTTTTCTCGTAAGGCGCACCATGTTGATATAAGCTTGTTACAGGAGTTAGAGGGGTTGGAACACATCAAGGATATAAGCTTGATGTTGTGCTCTCTGGATTGTATTGATAAATTGTTTTCCTCTCCCAAGTTAAAAGCATGTGTTACATCCTTAAAAATCAGGTGCCCTGAAGAAGTGTTCCTCCCTTGTCCTTGACATATCATCTTCAACCATGAAAAGAATGAAAAGTCTTCAGATAATTGGTTGTAATTGTTTGAAGGAGATCAGGTTTTGTGGGACGTAAGATGATCAGGAGATGCCTAACAATTTACCAAGCCTTGACATACACGTCCCTAGCCTTTCATTGCTCTATATAGGCGGGTGTCCCTCACTGACTGAAGTGATATCTTGTGATTGTGGGTCTTCAGAAATTAAAAAAGCTATTGACATTTTTCCAAATCTTGAGCTCACGGTGCTTAAAGCTCTACCAAACCTGAAGAGCATAAAGAGCATATGTCGTCAAGCCATGCCCGTGTTAGAGAAATTTTTTAAATAAATAACATTTGAAATTAAATTTGAAAAGACACAACTTTTTGTTTTAAATTTAAACCGTTATTTCAATGTTAATAAATACTGGTATCAGACAGTATACAGACAATATATATATATATATATATATATATATATTTGAATCACTTTCTTTCTCCTCCTCTGTTTTCTGAAAAATCATACAATATTCTATTTACTGTAGAAAATAGAATACTGTCATAAATAGACTTGCAACTTTTAAAGGTGTTCTGGTTTGTTTTCGCAAGTGCACAGTGCAGACAAACAAAGGCTTCATTGTATCCTGGAGGCGTATTCGCAAACTCAGTGCATCACATAATTGGTGGAGGCAAATAATGTCTAAAGGAGAGCGACATCATATCGTATCTTGAAGCCAATTGTATTAGTGTTTTATTTTGAGACTATTTTTTTTTTGCAGTATTTTGATTTGTTAACAGTGTTTGGTTTGGGTTCAAGAACAGTAGTGATTAAAAGTTGACAGAAATTCTACAACAATCTTTAGACGTTATTAATTTTTTTTATCATCAAAGGCACAAGTTTATCGGTCATTCCCACCAGGCTGAGATCTCAGCTTAATGTTTTCTTCTTCACACCAGGTTTGCCATTGTTTAATTAGTCTGTGATTCTGAAAGAAATATCAGCATCTTCACTCTATGAAGAACAGGTTTTGCCCGATCAAAGTACTCTCGTCGATTTTCCAAAATCCACCAGACAATTTGACTTCCACTAGCTGGAAAACGAGCCATGTATTGATCTGAAACCAGACAAATTACTTGTGAGTCATACCACAAAACATCAGAACAAGAGTGTTGTTAGGTGTGAAGTCTGTGCTGCACCACCACCAACCATTCTAGAAGACCACCATTGTTGGTTGGTAAACCACCAAGATTGATTTCTTTGATGTTGGTAAACCACCATTGATTTCTTTGATGGGTTGGTCACAAATATTGGAATTCAATGTTTGGTTGGTAAACTTTGGGCTCTATATATACATTTGTAATCTTATTGTGTAAAGTGTGTCAAGAAGTGAGCAAAGAAGAGAAGAGAGAAAAGAGAGAAAAGAGAAAATAGTGAGAATTGAGAGATAGTTCTTCACTATTGTAAATACCGATTTCATAGTGGAAATTGAGTGCGGGTGCGCCCCGTGGATGTAGGCTTTTGTTGAACCACGTAAAATCTTGTCTCTTATTTTTCTATTGCTTTTGTGCGTACCCCTAAGCCCGGTTCGTCCATAACAAGTGTGAAGTCTGAAATAAATCTGAGTCCACACTTACAGTTACAGGTTGACCAGTGAGTGCAAATTACCTTACTCAATTACCACAGGGAAATTGACAAGCGTAGTTTGAGAAACAAAAAATGCATTGGGTGTGTGTGGAATTGTCCAAACATGTGTATTCATTAATTAGACAAGTACGAGAGTCATTTTCTAGTAAAGCAGTGGCTAATATAATGCACTAGCTTTGGCTGAAGTGAGTTCGGCTCATTTCCAATTCCAACCATATACATACACAAGCAAAAAATCATAATGTTGAATAGAACACGAAATTATTTGTGAAAATTAAATCCTTAAACTGGGTGTTACAGAAATTTAAAACACAATTTGCTAATTTAATTGTGCAATATCCTAAAATTAAATCCTGAAATTGTCAAGAGATTAATATGCTAATTTAATTGTGCAATATCCTAAAATCTTAAAATCTTGCAATTTATGGTCTGATTTTTGATTTAATAATTATAGGAATCTCAACTTAATATCACATTTTGTATCTCAAATTGTGAGTTGACAATCAACTAAAATATGTGACAAATTGACAATTAAGTAAGATAATTTTGTAATGAATTAATGTGCATTAATAAAGGAATGACGTCTTATTAGTTGAGATGTCTAACATCACAAATTGAGCCATACTGTACTTGTAGAGTTTAATCTTACTAAGAGCTCGTTTGGTTGAGCTTTCTACTGCCTCAAATGGTCTTCAAACGTCTATTTGAGTTTTTTTAAAGTTGTTTGGTTTGACGTTTGAGATTGTCTATTTTAAATTGAGTAGATGCTAGTAGAGTTTAAACCTCTATTAGGCAAAAACTCATGGGGAAGTGCTTCTTCAAATAGACATTTTTTTTTTAAAGTCTACCAACCAAACAACTATAATTTTTTTCTTTAAAAACTCTATTTCTAATAGATCTACTACAAGTAGATCTTTTACAAATAAAGGTTTTTCAAAGTTCCAACTAAACAAACTCTTAATTCATGGTGTTTGTTTAAAAAAAAACTTTAAGATTATTTTTTTAAAGTCTACCAACCAAACAACTATAATTTTTTTCTTTAAAAACTCTATTTCTAATAGATCTACTACAAGTAGATCTTTTACAAATAAAGGTTTTTCAAAGTTCCAACTAAACAAACTCTTAATTCATGGTGTTTGTTTAAAAAAAAACTTTAAGATTGATCCCTCGATGCTTTTATTCGTTATTTGTCATGTGTCCTTAGATAAATATAACTTTTCTTTTGATGACAATATTCATAAATAAGCAGGGGCTGTCATAAAAATTAAAATGGATATAAACGAACCAGACCAAACCAAAATACATGTTCGGTTTAGTTTTCAACTTTAATGGAGTTTAAACAGCTTATTTTTTTTTAATGAAAACCAAATTAATGCAATTCAGTTTGAGTTTTGACTTTTGAAGCCGAATTGGACAAGTAAATATAAATTTATATATTAATAAATCTAACCTGCGCTGCCGACCTAGCCTAGACTGTTCAACCCACCCAGACATATATAATATATATATATATATATATATATATATATATATGTATGTATAGCTTATGAAAAAGAATCCCTGTAAATTATAAAAGCCAAGAAACAGAGGCCTTCCAATTGTCTCTAGAATGGCCTTAACATTATAAATCTTTTTACAAATCTTAACACGACACACATTTTTTAAATACCAGAACGTTGCATTGTCCTTTGACACACATTTTTCTATATCTACAAGGGAGCACAATATGATCAGACGACATGTTAAACACGTAGCCAAACCACATGCCGAAATCACCATATGAAGTCCACAATTGCTTGCTCTTTTCCTGATTCGCTCTTCAAATTCAATCTTCACACCCTCGTTTGAATCTGTTAGATTTTACAGCAAACTTGTTATGCTAAAATAATAACATTTGTTGTAAAATGTTCAAACAAAGAATTAATGATTTGTAATTCCCATATAACAATTATAATGCAATGACAGAAATCTTGTATATAAATACTACAAGTATGATGACATGAATAAATTGCTCAAAGCATGCTGAAAAGCAAAGAAAAGACTATTTTGAATAAATTCAGGGCCTATACTATAGTTGTAAAAATCAGCAGATATGACAACCAAAAGCTATAACAGATACCACTTCGTTGAAGGAATGGTTTGAAATATTTGGTCGTTCCATTGCATATGCACAAATCCAGGTCTAAGCAAGAAAGGTTTAATGAGAGACTGGTAAAAAGTATTTATTTAATTATTTATATGTTCAGCAGTTAACAATTTTTAGATTTCCAAGAATTAAGCTATTAATTTCAAAAACAAAAGTGTCTATACCCCTTTGTCTAATCCTACAAATATATTATACCCTCTGAATTTTTCAGCAATGAAGAAAATTTTAGATTTTAAACTCTTTCCACAATATTTCTCCTCTCAATATCAAAAGTTATCTTCATCAACATAAGATGGCAAATCAAACTGTGAGTCAATTTGGAACAGTTATATTACAAGAAAAATAAAATCATGTCAAATAGATCAATGCTGTCGAATTAAATAAACATATCAAGAAATAGGGAAACATTTGTGTATTATTATTTGTTCCTTAACAGGACATATATACAACACTAGGAATTACAATAATACCCCTAACCAATATACTAACACTACACAATATATATATATATATTCCAACACTCCCTTTCAAGCTGGAGCAAAGATATCGATCATGCCCAGCTTGCGAATAGAAGACCTAGCTGGAAGAGATGGCCCCACAGGCTTCGTAAGAGCATCAATAGTTTGTTCGGATGATGGCACAAACTTGGGAGAAACAACATCGGATCTAACTTTCTCTCGAATAAAGTGAACATCAACCTCAATATGCTTGGTCCTTGATCACTCCAAAATGAGCACCCGCAATAGTACGGAGCCGTGGGAGTAGTATAATGATAATAAAATTTGTTCCACGGGGATTGATGAATTGAGTACCACAATTGATTGATAGACTACTATTTAGACAAACAAATATTTGATGATTGACTTATACTACTCAAACCACTTAAATTAAACTATAACTAAAAATTGAAATAAATGAGACTAACAAACAAACGAAAAAGCAAGTCACACACAAGCAAGTGATTGTATTACTTTAAGAAATGAGGCTAAGACCCTGAATCCACCTAAACAATTCTCACCAATTTATAGACTCACCGTTAAAGATAAATTATGCTAATGTGAATGTAGACTCGTGACAACATAAATTAATCTCTAATCCCTCTCGAGTTATAGAGATAACACTTATATACACCAATAACCTATCTCTCGAGTGTTATTCGAAATACACACAAGTTCATTAAGCATAGTGGCATACTAATTGAGTCCTAGAGACTAGCCTCGAGTATTTCTACCTTACTAGACCTCTATCATGCATTCATCGAGCATGTTGTGTGCTTCTCCTCTCAATACATCACACAAACAACCAATTAAATATTAAATGCTAGCTAAAAACTCAATATTAATGATAACATGAAATACACATACATAAACACAAGCAATAGGGATAAAATGATGGTCTTTATTGATAATTCATGGTAAAGGCTTCATCTTGGCCGTAGCCAAGTAGAGTTTAATTTATTGTGTGAGAAATGGCTATACAAGATATGAAATAAGTACAAGCCATCAATAAATACAAGTGAAAGTAAAGAGAGAAAGGGGAAGAGTAAACTAAGTTGAAGGCCTCATCATCTCTTGATTGGTTGTGCTAGGCTTCTTCTCTCTTTGACTTCTTTTGCTCCAAAATGTGGTCTTGATGGTTGATGTAGGTGAGGGAATGAGGTATTGAGTGGTTGGTGAAGTGGGATTTGAGTTTAGATGGTGATTTGATGAAGGTTTTAGGTGATTTGGTGAATGAATTGGGTTAAAGATGGGTTCTTGGAGGATTTGGATTGTAAAGGGAGTCTTTAGAGCTCAAGGGTCATGGTAGAGGTGCTTAAGAAGAGCTGAAATGGGGTATATATGTTTGGAATTAGGGCACGAAACCCTAGAAAAGAGCTGATGTGGAATGCTTGGGCGCTGGTGCCGGGCTGGTCGTCAGACGCTCCACCAGCGCCACCCTACTGGACAAACTGCACTGGTGAGGGTACGTTGGTCGTCAGGCGCTCCACCAGCACAACCCTACTGGTCTTTGTGCGCTGGTGAGGGTGCGCTGGTTGACAGGCGCATGCTCTATTCTTTTAAAATCTGCAATTCTTCAATTTGGCCCTCAAATTCCCTTGACTTTGAAATGTTACCCCTAGATTATTAGAAACCTTGATGCAGCAGCATTAGATTACATGTCATTGCAATATATGGAGGGGTTGGATAGGAAAAAGACCAAGAAAAAAGGACATTTCATTCCTACTAGTCCGGGAGACAGAGTCGGAATGATGTGAATTTTTCACAGTTGATGCGTTTCGGCGAGATCTTCAGAAGTCACGACCTTTGGTCGTGAGGCATACCCTTTTTTAGTTAAATTCCATTGATTAGTTCTTGAAAAGGCCGTTTTTGCCGTTTTAGGAAAGTTCCGTTTTTGCCATATTTTTAGTTTTCCAAGTCCGAATCGACTTCCGTCAATTCCGGCTTGCTTAGGATTATTAATAGTATTAGTTTTTGCATTAATCTCAATTTTTCCTTTTTTAGTATTTTTTCGTATTTAGAGTCGTTTTCTTGTTCTGTAAGGAATACGATTAGGGTTAGGATTTGTTTGCTTTAAATAATCATGTAAGCCGAAAGGCTAGAAAGTTTTTTTGATTTATAAAATTTAGAGTTTCTCTAATTATCTCCCAATTTCGGTATTCCTTGTGAATCAACGAACTTGAAGCCTAATAATCCGGTATTCGTACGCGAATCAACGGAGAGTTAGTAGGTTGTTTTCAATTTGTTTCTTGCAGGTTTTTCTCGACAGAGCTTCCGCTACATCAGTTTGGTATCAGAGCTTGGTTCGTTCTGGACGACATCATCATGCCGCCAAGAAGACGTCCAAACCAGATTCTAGTAGAAGAAGCTATCGAACGTGACCGCATGGCACAATTGGAGCGACAGGTTGAGCAATTAACGGAGCAGCTTGCGACGATGAGGGCCAACCAAAACCCTTTTCAGAACTTAAATCCTGAGACGGGGGGTGACAGTGACGGAGGGGAAGAGATCCTGCAACCACAACGCAGACAAAGGGGGCCAGAAGCTGAAGACATCAGGCGTTGGGAGTCAGGGATGCGCACAGAGGTTCCAGAATTCCATGGAAGTATGCAGCCAGAAGAATTCCTCGAGTGGATCGGGATTGTTGAAGAAATCCTAGAATTCAAGAGAGTTCCGGAGACAGAGAAGGTGGCGTTGGTGTCCACCAGATTTCAGGGTCGAGCAGCAGCATGGTGGCAGCAACTCAAACTCACTAGGAATCGTTCCGAAAAGCCCAAGATTTCTGATTGGGAGAAGATGAAACGAAAGCTGCGTGCTGAGTTTTTACCTCACAATTTTCAGAAGTTGATGTACCAGAGATTGCAGAATTTGCGTCAGGGTTTAAGATCTGTTGATGAATACACCACAGAGTTCTATCAACTGTTGGTGCGAAACGAGATTCAAGAGACACAGGATCAGTTGGTGTCGCGCTACTGTGGCGGACTGCGAACGCAAATCCTTGATATGATTAATCTCTTTGATCCAGTAACGGTGACAGAGGCACATCAAAAGGCTTTACAACTGGAGAAAACGTTGTCTCGAAAACCTAACAGTGGTCCGTTTTTGAGTTTCGGAGGAGGTCCTAACAGTCGAAACAGGACAAGTGGAAGCATTGGTAGTGGCGATAATGTAGGGAACCGTTCAAGTGCTAGTGGCAGTTCAAATTCTGGACAACGAAACCCGACAAATAACATTCAACCTCCTAGAACCACGGGCGGATTTCGATGTTTTGGATGTGGAGAAACGGGACACAGATTATCTGAATGTCAGAGACCAGCAAAGAAGGTTTTGTTTATTGATCCTGCAGAATTTAATGAGGAAGATGCGGAAATAAGTGAAGATCCGCAATTAGATGTCGAGGAAGTGGCCAGTGAAGAACTAGTAGACGGCGACACAGGAACAATGTTAATGGTGCGACGCACTTGTTTGGCACCGAGGAATGAAGAGGGGGATTGGCTTCGAAATAATATATTTCAGTCTACTTGTACTATTCTGGGTAAGGTGTGCCGATTCGTCATAGATGGGGGAAGTTGTGAGAATATCGTGTCAGCCGAAGCGGTGCAAAAATTAGGGGTGAAGACAGAAAAACATCCAAAACCGTATAGGTTAGCTTGGCTACAAAAGGGAGGAGAGATAACCGTGTCACAGCGGGCATTGATCTCGTTTTCTATGGGGTCTCACTATAAAGATCAATTGTGGTGTGATGTGGTGCATATGGACGCGTTTCACCTGTTGTTAGGGAGACCGTGGCAATATGACAGAAAAGTTTATCATGATGGGTTTAAAAATACTTATTCGTTTGTTTTCCATGATACTAAGATTGTGTTACTGCCAAGCAAACCTTCTGAAAAACCAAAGTTGCCTGGAGACAATATTAACCTGCTGTCCTATGCAAAATTTGAGTTGGAGGTGAAGGACTCGGAAACGGTGTTCGTATTGGTGGGAAGAGAAACAAGTGCTGAATTGAAGGTTCCCGAAGCTGCAGCTCCTCTGATTTTGGAATTTCCTGATGTGTTTCCAGAAGAATTACCAGAAGGACTTCCACCCCTTCGTGATATTCAACATCATATCGATCTAGAGCCAGGGGCTATGTTACTAAACAAGCCACATTATCGTATGAGTCCTACTGAGCATGAAGAATTACGGAGACAGGTTGAGGAGCTACATTCAAAGGGTTATATTCGTGAGAGTCTTAGCCCGTGTGCTGTACCCACCCTTCTAATTCCAAAAAAAAGATGGAACTTGGAGGATGTGTGTAGATAGCCGCGCAATTAACAAGATCACTGTGAGGTATCGTTTTCCAATTCCGAGACTAGATGATTTGTTAGATCAACTAAGTGGGGCTAAAGTGTTTACCAAACTGGACCTAAAGAGTGGTTACCATCAGATTCGTATTCGACCTGGGGACGAATGGAAGACGGCGTTTAAAACGTGAGAGGGTTTATATGAGTGGCTAGTCATGCCTTTTGGGTTGTCAAACGCGCCCAGAACCTTCATGAGAGTAATGAACCAAGCCCTTCGACTATTTATCGGTAAGTTTGTCGTTATATATTTCGATGATATCTTGATTTACAGTGCAAACCCCGAGCTGCATATTCAGCACATTCGAGAAGTGTTGTGTGTTCTATGCAAGGAAAGATTTGTTGCAGCAGCAAAAAAATGTGTTTTTATGACCCCAAAAGTGTTGTTTTTGGGTTATATTATTTCTGGAGAGGGACTACAGGTGGATGAGTCCAAAATTGAGGCAGTGAGGCAGTGGCCCCAACCGAAAACAATTACTGAGGTTCGCAGTTTTCATGGGTTGGCATCATTCTATCGCCGGTTCATTCCGCACTTCAGTAGCATTATGGCTCCTGTCACTGAATGTATGAAAGGAGTCAAGTTTCAGTGGACATTCGAGGCTGAAGAAGGTTTTCAGAGAATAAAAGAGCAATTGACAACAGCCCCAATTCTAGTCTTACCAGATTTTTCTCAACCCTTTGAGTTGCATAGTGACGCCTCCAAAGTGGGCATCGGAGCTGTTTTGAGTCAAGCTGGGAAACCGGTGGCATATTTTAGTGAGAAACTGACGGGGTCTCGAGTTCGTTACAGTACGTACGATATAGAATTCTATGCTGTGGTCCAAGCGGTGAAACACTGGCTACATTATTTATTCCACCGTGAATTCATTCTGTACACTGATCATGATTCGTTGAGGCATCTCCATAGCCAAGATAAGATTTCTGCCCGACATGCTTCATGGTCCGCCTACCTACAACAGTTCACGTTTGTTTTAAAGCATAAGGCAGGTGTTACAAACCGAGTGGCCGATGCTCTGAGTCGAAGAGCCAATTTGTTGTCAACAATGACTGTCCAGGTTCCGGGTTTTGATTCCTTTCGTGAATTATTTGATTCTGACCCGTATTTTTCTAAGGTGATGGCTGCTGTTCGAGCGGGGGAAAATTTTGAATTTTTGTTGGTGGATGGTTTTCTATTTCGGGGAAATCAACTTTGTGTTCCCGATTGTAGTTTGCGTCTGCAAATTATTAAAGAATTACATGGTGAGGGCCATGTGGGCAGGGATCGTACTCTTCAGTTAGTCAAGGCGTCCTATTTTTGGCCAACAATCCGTAAGGAAGTAGAAAGATATGTCGAAAGATGTCGGATCTTTCAATTATCCAAGGGGAAAGCAACTAACGCAGGTCTGTACATGCCATTACCCATTCCTACTCAACCATGGACAGATTTGAGTATGGAGTTTGTTTTGGGACTGCCAAGAACTCAGCGGGGTTTTGATTCCATCTATGTAGTAGTTGATCGATTTTCCAAGATGGTTCACTTTATTCCGTGCAAAAAAACTACTGATGCTGTAAAAGTTGCCCAATTATTCTTTCGGGAGGTATATCGTCTTCTTGGACTACCTACATCAATCGTTTCTGATCGGGACACTCGATTCCTCAGTCACTTCTGGCGGAGTCTTTGGAAGATGGTCAATACAAGGTTGGATTTTAGTAGTGCATATCATCCACAAACGGATGGGCAGACTGAGGTTGTGAACCGAGCTCTGGGAGATTTGTTAAGATGTCTGGTAGGGGATAACGTTCGGTCATGGGATCAGAAACTTAGCCAAGCTGAATTTGCCCACAACCATGCTGTCAACAGGAGTTCTGGTTTCAGTCCTTTTCAGGAGGTTCATCAGCAGGTGCAAGCAAATTTGTTACAGTCAGCAGGGAAGTACAAGCTGGCTGCTGACAAAAAGCGGCGTCATTTGGAGTTTGATGTAGGCGATTTTGTTTGGGCGGTCCTTACAAATGACAGGTTTGCTGTGGGGGAATATAATAAACTTGCTGCTAAGAAGATAGGACCACTCGAAATTTTAGAGAAGATTAATCCGAATACTTATCGCCTCAAGCTTCCCAGCCACATTCGTACTCATAATGTGTTTAATATCAAGCATTTGATTCCTTTTCATGGCGACTCTTCTGATGATGATGCTGCCGGAAATTCGAGGATGAATTTTCTCCAACCTGGGGAGAATGATGCAGCAGCATTAGATTACATGTCATTGCAATATATGAAGGGGTTGGATAGGAAAAAGACCAAGAAAAAAGGACATTTCATTCCTACTAGTCCGGGAGACAGAGTCGGAATGATGTGAATTTTTCACAGTTGATGCGTTTCGGCGAGATCTTCAGAAGTCAAGACCTTCGGTCGTGAGGCATACCGTTTTTTAGTTAAATTCCATTGTTTAGTTCCTGAAAAGGCCGTTTTTGCCGTTTTAGGAAAGTTCCGGTTTTGCCATATTTTTAGTTTTCCAAGTCCGAATCGACTTCCGTCAATTCCGGCTTGCTTAGGATTATTAATAGTATTAGTTTTTGCATTAATCTCAATTTTTCCTTTTTTAGTATTTTTTCGTATTTAGAGTCGTTTTCTTGTTCTGTAAGGAATACGATTAGGGTTAGGATTTGTTTGCTTTAAATAATCATGTAAGCCGAAAGGCTAGAGAGTTTTTTTGATTTATAAAATTTAGAGTTTCTCTAATTATCTCCCAATTTCGGTATTCCTTGTGAATCAACGAACTTGAAGTCTAATAATCCGGTATTCGTACGCGAATCAACGGAGCGTTAGTAGGTTGTTTTCAATTTGTTTCTTGCAGGTTTTTCTCGACAGAGCTTCCGCTACATCAAACCTGCACAACTTCAATTTAACCATCAAATATCTGGTTTTTACCCGAAAACGGATACAATTGATAGGATATGGAGGCTACACCAAGTGTAGAAATTGGCATTATTAGTCCTCTCATGCAAACCAGAATTAGAAGCTGGCATAATAGCCGAATTGTTGTCACAGTACAATGTCGAAGGCAAGCAAGCCGGAAAGCCAAGCTCTTTGAGGATGGATTGGAGCCATATGATCTCACAGGTTCCTTGAGTCATAGCTATGTACTCGGCCTCTGTAAAAGATCGAGAAACCCAGACTGTTTCTCACTTTTCCATGAGAGAAGATGGTTCCTAAAAAAGGAGCAGAACCTAAAGGTAGATCTCCTATCAGTCTTAGATCCAGCATAGTCAGCATCGGTAAAACATAAGATATCAACAGTATTGTTCGAGTCATAAAAGAGACCAAGACCAGGACAAGACTTCAAGTATCTTAGAATGTGATAGACTGCATCCATATAGGAGGTACGAGGACAATGCATAAATTGACACACCAAACTGACAGCGAAGGCCAAGTAAGGTCAAGTATGGGTTAGGTAGATGAGTCTCCCAACCAACCTCTGATAGACAAATGGATAGGGCAGAAGATCACCATACTCAACTTCATATTCGGATCCATCGGGGCGGAAGCAGGTCTACACCGTGTCATCCCAGTATCACTAAAGTATATTTCCGTTGGGAGAGGAAAATACCATATCTAGAACGAGCAACCTCTATCCCTAAAAATATTTCAAACCTCCCAAATCTTTGATGTCGAAAATAGAGCTGAGATCTTTCTTCACTTAGGGCAATCCCTAAGTTATCATCACGAGTCAAAATAATATCATCAACGTAGACAGATACACACTTCCTTTTGGAATTGCTCCTAACAAAGCAAGTATGATCAGAATGACATCTCATGCAGCCCAAACCAATGACAACATCATTAAATCGAGCAAACCAAGCTCAAGGAGATTGTTTCAAACAATACAACGACTTCCTCAGATGACAAACCTTTCTTGCATACTCCCCCTTAACCTGAAAACCAAGATGAGGATCCATATAAATAACCTCATCCAAGTCACCATTCAGAAAGGCATTTTTGACATCCATCTGATGCAATGGCCAAGAATACGACGCAGTGAGAGAGATAATAAGCCGAATAGTAGTAAGCTTAGCAACATAGGCAAAAGTGGAAGTGAAATTCTTCCCATGAACCTGAGTAAAGCCCTTAGCAACAAGGCATGCTTTATATCAACTGACGGTTCCATCAACATTATGTTTGACATTAAACACTTATTAACACCCCACTGTTTTCTCCTCTTTAGGGAGAGCATCCAATTCCCAAGTATGATTAGTTTGTAATGCCCACATCTCATCATGCATAGCAGCAATCCATTCAGAACTCAACAATGTCTCTCCAACAAACCTTGGAACCGAAATAGAATCAAGTTTCCTAAGAAACCCACCCCCAGAAACAAACTAGACATGACATTATACGAGATATGATTTTCAATAGGATAGTTAGTGCTACAATAAAAATTAAGGCGGTCAGGGGGATGACGGTCCCGAATAGGGTACTGCCGAGGAGAGGATATAGTGGGCGATGGAGATAAAGTAGGGAGAGTACCTTCAATCTGAGAGGATTCAGGCAAAGGGACCCGAGGGTGAAGACTATACTGAAGAGCAGGAGCTCATGCAACAGGGGGCAAAGAGGTAGGACCTCTTATAATAGGAGTCACAACAGTTGAGTAACTACATCAGAAGAAACAATAGGAATGAGGCAAGAGATAGTCGCCTCAGGAAAAATGGTCAGTCCTACTTGTATCAGGTCCAATAAAGAAAGGAGTATCCACCCAAAAGGTTACATCAAGAGAGTGAAACATATGTCTAGAGGAAGGGTCATAACACTGATACCCCTTAGACTGGGAGGAATATCCCATAAAGGCACACCGAATAGCTTTATCATCTAACGTTGTTCGAGAAAGACCCTATCTTGTACAAAACAGACACACCCAAAAACCCAGTAGGAATGGGAAACAAGGGTTTATCGGGCTGAAGAACCCTAAGAGGGCATTCTCCCTTTAAAACCCTACTCGGAACAATGTTAATCAAATAGATTGCTGTAAGAACATCCATATGCCAAAAAGACTTAGGAACTAACATACCACTAAGAATGCAACGGGGAACACCCATAAGGTGACGATTTTTGTGCTCATTGACCCCATTTTGTTCAGGAGTATAAGGGCAAGAAAACTGTAGGAGGATTCCTAACCCCCCCCCCCCCCCCCCCAAAGGCAGCGAACAACAGTAGCAAATTGAGTTTTAATCATAGTGAGAAATTGACAAAGAGTATCAAACACATCAGATTTATTGTTAAGCAAATAAACCCAAGTGCAACTAGAAAAGTCATCAATAAAGGTAACATAATATCTATGGCCAGACAAAGTAATAACAAGGGACGGTCCCCAAACATCAGAATGAATCAAATCAAACATAGCTAGAGAACGATGCATACGAGAAATATAAGGTTTTCGACAATGTTTTGAAAGTTCACAGACTTGACAATGAAAATTCAATTGTGTGCAAGCTAAAGAGAAAGTATGAAATAATCGACACAAATACTAAAAATTTACATGACCTATGCGGGCATGCCATAAATGCAAAGTCTCTAGATGAAAAAGAGACAGGAAAATCAAAAACAGTTGTTATAGCGGCTTGTAAAGTAGGTGGATGTGGATGAGAATGACATAGATCCCCAAAATAGTATAGTCCCTCGTGCTTATATCCCCTACCAAAAATCCTCTTCGAAGTCCGGTATTATAGAAAACAGTGATCAGGCAAGAAGATAGCAGCGCAATTGAAGGATTTAGTAATACAACTGACTGATAAAAGGTTAAAAACAATTTTGGGAACATAAAGAACAGAGGAAAGGGTAATATCAGACGAAAGTCTAACGTCCCCCTTACTACTAATAGCAGTGATAGAGCCATCAGCTACTCGGACAGACGCATTTGTAGGAACCAGAGGTGATGAAAACAAGGACAATTCACCCGACATGTGATCATTCGCACCGGAGTCTAGAATCCATGAAGGAGACCTAGAGCGAACATGAAAAGCAGTGGTAGTACCTAATAGTAAAGTAGCAGTGGAGGCGGAAGATAATATAAGAGGCGTAGAATGGGACCTCTAAGACACCAGCAAGGTCATCTGAGCTTAGAGGTCTGCCATCTGATTAGCAAGAGACAGAGTTAGAGGCCTGGAGATATCAACAACACATGTAACTATAGTAGGATGGCATGTCCAGTTATTAGGTGTTACCCTCCAAAACTGAGGTCTCATCTCTAGATGAAGCTTCCATCAAGTATCCTTGAGATGACCGATGTTCCCACAATGCTGACAGTGCTTCCTCCCACCAAAAAGATGAAGACCCAATGACCTAGAAAAAGTAGCAAGAGCCATCTAATCAGAATTACCCTCATAGGCAAGTAATGGCATCAGGGAGGAAATGAGACCTCTCCGCTCATCCCTGTCAACAATAGCAAATGTATCCGTCAAAGACGGCATTGAAGAGGAATTAAGTATCTGGGTGCGTAGATGCTCAAACTCATGCTTGAACCCCATAAGGAAAAAGTATGTATGAAGGCGATCTAGCCTTTTGACTGCCACTAATGCCGTCACTCCATACTCACTAACCGGTTCATGCTGAGCCATCTCATCTCAGCGCATCTGCAGATACCCAAAAAATTATAAAACACTCATACCAAGACTCGTCTGAGTGGCATGAGAGACCTCCTGATACAACTCGAAAAGTCGTGTCTCATTCATGGAATGGGCATACATCGACGTTAAAGCTGTCCATAGACTCTCAACGGTCTCATGGTACATAAGCATGTTAAATATTTTGGGTTCTATAGACCCAAACATCCATCCAAGAATCTGATAATTGTCGATATCCCACTGATCAACCTTAGGGTCACCCTTAGCAGGGCGAGGGGATTACCCAATGGCCAAGAGATCTTACCCCGACCACTAATAAATAGCTTCAAGGTCCAAGACCATGAAGCAAAGTTTTGTCCATTCAATAGGACGCTCGTAACTTTCCCACCAGACACAATTGGTGTCAAATCAGACTAGAAAGTAATGACACCAGCCGAACGAACATCTGTCTGAACGATAATATCTAAATACTCGTCTATCAAGAATCCAATAAGAGAATGTCACCAAAGTGACCAACTATGAGCAAAAAGGGCACGGTACCAAATATACACAAAAATAAGCAGTTGCTAGCTTTCTAACACATACGAAATCAAAAAAGACAATTCATCTGCTAACTCCAAGCACCTAGTACCCAAAGACAAAGAAACTGGGGAATTATTTATTGACAGCGCTTTGTGTCAAGTAATAAATCGACATAAAAATCGAAACAAGCATCAACTCAACCAATGAAACAATGTTAAGCTATTAAGGAAAACTACCAAGACCATGGGCTGCCGGAATACGAATCAGGTATGAGTTACCGGAAAATGACATATGCTAGGTCGGACGGCTGCCGGAAGATGCCCTACACCAGGTTGAATGATGAAACAGCTGGAGGAGAACGACGATGGCAGAAAAAGAAGAAAAATAGATCTATCAGCGTCAATCTGGTGGCTAGAAGGCTTAACGGCGGCCGTACAAAGCAGCTGAAGGTGCTTCGAAAGTCGATCTGATGGCTGAGAGGCTCGATGGTGGCCATAAAAGGAAAAAATGCTGAAAAACGGAGCTAGACGCATAGGAAAAGAGAGCCGGAAGTGCCGGTGACGTAGAGAAAGGGAGGAGTTAACCTACAAGGAAGAAGGGACCTAGTTCAGGTCGCCGATCGCTCGGAGGGGCGACGTTCACTGGTGAAGCAGCAGAGGTCGGCGGCCAGAGTTGAAAAGGGTTAGGGTTTTTCCAATTTCGGCTCTGATACCAAATAGGGAAATATTTGTGTATTATTATTTGTTCCTTAACATGACATATACACAACACCGGGAATTACAACAATACCCCTAACCAATATACTAACACTATACAATATATATTCCAACACAAGAAGGGATTCGAAGTTACCGTAATAAGTTTTTCCTATAATTTGAATGCACAGTGGGCTTGAATAGTAGGAAATCAGAATCAAAGAATTTTGAAGCAAAAGCATCCTCAGTGGCTGCATCACCCCACTCCAATTGATCCCACCATGTTTTGCTTCGTTTTATTGCTTTCAAACTTGTCTTTGCACTGCCAAACTCAAATGGGAGTTTTCTTAGGCTAGGACAATTTATAACTTCTACATTTTACAAGCAGGGAATGAGCACGGCTCGACGGCATATGCTCTTTAGGCTTGGTAGACTCACCAAATTTATACTTTCAATCTTTGAAAGTATGTCCATGTTTTCTTCAATTTTTGAAGACCCAAGACCATCAACTATGATTTCTTCCAACGAGGGACAGTTATCTGCCTAAAGGTATCGAAGACTTTGAGTGTATATGAGCCATGTCAAATCTTTTATTAAACAATTCTCGATATATAGATAATGAAGGTTGGCAAAACAATCAGGCATGGATCCCTGCTTTCTCCCATGTTCTTCAAAAGAAATTTTCAACTCTTTAAGAGAATGACAATCACATATGCTTAGAGGGTATTTTCATATTATATATACACATGTATGTGTCTACCTACTTAAACTAGGCTATTTTCTTCTTCAATGGTATTATTGGGATTGATGTCCTCTTCTTAACCCTTCCTTAGATATCTCACACTCCCTTCCACTGTTTAAGAATGTCAATTAATTCCTAGCTATTCAATGGCTCAATGTAATATAATAAAGGGTTAATTGCATGAATACCCCATGAATAATACACGAAGTAGCAAGTTGCCCCCCTAAATGTTTTTTTAGACATTAAACCCCTTAAACTATCACTTATTGGCAAAAGCCGACTTTAGGGGTTTAATGCCCAAAAAATAAAACATTTAGGGGGCAACTTGCTGCTTCGTGTATTATTCGGGGGGCATTCATGCAATTAAGCCTATGATAAATTACATTTTTTATTTTTATTTTTATTTGAGATATTTATTAAAACTAACCGGTATTTGAAATCAAAATTCACTTTTAATCCTGTTTAAAAAATAAAACCATAGTTAACCAAATCTTTTCAAATTTATTCAAAATTAACCTTAAAATGACCAAAATGTCCTTAGGGTTTTTTCATCTTTTTTTCCCTATCATCTCTCTTTGTTCTTCACGTTCTATCTCCTATTTATCTTTCTCTCTCTTCGGTTTTTTCTCTTTGCTTTAACATGGATTTTGAATTGTAAAATCTGACCACTAAACTCAAATCAACTCCATTAAAATAAAATCTCTGTTCCCATCTCATTTTCTCCACTCTTTTTATATATATTTTTTCTTTATCTCTCTTATTTATCCATCTTTCTTAGTTATGTATTTGTTTATGGTGTGCCATGAAATAATGTTGTAAATTTGAATCAACATCACCATTAAATTATTTTGCGGTTATAAACATCTATTTTGAAGTTTTTCAAATTTTTGGGTTTACAATGAATGTTACATGATAACATGACATGTAATATTTTTCAGTTCATCATGTAACATATTTTTCAAATTTATGGGTTTCTGATGAATTTTACATGAAATCATATCATATATATATATATATATATTAATTCATCATGTAATATATGTCTCAATTTTTTGGTTTTTTGATGAATATTGCATGATATGATGTCATGTAATATTTTTCCAATTCATCATGTAACATATGATGCCATATAATAATTAATTCTTCATGTAATATTCTAGTCAGTGTATCATGTAATATTTAACTCATCATGTAAAACATTTTAATCTCTTAATCATGTAAATTTATATGCAAAACGATTGTAAAATTCAATGGATATTGGGACCCATATCACCCAATAAAACCAAAACAACAAAAAGGCATTACTACTCACAATATTTTAATAAAATAACAAAAAGATAACAATAATGACCATTGAAATTGTACCATGAAAGCAAATCTCATCAAGGAAAACACAACTTCTTAAACAGAAATCAGAAAATTGGTCGAAACTTAAAAACAACTCAACAAATTTGTAAAAAATCTCATATGCTCCAATGTTTTAGGACTTGTTAAGGATGACTCCTTAATATTTCTACAGGTTTTGAAAACAGAAAATCCGGTTCAATTTCTTCTCTCGCGGCAGGTGAGGATATGGCAGGTGAGGAGATGCGCAACTCTTTCAACTGATTCAGTGTATTTTATAGTTGAATCTGAATTAAGTCTCATTTTCTTCATTAATTTGTGTTTACTCTAGAACTCAAATTTTGTGACCACAAGTGATGTGTGTGTATTGAAGAATAATTATGAAACGGGGTTTCCTTGAGAGTGGCATTTTCCACTTTAACATCACTTGTAAGCTTAGTAATTGAGAATTCAAAGCAACTTCAGTTTCAACTTGGATACACGCTTAAAGAATTAAAACACAATCATGAAAATAACGTTATGAGAAAACAAATGGTGTGAACAATAATTTGAATTTAATTGGGGAAGAAATTGAAATCACTATTCATAGAAACAAGAACACCTGAAATTCATGTATGTGGTTACATTAAACTTGAAATAAAAAAATAACACCTTCCGAACATTTTTGCAGGGTCTTCAACCTAGTGGACAAGTACAAAAATCAAATTTCCAAAAACAAATGTCTAGGGATGCAACCCAAGACATTAACATGCCATTTACAAAAACCTTCTATTTTCATGGAATGCAACCCATATGTACATTCACTCCTTGAGAGTCGATGCTTTACCTCTCAACTTTTGCATGGGTGGCAGTCTAATATTTCCATTGGCCGCTAATTTAGTACAGTGTTGTTAGGCATTTTTCTTGAGAGACAAAAGGTTGTTGTTACCAGAGAAGAGTGCTAGGAAACGTCCTAACACTAAACGTTGACAGCTAGACTGAAACTGTAACAAAAGTGAGATATGTCAACCCAAATATATTGCAGTTGAAAAAAAAAAGCTATGAGAATATTTAGTTTAACATACTGATTTCATCTGAAGTGGTGTAGGGTAGTTGTCATCCATGAACATGCAAAGTAAAAGGCCACAATCAAAGCCATTGGGTTGCTCTGGTGCTTTCGCATATGACATTTTGAATGTGGTGAAAGAGAAAGTTGTTGGGAAGGCAACAACAATTTCATCCGCAAGAACAATGTCAAGTGACTGCATCTACACAAATTAGAAGAAAAACAATATGTACATTACTGACATATCGTGATGACAGTGGAAAATATGGGGATCAGTAAGGGTGTAAAACAATGTGTTACGAATATACCAATTTTGACACTTAGTTCAATCGCATCAGATCATCCTTCCTACGAGGTGGTTTGGAGTCCCAAATTTCGCACAACCATTTTTTAAGGTGAACTACCGCCAGATACCAATGGTTGCGTAGATCATTGATAGGAATGTAAATCTAATAGGTGCACGAATATGTCATTAAAAGTATACAAAACAAAATAGACATTGTTCACATCAGATACTTAGGTGTAGGGGAAAAGATAACAATGGTAATCATGTCTCACCTTTTCACATCTACGAAGATTTTACATATATGACTCCTGCAATTTTGACAGAGATATCTTCAAAGACTTTTGGTCACCATCTGTACAATTCAAAACAGTGTACTGCGTAAGCAAACGTGAGAAAATAATGGTTACATGTTCCATATCATAAATAATGGATAACTATATACATATAAGGAAGTGAACTCAACAGAAGTATACCGCATAGTTCGTAGGCAAGAACCAGGTAAGTTGTGAACTTTTTGACTTCAATATTATTGTTTTGTACTCAGGAATAAGATTAATAATCTGAAAAACAAAATTGTACATAAGTAATGTTAGGTTACCAACAATAAAAATAATGTACTGTATATAATGTATAAAATTAAAAGGCTATAAGTTGAGAAGGAGATTATCAATTAACCTCACTATCAACAAGGCTGGAAGGTGCTAATGTTCTAAAACTTTTCCGGGATACACGTAAATGCCTAAGATCGACAATAACCTCACTGCAATTTATTAAAAAACAATGATACGAAAGTGTTAAACATCCAATAGCGGATTGTGGATATAACATACCTATAACTACACAACATTATAAATTGAGGATTATAATATACATAAAGCATGCTTACGATGATGGTAGGTCTTTGGCAAAAATGTAGTCGATCAATTGCTCATCAAATGTACTCAGTGGAATTCCTATTCGGAAAGGGCAATATCGGTAGTTTGTCGACGCAGGAACAGGTCCGGCAATGTAGGATGAAATTTGATAGCGGCTCGGCTTTCTTTTTAAGGTTGATCTTGTATTGATTAATCTTCACGTGTTAGAAGATTACGACTCTTGTTTGAGAGTATCATCATAGAAGGTATCCTGCAAAATAATTGAAGGTGAAATGGAATTGTCGTTTATGTGTAAAAAAAAGGTATTTACATTTAAAAAAAAAATTAAAAAGAAGAAACAAGATCAAACCTCATCTAATAACGAAGGAATGGTACGGACCGGAGGTACGTAATAAGGATCATCAGTAGGTTGGTCTTCCATGGGTAAATCATATGATGAAACCTTCATCCAACTTGGGGTGGATTTGGAAATGGTCTGTTGATGTTAGGGTAATGATCGGGTGTCATTTAATGAAACCTCAACAGTGGGATGTTGTATTGTAGGAGTACAATAAGGTCGCGAGGCTGGTGGGGGTGGATGTGAAGGAGGGTTTGGAGGCGTGTGATTAATGGAATTGTGATGGCTGTTTATATTAGGTAAGTCCTTATCCAAGTTCTTGTCCTCTGCTGAACTAAATTTCGCATATAGAAAATTTACCTTCGTTCGGATATCATCAAGTTCAGTCTTTAATGTAGCCTGAATATCTTTCACCACCAGTAGAACATCATCAATACCTTTCATGTGTGCTTTATTGGCTGTAACCGGTTCTTGATTGGCACGGCCGATTGCTCCATGTGCACCAACATCACATTGACCTTCTGATTGTGCTGGTTGCTTGAAAAAGTCCCCAACCGAAATCTGCATCATATTATGAAAACAGAAATGTAACTATGCATGCACTTAATGGGAAATAATTTACAAATAAAATGGGTAGATAAATTAAATAATGTAAACCTGGTTACTTCCAACACCACCTTCGGCGTGAAGCCAGAATACGCATTTCTTTATCTTCACGTTTGTCTAACAAACAACGGGCATTAATGCTTTATCCACAATCGGAGGCTCCTATTGTACTGAGTGGAAGTAAAACAACTACAACAAAGAAACAAGGTTAAGACTAAGTTCATTATAACATGATAAAGTGAAATTTTGTAAAAATAGAAAGAAACAAATACCAATATTTGTTACCTGAAGAAACAACACACATCAGAAAATGCAACATTTCTTCATACTTTGCTGGTTAATCTTAAACTTCTCAATCCCTTCACAAAGTGATGACAAGCACCAGCTAGACCAATTTTTCGTATATATATTTCCAACATCGCTTAAAGGAATCAAGTACCCGGTGATCACTCCTAAATGAGCACCCGTAATAGTACGGAGCTGTATGAGTAGTACAAAGATAATAAAGTTCGTTCCACAAGGATTGATGAATTGAGTACCACAATTGATTGATTGATTACTATTTAGACAAGCAAATATTTGATGATTGGATTATACTCAAAACTACTTAAATTAAACTACAACTAGAAATTGAAATAAATAAGACTAACAAACAAATAACAAAACAAGTCACACACAAGCAAGTGATTATGCTACTTATAATAAATGAAGCTAAGCCCTTGAATCCACCTAGTCAATTCTTACCAATTTATAGACCCACCTTTAAAGATAAATTATGCTAATGTGAATGTAGACTCGTGACGACACTTAATTAGTCTCTACTCTTTCTCTCGAGTTATAGAAACAACACCTATATGCACCAATAACCTATCTTTCGATGGTCATCCAAAATACACACAAGTTCATTAAGCATAGTGGTACACTAGTTGAGTCCAAGAGACTAGCCTCGAGTATTTCTACCTTACTAGGCCTCAATCATGCATTTCATCGAGCACGTTGTGTGCTTCTCCTCTCGGTACATTACACAACAACCAAATAAATATTAAATGCTAGCTAAACATTCAACATTAATTATAACATGAAATACACATACATAAACACAAGCAATAGGGATAAAATGGTGGTCTTCATTGATAATTCATGGTAAAGGCTTCATATTGACCGTAGCCTAACAGAGTTTAGTTCATAGTGTGAGAGATGGCCATACAAGTTATGAAATAAGTACAAGCCATAAAGGAGTACAAGTGCAAGTACAGAGAGAAAGAAAAAGAGTAAACAAAGTTGAAGAACTCCTCCTCTATAGCTAGCTTGTGCTTGGTTGTGCTTGGTTCCTTCTCTCATTGACTTATTTAGCTCCAAGATATGGTCTTGATGGTTGATCTAGGTGAGGAAATGAAGTGTTGAGTGGTTGGTAGGGTGGGATGTGAGTTTAGTGTTGGAACCTAGGGTTACAGATTGCGCAGCGGAAGGTTTTAAATTTTTTTATGCAATCATTAAACTAACCCATTTGTACAGTAATAATCAAATACAATAATAAAGTAAAGAAACTTTTTTCATACCTACGTAGGAGGCTCCTTCACTTTGATACGAACTGCTCTTGATTTGAACCACGTGATCTTCCTCGCTATCTCCCGGAACTGGTAACTGCGTGTGGGCGCGTCACGATATTAAGGACCTGTATGGAGGAAAAAGAGAAGAACACACACACAAATAGAAGTGCAGCACTTGTGGTCTCACCACACACTAACTTTTTTTTTCTATTTGTTTTGTTTGCTGTTCACGATGACTTTGCTCTTCTTGTTTTTGCTTTGTTAGTTTTCTCATTCGGTTTCTCTCTCTTTTAATTAAAACATATATATCACATATATATTAAAAAACCAAAACCGACATTCGGTTTTCATTTTTTTTTATTAATTAAAAATATATATCTCATATATATTCAAAAAACAAACCAAAATCTTATTTTATTTTTAAAACTTTTCAAAAGATATCTCATATCCTTTTAAAATTAATTAAATATTTATTTTTGAATTCAAACATTTTAAATTCAAATTCAAATATTTAATTTAATAAAATAAAATAATCATATTATCTTATTTTATTCAAAATCAAATATCAACTAACACCCTCCATTTAATGATTAACAACATAATTAAATAATCTTATTATTTAATTTATTTCATCACCATTATTCATTAATTAAATAATCTCATTATTCAATTAACTCCCGAATAAATACGTGTCACTTTCGTAACACAATTAATTGGACAATCCAATTAATTAACCGTGACCTTTGTTACCTAAATCGATCGGGCTAGCAAGGGGACCTAATGGACCCACAGTATTTTGAGCTCCAATAATCCTTAGAAATTATTAATTAAACTCTATAATTAATATTTCATGATTATTAACTTCGGTGTTATTCCACTAAAAACCCGAAGCTACACTCTCTCAACTGTAGACGTTTTTACACAAACCAATAACTCTCAGTGTCCATCGATATAGCTATTACATATGGTATAATCCTCCACAAGTAGTTCATAATTAGAGATGGGTCATAATGTCCGTTATACCCCTCTAATCATATCTTTCCATTAAGTACCATTGATTCTCTAATAAACAATAAATCTTACATTCCTTACGGAATTAGGAGAGCGCTCATATTATTCAAGCCCCGAATCAACCCTTAAGGGAACTACCATCTACTTCTCACAAAAAGGAGTGGATTCCACTATTGTGTACAAACCTTCCCAGCCACAAGCCAAACCGCGATCCCAACATATGGAGTATATTGATCGGGAATGCAACTCCGACCTCACCCATGGTATATCAAAGACCACGATCTAACCTGAAGGAGTCGATAAGACACTCATGATTAAGATCACCCACATATAGCCATCATTAGTTGATATATATGAATCTCATTGTTAAACGGATCTTAGTGAGAGATTCATATAGATCATGGCCCAATCCTATATGATCACATCATACAAGGTGCCTCCATTCTCATATCTATATATGAATGATCCAGGATAGGATCACCGTACACTACGAAATAGACCGCAGCTGTAGATTAACCACAAATAAAGTACCCAGCTTTATTTGCTATCTACGGACTCTTTAGATTGCCCGTTTCAAACTGAATCCATCTATATATGACACTCATATACTCAGTTTGAAATTACATCCGGCAATTTTGGATGTTAAGTGCACATGTTATATAAAGTATGACACAAAATGAATGAATATACTACTTCTTTTATTTATGTTCAAATTATATTTACATATTACAAGCTTTAGAGCAAAAACCCCAACAATCTCCCACTTGCACTAAAGCATGTGAGTCATGTCTCGTAACCCTAGACCTTCTAGGTGACCTTCAAACACTTTAGCCGGTAAGGTCTTCGTAAATGGATCAGCATGATTGTCTTGTGAGGCTATCTTGGTGACGATCACATCTCCTCTCTGCACTATCTCTCTAATGAGATGATACTTTCTCTCTATATGCTTCCCTCTCTTGTGGCTTCTTAGTTCTTTGGAATTAGCCACAGCACTACTGTTATCACAATAAAGTGTGATGGGCTTATCCAGATCTGGAACAACTTCCAGATCACTCAAGAACTTACGGAGCCAAACAGCCTCTTTAGCAGCTTCACAAGCAGCTACATATTCGGCTTCCATGGTGGAGTCAGCAATGCAAGATTTCTTTATACTTCTCCACACAATGGCTCCACCACCTAGGGTGAATACTGATCCAGACGTGGATTTTCTAGAATCCCTGTCTGACTGAAAATCAGAATCTGTGTATCCTAACGGGATCAAATCCTGTCCGGAATACACCAGCATATAGTTTCTCGTTCTCTGAAGATACTTGAGAATAGTCTTGACAGCAACCCAATGATCTAATCCTGGGTTTGACTGGTACCTGCTGACTACTCCTACTGCATAGCAAATGTCCGGTCTCGTGCATAACATAGCATACATGAGACTACCTACTGCTGATGCATATGGCACACGTCTCATATCCTCAACTTCTTGAGGTGTCTTAGGACACTGTTCCTTAGACAAGTGAACCCCAAGTCTAGAAGGTAAATTACCTTTCTTGGAGTTCTACATCGAAAATCGCATAAGAATCTTGTCGATTTATGATGCCTGAGACAATGCTATGAGTTTGTTCTTACGATCCCTTATAAGTTGGATCCCTAGAACATAACTCGCCTCTCCCAAATCTTTCATTTGGAATTGGCTAGCCAGCCAGCCCTTTACATCAGACAACACTCATACATCATTCCCAATGAGTAGGATGTCATCTACGTATAGGACCAAGAAAACTACTTTCTTGTCAATGATGCGCTTGTAGACACAAGGCTCATCAACGTTTTGCTCGAAGCCATAGGTTTTGATCACATCATCAAACCTTATGTTCCAAGATCTAGATGCTTGCTTAAGTCCATAAATGGACCTTTGCAACTTGCAAACCTTTTGCTCTTGATCTGGAGACACAAATCCCTCTGGTTGCATCATGTATATGCTTTCATCAAGATTGCCATTCAAGAATGCAGTCTTGACGTCCATTTGCCAAATTTCATAATCTAAATAGGCAGCAATGGATAAGAGAATCCGAATGACTTAAACATGGCTACTGGCGAGAAGGTCTCTTCATAATCGACCCCCTCTTTCTGGGTATAACCCTTGGCCACTAGCCTTGCCTTGAAGGTCTCTACCTTCTCGTCTACTCCTCTCTTCCTCCTGTAGATCCACTTACATCCTATGGGTTTTACCCAATTCGGTAAGTCTACAAGTTCCCAGACTGAGTTAGAGTACATAGACTCCATCTCGAGATTCATGGCTTTAAGCCATTCCTCTTTATCAGGATCTTCCACTGCATTCTTAAATGTCAATGGATCATCCACACTATCAGTAGAGACAAGATCTTATCCCTCACTTACATCCAAATAGCGTTCAGGCCGTCTTACAACCCTGTCACTACGTCTAGGTGGTAGTGTATCCTGACTAGGAATTATCTGACTTTCAGATGTTAATGGATTAACAACTCTGGTTGACTGAGTACTGGTCTCACCAGGCTCCAACTCATTTAATACAATTTTAGAACTAGGTTTATGATCACTTATATAGTTATCCTCAAGAAACGTTGCATTTGTCGATACAAATACTTTGTTATCTTCAGGACTATAGAAGTATCTGCCTCTAGTCTCCTTAGAGTATCCTACAAACAAGCAGACCACAGACTTGGGATCTAGCTTTCCAGTTCTGTTCTTCAGCACGTGTGCTGGACACCCCCATATGCGAAAATGTCGTAAACTAGCTTTACGACCATTCCACAACTCTAGGGGAGTTTCAGGAACATATTTGGATGGCACTACATTCAAAATGTATGCCGCTGTTTGTAACGCATATCCCCAAAAGGAATTTGGTAATGATAAGAAACTAATCATAGATCTCACCATTTCCATTAAGGTTCTATTTCTCCTCTCCGCGACACCATTCTGCTGAGGTGTACCAGGAGCTGTGAGTTGGGACACTATCCCATACTTGACCATAAATTCTTCAAACTCTTGGTCAAGGAACTCACCTCCACGATCTGATCGTAGAGACTTGATAGTCTTTCCTAACTGGTTCTCAACTTCAGCTCGGAATTCTTTGAACTTTTCAAATGTTTCCGACTTTCGTTGCATTAGGTAGACATATCTGTATCTCGAGTAGTCATCTATAAAGGTGACATAATACTCATAACCGCCCCTTGCTTTAACATTCATTGGTCCACAGACGTCTGAATGTATAAGCTCTAGTGGTTGTTTAGCTCTAAGCCCTTTACCAGTAAAAGGTCTCTTAGTCATCTTACCTTCCAGACAAGATTCATAGACAGGTAAGGTGCCAACCTTTAACTCATTTAAAGATCCGCTTTTTACTAGTCTGTTTATCCGGTCAAGGTTAATATGTCCAAGCCTTAGATGCCAGAGATACGTTTTGTTTTCTGGAGAAATCTTATGTCTTTTAGTTTTTGGTTTTTCAACTTTAAACATTTTGGTGTTGAGCAGTGTTGTATGCATTAACGGTCTTAACACATACAAATTATTTTCATTAATTCCTGAACAAATATTCAGACCATTCTTTGCAATAATAACTGATTTATTATCAAAAGAAACAGAATATAATTGTTCTAACAACTTAGAAACGGAAATTAAATTCCGTGTAAATTCAGAAATAAAAAATACATTGTCCAACAAAATAAAATTATTATTACAAAAACGAAATCTAATTACGCCCACTACTCGTGCCGACACGACATCCCCTGACCCCACTCACATCGAGAAGGCTCCCTCCTCAAGCTGTGTCCAAGAATCAGTCCACTGCAAAGAAGAACAAACATGGTTAGTTGCCCCTGAATCAACTATCCAGGGTGAAGAATCATCTTCAACTAAACATGACTCAAGAACAAGTAAATCATATTTACCTTTCGCTTTCTTCTTCTTGGCTACCTCCTCCAGATACTGAGGACAATTCCTCTTCCAGTGTCTGACCTTGTCGCAATGGAAACATTTTCCTTTGCTCTTGTCGATGGAGGCGTCTTTCTTTTTGCTTTGGGCTTTCTTGGGTTTGGGCTTACCCTTCACCTTCCCAGCAGACCTCTTCATCTAGTTATTATTGGAGGAAGATGGTTCGGCAACATTGCCTCACCGGTTTTACTTTTGCTGTCCTTGGTCACGGACTCAAAAGTAGTGAGCTCAATGAGCAACTGTGTGAGACTAAACCTTAACTTGTTCATCCCGTAGTTGTTCTTAAACTGATCGAAACTCTTCGGAAGAGTCGTCAGTATGATGCTCACTTGACTGGGTTCATCAATGGCCCCGCCATTGACTTCTGCAGTGTTGAAGTAGGACATCATGCTCAGGACATGTTCCCGAACTGATGAACCTTCCTTCATGCGAGCGAGCATAGCGGAACGAACAGCTTCGTGTCGCTTTTGCTCGGAGGGCTGCCCGAACATAGCTTGCAATGACTCCATAATTTCGAATGCGGTAGTCATTGCTTCGTGCTTTGTGACAAGCACGTCTGTCATAGAAGCTAACAGATATGTTCGGGCCTTCTCATCAGATGAGACCCATCGCTGGTATGCCTCACGAACAGTTCGTGTGGCATTGGCAGTAGGCACCGGAGGACATTCCTCCGTAAGCACAAACTTGAGGTCTTTGGTGACCAGTATTGCATTAATGTTAAGTTTCCATTTTGTGTAGTTATCACCAGTTAATTTATCGTTTGTAAATATTTGTAATAGTGCAGATGACATGGCTGAAAAAACATAAATTAAAGATTCATTCAGTCATACATTCTAAACATGTGCTAATGTTCGGCATAAAATTAAACATGATGCATAAAAATGTTTAATGAACAAGAACAACCCTAAAAACAATGTTTCTATGCCACGACAACCCAACATACCACAAGCAAGTGCCGCCTTAGGGTCGGTCAAATTCTTGCATGTTGGATCGAGACCTTCTCAGTCAAAGGATATACCAGAATAACTCTTATGCCAATATCATTCAACCATTGTTTATTAGGTCAGGTTTTTAATTAACCAATTTAATTAAAACCTTGTGAGTGTAACCTATCATTTCAGATCTCAAGAGCTTAACTCGAGAATTGCCGCCTTAGGGTCGGTCAATCCCGAAATCCCCTCCGAAATCCTATCTGTTAGGAAGTCAACCTTGGTATTGATTCTTATGGAAACCCTCCTTAGGGAGGACGAAAACAAAGCCGTCACGACGCCCCACTCGAATCTCACGATGTTGAACTAATGATGGAGACCGCGGGATATAATGTCATATATCCCTCTCCCACTCACTATTTTATATTAAGGGTTTTCTATTAATATTAATGCACCTAGATTAAACTAGATTAAACGGCTAATTTTAATCTAAACGTCAAGTGCATTAATCACAAATTATTAAAATCCTATTCCAATAACTAATAAACTAAATTGATTTTTAACACTTAAAAATCTAGTTCATTAGTGAAAATTCAAATCTATGTAAACTGTTTACTAAGAGTAGAATTATTATTAAATGTGTATTTACCAAGTTTTAACTATTAAAACTAAACACATTATTAGGTCCAATTATTATTAGGAGCTTAATCAAATTAATCCTAATATATATTAAGGACCCTACTAATCTAAGTATTTAAACTCTTTAATAAAAAGATTAGTAATTAATGAGATTTACCAAGTTTTTACTCCTAAAAACTAATCCCATTAAAAATAGCCAATTATGTGAATAACCCATTTTAATCAAATTAAAAAAAAAATAAACACATAATATAGATGGCTATAATGCATGTATGATATATCAACATATATATATATATATATATATATATATATATATATGTGTGTGTGTAGGCACAACTAATTTAAATGACATGTATATGCATGGCAATGCTTAATCATCAAATAATTATAACATACATGAGTTAACCGAGTGTTGTGGATTATTTAACCTAAAAATTGGAATCTAATTACAAAAAATATTCCCAAGGCATCCCTTGGTCTTCTTGTAATTTCCAAGACTTCCAATCTCTTTAGGTCATGTGCACCGGTAGCATCGCCGGTACGCATCACTGATCAACATGTGCTGGTCTGCATGCTCGCAGGTGGTAGGAGTGCGCTGGAAGCTTACGCGCTGGAAGGATTGCACGCTGGAAGAGGCGCGCTGGTGGGCATCGCTGGTGGCACGCTCTGGTGTGCATGCGCGCAGGTGGTAGGGCGCTGGTGGCGCGCGCTGGACGTTGAGCGCAGGAAGGCTGCGTGAGCTTCACTGGTCTTCGATGCGCGCAGCGCTGGTGAACATGCTAGGCATTTGCTTGTCTACGATGCGCGCACCAGGTCTGCACTTGCAATCTTCATACGCTACCAGGTATTGCGATTACACTTTTTTTTTAATAATACAATAGTAAAATAAAATAAAAAAAATATTATACAACCCAGAAACACTCTAAATCCACAACACCATAAAAAATTAGGATCAACCATGTTTTTAAATTAAACAATTTAATTAAAAAAGCATTATACACTCATCAAAAAAAATATGTGCTTACACATTCATACATATCAGGAGTAATCGAATTCGATTATACTGTACAAAAATTGGCTCTGATACCAATTGTTGGAACCTAGGGTTACAGATTGCGCAGCGGAAGGTTTTAAAATTTTTTATGCAATCATTAAACTAACCCATTTGTACAGTAATAATCAAATACAATAATAAAGTGAAGAAACTTTTTTCATACCTACGTAGGAGGCTCCTTCACTTTGATACGAACTGCTCCTGATTTGAACCACGTGATCTTCCTCGCTATCTCCCGGAACTGATAACTGCGTGTGGGCGCGTCACGATATTCAGGACCTGTATAGAGGAAAACGAGAAGAACACACACACAAATAGAAGTGCAGCACTTGTGGTCTCACCACACACTAACTTTTTTTTTCTATTTGTTTTGTTTGCTGTTCAGGATGACTTTGCTCTTCTTGTTTTTGCTTTGTTAGTTTTCTCATTCGGTTTCTCTCTCTTTTAATTAAAACATATATATCACATATATATTAAAAAACCAAAACCGACATTCGGTTTTCATTTTTTTTTGTAAATTAAAAATATATATCTCATATATATTCAAAAAACAAACCAAAATCTTATTTTATTTTTAAAACTTTTCAAAAGATATCTCATATCCTTTTAAAATTAATTAAATATTTATTTTTGAATTCAAACATTTTAAATTCAAATTCAAATATTTAATTTAATAAAATAAAATAATCATATTATCTTATGTTATTCAAAATCAAATATCAACTAACACCCTCCATTTAATGATTAACAACATAATTAAATAATCTTATTATTTAATTTATTTAATCACCATTATTTATTAATTAAATAATCCTATTATTCAATTAACTCCCGAATAAATACGTGTCACTTTCGTAACACAATTAATTGGACAATCCAATTAATTAACAGTGACCCTTGTTACCTAAATCGATCGGGCTAGCAAGGGGACCTAATGGACCCACAGTATTTTGAGCTCCAATAATCCTTAGAAATTATTAATTAAACTCTTTAATTAATATTTCATGATTATTAACTTCGGTGTTATTCCACTAAAAACCCGAAGCTGCACTCTCTCAACTGTAGACGTTTTTACACAAACCAATAACTCTCGGTGTCCATCGATATAGCTATTACATATGGTATAATCCTCCACAAGTAGTTCATAATTAGAGCTGGGTCATAATGTCCGTTATACCCCTCTAATCATATCTTTCCATTAAGTACCATTGATTCTCTAATGAACAATAAATCCTACATTCCTTACGGAATTAGGAGAGCACTCATATTGTTCAAGCCCCGAATCAACCCTTAAGGGAACTACCATCAACTTCTCACAAGAAGGAGTGGATTCCACTATTGTGTACAAACTTTCCCAGCCACAAGCCAAACCGCGATCCCAACATACGGAGTATATTGATCGATAAGACACTCAGCATTAAGATCACCCACATATAGCCATCATTAGTTGATATATATGAATCTCATTGTTAAACGGATCTTAGTGAGAGATTCATATAGATCATGGCCCAATCCTATATGATCACATCATACAAGGTGCCTCCATTCTCATATCTACATATGAATGATCCAGATAGGATCACCGTACACTACGAAATGGACTGCAGCTGTAGATTAACCACAAATAAAGTACCCAGCTTTATTTGCTATCTACGGACTCTTTAGATTGCCCGTTTCAAACTGAATCCATCTATATATGACACTCATTTACTCAGTTTGAAATTACATCCGGCAATTTTGGATGTTAAGTGCACATGTTATATAAAGTATGACACAAAATGAATGAATATACTACTTCTTTTATTTATGTTCAAATTATATTTACATATTACAAGCTTTAGGGCAAAAACCCCAACAATTAGATGGTGGTCTGATGAAGGTTTTAGGTGATTTGGTGAAGAATTTGGGTTAAAGATTGGTTCTTGGAGGTTTTGGATTGTAATGGGAGTCTTTAAAGCTCAAAGGTCGTGGAAGAGGTCCTGAAGAAGAGCTAAAATGGGGTATTTATAATGTGTGGGAATTAGGGCACGAAACTCCAAAAATTTCTGCTGAAAGGACAGAGTGCGATGTACGCAAGGGCGCACGTACAGAGTGCTAGGTACCAAGCTAATCCCAAAGAATCTCATGTTGTTGCGGTGAAAAAGATTGAAAATACACTCTTAACGTGTGTCTACAACCTAGAGGGGGGGTGAATGGGTTGTTAATCGATTATTACCAATTTTTTGATTAGTCAATATTAAACAAATAACCCAATTAAATCAAACATACAAAATCAAGTGTAAAGTGCGGAATAATAAATAACACTTGATTTTTACGTGGAAACCCTTAAACAAAGGGAAAAACCACGGGCTATCCTTCTAGCCACACACGATCCTCAAATCCACTATATGAGTAAAAAGTTACACCCTCAAGTGATACTCGGACTCTCACTCTAGATAACCTCAGGCTATGGACACTACCACTCGCCACTCTTGGTTCTATCCCTAGTGATATCCACTGATACACTACTATTGGCGTGAGCACCTCCTACTCTACCCGCAGGCCTTTTGCAATGGATTCTTGACCAATGCTTGCCAACCACAACTTGGTTGCAAGACTTCAATGCTTGTGCAACTTCACCCCGAAGCCACAAGACTTTGACTCAATGAAGAGAATTAAGTGTCTATGTGATCATGTAAATGATGCTCAATGCAAATTATGCTAGACAACACAAATTGCTCAGCTAGGAGTTTGTAGAAACAAATCCAAGTTGTCAAATGTCTAAATGCAAGGCATAAAGACTTAGCTAGATGTTATCAATAACAACCAATCCTAGCTATCACAAACAATCACAATGAATCAACAAATATGCTCACAATGTATTCAACATAAACTTAGCATATATTCATGTGATTAAGACAAGACATTTAATCATTCACTAAATGCAAGTCTTAGACAAAAGTCTATCAACAAACAAACTCAATTAGATTTGTAGAGAATTTCCAACAAACTAATTGTTACACAAAATATGCATAAACATTCAATAAGCTTAACTAGTTGATTAAGAATCAATATTTCAACCTAGTTATCAATGAATCACAAATAAATGTTTATGACCTAGCTTTTAGGCAAAAATGACCTAATCAATTAAGCTATCAAAATACAAACCCAATCATATTATCAAGACTCATAAATATGCAATAGAGTAGAGTCTAGGTATTTAATCATGCAATAAATACCTAATCTAGAGTAAGAAGAACAATAAATGATATTCAAAGAAGTTCTTGCTTACCTAGTCATGAAACAATGAAGACCCATGCTCAAATGATGTTGAATGATGCAAGATGGAGATGGGTTTTGGGTTTGGAGAGTCAAAGAAGCTTTCTTGAAGCTTTCTCTCTCTAGGAGCTCTAACCTCTCTCTAAAAATGAATTTTTGAGCTCTTGGTCGGCCAAGAAGAGAAGAGGAAGAATATATATGAAGCCCTAGTTAAAACTACGTCGTTTTGAACTTGGAAAACAGAATCCCGTCAAAACCGCTTGCTAGACCGCGGCTCAGATAAGTGTCCAGACCGCGGTACATACAGCAGTGCACCGTCTGGACAACACCGCAGTTGGGACCGCTGTGCGTGCAAGTGCACAGGTCGCGGTCCACGTCGCGCATGACGCACTGGAGAATACCGCTCCGTGCGCCGCGGTGCAAGCAAAGTTTGCCGAGCGGTCTAGGCCGCGCCAAAGGGAAAAATCCCTTTTTAACACTCAAGACAAAAGTCAATCTTACATGAATGTTGTGCAAGTGTGAAGTGAGTGAGATGCACACAATGAAGCACAATTAACATGTCAAACATGTTATCAAATAAGATACAATGCAAGATATGATATCTAATGTAAGCTAGTGAGTGTTTTAGAAAAGGATGCACACTTATACAAACAATAAAGAACACAAATGCAAGATAAACAAAACATGCATGAAATGTGTGTGTGCACCTAAACTCTTCAAGAGACAAAGTCAAGTGAATATACCTTTTGCTCTTGAAGTCATGGAGATGCTTGGAAGCTTGCCAATACGGACCTAAACTACCCATTACACAATCATCCCCAATGTGGTGTGGTTTGTCATGAAATAAGCCAATTATAAAATCGAGGTCCTTACAGACCAAAACCGGCGGTTCGGTTCCGGTTCGAACCGCCCGGTTCCTCTTTTAAATTTTTTTTTAAAACGAACCGTTTGGCCCAACGGCCTGCTGACGTCAGCGGACCGTTGGCCTCCAACGATTCGTTTGTTTTTTTTTTTAATTTTTCTTTTCATTTTCTTTTCTATGAATACCCCTACCCCTCCATTCATTTTTCCTCACCCCAATTTCCTCAATTCTCGCTAATTCTCAATTCTCAATTCTCTCTAAACTTTCAATTCTCAAAGTCTCAATTCTCAAACTCCAAGTCTCCAAGTTTCCAATTTATATTATTTGCAATTACTAAGTTAGTAAGTTTCCAATTTATTTTATTTACAATTACTTAGTTTATAATTTTATTTTATTTGCAATATTTCTTATTTCCAATTTATTTAATTTTCAATTAGTCAATTACTAAGTTTCCAATTTCATTTATTTACAATTTATTTTATTTGCTATATATTCCAATTTATTTTATTTGCAATTTATTTTATATCCAATTTATTTTATTTACAATATATTTTATTTGCAAATTGCAATTACTAACTACTAAGTTTCTAATTTTCTTCCAAATTTATTTCCAACCATTTAATCATTTTTTAAATCAATTTTTTAACATTTTTTGTTCAAGGAATTTTACAATTCAATTTTTAAAATGGCAAGTGGAAGTGGTGAAGCTCCTAGACGCTCCATTTCGATGAAAGGTAAGGGTCGTATGACGGATAATCTCGGTCATGACGACCGTGCCTATCACGAGTATCTACAACAACAAGTCTATGCTGAAGACTTAGGCCTAAACTTTCCTCAATCTCATTCTCATCCCTCTCTTAGAATTTCTGAACCCGATCTCAATGTCACCCCCATTTTGACAAGCCAATCAGAAAATATGCCTGATCTTGGCCATGATGGTGATGAGCCCGATCCCAACCCACATCAAGATTTTGATTTTTATCCACAGATGGAAGAAAAGTTACCGAAGCAAGTCAAATCAGATCTATTCGTACTCCATATGAAGAAAGTTATGCATGAAGATGGAAGCACAGTAGTGATTTACAATTACTGTAAAAAAGTATTTAAATGGCACAAATCTGGAGGATATGGGTCATATCGGAAGCATATAACGAACTCACATCCAGATGCACATGCCAAATCGAGTTCACAATCTCAAATTTTCAGGTACGCTACCCCTAACCAACAATTATTTAAATATAGTGATGCAAAAAATAGAGAATAATTAGCTAGAATGGTTGCAGTAGAACACTTACCATTTAGTTTTGGTGAAAAGGTTGGTTTTAATAATTATTGTCAACGAGCATTAAATCCTGATGCATGTCGTGTTCCTAGAACCACGCTCACAGAAGCACTTGAAAACATTTATGAAAAAGAAAAGAAAATGTTGGAAAAAAATTTAGAAAAATATAATGGTCGTGTTTCCGTATGTGCCGACATATGGAGTGATCATTGGCAAATGCATTCATACATAGGTGTCGCTTGCCATTATATGGATAATGCATGGACTATCCAAAAAAGAATTCTTGCATTTAGAGTTTTTGATGAAAAATACACTGCTGCTAATATTTTTAGACATCTTAGAATTATTTTCACAGAGTATAAAATTGAGAACAAAATTTTTACAATTGGTTTTGATAATGCTTCTAACAATACCGCTGCTATTCATGCTTTAATTGAATTATGCAAACCTTATCTTGGTGGTAAATTTTTTCATCAAAGATGTGCATGCCATGTTTTCAATTTATGTGTTCAAAAAGGATTAAAAACTCTTGAACAGTTTATTCAACCTATTAAAGATGCCCTCTATTTTTTGTGGAAACATCCTTCTATAATGAAATTATAGGCAGCATATTGTAAACAAAATGGTAAGCGTGCCATTAGATTTCCTCGTGATGTTCCAACACATTGGAATTCTACTTATAAATTGCTTGCTAGAAGTTATGAATATAGGGATTTATTAGTTACTTTTATTCAATATCATGTTAGTCACATTAATCTTTATCAAAGTCATTGGGATGCTTGTAGCCATGTTTGTGGTTTGTTAAAAGTTTTTTATACTGCTACTAACAATTTATCTGGTGTTTATTATCCTACAACTAATTTATTTATTATTGAGAGTCTTAATATTGCTGGTGCATTTGCTCATTGTGAATCCGACTCAGAATTACATGAGTCTGTTACTGCTATGAAGGATAAATGGTTAGAATATTATAAGGAGTTTCCAAATATTTATTTGATTGCCTTGTGTTTTGATCCACGTTGTAGATTAGAAAGTTTGCCTGATTATCTTTCTGCTTATTATGAACAAGGTTTAAAAATAGATTATGATGTTGATATGTGTTGTGCTAGGGTTAAAACATTATTGTATGAATTATATGATGAATATATTAAAGTTTACGGTCCATCACTGAACATAGATGTTCCACAAACTCAAAATGTATCTCGTTCATCATCATCATCCTCTGGATTTGTTAATTTTGGGTATAATCTTTTATCAAAAAAAACCAAAAAATTACGAGGTTCTTCTTCATCAAGCTCCACCACATATTTCGAGCTTGAATCTTATCTAAGTACCTCTTTTGGGTTCACAGAAGACACCGAAGATAAAAAAATTTGATATCCTACACTGGTGGAAAGAGCATGAAAGGTACTTTCCAATCTTGGCTATGATAGCCAAACAAATCCTTTCAACACCAGTTTCTACGGTGGCGGTAGAACAACAGTTCAGTTCCGGTGGGAATATTTTAGACCCAAAACGTTCCCTTATGAATCCGAAATCACTTCAGATACAAGCTTGTGTTGAAGATTGGACGAAGGCTCAATATAGACAACAAGAAATCGATCAAGAGGAACCATACGATTTCTTTAAAGATGATCAACCGGCTGAAAGTCGAACGGATGAACATGGCAACGATTAGTCCACGACTCCACGCCAAATCCCCATCTCCAAACTCCAAAGTCCAAATCTACAATAAAAGGTAAGAGAACTACGTGGCCTTTGATTCTTCTAAACTCTTAAGAGGATACGTAGGCAACTTAATTGTGGTAAAAATTAAGTGCAAGGCCAGTTTTATTTTTTTTTGTTTTGTTTTATTTTATTTTTATTTTTTAATTTGTCATTTATTTATTTAACTTTATTTTACGGGTGACCCAATAAAATACATTTACCAATTACATTTTTACATGACTAATTTTTTTTATGAAATATGATATAAAAAAAAGGGCCGGTTCTGGTTCGGAACCAGTGGAACCGAACCGGAACCGGAGGAACCGGAACCGCCGGTTCCGAACCGGAACCGAACCGGAACCGGAACCGGCGTCATGTCTAACACCAAGTGTAGAAATGAGAGTTAACACCTGGTATGAACATAATCTGTAGCTGAATGAGAGAGGATGGTGCCCAACAAAAATAAGCACAAATTCACCTTGAATTCATCATCTGCCGTGGTCATCTCCTCTAGGTAATGTTCTATGTCTTTTAAGAAGATGCCACGAGATGTCATGGGAAACTTTGATGCCCAAAATTATTTGTTAGGGACGTCTCCGGATATAGCAATCCGATCTCCATGGTCAGAAATCCCCAAAACTCGAGCAAATATAGAAGAGTTTATCACAAACCTCCTGCCATGGATATGAATTGAACAAGCTTTTGTGTCAAAAATTTTAACGAGCCATCGACATATCTCCAGCCGAAGACGTCCACAATTTAGGGCAAATAGGTTTCCAAAACCCAAGGCACGAACCGCCTATTTCTGCTCTTCGGATAATTTATTCACAATCCGACACCACCGAGAGGGCATATACCTTGTGCTGATGGTTTCATCTTCATGGTCCAAACGATGTTTTATTGCTGGTATTTCTGCATCTGTTGGAGGCAAGTCGAAGTTGTTGGGGATGTCATTATCACAATGGTCAGGTTGCTCCCCTGGGAGATTTGTGGCAGCAACTTCAACCACTTCAGGTTCTCCAAATTTAGCCTTCTCTTCTATTGGTAACAAAAGCCATGTATTTCCAATTTCACTTCGTGACTGCAAAAAGCATAACATCATAGAATGTTAGATTGATGGTGAGAATATCAACAAAGAGAATAAATGGTATGAATTGTTGTAAATCTATATAACATTTGAGTTGCCATTAGCATCTTGCTTTTTGCATTCCAATTTGCTGGATAGATAACAGCGAGATGTTTAGTTTACATGGATAAGATAGCAAGTTAAAAAACTCAAGTCAAGCATATGATAATGTTTACATACAAATAATTAATCCATCCCATGTTTCCAATCTTGGGTTTTGACAAGTCTTTTGTGGGTGTTGTTTTATAACGGCCATTCTTCTTTTCACGAATTACTATTTTCACCATTTTCAGTATGTACATCAATGGTAATAAGTGTTTAGTCAATAACATGGATAAGGAAATCAATTGATACATAAAATCATTACAAAATCCAATTCCTTATCTTAATATATTATGCATATCTTCAATGAGATTACAAAGTAGACATCTAACAACAAAGAACCACGATAAATATTATCATGTACAAACCAAGCATAAAACTAGTTATAGTTTCCATTTCGCAAGTAACTAGTGCAAATAACATCTGTCATCATAAGGGTAGATATGTCTGATGCGTATAAATAAGAAACTAAATACAATATTCTAAGAGCATCATAATGAAAAGGTTCATGATTATCCACACACACTTCAATAACATCTATGAAAGATGTTTTTGTTTGACTAATGAGTTTAACGTTATGTTTGTTTAAATGCAAACGTGAATAGGACTCATACTTTCAATCTTATGTCTTGTGTGATGTAATATAAATTACCTGGGATCCAAGGTTCTTCTTCTTCTCTCCCACCTTCTTCACTTTTGTCCACGGACTAGGTACCTTGTTCTGCTTAAACTCGAATACCTACATGCCAAAATGCATTATATCCAAAATATAGCATGCATATGACAAATAAAGATTATATAGAATGCACGGTGCACGGAAAATATAAAGAAAACTAAATAACAGAAATGGAAGAAATATACACTCAATATGTGGCGTTGTCTCACAAGTGTACTCTACCGGCACAATTCCGGGTATGAGTAAGTCTGAGTATTCCAGCCGATATACTTTGTGACCAATAGAGAATATATAATAATAAGATAATAAAGATAACTTCATATTAAAATAACTTACAAAATGCAGCTACCAAGACGGAGCTCTGCACACGACAATATAAAGAAAACTAAATAGCATAAATGGAAGAAATAGACACTCAGTACGTGGCGTTGTCTCACAAGTGTACTCTACCGGCACAATTCTGGATATGAGTAAGTCTGAGTATTTCAGCTAATATACTATGTGACCAATACATATTATAGGATAATTAGATAACTTGAGATTAAAATAACTTACAAAATGCAGTTACCGGGACGTAGCTCTAACAAATAATATAGAATGCACAGGAAAATATAAAGAAAATGAAATAGTAGAAATGGAAGAAATAGACACTCAGTACGTGGCGTTGTATCACAAGTGTACTCTACCAGCATAATTCCGGATATGAGCAAGTCTGAGTATTTCAACCGATATACTTTGTGACCAATACATAATATAGGATAATTAGATAACTTAAGATTAAAATAACTTACAAAATGCAGCTACCAGAACGTAGTTGTAACAGATAATATAGAATGCAAAGGAAAATATACAGAAAACCAAATAGCAGAAATGGAAGAAATAGACACTCAGTACGTGGCGTTATCTCACAAGGGTACTCTACCGGCACAATTCCGGGGTATGAGTAAGTTTGAGTATTCCAACCGATATATTTTGTGAGCAATAGTTAATATATAATAATAAGATAACTTCATAACAGAAGTTAATTGCTGTGCAAATTCGACAAGGCTCATAACTTCATAAGATGACAAGTAAATTGTAGCATTTCTTTTTATTCACAAGGAATTTTAGTATAAGAGAAGAAGCGGCTACTGTTTTAGTAGGCACAAAACTACAATTACATTCCACATCTACATCTATGTTAAGTATATTAATGCGACATGTGACAAAATGAAAACTATGATGATTAACTGAACTAGACAAAACTATTGTACCAACCATTTAGGTTGGCAACATAACTCATGCTTTGCCATTTCCACTGAATATAACAAGTTTTATTTACGCATGCATTTAATGCTTTCTATCCTTTCAACTCTTTAATCTGTATGTTGATTACATAAATTGTGTTAAGTATGGCCCATACAGCATATCCAACAATGTATTAAAAAATTATGGATATTGAAACTTTAAGTTTCTCTTCACTTATTTAAGATACTAACAAAATTTATTCTCGAAATTGTTGAATACTGAAGATATCCAACACTAAGAATTACATCCGAATCAAAGTAAGCCGAACACTTTGATTATTAAAGAAAATTATTAGTTGATACTGTTTGGCAAACTGTTCTCCTGTTTGGCAAACATAAATGCACAACAACAGATATGAAAATAAGACATCAAACTCTGTTAATGTTCATATGCTTTACATTATTAAAAAAAATTATTAAAACAATTTTTTAACCGAAGTTATAAATAAATAAGTAAATAAAAATTAAAAAAAATAACTACACACATGTACCCTACAAATAAAAGCATATGACCATCAAACCAATATACTTCAAAAAAAATTAAAAAATAAAAATAAAAAACTAGAAAAAAAACGCATCACCACCAATACAATACACCAGTACACCACACCTATCTCTTCTTTCTTCTTCGTCTGCTACTTCAAGCTCAAAACCACACCCACATTTCACCAACTTCAACCACTCTCAAACAACACCACCACCACCACCACCACACCCACAGGTTTGTAAACACAAAACTAAAGAAACAAATTATACGAAACCCTAATTCAAAGAACAATAAATTACCTTTCAATTTCAGCACCAATTCGTTCAACCTCGGAGACCAAAGCAATTCGTTCAACGCTAGAGCCCAAAGCAATAGTTCGTTCAACTCCGGAGACTTGGTCAACACAATCTGCAGACTGATAGATGCATGAGAGTGAGAGAGGCAGGTTTATCAGAGGAGAGAGACGGGAGAGTGAGAGAGGCACAGTGAGAGAGGCTGCAAAAAATTGTGGATGGAGAATGGAATGAGAGGAGAGAGGCGTGTTTTTATATATGGGTAACAAACTGATGTAATAGGTAGCTGGTGAAAAATTATTTAATCATTTTCTATTTTATCCGGTTTAAATTATTAATAAGCGGTGTTGTATGATGTTGTATGCAGGGTCGGTCCTGACGTTTTTGGGGTCTGGGGTGAAAATGTAAAAAAAAAATGAAAAAATAGGCCTTATAACATGTCAAATGAGTATTAAGGTGTTGTCACAAAATGAGCCAACGATTTTTTTTAATATATTCTATATATATAATTAAAAAAAAATGAATTAGACCCATAAGAGTCCTAATTTAGTCTAAAACTCAACAAATATTGGGCCCTTAAATTAATATAAACACCAGCAAATTTGATACTTTAAAAAATGGGCCCGGGACAGCTGCCCCTCAAGCTAAATAGCAAGGCCGACTCTGGTTGTACGGTACGAAGTAAATGAATCATTCGTACCATAGCAAGACCCAAATAAAAATAGTCGTTGCCACCTGCCGAAAGAAAACAACAAGATGTGACCAATCATAACAGTTATCATACACTTGTTGACTGTGTAAGAAAATAGAAAAAAGCTATAGATTGAGAGAGAAGAAAAGAGAATTAGAGAAGAATTTTATTGAATTGTTTAACAGAAACTAACAAACTTGGTAGGGGTGGGCACTAAGTTCGGAACCGAATCGAACCGAACCGAAAAAAGGGTGTTCGGTTAGGTTCGTATAATTAATTCGATTTAAACCGGTTTAAAAATTGAAAACCGAAAAAGTTTTCGGTTCAAACCGGTTTGCTTTTCTGAAAACCGGTTTGAACCGATTAAACCCCCTATAAAACTATATATAAAAAAACCCTAACATTTCTAGTATTCTTTCTCTTACACAACCACGCAACATCTCAGTTCTATTTATTTTTGGGAAAGTATTATTATATAGTGTACTATTATTAACTGATTTTGAACTTTTATTTACTAGTTTGGATTTTGGAATATATTAATATGTTTTTTATATTTTGGAATGGATTTGTTATTAACTTATTACTATGTATTAAAATGTTTTGGAATGTATTAGTATGTTTTTTATATTATGTAATATATTGTTTTAGCTTTGGGCTATTCATTAATTGTAAAATAGATTAAGAAGACCCATTAAGTTATCCGGCTCATTAGGCCCAAAACCAAATTCAACCGAACCGAACCGATCCGATTAAAATTAGTTCAGTTCAATTCGGTTCTCATTTCTTATTCGGTTTAAACCGGTTTAATTTTGGATGAACCGAACCGTACCCACCCCTAAAACTTGGTACTGGGGTTTATTTTGTGGGTTGCTGGGCAGAGGTTGAGGCAGTTAACATGTAAGCCTGCTAATGGAGTTTCGTTTTGTAATTGATGATGTGAAGGCCTTGTTTTCAAATGCTGGCACATAATCTGGCTTCAGTGGCCATCTTTTCTAAGAAGTAAAAAATGATAATTTCTGGCTTCAGTGGACTTGTTTGCTAAAGTTGAGGCTTGGCTATTTACATTTGGAAACGATTTATTGAAAAACTACCAATGACTTCTCCTCCCGTAAAGTTTAACCATTAAAAGTGACATTTGATTTTTCAAAAAAGTAAAATGACTTAAATGCCCCTAATTAAAAATAATAAAAGATTTAAGGTTATAGATCTCCACCATCCATCTAGGATTTGAGATGGATTTTTATGTTTTGATGGGTATTTGTTATTATTTATTATTTAATATTTTAATAATTTTGTTATTATTTTGTAAGTATCCAAGGGTAAAATAATATTTTTTTTATTACATATGGAAGGGTAAATGAATGTTTTTGCAATTTATTTAAACATAAATTAATGGAGAAAAAAATGAAATTATAAGGGGCAGTTTGACCGATATTCAAACAAGGGGTGGAGAATGGAGAATAGTGCATTTTTTAGGGATATTTTAATAATTTCTCTAATTACAATGATAAGGGTACTTTGGTCCTAAGAGTAATGGTATGGGTAACAAAAAAAATTACACTAATATTGTGGTTCTCGAAGTCAACAATTTGTATGTGAATTTGACAAATGAATGGAGACAAATTTAATAATTGAAATTCACATATATTGGACAACCGGTGGGTAGCTGGTAGTACAACATTATCAACGAGATTCGTCACGCGGCTTTGACTCTATTTGTGTAGTTTGCGATGTGGGGTGTGGCGTGTGATTGTGGGAGAGTAACTACTTGGAAATTCCGAAATTGCAAAGACCAAAACAAAATAATTTCCTAATGTGTTTAGTGGTATTAGTTCACATTCTGTTTTATGTTCGAATAGCTGTTATTATTGTAGGTGGTATATCCAATGTATATATTGTATTTTATTTAGTTGGCCTTTAGCCCTTGAATAACTGAGAGCTACAGCCCTACTGCCCTATCGGTGTAGCACAACCGGTAGATAATCGAGTTTGGAGTTTCGATAAATGAAGTCAGCGGTTTGAAACCTATCGATGTCAAAAGCTTCAAAAAAAAAAAAAAAAAACCACCCACTTAAAGAATCTTAATAATGAGTTCCTTGACACAACCTATGATTTCTATGTGGTGATTTGGGTTAGTGTCCAGAGAGGTGAATTTGGAGAAAATTCAAGAAGTTATATGGAAAAAATTACAGATTCCGCTAGATAGTTGAGCAATAAAGACAGCGATGAAAGAGCTATAGAAATTTTTCATGTTTTGAAAAATAAGAAGTTTGCTCTGTTGTTGGACGATCTATGGGAGCGGATAGATCTCTTAACGATGGGAATACCTATCGATCACAGTCAAATTAGGTCTAAAATAATATTTACGATTCGAAAGGAGGACGTGTGCAGTCAAATGGAAGCTCACAGAAGATTTAGAGTGGAGTGCTTGTCAACAGAAGCAGCCTTGGATTTGTTCAGACTCAAAGTGGGTGAAAATATACTAAACTCTCACCATGAGATACCAAAACTTTCTGAATTTGCTGCAAGAGAGTGGAATGGTTTACCTATTACTATCATTAATTATTGTTGCACGAGCCATGGCTAATTGGAGAACACCTGAGGAATGGCAATGTGAAATTCAAGTACTGCTGAGATATCGGTTAGAGATTCCAGGTATGGAAGATCTTGTTTTTCATAAATTGAAGTCCAGCTTTGATAGCCTGGGTGATGATACCCTCAAAACATGTTTTTTGTATTGCTCCATATTTCCAGAGGATCATAATATTATAAAAGACGAGCTTATTGAATACATTATTGGAAGGTTAAAACTTGCCTGCCTACTAGAAATCATAATATATATGCATGACGTGATTCGCGATAGGAAGCTATCCATGTCTTGTGTCTGCAGACAAGCCATACAGCCTCCTGTGAACTTCCAGGGTTCTCAGGGGAATATAAACTTGGAACCTTTTTTCGCCGAAAAGATAAGGTGGTCTTCGTAATCGGGGCCACCGGAACCGGTAAGTCCCGACTTGCCATTGATCTCACCACCCGTTTGTTCTCCGAGATTGTCAACTCCGACAAGATTCAGGTCTTCAAAGGTCTTGACATAGTCACCAAATAAAGTCACTGAAGAAGAGTGTAAAGGCATCCCCCACCACTTGCTCGGTGCAGTAGAACCCGGTTCAAATTTTACGGCGAAAGACTTCCGGAACCACGCATTGTTAGCCGTTGAATCCATCATCAGCCGGAACCGACTTCCGATCATCCCCGGTGGGTCCAATTCTTACATTAACGCTCCGGTCAATGGTGTTGACTCTGATTTCCAGTTGGGGTACGAGTATTGTTTTCTTTGGGTTGATGTATCATTACCGGTGCTCTATTCGTTTGTTTCGGAGCAGGTTGACCATATGGTCCAGATGGGTTTAGTAGATGAAGTCAGCCAAATGTTCGACCTGGAAGCTGATTATTCGAGAGGAATCAGACGCGCGATTGGGGTTCCAGAGCTAGACCAATATCTACACGATCTTCGTTGTTGAGGAATTGTCGGACTATCTTGATGGTGCTCCTGCCACCACCTCCTCTTAAACTTCGTCGGCGTTGCGGTGGCCGCGTTTTAGAAACACCTCCGTGGCGTCGGTGTGGTGCGTATTCCAATTCCATATCCAGTTGTAGAACTTGTTAATCTTTTGATACTGACGACAGGCAAGCTTACACGTGTTGTCCTTTTTTTTATCAATTGCAGCCTCCCGATACTTGACAAGTGTCTTCTCATCAACATCCCCTTCAACGCGTAGATTTGCTCTAGCTCTGGAACTCCAATCGCACGTCTGATTCCTCTCGAATAATCAACTCCCGGTGTCGAATATTTAACTGACTTCATCTACCAAACCCATCTGAACCATATGGTCAACCCGCTCCGAAACAAACGAATAGACACCGGTAATGAATAATGATGCATCAACCCAGAGAAAACAACACTCGTACCCCAATTGGAAATCAGAGTCAACACCATTGACCAGAGCGTTAATGTAAGAATTGGACCCACCGGCGATGACCGTAAGTCAGTCCCAGCTGATGATGGATTCAACGGCTGACGATGCGTGGTTCCGGAAGTCTTTCGCCGTAAAATTTGAACCGGGTTCTACTATGCCGAGCAAGTGGTGGGGGATGCCTTTACACTCTTCTTCGGTGACTTTATTTGGTGACTATGTCAAGACCTTTGAAGACCTGAATCTTACCGGAGTTGACAATCTCGGCGGAGAAACGGGTGGCGAGATCAATGGCGAGTCGGGACTTACCGGTTCCGGTGTCCCCCATTATGAAGACCACCTTATCTTTTCAGCGAAAAAAGGTTCCAAGTTTATATTCCCCTGAGAACCCCGGAAGTTCACAAGACGCTGTACGGCTTGTCTGCAGAAACAAGACATGGATAGCTTCATATGGCTTTATCTAAAAATCCCTTTAGCGTGATTCGCGATATAGCTTTAAAATTAGCTTCCGAAACGAAGAATATGATATTAGTACAAGAATGTGGCGGTGGGTTGAGATTTTGGAGTCCCGGAGTTGAGTGTTTTGATGAAACACTCAATTGTCTCTGTCTTACAACTTTTCTTGTTAGGGATGCCAAGCTGAAGAGAATTCCCAACACATTCTTCCTTGAGTGTTTTGGACTTGTCATATAATAAAGTAAGGTTGCCTGTGGAGCTAGTTGAATTGATCAACTTACATTATCTGAATCTTTCATATACAAATATAGATGTGTTGCCATCCGAGGTTATGAACTTGACACGACTAAGGATTTTACTGTTAGATGAAACGAAGAATCTCAAAGGTATTTCGAGGACATTGATTTCAAGACTTCCCTCATTACAAGTGTTTAGCAGGATTTTATCGTCAACTACAAAGAATCTGTCGCGTAATTATGATCAGTCCTCGAGTGATGAAGAATTGTTAGTAGTGTTGCATTATGATCAGTCCTCGGGAAATACAGTATTGTTGGAAGGGTCATATGATCAGCCCTGGAATGAAGTAGAATTGTTTGAAGGGTTGGTGTTTTTGAAACGCATTAGTGATAAAATTATCGCTTTATCTAGTTTCCGATCTGTGCATCACTTTAAATCCTCCCCCAAGTTACTTTGTTGCAGTAAACGACTTACCATAATGTGTACGGAACTGGTTTCTCTTAACATATCCTCTTCAGCTATGCGAAGGATGGAGAATCTACATACGCCAAGTATAAGCGATTGTTATATTCTACGGGCGGTGAAAATTTGTTTAGAAGAAGATAAAGAGAGAGCAAGGAGTACTTATGCCTAAATGTTTCCGAAACCTTGGTTATCTACGAATTGAGAATTGTCTAGTAAAAGATTTGACTTGGCTCATATATGCCTCAATCATTCGATATCTCTGGATTGATAACTGTCCTGAATTGGAAGAAATAATAGCCAATGATCTTGGTTCATCAGAAATTGAAGAAATTATTGAATTGTTCTAAAAACTGTAAAGTGTGAATTTGGTGAGTCTGCAAAGCCTAAAGAGCATATGCCACGGAGCCATGCCATTCCCTTCCCTGCAAAATCTTGAAGTGATGGACTGCACAAGTCTAAGAAAGATCCCATTTGATTCAAGCAGTACAAAGAAGAGTTTGAATGGAATAAAAGGAAGTAAAACATGGTGGGACGCGTTGGAGTGGGATGATGAAGCCACTAAGAATGTCTTTGCTTCTAAATTTATTGATTCTGAATTCCTACTATTCAAGCCTACAAGCAGTGCATTGCCTTCAACATATACAAAACAACTGCAACGGTATACTTTCAAATCCCTTCCTTATCTATTATGATCATGTGAGACTTTGTAGTTGGTAATTGAAGTTAATTTAGTTAATTTTTCTATAATATCCATCAGATTCAAATGAGTTTTGAAGACAGAATCCAGAGAAGTAGTTGCAATGGTGGACTTCAGATGGTGATTTTGGCATGTTGTTCATGTCATCATACTTGTAGTATTTATATACATGTCTTCTGTCATTGCACTACAGCTGTTATAAATCATTAATTCTTTGTTTGATTGTTTTGCAACAAATGTTATTTTTTAGAATAACAAGTTTGCTATAAAACCTATCAGATTCAAATGCGGGTTTGAAGAATGAATTTGAAATGAAGGCAGAATCAGGAAAAGAGCATTCAATTGTGGACTTACAGATGGTGATTTCGGCATGTTGTTTGGCTACGTTGTTTAATATGTCTTCTGATTATATTGTGTGTCAAAGGACAATGCAACATTCTGGTATAGCCAATTACAGAGATGTATCAAGATTTTATAAACATTAATGCAATTCTAGAGACTATTGAAAAGCCTCTGTTTTCTTGACTAGATATTGAAAAACCTTGCTGGTATTACTTTCAATAAGACAGGGTTGTCTTTTACATGTCTTTTCTTGACTAGATATCAAAATACCACATAATGAAGCCTTAATACATGAAATAAAGATGAAATAGAAACAGGGCAGCAACACATCACATTAGTGCTTAAGAAATTCAAACCAGATTGGAGACATGCATCCAGGTGAACAGCAAAGCCATTCCAAGACCTGTCATGATACTTATCAGTTTACCATCATCTTCAATTCCTACAACAATCCAACCATTTTCAAATCTTATTACAAATCACAACAAAATCCCTACTAAATTTGCAATGCCAGAATGATATTGTCCTCGATCTCCATTCAGAGTCCACAGTTTGCAAGTCTTTGTCTTGATTGTCTTCAAATTCTGTCCTAGCTCCAACAACCTGCTAAAGTCATCTAAAATAACATTTGTGAAAACAATATAAGAAATGAAGTGAATTACAAAATATTAATGCAAATATCCTTCAAAAGTGAACTTATTTGTAGGTGGTTTGGGCATGGTTCGGTTTAGTTCGATTTTGGACAAAATCGAATTGAACTGTGAAATATTTGGATTTCAATATTTTGAACCGATTTGAACCGCACTAACATTCTGAACCGGATTGAACATGATAGATTCGGTTTGATTCCATTCGATTTGTCCCTAAAGGTTTAGCTCTTTAGGCGTTTTAGATTTGTGTATTTTTTTTTCTTACATATTCTGTTAACTTTTTATACCGTATAGGCCTACTGATTTGTACTAGAAAAAAAAAAGTGGTGTTATTATTATAATTATTTTTTATTTGGGGGAAGAAATTTGAACTCGGATCCTCAACTATGTTGAGATGTGTGGTTGTCAACCAAGCTATACCTATGACCATAAGAAAGTTGTTATTGACAACTTTTTTTAAACACTTTAAACCATAAAATTTATATGTTTTTTTTTTTTTTACATACAACGTTTATTAGCAAAGAAACCGAGGACATCATGCAATTACTTATTTAGAAGTAAAATTCAAATTCAGGTTGAACCATCTAAAGAGATGGAGACAGTCTGTTTTTTTTTTTTTTTGTCCCTAGTATGATACAATGACAAAAAAAAAACGGGGGAAAAAATCTATAAACATAGATGAGTAAATAAAAAGGGGAATTTTGGAAATAAATGAATTAAATTATATAAATCTTTGGGGTGTTGAAAATGGGCAATTACAATTTACAATTTAATATATTTGCATCTCATATAAATCTAAGGGAAATTATCTTACTAGTCAAATATTAGTTGATATATTCAAAGGACAATTTACAATTTGAGACAAAAGTTGTGATATTATGTTGAGATGAATATAATTACTAAATAAATAAATAAACTATAGAATATATCAAGATAGAATCTGAACGTACCAGATCTACTGCAATTATGTGCCCAAACCGGTACGCAGATAATTCATAACTAGATACCCAAACTGATTCCGAAAGTAATTGAAAATTTAGAAGTAAAATGAAGTTTAGTTGCTTCATCCCCCCACTCCAACTGGCGCCACCATTCTTTACTTGCATGTATTTCATTTAAACAGCTTGTTTTTACGGTTTCGGAATTAAAGGGGAGGTTTATTAGATTCGGGCAGTCCCATATCCACATACTTTTGAGAGAAGGGAAGGGCATGGCTTGACGACATATGCTCTTCAGGTTTGGTAGATCTATAAGCGTCATGTCTTGAAGATTTGGAAAAATGTCAATAGCTTCTTTAATTTCTGAAGACCCAAAATCACAAGCTATTACTTCAGTCAGTGAGGGACACTCGCCTATAACGAGCAATAAAAGGCTAGGGACGTGTATGAGGCTTGTCAAATCTTTAATGGGACACATCCTCAAATATAGAATTTTAAGGCTTGGTAAATTGTTACGCATCTCCTGATCATCTTCCGTCCCACAAAACTTGAGCTCCTTCAAAGAATTACAACCAATTATCTCAAGATTTTTCATTCTTTTCATGGTTGAAGATGATATGTCGAGGACGAGGGAGGAACACTCTTCAGGGCACCTGATTCTTAAGGATGTTACACATGCTTTTAACTTGGGAGAGGAAAACAATTTATCAATACAATCCAGAGAGCACAACATCAAGCTTATATCCTTGATGTGTTCCAACCCCTCTAACTCCTGTAACAAGCTTATATCAACATGGTGTGCATCAGGAGAAGAATTAGAAAACCAATAGAACACTTGTAGTGATGAAAGACATGGTATCACACCTGCTGGAATGTTTTGAAGATGCAATGTATCTTCAAAACGTAGAATCCTTAGTTGTCTCAATTTTTTGACCTCAATCGGCAACGTTTTTATATTTGTAAATGATACATTAAGATATTGCAAATTAATCAATTCACCGATCTCCGCTGGCAGCTCAATCAATTTTTCGTTTCTTGACAAATCTAGAACAATCAAGGCACACATAGATCGGAAGAAGTTATTTGGAAATCTCACAAGATCAGTGTCCCTAACAAAAAGGGTTGTTGTTAGGAGACAGGAACAAGATGGTGATTTGGTGAAAGTTGCAATATTAAGACGCCACAATGATATCCTTCTGGCCTTTGTCCATTTAACCATCGATGACTTTACTTCACTTAATTCAACATATTCTTGTACTAAAATCTTGCTCTTCTGTTCAGAAGCTATCCATAACGCCATATCACGAAGCACGTCATGCATCTTGACATAACATTTTCCAATTTCAATCGCTTCACGGCCCGTTTCCAATAGACAAGCAAGTTTCAAACTCCCAATAATGTATTTTCCTTCATTTCTTGCATCATATATGTTATCAATATCTCTTAAAAATCCCTCTCCAATCCAGAGATCAATAATTTCATCTTCGTCAATATCATGGTCCTCGGGATATATAGAACAATATATAAAACAACTTTTGAGGATATCAGTAGTTAAGCTATCATAACTGAATTTCAAAGTAAGAAGGACCGTATCTTCCATACCTGGAAATTCGGACGGATAACTTTGTAACAAGTTAATTGCATGTTGCCACTCCTCAAGTTTTCTCCTACTAGCCATGGCACGTCCAATGGTAATGAGAGCAAGGGGCAAGCCTTTGCACTCATTAACAACAATTTTGGCGAGTTTTGGTATCTCATGATGAGAGTTTAGAGCATCTTTGCCCAACTTTTGTTGAAACAATTCCCAAGCAACTTCTGGTGACAAACATTCCACTTTGAATCTCTCGTGAGCTTCCATGTGGTTGCACACATCTTCCGATCGGGTTGTAAATACAATTTTACATTTGTCCAAAACAGGAACTCCCATTTTTGACAAATCTATTCGCTGCCATATATCATCAAGCAACAATACAAACTTCTTCTTGCTTAACCTCTTGTAAAGTTCCGAAGCTCTATCACCCTCATCATCTATTTGCTTCCACATTTCATCAGAAATCTCTACTTTTTTTCGTATAACTTCTTGAATTTTCTGTAAGTTCACTTCTTTGGACACGACAACCCAAATTACAAGATCAAAATCATGTTTTGTGTCCATGAATTTGTTGTTAAGTTTCTTCAAGAGGGTGGTCTTTCCCACTCCTCCCATCCCATATATCCCGATGATTCCCACACTATGATCTTGAACATATCTCCAAAGTTGACTGAATCTGGACTCTGTGCCTACAGTCTTCTCCATAGGCCTCACATCCACCGCAGCAGGTGGTAACTTATCAGCAACAACATCGAAATCATGTCGTTTGATTGCTAATTCTTTGACAGCATTGAGCTTCTTGATCACTTCGTTGCCAAGCTTATATGTGGAGCAACAATTTTTGGGACACCAATTTCCAAAACACTTATTTTGGACCTCTTGATCTCCTCTTTGCAAAGTATCTCTCACTTCCTTTAAAGTGCGATCTACAGCTTCCAGCCAGCCCTTCACTTGGTTCGTACGCCTTGAATGTTGTTGCTCTTCGAGGCGGCGGACATTGCTCTCAACATCTCTGTTGATGTCTTCGAGTTCACGCTTTGCTTCTTCTAAAGACTGTAGGTTCTCTCGGAGATGTCGGATGGGATAACTATGCCTGACGATGCAATACCACACTCGATTGAAAACATCCAAAACTGGACTCACAAGATCCATGGCTTTCAGAGAATTTTTAGCAACTTCAGACTTTTTACACGATTGTAGGTAATTCGAGTTGTGTATTTTTTTTTTCAGGTTTGGCTTCTGAGATGTTTTGGGACACTAAAATCAGCAAAGGATCAAAAGATATCTTGAGTGAAGATTGGTTTAATCAAATCCTCACTAATTGTTCCTTCTGGCTTTACCCTCTTTTTCTTTTTCTTTTTTTCTTTGCTTTTCCTTCGAAATTATTGATTCCTTATTTATGTCTGTAATTATTCGAACACTTTATTGCTGTGTAATTATTCAGATTCAATGGAGCCACAATTATGCCTGTATTTGTACTTTTCTTAACTAGAAAACTTTGGTTCTTATTCACCCATTTTCACAAGCCACGCCGGGAATCACTTGCTCCCCAGTAGTCATGAAAGCTTTCAACTTTCAGTTAAGTTATTCCTCATTTATTTTTAAAAACCTCAACAGTAAAAGATAAAGTTCTCACCATTATAAAATTTTCAACTTGTAATTCACTGGGAGGCTACTAAATCTCTGACGGGGGATTTGGTTTATTTCCGTCTTTAGCCAGATATTTAAAATTTAACAGATATTTAAAATTTGCAGGAAAAAAATAAACAACCGGACACTTTTTAAACAATTATATTTTTCTTTTCTATTAATAAATTGTATTCTTTTTCTATTGACGTCCAAAATTTGACACCCTTTCAAAGGATAATTCTCGCCAAGAACACAAGAAATCCGATCCCTCCGAAATGGGAACTAGAATAGGGTCTGCAAGGAAGGTCCTTTGGAGCAAATCCATAGTGCTGCTCTGCAGAAAGGCCCTGCAGAAGAGCACCACAAGGAACCGCTGGAAAGGTGAGAAAAGACAAGCCATCAAATGTGGCATTCGTGCACCTGAAAAGGAAAAGGAAGGATCCAACAATTGAGTATCAAAACTTAACAACCAAGGAAGAAGATGAACAGATGGAATAAGCACCACCTGTGCCCTAAACGAAACAAGATAGATGACTTCCATATCTAGAAAATTGACCCGGACTAATGGAGGAAAAAAAGGATATTCAAGGATCAAGAAGACATTGTCATAAAACTGTTGTCATTGCCAGTATATTCCAGATAGCCACATAAGTATAGAAAAGGACTTGAGAAACACTTGTCAAATCTCTCCAATAGGATGATAGCAAAAAGACACCCAATCTGCACAAAAGACTCCAGAGATGCAACAGTCTCATACGTCGTGGGTTCGAATCATGTCCTCTATCCTAGAATTTATTGTAATATTTCAAAAAAAAAAAATGTTATCAAATCAACTGGTCTGAGTAACAGATATCTTTCAATATTAACATTCAACAGCACCAGTTTAAATTCCGAAACAATCAAAGAATGAGTTTCCAATAGCAGACCTTTCATTTGAATCTCATGCATTTGTAGAGAACCTCTCCCAATTTCTTGTACATGTGCCGCTTCAAATACATTCTTCCCACCTTTTTTCTTCCTTCCAACCCCATTTGCTCCCTCGCAGATGGATTTTTAAGTAAATACCCAAGATTTTGTGCAAGAACTCGAGTACCCGGATGGCCTGTAGGGTGAAGAAGCCCTGTTACATTATGCTCCACGATTTCTTTTGTGCCTCCAGCATCTGTTCCAAGCACCTGCTCCATAGAGGAAACCAGGATTTAAATTTTAGTCACCTGTTGCACTTTTGAAACAAAGAAGCTTCAAAAAAAGACATTTGTAGGCTCCATCCATAAACACAAATTCTCAGGAATCCTTAATTAATGTCTTTAGAAATTTATCATTTCAATGTCTTTAATGGCTAGAGATCCGACTCTGCTCTTACAAGCAACAATTCTGCTATTGACAAATACTTTATATATAAAAACCATGTAATCTCATTAATTACAACCAAGAAGACCTTGCCTTCAATGGAAAATCAGCACAAGATACCAAGTGCACACACTTCATAAATTACTCCAACATCTAGAACCAAACTTTTTATATTCGAATAACAGCAATATACTGTCTCAAACATATGGACAAGACACAACAAAGTAAAAGGTTGCTCCTTTCTATATGATCATATCACAGTTATTTTTTCTTATAATGTCTTAGCCATCAAAAATCCCTTAATTAGACAAACTTTAAGATCCGTGCACAAGTAGAACAACAGAAATAATTATCACTACAGAAAACAGAAGAGCAGAGGATATGAAAATCTAGAACAATTTAAAGAATTAAAGATTGAGGTAACAGCTACTTGGTTACCTCAACCTTTGTAGATATGAAGTGGGAAGATTTCGAAATTTTTCATGAAACAGCAAGACAAGTAAATTAAGTTGACTGAAATTAAGATTGCAACATGTCAATTTTCCTGAGGAATTAAAAACATAAGCTGTAACAATGTGTCACACATACATGAACACACAAGCAAATGAGATGAATCATGCAATTTTAAGAAAAACTGGCGATCTTGGCTAGTTAAATGTATTGTATGTATATATGACCGAAAAGAGTCTTTAGGCAAACACTAAACTCAATTTGCTCTGTCATGTGTTTTCACTTTGGCACAAGCAAATAGGTTTTCAGAAAGCTAGGAAGCTCTTAAAAAAATGCATTAATCATAGTGAGCATATATAATAGACATATCACATCTGAAATGTGATATAATTTGTAGCAAGTGCTTCTGAGGAAAATGCAGAAATTGCTTTAGATTATGTGATTCGAAGAAGTATGCCATCAGGCGAGAAGGCATCAACGGCATTTCAATGATGTACTTTTAATTGTCTAAAATCTGAGTGATAAAGTAACTCTAGTAGACAACTCCTACAAACATTTGTCCAGTCATGGCTTAAATAAACATGGAGCAATATTAAGCCGGATGCTTACCGGAACACCAAATGCCATTGCTTCAATTGTCACTCTCCCAAATGTTTCTCCAAGTCCCTGCATGTCAACTTCTGATTAGCTATTTGTTTTCTGATAAACAAAAAGAAGCCTTAAAGCTGATTAGCTGAGAAATAAGAATTACACTTACATAGATCAATAACATAAATGAGAATTAGAAGAAAAAAAAAACATTAGCAACCTGATAATTCGAACAGCATTCATAGTCCTTTCTTCATAATCTAAACAACTGGTAGCCGAAAGGATAGAACGAAAAAACAAAGAAAAAGGAAAAAAGGAATCAAAAAACAAAAAAACAAAAAAAAGAAAAAAAAAAGAGAAAGGCCTTAAAGCTGATTAGCTGAGAAATAAGTATGTTACACATTTGTAGATCAATAACGTCAATGAGAATTGTCCCAACCCAATTAGAAAAAAAAATATCATTAGCAACCTGATAAATTGATAACAGTATTCATAGTCATTTCTTCATAATCTAAACAATCGGCAACGCCCAAAAGGAATAATCTGAATTGTATATTCGTAATCGATCAATATCTATACTAGAGTAACTAGACCAGTCTGGTTGTTATAAAATCTCAAGGAAAACAAATGTTATACGTAGACATGACCTCAAGCTTGCATGAGCAGGTTTTACAGTCACTATCACTATTCAGTAACTAATTTTATGTTAAATATATAGAGAGTGCTAGTGATGGCATGTTTAATTAACAGCTGGCTAACAAACAAAATTAACATTATATCTCAATTAAGAAAAAAAGAATTTTAAACAAATTATTTTTTTTAAAGAACATTTAACCAATTAGAATAGCATGAAAAATCAACTTTACATCAAAACATTGTACAGGGTTGTACGGGGTTTTTCGTCATTGGCAATACTAATAAAAACACTCTACAGCAGAGAATTCTAAACTTCCGTTTATGCTTTAAAGTATCACAAAGAATAGAATCCCCAACAGTATTACATCACTTCTGCTATGGTATAAGTTCAAGGGTGATCTCATTATTACTTGATAACACTACATTTTTATTATGGAACATAAGTAACCTATATAAAACAGTTGTAAATTTACTAAGTTAGGAAAAAGAACCGAAAATGTTGAAGCCATAGCACTGCATAAAATTAATCATCTTAATCTGTCCACAGAACAACCATGCCCACAAATGCATATGAACACACATGTGCATGCACACACATGCAGATTCACAAACACATGCATGCTTACGAGGTACGACCAACCAAGCGCAGACTCAAAAAATAGCAGAAAGTTACAAGACCTGGGAATTTATAATGTAAACATCTGCTGCAGAGTAAAGTGACACAACACGTGTAGTCGCCGGAGTCCACAGCATGGACTTTGACAGGTTTGAATGCTGGGATAAGAACTGTAGAATCTCTTTGACATAAGGCACTTTATTACTCTTAGATCCAACAGATCCAATGAGAACTTTCAGAGCCCGTCCCTGGATTCCTTCATTATCAGACAACACTTTCTTTCTTTTGTGACTGCTGAGCGAGCTCACTGCATCTGTATCAGTAACAGAGGTAATTGAATTTTTCCTCTTAGGTTCATTAAACTTGACCAAAGACTCATTGGAGATGGATATTTCACCAACATCATTTGACATTTGAAGCAATCCTCTTAAATGATGCCGTTTAGCCAAGACCCTTTTTTTCTTGCCTACATTCACTGGATTTTTTATTTTAGAATCATTTCTGAAAAGTTCTTGTTCAATTATCAGATTTGCCGACTCAACAAGCAAGAGTTGGCCCTTTCCAGCGTTTATACTACTGAGAGACATCACAAGCATGTCATCATCAGTCAATCCCATCTCTTTTCTAACTGAATCTCGTAACAGTTTCTTTTTCTCCAGCATATTCTCAGGAGTAATAGATGGAGTATTTAGTGAACAGGTAAAACCAGCTCCAAAGGCCAATTCATCATTCACAGAGAGGGGAACAACTTCAGGCTGAGATCTCAGCTTAATGTTTTCTTCTTCACACCAGGTTTGCCATTGTTTAGTCTGTGATTCTGAAAGAAATATCAGCATCTTCACTCTATCAAGAACAGGTTTTGCCCGATCAAAGTACTCTCGTCGATTTTCCATAATCCACCAGACAATTTGACTTCCACCAGCTGGAAAACGAGCCATATATTGATCTGAAACCATACAAATTACTTGTGAGTTATACCAAAAAACATCAGAACGAGAGTGTGAAGTCTGAAATAAATCCGAGTCCACACTTACAGGTTGACCGGTGAGTGCAAGTTACCTTACTCAACTACCACAGGTAAAACAATCCTCGCCTTTAGATGAAGCAAGATTAAATTTACATTATAACAAAGAAATACCAGTGCAAACATGGACTATTAATTGAGTATTTAAAAAGATGATTGGTGTAAGTTCTTTCAAAAAAAGAATTAAAGAAATTGACCAGCGTAGTTTGAGAAACAAAAAATGCATCGGGTGTGTGGAATTGTCCAAACATGTGCATTCATTAATTAGACAAGTATGAGAGTCATTTTATAGTAAAGCAGTCCCTTGACAGCTCAGCGATGAAGTAATAGTCTTTATATATGGTTATAAAAGACAAGTATGAGAGTCAATTCTTTTGGCTGGCTAAACTGGAGTTTGGATTCTGGTTCATAAAAGCTTTTCAAGACCACGAAGCTGAGTCAGGGCAACCTTGAACTTGTTAAAGTTGTCAGGCCAAGCTTGGCCTTTTGTTGAAGCTTGTCTCAAATTTGAGCTATCTATGGTAGTTATCATGCCAAGTGCTAATGCACAAGCTTTGGCTGAAGTGAGTTGGGCTCATATCCAATTCCAACCATATACATACACAAGCAAAAAATCATAATGTTGAATAGAACAAGAAATTATCTGTGAAAATTAAATCCTTAAACTGGTTGTTACAGAAATTTAAAACACATTTTCCACCAACAAGACAATTGTCAAGAGATTAATATGCTAATTCAATTGTGCAGTATCATAAAAACTTAAAATGTTGCATTTTATGGTATGAATAAAGCATTGACTTATTGCCTAAAGGCACTTACCAATCCATGATGCACAGACTGCTGATCCTGCAATGACAAGATCTGCCTTCATTGAAGTTTTGAAGCTCAATTCTCCTCTGTCCTCAACCACTTTGATCCTTCTCCTAGCAAGCTCTGGCATCAAACCACCCTTCTTACTGAGAACTACGGCTGAAACCGTGGCTCCACAGCTCAAAAGCTCTGTCGCCAACTCCATCATTGAAAGTGGAGCCCCAGTCATTGAGAGTTCATGGAATATCAAAATGAATTTCCTAGACCAAACAAGACGTGCAAAGTTTCCCTTCCTGTCACAAGTCCCTGATCGTTTTTCTGGACTCCAATCTAAAATTTTATCCTCTATCAACCCAAATGGACCGACAAGCAAACCATAAGAAGCATTTGTCATGGGAATTTCTGGTTGCTGAGCCTCCATGTCATCTTCAACATCCATTGTTGTCTTCTGTTTACCACGCCCTTTACTATGCGGACTACGTTTACTTCTTTTCTTTTTAGTTACAGTTCGTCGAGAAGAGGCTCCATTCTCTTTCTTAGCAAAAACTACATCCATTCTTTTATCATCTGCCACCTTAGTTTTAATGTTCGCTTTAGTTACTTCCAGATAACTCTCATTGGAAAGCAAATCGTGTCGTATATTCTGTTGAATCTGTTCAGACTCCAATACCCGATTTCTGGATTTACCTTTAAACCCTAAAAATTTCTCATTGTTATCACCATGTGCCCACCTAGACTGAACATAAAATCCAAGATAAGTCCAGAGAGTAATCAAAAGTAACCAATACACTAATCTATGGCTTCGGAACCACTGTAAAGCATTGATTCTAGTTTCTCTTCGTGGAGTTCGGCTTGCATTCAATCTCCGAAATGAAGGAGAATTCTTTGGCGTCGTTCTTCCTGACAATGACGATTTAATGCTGCCCCCCTGCCTTAAGGATGACTGTCTAACTACATTAACATGCAAATCTCCACCGTTTAAGCTGTCCTCCATTAGTTTGTTGAAGATGTCAGAACACCGCAAAGCTCAAACCACATTGTACATGTGATATATACCCAAATCAGCAGAACTCGAAAGACTCTTATACACCAAACTTCAGTACATTATTGTTCTGTAGAGCTTTTAAGTTTTGAGACTACACAAGTCAAGAAAACACAAATTTTATTGTCTCAGTACAGAACCAAATCCAAAATGTATGATAACAATAACCAATTTTTGAATGATGAAGATAAAAGTGGAAGCAGATAGCCAGATATATCAATTTTCAGAATCCTCACTGCCAAAATAAAAGGGAAAACAAAAAAAGCATACTTTATCCACTAATGAGAATAATGACAAAAATATAAGAATAGAAGGTTTTTAATTAAATCTTCTCTCTATATTTTGTAGCGACAACTAAAGCATGGTTACTTAAGGCAAAATCTAATTTAAGTATTTAACAATTAAACATAAATTTTTATCACTTTCCTACATTTTCTGTGCAACCAAACAGAATCAACTAATAAGTAATAACCATAAAGAAGCTATTCAAATCATCAAAATATTTTACGCAAACAAATTGTCAAACTATTTCATTTTACGGCACTTTCTCTGCAACCAAACAGAGATTTCAGCAATAAACAACTGAAGTTAACTTAAACATACACCAAACATAGTAATTTTAGCCTCTCAATATTTGAATCTCGAACCGTCACAATTAAAAGCTAAACAGTCAACCTTTTCCTATCATACATTTTCTCAGCAGCCAAACAAAGCTTAAACAAATAAATATAAACAAATCAAACAATGCAAGTAAAACTCAGTTTCTCGGCAACTGAATCAAGCTAAGAGTCAATTTTTGAAGCCGATCATGACAGAGAAACAACACGAAGAAGAGTATTCAACAAAAGTAAACACAAGTAATCGGTGAAGATTGAGAGAGTGAAAGGAAACTTAACTGATCTTTTGATGCTTGATTGATTTTCTAAGCTCAGCTTCCAGTCTAATTCATTTAAACAAGTGAGAGTGAGAGCAAAAAAAGAGTTTTAAATTCTTTTTATGAAAAGAAAGTAAAAATGAAGAAAACATAATAATAAAATTGTCTGAAATTTGTTGAAAACTGATCGCACGTGCGAGTCGACTCGTGTGAAACAATGAATCAATTTCGTAAATTGTGAAGGGCATTGATAACGTGTGGCGTGGCGTGGCGTTGTTAAATTACGTGCTGCTTTGCGTAACGTTGACTTTAACGGTAAATAATTCTTTATTTATTTTTTAAAATAAAATATAAAAAACTCTATCTGATTTTGTTTCCGATTTTGATTTTTTTTAACTGCTTTTACAATTAATTACCAAAAATTTATTTTTCTTTAATTTTTTTTTGAAACTACCAAAAATTTATTTATATGTTCAAATGTTTTTCGAGTGTGGTCTGTCTGTGGACCACAAAAATGTTCTTTGGCACCGAAAATAGCACCTAAAAGAAATTGTTTTTTTAAATACTAATCGAAAATACTTATATATCAATAATAGTATGTATTTAAAAAAAATAGTATGCACTAAAAATAGTATCACTTTTTTAGGATAAAATAGAAATTACTTTTTAATTTTTATAAAGAATAACTTTTAATTCAAAACTTACTACATCAAAAAAGACTATAATTAAATCAACTTTATCTTATCAATTGTGATAGTTTTAAAATTTATTGGTTTATAAAACAATTTGATAAAATTAAGATAAGTTTAGAAGGAAATTTCTAAAAAAATATTAAAAATTAATATATATTATAATTAAATTGGAACTTTTTTTAAATAAAAGTTGGAACTACTTGAATTATATTCCACATATTCAAAAAATTAGGAAGAGTTTATTAGGAAGGAAAGAGAAAAAAAAAGTTTTTTGATTCCTTTTCGTAGTAGTGTCGGTGGACCACTGGAACCGATTACGACCGTCTGATTGATTGAAGCGTGTTGGTGTTTTATCAGAGATTCCATCATACCAACCACCGGGTCCCACCGGAGAAAAAAAAATCATGAAAACGCTATCTATTTGATAGATTCTTTTTCTATTATACATATCTATCTGTAAAGCTTAAACTAGTAAAAATTTTAAAAAATAAACTAAAATAGAAATTTATTTGAAGTATTAAAAAATAAAAACCCAACAACTTTCTTTTTGGATGTAATAATAAACAAGTGGAAGTGGTTCAGACTTCGGAGATCGTTCATTCGTTTGATTTCTATAAAATGGAAAAATATTATATTCTATTAAAGAATGAGTTGAGCCAAAAAATTTATCGGTTTATTATTTTAGGTATCAATTTATTTTTGATTGTTTTCATTATTTTTGACTACTTTTGGACAAAAATACCCCTAAATTTGAAATTAAAAAAAAAAAACAAAAGAAAAAGAATTGGATTTACCATTCTGTTTTTTATTTTATTTTTTTATTTTTTTATTTTTTAGGGTTATTTGAAATCGCAAAACAAAAGAAAGAGAAGAAGAGAAAACAAGCTTTCAGGTCACTGAACCTCTCGCCGTTTCCGCCGTTGTCGCCGAAATCCGCCAGACCTCTCGCCTGCCGCCACACCTCTTGCCTTCGCATTTCCTCTCACCGAACCCGCGATTGTAGGTCGTCGAATCCGACACTCAAGGTCATCGAATCCATTGATTTAGGTCGTCAACTCGGCTGAACCTCTCGCCGAATCAGCTGTTCTTGGTCATCGACGCTGTCATCGTCGCCTTCGCTTGTCAATTTTCAAACTGGTTAGTTTCATGGAAGTTTAATTCCCCGCTCTTGGGTTTGTGTTTTGCTCTTGTGAACCCTTTGTTTAACTCTGTTGAAAATTACAATTCCTTGTTTGGGTTCCCATACCAAAACTATATATGGGAAAAGTGAAAAGGTTGGTTCTGCTTGCGTATAAATTGTAAAGATTTTATATTGATTTAGCTTACTGATGTCTTCTGAGTTCTGACTTGAGAAGAAAGTTTGAAACTATATAATTCAATTGCTATAATAGCGAATATTTAATTGTGTTTTTGGGCTTTGCATGTATTATAGATCTAAATCCTCCTGGAGTTAATGGGATCAACAAGTTGGATGGTCATTTTGAGCTTGCTAGTTCTTATGCTGCTATGCTTCTCAGGAATGAATTGGAGAGCCCCCAACCTTTGAGGGACCGTATGTCTGTTTTGGAGCAGAGAGTTGTGGCAAAAGGCAACAAGAAGTATGCTTTTTTATCTTCTCATTTCAATTCTAGCAAAAACCTGTTAAGTTGGCATACTTTGTAGAACTCATACTGTGAATTTTCACATTTGGATGTATAAACATAGTATTATATTTTTCTTTATTTTTCTCTGATGGTTATGGTAGGTTAATGATTTGTTTGTGACCATGTTTGTCAGGTCAAGCATTCAGGGCGATAACTCAGGAAGCAGTACAAGTATAACTTCACAAGGAAAAGCATATAAAGCACCAAGAACTAGTTCCATCATGGTCTTAGACTCGTCTTCTAAAGTTCATCCACCCTCTGGAGCTTTTCAGGGTTGGGAACAATTGAAGGATCGCAATGCCTCAATTCGAAAAAATTGAAGGATCGCAAAGCCTTAATTGTTACGGTTGTTAGTTTGCTTTGGTTGGTTAAATTTTCGTACAAAACTTGTTAGTTGAATCGGGCACACACTTTCTATCCGAAAAGATTTTGCGTCATAGGTCTTTTTGGGGATGGGGAACCAAAAATGTCCCCGAGTTTATGGAGGATATGGCACTAGAAATTGTGCAAACATTGTACCAGTAGATTGATAAATTTGAAGAGTATGAAATATATGAAGTTGTTCATTTTATCTTAAAACTCCTGGAATTATATTTTGAAAATTAGTCTTTGATAAATTAGTCTTTGAATTATCTTAATACCAGCAGATTGTTATCTTTGATGATGCATCATACTAAAATGTTATCTTCAAATCATTCTTTGAAAAATGGAATTCAGTATGACCTGGCATGTAATATTCGAAATAACTGGCATGTAACTTGATAAAGCCCTGACATGTAACTTTGTAACCAATACTGGCATGTAATAATACTGGAATGTTATCTTGAAATCATTCTTTGAAATATGGAATTGGCATGTAACATTCGAAATAACTGGCATGTAACTTCGTAAATAACTGGCATGTAACATTCGAAATAACTGGCATGTAACTTTGTAAATAACTAGCATGTAACTTCAGAAACAATTGGCATATAACAATACTGTATTTTTATCTTCAAAATAAATTCATTCAATACTTGAATGTCTTTCAACTATGAAAATGAATTGTAATTGGCAAGTAACTTCAAATTGCATTGGCATGTAATTTCAAATTGCACTAACATGTAACTTCTAGCATGTAACAATACTGAAATGTCTTTCAAATGTGAAAATGAATTTTAATTGGCATGTAACTTCAAATTGCACTGCCATGTAACTTCAAAATGCACTAACATGTAACTTCTAGCATGTAACAATACTAGAATGTCTTTCAACTGTGAAAATGAATTTTAATTGGCATGTAACTTCAAATTGCACTGGCATATAACTTCAAAATGCACTAACATGTAACTTCTAGCATGTAATAATACTGGAATGTCTTTCAACTGTGAAAATGAATTTTAATTGGCATATAATTTCAAATTGCACTGGCATATAACTTCAAAATGCACTAACATGTATCTTCTAGCATGTAACAATACTGGAATGTCTTTCAACTGTGAAAATGAATTGTAACTGGCATGTAACTTCAAATTGCACTGGCATGTAACTTCAAATTGCACTAACATGTAACTTCTAGCATGTAACAATACTGGAATGCCTTTCAACTGTGAAAATGAATTTTAATTGATATGTAACTTCAAATTGCACTGGCATGTAACTTCAAATTGCACTGGCATGTAACTTCAAAATGCACTAACATGTAACTTCGAGAATGTAACAATACTGGAATGTCTTTCAAATGTGAAAATGAATTGTAACTGGTATGTAACTTCAAATTGCACTGGCATGTAACTTCAAATTGAACTAACATGTAACTTCTAGCATGTAACAATACTGGAATGTCTTTCAACTGTGAAAATGAATTTTAATTGGCATGTAACTTCAAATTGCACTGGCATGTAACTTCAAAATGCACGAACATGTAACTTCTAGCATGTAACAATACTGGAATGTCTTTCAAATGTGAAAATGAATTGTAACTGACATGTAACTTCAAATTGCACTGACATGTAACTTGAAATTAAACTAACATGTAACTTCTAGCATGTAACAATACTGGAATGTCTTTGAACCTTTGAATGTAACTTCAAATTAAAACTTCATTGCTAATACATACCGGAATGTAACTTAATAAAGTCTACAATACAAAATATAGTATTTCACCCATACATATAAGAATTAAAACAGCATTGCTAATACCTAAGTCGTACCACCAACTTCCGATGCCAATGGACATTTCTGTGAATTGTTGCCTTCTTCTCCACATTTCCTACACTTGTAAGGTCTTCATGCAATCCTCAGGACTACCAATAGCATTTTTAAGCTCATTTAAAAACCAACTCCATGACATTTCATCTTCAACGTCGCCAAAGCCATATGCTAAAGGAAAAACCTGGTTGATTGCATCCAGACATATAGCTACAAACATAATACCAGAAAATTTACCCTTCAAATAAGTACCATCAATGGAAATAATCGGCCGGATCACGGTCTGAAATCCATGAAGTGATGCGGCATGAACGATGAACATATATTCAAACTGATTTGCAACATTTGTCTTAATTGCAGTAATAGTCCTCTGGATTTACTTCTTTCAATCGATGACAGTAAGCAGGCAACAGTTTGAATGATTCTTCGGGAGGACCAAAAACAGATGCCTCTACATGATCATTTGCCCTCCAAGCCTTTGTATACAACAATTGAAGTCCATGTCCCACTTGCATTTCGACCATGATGTCTTTGGGTTTTAGAGAGTGGCAGTGTACTTGCAACTTTGGTGCTAATAGTTCGCCGACAGTCCAAAATTTGCTTGTCGAAGACGTGAGTGGAAATCATCGATATTGCAAGTATGACCCTTCAAGGAACATTCGAACCATCCAATATTCTCCTTTTTGCATCTTAAATGCACGTAATTGGAATTTACACTTGCCATCCTTACTGATGGCATGTAACTTCAAAACTAACCAACTGACATGTAACTTAGAAATAAAATATCATGTAAAATCTACAATAACATGCATGTAACATGGGTACAAAAAATTACAGTAGCTGGGTTTCACTCTAAATCGAACTTTTCAACTGATATGTAACCTACAAATACACTAACATGTAACCTACAAATACACTAACATGTAACTTTAACATGAACTGGTATGTAACTTGAGAACAAAATATCACAGTAGCTGGGTTTCACTATAAAACAAAATTTTCAACTGACATATAACTTACAAATACACTAGCATGTAACTTACAAATACACTAGCATGTAACTTTAACATAACTTGGCATGTAACGTGGGAACAAAATATCACAGTAGTTGGGTTTCACTATAAAACGAAATTTCCAACTGACATGTAACTAACAAATACACTAGCATGTAACTAACAAATACACTAGCATGTAACTTACAAATACACTAGCATGTAACTTACAAATACACTAGCATGTAACTTTAATATAACTTGGCATGTAACCTGGAAATAAAATATCATAGTAGCTGGATTTCACTCTAAATCAAATCGATCTCTTATTCTTCAAATCTTAAATAATAATCCTTGTAAATAACAAGTAGGAAAGAGATACATATCTTTGAAGAACGTCGTTTGGCTCCTGATATACTTCGCAAGAGAGCGATGTATTCCGAGACAAAATTGTTGATTTGAACAAGCTGAATATATGATGAGCAGAAATTTCCTACGTTGAACGAAGAGAGAAAGAGATCCACACACGAGCAGAAATTTGGACCGGTCGTGGACGAAGTGAACAAGCAGAAATTTCGTGAGGGAACGAGTAGAAATTTCGTGACTTGAAGGAAGAGAGAGCAGAAATTTCGTGACTTGAAGGAGGAGAGAGAAAGAGAGAGAGAGAGAGAGAGAGAGAGAGAGAGAATATCTGATTTCAAACCAAATAATGGAGGGTTTCAAAAATAAGAGAGGGAAATTTTGGGTGGAGAAAAGACAAAAGGGGGTATAGTTGTCAGTTCAACCATAAAATTGATAAATATAATAAAAAATAAATTTTTGGCTAAAACCAATAAACCTATAAATTTTATAATCATTTCTTACAATTTCCTCATTCTATTAATATGGTTACTCATATATTTATGTTCCTTTTTACTCAATCCAATATTTAATATATTTTAACAGTTAAAAGAGAGATGTGAAATGCATCCAAACTTTCAAAAATTATGAAAAGGGTAACAAATTTACCTTGTGTTTTGGCTTAAGATAAAATATGCTATAAATGATCTTAATTACAGTCTGATTCTCTTCCTCAATTAAAAAGTTAAAAGATAAATTATGGAATAAATGATCTCAATAACAGTAAGATTTAATCCCTTTAATCTCCATAATTAAACAACCCTTGATCAATCTTTTTTTTTTAATTTTTAAAAATTAGACTGACCTTAGATTAAAAAAATCATCGCAATTGATTCAATGTTAAAAAACCCCTAAACAATATATATAGAGAGAGAAAACCAAAGGCATGCAGATCCAAAAACAAAACAAAGAGGCATGCAAGTCTCAACAAAAGAGGAAAGGAAAAAAAAAACAAATTAATAAAAAACGAAAAGACTCGCGATCCTTATAATCATTGCCCACCAAAGAAGAGCAGAAAGCCGAATCAGTAGACTATCACAAATCAACATCTAAACCCAATACATGCCCAGAAATAACATCTGTCACTTAATTACTCTCTTTAAAAATCTATAAGAGATATCTAAAAAAGACATATCTGTGAAACCTGCCCAACACCCCAAAGAACCTATTCCGAGTTGAAAGGTATCAACTATCAGGTTTTTCAATCTTTAAACCCAATTATAATGATATCAGTTATCCAACGATGGTTAATGCGCTTATAATAATAATATTTTTGAAGTATTTCAATATTTCAAGATCAAGAGCAATTGAGCATAACTCGAATCCGTAAGGCTTGTCGCCAAGCCAGCCTAATATTTAGAGTACAATCTAACCACAAATAAAAACAATTATTTTGGACTATTATATCCATTATTTTTAAAAGTAAGAAATTTACTTTAAATAAGAAATTAATATTTTTCTTAATTTTTATACGACTTTAAATGCTAAAAAAAAAGGTAATTTCCCCTCACATAAGTGAATTGATTGATCAAGATAATCGAGAATAATTTGGTGGATAAAAGAATTTAACCAAATCCTACCATCGCAGCAATTTTTATACGAGTGGTGCTATTGGCATACCCTGTTAGCGCACAAACGTCACTACGCTGAAGCGTTGCCGGATAGAACACAAACAAACAATAGCAAAAGAATTAAGATGAAGAAGAAAATAAATCCAAACACACAACACAAGAAGATTTTACAGTGGAAACCCAAATCAGGAAAAAACCACGGTCGTCAGAACGACAAGAAATCAATCTACTATGAAGAAAATTGTTACAACTTCACTCTCAGGATTTTCTCTCTTTAACCCCAAACCCAATTACACCCAATGCTCTCTTTGAGATCTTTCTAATTAATTGCTAATTTGCTCCACACACAATAGCCTAGCTATTATGGTATATTTATATGAATTACAGGGAGTTTAAATCCACAAGGAAATCCTTCTCATATACGTACAAGGAATACTTGTTCCTCATAAATACTATTTCCTATTTATGATAAGATTTCTTGTAAGGAGATATCCTTTTCTTTTAAGCATAAGACTTTCCTATTCCAATAAACATAAGAACTTCCAGAAGAAAGCCTTTCCTTTTATCCCCAACATTCCTGATCTGGGCAAAATCTGTCATTACGGCGGTCTGGGTCGCGGTTGGCCACCCGCGACCTGGACCGCCGAAAGCTACTGATTGCCACCGCTCAGAATACCGCGGTTGGTGTTTTTTTGCCTTCGCCGCGGTCTACGCCGCGCTCTACTCACTGGAATGTACCGCTGTCTGCACCGCTCCCTATGCACATGTCCGCAGCGCGATTCACATAACGGTTCTCTTCAGAATCCGTTTCTTCAGTTCTTCTTCGATCTTCAAACCTCCCTCAATCTCTATCTCATACTTCCAAACGTGTCACACGTCTCCAGGAAATCTTCGCATTGGTGAATTCTGTTTGGTAACCATTGGAAATTCGAGCCATATCCAACACACCTCCTACTGATCTATTCATACTCCACTTTTTAAATTACAGTAGGAGGTGTGAATAGATCTCATACTGATCTATTCACACCTCCTACTGTAGCGGGCCGTGCCAGGCACGGCCCCCATTCTTGGCACGTGCCGGGTCAGGGTTCCAGGCACGACGTGCCGGCCCGGTACGGCACGCCAGCACGGCGTGCCGACCGTTGGGCCCGCGGAATTTGTTTTTTTTTTTTTTTAAATTTAAGTATATAACGGTATTTTTTTTAAAAAAACAATAAAAATTACAATTTGCCCCCTCAACTCTTGTGTTTTATATTTTTACCCACTTTTCTAATTTTTCTATAAATACTCCCACACAAAAATAATAATATATAAAAAAATTTAAAAAAAATAAAAAATATGGGCCGGCCCATTTGACCCGCCAAATTGGCCCACGTGCCGGCACGGCACGGCACGCGGCACGGCACGGAAGGGCCGTGCCGGGCCCCCATTTAGGAAAACGGGCCGGGGGGCCGTGCCGATGTGGGCCGGGTCGGCCCCCTTTTACACCATTACTCCCATGATCGAATTTATTTTTTCTTCTTATGTTTTGGTTATCATCTTTTCACTTTCAGATTCTAAAAGAGTAATGAGATTAAATAATAATCAATATCTCATCTGTCTAATGCACCACAAGTGTTTGATTTATTGTTTAAATAGGATCCAGTACAATTGTGAATTGGGTTGTCTCTGATCCTTGTTTGCTAGGTGTTTGTTGGGTGTTGCGAGGCTGTCTGTGGCGCTTTTGTTATTGTGGTTCCGGCATCTGTTTTTGGCCTTTTGCTCTGTTTTGGTGGTGTTCCCTTATTGCCATTTAGTGGCTTTTATATTATATGTCAAAAAAAATAAAAGGCGTGAGTTACCTGGGTGTTTTGTTTTGTATATGTTTTGCTTGCATCCTCTGTATTTACTTTTGTCCTTTGCAGCCTCTTGTGTAGGCGGTTTGTTTTGGGTTTGCTTTCAGGTGATTCTATTGCCTGCTCTTTGTCTGTTTCCCGTAGCTTTTGCCTTTTACCTTATATTGCAGTTAAAAAAAAGTGTGAATTGGGTATTGCATAGAGTTTAAAAGCCAAACTCCTTTTTCGTGGACACCAAATGCCATGATTGCTTCAATATAACGGCATTATTTAGTCGAAGTTTTGAGACTTACTACATCAACGTTCTTTTAGGGTTTAAGAGTTACGATTTTTTTTTTCAAGAAACAAATTAAAAGAACATTGATTTTTTGTTTTTAAATGAATGTGGGGTTTTATTAGATTTACTTTATAATTTTTTTTTCTTAAACTGTATGTCCTTTTTAGTAATTTTGATAAAAGAACAAAAATAATATTAAATAATTAAAAATGAGACATAAATAGATCAGTTGGGAGTGTGCAAATAGCACTACTCTAGATTAACCTTTATGAACTCCATGAGTGTAAACCCGTACAAGAATAAAAAAAAACAACATGAATCTATACCTATACAAAAACAAAATCATATACCTGTACAAGAACAAAATCACATAGAACAAAAACTCAAATCAACACCTCAAACGAGCTTAAAAGAAATAGATAAACATACCATTGTAGTTACAAAAAGTATAATAAATATACATCAACTTTGATTTTCTTGATAGTGGCAGTGATCAGCATCATAATTGTTTGAATACAAATTCATTTTCAATAGAAAAATACATGAATCTACATAAATTTACTTTGAAGCTTCAAGTCAAACTTGGCTCAAATGAGGCATTTGTTCCATGCTCCGAAACATGTTTGAAAAACTTAAGTTATGATGTCCAAGAAGTAATTGCAAACTATCCTAAAATTGAAAAACAAATATAAGTAAAAGTGAATATGAATAAAAATAAAGGCTACCAAGATACACTATGAACACAAATGCAATGCATACTAGACTTACCTTATCATAAAAGTTTAAAGTGTTTGACATACTAAAATGATGAAAATGTGTTGTGTTAAAAGCAATAGGATGATGTGAACCGCTAATAGCACATGTTTGTGTTGCCCTGTATCAAGAAAAATGTAACATTATATTAATTATAATTATTAGTATTAAACACTTATATGTGAAGACATATGAGATAATTTTTTATACCTTTAGTCACTTTCCTCTTCAGCTTCTCCAAATTACTCTTCAATCTAGCATTTGTAAGTCCTTTAGTCCTTGCAATTGGTGGTTTATTTCCCATCGTCTTCAAAAATGACCGAAACAGCCAAACAAATGACTGGGTGCTCTCATCTATTAGAAAAGCACAACCAATCAAAACATTCTTCCAATGGTGATTAACCTCTACAAATGGAGCATTTATCAAATTGTACATGTTAGTTTGAAAAGTAGTGTCAAATCAAATGACATCACCAAAACAATCATAATTTAACTTACCATCTCTCCAAAAAAAAATTGGCCATTCGATTATATGTCCACTTGTATTGAGTAGAAAAATGTAGGATCCTGACCTTAATTACATTTCAAATAATCAAGCAAACTTTGAATATCTCCCGCTTCTATCATTTCCTCCTTGTTTTGCAAATAATTTCTTGCGTCTTTTTTAGTGAACCCAATATTCTCAACACCTCCAACTTCACTTGCTAAATAGAAGTATGCTTGTGTTGGTCTTACATTGGCATCAAACATAGAACTAATGACATTTCCATAAGTTTTTAGTATTTTTCAACCGGATTTCAGAAATTTTCTTTCTTCTGTTTTAGCAAGTTCATGATTATGATTAAGATTTATATAAGAAATTGTCCATACCCCACTAGTCATAGTAAATCGAATTAGAGCTTTGCAACCGTTTCTTGTCTCTAACTTACTCAATTTCTTCACCTTACATCAATCTTCATCCATCTGAAATCCTTGCTTTGAACATACATATTCCCGTTGTCGAATATTATTTGATGAATCTCTTCGAATGACATGTTTCCGAACACTAAAACCTTTTTTCAAACCATAATTATTGTACAAATCATAGGCTTCAGCATCAGAATGTACCTCCATTCCCACCTTGAGTTCTCCATCATCTTCTTTCTCAAGTATTTCATCCATGTCCCTGTTTCAGTTTAAACAAAAAAAATCATCAATGTCTTTTAAATGCTCAACTTGCAACATAGAAGAAATTATTTCAACTTGCACAATCAATCATTAATCTCAATTTGCACAATCAATTAGTTGACAACTTTTAAAATTGGCAATCAATTGTACATATACGATTGAAAAGTAAAAAAAAAAAAAATTGAACTGCACAATTTTATTAACGGAAGGGCAACAACCCAACCAAGCAAGTCGAAACAGGAAACTGACAAGAGGCAACAAGGCAAGCCTTGCCCAAAACAAAGGCACCCACAAACAGGGCAAGACCACAACAAAAACAGATCATCAGCAGAAGCTGCAAAACAAACTCAAAACACCCAGGAGCAGAAACCACACTAACAACCCCACAAAAGACCCAACTCTACTTCAATTCGGATCAGAAACCAACGAGGTCACAGGGAAGCAACACACCTAGCCTTGAAAAGTAAAAATAAAAATGGCTAAAAGTTGGATTCAACCAAATACAACTAGACAAGAAGGATTTTAGACACAAAATATTTCAAAATAATCAAACATCTCTTGAAATTTTTATTTTCAATTCCAAACATTTCACCAAAACCCAAATTTAAAATTCAACATCATTGTATACAATATTACGCATTCATTATAAAATCTTTCAAATAAATGTTGTTTCCAACAACCAGTACACATAAAACAAAATTATTGATCATTACAAAACAAACAAGAACGATTTAGAAGCAAAATATATATAACTAAGCAAAGATTAAAACTTTAATTACTTAAATAAATAAATAAAAAATAATCACCCAAAAGTCTGAAACAGTGGTCACTGGAATGGTCACCGGAGACAGCGAGGACCGGTGAAGATAAAGACCGGAGATGACGGTGACAACGATGGTCCGGTATCTCAAAGGTCGCTGGAAAAGAAGAGCCAAAATGAATTCGAGGGAAACAAGTTTTGTCGCTGGAAGAGAAGAGCCAAAAAGTGAAAAGAAAAATGATTTGTTTTTTAAACTTAAGTGGAGACATGTTTTTTAAACTTAAGTGGAGACATGTTAATCACTGAGTCGATCTGATGCACCACCACAATTCCACAGTGGTGCATCGGATGCACTCAAGTTTTTCTCTACCATTAGATGGATCCGTTAGTCAATGATCAAACGTGTAAAAAGTTTAAAATACACTATATTTTTATTTTAAATAACATAAATGTTTTTAAAAAAATATAAAAAATCTTTTAGAAAATATGAATATATCTTAAATCTGAAAGCTGGAAAAAAAAATCAACTTCAAAAATAAAAATTTTAGTTTGTGCAATTCCCTCTTGATTTTAAATAAATTTAAAATTTAAAATTTATTTTATTATTAAATTGTTTAAAAAAACGTTTTTTATTTGTAAAGATGAATTTTTTTGTCCAAATTTCAGATTTAAGGTACATTCATGTTAACTAAAATAATATTTTTTATCTGATTTTTTTAATTTTTTTAGTTTATTTAAAAATAAAAATAAAGGTTATTTTAGACTTTTTATATTTTTGACCATTGACTAACGGATCCATTTAACGATAGGGGATGTTTGTGTAACAATTTTCAAATATTGAAGGAAGTTTGTGTATATATGGCCACAATTGTCATATTTATGCAATTTCATCAAACCTCGAGGGATCTTTGTGCAATTCCCCAATATTTTAATGTTAAGGTAGTTTGGAAGCATTAAATAGCAATATGGACTTGAAGAAGTAATCAATTTGAAATGGAAAATATATACATCAGAATCATCCAAAGCGTTGGAAGGGACGTCGCGTTTACAATAAACAATGCCACAAAGGTGGACGTTACGAAGGCATATTATCTAAACCACTAATGTTATATAATTCAAAATTTTAGTCTAAATTTTAACCAAAATGATGTGGCAAGCGGTTTTCTCATTAACCACATCATCGTATGTTATATGTGGTGATATCATCTCACTTGTCATATCACATAGATTGAAATTTGGGTTAAATTTTTTGTATTATATAGCATTACTCATTTATTTATATATTTTTGAATTAATACAATAAATTTTGACTATCCTACGGTTGGATTAGAAGACTGTCGAGAGATCAAACAGTTACATAAGGTTCGAAAATCTACCCCTATGACATGAGATATCTAATCCCATTACACTATACGATCACTCTCATAATCCTGTCTCATATCAGGAGATATCCCACTAAATTCGACAGGGAGGTGCAATATCACTTATATTAAAGGGTCGTTTGTTTTTTCCACTTAAAGTTTAATGGGTTAGAATTGAAATTATTAAGTTATTTTGTTTAGTTTTTTAGGTGATCAAGCAACTTTAAAATATCTAAAAACAACTTAAAATAAAAATTAAGAAATCTTTGACTTTTAACTTTATTTCAAATCACTAGATTGCATTTAATATATTTTCTTCCAATATTATCCTTCTAATGATTAAATATTTTCAATTTCATCTTAATTTTATTTGATACAAATTTATTTATTTTAACCTATTTATAATTAACCGTTGAAAAAAAATCACATTATCACTTTCAACACCATCATCAATTCTATTTTTTTAAAATCAAAACAATTTCTAAATCATTATTTATCCTATTTTTTTTATTTAAAAAAATAATTATTTATCATATCTTAATCATGAATAATATATTGTCATTATTACATAAAAATGGTTTAAGATTTGTCAAATTATTATTATTTAGTTGTTTGTATTATATAAAATGAAAATAAATTATGAATGTGAAATTAATTGTTTTTAAACCATTTAAAAAAACAAACAAGTTGAAACTGGAACAGTTCAATCTTCAGATAATAAAAAAAGACACCCTTTGAAATTGACACGCGTATGTATTTACCAATATATTTTTAATCACATAATAAGTTTCACTGTTGGCAATCATTAGCAAATTTTCGTTTCACTCCTTTCATTAGCAAATTTTCGTTTCACTCCTTGACATTAAATTTACCAAAATACCCTCCAACATATTGTTCAAAGATCTCATCCCATTTTGCTGTTGATGCATGAAAAACACGTATTTGTATACGGTTTTGTTTGCATTAGGTCAATGTTTGATTTTCGTTCGACTGCTTAATTTGTTTGATGCACGTGATTTCACTTGGTTACATAAAATCACAAAGCGGTTTCATGCATCACTTGCCACTTACCCCACTTTCGCTGTATGATTTCACGCAGCTCTGAGGGGCTAAAGGACCTTATGTAAACCACATAGTTAGGGTAAATTGGTGCAATTTGCTCATATGATTAAACTGATAACACACTAATTTAATAAAATAAATAAATCACCAATCCCACTCAGTACACAAATACTGAGGCATTAAGCGTCCATTGAACATATAAAACCCTTAACCCACAAATAACATTAGATATAGTCCTTCCTCAAGAATATAAAATCCAAAACATAATAAATAATAGGTATCCTGAAAACCAGACTTCAACTAATCATAAACAGACAATGTCACTGAAGAAGAATAAACAACTCAAACACCAACTAGATAAAAAGAAATACTCAACTTCACCAAGCCAAGAGCTGCTGCACAATAATTCTTGTTTTTTTTCCTTTTTTTTTCATAGAACTATTTTCGTAGAAGCCTGTCCACGTTTCTCACAAGCTTCACTAAAAAAACAAGCCACAAAAGAAAACCTGAGAACCAAAAATAGAGACAATATCACAAGCTGAACAAAAAACTGAGACAATATCACAAGGTTGATCGGATGTGTATTACTATTCACAATAATGAAAGGCAATCTTTGTGGATGCATATTCTTACCGCACATTTAAACATGGGACTGCCACCTGTCAAGCCACAATAATGTTTACTAAATTGACTGCAACATGAGCAGGCGTTTGTCAGATATAACTGCAAGAAACATTGGACCAAATAAGAGGAAAAAAGATTCATGAACTCTACACTCTACAAAAGTATCAAAGACACCATTCTGCTTAAAAATGATAGTAGATCACTTAGTAGTGCAGAATGAATTAAATAATTCCTATATTTGACATCCAAAACTTCATGTCAAAAAAAAAAATCAAACATATAATATATCCCTTCCGCCAGGCAAAATTCTAGATAAATAATGTTAAAGAGTTCAGATTAAGACATCTAAAATCAATAGAAAAAGATGCCTGCAACAATTACCTACACTATCTTGGAACAAACAGCGGCCCAAAGTGCTCCAGAACAAAAGCTGGAAATCACAAAGGGCCTGGAAGAAGGCCCGCATCACCAATAATCACAACTAAGAACCTCGCAACACCAAATAGGTGCAAAAGTCTTATTGAGCAAAATTTAACCTTCATCTGCTTTTTATTCAATACGCTTCATATTTTTTTTTATCTAAGTACATCATTGGCCAAATTCATTGCTGAGTATCTGCAAAATAACAAATATATATATATATATATATATATATATTCAGTGAGTAGCACAAGGAAAAAAAACCCAGAGCTATGGGAAAAAAAGAGTTTGCACCACTTAATAAGAATAGGGTGAAAATCAATTAAACTTGCCTGCGTGGCTGAGGCTTATTTTGTTGCTGCTGCGCAAATTCATCAGTCCCAGGCTCTGTGGAAAACATAATTTTGCTTAATTGTAGTAACACTATATAATAGAGAGGTGCCGGAAGTATTAGCACATAAGTTAAAACTTAAAAGGCAACATAAAGTCTTACCAGGCCTTTGGGAAGGCTTCCATTCATTATTAGGTTTATTAGTACTGCTTTCCTTACTGCAGTGAAGGGGAAAATGTATATATATCAGGATTAATACAATGTTTTAGTCTAATAATCATCAGTCATCCATAACATAGCAATTTAAGCAGACAAAAATACTTGCATTACATTGACAAAAGGATCTACACAAAAAGACGAAAAACTAAATGAGATCCCATCCCATGAAACATGGCTTTCATATAACAGCTAAGGGAAGAAAGACCTAATTTAACTGGATCATATTAACTTCAACTAGAGGAAGAGTTCTCCTATATCTAAAGAAAATGATAATAATTGAAATGAACATAATAAAGCCTCTAAAACGATAATATAGATGAACTTAGTTTAACACCATAATGACAAGGTACAAAAGCATAACAGAACATAGTAACATAACGAACGTGAGAGCCAAGACATTAACCTTGAGGATGCCGTCGTAGATGTCTGTCCTACTGGGCGAGGATGATAAGAACCATCAACAGCAAGATAAGGCGAACAATAGGCTGCCCCTAATGCTCCTGCAGCACCCGTCAAAACTGGAAGCCTAACATTGCAACAGTATAATGATCAACATTAGACTCTGGTGACCTTAGCAGAAAGGAACTATGAGGAACTGAGATGAATAAACAGGATCTAACATATCAAAAGCTTCTCATGTTCACGTTGATCATGGTTCCTTTTTTACTAATCATTTCTTTGAAATCTAAATCTTATTGCAAGATAGAAGAAGTTCATAAGGTAGTAACCCCATATAAATGCAGTTTCCCACCACTTAAAATAAATGGAAATCCTAATTCATCATGACTTAAACTGTAAATGCTTTCAATCATATGCAGAGACCAGCCACCACCCCAAAGCATAAACGATAGAAAAAAGACAACCCCTCAAAGAAACTGCACTTATGTGAAGAGATATTTACTATACCATGTCATTTCAGAATTCCCCAAACCAAGCTGTTGTTGTGAAACATATCCAGGAAATGCCATGCCAACAGCAGGAACTCCAATGCCACCAGGATGCTGACCCCTAAATTGCATAACTGCAGGCCAATTTATCAAGATAGTACCATTATAGATTTCACTTCAAACATATATAAAGTTGACATTGATCAGAGCTCAAAAGAACAGTGCAACTTGAGATCCAAAATTTATATAAATAGCATATACTCGGATAGAAGTTCAATTTTTAAAAGTTCTTACTTGCACTTCATTCAATCAAAAGTAGTATATAAGATTTCTAAAATAAATCTGGATGCTGATCCAAACTAAAGAATCAATGAACAGCATATCAACTTCAATAAATAACAAGAACCTATGAAGATACACTAACAATGTTAACTTCCACTTCAGTATATCTACAAACAGCAAATCTTAGGTCAATGACAAGCATCCCAATCATTAAAAATTCCATTATGAGCTATTCAAATTAGACAATTGTAAAAATAACCAACTTATAAATGGGAAAAAGACACCTAATAATTAAGCTATTTGACAGTTAATTTTTGACATTGATGAACCTGGCTCTGATACCAATTGTAAGCCCTAGCGCTTGCGAATAGGGAGTGCGTGACTGCTGCACAAACAATACATGTGTTTTTTTGCGCAACACACAAATGCACTACACAATTCAATTGTTGTCTTGTTATGTGGTTGTGCAGGTGTCATGCACACGTCATGCGCAACACACAAATGCACATGCGCACAACAGACATGCAACATACAGCCACGACACTGCTACATCACATGCGCAAGTGTTGGGTAAATTGTAGTGTTGTTTGTGCAGCAGTCATGCACTCCCTATTCGCAAGCACTAGGGCTTACAATTGGACAGTTAATTTTTAACATTGATGTATATTTAAAACATGAATCTCTTCCTATATATATATATATATATATATATATATAAAGTAACACAACAGTGAACACCATGTTTACAGCATGATATTCTACTAATGTTCCTCATATTCATTTTTTCTTATAATGATATATAAAGTAAACCCAAAAAAAAAATTCTATACCTGGCAAAAAGGCAGGAAAATTTTGATCTCCATGGCCAACACTCATATTCCCCGTGGCTCCCACAACCTGAGCCCCACCATAGGGAAATGAGCCCCTTCCTTGTCCATTGCCTTTTACCTTTCCAACTAATGCAGTTTTGGATTTATTTGATTCTGAAGGTGATTCCGTTTCTCCAGAATCATATGAATTTATGACTGAAGCTGCATTTGGTGGAGAGGAAGATTGAGAACCACTAGCAGAATGCTGGCCCAACTGCTGAGAAGGGGATTGCACAGATGGTTGAACACGGCTTTGTCCTGAACTTCGCTGAACAGCATGGAATTGTGTTGGCAGAGAAACTTTGTTGGCTTGATTATGAGGTGGAATTGGTTGATAACCAATCTGCTGAGGAATAGCTACACCCCGTCCTTGAGCCTTGGACTGAGAAGAAAGTGGTATTTGCAGATTGTTCAAAGGTTTCCCAACTGAAGCATTGGAATCATCAATATAAAGCTTGTCCATATCAGCTATATTTTTCCCTCGCATCATTGCATTGGTCTGTTGCACAGAGAAACCCTCGTCTACACCAGAAGTGCGAAGATTCCTGCTTGTGCTTCCAGATTGTACATCCCTTTTCTGTGTCAAAATGATATCTTTATTGGAAGATCCTGAGGGATAAAATGGAGGAGAAGCAGAACTCAAGCTAGAAGCAAACACTTGTTTCCTGGCAGGAGCAGGATCAGACTCCACATTTGATGTGGGTATGAACCTTCTCCCAGAATTAGTGTAAGTACTTTTCTCAAGAGGCTTCATAGAACTGAAAAATCCAGCATACAAAATAATTATTCATATGCAAATCCTGATTGATACACACAAAAGAAAAAACAAAGGCAACACTAAGATCAAATTTGTACTCACTGTTTATTTTGTAGTGGTGCCTGATTGCTGTTCTTATAAGAAGGTTCGTACCTTCTGGGCCCCCTCCCTCTCACAGCCTTAGGTGCTTGGTTCTGATTGTTATTGCTGTTGTTGAATGCTTTAGACCTATTCCCTCTAGGATAGCCATGGTCTGGACCCCGATTTTTACCACGAGTTCTGTAACGACCTCTAGAAGTCCTACTTCCCTGTATTTATAAATATCACAAGGGCAGGTTTTAGAGGAAAGAAAGAAAGAAAATATACAATCTTCATGCAGATAGCACATTTATATGCAATTTTACCTCTTCATAATGCCTTTCCTGTACAGTCATCTCCTCAAACTTGTCATGCCCCCATTTCCTATCATCTTTAGACTCCCACAACTTCCGCCCACCCTGAGTTCGCCTAAACAAAGTAAAAATTACACATTAGTACATGACTAAACAGCACATAAATTGACCAGTAAACAAGGATAATGAAATAAGTTGTACGAGGGAGAAAAGAAAATATTAATTGATTATAAAAACGAGAAAAGACGCAAGAGATATCTAATAAGCGCACCATAACATAGGTAGAAGCCATATCCATTCACTTTATAACACTATATTTTTCTACCCTAAACCGAGTCCATGAATTATCCTCCAAAATATTTGTTCAAATCTGAATTTGTTAACGAAAGGTAAGAGCAAACATTGACCCTCATTACTGTCATTAACGTATGGCATGCAAGAGAAACTGCAGAAGAAAGAGAAAGTGAAGCAGAATTGACTAAAGACAGGTAGAAAATAACAGAATTATGGGATAAAGAGAACAGAAGTTGAGAAGAGTTAAGAATAAGCAGACATGAGAGTGAGCCAGAGAAGAAAGAAACAAAGTAAGCTTTATTATTCTCCTATTAATGAAGAAAAAAAAATTTTCTTTACTAATTCATCAAGTCGTGTTTCAAGATGTTCCAACGACATAAGTCCTATACTCCTATGTACAGTCGCTAAACCTAACTTAACTCAATAACTGCAAGAAACCAAACCTTAATAAGGAATGAAATAAATAACAAACGTTGCGAAAAGAAGAACAAAACAATGAGGCTCTAAAATCTAATATATCAATGCGATCTAGAAAAAGGACCAAAGAAATCAAAGACCCCATCCATATTACAACTAGACACAACTAAATAACTAAATAATTAGAAGAATGCTTCACTACTAATAGCACACAATAGCAGTGAATACCACAGTGCAGTATAGTAACTTTATGTAAAACCAGAAAGGGTGAATCTTTGTAATCTAAAGGAAAAGAGTGTATAAATAACTGCATTTAAAAATAACAAAACATAGGATCTTGTGTAAATCACCAAAAGAACAGAAGAATTTGGTAAATTCATGAATCGAAGGTCCACATATCAGCGAAGAAAGCGAGATCCAAAGGTAATTAATCAACCACATGTAATATAAAAAGACATTGAAGCACCTTATTTTTATGTCTTCCTCACAGGTGAAGCTTTAATTACATTGCTACAAACAATTCAACAAATTTATTGGATTATGCAGTTTTTGTTTTAAAAAAAACTACATTACTACAAACAAGGGGGAAAGAACACATGGCAAAGTTAAACCAATACAGCTAAGCCTATCAAATAGAATTCCACTGTTCTCTTTCTTCAGATAAGAGCTGGTCTCAATCATGAACAACAATCCATCAAATTGCACCAGATAGAGCCCTGTATCATAATTCACTATTTAAACTGTCCTCTAGTATATTTTCTTCATTACTTCATATCTTTTTTCACTCTTCCATTGAAGTTTACTTACACAACGCTTTGCTGATAATCTATTAAAATTTTGAGTAAATTGTGATCCACCACAAGCCAAACCTCAATATTAAAAAATGCAAAAATCTATAATTAAAATATTATCCTTAAATTCACCAGAGGTCCAGTACAGTCATTTATAAAGTAATATTCTACACCAAGTAAGATACATGAATATACAGATACACTGAACACAAATGCTTGCATATTCCTATAATACTTATGGCCTGTTTCAAACAAACAAAAGCCAAACCTGCAACAAGATAGTAAGATACCCTCATACCGCACCCACAGAACACCTAACAACCCAAAATTTCATCCTTAAACCATTTCATACACCAACATATTACTCAAATAACAGATACGTTTTCCTTTATTAACCAGCACTTGTTAATCCATTGCCCAATACTTCTACGCTATGTCGCTATCATAACTTGTGACTGTGCTTAAAACTAAGTTGTTATCTTTTTCTTTTAAAATTTATACCGCTGATTCCTTTCAAATAAGTTCACTTTTTTACTTACAATCTTCCCCTCCTTTAAACATCCAATATAGAATTTTAGCATAATATAGCATCCTAAACTGATACTGAAAACACATTGCACTAGTACCAACTAAACATAGTTACATGGTCGATGAAAACGTGAGTAATACCTGTGCCGACCACCAACATTGTCCCTAAATCGATCATCATGCATATAAAATGCTCCAGCAGTTGGGACTGCAAAAGGCTCATTACTCTCCTTCTTTCCTTCCTCCGTCTCCTCAGCCGCATCGTTCTTCTCATTATCATTATCATCTACAGTTGCATCCAAATTCCCTTCCACGGTCTTCTCCACATCAACACTCTCCATTCTCTTGATTTTGACTTCGAGATCATTCCCCCCCTCTTCTTTCACTCCCTCCTCTTCATAACCTTCATCATCCTCTTCATCCTCATAAACTTCCCCTTCTAATTCATCGTCATGTTCTTCTTCATCATCATAGTCAGCAGGGGCTCCACCCTCGCCATCAGATTCGTCATCTGAGTGAATGAGAACCCTATGCTCCACCCTGCGTTTGTCTCCTCCTTTCCCTCTTGCTCTCTCTTCTGATCCTTCCTCCTCGTCATCACTCGCTTCTCTTCTACGCATCACAAGAGATCGTTTTACTTCTTCAGGATCGCTATCATACTCCTCCACTGCTTCCACTGTTTCAGCTTCATCAACCGTAGTAGCAGTCGCCATTGATTGAGTATAGACTGAACAATAAATTAACCAATTAAATCCTCCCAAAAATTTCTAAATTTAGAAAAACAAAACGGGTAAGTTTTTATTTAACTCCAAATCTCCTCAAAAAAAGAAAACAGATTGGAGAAAAATTTACTTGATTCTCCAAACCCTAAAACCAAAAAATTTCTACGAAACCAAACACGATTCTGAAGAAAATTTTGGGAACTAAACGGCAAATTAGAGTCGAAACCAACAAAACCCGCAAAAGCCAAAACTTCCTCGAAACCCAAATCCCAATTGAAAGAAATTTCACACAATTAAAAGCCGAACATATACGAAAACCTTTCAACAAGGAAACAAACTCTCAAAAGCAAAAGCAAAGTCAAATTTTCTGGAGAAGCAACCAAAAACCGGAGAGAATCCGCGAAAATCGAAACCTTGAGCGGGATAAAGTAGATTTTCTAAGGATTTGGGATCTAAGTGTAGCGATTTTTGAAACCCTAGATTTTTAGAGAGAGAGGGAGAGAGATATATATTATATATATATTTTTTGGGGCTTTTAAGAGTGTCGTCGTCGTCATCAATTGAATCGGTGAGAGTATATATAGGAGTTCGTTAAAGGTAATTATCTGTATCTGTAGGGGTGTATTTGGAATTTAAGCGCGAAGGCTGGGTATTGGCCAGGGAGTGACACGTGGGATGGTATCACTATTTTATTTATATATTCTGACACTGTAGATGATTAGGTCACCATGTGTTTGTTGTGTTTGAATCTGAATCTAAAGCCTGAAGAGTCAGTGACCAATTATATGCTGCCATGTCAGCGACAATAAAGAGATCGACGAAAACGGAATCACACTGTTTTGTGATGATCAAGGACCCACTGATCCACGTCACATATCATTCAGTCGGTACATGCATAACATTAGAACAACCTCGTTTTATATCATCTGGATTAAAATTTGAAATAAAATTTTGGATTATCTGACATTAATTATTTATTATTCAGGTGACAATGAATCATATTCAATTTTCATTAAATATCAACATTGGAGTCATACATGTATTCGCACAACTAAGTTCACATCATACTAATTGGATTACTCATGTGATTATTTATCTAGCTTGCACGATTAGTAGTTAATTATTTTCACTCTATGTAAACTTTGTATCGTTTCTATTTTAATTTTGTTATATGAGGTTCTTGGCTAGTAAGACGGGTCATCCTTTAGTTGAAATTAGGAACCGTATAAGTCAACAAAAGCCCGAAACCAAAGAACATGTCTAGACTAAAGTAATCAAGAAAGTAGCCGTGCGGACTCACGGATTAAAGATTAAACAATCTACTCGGCGGGGACTACGGCTACCTATCACATAATTCTTCTAGTAGAAGGCTAATCAAGCATAAAAGTTTCAAACATACCTAAGGAATTGATAATGCTCTTATGATTATTCAAATATGGGATTAATGTGCATTCTCAACATACAAATAACTTAGTCAAATTTATATAATATATATATATATATATATATATAATAAAGGAATACATTAAAATAGCAGCAAACACTAGATGGGCAATCAGCAACCGCTTGATTTAGGCTATGTTTGGGATTGCTTTACCTAAAATAAAATCCACTTATAGCTTAACTTTAGAAATAATTAGCTTGACAAAAAAGTGGGTAGATATTTGGTAAACTAAATTTTAAAATGCTTTGCTTTTGGAAAGATGGAATATTTATTTGATGAAACGACAAAAATAGACATTATTTTAATGTTATATTCACATTGCTAAGCAATTTTAGGCTAAGCAATTTTGGGCTTTTCAAATAGCTTTGGGGATATAGACTCATTGCAGATTAGAGGCCAAAACATACCCGACCCGTTTTTCTTGAAACCCTACCCGTCGCTGACCCATGCCTAACCACAGCTCGTTCAACGTCGCATAGGCTCGTCGAAGGTCGACCGATCCACCCATCTCCTTTGTTCAGTTCGCAGAGAACCACCGCAGTCGAACGGCGACGCTTTTCACCAGGAAATCGAACCCACAGCCGGCGGAGGCGAAACCAAAGGCGAGGATGGTCAGGCGCGTCGGAGACTCAACGGCAGGGGAGATCTGGGAGAGAAGGTCGGCTTGGCGAGGTCAGGGACGTGGAGCAAATGGTGTCCTGTCGCACGGCGGCGGTGACTGCGAGGGAGGCGAGGCGGCGTCGGTAGAGGTGGTGGCTAGGGAGGGATTCCAGTGGTGGCCCAATCTCGATCAATTTTTTTAATAATTTAATATTTTACTTTTTATTTTTTTTATTATATTATTAAATATAAGGGTAATATTGTCTTTTATGAAAATAGTGGGGGTATTCTAGATATTACATAAACAATAAGCTGGTTTCGGCTTCCAAAAACAACCCTTACCCAACTTCTCAAAAGCTGATTAAGGGAGAAGCAAATTGAAAAATAAGTTACTTTTGGAAAGTTTACCAAATACTCATTTACTCAAAACTTGAGAAATAAGTGATTATTTCCCAAGTAAAAACAATCTCAAACATAGCCTTAACAAACTTGATAGTCCTTCCGCAAACCAGGAACAAGTATGGTGACAAATGGTCACCCTGCCACAGCCATCGAGACATAAAAATGAACAGTTGCAAACAATATTCGACAAATGAAAATAATTAAATCTTGTCTCCGAGAGATAATTGAAAATGAAAAATATTGACTTCTTTATGTATGCCCACACATTTTCATATCTTTGAAGAAGACATTCCTGTAATTATTAGACTAATAGTTCTCAATTTTTTTTTTAAAGATTCCCACAAGGGATCTTGACTGCAAATAAAGATAAAAATAAATAACAAAAAGGGAAATCTTTTTAATAAACTGTAGGAAAAAATATATATACCAAATAGTACTTTCAAAAAAAAACAAATGAATAAATAATAACTAGAAATAACCAAAAAACTTATATCATTTCTATCTATAAAAACTCAAAATCTGGATTACAATATTGGGCATGGCACAACACTTGTCTCACTTCTTGAACCATTTTCTACATGACAAATCGTTGGTTCGATCCTCACAGTTGTTTCCTTGTACCCTCTTAAAGCTAGTTCATCTTATCAATCAATTTGTTGATTTAACCCTCACTCTTTTGTTGGGTGTGCAACCAAAGTCCCACATTGGCTAGACATGAGGATGATCTTGGGTATACAAGTATGGAAACAACCTCCATTGGTATAAGACCTTTTGGGAAGTGTCTCAAGAGCAAATCCGTGCGGGCTTAGGCCCAAAGCGGACAATATCATACCCAATGTGGAGAATATGGGTTTCGTACTTATAATATCTTTTGCCATCCTTGAACGATTGTTTCTTCCCCTCCTTTTGGCTGGTTTAGTTGAAAAGGCATAAACAAACTCGTAACCTCTTTAAAATGTGGACCGGCATTAGCAATTTTGTGTACACATATAATGCCATATTTCCCCAATTCTTGTCAAAAGAAAATGGTAAATTGTCTGAAGAATTACAAAACTATGGACAACGAGAAAGCAAAGGCAAAATACGCTAAATATTATGTGAGGTATGTCAATAACCTATTCGATAATGTTATTATCTATTAGAGGAAGTCTTTGTTTCTATGTATTTGCATATCTCTTCTTGTATATTAGCCAGTGTTCTAGAAGTCGGCCGACTAGGCAGATTAATCAGCACAAATCGGTTAGGCGCTGGGTTACCGTGGCGAAAAGGCTGAAATCGCCCTCATTCCACGGCCTCCGACTAATCAGACAAGGCGGCGACTAATCGGCAAGTCGGCTAGGCAGAGTCAGAGTCGCTGAGACCATTCAGTCGCCGAAAGCTGCCGTCTTCCGTAGCCGCCGTCACCAGTTCCCAGCCGTCGCCGGTTCGTCGATCTTCGTCTTGTCTCCACGACTCCAAAGTCCATATAGGCTTGTGGTTGTTGTTGTTGTTTTCTAGGTTGCTTGTTTGTATTGCTCTGTTATGTCTCTGTTTTCAGGGTGGCGGGAGAGTTGGGTTTTGCTTCAAGGGTGGATGGAAATGGAGTATTTGTGTTGGGTTGCTGGTTTGTGTTGAAGTGATGAGTAAAAACTAAGAAAAGCCAAGGTGTTTAATAAGAACCACCAAGTGTTTGATGAAAGTCTTCTAAGAGAAAATTATGAGTAGTGACATGGACTTTCACTTAGCTGATAGGGTCTCATTGTCTCTTCCTTTGAGCAGATATGAGCTCTCTGTGAATCACCGTGAGTTGAACTTTGAAATTTTTTCATCAATTTGTGAGATTGGAGGTCAAATGAGTGTAGTGGAAATGAAAATGGAGAGCAATGAAAACATATTGTTGATGTCAAGACCGATAATAACTTTTATCTAATCACAAATTTAGTCATTTTAGAGAGTAAAATTTTGAATTCTCATGATATCAGTGTACTGGTGTTGTTGTCTGTTGGTTTTGCTGTTGTTCTGCTGTCGTTCCATGATTCTGTTGTTGTTCCTCTTATAATTGGGTTTTCCGATTAATCCCCGATTAATCGCAGACTAATCGGCCTATGCGCTAGGCGCTGGGTCTCCGCCCGACTAGCGCCTAGCGCTTACTAGTTAAGATATCTTTAAAAACAAGCAAAACAAGGACCACAAATCGATTGTCATTTACATCACAATAATGTCATGGCAAACATAAATATACGAACATGGCCCCTACGTCAAGAATACATACCAAGATGCTTGCGAATTTATAGCAATATCACCAATATGTGTCGCCTATCTAGATTGAAATTTGGCGAATTTGCAATGCGTTTTCCCCAGTGTTCTAGTAAGAGCTAAACGCTAGTCGGGCGAATACCCAGCGCCTAGCGCCTAGGCTGATTAGTCGGCGATTAATCGGGGATTAATCGGAAAACCCAATTATAAGAGGAACAATAACAGAATCATGGAACGACAGCAGAACATCAGCAAAACCAACAGACAACAACACCAGTACACTGATATCATGAGAATTTGAAATTTTACTCTCTAAAATGACTAAATTTGTGATTAGATAAAAGTTATTATCGGTCTTGACATCAACAATATGTTTTCATTTCTCTCCATTTTCATTTCCACTACACTCATTTGACCTCCAATCTCACAAATTGATGAAAAAATTTCAAAGTTCAACTCACGGTGATTCACAGAGAGCTCATATCTGCTCAAAGGAAGAGGCAATGAGACCCTATCAGCTAAGTGAAAGTCCATGTCACTACTCATAATTTTCTCTTAGAAGACTTTCATCAAACACTTGGTGGTTCTTATTAAACAACTTGGCTTTTCTTTGTTTTTACTCATCACTTCAACACAAACCAGCAACCCAACACAAAGACTCCATTTCCATCCCCCCTTGAAGCAAAACCCAACTCTCCCGCCACCCTGAAAACAGAGACATAATAGAGCAATACAAACAAGCAACCCAGAAAACAACAACAACAACCACAAACCTATATAGACTTTGGAGTCGTGGAGACAAGACGAAGATCGACGAACTGGCGACGGCTGGGAACTGGTGACGGCGGCGACGGAAGATGGCAGCTTTCGGCGACTGAATGGTCTCAGGCGACTGAATGGTCTCGGCGACTCTGACTCTGCCTAGCCGACTTGCCGATTAGTCGCCGCCTTGTCCGATTAGTCGGAGGCCGTGGAATGAGGGCGATTTCAACCTTTTCGCCACGGTAACCCAGCGCCTAACCGATTTGCGCCGATTAATCGGCCTAGTCGGCCGACTTCTAGAACACTGGTTTTTCCTTGCTAGCATTGACAAAACAACTTTTAATAAGGTACAATAGAAAGTTTCTAAGAGATATATCAAGTAATTGGACCAAACAACTTTTAAGCATTACTAAACTCATTTTAACTGTTCTCTCATTGGAATTCAACATTTTTGTATTCATATATAAAAGTACGAAGGTTCTTCAATTACCAATGTAATTCTATGGATAATTGAATATATATTACCATATTGATGATCATGTATAATAATAATTACGATCGAATAAACGATAGATCCAGCTGTGATGTATGTATATATAAATGCAATCACGAACTATGTAAATGGAAATATCATTTCAATCTTGTAGGAGTAGGAGACCCATCCATTCGATGGCGTCCAAAAACTCAGATACAATGTTAGTTAAATGATATGTACATCATCTAAACTGTGAAGACCGTGCAAGATAGTCCAAGTCAGAGGAGTTAGAGTCAGTTGTTAGACAAAGTCAAATAAGTTAGAGTTAGTTGAATAGAGTTAGTTGTTAGGTGTGTGCCTTCGTGGGCATGTGTTCCACACTTCCACTACTGCATCATGTCCACTTTTATTGCTTTGATTATATTTTCTGGCTTTAGTGCTTTTATGGTTTGTTCTCAATGTAAAGCTTGCTACCAGAAAAAAAAAAGGTGTTTTATGACGGTTAAAAACCGTTATAAATGTTATTTTATAACAGTTTAAAAACATCAAGGAATCCATCTTCAAAAACAACTTTATATCGATTCATAATGTTATAATTTCTTGACGGTTTTACCCCTCATTAATTTATGACGGTTAAAACCATCGTAAATCCTTGAACATTAAATTTCAAAGGGATATATATATATCCTACTAAAAATTAATTTTTAAAATTTGAATAAATCATGAAATATATAAATACAACCTAATGATTTTTTATAATCACACAAAATCAATAAAATTGAATATCAACACATTCTATTAATAAAACAAAACAGTTACATTATCAATACAATGAAGTATATACTCCATTTACAAAATTACAAAACAATTACATTATCAAATACAATGAAGTGTATACTCCATTTACAAGAATTTTTATCCCAAAATTTAACTATATATATATCCTCCCTAAAAGAAAAAAGTAGGAGGGTAAATATAATCTTAAGAATTTCTTCATTATAATTGCCCTACAAAACCAACATAAAAAGTAATACCACTTAATATTTAAGATACTTTTATTTGTTTGTTTTTTATTTCAAAGTATTCTACTTAAATATTATGTGGTTTTGATTTTATTATTCTATCCCTATTTTAACAAATAATTTAACTTTTAAGATACTTTATTTTTATTTTTAATGTATTTTCATTTTTTAATAAATATTTATTTTTATATAAAAAGTTATTTGTTTTCATTTAAAATTTTATTTAAACAAAATAAAATATTTTATATTATTGACAACCATTCACCGATCTAGATCCCTTCATCGCCGTCACCGCGAACCAACATCTGTCGCAGTCACCGCCGCGAGTCAACCATCAAAGCCTATCCAGAAAGCTTCGTCGGTCACAGATCACTAAACCCCCACAATCGAAGTCGTTGATTTGATTCGCTTAATCACTAACGAAATCCGAGAAGATTCAATTTTCTCGTTACCGCCTCCACCTCCGTTGCTTCCGCTTCCACTGCCGCGCCAATCCAGAGCCGAGTTCACCAAATCCTTCTCTCGTCAGTTATGGGGCGTCGCCTCCTTCTTCGCTCCTCCTCCACAGCTAGAACATTCAATATTCGATTTAGAACAATGGTGGTAGTATAGAGGTGATTTGGAATTGTTCAATCTCTTATTCTTTAAAGTCTTCTCTCCTCCGGAGGCAAGGAAGAAGCCGGCCGGCCTCCTCCGGTAGAATCCGAAGGAGGCGGCGCCGTTTCGCCTAGGTCAATTTAGGGTTAGGATTAGGGTTAGAGTTTTTTAGGAAATTGGAGATTTTTTTATTTATGGTTATTTTTGGTAATAGACAATTGTTCAAGGTTAATTGTGGAAGTAACCGTGAAAGTATTAATTATGACTTATTACATAAGTGAAAAACCAAAATTTTTACTGTTTCTATCAGATGTATATATCTTAAAATAAGATATAAATTGAAAAAACAAACAAATCTATTTCTCTTAATTTAAGTGATAAGAGCCTGATAAGACTTATAATAATAAAAACAAACAAACAACCCCTTAATTTACTACAAACAAAAACAACAACAATTGGAAATAATGAGATTGAACAAACATTTATCAAGAAACAAATTAAAAAAAATACTCTTATTTTATACTTCAACTAACACAACCAAACAAAAAACAAAATTATTACAAAACTCACTTTTTTAAAACCCAAATTAATATCACACAAAATCGAATTTAACACAAAAAATATATAATTAAATTATCGAAAAGAGGAAATAAAATAAAAATATAAGAATCAACGAATATAACACAAATGTGTAAAAGAAAGAAAAGAAAAACAAACCTAGACATCGAAGAAGAAGAAGAAGAAGAAGAAGAAGAAGAAGAAGAAGAAGAAGAAGAAGAAGAAGAAGCTAGTAGTAAGGCTACCAGTAGAAAGGTTTCATGAGAAACTTGTTAAAGAATAATTTTTATTTTTATTTATTTGGGATGGGTGAGTGGGGGTTACAACAACTCTAAAAGCACAATAACTTGAAAAATTAAAAGTTAGGGTTGTGAGTTATGTGATTTGCATAAACCTAATGGTAATAGTGAGACCTAATTTTTTCCATCTTTCACTTTTAAATTCCTTTTTAACTTTTTTATTTTCCCTCTTCCAATTTTAAATTACTTTTTAATTTTTAAGTTTCCCCCCTTTCAATTTTAAAACATTTTCCAACTTTTTCTTTTCCCTGAATCAATTTTAGGTTACTTTTTAACTTTTGTTTTGTCTTTATTTTTTAAAAGCATCATAACATAGTTTGTGTTTTAAAAACCGTTATAACATGAACTAAAGCAACCCATTAAATCATTATAATGTTGTGATGGTTTTTAAACGTTATACTGTAATGGTTTTTAAAACCGGTATAACTTATAACGCTGTATAAAAACCATCATTATTTTGTGTCATAAATCATCTTTTTTTTAGTAGTGTATGTTAGGTTTTAGATTTTTATTGGCTTGATTCCATAACAAAACTCTTTTTGATTGTATTGGCTAGTTGCTTTAATGGTTTGTGTTTGATATGAGCTTCAACAAAATAGTGCAACTTCTCATATAAAGTTCGTCTTCAAGAGGAAAGATGCTTACTTGGATGCTAAGGTATCGAGATTTTCTCTCCTCTTACAAGACGTAAGCGCACACACACATTTTTGCATTCATATGTGTCCATGCATCATTGTGTTCAATTGGTATAATACATACATACACATATTCTTGTATGCTCATGCATTAGATTTGTATTGACAACTTTTATGAAATAGCATGTTCTAGGACTATGTCTAGGAAATGACATACTTGTGTTTTCTTATGTTTGTTTGTTTGTATTTTAGTGATTTGGGACTTCAAATATGATTTATAATGTTCCTCATTGAGTTCCGACTGTTTTGGTTACTCTTTCATATATTTTCGAGTTTCGAGTTGGATTTTACGAAACTTTCCCTTTTTTTTTGTACATGGTTTTCATCCTTGTGTATCGAGTTGAATTCCAAGTTTTTGATTAATGTTTAATAGACATCCATGTCCGTAAGTGAGTATGTGTTCGTAATTTAAAAACGGATCCAAATTTCGAGTTTTAAGGCTGGTGAACGGTTGCAGAACGCAAGAGGAGCGCGAAAGGGAAGATAGGGTGGCAAATTGCCAGAACACCCCCTCTCCCTTGGAGGCATGTGGCCTCCATGGGATCCTTGGCCCACGTCACCGGGTACTGAGTCGGCGTGCTCTTAATCCCTTCCCGTGGTCCCTCCAATGCCACATCATTTTCCTTCCTTTTTAAATTAAAATTTCATGCAGAAATTTCATAAGTTTTTGAAGTTTTTGTTTTTATGACATCTCACTCATTTTAGACTCGATTTTGGTGATTCAAAAGCTGAAGTTTTCAATTTTCAATGAAGAACAAGTCCCATTTGTTTAAAGAGCTGATTGAAGTCTAGATTTTTTAATTTTTTTTGATCTTCATCAAGTGTAAAGAATATGAGTAAATCATATTCTTTACACTTTTCTTGTGATTAAGTTTTCTGAACCTCTTGGTTTGATTGTGAAATGTGTTGAGGATTATTGGATTATATTTTTGGACTTGTTTAAATGATTTTTGAAATTATCTTTGTTCTTTTTTAACTAAATATCTTTCTAACTAATTTTGATGAACATGAACTTGAATCTAGAAAAAAAATTTGTGTTTGTTCTTGATTGTTGATTTCTAGGTTTTTTAGTTACATGTTCTAAAACTTGAATATTTTGATTGTGATTTCAATTATTTAAATCTAGTTCTTTATTGAGTAAGTATGTTGTAGATTTCAAGTGTTGATTTGTCCACTTGATTTCAAAGCTAGATTTGTGCCTTTTGTTGTAAATCTATTATTCTAGCTTTGATTGATATGTTTGGATTTCTAGATATATTTGTATATGAATTGAATTGTATATTCTAGATTTCCTAATACATGTTCATAAGGATTAGTTTCATATGTTTGTGAGCTTGAATTGTAATAACTTATTCTTCATAGAGTGTACTTGATCTATATACTTTATTTGTTTGTGTTTGCATCATGTTTGCATGTTTGCATTTCACTTAGATCTTTGCCTTGTGAAAGGTTGTAAAGGAATTTCGATTAGGATTTCAAGCGGAAATCTAGGAATCAAGTGAGCGAGCTTCTATTAGTAAAAGACCCGAGGGTAGAAATTAATGGGACATTCCTTGTAGAAGGATCAAATGTAATATTGGTCGCTTTTGAGGGTGTACATTATTCCAACTAATGAGAAGAGGTGTCGTTAATGATTGTAGAGCAACCAGTGGATGTTTCCTCATTCGTGAGGTTCTACCACGTTAAAAAACTTTGTGTTGATTTTTGTTTTAATTTTTACTTACTTTAACTTGCATTGTTTTAAAACTTGCTTAATTGAATTCCAATTTACTTGTTAAAGCAATTCACTTCGTAAAGTCTCTAAGTGAGTATAGTTTGAGTAATTGAAAAAGAAGCCTAAAAAATTTGAGCCCCTCTACCTATACACCCTCCCTCTGGGTAGATTTTACACTATAAGTTATTAAGAGAAATTACAGTGTATATATAGACAAACAATTGTTGAATGAAGGATATCGAATTACACACAAATATTCCAACTCTTTATCATGTTAAACCTTTCCTATGTTTTCTTCTATCTTTGTTCTTGCTTCTTTTTCTAGTCTAGTATATAATTGGTACATATCAATTGGTATCAGAGCTATACGATTCCATGGAAACCCAAGGCAAAAGCAACTTTGAGTTTCGTAATGAAGTCAGTGAAGTCCTAACTCGCCATGAATCTTGCTTCAACCAAATCCACAAACACTGCGAGTCTCATATAACACAAACACTGCTGATAACCCCTTTGCAACAGGTGAATCCTCTAATCACCCATTTTAATTAGATACCACCTATCCTAACCATTCATATGATTGAAACCATACCCACCTCAAATTATCGTTTCCCAAATTTGGAGAAGACGACCTAGCCAGTTGGATTTACAAGGCTGAGCAATACTTCAGCTTTTAGAAAATCCATGCCGACCAACAGGTACAACTCGCCTCTTTCCACTTAAAAGGCATCACTTTAAAATGGCACCAGTGGCTAGCTAAGTTCAAAAGTCCCCTATCTTGGGATGAGTTCACCATAGCTGTGCTATAACCCTTCAGACCAACATATTATGAGGACCAATTCGAGGCTCTAATACTACTGAAACAAGTCTCTACCGTCGCGGTTTACCAGGATGCCTTCTAGAAACTCTCGCACCGAGTTGGCAGGTTACCTGGAAACTTTTTGGTGGGCTATTTTATTGCAGGTCTCCATGATGAGGTTCACTTGGATGTAAAGATCAAGCAGCCGCGTACCTAAGCCGACACTATTAGCATGCCCGTCTAATCGAAAGAGTGCAACTTTTTATAGCAGAAAGCCAATAACTCCTTCCAACCTCAGATCTCGATAGGCACACAACGGTCTGCACCAAATAATTCGGCAGGATTGCTAGGTCCTCCACCCAGCCAGAACAAGAGCCATAACTCCAGTAGCTCTCTCTGGTACCATTCACGCCAATCATTATCAAGGAAGCTTGTGAACGGCGAGAGAAAGACTTGTGTTGCTATTGTGACAAAAAATTCGTGCTTGGCTATCGTTGTCAGTGGCCATAACTCTTTATGATAAAGGATTTTTTTGCACTCGATTCAATTAACTATAGACGAAATTCCGAATGACCTCAAATTTTCTCCTTGCGGACAAGGATAATTTGAGAGGGTAGGAATGATGTTTACATCATCTAAACCGTGAAGACCTTGCTAGTCCAAGTCAGAGGAGTTATAGTTAGTTGTTAGCAAGGAACTTAAAATCGATATATCCACCGATATATCCATATTTTTACGGGACCGATATCGAAACATGGATAATATCTAATGTTTAGCAAATATCCGGTCGATTTCGAAATATCCATAAAAATCTCCCGATATTTCCGAAATATCCCGATATTCCCGAATTATTATGAATTTCATCCCGAATACAGAGATATTTTGCAGATTATTTTTCTTAAAAAAATTAATCTTAAACACTTAAATTATTAATCATCCCACTACATGTTGCAGGTAAATTCTATTTCGGATTATTTGTCATTTATAATTAATATTTAGTATAGTATTTAATTATTTATCCTAAAATTATTATTTTTTATTCTTCTAGCTTACTATTTGAACCCAAAGTACCAATATAGAGACAATATTAGGGATAATTCAAATCTTTTGAAAGCCGTAAATATTTTCTATACCCAATTAAACCCTGAAGCTGCAGGGATTACTAATTTTGGAAATGAGATAAAAAGTTACAACTTACAATCAATTTTATAATTCCAATATTATAACTTCTTTATATGGGAGTATTGTGTCATATACTCATATTTATATATATTATTTACATACTGATCTCATGAGTCATGAATGTAGCTCATATACTTTAAGGATGGAAAGAAAAGTTTTGGTGAACAAGCAACCATGGCATTTGACGAGTGTATTTTTGTGTCTTTGAAAGCATCGACAAACATTTATAATAAAATCAACCTTGCTATAAGGCACGAGTCAAAAGACATATATAGAAATAAAACTAGTACAACGTGCAAGCAAGAGTATCTTTCCGCAGGGATGTGTTGTTAACCGTTTCAAGTTTTAGAGTTTAGGGAAAGCATGTAAATAGAATGTGGAGAGGTGAGAATGGTGTGTGAAGTGGTGTTGTGTGTGTGTGTGTGTGTATAAAATGTAAAGGAAAATAATGCAAACAAAGAGAATGTGGAAGGGTGAGAATGGTGATTAAGTGAGAAATAATAAAATGGTGGATTGGAGAGATGCATGAAAGTGGTCAAACAAGGGTTTACAAGTTCACCATACATAAGTGCACACAAGTGGGTTGTTAGACATTAAGTTCATCCAATTTAGGTTAAGGGTTCGTTCTTGCCTCAATTCGATTTATACCCATTCATAGAGCTAATGGTTGAAGAGTGTGTTGAGAGCCTCTCAAACACGAAACCGCAACCGACATTTGTGAACCAATTCTACAAACCAATGCTAGATTGAGCCCCAATACTAACATGGTAATTGTAAAATGGCAACTTTAGGTGTAATGAATGTGGAAAGAGTAATTGTTCCTCCAACCATAACTTACCTAGAGCCCCTAGCGCAAGAAATAGCCGGATTCCTAATTATTGTAACTCCAACCACAACTCACCTAGAGCCCCTAGAGTGAGAAGTAGCCAAAGTCCAATATATAACAAAAACAATGAACCAAACCTCTTTAAATATGGCAATTAACAAGTTCATTCATTCTTCCTAGCTACTTAGTCAAGTTTATGCCCGGATGGCCCTCCTAAAGTACAATCCTAACTCTAATTCACTCAAACCCATACATACACATGCAATTTCGACCTTCCATCAACATACATACACAAATGGGACATTTGATTACAACTACTCCTACAATTACATTAATCTACTCCTAATCCCATTCATGAACACATGTTAATTTCCAATCTCCATACACAAGCATTTCAAGACAAGAGATATATTCAATAATAACAAGAATGAATCAAAACACAAATTAGATATAAAAACAACCACACATTATATTGAGCACAAATTAGGTTTACAAATATTCCCAAGTGGGGATTACACAATTAAGAAAACAAGAAATACAAAGAGATGAGTTAATGGAAATACAACCCTTGAAGAAATCCCCCCAAGAGCTCATTTCCCTTGCCTAGCTCGAAATTGGTCATAGACCACTCCTATCTCTATGTAATCTACTCTCAAATGTGGTGGGTGATGGGTAGAAATGGTGTGGGAGAGACATCCATGGAGGAAAACCTCCATGGATGCTCTTGGAAGCTTATCTCTCTCTTAATGGATGAAGAAGATAAAGAAGATGAAGTTTTTGGGTCTCTATATTTTCAAGAGAAGAGGAGAAGAGGTGAATTTATAGTGTTGGGAGGTTAGGGACTGGAAATGATGGTGAAAGGACGGAACTACCCTTGAAAATTTACCTGAATTGGCCTCTCGTTGGTCAATCGGCGGTTGGGGTGACCGCCTTTCTGACCGCCTTTCTGACCGCCGAATTACTGGTGTTCTTCTGGACTAAAACAGCGGTTGAAACGGCGGTCATGATGTGACCGCCGAACTGGGCGCCGAACTTCTGGAACCTACTGCCATGAAACGACTGTAGAAACGGCGGTTGTGGTGACTGCCGAACGGACCGCCGAATGTCTTCTTTTTTGCACTCGTTCCGTAAGCTGCTGGAAGTCAGAGAGGGTTCTGCCATGGGCTCGGTGTCGCGTTCTGGCTTGGCAACGGATCAACCGTGGATCACGGCTGGGCTTAGATCGTGTCGCGGTCTGTGTCAACGGTGAAGTGCGGCACTCTGAATCTTCCAATTTATTCTCTTTTCGGCACGTTTTTGGCCTCCCAAACTGTTCTTTCAGTTCAAAACCAAAATGTAGGGAATATGTACCTACACATGGCTCACCAAACACATTATATACAAAATACGCTCGAAAATGAGAACAAACGATAGGAAATTGGGGACCTAAAATAGGTATAAAATAGTCCGATCAGCAGCTAGAAGCAAAATGCAACTGGGTATATAAGTTTTATTTCAAAAATCTATGTAATAATAAATAATAATATCCTTGAAATGGTATTCATACTTATAATACTTAATAATTTTTATTGCAGCTGATTGGTGGGTAATGTATGGAAATTGTGCTCCATCATTGCGTGCAATAGCAGTTAGCATACTGTCACAAACAACATCATCTTCTGCCTACGAAAGAAATTGGCTCACATTTGCTTTAATCCACACAAAACAAAGAAACCGTCTTGCCTATTCTAAGCTTAAACAACTTGTTTGTTGTTATTATAATATGAAGTTGAAACTTAGGGATATGGCAGTTGAAAAAGATAAAGTAGATGAAACTGATTTTATGGATCTACTTCAAGTAGCTGCTGAAGCAGGGACGATAATGAGAATCCTTTTTTTGACTGGGTTAGACCTGCCTATTTAGATGATGATGAGGTAAATCATGATCCATAAATTGTTCTCATGCTCGAGACATGAGAATAAATGTTGAACAAGTGATTAGAGAAGAAGTTGATGTAGATCGTGGAGTTACTGTTAGCAGCTCTTCCGATGACCAACATACATCTAATGGAAATAGTGGAGGAAAAGACGATGGAGATGATGAAGATGAGGGAGGAGGTTGGGATACCTGTGCAACAAGTTGGGATGTTCGTGCCAGAGGTTGGGATGCTGGATGCAACATGGTGGAATGCTAGTGCGGCAGGTTGGAATGCTAGTGCGGCAAGTTGGGATTCTCGTGCAGGTAATTTTGATCAAAATTGTGGTAGACAACATGGAGGAACAAATCAAATTGATGAAGATTCTTTGAATATGACTCTCTCCCCTAATGAGTATGGACACAAAAAATAGTTCTTTAGGTGATTCGCAGACAATGTCAGGTTCTCATGTACCATATTATGGTAGTTATGGTGGCTGTAGTATATTTGATTATTCTTCTCCACAAATGCCATATGCAATACCTATGCATGCAGATCAACAATATCCACCAAGTTGGGCAAATCCAAACTACCCAATTCATGGATCAGTTGGAAAAAATCACGCAACATACATGTGGCATGTTAATAACTACCTTGAAAACTATGCTAGCACATTTTCCTGGAAACAATTATTGTTCGAATCAAGATAGAAATGTATCTTATGTATTTGAACCAACAAGAAATTCATTTTGGTTTTAAATTTCAGACATGCAATGTATTATTATGTATGAATTATGATTTAAGATAGAATCTTTGAAGTATGGAACTATATATATATATATATATTAATGACAATTTTTTTATTAAATATTTAATCTCTTTATATTGTATATAATATTGTAAACGTGAAACAAAATATTATTCTATTAAATACTAAATTTTAAAAATTAGATACAGACTCTATTTATGTAATAATTTATAATAAACTCATAACTATACTATTTAATTGTTGAAATATGGTTCATTTGATATATAATTACTTGTTTAAGCTTATCCTAAAGTTTCACAAAAAAAATTCTAACTTTAGATGTAAATATCCATCAATTTTTTTAATTTTTTACCGAATATCCACCGATATCGGTAATAACCCCGATATATCTATAAATTTAGAAGCCCGATATCGATACCGTTACTGATATTTTATTCTTTGGTTGTTAGACGAAGTCGAATAAGTTAGAGTTGAATATGTTATAGTTAGTTGTTAGATGTGTGCCTTCGTGGGTGTATTCCATTATTGCACCATTTCCACTTTTATTGCTTTGTTTCTATTTTCTAGCTTTAGTGCTTTTATGGTTTGTTCTCAATGTAAGTCTTATATGTAGGGGTTGTTTGTTTTTTTGTCTAAACTCTAAAGTCTTATAAGATCTTAATTTATTAGACATATGAATAAGTCTTATAAATTAAGATGCTATGATATGTTTGTTTTTTTTCATTTTGGATGATTTATTACAAATATAAAATTGATTATGTTGTGTTAGGGTTTCTTCAAAATTAGAAATTTTTGTAAAATTGATTTTTAAAGTTTTATCATGTCTGGATAAAATTCTAAATGTATGAATTATTAGAGGACATTTGTGGAAATTTACCTAAAAAACTCTACTGTAACACTTTTTTAATAAGATAAAGGTCAAAAAATTTTACTTTTTCTAAAAGACATATATATCTTAAAATAAGATATAAGTTGAAAAAACAAACAAACTGATTTATCTTAATTTAAGATATAAGTGACAGTAAATCTTATAGTGAAAAAAACAAACATCCCCTTAGCCAAACAATTGTTCAATGAAGGATATCAAATTATATACAAATATTCCTACTATTTATTTGTTAAACCTTTCCTCCGTTTTCTTCTATCTCTTGTTCTTGCTTCCTTTGTACCTAATTGGTAAATATCAATTCCCACGTACTATCAGCAAATATTGTAAAATCTCAGATTCCATATTCTTTTTGGTATCATATATATTATTTGATAACCAGGGTTCAAAGAAAAGAGATTTACCATGGAGAATCTTGGTATTTTAATATCAAAATTTTCTATTAAAAAAGGAAAAAGAGATTTTAGTGACATAATACAAATAAATTTAAAAAGTACATTTAAATGAACTAATAAAATAATTTAAAAAGTAAATTTAAATGAATAAATAAAACTATAGTTACCCTCATGATCAAATATATTTCTTTCTTTAGCTTCTCCCATCGGTAATCTACCAATTTGTAATTCAACAAGGAAAAATGTAAATAACAAGAGATGAATTGAAATATTAAACTTACCGCAGAATCTTTGTATTTTAATATCAAAATTTTCTTTAAAAAATTGGAAAAAGAGATTTTAGTGACATAATAAAAATAAATTTAAAAAGTAAATTTAAATGAACAAATAAAACTATAGTTACCCTCATGGTCAAGTATGAGGCGAACAGATCAAATTTCATCTTCAAATCTACTTTTCTCGTTTTGTTTTAAAAAGGTGGCGATGAGAGCACCAACTTCCGACCCTTAAGCCACAGTTTTAGTTGCTCCAGATGTTGTATATGCTCTATTTCTTCTAAACTAGCAGACATCTTTTCAAAATCTAGCCTTTTCTTTTTGCTCTCCCAGCGGTAGAGCTGTTCTAAAATCACTTCTTTCTTTTCCAAATCTATTTCTTTCTTTAGCTTCTCCCACTGGTGGAGTTCATCTGCAGCTTTTGTTGTGAAACCTTCATCTGCAATTGTACAGTATATCCTATTGTACTTGAATATCGAATTCAAAAATCAAATAAACCTCGTGACATATAACTAAAAATAAACAAACCAACAAGAGAACTTTTAATGGATATCCAAAAAATAGAACAAGTATCCCAAACATAAGCTGAGGGTCCAGTTTCACAACCGGATATCCGAAGATAAAGAGATTTAACTGGATAATCCTTCATCAATAAATCAAGTTCAATTTATGCTTTTTCCCAACCATCACGTCCTTTCTTTTTAAGAAAGGCCCTGTAGAGAAAATCAATCGATGAGATCAATTATAAAGCTAAGTTAATATATAAATAATAAAAAGCATATAAAAAAACTCACTTTAGCGTCTCACAAATTTTTTTTTTCTTTTCCAAAAGACAGATATTGACCTGATTGACTTCCCATGTCTACAGATATGGTTGGATAATCTGATTTATAAATATGTTCAGAGACCATCCATAGCCTGTATAGCATCCCACTTCGCAAATATTTCATTATGTTCCTGTGAGGAAGAGAAAGCGGATAGGAGGGGAATGATGAAGATTTTGAAGAGATTCGAGAAGAAAGAACAACAAAAGAGAAAAATAAGTCATTGTTGAATTTAACAATCAATATTTGAGAAGAATATTATACTATATAGACTACATAATGATTTAGAAAGCAAATATCAAGTATACTTTGAAAAATACGCTAACACAATGGAAAGAACAAAATGATTGATGAGTGAATCATGGTTGTGGTGTTCATGCTAAATCATATTATGTTTATTATATCATATTATATAATTTAAATATAGCTTTTTTATGAGGATGTGAAATGTGTCATCTATTTAATGTTATTAATAAATATTTAATTTTTGATATTAAGGTATTTTTTTATATCATATTTTAACATATATTAGTAATTAATTTACAAAGTAATATCAAAAGATATTAACATTAATTAATCGATCATACCATATAATTTAAAAGAGTAATGTTAGACATTCTAAATGTTTTTTTTTTCCAAATTCTTTCCAACATGAAGTGTCAATATCACATTACCGACTATATAATCTCATGATTTACAAAATGTTGACACCTCATTGTGGGAAAAAAATTTGGGACGTCTAGTATTATATTCTTTTTCTCCTCAATGCGCACTTATGGAAAGAAATCTTAGGACATCCAAATCTAAGTGTTCGTTTTCATCCAATGGTTAGATTTGGTTCTTTTAAAAAAATATTTATAAAATAAGATATACATTAAAGAAAAAGATTGTTTAAAAATATTATTTTTTATATTATCAACAAATTAAAATCTTCTCTTTCTATAAAAAAAATAAACAAAAAAGTTTATCTATATAATATAGTAAAATGGAACCCTCATGACACCACGTGTCATCGGGAGGGAGCTTTGGAATTAATTGATTGATTTGGTTTTTAAATTCTCCTATTATTTTCCTTCATCCATTTTTATAAATAACCTATTTAATTGAAGTAAAATGAATAGTCACACTAAATATAGATTGAACTCATTTTATAATTGAAAAAATTGATTGAATTAATAATTCACTTATTCATTTAATTGAAGTAAAGTGAAAAGTCATCTATATAATATATAAAAGTCGACCTTCACAGCACCACGTGTCGCCGTGAGAGAGCTTTAGTTTTAAATGCTATATATTCATTTCTATTTCTATAACTATATAAAATCTTTATAATGGAGCCATTAATTTAGACATAATTAATTAATAGTTACAAACTTCAAAACACACTATTGCTATTTTAATTATAATACATGCACTTTGCTCTCTTAATGCACTTTGCTCTCTTAATGGTTATGACTTATGAGGTCAATAATACAGCACCAAAAACGTATCATATCATATCCCCTCTTAAATCAACTTTCAGTTTAAACATTTAAATCACATAATCAAAATGCCAATCACAATCTTTATTCAAAAGCTCTCTCATCTTCCTCAATTTTCTCTATAAAAACCATTCAAAATTTCACATATTCTTCATTACATTCAAATGTCTCTCCCTTATAGACCAATTCAAAACACAAAAATAAAAATAAAAACATCGCCAATGACTCCTAAAAGCTGAAGCGTCTCCCTGCTCACATGGCAATTCAATACTCTTTTTTTAAAAGTTTTAAAATTGTAAGAGAGAAAAAAAATTATCATATGCTATTGTATAAAATTTTCTTCGTACAAATTTGTCAAGGTTACATCGTGAATTCTTTCTGTGAACCTCCAAGAATTACTATATTCCTATCTCTTTTTATCAATATATAAATATATATACACACATAAAGTCTTTTGAGTACTCTTATTATAATTTAGTTTCTGTTTCGTGTTAATTTTGAGAAGATGATAAAGTAAAGTGAAGGAGTGAAAAATCTAATGAAATCAACCATGAGAATTACAAATGAGACTCTTGAACAAAATAAACCGCCCACCAATTCACCACCATTAACAATTCAAATTTCAATTACTGCCCAATCTCACACCAAATATTACGTCAAGCAATTACTTAATTTTAAGGATTAGAAACAATTATGTTGTTATTTTAGAGCTCACAGTTACATTGGTTGTCGTGCTGTTGTTTGCTGTGGTGAATATTTTTTTTCCATTGATATATATAGTTCAGCGGTATGCACGTACATCTATTCGAATATGGACTTATTTCTTCCTTTAAATTCAAAAGAATTGGTGGCCGATTTTAATACCACACGAAATGGTAAGGTTCAAGTTGTTTTATATAAAAGGGATAATACCTGCTACACTCAATTTCGATGCACCACTCAACTAATTCTTTAAACATTCGACCATCTATTTGTTTAGTTTTTATTAGTCATAAAGGTATAAAAATGAAATTGAAATTTGGAAATTGATTCCAATTATTTCTTTTACCAGGTAGGTGTGGCTTAGTTATCAAGTGTTCACTCCGGTTTTTGGGTATCCAATACCCAATTTTTTCTCCGGTTTTTTATAGGGAATTTACACAATTTTTTTTTAATTTAACCTTTTTTTTCTCTTTTCTTTTTGGTTTTTTCGAATGTATTAATTATACATTGAATACAAGATTATTATTCTAAAAATAATTGTTTTTGAATTTTGATTATTCATATAAATGATAATAAATAAATATTTTTCAAAACATCAATTGTAATACCAAATTAATGGCAATCTATTTTTTTTATAGAATTAATGATAAATTCTAAAACATTAATTGTAATATATTAATGATATTATGATAACATAATAAAGAATTAAAATAATAGGTTTTGATCAATTATTAATGATACACATTTTAAACATTAATTATTGCATTCAATTCAATATATTCTTTTTTTAAATATATAAATTTACTCATAATTATTTATATATATATATATAGATATGGTAATAAATGATAAATTTTTTATAAGATAGTAAAAAATTAACTTCTACTACTAGTTTGCATTTGCATAATTAATTAAAAATTTGTATAGGTGGGAAAGTTTTGATCATAAACCACAAATCAAAAATCAATTAAGAGATAATCCTATAAAGTACAAATTAAGAATGAATCACATAATTAAACTCTTCCGTGTTAGGGGATTTAGTTTAAATGCATTAATTTCAGTGTATATTAACAAAACCTGGATGAATATACACTCTGTCTTAATTGACTCCTTAATTTAATATAAAATTAAATATATTCTTATTAATAAATGTTTTTCTTTTGGTATTCTTCTGATTAAACATAGCTTTAGCCATTAATTGTTTTTTTTTAATTTAACTATTAATGAGTTGTTTTGGACTTTTGGCTTTTATTATTATTAGTATTTTTATTCTTATCATTATTCATAATGACCCTGGACATATTTATACTCCTTAATTTAATATAAATTAAATATATTATTATTAATAAATGTTTTTTAATGGAATAATTATTTTTCTTTTTGTATTCTTCCCAAATTAAGAATCAATTAAGAGACAATCTCATAAATCACAAAGTAAGAAGCAATCACATAATTAATGGTATAATGGTTAAATTCTCTTAATCAATCTCATAAAAAATTAAAAACTTTTCCTATTCTTTTGTTCCTCACTTCTAATTTCTTTTGAATGGGCTGTATTATTATTTTTTACATTAATAATTAAAAAAATACATTAATATAAAATTGATTAATCAAATTAATTAATAATTTTGTAAATGCAAAACCAAATTTGGTATATCACAATGCTACTTGATGGGTCATTTAGGTACATTATTTGTTCATATCTGTTTTTTTGGGTGTTGTAATGACTTTATATATATAGAATAAGAAGTCACTATAGTTAAATCTTAAGTGCAATTCAATCTTGAAACATGCCTTTTTTTATTAATTGCTTGATTTGTATTAAAATTTTCAAAAATGTTAAGAGAAAAAAAATACTATATACTATTTTACAAACTTTTCTTCATAATGATAATATTGTCAAGATTACATTGTGAATTCTTTCTAGGTGACTATTAATTAATTAATTATTATATTTCTAATTAATTAATAGAAAATAAGAAGAGGTTGGTGAATTAAAAAACCTATTAGTTTTTTAAAAGGACATCTCTATCATTTAATTAATTAACTTCCTTTATGATTTTAGAAAATATGATTAATTAATTAATTAATCATATTTTGTTAGTTTTGTTATATAAGGGCATCACTTTTTGGCTCTCGGAGACACTAAGGAGGGTGTATTCAATTAGGATTTCAAAAGACTTTTAATGTCTTTTTTAAGTGAATGACCTTTGCAGATTTCATAGACTTTTATTGACTTTTATAGACTTTACAGAATTATGAAAAGCTATCATAGACTTTCATGTTAAATAACTTTCATAGACTTTCATTGACTTTCATTTCAAATGACTTTCATAGACTTTTATTTTAAAAGACTTTCATAGACATTTATAAACATTTATTGATTTTTAAATATGATATATACTTTGTTTTAGTAAAATTATATAGATTTTTATATCAATAAAAATATTTTTTTAAAGAATAAAAAATCATTGTTAATTAAACTTGACAAAAGTATTCTTACCTATATGTGATTTAAAATTTTTATTTGTAATTTTATTATATTTTGCTTCATAAAGACATTATGCACCTAATTTTTTTTTAATAATCAGTCAAAATTTTATTTGTTTTTTTATAATTAGTCAAAATATTATAAATTTTCTTTTAGAATAAATGTAGCAAATCGACAATAATATTAATATTAACATGTCTCTACAAAATCTGGCAATGGGTATAAAATATCTACCCAAAATTAATTCAAGTTACTAAAGATAAAACATAAAAACCGCACATATTTGTTGAACAAGATTCAAGCCTAAAAGTGAGTGGTTTGATATTGATCATAATTACATAGAGCCACGCTCATACGCGACTTTGATTATGGCATATTGGCATGATTGAGTGGTGGTTTTTGTCTTTTATTATTTTTAATTAACATAAATGAAGTTCGTTTGATTTGTTTCGGTGTTGTTCAATTGCTTTGAAAATAGAAGTAAAAAAAAAAATCTCGTCCTTAATTGCACAGCCTATAGAGAGTTGTTTTATATTATTTTTTAGTTAACTTTTTTTTTCATTATAGATCGTTAATGTTTGTATGTTTTTTTTATAATGTTTATTCATTTTAAAATATCGTTATTTTATTTATAAAATTTATTAAGAATGTGTAATCTTTTACTTGAAAATATAACATATGTTTGATGGTGAATGTTTTTTAAAGAGTTTTATATTTTTCTTATAAGGTGAAATTCTTTCTATTTTAAAAAAAAGTCATTCAAAGTCTTTGGTAGGAATGAAAGACAAATTGTGAGATTTGTTATAACTAAAAGTCATTAAAAGTCATTGATATTTAAAAGTCATTAAAAGTCATTGAGATTTTGAATACTTCATAACTTTCATAGAATGTTAAAAAGTCTTGATTGAATACCATATAACTTTTAAAGACTTTTTTAAAGTCTATAAAAGTCTATATTGAATACCTCATGACTTTTATAGAGTCTTTAAAAGTCTACATTGAATACACCCAAACTTTTTAAATTCATAAAAGTCATTAAAAGTCTTTTGAAATCTTAATTGAATACACCTTCCTAAGTGCATTCGATCATAAACATATATCACAAAAGACATAGAGTTTATTATTTGATCTTCCAAGTATATCATCCCTATAATGAGTTCATCTAGTGAAATTTGTAGTCAATTAAGTTCAAATGTAAGATTATATTTATTATGTTATATCGATAATTTACTAAACAGTTTACATCATAAATGAGTAATAAAAATGATCTAAATTGTCACAAAACCGGTTGAAAATGTTGATATAAGAGGCATTTGAAGAAATTAAAAATTGAAAACAAAAATAGGAAAATATTAATAAATCTTAAAACATAAATCTGATAGTGATTGCATTATATTTTACCATGCTCGCACATCGTGCGAGCTACAAACTAGTTCTACATATACATTGACCTCCTTAATAATTATCCTTCAAGAAACTTACAATTTCAAAAGCTGACCCTTAATGTGCCACGTGTCAGTATGAGGGAGTTTCGGCCATAAATTATGTATATCTATATTTATATAATATATTCATTATTTATCCCTTATTTATCCATTATTTAATATTAATGATACACATATTTAATTGAAATGAAATGAAAAGTTACTCTCTTTATACATTGAACACCTTCAAATTGATAGTTTCCTATTTAATCACATATTTAATTGAGTGAACCTCTCTTATACATTGAACACTTTGCATTGATGGTCCTTCTATTTTTTTTAATGGCAAAAACTTATTCATAAAAAGACCAAGTAGGCCGAGAAGAACTACAAGCACACGGGCCACACCAAAACAAACCACAAAATCCAGAAATGCAACAAGAAGCCAACACAAGACCACATCAACCAAACAAAAAGAGCTCGGACCCACCCACTAAAGTACTATAAAGAAATACAAGAAACTGTACAACCCAAAAACAAAGAAAAATACTGCAGCTGCAACGAGATCAAATCACCAAAACTACCATAACCCCTAGTAAAACAGATTTCTCACCAAATCATAAAATCTTGCATCATTCTCCTTCTTCCTACTATTGATTATATCAAGTAGCTCATTTTTCTTCCCATTAAATTCAAAGCCTAGGGCCATACCTTTCTCCAAAACCTTCACAATCTCTTCCTCAAGACTCTACCCTACCTTGTTCTTTACCTCACGAATTTGATGCTGAATTCTGTCATGAGCGCTGGCACTCCTCACCATCGTTAACTTTCTTTCTAGCTCTCCACTGCAGTATTTCCTTCCAATGATATCTACGATCACATCCTTATTTCCGGACAGAGAAGATTCAGTTTGGCCTTTGAGCTCTCCCCCTACAACCTCATATGATGGGCCTCTCTTTAATCCATCATCAGTCAAAGTTTCCTTTAAATTCACAAGCACTTCTCTCACGCTGGCCCCATCTATGGAAACAAATTTAGACTTTCGCCCCTCAAAGATTGTAAATTCCAAATCGACCCCTTCCTAGGTTCTGAATCATGAGAAAATCCCATGCGGTCCCCATTATAATTTAATTACATATTAATTGAAGTGAAATGATATGTCACTATTTGTATACATTGAGCTCCTTTGAATCAATGAACCATCTATTTACTCGAAGAAAATGAAATGTCACTCTACAACAAATTTCTTAAAATACATGCGCTATTGCTCTCTTAATTAATGGTTCTTATAATGATCAACAATGGAATACCAAAGTATTCAAAAAAAAAATGGAATACCAAAAACTCATCATATTCTCTCTTTTAAATCAAACTTTCTTTCATTTAAACAATTAAATCACTTAATCATAAGGATTATCACAATCTTTACTTAAAAGTCCTCTCCCTCAATTTTCTATATAAAAACCACAATTAGCATAATATTGAACGTGCTGTTTGGGAAAATTTTAAATTCTCCACTTCCTTTAACTTTAGAATTGGCCTACAATAGCTCAATGTGTCCACAATATTCTTAAAGACTACCCTCAATTTGTGGTTGTCTAGAACCATGTTATAGTAATTTGAGACTTTTATCCCTGACTAAATTGTGATAGACTTTTTTTACTTAAATTTCAGGTTTTAAAGGTCAGGTACGGCCTGAGATTGATTGGAATAAGGGAAAAGCAATTGATTTTCTGCTCGAATCTCTTGGTACGTTTTTCTCTTGCTCTCTAATTACAAATATCTCCTATCATCACATCCTGCATAATTTGATCATCACAGATTCTGATTTACATGTTTTTGTAATAGTGATGGTGTGCTTCCAATATATATATTAAAGATGGTAAGACTGTTGAGGACGCATATAAGTTATTACCACTTTAATTTCATTTCTTAGATTTTCTAGAGTTGGTACGATTACTTTGTGCCATGTTTAATAGATTAAGTAGTAATCCGATATCCAATATGATATCTTAGGTTTTATAGGAAGGAAATTAAGGTTATTAAATCCTTATATCTTCGGTCCTAAAGAAACCAATGTGTTTTACTCTCTCAAGGACGAGTACCCTTCAGAGGTGCAAATTCTGCTTTTATAAAAAGTCTTTGTATCTATTATCGTACTTGCTATTTGCACGTCAAGGAATTTCTCTCATCTTTGGTGAGATCGAAGAAGTTGGAAGAATTGAAGAATCCATTAAAATATAAGAAGAGGAGCATACAATAGTATGCATAGATTGACAATTAGTTATAAATAAATCAAAAACACATTTGGAGTTGCTACCTAATTTGCAGTCTGAGTGAAAGCCAATTCAATGATTATAAAATACAATACTCATTTTTATTTACTTTCGTAACTAGATTTTTAACTAGGATTTTTGTTAGTATCATAGAAGAAAGCATTTATCTTATTAATAAATCAGTCTGAGGGAAAGTTGTTGGCAGTAAGTTCATCAAGTTTCTACCTGAAATTGTCTAAAAATATGAAGCACAATATATGAAAGAAAGATATGTGAAGGTTGTCTGTAAACAAATGCAGCAAGTGCTGTATAATTTGATCAGTTTGATAGCATATACATGGCATATACAGACTTGAGTGCAACAAGCCATCTATTATTTTATATGTGATAAAACATTGATGGTTTGGGTGCAATGATATCTGTTTTTTGAAATACACTTGAACATATATAAATTTACTATTGTGTGTTACAACATCTTTATAAATTCAACAAAAATGATTTTTTTTACCTTATATTCCTACACACATCTTTCAAGGAAATTAAAGGATCACAAACAATCAATTCTATTGTCAGCTTGTACACATTTGCATCTCTTGAGGATGATAATAATAAAAATAAACAAAATAAAGAGTGGAACAATTTGGCAACCAATATTATCAAAAATTAATTTAATTTTTATTACCTTTTTCTTTATAACATTGTTAATTTCAATTGTAAGATCATGTCTACTATATTATATCATGTTTTTTTTGTATGTTTCTTGACCCTTTCGGAAAATCATAACAATTTACATGATAAATTGAAAATGAAAGGATAACATATTGTCACAATCCGGATTTAAAAGGTTGATATAAGATGAAAATGAAGAAACTAGAGCATTGAAAGTAAAAATAGAAGAATACGAAGAACTTTTAAAACATAAATCTTGTGACAAGCGTTATATTTTACAATGCCAGCACATCGTGCGGGTTGCAAACTAGTTATATGTATTTTCTTCTCTCCTCAACAGTAAAACTACTTCTCTCTCCACATCATCAATTTTCTGTCCTTCTGGCTGTTTTTGTTGCTTTGTGCGTGTGTTGTGGGGTTCCTACCCCCCTTTTGTTGTGTTCTTGTCTCTGTTCCTTGGCATCCTTGCCCTTAATAAAGCTCTAATGTTAAAAAAATTTTCATCTACAACAAAAATAATAATAAAAAAAACTTTGATGAACCAATTAATAAACTAATCAAGTAAATGAAGATTATGAACAATCCAAATTTTCTATAGCAAAAGAAATAAATAAATAAACTAACAAAATTTTGATGAACCAATCAAGTTTGAAGACAAAACGTGACCAATAGATGATAAAAATAAAAACAACACATATATAAAAGAATTTAAAAATAGCTTCTTTTTATGAGAAGGTGAAATGTGTCGTCTATTTAATGTTATTAATAAATATTTAATTTTTTGATATCAAGTAATTATTTATCATATTACAATAGGTCAAACTAAATCAACTTAAAATTTTGAATTCAATATCTCAACCACTCTTGTTCTCTTAATTCAATGGTTAAGATTTGAATGCATTTATAACTCTTGGAGCAAGGGCTTATAGACGGTTGAGATATTTAAGTCAAAATTTTAAGTTACAAATTTAAGTTGGTTTAGTCTAACCCTATTATAATATATATTAATAATTAATTTACTTTGTAATTTCAAAATACATTAATTAACATTAATTAATTAATCACGTTATCATATATGATTTAATTTTTGACATTAAATAACTAATTTATCATATCATATTATCATATTTTTATTATATAATTTAAAATAGCTTCTTTTCATGAGAATGTGACACGTGTCATATATGTAATGAAATTAATAATATTTAGCTTTTTGATATTAAGTAATTATTTGGCTAAGTTGCTATAAATAACAATGCTATTGAGTTAGTTATAGATATTAGATTTTAATCACAAAGTCTACAAAATTTATAGATTTTAAAAATAAAAATAAATAAATAAATAACTAAAGAAAATATTCGTTTTTGATAACTGACGAGTCGATTTTTGTGTGGTCGAAAGTATCGTCAAAATATTTATAATAAAATCAACATTGCTATAAGGCACGAGTCAAAAGATATATATAGAAATAAAACTAGTACATCGTGCAAGTAAGAGTATCGTTCCGCATAGATGTGTTGTTAACCGTTTCAAGTTTTAGAGTTTAGAGAAATCATGTAAATAGAATGCGGATGGGGTGAGAATGGTGTGTGTGTGTGTGTGTGTGTGTGTGTGTGTGTGTGTGTGTGTGTGTGTATGTGTGTATGTGTGTGTGTGTGTGTGTGTGTGTGTGTGTGTTGTTGTGTAGGAAAATGAAAATGAACATATAAAAATAAACAAGAGAATATGGAGGGGTGAGAATGGTGATTAAATGAGAAATAATAAAATGGTGGATATGAGAGATGCATGAAAGTGGTCACACAAGGGTTTACAAGTTCACCATACAAAAAAAACATATCTATTAGATGGTTAAGCAATCAAGCACATTCAATTAAGTTAAGGGTCCGTTCTTGCCTCAATCCGATTTATACCCATTCATAGAGTTAACGGTTGAAGAGTGTGTCGAGAGCCTCTCAAACACGAAACCGCAACCAACATATGTGAACCGATTCTACAAACCAATGCTAGATTGAGCCCCAATACTAACATGGTAATGTAAAATGGCAACGTTATGTCTAATGAATGTGGAAAGAGTAATTTTTCCTCCAACCATAACTTACCTAGAGCACCTAGCGCAAGAAATAGTTGAATTCCCAATTATTGTAACTCCAACCACAACTCACCTAGAGCCCCTAGCATGAGAAGTAGCCAAAGACCAATGTATAACAAAAACAATAAACCAAACCTATTTTAATATGGCAATTAATAAGTTCATTCATTCTTACAAGCTAATTAGCGAAGACTATGCACGGATGACCCTCCTAAAGGACAATCCTAGCTCTAATTCACTCAAATCCATCCATACACATGCAATTTCGACCTTCCATCAACATACACACATAAATGGGACGTTTGATTTCAACTACTTCTACAATTACATTAATCTACTCCTAATCCCATCCATGAACACATATTAATTTCTAATCTCCATACACAAGCATTTCAAGATAAGAGATATAATCAATCATGGCAAGAATGAAGCAAAACTCAAATGAACATAAAAATTATCATATATAAATAGCCAAAGTGTAGGATTACAAATATTCCCAAATGGGGATTACACAAATGGAAAACAAGATATACATGGAGAATGAGTTTAGATACAACCCTTGAAGAAACCCCTCCAAGAGCTCCATCCTTCGCCTAGCACGAAATTGGTCAAAGACCTCTCCTAACTCCATGAAATCTGCTCACAAATGTGGGGAAAGATGGGTAGAAATGGTAGTGGTGAGCTTTCCATGGAGGAAAACCTCCATGGAAGCTTGAAAGCTTCTCTCTCTCTTGATTTGATGAAGAAGAATGAAGAAGATGAGGTTTGGGCTGTGTATATTCTGAAGAGAAGAGAGGAAAATGTGTTTATATAGTGTTGGGAGGTTAGGGTATGAAATGGTAGTGAAGGGATGAAAAAGCCCTTCAATTTCGGGCAAAAACTCGACCTCTAGGTCCCGATCGGCAGTCAAAACAGCGACCATGGTGCCAACCGAATTGCTGATGAAACTTACTGTCCTAATTCGGCTGTTAGAACGGTTGTTGGCTTGCCCGCGAATTGCGTTTCTGCTCTGCGCACTACTTACCCAAACAGACATAACTTCCTCCAGAAAAGTCGAAATCGCAATCCGTAAAACGTTCTGAAAAATAGACTTCTGTACCTTTCTAAATATATAAATATCTCCACGTGAATCGACCGAAGGAGGAAGTTATGTCACCCACAAGTCGAACATTCTGCACAGGCCCATTCATTTTCAGCCCATAGCTGTCGGAAAATCAGAGGGGTTCATGCACGCGGTTTCGGTGTTGCATTCTTACTTGACGACTGATCAACCGTGGAAACATCTAGATTTGCTTAGCCAAGATTGGGCTTAGATCACGTCGCGGTCTGTATCAATGGTGAGGCGCGACAACTCTAAATACTTCCATTTATTCTCTTTTTTGGCTCTTTTTGCCTCCCAATCTAATCTTTACGCGCAAAACCATGAAATATGGAATATATACCTACACATGGCTCAACAAACACATAATATACAAAATACGCTAAAAAACGAGAACAAAAGATAGGAAATTTGGGGACCTAAAATAGGTATAAAATAGTCCGATCAATAACTACCCCTGTAACATTGCTATTAACAGCAATTTAGCCAAACCCAGTATTATAATATATACTTAGAAGACATTAATATTAATTAATTAATTAATCACATTATCATATATGATTTAATTTTTTGACATTAATTGATTAATTTATCATATTATAATATATACTAATAAATTAATTTACTTGCTAATGTCAAAAGACATTATATTAATTAATTAACTAGTGTATTAATAATATCATCATATGTGATTTAAATTTTTTTTATATTAAGTTTGTAATTTATCAATATTTTAATATGTACTAATTAATTAATTTACTTGATAATTTTAAAAAATATAAATATTAATTAATAAATTAATAATCACATTATAATATTTGATATAATTTGTTGACATTGCGTAATTTATTCATCATATTGTAATATATACTAATTAATTAATTTACTAGGTCATTTCAAAAGATGTTAATATTAATTAATTAATAAAATTATCATATTAACTTATTAAAAATTTTATCAAATTTGTTGTAGACATAGTCTCTCCCTTAAAAACCATTTGTTGATTTGATCGTTGAAATATAAATGTTGGTCACTGACTTGCTCCAAATGGGCGCTTGTAAGTGTACGAGACTAGGAGTGTAATACAATAATAAGTAAAGTTCGTTCCCACGAAGATTGAGAAGTTGATTACCTTAAATTGATTGATTTAATTACTATTTGAACAATGATTAAAGAGAGTGATTTTCTTAAAACTACAACTACTCTAAATTAAACTATCAAGAAACTTCAAAGTAAAAGATGAATTTGAAAGTAATATTGAATATAAATATATGATAAGAAATGCTAAGACAAAGAATCAACCTCACCCTTCTAACCGATAAAGGTCTAGACTCACTCACTTACCCAATTAGTGCAAATGTGAATTGTAAACCCATGTGCCCAAAAATAACCTATATTCTCCCTCGAGTAATAGAAATAACACCCAAGCATACCCAAAGCCTATCTCTCGATGACCCTAGAATATATGCATGAATTCATTAGGAACGTTGGCACACATACAAGGATCCTATACTCTAGCCTCGTGTATCTCTACCTTACTAGACATATATAGTGGACATTTCATCAAACATGTGGCGTGCGTCGCCCCTCGGGTCCATAGCACACCACAACAAATCATTCGCAAAGGCGATTAATCTAGTGAAAGCATGAAGTATTCAAAAACATCCATACAAAACACAAGGCACAAATGCGTAAATGAGTGGTCTTTATAGATAATTTCAAAACCAAACCTTAGCAAGAGAAAATTAGTTTATGTTACAAAATATATATGAAAGTAAATACATGACTCTACAATAAAATATCAAAGAGAAGGGGTTTAGAGAAAACTATATGGCAAGTCTCCTATTTTCTCGGTTCTTCTACTCCGTCTTGTTGTCTTCAACTCCCTTTTTGCCCAAAAGTGTGAAATGATGATAGACTTGGTGTATGGAAGTGATGAAGGCTTTGGATTGTAGGAAATGTGGTATCTTGGTAGTTTTCTTGAGAGGTGTGTGGGTTGTGTTTAAGGAAGATGAAAAGCTGAGGGTTTGAGAGAATTTTTGGGTAGAGAGTGGTAGGTAGGTATGAAAATGGTAAGGGAATATATAGAAGAATGAATTAGGGCATAGGCAAAAATGTAATTTTCTTAATTTTGTACCTTTTCGAGCAAAGGGGCAGACCTGGACGAGAAACAATTTCAGGTCGGCTTTGCTCTCGGTCTGAAATGAGAAATCCTAATCCGAGGTAGTAGCAACCTTGGGGTGACCTAGCTGAGGTCGCCCTGAGGTCACTTTCTTCTCTGCTAATGGAGCTCAAACCCGAGGTCATAGTGACTGCTCCATTTCTACATATAAATGTAGCCCCAAATTCTTATCAAATTATGCACGTCTCTCGGGTAAAACCATATTTTTAACATTTAAATCAAGTTGTGCAGGTCAAAATTGGGTTTTGAGCTTAATGGTGTTGTATGAAGTTGAAGTGGAGCAGAAAAAACTCAAGAAACCAAAATAGACTCAATAGCGACCTCAAGGTGACCTGAAGGTCACCCCAAGGTCACTATCCTCTGGGCTCAAGAAGTTCCCCACCAGACGCAATAGCGACTTCAAGGTGACCTGGAGGTCACCCCAATGTCGCTATCCTCTCAACTCAAGAAGTTCTCCACCAGACGCAATAGCGAACTCAAAGTGACCTGGAGGTCACCCCTAAGGTCGCTATTCTCTCAGCTAAAAAAAAGTGACCTCAAGGTCACTTCAGCCAAAGTTGCACCAAAGACTCCTCCTTTCAGACAGAGAGCAAAGCGACCTCAGGGTGACCTGTACGCAGGTCGCCCTAAAGGTCGCCCCTTTGCCTAGAAAAAGTACAAAATTAGAAAAATAATCTTTTTGTACCCCTACCCTAATTCACTATTCTATATATTCCCTTTCCATTTTTAGACCTAAGACAACACTCTCTACCCTTTCATCTTCCTTAGACATAACCCACACATCCTTCTAAGAAAACTACAAAGACACCACCTTTCCCTACAATCCAAAGCCTTCATCATTTCCATCCACCAAATCCATCTTTTCTTCGTATTTTTGGACAAAGGGGAGCTGAAGACAAGAAGAAGGAGAAGAAGAAGAACCAAGAAAAATAGAAGACTTTCCATCTAGTTTTCTCTAAACCCTTTCTCTTTTACTTTTTGTGTAGAGCTATGTATTTATTTTCATATATATATTGTGGATGGCTCTAGTTTGTAACATGAACTAATCTTCTCTTGCTAAGACTTGATGAAACCAAACCCTTGATTTTATCTATAAAGACTACTCCTTTATTCATTTATGCCTTGTGTTATGTATGGATGTTTTTGAATACTTAATGCTTTCATTAGATTAATCACCTTGTGAATGATTTTTGGTGGTGTGTTATGGACCGAGGGGTGATGCACGCCACATGTTTGATGAAATGTCCACTATATATGTCTAATAAGGTAGAGATACACGAGGCTACAGTATATGATCCTTGTATGTGTGCCAAAGCTCCTAATGAATTCATGTATGTATTCTAGGGTTATCGAGAGATAGGCCTTGGGTGTGCTTGGGTATTATTTCTATTACCGAGGGAGAATAGAGGTTATTGTTGGGTACATGGGTCTACAATACACACGTGCACTAATTGGATAATTGAGTGAGTCTAGAACTTAATTAGTTAGAGGGTGAGGTGGATTCTTTGTCTTAGCATTTCTCATCATATATTTACATTCATTATTACTTTCAAGTTCATATTTTACTTTGTAGTTGCTTGATAGTTTAATTTAGAGTAATTGTATTTTCAAGACAAAATCTCCCTTTTAATCATTGTTCAAATAGTAATTGAATCAATCAATTTCGGTAATCAACTTCTCTAATCTTCGTAGGAAACGAACTTTACTTATTATTGTACTACACTCCGGCCTCGTACACTTGCGAGCACCCATTTGGAGCGAGTCACATAGCGACCTTTGGGCGACTCGGATGAGGTCGCCCTAAGGTCACTTTCTTGTCTGATGGAGGAGATCTTGAGCCTGATTGGATAGCAACCTTGGGGCGACTTGTATGAGGTCGCCCCCGAGGTCGTTTTTGCCTATGTTCTTGCCTTTTAGGCTGATTCTGGCCCACTTTAACTCCAACCAACAACAGTAAGCTCCTAAACATAACTTTGACCTGCACAACTCGATTTAAGGGTTAAAAACACGGTTTTACTCAAGAGACGTGCATAAATTGATAAGGATATGGGCCTATATTTACATATAGAAGTGGAGCAGTCAGTCAGCTTAATGGTTCTCTAGTTTTATAGATTATTGAGACTTCATAAATAAGAGGAAATCACTCGCCGAGAACGATTAAGATTAGCTAGAAACACTTGATTATTGACTATTCTTCATATGCCTTTAGCCACTTGATTAGCTTGCGTGCCATTTTGACTGATTGACTTGTACACAGACTAGATTTTAACGTCAACAAATTTATAAATAAAGAACATGTGATCTCATCAACAAATTGTGAAATATCTTAATATTATTACTATCGTACATAAAATTGTATTACATAATGGATTTAAATTCAATTTCTTTATTGTATGGTGGTTGAAATTCATTTTCGTCCCTCTAGTTTGACCTAATAGCCAAATTGGTCCCCTGGTTTTCAGTATTGTGTTGACAGGTCCCTCTAGTTACCAAAAATCTATATTTTAGTCCCTATCGTCCAATTCCGTTAAGGTTTTTGTGAATTCTGTTGGGATAATGAGGGTAAGACGGTAAATTGACATCAGAATTTCTAGAAGCTTGTCTAACGAAAGGGCATAATCGTATTTTCTTAATTTTACACGAATGTCATTGGGACATGTCGAGATACACTGTATGTGATCGAGCCACGATCTGCTAGTAGTAAGGACATTGTTGTGGGCTTGAGTTCATTCAATCCGAGCTGCTTGTAAATGGCGGAAGGCATCAAGTTGATGCTTGCTCCCAAATCTATCATAGCTCTCTCAAGCTTAGTGTCCCCAACTGTGATATTGTTGCAAAAACTACCTGGATCCTTCAGTTTGGGTGGGAGCTCCTTTTGAAGAACTGCACTAGCATTGCCTGCTATATATTCTTGGTGATTCGGCCCAAACTTTTACCGGTTGGTGTGAAGGTTCTTGAAAAATTTAGCATATGCCGACATCTTCTCGATCATCTCTAGTAAGGGTAGGTTCACATGCACCTTATATAGGACATCAAAAATCTCCTTGAAGGCCTTGTTCATCTTGTCTTGCTTCAACCTCCCCGAAAATGGAACCGGTGGAATGTACGGGGTTGGGTGACTTATGTAAAAGGGATGTCTTTTCAGGGAATCTTCTCATCCACTTGCTTCTTCCTCTTCTACTTTAGTCATCTCTTCTTCCGACTCTTTAGCCTTCTTTCGCTTGGGCTCTCCCACGTCTCCGGTATCTAGAACCTGACCACTTCTCAATACTGACATTGCATTGGCTTGTTCTACCTGACTAGGAAATATGCCCTGTTCATTCTTGTGAATAGTGTCAGCTACTTGCCCTAGCTGTGTCTCTAACTTCTTTATAGATGCCTCTAAGTTGGTAAACCTCTGCCCACTTGCTTGTATGAAATTGTTCAAGTTTTGATCCGTCTGCTGTGAACTCTGAGCAAGATTGGTCACTAGGTCTTCCAAAGAAGGTTTCCTAGGCTGATATGAAGTCATCTCCCTATTTCCAGAATTGTTCCACTGTTGACCACTTGATCCATGGCCTTGGTAATTCCCCCTATTGAATCCTCCTTGGATTGCTCCTTGAGTGTTGGGCTGTCCATTCAATGCATTGTTTAGGTCAGACCATGAGAAGTTCGGATGATTTCGCCACCCTGGATTGTAGGAGTTGGAGTATGGATCATTTCTTCCTCTTTGGTAGTTCAAGGCTTGGACCTCCTCTGTCTCAAATGGTACCAATTCTCTACCTTGATGGTCACCTTCATACACCACATTTGCCCTTCCTTGTTGTTGACCCATATTCCTTGCCATTGCTTCCACTTGCTTTGTTAGTCTCGCCATTTGAATAGCCATGTCTGTATCTTGGCTAACAACATGCTTTCCTCATCTTCTTGAAGTTGAGCTTCTATGTTGGGAGTTGAGAGCCAAAGTCTCATATATCTCGACTATCTCACGAGCCAATTTTTTTTATGAGAGCACCTCCACATGCATTATCTACCACAGCTTGTGTGAATTCCGTCAAGCCATCATAAAAGGTGCGGACCTTGTACTCTTCGGATATCAAATGAGGTGGGCATTGGTCCAAAAGCATTCTATATCGACCCATGCTTCATGAAAGGGTTCATTATCTTCCTCAGCGAAACATGCAATTTGGATCCGAATCTCTTTTGTCTTTGCGGCCGGGAAAAATCTACCGAAGAAAACTTGGCATAATTCATCCCATTATCTCAAGGAGCCCGGCTTCAACGAAATGAACCACACCTTGGCTCTATCCTTCATGCAATACCTAAAGCACCTCATTCTCATCTGCTTCCTCCGTGAGTCTACCTAGCTGAAAGACTTCCAAGATAGATTGGTAATCCTTCATGAATTGTAAACAATCTTCATTTGGGAGGCCATTGAAAGATGGAAGTATGGCCACATGGAGTCCCTTCAACTCATAACTCCTAGCAGCCGCATTCAACACTATAGGCGAAGGTTGACTCTCAATCATCGGTTGCCCAGATTCTCTCATAGCTAGTATCCCTTCATCAACCTCATGAGTTGGTGATCCCGGTGGACTCATATGATCCTCTAGCTCAGCCATATCCGGAATAGAAGTACCCTCCAAATCAACAAAAATGTCCAACCTTTCAAATCTCCTAGCAAGCCGGCCTACAAGGTTGATGTTGTCGTTAACCTGAAGCAAATTTCCTCCAAGCGAATGACGACCGTACATACACCTGTAGCACTGAAACACCAAAAACACAAATACCAAAAAAGTAAAAAGAACCTAAACTAAAATAAAAGCTAAAGTAATAAAATAAATGACTCACACTACCTAGACCAACTTAATTAGATTCAATCAAAGAATCTACGCCGATCCCCTGGCAGCGGCGCCAAAATTGATGCAGTATTTTATCTCTACTCAATTTAAAGAAAAGTTCGTTCACTGGGATCGGTGATTCAATTGGTTGAAAACTAATTAATGTGGTTAAAACCTAATCTAAGTGCTTGAAAATTAAATGGCATAATGCTTGTTTTGATCGAAGATGATTAATCAACTAGATTGCAAGATAAGTAAATTGCTAATCCTAAGTACACACGAGAAATAAATATGGAAGGACGTTAGGGAATTAATGTAACCTAATTAAACTTTTCAATGTAATCCTTAAGTCATATGAAGCTCTTCAATTCAATTATTAGGGCTTGTTTTGTAACTATAAAGTTCTTAATCATTCCCACTACTCACACAAGGTCATGTAATGAGCAATGGTTAGAATTAAATTTTAATTTAAAACTCTAAGCCAAATTAAACATAGCAAGGTCTTGCATATGCAAACTCTCTCAATTACTAAGCTTAGGGTTAAGGCTTAAATGGGATGGTCACCCACACTTAATCCTCTTCCTCTTGTATAAACTAATCCTAACACACACATTCATTGAGGTCACAACTGAATATGAGTAAGAGATTAGAGCAAGTAATTCAATAAAAGAGACTAATAATGAATTGAATTAAAAGTATTGGACTCTTGGATTACAAAGAGTTACTCAATTGGTTACATCAATCCCCTAACTTAAAAGATTAGTTACACATCAAAGGAATAAAAGAAAACATAGAAGAATTTAAGAAGAAACCAAAGTTTGTCATTAAGGCTTCTTGTCTATTGAGTTCCTTATTCTTGGTTCCAAACTCCAATGATGGATGGATGATGGTAGAAAGATGTGTGAAGGGTGATGTAAATGTGTGATGGCTGCTGGGTATCTATCTGTCCTGAGTGAGTCCCCCTTTCACGAATTTATCCTTGAGAATTTATATGGGAGCCAAAAAGAGCCCACGAATCGACATAGGAAGTCGTGATGGCGTGCTGTCGTGATTATACATGTCACGGTTGTCCATAACGGCACTTCAACCGCGACGTCGTTTAATCTTCCAATTCACGTGAAAGCTCAGCAGCAAACTCGGCGGCACTTCATGCGCGAAAGTTGCTGTTGCCTAATGTGTCGCGTCATTTCCAGGCTACATCTAGGCCGCAACACCTTGTCCTCTGATTCGCTCATTCTCTTTCACTCGACCTTCGCGACACTTCCCTCGCGAGAGTTGCGGTCGCCTATGATGTCGCGCCATATCCAAGTGACAGATGAGCCGCGACACCTCTTCCTTCAGGCAAAGTTTCCAATTTTGCACTTTTGCCCTAATTCTTCGTCCTTTTTCATAATTGCCCCTGCTACCTAAGAAAAACCTGCAACCAACTCATTGAGCCATCAAACACTCGATTTTACCCGCGAATTCTAGCAATAAGCATAGGAAGGGGGCCCAAAATCTAGTGTTATCGTGGCTCGATCAACACCCCCAAACCTAGCCTTTTGCTAGTCCTCGAGCAAAACCGAGACAACAAGAAAAGAACAAACATGACTCGATAAAGGAAACCCTTAGACACACAATTTGAAAAGTCACATTTTCAACTGGTGGTGAGATGCAATGGAGTGTGAATGGGAGGAGTAGACATATGCAAAACATCCTCAACAACCTAAAGGCACTCACGGGACATTTGTACCGCACGAATCCCACACCTCGAAGTGCTCTCATATTGGAAACTACTCACTCTCACACCTCGAGCGTAATTCGCTTCGACTCTAAGCCTCACTGGGATATCCTATTTTCTTTCCACTCAGAGCCCTAGTCTCTTTTATTGAATTACTTGCTCTAATCTCTTACTCATATTCAGTTGTGACCTCAATGAATGTGTGTGTTAGGATTAGTTTATACAAGAGGAAGAGGATTAAGTGTGGGTGATCATCCCATTTAAGCCTTAACCCTAAGCTTAGTAATTGAGAGAGTTTGCATATGCAAGACCTTGCTATGTTTAATTTGGCTTAGAGTTTTAAATTAAAATTTAATTCTAACCATTGCTCATTACATGACCTTGTGTGAGTAGTGGGAATGATTAAGAACTTTATAGTTACAAAACAAGCCCTAATAATTGAATTGAAGAGCTTCATATGACTTAAGGATTACATTGAAAAGTTTAATTAGGTTACATTAATTCCCTAACGTCCTTCCATATTTATTTCTCGTGTGTACTTAGGATTAGCAATTTACTTATCTTGCAATCTAGTTGATTAATCATCTTCGATCAAAACAAGCATTATGTCATTTAATTTTCAAGTACTTAGATTAGGTTTTAACCACATTAATTAGTTTTCAACCAATTGAATCACCGATCCCAGTGAACGAACTTTTCTTTAAATTGAGTAGAGATAAAATACTGCATCAGTAAATAAAATAAGAAAATTTTAAAAAATCCATGAGAAACTTTTTTTTTTTATAAATATCTTAAGGGAAATTAAAAAAATTAATTAATTAATTAAAACCATCAAACTCAACCCAGATTTCACATTTCCTTGTTCGTCTTCTTTAACCTTTCCATTTTCTCTCTCCCTAAAACTAGACCCTTTTTCAACCTTTCATTTTTCTCTCTCCCTGAAATCAGACCCTTCTTCTACCTCTCCCTATCTCTTTTGCACTCTTAGCTCATTCTCTCTTCACACACCCACTTCTAACCCATCTTGAAGACTACACATCTTACGATTCGACCTTCACCATGGCCTCCATCTGGAATGTAAAGGTTTGGGGTTTTGTTTGACAATGATGGTAGTGATGTTTGACGATTTTGGTTTTCGTTTGTTTTTTTTAATTGATTTTGGTTTTTGTTTGATCTTAGTGGTTGTGTTTGTCGATGGTTGTGTGATTTGATTTGGCAAAGGCATGCATGGGTGCTTGTGTTGGGTTATCTAAGTTTCATTTCGATGTTGGGAGGTTGAGGATCTGGTGGGTAATGATGACAGTCTGGGTGATGGTGGTGATGAAGGTCCGATTATGGGTTCTGGTGGTGTGTTGATGATTATATTTTGGGTTTGGTGGTGTGTTGATTTCTTGCGTTTGGATGATGTTGGTTCTGGTTTCTAGGTTATGGGGTTTGGTGTTGGTGATGATGGCGGTCTGGGTTTGGGTCTAGGTGTGATGGTGATGATGAAGGTCTGGTTATTGGTTCTGATGGTGTGTTGATGATGATTTTCTAGGTTTGTTGGTGTGTTGATTTTCTGGGTTTGGATGATAGTGGTGATGGAAATGTTGAATTTTTTTTCCTGATTATCTCCACTGTCCATCTCTGAGATGGATGGTGGAGATTGAATCCGGAGATGATTGTGATGAATTGATGTTTTTTGTTTTTTTTTTTAAATTAAAAACTAAAACAAAGAGATAGAAGATTAGAAGGATGTAAAAAAAGAAAGAGCAATCTGACCACTTTAAGGGGCAGCAGAGTCATTTGACCCTCTGTACCTGTCAGATTTCATTTTTTCAACATAAATCATAATAGAAGGACTAAACGAGACAATTCTAAAAACTTGGGGACCGGTTTGACTATTAGGTCAAATTAGAGGAACGAAAATGAATTTCACCCTTATGTGATTTCAAATCAAAATATCTATTTAACATTATTTATTATTTGTTGCACATCACCTCTAAGTACAAATGGTAGTGCACATCCATTCCACATTAGTGATGAGGGATTCAAATCCCAAAATGCGTGGAGAGTTTTCTCCCGGATTTGTTGAAATAGTTATCTCTCGTTATACGGGTCAATTTGGTATTACTTTAGAAAATTTAAAATCAGCTAATTTTATAATTTTTATAAAAAATGATGTTTCATAAAACTTCCAAAAATGATTAATTGATAATCTGGCAGGTTTTGACCATGATTTTGAGTAGGTAGGAGATTACTTTTTGAAAATGATTATGAAATAATCTATTTCAGCATTTAATGATTCTTTTAAAATATCAAATATTGATTTGATTTATAAAATCTTTTAAAATTTTTTGGGGTAATTTCATTAAAGTCCCTACTTTTTGGTGAAATGTCACCTTTTTAAATATCTTTGTCATCATCTCTAATCTTTATATACAATTTTCTCACATCCATTCACATGACTTGTTTTTTCTTTTTATTTCAAGGTGAAACCATCCTTATTATATGTGATTTATTTTCCTGTAGTCGATTGGATTGTTGGTGGTAGATTGTGAGTGTGATATTGATCGTCTGATGGTTTTTTTGAGCTATTGAATTAGAGTTTTGATGTGGTTTCGTTTCGTTAGAGATTATGTTTTTTTTTGTTACGATTTTGTTGCAATTTTGTTGTTGTTTTTTTTTTTGGAAATAACATCCAACATTGGAAAATCCAGAATAAAAATCTTCAAAAGAAATGATACAAATCATAATATGCTAGTAAGATTTGAAAGAAAATAAACAGAGAGAAAAAAATAGCAAACATAGATCTGGAATTTGAAAAGAAAAACAAAACAAAAATGTGAAACAATAAAATCAATAAATACTAAATATGGGAAACATAAAATCGAGATCTGAAAGAAAATATAAACAAAAATAATAAACATTCAACAATTTGAAATAATCTGTTATTAGGGTTTTGAAATATGGAAAGTTGTGGTTTTATTAGATTTACTTTGTAAAAGAATTTTTTTTAATAAAAAGTGTATTCTCTTTAAGTAATTTGATATAAAGAAAAAATAATAATAAATAATTTAAAAAGTGGGGTATAAATAGTTCAGTAGTGGGTGTGCCAATAACACCACTCTTCTTGCAAATTAGAGCATCTCCAATGTAAACATGGCTTGTGAAAAAAAAAAGATGTCACGTAGGATAAATAGACATTCCGTAAATAATTGTGTCTCCAATGCAACCATGCATATCCAAGCTCAAGCTGACGTGGCAAAAAAAAAATAGACATTGTCAACATGACCGTCCACTTTCAGACGGCCTGTTGCATATCCTTTTTTAGGTTGACTTAGCAAACATTTAAAATTGACATTAATTTTTCATCTATTTTTGGTAAGGAAATAAAATAAAAAAGAAAATAGGAAATAAAATTGGACACGTCATTAAAACAAAATGTGTTTTAAACGGAAGCATTGGAAACCAAATTTTAAGTTGATTGTCTATCAAATCCATATTTATACCACATAGGAAACAAGTCTCTTGACATTGTTGCCATGTCAACAATTATTCATATGCAAACCATTTTTGCATTGGAGATGCTCTTATAATATGGGTGCGGATATTGACACCTATAAAATTTATTAGTATACTCATTTATATAAGTACACCAATATCTAAAATTTAAAAAATAAATATTAATATAAGCACATATCATAATGCTAATAGTACCTTCATTAAAATAAATATTTTAATTTTAATACATATTATTTATAAACACTCTTAAATTATTATCACACCCAATTTATAAAAAAATCATATTATTTTTTGGAATCAAATCTTCTTTTAATGATGGTCCAATTTACATTTAGAAATATCTCGAATGTAGGAGCTTTTTAAAAGGGAATATGTGGAACCGTATATGTGGTCAAGAGATTTTCAATATGGAATTCTCTTATTTATATAGTATCTTAAAAAAGATTTATTGATATCTATGACTATCTTTAAAAAAAAAGTTATTGATATCTACAGACTACATCTATCATTAAAAAAAAAATTTGTTTATTGATAGAGTTCATAACTATACATAAAAAGACAAAAACAATATGATAATCATGTGATGATGAGAAAGTTTTATACTTGAAATAAAATTAGAGTTTAATTAGGGTTTATCATATGTTAGGGTTTATCATATGTTTTTTCTTTTTTTTTGAAAGGTAAATTTTTTTTAATAAAGAAATATAGTTGAAGATATGAGTGTAATTAATGAGTGTATATAGTATTTTGTTTATTTTTAATTAAAGTAATTGTCCTTATTAGTAAATTTCTATTATGATATTTTTTGTAATTAAATTTTTTTAATAAAATATGAGTGTAGTAATAATTTTTATGGGTGTCAATATCAACACCCTTATAATATATGTAGAGTTGTTTAACTATTTTTTTTTTAAAAAAATTGTCTTATTATTTTTTTCATCATTTTTTTTGAAATATTACTTAAATTCAGAAGGGAGGACTCGAACCCATAACCTCATGATGTAGATGTGAGAGGGAGTTTTCACCGGACCAACCTCGTCTCGTCATTTTTTCTAAATCATTTCAACTATGCTAATTATAAACTTCACATTACATTTATTATTCCATTTATGGGGAAGAACTATTAAATGTTAACATCTATAAAAAAAATGTTGCTAAACCAATCAACCTCTCACACCTGCACACGGGTTCGAATCCCCCCTCTAAAAACCCCGAATTAATATAATACTTCAAAAAAAATTGGAAAATAAGGGTTTTTTTTTTACTTTCTCCAAAACAAAGGAGGGTTCCGTAGTTCTCAATTTTCTATTTTTTTCTAATGATACATGATTGATTTACGCTTTAATAAAATTCTAACTAAGCTTTTGTTTGACAAAACAAATATTTTTTTACAGGAAATGCAACAAATTATTCGGAGAACATATACAATGAGTAAAGATATTATATATATAATTTTTTTTGAAAGGTTCTATAATTTATTCTTCTTTGTTGGTTTTATGCAAGAATCAACGATTCTGTGACCATTACCCATTACACTGAAAGGTTATATAAAGAAAACAGCACCTCATCAACGGAAAAATAAATAAATCAGAAGACAATTAATCAATATTACTAGAAACCTATATATTTTTATTGATTTATATTTATTTAATCATACTGAACTTTTTTTCTTACATACATATAACATATATTTGTGACTCAGTCATGAAACAGACTTCAACAGATAGTTTTTCTTCTCGCAATCCTCAGCGCAAGAGTACACACAACCTTCTACGTCGTCAACCTTATCTGCACAAGTATAAAATTTCATGATCAGTAGTGGAGGGAATCCAAAACTCGAATGTATACATTATATTAAATATATATCTTAATAAAACAGTGAGATTATTAATAATTTGGTATGCAAGAAAACATTTTCCACTAAGAAATTTAAAAAACAATAATTGATTTCTTAGCTATCAAATTTTAAAAAAACATTGGATTTCTTATCAATTTAATTTAAACGATAATTGATTATTATAATTGATTTCTATACCATTATAAAATTTCATGATCAGTAGAGAAGGGAATCCAAGACTGGAATGTATACATTATATTATATATCATAATAAGACAGTGAGATAGAATTAGTATATTTGGTAAGAAAACATTTGTAATTTAATTAAGTGTTTAAGTTAAGTCATAACTTAAAAGATAGTCATACCAGAGGTGAAATTATTGCACTTGGAATTGGCACAGTGGAAAATACAATCGTTTAGGGCTTCTGAATCAGGCACTCGACATCTTCGTAAGCAAGCGGCTGCACACGCAGCAGTACGTCTGCCACGACAGTATTTCGCAAAGCATTTTTGATAGCATTTTTTGTCGACATGCGTGCCGGCTTCCACAACAATTGCCATGAACATGAACAACACCATGGCTGTTATGATCACAAGTTTCCTCGCCGTACAAGTATTCTTTGCCATAATAATGATTAATGAAGCTTTCTCTTTCTCTTCTTCTCTATGTGATATTTTGTTATGATATAGTTGGAAGGAACTCTTATGGTTATATAGGAAAGTGAGGAGGATCCATGCATTAATTGAGTGCTTATAATCTCTTGGTTATATAGAATTCTCATTCATTGAGGATCTATGCATTAATTGAGTGCTCATCTTTAATTAATTAAATTCTCATTTGGTTTTGCTTTTCTTTAATTAATTTAGTGCTCATCTTTAATTAATTAAATTCTCATTTGGTTTTGCTTTGTTTTTTTTTAGAAATAAAATATAGGTAGTGTTAACTTATGCCCTTATTGCTGTATGTGTTTGGGGCATACCACTAGATAAACTTTATCTTGTCTCTTAACCACTCGTTTATTATAATATTTATATGTCAAGAGATCATTAAAGGTAATTAGGATGATTAAGGTGAGAAGATGATCTAAATCCGTTGAAACCTAGGGTCCATCCTGTAAGCATTTTTCGTTGACTGTTTTTTGAAAAGAAAAATGAAAATGAAAACAGTGTTTTTGGTTTCAATTTTGAAATCCAAAAACGCGTCTGATAGCATATACAGAAATCAGTTTCTGAAAATAAAAACACTAAAAACGCGTCTGGTACGTTAAATGAAAAAAAATAAAAATCGACTATAATTTATCTAAAATAATTATCAACAAAGTCAGATTTGTTTTATTAAATAAAAATTTCAATCATTCAAAATGAAAAAAAGTATAAAAAAAAAGACATCATGAGTATGGTCGATTCTCTGCTACCTGTTGGCTGCCTTTTACAACACTTTTTCTTAAATCAACTTTAACAAAAAGATTAACAAGAAAGAAAGGAGAAAAAACAAATCCAAAACCAAAACACAAGATAAAAAATGCTTTATCTGGGCATGAAGGAGACCAACCAAGATCGAATTCTCCATCCAAGGAGGAAAATCCTCCATCCAAGTATGAGCGAATTCTTTGCGAGACCAAGAGCCAAATTAAATAATCGGATTACTCATTAATTCTACTGAAGCATATAGGTCAGCAGGTTCAAAATTTAGATTGAACCTAGTTCAATTATTGAAATTGGAATCTGGGTTTTTTGTCTTGAAGAGAAAAAAATAAAAACGAAAATGGGAGCAGATCTGTGCATGAAGAAGAAGAAGATTCATGAATTTGGGATGTGGGTTTTTTATTTTGAAGAGAAAAAAATAAAAATAAAAATGACAGATGATCTGGGAATGAAGAAGAAAAACCAAAATGACAGCAGATCTGAGCATGAAGAAGAAGAAGATTCTTGAATTTGGGATCTGGGTTTTTTGTCTTGAAGAAGAGAAAAAAATAACAACGAAAATGGCAGCTGATCTGGGTATGAAGAAAAATCAAATGAAGAAATAAGAACTAATGATAAAGGCAGACGAAGAAAGAAGAAGAAGCGGATGAAGAAATAAGAAGAATCGAAGAAGAAGGCGATGAAAAGGGGAGAAAAAAAGACATTTGAAATCTGTTAAAAAAATGAAAAACAAAATGAAATACAAAAACAAAAACGAAAAACAAGTATTTTATGTTTTTCAAATATTTCACTATTAACACTAGTTTTGTTTTTCATTTTCATTTTTTTTGTGTATTTTGAAAATAAAATGAAAAACGGTTAACGAACGTGAATTCGAAATTGTTTTTGGAAAACAAAAACGAAAACGGACTAAAAAACAGCTGCAGTACGGGGCCCTAGAATTCAATAAAAACAAAACTACCATTTAGTCAAAAGTTATTCAGTCAAAGGTTGTGCGTACCCGCCAGTGAGACATTTGCAGGATGGTAGTTTGTTGCATGTGTTACAACGATTTTTAATTAATTAAACACAATTATGGCGACTTATCTTTTATGGGTGGTGTTAATCTACGCCATAACAACCAATTTATTGTTAAAAAATGAAAAAAAAATTACATATTTATTGTAAGAAGACAATGATTTTATTTATTGATACATGTTTTTATTTCCTTTTTTAGCAATAAAGTAATTGTTAACTTATGGGAAATAAAAACATATATTAATAAATGAAATGGTTGTTAATCTGTGCCCTAGGAGTACAGGCTAACACCACCTATAAGAGATAAGTCACTCTAATTGTGTTTAATTAATTAAAAATTGTTGTAACACATGCAACAAACTACCATCCTCCAAATGTCTCACCTGGTACGCACAACCTTTGACTGAATAACTTTTGACTAAATGGTAGTTTTGTTTTTATTGAATGCAAGGTTTCAACGGATTTAGATCATCTTCTCACCTTAATTTTTCCTAATAACCTTAATGATCTCTTGACACATAAACATTATAATAAACGAGTGGTTAAGAGACAAGATGAAGTTTATCTAGTGGTATGCCCCAAACACATACAGCATGAGGTTGTAGGTTCAAGTCTCTCACCCCCTAAAAACCCTTGAATTATAGTAATATTTCAAAAAAAAAAAAAAAGAATGGTTAGGGTGCAATTGCTTTCCACTATTATTATATCAACTACCAATCACATATTTAAAAAAAATGTGAGCAAAATGCAGAGGTTAAGAGAGGATTTGAGCCCTACTTTCACACATAAGGTATGAAATATGATTTACATAGGAGAAGATGTATAATTTGTTGGAAAAATTGCACTAACACTCCTGTGTAAATACGAAGTTTCACTCTCTGGGAATTAAGGCATTAATTACATAGACGTCCCTTGGATTCCGTTGGCTAACATTAATCTCAATTACAAATTAACTTTTACAAGTGCAAAATGGTATTTTAGTGTGTGATAATAAATAAATTTAAAAAAATTGAAGTATCCAATAAAATCTCACCACATCACTTCCCTACAAATTAATTTTAAAATAAAAATAAATTAATAAACTAAATAAATATTATTAAAAAAAAGGAAAAAAAAAAGCAACGAAAACAAGAGGTGGCTTTATTTCCGGTGAGGTCTGACATAGACATCGTCGGACCTACTTTGGATGCTGGTCTCTCAGATATTTTCCACGTGTGGTGACTATGGAGATTCATATCTCCAATATCCCACGCTTGGAAGAGATCACTCAATCTCCTTCACATGTGGGAGGAAATCATGCAATCTCTAGTCGCGGAGATTGTAGATCTTCTCCTCCTCGCTTGAGAGAATATTTGCGATTTCCTCCGCTTGTGGAAGAAAATCGATGATCTCCTCTGATGCATGAGAGGCGACCGGTCCTCTACAGACGTAAAGGAACATTCATCACAGGTGAAAATTCTATTTTTTTTATAAATATTTTAATATTTGTTACTAAAATAATATTTTTAATAATGTATTAATTAGAGTAGGAATATTGTAGAGGTAATTATGACTTTTCAGATGTAAAGGTTTGTCAAATAGTCACTAAAACGGAGGTGTATGTTAGTCAATGAAATCCAAGGACTGTTTGTGTAATTAACACATTAATTGCCGGAGAGTGCGATTTCACATATTTAAATGAGAAGTTAGTGCAGTTAGCCCTAATTTGTATTTTATATAAGGTATCACAATTTGTATCTGATCGGACGATAAATGTACCTATTTGAGGTCTTCATTTCTTAACTTTTGTTCTCGTTTTCGGGCGTATTTTTGTATATAAGTGTTTGTTGAGCCTTGTGTACGTACATATTCCCTATAATAAGGTGTTAAGCGTAAAGATCAGTTTTGGAGGTAAAAATGAGCCAAAAAGAGAATATATTGGAAGTATTCAGAGTTGTCGTAGCCTCGCCGTCGATCCAAACCGCGACGTGATTCGTGGTCAACCATGACAAGTTCCATGGTGGATCCGTCGCCGAACCATAATGCGACATAGAGACCGCGGCATAGGTCAACTCTGTTTTTCAAAGCTAATGGGCTGAAATTGTAAAGGTTTGTGCAGAACATCTAACTTGCGGAGGCCATAACTTCCTCCTCAGATCGATTTATCTTGAGATCCTCATATATTCGGAAAGCCCCGGAAGTCTAGTTTCCAGAACATTTAAATGATCACAATTCCGGGCTTTCTAGAGGAAGTTATGGCTGTTTGAGTAACTGGTGCGTGAAGCAGAAAATTCCATACCAGTGTGCGAGGCGACCTTGCAACGCGACCAACCTAACTCGCCTCAACCGCTGCCCAAATATCACAGCAGGCGAGGCGACCTTGCGAGGCGACCATTTCACTCACCCCGGAAGCTCGCCTCGGAGCCGTGGAAGGCCCAAATAGTCATTTCAAGCCCAAATTTCGTTCCCAAACCTACCCTAACTGTATAAACACCACTTTCTTCTCATTCTTAAAAATCCCCTCTCTTCCCCAAACTCTCCCCGCTTCATCTTCTTCATTTCCTAAGAGAGAGAGAGAGAGCTTCAAGAGCTTCCATGGAGGTTTTCCTCCATGGATGTCTCTCCCATACCATTTCTACCCATCATTCCCCACATTTGAGAGTTGATTGCAAAGATAAGAGTGGTCTTGGGACCAATTTTGAGCCAAGCATGGATCAAAGGAGATGGGCACATTTTGGAGGGATTCTCCATTTGGGTTTTGTTTCCTTTATCTTAATCTTTGTATTTCATGTTTTCTTTTATGTGTAATCCCCTACTTGGGAAATATTGTAAACTTATATTTGTGCTCAATATATGTGTTGTGTTTATATTCATATGAGTTTTGATTTATTCTTGATGTTATTGAGTAATCTCTTGTCTTGAAATGCATGTGTGTGGATATTGGAAATTGATATGTGCTTATGGATGAGATTAGGAGTAGATTAATTTAATTATAGGAGTAGTTGTAATTAAATATCCCATTTGTGTGTATATGTCTTTGGAATGTCAAAATGCATTGTATGGATGGATTTGAGTGTTTGTGGGTTTCAGTTGTATCTCGAAGGATGACCAATCCGGGTATGACCGGAATCACTTAGCTTTAAAGAATATATGAAACTTGTTTTATGCATGACCGTGCTAGAATAGGTTTTGGCTTTATGTTCATGTCCATAATGGTAGGGATTAGATGCACTCTTGCTCTAGCCATGACCTTTAGGGAGTGAGAAGTGTTTCTGAATCCCTTAGTTGAGACAAGCGGCACAATTGCTCTAGCCATGACCTTTTGGGAGTGATTTGTGTCTCGAATCTCTCAATTGAGAGAACAAGCCATTAACTTGACTTAGAAGTGCTTAATGCTTAGGTTGGCTCTATGTTCTAGTGCTTAATGTGTCTTTGATCTTAAGACACCATTGCTCTATCCATAACTTTCTGGGAGTGATTATTTGATTTCGGTATTCCGAAATCAACGAATGATTCATAATAATAGATGATTTGGTTTTGGAATCCCTTAATCATGAGAACGAGCCCCTAACTAATTAGATGTCATTCATTGCCCAACAACCACTATTGTGCACTTATGTATGGTAAACTTGTTTCCTATTGTGTGATCATTATCTTGCATCTCTCCTATCCACCCTTTTTGTATTTCACACTTAATCACCATTCTCATCCCTTCATATTCTTTTGTTTGTTTTCTATTTACTTTCTTTTTATTTTCCTTCCACACCGCACTATGCTTTCACCTCACACACACCATTCTTACCATTTCCGCATTCTCATTAACATTGCTTTCAACAAACACTAGAACTAGATCCGGTTGACGGAAAACACCTCCCTGCGGAACGATACCCTCGCTTACCGCTTTACTAGTCTTTTGCTAGTTTAGAGCACATTGCGTAGGAACTTTGGTATAAATATCTTTTGATATTCGTAATTTGGAAACGACACAAAAAACGAGTTATCAGTATCTCAACTTCTACTATGACAAAATGAGGTTTGCTAGTAATATGTCCTTTCATATATAGATTATGAAATTGTGGGTTCGAGTCTACATCATGAAATTATGGGTTCGAGTCGTATTCTCTCCTTAAATTCCGAATTATTACGATATTTCAAAAAAAAAATTCTAATGTGCCAATTTCACTTATATAACATGTTATAAATGACATAAGTCTTTAATTAATGTGTATATTCATTTGCCAACTGAAATATTAGTTGAGGAAACACAAATTGAGATACTTACCATTATTGTTCTCAATTCTCTTAGTTTTGGTCTATAAAACTAGGATTAGGCACGGTCCGATTTCAACTAGGATAGGATCAAACCAAAAATTTCAGACTATTGAAAAATTGGACCAGTTTAGACAAATCTCTTTTTTAGATCAGATCAGACCAATTATATTGATTTGATTCGGTCCGGTTCGTCTAACAATTCTTAACTTAATTGAACTTTGCTTTTGTAATTTTTATGCAATTTAAAATTTATATCAAATGCTTAATCATTTAAAACAAATATACGGCATGATAAGTTATTGAGTAGTTCATATAAAAAATATAAACTAAACTAAATAAAATATATTTAAATATAAAATTTAAAATTCAAATATCTTTTTAGACCAAATAAAGTAATAAAATGAAAGCCAATTAATAGACTATTGGTGGTTGAATAAAAAAAATGAAATAATAAATTAGACTTTTCCACTTTTGTTTTGTTTTGAAGTATACTATTACATAAATTTAGGGTTTTTTTTTGGGAGGGAAGTACTCGAACCTGCAACCTCGCAGTGCATGTGTGAGGAGTTTTTCACTTTTAACGTTTTAGCTCTTAAGTTTTATTGAAAATTTTTGGATACGATATGTAATAGAATAAAAGAGGTGTGTTAAAAGCATTTGGTTTACAAAGCATTGGGTTTACTGTCCGGTCTATGTTTGATAAGAGACCATAGACCAGACCGGGTCATATGGTTTTATTAAAAAAAAACCGTACGTTTTTTTTTAAGAGATACAATATTTGCACCTCTGAGAAATTGTATGTGCACCCCTCTTTATATGTACATCCCTTTTAAGCACACCCCAATGTTAGTAAAATGCCCTTTCTTCAAATTCTTGAGAAAATATTATAAAATAACTAAATAAAAAACTGAAAAGTTCTGTACTACAACACCACCGTCCACCGGATTTCTGGGAAGAGGCAGCAGTCTTCAACATTTGAGTCCGTCCCCCTTTATAAATCTCAAATTATTATAATATATTTAAAAATATATATATGTATATATTAATTGGTTAGTTGCACGTTACCAATTGTTTATCGGGAGTTCATGATTTATGAAAAGTAACATTTTCATAAAATAGTCTAATTCCTTGATTTATTAAACTTTTTTACATATGTTTTGCGTGAATTTATTTACCAAATTAATAGCTCATCCATTGACATTATCGTTTTTTGCAGAGTAAATTTTGATATCAACGGGAAGATGAGTTATTACTACTTGGAGTTGCTTCAATTAAAATGGTGATTCTATAAAAGATTATATTCTTATGTTGTTTTTTTTTTAGTCTTTAATTTTGAGATGAAAAGTTTAAAACTCTAGTTTATCACTAGCTGGAGCATTAAATTGTAAGTATTGAATTATGTTATCTTTTCGTTTTTATGGATTTTCATAAGAATGTTTAATTGTTGGAATGTTGATAGTCTTTTTTTTGAAACAGTTATCTTATTAAGGCACAGGTCATAACAAGACCTGGCAAATAGGAGACAATCAGCTCCAACAGAGCACAGAACAAAAGAAACAAACAAAACACAAAGCAAAAACCAAAGCACTAGACCATGCACGAACCAGGGACAGAAGCCGAGAACCCACCCAAGACCACCTCACAAACCATCCCATTCCAACCTATCCCCAGACCTGTTGGATCCCTCTTTGGCTAAACTATCGGCCAACGAGTTAAAACCTCAGGGTGTGTACACAACCGAGACTCCTCCATGTGTACGGAGAAAATCAATTAATATCGTACACCTGCTGCACTAACTTCAAATTGCCAAAATCTTCTCCATTAACCCAAGAAACCGCAGTTTTCGAGTCGCTAACCACCTCCACAGACCTGGTAATAAGTTGTGTCTTTGAAGCTATTAGATTACAAGCCCTCTGAATTGCTGAAACTTCAGCCGAAATAGAGTCGGAAATGCCCAAAAAAGTTGAAAAAAGGCACAAGATTCTTCCCTTCGCGTTACGGAGAACGCCTCTCATACCTGCCCGACCTGGGCAACCAATGGCCGAACCATCAACATTGAAGAACAGGACATCATCAGGCTGTGGTTCCCAGCCACAGCCTTTTGACACCTTCCCTTTCTGCTTGTCAATGCATCTTTCACTGATGTCAAGAAGTAGCAAAGATAAATCTTTTGTAGACCCCCTGCCATGATGTTTAAACCAAAGCGCCACCCTAAATTTGACCAAATCCAAGGCCCCATCAAGATAGGCTTCTTTCTCTTTGAACATCAACTGATTCCGGGCTTCCCAAATAGTCTAAATTACTGCGAAGAATAACGTGTTCCAGGCTTTCTTTTTCATCAGTTCACTGCATAGCCCATTCCATCCTTGCATCCAGTCCCTCAAAGAGCCGTTCGAGCACGAACACACACCCCTACCACCTCATACTACCAGCCCATAATCTTCATGACCAGTTGCAATGGAGAAACAAGTGATCCACTGTCTCAATTCCTTTCTTGCACATCGAGCAACCATTCGACCCTTGCTGAACCAGACCAAACTTTTGAATCACCTCCTTCACTGATATTTTGCCTAAACTCACTTGCCAAGAGAAGATCTCCACTTTCGGAGGACAAAATCCTTGCCACAGCAAGCCATTGACAGGGCTTTCAGACATCTTCCACTCCTCCAAGCATATTCTGAACGAGCTTACTGAGAATAGTCCGTTTGGAAAATAAGCCCAACAAAGGGCATCCGGAATGGATTGTCTAACCATAATACCCTTCAGTGCTGCCATGAATCTCCTCCATTGATCTTTTTCCCAATCAAAATTTGGTCGCCTTAAAGCCACCTCCCAAATCCACTTTCTACCATCCCATTTGCCAAAATCCTTCAACCTACCATCTTTACTGTCGGCTAAAGCAAATATAAGGGGAAAAACATTCTTCAAGGGAACCGAATCCCAGACAATATCCTCCCATAACTTGATTCGATCCCCTGAACCAACCACAACCCGGAATCCTTTATCAATAATGTTTCGAGCACTACTCCCTTCCCTATCCAAGCTGCCAATAGCTTTGATAAAAGGGGAACCAGCCTTGATGCAATTCCAGTTCCACTTTAAGGTCCTGTTGTCTACTCTGTACTTCGCACAAATGAAAACTTTCCATAAAGACATTTCCTCCCTGCCAAACCTCCAAATCCACTTAGCTAGCAAGCTCGACCCTTTGTCTTTGATCGTACCAACCCCCAAACCTCCATTCCTTTTGCTTTTACACACAGTTAACCAATCAACGGAATGAATTTTCCTTTTAGCAATGCCATCGTTCCAAAAGAAACCCCTTTGCAGCTTTTCGATTTTCTTTGCCACCCCAATTGGAATGCAAAAAACAGACATGAAGTATGTCGGTATACTAGAAAGCACAGATTTAATAAGCACCAACCTCCCGCCTTTAGACATGAACCAATTTTTTCCACGGGCTAAGTCTCCGTTTAATTTTATCAATCACCAAGTTCCACAATGCTTCCCTATTTGAATTCCCACCGAGCAGAAATCCTAGATAGGTCATTGGGAGCTTCCCTTAAGCACAACGAAAAGCCCCTGCCCAATCCTCCTCAACCGACCATCTTCTCCCCACTTTCACCAAGCAACTTTTATGGAAGTTGATTTTAAGACCCGAAGCTAGCTTAAAAACTCTCAAGACTCTCTTCACGTTTAATAAGTACTCCATTTTTGGCTCAATGAACAAAAGGGTGTCATCTGCGAATTGTAGATGTGATATGTGTACAACACCATTTCCGAACACCACTCCTCCAATCAGACGAAGTTCTCTCGCCTTTACCATTAGGACACTCAACACCTCCACAACTAGGTTGAACAAAAAAGGCTATAAAGGGTCACCTTGGCGTAATCCCCTCTCTAAAGGAAATTGATCCGTAGGACTTCCGTTTACGAGCACCGAAAGGGCAGGTGATGTTATACACCAACGAATCCAGTTTCGCCACCGAGGCCCAAATCCCATCCTAGATAAAACTTCTACTAGGAAGTCATGATAGACACTGTCATAAGCTTTCTCAAAATCTAACTTAATGAGAACACCTCCTTTCGAATCATTCTTCCATGTGTGCAAAATCTCCTCCGCTACCACAAAGCTATCCACTATTTGACGGTTGCTCACAAAGGCTAGTTGAGTAGGACTTATAACATCGTTCATCACCCTCTTTATCCTATTTGATAATACTTTCGCGAGAATTTTATACATCACTCCTATCAAGCTAATGGGCCGGAGATCTCTTATCGATTCCGGATTTGAGGTCTTCGGAATAAGAGCGATAAAGGTCTTATTTAAGTCTTTCACAACCGAACCATCCTCATAAAACTCATGTAGAAAATTTATGAAGTCTCCTTTGATACAATCCCAATTGGCCTTGATAAAGTTCAAATTCAACCCATCGGGTCCCGGAGCCTTGTTCCTATCGCAGCTTTGAAGCACATACCAAACTTCCTCCTCTGTAAAAAGCTTCTCCATCTCTTCCCTTTGAGAAGCTGAAATCTGCTTAAGGTTGATGGGACCTAACTTGGGTCTTTGCCAGCTAAATTTTTGGAAATGCTCTTTAAAATAGGCCTACACCCCTTCACGCACACTAACCGGACCACTGCATCGATTGCCTTTAACATAAATGTCATCAATGAAATTTGATTTTCTTCTTAGATTAGCCATCAGGTGGAAATACCTAGAGTTCTTATCACCTTCCATTATCCATCTCACCCTTGAGGACTGCCTCCATCTTTGTTCTTCCATCTTGATACTCTTCCAGAGCTTAGCCAAACAATTCAGACGATCTTGACGCAAGCCTGGTAACCACCCCAAACTCTCAGCCTTTTTTTCCACCTCTGCCAAATCCTCTTCCAACTGTTTAGTTTGGCCTCCGACCTACGCCCTCTCCTTAACCCAAGCTTTTACCTGCTTCTTCACAGCCTTAGTCTTGAGAAGGAGTTTTCTCCCCGAGTTCCCATGGCCTCCAGCAAGCTTCCAGCTTTTCCTAGCTTTGTCCATCATATCTTTATCATCAATCCAGCCATTGAACATACGAAAAGGTTTAGGCCCCCAATCCACAATAGGTTCTCCAATCCCGACCGGATTATGGTCTGACACACTCCTGCTTAACCCTTTCTGAACTAATCCAGGGAACCAAGATAATACCACAGGATCGCAAAGAAAGCGGTCCAGCCTAGCCCACGACTCGGCCTCCATATTGTTGCTCCACATGAACGACATTCCCTGCATGGGCAAGTCTACCACCTTGGCATGATCAACAAACTTCCTGAAGTTCCTTATCGATACAGAGCACCCCACCCCTCCCTTTCTTTCGTGGGAATCCAAAACTGCATTGAAATCACCCCCTATGATCTAGGGGAATGGGAACGAGACTTGAGCATTTAGGATGAAGTTCCACAAGTTCTTCCTTTCCGATTCTTGATTCGCTACATACACGTTGCAAAACACCACCTGATTCTTCAGACTTAATAACACGTCCGATACAATGATGCACCTGTCATTGGAGATGCACGTCTGAGCTTCGAAAAACTACTCATTCCAAAGAGTGATGATTCCACCCGCCGACCCCCGAGCCTCCACCCCAATTCCTCTGGTCAGCACATGACCTCCAAGAGTTCTAATAACCCGATTGTCGAAATAGTTCAACTTGGACTCCTGAATGAACAAAATAGTCGGCTTGTGAAAAAGAACTAACCTCCTCACCACCCTTCTTTTTTCGATCCGACCCAGACCTCTAATGTTCCAAGAAAGAGCTAACATTAACAACAAATCAAACCTCAATCTAAAAGACTACAGAACACGCAGTCCTTACTTGGACTTCTTTTTCGTTGACTTCAAGTATTCTTCGTCCTCCGTCACTCTCCTAGCTACCTCATTCCTTACCTCAAGTTCTTCACCATTGAAATCAATGCCTAAGGCTACTCCCATTTCGATCACCTTTGCTACCTCCTGACTGAGGCTCCACGTTCCCGTCTGTTCTCTGCTCACTTCCCTGGTTATCTTCGTGCCTCCAACTGACGAAGCAGGAATGATATGACCAAGCTCAACTTCTTTCTCGATAACCTTGGCTACCTCAACCTCCAGATTCCACCTCGCGGAACTAAAACTCTTGTTTTCTTTGAGTCTACCAATATTCTGCTTCATTGGTGAGTTTGCCATTACAATCCCTTCTGGTCTTCATCCCATGCCTTTTTGAACAAGAGGAGAACCAAGATGCCTTTTTTCGATCGATTTATACCCTTCCTCGCTTGAGCTTTTGCTTCTGCACACTCCATCTCCTCTGTGTTGGAGAAGCTTCCCGAGTCTCTATCCACAGATGGATTTGTCGATCTAGCATTATATAACACCAATTCTTGATCCATGTGTTCTGTTTGGGTCTCAGCAACAGTACAATCCCTATCCACATCCACCACCAGCCTCTCCACTTCATTCTGGCTTGGTCCTATAGAGGTTAGACCCATATCTGGTTCCTCAACAGGCCCACTTCGTAAATCTATGAAGAAGTTTCCTAGCTTCTCTGATGGGCCTAAATATGATTGTCCCTTATCTATATGAAAAGGCAGCACTCAAAAGTTTTCACCTCCATTGGTTGATGAGGATTCACTGTCCTCATTGACCAAGCCTTATTGGTGCCATTAATCCTTTTTTTATCCAGATTGATTGAAGTGTTAGAGATAAAAATTGAAGATGGCTTTTGAGTCTTTTTTCTAATGATAACTTTCTTCCCTTTTTGTAAAGTCTCCTTAGCCACGTCCCCTCTCTTAGGTTTGATAGGTACGATGTGCGACGTACTATTGCAAATGTCTCCATCCTGATTGGAATTGGCCTTTCCACCACCCTCTTCCTCCTTCTGACGACTGCAGCCTTTCGTGTATCCAAGGATTGAAGCGCATTCCAAACTATGACCTCTCTCCTTTGTAAAGCTATCATTGCAGTCTGACGATGGAATGCCCATATGCATCCCTAGTTTGCTAGAAATCCACCCTATGCCAACCTGCTCTTGCACCTCTGTTGCCGAGACGGAAAATGAGTATTTCCCAGTGACAACCTTGATCGACTCCGGGCAGGTTAGGCCTGAATGCGTCAAAATCAAAACCCTTCCTCTGTCCAATCTTTCCCGTCACCGAGTCTCCTCCTCAAGTGCCAATGGTTCACCTATTGCCCAACCCAATCTTGAAAAAAACTCCTCACACCAACAATCCAAAGGCACTCCCCTAAATTCAAACCATGACAGTCTTGTTTGAGGGGTGACCGCCTTCGACCACGAGCCCATGGACGAGAGAAATTCCTCCCAGATAAGCCTGTTTCTGATAAAACCGTCCCTGTCTTTAGCGGAGAGAAACTTCCAAACTATATTTTTATCTCCCAAATATCGAGTATCCGGGTACAGCTTCCTGTTACCCAACCTTCTCATCACTTGGGAATATCCGTGAAGGATTTAAGAACGCCTACCGCACAATGATCAAGCCATCTGTCTTCTTTGATCTCACCATCCCATTTAACCACTTCAACCCTCTTCTCCACCCTTCCATCTCTAATAGGGTTGATATTGGACTCTTTCACTATTTCTGCGTACGATAGACCAGCTCCTGAGCTATGTTTCCTTACTCCGACCTTGGGCCCTTTGGCGGAAGGCCACAAGCCTCTAGGTTTCGCGTCGAGATAATTACTCGATTGCGGACCCCGGTTACTCCATTCTAAAGACGCCATCTTAGAAATGATAGGCCATCTACAGACATGCATGCCATTTGTGAGTCTTGCCACTCTCTCTGCTTCCTCCACCGTCGCAAATCGTACAAACGCGAAGCTGCTCCTCCTAGACCTTGGACTTTGGAGACAAATAAATGTCTCTAACCAAACCAAAGGCTTTGAAAACTCCCCATAAGACTTTTTGTTCCACAACGGGATTAGGTTGTCAACAAAAATGGATACCAAGTTGTTTCTAAAGTCCTTACTGTAACCCCCAGTTCCAGAGAGTCTCTGACTACCTTTCTCTCATTTTGGAACCTAATTAATTAACCAGCTGCCTCTTGCTCTAGGAGTACATGTGTTTTAGAGACAAATAATTTGTTATCAGTAATGATACATATCCCACCTGAAATCACAGCTTTTTCATTTCAATCCATGTGGCAGCTGATGTGTTAAATGGTGAGTGGATGCATATTATGTAAGTGATTCGATTAACACACAATTAACATACATAGACACAAAATTAATCCGAAAAATAACCTAAACATGTTTCTATATCATGATTAATCAAACCCTAAATACATATTACTAAACCCATGTCAATTCAAGAAAAAAAAAGAGATAACAATAAGCGGAAGCGTACTTGAATCCATTACTGGAGTTTGGTGAATGGGTTGTGTTCTTCTAAATTATCATGATTCTTGGGACACAAAAGTGTTCTCTCTTCTCTATTGATGGGGATATAGAAAAGCCAAAGTGATCCTGTAATTTAGAGACCACAACCCTAAATATAATAAACATATTATTATATGTTTTACTATTTCTAATTCGGCCCCTCATCAAATTAGAAATAGCACTCTGATATCTATATATTAACTCCATGACAATTATACCCTTAAGCCTTAAACTTTAATCTTAATTAGACCACTTTAATTAAGGCTTAACCAAAGATAGCACAACACATTTAATACTTACATGTGTGGCCCCACATGATGGAATTTTCCAACAATCTCCACTGGGCCACATATGTAACCTTACAAATGTGTATTGACTTTATGAGCTCCAAAATTTTGCTATCACAATTTTAGGGTATATCCGAACAATCTCGTCCATTGATTATGCCGATATAGGATCAAAGCGGTTTTCGTCATATTTAGCATGACTAAACCCATCAATGGTCACGTATACCAACATAACCAAATGACATAGATCAATCATGGATGCGTAGCATGGAAATTACATGCAATGTGATCTATACATGTCTATTTCCGAACTGGTCCTACTTTATTCTTTAGTGAGATCAAAACTTAACACAATGTAACATAGTGAAATGAACTGAATACTTTATTTCTGATCAGAAAAAATATCCAAATACATAAATGCATTAGTATGTCCAAAATCAAACATAAAGCACTAAAATACAAAATGATACAAACTCCCACTATAATGTGATATCCTCACACAACATAACACACATATAAGCAGTGTGCTCATGAAGGACCTTGGGTGGTAATCCCTTTGTAAGCAGATCCGCTATCATAGAGTTTGTCTCAATGTGCTCTATGGATATCTGTCCACTATGTACTCTCTCATTCACAACAAGGAACTTAATTTCAGTATACTTTGATCCTAGATGAGCTCCTGTTGTTATTAGAATATATCACTGCTAACTTATTATCACAATATAGTTTGAGTGGTCTTTCAATACCCTCCAGAATGCGCAACCCAGTGACAAAATTCCGCAAGCAATATTCCTATGATTGGATGCCTTATAACATGCTACAAACTCTGCTGCCATGGTGGAAGAAGCTATTAGTGTCTGCTTGGCACTCCTCCAAGAAATAGCTCAACTAGCCAACATGAATATGTAGCCTGATGTGGATCTCCTACTGTCTTGGCATCCAGTATAATCGGAGTCGGAATACCCTATGATCTCCAACTGATCCAATCTCCTATATGTGAGCATGTGATCTTTTGTTCTCTACAAATACCTCATAACCCGATTGGCCGCTATCCAATGATCCATCCCAGAGTTACTTAAATCAACAACATACACAATATCCGGACTGCGTATATACCCGAGCATACATTAGACTCCCTACAGTTGATGCATAGGAAATCTTCTGCATTTCCTTAACTTCAATGTTATTTTTAGGGCACTGAATAAGACTGAACTTGTCTCCCTTATGTTCCCATTGCCTTTGTACTTCATAGAAATCAAGCTTTGCATAATCATGCTTGTTTCTGCCTTATCGTTTTTCGCAAAATGCTTTTCAATTTCGGCTAGGAACTCTTTGGCTTTGGTTATCTTTTCAGATATCGCGCCCTTAAATGTCTCTGAAATGCCGCGCTTGATGATCATAAGACTCATGGAATTTGAGCCATCCCACTTCTCAAAGTTCTTCCTGTTATTAAGAGAACTTGCATCCGTAAGAGAAGCGGGCTGTTTAATCCAAAGTGCAAGGTCCAGATCCATGCAGCTGAGAACAATAAGTATGTTCCCTATCCAATCCTTAAAGTTTGTCCCATTAAGCATGGATATTGAGTTGATATTAGCAGATATAATAGAAACACTAGCTTTAAAGAGAACAGACCAAACAAATAAACATGCTCACATTAATAACCAAATACAACAATCAACAAATTCAAATAATGGTAAGTCTCATCTCAAGATACCTAGCACAACATTAATATCAAGTCTTTGGACAGTAATATTAATTGTAAGTGGCACTCTTGTTGTAGTAATCAAACATTGACAATAATTCATGTCAAATAATAAATCTATCTTTGGATCGATTTATTATTCACATGTAAAACCTTATAATTGTCACATGTTTACCACCACAGGTGTGTGTGCAATTCGGCCAAGCATTAACCTTCCTTTGGGCCGGCTAATACCCGTATGAATTTACACACACAAACATCCAACATCCCTCATGAACAATCTACACAAGAGAGGTCACTTTGGCAACATCTTATTTCAATTAGCCGATTTAGAATGACGGACTACTTTATTTAATCATAAAAGATATACCAAAAATTATTTGAATTTGAGTTGGTTCTTTAAATTTTTTTTAAAAAATCAAAATTACAAAACTGATCCTGTACTTTTCAGTAATTATAAATCCACCCTAAAACTTTTTCATAATTGCTAAATGGCCCAGTAAGTTTTAGTAATTATAAATTGGCCCCAAACATTAGCAAAATCACACAATGACCCAACATAATTACAGAACAGTCCCTCAAGAATATCAAATTCTCCAAAAGAGGCCCAAACCAAAAATGACCTTTGTGAACCCTAGGTTCTCGCCGCCGCTGCCTAAACCTGCATGCCGTCACCTGAAGGCAACGACGAATGGCGAAGCGTCCAGTCGATGACCCATAAAGGCAGATCGAAGAGATGAAGGCCGGCGGTCGAATCCCAAACCGATCGAGCGAACCGGCAGCCGATCTTGGTTCGATCTGGACCAGATCGAGGTGGCCGACCAACGGTCTCCCTCCTCGCCGCAAAATGCACGGATTTCGTGCTAAAACTTGCTGAAAAAGCGGCGCTGACCGAGAAGCAAAACGGTGGGTCTGAGTTGAAACCCAACAACCCAAGAACAAATCCAAATCTGGATTGATTCGGTTCATCACCAAAAAAAAAAAAACAAAACCCAGATCAATTGATCTGATTTCTCAACCCACATCACCTTCAACATCGGTCTAGAAGACTGATCTAAAAATAAATAAAAATAAATCCAGAAGATACAACACCAAACTTTACTGCATGTTCATCAAACAAATTCATACACATTGAATTTCAAAAACAATTCAACAAACAATAACAGAGAAGATGATGAACAACAGAATTTAAATCTCAAATCCTCAAAAATCGATCATGGGTGGCTCTGATACCACTTGTAAGTGGTTCGATTAACACACAATCAACATGCATAGACACAAAATTAATCCGAAAAATAACCTAAACATGTTTCTATATTATGATTAATCAAACCCTAAATACATGTTACTAAATCCATGTCAATTCAAGAAAAAAAAAAGAGATAACAATAAGCGGAAGCGTACCTGAATCCATTGCCGGAGTTTGGTGAACGGGTTGTGTTCTTCTAAATTATACGATTCTTGGGACACAAAAGTGTTCTCTCTTCTCTGTTGATGGGGATACAGCAAAGCCAAAGTGATCTTGTAATTTGGGGACCATAACCCTAAATATAATAAACATATTATTATATGTTTTGCTATTTCTAATTCGGCCCCTCATCAAATTCAAAATAGCACTCTGGTATCTACACATTAACTCCATGACAATTATACCCTTAAGCCTTAAACTTTAATCTTAATTAGATCCACTTTAATTTAGGCTTAACCAAAGATAGTACAACACATTTAATACTTACATGTGTGGCCCCACATGATGGAATTTTCCAACATATTAGTGATCAATTCACCAATTGACAACTCACTAAATGGGATGAAAGTTAGAATATGAGTTGAGATGTCTAGCATTATTCTAGTTTATGAATAGTTTTATTTCTGGTGAATGATTATTGGTGTTGAAGTTTGAAGTCAGTAGGTGGTAGCACACTAGTTTGATTAGATCAAATTTGGGGTGTTACCTGCTAGATACCAAGCTCTTTGCATGTTTTGTCAACAGGGTTCATTGAACTTAATATGTGCTTACTTGTTCTTTATTGTAATCTTATTTAGGGATGTTTTTTTCAAATAAAATTTTAATAAAAAAAAATAGGGGTAGAAAATTTTATGGGTGGCAAAGACTCCCTCAAGTTTTGACAATTTTCGGAAAACAACCTTGTAATGAAAATACATCCTATTAAATTCTCTGTACCAAAAACCCTAGTAGAGGGAAAAGAAAGGCCGAAAGGGGGATTTTTACTTAATTCCAAAACTAGTGAGTTGTTTTCAAGAAATTATGAAACCTTAGGAGGGTTTTGTAGTTCTCATTTTTCTATTTTTTTTTCTCATGATGTAAGAATATTATGTATTAATCTCTAATAAATTTCTAACTTGGTCTCTTTCGCCACGTACGTAAGCTTTGGTTTGGCAGAACAAATATCGTTTACAGAATGCAACAATTTATTAGGAGAACATACATTCCCTTGTTAGATGGACTTTTAGAAATGATTTTGGGTTTGAGTGTGAACGTAACTACTAAAATAGCCTAAACACTCCCAAATCCCTTATGTGTGCTTATATTGTAAAAATTGAGGCCAAACACTAAACCTCCATACACCAACATAACCCAAACACAAGACATTCCCTAGTTATTGATCATGTTGAGGTGTATAGCTTTAGGAGAAGTTATGTTGCTCTTAATTTTGTAGTAGTGTGTATTTAGGCAAATTTCAGATAGTAATCCAATCCAAAAAAGAAACAAAGGCCCTCCATTGCTCTAACTCCCAGCCAAAAAGAGGTCTCCTCGACGCCACCTTCCACGTCTGATTGTACCGATTTATGTATCTATTTGAGGTCCTCATTTCCTAGCCTTTGTTCTCAATTTTGAATTATAAAAATATCCCAATAGGAATTTAACAATAATGACAAATTAGTTTAATTAAAAATAAACCAAATACTATGTAAACCTATTAATTACACTCATATCTTTAATTATATCACTTTATTAAAATAAAAATAAAAACAGCTAAACTATGCCAAATTTGAGTGTAGGCAAACAAACAAGTGGGTGTATGATTAAGAAACCTTGGAGTCAATTTTTTCTTTCAACCGATTGGGTTCTTCAAGAGCAATATATCAGTTCTGCATCAATATCTCAGCCACCAACTTTCCCCACGATGCACTCAAGCTCCTTCCACTGTTTGTGCACAAGGCCCTATATTGATACAGGTAATTAGCAACACCAGAGTAGTAATTGCCACATTCAAACTGAAATTTGGCATACTGATTCAACGCCTCTATCTGGTTTGGACCAATCTGATTAAAAAGAAAACAGAAGACATACATATAAAGAGTTAAATCTACCTAAAAAGAAAAAAAGATAGGTTGCTTTCCAGAATAGAGAACAAAAACTCAAAACTAAAAGATATTAGAATCCACGTACAACTGCAATGTTCTAACATGCAAGATTTTCTTTTGTCCACATAAATAACCCTAACTCTAAACCTAACATTATTAGTGCGAATGTGCGATATAGGTTAGATGCTAAACTTCTCGATAGATATCCATGTATATCGAATCAAAAGAAACACATTAAAGTCCCTTTATACAGCAAAACCACAAACATAAGATGTGAGAAATTTAAATAAGGGTACTATAGGCATTAAGATGAGTGTTTATAGTAATGTTTTAATTTTAAATTTTAGACATGAGTGTAGTGCTGTAAAAGGGGGCCGGCCCGGCCCACATCGGCACGGCCCCCCGGCCCGTTTAGGAAAACGGGCCGTGCCAGGCACGGCCCGTTTTCCTAAATGGGGGCCCGGCACGGCCCTTCCGTGCCGTGCCACGTGCCGTGCCGTGCCGGCCCGTGGGCCAATTTGGCGGGCCAAATGGGCCGGCCCATATATATATATATTTTTTTAAATTTTTTTTATATATTATTATTTTTGTATAATAAAAAAAATGTTTATAATAAATTAATAATAGATTATAGATACATTTTTTATTTTATTTAATGAATTAATTCAAAAAATAAATAAAGATAAAATATGAAAAAAAAAAAGTAGATAAAAATATGAAATGAAGAATTCTTTATTTATTTCGGACTTTCAGTATTACATATTTATATGATTGCCTCATTAAAAACCTTACCAAGAAAATCCAGTGGGATAAAAACTTGGTAAGGGAAAAAGAGTGCAATCGTATTACAAGTAAATGTACATGTACAACCTAGTTCTGGACCTGGTTACTGGCGGAACCCTCATCGACATATAAATTGGAGAAATTTTGAATAAATTGTTCATCTACCGTTTCATTTTGCATCCTCTTTCGAGCATGCTCCCAATCCCGAATGCATATTAATACTTCCACCATCTCTGGAGTCAAACAATTTCTTCTTGGTTCAATAATTCGTCCACTCATGCTGAATGCCTGTTCTGAAGACACAGTGGACACGGGGATAACCAGTATGTCACGTGCTAAGTGTGACAAGACCGGATACCTGTAGCTATAGGTCTTCCACCATAACAACAGATCAAAATTCTCCGTGTTTTCGTCGGCATCAAACTGTGCTTCAAGGAACCTATTCAGTTCGGCACCAGAAGATGCAGCAGATCGTGTAGTTGAAGAAGAAGAACTTGCTGATTTGTCTTTTTTCCGGCGTTTGAGAATGCTCCAACTTGTCGGCAACGGTTTTCTGTCCGGTTCTGGTGATAGTTCCGTGTGAATGCCGCCAAACCTGCGCTCATAAATACTAAAAACTTCGAACAACTTGTTTCGAATGTCAGTAATCTGTTCGGAATAATCTATTGACAATTTATTACCAGTAAACTCAAGCAAATATTCTAAACCAGCTAATTTAATTCTAGGATCTACTATAACACCTAAGGCATAAAGGAAAGGCATTTCAGACCAGTATTTTTTAAACTTGGTCTCCATGGCAACAACTGCATCGCCAAGCAAGTCATCTTCCCTATAAGTGTTTAATATGTCAGACATTTCCACAATCTGATGGATTGCCTGGGAAGATGTGGGGTAGTAGACCCCAGAAAGGGTTACAGTGGCATTGTAAAAAACCTGTAAAAATTCAACAAAAATCTTTGCCACATACCAATCGTCTGGTGTCAGTGATTGAGCAGGTGGACAGCCACTTTCGGCCAATTTCATGTTATAAAAACCCGAAATAGTTGTATCATATTCCAAACAATTTTTCAGCATTAAGTAAGTAGAGTTCCACCTTACCGGCATATCAGTTTGGAATCGTCGGGGTCGTAGACCGTTTAATGTACAGTGTCTGCCAAATTCTTGAAATCTTGGATTAGAGCTACCGATCCAAGAAATGGCATCTCTGATGCGTTCTATACGATTGCTTACTTTCTTCAAACCAGACTGTACAACTAAATTTATGATATGACATGCACAACGCTGGTGGAAGAAATAACCCCCAGCTTGCGGGATGTTTCTTTCAGTAAACAATGCAATAGACTTAGTATTTGCCGATGCATTATCTAATGTGATAGAGAGGATGCGATGAGTTATGTCATAAGTTTCTAAAACAAAAAGAATGACAGCAAAAATATTGTTTGCGGTATGTGCAAAATCCATAGGACGAAAACCAAGAATTTTTTTTTGTATCTTACATTCAGAGTCTAAATAGTGTCCTGTGACACATAAATAGTCCTGTTTGGAACATGCGTTCCAAATATCGGAAGTTAATGCAATTGAGACAGTTAGATGCTGTAATTCAGCCGTCAAGTCATCTCGTTGGGTTTTAAACATTTTTATCAAATCGTTCCTAGTGGTGGTTCTAGAAACAATTTCCATTTGGGGGCAAAATGCAGATGTTATAAATTCTTGAAAAAAAAACACAGTCACCGAAATTAATAGGTTGATCAGTTTGTGCAATGTACCGTGCCAAACATTCTCTAGCATGTGCGGCGTCGTAATGCCACGTCGTAACCGACCCGTCTGGGTGCCGTTGCAGTTGTGTCTGGGTTGCATTGGGTACCTGTACGTGTTTGGGCATGCATTTTTGCATATGTCTTCTTAAATGACCGGTTCCACCCTTAGTAGTGGTATAGTTCTTAGGACAAAACTTACATTTGGCTCTGGGGCCGACCGTACCGTCTGGAAGTGTCATTTCTACTACGTCAAAACACTGCCATACGTCTGATGTTAACCTCTTAGATTTGGTACGTGATGTCGGTGTGGCGCCGGAACCAGAAGGTCCCGCTCCGGTTTCTGCCGGTCCGGAGAGATCAAAATCATCGTTCAGCATGTTTAGACCGTCTGAAAAATAAGGATGGGTGGGATCCATTTCCTAAAAAAAAAAAGTTTCGGTCATTAAAATTAACTCCTACACATACAATGATTATTTTACTAAAAATATATATTAAAATTAACTCCTACACATAAAATGATTAATTTACTAAAACAATATATTAAAATTAACTCCTACACATAAAATGATTATTTTACTAAAACAATATATTAAAATTAACTCCTACACATAAAAATTATTAATTTACTAAAACAATATATTAAAATTAACTCCTACACATAAAATGATTTTTTTTACTAAAACAATATATTAAAATTAATTCCTACACATAAAAATTATTAATTTACTAAAACAATATATTAAAATTAACTCCTACACATAAAATGATTATTTTTTACTAAAACAATATATTAAAATTAACTCATACACATAAAATGATTAATTTACTAAAAAAATATATTAAAATTAACTCATACCCATAAAAATGACTTTTTTTTTTACTAAAACAATATATTAAAATTAACTCCTACACATAAAATGATTATTTTACTAAAACAATATATTAAAATTAACTCCTACACATAAAAATTATTATTTTACTAAAACTATATATTAAAATTAACTCCTACACATAAAATGATTAATTTACTAAAACAATATATTAAAATTAACTCCTACACATAAAATGATTATTTTACTAAAACAATATATTAAAATTAACTCCTACACATAAAATGATTAATTTACTAAAAATATATATTAAAATTAACTCCTACCCATAAAAATGATTTTGTTTTACTAAAACAATATATTAAAATTAACTCCTACACATAAAATGATTATTTTACTAAAACAATATATTAAAATTAACTCCTACACATAAAAATTATTAATTTACTAAAAACATATATTAAAATTAACTCCTACACATAAAATGATTTTTTTTAACTAAAACAATATATTAAAATGAACTCCTACACATAAAATGATTATTTTACAAACAAAATATATTAAAATTAACTACTACAAATAAAATGATTTTTTAACTAAAAAAATATATTAAAATTAACCCCTACACATAAAAATGATTTTTTTTTACTAAACAATATATTAAAATTAACTCCTACACATAAAATGATTATTTTACTAAAACAATATATTAAAATTAACTCCTACACATAAAATGATTAATTTACTAAAAATAAAAATAAAAATTAACCCCTACACATAAAAATGATAAATTTACTAAATAAATAAAATTAATAACTGATATAAACATAAAATGATAAATTTACTAACTAAACAAACATATTAAATTTAAAATATAACACTTAAATAAAATGTACCTTTGAAGTTTGAACTTTGGTGTCTTGGTGGAGAGATTAGAGAATAATAGTAAATTACTAATAAAATATTATAATAGTATATTAGTAGTGTAGAATAGTAGAGAGAGAGTAAGAATGAAATGAAGAATAATTGAAATTGTATAGAGAGTTTGAGAATGGAGAGATTGAGAGAATTACAGAAAGTGAATGAAAAGTGGAATGTGTGGGAGTATTTATAGAAAAATTAGAAAAGTGGGTAAAAATATAAAACACAAGAGTTGAGGGGGCAAATTGTAATTTTTATTGTTTTTTTTAAAAAAATAAAAATATACTTAAATTTAAAAAAAAAAAAAAAATTTTGTGGGCCCAACGGTCGGCACGCCGTGCTGGCCGTTGGGCTTGGCACGCCGTGCTGGCGTGCCGTGCCGGGCCGGCACGCCGTGCCTGGAACCCTGACCCGGCACCTGCCAAGAATGGGGGCCGTGCCTGGCACGGCCTGCTACAGTAGCGGGCCGTGCCAGGCACGGCCCGACATCCTTGGCAGGCCGGCCGGACCGGGCCCTCCAGGCCCGGCCCATATTTACAGCACTACATGAGTGTATTTATAAATATGGGTATGCTTATCATATTTATGGATGTCAATATCCATACCCTTTATTAATTTATTTAATATAATATTTCGAAATACTAGAATAAGGGCAAAACGGACATTATCTTTTTTCCATAATTAACTAACAATAGTCAACGGGTCAATGGAATTTTTTCATTATGATTTTTTTTACATGTTTTAGTGTAATTATTCATTTATAATTTTGTGTAATTTGCTCATAAAAAATGGGTGTACTAACAATTTCTTGGGTGGCAATATCTACACCCAATAAAAAGTTGGATACTTTAATTCCCTATATAATTAATGTATTAATTATGAATGGAATATAAAGTATATCCGTTATTCTGTGTAATTAATACATTAATTCCCTGAGAATGCAATTTCACATATACACTTGGGAAGTTAGTGAAAATTTTCCCTATAAATTATAGCATCTGCAATGTTATTATGTATTTGGAGAAAATTGAGTGCCTAGATAATGAGGTAGAAAAAACCTCTCAAATACAATTATTTAACTTGATTATAGAGGTAATGTGGCAAAAAAAAAGTTAGAGAATATGGAGTTGACTTTCTGATTCTATAAACTCTATTAGAAATGCTAACTAGGATTTCTAACTTTTTTCTACCAATAATATTACATTTCATTTAATGGTAAAATATAATATGAGAGAGAATGAGATAAATGTTTAAGATGATTGGTCAAAATGAATACATATTTGATTTAAAATAAAAGAGGAGAGAGTGTGAAATAAATATTTTAAGATGATTGGTAAAAAATGGATATATATTTGATTTTAGATAATTGCATTGGAGATAAGAATATGGATTTCTTAAATTTTTTTGATAAAGTGGATCCATATTCAATATATATGCTGATGTGTCACTAGTTAAAAACCCAAAAATACATATTTGCATTGAGATGCTCTAATACATTTGCTTCTAAATTGGATAAAAACATAAATATAATTAAGGCAAAAGTTATGTACCGACCCATCGATGAGTCATTTGCAGGATGGTAGTTTCTTGCATGCATTCCAACGATTTTTAATTAAACACAATTAGAGCAATTTGTCTTTTACTTTCCAAAAAAAAGGAAATATCTTGCATTGGAGATATTTGCATGGGAGATGAATATATATATATTGCTCTAATTGCTCTAAACACAGTAGAGCATGGGATTCGCTGTTGTATGCTGTTATTTAGACCACTTGGGAGACAAGGAACAATGTGGTTTTTGAAGGAGGGAATGCAGACTTTGAATACGCTATTGACATGGTTAAACTTAGAGTAGTGTGGTGGTTTAAACATTACGGGAAGGGATCGATAGAACCAGTTTCATCCTTAATAAGGAACATAAAGGAGTTCTGCGTGGAGCATAAAAAGGCTGCAAAGGTTAAAGTCCAGGAGTGGATTCCACCGGCTGACAATGTCTTAAAATTTAATGTGGACGGGTCGGTTAAGGGCAAGATTGGTCCAGCTGGTATTGGGGGAGTCTTGAGAGATTCAAGAGGTAAAATTCTGTGCACTTTCTCTTCGTACGTGGGGATCCAAGAGCCGAACACGACAGAATTATTGGCGATTCAGAAGGCCATCGACATTGTGATGTCCAAACCAAATCTTGGAAAGAGTCGTATTTTGGTGGTTAGCGACTCCAAAGTGGCGGTTTCCTGGGATAACAATGTTGGTTTCAGGAATCTTAAGCTTGTCAATTCTATTTAGGACATTCGCAACAAGATTAGAGAGCATGGGGGCATTGAGATCATGTACGACTCGAGAGCCTTCAATTCTTACGCGGATAATTTGGCTAAGATGGCGTCTACTGACACGAGGAATGTCCTGATTGGGGGTGACAGCTGACTTGTTGTGCTTTGGTGTTTGCTATGGCTAGTGTGGCAGTGGATGTGTTTTTTTGGCTAGGGGTGCTCTGTTTTTGTTTGTGGGGGCGTTGTTTTAGCTGGTTCTTCTTTCTTCTTTGTTTTTTTGGCTTTCTTGTTGTTGGTTCTTCTTTGTTTTGACTTTTGACTTTGGCTAATAATATGTCTGCGGTTCAAAAAAAAAATTAGGAGAACATACACAATGAATCAGGATAAAAAAAATCAGTGTATTATTTTACTAATAATATGTTTCTTTTTTAACGAGATTTTATTAAATAGCCAAAGAGGCCAGAAACATAAGAAGCATGAAGCAAACACAGAAGACAGAACAGAAGAAAGCAAAACCCAGCAACAGCAACAGCATCAAGACCAAACGAAGATGCCAAAGTGAAAAAACAACAGACAGACAAAACAAAAAAAAAACCCACAAAGAACTAACGAAAACGGCAAACCACTCAGCTACAAAAACCACTCCATTTGATAAAATCCCCTTTCTCACTAGAGCCCATCTTAGCAAGCCTGTTTGCAAACTGGTTGGAAGCTCTCCATCTAAATTTAATCTCACCACCCAGGAACTTCATGTTGCTCCTAATATCATAAATTAAGTTGACATGATTAAAATTTACAATGCCCTTTCCATTGATCTAGGACACCGCAATCATCGAATCACTCTCTGTAGCTAAATTGCGCCCCACACATGATGGAACAGAGCAACACAAATCCACAGCTTTGAGAATAGCTAACAACTCAGCTGAGTTGGAATCTTGAACACCTACAAATAATCATCGAGTAATTGTGACCGATAGCCGTTATATTGGAAGACTACTCAAGGAAAGCAACACTGATCAATGAAATAAATCATAAGAAAGTAATCTATATTTCTAGAAACTTATATATATATATATATATATATATATATATATATATATTCATCGACTGATATTTATCTAATCATACTGAGATTTTATTCCAACATACATATATATAAAAGTATATAACATATAATTTTGACTCAGTCATGAAATTAACAGTCTTCAACGACTAGCTTTTCGACTCGCAATTCTCAGCGCAAGAGTACACACAACCTTCTACATCGCCAACCTCATCTGCACAATCATAAAATTTCATGATAAGTAATGGAGGGAATCCATGTTGGAAGCAAAGAGTTTTAAGACTTAGGAACTTTTAGGAGGAGGAGATAAAACAAGGATAATTTTAGTGGAAGAGAACTCTTTGTTATTATTTTTCAAATTTTTTTGGCTCGATACAAAATGAGGAACCTTACTCCTATTTATACTAGTAGCACCTTCTTAACCAATGACTAGGATTATGCCACCACACACTTAAACTAGCGGTTACAATTAAGTGTTTAGAATTCTCTTCTAAAATATCTATGGCTCTAGAATATTCTTACGCTCTAAAATATTCATATAACTATCTAGATTTTTCCCAAATAATAATCTAGAACAAACTTCTAGAAACTAGGCATATTGGGCTTAATTAATTGGACATTTATTTTAAGCCTAATAATTTTTGGATCAAATCAAGTTTAATTATCCAACAATCCAAGAGTCGAATTTATACAATTAATATATTTATTAGATATCATAATAAAAACTTGGTAACTTAAAGATAGTCATACCAGAGCTGAAATTGTCGCACTTGGAATTGGCACAGCTGAAAGTACAATTGTCTATGGCTTCTGAGTCGTGCACTGTACATTTTCGTAAGCAGGCGAGTCCACACATTGCAGCATATTTGCCACGGCAGTGCCTAGCATAGCATTTATAATAGCATTCTTTATCGACATGCTTGCCTGATTCCACAACAGTTGCCATGAACATGAACAACACCATTGCTGTTATGATCACAAGTTTCCCCGCCATACCAGTATTCTTTGCCATACTTATTAATGAAGCTAGATTTCACTTTCTCTTCTTCTCTCTCTGATTTTTTGTTATGAGAGAGTTGGAAGGAACTGTATGGTTGGTTATATAGGAAATTGAGGAGGATTCATGCATTAATTGAGTGCTGATCATCTCTTGGCTATATAGAATTCTCATTAATTGAGGATCCATGCATTAATTGAGTGCTCATCTTTAATTAATTGAATTCTCATTTGGTTTTGCTTTTCCTTTTTTTTGGAAAGTAAAAGACAAATTGCTCTAATTGTGTTTAATTAAAAATCGTTGGAATGCATGCAAGAAACTACCATCCTGCAAATGACTCATCGATGGGTCGGTACATAACTTTTGCCTTAATTATATTTATGTTTTTATCCAATTTAGAAGCAAATGTATTAGAGCATCTCAATGCAAATATGTATTTTTGGGTTTTTAACTAGTGACACATCAGCATATATATTGAATATGGATCCACTTTATCAAAAAAATTTAAGAAATCCATATTCTTATCTCCAATGCAATTATCTAAAATCAAATATATATCCATTTTTTACCAATCATCTTAAAATATTTATTTCACACTCTCTCCTCTTTTATTTTAAATCAAATATGTATTCATTTTGACCAATCATCTTAAACATTTATCTCATTCTCTCTCATATTATATTTTACCATTAAATGAAATGTAATATTATTGGTAGAAAAAAGTTAGAAATCCTAGTCAGCATTTCTAATAGAGTTTATAGAATCAGAAAGTCAACTTCATATTCTTTAACTTTTTTTTTGGCACATTACCTCTATAATCAAGTTAAATAATTGTATTTGAGAGGTTTTTTCTACCTCATTATCTAGGCACTCAATTTTCTCCAAATACATAATAACATTGCAGATGCTATAATTTATAGGGAATATTTTCACTAACTTCCCAAGTGTATATGTGAAATTGCATTCTCAGGGAATTAATGTATTAATTACACAGAATAACGGATATACTTTATATTCCATTCATAATTAATACATTAATTATATAGGGAATTAAAGTATCCAACTTTTTATTGGGCCAAGAAATTGTTAGTACACCCATTTTTTATGAGCAAATTACACAAAATTATAAATGAATAATTACACTACAACATGTAAAAAAAATATCATAATGAAAAACTTCCATTGACCCGTTGACCATTGTTAGTTAATTATGGAAAAAAGATAATGTCCGTTTTTCCCTTGTTCTAGTATTTCGAAATATTATATTAAATAAATTAATAAAGGGTACGGATATTGACATCCATAAATATGATAAGCATACCCATATTTATAAGTACACTCATGTCTAAAATTTAAAATTAAAACATTACTATAAACATTCATCTTAATGCCCATAGTACCCTTATTTAAATTTCTCACATCTTATGTTTGTGGTTTTGCTGTATAAAGGGACTTTAATGTGTTTCTTTTGATTCGATATACATGGATATCTATCGAGAAGTTTAGCATCTAACCTATATCGCACATTCGCACTAATAATGTTAGGTTTAGAGTTAGGGTTATTTATGTGGACAAAAGAAAATCTTGCATGTTAGAACATTGCAGTTGTACGTGGATTCTAATATCTTTTAGTTTTGAGTTTTTGTTCTCTATTCTGGAAAGAAACCTATCTTTTTTTCTTTTTAGGTAGATTTAACTCTTTATATGTATGTCTTCTGTTTTCTTTTTAATCAGATTGGTCCAAACCAGATAGAGGCGTTGAATCAGTATGCCAAATTTCAGTTTGAATGTGGCAATTACTACTCTGGTGTTGCTAATTACCTGTATCAATATAGGGCCTTGTGCACAAACAGTGGAAGGAGCTTGAGTGCATCGTGGGGAAAGTTGGTGGCTGAGATATTGATGCAGAACTGATATATTGCTCTTGAAGAACCCAATCGGTTGAAAGAAAAAATTGACTCCAAGGTTTCTTAATCATACACCCACTTGTTTGTTTGCCTACACTCAAATTTGGCATAGTTTAGCTGTTTTTATTTTATTTTAATAAATTGATATAATTAAAGATATGAGTGTAATTAATAGGTTTACATAGTATTTGGTTTATTTTTAATTAAACTAATTTGTCATTATTGTTAAATTCCTATTGGGATATTTTTATAATTCAAAATTTTTATTAAAATATGGATGTGCTCATCATATTTATGAGTGTCAATATCGGTACCCAATTAAAAATAAGAAAATAAATATGAATATAAAAAAACAAATAATTGTAAAAAAGTTTTTTGAAAAAAGAGATATAAAAATCAAATATGGAAGAGGGGTGATTTGGTTGTAAGAGGGAGAGAAGAGTTGTTTGAAGAACGAGGAGAAAATTGAGTATTTATAGTGTTGGGAGGTTAGGGCAAGAATTGAGTGTGAAAGGACAAGATTTCCCCTAAAAAAGGGCTGAAAAACGAGTTTGACAGTGCTAAAGGCGACTTGGTGAAAGTAGCCTAACCCGCTCGTGAAGAATTTTCAACAACGCGCACTACAAAAATGGCCATAACTTCCTCTAGAAAATCTGAAATTACGATCTATAAAACTCGTTGGAAATCAGACATCCGGGGCATTCCAAAAATAGGTAAAGGGCAACATAGTTCGATCTGATGAGGGAGATATGGCCCCCGAAAGTTAGGTGTATTGCACGGTATTTTCCAATTAACCCAAATAACCTCCAAACCCTTCAATTAAGCTCAAATACCTTTCGTAGGGAACATGTACCTACACAAGGCTCACAAAACTTATTATAAACCAAAGTATGCTCAAAATTGAGAACAAAGGCTAGGAAATGAGGACCTCAAATAGGTACATAAATCGGTACAATCAGACGTGGAAGGTGGCATCGAGGAGACCTCTTTTTGGCTGGGAGTTAGAGCAATGGAGGGCCTTTGTTTCTTTTTTGGTTTGCATTACTATCTGAAATTTGCCTAAATACACACTCCTACAAAATTATGAGCAACATAACTTCTCCTAAAGCTATACACCTCAACATGATCAATAACTAGGGAATGTCTTGTGTTTGGGTTATGTTGGTGTATGGAGGTTTAGTGTTTGGCCTCAATTTTTACAATATAAGCACACATAAGGGATTTGGGAGTGTTTAGGCTATTTTAGTAGTTACGATCACACTCAAACCCAAAATCATTTCTAAAAGTCCATCTAACAAGGGAAAACAAATCTTAACAAGCATTCTACATGATGAAGTTCAATGGCAATCAATGCAAAATTGATGTACAATGAGATCACAATTAAGAACAAAAATCGGAAAGTGTTTAAAGAGTAGAAACAAAACCCACAAATATCGCTTTTTAGGCTTAAGTGTAGCTCACGGGTAGTCTCCACTATTTTCCTAAGCTAAACAAACATAGGGCTCTCATCCACCTCAACATCAAAAGATTGGTACTGTACAAGCAAATTAAGCGATGCACGGAGCTAAAAGCATACAATACATGTTTCTACTGGCACACCAAGAAAACAACTCAACCAAAAACGGACTAAAATTCCAAGATTTTTCAAAAATGTTCGACTTGTGCAGAGATTTGAAAATTGACCAAAACAAACACCCTAAGATCTAAGCACAACACAAATCCACTCTTAGATCTAAACAGAAATGAAAATAAAGAAAATAAGCATAGCATTCCTAACATTTAGCGCATGGGCGGTTTCCGCCCAAGTCGACAACTACTCCACAAATGCTCAAATTTAAGCTTAAAATTTAAAGGATACCTCTTGTGGCTGCAGCCACATGGCCTTTGTGGCACTGCCGTTTCACTTGGAGAGTGGTTGCGGTGCGATAGGTGCACACCTAGTTCTCATGAGTCGTGCAATCCATAAAACCTGAAAATTTCCGTTCATTGCACAAGCACAACTCAAAAACATCAAATGCATATGCTATAAACAAGAAAATAAGAACACGACCAACACCTCCCAAACCTAGCCTAAACATTGCCGATCACACAATGACAAGCATGAGTAAGAGAAGTGTTTAATTTCAACATAACAATCTAATCCGCAAAGCAATAAAAGCAGTAAAATAAAGCTAAAACTATCAACAATCAATAAATAAACCATCTCCTCAGCAGCGGCGCCACTTTTGATACCCCGCTATTCTGTCGTTAGGGAATTGCGGATACCAAAAAGATATTTATAAGAAGTCATACGCAATGTGCTCTATAGTTAATAAAAACTAGTAGAGCGGCAAGCGAGGGTATCGTTCTACTGGGAGGTGGGATTCATCGACCATCTCTACTTCTAGCTATACAACACGCCGAGCGAACTCGTGTGTTGCGTATACAAAAGGAATATGCAGGAAAGTAAATGCTAAGCTAACTAACAAACTACATAAATAAATATGTACAATGATAGGATGGAATGGAGAGATGCATGAAATGTGGTTACGCTAGGGAAATGACTCAGCCATAACAATCCTCCTAATTAAGCACTAAACTCACCTAGTCCCTTCAAATGTGCAAGTATATCATAGGCTCGTGTCCCCTTAATTAATCTCTAATCTCTCTCGATGTCTTAGAGATCACATCCACACAAAACATGGATTCATTAAGTGCCGTGGAACACACAAAAGAGCCATGTACGCCAGCCTAGTGATACTCTCACTTTCTATTAGTATACATAAGACATTTAGTTAGGCATGTAATGCGCAACCGCGTGGGCCATACTACAGCCAATAATTCATCCACTCGGCTAACCAAATATGGGATGACAACCAAGTGAAAGCATTAAGAATACGAGATACCCATACAATATGTATGTTATATGCTCGTGTCCCCTTAATTAATCTCTACCCTCTCTCGAGTGCATAGAGATTGCATCCATACATAAGCATGAATCCATTAAGGATGGTGGGACACACACACACACGAGCTCTACACGCCAGCCTAGTGATCTCTCAATTTACTGGTCAAATGTAGAGGATACCACGATGAGCATATTAATGCGAACCACGCGATATATAACACACACCTTAAATGTCATTCACAAGGTGGCTAACCGAGTGAAAGCATTAAACACACTAAATATCCATATTACTACACAAGCACAAGTGGAATTCAGTTTGTCTTTACTACTAAGTCAAGGATTCAGTTTCATCAATCTCCCTAGGATGGCTAAAAATGGAAACAAGTTCACCCAACACTAATGTGCAAATAAGTTGATTGTTATATATTAAGACCATTCAATTTAGGTTAAAGGTTCATCCTCTTGATTTTAGAATTTTTCCAAAATCAATTCATTACCTAATCCGGCCAAGGATAGGCAAATGTGTCTTAAAAAGACCCATTGAACACAAGGATGTGAACCAAGGCCAATTTAGCAACTAAATGCATGAACTAAACATTTTCTACTCTTTGCGGCTAAAATCCCTAACACTCAAATCACTCAATACATGGTATTTTGGCCATTCATTAACATACAAACACTCATGAGAAGCTAAATTAATCTACTCCTACATTAAATTACTCTACTCCTAATCCCAATCATGCATAAATATCAATTTTGACCCTCCACACACATGGATTTCACAATAAGAGTTTAAATCATGATATTAACAAAGAGTAAAACAAAACCCAAACAAATATAAGAACAGTCATACATATATTGGCATAAGTGTAGGTTTACAATATTCTCAAATTGGTGATTACATCAAAGAAAACAAGTTATACAAAAAGAAATGAGTTTAAAAAAGACAACCCTTGAAGAAAACTCCTCCAAGCCCTCATTGATTTCCTAGCTCGGTTTTGGTCCTAAGACCACTCCTTTCTTCTTGTTAACTACTCTAAGATGGTGGAGGAAGTGTTAAAAATGGTGGTGGAGGTGTATGGTGAGCTCCCATGGAGGAAGAACCTCCATGGGAGCTTGTTCTCTCACTTTTGGTGAAGAAGATGAAGAAAATGGAAGAAAATGTACGAGAGAAGAGAGAAAACGTGAGAGAGGGAGAGGGAGAGAAGAAGTCTGTAAAAATTGAGAGAAAATGGGTATTTATAGAGCTTGGAAGTTAGGGTATGAATTGGGGTGTGAAAGGACAAGGTTGCCCCTCAAAAACGGGCTGAAAGCTGGCTGAAAACAGGGGGTCGCGGGTGGCGTCGTCCAGCTCTCTCGCGACAGCGCAAAAACGACACCTACTGCCCCAAATTTCGCGGGTCAGTTTTCTGCTGCGCGTACCGTTACGAAAACGGCCATAACTTCCTCCACAAGCCTCGGAATCAAGATATTTAAGAACCGTTGGAAAGTAGACTTCCGGGGATTTCCGAAAATAGGTAATGGCCAACGTAAATCGATCTGAGGAGGGAGATATGGCTCCCGAAAGTTGAGTGTACTGCACAAGTAATTCCAATTTCAGCCCTTCTAACTCTAAAACTCTTCAATTAAGCTCAACCCCTTATTTTAAGGGATATAAACTACACAATGCTCACAAAACATATTATATACCAAAATATACTTGAAAACGAAAGCAAACGATAAGAAATGGGGACCTCAAAAGGTGTATTTATCGGTGTTATCAGAGGGCCTTTGTTTCTTTTTTGGATTGCATTACTATCTGAAATCTGATTCCGGGTGCCATTGCGTGGTCTTTTTAATTCTAACGGCCTCTTTTCGATGGGTTCGTTTCCTAAATGTCTAGAAGAGAATGTGGGTGACGACTCTCCAATTTCAACTTTGTTTGGCAAGGCATTTGTCCCCTAAAAGTTGAAGTGTTTGTATGGTAAATTTTAAGAGGGAGGGTCATGGTTAAACAACTTATGTAGCTTTTTGGATACAAGATTTTGACTTAAACTGTCAACTTTGTATTGCCTCACCTGAAACAGTGGATCACCTCTTCCTTCACTGTGGTTGGACGTGGGACTTGTTTTCAGCTTGCATGAGGTGGTAGGAGGGGAGTGTTGCTCAAATAAGTCTTTAGTTGATTGGCTCATTGAGTGGCCAAGCTTATGTCCTTGGTCTAAGTGTGGAGAGCTTGAAAGTGTTGTTCTCCGCAATCATTTGGACAACGTGGGAGTGTAGAAATCAGCTAATCTTTAATGGCAAGACTGCGGATCTGTCGTCTTCAATCAACATCGTCAAATTTAGAGTTGCATGGTGGATTAAATACCTTGGTAAAGGCTGCAAAGACCAAATTTCAGTCATGCTTCTCAACCTAAAGGAAGCTTGTGCTGATGTTAGGCTAAGGAAGAGTTTAGATCCTGCAGTGTGGTCTCCCTCTTCTGGTGATGCTTATAAATTCAATGTCGACGGATCGACGAAAGGCTCTCTGGGTCCGGCTGGTATTGGCAGAGTTTTGAGGGATTTGAGAGGGAAAATGTTGTGTCTTTTCTCTATTAATCTAGGTTCTCAAGATCATTTTGATGGATTCTAAGTTTGTTGGTTATTCCATTTCCATTGTCAGTGACTCGAAAATGGCCATTTCTTGGATTAAAAATGATGTTTTTGGGAACATTAAACATGTTAATTTGATATATGACATTCACAGCAAACTCCTTTCCAGGTCGAACATGATGGGGGATATCTTCAACTAGGGAGATAGCTGATTTCTTTCCTTGCTTTTGTTCTGTAGCGCTGTGCTGGTTTTTCCTCTGTTTTCTATTTTCTCGGTTGATGTGGCTTTGCTGCTATGTGTTTTGTTTTCGCTTCTTTTGAGCTCTTGGTCTGTTTTGGCCCATGGTGGTTGGGGTTGATCCCCCGTTTATCTTTTTTTCTACTTGCCTGTTGGCTTTGAATGAAATTGGTTGTTCAAAAAAAAAAAAAAACAAGAACAACTACAGCTGATTTGCCAAAAACCAAGAAAGAAGAAAGGACTGCAAAAGAGAAAATAAAGAAAAGGAAGCAAAAAAAAAAACAGAAACATGAATAATCCACTATGCAAATCTTTCTAAGAAATTCATCATCATCCAAGAAAATCTAAAATATACCCAAAGCAAAGAAAAATCAAAACGAAAAATGAAAAACCCAGTAAACAAATCTTACAAGGATATTCATTATCATCCAAGAACATCAACAAAACAACAATAGAAAAAGAAAATAAAAAACAAAAATTAAAAATCCAAGAAGCCAAGGTCAAAAGTGTTGAGAGTTGTGACCCAGAAACTCGAGAGAGCGAGTAGTGTGTTGAGTGTCTTCGTAGACACAGAGGATGGTGTTAGATCGGCAAAGGGATTCAGCTTGAGAAGGATCGAGAGAGTGAGAGACAGTGAAGCTGTGGTAGGCGAAGGAGACAGATTGAAGCCTGTATGCATACCAGTTATAGACATATTAAAGATGAAGCTTTGATCTAGTAGAGGTGTACTCCAGAACTGTGATGGAGATTGCCTCCATTACATTAAACTTGAATTTTGACAGTAGAAAGAACCCTACAAAAAATGAATGGGATAGAATAGAAGAGAACAGAAGAGAGCTTCCAACAAGAGAAGAGAGAGGAATGTCAACGGGTTGCCCATTCTATTGATTTATCAAAGTATCCCTATTTTTTAGCCGTTGGATGAACCTTTTTCATCATCCAATGGTTGTAACTAACTGTTGAAATGCATGGTATGACACCCATACAATTTCCTGCGTATGGTAGCCGGTCCCGTAGTGTTTTGGGTTTACATGTCGTTTCCTATTTTCTTGTTTTGTGATTATTTGATGTTTCTTTTGGTGTCTTTAACTTTATTTATGTATTGCTTTTGGGAATGACAACTTTACCCGGCCTTATCCGGGTAATACTCGGATATTTCTTACCCGGACCGGTTAAGGAATATCTGGATGCCTGACCGTTTGTGTATCGGTTTGGGTTCGGGTATATCAGGTTACCAGGTTAGGTATCCGGTTTGTACTTGGTTTAATAATTATTATTATTTTAAATCTATCAAATTAAAAAAAAAACATAAACCCTAATTTTTTTCAAACTTTTAAAAAATAAATGTGTTAAATTAAAAAATCCTTACCCGGATGAAAGAATAGTGGTTAAAATAAATTGTAATAAAAAAATTTACCGGCTTTGGAATCAGTTGAAAAAGAAAGAGAGTGAAATGTGGATCAATGGAATATTTAATGTTTTGTCTAGAATTTGATTTCTGTTATTAATATTGTCATATTGGTATGCTTACTTTATCCTAATTAATGTAGTATTTAAATTCTAAAAAAATTATATTTAAAAAAATCTTAAAAAAATTACCAGTTTTGAAATTAATCTGGGTTTTTCCCGGATGGATACCCGAACTGTGTAAACTCGGGTACCTAGCCGGGTCCGGGTATACCCTGTCCGGACCCGGGTTTTTGCCATCCCTATTTGCTTTTATTTATTTATTTTTGTATTGTTTCTTTTATTTTTGTTTTTCTTGGGGCGAAATTTGATTTTAATTTATTATTATTATTATGGGTGGTTAGAAGAGTTTTCATGTATATTGATTATTGACTGTCTATTATGAAAACTCTCATTGTTTTACTCTTGAAGATTTCCAAATAATTAACTGTTCTTTTGTTTTAATTGGTTAATCTGCTTTCTCTATTGTCTTGGTTGATCAGAACAAATGGAAAAGTTAAATGGCGGATAAAATAAAATATTAATAAAAAATAAAAGTACTAGAAATTAGTTTTATACGTGAATTGCAGTATTGACAACCGTAACTTATTTTTCAATTGGTTGCAAAGACTGCTCGAGTTTTGACAATTTTTGGAAAACAACCTTTTAATGAAAATGCATCCCATTAAATTATCTATACCAAAAACCCTCCATAAAAGGAAAAATGGAAGGGGGATTTTAACTTTATTTAAAACGTAGGAGGGTTTAGTAGTTGTCATTTTTTTCTAATTTTTTTTTCCTCATGATACATGATTGCTTTAAGCTTTAATAAAACTCTAACTTGGTCTCTTTGGCCTTTTAGGACATCTCCGATTAGTCTCTAAAATTTTCTTCATTTTACCTACTCAAAATAGAATATTTCATATTCATAATTTTATTACTCTATACATTCTCCATTTTACATATTCAAATAATAATATATTATTATTTTACTTTATAAATAATATTTCAAACTTTCTTTAATACAATTGTTTTCTTTTAATATATTATTTCAGATAATAATATACTCACTTTTATTACACCGAAAATTTTCTAATTTTTTTTTTGTAATTAATCACACCTAACTATTTGTTTACATGAAATGATTTTGATATAATTTTTTTAACATTTATATTTCTTATCTAATTTTAGTACCCGATTTCCACACCTAAATTTTAGATTTTATAATTTTCATCTAACTTTTTTTCACACCTAAATTTTCACCTAATTCATATAACTCGATCCTTTTATTTCCTATAAAAGAGCTAATAACACCACCCATTTCATCATCCAATTCATCGCCCATATTTGTTAAAATACTTTCATATTTCTCTCCAAGAATGAGTTTTGGAGCTGGTCCATCTCATATCCCTTCTTCTTCCTCATCTTAATCTTCAAGTTCCGATGATAATATTTTAATTTGAAGATGTTAATGTTATTTTTTGTTTTACTTAATTATTTAGAGTTAATTATTATGATATATGTTAATTACATATAAAAATTGATGATTTAAAAACATTTGTTTTGAATTAAAATGTTTATTAGTTCATTGATTAATTAAAGGTGTAATAAATAAAAATTTAAAAATAATTAAAATATAGTAAATATAAGATTCGGTTAAAAGATCTCAACAAAATATTTCTAATTGTATAATTTTTATTGTAATTATATTTATGAAATAAAAATTATAATAAATTAATTACGTTTAGTTTAAAATGTAAAAAGCATATGAGAGGAATTTAATTTGTTAGTAGAATGAAGATAAAGGTAAAATTAGATTATATAAAAGTGAATAGTAAAATGGAGATTGAAGTTTGGATCTCCAAATTTGGAGATCAAAATTTAATCTTCAAATTGATGCCCCTCGGTCTCCTTGATTTGGAGAACGATGAGAGGGAAATGGGTCTCCATTTTGACCCATTGTAGATGGTCTTAAGCTTTTGTTTGACATAGCAAATATTATTTACAGGATATGCAAAAATTTATTAAGAGAAATTATACAATGAGTCAAGATGATATATATATATATATATATAATATTTTTCTTTTTCTATTTTTTAAAGATTTTATAATATATTTTTCTTTGTTGGTTTTATATATGCAAGAATCAACGAGTTTGTGACCATCATCCGTTACACTAAAAAGTTATATAAGAAAACAACACCTAATCAACGGAAAAAAAAAATCGTAAGACAATAATCTATATTACTAGAAACTTATATATATTATTGAATTTTATTTATTTAATCATACTGAGCTTTAATTCCTACATACATATAACATATATTTGTGACACAAGTCATGAAACAGTCTTCAACAACTAGTTTTTCTTCTCGCAATTCTCAGCGCAAGAGTACACGTACACAACCTTCTACTTCGTCAACCTTATCTGTAGAAGTATAAAATTTCATGATCAGTAGTGGAGGGAATCCAAAACTCGAATGTATACATTATATTAAATATATATCTTAATAAAACAGTGAGATTATTAAAAAATTTGGTATGCAAGAAAACATTTTCCACTCAGAAATTTAAAAACTATAATTGACTTCTTATCTATCTATTTAATTAAGTTTTTGTGTTATGCCGTAACTTAAAAATAGTCATATATACCAGAGGTGAAATTGTTGCACTTGGAATTGGCACAGCTGAAAGTACAATCGTCTAGGCCAATTGAGTTAGGCACCTGACATTTTCGTAAGCAGAAGGCTGCACACGGAGAAGTATATTTGCCTGGACGACAGTACTTCCGAAAGCATTTTTTAAAGCATTTTTTATCGACATGTTGGCCTGCTTCCACAACAATTGCCATGAACATGAACACAACCATGAATGTTATGATCACAAGTTTCCTCGCCATACCAGTATTCTTTGCCATACTAATCATTAATGAAGCTTTATCTTTCTCTTCTTCTATCTATGTGATATTTTGTTGTGATAGAGTTGGAAGGAGCTGTTTATAGGAAACTGAGGAGGATCCATGCATTAATTGAGTGCTTATCATCTCTTGGCTATATAGAATTCTCATTAATTGAGAATCCATGCATTAATTGAATGCTCATCTTTAATTAATTGAATTTTCATTTACGGCCTTATTTGACAGGGCTTATAGAAGCCACTTTTTGGCATTTAGGGCTGTTTGAATGATTATTGAAAAGGGCTTCCAATATTTTGAAACTTTTCCATCCAACGCTAGTCCATTGTGGCTTTTTCTAAAAAGAGCTTTTAGACCAAAACAAATGCCCAATCCTTTTAATGAAAGTTTTATAATTCCTATCTTATCCTTATTGTAATGATCCCTTTCTAGATCAAACAAGAAGTCAAGAACCGTACAAATTCTAACCCCGAAAAAATCTGTCTCTCCGGATCCTATTCAAGTAATGCAGAGAAAATGCACGGAGATAAGAATAAAATAAGGTCCATGTTTGGTTGGACAGAGTGGAATGGAAAAAGAGTAACTCCATATGTCTAGTTTGCTACTAACTAGTGGAAAAGGTTGAATGGTCTTTCCACCTATTTTGATGAAATGAGCTCTCCTCTCAAAACCTAATGGAAAGCCCTTTCCAAATCTTAAGTAAAATTGTTATTCTAAAAATAACCCTATAATAATAATAATAATAGTTATATTATTATTATTACTATTATTATTATTATTATATATACTTACATACTTTATTATTATTATCCAAAATATATCATGATATTATAAAGTTTTGTAATGAGGGGTATTTTGGTCAAAATTCGGTTAATTCCATTCCATTCAGTTGTTGTAAGGGCATCTATTTGTATGACTGGCTTATTTTATGACAAACCACATTGGGATTATTATGTAACAGGTAGCTTAGATATTTTATCGTGGTTCTTCATCAACAAGCTTCCGAGATTCCAAAATGTTTCAAGAAATGTAGTTCACTTGATCTTGACTTCTTGAAAATAATAGTTGCACACACACACACATACACACACTTACATGCATCTCCATTACTCTTGCATTTGTGTTTCCGTGATCATGCATTGCATTTCATCATGTGATATCTTGTTGTATGCATGTTGTTTAATTGTGTTAGATTTGGTTTAGTTATGTGGAGTAATGTGTCTAGTTTCGAAATATTTGTTTTCAATGATTTAAATATATTTTTTTTCAAAATTGACCCTTGTATGGTCTTGTGACCATAACGTTTTATAAAAATATTCAAATTGTGTTTTGAAAAATTATGGACAAACTAGACACTCATACTTTTCCAACAGTATATTATTCGTAATATTTCATAACCGTTTGAATTGGTTTTGAAATCTCCAAATAGACCACTAAAACATGCCAACTCTGTTTTTATCTGAATTTGACATTTTGTCACTCAAATGACCATAACTCTTTCAACAGACATCGAAACCTCATTTTATAAAAAGGATTAGAAATTAGACTTCTATACTTTTCCAACAATATATCATACGAAAGATTTTGATATTGTTTGGTCATGTTTTTGGTCACTCGAAATTGGAGCTGTTGCGATGTCCGGAGACAGATCGGGGTGCGACCTTATAAGCGACCTGCCATCCAAGTCGCTTTTGATGTCCATAAATTAGTTTTTCTTTCCCAAAATTATTTAGTTTCATTTAGGGTTTCTTTTAAACTCTATCTTCTTCCCCATTCATTTTAGAGCTCCAAAATTCACATTTTAGAAAGAGGAAGAGTTCCCCTAGTGAGAGAAGGTTCAAGAAACCATTTTTAACTCTCCAAACCCCAAAACCTATCTTTATCTTGCATCTCTAGCATCATTCAAGAATGAGTCTTCATTAATATCTTCACTTGGTAAGTAGATTAAACATCTCATCTCATTTATTGTTTTATTTCATCAAGACATGTCATTTATTGTTGAGGTTAACAAATCTTTACATTAATTGCATATCAAGTGAAATTATGACATTTTTGAGGTTTGTTTGTGACAGTTTGCATGATTAGGTTGTTTTGCCTAAATAGCTAAGCCTTGAATGTTCTTGTGAGATTTTTTGATGACGAGGTTAATAGATTCATGTTTGTTTATATAGTCAAGCTCTCTTGAATATTCATGTGTGTTTATTTGACAATTAGGTTGTTAGATTTACTCTATACATTTAATTGAGTCCTCATATATGGGCATGTAGGCATTCTTGATAACTAGGTTGTTAAATTGCATCTTAACATCTAGTTAGGCATTTTGTGTGTGGTCTTACACATTATTGCATTTTGGATATTGTTATATATTCACTTAGGGGTCGTTTGTTTTTTTATCTGAAGACTAAACAGTCTTGAATTTATCTGAAGACTAAACAGTCTTAAATTTATCTGAAGACTAAATAGTGACTGAAATCTGAACTGGTATAACATTTTTTTTTCCTCGCATCAGAATATATTGTCAACACGTTTGTTTTTTAAACGTAAAATTGTCTGAAACTAAGTAATTTTACATTTATACCCATGTTAAACAATTATACATATAATATGGAATAAAAACAATATATGAACTCATATGATTATGATCTTCTTCTTCGATTACAAATAAACTTTATTTTTACTAAGAAAAGAAAGGTTTTTTTTTTTCAAAAAATAAAATGAGCAGCAGGAAAACTCACACAAAAAACTCACCATAATATCATAATAAAGTATTGATATTAAACACTAATATGAAAAGTGATTATGATTTTTTATTATTTTTAAAGCTATTTAAAATAAAGAATTATGTACCATATATAATTATGATGAAATTGGAAATATGTTATAGATGAGGGATAGTATCAGAAGAAAATATTTTAGATTACATTTAATGCAATTCAGTAATTTGCAATTAACTGAAAAGCCAAGATTTTTACTTTTTATTTTAAGTTATTTTTTGGTATTTTTAAGTTGTTTAACCACTTATAAAAACAAACAAAACAAGTTAATAATTATAATTCAGACCCATTAAGTTTTAAGTGGAAAAAAACAAATGACCCTTTAGACTATTTATTCTCTTCAATGAGTTAAAGTCTTGTGGGTACATGTGGTAGTTGCATAAGCAAGTGAAGTCTTGCAACTAAGGGTTGGTTGACAAGCATTTGTCAAGGCTCACTCACTACTAAAGCTTGCGGGTAGAATAGATTATTTTACGAACCTTAAAGTGTGACTAGGTTGTAAACAATTATTTAAGTAGTGGAGTTCGGTGACTAAGTGGCTAACGTGGCAAGTTCCGTGGATTTTTTCCTTGTTGAAGGTTCCCCACGTAAAAAATCAAGTGTCCATTTATTTCTGCACTTTACATTTGATTTTGTTGTTGTTTGTTTGTTTGGGTTAATTGTGATAAATATTGACTAATAGAAAAAATTAGTAAGTAATCGATTAACAAGTCATTCATCCCCTCTAGGTTGTATTAGACACACTTTGTGTATTTTCAGTTGTTAACCAAACAAAATAATATTTATTTAGAGATTAATTCTAAAGTTCTAATCAAACAAAAAAATTAGTTTTCCTTTCCATTCTCATTTTCATTCTCATTACCATTTCAATTATCATTCCACCATGGTAACCAAACATCACCTAAGAGAATAAGAATTTCACAACAGTTTGAAAATCCTCTTCTATTTCTATTTTTTTTAAGAATCTTCTATTTCTGATTTTAAAATGTTTAATATCCTCTTCTATTTCTGATTTAAAACCTTTGTTTTTTATTTTTATTAAAAAAAAATGTTTGATTCAATCCTACCATTTCATTCTCTTTTTATTATTTTCCCCCTTTCTCTCTTTCCAGATCTGCCATTTCAAGTCCTTTTTTTTTTTTTGAATAACACCAGATTCTGAAGAAAAAAAAAACACTGTAAACAGAGAATGACACACAAATCGGAAGCAAAAATTTTAATCGAGCTTCGAGAAGTCCGTTTTTTGTGTCTTGATATTACATCTTCATTGATTTGTTATTTGTTTGTTCATTGTTCATGTAGTGGGCATAAAATCATGGGATTTTTATTTTTTGTGTTAAGGATATAAATTGGAGGATCCTACAATTTCTATTTTAGATCGGGAATCGACCAGAACAATCACTGGAATTTCAATCTCTTTTTTTTCCTCCCTCTCTTTCCAGATCCAACATTTCAAGTCTTTTTTTTTTTGGTAAATAACACCAGATTCAAACTTTTAACTTTCACAATTGTTTGAAAGATCCTTTATTATTTTTGATTTTTTTAAGAATCTTCGGGTCCGTCCTGTAAGCGTTTTTCAGTGGCTGTTTTTCAAAAATAAAAATAAAAATGAAAACAGTGTTTTTGGTTTCATTTTCAATTTCTGAAAACGCGTCTGGTATCATATATTGGAAGCTGTATTCTGAAAATGAAAACAGTAAAAACGCATCTGGAAGCTTCACTGAAAGCTGAATTCTGAAAATGAATAATTGAAAATTTACTTAGATCTACATACATCCAAGTAAATCAACAATAATTTCAGTTTATGAAAGATAAAAAAAATTGAAAAATAAAACATAAAAGAAGAACAAGATGATGATGATCTGAAGAAGAGGAAGAACACGAATTAGAAGAAGAAGAAGAAGGAGATCTGAAGAAGAAGGAGATCTGAATCAGAGGAAGAACACGAAAAGAAGAAGTAGAAGAAGATCATCTGCAGAAGAAGAGCAGCTCCGACGAAGAAGAAGAAGATCCGACCAATAAGAAAAAGAAATCAGCTCCAACGAAGAAGAAGAGCAACTCCGACGAAGAAGAAGAAGAAGAAGATCCGACCAAGAAGAAAAAGAAATCAGCTCTGACGAAGAAGAAGGGCAGCTCCGACGAAGAAGAAGAAGAAGATCCGACCAAGAAGAAGAAAGAGAAGTAGAAGAAGAAGATCTGTAGAAGAAGAACAGCTGCGAAGAAGAAGAAGAAGAAGATCAGACATACCTTCAATGGGGTTGAAAGTTGAGAGTTGAGAGCTTGAGCTGTGAGGAGTGATGACTGATCAGTCGGGCTTCACTGTCTTCAAGTGAAGAATTTTTTATTTTATTTTTTTTTTCAAATTCAGAAAACAACTTTCAAATGTTTTTCAAATTTTTCACTTTTAACACTGTTTGTGTTTTTCAATTTTTTTTATTTTTCGAAAATAAAATGAAAAAACGGTTAACGAACGCGAATTCGAAATTGTTTTTGGAAAACAAAAACGAAAACAGACTGAAAAACAGCTGCATGATGAAGCCTTCTATTTTTGATTTTAAACGTTAATATCCTCTTCTATTTCTGATTGTTAATATACATATTGATGTGATGAATAATTTGATTACCAGATCACTTGATGATAATATGTAAATTATGGTAATCACTACTATTTTGAAGATGGGTTCAAAAAATAAATAGCACTATTTGTGGTGGGTGTTGTGCAAATATCACCACATTACTAATTCATGTTTAAAAGGCACCAATATAGGTGTCCAGACAAAAATACCCCTTCCAAGTGAGTTTTTGTCGTTTTCAAACCTAGTGAGAAAAACCAGAGAGAGAAAACATCTCTTGGAAAAAGAACCGGCGTTGGAAGATCAGTGGTTTTCCGTCTGAAAAAGACGTCGAAGTAACCGGCGGTAGGACAACAGTGTTTATCGGGTGTTCAGACGAGAGCATCTTCAATCGACGGTAAGTTGAGTCAGATTATGTTGTTGATTTTGTTTGTAATAAGTTCATGTTTGATGTTGGTTGGTTGTAGATTAAACTTGTAGATTATGTTTGTTTGTTGATCTGAGAATGGTTGTGGGTTAGGTTAGGGTTTGTAAATCCGTTGAAGATCTGGGTTCCCGAGCTTTTTCAAGGTGATTCCGAGCTTTTTTCAAGCTTATTCGAGCTTTTTAAGAGTTTTTTCCGAGCTTTTTAAAACGTTTTCCGAGCTTTTTCAGGGTTTTCGAGCTTTTTCTGGGTTTTCGAGCTTTTTCAAACTGGTTCCGAGCTTTTTGAAAATGGCCGAGCTTTTTGAAACTATTGTCGAGCTATTTTAAAATGTGGCCGAGCTTTTTAAAACAATTTCCAAGCTTTTTGAAACAGTGCCCGAGATTTTTTAAAAAGCCCGAGCTTTTTTAAACAGTGTCCGAGCTTTTTGAAACTGAGTCCGAGCTTTTTCAAACAGTTGCCGAGCTTTTTTAGACAGTTCGAGCTTGTTAAAACTGAGTCCGAGCTTTTTGAACAGTCCGAACATTTTCAACACGTGTTCGAGCTTATTGAAAAAATTTCGAGCTTTTTTAAACTGAGTCCGAGCTTGTTAAAACTGAGTCCGAGCTTTTTGAACAGTCCGAGCATTTTCAACACGTGTCCGAGCTTTTTGAAAAATTTTCCGAGCTTTTTTAAACTGAGTCCGAGCTTGTTAAAACCGAGTCCGAGCTTTTTCAACAGTCCGAGCTTTTTCAACACGTGTTCGAGCTTTTTGAAACAGTTTCCGAGCTTTTTGAAAAAAGTTCGAGCTTTTTTAAACTGAGTCCGAGCTTGTTAAAACTGAGTCCCAGCTTTTTGAACAGTCCGAGCATTTTCAACACGTGTCCGAGGTTTTTGAAACAGTTTCCGAGCTTTTTGAAAGATTTTTCGAGCTTTTTTAAACTGAGTCCGAGCTTGTTAAAACCGAGTTCGAGCTTTTTAAACAGTCCGAGCATTTTCACCACGTGTCCGAGCTTTTTGAAACAGTGTCCGAGCTTTTTCAACAGTCCGAGCGTTTTCAAACTGGTCCCGAGCTTTTTCAAACTGGTCCCGAGCTTTTTCAAACTGTGCCCGAGCTTTTTCAAACTGTGCCCGAGCTTTTTTTATATGAGTCCGAGCATTTTCCAACTGTGTCCGAGCTTTTTTCACACTGTCCGAGCGTTTTCAATTTGAGTCCGAGCTTTTTGAAACTGCTTCTCTGCTATTTTATATTATTATGTCCTAGCCTTTAACAGTTTACTGATGCATTCTTTCTATGAAAATGCAGATGAGTAGTGAACTAAAGGATTTGCTTAAAACTCCAGAGGATGAATGGTACGATGGAAAAATAACTCGGCATGACCATTTCAGCGACCTTAAAGATATCGACGTCGCACTAGACAGTGTACCAGAACAATTCAAGGTCGAAGACCGACGTCGGTATACAGAGTCTTGTTTTGGTCATTTCCTGAGGATGGATCGGGGGATGAAGTTTTCGGGTAGCGTAGTCCATCGACTGCTATTGCGCGAGCTACATCACGATGGGCCGCAGGATGAGATGAGATTTTTGTTAGGTACTCGTTCGGTCCGGTTCTCCAAGGTTGAATTCTGTCTGATCACCGGATTGAAGTTTGGAGTGATTCCCGACACGACGAGGTATGAGATGGTTCAGAACGGGATACAACAACGGTATTTCAATGGTGCAGCTGATGTGGATTATGAACAGCTGAAAGCTGTTCTACGGATCGGTGTATTTGAGGAGCAGTACGATGCTGTGAAGCTGTGCCTCCTTTATATGCTAAACTGGATATTGATGGGGTTGGACGAGAGACAGAAAGTTCCATTATGGCAGATCCGGCTAGTCGAGGACTTGGACGCTTTTGATGCATTCCCGTGGGGTGCCCACGTGTATAGGCAGTCCATTATTGGATTCAAGAATGCCTTAAACGGTCGACGTGTGCGGTATGAGAGACGACAGCATGAAAAGGGCGTTGACGTTCACACGGTGGAGACGTACAACATTTACGGTCTAGCTCACGCACTGTTGGTGAGAATTTAGAATTTGTATCGTTTGAAAACCTGAAATTTTTTTTCCATGAGTTACGGAATAAATGATTGGATTCTGAATAACTTGTTCTTTTACATAGGTATTTGCGTATGAGGTTATCCCCGAGCTTGGGACCCGATTTGGGACACGTAGGGAGATTGAGTTGTCCCCCCGTATTCTGAAATGGCAGTTGCAAACTCAACCAAGGTCGGACAAGCTGGACAGAAAAATTTTCTTAGCCAGGGTAAGGATCTATTGTGTTAAAGTGTTTACATATTACGATTATACAAATAGAATGGTCTAACCACGATTTCAGATGTTTGCGAGGACTGCACTGGTGCCGACAGCAGCTGAGAGGGTTGCACGGTACTACGAAGGCATAAATGAGGGAGGCAGTCTATATATGGCTGCCGATGGACACGACGGCTCGGTACCGGATCCTTTACATCATACGACTGCCGGACCCAGTCATACGGAGGGTTCCGACCATGAGTTTGGCGGTGGGAGTCCCCTCAGGCACAGGCCGGATACGGAGGGTTCGGTCCCGGAGTTTGTCGCTGGGAGTCCTCTTAGGCGCAGACAGGTTCGCTTTGCGATGCCCAGTGGAGTACATTCACGAGAAGACGTTGGAGGGCATCGCCAGGTATGTAAAAAATGGTGTAATGCATTATTTATGTTGAAACAAGTGTTGGGTTTTAGTACTGATAATAATGATTTTGTTTCAGGATCGTTTGGAACAAAAAATCCAAGATGTGATGGATGCAGTCGCTGCGTTACGGGAGGATATCCGGAAGAGTGATCGGGAACGGGATAGGCAGCATAGAGAGGTGATGGACTTTCTCCGGGGGCGGTGGGGTTCGACATCACAGTCTGGCAGGGATGGTCCACCCTCCCATGATCAAGACTCTCCCCGTACAGACAGAGACGGAGGGACAGACCCAGCCACCGGACCTACGACGGAGGCTGATGGACCTCAGACACAGGGTCCAACAGCTGGAGATACAGTACGAGACCAGCAGATGCAAGTCCCTGGTGGCACGGATACAGGAGTATTTGGGGAGACAGTTACCCAGGCGATATTAGAGTATCCGCTGCTTATGGAGGTACAGGATGTGGATCCTCCTGTTTATATCCAGGACCACACAGCGGACCCGTTCAGTCCACTGGGTCAGAGTCCCTCCTCCCGTACAGTCCACACTCCTGACCTGACCAGGCGATCCATAGGGAGCACCCCTGCGGTCCATCCGACACCGCTCCCCTCTACTCGATCCCGTCACACCTCACCCCCTAGTGACACTGGCGGTCCAACCCACCGGAGCCCTCGACGTGATCAGCCATTTCAGAGTTCCTCCTCCCAACACCCCCCAATCCACAGTCAGCATAGGCAGCAGCGGATGCGCAAACGAGGCTGGCAGTTGATGAGCCCATACACTGACCCCTGTCGGCCGAAGAGGCCAAGGACACTGCCCATGTCATCAGCACATACATTCAGGCCCGATGGATTGGTAGACGCTGACCAGCTTGCGGCTTACAAAGCCTACAAGAGGAACGTGACGGGGGAATTGTAAGTATTAAAATATTGTGAATTTATTTTGAAACACCTAAGTTAAATTAGTTGTATTCCTAAATAATTGAAAATTACACAGACGTGATGTGGATCTGATGACCCCCGTGCCTGTGACTTGGTTCCACCGGTTGCAAACCAACTTTATGGAGTTGGAGGACACGGTACTTTCCTTACTTTGATTGTCTTTTAAGTTTGTTTAACTTATGGAAGAATACTAACAATGTATAATGTTTATATTGTCAGCATATTGACGCGTACCTGCATATTTTACGGAAGCGTCAACGAGCATTCCCCACTGTCTACATTCAGAGGATGAACCTACTAGATTCTCAGTTCTATGTAAGTGTTTCAAATGTACTGTTTTCACACGTCTGTTTGTTGTGTTTCATCCTGTTTCTAACGTTTCAGTTCGTTGTCTATTTTCAGTCAATGATGGAGTTTCAGTGGCGGAGAATCATGCCTCGCGATGCTGTGGGCAAAGCCCCAAAAAACTGGTCTGTGTTGAAGTACAGGTGGTCCCCTGAAGATCTGATGACGGTACGTGGATTGCTCCCGGTAGGGAACCGACCATGGCACGAGGTTGACACGGTGAGCAAAATACAGTTATGGTTTCAATGTGTTTAATTAAAAATTCTTATTTTGACCATAACAATATCTTGAACACTTGGTACAGGTCCTTATTCCGTGCAACGTTGGTGGCCAGCATTGGCTCGTGGCCAGCGTTGACCTTACTGTCGGGAAGATCCACCTGCTAGACCCGTTCAGACAGGAAGTCCCCCTACAGATCAGGAAAGAGCAGGTCGCTCCATTGCGGTGGTTTATACCCTCGATGTTGCATCAGGTGGGGTTTCACGATGCCAGACCAACGGGCGAGGCGAAGTATCAGAAGCGGAATAGGCCCTTTGGGGTAAGCATGGTGTCTACAACACATGTGCCCCAACAGACTAGAGGGTATGACTGTACGAACATCATTTAAACTTTAAGTTTGTTTTATTCAACTTCTATTGTAACGGTTGTTCATGTGCTGAGTCGCAGGGGTAACTGTGGTGCTCATACCTTGAGATTGATGGAGTACGTACTGGCGAACAGGATGACGTTCGACTGGTCAGAAGAAGATATGTGCACCATACGGGAGAAGATGGCTGTGGAGATTTTTTGTAACTCCAAGCCACATTAGATGTTGTAGTTGTCGATATACAAACAATTATAGTAATGAACTTTCAAATTATAAATTTTTTGTTTAAAATTTAAAGTGTTTTCATTTACAAGTACAACACACGCATTTCATATCATACAATAAAACAAGTAATAATTAACACCCCAACTCAATTAAACAATAAGTATGAACGGCTCGGTTCACTCATCGGCAGATTCCTTGTGTGGGCACGTCTGTTTGTTATGTCCAACTTGATGACATACGCTACACTTACGACGGTATTCCTCGGGAACAATTCTGCTCGGACCTTCAATAATCAAGGGCGGATTAGAACACCTCCTGCTATTATGACCTGATTGTCCACATCTTCTACACGATTGGGTGGTTGTCCTCTCGGAAGACGATGCATGTCGACCCTCCATCGGGCGACCTGATTGTCTCTTGGTCTTTGGATTTAAAACCACCCGCTCAGCGATGTCGGACGGCACTACCCATGAAGAAGGATGGCCAACAGGCATAATAGGAACTGAGTATGCATCAATAAGTGTCTGTCTCTTGTAGTAGTCCGAACACAGCGATGTGAAATCCAAATTCCGCTCCCTGCAAAACCAATGAAAAAAGTGACAATCACGCTTGCTTAATATAGGGTATAATTTTATACTGTTAATGTACCTTGCCGCTGCGAGTGCGTGAGAACACGGAAACTGATCCATTTGGAATTTGTTGCATGTGCATGTCTTCCGGGCTAAGTCAACAGTCCACTGTTTTCCGGACCGTTTGACAGAGAAAATGTTCCAGTCCACTGGATTGACGGTCATATAACCGCACTTCTCGACCCGTTGTAGCATCACAAGATGTGCTGCGTCGGTCAACTGATGACGCATGGACTGTGCAGCTCGATGTCGATCGTGAAACCAACGCTGTAACATATTCCTAATGAACTCTGCCAATGTCAACATAGGGAGTTGTCGTGCGAATTTAAGGCATGAGTTTATGCACTCTGCAACATTTGTTGTCATCACCCTGAACCTTCGTTGGGGACAGTGTACACGAGACCATTTGTGTGGACCGGCAGATTCAACATAATCGAACGCATTCTTGTGCAGGTTACGTAACTCACCCATGTACCGGTTATATTTGAATTCAGTGTACGCTCTAGCGGCTTTGCCCATTAAGCTGGCAACATCTTTTCTGTGAAATCGCTTCTTCACATTTTCACCAAAGTGCCAACAACATATGGTATGGGTTGCATAAGGGAACACTTTAGAAATCCCTGCTTCAATGCTTGCATGTCGATCGGAAATAAAAACCAGATCATCTATATGACCAAGGGCACCCTTCAAGCAATCCAAAAACCATTCCCATGAAAGGTTGTTTTCGGAGTCGCCGTACCCAAAAGCAATTGGATACACCTGTTCGTTTCCATCTTGGGCAGTTGCAACAAACATTGTACCCCTGAATCTTCCCTTCAAATGGGTACCATCAACTGCAATAACCGGACGCATGCACCTCTGAAAACCTCTAACTGAGGCCCCTAATGACATGAAAAAGTAAAGGAATTTACCGTCGTCAGCGCACTGTAAGTCAGTGATTGTGCCGGGATTTTGTTGTTCCAGCACGTAACCAAAAGACGGCAGTAGTTGGAAGGTTTCTTCATGTGTCCCATAGGTCAGTGACAATGCATAATGCAAGGCTTGATATGCCTTACTGTACATGATTTGGATGCCATACATTGTTTTCATATCGGCGATTATATCCTTGGGACGCATGAGACGACCATCTTGTTGTTGAAGTCTAGGTGCAACCACTTCTCCAATTATAACTGCACTAGCTTGTCGGTGGCGACGGTGAATCTCCTCCAATGGACAACTGTGTTCATTGACAAAACTTCTTACTTGGAAGTACATCCCTTCATCTCTTCTCACCGCTCTTAATTTCCATGTACAGTTGTCAATCAAACAAACAAGATGTAACGTTGTCTTATTGGACCTTTTCACCTTCCATTCGAAGTTTCGCCGCATTGCGAAAAGGCCAACTAGTCTCTTCAGATCCTTTTTTGTCGGAAAGAACTGACCTTTATAAATCATGGATGTAGGTTCTTCTGCTACCAAGGTTGTGCTTCTACCAATCCCAAACGAGTATGAATCTGCTCCGGGAATAATCCACGTTGTGGTATTATCAGAATCATCTGTAGATACATTATGCCGGACCTCGGAAGTACCAGGCATATCTGCTCCGGTGCAACTAACTCCTTCTACACGTCTTCCACGTCTTTCAATTTGGACATGATCTTCATCAGTGTTCTCTACAGGATCTACCAGATCAATATTTGCCTCATTATCCACCTCCTGGTTAGGCCCAAGGTTCGGTTCAGTGTTCTCCTCATTGTACATCTCATTGTATTGCTCATTGTACCGCTCATCATTCATCTCAAATCGACAACCAAACACATCGTCGAATTGAGGTTCACAAACATCTGCATGGTCGACCACTACCGGTTGGACAGCACATATGTTTTCCCTACCTTCAGTGGCACTCCTTTGTGTGAACACTTGGTTGCTACCGCTAGCGGATCCAAATGGTTGGGTATTTTCAGGAGCAGGAATATCATTCCGTATCACATCTCCAGTTGCCCTCTCAATTAGACTAACACATACTTGAGGGATCACCCGATCTTCCCCTAGCATAAACTGAACATCATCGTCATTTCTTACAAATGTGCGACATGTAGCGCCAGGAACGATTGATATTGACTGTAGATCAACATTGTATTTGTTTACATCATACTTCACAACGGTATGCACGATCGACACCAATTCTTCGTAACTCATATTCTTTGACACATACATTCCTTGGTTGTCGGATCCAACAAACCTCTGACTTCCGTCGGGTAACTGCTCCCATCGACCGTTGTAAGATATTACTATTCTCACCCGATTCATTATCCTGTAACATTCATCACCACAAACCATTATGACAAACATAAAAGCTATGGAAAAGGCTCAGAGCCTTTTAAAATAGTTTCCGAGGTTTTTACGAGCTTTTTTACAAAGTACAGAGCTTTTTTACAAAGTCCGAGCTTTTTTACAAATTCCAGAGATTTTTTACAAAAGTCCAGAGCTTTTTTACAAAAGTCCAGAGCTTTTTTACAAAAGTCCCGAGCTTTTTCACAAAGTCCCGAGCTTTTTCAGAAAGTCCCGAGCTTTTTTACAAAAGTCCCGAGCTTTTTCACAAAGTCCCGAGCTTTTTTACAAAAGTCTCGAGCTTTTTCACAAAGTCCCGAGCTTTTTTACAAAAGTCCCGAGCTTTTTCACAAAGTCCCGAGCTTTTTCAGAAAGTCCCGAGCTTTTTTACAAAGTCCCGAGCTTTTTCACAAAAGTCCCGAGCTTTTTCACAAAGTCCCGAGCTTTTTTACAAAAGTCCCGAGCTTTTTCACAAAGTCCCGAGCTTTTTTACAAAAGTCCCGAGCTTTTTCACAAAGTCCCGAGCTTTTTTACAAAAGTCCCGAGCTTTTTCACAAAGTCCCGAGCTTTTTTACAAAGTCTCGAGCTTTTTTCATGTCTCCGAGCTTGTTTTCTAAAGGCTCGAGCCTTTTGTCCAAAGGCTCGAGCTTTTTCAAACATGCTCCGAGTTTTTTCAAACAGTGTCCGAGCTTTTTAAAACAGGGTCCGAGCATTTTCAAACAGGCTCCGAGCTTTTTATTAACAGGTTCGGAGATTCAAATTTCACAGATTCAATATTCACAAAACCAGTTTCATGTTTACAAAAGGAACGTTTAAAAAAAATGAAGGATCAAAAACAGTATTTCAGTCAAACATATTACCTTGTTGTGCTTACTGAAGAACGTTGAGTAAAGTAGTTTTGAAATTTATTGTAGACAGAGAAAGAGAGGAGTTCCTGCCTTCAGCGTTTCAAGTGTGGAGATGGAAGTACAGACACAATTATAAATTCATTATTTAAGGGCAATTTTGGTAGTTCACCAAAATAGGTGCCTTTTAAACATAAGTTATTAAACCGGTGACGTTGGTGCAACAGCGAGACAAAAAGGTGACATTTCTCACCATTTCCACTTTTGAAGATTGTCTCACCTTGTTGGAAGCCATTGGTTGAGGGTGAAGTTTCTAATCGAGATACATATATGGTAAAAAGATTCAAGAAACCATGTTGGTGGAGAATTTTCAATAACAATAATTCAATAGCCAGTTAGTACTAGAGCCATTTAGCTAATTGGAAAGGTAAACCAGTTATATTATAGTTAGAAGCTACTCTTAAAATTTTCAATCAAACGGTTTCAAAAGCTTTTGTAGATTCAAAAGTTTTTTTTCGAAATAAAGTATCCAAACAGTTTAATCGAAAGCAAAAGATATTTCAAACGTGCTCGTTTTGCTTTTCCTCTTTTTTTTTTTTAAGTAAAAGACAAGTCGCTCTAATTGTGTTTAATTAAAGTTGTAGGAACACGTGCAAGAAACTACCATCTTCCAAAGTCTCACTTAATATGGGTCAGTGCACTTGACTAAATAAATTTTGCCTTGATGATAGTTTTGTTTTTTCCGGAGTTAGGGGATACTTTCGCGGAGTTAGAGCATATTCGATGTAAATATGTGTTGTTGAGTTTTTAATTAGTGACACATCAGTATATATATTCAATATTAATCCACTTTATCAAAAAAAAAATTAAAAAATGCATATTCTCATCTCCAATGCAATTATCTAAAATCAAATATGTATCATATTTTGACCAATCATTTATTTCACTATCTCTCCTTTTTTATTTTAAAATTAAATATGTATCAGATTTTGACCAATCATCTTACAATATTTATCTCATTCTCTCTCCTCTTTTATTTTACCATTAAATGAGGTGTAATATTATTAGTGGGAAAAAGTTAGAAATCCTAGTCAGCATTTCTAGGAGAGTTTCTAAAATTAGAAATTCAACTCCATATTCTCTAACTTTTTTTGCCATTTTACCTCCATAATCAAGTTAGATAATTCTATTGAAAAGATTTTTTCTACCTCATTATCTAACTATCTTATGTGGCATTCAATTTTCTTCAAATGCATAATAGCATTGGAGATGGTCTTAGGTGCTCTTCTCACATAAGTTCTTCTTAATTTAGTTATAGTAATCCCATGATACATTAACATTACAATAAATGAATGGTTAACTTTTCATTATTATTTTATCAACAACCAATCATATATTTTATAATAGTGAGGAAAAAACTTAAGTGAAAGAGTATTGAAGTATTACTTTCACACATCTAATAAATATGACTTAAATAGGAGAAGATGTATAATTTGTAAGAAAAATTGCACAAACTCCCACGTGTAAATGTGAAATTGCACTCTTGGGAATTAATGCATTAATTACACATATATCCATTGGCTAACAATCTAACATTGACCTGTATTACAAATTAACTTTTACAAGGTAAAATGGTATTTTAGTGTGTGATAATAAATAAAGTAAATAAAAATTGAAGTATCCAATCAAATCTCCCCACATCACTTCCCTTCAAAATTAAAATTAATTTAAAATAAAAATATATTAAGAAACTAAATAAATATTATTAGAAAAACTAAAAACTAAAAACTAAAAACTAAAAAATAAAAGCAACGAAAACCAGAAATTTGTATGAAAAAAAAGGAAATTTTTTTTTTGTTTTAATTTATTATTTATTGAATTTAGTGATTAGATAGTGGTCATTTTTTTGTCTGAAGACTAAACAGTTCTGAATTTTTCTGAAGACTAAATATGAACCTTAATGACATACTTTTTTTCTTACATCTGAATGTACTATCAAAATGAATAAGACTGTCTGAAAATAAGTGATTTAACAAACACAATTCTTTATCAGATTTCATGTGTTCTTCCGCAAACAAAGTTCAATTTAACAAAACAAAAAATTTATCAAAGAATATAATTTTGCATGTTCTGCAAACAAAGTTCAAGTTCAATTTAAACATTGTCAAAAAAAACATTCAAGTTCAATATGCACCAGAAGCCAAGTAAAGAAAAGTTCTTGAATCTCTCTCTCTCTCTCTCTCTACTATATATATGCATATATATATATATATAATAGACAAGTTTATTGAGCACTGTATGAATAGTTAAATTAAAAAAATGGAGTTCTTACTAGGATTTTGTATGAGCTAGATAAATTTATTTGTTTAATCCCATGAAAATTCCAGTATGAGAAGTGATTATGTTTTTTTTTCCTTCTAAAACCTGTTTAAAATAATAAATATGTTAAAAGAAAGAATTCTATACCATATCAAATAAGAATAAATTTGGAAATACATTTTCTTTGGGAGGATAGACTTAGAAGTGAATATTTTAATTGTAATCCAGTGATTCAAAATTAAGTTAAAAGTCGGGATTTCTTACTTTTAATTTTGAAGTTGTTTTTTGATACTTTTAAGTTATTTAACCACTTAACAAAAACAAACAAAATAACTTAATTAATTCAATTCAGACTCATTAAGTTTGAAGGGGAAAAAACAATCGACCTCATAGTTTAGTCTTTTATTGATAGTCTGACGATGTTATTAAAGTCTCTATGGAGGAGGGTTGTATTAAGATTTAAGAATGAATGAGGGTAAGTTTAGAACTTAAACAGATTAAGAGAGCGTGTTATTTTAGTAAGTTAGTGGGGTGTCTTTAGTAGCACCTAGGGGTGGGCGCGGTTCGATTTTGGCCAAAACCGCATTGAACCGTTATATTTTCGGTTTTTAAAAACTTGAATCGGTTTGAACCGTATTAGACCACAAAACCGAATTGAACCAAACATCTTTATCTCGGTTCGGTTCAATTCGGTTTTGGGCCTATTGGGCCTATTGGGTTTTGAGGTTTTTTTTGTATATATATTTTTTTATTTTTTGTATCTTTTAACATCCCTATTTTTGTAGATCTTTGGCCTTTGGACAATTGATTTTTGACTATTTTTTTTTAACAATCCCTTACATTCAAAACGCATCTAAATACACCACATTACTATTTAACTAATCAAATTTAGTCCAATTCAATCATAAGTACCTGCTCAATAGCTACCATTCTATCCAATTCAGTCCATATGACTCATTACATAGAATGATAGGAGTCCAAAATAAAATAAGATCATACATAAATAATCCAACATACAATCCATAATAAAATTTGTATTTTTTTTGTATTTATAGTTCGGTTCGTCGGTTCGGTTCGGTTTTGGAAAGTCCAAAATCAAAAACGAACCATATTCTATGCGGTTCATTCGGTTCGAACCGAATTGAACAGAACTCAACCTTAAAACCGAACCAAACACCATAATTCGGTTCTGTTCGGGTCGGTTCGGTTCGGTTCAATGAACCGTGCCCACCCCTAGTAGCACCACTGTTGGAAAACACAGCACTGCATTGGTTTTTCATTTTTGGTTGACGCTACGGCAGTACTACTCCGTTACTCACTGAAGAAAAAAAAAAAGAAAAGGGATTGGGTACTCTCGTGTGTTGGGTTTGCATGTTGTTCCCTGTTTTCTTGTTTTGTGATTATATGTTGTTTCTTTTGGTGCCTTGAAGTGAATTTCTTTTAATTGTATTTTATATTATTTTTGTATTGTTTCTTTTGTTATTTGTTTTTCTTGTGGTGAAATGTGGTTTTAATTATCATTATTTTTTTGGGTGATTATAAGAGTTTCAATACATATTGACTGTCTGTTTGTCTCTTATGAAAACTCTCATTGTTTTACTATTGAAGATTCCCAAATAATTAAATATTTTTAGTTTCTTTTCTTTTGTTTTAGTTGGTTAATCTATTTTGTCTATTGAGAATGCTCCTTCATTTACAGAGGGAAGAAGTTTCAACTTGATGATGTGATTGAAGCTCAGTAGTTTGATATCAATCTTCTTAATGCTATATTTGAAGTGGCATGTGAAATGGAGAAGATTGAAAAGAATTCTCCCGGTGGCCAAATATTTAAGGGTTACCTAATGGCTACTCTGTTTTATGAGCCTTCTACTCGAACTAGACTTTCATTTGAGTCTGTTATGAAACGGTTAGGTGGTGAGGTTTTGACTATAGAAAATGCTAGGGAGTTTTCTTCTGCAACAAAAGGGGAGACACATGAAGGTATATATGTTTTTGATCATTAATGCTGGGTTCTTCCGAAATGGTTTTGTTCCAATGTAGTTGCTTGATTTGCAGACACTATAAGGACTGTTGAGGGGTACGCTGATATAATAGTTATGCGGCATTTTGAAAGTGGTGCTGCCAGAAGAGCAGCTACTACAGCTGGCATACCTATTATTGATGCTGGAGATGGTCCTGGACAACATCCAACTCAGGTATGTACATACTTCTCCTTAATCCAGTTTTTTTCAGAAATGTTGGATGTTTGTTTATTTTTACAATAGATACAGTTTCTATAATTTGTTGTGTATCACATTTAACCAGAATTTGTTTTGGAGGAATATGAAGACAGATGACATAAAAGAGAATTCCCCATTTTTTGTAGTTTGTCCTGTTCCAAAATGTGATGATATAATGTCTCTATTATCCGGCTCTTAATTTTTTTGAAGGATGAACAACTTAGTTAATTTGACCTAGAAACAAGTAAAATATTACCTAGCTTGGTGAACAACTTGGTAATATGTTTGGATTATAAATAATTTAAAGATGTTCAAATGGAGTTATTGCTCGACTGGAAAAGGTTGATGGTTAACTTTGTTTCTGAGTTTACGAACTTTGTAAACTACGTTAGCTTTTCAACCTTTTCCATAAGAGGACGCATTTACATGTTTATAACATCTCCTGTGAGTCTCGCTGCAAAACCATGATATGCGTTATCTGCCTTAAGCTGTCTCATAATCTCTACTTTCTGCTTGACTATAGTGATGTGCTTTCTTGCCTGAATGAGATTTTGTTTACTTCTTTTCTGTGAGGGAGATGTTTTCTATCCGAAATTGGATGTTAGCTTCTTTTTGATAATTTTTATCTAGAGGGAGTAATAGAGGTTTTCTTACTTCACTTTTGTTGTGCAATATTTTTATATGCTAGTTTCTCTTTCGGTATTAAGCAACCCTCTCCTGCTTTTGTACCCTATACAGGCTCTTTTAGATGTTTATACTATTGGAAGAGAGATAGGTAAACTGGATTGCATTAAAGTTGGGCTTGTGGGAGACCTTGCTAATGGAAGGATGATGGTGTAAAATCGTGTTATTAAAAACTATACTCACAAGTGCACGAATCGTGAAGATAAGCACAGCGGCAAGTAAGGATCGTTCCCACGAGAAAAAAAGATTTATTAATTAAAACTAATTCTAATTAAAGTTAAATTAAAGCAACCAAAAGATTTGTTGATGATTGAATTAAACTAAAACTAAATTAAATTAAACTAAGAAAACAATTAAAGAGAATATGGTTGTGATCAAGAGAAAGAAAGCACTAGGTCATCAATGATCCCCAATTATGAATACTCAATGTATGAAATTAATTTGTAAACAAGATTCAATCAATTCTAGGGTTCACTCTTTGTCTTTAATGTGACTATTACCGTTCGGTCGCAGGCTGAGTCATGTGCTTCCAACTAGTGGTGGCAATTCGGGCCTGCCCGGCCCGTTAGGCCCGTATGCTAAACGGGCCTGGCCTGGCCCGACCCGGCATGGAAAACGGGCCGGGCCAGGCCGGCCCGTTAGACGAAAGAGGGAGCCCGGCCTGGGTCCATGGCCAGTGTGAGGGCAGGCCGGGCCGGGCAGTTAAGGCTCTAACGGGCCTGTAACGGGCCGGCCCGTTAAAGGCCCGTCGGGCTTCCAATTTTTTTTTTACTTCAATATTTTTTTTTATACATTGTAATAATTTTGAGTAATTAATGTAATAATTTTAATATGAAATATAATATTATTCATTTCATACAACACTTAATTAGTTTTCGATGGATAATATTTTTGTAATTTCATATTAAATTTGTGGTGAGATACTGAAATGTATAAATTACAAATCATGATTGCCTTATTAAAAACCTGAGATGACTACTGAAATGTATAAATTACAAATCGACTTGCCCGTGGGAAGCCATGAATTTTTCTCTATGTCTCCTGAGATGACTAGTTCCATTACTTGAACTAGTGAGTACAAATTTACAATACTTACATTGGGCATGCTCAACTTCAATACCATCTGTATGCTTTACCTGTATGACTTCAAAGGAATCCCACACCATCGATTTCTTCTTCTTCCTCTTCTTACTCGAATTTTGTGCCGAGGACGAAGGTCCTGCACCAGTAGGTCCATTAGTACTAGGGGGATCGGGATCGATATCGATATGGAAATCACTGTATAATCGGTTGATTTCCTCGTCCGGCATATAGTCGTTACGGTTCAAGTTGAAATGTTCAAGATTCATTTTCCTAAGATTATAATTAAATAAATGATTAAATGTCATAGAATTACAGATACAATTATACATTTATACAAATAACAAATTTAAAAAACATAAAAAACATAATCATAATCATCCTAATATATTACTAATTTCTAAAAAGTTAACAAAAATTCGGAATTAATTTTATACAGTTTTTATTTTCTTCTTATTTCTTCAATTCTACAAAACAAAGCATAAACATAATCATTCTAATATATTATTAATTTTACAATTTTTTAAAAAAATCCGGATTTAAATTTTCTAAATTTATTTTCTTCTTATTTATTCAATTCTACAAAAAAAAAGCATAAACATAATCATCATAATATTTTATTAATTTCTAAAAAGTTAACAAAAATTCGGAATTAATTTTATACAATTTTTATTTTCTTCTTATTTCTTCAACTCTACAAAAAAAATAACATAATCATTCTAATATATTACAATTTCTAAAATATTAACAAAAATTCGGAATTAATTTTATACGATTTTTATTTTCTTCTTATTTCTTCAACTCTACAAAAAAAACATTAACATAATCATTCTAATAGATTATAATTTCTAAAATATTAACAAAAATTCGGAATTAATTTTATACAATTTTTATTTTCTTCTTATTTCTTCAACTCTACAAAAAAACATTAACATAATCATTCTAATATATTATTAATTTCACAATTTTTTAAAAAATCCTGATTTAAATTTTCTAAATTTTATTTTCTTCTTATTTCTTCAACTCTACAAAAAAAAACATTAACATAATCATTCTAATATATTATTAATTTCATAATTTTAAAAAAAATCCGGATTTAAATTTTCTAAATTTTATTTTCTTCTTATTTCTTCAACTCTACAAAAAAAAACATTAACATATTCATTCTAATATATTATTAATTTCAAAAAAAATTTAAAAAAATTCGGAATTAATTTTTCTAAATCATTTTTTTCTTCTTAAACTCTACAAAAAAATAAACATATTCTTTCAAATATAATAATAAGTTCGAAAATTTTTAAATAAATTAGGAATTAATTTTTTTAATTATTATTTTGTTGTTAAACTCACAATAAAAAACATAAACTTAACATATTACTAGCAACAATATTAACTACACACATACTAATCACTAATTACTAAATAATAATAATTATAACCTTAAAAAGTTATTAATAACAAAAGTAAAGAAGTAGACATACTAACCTTAAATTGGAGGCTTGAGAGTGTTGAATTAATTAATCAATTGGATACCTAACAACATAACAAATAATAACATTAGTTGTAAACATATTAATAATACTTAATAATTAAATAACAAATGAAAGGTAATTAAAAAAAATAAACAAAACAATACCTTAGAGTAAGAGACTAAGAGTCTTAGAATATGTAGAGACTAAAGAGTGGAAGGTATGTAAATATATAATATATAATGTATGGTGTATAGTATATTAGTATAATAGTGTATAGTATATAAATAATATATTAAATAAATAAAATAAATTTCAAAATAGTTGAGAGAGTGAGTGAGAGATGGTGGAGATTGTAGAGAATAGAGAGAATAAGAGAGTAGGGAAGTAGAGAAAATGTAGAGAATAAGGTGAGGGTGATGGGGTGCTTTATAGGAAAAAGTTAGGTAAGGGTATAATTGGAAAAAATTGTAAAAGATTTAAAAAAACGTAATATTTAAAAGTTTTGAATATTTTTCCCCCCTAACGGTCACCAACGGTAACCTGGCTAATTACAAAAGCCACCCTTCAATTCAAAATTTTAAAATAAAATTCAAAAAAACATTTCGAAATTTTTTTTGGGGCGGTGGGCTTTGAGGGCCTTAACTGGCCTGTCCCGATTTTTTTCAAATGGGGGCCCGGCCTGGCCCGCCAGCTAAACGGGCTTGGGCCTGGCCCGTTTAGCTAGCCGGCCGGGCCAGGCCGGGCGGCCTGTTTGTGCCTGGCCCAAATTGCCAGCATTACTTCCAACCGTTATTCACCCTATGGTCAATGTGTGAATAATAATCAGAAACCCATTAAGTGCAAGAAATAAGAACCAAATTCTACTACTTTGTTTTGGTCAGACTAAAGATAAAATTCATTCATTCAAAAGATCATTAATTAAGATTATGTTTGGTCAACACTAACCCTAATTCTCAGATAGTCTCAACCCTAAAATGATGCCAAATTATTATTCACCCTTTGGTCAAGGTGTGAACAAATATTACAACTAATGAGGATTAAGCAGTTAAGAACAATGAATAAATCAAGACTTGATTTGATGAAATAATAATTAATCCATTCATTAGCATTCATAAAAGGTTCACATTGATTCCCTAGTTATGAGATTAGTTACACATTATGAAAATAAAAAGAAAAGAGATTGAGCAGGGAAAACTCGAGATGATCATTAAAGAGCTCCTTCAATTCTTCTTCATCTTCTTCCACAATGGATGGATGGGTCATGAGGTGATGTGTGGTGATGGAGTGATGGGTGACGGCCTCCTTGGTGGCTTGGGACCTCCCTTAGCTTCTCTCTCCCGAAATTAGGGTTCACAGGGGTGGGTTTAAATAGGCTTTAGATGATAAGCCAAGTCCTTAAACAACAAGGAAATTGGTTCCCTTTTGGAACTCTACATTTTTGGGATTTAATTCTTTCCTAATCCACTCAAATCAATTACTTATTGAAGGATGATAAGGATTAGGTGTCAACTTGCTTCCCAAGACTCTCACTCATGTCCAAGAAGGTAATATTTCTCATTCCGACATCTTGCAAAACAAATCCCGTCACTATTCACGGAATTATAACTGATCTGACCATCGGGTACCAAAACGGGCATAACTTCTTCTAGGAATATCAGAATTGCGATCCAAAATGTGTGCCGGCAACTAGACTTCCAGGGCTTTCTATCCATAGGTAGTAGGACACACAATTCAAACTGAGGAAGAGAGATATGGGGCCCGCAATATGAGTGATCTGCACATCCAAAATTCATCTTTTTGCTTCTTTTCTCCAAAATAACATCCAACACCTCTTCTATGGAATGTGACCTACAAATACTTAACAAACATATAAAATATCTAATTTCACTCAAGAACAAAGCATAAATAATAAGAAAATGGGGACCTAAAATATTTATATAAATAGACCGATCAAAGGACAGTCCACTCACTTGCATACTACATTGGTTTTGTTCCAATGTAGTTGCTTGATTTGCAAACATTACAAGGACTGTTGAGGGGTACACTGATATAATTGTTATGCGGCATTTGAAAGTGGTGTTGCCAGAAGAGCAGCTATTATGGCTAGCATACCTATTATTAATGCTGGAGATGGTCCTGGACAACATCCAACTCTGGTATGTACATACATCTCCTTAATCCAGTTTAGGACTTCCATAATTCTTCATGTGAAGGTAAGTGATAAGAATCAGGACCAGCCTTCTCTAGCTAATGTTGATTATCAAAGAGGTTCAATTACAGATTCAATTCGAGTATTAATCAACTCAACTCAATCTGGGAACACTCACTGTCAATCTCAGATTTTTAATCATCAAGAAGCGTTAGATACTAATCATGATTACAAGCTCAGGTTACTGAGAAGTAACTTCAGTTTAGGTAGTTAAGGTAGTTAGACTCATTAGAGAGTTTGTTAGCCTTTAAGGCTAACAATACTTATAAATAATGACATGGCAGGTTAGTTAGAAATCTATTTCATTATTCTCTTGATGATCAGAAAAGTTGTTATAACTGTATTGATGAGAATATATAATCTCTCTTTGTCCGTCATTAATGGCTACTTAAGCTTGCTCTATTTTTCAATCTTCTTCCTTTCTTCATATTTTCTCTTTCTCAATTGGTAACAGAGCCATTTTGACTAACGTCAATGGCTTCAGCTACTTCAAACCCATCTGATTATTCTCCACAAATCCATAGCCAAGAATCTACTGATTCTGCTCCAACATTAGATTTTTCTTCTTTAGCTAAAACATTAAACTTCAACGTGCCACTAAAGCTTGATAAGAGCAACTATATCTACTCGAAGACATAGATATTACATGCTATTCATGTGTTAGATATGGAGGATTTCATATCTCTATTGAAGACTCTACCTTCGATGATGATTGATCATCGAATTCACGAAAACTATGAGCTATGGAAGAAATCAGATCAAATACTCTTGTTCTGGCTTATCTCAACCTTAAGTCAAAATGTGATCAAGTAACTGGTTGCAAAACTGCACTTGAAGCATGGATCAAACTTGAAAAGCTGTATTTGCAGCAGTCTATGGCAAAGATCATGTAATTGAAACAACAACTTAACTCAATCAAGAAAGGATCTAAGTTGATTAGTGATTTTGTTCTTGAAATCATGAACCTAGGTGATAGTCTAACAGCTACATGTGAGGAAGTGATGGAATGAGATCTGCTTCTAAGCTTGATAGGAGGAATTGGCCATGAGTATGATGTTGTGGTAATGCATGTTACTTCTCAACATAATACGATATCCTTAGAAGATGCTCAGTTTCTGTTTCTAATGCATGAGCAAATTAAATGATTGATCAGCCGAATACTTCTTCTCAACTTGTGGTTTCTAAAGCATCTGCAAACTTTGCATCAAATAGCTCTAGAGACAATAAAGATCAGAGAGCGAATTTCAATAACAATATAAGCTCTTCACGTGGTTGAGTCAGAGGAAGGTTTAGTGGAATGAGACTTTTCTGTCAACTATGCACTAATCCTTGTTATAATGCATTTCAATGCTTTCATCATTTTGATCAAGGTTTTCAGAGGCCAAATCCACAAAATCAAGCTTATTTTGGTCAAACTCAGCATGCACCGACAATGATTGTTCAAAATCAGTCGAATGTCTTCCGAAGTGTGCCACAACTTCAAGCAAATTACCATCAAAACTCAACCTATATTGCTACACTAGAAACGGTCAATGATCCATCGTGGTATATGGATAGTGCAGCCACCAATCACATTATTACTGACCTCTACTATCTCTCATTCAAGACTGAATATTAAGGTAATGACAGGCTGGTTGTAGGTAATGGCCAACATATCTCTATCTCTAATATATGTCACATAACTGTTGCATCACATGCTGATTTGTCTATGAAATTGTATCTTAATCACATATTACATGTTCCACTTAACACCGAAAAATTGCTAAGCATCTCTAAGTTTACAAGAGATAATAATCTGATAGCTGAATTTTGTACCGATAATTGTGTGATTAACGACCAGAAAACGAGAATGGTGTTGCTCCAAGGCAATCTCAAAGATGGTCTTTACCAATTAAAGCTTGATGGTGTTAGGGTTTTTGCCCTAAAGCTTGTAATTTGTAAATGTGAAATGAACATAAATAAAAGAAGTAGTTTATTCATTCAAATTGTTTCATACTTTTATATAACATGTATATTTAACATCCAAGATTGCCGGATGTAATTCAAACTGAGTATCTGATTGTCATATATAGATGGATTCATTTTGAAACAAGCAATCTAAAGAGTCTGAAGATAGCAAATAAAGCTGGGTACTTTATTTGTGGTTAATCTACAAGATAGATAGACTAGTTAAAAGCGGACCTTTAAGTGAGTTAAAGGTTGGCACCTTACCTGTCTGTGAATCCTGTCTAGAAGGTAAAATGACCAAGAGACCTTTTACTGGAAAAGGGCTTAGAGCTAAAGAACCACTAGAGCTTATACATTCAGACGTCTGTGGACCGATGAATGTTAAAGCAAGGGGTGGCTATGAGTATTATGTCACTTTTATAGATGACTACTCTAGATACGGATATGTCTACCTAATGCAACGGAAGTCTGAAACTTTTGAAAAGTTCAAAGAGTTCCGAGCTGAAGTTGAGAATCAGTTAGGAAAGACTATCAAGTCTCTACGATCGGATCGTGGAGGTGAGTACATTGACCAAGAGTTTGAAGACTTTATGGTCGAGCATGAGATAGTGTCCCAACTCACAGCTCGAACACCACAACAGAATGGTGTAGGGGAGAGGAGAAATAGAACCCTTATGGAAATGGTGAGATCTATGATTAGTTTCTCATCATTACCAAATTCCTTTTGGGGATATGCATTACAAACTGCGGCTTACATTTTGAATGTAGTCTCATCCAAATCTGTTCCTAAGACCCCCTTAGAGTTGTGGAATGGTCGTAAAGCTAGTTTATGACATTTCCGCATATGGGGGTTTCCAGCACACGTGCTGAAGAACAGAAGTGGAAAGCTAGACCCCAAGTCTGTAGTCTGCTTGTTTGTGGGATATTCCAAGGAGACCAGAGGTGGATACTTCTATAGTCCTGAAGAGAACAAAGTATTTGTATCGACAAATGCAACATTTCTTGAGGATAACTATATTAGTGATTATAAACCTCGTAGCAAGATTGTATTGAATGAAATGGAGCCTGGTACGACTAGTGCTCAGTCAACAAGAGTTGTTGATCCATTGACATCTGATAGTCGGATGATTCCTAGTAAGAATATACTACCACCTAGACGCAGTGGGAGGGTTGTGAGACAACCTAAACGCTATTTGGGTATAGGTGAGGGACGAGATGTCGTTTCTATAGGTAGTGTGGATGATTCATTGACATTTAAGAATGCAATGGAAGATCCTGACAAAGAGGAATTGCTTAAAGTTATGAATCTCGAGATGGAGTCCATGTACTCTTACTCAGTCAGGGAACTTGTAGACTTACCGGATGGGGTTAAACCCATAAGGTGTAGGTGAATCTACAAGAGAAAGAGAGGAGTAGACGGGAAGGTAGAGACCTTCAAGGCAAGGGTGGTGGCCAAGGGTTATACCCAGAAAGAGGGGGTCGATTATGAAGAGACATTCTCGCCAGTAGCCATGTTTAAGTCTATTAGGATTCTCTTATCCATTACTGCCTATTTTGATTATGAAATTTGGCAAATGGACGTCAAGACTGCATTCTTGAATGGCAATCTTGATGAAAGCATCTACATGATGCAAACAGAGGGATTCGTGTCTCCAGATCAAGAGCAAAAGGTTTGCAAGTTGTAAAGGTTCATTTATGGACTAAAGCAAGCATCTAGATCTTGGAACATAAGGTTTGATGATGTGATCAAAACCTATGGCTTCGAGCAAAATGTTGATGAGCCTTGTGTCTACAAGCGCATCATTGACAAGAAAGTAGTTTTCTTAGTCCTATATGTAGATGATATCCTACTCATTGAGAATGATGTAGGGGTATTATCAGAAGTAATGGGCTGGCTGGCTAGCCAATTCCAAATGAAAGATTTGGGAGAGGCGAGTTATGTTCTAGGGATCCAACTCTTAAGGGATCGTAAGAACAAACTCCTAGCATTGTCCAGGCATAGTATATCGACAAGATTCTTGTGCGATTTTCGATGCAGAACTCCAAAAAAGGTAATTTACCTTCTAGGCATGGAGTTCACTTGTCTAAGGAACAGTGTCCTAAGACACCTCAAGAAGTTGAGGATATGAGACGTGTTCCCTATGCGTCTGCGGTAGGCAGTCTCATGTATGCTATGTTATGCACGAGACCTGATATCTGCTTCGCAGTGGGAGTAGCCAGCAGATACCAGTCCAACCCAGGATTGGATCATTGGATTGCTGTCAAGACTATTCTCAAGTATCTTCAGAGAACGAGAAACTATATGCTAGTGTATTCTGGACAGGATTTGATCCCGTTAGGATACATAGATTCTGATTTTCAGTCAGACAGGGATTCTAGGAAATCCATGTCTGGATCTGTATTCACCCTTGGTGGTGGAGCCATTGTCTAGAGGAGTGTTAAGCAATCTTGTATTGCTGACTCCACCATGGAAGCCGAATATGTAGCCGCTTGTGAAGCTGCTAAAGAGGTTGTTTGGCTCTGAAAATTCTTGAGTGATTTAGAAGTTGTTCCAGATCTGGATAAGCCTATCATGCTTTATTGTGATAACAGTGGTGTTGTGGCTAACTCCAAAGAACCAAGAAGCCATAAGAGAGGGAAGCATATAGAGAGGAAATATCATCTAATCCGAGAGATAATGTAGAGAGGAGATGTGACTGTGACCAAGATAGCGTCACAGGACAATCATGCTGATCCATTTACGAAGACCTTACCGGCTAAAGTGTTTACAGGTCACCTAGAGGGTCTAGGTTTACAAGACATGTCTCACATGCTTTAGTGCAAGTGGGAGATTGTTAGGGTTTTTCCCTAAAAACTTGTAATTTGTAAATGTGAAATGAACATAAATAAAAGAAGTAGTTTATTCATTCAAATTGTTTCATACTTTTATATAACATGTGTATTTAACATCCAAGATTGCCGGATGTAATTCAAACTGAGTATCTGATTGTCATATACGGATGGATTCATTTTGAAACAAGCAATCTAAAGAGTCCGTAGATAGCAAATAAAGCTGGGTACTTTATTTGTGGTTAATCTACAGTTGCGGTCCATTTCGTAATGTACGGTGATCTTATCCTGGATCATTCATATGGTGATATGAGAATGGAGGCACCTTATATGATGTGATCATATAGGACTGGGCCATGATCTATATGAATCTCTCAATAAGATCCGTTACATGATGAGATTCATATATATCGATAAATGATGGCTATAAATTGGTGATCTTAATACTGAGTGTCTTATCAACTCCTTCAGGTTAGATCATGTTTTTTGATGTACCATGGGTGAGGTCGGAGTTTCATTCCCGATCAATATGCTCCGTATGTTGGGATTGCGGTTTGGCTTGTGGCTGGAAAGGTTTGTACACAATAGTGGAATCCACTCCTTCTTACGAGAAGTAGATAGTAGTTCCCTTAAGGGTTGATTCGGGGCTTGAATAATATGAGCGCTCTCCTAATTCCGTGAGGAATGTAGGATTTATTGTTCATTAAAGAATCAATGGTACTTAATGGAAAAGATGTAATTAGAGGGGTATAACGGACATTATGACCCAGCTCTAATTATGAACTACTTGTGGAGGATTATACCATATGTAATAGCTATATCGATGGACACCGAAAGTTATTGGTTTGTGTAAAAACATCTACAGTTGAGAGAATACAGCTTCGGGTTTTTAGTGGAATAACACCGAAGTTAATAATCATGAAATATTAATTAAAGAGTTTAATTAATTATTTCTAAGGATTATTGGAGCTCGAAATACTGTGGGTCCATTAGGTCCCCTTGCTAGCCCGATTGATTAAGGTAACAAGGGTCACAGTTTTTTAATTGGATCGTCCAATTAATTGAGTTACGAAAGTAACACGTGTTTATTCGGGAATTAATTGAATAATGAGATTATTTAATTAATGAATATTAATGATTATGTAATTAAATAATTAGATTATTTAATTATACGATTCGTTAGTTGGAGGGTGTTATACAAGTTGAATTTAAAAGGTTTAAATTCAAACCATTAATTATCTTTTATTAATTAAAGGATTAATTAATAAAGGTTATCAGTTAAAAGAATAAATGAATATAAGATATATATTTGTTTTTGAAAACTGATACACGCATAGAACTGAATAGATCAATTCTCTCGATTCAATTGCAATGAATGAATTAATTGCTTGAAATTAATAGAAGAGAATAAAATCAATTTGTTTGATTCAATTGCTTTTAAGTTCTCTCAATTGTATTGAATACAATTGGTTGCGTGAAACAAAAAGAAGAAATCAGAGAGGTGTGCTGCTAGAGAAAGAGAAAAAAAAATAATTTTTTCTTTGATTCATGGTGGCCGAATTCCACACCTAGAAAATAAGAGTTGTTTTCGTGAGTTTCTTCTACCTCCACTTAAGTTCCTGAAACTCGTGACGCGCCCACACACTGTTGCCAATCGCGGGACATAGCCGGGAAGATCTTGTGGTTCAAATCAGGAAGCAGATCGGAAAAGAAAGAAGGAGCCTTCAAACGCTGGTATGAAATAGTTTCTTCTCCTTCTTATTGTTTTCGATTATTACTGTACAAATAAGTTTACTTGATGATTGCATAAAAAAAATTTAAAATACCATTCCGCTACGCAATCCAAAACCTAGAACCAACAGATGGATCCTCTTCTCAAGCACAATGCTCTAGTTACTATTCTAACCATGCTGGTTATTCAAAGGTTGATATTGAAAACTCTGTAAAAACTAAGCTTCAATCTTCTGCCTTATATAAAAATAATAGGCACTACTGTAATGTTGCACTTGCTTCTAATGTTCATTCAACTCTATGGCATGCAAGGCTGGGGCATCCAGCACCTTTGATTTTGAAAAAAGGTTCACAATCATTTGCATTTTCCTTTTAATGTAAACGCTTTAAATTTCTATGATTCTTGCAAGTTAGGTAAAATGCATAGACTTCCTTTTAGTAGGTCTAAAATTTCTGCTTATGCACCATTAGAGCATATATGTAGTGACTTATAGAGGCATGCACCAGTTGTTTCTACAGAGGGATATATAAACTATATAGTGTTTGTGGATGCATTCACAAGATACACTTGGTGTTTTCCTCTAAAGCTAAAGCCCGATGCTCTCTTAGTATTTATTCATTTTCAAAATAGTGTTGAACTAAAGTTTGATAGAAGAATCGAGTGTCTTCAAGCAGATATGGATGGTGAATTTGTCTTGTTTAGTCCTTATTTGTCAAAACAAGGTATGAGAATGCGTTTTTCTTGTGTCTATACTCATTAGCAAAATTGGGTGCCTGAGAGGAAGCATAGGCACATCACTGAAACTGGTCTAACACTTTTAGTACATGCTTAGATGCCTATAACCTTTTGGGTTGAGGCCTTCTCCATATCTGTGTTTCTTATCAATAATTTACCTATACATCTACTTCAATTTACTTCACCTTTTAAGAAGCTTCACAACAGGAAACCCAATTACAACTTTTTTCACACTTTTGGTTGTTCAGTACTTACTTACCTTAGAGATTGATTCAAACACAAGTTAAACTTTCATTCATCGAAATGCGTCTTTATAGGCTACAATCCTTGTCATAAAGGCTATAAATGCCTTCATCAATCTGGTAAGGTGTATGTTTCAAGGCATGCTGAATTCAACGATTTTGAATTTCCTTTCCAGCACCATTTTCTATCTCATAATATCTCTACTCAACATACTCAAGTTGTTCCATTTACTACAATTGTTGATGTTCTTTCTACCACCAGTCAAAGGTATATACATTTTACCAGACCTTTACATGATTCACAAGATTCCTCTCATCAGTTGTCTCTATCTGACTCTGATTCTTCACATGTGAGTCCATTGTTGGAGGTTGCTTCTTTGCCCTCTAAATTAGTAACATCAGTAGGGATGTCAAAATTACCCATTGGTCCAGGGACCCACAGGGACCCGACCCGTTAGGGATGGTTTTAACCGTACCATTTAAGTTGTGGTATGGGGCCGGTATTTTTTTCAATTCCCTATTTAATTTCGGTACGGTTGAGGGATTTTAAGTCCCCGCCCCGCCCCATCCCCATACCCGTTATTTATATATATATATATAAACATACATTTCCCTTATATTTTTCCCTCCCACTAACATAATTTTTCCTCTATTTTTTTTTCATTTTTCCCTCCATTGAAACACTACTCCATTCAAGATCATTATATATAATATGCCCCTCACACTATTATTTTCATATTACTCAATAATATTTATATGATCTTTATCAAAAAGTCATAAAAAATACATTAATAGGATGAGGATGGTATGAGGCAAAAAACCGATCCCCTAATGGGGAATCTCCTGAACCCGCACCGTTAATATAAGGTGGGTATTCACTGGGGATGGTATTTCTCATACAAATTGGTATTGGGGATGGTAATGGAAAACCCGTACCGAACCCGTACCATTGACATCCCTAAACATCAGTTCCTATCAATAGTTCCTTGCATCCAATGGTTTCTAGGTCCAAGCATGGCATTTTTAAGCTAAGGATTTTACCACAGCTTGGCCTTTCCTGTAGCTTTTTTAGCTGACTCTGAGCCTATCACTGCCAAGATAGCATTAAGTGATCCAACATGGTTTCTGGCTATGAAAGAGGAATTTAGTGCTATTCACTTTAACATGATGTGGCATATCCAACAAGTGGATATCAATAATGCCTTCCTTAACGGGGAGCTTCAAAAGATAGTTTACATGCAACAGTCTAAAGGCTTCATTGATCAACAGTTTTCTTCTCATATATTTCAGCTGAAGAAGGCTTCATATGTGCTTAAGCAAGCTCCCAGGTCTTGGTTTCACAAACTTAGAGATGCTATTCTTAGTAGGGGTCTTGTGAACTCAACATCAGATGTTTCTCTTTTCTTTCAACATAAAAGGTCTCATGTTCTCTATCTACTTGTTTATGTAAATGATATTATAATCACAAGGAACAACACATCTATGATTCAGCAATTTATAGCTCAGCTTCATTCCACAATTGCCTTAAAAACTGTTGGATCAGTAAGCAACTTCTTAGGATTTGAAGCTCATAGAGATCAAACTGGGCTCTACCTTACACAATCTAAGTATATTAGTGATCTTTTAAAGAAAACAGGACTGACTTATTCTTATCCTTGTGCTACTCCTCTTGGTTATGGTATTAAGTTCATTTTGAAGGATAATTAACCATTCTTGGATCCTACATTATAGAGGAGCACAATTGGTGCTCTCCATTATCTCTCTCATACCATGCCAGACATTTCTTTTATTGTGAATAAACTGAGCCAGTTCTTGGTTGCTCCAACCCAAGTTCACTAGCTTGCCTGCAAAAAAATGTTAAGGTACTTAAAGGGATCTATTCGCTATGGCTTATGGTTCAAACCTTCTTCAAAGTTCAATCTTGAAGCATTTACTGATGCGGATTGGGCTAGTTGCCTTGATGATCGACGGTGTACAAGTGGTAATTGTTTGTTCTTAGGCGGTAACTTGATCTCTTGTAGCGCAAAGAAACAACCCGTGGTTGCTCGTTCTAGTACTGAGGTGGAATATAGAGCTATAGCTAAAGTCACCACTAATGTTCTTTGGTTGAATTCTCTACTTCATGAACTTCGTTTGCTATTTCCAAGCCGGCTGTTATGTGTTTTGACAACATTGGTGTGAATTCCTTGGCTCAAAATCCTGTTTTTCACTTACACACCAAACATATTGAAATAGATGGTCATTTCATCCGTGAGAAGGTTGCTTCACGGGTTATTGAGCCCAAATATGTTCCTACCGAATTTCAGATTGCTGATGTACTTACAAAGGGTCTTTCAACTGACATATTTTGTTTTTTATGGTCCACACTGAATATTGTTCAATCACCTCATTTTAGTTTGAGGGGGAATGTGAAGGTAAGTGATAAGAATCATGACCAACTTGCTCAAGCTACTGTTGATAATCATAGAGAATTAATTAGAGATTCAATTCCAGTATTAATCAGTTCAATTAGATATATATATATCTAGAGAGATATATATATATATATATATATAATGCCTAAAAAAATGATTTTGACTGATATGTAACAATTTTGGAATTGATTCAGAGAATGGGAGAAAGAAGAAGAGGCAGGAGAAACAAAGTAGAAGCAGAGATAGTAGAGTTAATTTTTGTAATCTGTCATGTCTTATTAAAATATTGTCTTTGCCTATTTATAGGCCAATTACAACTGATAACCAAATTACATGCGTGAACAAGGGGAATAAGTGCTACTTTCTAGCAGCACACTACACCACTAACACAACTACACCATTCACTCCCTAATCAACAGAATTGTAAACAAATAATTAACAACTAAGGCTTCGATTACGTGATGGGGTAACAATGCATGGCTGGATATAGTCAATGGGATCCCCACTCACCATGCACGTTTTTTTTGCTCACGTATCATTCCCTCCCACTAAAAGAATCCTTGTCCGCAAGGATGAAGTCTGTGGGTGGTTGGCTTGGGGTTGGATAATCTTCAATCATGAAGAATTGAGGTCGTTGGCAATAGCGACCGGGAATGAATTTCTTTTCCCAATAATAACATAAGCCCTTTTCGCGCCGCTCCTATGCCTCCTGGGTAGTGATGCATTTAAAGGAAATTGGTGGGGTATTGGACCCTTGGTTTTGTCTTTGCGGCGGAGGAGGTCCCAGCAGCTCTACTGCATTACTTGGTGTGGATCGGTACAACACTGTCATGGGCGGGCTTCCAAAAGAGTTGGTTCCCTTTTGTTGTAAGCTGTTGTGCTCCTCGATAAGTCGAGCCACTCCAATTGTATCAGCTAGTGATTTCGGCTGTATAATCTTTACATCCAATCAAATCTCGTCCTTGAGACCAGCTATAAAGCATCCAATTAAGAAACTCTCCGGAAGGTTGTCGACTCTGTGAGATAATTTTTTAAAGGTCTCCTGATAGTCGGCGACAGTACTAACTTGTTGAAGGCGAGTAAGGGCTTCGGAGGGGTTTTTGTAGTCGGTTGGCCCAAACCGATTCAATACGGCCTTGGTGAACTCCTCCCATGTTAAGGGTCCCTTAAACTTGGAGAGCCAACGGTGCCATTAGAGGGCAATACCCTCTAAATGAAAAGAGGCAAGATGGACCCATTGGTGGGGTTCGACACTCTTGAAATCGAAATACTGTTCGGACTTGTAAATCCAGCCTTGTGGATCCTCGCCATTGAATTTAGGGAAGAACAACTTTAGTTGAGTATGGTTTCGGTCAGCTGAATGGTGGGTTTATTGTGTATCGGTTCGGACGTCGTTTCTGCTGTGGGCAGCTTCACCGGCAGCAAAAAGGTTGATGTCTTTTTTGGTGGTGGGTCGGGTTTGTTGTTTGCGCAAGGCTTGCAATTCGGTGAGAATTTGGTCGAATCTTGATTCATGGAGGGCAAAGATTTCGTTGACTTCATTGCTGGAACTTAACATTCGATTTTCCACTCGTATCCATGGATGAACCGGCTCTGATACAACTGATATGTAACAATTTTGGAATTGATTCAGAGAATGGAAAAAAAAGAAGAAGCAGGAGAAACGAAGTAGAAGCAAAGATAGTAGAGTTAATTTTTTTAATCTGTCATATCTTATTAAAATATTGTCTTCGGCTATTTATAGGCCAATTACAACTGGTAACCAAATTACATGCGTGAACAAGGGAAATGGGTGCTACTTTCTAGCAGCACACTACACCACTAACACAACTACATCACTCACTCCCTAATCAACAGAATTGTAATGGGATCCCCACTCACCATGCACGTTTTTTCTGCTCACGTATCATTGAGAAACCAATCAAGCCCGCTCAAAAGAAGCTCAACTTGAGGGGTGACTTGACGGGGTTAGACTTTAGAGTTATTACGTCTCCCTCACTAGGTGTCATCTTTTAATTTTCTATTAATAAATTTCCTCGTGTTGTTTATGTATGCCACAAAAAATATCAAGATAATAAAATATAAATTATTTTTCTGTTTTATATTTTTCGTTACTGATTTTATACAAGAATCAACGAGTTTGTGATAAATTGATAATCAGCTGTCATACAGGAAAGTTGTATATATAAGAAAAACAACACCTCATCAATGAAATGAAATAAGTCATAAGACGATTAATCTATATTGCTAGAAACTTATATATATATATATATATATTAGTCATCTTAATCCTACTGAGCTTTAATTCCTACATACGGACAACTTTTATTATTTGTGACTCCTTCTCGAAACAGAAATCAACATTGAGTTCAAAAACTAGTTTTTCTTCTTGCAATTCTCAGCGCAAGAGCCCACACAACCTTCTAATTCGTCGACCGTATCTACACAATTATAAAATTTCATGATAAGTATAGGAGGGAATATTCCAAGACTCGAATTTATACATGATTAGGTATCATATAAAACAGTGAGATAGAATTAATTAATATATCTGGTAAGAAAACATATACAAGCTATTCTTACTTTCTTATCAATCAATTTAATTAAGTTTTTGGGTCAAGTAATAACTTAATTAAAAATAGTCGTACGTACCGGGGCTGAAATTGTTGCACTTGGAATCGACACAGCTGAAAGTACAATCGTCTAGGGCTTCCAAGTCATGAAGTCGACATTTTTGACAGCAGAAGGCTACACACCTTGCAACAGGTTTGGTAAAGTGGCAGTACTTGTCATAGCATTTATGATAGCATTTCATATCGACGGGAAAGCGGCCGGCTTCTGCAACAATTGCCATGAACATGAACAACACCATGGCTGTTATGATCACAAGTTTCCTCATACTAGTATTCTTCGCCATATTAGCTAGCTAATGAAGCTTTTCTCTGTTTCTTTTTCTCTCTGTTAGTTTATTTTGTTATGGGATAGTTGGAAGGAACTGTTATGGTTATATATATAAATATATATATAGGAAACTGAGGAGGATTCATTTATAAATATTTGAGGATTCATTTCATTAATTGAGGAGGAGCTTTATATGGTTATATAGCAACTCTCATTTGGTTTTTGCTTTTCCTCTTTTGGGAAGTAAAAGTTGTCACTGAGCTTTTCATTATTATATAGTAGTTTTGTTTTTATCCAATTTAGGGATAATTTCTTAAATCTGTTGTGAAATATGCCTTACATAGAAGCAGATGTATAATTTGCAGGGAAAATTATTGCTCCCCTGTGTTAGGAAGTTAGACTTACATATATTTTATATTTAGTAATAGATAATCTGTGTATATTTCATTTCCTATTACATTGCTTATATTGTAGTTAGACACCCTGTAATGTAGTTAGAGTTTGCTGACTTGTAGGAGTCTTTAGAATACTTCCTATACAAATACCTGATTCAATATCAATAATAATTATTCAAGCAATTTCTATCTTTCTTTCGTCTTTTCTTGGTATCAGAGCAGGACTAAGATCTTGATCTATCACTACACCTTAATCTCTCGTGTAGCAATTCTTATCTTCAGCTATCATGGCTAATGATGAATTACCTCCACCACCAACGCCTACTGTCACTAGCAAAGAAATTGTTGTTCCTAGCAGTTCTACAGATCCTACAAAGGTGAATATCTCAAATCCCTATTTCACTCATCATTCAGATCATCCAGGTTTAATTTTGATTTCCAAACCTTTGAATGGAGACAATTATTCTACTTGGAAAATGGCTATGACTCTGGCTCTAAATTCCAAAAACAAACTAGGTTTTGTCAATGGCTCAATCAAAGCCCCTTCAGAAGAATCAGACCCTGAAGGTTATGCAACATGGTCTCGGTGCAACGATATGGTTCATTTTTGGATTGTCAACACTCTCAGCCCGGAAATTTCAGACAGTGTAATATATTATTCAGCAGCTCATGAGGTTTGGGAGGATCTTCGTGAGCGATTCTCACAAAGTAATGCCCCTCGTATTTTTGAAATTCAGCGAGACATTGCCTATCTACGACAAGAACAATTCTCTGTTTCGGCTTACTACATAAAATTGAAAGGCCTATGGGATGAACTTGCTTCCTACAACGATGCAACACATGGGGCACAACATGATCAACAAAAATTGATACAATTTCTGATGGGGTTAAATGATTCTTACAGTGCTATTTGTGGACAGATCCTCCTCATGAATCCTCCTCATGAATCCTCTTCCTTCAGTTCGCCAAGCGTATTCCTCTGTTTCTCAAGAAGAGAAACAACGACTTCTGAGCAAGATGACCGCTGCAATTGATTCTAGCAGCAGCGCCTCCATGGCAGTCCGAAGCAACAACAGCAGCAGCAAACCTATTTCGACACGATCTGAGCAATTCGACCGTCCACATGGGTCATATGATTTCCGATCGCAAGAGAAGCAGGCAGAAAATTTCGGTGTGGGACGTCAAGACAAGCGCCGATCAAGGTCAGGCAGAGGTCGTCCTCATTGCTCCAACTGTGGAGAAATGGGCCATTGGGTCCAAACTTGCTATGAACTCAATGGTTATCCAGCGAGCCATCCAAAGGCAAAACATAATCCAGGCCCAAAACGTTTCAATAATAGTAATAAGCATGCAGCAAATCATGTGTCTGAGCCCATTACCAAAGTGGACGGAAATCATGTAGTTGGGATTTCAGAAGCCCAATTACAACAACTTTTATCACTTCTTGACAACAAAAGTTAAGGATCCAGCTCTCAAGCCAATGCCATAACCAAGCCAGGTTTGTCTAAAGTCACTTCACGTAGTTGGATCATTGATAGTGGGGCGACAGATCATATTTATTCATCATCAAAATTATTTTTCCGCAGAAATAAAAAGTCCTCATTGTACTATAGTGGAGAAACGGCTAATATTACTGCAAAAGGATCATTACCTTTGAATTCTGCCTATTATTTGCATGATGTGCTTTGTGTACCTACATTCAAAGTTGATTTACTGTCTGTTAGTCGTCTGACGAGAGGCCTAAATTGTTCAGTAACTTTTTTTCCTTATTGGTGTATTTTGCAGGATCTGGCTACGAGGAGGATGATTGGTTTGGGTAAACAACGTGACGGACTGTACTATTTGGTGGCACTAGCAACGAAACAATCCGTGACCAACTCTTCCACACTCACAAACAGACCAACCTGCAATCTTACCATCTCATCCACCCATCTCTGGCATAATAGTTTGGGCCATGCATCGTTCCCTCGTTTACGTTACATTGCAAAAATTTATTTAAATTTTTCAGCTGAGTCAAATAATGTTTGCCATATATGTCCTTTGGCTAAGCATAGTCGTTTACCTTTCAATCATAGTGTAATATCTTCTATTAAACCTTTTGAAATAATTCATTATGACATTTGGGGTCGTTATCGACACCCTTCTCTTTTTGGTGCTTATTACTTTCTTACTATTGTTGATGATTATACTCGTTTTACTTGGATTTTTTTGATGCTCCATAAAGATGAAACACAATCAATTTTAAAATGATTTTTTAGTTATGTTTTCACTCAATTTGAATCTCACATTAAAACTGTTCGCAGTGACAATGGTGGGGAATTTATATCACTTCGTTCTTTTTTTCAAGATGATGGTATTATTTTTCAGCATTCCTGTGTTTACACACCTCAACAAAATGGGGTTGTGGAACGCAAAGCATCGTCACATCTTACAAGTTGCTCGAGCTTTGAAAATTCAGGCTCAACTCCCTTCCCAATTTTGGGGGGGGAGTGTGCACTTACTGCTGTACACATCATAAATCGTCTCCCTTCACCAGTTCTCTCTTTCAAAACACCTTTTGAACTTCTTTACTCAAAACCACCCATCTTTTTCTCATCTTCGTGTTTTTGGTTGTCTAGCCTATGCCACTAATGTCCATACTTCGCACAAATTTGATCATCGTTTCATACCCTCAATTTTTATAGGCTATCCCATTAGTCAAAAGGCATACAAACTGTTTGATTTATCGAATAAAAAGGTTTTCACTAGTCGCAATGTACGGTTTCATGAGCATATTTTTCCTTATGCATCTGTTGGGCCCAAATATGATTTTTCTTCTCAATATAATTTTGGCCGAATACCTATTGTGGCCCATGACTTACCTTACCCCTCTCCTTCCAGTCCACACACTTCTCATCCACCAACATCACCACACGACTACCCAATCTCCACACCACCAGTTCCATCGCCTCATTCTTCTCCAATTTCCCAATCCACGCCTGAATCATCATCTCATCGTCATCTGACCATCACACACACCCATTCAGACCTAATCGATCTTCCTGACTCACTTGCTCAACACGACCCATCACCCCTAATCATCACTGACGGTCCTCCATCTCCGGCACCGGCATCCTCATCAGTCCCGATTCCCAGTCCACACTCACCTATCTCCTCTTCTGAAACCGACCCCCAACCCGCTCCACTTCGTCGCTCCACTCGTCAATCTGATCCGCCGGTCAAGCTTTCCGATTATGTCTGCTCTCACGTTTGCTCTGACCAATTTTCCTCTTTGCTACCGGGTCCAATTAAAGGTACACGCTATCCTCTGGCCAATTTTGTTTCCTATCACAGATACAGGCCTGCCCATCGTTCTTTTGTTGCTCAAATCAGCCATATTTCAGAACCTTGGAATTATTCGAAAGCCGTCACTCATCTTGAGTGGCAAGAAGCTATACGTTCTGAATTGGAGGCCCTCCAAGCCAACGGCACTTGGTCCCTTACTACACTTCCGGCTGGCAAGACTTCTATTGGTTGCAGATGGGTGTATAAGATTAAGCACTGTTCCGATGGTTCTGTCGAAAGGTACAAAGCAAGATTAGTTGCGAAAGGTTTCACTCAGCTTGAAGGTGTTGATTATCAGGATACCTTTTCTCCCACTGCCAAGATCATCTCCGTTCGCTGTTTGCTAGCCTTGGCTGCAGCTCGTGGTTGGTCTCTTCATCAAATGGATGTAAACAACGCCTTTCTTCACGGCGATTTGTCTGAATAGATTTATATATCTCCACCGCCAGGTCTTCGGCAACAGGGGGAGGAACATATGGTCTGTCGTCTTCATAAATCACTATACGACTTGAAACAAGCATCCCGCCAGTGGTTCGCCAAGTTCTCAGAGGCTATTTGTTCTGCCGGTTATGTTCAGTCCCAGGCAGATTACTCTCTATTCACTAGAACACAAGGCAAGTCATTTACTGCTCTTTTAATTTATGTTGATGACATTTTGATTACTGGAAATGACCCTATTAGCATTGCTGAAACTAAAACATTTCTACATAGTCATTTTCATCTCAAAGACCTTGGTGATTTGAAATACTTCCTTGGTATTGAATTCTCTGCCTCTAAGAATGGTATATTTATTTCTCAACGTAAATACACTCTAGAAATCATTAAGGATGCAGGGCTGTTGGGCGCGGCTCCTATTGATACACCTATGGAGCGCAGCTTGAAATTATCTGACACAAGTGACTTACTCAAAGAACCGGGTAAGTATAGAAGATTGGTTGGTAGGCTTATTTAATTGACTGTTTCGAGGCCAGGCATAACATATGCAGTGCATGTCCTTAGTAGATTTATGCATCAGCCACGAAGACTTCATATGGAGGCAGCCCTTCATGTTGTCCGATATCTGAAAAGTGCACCTAGCCAAGGCCTATTATTCTCTTCAAACAGTGATTTCAAATTAAGGGCTTACTGTGACTCAGATTGGGCAGGCTGCCCACCCAATAGACGATCCACATCTGGTTATTGTGTCTTTCTTGGACCCTCATTGATATCTTGGAGATCAAAATGATAGAAAACAGTATCTTTTTCTTCTGCCGAGGAAGAATACTTTGCAATGACAGGTGTTTGCTTTGAGTTGACATGGCTACGATGTCTATTGAAGGACTTGGGACTTTCGCATCATGAACCTGCCTTATTTTTTGTGACAACAAGGCTGCATTACACATTGCAGCTAACCCAGTTTTTCATGAGTGAACTAGGCATATCGAGATGGATTGCGATTACATTAGAGACAAGATACAAGATGGCTCTGTAATCACAAGATATCAACTGGCAGACGTTTTAACCAAGCCTTTAGGAAAGGAGATTTTTGTTCCTATGATCCGCAAGTTGGGATTGCAAGACATCCACTCTCCAACTTGAGAGGGAGTGTTAGGAAGTTAGACTTACAAATCTTTTATATTTAGTAATAGATAATCTGTGTATATTTCCTTTCCTATTACATTGCCTATATTGTAGTTAGACACCCTGTAATGTAGTTAGAGTTTGCTGACTTGTAGGAGTCTTTAGAATACTTCCTGTACAAATACCTGATTCAATATCAATAATAATTATTCAAGCAATTTCTATCTTTCTTTCATCTTTTCACCCTGTGTATATGAGAAATTGCAGTTCTACTAATTACACGGACATCCCTTGCATTCCCTTGGGTATTCACCTTCATTACTACTTAAATTTTACAAGAGTAAAATAGTTTTTAGCGTGTGATAATAAAGAAAGTAAATAAAAATCGAAGTATCCAATAATCTCACCCCTATCACTATACAAATTTAGAAATTATATTAAATTAAATAAAATTAGAAAACTAAATAAATATTTTTTTTTATAAAAAATGGATAATTACCCCGGTGGCCATCAATTTGATGACACACTATCAAAATGGCTACTATATTGCGAATTTGTTTTAAAATGGTCATTTTTAGCGAAAACTGTGACACTAATGGTCATTCCATCCAATTTCAACAAATGAGTGGCATTTTGATAAATAAGGGAATGACATTAATTTATTTTATATGTTTTTTAGAAATCAATTTTTTCTTTTGTTTTTTGAAACAAATAATTATATTTAGTGTGTGTGCGCGCGTGTGTGTGTGTGTGTGTGTGTGTGTATATATATATATATATATATATATATATAGCATGAGTAATTTTCCAATGAGGATTTTTTACAATACATACTTTAAGCACCTTTGATGAAATTATATGGAATATATTGAATCTTAATTTGATTTTTTGTATGGATAATAAAAACATTGAAATATATTTATAGAAAAAAATTAAAAAAAATTCCGGTGCAAGAACTATTTTTTTCCAAATTGTTTGAAGAAAAAAGATTTAAAAATAGCGAAGTATAAGAAAAAATAGTTCTCGGAGGGCTGCCCGAACATAGCTTGCAATGACTCCATAATTTTGAATGTTGTAGTCATTGCTTCGTGCTTTGTGACAAGCACGTCTGTCATAGAAGCTAACAGATATGTTCGGGCCTTCTCATCAAATGAGACCCATCGCTGGTATGCCTCACGAACAGTTCGTGTGGCATTGGCAGTAGGCACTGGAGGACATTCCTCCGTAAGCACAAACTTGAGGTCTTTGGTGACCTGTATTGCATTAATGTTAAGTTTCCATTTTGTGTAGTTATCACCAGTTAATTTATCGTTTGCAAGTATTTGTAATAGTGCAGATGACATGGCTGAAAAAACATAAATTAAAGATTCATTCAGTCATACATTCTAAACATGTGCTAATGTTCGGCATAAAATTAAACATGATGCATGAAAATGTTTAATGAACAAGAACAACCCTAAAAACAATGTTTCTATGCCACGACAATCCAACATACCACAAGCAAGTGCCGCCTTAGGGTCGGTCAAATTCTTGCATGTTGGATCGAGACCTTCTCAGTCAAAGGATATACCAGAATAACTCTTATCCCAATATCATTCAACCATCGTTTATTAGGTCAGGTTTTTAATTAACCAATTTAATTAAAACCTTGTAAGTGTAACCCATCATTTCAGATCTCAACAGCTTAACTCGAGAATTGCCGCCTTAGGGTCGGTCAATCCCGAAATCCCCTCCGAAATCCTATCTGTTAGGAAGTCAACCTTGGTATTGATTCGGGGGCCACTAACCATGTTTGTTCTTCTTTGCAGTGGACTGATTCTTGGACACAGCTAGAGGAGGGAGCCTTCTCCATGCGTGTGGGGTCGGGGGATGTTGTGTCGGCCAAAGCAGTGGGAGCAATAAGATTGCAATTTTGTAATAATAATAGTTTTTTATTATTGAACAATGTTTTTTATATTCCTGGATTTACACGGAATTTGATTTCCGTTTCTAAGTTGTTAGAACAATTGTATTCTGTTTCTTTTAATAATAAGTTTGTTATTATTGGAAAGAATGGTCTGAATATTTGTTCAGGAATTAATGAAAACAATTTGTATGTGTTAAGACCGTTAATACATACTACACTGCTTAACACCAAAATGTTTAAGGTTGAAAAACCTAAAACTAAACGACATAAGATTTCTCCAGATAATGACACGTATCTTTGGCATCTAAGGCTTGGTCATATCAACCTTGACCGGATAGACAGACTAGTAAAAAGTGGACCTTTAAGTGAGTTAAAGGTTGGCACCTTACCTATCTGCGAATCCTGTTTAGAAGGTAAGATGACTAAAAGACCTTTTACTGGAAAAGGGCTTAGAGCTTTAGAGCCACTAGAACTCATACATACAGACGTCTGCGGACCGATGAATGTTAGAGCTAGGGGCGGCTATGAGTATTATATCACCTTTATAGATGACTACTCAAGATACAGATATGTCTACCTAATGCAACGAAAGTCAGAAACATTTGAAAAGTTCAAAGAATTCCGAGCTGAAGTTGAGAATCAATTAGGTAGGACTATCAAGTCATTACGATCAGATCGTGGAGGTGAGTACCTTGACCAAGAGTTTGAAGACTTCATGGTCGAGCATGGGATAGTTTCCTAACTCACAGCTCCTGGTACACCTCAGCAAAATGGTGTAGCGGAGAGGAGAAATAGAACCCTGATGGAAATGGTGAGATCTATGATTAGTTTCTCATAATTACCAAATTCCTTTTGGAGATATGCGTTACAAACAGCGGCATACATTTTGAATGTAGTGCCATTTAAATCTGTTCCTGAAACTCCCCTAGAGTTGTGGAATGGTCGTAAAACTAGTTTATGACATTTTCGCATATGGGGGTGTCCAGCACACGTGCTGAAGAACAGAACTGGAAAGCTAGATCCCAAGTCTATGGTCTGCTTGTTTGTAGGATACTCCAAGGAGACCAGAGGTGGATACTTCTATAATCCTGAAGATAACAAAGTATTTGTATCGACAAATGCAACGTTTCTTGAGGATAACTATATAAGTGATCATAAACCTCGTTCTAAAATTGTATTAAATGAGTTGGAGCCTGGTGAGACCAGTACTCAGTCAACTAGAGTTGTTAATCCATTAACATCTGAAAGTCAGATAATTCCTAATCAGGATACACTACCACCTAGACGAAGTGAGAGGGTTGTGAGACAGCCTGAACGCTATTTGGGTGTAAGTGAGGGACAAGATCTTGTCTCTGCTGATAGTGTGGATGATCCATTGACATTTAAGAATGCAATGGAAGATCCTGATAAAGAGGAATGGCTTAATGCCATGAATCTCGAGATGGAGTCAATGTACTCTAACTCAGTCTGGGAACTTGTAGACTTACCGAATGTGGTAAAACCCATAGGATGTAAGTGGATCTACAAGAGGAAGAGAGGAGTAGACGGGAAGGTAGAGACCTTCAAGGCAAGGCTAGTGGCCAAGGGTTATACTCAGAAAGAGGGGGTCGATTATGAAGAGACCTTCTCACCAGTAGCCATGTTTAAGTCTATTAGGATTCTCTTATCCATTGCTGCCTATTTCGATTATGAAATTTGGCAAATGGACGTCAAGACTGCATTCTTGAATGGCAATCTTGACGAGAGCATCTATATGATGCAACCAGAGGGATTCGTGTCTCCAGATCAAGAGCAAAAGGTTTGCAAGTTGCAAAGGTCCATCTATGGACTTAAGCAAGCATCTAGATCTTGGAACATCAGGTTTGATGATGTGATCAAAACCTATGGCTTTGAGCAGAACGTTGATGAGCCTTGTGTCTACAAGCGCATCATTGACAAGAAAGTAGTTTTCTTGATCCTATACGTGGACGACATCCTACTCATTGGGAATGAAGTGGGAGTGTTATCTGATGTAAAGGGCTGGCTGGCTGGCTAGCCAATTCCAAATGAAAGATTTGGGAGAGGCGAGTTATGTTCTAGGGATCCAACTTATAAGGGATCGTAAGAACAAACTCATAGCATTGTCTCAGGCATCATATATCGACAAGATTCTTATGCGATTTTCGATGCAGAACTCCAAGAAAGGATAATTTACCTTCTAGACATAGGGTTCACTTGTCTAAGGAACAGTGTCCTAAGACACCTCAAGAAGTTGAGGATATGAGACGTGTGCCATATGCATCCGCAGTAGGTAGTCTCATGTATGCTATGTTATGCACGAGACCGGACATCTGCTATGCAGTGGGAGTAGTCAGCAGGTACCAGTCCAACCCAGGATTAGATCATTGGGTTGCTGTCAAGACTATTCTTAAGTATCTTCGGAGAACGAGAAACTATATGCTAGTGTATTCCGGACAGGATTTGATCCCGTTAGGATACACAGATTCTGATTTTCAGTCAGACAGTGATTCTAGAAAATCCACATCTGGATCAGTATTCACCCTAGGTGGTGGAGCCATTGTGTGGAGAAGTATAAAGCAATCTTGCATTGCTGACTCCACCATGGAAGCCGAATATGTAGCCGCTTGTGAAGCTGCTAAAGAGGCTGTTTGGCTCCGTAAGTTCTTGAATGATCTGGAAGTTGTTCCAGATCTGGATAAGCCCATCACACTTTATTGTGATAACAGTGGTGCTGTGGCTAATTCCAAAGAACCAAGAAGCCACAAGAGAGGGAAGCATATAGAGAGAAAGTATCATCTCATTAGAGAGATAGTGCAGAGAGGAGATGTGATCGTCACCAAGATAGCCTCACAAGACAATCATGCTGATCCATTTACGAAGACCTTACCGGCTAAAGTGTTTGAAGGTCACCTAGAAGGTCTAGGGTTACGAGACATGACTCACATGCTTTAGTGCAAGTGGGAGATTGTTGGGGGTTTTTGCCCTAAAGCTTGTAATATATAAATAGAATTTGAACATAAATAAAAGAAGTAGTATATTCATTCATTTTGTGCCATACTTTATATAACATGTGCACTTAACATCCAAGATTGCCGGATGTAATTTCGAACTGAGTATATGAGTGTCATATATAGATGGATTCAGCTTGAAACGAGCAATCTAAAGAGTCCGTAGATAGCAAATAAAGCTGGGTACTTTATTTGTGGTTAATCTACAGTTGCGGTCCATTTCGTAGTGTACGGTGATCCTATCCTGGATCATTCATATGTAGATATGAGAATGGAGGCACCTTGTATGATGTGATCATATAGGACTGGGCCATGATCTATATGAATCTCTCACTAAGATCCGTTTAACGATGAGATTCATATATATCAACTAATGATGGCTATATGTGGGTGATCTTAATCCTGAGTGTCTTATCGACTCCTTCAGGTTAGATCATGGTCTTTGATATACCATGGGTGAGGTCGGAGTTGCATTCCCGATCAATATACTCCGTATGTTGGGATTGCGGTTTGGCTTGTGGCTGGGAAGGTTTGTACACAATAGTGGAATCCACTCCTTCTTGTGAGAAGTAGATGGTAGTTCCCTTAAGGGTTGATTCGGGGCTTGAACAATATGAGCGCTCTCCTAATTCCGTAAGGAATGTAGGATTTATTGTTCATTAGAGAATCAATGGTACTTAATGGAAAGATATGATTAGAGGGGTATGACGGATATTATGACCCAGCTCTAATTATGAACTACTTGTGGAGGATTATACCATATGTAATAGCTATATCGATGGACACCGAGAGTTATTGGTTTGTGTAAAAACGTCTACAGTTGAGAGAGTGCAGCTTCGGGTTTTTAGTGGAATAACACCGAAGTTAATAATCATGAAATATTAATTAAAGAGTTTAATTAATAATTTCTAAGGATTATTGGATCTCAAAATACTGTGGGTCCATTAGGTCCCCTTGCTAGCCCGATCGATTTAGGTAACAAGGGTCACGGTTAATTAATTGGATTGTCCAATTAATTGTGTTACGAAAGTGACACGTATTTATTCGGGAGTTAATTGAATAATGTGATTATTTAATTAATGAATAATGGTGATTAAATAAATTAAATAATAAGATTATTTAATTATGTTGTTAATCACTAAATGGAGGGTGTTAGTTGATATTTGATTTTGAATAAAATAAGATAATATGATTATTTTATTTTAAATTAAATATTTGAAATTGAATTTGAAATGTTTGAATTCAAAATAAATATTTAATTAATTTTAAAAAAGATATGAGATATCTTTATAAAAATTTTAAAAATCAAATACAAGATTTTTGGTTTGTTTTTAATATATATGAGATATATATATATATTTTTTTAAATTTAAAAACCGAATGTCGGTTTTGTTAAAAAGAAAAAACCAAATGAGAAAAAAGAACACAGCAAAGAAAAGCAATTTGATTGCTTGAGAGAAGAAGAAAAACAGGTCGTGCACAGTAAACAAAAGCAAAACAAAAGAAAAAAAAAATAGGGTGTGGCAAGCTCAAGTGCTAGCACTTCTAGCTTTTGTTTGTGTGTGTGTATTCTTCTATTCTTCCTCCATACAGGTCCTGAATATCGTGACGCGCACACACGCTGTTACCAGTTCCGGGAGATAGCGAGGAAGATCACGTGGTTCAAATCAGGAGCAGTTCGTATTAAAGTGAAGGAGCCTCCTACGTAGGTATGAAAATGTTCTTCATTTTATTATCGCATTTGATTATTACTGTACAAATGAGTTAGTTTAATGATTGCATAAAAATTTTAAAACCTTCCGCTGCGCAATCTGTAACCCTAGGTTCCAACAATTGGTATAAGATTTAAAAATAGCGAAGTATAAGAAAAAATAGTTCTCAAATCCAAAAAATTTCTAAATTTTTAGGAATTGTGTATTTTAATTTTCTTAGGATACATACAAAAAATCTCATCGAAAAACATTCGATTACATGCAATTTCATCAAATGTACTTAAAGTGTGCATTGTAAAAGTTCTTATTAGAAAATTACTCTATATAGCATATATATATATATATATATATATATATATATTACATGCTTTGACTTGGTATGTATGCACTTGTCAAAGCTCCTCCGTAAATGAGTAGCTCACATTCAATGTCCTCAAATATTTCCATCAGTGCGCATTGACCAGAACAGGACCATATATATATCCTTTTTGAGAAGGGTAAGGCTACACAATCTAAAAAGTCTATAAAAAAACAAAGAAGAGACTCATATATTGATCTAAACCATTTTTTTTTTGTATTTTGAAACGAATAATTATATTTAGTGTGCATTTATATATATATATATATATATATATATATAAATACACACACACTAAATATAATTATTCGATTCAAAAAATAAAAGATTTCTAAAAAACCTCTAAAATAATTTAATGTCATCCTCTTATTTACCGAAATGCCACTCATTGGATGGAATCACACACTAAATATAATTATTCGTTTCAAAAAATAAAAGATTTCTAAAAAACCTCTAAAATAATTTAATGTAATCCCCTTATTTATCGAAATACCACTCATTGGATGGAATTTGATGAAATTATATGAAATTTGATGGAATGGTCATTAGTGTCACAATTTTCGTCAAAAATAGCCATTTTGAAACTAATTTCCAATTTAGTAACCTATTTTGATAGTGTGTTATCAATTAATAGCCACTTGGACAATTATCCCCAAAAAAAACAATAAAAGCCACCAAGGTGTCTTCGTTTCCGATGAAGGTTCAACGCAAATATACAAATAATGTCAAACCTCCTCTAGATGCCATATATATCCTCCTCAAACGGAGGAGACTTAAATCTCGTACACACGTGGCAAAGATCCAAATCTCCTCTCATACCTTGAAGATATCGCTCAATCTCCTCTGCATGTGGGAGGAGATTGTGCTATTTTCTCCCGATCGTGGAGGAGATTTGTGGTCACCTCCTCGCATGGGAGGAGATTCACAATCTCTTTCACGTGTGGGAGGAGATCAACGATCTCTTCACAGATTGGGAGGAGATCGATTTTCCACCGCTACTAGAGTTTTATGTTTTGAAATAATATTATATTCGTCATTAAATCTAATTATTTAAATACAATTTAATTAAAAAATATATTTTTAATGTCTAAATAACATTAAATCAATCATCAAATATAATTATTTTAAAAATTATTTAATTAAACAAATAATATTTTTCGAAATAATGCTACACTGCATATTTTATTGAATGCATTCTAGATGTTCCATATATATGTTCGAAAGAAATTCTTGGCATGCGGTTGGAAATGCGCTATACATATTGCATATTTCATTCTTCTTGTAATAGTCTTTATTATTGTAACATGAGTTGTTCTATACTTTTTAGATTCTTGCTCGGATGCCTACGATGGTATATATAAATAATTAAATATATCGGACTTTATTTTCAATATATTCATTTGGTATGTGTATACTATTTTTATATATTTATAGATATTCTATTTTTTTAGATATTCAAATATATTGAAATGTTTTTTTTTGGCAGATGGTGAAAAAAATGAAGAGATGTGTGGACAACTGTGAAATAGAAACTACATCAACAAGGATTTCCATTCATTATTATTATTATTATTATTATTATTATTATTATTATTATTATTATAATTATTCTAATTAAGTGTCCATAGGAGAGAAAGTTGAAGTGATGCTTATATGCATAAAGCATGTGATCAAGTATAGATAAATTGTTTTTCTATTTCTTCTCATGGTATATGATTGTAAGCAAATTGTTAATAAAAAGAAATTAAGAGAACATTTGTTATCCATTAATTAGATTAAAATGTGTTACTAAATTTTCATCATTTAGATTTGATCACTTGTATAATCTGATCTTTTAACTGATTTTATTACATAATTAATTTTCTTTGTTTTTCTTAATTTACTGATTTATACAAAGAAGATCAGGGAAGAAAGAAAACCTCGATGATCGCTAATGAAACAAATCATGGGATGTAATCTACATTTAATTTTCACACAAATAAAAGAATAATAATGTGATATATCATATATGTGGATTATGGGTGAAAATATTATATTGTTCCATATGAAATTATCAATCTGCATATATCTTTGCACTGTTTGTGAACAGGTTCATTAAACTAATTAATGAGTTCTTTGTGGCCTTTATTGTAATCTTATTTAAGATTTTTTTTTCAAATCAAATAATAATAATAATAAATAGCAATGCAAGAAATTAGTTTTATACATGGGTTGTAATATTGAGAAAAACTTGAGTGCATTGGATGCTCCACATAGGAATCTGATAGTGGTGCATTGGATGCACTCACTGAATGACATGTGTCATTCTAATTTTTTTCCATCCACATCATTTTCTCTCTTCATCTTCTCTATCTACCGGACTCTCTTTGTCCCATCTTCTCACACCTCGGTCTGGATCTGTCATCAACGCCTCTTCTACGGCACCAGTTGACTCCAGCAAAAGTTCGATTTACAAGATTGGACGACGTTTAGTTTGCTGGTGCGATCAGTTTCAACAGATTCACAATGGATCGGTGCAGATCTGACAACGAAGGTTCAGCGATGGTTCTGGTTTGGCTTCGTTCATGACGGTTCGAGTTATCCAGATCCTATCACTTATATCATAACTGATGATTTACAGGATTTTGACAACTCACAAACCACATCATTTGAGTTTGATTTTGAACAAATAATTTGGATAACCTAGCATTATTCATATGAAATACGATTTAAATAGGAGAAGATGTATAATTTGTAGGAAAATGTACACCAACTCCCACATGTAAATGCGAAATTGCACTCTTTGAAATTAATGCATTAATTACACATACATCCATTGGCTAATGTTGACCTCTATTACAAATTTACTTTTATAAGGGTAAAATGGTTTTTTAGTGTGTGATAATAAATAAAGTAAATAAAAATTGAAGTATCCAATCAAATCTCCCCACATCACACCCTACAAAATTTAAAATTAATTTAGAAGAAAAATATATTAATAAACTAAAAAAACTATTAGAAAACTAAAAAACGAAAACAAAAAATTTGTAGAAAAAAAGCAATATTTTTGGTTTTATTTTTTGTTTTAAATTAAGGTTTACAGATAGTTTAGTCTTTTATATAGTCTGTCGTGGTTACTTTTGACGGCCGTTGATTAACTGGTATGAGATGTGATTGTCAATTTTTCATAAAAATGGTTTTAGTGTAAAAAGGAAATTCTCAGGGAATTTTATGTAATTTGCTCTTATTATTATTTTTGTAATCTTTGATTTAACTAACAACATGACTCTCGTTATTAAATCCACTAAATTGGACTCTCAACGGATTTACGGCAACTTGTTGCAAGATCAAAGAGGAAAGACAAAGTCTCTGGAGGAGGGGTGTATTAAGAATAAAAGAGGGTATGTTTAGAACTCAAACCTGACTATGAGAGCGGGATAGCTTAGTAAGTTAGTGGGGTGTCTTTACTAGCATCACTGTGTTAAAAAACACACCACTGCGGCACTGCGTAGTTGCGTAGGTTTCTGGTTGAGGGCTTGACGCTGCTACTCCGTTACTCACTGAAGAAAAAAAGAAAAAGAAAAAAGGATTTGGAACTCTCAGGTCAGTTTTCCCTGCAATTCTCTTCAAAATCGTGTGTTGGGTTTGCATGTTGTTTCCTGTTTACTTGTTTTGTGATTGTATGTTGTTTCTTTTGGTGCCTTTAACTGTATTTCTTTTAATTGTATTTTATATTATTTTTGTATTGTTTCTTTTGTTTTTCTTTTTCTTGTGGCGAAATTTGGTTTTAATTATCCTTATCTATTTTTGGGTGATTAGAAGAGTTTCAATGCATATTGACTGTCTGTCTCTTGTATTATTATTTACTTGTGCTATTGTTAATGAAGAATGGAAAGGATTTTTGCTTTTTGATTTTGGTAAAATGTTCCAAGTTGTGATTTTTTTTTTCCTTGCATTTTGATATCATTATATGAGTTACAGTGTCTTTATTGATATAACAGGAGTTTAGTTTCTGAAAAAGATTATCTCAGATTCATCTTGCTCCAATTTTATCAGATTTTGTACACTAAAAAATTTAATCGATAGCTGTTTTGGTAGTGGGGTTATTTGATTTTCATTCGATTGTAACATTACTGTTGTTTATTTCATAGGGGGTTTGAAGTACTTCGAAAAGCTAGTGAATGGCTACTTCATCATCATGTTCTACATGTACGTTGCAGAGAAGCATATTTGCTCCAAAAGAGATAAAAAGTCACAATAGTGCGTTGATGTTCTATGACAAGTCATTTGCTGTATCTGCTGATCTTGCACAATCAAGACTTTCAGTAGCAAATCAGAAATTAATGAAATGGAACCAAACCCAAAAGTTCCATTTAAAGAATCCAATACAGTGTCGGGCATTAGAAATTGAGAATGCTCCTTCATTTACGGTAGGGAAGAAGTTTCAACTTGATGATGTGATTGAAGCTCAGCAGTTTGATAGAGATCTTCTTAATGCTATATTCGAAGTGGCACGCGAAATGGAGAAGATTGAAAAGAATTCACCTGGTAGCCAAATACTTAAGGGTTACCTAATGGCTACTCTGTTTTATGAGCCTTCTACTAGAACTAGACTTTCATTTGAGTCTGCTATGAAGCGGTTAGGCGGTGAGGTTTTGACTACAGAAAATGCTAAGGAGTTCTCGTCTGCAGCCAAAGGGGAGACACTTGAAGGTATATACGTTTTTGATCTTTAATGTAGGGTTCACCAAAATGGTTTTGTTCCAATGTAGTTCTGATGTAGTTGCTTGATTTGCAGACACTATAAGGACTGTTGAGGGGTACGCTGATATAATAGTTATGCGGCATTTTGAAAGTGGTGCTGCCAGAAGAGCAGCTACTACAGCTGGCATACCTATTATTAATGCTGGAGATGGTCCTGGACAACATCCAACTCAGGTATGTACATACTTCTCCTTAATCCAGTTTTTTTTCAGAAATGTTGGATGTTTGTTTATTTTTATAATAGATACAGTTTCTATAATTTGTTGTGTATCACATTTAACCAGAATTTATTTTGGAGGAATATGAAGACAGATGACATAAAAGAGAATTCCCCATTGTTTGTAGTTTGTCCTGTTCCAAAATGTGATGATGAACAACATAGTTAATTTGACCTAGAAACAAGTAAAATATTACCTAGCTTGGTGAACAACTTGGTAATATGTTTGGATTATAAATAATTTAAAGATGTTCAAATGGAGTTATTGCTCGACTGGAAAAGGTTGATGGTTAACTTTGTTTCTGAGTTTACGAACTTTGTAAACTACGTTAGCTTTTCAACCTTTTCCATAAGAGGACGCATTTACATGTTCATAACATCTCCTGTGAGTCTCTCTGCAAAACCATGATATGCGTTATCTGCCTTAAGCTGTCTCATAATCTCTACTTTCTGCTTGACTATAGTGATGTGCTTTCTTGCCTGAATGAGATTTTGTTTATTTCTTTTCTGTGAGGGAGATGTTTTCTATCCGAAATTGGATGTTAGCTTCTTTTTGATAATTTTTATCTTGAGGGAGTAATAGAGGTTTTCTTACTTCACTTTTGTTGTGCAATATTTTTATATGCTAGTTTCTCTTTCGGTATTAAGCAACCCTCTCCTGCTTTTGTACCCTATACAGGCTCTTTTAGATGTTTATACTATTGAAAGAGAGATAGGTAAACTGGATGGCATTAAAGTTGGGCTTGTGGGAGACCTTGCTAATGGAAGGACAGTCCGCTCACTTGCGTACTTGCTTGCCAAGTACCAAGATGTGAAGATCTACTTTGTCTCTCCTGATGTTGTAAAAATGAAGGTAGTGAATTGATATCATGCACTGGATATTGGATTTCTGTTACGTGATGTTTACTTTGAGGTTTAACAGTCATTAATCTGTGAAGGAACTGTCACTACATTGTTATTGGTTTTCGTAAAATGGCAAGTTAATAAAAAAATCTAGTGTTTTGGTTGTTGAGTTATATTTTGTGATTCTCAGGATGATATAAAAGACTATCTGACATCGGAGGGTGTGGAATGGGAAGAAAGTGCTGATTTAATGGACGTGGCTTCTAAATGTGACGTAGTGTATCAAACTCGCATCCAGCGAGAGCGTTTTGGAGAGAGAAACAACCTTTATGAAGAAGCTCGAGGAAAGTACATTGTAGATCGGGATGTTTTACGGGTAATGCAGAAGCATGCTGTCGTGATGCATCCTCTACCAAGGCTTGACGAGGTAAGCATGCTATGTTTGAGAGTGATGCTCTCGTGATGTTTATGAGATGGAAGTTTTCTGATGTAGTTTGTTATATTATGTTATGTAGATCGCTGTGGATGTTGATGCGGATCCTAGGGCTGCCTATTTTAGACAAGCAAAGAATGGTCTCTATATTCGTATGGCTCTTTTGAAACTCCTGCTTGTTGGGTGGTGAGGAATGCATTATCTTTCAAATTTTGACCCTATATACCTGTTTTGCCTGAGGAATTTTCTCGTGAAAACGATTTTGCAGCGAAAATGCTGAGAATGGTTGAAGGGATTTTCTAATCAACAGTTTTTAGTTTATTATTTATATCATATATTTCATATCCTCATTGTTTAGTAAATTAAGGTAAAAACTTGAAACTATGTACCATAGATCGAGATTTCAACAGACATTCTATAGTTTGCTGTACCATATATCGAGTTTTAATCTGTTTCAGGTACGGTTTTATAAACCACTTGATTCTGTTGCATCCATCGATGAGAATTACAGAGTCAAGTGGCCAAAAGTAATAAATTATTTGAACTTGCAAAGTTCTGTATGCATTTCCGACCGGGTATTTTCAAATATTTGTTGCCCCATCCATCCTAACAACCTCAAAGCTTCTTAGCATGAGTTCATGACCAAGCATCAACAATTCAGTAACTTCTTTTTCTCAGAGCGTTAGTGTTGAGACTTGAGGGGGATTAGTTGCTTGTAAAAAGCCTTCAAATTTCAACCAGAGAGAGTACACACAATACTGGAAAGTTGTGTAGATTTCATTTGGTAAACGAAATGTATTTTTATCGACGAACTTTGAATTCTTTTCATCCACAATAACTGCATCTATTCTTGAAAGACACTCGAGCAGGAAAGAAATATATTTAATTTTTACTAGTGAAGTTTTTTTTTTTTTTTAAATAAATATAAACTGCTTCTCAAACTAGATTTTCCACAGTTTTTAAAATTAGATTTTTCCAAAAAAGAACTAGAATTCGGTATTTTTAACATTCTAATTAGAAAATTTTGTTAGTATCAACAAATATACCTTCAAGAATTCCGTAGTTTTACTAAACAAATATTTCATGAAGGATTATGTAGTTTAATTTACACATACACATCAATAACATGTAATTTACTGTTAAAAACCCTGGTATGATATGAGGGGTCAAAAAATAAATAGCACTATTTGGGGTGGGTGTTGTGCAAATATCACCACATTACTAATTCATGTTTAAAAGGCACCAATATAGGTGTCCAGACAAAAAATACCCCTTCCAAGTGAGTTTTTGTCGTTTTTAAACCTAGTGAGAAAAACCAGAGAGAGAAAACATCTCTTGGAAAAAGAACCGGCGTTGAAAGATCAGTGGTTTTCCTTCTGAAAAAGACGTCGAAGTAACCGGCGGTTGGATAACAGTGTTTTTTCGGGTGTTCAGACGAGAGGATCTTCAATCGATTGTGGTAAGTTGATTATGTTGTTGATTATGTTGTTGATTTTGTTTTTAATAATTTCATGTTTGATGTTGGTTGTTGATTAAACTTGTAGATTAGGTTTGTTTGTTGATCTGAGAATGGTTGTGGGTTAGGTTAGGGTTTGTAAATCTGTTGAAGATCTGGGTCACCGAGCTTTTTCAAGGTGATTCCGAGCTTTTTTTGAATTTTTTCGAGCTTTTTAAAACTTTTTCCGAGCTTTTTCTGGGTTTTCGATTTTTTTCAAACTGGTTCAGAGCTTTTTCTGGGTATCCGAGCTTTTTAGAAATGCGTCCGAGCTTTTTTAAAATGCCCGAGCTTTTTGAAACTGTTCCCGAGCTATTTTAAAATATGGCCGAGCTTTTTGAAACAGTTTCCGAGCTTTTTGAAACAGTGTCCGAGATTGTTTAAACTGTCTGAGCTTTTTCAAACAGTTTCCGAGCTTTTTGAAACAGTGTCCGAGATTTTTTAAACTGTCCGAGCTTTTTCAACCAGTTTCCGAGCTTTTTTAAACAGTCCGAGCTTTTTGCAACAGTGTCCGAGCTTTTTGAAACTGTCCGAGCATTTTCAAATAGTTTCCGAGCTTTTTTAACCAGTCCGAGCTTTTTAAAACTGAGTCCGAGCTTTTTCAACAGCCCGAGCATTTTCAACATGTGTCCGAGATATTTCAAACTATGCTCGAGCGTTTTCAAACAGTGCCCGAGCTTTTTTAAACAGTCCGAGATTTTTTAAACTGTCCGAGCTTTTTCAACCAGTTTCCGAGCTTTTTTAAACAGTCCGAGCTTTTTGCAAAAGTGTCCTAGCTTTTTGAAACTGTCCGAGCATTTTCAAACAGTTTCCGAGCTTTTTTAACCAGTCCGAACTTTTTAAAACTGAGTCCGAGCTTTTTCAACAGCCCGAGCATTTTCAACATGTGTCCGAGATATTTCAAACTGTGCTCGAGCGTGTTCAAACAGTGCCCGAGCTTTTTTCAACAGTCCGAGCTTTTTTTAAATGAGTCCGAGCATTTTCAAACTGTCTCCGAGCTTTTTCAAAACGCGTCCGAGCTTTTTTCACACTACCCGAGCTTTTTCAAACTGCCCGAGCTTTTTCAATATGAGTCCGAGCTTTTTGAAACTGCTTCCCTGCTATTTTATATTATTATGTCCGAGCCTTTTACAGTTTATTGATGCATTCTTTTTCTGTGAAAATGCAGATGGGTAGTGAACTAAAGGATTTGCTTAAAACTCCAGATGATGAATGGTACGATGGAAAAATCACTCGGCATGACCATTTCAGCGACCTTAAAGATATCGTCGTCGCACTGGACAGTGTACCAGAACAATTGAAGGTCGAAGAATGACGTCGGTATACAGAGTCTTGTTTTGGTCATTTCCTTAGGATGGATCGGGGGATGAAGTTTTCGGGTAGCATAGTCCATCGACTGCTATTGCGCGAGCTACATCACGATGGGCCGGAGGATGAGATGAGATTTATGTTAGGTCCTCGTTCGGTCCGGTTCTCTAAGGTTGAATTCTGTCTGATCACCGGATTGAAGTTTGGAGTGATTCCTGACACGACGAGGTATGAGATGGTTCAGAACGGGATACACCAACAGTATTTCAATGGTGTAGCTGAGGTGGATTATGAACAGCTGAGAGCTGTTCTACGGATCGGTGTATTTGAGGAGCAGTACGTTGCTGTGAAGCTGTGCCTCCTTTATATGCTAAACTGGATATTGATGGGATTGGACGAGAGAGATAAAGTTCCATTATGGCAGTTCCGGCTAGTCGAGGACTTGGACGCTTTTGATGCATTCCCGTGGGGTGCCCACGTGTATAGGCAGTCCATTATTGGATTCAAAAATGCCTTACACGGTCCACGTGTGCGGTATGAGAGACGACAGCAGGAAAAGGGCGCTGACGTTCACACGGTGGAGACGTACAACCTTTACGGTCTAGCTCACGCACTATTGGTGAGAATTTATAATTTGTATCATTTTAAAACCTGAATATTTTTTTACATGAGTTACGGAATAAATGATTGGATTCTGAATAACTTGTTCTTTTACATAGGTATTTGCGTATGAGGTTATCCCCGAGCTTGGGACCCAATTTGGGACTCGTAGGCGGATTGAGGTGTCCCCCAGTATGCTGAAATGGGAGTTGCAAAAGCAACCAAGGTCGGACAAGCTGGACAAAATTTTCTTAGCCAGGGTAAGGAGCTATTGTGTTAAAGTGTTTACATATTACGATTATACAAATACAATGGTCTAACAGCGATTTCAGATGTTTGCGAGGACTGCACTGGTGCCGACAGCAGTAGAGAGGGTTGCACGGTACTACGAGGGCATAAATGAGGGAGGCAGTCTATATATGGCTGCCGATGGACACGACGGCTCAGTACCGGATCCCTTACATCATACGACTGCCGGACCCAGTCATACGGAGGGTTCCGACCAGGAGTTTGGCGGTGGGAGTCCCCTCAGGCACAGACCGGATACGGAGGGTTCGGACCCGGAGTTTGTCGCTGGGAGTCTTTTTAGGCGCAGACAGGTTCGATTTGCGATGCCAGGTGGAGTACATTCACGAGAAGACGTTGGAGGGCATCGCCAGGTATGTCAAAAATGGTGTAATGCATTATTTATGTTGAAACAAGTGTTGGGTTTTAGTACTGACAATAATGATTTTGTTTCAGGACCGTTTGGAAGGAAAAATCCAAGATGTGATGGATGCAGTCGTTGCGTTACGGGAGGATCTACGGAAGAGTGATCGGGAAAGGGATAGGCAGCATAGGGAGGTGATAGACTTTCTCCAGGGGCGGTGGGGTTCGACATCACAGTCAGGCAGGGATAGTCCACCCTCCCATGATCGAGACTCTCCACGTAGAGACAGAGACGAAGGGACAGACCCAGCTACCGGACCTACGACGGAGGCTGATGGACCTCAGACGCAGGGTCCAATAGTTGGAGATACAGTACGAGACCAGCAGATGCAAGTCCCTGGTGGCACGGATACATGAGTATTTGGGGAGAGAGTTACCCAGGCGATATTAGAGTATCCGCTGCTTATGGAGGTACAGGATGTGGATCCTCCTGTTCATATCCAGGACCACACAGTGGACCCGTTCAGTCCACTAGGTCAGAGTCCCTCCTCCCGTACAGTCCACACTCCTGACCTGACTAGGCGATCCATAGGGAGCACCCCTACGGTCCATCCGACACCGCTCTCCTCTACTCGATCCCGTTACACCTCACCCTCTAGTGACACTGCCGGTCCATCCCGACACAGCCCATCCCACCGGAGCCCTCGACGTGATCCACGGGGACAGAGTTCCTCCTCCTAACACCCTCCAGTGGTCCATAGTCAGCATAGGCAGCAGCGGATGCGCAAACGAGGCTTGCAGTTGATGAGCCCATACACTGACCCCTGTCGGCCGAAGAGGCCAAGGACACTACCCATGTCATCAGCACATATATTCAGGCCCAATAATTTGGTAGACGCTGACCAGCTTGCGGCTTACAAAGCCTACAAGAGGAACGTGACGGGGGAATTGTAAGTATTATAATACTGTGAATTTATTTTGAAACACCTAAGTTAAAGTAGTTGTTTTCCTAAATAATTGAAAATTACACAGACGTGATGTGGATCTGATGACCCCCGTGCCTATGACTTGGTTCCACCGGTTGCAAACCAACTTTATGGAGTTGGAGGACACGGTACTTTCCTTACTTCGATTGTCTTTTAAGTTTGTTTAACTTATGGAAGAATACTAACAATGTATAATGTTTATATTGTCAGCATATGGACGCGTACCTGCATATTTTACGGAAGCGTCAGCGAGCATTCCCCACTGTCTACATTCAGATGATGAACCTACTAGATTCTCAGTTCTATGTAAGTGTTTCAAATGTACTGTTTTCACACGTCTGTTTGTTGTGTTTCATTCTGTTTCTAACGTTTCAGTTCGTTATCTACTTTCAGTCAATGTTGGAGTTTCAGTGGCGGAGAATCATGCCTCGCGATGCTGTGGGCAAAGCCCCGAAAAACTGGTCTGTGTTGAAGTACATGTGGTCCCCTGAAGATCTGATGACGGTACGTGGATTGCTCCCGGTAGGGAACCGACCATGGCACGAGGTTGACGCGGTGAGCAAAATACAGTTATGGTTTCAATGTGTTTAATTAAAAATTCTTAATTTGACCATAACAATATCTTGAACACTTGGTACAGGTCCTTATTCCGTGCAACATTGGTGGCCAACATTGGCTCGTGGCCAGCGTCGACCTTACTGTGGGGAAGATCCACCTGCTAGACCCGTTCAGACAGGAAGTCCCCCAACAGATCAGGAAAGAGCAGGTCGCTCCATTGCGGTGGTTTCTACCCTCGATGTTGCATCAGATGGGGTTTCACGATGCCAGACCAACGGGCGAGGCTAAGTACGAGAAGCGGAATAGGCCCTTTGGGGGTAAGCATGGTGTCTACAACACATGTGCCCCAACAGACTAGAGGGTATGACTGTACGAACATCATTTAAACTTTAAGTTTGTTTTATTAAACTTCAATTGTAACGGTTGTTCATGTGCTGAGTCGCAGGGGTAACTGTGGTGCTCATACCTTGAGATTGATGGAGTACGTACTGGCGAACAGGAAGACGTTCGACTGGTCAGAAAAAGATATGTGCACCATACGGGAGAAGATGGCTGTGGAGATTTTTTGTAACTCCAAGCCCCATTAGATGTTGTAGTTGTCGATGTACAAACAATTATAGTAATGAACTTTCAAATTTCAAATTTTTTGTTTAACATTTAAAGTGTTTGCATTTGCATTTGCATTTACAAGTACAACACACGCATTTCATACAATAACACAAGTAATAATTAACACCCCAACTTAATTAAACAATAAGTATGAACTGCCTGATTCACTCATCGGCAGATTCCTTGTGTGGGCACGTCTGTTTGTTATGTCCAACTTGATGACATACGCTACACTTGCGACGGTATTCCTCGGGAACAATTCTGCTCGGACCTTCATTAATCAAGGGCGGATTAGAACACCTCCTGCTATTATGACCTGATTGTCCACATCTTCTACACGATTGGGTGGTTGTCCTCTCGGAAGACGATGCATGTCGACCCTCCATCGGGCGACCTGATTGTCTCTTGGTCTTTGGATTTAAAACCACCCGCTCAGCGATGTCGGATGGCACTACCCATGAAGAAGGATGGCCAACAGGCATAATAGGAACTGAGTATGCATCAATAAGTGTCTGTCTCTTGTAGTAGTCCGAACACAGCGATGTGAAATCCAAGTTCCGCTCCCTGCAAAAGCAATGAAAAAAGTGACAATCATGTTTGCTTAATATAACGTATAATTGTATAATGTTAATGTACCTTGCCGCTGCGAGTGCGTGAGAACACGGAAAATTGTCCATTTGGAATTTGTTGCATGTGCACGTCTTTCGGGCTAAGTCAACAGTCCACTGCTTTCCGGACCGTTTGACAGAGAAAATGTTCCAGTCCACTGGATTGACGGTCATATAACCGCACTTCTCGACCCGTTGTAGCATCACAATATGTGATGCGTCGGTCAATTGATGACACATGGACTGTGCAGCTAGATGTCGATAGTGAAACCAACGCTGTAATATATTCCTAATGAACTCTGCCAATGTCAACATAGGGAGTTGTCGTGCGAATTTAAGGCATGAGTTTATGCACTCTGCAACATTTGTTGTCATCACCCTGAACCTTCGTTGGGGACAGTGTACACGAGACCATTTGTGTGGACCGGCAGATTCAACATAATCGAAAGCATTCTTATGCAGGTTACGTAACTCACCCATGTACCGGTTATATTTGAATTCAGTGTACGCTCTAGCGGCTTTGTCCATTAAGCTGACAACATCTTTTCTGTGAAATCGCTTCTTCACATTTTCAGCAAAATGCCAACAACATATGGTATGGGTTGCATAAGGGAACACTTTAGAAATCCCTGCTTCAATGCTTGCATGTCGATAGGAAATAAAAACCAGATCATCTATATGACCAAGGGCACCCTTCAAGCAATCCAAAAACCATTCCCAAGAAAGGTTGTTTTCGGAGTCGCAGTACCCAAAAGCAATTGGATACACCTGTTCGTTTCCATCTTGGGCAGTTGCAACAAACATTGTACCCCCGAATCTTCCCTTCAAATGAGTACCATCAACTGCAATAACAGGACGCATGCACCTCCGAAAACCTCTAACTGAGGCCCCTAACGACATGAAAAAGTAAAGGAATTTACCGTCGTCAGCGCACTGTAAGTCAGTGATTGTGCCGGGATTTTGTTGTTCTAGCACGTAACTAAAAGACGGTAGTAGTTTGAAGGTTTCTTCATGTGTCCCATAGGTCAGTGACAATGCATAATGCAAGGCTTGATATGCCTTATTGTATATGATTTGGATGCCATACATTGTTTTCATATCGGCGATTATATCCTTGGGACGCATGAGACGACCATCTTATTGTTGAAGTCTAGGTGCAACCACTTCTCCAATTATAACTGCACTAGCTTGTCGGTGGCGACGGTGAATCTCCTCCAATGGACAACTGTGTTCATTGACAAAACTTCTTACTTGGAAGTACGTCCCTTCATCTCTTCTCACCGCTCTTAATTTCCATGTACAGTTGTCAATCAAACAAACAAGATGTAACGTTGTCTTATTGGACCTTTTCACCTTCCATTCGAAGTTTCGCCGCATTGTAAAAAGGCCAACTAGTCTCTTCAAATCCTTTTTAGTCGGAAAGAACTGACCTTTATAAATCATGCTTGTAGGTTCTTCTGCTACCAAGGTTGTGCTTCTACCAATCTCAAACGAGTATGAATCTGCTCCGGGAATAACCCACGTTGTGGTATTATCAGAATCATCTGCAGATACATTATGCCGGACCTCGGAAGTACCAGGCATATCTGCTCCAGTGCAACTAACTCCTTCTACACGTCTTCCACGTCTTTGAATTTGGACATGATCTTCATCAGTGTTCTCAACATGATCTACCAGATCAATATTTGCTTCATTATCCACCTCCTGGTTCGGCCCAAGGTTCGGTTCAGTGTTCTCCTCATTGTACATCTCATTGTACCGCCCATCATTCATCTCAAATCGACAATCAAACACATCAACGAATTGAGGTTCACCAACATCTGCATGGTCGACCACTACCGGTTGGACAGCACATATGTTTTCCCCACCTTCAGTGGCACTCCTTTGTGTGAACACTTGGTTGCTACCGCTAGCGGATCCAAATGGTTGGGTATTTTCAGGAGCAGGAATATCATTCCGTATCACATCTCCAATTGCCCTCTCAATTAGACTAACACATACTTAAGGGATCACCCGATCTTCCCCTAGCATAAACTGAACATCATCCTCATTTCTTACAAATGTGCGACATGTAGCGCCAGGAACGATTGATATTGACTATAGATCAACATTGTATTTGTTCACATCATACTTCACAACGGTATGCCCGATCGACACCAATTCTTCGTAACTCATATTCTTTGACACATACATTCCTTGGTTGTCGGATCCAACAAACCACTGACTTCCGTCGGGTAACTGCTCCCATCGACCGTTGTAAGATATTACTATTCTCACCTGATTCATTCTCCTGTAAAATTCATCACCACAAACCATTATGACAAACATAAAAGCTATGGGAAAGGCTCAGAGCATTTTAAAATAGTTTCCGAGGTTTTTACTATGATCTCCGAGCTTTTAGTAAAGGTTCCAACCTTTTTTCCAAAGATTCCGAGCTTTTTTAGAAAGTCCCGAGCTTTTTTAGAAAGTTCCGAGCTTTTTTAGAAAGTCCCGAGCTTTTTTACAAAAGTCCCGAGCGTTTTTACAAAAGTTTTGAGCATTTTTACAAAAGTCCCGAGCGTTTTTACAAAGTCCCGAGCTTTTTTACAAAGTCCCGAGCTTGTTTTCTAAAGGCTTGAGCTGTTTTACAAAGTCTCGAACTTTTTTCAAGTCTCCGAGCTTGTTTTCTAAAGTCTCCGAGCTTTTTGAAACAGGCTCCGAGCTTTTCAAAATCTCCGAGCGTTTTGAAACATGCTCCGAGCTTTTTCAAAGTCTCCGAGCTTTTTGAAACAGGTTCCGAGCTTTTTCAACGTCTCCGAGCTTTTTCAAAGTCTCCGAGCTTTTTGAAACAGGCTCCGAGCTTTTTCAAAGTCTCCGAGCTTTTTGAAACAGGCTCCGAGCTTTTTCAAAGGCTCCGAGTTTTTTGAAACAGGCTCCGATATGAACATGATAAGACACGCATTCGCAATAACACGATCAATTGCTAGGTCTAACTTTAGGAGAAATCAAGGTCTGAAAAGTGATCGTGATAGAATCCAGCAGGACACACGTCCTCTTAAGATTTGCAAGACTGACACACTGTAGGGGTGAGTCAAAAAATTAAATGTCACTTTTTGAAGGTGACTTTTCAACACTGTATCCTTTTTAATAACTCATATTTAAAAGACACATATTATGGTGAACGGACAAAAATACCCCCAAAAGTACTTCCACGTCAGCTATTTTGAAAACTTATTATATTTCATTTTTAGTTTTTTAGTTTTCATTTTTCGGAAAGAGTAGAGAGAGAAGTTACACGATGGTTCAAAGCATCCAAGCAACCGGATTTCGACAGTAGACGACGATGATTTCTTGAACATAGGACTTGTTGTAGGTTTTTGCCTATGAAGTTATTCCAATACAAATATGATTGGTTAGTTAGAAAACATAACAACTCAATAATTAAATTATTACTGGTATTTAAGATTCAAAGGCTCGCCAGTAGTGCATATGCCAACCCAAAAATGTTGTATCTCGAGAACGGAGTCTTTGTACATGTGAACCCCATGGGAACGTATTGAACGCCTCCAAGTTATCAACAAGGCGTAACTGCCATATAGGGACTGAAGCCATCTCTTCCGCTCCGATGAAAACACAATTCAACATGTACAGGAGACATAGCTTCACTGCATCGAACTGCTCTTGCCATTGACCCTGTTCAATCCTTGCTTCAATTCAGCAAAAGTGACCACATCTCAACCACTGAATTACCTATGGTGTACGCCATTCGAGACATCCTCGTATAGCTCCGTGTTAGAGATTGCTCTGAACTTCAACCCGGTGATCAAACAAAACTCCACCCTAGAAAACCAGACTCTACGTGGACCCAACATAATCATCATCTCATCACTGGGTCCGTCGTGGTATAGCTCACGCAGTAGCAGCCAATGCACAATACGACAGGAAAATGCCATTCCTCGCTGCATGCGTTGAAAACGGCCAAAACATTACTGGTTATACATATCTCGCTATGTAGCCGCATTTTCTAATACTCCATCAAGTGCATCATCGATTACTTGAAGGTTTTTCATGTGGTTGTGGTGAGTAATCTTAGCGTCATACCAGTCAATCTAGGGAGTTTTTAAACTAGCCCTCAAATTTCTCATCTGCAATTCACAACCATAAAAAATTTAAATCAGAAAATTTTTCCTAGTAAGTCTGGGAACAATATAAGAAAGTCTCTAAAAAAATATAAAAGTCTCGAACAGTGTTATAAACGTCTCAGACAAAAGTCTCGGACAGTGTCACAATAGTCTTGGACAAAAGACTTGGACAGTGTCACAAAAGTCTCGGACAGTATCACAAAAGCTTTAATGATCCAAGACTTTTGTGACACTGTCCGAGACTTCTGTGACACTATCCGAGACTTCTGTGACACTGCTCGAGACTTTTGTAATACTATTCAAGACACTAACCTATTTACTGTTCATCGTCTTCCCCAACTAACCCTAGAAACCAGAAACCAGATCTAAAACTAAAACCCTAGAAACAACATTATACATACAAAACTGAATAAATAACCCAACAAAACACAATCAAATCGGTATTCAAAATCAAATCATTCAAGTTACATACCTTCGACATCACCGAAATAGAAATCGAAATCGAAATGTTCAAGAAATCATCGTCGTCTACTGTCGAAATCCGGTTGCTTGGATGCTTTGAACCATCGTGTAACTTCTCTCTCTACTCTTTCCGAAAAATGAAAACTAAAAAACTAAAAATGAAATATAATAAGTTTTCAAAATAGCTGACGTGGAAGTACTTTTGGGGGTATTTTTGTCCGTTCACCATAACAGGTGTCTTTTAAATATGAGTTATTAAAAAAGATACAGTGTTGAAAAGTCACTTTCAAAAAGTGACATTTAATTTTTTGACTCACCCCTATAGTGTGTCAGTCTTGCAAATCTTAAGAGGACGTGGTTCCTGCTGGATTCTATCACGATCACTTTTCAGACCTTGATTTCTCCTAAAGTTAGACCTAGCAATTGATCGTGTTATTGCGAATGCGTGTCTTATCATGTTCATATCGTGTTAAAATCGTCTCACCCAAACACGACCCGTTAGCTTAATGAGTTTAAATATACAAACCCGAAACTATTTGTCAAATTAATCGGTAACCCGGCTCGGCCCTTTCTTTTGGTTTAAATTAATGAGGAAGTGGAATTTACTGGGAATTTGTTTTAACTAATTTCAAGAAAGTAGATGACCACTCTTTTAGGGTTAGGGTTAGAATATAGTGATATAATTAATTTATAGTTTAATAGTTTTTAATTTAGAAATTGGAAAAAATTAGGAATTTTTTTTCTCTTTCAATATAACAAAAATTAAGGATTACTTTCCTCTTTCGAAAAAAGAAAAAATAAGAAGTTTTTTTTAAATTAATTATTAAAATATATCCTAACCATAATTATAGAGATATTTTTTATAAATTCCATAAATTGATTCTTAAAAAGAATTTACTATTGAATCATTAAATGCAAAGATTTTTTTTAATAAATTTGATAAATAAATTTAAAAAAAATTATTTATATTAACGGATTGTTAATGAATTAATGGTTTTTTAAAGGTAAACCCAAAACCGACCCATTATACTTCATGTTTTAATGGGTTGACCCATTAACAATCCGATCTGATAAACTAAACCCATCAACCACTATTTTCGAATGGCTTTGGGCCGTGTTAATTGTTCGTGTGAAATTTTACAAAGTCTAGATGCAAGGTAACAGCTTTAATTTGGCTACCAATAATGGATCCGAGGACATGATTAGATTAGATTGGATTATAAATTCTGAAATCTGAAATCTATTGGATCAGATGGGTTCTTAGATTTCCATACGAATATCCGCCAACTTCGTCGGATCCACCAAAATGTAAAGCTTAATTTATATTGGGCCAATTTATTGTCTTATACAAAGGAATATTGAGCAAAATTTAGATACTATTATATTTTGTTATGATAAATTGTTATATTTTTATTTCAAACTTTTGGATTATTTTATATATGTTTGTGTTTATAACTTATATTTAAAGTTTATAATGTGTTTGACTTTTTGAACTTTAAAGTGCACAAATATGTCTTGTAATTATTGGTTCTGAAAATTTATAGGATCGAATAGGGTCTTAGATCTCTATATGAAAGTCTGCCTACTACGTTGGATCCGCCAAAATATAAAGCTTAATTTATATTGAGTCAATTTATTTTGTCTTATATCGATAAACATTGAGCAAATTTTGGGTGCTACTGTTTTTTGTTGTGATAAATTGTTATATTTTTATTTCAAACTTTTGGATTATTTTATATATATATATATATATATACAGTCATTTTCTCCTTTGTGCGTATTGATATAATTATCATCAGTGCACTGTATGTGGGCCATAGCTTATGGATAAGCACTGACAAGCAGTATTCTAGTAATCGACCTAGGCGGCCGATTAATCGCTCCAATTCCTCTAGGCGGCTAGCAACTGAGGCGAAAAGGCAAAAATCGGCCATATTCCGCAGTTTCCGACTACTCTTTAACGGCGGCGACTAATCGGCTAGGCGGCCAGGCGGTGGTCAAAGCTATTGACCCCGCCTAGCCTGTTTAAAACAAACCCAGAAATCCCAAAGAACAAAAATAAAACCTAATCTTTGACTACCAAGTGAACCGAACTCAATCCCTCACTTTCAGTGAAATAATCACATCCAACAACACTTCACAGTAGATAACCCCAACAAAATACACTCTGATCTCACTTTACAATCACTTGATTTCACAAGAAATTAACAAAAAATTCACTCAAGAACACTCAAGCAACTTTTCAAGAGAGAGAGAAATATTCTACAAGACCTAACGAATTCATAGAAAAATGAGATTATTACCCATCCCATTCTCTTTCTTTTTGTATAGCCTTATCACAAGGTGTAGTTGTAATCCAATAGAGCCAATTGTAACTTGCCACTTCATATTGCATTCTTGACTCAGCATGTTATCTGATACTTGATAACAATCAAAACGAAACCGTTTTGATTATAATGAATTTGATTGGCTATAGCAATTGATTTTGTTCTCATTATTGAATCTTCATTCTAGGCTTCTATTTGGGCTTGAAGTTGGCTTGTACGTGTGGGCTTAAAAGTGGACCACTTGATGAGCTAAGATGGACTAAATGTCCACACGGATGATGATACGGATTAGGAAATTGAAGTTCAGTTTGAGTCTGATGAAGAGCGTGCCGATATCCTTAGAGGAGGAGACAGAGACTAAGAAACTTGTATAGTTTCTTCATTTCTTGTTTTATAATTTACATTTTGAATGTTGTTAACTTTTTGATGTTTGTTAGAACTTAGAACTTGGAATTTGTCATTTTGATTTGATTGTGTCTTTATGTTTGGATTTGGATTGATTTGTGATTGCATTTGGAATCTTGGATGGGTGTTTGGGGATTTGGATTGGTTTTTGATTGGTAATTTGGCATTTGTGGATTTGGAAAGAGTATTTTTTGGATTTGATAATTGGGGATTTGGATTGGTTTATGATTTGATTTGGAAAAAAATAGTTGGAATAATTTTCTTTGGAGTTCTAATTGGAATTTGTTTGTAATTGTGTTTTCCGATTAATCCCCGATTAATCGTCGACTAATCGGTCTAGACGTTGGGTGTTGGGTCTCCACCCAACTAGCGCCTAGCGCTTACTAGAACACTGCTGACAAGTGCATACTGACTGGGTCAAAGCAATTGAATCTAATGGTCAACATGCAACGTACTGATAAATATTTATCAGTGCGCACTGAGGTGAAAATTTTCCTATATACAATTTTTATATTGTCAGTTCGTCCTGATATAAAATATATCAGGATGAAGAATGTTGACTATTAGATTTACATACTTTGTCTCAAAGTGTATGCACTTGTCAAAACTTCTCTATAATCTGTGGTCTACATTTTTCGTCCTGATATATTTTATATCATGACGAACTGACAGTAGAAAACTGTTCCTATATATATATATATATATATATATATTTGTGTTTATAACTTATATTTAAAGTTTATAATTTGTTAGATTTTTGAACTTTAAAGTGTAAAATTATGTATTGCTTTTATGTTAATTATTAATTTGTTAATTTTATTTGAAGTGCCATTTGAATTAATTAATGTTTTAACTTTTATATATAAAAATTTCTTCATATGAATTTATATATTTTGCAATTGGATCGAATCGGTTAGGATATAATAGAATCAGATCTTAGATTATAACAAATTCAATGGATCCAATCAACCGCACACCCCTAATTCGTATCATGTCCCCCTCCCCCAATGCCCAATCCAATAATGTCGTAATAGTTCACCAAAAAAAATAAAAACATTAAGTTTATGTCGATGCTTGCATTGGTATACAAATTAATGTGTATTTGCAAAATTCATAATTATTAGGGGAAACGGCAAGCAATGCAGTGTAGAAGTTGAATTAAATATTAGGTTTTATTTATTCTTATACAAAACTGTAACAAACTAATTGAGTCTAACTCGGGTAATTGGTGGATAATCCTTGGTGCATTTCTCTGGACAAGTACTGTCCACACAAGCTGCAAATTTCTCTTCATCTGAAACGGAAACAAGCAAATTAATCAGTTAAGTCTGACTATATCTGAAACAGAACCAAGCAAATTAATCAGTTAAGTCTAGAGATAATTATCTCGGTAGGTCCCAACAGATAATAAAAAAAAAATCTTACTAGGATTTTTTTAAAGATTTTTTTTGGAAATAAGGTCGGAGCACAAAGATAAAGCACAACCAAGCTTGCAGAAATTAAAAGGAGTTTTGGGGTCGTCTAAATGATTTCTGCAACTAAGCAAACATTGCGAGCTGTGCAGCAATACATGTAGCCAGACACATGTTGAAGCAGTGCTTGTCAAGCTTTGTGATGGTTGCAGCACTACTTTGCTCTGCAAGTACCATTCCAACCTTTAATTTCTCTAGGAAAATCTGATTAGCTCCAAAGGAGGTTAATACTTTATATAGTGCTTTTGTATTATCCATCTTTAATTACTTTCTTTAATTTATTTGGGAAAATCCGATTTAAATCGGATTTGGATCCCCTCATCACTTCGTCATTATCTACATCAACGGTCTTGATTAATTTTTTTCTTTTGGTAAATTAAAGAAAAAAATTAATAGAAATAATTCAGACCATTGATTTACTATATTAGATATGTGGTAATAAATTATGGAAGTGAGGATAATTAAGGTAAGAAGAAAATTCTAATTACCATTTGTATGCATCTACACTCTTTGACTTTTTTGACATTAAACATGGGTCCGTCATAAATTAAAGGGGAATTTGGATTCTCTTCTATCCCTTTTTTTTTTTTTTGTTAGTGGTGCTATTGGCACACCTCCTACCGGTCTATTTATACCATACTTTCTAAAATTTTGACATAGTTAAATCAAATTAAATGTTTTCATTATTATTATTTATTTATTTTTAAAACTACTCATTTTACTTATTTTTTCAAACTTAATACATCTCATCTCTAATATCTCTATCTCTGATATATGTATACGTTTCTCTCTCACATTTTTTTGAGTTCTTTTTCTTCTTATTTAGTGGTGGAAAAGAAAAAAAACAGAGTTGTTTCAACACAAACAACTTGATATCATTATAAAAAAAAAAGTAAACTCTAAAGTTACTTCTAGGGAATGAATTATTTCTAGATGCTTGATATCATTGTCAGACAATTCTTGGAGATGCTTTATGTCATTCTCAAAAAAATATTTTGGATGTTTAATATCATTCTCAAACAATTCTTCCATATGTTTGATATCGTTATCATAATCTTGTATAACATTTTGTATGTGTGTAAGAAGCAAATTTTAGGGTTTAATAGTTGAGAATTATTTTTTTCAAGAAACAGATTACATAAACATGGGTTTTTTTTTCTTGGAAAAGGAATGTGAGGTTTTATTAGATATATTTTGTCGAAGATTTTTTTCCTTAAATTGTATGTCCCTTTATGTAATTTTAATAAAAAAAATACTACATAAATAAAAAGTTAGGCCATAAATAGACCGATAGGGGGTGTGCCAATAGTACTACTCTTTTTTTTTTCTAGTCTTATCTAAATTTAGTGAGACCTATGTATAAAAGAATTACATGTTATTTTACTCTTTTTCCGTTCTGAATTGATGCCCCTATATACCGTTTTTACTTTTTTACCCTTCACAGTTGATGCACATTCAGTTACATGTTGGTCATTTACCATTTTGCCCATTTCACATTAACAGCCATTGTGTCCTTTTAACCGAAATGGGGATATTGGAGAATAATGTGTACTATCAGGGATAACAGCCATTAATAGAATTAGAGGGGATAATGGCTAATAGATAAAACTATAAGGAGAATTTTGATAATATCTCTCGATATTAGGAAATCGATAACCAGAAAGATGTTATAGACAAGTAGAGAAGTAGATTAGGGTTTGTATATGCTCCTCTGTGGGCATGGCCTCAGCTTACCTAATATAGGGGAAGATGGGGTATAATGCGCCACGTCCCTCTCTTAGGTGTGAGGAGTGCGCACCCACCCCCCCTTTTTCTCACTGTGTAAGGGACTAGGTACGTTTGTACCTCATCCATGTGGTCAATTTTGGAGGTGGACAGGTGGACACTTCAGGGAAATGCTAGTTCCAGTATCCTTTGTTCCTTATGCTCCTTTGAGGCATACTTGTGTGCCATCCCTACAGAAGGAAATATGGGGTTTTGTCATTTTTTTGAGTTTGTGTTTCAAGGCTATCACCATTTTAATAACTTACGTTTTAAAGGCACCAAAATAAATGACTTCCAAAAATACCCTTTCTTTTAGTATTTTTAATTATATCTCTGACTTTAACTTATTAAAGTTAAATTGTTGTCTGAAATCTACTTCTCTCTCTAACTTTAAATTCTCTATAAGATCCAAGTTCATCTTCTTCTCTAAGATCCAAATTCATCTTCTTCTCCAACTCGTGGTCGTTGTTCATCTCCTTCTCCGGTCGCTATTGTTGCACCGTCTATGAAACTTCAAATTTCATAAGTCTTGGATATAAGTGTCGGAACGTACTTAAACCAGGTCTCAGAACATGTAATAGATAGGTTCCAAAGTCTCGGATGGAAGTCTCGAACAGTTTTCCCAAAGTCTTGGAACATGTATAAAAGTCTCGAAAACGAATAGGTTATTCAAAAGTCTCGAAGACTTTTATTAATGCTTCGAGACTTTTTAATGTAATGTACGAAACCTATTAACCATGTTCCGAGACTTTTGTGAATATGTCTGAGACTTTTCATTTAAATGTTCCGAGACTTTTCTATTATATGTTTGAGACTTTTCAAACGGCTTTGAGACTTTGGTTTAATATGTTCAAAGACTTTTGAATCAGCTATAATTTTCTGAGACTTTAATCTTCTTTGGTTGCCTGTATCTATTTCCACTATGCCTCTCATTGTGTGAATTTTGTTATTCACTAACCAAAAAGATGAGTGAACTTAGAGAATATATAACAATTCTCTAAGTTCACTCATCTTGTCGGTTTGTAAATGTATAACAAAATTCATTCAAAGGTTTGAGATAATAACTTTGAGAATGTATAACAACTTAGAGAGTATTTAACAAAATTCACACAATGAGAGGCAACCAAACCAAAGCAGCATGAGATAACAAGTTAGTTCTACATTTGGTGTGCAAAACTGACAACTGTAAGTGGAAATTAAGAACAGTAAGGAGAGATGAAGGCACATTCTTTCAAGTAAAAAGTTTTGAAAGTGAACACAGTTGTCACTTGGAAGAGGCCCACTGGTGCCACCGACAGGCTAGTGCAGTTATAATTGGTGAAGTAATAGCCCCTAGACTCCAACAACATGATGGTCGTCTAATGCGATCTAAACACAAATTAAAGGATATGAAAACAATGTTTGCCATCCAAGTTATATACAGTAAGGCTCACCAAGCATTCGATTATGCATTGGTATTGACTTATGGATCGTAGGAAGAAACGTTCCAACTACTGCCATCATTTTGGTTATGTTCTAGAACAACAAAATCCGGGCATAATCACATATTTACAGTGCACGGAAGACAATACATTTTTGTATTTCTTCATGACGATTAGGGCTTCAATTAGAGGTTTCCGACGGTGTATGCGTTCTGTGATTGTTGTTGATAGTACCTTTCTAAAAGGGAGATGTAGGGGTACAATATTTGTAGCAATAGCACAAGGTGGCAACGGACAAGCATATCCAATAGCTTTTGGTTACAGGGATTCAGAAAAAAACAAAGCTTATTGTGAGTGGTTTTTGGATTGCTTGAAGGGTGCCCTCGATCGTATTGAAGATTTGGTTTTCATTTCTGATCGACATGCAAGCATAGAAGCCTGGATAGCTAGCCTCTTACCATATGCAACCCATACAATATGTGCTTGCCACTTTTCTGAAAATATAAGGAAATGTTTCCATAAAAAGGATGTAGCATAAATAATGTTTGCAGTAGTGAAATCATACCAAGAATTGCAATATAACCGGCGTATGGAAGAGTTACGTAAGCTATCACAGAATGTGTAAGATTATGTTGTCAATACCGGACCAGAAAAGTGGTCCCGTGTCTATTGTCCCCAACGAAGGTATAGTTTGATTACAACCAATACTACTAAGTGCCTGAACTCAGGCTTGAGATTAGCACAGAAACTGATAATGTTAAATTTAGTTGAGTTCATAAGGGATATGTTGCAATGTCGATATGCATAAAGGGAAACTGCCAATGTTGACCTACTTGTTCCTATGCCTCAAATGGAACGTGTTGCATAAATGGGTCGTAAAGGTGGATCGACCGCTTAACGAGATCAATATTGACCATAATCCAATGATACCCTCCAACGTTACATGGCACCAAAAGCTATAATGCAATATAAATAATGTAAGATATGTTGAAATATGATATTGAATTTCCAATACACTCAACTTGTCAACTTCGAGCCATGGCAGACATTCAAGTTTTCAGAGTCCGTAGGCCTAAACAAGAGCATCCTCGAGCCAAATGTGAGTCAGCACGACCTATGGGTCCTGTTAGTGTGTTGACATCACCGAACATATTCACACACTGGATGTACATAAATGTCTATTTTGTAACCATAAACAAAACAATTAACAATATAAACATCCGAGACTTTTGTAACCATATAACAATTAACAAAAAACTTACATATAATTGTGTATCAATGATCTCTACTTGCTGACTGTAGACATCAGGATAAGCACATTGGCGCTTCTGCATGATCTGCAAATATGCATCCATTTGCTGATAGAATGAACCAAAATTAATGTTAAAATACATTCCTACAAAAAGAAATGAGCCAATGTATAAATACATACTGTGTCTTTCAACTCCGTATGGTTGGTTTCGAAATCTACGAACCAAGAAACTCCGACCTCAGAATCCACATCCATATCGTGCATATATCATTGAAGAAGAATACACATTAAAATTAAGAAGTCGTTATCAAAAATCTAGGAAAATATTTCCAAAAAATTAGTATGTGATACATTACCGTACTATCCTTCTTGAACTGCATGTACGCATTCATCTGATCTGAATCAACTGGTTCAGCAGTGCAAATTTGTGGGCCACAGCCTTAGACCTCTTCCGCCTACATAGGTCAGTGTACATGGGTTATCATTTGCCAACCTCGTTTGCGCACCTGCAATGGTTGGTCAAGCTGCAAACTAGGGTCTGTTAGGCTCCCACTGCCTGAAGCTCTATGTGACATGGGTATAGTCTCTGAAATGACAATAATAGGGACAGGGATCTGTGGAGCATCTGGACCAACTATGATCTAGCTTCCTAAACCCCCATCAGACACAACTGTAGATACTGTAGGGGTTGTAGATACTGTAAGGACAGGGTCTTGCTGCTGAGTAGTACCTGAAGATGCAGCAGTTGGCACGGCTTGCATGGTCATGCGTAGCATTATCTAAGGCTGCAGTATCCTACTGACTCTGTGCACCAACATCTGGCACACATGCATAAATATCATGCTGATTAGTCTCAGTAAGGGACAAAGCTGCACCCTCTTGAAAAGCTATCTTCGTGGTCTCCTGGGTCTCCTGATCAGTTGTCGTTGTGGTATCCTGGTCAGCTGTCTCTATGGTCTCCTGATTAGCTGCAGTGGCTCCCTGTGTTGCTATCTCCTACTCAGCAACCATCGGTTATCTGCATGCACCGCAGTAGAAGTCCCCGAAAGTTTACGTATCATATTGACCGACTGTTGGTGTTACTCCAATCTGTATTTGTCACTATTACGGACCTCCTCCCATAATGCATTTACGACATTGACGACTTCAACAAACCAATGTTCCTAATGGTATGGTACTGCCTAAAGGAGAAAATCAAGCATCAGAGTTATAATTCAAATTCATATCTCAAATTGACCTCGATAACAATTTATATTCCTCTCGTTCAGAAGATCGTTGGTCTGTATGACATGTGGTACCTCCACGTGCATTAGGACCCACCGTCTGAGTACCTCGTACAAATCTGACACGGGTCATCCTGGCAGGTGCATCAGGGACAGTAGTCTGTGCAGCAACATTAGTACTCTGCTGCTCGGATGCAAGTGATCTGGATCCCGTCGGTGTGCCTATGTCTATGTCTGGCTCTCTCAACTCCCCAACATGTTTGGTAGACGGTGACAGATCCCCCTCCCCCCTTAACATAGTCGTTGTGTCAACAGGATCAAGGTATAGATTGCCTACCTCGTCTATCCCCTAGTAGTACCATAAACCCCTCACCACTTCTGCAGGCGGACAGATCTGCTTCCGCGAACATCTAAAATTTTATCATAAAAATAAACTTGACATCATAAACTTGGAATGAGAATTTTATTCATAAGTGTACTAACTAGATTATTACATTTGCATTGAAAACCTTATCCAGTTTATCTCCCCTCAGGTCCGCTGAGTCAGAGTCCCACCTCAAAATACACTGGAAGGGTTAATCAACTGCCCTGGGAGTCACGAATTGCTTAGTAAGGCTTGGAATAACTTCATAGGCGAAAACCTACAACAAATCCAACAAAATATGATTGGTTAGTTAGAAAACATAACAACTCAATAATTAAATTATTACTGGTATTTAAGATTCAAAGGCTCGCCAGTAGTGCATATGCCAACCCAAAAATGTTGTATCTCGAGAATGGTGTATTTGTACATGCGAACCCCATGGAAACAGTATTGAACGCTATCCAAGTTATCAACAAGGCCCAACTGCCATATAGGGACTGAAGCCATCTCTTCCGCTCCGATCAAAACACAATTCAACATGTACAGGAGACATAGCTTCACTACATCGAACTGCTCTTGCCATTAACCCTGTTCAATCCTTGCTTCAATTCAGCAAAAGTGACCACATCTCAACCACTGAATTACCTGTGGTGTACGCCATTCGAGACATCCTCGTATAGCTCCGTGTTAGAGATGGCTCTGAACTTCAACCCGGTGATCAAACAAAACTCCACCCTAGAAAACCAGACTCTACGTGGACCCAACATAAACATCATCTCATCACTGGGTCCGTCGTGGTATAGCTCACGCAGTAGCAGCCAATGCACAATACGACAGGAAAACGCCATTCCTCGCTGCATGCGTTGAAAACGGCCAAAACATTACTGGTTATACATATCTCGCTCTGTAGCCGCATTTTCTAATACTCCATCAAGTGCATCATCGATTACTTGAAGGTATTTCATGTGGTTGTGGTGAGTAATCTTAGCGTTATACCGATCAATCTAGGGAGTTTTTAAACTAGCCCTCAAATTTCTCATCTGCAATTCACAACCATAAAAAAATTTAGATCAGGAAATTTTTCCTACTAAGTCTGGGAACAATATAAGAAAGTCTCTAAAAATATATAAAGTCCTGAACAGTGTTATAAACGTCTCAGATAAAAGTCTCGGACAGTGTCACAATAGTCTTGGACAAAAGACTTGGACAGTGTCACAAAAGTCTTAGACAAAAGTCTCGGACAGTGTCACAAAAGTCTCGGACAGTATCACAAAAGCTTTAATGATCCAAGACTTTTGTGACACTGTCCGAGACTTTTCACCGAGACTTTTGTGACACAATCCGAGACTTCTGTGACACTGCTCGAGACTTTTGTAATACTATCCAAGACTTTTACTACATGCTCCAAGACTTTTACTAACCTATTTACTGTTCATCGTCTTCCCCAACTAACACTAGAAACCAGAAACCAGATCTAAAACTAAAACCCTAGAAACAACATTATACATACAAAACTGAATAAATAACCCAACAAAACACAATCAAATCGGTATTCAAAATCAAATCATTCAAGTTACATACCTTCTACATCACCGAAATAGAAATCGAAATCGAAATGTTCAAGAAATCATCGTCGTCTACTGTCGAAATCCGGTTGCTTGGATGCTTTGAACCATCGTGTAACTTCTCTCACTACTCTTTTCGAAAAATGAAACTAAAAAACTAAAAATGAAATATAATAAGTTTTCAAAATAGCTGACATGGAAGTACTTTTAGGGGCATTTTTGTCCATTCACCATAATAGGTGTCTTTTAATCATGAGTTATTAAAAAGGATACAGTGTTGAAAAGTCACCTTCAAAAAGTGACATTTAATTTTTTGACTCACCCCTATAGTGTGTCAGTCTTGCAAATCTTAAGAGGACGTGTGTCCTGCTGGATTCTATCACGATCACTTTTCAGACCTTGATTTCTCCTAAAGTTAGACCTAGCAATTGATCGTGTTATTGCGAATGCGTGTCTTATCATGTTCATATCGTGTTAAAATCGTCTCACCCGAACACGACCCGTTAGCTTAATGAGTTTAAATATACAAACCCGAAACTATTTGTCAAATTAATCGGTAACCCGGCCTGGCCCTTTCTTATGGTTTAAATTAATGAGGAAGTGGAATTTACTGGGAATTTGTTTTAACTAATTTCAAGAAAGTAGATGACCACTCTTTTAGGGTTAGGGTTAGAATATAGTGATATAATTAATTTATAGTTTAATAGTTTTTAATTTAGAAATTGGAAAAAATTAGGAATTGTTTTTCTCTTTCAATATAACAAAAATTAAGGATTACTTTCCTCTTTCGAAAAAAGAAAAAATAAGAAGTTTTTTTTTTAAATTAATTATTAAAATATATCCTAACCATAATTATAGAGATATTTTTTATAAATTCCATAACTTGATTATTAAAAAGAATTTACTATTGAATCATTAAATACAAAGATTTTTTTTAATAAATTTGATAAATACATTTAAAAAAAATTATTTATATTAACTGGTTGTTAACGAATTAATAGGTTTTTTAAAGGTAAACCCAAAACCGACCCATTATATTTCATGTTTTAATGGGTTGACCCATTAACAATCCGATCTGATAAACTAGACCCATCAACCACTATTTTCGAATGGCTTTGGGTCGTGTTAATTGTTCGTGTGAAATTTTACCAAGTCTAGATGCAAGGTAACGGCTTTAATTTGGCTACCAATAATGGATCCGAGGACATGATTATGATTAGATTGGATTATAAATTCTGAAATCTAAAATCTATTGGATCAGATGGGTTCTTAGATTTCCATATGAATATCCGCCAACTTCGTCGGATCCACCAAAATGTAAAGCTTAATTTATATTGGGCCAATTTATTGTCTTATACAAAGGAATATTGAGCAAATTTTAGATACTATTGTATTTTGTTATGATAAATTGTTATATTTTTATTTCAAACTTTTGGATTATTTTATATATGTTTGTGTTTATAACTTATATTTAAAGTTATAATGTGTTTGACTTTTTGAACTTTAAAGTGCACAAATATGTCTTGCAATTATTGGTTCTGAAAATTTATAGGATCGAATAGGATCTTAGATCTCTATATGAAAGTCTGCCTACTATGCTGGATCTGCTAAAATATAAAGCTTAATTTATATTGAGTCAATTTATTTTGTCTTATATCGATAAACATTGAGCAAATTTTGGGTGCTACTGTTTTTTGTTGTGATAAATTGTTATATTTTTATTTCAAACTTTTGGATTATTATATATATATATACAGTCATTTTCTCCTCAGTGCGTATTGATATAACTATCATCAGTGCATTGCATGTGGGCCATAGATTATGGATAAGCACTGACAAGCAGTGTTCTAGTAATAGGCCTAGGCGGCCGATTAATCGCTCCAATTCCTCTAGGCGGCTAGCAACCGAGGCGAAAAAGGCCAAAATCGGCCGCAATCCTGCAGTTTTCCGACTACTCGTTCATGGTGGCGACTAATCGGCTAGGCGGCCAGGCAGTGGTCAAAGCCGTTGACCCCGCCTAGCCTGTTTAAAACAAACCCAGAAATCCCAAAGAACAAAAAAAAAACCTAATCTTTGACTACCAAGTGAACCGAACTCAATCCCTCACTTTCAGTGAAATAATCACAGCCAACAACACTTCACAGTAGATAACCCTAACAAAATACACTCTGATCTCACTTTACAATCACTTGATTTCACAAGAAATCAACAAAAAATTCACTCAAGCAACTTTTCAAGAGAGAGAAATATTCTACAAGACCTAACGAATTCATAGAAAAATGAGATTATTACCCATCCCATTCTCTTTATTTTTATATAGCCTTATCACAAGGTGTAGTTGTAATCCAATAGAGCCAATTGTAACTTGCCACTTCATATTGCATTCTTGACTCAGCATGTTATCTGATACTTGATAACAATCAAAACGAAACCGTTTTGATTATAATGAATTTGATTGGCTATAGCAATTGATTTTGTTCTCATTATTGAATCTTTATTCTAGGCTTCTATTGGGCTTGAAGTTGGCTTGTACATGTGGGCTTAAAAGTGGACCACTTGATGAGCTAAGATGGACTAAATGTCCACACGGATGATGATACGGATTAGGAAATTGAAGTTCAGTTTGAGTCCGATGAAGAGCGTGCCGATATCCTTAGAGGAGGAGACAGAGACTAAGAAACTTGTATAGTTTCTTCATTTCTTGTTTTATAATTTACATTTTGAATGTTGTTAACTTTTTGATGTTTGTTAGAACTTAGAACTTGGAATTTGTCATTTTGATTTGATTGTGTCTTTATGTTTGGATTTGGATTGATTTGTGATTGCATTTGGAATCTTGGATGGGTGTTTGGGGATTTGGATTGGTTTATGATTGGTAATTTGACATTTGTGGATTTGGAAAGAGTATTTTTTGGATTTGATAATTGGGGATTTGGATTGGTTTATGATTTGATTTGGAAAAAAATTGTTGGAATAATTTTCTTTGGAGTTCTAATTGGAATTTGTTTGTAATTGTGTTTTCCGATTAATCCCCGATTAATCGTCGACTAATTGGCCTAGGCGCTGGGCGCTGGGTCTCCACCAGACTAGCGCCTAGCGCTTACTAGAACACTGCTGGCAAGTGCATACTGACTGGAGTCAAAGCAATTGAATCTAATGGTCAACATGCAACGTACTGATAAATATTTATCAGTGCGCACTGATGTGAAAATTTTCCTATATACAATTTTTATATTGTCAGTTCGTCCTGATATAAAATATATCAGGACGAAGAATGTTGACTATTAGATTTACATACTTTGTCTCAAAGTGTATGCACTTGTCAAAACTTCACCATAATCTGTGGTCCACATTTTTCGTCCTGATATATTTTATATCATGACGAACTGACAGTAGAAAACTGTTCCTATATATATTTGTGTTTATAACTTATATTTAAAGTTTATAATTTGTTAGATTTTTGATCTTTAAAGTGTAAAATTATGTATTGCTTTTATGTTAATTATTAATTTGTTAATTTTATTTGAAGTGCCATATGAATTAATTAATGTTTTAACTTTTATATATAAAAATTTCTTCATATGAATTTATATATTTTGCAATTGGATCGAATCGGTTAGGATATAATAGAATCAGATCTTAGATTATAACAAATTCAATGGATCCAATCAACCGCACACGCCTAATTCGTATCATGTCCCCCTCCCCCAATGCCCAATCCAAAAATATCGTAATAGTTCACCAAAAAAAATAAAAACATTAAGTTTATGTCGATGCTTGCATTGGTATACAAATTAATGTGTATTTGCAAAATTCATAATTATTAGGGGAAACGGCAAGCAATGCAGTGTAGAAGTTGAATTAAATATTAGGTTTTATTTATTCTTATACAAAACTGTAACAAACTAATTGAGTCTAACTCGGGTAACTGGTGGATAATCCTTAGTGCATTTCTCTGGACAAGTACTGTCCACACAAGCTACAAATTTATCTTCATCTGAAACGGAAACAAGCAAATTAATCCGTTAAGTCTGATCATATCTTAAACAGAACCAAGCAAATTAACCAGTTAAGTCTAGAGATCAGTATCTTGGTAGGTCCCGACAGATAATTAAAAAAATATCTTACTAGGATTTTTTTTGGAGATAAGGTCGGAGCACAAAGATAAAGCACAACCAAGGTTGCAGAAGTTAAACGGAGTTTTGGGGTTGTCTGAATGACTTCTGCAACCAAGCAAACATTGCAAGCTGCACTCAATGACCGTTTTGTCAGGTGCAGCAATACATGTTACCAGACACATGTGGAAGCAGTGCTGGTCAAGCTTGGTGATGGTTGCAGCACTACTTTGCTCTGCAAGTACCGTTCCAACCACCAAGCAAATTACCACCAAAAGTGACCAAATCCTTCTCTTCTCCATCTTTAATTTCTCTAGGAAAATCTAATTAGCTCCAAAGGAGGTTAATACTTTATATAGTGCTTTTGTATTATCCATCTTTAATTACTCTCTTTAATTTCTTTGAAAAAAATCCAATTTAAATCGGATTTGGATCATCTCTTTATCTTGTCCTTTTCTATATTAATGGCCCTAATTAATTTTTTTTTAATAAAGTAAAGATAAAATTAATAAAATTAATCTAGATCATTGATTTTTCATATTAGTTACGTGGTAATAAATTATGAAGACGAAGACAATTAATATGAGAAAAGAATCGTAGTTACCCACTTTTATACAGCTACATGCTTTAACTATTTTGACATTAAACATGTGTCTGTAATAAATTAAAGGAGAATCTGGATTCTCATCCCTTTTTTTCTCTCTTAGTCTTATCCTAATTTAGTGACACCTATGTATAAAAGAAATTATATGTTATTTTACTCTTTTGCCCTCCTGAATTGATAACCCTATATACCTTTTTTACTTTTTTACCCTTCTGAGTTGATGCACATTCAGTTACATGTTGGTCATTTGCCATTTTGCCCATTTTACATCAACAGTCATTGTGTCCTTTTAACCAAAATGGGGATATTGGAGAATAATGTGAACTACCAGGGATAATACATAGCCATTAATATTGTTAGAGGGGATAACGGCTAACAGATCAAACTACAAAGAGAATTTTGATAATATCTCTCGATATTAGGATATTTTGGGGCAGGATTTGGTTCTTGATCCCCACTCAGTTTTGCCCCATGTTTATAGTATTATAATACAATATCAATTCATGGAGTTAGAGCATCTCCGATGGTATCATCAGAAGTAGGAGAGTAATCAAAATTTGATTATTTATCCAAAAAAACACTCTACAACAGAGTCACTAAAATTTAGCAATTGTAGTTATCAATAATCAAATTGCCTCTTCAATAATCAAATTTGATGATTGACTTTCAATCATTAAATACAAAATTTATCCAAAATACTGCTGTAGTAATTTTATCATTTCTCTCACATATGTGGCTTTTTTTTTTCTCTGATCAACTATGCATGTCATAATTGTTTCGACCCCAAAAATTTCAATCAGGTAAAATTCGTCTCTTCATTACGAATGGATCAATATCCATATCATATACCTTCTCTTGTCTTTTATAGTTTTTTTATTTTTTTTCTTTTTTTACCCTTGAAATAAAAATAAGCGGGAACAGTGAAAAATATGGCGGGATTAGATTTTTGATTTAGATAAAATAGATTTTTGATTTAGATAAAGTGTACTATTGTGAACTACACAATCATCAAATTTAGCAATCCTTGAAAACAATCATCAAATGCTGAGGTGGCAACTTTTGATGATCCAAATTTGTTTATACCATTGGAGATGCTCTTAGCTATTATAGTTGTCGGCAGAAACGGGCCATAACAGGGGCAAGGGTGGGCTCAAGCCCACCCTGGCCCATCTTAAAAACAAAATTGAAATTGAATAAATTGTAGAATAGTCCTTACAATTTGTTTAATTATCTATTTAGATTAATTATATAAGAAAATGACATGCATGTCCTTTCACTTGTTTCTTTTTTTATTTTTATTTTTAAATTTTTACTCACTCCCACCACTTCAAATAAAAATAACTTTTTTATTAACCACTCTCTCCCATTCTCTAAATTTGGTTCAAACTCTTTGTCCAAAAAAGTTTAGTTGTCAAATTAGGTATATTTTAATGAATTATATATATTTTATTAATTTATTTTATTTTGAAATTTTAGTGTTTATCTAATTTATAGTTTTGTGAATTATATAGATTTAAATATTTTATTTTGTTTTATAATTTTAGGGTTATTATAATTTTTGTTTATAAATTTTTAGGGTTAATCTATTTTCAAAATTACAAAGTATTGATATAAAAATTGAGTGCAACATCAAATCAAAATACAACTATATCATACATTGTTTAGTAAAAATCTTGTTGATGTTGTTTTGGTTTGGCATGAGCTAATAAATGAGGAATTTATTTCAATTTTTTTTGAAGTATTACATAACTTCGGGGTTTTTTTTTGGAGGGAAGACTTGAACCCACAACCTCGTGGTGTATTTGCGAGGGTTATACCACCAGACCAATCTCATCTCCTCTAAATTTATTTCAATCTTACCTTGTCAAAGTTACGTTAAAACTTTTCAAAAATTTCTTTAGTACATTATTAGTAGACTTACACCGAAAATGTATATTTTAAGATGTATATATTATTATTTCAATTTTACCTTGTTAACTACTAGGTGTATATTTATTTTCCAATTATTAAAATTTCTTCATTCCGTAAAGGCTTATTAAGAAGATCTATTCTAGCCCCACCTAGCGATGAATCATGGTTACGTCCCTGTATATATATATATATATATATATATATATATATGTGTGTGTGTGTGTGTGTGTGATACAAGAGTGAATGAACAATAAATCATGTTTTGTATAATTGTATAAAAACGTGTTGCTGTTTAGTTAAAATATAGACAAATTTTGTTGACTTCAACAGAAATTCGTCTAGAATCTTTTCTAAAACTTACAGAAGATGTCATAACTAAAGTTGTGGTTTGAACATATATAACTTTTTAGCTAATTTGCTGTCAACCTTTCTGTTTTTTTTTCGGGATTTAATGAGAAGGACAAACTCGAACCCACGATCATATCTCATGGTGTAAGTTTACTGTCAACTAATTAATAAGTTGATTTTTATAGAGTTTTTTTTTTACGGTAGACATATAACGGTGAACATACTTATATAACACACGTATCTACCTCATCACTTTTTACCAGAGAAAGCAATGCAATTGGGTCAAATAGTATTTATATGGTAAAAAGTGATGAGGTGGATAAATGTGCTATACGTATGCTCACAGTTATATGCATACCATAGAAAAATAAGATTTTTATAACAATATTTTTATCGATTAAGAAAATGTCCTTATTTCATATAAGAGTGCTCAACCAATAAAAATTGTGCCCCGATAAATCACAACAGCTACAATAAGTCTCATAAACATAAATTATGTAATTTTCAAACGCATACAATAATTTTCGACATTCGATAACACAAAATAAGTTTTGGAGGCACAAATAAGTTTGAGAGGAACAATATAAATCAAGATTTGTCGGTTCACGTACTTCAACATCACCGTCATAAAAATGTCGGCCCATTTGGTGTTGTTCACCTCTATTTTCACGGTGGAAATAGGAGGTTTGACACTATTTTGATTTGGTGTTGCATGAGTGACACCACTTTAATAACATAAGTTTTAAAGACATCAAAGTAAGTGAACTTTCAAAAATACCTTTACTTTACATGTACTTTTTTTATTTACTTTTTAATTTTTCATTTTTTGATTTTACTTTTTCATCTTCTTTATTGAACAGATCTCTAATGGAAGTCGAACAGACCCCATTGGAGGTCAAAATCGACCTTCAATAGAGGTCGAATTCGTTCGACCTCTGTTGGAAGTTTGTTCGACCTCTATGGAGGTCAATGAAGAAGTTATTTTTATCCAATAAGTCTCGAAAATTTTCAAAACTTTTCAAATATTTTTCGAGACTTTTCATAATTTTTTCGAGACTTTTCATATTTTTTTGAGACTTTCATGTATTTCCAAGACTTTTCAAATAATTTTTGAGACTTTTTAGGTATTTTTCGAAACTTTCATATTCTTTCAAGACTTTTCATGTATTTTCTTAGACTTTTCATATATTTTTGAGATTTTTCAAGTATTTCCGAGACTTTTTAGTAATTCCGTAACTTTTGGTTATTTCTGTGGGGGGGGTATGTTTGGAAGTAACCCATTTTAGGTGTTATTTAAACTTAACTTATTAAAATAGTGATAGTCTTAAAATACCACCTCAACAAACATGTAGCAATTATAAATGTCAACGAGACTGGCATGGGCAAGGATATATACCATCCTCATTCCCGTACCAAATGTAACAAGGATTTATATGTGAATATATGAATGAAGGGTTCCGCTGCTATACACGTACTGTATAGTTGCTGTGTTAGTTTTTAGTCATTGGATTTCAATTCAAAGGTATATAAAAATCAAATATTAGAAAATTTTAAGAAATTAAAAGAAATTAACTCTCTCCAACATAACCATCCGACAACTATAATAGCTAACTCCATGAATTGATATTGTATTATAATACTATAAATATGGGGCAAAACTGAGTGGAGATCAAGAACCAAATCCTGCCCCAAAATATCCTAATATCTAGAGATATTATCAAAATTCTCTTTGTAGTTTGATCTATTAGCCGTTATCCCCTCTAATAATATTAATGGCTATGTATTATCCCTGGTAGTTCACATTATTCTCCAATATCCCCATTTTGGTTAAAAGAACACAATGACTGTTGATGTGAAATGGGCAAAATGGCAAATGACCAACATGTAACAGAATGTGCATCAACTCAGAAGGGTAAAAAAGTAAAAAAGGTATATAGGGTTATCAATTCAGAAGGGCAAATGAGTAAAATAACATATAATTTCTTTTATACATAGATGTCATTAAATTAGGATAAGACTAAGAGAGAAAAGAAGGGATGAGAATCCAGATTCTCCTTTAATTTATGACAGACACATGTTTAATGTCAAAATAGTTAAAGAGTGTAGCTGTATAAAAATGGGTAATTATACTTCATTCCTCATATTAATTGTTTTTACCTCCATAATTTATTACCACGTAATTAATATGAAAAATCAATGGTCTAGTTTAATTTTATTAATTTTATCTTTACTTTATTAAAAGAATAAATTAATTAAGGCCATTAATTTAGAAAAGGATAAAATAAAGAGAGGATCCAAATCCGATTTAAATTGGATTTTTTCAAAGAAATTAAAGAGAGTAATTAAAGATGGATAATACAAAAGCACTATATAAAGTATTAACCTCCTTTGGAGCTAATTAGATTTTCCTAGAGAAATTAAAGATGGAGAAGAGAAGGATTTGGTCACTTTTGGTGGTAATTTGCTTGGTGGTTGGAACGGTACTTGCAGAGCAAAGTAGTGCTGCAACCATCACCAAGCTTGACCAGCACTGCTTCCACATGTGTCTGATAACATGTATTGCTGCACCTGACAAAACGGTTATTGAGTGCAGCTTGCAATGTTTGCTTGGTTGCAGAAGTCATTCAGACGACCCCAAAACTCCATTTAACTTCTGCAACCTTGGTTGTGCTTTATCTTTGTGCTCCGACCTTATCTCTAAAAAAAATCCTAGTAAGATTTTTTTTTAATTATCTGTCGGGACCTACCGAGATACTGATCTCTAGACTTAACTGGTTAATTTGCTTGGTTCTGTTTAAGATATGGTCAGACTTAACTGATTAATTTGCTTGTTTCCGTTTCAGATGAAGACAAATTTGTAGCTTGTGTGGACAGTACTTGTCCAGAGAAATGCACCAAGGATTATCCACCAATTACCCGAGTTAGACTCAATTAGTTTGTTATAGTTTTGTATAAGAATAAATAAAACCTAATATTTAATTCAACTTCTACACTGCATTGCTTGCCATTTCCCCTAATAATTATGAATTTTGCAAATACACATTAATTTGTATACCAATGCAAGCATCGACATAAACTTAATGTTTTTATTTTTTTTGGTGAACTATTACGATATTATTGGATTGGGCATTGGGGGAGGGGGACATGATATGAATTAGGGGTGTGCGGTTGATTGGATCTATTGAATTTGTTATGATCTAAGATCTGATTATATTAAATCCTAACCGATCCGATCCAATTGCAAAATATATAAATTCATATGAAGAAATTTTTATATAAAAGATAAAACAATAATTAATTCATATGGCACTTCAAATAAAATTAACAAATTAATAATTAACATAAAAGCAATACATAATTTTACACTTTAAAGTTTAAAAAGTCTAACAAATTATAAACTTTAAATATAAGTTATAAACACAAATGTACGTAGGTATGTATGTATGTATGTATGTATGTATAATAATAATAATCCAAAAGTTTGAAATAAAAATATAACAATTTATCACAACAAAAAGCAGTAGCACCCAGAAATTGCTCAATGTTTATTGATATAAGACAAAATAATTTGACTCAATATAAATTAAGCCTTATATTTTGACGGATCCAGTGAAGTAGACATATTTTCATATGGAAATTTAAGATCCTATTTATTCCTATAAAATTCTAGAACCAACAATAGCATGACATATTTGTGCACTTTAAAGTTCAAAAAGTCGGACAAATTATAAACTTTAAATATAAGTTATAAACATAAATATATATAAAATAATCCAAAAGTTTGAAATAAAATTATAATAATTTATCATAACAAAATACAATAGCATAAAAAATTTGCTTAATATTCATTTGTATAAGACAATAAATTGGCCCAATATAGATTAATCTTTACATTTTGGTGGATACGGCGAAGTTGGCAGATATTTATATGGAAATCTAAGAAAAATTATTTGATCTAATAGATTTCAGAATTTAGAATCCAATCTAATCCAATCATGTCCTCGGATCTATTATTGGTAGCCAAATTAAGTGCTTGTTTGATTGAACTTTCTACCGACTTAAAAGGTCTACAAATGTCTATTTGAGTTTTTTAGAGTTGTTTGGTTAGGCTTTTAAGATTGTCTTTTTTAAATTGAGCTGAGGCTAGTAGAGTTTAAACCTCTACTAGGAAAAAGCTTATGGAGAGGTGCTTCTCCAAATAGACATTTTTTTTAAATGTCTACCAACCAAACAATTATAATTTTTTTTCCCAAAAACTCTATTTCTAAGAGCATCTCCAATGCAAATATGCATTTGGAGAAAATTGAGTGCCACCTAGGATATATAGTTAAAAAGTTAAAAAAAAAAACACTCTCCAATGCAATTATCTAACTTCAATATGAAGATGATGTGGCAAGAAAAAAGTTAGAGAATATAGAGTTGGGTTTCTAATTTTAGAAACTCTCCTAGAAATGCTGACAAGGATTTCTAACTCTTTCCACCAATATTAAAGCTCATTTAATTGTAAAATAAAAAAGGGAGAGAGAATGAAATAATTGTTTTATTATGATTGGCCATAAAATAGCTGCATATTTGACTTTAGATAATTGTATTGGAGATGTGAATATGCATTTCTTTAATTTTTTTTCAAAAGTGGGCCCATAATGAATAGAAATTATGATGTGGCACTATTTAGAAACTCAAAAATGCATATTTGCATTGAAGATGCTCTAATAAATCTACTACAAGTAAATCTTTTACCAATAGAGATTTTTCAAAAACCCAACCAAACAAGCTCTAAGGCTGTTATCTTGCATCTAGACTTGACAAAATTTCACACAAACAATTAACACGACCCAAAGCCATTCGAAAATAGCGGTTGATCGGTCTAGTTTATCGGATCGAGTTGTTAATAAGTCAACCCATTAAAACATGAAATATAATGGGCCAGTTTTGGGTTTACCTTTAAAAAACTATTAATTCGTTAACAACCCGTTAGTATAAATAATTTTTTTTTAAATGTATTTATCAATTTTTTTTAAAAAAATCTCTGTATTTAATGACTCCCAATAGTAAATTCTTTTTAATAATCAAGTTATGGAATTTTTAAAAAATATCTCTATAATTATGGTTAGGATATATTTTAATAATTAATTTTATAAAACTTCTAATTTTTTCTTTTTTCGAAAGAGGAAAATAATCCTAAATTTTTGTTATATTGAAAGAGAAAAAAAAATTCCTAATATTTTCCAATTTCTAAATTTAAAACTATTAAACTATAAATTAATTATATCATTATGGGTGCGTTTGGCACTTGGATGGGACTGGACTGGACGGGACGGGACTGGACAGGACAGGACAGGACAGCTATTCTGTAGTGTGTTTGGAATGTCTGGGACAGAACTGTTAATTGTACTGTTAGACGTTTGGTATGGCTGGGACAGGACGGGACAAGAGATTCAAATGACCACATTGCCCCTCTTGTCCTTTCGAATGTTTATAACTCTTGTCTTTTCGAATGTTTATAACAATTTTATTGAGTTTGAAAAATATAAAATTATGGATTCCTTTTTTCTAGGCTTTGCCCCTTCTTGTACCAAAAAAAATATCAAATATTATTGAATTCCCACAAATCATTATACATCATCATCATCATCATCATCTGGAAACAAGGAAGAAACTTGAATTCTGGAAATCTGGAAATCATTATAAAAAATCTGTAAACAAGGAAGTAAAAAAATCTGGAAAAAATGAATTCCCACAAATCATCATCATCATCATCAACGGTCAACACCAAACCATTATACAACACAAATCTGTACACAAATATAGAAGTTCACCAACACCAAACCAACACAAATATGAACATAAATCAAAAATCCCAACCATCCATCATCGTCAACATTAAAGTAAAAAATTGAAACTCCACCGGTAATCTCTACATGACAAATTGTTGTTCCACAAACCAATTGAGTTTCAATTAAAGCAAAAAATTGAATCTCAAATGAAAATATTTACACAGAAAAATTGAAAATTGATTATTGTTTTTGACAAAGCATCAGAGAGACAAATGGAAAAATCGATTAATGCCCTCTTCCGGATTTGCGGCACCAGCAACGGCAGACGACAGCAGCGGCAAGCGACAGGCGACAGTAGCGGCAACCGGCAGCAGCAGCAGCGGAAGGGGACAGTAGTGGCAACCGGCAGCAGCAGCAGCGGCAGGCGTCGGCGGCGATCTGATGCAGCGTCAGCGGCGATCTCTACGGCGTCGGCGGCGAGTTGATATGAGAAAGAGAGAGAAAGAGAGAGAGAGAGGAGCGGAGCAGCTCGCGTCGGCGGCGATCTGTGCGGCGTCGGCGGTGATCTGTGCTGCGTCGACGGCAGTCGGTATGAGAGAGAGAAAGAGAGAGAGAGAGAGAGAGAGAGAGAGGATGAGTGAAGATGAAATTGAAACGTGAATTCAAGATTAGTTTTTAATTTATAGATGGTAATATTGTAATTTTTTGAAATTTAAAAGGCAAAAATGTCTTTTCCAGACTTGTCCCATGCATGGGACAAGTCTGGCCTAGGGTCTGGGGTGGGACAACTTTTCATGGTTTTTGTCCCACCTTGTCCCGTCCCGTCCCGTCCCAAGCTAATGGTGCGCCAAACGTGGGACAACAGAAAGTTGTCCCATCCTGTCCCGTCCCGTCCTGCGTACCAAACGCACCATATATTCTAATCCTATCCCTAAAAGCAGTGGTCCTCTGCTTTCTTGAAATTAGTAAACAAATTCCCAGTAAATTCCACATCCTCATTAATTTCAACCATTAATTTCAACCACAAGAAAGGGTAGGAATCTATTTAAACACGATGGCGGAATCTAGTTTTTTTATATAATAAATCAAAATTTTATACTAGCTATAAGAGCATCTCTAATGCAAGACAGTTGTGAAAAAAAAGATGCCACGTAAGATTAATTGATATTCTGTTAATAAATCTTTCTCCAATGCAGTTGTGCATATTCAACCTTAAGCTGACGTGGCAAAAAAAAATTAGACAGTGTCAACATGTTACATGACCATCTACCTTCAGACGGTTTATTGCACAGCTATTTTTTTGGTTGGCTCATCAAGTATTTAAAACTGACATTAATTTTTCATCTATATTTGGTAAGGAATAAAATAACAAATTAAATAGAGAAAAAAATGGACACGTCATTAAAAAAAGTGTTTTAGACGGAAGCATTAAAGACCAGATTTTTAATTGATTGTCTATCAAGTCTATTTTTATACCATATAGAAAGCAAGTCTCTTGACATTGTTGTCATGTTAACTATTATTGATATGCAAGCCATTTTTTTATTTGAGATACTCTAAGAAGACATAAGGAGCTTTAATTTACCATTAACGTACAATAACAAATTTCAACTTTATTTAAGACCTAAAACCACATGAAACGTATAAAGATCGAAGAGTCCCAAACAAAGGATCTAATTTATGTGCTCAATGCCAGGGCCCCAAGTAGGAGTTATAGCGCAATGGTATGGTGGCGGCGGTAGCGGAGCAATTTTACAGTGTTTGAAGATACACGGCGCACATTTTGGGCTGCAATAATAATGACAGAAATGATCAGGAACTTGGTGGCTTACGTAGTAGCAATCAACCAGACAATGTCCCAGGCAATCCTTGCATCTCTTTAAAAATGCTGACTGCCCAACAAAGATCACCAAAATCGCCAAGCAAATCATTATAAGAACTGATAAACAAATTAGAAACACTTTCTTTGCTCCATTTTTTTTCAAGTTGAATTTTTTTAGAACTCGAAGAGGGTTTATACTTATATATATATATATAAAAAATATATAAATATGCTGTATATTGATATGTACGTACAACTAGGCTTCCGTGTATGGGCAGTACATAATCAAGACAATCATGAATTATTGTAGCAGAAAGAAATCTCTATGTTTTAAGAATGAATAATGCTAGGTTTTCTAAATTTTTTCCTAAATTCTTTTCCAAATATGTGTAGCACGTGAGGTGTTAACATTTTATAAATTATGAGATTATGTGGTGAATGATGTGATGTTGACACCTGATCATGTTCTACACACATTTGGAAAAAAATTTAGAAAGCTTAATTAGCATTGCTCTTTAAGAATTTTATTTAATTATTTAGTAGGAATTAATTATGTTTGATAATATGAAATAGGAAATGAAATTAAGTTTCTCCGATGTAACTATAGACCTAGCAATGGGTAATATTATTACGAATGCGTGTCTTATATTGTTCGTGTCGTGTTAAAATCGTCTCACCCGAACGATCCGTTAGCTTAATCAGTTTAAATATATAAATCCAAAACCATTTGTTAAAGGAATGGGTAACACGACCCAACCCGTTGTTGTGGTTTACGGGGATGTGGAATTTACTGGTAATTGGTTGTAACTAATTTCAAGAAAATAGAAGACCACCATATGGTGATATAATTAATTTATAGTTTTGTAGTTTTTAAATATTTTTTGAAAGAAATTCATTAATCAAAAGAGGAGAACAACGGATTAGGACAGTCGTTGAAGACAACCACACTAGGTGGAACCTCTTCCATTCAAAACCTATCAAAATCCACGGAAATACCTAACTTAGCCAAACAATGGGCAGCCATATTGGCTTTCCTATGAGCAAAGCTAACAGAAAATCTAGAGAAAGAGTTCAAAAGGAAAATAATGTCACTAATGACTAAGCCAACCTTAGAGCAACCAATGTCCTTGTCGTTTATAATATTCACAACTGACAGGGCATTAGATTCTATCATTCTAGGCCAAAGACCAGCATCTTGGCCAAACTTGAATACCTCTTAAGACAGTTACTACTTCCACAATCTAGGGGTCGTATCCATCCGGGCGCTGGAAGCCATGACTTGACCTCTGTGATCCCGAATAATAATACCAATACCAACATTCCCATTCGCTACATCAATGGCTGCATCCGTGTTAATCTTGTACGAGTCTACACTAGGGGGGCACCATGAAGGCCTATCTTGCACTATCCGTACACCATCAGAACCAACTTTCGAATCAACCTCCTTCGGCCCGTTCGCTTGCTGGAAATCTAACAAGAAGGAAGACGCCCAAGGCACCACATTCTTATCATCAATAGCTGCTGAATTATGAACCTTACCATTGCGCCTAAACAAGACACGCCAAAACACCAAGCAAAGTAGCTCCAATTCATTAGCAAGTAACCGGCTTGTGCAAGAGAAAATAAAATCAAAGAACTGGATGTGATCATCGGCCCTCACACCCTTTATGAAAACCCTAACTCTCTTTAATGACGGACATCTCCACAAGGCATGCATCGTCGACTCCATCTGCTTGTTACATATCAGACAAACATTGTCCACCAACTTCCCACGTTTAGCCAAATTCACCATCGCTGAAATCCAATTGTTACAAGCTCTCCAAATAAACAATTTAACCTTTCACCAAGACTTGGAAGAGCTCAACCCAGAGGTACTAGGCATCGAAAGGAGACTGCATCCAAGATGATAGCCTCTCTTAACCGAATATGATCCCGACTTCTCATAATGCCATGTCAGAGAGTCTTGATTTTGCGAACTTGAACAAGGAATACTAAGAATAAAATTGGCCTCTTCAGGAAAGGACTCGCGAATTAGAGACTCATTCCAACTACCAGACATTGATTTCAAATCCTGCACCTTGGTCATAGCACCTTAGCATGGCGGCGAAGAAATTTTGAGGGTTGATGGTCGCAGAAGCCATCGATCACCATAAACGGAGACTGAACTTCCATCACCAATACGCCACCACTAACCTGCATTAAGAAGTTCGCAACCTCACACAAAACTTCTCCACAATAATGAACTAGAAGAACCATAACTAGCTTGCAAAAACAGAGGTGTTAGGTTAATAACAGTGTTTCAAAACCTTTGCCGCCAGAGTATTGGGGTTGCACATGAGCCTCCAGCATTGTTCGGCAAGCAAGGCATTGTAAAAAATTTCCAAATCCCGGAACCTCAAACCACCCATATCTTTGCTACGACACAGTCTCCTCCAGGAACACTAATGAATTTTGCTCCCCGTATCCTCCGAACCCCACCAAAAACGGGCACTTAGCCTATAAAGATCTTGCACCAAAGCTTTCGACGACCTAAAGAGAGACAAAGAATATGTCAAAATCGATTAGATCACCGCCTTCAAAAGCACTTCCTTCCCACCCGATGAAAATAGTTTACTCTACCAACCCTTAACTCTATTCCACACCCGATCACGGAGACTAGCAAACAAATCTCTCATATCCAACCCAGCAAAGCTCTCCAAATCCATGTAACATGCATGGCACTTAACCGGCCCCAAGAGTACAAGCTAAGTGATCCGCCTGCTGCCGAGAAACCTTTTTGCTAACACACATAGCGGACTTCTAGAAGTTAACCACCTGACGGAAGCACTCGCATACCAATCTAGAATCTGCTTGATGGTCCTACAATCACTTTCAAAGACTCTAGAAAACACCATACTATCATCTACGAAGAAAAGATGGGTAATCTTTGGGACTCCTCCACTACATGGGAAACAGCCAGCCAACCATAACTTTTCGCATCAAGAAACATCCTAGAAAGGCCTTCCGCACAAACAAGAAAGAGATAGGGAGATAAAAGATACCCTTATCTCAAGCCTCTATATGGTCTAAGCGAGCCACAAATCGTCCCATTAATCAAAAACGAGAAGGAAACAGACCTAACACATCTCATAATACAGTCAATCCACGAATTCAGAAATCCAAGCCTTCTCATCATATCCAATTTAAGAGCCATTGTCCCTTTTCGACATTTTTTCCTTCTACGGAGAGCATGAATACACTCAAAGCTTATAACAGCATTATCCGAAATATACTGACCCGGGATAAAAGTACTTTTAGTCTCTGAAATTACCTTGTCTAAAACAGTCCCAAACCTATTAGCTAGCTCCTTAGCCATAATCCTATAAGTGACATTACAGAGGCTGATCGGCCGAAACTCCATAATTTTCGCCGCACAATTCACCTTCGGAATTAGAGTGATAAGAGTCCCGTTAACATCCTCCAGCCAATGGCCATCGTTTACCACTCCTAGACACGCCTTTGTCACCCTCTCACCAACAATAGTCCAGAAATTTTGATAGAAAAGGGCGGGGAGGCCGTCTAAACCCGGGGCTCTAGTTGGATCCTCTTCGGCTGTGAACTTGGAGTATAGGAAACTCGACTTACTGGATGAAAGACAAGGTCGGACACAGCTAAGTACCCTCTTCATATCCAAACTATTTGGCTCACGAGATCGAAATATTTTCGCGGAATAATCTCCCACAATTTTCAAAAATTTCCCTATTCTCCTCCTGCCACCTACCTAAATCGTCGTACAAACCTCTTATTCTATTTCAATCCCGCTCAACGATGCTCTCGACTGGAAGTATTTGGAATTCTTATCGCCACATTTCAGCCTTGTTTCATTAGATCTTTGCTTCGAATAGACTTCTTCTTGCCTAAGAGGACAACCAAATCCCGCTCAATCCTTCGAATTTCCTTCCAAGAGACTGTTTAAATGGAGCTGGTCGCAAGCTGTATTTCCTTTTGCTTATCGGCAATACCCTTCCATAACCCTCTCCGGTTCCCCGCATTCCACTTACCCAAACGCTCTGTGCGCCTCTGAATTTCCGCCATCAGCCCATGCATGCTATGTTGGCCACTTATACAACCCCAAACGTAGTGAACAAGATCAAAACAATCCTCCGAATTTGCCTAGCACCCCTCAAAGTGAAAACGACGGCGAGGGACACATTCTCATACGAAGACGAACGTTGGGCAAGCACCACATCTAACAAAATTGGCCGGTGATCAGATCTCTAGAATTCTAGATGGTTCACTTTAGCACTTGAAAACAAAGACTCCACTTAAGCTTACACACGCGCGCGCGTGCGCGCACGCACACACACACATGTCTAGCCTTTCTTCAATCATCTCAGATCCCTCTCTCTTGTTACTTGTTACACCAAGTATTGGACCCAAAAAACAAAAAACACACACACCTATCTAGCCTTTCTTCAATCATCTCAGATCCCTCTCTCTTGTTACACCAAGTAAAGGTTGGACCCAAAAAACCAAGGTCCTGAAGACCGCAATCATCAAGGGCAGCTCTAAAGTTCTCCATCAAGTACCTATGTCATTGGATACCCCTCATTTTCTCTGACTCGTCCAAAATCTTATTAAAATCACCGGCGCAAATCCACGGCATGTCCGACATTCCATGCAATCGAAGAAGAAGAAACCACGTTTGGTGGCATTGTGAGGCCTCCGGATGGCCATAGAAACCTGTCATTCTCCGGTATTTATTCTGTTGTGAACCTATGGTAACATTAATATGAAACTTTGAATAATACAATAAATTAACATCAACAACATCTGACCAGATCAAACACAAACCACTGCTTTTACCAGCACTATCTACAGCCAATTTCCCCACAAAACCTAACTTAACCCGAATACTATCCATCAACACATGATCCGCTTTTGTTTCCAAGAGAAAAATCACATCCAGTCTATATTCCACTTCTACCTAAGCAGGACTTGGAATGCTCGAATACCCCCATTCCCCGGACATAATAGAATAAGGTTTTCAATTTTTCATTGCTGTCGGCAAACCGGTTGAGACTGACCCACTAATGAATCATACTCGATCGCATTATCTTCTTCATCTTTAATTTTTTTCCTTGACCCTTCTGTCTCAGCTAGGGATGGGTATTTCCCCACAGGGCCTGTCCTCATTTGCCCCCACCCTCATTTGGGGGCAAATTTTTCCCCCAAATGGGGTTTGGGGGTGGGGATGGGGATGGGGATGGGGGGACCTACCCCCACCCCTATTTCCTCGTTTCTTTAAATGGGGGTGGGCCCCATTCCCCCATTTCCCCATATGTATATATATATTTATATTTTTTTAATATTATTATTATATTTAAATAACTTTAACTTTATTATTCATGGTTCCATCACTAATTGACTACCTGACAGTTGAATGTACTTAGGTTTTTTATGAATTTGTCTAGACTTTTATGTGTAATACTAAATTACTATAGTTATTTCTATTAATTTTGAACAATTATATGGATTGGATATCGAAACATGGTGATTGAATTTCGAATCCAGAATTATAAATTTCAGATTTCAGATTGAAAAATATTAGGATTAGAAATTGAGGAAATGGGGGACGGGGGTTGGGACAGGGGAAGCTCCCCCCCAAACACCCCCATCCCCACTTCTCCCAAACGGGGTTTAGGGGTGAGGATGGGGTGGTTTCAGAAATGGGGATATGGGTGGGGGGACCCTCCCCCACCCCAATGGGCCCCCACGCCCATCCCTAGTCTCAGCCACCATAATCCTCTTACCCAATTGGGTACTAGCATGCTATCGATATTAGCTCCAACGCTCCCGTTTGCCTACATTTGGCCCTCTTTGAAAACTTGGATCAGCTGAAGCCCCCAAATCCCCTGATGGGCCATCAGGCCTTTCCTTAGTTAAATCCTCCTTCCCCAATTCGATATTCAAATCCACGTGTAGATTTGGTCCCAAAGAGCTAACGGGCCGCGTATTCCCCACAGATTCAAGTTGTGTATCCCCCACCCTATGTGGCCCAAATAGCCTAATAGTAACTTTTGAAAATACTGTATTTTTATTTTCTAGCATTTCCTTACCAGATTTGCGCGTCCCCCCTTCCACTTCCTTTTCTGTAAAAAACTTGTTGACTATTCTCTTTGTTCCGGCCTTATTTTATATTATCATGATCAACCATATCTTCCTTAATGAAACAAACTCCAGAACAGATTCTTTGTCATTACTCATCCCTGATTTTTCTCCCGTTAGCATGATCTACTTCCCCGACTTACACGGAGCCACAAAATCCCCCTTTCCTGAATCAACCATCCTCACTTCCGACCCATCATCGGCAAGGGCGGAGGTATTAGTCAAGTAGCCTGGGCAGTAGTCCAGGCTAACTTTTTTGAAAAAAAAATTAAAGTTTATAAATTTACATATTTACAATTACTTTCCTTAGAGTTTTACATTTTACCCTTAATTTACAATTATATTTATCACACCAACATAACTAAACACAAAAAGTAAAACATATTAGAGTATCATACACAAATAGAATACAACTTTTGAAAGCTAAACACGTTTCAACAAGTAGGAAAAGTTTCACTTCCATTGTTCTATCGTTCTACATTTTTTCAAAATTTGTTAAAACCAAGATAGTTCATGATTGTATAGGAATTACATTTTTTTTTCTTATCTAGTTGTTATCTTTTAAAACAATTTATGAATTTTTAAGGATACGATTCATTATGTCCCCTCTTATCTAAGTGTATCTTAAATTTCCAATCGATATAATATTCTCGTATTGTCAAAGTTCGTTTAAAAATATATATATATAATTAATTTAGCCCACCCTACAAAAACACTCTGGCTTCGCCCCTGATCATCGGCCAGCTCTTTTCCTTTCCCCATGTCATTCACAATTTGCATCTCCCTCGTCCCTTAGTTCCCAGCCAGATTATTCCCCGGATTTGCTCTAACCCCACTCCTTTCTCCAGCTTTTGCACCATCCTTCTTCGAACGAACTTGTCCACTCTTAATAGAGCTAAACGCATTCAGCCAAGCCCCATACATTAGATTCAAATCCTCTGGTTTAGCGTTGTCCACTAGACATTCCCTAACTACATGACCTAATCGTCTGCATCGATAACAGTAGTTCGGCAACCTTTCATATTGTAGTAGCGTAGTTGTTTGCTTCCCGTCCCTCATAACATCAACACGTAAAATTCGACGGAGTGGTTCATCCACATTAATCACTACCCTAACACAAATGTACTTCCCCACACAATCACCATATTTCCCTTCATCAACCTCCTGAACTTCTTCGATCATATTACCCAAAAATCTGGCAATTTCCGTCGTCATGCACAACAATGGTGCATTATGGATTTGGACTTGGACATCTCATTTCCCTACTAGTTCCACCAAAACAAGTAAAGCCATATCGAAACTCCATGGGCCTCCCTTTAGAACTATGCACCGATCATCCGCAGACTTAAAAGTGAAAGATTACGTGTTACCGGAGACTACCTCAATATCGACTCCCCTTTTTAATCTGCCATAATTTGGGAATAAGAGAAATAAAAGCTTCTATATTAACTAACTTATTAGATAATATTTTCCCTATTAACCTGAAACCTAGCTGTTTCTTACCATCTTCTATCAGATCCACCTGTAAAGTACGCAACTGACCTTTTTTTTTCTTTCAACTTTAAGGCTGCACAGAGTTTTGCCACATCGTCTGCATTCATCGTAGCCAGCCAAAACTCCTCGAGACTAGAAAATCCTCACGACACTCCAAGAGAGTGAAATCAATGACCCGAATATATATAAAAATGGTGTTCTCATAAACGATAGGCACTAGTCGGGTGGTAGGCCAGCGCCTAACGCCTAGACAGTCTAGGCAACACCTAGGAGGATTTCTAGGCGGCCTATAAAACGTAGTCATTTCATTTTAAGTTTTGTTGTCCATTAAGTCAAATTTCAGTCTGGTCAATTTGTAGTGTTGTATTGGTGAGCCTGCTGTAGGAGATCCCTACCTGGCCACTTGTCTATTTCCTTTTCAACTATATGATCTGTAAACGATTTTTGTAGGGGGAAATTAACAAATATTTCAACAATCTTATTCTTTCTCTAACTCTTCCTTCTCTTTCTTTGAATTCTATCTTCTATCTTCTCATATTCCCAGATCGATAAACCATTTAAAAGAGAATAAACCATTTGACTCAGTGATTTGAGTCTATCAATATCAAACTACAAATTATCCATAAACCCAAATGATTTGAGACATAGAAGTGAGAGACAGAGAGAGAAGTATAGAACAGGTTGATCACGAATAATAAGGCCTAATCTACCCTTACAAGACAATCAAAACATGAGGTACTTACAATCTCCCCTTTAGCTATTTCGTGACAAAACCACCACTCACAAAGCAACCTCATAATTACAAAAGAACGTTGGTCAACAAAATTTTCTACAGTACAATAAGGCCTATAATCTAAGTCTTGAACATCTTCAAGTCAGTCCAAAGTTTACAGAAAAAATTCCAACCTACACACAATCAACAAGACGATAGCTTCTTTTGACGGCGACGAGAGGTGGTGATCGGCGACGAGAGGTGGATGTGGTCGGCGATTGGAAGATGTTTGATTTTGAGCTTTTGATTTTGTGTTTTGGCTAATTTCACGATCTGAGAGTTTTGGGAAATTTTGGGTTTTGTTAAAGGAATAAACGGTGCCATTTTAGGTGGACCCTTTTTTTAAAAAAAAAAACCCCGGCTAGACGGGTCAATGATTTTGACCCTGTCTTGGCCGATTAATAGCTCCAAAATCGGTCAACATCGGTCAACGTGTCTGATTTTTTATTGGCCGACTTTTAGGGCCGAAATAGCCACAAAGTCTAGGTGGTCACCTAGACCCTTTTTTTCGAACACTGTTTAAAAAATAATAATGTCATCAAGGGTTTCTAAGACTTTGAGAGAAAGTCAGAGAGATTTGATGTAGAGAATCTAAAAGTACCAATTATAGTTTTTAATTGGAAAAAATTAGAATCTTTTTTCTCTTTCAATAATACAAAAATCCAGGATTTTTTTCCACTTTCGAAAAGGAAAGAATTAGAAGTTGTTTAAAAAATAATAATTATTAAAATATATCCTAACCGTAATTATAGATATATATTTTTTAAATTCTATAACTTGAATATTAATTTTTTGTTTACTATTGAGTCATTAAATACAAAGAATTTTCTTTTTTTATAAATTTGATAAATACATTTTAAAAAAATCTTTATATTAACAGGTTGTTAACGAATTAAGGTTTTTCAAATGTGAATCAGAAACCGATCCATTATATTTCGTGTTTTAATAGGTTGATCCATTAACAACCCGATACGATAAACTAGACCCATCAATCGATATTTTCGAATGGGTTTGGATGCTGCCAGTGGGTCATGTGAAATTTTGCCAGGTCTACGTGGAGTAGATGACTCGCTCACCAAGTTTTGATGGGAAACCGCATATTCCTAGTTTCTCCTTTCTAGGGATGGGTGTGGGGGCCTATTGGGGCTGGGGGTGGGGGCCCATCGGCTGGGAAAGTCTAGTTCGATTCATTCTATTTCGATATCCAATCTAATAAATAATCTAAAATATATAATTGATTTAATTTAATCCAAAATTAATACAAATAACTATAGTAATATTGTATTACACATAAAATTCTAAACAAATTTAAAATCTAAACAAACAAATTTACAAAATAAAAGTAATATATATATATATATATATGGGAAAATGAGGTAAATGGGGCCCCACCCCCATTTAGGTTTTGAGGGCAAACTTTGCCCACCCCCCTCCCCCAAAACCCCATTTGGAGGCAAAATATGCCCCCAAAAAAGGGTAGGGCCCCATGGGAGAAATGTAAGGATGGCTATTGGGGAAACGGAGATCGATATAAGTTCCCCCATACCCATCCCCATTTTCCAAACCTTCCCCCGTCCCCCCCATTTCCCCATTTGGGGAAAATAAGGATGTGGTAGTTTTGGGGGGAGGTCCCCCCATCCCTATTTCCCCGTTTTCTCCATTTTCCCCATTTTCCCCTGTTTCCCCTGTTGATGTAGTGGAAGCTTAACGAGAAAAACTCGCATGACTAAATTCAAAAAGTAACCTACCAATATTCTGTTGATCCGCGTTCGGATGCCAGAATATCAGGCTTCAAGATCGTTAACCAGCTCAGGGTATCGAAATTGGGAGATAATTAGAGAAAACTCAATTTTTTTTTATTAATTTAACAACTGATTCTCAAAACCTAATACAAGCTACATAAACAATAAAAGTAGTCCGAATCTTTTAGGATTCGATAACTCCTAAAATTCTTAAACAAGAAAAGAATTCTAAAACTTCTAAACCTAATCTAATAAGGAAATTGGATTTGATTTAATAAAAATCAAATCATAAAATAATTAATAACCTAATTACATATAAAATAAAAGGAAATAAAATATTATATATTAATTACATTAATATTTTTAAAATCTAAAATCTTCAACAATATCTTTGATAATCTCTCCTGCATCATTCTCTTCAGGTAGGAGAAAATTCGTCCTCGAATTTTGACTGCCTTCATCCCACAATCCTGTATAAAAGTGCTAACAGCCAAGATCGTATACGATGAACTTTAAAATTCTTCGATTCTTGTTATGCTGTCCATCCAATCGCTCCAATAGAATGAAACAAATTCATTAGTCATCACTTTTGACAACAAAAGATAAACTGATGCATCTTTATGGTGAGGAACGTGTGATCCACAAAAATAATCCATAAAATCCAAATTCTCACGGACTCTTTTTCAAATATCTCTTCATCAAAAACTGGTGGCAGATCAAAATCAACCAAAACTTCTTCTGATACATAATCATTATCGAAGAACAACGAATGATTGGATTCATCCTTGTCACTTTCTTCACATTCACCATCACCACCCGAATTAGGGTTTAGACCTTTAAACAGGTTTTGGTTGGCCATCAACATCGCTAGCTGCTCTGTTAGCTGCTCCATTAATTGCACAACATGTTGCTCCAATTGTTCTATACGGTCACATTCGTTGGCTTCTTCTACAGGGATCCGGATTGGTTGACGTCTCTTCGGCGGCATTTTAATGTCTTCCCGAATGAGCCCAACCCTGATACCAAACTGATGTAGTGGAAGCTTAATGAGAAAAACTTGCAAGACTAAATTCGAAAAGTAACCTACAAATATTCTGTTGATTTGCGCTCGGATGCCAGAATATAAGACTTCAAGATCGTTGACCTCGCGCAAGGTACAGAAATTGGGATATAACTAGAGAAAACTCTAAATTTTTTATTAATTCAACAACTGATTCTCAAAACCTAATATAAGCTACATCAATAATAAAAGCAACCCGAATCTCTTAGTATTTGATAACTACTAAAATTCTTAAACAAGAAAAGAATTCTAAAACTTCTAAACCTAATATAATAAGGAAATTGGATTTAACTTAATGAAAATCAAATCATAAAATAATTAATAACATGATTACATATAAAATAAAAGGAAATAAAATATTATGTATTAATCACATGAATATTTTTAAAATCTAAAATCATCAACAATATCTTTGATAATCTCTCATGCATCACCTGTCTTCCCCGTTTCCCAGTTTCCCCTGTCTTCCCTATTTCCCTATTTCAAGTAAAAATTACACACTAAAAAAAACACACAATCTATTGCAAATTTGTTGACAGTGGTTTTTGGATTACGTAAAATCAATCACGCGTCACACAAAATACGTAAAGTTTGCAACTGTATAATGAATCGAAAGAAATAAAATAAGTTGTGCAAGCAATATTTTACGTGGTAAAACCCCAAGACAGGGAAACATCCACGGTTGCCGGTGACGGCGAGGAGAAAAATTCACTATGGATAATATAATTACACGCTCAACCTTACTTGCTCTCTCTAATATCTAATGATTCGTCAACCATTGCTAGGTGTTTTTAGGGTCTATTTATATATGTATAGAACCCTAATTCTTGGAGTACAAGTAAAACAATGATGGTAGTAAATCAATAAAACTCTGACTTGTTGGAGTCGGTTTTATTACATCAGGACTTTTGCTTATTTTGGGTTCTGATAACTCTAAGGAAATCTGTTTTCTTATCAGAGTATGCTTCTTGAAAACTTATTTGAGGAGGATTCTTCTTTACATGTTTGAGTCGTAATAACCTTATCAACTTGCCAAGCATCTGAACGTATCTTGACATTGCTCACGCGTCGCTTAGCCGACCATCTTCCAAACCCGACCAGATTTCTTCCAGCCCGACCAGGAATCTTCACCCGATCATTTAGGTTTCCCCCGATCATTTTCTTGCCAACCCGATCAATCTAATTACCTTGGTCGAGTTTTTTCAACCCAGCCATCTAAATAACTTTGACCATTATTGTGGGGTTATTTTCTGATCACTTTAGGTTGATTTAATTTAGTTGACATTTGTTGACATGTTCGTGTAACACGATGTTTATGCTGACGTGTTATTTCTTCGCAAATTACACCAATAACAAAATTCAAATACAAAATAAAATCCAAAGCAAATTCAAATGAAAGCCAATTTTGTTCTTTCATCATAATAATTCATATATATATATATATATATATATATATATATATATATATATACATTAATCTAGAAAGGCATCCGAGTCTCGGGATGATAAGCTGGAGTGGAGTTAAGAGTAATGTTTTGTGTTTTGTTTTGTTTGGTGTTATGCGCCTTCTGGGGGGTGTGCTCTGCTTCTGCTTGTTGTTTTGCTGCGTTCTGTCCTCTGCTCTAGGAGTCAGGATGGTGTTTTCGTAGGCCTTTATGGCTCTTCTTGAATATATTAAATCTTTTCTCAAAAAAAAATATTAATATATTATATATATACTTAGGGTTAGGTTTTAAAATTATAAATAAGTATATATATATATATAGTAAAACAGAAAGAATAAAAATATTATATATATATTAATATATTATATATAAGGTTTTGGAGAAATGAGAAAATGGGGATGGGGGCACCTACCCCATCCTCATCCCCATCCCGATCCCCATTTCTATAAATTTATGGGGAAAATGGGAAAATAGTGATGGGGAGGGGTCCCTCCATCCTCACCTCTATTTCAATTTATGGATAATCCAAAATGCTTCCCCTAAATGGGGATGTGAGAGTGGGGATTTGGATTCCCAATGAAAAATGGCCATCCCTATAGAACTACCCATCCTACCCCTTTTGTATCAATAGTTGTCTGTCCAAGTCATTCCTCGTTTGACTTTGACTCCTCGTTTGACTTTGACTGTTCTTTTGTTCCTACCTCTCTTTTCTAATAAAGCAAGAATTATCGAGAATTCTTCTTTCCTATTTCATTTAATAAAATACAATTCCTACTAAATAATAGCATAAAATTACCAAAATATAGAGATTTTTTTTTTAATTTTTTTTTCTAGATTTCAATGTGCTTATAAATGGAAAGTCTATCTAAGCTTATCAAAAAAAATTCATGTACAGTAAAAACCCAGTTGTATAAAAATCCTATTTGAATCATAGAAACATAAAATATTTCAACTAAAAGAAAGAAAAAAAAATGGAACAAAGAAAGATTTTATCAGTTATGATAATTTGGTTGGTGATGTTGGGGATGTTTGCATGGCAGTCCACAGCATTTTTAAAGCGATATAAGCATTGCACGAGAAATTGTTTGGTGGATTGCTACTGCAAAGGAGGCCACGAATACCTTGGTTACTTCTGTCACTATTATTGCAGCACAAAATGCGCCGGCTGCATCGTGTCACACTGTTCAATTCCTCCGCTGCCTCCTCCGCTCTACAATTGTGGTCCTCCTGCTTCACAATTTGTTAGGCCCTAGTAATGTCTCATGTTGATTTGTGTTGTTAAATAAAGCTCTCGCTATGTCTTCATAGCTAGCTGCTAGTTGTATTTTCGTTTTTCATCTAGTAAAAAAGTTCTCATATTTTATATCAAGATTTGCCAAATATTATTAAGAGTAAATATCATGGTTCTAGTAATCGGTATAGGCGGCCACTGAGGCCTTAGACAGACCCGGCTAGTCATGCTGCCGGTTCCGGTTTCGGTTTGGAACCGGCGGTTCTGGTTCCACGGTTCCGGCGGTTCAGAACCGGGGTTCTTTTTTTCTTATTATAATTATAAAACAACTTAGACATTTAAAATTGTAAATGCATTTTATTGGATCACCCCAAATTAAAATAAAATAAATATATGAATATACGATACATTACAAAATAAATAAAAATAAAAATAAAAAATTGTAAAATTGGCCTTGCACTTCAATTTTAACACAATTAAGTTGCCTACGTATCATCTTGGGGTTTAGAGGAATCAAAAGCCATGTAATTCTCTTACTTTTTACTACATGTTTGGTGATGACGTGGACACGTTGTGTGAGGTGGCTCAGTAACTATTGGTTGTCATGATCATCTGTTCCACTTGTAGCAGGTTGGTCATCTTTGAAGAAATCGTAGGGTGCATATGCATCTTGATTGATTTCTTGTTGTTTGTTTTTCACCTTGGTCCAATCATCAACACAAACTTGCATTTGAATTGATTATGAACTCAAAAGTGAACGTCTTGCATCCAAAACATTTCCACCACCGCTAAACTCTTGTTCAATAGCTACCGTGAAAACTGGTGTTGAAAGAATTTGTTTGGCTATCATAGCCAATGCTCATTCCACCAGTGTAGGATATCAAATTTTTTTAACATCACAGTCTTCCATAAACTCAAAAGTGGTATCTAGATATGATTCAAGCTCGGAATACGAGTTCGAGCTTGATGAAGAAGAACCTCGTAATTTTTTTTTTTGCTAACATATTATACCCTAAATTCATAAATGAGGAGAATGATGATGTGAACTGAGATACATTTTGAGTTGGTGGAACCTCTATGTTCAATAATGGACCATAAACTCTAAGATATTCACCATATAATTCATACAATAATGTCTTAACTCTAGAAGAAGCCATATCAGTATCATACTCTATTTCTAAACATCGATAATATGCAGTTAGATATTCAGGCAAATCTTCTAATCTACAATGTGAATCAAAACACAGTACAATCAAATAAATAATTAGAAACTCATGGTAATAGTTTAACCATTTTGATTTCATAGCATTAACGGACTCTAGTAAGTCTGGGTCGGATACACAATGATTAAATGCACCAGCAATATTAAGACTCTTAACAATAAATAAATTAGTCGTATGATAATAAACACCAGATAAATTGTTAGTAATATTATGAAAAACTTTTAACAAACCACAAAATTTTGTATAAGCATCCCAATATGCGGCATAAAGCATAAACATTATATTGAATAAAAGTAACTAATAAATCTCTATAATCATAACTTTGAGTAAACAATTTATGTATAGAATTCCAACATGTTGGAATATCATGAAGAAATCTAATAGGACGCCTATCACTTTGTTTACAAAATTTTGCCCATTCTTTTATTGCAGATAGATGTTTCCACAAATAATAGATGACATCTTTAATATGCTGAATAAAAGTTTGAATAGTCCTTAAACCGTTTTGAACACATAAATTTAAAACATGTCATGCACATCTTTGATGAAAAAAATTTACCGTCAAGATAATGTTTGCATAAATCAATTAAAGCAGGAATAACAACGGTATTGTTGGAAGAATTATCAAAACCAACTGAAAAAATTTTGTTTTGAATTTTATACGTTTCAAAAATAATTCTAAGCAGTCTAAAAATATTAGGAGCAGTGTGTGCATCATCAAAAAGTTGAAATGCAAGAATTTTTTTTTGTATTGTCCATGCTTTATCCATATAATGGCTTATGACACCTAATATATGAATGCATTTGTCAATGGTCATCCCATATGTCGGTACATACGGAAACACGACTATTATATTTTTCAAAATACTTTTCCTAATTTGATTTTTCTTTGTCATAAATCCTTTCAAGTGTTTCTGTGAGCGTTTGTCTGGGAACACGACATGCTGCATGATTTAATGCTCATCGACAATAATTAATAAAACCAACTTTTTCACCAAAACAAAATGGTAATTGTTCTACTGCAACCATTCTAACTAATTCTTTTCTATTAATTTGATCACTATATTTAAATAATTGAGTGTTAGGAGTAGCGAACCTAAAAATTTGGGACTACGTCAACTACTGGATGCTTGTTCCTTATATGCTTTCGATACCAGATTTGTGCAATTTAAAGACTTGTTTGCAAACCACTTTAGTGCTTCCATCTACTTGCATTACTTTCTTCATATAGAGTGTGAAGAGATCAGATTTCGGCTGCTTCTGTATCTCTTCCATTTTTGGTTCAAATTCAAACTCTAGAAGGGGAGAAGGATCACTATCAGACATATTTTCTGATTGGCTTGTGATATAAGGGGTGGAATCGGGATCAGGTTCAAAAATTATTAGAGGGGGATGATTGGGTTAAGGAGAGTTTAGGGCTTTAGCATAGGCTTTGGCTTGTAGATACTCATGATAGGTGGTGTCGTTATAACCGACATTTTTCGAAATTCCCGGAACGTCCGACATACTACCCTTACTTTTGGCTTTCATCGAAATGGAACGTCTTGGAATGTCTCCACTTCCACTTCCACCTCCACTTACCATTAAAAAATAGAACTAATGGAAATAACGTGAAAAAAATGTGAATAAATTGATGGAAATAAATTTGAAAAATTTGTTGGAACTTGGAAATGAATTTTAATTGAGTAAAAAACTAAAAATAAATGTAATTGCAATAAAATAAATATTAATAACTTAGTAATTGAGACTTGAGAAAGAATTGTAAACTTGCAAAATTGATAGAGAAATGAGAATAAGAGAGAAATGAGAATTAGAGAATTAGACCAATTTGGATTAATGTTATGGGAATGCCCCTGTGTTACTGGAATTCATGATTCTTTTTCAAGTTAGGGAGAATTATTGGCGAACCGTTATTGATTGATGAAGAAACTCTTCATCGAAGAAGACTCGATACAGGCAAGATGTTGGTGCTGCTTCAGCATGGTAATCCATTCCCAAAGAAAATTAACATAGCAGAAGGGAGAAGTTCGTTTGTGTTAACGGTGGAGGAGGACCGTTCTCCGGTATCCCTTCCATGGATTAAAGATTATTTGGATCTAAAAGAGATGGTGAATGAGGCAGATGGGTTTTCTGAGATGGAGGAGGAAAAAGAGTATCAGGTGGCAGCAAAAGGTGTTGATGCAGACCTTACTTATGGCATCAATCAAAAAGGCCCTGGCAAGTAGGGGTGGGCACTAAGTTCGGAACCGAACCGAACCGAATCGATCCGAACCAAAAAAAGGGTGTTCGGTTCGGTTCATAAAATGAATTCGGTTTAAACCGGTTTAAAAAGTTGAAAACCGAAAAGTTTTCAGTTCAAACCGGTTTGGTTTCCCAAAAACCGGTTTGAACCGATTAAACCGCCTATATAAGTAAAAAAAAAACCCTAACCTACTTCTTTTCTTTCATTAAATATTATTATTTATTAGTTATGTTTGATTTGGGTTATTTTGGGCTTGGACTATTAAAATTTATGAAACTGTAGCCTAAAATTAGAATCCAACAACCCATCAAATTTAAAAACATATTAAAAAGACTCATTAAACCCATCAAGCCCATAAGGCCCATTAGGCCCAAAACCAAAATGAACCGAACCGAACCAAACCGATTAAAATCAGTTCGGTTCAGTTCGATTATCATTTCTTATTCCATTTAAACCGGTTCAATTTTAGGTAAACTGAAATATTTTCGGTTCAGTTCGGTTTTGTCTAAAACTGAACCGAACCAAACCGTGCCCACCCCTACTGACAAGGTGGCTGAAAAGATTGACCGCAGCACATAGACCGAGACGGGGTAGAGGATAAGCCAGGCAGAGGTTCAGGTTTAGTACAAGGAAGGTATGGGAGAGACGAAGATTCAAATGTGAGAATCAACCTTAGCGAGGAAAAAGGCAAATGGATGTATCAAAGAGGTCTAAGCCTAAACACCCTTCTGCATATAATTCAAATGCAAAGTTGGTTTTGGAAAAGAAGAAAAAAGAGGCAAGTACATGCTGTTTTCTGATCGAGGAGTACAATTCATCATCTTCTGATTCCGGAATTGTGCCGTTTTATAACTCTGTCAAATCAAGAAGAGAGTGTTCCTTTTTCAAAAAGGGATCAGCAGAGGATTTGAATGCAAAAGGGGGAATGGATCATGTTATAATGGGCCTACCCTAAGAAGATATAGACTCCGAGCCGGGCTCTCTACCCCCAACAGAGCTCTCTTCTCTGACGAAATTCCAAGTACTAAAGGGGCCCAAAGAAAAAAGACTGATAGACTTGCCTCAGAATTCAAAGGGATAGGGATACATCTTGACTTAAGTGGTGGGCCTGAAATCAAAATATATTAATATTATATATTAATATATATAATATATATATATATGATATAGTATATATTATTAAATATTATTATATATAATAATAATATATTTAATATATTATATATAATTTTATAATATAAATATTATATAATATTATATATGTAAGTATAATTTATATATATTATTAATTATTATTATATATATATATAATAATATATATCATTATATATAATTTTCTAATATATATATATATATTATATATGTACTTATAATATATATATATATATATGTTTACATTATTAATATATATATATATATATTTGATATAATATATTTGACATGTTTGTAATTGTTTAAAAATTTAAAGGGTAAATTGGTCTTTTTCACACTTGTCCCATGTGATGGGACTGACATGGGACAAGTTGTCCTAGGATCTTGGGTGGGACAAATTTTTATGATTTTTGTCCCACCTTGTCCCATCTCACATTGTCCAATCATGTCCTGTTCCATGTTAAGGTCGCACCAAACGTGAGACAAGAAGAAACTGTCTCACGATGTCTTGTCCCGTCTCATGTACCAAACGCACCCTTATGAGACATATAGAAAGAAAGGTAATCTGAGGGCCCAAGGTAGTGAGGCTAGACTGATCCAATTAAAGATGAAGAAAGGGCTGATCAAATCAAGTCTAGTGCATACCAGTTCATACTAGAGTGGAGGCAAGGAGATCGTGGAAGCATAGTGTCAGAATCCGAGGGAGAATGGTAGGGATGGCAATGGGGCGGGTTCTGGGCGGGGTGGCCTTCCCCGCACCCCACCCCATTTATTTTTTGAAAACCCATCCCCTCTTAAAACCCCACCATAGATGGAGCGGGTTTGGGCTGGGCGGGGTACAACGGGGAGTGCTTTTCCCATCCCCACCCATTAACCCCATTTATAAATTTTTTTCTATAAAATAGCAAATATATAACCACTAAATATGATAAAAAATATATAGTAATAAATAATTCCAAGAAACTATTAAAAAACATCTCATAAAATTCAATCATTTTCAAACATAAACATAAAGTATGAGGTCAAAATGTTCGAAATCCATAACGCTAATAATCTAATAGTTGCATTTATTTCTCTAGTTCTCTCTTCGTACGATCAACTACATTTAGGGATGGCGATTCGAGTTGTTTGAGGATTAGGGACTTAGAGTTACAGTTAGCGGCTATGGTTTTTTTAATAGTATTTTGTTTTGTCACTTTATGTTAAATAACGGTGAAGAGATGTAAAGTTAGGGTTAATGTATTTACATATTTCCTTTTTTAGATATGTTTATTTTTTTTGAAACTACGTAGTTTAACTAAGTATTATTTTAAGCGGGGCGGGGCAGGGAGGGGCGAGGAGTATAAAATCCATTGCGGGTTAGACTATACACCCTCATCCCCGCCCCATCCCACCAAATTGAAACCCATCCCCACCCCAAAAATACGGGTCCCCATGGGGAATTTTGCCATCCGTAGAGAATGGCAATTTGGATTTAGAGATGGACGAAGGTGAAGTGGGAACTTTGGAAAAGGTGGAAGAGGTTGTGACCACAGACCTTTGCATGATGAAGGAAGTTATAGGCGAGCTCAATCAAGAATCACATATCCCAGTGAAAGGAAGAAGAGGAAGGAAGCGTTGATACTCTTCCAAAAAGTAGGGCATGCGTACGAGAAACGCTTGTTGGGGTTTATGCCCTAAAGATGTAATTTGTAAATGGATTTATGAAATAAATAAAAAGAAAAGTTCAATTAATTCTTGTTGTGTTGTTTATTTTATAACTTGTGCATATATTAACGTCCTAGATTGCCGGATGTAATCTCCAACTATGTATATGAGTGTCATATACAGATGGATACAGTAAGAGACGTGCAATCTAAAGAGTCAATAGATAGAAAATAAAGCCGGGTACTTTATTTGTAGTTAATCTATAGCTGCGGTCCATTCCGTAATGGACGGTGATTCTATCCTAAATTATTCATATGAGATATGGAAATGGAGGCACCTTGTCTGATGTGATCATATAGGACTGGGTCATGACCTATATGAATCTCTCACCAAGATCCGTTTACTGATGAGATTCATATATATCAACTAATGATGGCTATATGTGGGTGATCTTAATCCTTAGTGTCTTATCGACTCTTTCAGGTTAGATCGTGGTCTTTGATATACCATGGGTGAGGTCAGATGCAATTCCTGATCAATATTCTCCGTATGTTGGGATTACGGTTTGGCTTGTGGCTGGGAAGGTATGTACACAATAGTGGAATCCACTCCTTCTTGTGAGAAGTAGATGGTAGTTCCCTTAAGGGTTGATTCGGGGCTTGGACAATATGAGCGCTCTCCTAATTCCGTGAGGAAATATGATTTGTTGTTCATTAGAGAATCAACGGTACTTAAAGGATATATGTAATAAGAGGGGTATAACGGACATTATGACCCAGCTCTAATTATGAACAATTGTGGAGGATCACACCATGTGTAATAGCTATATCGATGGATACCGAGTTGTATCGGTATGTGTAAAAGCGTCTGCAGTTGAGAGAGTGCAGCTTCGGGTTTTTAGTGGAATAACACCGGAGTTAATAATCAAGGAATATTAATTAAAGAGTTTGATTAATGATTCCAATGATTATTGGAGCTCAAAATATTGTGGGTCCATTAGTTCCCCTTGCTAGCCCGATCGATTTAGGTAACAAGGGTCACGGTTAATTAATTGGATTGTCCAATTAATTGTGTTACGAAAGTGACACGTATTTATTCGGAAAATAATTGAATAATGAGATTATTTAATTAATGAATAATGGTGATTAAATAAATTAAATAATAAGATTATTTAATTTTGTTATTAATCACTAAATGGAGGATGTTAGTTGATATTTGATTTTAAATAGAATAAGATAATATGATTATTTTATTTTATTAAATTAAATATTTGAAATTGAATTTAAAATGTTTAAATTCAAAATAAATATTTAATTATCTTTTAAAATAAAAGATATGAGATATCAACTTTAAAAGATTTTGTTTTAAAATCTAAATAGATATCAATTAAAGAGTTTTAGTTATAATAATATATATATATATATATATATATGAAATATATTGATAACAAAAATATAGCACACAAAGGATATACACAAGTGTTTGTATATGAGACAAACTCATAACGTGTGTAACAAAAAGAGAAACAAAAAGAGAAACAAATGTGCTGTGCTAAAATAAATAAAAAATAAAAAAAGTGAAATAGTGCGTGGGTGCACTAGTGACAAAAAAAATTATAATATATTTTTTCTTTGAACATTCTAGAATTGTTCTAGGTATTTTTTTCTCTTGGAAGAAATTGTTTCTTCTTCATTCTCTCTACATCCTCCTAAGTTCCTGAGTAAGTGACGTGCTCACACGTAGTTACTAGTTCCGGGAATAGCTAGGAAGATCAGTGGTACAGACCAAGAGCATATCGTAAAGTGAAGGAGCCTCCAAACATTGGTAAGGTTCTAAATTTTCTTTTAATATATTGATTACAATTTCCTGTGTTTACATATTGTATGTATTAGTTCCGGAAAAATAATTACGATCCTAAGTTCACTGGTTCCAGATCGTTTATGATCTGTATAAAATTTTTGAAACCTATTTTCGCTGCGTTACCAGTGAACAAGGTTCCTACAATTGGTATCAGAGCCAATTTTTTTTTTTGAACAGGAGATTTTTTTCGATGCTCCTATATGTATGATTGTGTAGGCACTGTTTAAATTGAATGTATGTTGTTTTTGTATGTATATTAAATTTGTTAATTTACAAAAACATGATTGATCGTTTATTATATGGTATTGTGGATTTAGGGTTCATGGGTTGTATTATATTTTTTTTTATTATTATTTTCTTTTTCTGTTATTGTAATGTAAAAAAAAAATGTAACCTATATTGAAGACCTGGAAAAATCGCGAAGTCGGAAGGGCGAAATCAGAAATACGCGTGACGGGTACTGTTCACGACACTGTTCACCGTTACTGTCATGCACTGTTAACGATGGTTTTGTTCACGTACTGTTGTGGGTACTGTTCGTGTGTGGTACTGTTCATACGGATACTGTTCATGTCGGGCACTATTCACGTCGTCTTGCACGGTTCCGTTGGCAAGTGTTGCCTAGTGCGATCCGTGCAGATGTCCTATTTCGGATTCATGAGATGAATCAGAGTGACTAGAAGACTCGGAAATTACAAGAAGATCAAGGAATGCCTTGGGCATATTTTTGTAATTTTAGATTCCAATTTTTTTAGGTTAAATAATCCACAGTACTCGGTCAATTCATGTATGCTTTATATTATGTGATGATAAAAGTATTGTCATGCATACGTATGCCATTTAGATTAGATGGCCTACACAAATATATTTGATATGTCATACATGCATCATAGCCTAATTTTTATGTATTTTTTTTAATATGATTAAAATCAGTAAATACATTATTGGCTATGAAAATGAGATTAGTTTTTTAATTGTTAGAAAACTTGTTAATTCTCATTAATATTAATCTGGTTATTAAAGTGTTTAATATGTTAGATTAATATGGTCATTTATTGTAATTAGGATTAATATGATTAATAACCTAATAATAAATGGACCGCATAAAGTGTTAGAGTTTTAATAGTTAAAACTTGGTAAACGCTTCATAATAATCTGACCTTAGTAAAAAGTTTACAAAGACTTAGATTATTCACTAATATATTAGATTTTTAATTGTTAAAAATCATTAATAATTTATTAGTTAATTAGAATTTATTTCTAATAATGAATTTGTTAATACGCTAGATAACTTGATTAAAGTTAGCCGTTTGATCCTGTAGAGTCTAGGTGCATTAACGGATAATAGAAAACCTTATTTTTTTAAATAGTGAGTGGGAGAGGGATATGTGACATATATATCCCGCAGTCTCCATCATTAGTTCAACACCGTGAGATCCGAGTGGGGCCTTGTGACGGCTTTACTTTCGTCCTCCCTAAGGAGGGTTTCCACAAAGATCAATACCAAGGTTGACTTCCTAACTGATAGGATTTCTGAGGGTATTTCGGAATTGACCGACCCTAAGGCGGCAATTCTCGAGTTAAGCTTATGAGATCTGAAATGGTGGGTTACACTCACGAAGGTTTTGATTAAGTTTTGTTAATTAAAAACCTGACTGAATAAACGATGATTGAATGATATGGCATAAGAGTTATTCTAGAATATCATTTGATTGAGAATGTCTCGGTCCAACATGCAAAGACTTGACCGACCCTAAGGCGGCACTTCTTTGTCGTATGTTGGATTGTCGTGGTATAGTAACTGTTTTTGGGTATTTCTAGTTCGTTAAACATGTTCATGCATCATGTTTAAATTTATGCCAAAGCACTCGCACTTGTTTTAATAAATAACTGATTGAATGTTTTATTTATTTCAGCAATTATGTCTTCTGCATTACTTCAAATTCTCGCAAACGACAAATTAACTGGCGATAACTACACTAAGTGGAAACTTAATATTAATGCAATATTGGTCACCAAAGACCTCAAGTTTGTGCTTACGGAGGAATGTCCTCAGGTGCCTACTGCCAATGCCACACGAATTGTTTGTGAGGCATACCAACGATGGGTCTCATCTGATGAGAAGGCCCGAACATATCTGTTGGCTTCTATTACAGACGTGCTTGTCACAAAGCACAAAGCAATGACTACAGCATTCGAAATTATAGAGTCATTGCAAGCTATGTTCGGGCAGCCCTTCGAGCAAAAGCGACACGAAGCTGTTCGTTCCGCTATGCTCGCTCGCATGAAGGTTGGTACATTAGTTCGGGAACATGTCCTAAGCATGATGTCCTACTTCAACACGGCAGAAGTCAATGGCGGGGCCATTGACGAACCCAATCAAGTGAGCATCATACTGACGACTCTTCCGAAGAGTTTCGATCAGTTTAAGAGCAACTACGGGATGAACGAGTTAAAGTTCAGTCTCACACAGTTGCTCAATGAGCTCGCTACTTTTGAGTCCTTGACTAAGGACAGCAAAAGTAAGACCGGTGAGGCAAATGTTGCTGAACCATCTTCCTCCAATAATAAGAAGAGGAAGAGGTCTGCTGGGAAAGTGTGGGGTAAGCCCAAACCCAAGAAAGCCCAGAGCAAAAAGAAGGGCACCTCCACCGACCAAGGCAAAAGAAAATGTTTCCATTGCTACAAGGTCGGGCATTGGAAGAGGAACTGTACTCAGTACCTGGAGGAGGTAGCCAAGAAGAAGAAGAAAGGTAAATATGATTTACTTGTTCTTGAATCTTGTTTAGTGGAAGATGATTCTTCACCCTGAATAGTTGATTCAGGGGCCACTAACCATGTTTGTTCTTCTTTGCAGTGGACCGATTCTTGGACACAGCTAGAGGAGCGAGCCTTCTCAATGCGTGTGGAGTCGGAGGATTTCGTGTCAGCAAAAGCAGTGGGAGCAATAAGATTGCAATTTTGTAATAATCATAGTTTTTTTATTATTAAACAATATTTTTTATATTCCTGGATATTCACGGAATTTGATTTCCGTTTCTAAGTTGTTAGAACAATCATATTCTGTTTCTTTTAATATTAAGTTTGTTATTATTGGAAAGAATGGTCTAAATATTTGTTCAGGAATTAATGGAAACAATTTGTATGTGCTAAGACCGTTAATACATACTGCACTTCTTAACACTGAAATGTTTAAGGTTGAAAAACCAAAAACTAAACGACATAAGATTTCTCCAGATAATGACACGTATCTCTGGCACCTAAGGCTTGGTCATATCAACCTTAATCGGATAGACAGACTAGTAAAAAACGGACCTTTAAGTGAGTTAAAGGTTGGCACCTTACATGTCTGCGAATCCTGTTTAGAAGGTAAGATGACTAAGAGACCTTTTACTGGAAAAAGGCTTAGAGCTATAGAGCCATTAGAACTCATACATACAGACGTCCGCGGACCGATGAATGTTAGAGCTAGGGGCGGCTAAAAGTATTATGCCACCTTTATAGATGACTACTCAAGATACGGATATGTCTACCTGATGCAACGAAAGTCGAAAACATTTGAAAAGTTCAAAGAATTTCAAGCTGAAGTTGAGAATAAATTAGGTAGGACTATCAAGTCACTACGATCAGATCGTGGAGGTGAGTACCTTGACCATGAGTTTGAAGACTTCATGGTCGAGCATGGGATAGTTTCCCAACTCACAGCTCCCGGTACACCTCAGTAAAATGGTGTAGCGGAGAGGAGAAATAGAACCCTGATGGAAATGGTGAGATCTATGATTAGTTTCTCATAATTACCAAATTCCTTCTGGGGATATGCGTTACAAATAGCGGCATCCATGTTGAATGTAGTGCCATCCAAATCTATTCCTAAGACTCCCCTAGAGTTGTGGAATGGTCGTAAAGCTAGTTTGCGATATTTCCGCGTATGGGGGTGTCTAGCACACGTGCTGAAGAACAGAAGTGGAAAGCTAGACTCCAAGTCTGAGGTCTGTCTGTTTGTAGGATACTCCAAGGAGACCAGAGGTGGACACTTCTATAGTCCCGAAGATAACAAAGTATTTGTATCGACAAATGCAACATTTCTTGAGGACAATTATATTAGTGACCATAAACCTCGTTCTAAGATTGTATTGAATGAGTTGGAGCCTGGTGAGACTAGTGCTTCATCAACAAGAGTTGTTGATCCACAAACATCTGAGAGTCAGATGGTTCCTGATCAGGTTACATTATCACCTAAATGTAGTGAAAGGGTTGTAAGACAACTTGAACGCTATTTAGGTATAGGTGAGGGATAAAGTGTTGTCTCTGCTGATAGTGTGGATGATCCATTGACATTTAAGAATGCAATGGAAGATCCTGATAAAAAAAAAGGTAGTTTTCTTAGTCCTATACGTGGACGACATCCTACTTATTCTGAATGATGTGGGAATGTTATCTGATGTAAAGGGTTGACTGGCTAGCCAATTCCAAATGAAAGATTTGGGAAATGTGAGTTATGTTCTAGGGATCCAACTTATAAGGGATCATAAGAACAAACTCATAACACTATCTCAGGCATCATATATCAACAAGATTCTTATGCGATTTTCGATACAAAACTCCAAGAAGGGTAATTTACCTTCTAGGCATGGAGTTCACTTGTCTAAGGAACAGTGTCCTAAGACACCTTAAGAAGTTGAGGATATGAGACGTGTACCCTATGCATCAGCAGTAGGTAGTCTCATGTATGCTATGTTATGCACGAGACCGGACATCTGCTATGCAGTGGGAGTAGTCAATAGATACCAGTCTAACCCAGGATTGGATCATTGGGTTGCTGTCAAGACTATTCTCAAGTATCTTCGGAGAACGAGAAACTATATGTTAGTGTATTCCGGACAGGATTTGATCCCGTTAGGATACACAGATTCTGATTTTCAGTCAGACAGGGATTCTAGGAAATCCACGTCTGGATCAGTATTCATCATAGGTGGTGGAGCTATTGTGTGGAGAAGTATTAAGCAATCTTGCATTGCTGACTCCACCATGGAAGCCGAATATGTAGCCGTTTGTGAAGCTGCTAAAGAGGCTGTTTGGCTCCGCAAGTTCTTGAGTGATCTAGAAGTTGTTCCAGATCTGGATAAGCCCATCACACTTTATTGTGATAACAGTGGTGCTTTGGCTAATTCCAAGGAACCAAGAAGCCACAAGAGAGGAAAGCATATAGAGAGAAAGTATCATCTCATTAGAGAAATAGTGCAGATAGGAGATGTGATCGTCACCAAGATAGCCTCACAAGACAATCATGCTGATCCATTTATGAAGACCTTACCGGCTACAGTGTTTTCGGGTTACCTAGATGGTCTAGGGTTACGAAACATGCCTCACATGCTTTAGTGCAAGTGGGAGATTGTTGGGGTTTATGCCCTAAAGATGTAATTTGTAAATGGATTTATGAAATAAATAAAAAGAAAAGTTCAATTAATTCTTGTTGTGTTGTTTATTTTATAACTTGTGCATATATTAACATCCTAGATTGCCGGATGTAATCTCCAACTATGTATATGAGTGTCATATACAGATGGATACAGTAAGAGACGTGCAATCTAAAGAGTCCATAGATAGCAAATAAAGCTGGGTACTTTATTTGTGGTTAATCTATAGCTGCGTCCATTCCGTAATGTACGGTGATTCTATCCTGAATCATTCATATGAGATATGGGAATGGAGGCACCTTGTATGATGTGATCATATAGGACTGGGCCATGACCTATATGAATCTCTCACCAAGATATATTTACTGATGAGATTCATATATATCAACTAATTATGGCTATATGTGGGTGATCTTAATCCTGAGTGTCTTATCGACTCCTTCAAGTTAGATCGTGGTCTTTGATATACCATGGGTAAGGTCAGATGCAATTCCTGATCAATATACTCCGTATGTTGGGATTGCGGTTTGGCTTGTGGTTGGGAAGGTATGTACACAATAGTGGAATCCACTCCTTCTTGTGAGAAGTATATGATAGTTCCCTTAAGGTTTGATTCGGGGCTTGGACAATATGAGCGCTCTCCTAATTCCGTGAGAAAATATGATTTATTGTTCATTACAGAATCAACGGTACTTAAAGGATATATGTAATAAGAGGGGTATAACGGACATTATGACCCAGCTCTAATTATGAACAATTGTGGAGGATCACACCATGTGTAATAGCTATATCGATGGATACCGAGTTGTATCGGTATGTGTAAAAGCGTCTGCAGTTGAGAGAGTGCAGCTTCGGGTTTTTAGTGGAATAACACCGGAGTTAATAATCAAGGAATATTAATTAAAGAGTTTAATTAATGATTTCAATTATTATTGGAGCTCAAAATACTGTGGGTCCATTAGGTCCCCTTGCTTGCCCAATCGATTTAAGTAATAAGGGTCACGGTTAATTAATTGGATTGTCCAATTAATTGTGTTACGAAAGTGACACGTATTTATTAGGAAAATAATTGAATAATGAGATTATTTAATTAATGAATAATGGTGATTAAATAAATTAAATAATAAGATTATTTAATTTTGTTATTAATCACTAAATGAAGGATGTTAGTTGATATTTGATTTTAAATAGAATAAGATAATATGATTATTTTATTTTATTAAATTAAATACTTGAAATTGAATTTAAAATGTTTAAATTCAAAATAAATATTTAATTATCTTTTAAAATAAAATATATGAGATATCAATTTTAAAAATCTAAAGAGATATCAATTAAAGAGTTTTAGTTATAATAATATATATATGATATATATTGATAACAAAAATATAGCATACAAAGGATATACACAAGTATTTGTGTATGATACAAACTCATAATGTGTGTAACAAAAAGAGAAACAAAATGAGAAATAAGTTTGCTGTGTGAAAAAAAAAAGTGAAATAGTGCGTGGGTGCACTAGTGAAAAAAAAATTATAATATATTTTTTCTTTGAACATCCTAGAATTGTTCTAGGTATTTTTTTCTCTTGGAAGAAATTGTTTCTTCTTCCAGTTCCTGAGTACGTGACGTGCCCACACGCAGTTACCAGTTCCTGGAATAGCTAGGAAGATCAGTGGTACAGACCAGGAGCATATCATAAAGTGAAGGAGCCTCCAAACGTTGGTAAGGTTCTAAATTTTCTTTTAATATATTGATTACAATTTCCTGTGTTTACATATTGTATGTATTAGTTCCGAAAAAATAATTACTATCCTAAGTTCACTGGTTCCGATCGTTTATGATCTGTATAAAATTTTTAAAACCTATTTTTGCTGCGTTACCAGTGAACAGGGTTCCAACAACGCTAAATCAAGAGAATTGGCACAGTAAGAGAACAAGATCGAAGGTCAGGTCTTGCAAGTTGCGGATACTAAAGATGTTTCAACTCAAGATCATACAGGTGGTGGTTGATGTGGAAGTAAACAGGGTTGTGTGGAACCTGGAGGAAGAAATCACTAGGATCATTAAAACTGGAACTGCTCTAGGAGTTGATTTTGCTGGTAAAGAGAAGGAATTAAGAGGGAAATTGTTAAGAAGAAAGGAAGAAGGTGACGACAGGATAAGGGCAAAGAATAAAGGTACACACTTGAGAAATGCAAAGTCAAGAGATATGGCATATCAAGATAAGGAGATCAAAGATCAGTCCATGCAACCTGAGGACATTAAAGTTTTTTCACCTCAAGATAACACATGGGCAATGGTGGTTGATGTAGAGGGAAACAGGGTTGTGTGGAATGTGGAAGAAGAAATTACAAGGGTCATTGAAAATGGAATTGCTCTAGGATTTGACTTTGGCGGTAATGAGAAGGAAATAAGAGGGGAATTACTAAGAAGTGAGGAAAAAGATGATGAGAGAATAAGGGTGGCAGTCAACCACCAGTAGTGGCGGTGTGTTTGGGCTTGGGTTTGTTTGCTCTCAATGACTGTGTTGTCTTGGAACGTGAGAGGCCTTGGAAAGGTCGAGAAAAGAATAGTGGCCAGGAATTTGGTTAACATGTTTAAACCTTCGATATTTTTCTTGCAGGAGACAAAACTGAAGTGTTTTGATAATATGATTGTTAGTGCCATTAGAGGTTCCTCTCTCAATAGAGGAATTGGTGTTGACGCACAAGGTCAATCGGGTGGGATACTAACTTTGTGGAAGAAAGACCAGTTGTTGGTGTCAGCTTGTATTTCCAACAACTGATGCATGTTTCTAGTAGGGGAGCTAATTGCCATGAAGAAAGTTGTTGGTTTCTGCAATGTTTATGCTGCAACAATGGAATCTGAGAGGAAAATTTTATGGAAGACATTGCAAATACTATGAACTCTTTTTCGATACCTTGGGTGGGTGGAGATTTTAACATGGTTCTTGATTCTTCGGAAAGAATAAGTGCGAGTTGTAATGAGGGATCCATGAGGAATTTCAACTCTTTTCTGTTGAAGACAAATGTGATTAACCTCCCCCTACTTGGCATGGCTTTTACATGGATGAACTCGACGGATTTGATAGCATGGTCAAGACTTGATCGGTTTCTCATATCTCTTAGTTTACTCTTATGCTTTCCGAACTTGAGACAAAGAGGGCTACGAAGAAGTTTATTGGATCATAATCCAATTGTGCTAAGCGAACCGCATGAGGATTGGGGCCCTAGCCTGTTTCGTTTCTTGAATGTATGGCTGGAAGATAACAGTATGATGAAGGATGCTATGGATGAATGGAAAGGTTGCATGAAAAGAGGGTCGAAATGTGCATCCCTTTTGGCAAAAGTCAGAGAGACCAAGTCAAGAATGAAGAGATGTTTGGTTCAGAACAAGAATATATCTTTTTCTTTGAAAGATGTCGAGGATCAGCTAGCTGAAGTAGATGCTAATGCAGTATATTTGGGCTGGAATGATAGTTTGAGAAAGAGGCGGATAACTATCTTCTAAAAAGCTTGGGAAAGCCTTCAGAGTGAGGAACAATCTTGGAAACAAAAGTCTAGAGTCAGATGGTTAAGAAGAGGATAGGAATTCATAATTTTTTCACTTGGTTAGGAATGGAAGAAAGAGGGAAACTTTATTGTAGAGCTATCCATTGATGGGGTTTTACTATGTACTCCTCAACAAATCAAAGAGGGAGTGTTCAATTTCTTTAAAAGGCATTTTGAGAAAGAAGGGTGGCAAAGGCTGACTCTTACATGTTTGGGTTTTAATAGGTTGTCTTCAATGAGAGGGATGGGTTAGAGGCAGAATTTATGAATGAAGAAGTCTATGAGGCTGTGAATGGATGTGATGGTAACAAAGGGTTGGGGCCTGATGGCCTAAACTTTAACTTTATTAAGAATCATTGGGAGGTGATCCAGGAAGACTTCATGAAATTCATCTAGGATTTTCACAAGAATGGTTCTATCGTGAGGGAGATAAATGCCATTTTCATAGCCCTTACTCCAAAAGTGAAGAGACTGTTGACAATGGGAGAGCTTAGACCTATAAGCTTGGTTGGCTCGATGTATAAAATCTTTGCCAAAGTCTTAGCCAATGGAGTCAAAAGAGTGATGAATTCGGTTATTGGGGAGTTTCAGATGGCTTTTGTTACATGGGGCTAAATTACTGACAGCTTTGTCATTGCAGAGGAAATTATTAAGAAATGGAAATGAGGGAAGGAATGAGGTTTGGTTGTGAACTTGGACTTTAAGAAGGCATATAATAGTGTGGACCATGATTTTTTGGATGCCTCAATGGAGCGCATAGGATTTGGGGAGAAATGGAAAGGTTGGATTAAAGAGTGCATCTCATCGCCTTTGGTGTCAGTTTTGGTTAACGGGAGTCCCACCTCTCAGTTTGGTATTGAAAGGGGTTTACATCAGAGAGATCCTCTATCCCCTTTCTTATTCAACTTTGTGGTTGAAAGGCCCAGCCGTTTGTTCCAAAAGGAAACCAATATAGACTTGTTACATGGTGAGGACTTCGGTGGTAGTAGGATTCACGTCTCCCACCTTTAGTTTGCGGACGATACGATTATCTTTATCAAGCCTAAGTTAGAATATGTTTGCAACATAAAGGGAATCCTAAGATGTTTTGAACTTGCCTTAGGTTTGAAAATTAACTTCTTTAAATTGTGTATTGTGAGAGTGTGTCAAAAGGTGGAGTAAGAGCAACGTTGGGCATCAGCCCTGAAATGCAAGATAGCGTCGTTCTCCATCTCATACCTGGGACTTCCACTTGGTTCACAGCCTAGCTCCAAAGCTTTTTGGAGACCGGTTATTGAACGAATTGATAATAGATTGGCGCCTTGGAAACGAAAGTATTTTTCGAAAAGTGGTAGAGTGGCTCTAATTAAGGCGGTTGTTTCGAGCATCCTTACGTATTTCATATATATTTTCAAGATTTCAACGGGAATTGCTCAAAGGATTGAGAAACTCCAACTGAGCTTCTTTTGGGGTGATGGCATTGAAAAAAGGAAAGTGCATGCGGTGAATTGAGAGACGGTGTGTCGGAGTAAAGAGACTGGTGGCTTAGGCATCGGGAAAGTGGTGGACAAAAATAAGGTTATGTTGGCAAAATGGGTGTGGAGATTTGGTAACAAAGAAACCTCTTTATGGAGAAAAGTTGTTTGTGCTAGATATGGTGTGGACCGTAATAGTCTTTTCTGAAGAGGCCAAAACTCAAATGTTGCCTCACATTTTGCTAGAGCTATGGCAAGTCTTTCCAAGCTTAACTCCCGATCGGTGATCGGATGATAAATGTACCTATTTGAGGTCCCCATTTCCTAGCTTTTGTTCTCGTTTTGAGCGTATTTGTGTATATAATGTGTTTGTTGAGCCTTGTGTAGGTACATATTCCCTATTTCAAGGTTTTGAGCTTAAAGATAAGTTCGGGAAGCCAAAATGAGCAAAAAAGAGAACAATTGGAAGTCTTTAGAGTTGTCATGGCCTCACCGTCAAACCAAACCACGGTGTGATTCGTGGTCAACCACGGCAGGTTTCCATGGTGAATCCGTCATTGAGCCATAACGCGACATAGACACCGCAGCACAGGTCAACTCTGTTTTCCAAAGGTTAGTAGGCTGAAATTGTAAAGTGTCCATGCAGAACACATAAATTTCAGAGTCCATATCTCCGTCCTCAGAATGAATTGGGTTTCGTACCACCTATTTTTAGAAAGCCCTGGAAGTCTACTTTCCAACTGTTTTTACGTATTGTAATTCCGGGTTTTCTAGAGGGAGTTATGATCGTTTTTGTAATAGTGCGCGAGGCTGGAAACTAGACCGCGATAGAGAGCTTTGTGCAGAACACTCAACTTTCGGGGAGTATATCTCTCTCCTCAGATAGAACCACAATGAGTTTCATATATATTTGGAAAGCCCCATAAATCTACTTTTCAACGGTTTTTACGGATCATAATTCTGGGTTTTCTGGAAGGAGATATACTTGTTTTCGTAACGGTGTGCGAAGCTGAAATTCCATATCAGTGTGTGAGGCGACTGGTGAGGTGACCAAACTCACTTGCCTCATCCTCTCCCCAAACTTCACAGAAGGCGAGTCACTTCTCTTCACACAAGAACACATCAGCACTTCCATTTCTGCATCTTCTTCATTTCCAAAGAGAGAGAGAGAGAGAGAGAGAGAGAGAGAGGCTTTCAAACCTCCCATGGAGGAGAAAACCTCCATGGGAAGCTCACCACCACCATTTCTACACATTCTCCACCACTTTTGAGAGTTGATTGCAAGGAGATAGGAGTGAGTCTTTGATCAATTTTGAGCTAAGGATTCATGGAGCACTTGGAGGGATTTCTTCAAGGGTTATCTCCTTTAAACTCATTCTATTTGTATTTCATGTTTTCTTGATTGTGTATCCCTACTTGGGAAATATTGTAAACCGAATTTGTGCTCAATATATGTGATTTTATTGTTATATTCATTCGGGTTTTGATTTGTTCTTGCTATTTTTGAATAATCTCTTATCTTGATATGCATGTGTGTAGAGATTGAAGATTGATATGGTTCATGGATGTGATTAGGAGTAGCTTAACTTAATTGTAGGAGTAGTTGTAATCAAATATCTCATTTGTGTGTGTATGTCTTTGGAAAGTCGAAATTAACTTGTATGGATAGGTTTGAGTGTTTGTTGTTTCGATTGTACCACTATGGATGACCAATCCAGGTATAACCGTAATCACTTAGCTCTAAAGAATTGATGAAACTTGTTCTATGCATGACCCTTTTGCTAGGATAGGTTTTGGCTTATGTTCATGTCTATAATGGTAGGGACTAGAGACACGATTGCCCTATCCATGACCTTTGGGGGTTAATTAGTGTTTCGAATCCCTTAGTTGAGACAAGAAGCTCAATTGCTCTAACCATGACCTTTGGGGAGTGATTTGTGTCTCGAATATCTCAATTGAGAGAACAAGCCCTTAACTTGAATTAGAAGTGCTTAATGCCTTAGGTTGGCTCTATGTTCTAGTGCTTAATGTGTCTTTGATCTTAAGACACCATTGCTCTATCCATGACCTTTGGGGAGTGATGATTGAATTTTGGTATTCCTTAATCAACGAATGATTTTTAAAAATAGATGAATTGGTTTCGGAATCCCTTAATCGTGAGAACGAGCCCCTCACTAATCAGATGTACTTCATTGCCTAATAACCATTATTTGTGCACTTATGTATGGTGAGCTTATTGAACCTTGTGTGATCATTCTCATGCATCTCTCATATCCACCCTTTTATTGTTTGTCATTTTAAACATCATTCTCACCCCTTCCATATTCCTTTTGTTTTTATTTTCATTCTTTTCATTTATACTTCCTTCGCACACACCACACCGCATTATGCTTACACCCCCCACACACCATTCTCACCACACCGTATTATGCTTACACCCCACACACACCATTCTCACCACATCCGTATTCTATTTACATGCTTTTAATAAACTCTAGAACATGATCCGAGCGATGAATGACACCTCCTTATGGACGATCCCCTTACTTGCTGCTACACTAGTTATTAGTCACTAGCACCCGTGAGGTCGAACTTATAAATATCTTTTACCTCGAGTACAACGACATTCTCATCAATCAGCGACGGTATTAAAGGAAGGCATTACAACTGTCATTGATGATGGGCCAAAGTCAAGTTCTGAGAGGTCACTTGTGCAGGTACGACTTTGCTAAAAGAGGTTTTCCCCAGAATATTTGCTTTGGCTTCGAATAAGGATGGTGTCATTCGGGAATTCGGTGATTGGATTGGTTCGACGTGGGTTTGGAAAGTTCCCTTACGAAGAAATTTGTTTGGTTGGGAACAAGATCAGTGTACGTGTTTTAGTGCCCTTATTCAGAGCATCAAACTCCATCCTAGAACAGCTGATACCTTGGCATGGTCTTTTAGCCCTAAAGGTTCTTTTATGTCGGCTCTTTTCCCAAAGCCTTGGAATAAAGGGTATCAAGTCAGTCGGGCCTGGACAAGTTCAGTTGGCAAGCCATTTGTCCTCCAAAGGTGGAGCTCTTTGTTTGGCAGCTTTTGAAAGGGAGAGTGATGGTAAGACATGTGCTTCATAGTTTTGGTTTGTTCCCGAATGCGAGTTCGATGTGCCCTTTGTGCAATAAGGAGGAGGAGTCAATAAATCATCTTTTTCTTCATTGTGATTGGGTGTGGATGTTGTAAACTATTTGTAGCGTTGGGGGGGGGGGGCGCTGTTAAGAGTTGTGCTTTTAAGACAATTGCGGAATGGGCAGAAGGCTAGTCTACCTTAAGTCCGTCAAACAACAGTAAAATAGCATGGAATACTTTATTTTTTGCCTTGGTGTGGACAATTTGGGATTTCCGAAATCGTAAGGTTTTCAAAGATGACGAAGCTATTACATCCATTGCTGTGGATTTGGTCAAATTTCGTGTTACGTCGTGGTTTAAACATCATGGCAACGGATCTTCTGACCCTATCTCCTTCAAAATGTTAGTGAATTTTGCAAGGGTCCTGTGAAGTCCAGGAAGAATGTGTTTCAGAGGTGGAATCCGCCTAGTATGGAGGCCCTCAAATTCAACGTCGACGGTTCAACAAGAGGCAAACCCGAATTTGCTGGCATTGGCGGGGTTTTGAGGGACAACAGAGGCCAAGCATTGTGCTTATTTTCGATCTTTGTTAGGATTCATGAGTCTAATACAGTGACGTTGATAGCTATTGAGAAAGCCTGCTGGCTTTGTGTTTCGAATACGATTTTAAAAGGGCGAGATATCGACACTGTTAGCGACTCTAAGGCGACGGTTTCATGGTTTAATAGTGAAGGTTTCGGTCCTTCAATCACGTTAATATGATTTATGATATCCGCGATTACTTGAAGGCTCATGGTGGTTTAGCAGTCTCGTTTAGTTTGAGAGCTTCAAATTCCTTTGCCGACAAGTTAGCTAAGCGGGGCTCAAAGGAGGAAGGGGACTTCATTCACCGGGGAAACGTTTGATATTTGTTGATGGTGCCCTTTTTTCCTCTCTTGCTCTATTTCTGTAGCTGGTGCCCTGTTTCTGGGTTTTGCTGTTTTTGTTTTGTTTCTTGCGAGTCCTGGTGACCTTTGTCTGTTTTGTTTTCCTTTGCTTCCTCCGTTGTTGTGTGGCTTGCTTGGCCCCCCCCTGTTGCTGAGTGGTGTGGCTTTGTTTAATAAAGACTACTGTTTCAAAAAAAAAAAATCAGCTAACGGATGTGGTTTGGTAGAAATAAGGCTCATTTAGCTTAATAATGTCCCAAATTCAAGTGGCAGTAACTGCATGTGGTATATCAAAATTAAAAAGACTGATTTAGTTATGTTGTTCAGAAGAAAAATAAAAATCCAACAATGTTGTGGGACAAAAAGAGATGCCATTCCGCCATTGTGTTTCACCTCTGTATGACAACACTGTAAAACATGATATATTTTTCCTTTTCTCATAAATTATCCTTTAGAATGCATTCGAATGTCTACAATTAATTTGGTCCAACAATCATAATAAACATTAACGAAATAAAAAATATTGTAATTCGAATGTTGATCCTTATTACACTCTAATGCAAATAAGGATCAACATATGCATCTCTTATTTATTTATTTTTTCCTTAGCTTCTACAAACTAGTCATTTACTAGAAATATTTTTTTTTAACAAACTATTTCAAAAAATAAATACTAATATATTGCAAACACAAAATTTGATATATAAAAATAAAAATTATAGGGTTTAGAATTTATAAAAATTAGCAAAAAATGAAATACGTATGATGTTATGTAATATGTAAATCTAATGATCCACATCCAACGTACTGATAAAGTTATATCAGTACGTACTGACTTGAAAATTTCTGTGATGTTATGTATTCAAAATATTTATATAAATGTAAGTGTTTTAAAAATATTTTTTCACTAATTTTAATTGGATAAAATTGTCACTAATGATAAATTTTTAAAATGAAATTTGATTAGATATTAGGTGGATTGTAGGGACGCTCTAACTTAAATTAAGGGGGTGTATTCAATGTAGAGTTTGATAGATATGTTTTAAGTGATAGATTCCATGGATTCTATAGATCTCAATATAATTTGTAGGATTTTTATACAAAATTATATGGAATTGGATGAATTTTTAATGATTTGTCTTGAAAAAATAATTTTTGATTGTTTATCATATGTATGAGATCCATTCATATATATATATATATATATATATATATATATATTATTTGAGACACATTAAATAATAATAATAGTTTGAAACCATCACTCACAAACTAATATTTAATGTGCAGTAAAATAGTCAGTAAGAAATTATTTCACATATCATTACTCATTCTCCTTCCTTGTTATTGTTGTCATAATCCATGGCAACAAATTTATAAGAGACTTTTGTTTATATTAATCACATAATGAAAAATTGATATTATAAAAATAGAATGGAGTCTTTTTTAAAAAATAATTTTAAAATCTTCAATTCCATCAAAATTCACCCCTTAACTAAAATTTGCAAAGTCAATGACTTTCTTTAATGCATTTATATTTATTTGGATTTCTAAAAATTTTGAATTAAATACAACTAGATTTCAATAGAATCTTTATAAACACGTTCAATAATAATAATAATTGGAGACTATCACTCACAAACTAATATATGATGTGCATTAAAAAAGACCGAAAGAAATTATTTCACATGTCATTACCCATTATCCTTTATTGTCGTCGTTGTCATTATCTATAACAACAAATTTATAAAAGACTTTTATTTATATTAATCACATAATGAAAATTTAATATTATCAAAAAATAATTGAATCTTTTTTTTTAAATAATTTTGAAATCTTCAATTCCATCAAAATTCATCCCTAACCAAAATTTGCAAAGTTTATGACTTTTTTCAATACATTTATATTTATTTGGATTTCTAAAAAGTTTGAATTGAATACATCTAGGTTTTAATGAAATCTGTATAAATATTGGTTGAATACACCCAGCTTAATAAAATACAGTTCCTACTAAATAATAACATAAATTTACCAAAATTTTGAGATTTTTTTTTTCTGCTAGAATTCATGAATGATTTTAATTTGGTGCTGATTATATATAAATGGAAAGCCAATCTAGCTTAAAAACAATTTCATGTACGGCAAAAACCGAGTTGTATATATAATTATAAATCCTATTTAAATCCTAGAAACATAAAATATTTCAACTAAAAGAAAAAAAAAATGGAGCAAAGAAAGAGTTTATCAGTTCTGATAATTTGGTTGGTGATGTTGGGGATGTTTGCAAGGCAGTCCATTTTTAAAGAGAAATAAGCATTGCTGGCAAAATTGTTTGGTGGATTGCTACTGCAAAGGGGACCACATATACCTTACTTCTGTGATTCTGTCATTATTATTGCAACGCCAGTTGCATTGTGTCACACTGTTCAACCCCTCCGATGCCGCCTCCGCCCTACAATTGCATTCCTCCCGCTTCCTTGAAGACACAATTTGTTAGGCCCTAGTAATGTTTCGTGTTGATTTGTGTTGTCAAATAAAGCTCTTGCTATATCTTCGTAGCTCGCTGCCTAGTTGTATTTTCTTTTTTCATCTAATAACAAATTAGGTTATCATATTTTATATCAAGATTCGCCAAAATAATTCCTGTGAGAAAATATTATTAATTTCTTGGGATCGGACCTAAAATATGTATTCGAGTCGAGTCGTCCTATTAAAATGAGTCAATCTGATTCAAAAACACAACAACTAAGTTTATGCGAGTTAATTAAATACAGTTTTGGCTTGCCAAAAGACGAACTGAACCAAGTAAATAAACATTTATAAAACTAGATATATTTTTTTTTTATTTGTCAAAACCTTTTATTAATAAAAAAAGAAAAAAAAAAAGGCAAAGCAGGGGCACACAAGCCCTAAAACATAAATCTTAAAAGGCACACATGTCTCCACAGAAGACAAAGAAACATGAACCTAATTAATCAGACCTGAAATCATTCCCTTCAGCCTCAACATGTACTGCCCAATTAACGACAATGTGTATTTCTGCTTGCGCCGTTGAAGCCGCTGAATCATGGCAAATCTTGGTCTCAACAATAGGAAGACACTTAGAACTTTCCTTACTCATTTGAGACTTGAAATTAGATAAAATCTTAAAAGTTGGCTTCATTTTTTTTTTTTTGATTTGGTTACCAAGAGAATCCAATTATTGTCAAACACGGGATCTACTGGACCATGATTAGAATTTGAAGCATAACTATCTTTGTCTTCTGATATTTTCTCCAAATTAACATTTTCACTTTTATTTCTTGAAATCCCATCAAATCTGTGAGGATTGTCAAGAATCACCCTATTATTAATGCAAATATTCTTAAGAGAACTTTGAGGATTCTCATTATTATATTCCATATTTAAATACTTGATATTCAAATAATTGGAGATAGTAACATTAATTCTCGCATCTTGATTAGAAAATTAATTAGTTTTTTGAATTTGAATTGGAGAAAAACTCTCCATTAGTTCTTGATCTTCCACAAGTACATTAAATGTGCCAGTTGTCATAGGAAACTACCCTTCCCAGATTGGAGAGTTCCCAGTGACGTATACGTACAATATATATATAGATATAATTAAATAGATATATAGTTTGCTTCAACTATATACATATACATATATATATATATATATATATATTGACATGACCCTTCCCGACTTCTCTCCTGAGTTTGAAAGAATCATGTGAAAATCTGATTTTTTTTACTGAAATCTGAATTTTTGAGAAATATTTTAGAAAAATAATGCAAATTTCAAGGTGGCTTATTTATAAACTGAAATTTCTGTTCTTATTAATCGAAATCTCACTACCGAATAACTTTATAAAAGCACAAAATTAAACAATGCATTCACAAACTCTAATTTAACTAACACAATGTAATAAAAATAAGAAATTTACTTTTGATCTGATTTTTTTTATAAATATATGATAAGTTTAATAAAATCTAATTATTAATAAAATTTGAATTTTTTTCAAATACTAGAACCATTTATCCTTTTTGTTTGAAACAAAAAGCTTTATTACGAAGCCAGAGAGGCAAAGCGGAACAAGCAAAACAAACACGACAGAACCAAAAGCACAAAGAGAAGGACCAAAGAGACCACAAAGCAAAAGGCAACAAAAGAAATGAAACCAACAACAGAGCAAGGGAGAAACAGAGCACGCCTAACACCACACCTGAAGCCAGAGAACAGTAGCAAACCAACCCGAACCAAGCAAACCCCCCCACTACAACAGAAAACCTAAGCCTGTGTCAAATATTACCCCATTCTAATCCGTCATCGGTTGAATTCGAGTTAAGGGTTGGTAGAGTAAACTCTTTTCGTTGGGTGGGAAAGAAGTGCTTAAGAGCAAAATCCACCGAAACACACCTTTGAGCTTTAAGCACATCCCATGCAGGTATAAAATTCAATTGGGTTAGAAACCCATTTGTACACCCCAAGTGGCCCAACTACAAGCCCAACACGTATAAGTCTGGCATATACCCTTTGTAAAAATCATTGTTTAAATCCAAGAAGAAAGGTACGAATGTACGATATGATTATTTCTTTCTTCTCTTTTATTCAGATTAAACATCTCGGACATCAGACAAAACAATCCCCACATCAGAGTTCATAGTCATGTTATTTTTAATCCAATTGACAACTACATCAGCATTTGATTCTATTTGAATCGGCCCCAGCCCGGACTCTGCAACAAATGTTAAAACCACAGAGGATAGCCATAGCCTCTGCCACCATTGGAGAGTAATTCGCTACAATTCATTGAGAGCTAGAAGCCACTACCATCCCCTCCTCCCCTAATTAAAATACCAATACCAATAAATTCACCAAATACATCCACAGCCGCATCACAATTTATTTTATAAATATTGGGATCATGTGGCTTCCAAATCGTATGACCATCACCCATCCCACCCGTCAGCTCCACCTTGGCCTGCTGCATCTCTTGAAACTCTGTAACATAATTATGTGCCCAATCCACAACCTCTATAGAATTATATTTTGAGGAACCATGAACCACTGCGTTATGAAGGAACCAATTCCTCCAAACCACCACACACAGCACACTCATCTCTTCAGTAGTAATCTACTTAGACCACACTTGAAAAATATCTAAGAAATTCTGCCCAGAAAAATTACCTAACGAACAGTACCTCGGCCAAGACCCCCTTATCCTTTTTAGCCAACTACACCCACAAAGTATGCCAAGTTGATTCATCCTTTTTAGCTCAAAGGGAACATTTCGCGTGTACATGAATTCCTCGTCGAGCCAAATTGATCATAGTTGAGATCGTTAGGTTTTGGCTTGTATTCTCAGGTGAACTCAATGTTAACCAAACGAGACTTGACTGATGTGAAACTTCCTGGAGATGTGGGATACGTTTGGAAGGTTGGACTTGGTGTTTGAGGGAGGTTTGAAGACAATAAGACCAAGAAGAAGCGAAGTTGAAGCGCTGTGAAGAAGAAGAAGAAAAATGTTGTCCCTAGCGATGCGGCTTAGACAGTTGTCTAGGGAACGATCAAGGGAGCAGTCTCTTTTCATGGAGAAACCGATGTGCCTTGTGTTGTGCATTGCACAGCGGTAAGGATAGCAGTTTACTGCCAGAGATTTACACAGTGGGAAACGCCGTACTGCAGACATCGGTACCCATAGCGGTTTGGCGGAACTTTTTATGGGACCAGAAATCTTCAGCGGAATAGGAAAGTAATTCTTTTGGGAAGTTCTTGCGTTTGAAGGAAAATGAATACTCTTTACAAGAAGACTTGTCATAAAAGAAAATAGTATTTATGTGAAACAAGTAAGTCTTGTACGTTTAGGAGTAGGATTTCCTTTTATCTTAAACTCCATGTAGCTAGTATAAATAGACTTTGTAATTAGATTATTTTGTATGGAGTTAATAAACACTAGTAACATCAGAGAGTGGTGAGATTCGGGTGAGAGACCCATGGGAATATCCGGGGAGGGATCCAAGGGAATATCAGTGGATAGTGTATGAGATCCGTGGATGATATTCAAGGGAGACCTATGGAATATTGGGGTTTCTTGGTGAGGATCTTGTGAGCGTTTGTAAGTTGAGAGTCATGATATAAAACTCGTTGTGAGCTTGGGGACTTAGTAAGGCTCAATGGTTTGGGGTTGTGTTGTGAGAGAGAATCCTGAAGTATATGGTTATAACAATTTATCATATAGTGGAACTTTCTCTGTCGTCCTAACGGCCCGTGGTTTTTTACCCGATTTTGGGTTTTTCCACTTATATCTTGTCTTGTGATTGGTTTATGTTCGCTCACCTTATTTTTCTGCTATTGACGTTAATTACTATGAGTTATGGGTGAATATTAGGCATGACACATCCGCATTCATTGGTTCAAATTCCCAACAATTGGTATCAAAGCCCCACTATTGGTGATGATGGTGTCAAGTCTTTACAGGAGATTGTATGGAAGACTTGGTGGTATTGAGTTGATGATTCATGGTTGCCTAGTATGGGTTTAGCAAAGGAGATACGTCTTGAAAGCGGTTTCGAACTCGGTAGAATTTGATGAAAAGAATAATAGTGATGGAGAAGTTTGGCTTGTAATGGCAGGTACGAGTCATGGAGATCCGATCTGGGTTACACTAGGCGATATAAAAAAAACCCTCCTAAATGCGATAAAAAGGAGGATTGCTCGAAGTCTCTGATGTGGTGTGGGGCTTATCCTGAAAAGCACTCCCCGTACTAATAGCAAGTCTTTCACCGACTTAGGTGATGCAAGAACACATTTATATTTTTTGGCAGGTTTCTCCACTGGTTATGGAAGAGGATCTTTTGTTGCTAGTGGTCCATAATTGTGCACAAGGCATTGGTCAGAAGGTGATACAAGGTGTATGGTGGACAAAGATGTCGATGGCTGACAAACTCATAGAAATATGATGTGAGGAGTTTCACCACAATTTTAGCAGGTTATTTTTGACATGGTGCCGGAACAAGGAACAAAAAAAATCTTAGGATGGTTCGTTCCTAAGTGGTCATACCTTGTGGTGAGGTATGTTGTTTCTCGGTATGGAGAGTCGTGGCTATATACAAAGGTCTTTAAAATTAAAGCCAAATGGGAGAATTGTTAGGTTTTGACTCGTATTCTCAAGTGAACCCAGTATTAACCAAACGAGACTCAACTGATGTGAAACTTCCTAGAGACGTGGGATATGTTTGGAAGGTTGGAGTTGGTGTTTGAGGGAGGTTTGAAGACAAGAAGACCAAGAAGAAGCGACGTTGAAGCGCTGTGAAAAAAAAGAAGAAAACTGTTGTCCCTAGCGATGTGGCTTAGACAATGGTCTAGGAAGAGGTCGAGGGAACAGTCTCTTTTAATAAAGAAACTGATGTGCCTTCCACTGTGCATTGCATAGCAATAAGGACAGCGGTTCACTGCTATAAATTCACGCTGTGGGAAACGCTATACTGCAGTCATCAGTACCTATAGTGGTTTGGCGAAATTTTTATGGGACCAGAAATCTTCAGAGGAATAGGAAAGTAATTCTTTTGGAAAGTTCTTATGCTTTAAGGAAAATGAATACTCTTTACAAGAAGACTTATCATAAAAGAAAATAGTACTTATGTGAAAAAAGCAAGTCTTGTATGTTTAGGAGTAGAATTTCCTTTTATCTTAAACTCGATATAGTTAGTATAAATAGACCTTGTAATTAGGTTATTTTGTATGGAGTTAATAAGCACCAGTAACATCATAGAGTGGTGAGATCCGAGTGAGATATCCATGGGAATATCCGGGGAGGGATCTAAGGGAATATCAGTGGATCAAGTATGAGATTCGTGGATGATATTTATGGGAGACCTAGAGGATATTGGAGGTTCTTGGTGAGAATCTTGTGAGCGTTTGTGAGTTGGGAGTCATGATGTAAAGCTCGTTGTGAGCTTGGGGAATTGGTAAGGATCAATGGTTTGGGGTTGAATTGTGAGAGAGAATCCGGAAACATATGGTGATAACAATTTATCATATAGTGGAACTTTCTCTGTCGTCCTAACGGCCCGTGGTTTTTTACCTGATTTGGGTTTTTCCACGTATATCTTGTGTTGTGATTGGTTTATTTTCTCTCATCTTATTTTTCTGCCATTGATGTTAATTACTATGAGTTATAGGCGAATATTAGACATGACGCTTCCGCGATCATCAGTTCAAATTCTCAACAGAGATTCAGTTGTTACACGCCTTCAAAATAAATGTCTTCACTTTCAAAGAATTGGTAGTTTCCACAGACATTTCCACCATGAGCACAACCCATCAGACCTAGAGGTACTTGGAGCCTTGACCATTCCACGAGCGACCCAGTCGCCACGATTAACCATGTAACTACCATTCACTAGCGGATCCAGGAATTTTAACCAGGTATGGCACTTGACTATATATAAAAAAAGAGTAATGCTAAGCTTCCCAAATTTCTTCCCAAATGGTGTTGGCACGTGAGGTGTCAACATCTTGTAAATTATGAGATTATGTGGTGAGTGATGTGATATTGACACCTCATATGCCAACACAATTTGGAAAGGAATTTGAGAAAAAAATTGGGAAGCCCAGCATTACTCTTAAAAAAAATACTGAAAAATTAAAATCGTAGTAAAATGAGTTTTTTTTTCATATGAATTAAATAATCTTACATTCAAAAAGAAATAAAAATAAGAAAAAATGTTAAAAAATAAATAATAACAAGAAAAACAACATAATTAATGAAAAAATAATATTAAAAGAATAAATTACAATCTAATTTTATATAAGAATTTTTTTTTTTGCATTTATAATGAATTAAATTTAAAATTATTTATTAATAAATATTACTAGACATGTTTTTAATTTTTTTTCTTCAAATTATTGGTAAATTATTAATTTATTAATTCTAAATAAATTAAAACTATAAAAAAATAGTAAAGATAAAAAAAATCATAATAATAGATTGACTATTTTAATTAAATAATGTAAAATTTGAGATTTTATAGTTTAGTAGTTGGACGTGTTAAGTATGTCAAACTAAAACTATTAGAAATAATCAAAATCCAAAATAATAATAATTAATTTAATATAAAATAAGAAAATGAATTGTTTTATTTTAAAAGAAATGAAAATTTGAGAAAGGAATTGGAAAAGATGTATAAAATTGAATTAAAAAAATATATATTTGCTTGCAATGGAACTTGAACCAAGTACTAAAAAAATAAAGAGAAGAACCACTACCAGCTGTGTTAAAAGAGAGATGATGTTACTATTCTTAATGAATATGTATATATAACGTATATACAAAATCAATTTTTTAAAAAAATATTGAGGTAGGACACGGGCCCTGCCTGGTAGCCACGTAGGTCTGCCCCTGCTACCATTCTGCTCATAATGCCAAATGAGCTTGTCTTCTTGCTGAACCATACCAATTAGAATACTCCAGACAGCTGCAATATCCACCTCCCAAAAACTTCTGCTTAGAATTACTTCTAAGTCCAAAGCTTCAAAAGGGGTCTTCAAATCAGACACTGTAGCCGAATTACCTAACACGGGAGGGGATATAATTTTGGAAGTGGTAGGTCTCGGATTCCAGCGATCCCAATTGCTGATCCCTTCCTTACCCTCCATCTAGATCCCGATTCAATCACACCTCGCCCCCATTGCAAGCTATTCCAGATAAAAGATGAATTCTTTTTCGGTTGTACATCCATAAAATTCTCCAACTATCCCAGAAATAACTGTCTTTAAGAACTTTTACAGCCAAAGATTGATGATTCATCAAAAATCTCCATCTTTGCATTACTAGGAGGGCTCTATTAAGCCACCCTCAGTTTTCGGATTGCACAGCTTAAACCAAGTACACCAATGCATCTTCCTTGGCCTTTGATTATGCCCCCACCAAAACCTCGCACACAACATTCGAATTCAGAAATCAAACCTTTTGGCAGCTGAAAAAGACTCATGGCATAGGAAGGAACCGATTGCACTACTGCTTTTAAAAGAATTTCTTTACCTCCCACCGAGAGAAGCTTGCCACTCCACCCCTTCAATTTCCCCCAAATTTGATCTTTAATTTCCGTGAACAACTTCCTTTTATGCCTACCTGAATTGGGAATTGAGAATTGAGTTATGATCAATTATACAACTCAATTTAATTTTACAATATCAAAACAAGAAATGAAAAATATGAACTTTTATCACTGTCAATTGAATACCCACATAATATTGTAACAAAAGAATAATTTTTTTTAATAAGGGTAGTATTGGTATTAGAATAGGTGCTTAAAGTAATTGATTAATTTTTAAATTTTAGATGTGGGTGTACTTATAAAATGGTTGTGTAAATCATATTTATGGGTGACAATATCTATACCCACTTATAAGATATATTACAACAATATCGGTTACAAGGGGGCCCAAATTGTTTTTAAATAAAAAAAATATGAATATAAATAAGAGTGACAATATTTTCACCCATCTAAAACGATATGTACACCCCAAATGTATATATTTTCAAAATTCTAACATTACCCTTAAATTAAATTATTAATATTTTAATTCAAAAATATAATTATTTCTTATAATTATTTACTTTTACAAATTTTTATCAAATAAATCAAATTAAAACTAATAAACCTTTTCAAGAAAAATCAAAATTAATAAATAAATAAAAAATCCTAGGTCAGAAAAGATGAAAGATTCTGATCTAGGGTCCAAAATTTGGGAGGTGAGTGGCTCCTCCTATACATATATATATATATATATATATATATATATATATATATATATGAGTATCTTTTAAGGGATCCCTTATTTTAATTTCAGTAAGGACCTTGAAGAAATCACATCCATTTTTACGAATTTTGATATGAAATTTTTTATGGATGATTAGTTAAATGAAATGTACGTATAAATAAAATGTAAAAAAATTCCAAGCACCATAACTATTTTTTCCGATTTTGTTAAATATGAAGGCATTAGAAAAATGGACAAAATATAGAAAATTCAAGAAAAATAGTTATAGTGCTAGAAAAAACTCTCAAATTTCATTCATATGTAAATTTCAATGAACTTATCATTCATAAAAAAATTCAGATTAAATTTCATTTAAATTGATGTGATTTCATTAAGGTCCGTACTGAAATTAAAATAAGGGATCCTTCATAAGAGACTCAATTTATATATATATATATATATATATATATATTAAAACCTCTTTTAATTTTGAATTTTATATTAATTAAAAATCAATGGAACATAAAAGTAATAGAAAAACTAAGAAAGGAGGAGAAAGATGAAGAAGGAGATGTCTGCATTTTTTTATCGGTAAAATATGGGAAAAAATGAGCCATATATTTAAAAATTAAAAGCAAGGGCATATTTGGTAATGTTTTGTGTGCTTACAAGATTGATTTCATATTTTAAAAAATTTTAATGGGGTATACATATAAAAAGGGGTGCACATACAATTTTTCAATGGAGTAAATATCGCCGTTCAATAAATAAATGGTTACTTTCACCCTGTTAGATAGAGTAAGGGGATTATGGGTGGGTCAACCTCATCTTATTTTATTTTATTTTATTTATATTTATATAATATTCTTATCTTATTCTCAGGAAAAAGAATTTTGAAATTTCTAATATTAGAATTCTAAATTCAATCGATTTTTGATTCTAATATATAGATATATGTATATATACATATATCTATATATATATATATATATATAATGTTTTATGTTTATGAAAAGATCTTCGTTTTTCAAACAGTAATTTTCCACACAAAAATTAGTAAAGTTCTATTAATAAATGATTTCTTTAAAAAACTTACCTTTGCAATTCATTACTATAAATGTCTTTAAAAAATTCAAATCATCTGTCAAAAAAGGTGTCTCAATTTGTGTCTAATCAACCAAATTAGACGTACACAATCATTTACATTTAATTATATTCTTAAAAAAATATGTATACATAGTCCAATTTGATTGGTTAGACACAAATTGGGACATAAATATTTTGACAGATGATTTGAATCCAAAAAATGGAGAAGAGTAGAGTTGGGTCTCTTTTAATGGTTTCAATGGTGTTGTGTCTTGTTGTTGGGAAATCTACGGCGGATTCTTATAGTAAGTGCTACGAGGATTGCGTTGTGGATTGTTTTTTTACAGTACCAGGCAAATCTCCTTATGGCTGCATGAGATTGTGCGTAGGACAATGTTTAGGCTCTTTTGGCAGTACTCTCAGCGTCCACGAAGATGACACCCGATATTTCTGCAATATTGGTCGTGCTACCTCCGTCTGCGCCAAACTTGCTGCTAAAGATAACCCGGCCGTCGGTATGTAATTAATTTTTCATTATTTTTAATGTTTTGATAGATCTTTACACTAATCTTGTTCTTAATTTCAAGGAGTTTTTTTTTTTCGAATATTGTAAATTATGATTAAAACCAAAAAGAGGAAATAACTATAAATAGCCAAAACTTAATGTGTTTTTTTTAATCACCTCCGATGATGGAGGTTTGGAAAAAAAAATCTATATTCTGTATTTGTACTTTTTTTTTTAAAAAAATTTGAAAATTCATTACAGAAATTTTTCTCCCAACAAATGAAAAGAAAAATGACAAAAACAATAAACTTTTTGGGAATCTTTAAAATTAAAATTTTATTTATTTTTATAACTAGTTTTGAAAAGACCCTTTTTTTTGATATTTTTTTTTTTGAAAAGTACTTTATTTCTCAGATAGGCAATGAAAAAAGATTGATGTTTTGTACACTAAAAACACTTTGAAAGTCCGAACTCCATAATAATTCAATTTATGGACCGTGTACATACACAAGAAATTGATATTTTGTTTGTTTTTGTTTCCAGATTATGAGAAAGTGAAAGAATGTATGGAATCCTTCACAAATTCATGCAACAAGAAAATTTAATCTCCAAGACTCCAATGTACGAAGAAGATATATAATCATATATATTTTTCGGATTGGATAAATTCTTATGAATTTGTGTAGGCTGAATATGAATACAAAGGAGATATTTCTGGTTTGAATTAGTTATTTAGTTACTTTAATATCAAAATAGACAGAATAATACAAGTAGACTACCCAAAAAATTTACACTAATTCATACTTAAATGATATTTTGTCAACATCCTTAAAACATTTTGGGATAATTCACTGCTTCATCATTTGACGACTACCGTATATATAAATGCATTGTCTTTTCAAAGCCTTGGCCTCACTTTTCTATAAATGGCTCATTGGTCTGGCTCTAAATTATGATTTTCCCCATCCCCGAGTGGCTGCCACTGCATGCGGTATTTAAAAAATAAAATAAAAATTATGATCTGTTTTCCAAATGTTTTTATTCATAAGTTAATACTTTATAAAATCTTATAATTGATCTAAAGTTTTTTATAAGTATTATAAATTTATAATAGATCTATTTTTTAAAAAAGTATTATAAATTTATAGTTGATCTAATTAAAGATAGTTGCCGGACTTTTATTTTTCTTCCTTTCTTTCCAACTAAAATGGTAATAATTATTTTTCTAATATTTACTTTTTCTAATGGTAGCATATTAATAATTAATTTTTTAAAAATTCAGCTGGGTCTAAGTTAGGTCCCCCACTGGGTCTGATAAGTGCCTTTCACTTTAAGCTAATTGGCACTGATGCCCCCTCAATTATACTTGAATATCCACTTTACCCTCTATACTTTTTTTTTCACCATTAAACCCCCTGAACTTTTATAAATTGACAATAGTTGACGGAATAGTAACACAGTCCATTTTTCTGTCATGGAAATTGCTCTAAGTTCTCCTTATTATATACATAATTGCAATAAACCAGAAAAATATAATAATATGACTTAAACACCCCGCTGACCAAATTTTAAAAAACAAAATTTAAAATTTAAATAATGGATAATTAATAATAAAATTCTGAACTTTTTGATAAAGAAAATTAAATAAATAGAGAAATGAAAAATTCAATTTATTTAACAATTATTTAAAATATCTTTTTTATTTAAATATCCCTAAATATCACTTGTTCATTTACGATAACAAAGATATTAATAATGAAAAAATAATAATAATAATAATAACAATAAAAAAGTAAATAATAATGATAATAATAATAAAATGATATAATAATAATAATAATATAATAAAATAATAATGATGATGATGATAATAATAATAATAATAATAATAATAATATCAACAAATTATCATAGTAATATTATTTTTGAATCACAAATCTCTGAGCCGCGGGTTTGGGGTGGGTCGAGGATTTTTGCCATCCCTAGTGTAGATCCAGATTGAATGGTGAATCAAAATCCGCTCACTCTACCATCTTTTGAGATGAATGGTAGAGATCCTGGATCTCCATACCCATCAATTTTTTTGTGTTTTTTTAAATTTTCATGTCATTTTATTATTATTATTATTATTATTATTTTGTAATTTGATCACCACCACAAATATTTGATATGGATGATGGAGATCAATCTAAATATCTACCTAATTGTTTTTTTTAAACAAGTTATTATTTTTAATATTACTATTATTATTTTTAAACAATTTGCCTTGACAGAAAAATGGGCGGTGTTATTATTCGTCAGCTATTGCCAATTTATGAAAGTTCAGAGGGTTTAATGGTGAAAAAAAAGTATATGGGGTAAGGTGCAAATTCGGGCATAGTTTAGGGGGCATCAGTGCCGATTAACCTTTACTTTATATATTGTAGGGTTATTATGATTTTAGTCCCTCTATTTAGTATTAATCTGGGTTTGGTCCACTAGTTTTTAAATTACTAACTTTAGTCCTTCTATAACGGTTCCCGTTAAGTCAACGAAAGTCAGAGAACCAGTGGACTAAAGTTAGTAAATTCCAAAAACTAGTGGATTAAAGTTAGTAAATTCTAAAAACTAGTGGACTAAAGTTAACGAAAATCTAACTTTAGCCCTTGTTGACCTAACGGAAGTCAACGGAAATCTAACGGAATTGGATGGTAGGGACTGGAATAGGTATTGTCAGAGAACCAGTGAACTATAGTTAGTAATTTCAAAAACTAGTGGACTAAACTCAGATTAACGCTAACAAGAGGGACTAAAATCTTAATATCCCTATCTTGTATAAACCTTCATGTAATTCGCAACTTGTATCACATGATATGGTGTGATACAAGTAAAATGCACACACATTAGTGTTTTTGTTTAAAGAAAAATCTGTTATGATCCATATTTTTTTTTTGTTATAGACTTATTGGTCACCATTCATATTGGCCTCTGTTATTTTCTTTTCTTTTTATTTATTTTTTATTTTTTCTTCTCAGTTTTTTGTTTTTTAAGAGATTCAACTCAGTTTTTTTCTTTCATTTTGATATGTGCTTATTGTGCAAGGGTCTCATGCAGGAATTAGTCAAGTTTGTTGGCAGTAAGTTAGTGGAACATTAGTGGGTTCCGTTAAATAAGTTAGTTTTAAGTTATGGCAATTGTGTAGCACAACTTTAGCCAGCTTCCCTTTTATTTGAATTTGTGGTTTGCTTGTATCAGATTATATATTTAGTCTTGAGTCATTGAAATAAAGATTATCGATTAACAAACAAATTATCTCCTATGCTTCACTTTTTTCTGCTCTTCTCTTTTTCTTCCAAAAATTAACTTATCAGTGGTATTAGAACCTAGTTTTCATTGTATCTGGTTTCATTCCTCAATGAGCCGCGTCACTCCTATCGTATCTGCTAGCCTCTTTGGTTGCTTAATTATTACATCCAAGCGAATTTCATCGCGAAGTCCTGTAATAAAACAACCTATTAGAAAATTTTCTGGATGACCGTCAACTCGGTGGGAGAATTTTTTGAAAGCTTCTGATAAACTGCCACAATTGAGGCTTGTTTGAGGTGAGTCGGAGCTTCTGACAGGTCCTCATAGTCGGTTGGACATAATCGGTAAAGAACAACTTTTGTGAATTCATCCAAAGTGAGCGGTCCGTGGAATTTCGTTAACCACCTGTACCACTGTAAGGCGATCCCCTATAAATGAAAGGATGATAACTGGACTTGTTGGACAGACACAATATTTTTGAAATCAAAGTATTGCTTTGCCTTGTATATCCAACCGGTCAGATCATCTTCGTTAAATTTTGGGAGGTGATTATTGGTGCATCGATGACTGGGTTGGTTTGTAGTGTATCGGGTTGTGTTTTGTTTCTGCAGTGAGAGGCTTCACTATAAGCGAAAGGGTTGATTTCTTTTTTGGTGGTAGGACGGGTTTGTTATAGGCACAAGGCTAGCAATTTCGCTCCCAATCAGCTTCAGTGACACCAAGAGCGCCACCAAACCCGATGGCTGGAGTGTTAGAACCTCCACCAAGTCAGTGCAACAACCAAAACCCAACCAATCCTCCATCCACATTCAGTTGAATCACCAACCAGGAGGCATGAGAACATCGAGAGAAGGGGTTGTGCTATTATTGTGATGAGAAGTTCACTCCTTGCCATCATTGCGAACGACCACAATTATAAATGATAGAAGATACACCTCAATCGAGCATAAAAAATACAATGACATTCAACAAGAACCTGTGAATCATGAAGCTATGCTTGAGATTTCCTTCCATGCTATTACGGGTATCTAACATCCACAGACAATTCGTGTCCTTGGCAAGTTGAAAAACAAGACTGTAGCAGTATTAATAGACGACAGCAGCACGCACAACTTCATTGATCTTACCATAGTCTATAAGTTTGGGTTTCCAGTTGTTGACGACGATTTTTAGGGATTATATAAATCAAATCATACGTCACACAAGTTATATGCAATTTATTATTATGTAAGAAATCAAAAGGAGTAAAGAAGAATAATGCAAACGAGATTTTACGTAGAAAACCCTAAAGGGAAAAAACTAAGGTTGCTGGTGATGATGAGAAAGTAATCCGCTATGAAAAGAATATTACAATCTCTTTCTTACTTGCTCTCTAAAAATCCGATCATTCTTGAACCCCTGTTGGGTGTTTTTTAGGGTCTATTTATACATGTATAGAACCCTAATTCTTGGAGAACAAGTAAGAGAAAGGTAATAACTCAATAAAACTCTGACTTTTTGGAGTCGTTTGTAATTTAATCACATCAGGTCTTTTGCCTATTCTATAGACTCTGATATCTTTCAGGAAATTTGTTTCCTCATCAAAGTATGCTTCTGGACACCTTATTTGAGTAAGGTTCTTCCTTTATGTATTTGAGTCGTGATTATCTTAAATTCTACGCTCTTAATACGTCTGGCATCCGAGCGCATCTTTAAATTATACACGTGTTGCTTAACTGACCATCTGCCAAACCCGACCAGTTCTCTTGAACCCCCGACCAGATCTCTTTCAACCCCGACCAGGGATCTTCACCAGATCGGGTAGCTAGACCTGATCATTTAGGTTTCCCTAATCATTTACTTTACTTGATCAATCTAATTACCTTGTTAGGACATTTTACACCCGACCATCTAAGTAACCCTGATCAGCGTTGTGGAGTTATCTTCTAACCATCTCAGGTCGGTTCAACCTGGTTGATATCTACTGCCCTCTCACTATTAATCTCTGCGAAATAAGGTGTTTATGCTGTCGTGTCATCTTTTCAGATTTTACCAATAACACCAGTAATCCGCGATAAGAAATTTCAAGTCATGGTTGCAAACCGAGAAAAGATAGAATGTGTTGGATAGTGCCAGTCACTTACCCTCACTATTCAAGGTCATTCCGTCACAGCGGACTATTATGTTCTTCCAGCGTAGCGTGTCAATTGATATTGGGATTACAGTGGCTCGAAACTCTCGGACCCATCGAAACAGACTACAAGCAGCTAACTATGGCCTTCAAAGTTGGAGGGGTTGCCCACATGTTTTAGGGATTATGACGTGCAAACATTGAAGCTTTGACAGACAAAGAATTCAATGGGTTGTAAGGTACTGGCTATTTTTTCAACTTATTCCATCCAATCACAGTCACCAATCAAACTCATATCCACCTGATATGGCAGGCCTCCTAGCTGAATTTTCCCATGTTTTTACACCACTCACCAGCTTGCCTTCCAGACGAACACATGACCACCAAATTCCATTGCAACCGAATACAGAACCTGTAAGTGTATAGCCGTACTGATACCTCTACTACTAGAAAACCGAGATAGAGAATATGGTGAAGGAGCTTATGCAATTAGGTTTTATCAGGCCTAGTAACAGTCCTTTTTATCATCGGTTTTGTTAGTAAAGAAGGTGAATGGAGCTTTGCAGTTTTGTGTAGATTACCGAGCATTAAACAACATTACAGTCAACGATAAATATCCAATTCCCGTTACTGATGAACTCTTGGATGAGCTTCACTGAGCTAGATTTTTTTCCAAATTGGATTTACGGGCAGGGTATCACCAAATCAAAGTAAAGAGGGAAGACATTCCGAAAACCGCTTTTCGGTCGCATGAAGGACATTACGAATTTATAGTAATGTCGTTTGGCCTTACAAACTCGCCTATAACCTTCCAAAGCCTCATGAAAGACCTTTTCCGTCCTTATCTCCAAAAATTCATTTTGGTGTTTTTTGCCGACATTTTGGTTTATTCGAAATCATAGGAAGACTATCTCACTCATTTGCAGACTATTTTAAAATCCTATCAACTAACAGTTTGTTTGCCAAATAATCAAAATGCCAATTTGGTGTGCTACAAGTGGAGTACTTAGGTCATATAAATTCAGAGTAGGGAGTGGCGGTCGGCTTGAGAAAATACAAGTTATCATTGAGTGGTCTACACCGACAACAATGAAGAATGTCTGCGGTGTCCTCGGGTTAGCAGGATATTACCAGAAGTTCATCCATAATTTTGGATGAATAGCGGCTCCTTTGACTTGAATATTGACAAATGAGAGTTTCCAATGGAATGAGGAAGCTGAGATAACCTTCAATCAATTGAAGAAGGCGTTAACTTCATCCCCAATTTTATGTCATCTAGATTTTTCTCAATGTTCCGTCATTGAATGCGACGCAAGTGGTATTGGAATAGGTGAATTATTTGCCAAAAGAACTAACCAATGGCCTATTTTAGTGAGGCATTAAAGTGGTCAGCCTTGAACTTATTCACTTACGAGAAGGAGATGTTGGTGATCGTTAAATCAATCAGAAAATGGCATCCGTATATCCTTGGGAAACCATTTACCGTCTGCACGGACCAAAAGAGTCTCAAGTACTTGCTCGAGCAATGAATTACTATGCTAGCTGATGAGAGTGAAGTTGTACTCTCGTCAAAAGATTTTACATTTTATAATTCAACCTCGCCAGTGCACGAGTCAAGAGACTAGTATAGCAACAAGTAAGGGTATCGTTCCGTAGGGAGGTGGTATCCGTCGACCGAATTGAGTTCTAGTGTTTATTGAAAGCATGTAAATAGAATGCAGATTGTGGTGAGAATGATGTGTGTGAAGTGTAAGCATAGTGCGGTGTTGTGTGTGTATGAGGAAATGTAATTGAAAAGAATGCAATTAAAAACAAAAGGAATATGGAGGGGGTGAGAATGGTGTTCAAAAGAGACAAATAAAAAAAGGGTGGATATGAGAGATGTAGGATAATGGTTACACAAGGTTCATAAGATTACCATACATAAGTGCACAAATAAAGATTGTTAGGCATTAAGCACATTCAATTTGAGTTAAGGGCCTGTTCTCTCAATTGAGAGATTCGAGACACAAATCACTCCTCAAAGGTCAGGGCTATAGCAATTGCGCGTCTTGTCTCAACTAAGGGATTTGAGACACCTCTCGCTCCCCAAAGGTCATGGCTAGAGCAAGTGCGCCTTCAGTCCCTACCATTATAGACATGAACATAAAACCAAAATCTATCCTAGCAAAAGGGTCATGCATAGAACAAGTTTCATCTATTCTTTAGAGCTAAATGATCACGGTTATACCTAGATTGGTCATCCATGGAGGTACAACCGAAACCCACAAACACTCAAACCTATCCATACAAGTTAATTTCGACTTACAAAGACATACACACATAAATGAGATATTTGATTACAACTAATCCTACAATTAAATTAATCTACTCCTAATCTCATCCATGAACACATGTCAATTTCCAATCTCTACACACATGCATATCAAGATAAGAAATTATTCAATAATAGCAAGAACAAATCAAAACCCAAATGAGTATAAACACAACCAACATATATTGAGCACAAATAAGTTTACAATATTTTCCAATTGGGGATTACACATTAAAGAAAACAAGAAATACAAGAGATGAGATAAAAGAGATACAACCCTTGAAGAAATCCCTCCAAGAGCTCCCTACCTTTGCCTAGCTTAGAATTTGGTCCAAGACCACTCCTATCTCTATGTAATCTACTCTCAAATGTGGTGGGTGATGGGTAGAAAATGGTGGTGGTGAGCTTTCCATGGAGGAAAACCTTCATGGAAGCTTTGAAGGCCTCTCTTTGTCTTATTTGAAGAAGATGAAGTTATGAGAGTTTTAGGGATGAGAGGGATTATGAAAGAATGAGGCAAAGTAGTGTATTTATAGTGTGGGAGAGATAAGGCATGAATGGGTAGTGAAAAGAAGAGTTTGGCCCTTGAAATTCACCAAAATGGCCTTTCGCTGGCCATTCGGCTACTGAAATCGGTGGCCTAGGAGCAGCCGAATTGAAATGTTGGATTCTGTGGTGATTTGGCTGCTGAATTTGATGACCAGAAGTAACCGAATTCTTTTAGGACATTCTAGACTTAATTGGCGGTTGGATTCTGTGGCGGGGAGCAGCTGAATCCTGTAGCCGAATTGCTTTGTTTCTCTGATCTTGTCCCGTAAGTTGCTGGAAGGTAGAGTTGACTTGTGCCGCGGTCTCCATGTCACGTTCTAGTCCGGTGATGGATCCACCATGGAAACTTGTCTTGGCACTGCCGTTTCACTTGGTGGAATTGTTGCGGTATGATACGCGCACAGTTACTGTTCTCATGAGTTATGTGGTCCATAAAACCTGAAAATTTTCGTTCCTTGAATAAGTACAACTCAAAAACATCAAATGTAGATGCTATAAACAAAAAGAAAAATAAATAAAAAGAACAATCCTAAACACATACATATATATATATATTCGCAAAGCAATTAAATCTAAGCATTTACATAACCTAAGCTAAAACAAGAAATAACCAACGAATAGACACCTCCCTGGCAACGACGCCATTTTGATGAGAACGTTGATGTACTCTCATCAAAAGATTTTACATTTTATAATTCAACCTCGCTAGTGCACGAGTTAAAAGACTAGTATAGCAAAAAGTAAAGGTATCGTTCTGCGGGGTGATAGTATCCGTCAACCATATCAAGTTCTAGTGTTTATTGAAAGCATGTTAATAGAATGCGGATGTGGTGAGAATGATGTGTGTGAGGTGTAAGCATAGTGCGGTGTTGTGTGTGTATGAGGAAATGTAAATGAAAAGCATGAAATTAAAAAAAAAAGGAATATGAAGGGGTGGGAATGGTGTTTAAAGAGACAAATAAAAAAGGTGGATATAAGAGATGTAGGATAATGGTTACACAAGATTCATAAGTTCACCATACATAAGTGCACAAATAATGATTGTTAGGCAAGCACATTCAATTCAAGTTAAGGGCTTGTTCTTTCAATTCAGATTCGAGACACAAATCACTGCCCAAAGGTCATGGCTTGAGCAATTGTGCCTCTTGTCTCAACTAAGGGATTCGAGACACCTCTCGCTCCCCAAAGGTCATGGCTAGAGTAAGTGTGCCTTTAGTCTTTACCACTATAGGACACTGAACATAAAGCCACAACCTATCCTAGCAAAAGGGTATGCATAGAACAAGTTTCATCTATTCTTTAGAGCTAAGTGATCACGGTTATACCCGGATTGGTCATCCATGGAGGTACAATCGAAACCCATAAACACTCAGACCTATCCATACAAGTTAATTTCGACCTTCCAAAGACATACACACATAAATGAGATATTTGATTACAATTACTCCTACAATTAAGTTAAACTACTCCTACAATTAAGTTAATCTACTCCTAATCCCATCCATGAACACATATCAATTTCCAATCTCCACACACATGCATATCAAGATAAGAGATTATTCAATAATAGCAAGAAAAAATCAAAACCCAAATGAATATAAACACAACCAATATATATTGAGCACAAATAGGTTTACAATATTTCCCAAGTGAGGATTACACATTAAAGAATACAAGAAATACAAGAGATGAGATAAAAGAGATATAACCCTTGAAGAAATCCCTCCAAGATCTCCCTTCCTTTGCCTAGCTCGAATTTGGTCCAAGACCACTCCTATCTCTATATAATCTACTCACAAATGTGGTGGGTGATGGGTAGAAAATGGTGGTGGTGAGATTTCCATGGAGGAAAACCTTCGTGGAAGCTTTAAAGCTCTATCTCTCTCTTATTTGAAGGAGATGAAGTTGAGAGAGTTTTGGGGAAGAGAGGGATTCTAAAAGAATGAGGCAAAGTGGTGTATTTATAGTGTGGGAGAGATAGGGCATGAAAGGGTAGTGAAATGACGAGTTTGCCCCTTGAAATTCGCTAAAATAGCATATCGCTGGCTATTCGGCTACTGAAATCGATGGTCGGGAGTAGTCGATTTCAGCAGCTGAATTGAAATGTTGGATTCTGTGGCTATTTAGCTACTGAAATCGGCAGCCGGGAGCAGCCGAATTGAAATGTTGGATTCTATGAAAATTTGGCTACAAAAATCGGTGGCCGGGAGCAGCCGAATTTTGGCTACTGAAATCGGCTGCCGGGAGCAGCCAAATTCTTTTAGGACATTCTGGCCATAATCAGGGATTGGACTCTGCGGTCGGGAGCAGTCGAATCTGGTAGCCAAATTGCTCTATTTCTTTGATCTTGTCTCGTAAGCTGCTGGAAGACAGAGTTGACCTGTGCCACGGTCTCTGTGTCACGTTCTGGTTCGGCAATGGATCCACCACAGAAACTTGCCATGGGTGACCACGGATTGCACCGCGGTTTAGGTTGATAGTGAGACCGTGGCAACTCTGAATGCTTCCGATTATTCACTGTTTTTGCTCGTTTTTGCTTCCCAAGCTGATCTTTACGCTCAAATCCTTATTGTAGTGAATATGTACCTACACAAGGCTCAACAAACACTTATTTACAAAAATTCATTCGAAAATGAGAACAAAAGCTAGGAAATGGGGACCTCAAATAGGTATCAATATTGTCCGATCACCAGTACAAACCCGATGGTTGCCAAAGGTACTTGGTTACGACTATGAAATTAAGTATAAAATGGGAGTTGAAAGTCAAGGTGCGGATTCTTTGTCTCGCATAGTTGAATTTCAGTTTTTATCAATTCCCTCACCACATACATATTGGTGGCCAATTGTTCAAAAAGAAGTGCAGCAAGACTTATTTTATGAAGCCTTGGACAAACAAAATTCCTTCAAATCAAGCCACCAGTTGCTCCAAAGAGATGGAGTTTGGTTCAGACAAATAAAGTTCGTTTGAGTTCTACCTCAACATTGATTCCCAAAATTATTGCAGACTGCCATGCTTCACCAATTGGTAGGAATTTTGGGTTCCACAAGACCCTTTCACGTAACAAGCATAGTTTCTTTTGGCCTAATATGTGCCAGACAGTGAATGATTTTTTGCAACAATGTGATGTCTGTCAGAGATACAAAAACAATTGTTTGTATCCTGCCAGCTTGCTCCAACGATTGCCAGTTCCTAATAGAATGTGGATCGACGTTTCAATGGACTTTATCGTGGGATTACCATTCTGTAATGGGTATACGGTCATCATGGTGGTCATTGATCGGTTAACTAAGTATGCTCATTTAGTGGCATTGAAGCATCCTTTACTAACTTGATAGTTGCTAAAGCGTTTGTCACAAACATGGTTCACCTTCACGGCACTCCTACGTCGATTGTGAGCTACCGAGACAAGGTATTATCAGCTCCCTTCGGCGTACACTGTTTCAGTTGCAAGGTACTATGTTGAACATGAGTTCAAGATATAATCTGCAGTCTGATGGCGAAACCGAAGTTGTAAATCGTACCTTACAGTAGTATCTGCGATGTTTTACCGCTGACCAGCCACAGAAATGGCTAGAGTGGATTCTCTGGACCAAATTTAGCTACAACACATCCATTCACCACTCCACCGAGATGACACCCTTTGAGGCATTTTATGGCATTAAACTTCCTAGTCTACTGACTTATGTTCTAAGCACTTCTCGAGTCCAGGAGGTTGATGAATACCTACGTGATCGAGAAGACGTTTTACGTGAATTACGTAACAACGTTCACCAAGCTCAAGATCGAATGAAATGTCAAGTAGACCAACACCGGAGTGAGATAACTTTCGAAGCGGGAATAAGTGTATTTAAAACTACAACCTTATAGGAAATCTTCTATGGCTTTTCGAAGCTCTATGAAACAATCTCGCATTTCTTTAGCCCATACCAAATCATTGAAAGAGTGGGATCAATGGATTATAGATTGGCTCTGCCTTCTGGCTCTCAAACCAATAGTGTATTCCATGTTAGTCTATTACGAACGCATTTGGGACCAGTTACACCTGCATCTCCCCAACTGCCACCAATTTCAGAGACTTTAACCATTCTTCCAGAACCCAAAGCTGTCATCAATCGACGTGTGATTCATAAGGGTAAATATCGCCCAAAATCTAATTTTTTGTGAAATAGGTGGGAGTGCCGGCAGAAGACGGAACCTGGGAAAGGGAATGGTGCTTTACCAAATCATATCCCAATTTTATCCGAGTGACATGTCACACGAATGAAATGGAAAGGACAGAACATGTAACCAAGCTTGGACACGTTATTAATGGATTACCTACAGAAGTCTTAATGAGTATGGACTCTGCTAGCCGAAATCCACTCGGGCAAAGAGGAAACAAATCCATAACAAGCTTGCCTTCTACAAGAAAGATTTACTTAGTCAAATTAGGCAAGGCAATCACAATTAGACTAAATTACGTCAACTAAAGATGAAATAATCTGATCTCCAAGATATCAGGAATGCTAATCACACTCTGAATCAACCACATTAATTACGAGACAGTTCCAAACAGGAAATGAATCAAAGCAATCTCGGAAAGAAGAGTTCAAGTCGGATTCAGCAATCCTCTACCTATACGCTAGAAACCCTAGAGGGTGTCATATAAATATTACTGTAGGATCATTGTAAAAGGGATGGAAAAAAGCAAGAAGAGAGAGGTAGTGTGAGAGAATAAAAGTCTGTAATCATTATCTTATATAGTGAAACACCTTTTTTCGTCGCCCAAGCAACACCCGTGAATGTTTCTCCGGTAACAGAGTTTTACCAAGTAAAATCTCTCTCGTTATTTGTCTATTATTATTGCTTTTATTTATAGATCATCACATTCAATGGTTGACCGGTTGACTTTCTAAAACCACCGTCAACAATTGTGAAGCCTAGTGATAAATTAATTTATTTTTCCTCACTTATTTTCTGAAGACATTCCATTTTTTTTAATAAACTTATTTCTAGATTTTTTTTCACGTGTGTTATAGATGATCAATAACAAAAATATAAAGCTAAAGACTTTTATGGAGATGTAAATAGTAGTAGAGTTATTTTTTTTTATCATCTTACTAAAAAAAATTATTTATTACTAGTTATAGAAAAGAATTACGAGTGAATTTCATATATTTAAAAAAAGAATCTATTGAATTGAATGCAATAATTAATGTTCTTAATGTGTTATCATGGATTATCATTAATTTGGTATTACAATTGAAATTTTAATTTGTTTTGAAAAATATTTATTTATTATCATTTATAATAATAATTAAAATTCAAAAATATTTATTTTTAGAAATAATGATAGTGTATTTAATGTATATTTAACACATTCTTAAAAACCAAAAAGAAAAGAAAACAAAAAGGTTAAAAATAGAAAGAAAAAAAAGGGTAAAAAAAACATCTATGTAAATTTCATTTTAAAATTTTCGGTATTAGATACATGGAAATCTGGGTAAATATAGTATTTTTTAATTTTTTTTTAAAGATGAACCAAAGGTTGTAATCCTAACATTTAATTGTAGTAGTAGTATGTCCATCGAATCCATCATCCAAGTACGGAACACCTCACAATTTTCAACCGGTCCATGAATTTTCTGCAATAGTGGTGATGAGTCAGATGCTATCCTTATTGGAGGGTTGCATAACGAACACCATAATAAACACCTTAGTAAATATACCAAAATACATCACAACAATATCAATCAAAAATTACATTTTTAACTAATAAAGTGTTTTCTAAAACAAAACAATAAAAAAAACTTCTAAAGTGTTTGAATCAAAAAACATATAGAGATGCTTCATTTTGATAAGAAAATGACATCTGAGAATGGTGTAAGGCTTTTTGAAACAAACATTTGGCGCTCATCGCGAACTGAACAAAAAAAAACTAAAATATTAAAATTATTCAACCAAATATATATATATATATATATATATAATTTGTAGAAATTACTCTCACCACCTAATGCCATCCAATTCTCCACCGTTTGGGTATTTTCAGTTTGTCTGTGAGGAAGAGTCAATGAAATGATATGAGAAAAAAAAAATATGAGATTTTGGATGGATTTTATAGAGAAAATTGAGGGAGATGGGAGGGCTTTCAAGTCTGATTTAAAGAAGAATATGATGGGGTTTAAATTGATTTAGGTGAGTAACGTAATCTTTGCAATTAATTTATGAATTATGAAATTATACCTAGTGTCTATTCATCTGGTTTGTTATTATAGATTAAATTAATGCATTTAAATCAATTTCAATGATTTTAGTAAATTACTAAGAAGACATATGTGTGGAAGAAATGATTTATAACGTAATCTTTGTATTTAATTACAGAATCATGCAATTAGGCCACCTATTAATTTGGTTTTGTTAATATAGATTGAAATTAATGCTATCTAATAGATGTCAAATCAATCAATTAATTATAAAGATCTCTCATGGCGACACGTGGCGCTATGAGGGTTAGCTTTTATATATTATATAGATTTGGATTAATACATTTTATCGTCGGAATCCGAATCATACGGCGGAAGCGGGATCATGAGCGGATTGTATCACTGGTCGGAGAACGATCACTGATCGAAATCCGAAAAGTTCCCTCAATTCACCGTGCAATTTGCTATCATCGGAAAAGATCAACAAAATAGAAACTTTTTGTATATATCACTCTCTGATATGTATGCTTTGAGCAAGTCAGATTGGATGAAAAATAAGTTCTGCTATTTATAGGGTTCAGACTTCTATCTGGATGGATATATATTTAAATTTAATATATTTTATCTCATTTATCCATTGATCCCATTTTATCTGATTGTTTAAATTTAATTGAATTATCAACATAATTCAAATTCGAATATCAGATGGTTTGATCCATATCAGTAATTCTCAAATAATTAATTGAGAAATATTGGAACCACTTTAACGTATTCCAACAGTTATACCATTACATAGTTATAGGATTACATTTAAGACTAGACGCTATTACATTTGTTTTTTTTTTAATAACTTAGTTTTTAAATATTAATATATTTGTCTAGTGTTAATTTGAATAGACGATATGAGATTGGTCTGATGGTAAACCCTTCATACTTGCACCACGAGATTGGGGGTTCGAGTCCTCCAACTCCCCAAAAAAACCCCGGCATTCGGATAGGAGTAAATTTGATGATCAAACAGGAAAATTAACAAGAGAAAAGAAACTTCTGCTTGAAGTTGTCATTTATTGACAGATGAAATACAAATGCAAAAACTGTTTTATTAATTATTAGACAACCAGAAAAAATCATTTACCTTCACATAAAGCAGCTGAATGGGAAACAGAAAGGCAACAAGAAGGAAAAGGAAACAAACAATGTTGTGCTGAACAAACGAGGAAGGAGGTCAGCAGCAGCAGAGCCTTTGTTTCCGGTGGAATCTGGAGGTGGAGCTGACGGGCGATGCTCATGTCCCTCATGAGACATCCCCACTGCTACCAACATAGCAAAGACCACACAAATTATGGCAAAGTAAACCATCAATGATCTTCCAATTGCCATGTCTAAGCTTTAGTGATCAGGATGGGTGAGGCTGCACTCTAAAATTCTTGTCTTTATAGATGTGAGCAAACTATTGAAGGATCATGGCATCCATGCAAATTGGCCTTAATTAATTAAAACTGTAACAGTAGTACAATATCTATATTTAGACTTAGTACAACAGTACAACATGTAGTACTGCAACTCATTGCAGTAAAACAGAATTTAAAACACTTTGACCATTGAGAAAATTACACTCTTTATGCTGATACCAAATGGACTTCCTCCTCATGAATTAATACTGAAACCAGGCTGTCCTATAATATTACTTAGAAATATTAATCCATCATAATGATTATGCAACGGTAATAGATTGATTTGTCATCGATTTGAATCAAATGTTATTGATGTAGAAATTGCAGTCGGCTATTATCGTGGAAAAAGAGTCTTTTTGCCGAGAATTCCATTCCTACCCGTTGAAAATGAAAAACATCCAGTTCCATTCAGAAGAACCCAATTCCCGATTCGTTTAAGCTTTGCTATGACAATAAATAAAGCCCAAAACCAAACTTTAGATTATGTCGGCATATATCTATCTCAGCCTGTTTTTTTTACATGGACAATTATATGTTGCATTATCGAGAGCAAAAACAGCAAATTCAATCAAAATTCTTGTTAAACCTACTGGTGTTGAAACTTCAGATGATGTAACTACTGAGAATATTGTTTATAAAGAGATATTTAAATTGTCTGCTTTACATGAGAGTACTAAATAGATGTACGTAAGTCGCGTGCAGGTGTAAAAAGTTCAACATAGTTTTATTCTATCTATATAAATGGGACATTTGTACCTTTCTTTAACTTTAAATTATATAAATGTATTCATTTTTTAATAGATTTTCGTACATTGGTATTAAAAATGATACATATTCTAACTCTAGAACTGTTTACATGTACTTTCCTTACTTTCCTTTTATTATACAGCTCAAAAAATGGCAAAACAATTTAAGTTTATCAAAGACCTTTTTCCAATGACCAAAGGATGGACAGTCAAAGTATCAGTTGTTGAGAAGACAATGCCCAGGGAATCACAACATAGCTCTAACAGATATCAGAGGTTGATCTCAGTTGATTCCGAGGTAAAAATGCACATATATATCTATAAACAACTTTCATCCTTTCCTTTTTTTTTCCCATTAAGGTTTTTTTTTTTGGTTAAAATAGGAATGGATTTGATTTCACCATACATATTGAGTTTAATTGCTTTAGCACTCTAGACTGTTCAAATCAAATCGGACTACTTGAGTTGCTTTTCTTGTTTTTCTGTATATATTTAGAAGCTTTTTGACTGTTTATAATATTTAAACAATGGTGGCAAGGTGCTTGGTTCTTTTTCCAGGCACATAGGGATTGCGGATGCTAATTGGGTTGAGATTTTTGCAATTCATCAGGCTTGCGTTCTATGTGCCGGCTCTTCGACTCTTGTTGGGAAAGAGGTCCACTTTATAAGCGACTCAATGGTGGCTGTCTCTTGGGTAAATGGAAGTGATTTCGGATGTCTGAAGCATGTTAAACTTATATATGATATCAAGAATCTTTTGTGTTTCCTGGGAAGGACATCGGTTTTGTATAATTCAAGATCAAGCAACAGTTTTGCGGATTCTCTGGCAAAGAAAGGTTCTAATATGGAAGGAGATTCGGTCAAATGGAGCTTGGACTGATGCTGTTTTGCTGCTGTTTAGTTTTCTGTTTTTATGTTCTGTTTTGTTTTCCTCGTCCTCTGTTTTCTGTTGTGTTTGTTTGTTTTGTTTTTGGGGGATTGTTTAGGCTCTGCGTGTCTGGTCTGACTCCATCTTTTGACGTTATTGTTTTGTTCTATCTGCTGTGTCTTTTTTAGGTCTTAATAAAGCTTTTGCTGTTCAAATATATATATATATATATAAATACAATTTTTTTATTGTCAGTTCGAACTGATAAAAGATTTATCAGTTCCTTGCATATGAACCACTCATTTTACATACTTTGACTTGGTGTATATGCACTTGTCAAAACTCCTTCATAAATGAGTGGCTCACATTCAATGTCCTGATAAATTTTATGTCAGGACGAACTAACAGTAGAAAGACTGTATATAAATATACGTGTGTATATATATATATATATATATATGTCCTTAACTCTAGATTCAAGTAGACAAATCTGTGAGCTTTGTTTAAAGTTATTCAATGGATGACTTGTGATGGAGGCAATGTAAATAAAGCTTTACTGTTAATTGAACCCATGCCAGGCTTAGGAATTTTAGTGGGGATTGGAATATCATTCTTTGATATTACACACAAACAAATAAAGGTTTTTGTTCTTAGCTTCTTTTTCTTGTTTAATTTTTCACTAATCTATAATATAATTTCAAATCAAATGTTTGTGCTCACAGATTTGAACAATAGGATCCTTTTCTAAACTATTTATCTTTACTGCGAATAATAGAAGATGGCTTAATTTATAGGTGTTGAAACTTCTAAAATTTCTGCACCCTTGTTCTGAGTCTACTGATTTCAATTTCAAATACTGAATTTTCATTAACAGTTCATGTTACTTGGTTTGGTTGATCTTCTTGATGATATATAGTTAATGGTAGGTTTTACTTTTAATGATTAATATAAAATATTTGTCAGTATTTTTCTAGGCATATATTGTTAGTTACCCCACCTTAAAATTATTAGTTGAATGGAGGTTGATCACATAAAACTTATCACAGTAGCTTTTGTGAAATCTGGTTTGGTGAAATTTATGAATAGATTAATTCTCATCTTCCATAACTCATCTCTTTCCAAAATTTATCTAAAATTTTGAGGTACCATTTAACTCTGAATTGTGTTGGGGTCTTTTTGTAATGGTTATAAAATTCTTTAGTTCTATTCAATGTTATACTTCTAGGGAAGTTAACGGTGGAGATTTGTTTTTTATTATATATATATATATACATATATATATATATATATATATCATGTTATGAATCTAGGTGAAGTTTTTTTTTAATATCCTGTTCTGTAACACCTTCTGGAAGGTCTACGATATAGGACTATTTTATTTTCTTACAAATTATTTTATTTCTGGTTCTATGCAACTTGTCTTCACTGTATGATTTTATTTGTAAATTGATTGGAAATGAAAAAAGGACCCATGTATTGATTATTATTTTTATATGTATGGTTGTAATAGTGTGGAAGGGGACCTCTGTTGTTTGATGTTGGATATGTTTGTGAATTTTTTTGGTTTTAACTTTGGCAACTATTATGGATCTTTAGAGCTGGACTTCTATCAAATTACAAGCTTATTTAATCATTATTACTATTTTGTAAGGTTCTATAGATAATGTGAAACTCCTTTTAAAAGTTTACAAAGCTTTCAATAACCGAGTTTTACAACTTTGTATGTATAAATAATGTAGGACTCCTATTAAAAGTTTATAAACCTTTCAATAAATGAGCTTTACAATTTTATACCAATTTATTTTCTCGTTTTGCAATGACATGACTCAGGTATTGATAAGAGGATTAGAAATTATTTAACGTTATTTGTTTCCTACTATTTTGTAACAATATCGTACATATTGTCTGGCTTGATATTCTGTACATGGGTTGTCTTAGAGGGTAGATCTTTAAATTATGATCAATCTTACATTAAACTTCCTATATTACTTTGTTTAGTATACCTTACAGTTTATAATACTGTTTTATAGGGCACACGAGTTCAGGCTAGCACTTTTGATGTTGATATTAAACTCTTTGAAGATACTTTAATCATATCCAAAATTTATCATATTTCGAATGCCTTTGTCAAACCAATTAAGCCAGAACAAAGGATCGTGGAAAATGATTTACAGTGAACTATAAATGGTAGAACATTGGTTAAAGAAGTCGAAGATGCCCAGGTTATGGTCCCAGATGCCTTTAGTTTTGTATCATTTGCTGATTTGGAGAAATATAAGGATTGCATAGCCTAAGTTGGTAAGAATGTGACTCTTTCCTTCTTATTTTCAACTTTTATATTCCTATTTTCCAGAGTTAAACAATAGAATTAACACCGATACTAGGGAATATGTGCAACAGTATATGGAGTCAAGAGATTTTCAATCTGGAATTCTCTTATTTATACATTTATCTTTAAAAAAAACTTAGTGATATCTGCGACTATATTAAAAAAAACTTGTTGATATCCATAGCTATGATTAAAAAAAATATTTTGTTTATTGATAGATTTCATAACTATACATAAAAGAAAGACAAAAACAATATAATAATCATGTGATGATCAGAAAGTTTGATACCTGAAATAAAATTAGAGCTTAATTAGGGTTTATCATAAAAAATTTGGTTTATCATATGTTAGGGTTTATTATAAGTTTTTTTTGTTAAAGGTAAGTTTTTTTTAATAAAGAAATATAGTTGAAGAGATGACTATATGAGTGGGTGTATATAGTATTTAGTTTATTTTTAATTAAAGTTAAATTTGTCTTTATTGATAAATTTCTATTGAGATATTTTTGTAATTAATTTTTTTTATATATAAAATATAGGTATACTAATAAGTTTTACTGGTGTCAATATCAACACCCTAATAAAACATTGGTCTGCGAAAATGAATAGACCATGCACATGCTAAAACTCATCTAACCAAGCCCAGACCCAAACCCAAGCAAAAATTCAAATACAAACACATAACCCAAAACCAAAAAGTTGATCCAACCCAATTGAGATTAATAAAAGGAAAGAAATTTAAATAAAGTGGGAACCAGCTGCCACGTGGTAGTGCATGAGTAAGAGAGGTGGCAAAGGTTGGTGATAGATGGCAACATGTTGGGTTGGGTAGCAAAATAAAATAATAATAATAAGGGATAATTATCTTACCGACCATCAAATTGATGACACACTATCAAAATGACCATAAGATTGGAAAGTTGTTCCAAAATGGTCATTTTTGACGAAAAATGTGATATTAATGGTCATTCTATCCAATTCCATCAAATTTCATCCAATGAATGACGTTTTGGTAAATAAAGGTATGACATTAATTTATTTAAGATGTTTTTTTTAAATCAATTTTTTATTTTATTTTTTGAAACGAGTAATTATATTTAGTGTGTGTATATGTATAGCATATCTCAAATATATATATATATATATATATGTATATCGAGAAGATTAAGACTACAAAATTTAAAAAATCTAAAAAATAAAAAAAGACACGTGTATTGATCTAAACCATTTCTTTTGTATTTTGAATACATCCCATCTTTTTCTTTTTTTCTTTCATACAATTCAAACATCGTTTTATTGTTTTCGATTATTTATCTTAAGAACTTAGAAAACATTGTTTATCCTAAACATATTATAAATCAATTCCCTACCAAATATAATCCGTGATTTAGAATAAGAAAAAAAAAAAAACTTTTCCATGGTTTTCATTTCATCTTATTTCTGTATTTTTTTTCAGCCAAGCTAAATAATATTCTTTCTTTATGGATCGTACACCGGAATATATAAAAAAGTCCATCAAGCAAAGTATGTTGCTCAAATGATGTATAACAACTTTCAATACAGTAGACGTATATTCTCTGTTAACAATAGAGCCAAAATTGTTAATGGAGCATTTCGTCAAACAACTGATGAGTTCTATTAACGATTTTGTTAGAATAAAAACACAACTTATATCATAAAGGTTGAATATAAATATAAATTTATTTACATCTTAAAATATAACTCGTGATAGAAATATTTAAAAATTGTTCTATTGCTCCAATTAACATTGTTTGCTTTTCGAAATAAATACACAGGAACTTCAAACCCCTTAGTCATACATGATTCTTTCATCAACTTTGAATTGTACTTTATAGTTACTAGGGAATAAGAAATTGATGGAACAAAAAAAAATTGATACAGAAACCAGTAAGGGAAGAAGAACCGCAAGATGGCCAGGAAAAAAAGAAAAAAAAAGATGGATGTGTTGAAAGAGCAGGGAAGGAGAAACCAAAGAGATAAAAATATTAAAAATATTGACAAGTCATTTGTTAATTGACTACATTATTCTATGATTTGTGCGATAATGACATCTCACTTATCACATTATTTGAGTTAATTATTTAGATTGTATAGTATTATATTAATATATAATGAAAATATCTTGTTTGCCAGGTCAAAAAGTTTGATCTTACCATTAAGAGTGGTATGGAAATTTTCTTCTCTTATTTAAGTCATAATTACAAATTAATCAACCAAAAATATGCGGTTAATATTTAGTTGAAATTTCTTATGATATAATAGACTTTTCACCACCTAAATAATAATTAACAATTACCTGTTTTGATATTATTTCCTATTTCATTATGGAGATAATATTATTTCCTATTTGATTGTAGAGGCAATTTTTCTATATCTATATATAGATCTATTGTGTAAGTATTGTAGATGGTCGTTCGACAGTTAGTGGGTTGGATCAGATTTTTGGTAGGCCCACACAGCCTATCGGTTCGGTCGACTCGCTGGATCGTCTTCTCCAAGGAGATTCCTGCAAAAAAGGTAAAATACGAACAGAAACAAAAGAAAATATGGGGGTTTATATTTTGGCCTTAGATTAGCTTGGGCTGAGCGTTAAAGATGAAGTAAGACAAGATATCAGTGATCGGAGGAATGATTCCGGCAGGGTTTTGGCTAGCTTGACAGCGTGTGATGATAATCATTTTTTCAGAGAGCCTTCATGTTAAAAAAAAATGTCTTATTTATAGAGATGGGAAGGGCTCTCAACCGTTCGCGTGGCTGTTCCTGGAATCTCTATTTGAGATCGTGATCACGAGATACTCTCTCCAAGATCACGATCACGATCACCTCGTGCTGTTATCAATTTGAATTTGATAACAGCGGTTTGTTTATCAGGAAAGAACTAGTCAACAACGGGTCGACCCGGAATACTTGGGTCTTGATCCAAGCCCTAACCGAATTTTATTGGGCTTCAAGCATAAGAGCCCACGGGCCATTTTTGGCTACCACAGTTTGTCCCCCACTCTCTGAAGTGGTAACCTGACTTTAGAGAGTATTGTATTATTCAAGTCGAACTTACACTCGACCGAATGTCGTTCGACGAGACGTGTTCAATCGTATGTCGATCGACGTGTTCATAAAAAGATCGACTGCTTCTAGGATCATGGAGAAGATGAAACGATATTGCATCTCCTATGGCTGACGTGGCGGTAATTTTGGCGGTAACTTATGACTTTTAGGCGCACTTGTCGAGATAGGTTAAATTTCAAAACTCAACTTTGTTTACCCTGGTTAACCGTTCACCATCAAGATAACGACACGTGGTGTTAGGTTAAATCCTTGGGTTAAAAAATCTAGTTATTTAAACGCACTATTCCTCTTCCCTGCTTCATTGTTTCGTACTCTCAATCTTCCCTGCTTCATCGTTTCGTACTCTCAAAAAGCAGAAGTTTTTCTTCGATTAGTTCAAAGCTTTGTTCGAAGGCGATTTTAGATCGCTGTTTTAGCCAGTCAGTTTTTCCGTCAAGATCATCGTTCGTTTTTCAGTCAAGATCGTCGTTTTTTCTTTTATCCTTCCAAGGTAAGTAACGATTTCCGATTTCCTTTTTTCTTTGCAAACACCTAATGTTGTTTTGTATATAATCCCAGAAATGTTCTGTGCGCTGTGCTTTTCCCTTTTTTTTTTGTTTTGTTTTTTTTTTTTTTTGCTCTTCTACTTTTTGATTTCGAGATTCATCTGTTGAATGTGTTTGAATTTCGATGTGTATTTATCGTAGATGTTAAATGTTCTCTAGTCGATCGACATAGATAAGTCTCAGTAGAGCCTCGAAATTATCAGATTTATTGTTTAGAAACCGTAGGTTCTGATCTCCAAATCGTAGGTTGTGATCTCAGATCCAGTTAAAACTGACTCTAGTTACCTGTATCTATCAGTTTTTGGAGATATGTCGAACGACACCTCAACCTCAGAACCATCCTTCACCTGGACGGATCTTGGTTCGAAGGATGATGTTGGAGGTATCGAAGTCGACTCGTTAGATGTCGATCGTCAAATAACGGTAGCGAAGCCGACAGAAATAGTAATAGACCCATCCAGGGTATTAGAATCTGGTGCTGTATGTGCTATTGCTCAAAGGGACAAGTCTCCAGAATATATTGATGTTGATGAGCCATCATGTTCTGGTAGACCCATTGGTATTCTGGCCGGTGATAATCCGGGAAGCGTGCTCACTGAAGCTGACATGGATGGTATAAGGACGCTCTACAGGATTCCAGAGACTGTCGTTCTACGTGCTCCAAAAGAACATGAGCGTGCAGATTGGGATATCCCTGGTTGGACTTGCTTTTACGAGTACAATCTTCGTCAGGGGTTCAGGTTTCCAGTTCCCTCATTGGCTAGACGTCTATTGGTATACTATGAGATAGCTCCTGGCCAGTTGATGCCCAACAGTTGGAGAATACTTATAAGTCTTTCTGTTTTGCGTGAAAAATATAATTTGCCCTTTGGGATAGGTTCACTTTTGCACAACTATTATCTGAAAGAACATGTCCATGAGAAGGGTTGATATTCACTGATATTGAGGTCGAATGCGAAGCCAATCATAACTGATCTCACGACAAACGACCGTAAATGGAAAGATACATTCTTTTTTGCCAAGGGTCTTTTGGTCGATGGTCCCTTTGGGAATGAAATGTACGCCTACCGGAGGGTATGGAATCGTTATGGTGAGTGTCATCCTTAGTGTTGTCGTTTAGATCTGTCTAGTGTCTTAGTAATTATAAGTTTTGACAATTTTCTATCCTCCTTGTAGAGTTGATAAATGCAGAGAGTAAACCTAAGTGTGACGATGCCGTTAGTCGTACGCAAAGAGTTTTAGCTATTCCTACTGAGAAGAGAAGTTGAAGAGTGTTGATAGCCGAAGGTAACCTTAGGCCTAGTACTATTTGGATTCATTCAACATGGAATGTGCCCCGAACTCCTTATCCTTTAATGAAAGACTTAGTGTCGTTCGTAATGATTAGGAAAGGAATTGAGATTCTTTGTGGTACGCAATTTCTGACTCCCATAACTGATGCTGAACGTCGTTTTGCAGCCAATTCATTATCAAACATGAAATTCACCATGCCTAATCCGGAAGAGGCTTTGAAGAGATAGAGGGAAGCTATGGCAAAGAGAAGAGCTGCTGCTCTGAAGAAGAACGTCGAGGCAGTATCAAAAGACAAGTCGATCGTTCCTGTCGTCGAACAACCATTGGAGTCCTCCCCGGAGACGGACCCTTTAAGGCCAACCAAGAGGAGGAGGACCACAGAAGAGAAAGGCAAGGGGAAGTCGACTGAAGGTAGATCGAAAGGTGTTTCGACCGAAGTAGTTAAAAATAAAGTAGATTCAACTTCGGTCACATTTCCGAGGGAAGTCTCTGTTTTCAAAGAGCCTGATAGTTTTTTTGAAGAAGTCGAACGACTTGTTGTTCTCGATAGATGGAGATCTTTTGAAAGGAAAGACGACTGAGGAGATGATGGATGCAAGCCTTATTTCTACTTTTCAGGTACTAATTCTCTAATGTTTCTAGATTTGTCGTGCGATACCTGCTAAAAATATTTTTATATGTAGGCTTTCCAGATGCAGCTGGCTTTAAAGAACCGACATTTGTCAAGCCGGAAGAAATATTCTGATCTGCAGAAGTCGAAAGATAGTCTTAAGCGGGATCTCGATTCGACCATCAAAGAGAAGGAATTGGTTGAAGAGAAAGCTAACACTTTAGATGCGGAGTTGGCCAAGTCCAAGAACGAAATTGTCAATAGAGATCAAAGACTTGCAAACGCTGATGTAATTATCGCCGAGAGAGATCGGCAAATAGTGGAACTTAATGAACTGCTCATGAATATCTCGGTAAAGGCTATGTGTGCCACCAGAGTCGACCTCTTTAGGCAATATTTGGCTGGGGAGCATACAAAGTGGGATCCCCAAGCTGAAATTGCAGACTGGGAAGAAGCCGGACGTTTTGAGGCTGAGAAGTCACCTGACGATGGGCATGATAGACCTGATGTCTGTCCCAAAGATGCTACTGTTGTCGACTCTCTTCCTCTGTTGGATGTCATTGATCCTGTTCAGTCGACTCAAGATCCTACCCAAGACCAAGCCAATCTTCGAAATATTTCTCTGTAGTAATACTTTTTTTTATTTTGTTAAAACGATTGAGACTTGTTTCGTGATTTATAAATTCGGTTATTTCTGCATTTGCATTATTCATTCATATTACTTCCGACTTTTTGAGTTGCATTGTTCGACTGGGTCGAACATTACTCTTATTTGGGTATTCAAGTTCAATTCGACTGTTAATGTTATTGTGTGCGCGTTTGTAGAATTTTAGTCGATACGACTTACTCGATAATACCGCGTACATGAGTTTATGAACTCTAGTCGACACGATTATTTTAGTCGATACGACTATTACAACAATAGCGTGTACAAGCGTTTTATTTTAGTCAACACGACTATTACAATAGTATCGCGTTCAAGCGTTTCATAGAATTTTAGTCGACACGACTATTTCAATAATATCGCGTACATGCGTTTTATAAATATTCAGTCGATGCGACTATTAATACAATATCGCGTACAAGCGTTTTAACTTAGTCGACACGACTATTACAATAATATCACGTACATGCGTTTAATAAATACAGTCGATGCGACTATTACAACAACATCGCGTATAAGCGTTTTAACCTAGTCGACACGACTATTACAATAATATCGCGTACAAGCGTTTTAACTTAGTCGACATGACTATCACAATAATATCGCGTACATGCGTTTTATAAAATTTCAGTCGACACGATTTCTGGAACAATATCGCATACAAGCGTTTTTCAGTCGACACGACTTCTGGAACAATGTCGCATACAAACGTTTTTCAGTCGACACGACTTCTGGAACAATGTCGCATACAAGCGTTTTTATGAATTTGTAATCGACAATTTACTACAATTATTTGAAGTAGCCACCATTATTCTTATTTGAAGTAGCCACCATTATTCTTATTCCCCCAACTTCTCTTAGTAGAAATACGTGAAGTTATAGCAAGTTTGGAGTTTGCCACTGTGTCGAAGTGAAGATGTCGAAACATTTCTTCTTGAATGCAGGATCAACTGTGTCGTAGAGCAGAAGTCGAATCGTTTTACAGATGTCAAATCGTTTTCCTTGAATGCAGGATCTCATTAATAAAATCTGCAATGGGTATGTAATAGCTTGCCAATCGACAGCTTGAAGTATTAGGTAACAAATACCTTTGCAAAATTGTTATTGGTGAGCTCAGGTTTGCACTTAGTTGCAACTAGTGCGTCATCATTGCCCTTATAGATCGACGTCAGTTGATGATTTGATAAATTTAAATAAATAAATATTATTGAAAAGAAATAGTAATAGAGTATTAGAAGTGGTACTGTTTTAGATGTAGAGCGTTCCAGCTATTGTGTACTTCCCGACCGTCTAGGCCTCTGATTTTGTAGGCGCCTCGACCTTTTATGTCTGTTATTTCATATGGCCCCTCCCATGTTGGACCCAGCTTTCCTGCTTCTAGTTCTCTTGTATTTTGAAAAACCCTTCGCAGCACCCAGTCGCCGATTTTGAACATTCTGATTTTGACGTTTTTATTATAATGTCGAGCTACTTGTTGTTGATAGGCTTGGATTTGTAAAGCCGCCCGTTCACGACGCTCGTCGAGGTGATCCAATTCGTATCGGAGCTCTAGACTATTCTGTCCTTCTAAGGGGCTCTCGCATCGGGCTGTTAGTAGCTGGGTTTCGATCGGGATGACTGCTTCTGAACCGTATTCGAGCGAAAACGGTGTTTCTCCTGTTGAACGACGTGGAGTCGTTCTGTATGACCATAGGATCTCTGGAAGTTTGTCGGCCCATTGGCTTTTTTCTGTCTCGAGTCGCTTTTTCAATGTGTTTAATATAGTTTTGTTTGTCGATTCGGCTTGGCCATTTGCTTGCGGGTAGCGTGGGGTTGAGAAGCTCAATTTGATTCCGTACTTATCGCAAAAAATTTTGAAGTCGAAGGAGATAAATTGGGACCCATTGTCGGTCACGATTTCTCTCGGGATTCCAAACCTACAAATTATTTGTTTCCATACGAAATTACGTACCTCTATATCCCTTATGTGTTGAAAGGCTCCTACTTCGACCCATTTTGAGAAGTAGTCTGTCAGGACAAGCATATAAACGACTCCTCCTGGTGCTGCTGGGAGTTTTCCTACAATATCCATTCCCCATTTCATGAATGGCCAAGGATCCGAAATCGAGTTTAGCGTACCTGGTGGAAGGTGGGACACTTGGGCGAATCGTTGACATTTGTCGCAGTGTTTAACATGTTTCTGGGAATCGGATCGCATTGTTGGCCAGTAATAGCCAGCTGTGATTGCTCTATTCGACAAACTTCTAGCGCCGGAATGATTTCCACATTCTTCATAGTGAAGGCTCTTTAATACGTCGTACGCTTCTGAAGGTGATACATATCGCAAATATGGACCTGTAAAGGATTTTTTATAGAGTTTACCGTATAGCATGCAGAATTTGGCTGATTTAGCTCTGATTCTTCTGGCTTCAGATCTATCGTCTGGTAGCAAGTTTGCCTGTAAATAATTCACTATCGGGTCCATCCAATTTGAACCATTGTCAATTGGCGATACGTTTTCTTCCTTGTGTATCGCTGGTGCAAGTATATGTACGATGGGTATTGTCTTGGGACCGTCGTTTGTCGTAGTCGACCCTAAGTTGGCGAGGGCGTCTGCTCGAACATTTTCTGTTCTTGGTATCTGCAGTATGGAGAATTGATCGAATGTCGATTCCAATTGTTTTGCCTTAGCTAAATATGCTGCCATTCTTTTGTCCTTAGCGTCGTACGTGCCGTTCATTTGTCGAACGACAAGTTGTGAGTCACTGAGGACTTTGATGTTTTTGATCCCGAGGCTTCTAGCAAGGCTTAGTCCAGCCAACAGTGCCTCATATTCTGCCTCGTTGTTTGTCGCACGAAAATTGCAGTGGACTGATTGTTCAAGTTTTTCCCCATGGGGGGATTGTAGCACAATACCAAGTCCGCTTCCCTTAATGTTACTGGAGCCGTCGACCGACAACGTCCATGCTCCTCTGGTTGTGTTTTGTTCAAGGATCATAAGCTCCTGTTCAGCCTGCATTTTTTCGTTAGGAGTAAAATCTGCTATGAAATCGGCGAATACCTGAGATTTCATCGCTGTTCGCGGCTGGAAAGAGATGTCGTGTTCGCTGAGTTCGACCGCCCATTTCGTCAATCGACCTGAAAGTTCGGGTTTATGTAATATATTTTTAAGTGGGAAAGACGTACGTACCAAGATCGGATGACATTGAAAGTATGGCCGTAGCTTTCGTGCGGCTGTAACGAGTGCCAAGGACAGTTTCTCCAATTTGCTGTATCTGGTCTCTGCGTCGAGTAGAGATTTGCTTACGTAATATACCGGGTGTTGTTTACTCTATTCCTCTCTTACCAATACCGTACTAACAGCCGTGTCGGATACTGCTAGGTACATGTATAAAGTTTCATTTTCTTCCGGTTTTGACAGCAGAGGGGGTGAAGTCAGATATCGTTTAAGATCTTGTAGCGCCTCCTCGCAATCTCCGTTCCATTCGAATGTCTTGTTTTTCTTAAGGATGTTGAAGAATGGTTGGCATCGTTCGGATGACTTGGAAATAAATCTGTTGAGAGCTGCTACTCGACCTGTGAGTTTCTGTACATCCTTAACACATTTTGGTGATTCGATTGCTTTAATGGACCGAATCTGGTCTGGATTGGCTTCGATTACTCTCTGAGTCACCAGATAACCTAGAAATTTGCCAGAAGAAACGCCAAAAGAACATTTTGTAGGGTTCAGTTTCATACCGTATTTGTCGAGTATGTCGAACGACTGTTTCAAGTGTTCGATATGTTGTCGAGCGACGAGTGATTTCACCAGCATGTCGTCGATGTAAACTTCCATGGTTGACCCAAGTATTTCTGCGAAAATCTTGTTGACCAATCTCTAATGTGTTGCACCTGCATTTTTCAAGCCAAATGGCATAACTTTGTAACAAAAAATACCTCTTTCGGTGATGAACGCAGTTTTTTCTTGGTCGCTCGGGTGCATCAGAATCTGGTTGTAGCCTGAATAGGCGTCCATGAAACTAAGCAGTTCATGTCCCGCTGTCGCGTCGACCAACATATCGATGTGAGGCAACGGGAATGGATCTTTTGGACATGCCTTGTTGAGGTCTGTGAAGTCGATACATACTCGCCATTTTCCGTTCTTCTTTCTTACGACCACGACATTTGCCAGCCAATCAGGATATTTCACCTCTTTGACTGATCCGACATCTATCAGCTTTTGGATTTCTTCATTTATGACTTTGTTTCGTTCCGGGGCGAATTTTCTTCTCTTCTGCTTTACTGGCTGGTGGTTGGGATCGACCTGTAGCTGATGAACGATAACGTCAGGGTCGATTCCAATCATATCCGAATGGGACCAAGCGAAGGTTTTTCGAGGTTCTTTGAGGAAGTTGATTAATTGTTCTCGTGATTCTTCTGGCAATCTCGATCCAATTCTTATTTTATGCTCTGGTTCGTCTGGGTCGATCTACACTTCGTCAAGATCTTCAACATTTGGCTCGTTATATGTCGACTCAACCATTGTTTCCTGTAGTTGCTATAATCGCTCCTTCCTTTTTTTCATTGCGTTTTGATAGCATTCCCTGGCTGCACGCTGTTCACCTTTAATCTCACGCGCTCCCCATTTGGTTGGGAATTTAATCATCTGATGGTAAGTTGACGGGACTGCTTTCATTTCGTGGATCCAAGGTCTTCCCAAAATCGCATTGTATGGAGACTGGCAGTCAATTACTAAAAAGTTGATATATAAATTCACTCCTTCTGCGTAGACTGGTAGTACGATTTCTCCGAATGTTGACTTTTGTTCGCCGCTGAATCCTGTCAGGACTGTCGTTCGGCGACTGATTTTGGACTCTTCGACCTGCATTTCTCTGAGAGCCGAGTTAAATAAAATATTGCAGGAGCTACCATTATCAATCAAAATTCTTTTAGTTAGGCAATTAGCAATATGTAATGAAATAACTAAAGCGTCATGGTGAGGAGAAAACAAATCTGATTTATCTGTCGACTTGAACGTGACAGTTTCGTAGATATCGTTTGAACTGTTCCTGCCTGATTGAATTTCTGAGTTTGATACCTGTCGAGTGTGTCTTTTTGCAGATGAATAACTAACTCCACTAACCTCTGAGCCGCCTGCTATATAATTGATAATTCGTTCTTGTTGAGGTGGTGTTGGTGGTCCATCTTCCAGGTTAGTCTGTTGCTTTTCCTCTCGTCGAGCGACAGTTTGTTTCCCTTTGTCGGTTAGATACTCTAGTAAGAGCCCTCTTTTCAACAATTCTGCTATTTCAAGCTTCAGGGCAACACAATCTTCTGTTCGGTGTCCATGGTCTCCATGAAATTCGCATCGAAACCGGGGGTCTCGATGTTCTGGTGGTGCATTCATCTTTCTTGGCCATTTGACCGTTCTTCCCATTTCTTTCATTACTGCTACTAGGTCGACCGGTTCTATATAGAGGCTGTATTCTAGGATTGGGGCTCGTGTTCGACCTGTTCTAGGAGGGTTCTGGTCATGTGATCTTCCGCTGTCGTTTCCATTATAGCGGGAATTGTTGCGCTGATTCCCTGTTGGATAAGGTTCGATTCTTCTATCGTTTGATCTTCGGTCCACTCTATCGTTGCGCCTAATGTGGTTGTTTGATTTAACAACGTAGTTCGCCTCATCCTCCTCTCATTTAATCTGTGCCCATGCTTTCGCTAACACATCTTCCATTGTCTTGCATGGGTACTTGGTTAGCTCTTTGTACAAGTCTGAATCGAACCGTAGTCCTTTTCTGAAGGCCGAAATGGCTGTCAACTGGTTGCAATTCGGGATCTGCACCTTCTCTATGTTGAATCGTCCGACGTAGGCTCTAAGGTTTTCCCCGCTTCGCTGGGCAATTGTGTACAGGTCGTCTGACTGTTTTTCCAGTTTTCTGCTGCTTGCAAATTGCTCCACGAATGTATCTGTTAACTGCGCAAAAGAGGAAATTGAATTATTAGGTAAGTTTGTATACCATTGCAAGGCTGGACCACTAAGACTGGATCCGAACGCCTTGCACATGCATGCTTCTCTGAGGTCGCGTGGGATTGCTGCAGTGAACATGCGCTGCTTGTATTGCGCTATGTGGTCGTCTGGATCTGTTGTTCCCTCGAATTGTTTCATGTTGGGAAAGTTGAATTTCCGGGGCATTTCCACTAGTGCGATTGCGTCGACAAACGGTGAATCAGCGAAGCTATTCGCGGTACTCTTCTTTATAGGGGTTGGTACTCCCAGGATCCTATGAATAAGAGCCTCCATTTTTGCGAACCTGCGAGAAAGATCAGGGTCAGCAAACAAATGTAATCCAGAATCTCCAGTTACCAAGTTTGGTGTCGACTGCAGCGATGCGGGAGTTTTTAACACGTTCTCCTGACGCTGCTCGATGTTTGGGACTGGCGCTGGTGACACTCCTTGTTGGGTTTGTGAATCATGTGGGATTGCCTCAGCGTGTATTGTTTGCGTCTCATTATGGCTTGAGCCTGGATTGTTATTCCCCAAAACTGAGGGGTTATCTACGTCTGCGTTCTGCTCTACGTTGAGCACTAGGATTGGAGGAGCTGGGGTTACGTTGTTAGGTACTCCATCAATGATGGCTCGCAATTCGGCGTTGCGAGTCCGGACTGCAACATTCTCTGCCTCTAACACCTGCAGTCGTTGGGCGTTTGCAGTCATCTGGGCAGTTAGAGTTGCGATCTGTTCTTCGATGGTAGGAACATTTCCCTCGACAGACATGTTGAGAACGTCACAAGCGATTTGACTGATTTGGTTTTTAAGCTGTAGTGGGCCCCACGGTGGGCGCCAAACTGTAGATGGTCCTTCGACAGTTAGTGGGGTGGATCAGATTTTTGGTAGGCCCACACAGCCTATCGGTTCGGTCGACTCGCTGGATCGTCTTCTCCAAGGAGATTCCTGCAAAAAAGGTAAAATACGAACAGAAACAAAAGAAAAGATGGGGGTTTATATTTTGGCCTTAGATTAGCTTGGGCTGAGCGTTAAAGATGAAGTAAGACAAGATATCAGTGATCGGAGGAATGATTCCGGCAGGGTTTTGGCTAGCTTGACAGCGTGTGATGATAATCATTTTTTCAGAGAGCCTTCATGTTAAAAAAAATGTCTTATTTATAGAGATGGGAAGGGCTCTCAACCGTTCGCGAGGCTGTTCTTGGAATCTCTATTTGAGATCGTGATCACGAGATACTCTCTCCAAGATCACGATCACGATCACCTCGTGTTGTTATCAATTTGAATTTGATAACAGCGGTTTGTTTATCAGGAAAGAACTAGTCAACAGCGGATCGACCCGGAATACTTGGGTCCTGATCCAAGCCCTAACCGAATTTTATTGGGCTTCAAGCATAAGAGCCCACGGGCCATTTTTGGCTACCACAAGCATTCAAAGTATTCAAAATACACAGATAAATAAACTTATAGAATTGGTTTCTTCTCATTTGTTCTCTCTTTGGTTATCAAAGAATTGATTTATTCTCATTCTTACTCCCTTTGGTTAGTATTATGTTTATTTTATAAAGCCTTATTAGCACGAATGATTTTCTTTTATTTGTTCTCCAATTCTTCCTTTCTTATTAATAATGAAGGTATATATACTTTGCAACCAGAAAATTACATTCGAAAATCAAAACCAGAAGTTTTTGATTAAAAAAAAAACAGAAACAAAAGTTCTTGATTCGAAAATCAAAACCATAAGTTTTTTATTAGATCTGAAAATTATTTAGAACTCAAGTTCTAAATTAGATCTTAATAAATACAAAGAGATCAAACGAATTATCACTATTTTGACATTGTTAAATTCAATTTTGCTTCATTTCTTTTGTTTATGTACGGGTTGGTTTATAGATTCAACAAGTTTTGTTTTATTCTTTTTTTTTTTCTAATTTTTATTATCACTTGATGATTATCTAGTCAAGTGGGGTTTACATATTCAACAAGTTTTGTTTTATTCTCTTTTTTTTACATATTCAACAAGTTTTGTTTATTCTCTTTTTTTTTAAGTTTTTTAATATGTTTTTTTTATTCTTTTTTTTTCTAATTTTTATTATCGCTTGATGATTATCTAGTCGGGTGGGGTTTACATATTCAACAAGTTTTGTTTTGTTCTCTTTTTTTCAGTTTTTAATATGTTAGATAATACCACAGACTATATATTCTTTTTATTTTAGATTTTTAGCATTTGAGAAAGCTAGATTCACAAAGCCAAATTTTGTTGTGCTTGATATTTCTAAAAAGAACTATCAATCATAGATTCTTAATATCGAACTAAACCTGCATTCAAAGAACTTGGTGAATGCTATTAACGAGAATTATGTTGTAAATGCACAAGAGACTCAATATTTCACAGTGAAAGATCCGTCCACTCCTGTGGAAAAATCTTGAGTATGATACAATCATCAAAAGAACGTGGTCCTTCCTAGAGCTTGATACAATTGGTATCATTTGAGATTGTATGACTTTAAGTGGTCGTTTGATTTTTCTACTTAAAACTTAATAGGACTGAATCATAATCATTAAGGTTTTTTTTTTATAAGTGGTCAAACTTAAAAATACCAAAAAACAAATTAAAATAAAAAGTCAAAAATTCTGACTTTTCACTTAATTGTAAATCACTGAATTGTATTAAATGCAATTCAAAATCATTTTTTCCGATATTATCCCCTATATATAACATATTTCAAATTTCATCATAATTATTTATGATACAGAAATCTTTATATATTTCTTTATTTTAATATATTGCTTATTTTAAATAGCATTGAAAATAAATAAAAAACCATAATCACTTCTCATATTAGTATTTAATATCGATACTTTATTATGATATTAGGGTAATGTATTTACATATTATTTTTTTAAGTAATTTTTTGAAAAAAAAAAAAAAATTTTTCTTAGTAAAAATAAAGTTTATTTGTAATCGAAGAAGAAGATCATAATCATATATGTTCATATATAATTATTATTTTTGGATTGTTTTTATTTCATATTATATGTATAATTGTTTAATATGAGTATAAATGTAAAATTACTTAGTTTCAGACAATTTGACTTTTAAAAAACAAACGTGTTGACAATACATTCAGATGTGAGGAAAAAAAAAAACAAACATATCATTCAAGTTTAGATTTTAGTCCATATTCAGTTTTCAGAAAAATTCAGGACTGTTCAATCTTCAGACAAAAAAGCAAACGACCCCTAAGTTAGTTACTGACTATAATACTACAATATTCAATATAATTTTTGATCTCGAATTATGTTTTGAAACACTAATTGCATTGGTTAGTGTTTCACCACATAATTCAAAATTAGAAGATATATTGAATAATGCAGTATTATAGTTAGCAACCGACTTAAAGTCTTGCAATCTCAAATGATGCCAATTGTATCACGCTCTAGAAGGACCATAGTCTTTTGATGATTTTTGACAATATGAGAATGTATTACACAAGTTTTTTTCTCTCACTCAAAGAAGAATTAACAATTAGCTAGACGAGAAAGTGGAAGATTGTGTGAATTCCACCAAGAAATAAAACCACCATATTTGTAAGAACAAATGAAGTTTGATAAACCTATGTCTGCATCTTAATAACCATATATGTAGCCTAGGCTGATTCGGAAAAGAAAATTAAACCAAAAGTGTCCGAAATTAGTTTTTGAAAGCTAGGATACAACAACTCCTCTTGTTTTCTTTGAATTTTTATGATATTTATCAAACAATGATGTTATTATCCTGCTTTTGATGCCAACAAAACCTATAGCTTGACTGTTATTCTCATGAATTCATTCTCACAAATCAGAACAGAACAGAGATAATTTGAGCAGTACATGTAAGATACAAAGCTATTTTCTACATTCTTATTTTCTTACATCAGTTATCGAATAATTCAGACAACATTTTGGTACCATCAAAAATTGGGTGTACTTTAAAATTTCAGAGAACACTGAAATCCTCTTACAATACCTATGAAACTATCTATAGCTTATATCAATCTACAAAATAATAAAACAATCGAATTTATTTGTACAGAAACTAGTTATACGTGAAAGAAAGCCATGCGTTCTCAAGAAACAACCCCGTCTACTACCACTAGCCATAATGAGAAATTTGTCAATTGCAAAGATAGGTTTCCATCCTCTAAAGCTGATCTTAGTAATTTGTAGAACGTATAACGTATTTATTGAAATTGCTTCAGGATATACACATAAATACTATAAGTTTCAATAGAATAACAAGGGAAGGCAAAGCACTTATCTTGATGTATTAAAACCATATCAGAACTGAAAATTTGTCCTTTCGAACCATATTGAAAAAAGGAGATGAAACAAACAGTGTGCCAGCTCAAATGAAACTCGATTCTGATTGCTGACTTACCACTTCTGCCCTAGAAATTAACAGTTCAGAAAAAGAATAACAGTTTGTTTGATTCCACATTGATGAATATTAGATGTTATAATTTATCATTTGCTCTTCTTAAGCTTATAACTGAATGATGGTCACCAAATACTCAAACAGCTCGAGCACCGGATCACAAATAGTGAATACAAATGCATAAAAACTTGCTCCACAACAAACAGAAGAACTCATAAAACAAACCATCATGAATTTTAATTAGATTCGACAGCTAGTAGTCAAGCATACTAGGATAACTCAAATTAAAGTTCCCGGGCACTAAAATTTTAATTAAACGGAAAGCATAAGCATAAGCACCATATAAATATATAATTTATTAAACACTGCATTCAAGCTAACAGGCTAAACAAGAAGTTCTTACATTTAAAGTATGATCACTCACTTCTTACCTTTGGGTGCTCCTTTGGTTGCACCCATGGGACGTCGTTTCCGCGTAAGAGCAAACTCTCCAAACTTATGACCAACCTTTTCTTCAGTGACCTTACAAAGAACAAAATGTTTTCCATTGTAAATTCGTACTGTGCTATTAAGGAATTCTGGCAAAATGGAAGATCTTCGCGACCAGACTTTCTTATTTGCAAGTCGGTCTTTCTGATTCTTCAATTCATACAGGAATGCATCGACAAAACTGCCTTTCCATAAAGATCGTCGCGGCATGATCTCAAAATGTCAGTCGCTTCAACTCCTCCTCACTTCAATGAACTCCTAGTCTCCCTAAATTAACAAGTCAAAAGGAATCAACACCAAATGGGGAAAATTATTCCAGTTCTCAATAACTAAGAATAAGTCAGATATGTATTCCTGATCGTAAGTAACAAACTGAAAGCATGTAAAATACAATAAAGAAAATTTTAAACTAAGAGAATCCAAGGAAACTAGTAAAATGTCACTCAAATAAATTATTCTCTAACGAAACTCATAGCAAGCAGTAAAAGCATGCAACAACAGTATGACGGAATGCAAATTTCATTTACGAAAAATTGCTCCTAATTCCCTGTGACACTGACACCATATAAAGGTAGGCACATATTCTATAGCAGAAAAAATCGAAAAACCATTTAGTTTCAAATTGTCAGAATATACTTAGATTTGAGCAAACACTTTAGACAAAAATCACATTTTGCAAATAGAAAAGTCAATTCAAGAAAATGCAGCATAACATTCAATTCAACATCTCATCTTTCTTTTAATTTTCCTTTATTTTCACGATTTCCAAAGCAACCAAACAGAAGAATTAAGAGCTAATATCATAATATCTAAGAAGAATTTGAAATTCACGAAAAGGGTCATCAAGAATACCAATATCCCACAAGATTACAAACAAACAAACAACAACAACAACACACAAATGAAATACAAAAATAAAATAAAATTCTTGAAGAACATAAGCGATGAAAAATTAGAATAGAGAAATATTAGAATAAACAATGAAAAATGTAGGAACAAATTAGAGAAAGAACCCATTACTTGAAAAAGATAAAGCAAGTAAAAGAGAGTGAGATTGGGTTGGGACTTGCTAGAAAACAAAACAAAACCTAAAGAGCGAAACAGTTCTGGAATCGAATTAAGGGGTCTTTAATTATATATTATTTTTATGTATTATGTTGTTTTCTTTTTGTAAATGGGGTCGTCTTTGGGCTGGGCTTTGTGCTTTAGTTGGTTGATAGAGTTTGGAAAAAAAAAAATTAAGCCTTCAAAAATATTGTGTGAAATTACTAACGATAAGCTTCCTACACGACTGACAAGATAAAGTTGGTTTAATGGTTTGTCCATCACACATACACCATAAAGTTGTAAGTTCAAGTTTGTCACACTCTTCAAATCCCGAATTAATGTAATATTTCCAAAAAAAAAAAAAAAAGCTGCCTACACGACTACACCTAGAAGTGTCAAATGGGCCGAACGAATCTAATCCGGTCCAATCCAAATCCATTTCCGTGCAATCCAATTCTATTCTGGCTGGAAGTCTATTTAGAGCTTGTTTGGTTAGGTTTTTGAAAAACTTCTACTGGAAAAAGATCTACTTGTAGTAGATCTATTAGAAATAGACGTTTTGAAAAAAAAAAATTATATTTGTTTGGTTAGTAGACTTTTTTAAAAAAAAAATGTCTATTTGCAAAAGCACCTCTCCTCTCCATGAGCTTTTGCTTAATAGAGGTTTAAACTCTATTATCCTCTACTCAATTTAAAATAGACAACCTCAAAAGTCAAACTCAACAACTCTAAAAAACTCAAAGAGACGTTTGTAGACCTTTTGAGGCAGTAGAAAGCTCAACCAAACGAGCACTTAATCTCATCCAAACATTAACAAAATCCGATTTCAAACTTTCCAAAGAAAAAATAAAATTTGGCCCACATTTGATCCGAATGATGTTCGAGTCTGGATCATGTCTCTCTAAACACTAGAGTGACGGTAATTGCACTCCTCAAAAACAGTATGTACACCCTAAAGTAGTATATATATATATTTTGAAAATCCAATATTATCCTTAAGCAAAATTACGTAAAAGTAAGTACACTCACTAATAATTATTAAGTAGTTTTATATTAATCCTTTGTAAAAAAAAAAAAAAGAAGTTTGTAGTTTGATATTCACATATATAATAAAAACAATTCCATTTTCTCAAACTCTAACTTCTATTTCAAATAATAATTTGTATTTCTTCTAAGAAATTGAAATTGATTGAGAATTGTAGAGAATGAATCAAAATCATCAGACGAAGTTAGTTGTGAAAAAGTAAGTTTTAAATTAATTTTTATTATTTTTATCACAAAAACAAAATTATAATGTGTTGTCTTCTTTATTATCTTATTGTCTCCTCTTTCAAGAACGGTAACATTATATCCGCAACCTCTAATGGAATACAAATTCTCACGATGTAATTTTGGCTGAATTTCAAGATTAAAGAGATGAATCCTAAAACCATAAACTGTACAGAAAAATCAAACAAAGAGCGACTTGAACTTGTCACTTTTTTGAATCCAAATTATGAGAGCAAAATCTACAAAACTTGCAATACCTGCATTAATTTTCTCTAGAGCTTCTTTGCATCATTTTTTGAAACAACTGAAACAAAATTAATGGAGAATTATTGAAGCCACCAAAACCAAATGTTTTTGCCGGAGTTGGAATTTTGTTTTTTTTTTCTTTTACAATAAATTATTTATTTGAATAAAATGATATAAAATAAACTTTCAAAAAAATTATATTGAATAATAATAAAATTGATTAGATAACAAAATAGTGGAGGTGTACAACTCTACATACAAAATATAATACAACAAAATTAAAGAAATGGTGTTTTTGATATTAAATGAGGTTTATTTACGAAAACAAAGATTTTAAAATATTTTAGATGGTGTACATACGAAAGAGATGTACAAATCGATTTTTGAAGGGTGCCAATATTCGCCACCGTGAACACTAATGCTAGACAATCCAAAAATTTAGTCATAAATTTGAACCAAAATGATGTGGCAAGTGGGTTTTTCATTACTAACATCATCTCATATTGTATATAGTGATTACAACTTACTGTACCACATCATTTGGGTTGAAATTGGATTAACTATTTAGATCGTATAGAATTACTCCTCTTTAAAATAGCACAAAATGTTACAAATTGTAATTTTGAGATTGTCATTGCAGAGGTACGTTCCAAAACTCCAAAATTAGAGACTTGTGTAGCTTTAGATTAGAACTCTAAACGCTCGAAATACATCATTCACGTTGTAGCAATTCCTACATAATAATGAATCAAAGTCGATCCATGTTGAAGTGGCATGATGATCATGATTTAGAGTGCACGTATTCATTCAAAGGCTGGTGCCTGGTATGATGACTGATGAGTTATCCGGCAAGCTCTCCATCCACATCAACAAACTAACATAAGCATAAGTAGACCATACAAACTCGAATTTTCGTTGCTTCGATCAGACTGGAACCCATTTTGATCACCAAAAGCAGACCATACAAACGAACCCTTTACCACGTAAAACAAAAAATCACATCTAAATGACAAATAGTTCAAGAAAGAGCTAAAGATAACATCGGAGACACTTCCAAATGAGTCAAATTAAATTGATTTTTTTAGTTGGCAAAGGAAGTAATCAATTCCTCCCCAAAAACTTTCACTATGAAAAGCATATCACCACCACCCTCCAATTACACAAAACAAACAATGTTGATTTGGTTCAACGAGTAGGTTTCTTCTTTCCTGGAATTGCAACTCTTTTACCCTTACGGGTCCTAGCATTAGTGCTGGTGCGTTGTCCTCTGCACGGCAACCCCACGCTGTGCCTAATCCCTCTGTAGCATTGGATGTCTACCAATCTCCCTATGTCATGTTTAATGCATCGCCTCTGAAACACCAAAAGAAGAATTATTACAGAGGATGGTAAGTCTTTTGCTCGATATTCTAACCCCCTCTGTTGCATTTTAAGTAGAACAGCGGACAAGAATGCTAACCAGATCTTCTCCTGTCATGTATCTAGAAACTTCCTCACGAAGTGTGTTGAGTTCAACTCCAGTTAAGTCCTTGGTTAGTTTGTTTCCTATGCTGAGGTCACAGAGAATCTGGTGAGCTCTAGAGCGACCAATTCCATAAACATGTTGAAGAGAGATTTCGAGTTTCTTGTCGTTTGGAATCTCTGTATTTCCAACACGAAGACATTGCACACGTAGACCATGAAACTGCAGAAAATGACACCAAAAGGCTATGAAACAATACGAAACCATGATTAACTTGCAAAGAGACCATTTAAGGACAACAAATTTCTCTGACCCGTAGATTATATACACCACTTAACACACCAAGGAAACTAAAACCACAAATTAAAAGATCTTACAACAACAACATAGTCTGGACTGGAAAACAGCGGTTAATAATTGACTGCAAGACCAAGGAAGAAACCAATATTGAAGGCACAGATTCTATTTGATTTAAGCTGAATTTATGGAATAGAAAACAATTTTTACAAACTATCGATTAACAAGTTTTTAGAACTTAAAAATACTTTAAGTTAAATCAATTGTTTCTCTGTGCCCCATAAACTGTTAAGAATTCAGAAGCAACTGTCATGCATTTCTCAGAAAAGAACAAAGACAAAAAATCAGAATCCGAAGACTCTTCTGGATTTGGATATGCAATTTTGTAAGCTTTCCGAAAGGTCAAAATTTTTTCCAACAATTTCTTGGCAAGCAAAGTATCTAAACTAACAGCAACTATGAACACTCAGTAGAAATTACACAGTTTGGAATCGGATCATTGACAACTGGCACAGTAGTTAAACAAACTGTTATAACACATCAATCAGTCATATCCATTATTTCATCTTCTAGGCAAACTGAACATGACATTTAAAAAAGAAATGAAGCACACAGAGATAGATCATAAAGCCTACTGTGCTTTAGATCATAAATTTAAAACTTAAACTTCAAACACCATACGACAAGTTACACAACTGACAACTTACTAGAACCAGTAAGTATTATTGTATTATTGAACTTCTGTAACACATAAATTTGCAAGATAGCATTGTTTGATAAGTAGAAAAGAACTCACCGAAATGGTTTGAAGGAGCCGTTGACTGATATTAGAAATTGAGCCAACTGAACTGGGAAAACCAATCATTGCTAAATATCCTGCAATTCAAAGAAACTAGTTTAGAAAATGTGCAAGTGTAAGAGACAGACAAAAGGAGAGAAGGAGATAGTCATTCTGACAAGGCCAAAGCGAAATTCTTGAATCCACAAGAAGAATTTGCTCCAAAGAACGATTTTTACTAAAGATAATCAAAAAGTAACAAACAGCTATTCTGACTCTAGATTAAATAGAAAAACAAACCCGACTCCTCTAGAATTAAGGATTCCTAAATTGACTAAAACAGGAAAAACTCAAAACTTACCCAGAAAGATAAATTTGAGTGATTTCCAAAACCTAATGGACTATTCCAAAACAAACTCAAAGAAACAAAACTTAACGAAAAAGGAAATTGATAAACTATGCCTTAAAAAATAAATAACAAAATTAAAAACAGAGGTCTTTTGAATATAAAAACCGCTTTAGGAGGCAAAAGAAAGGAAAAAGTGCACAGCATACCAACAAGCTCTTATATATATTATTATAATGCATTATCAATGAAATGTTAAGTTCTATACTTCTATTTAATGGTTATTAGAATTAACACCTGTAATACCAAAATCCAAAAAAAAAAATTTATAGGAAACAATACTATATTTCAAAAATGGGAATTGTTTCAAAGGAGCCCTATACAAAGAACAAAGGTTGTAAACTTGTAGCAACACATCCAAAATCAAAAGTGTTTTGGCAAAAGAATTCTTACATATACACAGAATAATTTTATGAACTAGAGAATAGTCAACTAAATCAGGAGATGCTCCACAAAAAGATCCAACAACCCAAATTAAGACATTCATTTGAATTTCTCAATCATTCACTTTAAGTAATTTAAAAGAAGGAAAAATGAACAAGTGTAGGTTATGAATGCTTCATCTACTCCCTAGAACCAAGCATGCCATCATAAACATCCATGAACATGTCACTCTCAATCTCTCATCATTAGCAATAACTGTAACTCCACATAAATGCCATTATCTATATATAATAGAGACAATTGGCACCTATCAGTAAAGAACGCAAATACCATAAAAGCAAGCAACGAAACAACATTCATTCATTTTACGTAAATACACAGTTAACATTAATATATGCAGCCCAAAATAGTTACAATTAGATAAATAACCCTTTCTATGATATTATGATACAGAGCATTCTAACATTCTGTTTTCACTGCCACCAACTTCTCAGAATGAATGTGACAAGTACTTCTGATCATATGATTGATATAACAGCAATAAAGCGTTTGTGATTAAGCATAATAGTAGAACATCATCAAAATCTCATTTGACTTGGTTAATAAACAGTCATTTGGATCTAAATTCAGAAGTGCAACTATGCAATGAAATAGAGCAAAACACACCCTTATAGAGCCATTTTACTGGCAATGTTTCTTGTTCATCTCCAAAATACATATTTTTGTTTCCAATATGTAAATCCTTATACTAAACTTCCATATATTGCTAGCTACCCAACATTACTCCACAGTCCACAGCACATATTATAACATAAAAAGAGTAAAGAAAAGAATCCCACATGATATTACAATCAAAAAGGAAGACGCTGTGAAAAAATGAATCTCACCTTTAACAACAAAAGGTAGTCAACTAGCACACAAAAGGGTGATGAAAATAAAAGCAAGTAACACGTATCCAATAAACCTGAATAAACAACAACATTGTAAAGCTAATAAGAGAATCAACTTGAATAAAAGAAGAAATGGAAACAAAAATATCCAAATCCCCAGAAAGAGCCAAGATTCAAATATGTAAGAAGTATATGAAATTTGAAGAACCAAACAACAATAAAACAGAAATGAAAAATTCACAAAATCTTTTTTTTTTTGAACTAAAAAATTCACAAAATCTTGAAATATGAAGAAATAGTATGCAATAAAAGAAGAAGAAATGCGCGAATAAACAAAAACACGAATAAATTAAAATAGAGAGAAAGAAAGCAAGGTTGGATTGGGACTTACTTGAAACGAAAACAAGAACGTAGCAGAACCAAAACCTTACAGGAGCAAGACAGAGAGATCCAATGATACGAGGGTTTTTATTAGTTTTCTTTTTTTATTTATTATAATTAATTTAATTAATATTGCTTTCTTTTTGTATATGGATCTCATGTCGTAAAATGTGGCCTATAAATTCTATTAATGATTTTGGGTCCAATGTTGTTTAGGGGTGACAATTGTTGACAAGCCCAGATGACTTACACGAAATTAGTGGGTTTTGTATTCAATAAAAATTAGCAGGTTTTGGTCGGAGATTATTGGGTTTGGGTCACTATTGGGTTAAATAAACTGGTTGTATTTGAGTCGCACTTCTTTTTAACCTTTTTATTTTTTTTGGAAAAGAACAAATTACTCAAACCCTAACTAAGGGGTCGTTTGTTTTTTTGTCTAAACACTGAACAGTCCTGAATTTTTCTGAAGACTGAATAGGGACTGAAATCTAAATCTGAATGACATATTTTTTTTTTCCTCACATCTGAATATACTGTTAACATGTTTGTTTTTTAAAAATAAAAATGTCTGAAAATAAATAATTTTACATTTATACACATACTTATTAACAGAGGTAATTTAACATTCACCATTTTTTATAACATTTTGTATGTATTTTTTTTGCAAACAAAGTTCAATTTAACAAAATAAAAATTAATCAAAGAATATAATTTTGCATATTCTGCAAACAAAGTTTAAGTTAAATTTATTGTCAAAAAAAAGTTCAAATTCAAGTTCAAGTTCAATTTTATATGTTGTCCACGTTCCCGGTGAATATAATTCATGAAACCATTTTTGTGTTTTTTGGTTTCCTAGATCATATGCACCGAAAACCAAATAAAAGAAAGGTTTTTGAATTTTTTATATACAATAATTCTATAACTTTTTCGAGCCACGAAATCTACTTAATATGATAGACAAATTTATTGAGTACTATACGAATAGTTAGATAAAAATAAATAAATAAAGAGTTCTTACTGGGATTTGGCAGGAGAGAAATTCAATTGTTCAATCCTTGAAAATTTTCATTATGAGAAGTAATTAGATTTTTTTTTCTTTTCTAAAACATGTTTAAAATAAGAAATATGTTAAAAGAAATTTTTTTACACCATATTAAATTAAGATAATTTTGGAAATATTTCTTTTTTTGGAGAATAGACTTGGAAGAGAATATTTTAATTGTAATCCAGTGATTTGAAATTAAGTTAAAAGTCAAGATTTCTTACTTTTTATTTTAAGTTATTTTTTGATATTTTTAAGTTGTTTGACCACTTAAAAAAACAAACAAAACAACTTAATGGGTTCAATTCAGATCCATTAAATTTTAAGTGAAAAAAAACAAACTACCCATAAGATTTAACCTTTAACAAAAGGAGAAACAACTTTTACAAAAACTGATATTTGACGTTTTGAGAGGGTAGGTACCAGTGTACCACGTACAACACACTACTAATCCCCATTTTTTTTCTCACAGACACATAATTTTGATTTTTGAACATATTTATAACATATTAATATACATCATAAAATTGTTGTCATGTTATTAATATAATTTCAATCATAATAATACATATAGTAAAAATGTGATGAAATATATTAGTATGCTCAAGATATAATCCAAATGTGTGCAAACTAGAAAAAATTACTACTAAGCCAAACAAAATTATAATTAATGTTGTGAATATGTGGATTTCAACCACCTGCACCGCCTCTATGCAGCACCGCCTCAACATCTCTTCACTTGCTTCATCATCCACTTGCTTCATCAACCATTTGGCCACTTAATAGGCAAACTCACTGATAGGGTCAAATTTGTGTTAATAGAAGAACAAAGAATTTGGAACGACGAAGAGAAGAAGAAGTCAGAATGAAAGAGAGATATTTTGGGTTGTAATATTATGGATAGCTTTATTTAATTAAACTGGCTAATATATAGCCTACAACAGTATGTTAAGAGTAACAAAATGGAACAAGAAAACAGGTAGGGGTGGGCAAAAAACCAATAAACTATACCGAACCGATGAACCGAACCGATCCAATCGGTTTTTTTCTGGTTTTTTTATGTTGACCAGTTCGGTTTGGTTCATTTTTTTGAAAACCGATTGGATCGGTTTTTTTTTCCAGGTTCGCTATCCCAAATCGGAAAACCGAACTAAGATCCAATATATATATAAAAAAACCTTAGTTATAATGTTTAATAGTCCATGAAACTATAAAATTATGAAAGTGTGTCACATCATATTTTTTCTTAGTTTTTTTTTATGAATATTATTTTAAACTAGTATTTTCAATTTGTTTAAACCCATAATTTAATTTGGTCAAATGTCCAAAAAGATTAAAATATGAAAATATGTGTAATAATTAAAACCAAAAAATTTGGTTCAATTGACACCAAACCGAAAAAACCGAACCGAACCGAACCGGTCAAATTTAATCGGTTTTTGATCGGTTCATAATTGTTAAGTTGATCGGATCGGTTCACTTTTTCAAAAACCGAACATTATCGGTTTTTTATCAGTTCACTCCAAAAGTGAACCGATCCATTAAACGCCTACCCCTAAAAACAGGAGGCAATTTAGAAGTGGTTCATGATTCAGAAACCCCACTTGCCATTATTAACAGTCTAACAACTAACAATTAAAATAATCCTAACAACCAATAGCTACGTGAACAACCCATGATCCATTCTTCACGCACGTGCACCCCATGCAATTGTGACCATATCATTCCATCCCCCTAAAAATCATATTTGTCCGCAAGGATGAAATTGGGCCGACTTGTCAACGTGGTCGTTGTTGGGTGCGGACTCGAGTTCCATATCTACGTCTTCAGCTTTGTCTCTTATTAGAACATCCTCTATCATAAATATTTGCTGCCGAGAACAGCGATGTCCCGGTGTGAATTTATCGTCGCAATAAAAGTAAACCCCTTTCTCAATCCGTTCTCGAGCCTCCTGACTACAACCTGGTTAGCACGATGTGGCAGAGGAGGTCCGAGGAGACCAACTGCAGAATTCTGAATTCGGTTGTGGTCTTGGCTGTGTCACGTTCACTACTGGTTGAAACGAAGTGCCTAAGTTCCACTGGAGAAGATTGTGTTCTTCAATTAAATGAGCCACACTAATGGTTTCGGACAACGTTTTCGATTGCTTGACTCGCACATCCAATCGTATTTCATCCTTCAATCCTGCATTGAGTAATAATAAAGTTCTTGCAATTACCTGGAGACGCTTGATAAGTGACTCTGCTAATCCATTCTGAGTATGAACGTATGGAACTGGATGTTCAACATTAATCCCAACTGATTTGCAATATTCATCAAATGTCTTGGAAGTAAATTCACCTGCATTATCAAGATGTATTGATTTAATCGGATGATCGGGAAAATGTGCCCGAAGCCTGATAATCTGTGCGAGTAACCTTGCAAAAGCAACATTACGTGTTGATAATAAGCAAACGTGTGACCATCTGATGGATGCATCAACTAGGACCATAAAATAGCCGAACGGTCCACTTGGTGGATGAATAGGTCCACATATGTCCCCTTGAATTCTTTGTAGGAATGTAGGGGATTCAAATCCAACCTTAGAATGAGATGGTTTTATTACTAATTTCTCTTGTGAACATGCAATACATACATTTTCATGGGATAAAAGAATCTTCTAGTTCTTTAATGGATATCATAAGAAGTTTCAATGATTTTACGCATCATTGTAGATCCCGGGTGACCTAGACGGTCATGCCAAAGCATAAATATTTTTGGATATGAGAACTTCTGGTTTATAACTGCATAAATTTCTACATCTCTTATAAGAGTGTAATATAATCCAGATGATAAAACACACAGCTTTTACATAATGAGTTTCTGGCCTGAATCATGAGAAATAATGTACAGATACTCAATATTCTTATCATATATAGTTTCTAGATGATATCCGTTACACCGTATATCTTTGAAACTGAGCAAATTGCTTTTGGATCTGCTTGAGTATAAAGCATCATTGATACATATTTTAGTATTATTTGGTAACAATATCATGGCTCTACCGGAGCCTTCTATCAGATCAGCTGGACCTGATATTGTATTAACATTTGCTTTCAGCAGGGTTAAATTTAGAAAGCTTTTCTAATTCCGCAGAATCGTATGTGTTGTCGCACTATCGGCTAGACATATATCTCATGTATCTTGTTTTTCAATGTCACCCAACTTATCGTTTAAAGACATATCTATTCACAACAATAAAACAACAAAAATAAATGAAGTACATATCAGATAGAGTGGTAAAAGAAATAGGAATATATACATAAGGAATATTTACACAAACATTTCAACGAAACAAATTGCAAGCAGTACTTAATTGGTATGGACATTTCCATCACCAGTTGAAGTGGTCACTTTATCAGTCGGATCATTTAGGAAATCAGAAACATTAAACTGGGTGATATCCATAAAATCTGAATCTTCCAAGAAATTTGTTTCAGGATTCTTCTCTTTTCCCTTTTCTTTGATCGATGCCTGATAAAGCTCAACCAAATGTTTAGGTGTGCGGCATGTATGTGACCAATGGTTATGACAGACACATTTGAAACAAATGCTATTATCCTTCTTAGGTCCCTTTTGGATACCCTTCAATTTATCTGGTCTGGCTTTATAAACATTCCGCTTCTGGGGAGTGTTTTGATTATAACTACCCGGGACAAAATAATCATATGACCTTTCACGACCCCGACCATGACCACGACCACGGTTAGGACCACGACCACGGTAGAAACCGCGACCGCGACCGCGACCACGACCACGACCGCGAGTATGTCCTCCAATAGTGTTGGCATTCACTTCTGGGAATGCTATAGAGCCCGTCGGGCGTGATTCATTATTTTTAATTAAAAGCTCGTTATTTTTCTCTACATCCAGGAGACATGAGATTAGCTTTGAATATTTTGAGAATCGCCGTTCTCGATACTACTGTTGTAATATCATGTTAGAGGCATGAAAGATTGTAAATGTTTTTTTTTTCAGCATATCATTTTCTGTTACATCCTGACCACACAATTTCAGCTGTGTAGTGATTCTGAATAAAGCAGAATTATAATCATAGACTGATTTAAAGTCTTGAAAACGTAAATGTTGTCACTGGTACCTTGCATTTGGTAATGCAACATCGGGTTGGTTGTCAAATCTGTCTTTCAGCTCTTGTCATAGAACTTCTGGTTCTGTGACAGTTAGGTATTGGACTTTTAGATCTTCATGCAAATGGCGACGGATCATCACCATAGTAGTAGATTTATCTTGCTCACTTGCATCAGCCCCATCTTCAATAGTATAGTATAAGCCCTCTAATTTTAGGAGTAGCTTAACATCAATAACCCAGGACATGTAATTCTCCCCGGACACTTCTAGTGCAGTAAATTTTAAACTTGCAAGCTTTGCCATTTATTACAGCTTCTAGTTATCTAAAAATCACAATCAGAGTCAGAACTTCTGGTCTGTTAAAAATTCGAGGAACTTAAATCTTTAGATATATAAAGGAATAAATCCAGAAATTTCAGATTCCAGTAATGATAAATAAATCCATAAACTTCAGGTTTTGGATGTGTGACCAAATTAAAAATTGCGTTAAGTAAATAAAGTGCGAGAAAGTAAATTGCATAAAAATAAAATGCGAGAAAGTAAATTCAGAACTTGCAGATCCTGGTATTTAATAAATAAAAGTCTGGAAGCTTCAGGTTCTAGTAATAATAAATTCAGAAACTTCAGATTCTGGTAATAAATTTAAGAACTTCAGGTTCTAGTGGTAACAAACTCAGAACTTCAGGTTCTGGAAATAGCAGCATCGTACTGATAACGTGTTATAATTAAATTAAGAACATATGAATTATTATTGAAATAAAATGAGTGAGTGAGAGAGATAAGAGAGAATAGTGGGACGAGCATATGAGAGAACAACTCACCTCTCTATTATTCTAGCCTTTTACTGAATAATACTGTTTCTCGTCAAAAGAGAACAAAATCAAACAATAAGCCTATTGTTTCTCTTTGATTCTATATGCAACACTAACACTAATCACAAAACAACAATAATAAGCCTATTTATATGGCTTAACAATTGATTATAAATTGACACCAAATAGCCACTTGTCACTTGTATAAAGCTTGTCTTTGTTTTGTTCCTACGCATGAGGACACTAGGCAATTTGTTAGTGTAGGTGATGAATCCACACTATTCTACAATGTTCTACAATAAGTTTTCTTTTTATTTTATTTTGATTTTAGAGTGAAGGGTAAAAAGATCATTTAGCATTTTCTGTGAAGGTGACCGTTAAAAATTTGATCAGAGGGACTAAATTAAGTGATTTTTCAAATCATAATGAATAAATTCGGTGATAAATGAATAAGTGACTGTAAAAAATGATAATTCAAAAAAACATATAGGCTTAAATAATAATATCCCTTAATTAAAAATCCAGAAAAATCAGAAAAAAATAAAACCAAACAAACCAAAGGAGACATATCTCTATTAATCCAAGATCTTTCCAAAATGGGAGATTAGTCATCTCCTCCAACCCGACCTCTATTGATCAAAATACTGAATCTACAATGATTTTTTTTTCTATCTTTTCAATGGCTTTAGAAGCCCGATATCATAGCCAACCATACCTATATCGCCCTTCTTCTTTAAATCTTCATTCTCCGTCAATCGAACACAAACTTCTTTCGTCCACCGGTTCATGGATCGATCTCATCCATGGCTTGATTGATTGATTTTTGTGTGTGTGTATTTTTTATAAAAAAAAATACTGCTTTTTTTCTGGGTCTTTCGATCTGACTTTGAATCTGCAAACTTTTTGGAGTTTAGTAATTGTTTGGATTGTGTAGAAATTTTACAGATTTAATTTCAGTTTTGTAGAGGAAATGAGATGATTTGTTTTAAAAAATTTTCCAGGATTTCTAGTTCCATATCTCAAATGGATATCTAGAGATATTTTTAAATTTTCTCTTTAAATTTCCAAATTTCAAGATCTCCATCCATTTGGAGATTTGGATTTGTTATTAAAAAAGTCACTGCGAGAAAGGTATGTTTGAATGTTCTTGAGTTCCTCTTCTTTTTGGGAAAATTTCCATCTTATTTGGCCTGGCAAGTTCAAGACTTCCTAGAAAGCTATTATTTCAAAAATCCACTCTTCTCATCAATGGGAAGGCAAATTGTCCATGAGAATGTCCTTGCGCAAAGGAAAATACTTGGGTATTGACCCCTGTATGCTGATTGGTTGAAAAAAATCAACACATGCCCTATGAATTTAGTGTATGTTTGGTATGGTTTCTATAGAAGTTAAAAGCATTTTTTTTAAGGTCAAAAGCTATTTTAAGGTTTTTTTTTGTTTGGTAAATTTGAAAAACAGATTTTTTAATTAAAAAAAAAGCCATTTTTTATCTACCGAGAGAAGCTCAGATTTTGGGCTTCTCCTAAGAAGCTCTTTTTGAGCTTTTTTAATACAGTTGCAATGTTAATACTACTCTCTATAAATTTTAAATATTCCATCAGATACCCCTTCTATTACACAACCCTATTATATTTGAATAGTTATCAGATATCATTTTTGTTTCTCTCATCTTTATTGACATTCAAACGACAAGTTTTCATCTATTATTGTTAAGAAGTTATAAATATGTTTACTTGATTTAAAAAAAAATCATCTACCTAGGATTTAAAAAAAAATTCATATACATATACTTGTGTATCTGTGTTATATTTTTTAAAAAAATTCAGTCACATGTGATTTTGTTTATTTTGTGTTTTTAAAAAAACTCATTTAGCTGTGATTTTTTTTTTATTTAAAAAAAAACTCATATGTCTGTAATTTTGTTTTAAACTCATATATTTGTGCCCTTATTGTAATTTATCACAACCAACAACACTTTTGGAAATATATTGTCAAACAATCTAGTAACTGAAAAGCACTTCTGTAACTGAATACCAAACAACATACAACTTTTTGTTAGAAGCTCTACTCCTAAGAAGCTCTACTAAAAAAAAGATCTACTCTAAAAGCTCTATTTAAAAAGTCATATCAAACATACCCTTAATATCAGACACCTTGAATGGTTTTTTCAACCAATCAAAACATATTGTCAGTACCTTGGATACTGTAGATATTGACGGTCACTACCCAAGTATTGTCGTAACTCAAATCGCTCACAAATAAACACATTGAAGACTTGGTCTTAGAGGGCAACAAAAAAAAAACCATTAATATTGTATTAACATCTTTTGATTTTTTCTTAAACAAAAAAAAATTCTGATGTAATCGATTATGGGTCTACACCATCTGAGAGAGAGAAAGAAAAGAAAAGAGTGTCGTTGTCTCCGTAAACATACAAGCTTAGCAAAAAAGAAAGAATAAACGATAGGGTGCGGTCTCCTATTGCAAGAGATCAAGTTGAACTGCAGCCATCTCCATATATATATATTTTGAGTAATACTAGATAGTCTCAAATTTTTTTCCTAAATTCTGTCTCAAATGATATGGACACGTGAGGTGTCAACATCAAATAAGTCAATACATAATCTCATGATTTATAAGATGCTGACATCATCAAGTGCCACATCATTTGGTACAGAAGTTGAAAAAAAAAAGATTTCGAACGTCTAGCATTACTCAAATTTTACCCTTTTACCGCTACTGATAATGATGGTAAACCTCCTTTAGTTAACATGTGAGAAGATATGTTTGTGTTATTATAACATTTTTTTTTAAGTTTTATTGCAATTATACATATACCTGAGTGTATGTTAGTGCAATTTACACTAAAATATTCAAGTGAAGCTAGAATTGCTCGTAAAGTTAGGTTGGTTGTCCTGTTTGTGAATAGTGAAGTTATCATGTGATTAGAATTTGTCATTTAGTAACCCGTCACCCTTTGAAAAATCACTACTCACTACTCACTAGCGGAAGCTGTGGAATCAAACACAAGTTGACTCACTCTATCTTTTCAATTCGATTCAGCTTTTACACAAGGGTATGTGATATAGTGAGGAAATTCAAACAAAACAACAATAGATACGGGTATTATATAAAATAAAGAGTTTTCAAAAAAAAAATCTTCAATATTATCTCCTGCATAACATGTATTGTTTCTTAGTATCGTACAATCTAGCGATAGGCAACAACTTAGCACTAGTTTAGTTAATACAAAGCTCTCCCTCTAATTCCCCTCCAGCTGCACTATATAATACAAGGGTGGGGTGGAGGTGCGTTTAGCTTGTAGTAAGCTAGTGCTACCACCCAACTTTTTCATTCATTTTATATTTAGTTGAGAGATTTTTTTTTTTCAAAATGGAGTTTATTTATCCAGCTGAAAATTTGGTTTAAAAAATCGGTCACCTCTAAAAAAATATTATTTTAATTTTAATAATAATATTTATATTAATTTATTAATAATTATTTTGAAAAATATATGTGTCAATGAAAATAAATATTTATTTTATTTATATTAAAACTTATTTAAATGATTGACTTTTATTTATATTAAATATTATTTAACAATTTTTTTTAAGTATTATATAAATTTGGAGTTTTTTAAGGAGGGGGATAATTCGAACCCATAACCTCATGGCGTAGGTGTGAGGGATATATCATCAGACCAACCCTTCACCTATTTAATAAAATATTATACAATACAATATCATATATCAACAAATGTAGTATTGAATTAAGGATAATAAAATATTATGTTTCTTGTGTGTACCGTATAATAATAATAATTACTATTAGTATGTTTAAACTAATGTATTTTTTAATTGTAAGAATTTTTTTAATATGATTACATGGTGCAAATGCTTATAAAATTATATATGGTGTAAATTTAGATTTTTTTATTATTATTATTATGTTATGCTTTTACCTGTTATTATTTTTGCACCATTTTTTGTTCAATATAAGAATATTTATTATATTTTCAATAATTTTATCATGAAATATAAATATTTATTTAATTCATACATATTAAAAATATTTAGAATTTCAAATCATTTTTATTCATTATTTTACTTTTTTTTATGTTAATATTATAATTTTTCATTTTTTTAAAAATTCAAATTTAGTAATTTATAATCATTAATATTTATTAAATACAATACAACACTATACAATAACTTACCAAACATTTATATTATTTAGAATACTCTATAATACAATATATCACCAAACATATGATTGTACTAATAATAATACAATATAGTACAGTACAATTCAGTACAATCCAATTTAAAATAGCTTAATACAATTCAATACAATACAGTGTACCAAATCAGCCCTTTAATGGGTATTTGATCATAGAAAGATACATAAAAACTTGAAAACTCGATGTTTGAATTCAAACTCAAACTTATTTAGTACATATATGGAATTCAAACTCAAACTTATTTAGTACAGATATGGATGGAGGATGGTGATTCAACTCTTGATGCATGTCTCTGAGCAGGAGTTCACACAGCCTTCCACTTTCTCCGTAGCTGACAAACAAAAACAGCCAAAAAATCAATGTACTAAACGGTTTTGCAGCGTTATAAATAATATTATAAACTAAGATCATGTACAAACGTATGGAATCCCGCATATTATAACACGGTTATTAAACTAATATATACAATTTAGTCACCTCTAACCAAGTGATTTGAGATTTTCACGCTACTTCACCTTATAAACCTCATCTATCTCAAGGAAATTATTGCTACTACATTGAAGGTGAAAATCTAGTATATCCATAAGGAAGATGTAATTGTAGCATTTAATGTTACAAACTCTAACATTGTAAGCATTAAAAAGTCAAAAATTGCAATTCAATCAATATATATATATAGAGAGAGAGAGAGAGAGGGAGAGAGAGAGAGAGAGAGGTACCAGGTTCATGTTTGGTGCTGAAGTGGGTGCACAAGGAGGTGGCACAACCAAGCTTGCAGAAGTTGTGAGTGTTCGTGAGAGTGTGCATAGAGGGAGTAGTGAGAATGCAATCTTTCAAGCACTCAGCTGCACAACCAAAAGTAGTATTTGAAGTTGTTAGCACACAAGACACGAAGCAAATTCCATAACATTGCTTGAAAGCGGCGTTATCTGCTCTACACTCCCTAGCAAAAACCCCTATAACCCCTAAAACCATACACACCATCAAAAGGCACTCCACTGATCTTTTTTTATCCATTTTCCTCTCTTCTTAATTCCCTTTTCTACACAAAGCTATCTACCAAATGAGCTCCAACAATGTATTATTATATAGCCCCACTTTAGGGTAATGTAACAAGTAAAAATAATATTTTCCCAAACTGTGAAATTTAATTTGGATTTGTAGTCTTTTGACTATAAGTAATGGATTAGACAGCATAAGTATAATTTGTTCCATTAAGTGACGGAATTTACACATTCACTCTTGACTCGAGTGGTATATACTTCTTCATCTACTCAGAGGCCTTTTTTTTTGTTAAAAAAAACCGTGCGTTAAAAAAAGAAGAAGAAGAAGAACCCGGAAGAAAGAAGAAGAAGTCAATGAGAGTTGAAGAAGAAGAACCCAAAAGAAAGAAAAAAGATTCCAAAACTGAAAGAACTAGAAAAAAATTATTAGGGTTACCTTGTTTTTTTAGTAAAACCTAGAAAAAAATTATTAGGGGTTCCTTGTTTTTTTGTGACCTAGAAGAAAGAAAGAAGATTCAAAAAAAGAAAGAACTAGAAACAAAATTATTAGGGTTACCTTGTTTTTTTAGTAAAAACTAGAAAAAAATTATTAGGGTTTCCTTGTTTTTTTGTGACCCAGAAGAAAGAAAGAAGATTCAAAAAAAAAAACTAGAAAAAAATTATTAAAAAAAATTATTAGGGTTACCTTGTTTTTTTTTGTAAGAACTGGAAAAAATTATTAGGGTTTCCTTTTTATTAACAAAAAAACAAGGTGGCTTTCTTGTTTTCTTGTTAAGCAATGGCTCGAGTGGTATATTCTTCTTCATCCACTTGAAGGTGGTTTTCTTGTTTTTGTGTTGTTAAAAAACCGTGCTTTAAAATTATTAGGGTTTCATTTATTTTAAAAAAATGGAATTGCCATTATTTATTTGTTTGATTATTAGGGTTTCCTTCTATTATTTATTTGATTTTCATTTATATCATATAACCATTTCTATTTTCTCAAACCCTATCTTTTCTTTTAAATACTAATTCCAAATACAAATTGGAATTGCCTGCAGTTTGTAGCAGCGGTTGGAATACTATCAGGAATTTGGAAAATCTCATCGGTTCACAATGCAAAAACCCACCCTATTATTATCAAGAGGAGATAAAAAATCTATATTGACGTTTCTCTACATTTACCTAGGCTTTTTTTTTTGTTACACAACGGCTACACATACAGGCTCAATTCGCTTTGTCTCCTTGTATTGCCTTTCGAGGCACACACATCGGTATATGTAATATGTGTGTTTTTCTGGACATTTAATCTACTATTGGCAGAAAAGGCAGTAGCCTTATTTTTTATATATTGTATTATCTTTTTTTTGTTATTTTAATTTTTGAAAATAAAATTAGCTCAAAACCCAACTCATTTTGGTATAATTTATGTATTTAAGAGTTATAAATTATTTATTTGATTCAAGAAATAAAATAACAAAATTTTACGAATAAAATAGGTGTATGTGGGGATGTAGTTACAAAAATACAATACAATACAAATAAAGAAAGGGTATTTTTGTCATTAAATGGGGTTTATTTACAAAATATTGTTTTTTAAAAATTTTAATGGGGTGTGTTTACAAAGGAGGTGTACATACAGTTTTTAAAGGGTCGTAAATTTCGTCACACTATATTTTTTTTATTTGAACCTAAGTGACCCAATTCAAAAACAAACCCCTTAACTCTCTAGTCTCTAAGTCCACTCCCAGACTACCAAAAATCTAGCACTCCAAAGTTCAAACTTCTGATCTAACACTCCAAGTTTATTTAAACATTTCTTTCCTTGTTATGTTTATTTATTTATTTTTTGGATTTTTATATTAGTAATATTGACTATGAACTATTTATAAAATATTATGGATGATTTTCTATTTTAGTAAAAATTTTTTAATTTTTTAAAATTTTAAATTTATTTTAATTATTTTCAAATTGAGGCTGTCGCCTTGCTTCGGTAGGGCATGATCGATGTCCCTCGTCTTTCGTATTTTAAAACTATGAGTTTAGTTTTAGTAACGTTGGTGGCATACATATGAATTGGGCTGCCGATATTGACACCCGTAAAACTTATTTTTATACCCATATTTTATTGAAAACTCAAAAATATCCCAATAAGGACAAATTATTTTAATTAAAATTAAACCAAATGCTATATACATTCATTAATTATACCCATATCTTCAAATGTATTTCTTTATTAAAAAAAACTTACCTTTTAAAAAAAACTATCAAAAAACTTTCTTTTAGGTATAGTTATGAACCCTATCAATAAATAAACACTAATGATAGACAACCCAAAAATTTAGCCCAAATTTCAATCCAAAATGATGTGGCAAGTGGTTTTTCATTAGCCACATCATCTTCATGTTGTGAGTGGTGATGACAACCCACTTGCCACATCATTTGGGTTGAAATTTGGGTTAATTATTTGGGTTGTATAACATTACTCATAAAACAGAATATTTGTTAACAATAGCTATAGATATCAACATTTTTTATTTTATTTTTTAGATACTCGTAGGTATCAATAATTTTTTTTAAGATAGCCGTATAAATAAGAGAATTTTAAATTGAAAATCTCTTGACCTAAAATATTGTTTCACATATTCCCTTTTATAAGGCTCCTACATTCAAGATATTTCCAAAAGTAAATTGGATCATCATTAAAATGTGATTTGATTCCAAAAATAATATGATTTTTTTTTAAATTGAGTGTGATAATAATTTAAGAGTGTTTATAAATAATATGTATTAAAATAAATATATTTATTTCAATAAAGGTACTATTGACATTATAATGCGTGCTTATTATTTTTTAAATTTTAGACATAGATATACTTATAAAAATGAGTGTACTAATAAGTTTTATGAGAATCAATATTCATACACTATGGAATTTAATCCTCGGCTAGTTAGTTGAGTGCCTCATAAATGATATGTCAACCGTCAAAAGTTAAAATTTAACATTATTTTTTTATTGTTTTTGCGTGGAATTTTTTTTTTTTTGAAAGTCATCATATAAACAAGGAGGAGACAGGCCCTCAATCCAAGTACAAACGAAAAAGGCACCATACAAGGCACTGGAGCCATAAAAGCGTGGAAAATTTTATTTGGTACTTCTGATGGAACTGTTTGTGAGTGCTCTGGTGTCCACATTCTTGAGAAATAGCTATTCTAGATGAGCAATCCTTAATTGTTGTAAATCAACGAAGAACATATGAAATATATGAGAGATGAGAGAGATCAGAGGAAGAATATGACTAGATATATTTGTGTATCAAAAAGGTGCTGATCCATTTACAATAAAAAGCCATATATATAGGCAAAGTCCACTGCCCTATTACAAGCCTTAGTCATTAAGTTAAGTAAAGGATTTGATCTTCAGCACGAGTGTGAGTTGGCATATCAAGTAGGCAAGTAGTTGATAAATAAAGTGGATGATGAAGTAAGTGAAGAGATGTTGAGGCAGTGCTGCATATAGGAAGTGCAAGTGGTTGAAATCCACATATTCACAACATTTCCCCTTGAATTTCCACCACTTATATTTTAATTTGCTAGGAAAAACCCAGTGGGACAAAAACCTCAGTAAAAATATATACAATTATTTTTTGGACCTTGTGGTGTTGGATATTCTCAAAACTCTTTCATTAAAAACATTATCAGGAAATCCCAATGAGACAAAACATGATTAAAGGAAAAAAGAGTACAGTGCACACATGTCTATTTAGAACTTTGCTCTCCCTGATTGTTTCATTAAAAAACCTTGTTAGGAAAACCTAGTGGACAAAACCTGATCGAATGGAAAAATAGTACAATGCAAATATGTCCATAGTTAGGGTTTTCATTAAAACTTTACTCATATTTATACTTTGCTAGGAAAAACCCAGTAGGATAAAAATCTTAGCAATGATATTCATTGATCTGTCGGATCAAAGTAATATTTATGATAATCTTTATAATAATCTTTATGAATCAAAACTACTTTTTGGTGTGTTTAGAGAATTGCCTTATTAAAAACCTTATTAGGAAAACTCAATGAGATAAAAACCTGATTGCAAAGAAAAAGAGTACAATACACATATGACACAATATAATTAATATACTTCATTTGATATACTCCTCTTGGGATTTGAAGCAATCTTCTAGATTGCTGAACTGAAGAACACAAATGTTTATTTCATGAAATGCAGTAAAATCATAAATGATTGGAGGGAGTATAAGCGAAAACTTGCTTTATGAAACATTATTAAATTGATGTGACATTATAGGTAAAAACATGTCTATGAAGACACATTAGTATATAATATGATCATTATATATTTATCTTATCAGATATTCACTGAGACGGTTATACCACATCCATCTATATTGTTTTTAATCCATATAAGGATTTTTATATATTCATCAAATACAGATTACGAGATCTCGATTTATATGCTTCTAGCATTTTAAATCCTTAAGAGATTATAAATATCTGTATTGAATGAATCATATAGATAAATGATTACTACGTCTAGAAGACACATTTCAAGTCTTGTATAGAAATTTTCTCAATTTCAATATACTTGTATCTCTATTGAGATTTCTTCCATATCAATAGATTTAGTCATTTCATAAATTTGTATAGTAATTTTCAAATTTCAATATACTTGTATCTCTATTGAGATTTTTTCTATATCAATGGATTTAGTCAATTTATAGACTTATATAAATTTTTCTCAATTTCAATATACTTCTATCTCTGTTGAGATTGCTCTCAATTTCAATAGATTCAGTCATTTCATAAACTTATATAGAAATTTCTTAATTCAATATACTTATTTTCTCTATTGAGATTTATTTCCATTTTAATGGATTTATTCATAACTCGAGTTTTGTTTACATTAGGATCCTGATAACAATACATTTCAAAGGTTCATAAGCTTATGTTATGCATCAGATGATTTATTTGTTACCATTTACTCTGATCGTTCTTCAGGAACAATCACCCGGCCGGGGATTTATAAGATGACAACTTATAAAATCTTGTCACCTTTAATATATTAAGTAACTAATGAATAATTATCTGATGATGAATTATCTTTCATATTTTAGTGATACGAAGATTGAGACGAGACATAGTTATTACATATATAGAGAACTTGACTGATATCGCTAATTTTTATAAGAGCAACTTTTTATTTACTCTTTTCTCTTAGATGAACTGTCAATTTGCAAATTAATCAATATAATAATATGCAGATTGTGCGTATAAACTATCGTAAGTTTAAATGATCTAATAGAAGATTAATCAAAATCAACATTAATCTCAGAATAACATTGACGTGTTATCTTAGATCATGCCAAAGATGCAAGGAGAAGATATACAACATAATCAAATATCTTAAAAATGTGAGCAAATCAATGACCAATTACAAGTTGTAATAGTAAATAATAATGATAAGTAGTGATCATAGATGAATACAACATGTTTGAAAATACACTAAGCGTGTGTCTAATACAATCTAGAAGAGGGGGGGGGGGGGGGGGGGTGAATAGGTTTTAATCCATTAATTACCAAATTCTCGGATTAATCAATATTAACAAATAACCCCACAAAACAAGCAATCAATCAACTAAATTAAAGTGTGGAAAACTAATAAATAACATGTTGATTGATTTACGTGAGAAACCCTCCAAATGGGTAAAACTCACGGGCTATCCTTCTAGCCACATACGGTCCTCAAATCCACTATATGTAATGATGTTTACAAACTAGGTTGACCTCTAGTCACACCATTCTCGGTCACTAACCCACCACTACTACCCGCATGCCATTTATAGTGATACCACCTTAGTCACAAGACTTAACTCTCAATGAAGAGATAAACAACCTATGTGAATATATGACAATATTCTAAATGCAATTAATGATATGCAACACTAAATACTTATCTAGAGATTAAATGATGAAAATAAATGCAATCATAGATATCAATGTCTATATGAATGCTCATAAAGACTTAACTAGATAAAGATATGAAAATCTAAAATCTAGTAATCAAACACAGCATAATCAACACAAGTTATCATACAATATGGCAATGACATTAAATATGCAATTAATGAATGCAATCAGTGAGTCATAATTAATAATGTCTAAATGCAAGACATAGGAGACTTAGTTAGAGGGCAATAATGTCCTAAATGCATGCTATCATAATACAAACTCAATCATACAAGGAACCTCATAAAGATATGCAATAAAGAGAGTCCTAGCATTTAATCAACTAATAAATGCAATAAAATCACAATATTGGAAAGTATGTACAAGTGACAAAGAATGAGTTTTTGTTCAACTTGCCAAGTCAACTAATGATGAAGATCCCAGACCTTAATGATGCTTAGAAATGCATGAAGATGATAGGTTTTGGGTTTGGAGAGTTAAAGAACAACTCTTGGAGCTTTTCTCACCTAGGGAAATATTTCTCATTCTAAAAACAGTTCTGAAGCTTTGAAAAACGACTGGAGGAAATGAAGGGATATATATATATATATATATATATGAAGCCCTAGATAAAACTACGCTATTTTGATTTAAAATCAAAAACTGGGCTTTTTCGCGGTATGCTTAGACCAACGTACTGCGGAGACAGCACTATGAACTTTCGCGGTACACATTCCACGGTTTGCTTCAATGAGTGTATAGCGGATGCAACGTTGTGACCTTTCGCGGTTCACATTCTGTGGTTCGCTTTGACGAGTGTACGTCGAAGACAGCAATGAGTCAAATCCGGGGTTCACAGAAACAACGGGAGCCGTACGCTTAGACGGAGCGTATCGCGGAAATTCAAGAACTTTGAATTTTCATAGGGAATTTTGACCATCTGAAGTGGACCAAATCCCTATGCCCATAGACCAAACTTAGAGAAGAAATGGGCATTCTCTAGAGGTCAAATATCGCGCTAAGACAAGCACACCATCATGCATGGACGTTTCCGAACAAACAAACAGAAACGAATTTACACCACACAAAAACCACACTTAAGTCTAAGAATGAAGTGCAATTGTGATTGTGAAAAGAATGCACACATATAAGCAGTGAACTACAAATGCAAAGTGACTAAGACACGTATGATGTGTGTGCAACTAAATATCTTGAAGAGGTTAAGAACAAGTGGTTACCTTCTTGAAGTTCGAAAGCTTGCCAATGACGAACACCTAAGCTACCCGTTACATAACAACCATAAATGTGGTTTATCATGAAATAAACCAATCATAAAAATGAAGTTCTTACAATGTTATACATAATTTCCCCATATAGAAATTGGTAATTGTATCGAAATAATAAAGTTCTTGTAATTACCTGGAGACGTTTGATGAGTGATTCCGCTAATCCATTCTGATTATAAGTACTTGTGAAAACTAGATGTTGAATATCATTCCCTAACTGCTTTGCAATATTCATCAAATAGCTAGTAATATAAAGATGTTTGACAATACACAAACATGTGATCATCGTAGATGCATCAATTAGAACCATAAAATAATGAAATGGTTCATTTGGTGGATGAATATATTCATATATACCCCCTTGAATGATGGGGATTCAAAACCAACTTTAGAATGAGATGATTTATTTGGTGGATGAATATATCCACATATATCCCTTTTCTAATCAATAATATAATGCAGATAATAAATCACACATCTTTTCTATAATGAGTTTCTGGCCTGAATCATGCACATATATTCAACACTCAATATGACATTAATAAAGTTATATATCTTGATCTGAGCAGATTTATTTATGTTCTGCTTGAATGATATAAAGTATCATGAATACACAATTTAATATCATCTGGTAATAAGATTGTAGCTCTACTAGAGCCTTTAATCAGTTTCACTGGATTTGATATGATATTAACCTTATATGCATTTGAACTAACCATATTCCTGTATGTTCTCCTTGAATAATATCAAGTATCATTGATACCTAATTTAGCATTGTTTGATAACAATATCGTGGCTCTTCTAGAACTTCTCATCAGATCCGTTTGGACTTGATACATAATTTAGTATTGTTTGTTAACAATATCGTGGCTCTTCCAGAGTTTTCTATTAGATCAGTTTGGACCTGATACATAATTTAGTATTGTTTCACTACAAGAAAATTGATATTTGGTGACTAACTTTTTTACGACAATGTAATAAATGGTTACAAAATATCGCTTTCGGCAATCCATACTAAGATGTTAGTTGCAAATATGCACGTCAGTGATCCAATTCTTCTGCTACAAGATTTTTAGGATTTATGACTACATATTTAGTCATTAAATAACTCATTTGTCAACTATGTATCTAATTTAGTTGCAAATTAGTGATTAATATTTTGGTGCAATCCTTTCCCTCCAAAGGCACACATCTTGCAATCAATATGTATTATTCGTGACTGTAATTTTTGTTGGGTAATGAATTTTTCTTTGGCTGATATATTTAGTAGACAAAGAAGAAAAATCATTTTGGAGCAATTTTTCTCATCCAAAACATTTATTTTTGAAATAAAAAATATAGAATCTACAATTAAAATTTAGTCAAAGTAACATTTTTTATGAAATAAACGATTTTTTTATTTGTTTCTAATACGTTTAGTTGAAAAATAGGAAAGAAAACTTTATGACTACTTTATGTTTTATTAAATAAGTTAAAGTTTTCAATAAATAATATTTTTTAAATCCTTAAAATAAATATATAATAAAAATAAAATAATTTTTATCTAAAATAAAAAATTATGTAAAAAAAAAGATGAATTTTTTTATTATTAGTGACTATTCTTTACGTAGGTGAAATATGAGAGAAGAATATTTCAAAAAAAAAAAAGAGTGAGAAGAAAAGTTAATAAAATGAATGAAGGAATAAATAGTAAAAAAAAAAAAGGAAGGCTAAAAAAAATCAAAAATAGAAAAAAGGAGACAGGACAAAAAATGTAAGAAGAAAATTGAAAGAAGAAAAAGAATAAAAGAGAAATAAGAGTAATGAATAAAAATAAGATGTAAAAGGAAATAAAAGAAAAAAAATGAAATCAATAAGGGGTCGTTTGTTTTTTTTGTCTGAAGACTGAACAATCATGAATTTTTCTGAAGATTGAATAGGGACTAAAATCCAAACTTGAATGACATGTTTGTTTTTTTTCCTCACATTTGAATGTATTGTCAAGACGTTTGTTTTTTAAAAGTAAAATTGTCTGAAACTAAGTAATTTTACATTTATACCCATGTTAAACAATTATACATATAATATGGAATAAAAACAATCAAAAATAATAATTATATATAAACACATATGATCATCTTCGATTGCAAATAAACTTCATTTTTACTAAGAAAAAAATGTTTTTTTTTCAAAAAATAAATGGGGCAGCAGGAAAACTCACACAAAACACTCTAAAACAATAATATATAAATATATCACCTTAATATCATAATAAAGTATTTGTATTAAACACCAATATGATAAGTGATTAGGGTTCTTTTTTATTTTTAAAGCTATTTAAAATAAGCAATATATTAAAATAAATATTTTTTTACCATATATAATAATGATGAAATCGGAAATATGTTATATATGGGGGTTGTATCGGAAGAAAAGATTATTTAATGCAATTCAATGATTTGCAATTAAGTGAAAAGTCAGGATTTTTTACTTTTTATTTTAAGTTTTTTTTTGGTATTTTTAAGTTATTTGACCACTTAAAAAACAAACAAAACAACTTAATAATTATGATTCAGACGCATTAAGTTTTAAGTGGAAAAAACAAACGATCCCTAAGTTTATTCACTAGGGTAATGGGTTGTTTGTTTTTTTCACTTAAAACTTAATAGGTCTGAATCATAATTATTAAGTTGTTTTGTTTGTTTTTATAAGTGGTCAAACAACTTAAAAATACCAAAAAACAACTTAAAATAAAAAGTAAAAAATCATGACTTTTCACTTAATTGCAAATCACTGAATTGCATCAAATACAACCCAAAATCTTTTCTTCTGATACTATCCCCATATATAACATATTTCCAATTTCATCATAATTATATGTCAAAAATCTTTATTTTTATATATTGCTTATTTTAAATAGTTTTAAAAATAAAAAAAGAACCCTAATCACTTCCCATATTTGTGTTTAATATCAATACTTTATTATGATATTAGAGAGATGCATTTATATATTATTTTTTTATAGTGTTTTGTGTGAGTTTTTCTGCTGCCCATTTTATTTTTTGAAAAAAAAATATTTTTCTTTTTTTTAGTAAAAATGAAGTTTATTTGTAATCGAAGAAAAAAATCATGATCATATGTGTTCATATATAATTATTCTTTTCGGATTGTTTTTATTCCATATTATATGTTTAATTGTTTAACATGTGTATAAATGTAAAAGTGCTTAATTTCAGACAATTTTACTTTTAAAAAACAAACGTGTTGACAATACATTCAGATGTGAGGAAAAAAAAAACAAACATGTCATTCAAGTTCAGATTTCAGTCCCTATTCAGTCTTCAGAAAAATTCATGATTATTCAGTCTTCAGACAAAAAAACAAACAACCCCTAAGTTTATAAAAAGTGGAGCTAAAAAAAAACCCTACCCATACTTATCTTTTTCTATTCACAGCACAAATAAACTCCACAAACTCACTTTTTCTTTTCACTTCTTCTTTTCACTCTTCTTTGTAAAAATCAAACAAAAAATCAATAAAACAATTCTACTCTTATTTGATGTATACAAGTATGTAAAAATTGTTAACCATTAATCTCTCTCTTGCAAGTAAGTCAAGCAAATATATTTCATTTGTTTTATGTTTCTTTTTTAAATTGGTTGGTTTTATTTCTTTAATATTTGTAATTTCTTTTGTTTTTTCTTTTATTTTCTATTTATATTGGTTGATTTTATGATTTTATTCCTTTAAAGGGTTTAATTTGTGTTATTAGATCGATGTCAATGGTTTTTACTTTGTAAGGACTATGATCAATCAACAAGGAGCATAAAATTTTGAATGATGAAAAATTGGTATGTTTCAATTTTGATGGTTATTTTGTTTATTGTAATTTATTTATCTTTTACTAACTTTTATATATTGACTAATTGAAAAAATATAAAGTAAAAGGCTCAAAGTTTGAGTATTTTGACTACTTTGGTAAGTGGTGGAATTTAGGTTGGGATTCAATGATACCGCTGAAGATTTGGAAGATGCTGAAACAAGGGAATTTGACTTGTCAAACTAGTATTGGAGATTCAACTTGTCAAATTAAGAAGACACCTTCTTATTGTTTTTCTTGTTTTTTTATGGTACCTAAATGTTGTATATGTTAATTATGATCTACAAATTTAAGAATTTTGAGTTAATAATAATAAATCTTATAAAGTTTTTTTTCCATAAGAAAATTTGTCTTAAATGTATATATTATACAACAATACAAAATATTTGGTTGTGAAAGTTATTTTTATAACAAAATATTTGGTTGTGAATATACATCTTTCGCTACTACTTGTGTTTAGATGTAAAAGACTATTAAATTTATGTGGTTGCAAAATATATGTTTCTACGACAAAATATTTTGTTGTAAAATACTATTAGTAACTATTTGTTTTTAGTCTCTATGATCTTAAGCAACTAAAACAACCACAATCTACTACAAAATATTTAGTTGCGAAAGTTAAATCTTTTTGTAACTATATGATTGATGGTCGCAAAAACCTTCTACAATTTGCCTACAACTTTGAGACAAAAAAAAATTGTTGCAAAAGGTATTCACTAACTAAAAACATACCTAACGCGACTATGAAGTTAATTACAAAATACATTTTTTTTGTAATAGCGGTTGATAACTATATAGTGGCTCTTTTAGAGCTTTCTATCAGATTTGTTGGATCTGATATATTATTAACATTTGCTCTGAGCAATGTCAAATTCATAAAATATTTCTGACTCTGCAGAACTGTCTGAGTCGTTGCACCCTCGGTAAGACATAAAATTCTCTAACTTATTAATAATCATCAGACTAACAAAAACGGAATATTCTGTCAAACTGAGTTGACTCTGGAATATTGCACAGAGTTGGGCAAAGAGTTAACCAAGAAACATTTCTGGTTAAAATAGCTAGAAATAGGCCCGGCTCAGTCGATAATGGTGAAAATTGAATTGAGTTGGCAGAAAACATTTCTGGATTGAGTTAACTCGGGAAGATTCCGACGGACTAACGAAATATTCTCTGACAGTACCGGAATATTCACTGATGCAACAGAATATTCCCTGACATGCGACGTGGTTCTGACATGGCTTATTGATGATGTGGTGCTGACGTGGCACTAAATCGTTGTTGATGTGGCGCTGGCTTAGTGCTGATATGGCGTTGACTGGGCGATGACTAAGCACTAATGTGGCACTACAGTATCGTCTTCTTCCTTGAAAAAATGTAGAAAAATTCTGGAATTTATTTTTCTAGAGTTGACCAAACTTTGACCAAAGCTAGAGAGTTCGTTTGAGCTTCGTTTGAGATACGGTCAATGGCTCTGGAATCGTATTTCTGAGACGAACACAACTGTATCCTCCGAACAGTGATTCAAGCACTTTGAAATTTCTAAACTTGACCAAAACCAAGGCTCTAATACCAATTTGTTGTGGAAATTGCCAGAAATTATATAGAAAAATGCACACAACACAACGACACATATATTTACGTAGTTCGGCATTGGGCCTACGTCCACAGGAAGGCAACAAACCGATATATTTCAGAATATACAAAAAAAAATAGTTTTTCTCTCAACTCTCAAGAACTCTCTCTGGAACAGAATTGCTACTTGTTGCTCACGTGCCTTGCCTAACCTATAATCGTGTTGTTAATGTGTTGTAAATCAATGAAGAACATATGAAATACATGAAAGATGAGAGAGATCAGAGGAAGATTAAGACTAGATATATTTTTGTATCAAAAGGTGCTAATCCATTTACAATACAAAGCCATATATATAGGCAAAGTCCATTGTCATCTTACAAGCCTTAGTCATTAAGTTAAGTAAATGATTTGATCTTCTCCACAAGTGTGAGTTGTCCTATCAAGTGGGAAAGTGGTTGATGAAGCAAGTGAAGAGATGTTGAGCGGTGCTGCATATAGGCAGTGCAAGTGGTTGATGTGAAAGTGGCTTTCCCCACTTGTATTGCTTATCAGCTCACTGCGTATGCAGCTCTCTACTTGGTCTATAAATATCTCTCCACTTGTTCTCATCCTTCGATCTAAGCAATTTGGTTTCTTCATCATCACCATGTTACCCACTTGGTATAATCATTATTAACCAGCCACCTTTATTGGCTTCATTGCTAGTGGTGATCACCTCTAAATTGCCTATAAATATGTTTCATTTCCTTTCTAAATTTGTATCTCTATGATATCAATACAAAAGCTCTCTCTCTTTCTCTTGTGTCACTCTCTGTTCACTATCTCTCTCACTTTATTCTATCTCACTTTAATATTTATTGTTCATTTGTTCTTCGGCTTATTTCACAACATGTTATCTGTACGATTGCACATAAGTAAAAATGATCCCTAGGTAATTTACTAACACTTTAAATATTAGCATTTATTTTTATGCAACATATCAGACTGGGTTATGCCTCTGAAATTGTTTATTTTTATGCAACATAACGGATGAGCTCAGCCCCCGAAATTGTTTATCATGACGGGTTATGCCCCTGAAATTGTTTATTTTTATGCACATATCAGGTGAACTCAGTTCCTGAAATTGTTTATTATGCTCTTTAAATGTTCACATTTATTCAAATTGTGATTTACAGAAAAGAAGCTGTAAGCATGTCTAAACTTGCGAATTTGAAGTTTGATGCACTTAAAGTGTCGGGAGACAACTGTATGTTGTGGGTTATTGATGCTGGACTATACTTAAAATCTCAAGGCCGATACTACACCATTGATGATAGCCAGGCTAATGAGCATGATAGATCCACAACTATGGTCATAATCCGTCATCATCTACATGAGGATTTTAAGGCTCAATATCTTACTGTTATGAAACCTGAAGATCTGTGGTAAGATCTAAAAGATCGATATGACCATCAGCATGATATTAGCTTACCAGTTGCAAGGTATGAATGGCTGCATTTACGGTTTCAAGACCACAAATAAGTCTCTGATTATAATTCTATTTTGTTTAGAATCATCACAAGGCTGGAATTGTATGGTGAAGAGGTATCTAAGAAAGATATGTTATAAAAGACATTCACAACTTTTCATGCCTCAAATATAATATTGAAACAACAATATCAAGAACGCAGATTCTCAAAATATTTAGAGCTGATCTCGTGCCCTCTAGTAGCATAAAAAATAACGAGCTAATGATAAAAAAATCATGAAACACACCCGACCAGTTCTAAGGCATTCCCAGAAGTGAATGCTAACACTGCTGGGTACCATGGTCGTGGTCATAGTCATGGTAGTAATTGTAATCCTGATCATGGACGTAGTCGTGATCGTAATCCTGATCATGGATATAGTCGTGATCATAATCCTGATCTTGGACGTAGTCGTGATCATAATCCTGATCATGGATGTAGTCGTGATCGTAATGCTAATCGTGACTGTGGTAATGATCGTAATCCTGGTCAGGGCTATTAACGTAGTTTCAGAAGAGAACGTGGTTATTCCGGATCAAGTGAATACAAAGGAAAAAGTATTAAGAAGAAGCCGAATGCAAATTATGGTGTTTGTTATAGGTGTGGCTGTTACGATCACTGGTCAAATGAATGTAGCACACCTAAACATCTTGTTGCTCGCTATCAAGCATACATCAAAGAAAAAGGGAAGAAACCCAAGACAAATTTCATTGAAGATTTATATCCCATACGTATTACACATCTCAATGTTACAGATTTCTTTGATGACCCAAAAGACAAGACGACTGCTTTAATTGGTGATGAGAATGTCCATACCAATTAAATACTACTTCAGTAGTATTGTTTAGTTATTATGATCATGTAAAATATATCCAAATGCAATATATTTTTGATCACTTTGTCTGATATGTTTAGCCGACAGTGCAACAACTCATGTAATTATACGGAGTCAGAAATATTTGATGAATAAATCCATTTTCTTTAAATTAACTCTATAGGAGTTTGATAAATCTCAACAGAGATACAAATATATTAAAATTAAGAAAAAATTTATACAAGTCTACGAAATGGCTAAAGCCATTGATATGGAAGAAATCTTAACAGAGATACAAGTATATTAAAATTGAGAAATTTTTTATACATGTCTATGAAATGGCTCAATACATTGATATGGAAGAAATCTCAACAGAGATATAAGTATATTGAAATTGAGAAAATTTCTATACAAGTCCATGAAATGACTAAATCCATTAATATGGAAGAAATCTCAACAGAGATACAAGTATATTGAAATTGAGAAAATTTCTATACAAGGCTTGAAATGTGTCTTCTAGACGTAGTAATCATTTATCTATATGATTCACTCAATGCAAATTTTTATAATCCTTAGAAGATTTAAAATGCTAGAAGCATATAAATCGAGATCTCGTAATCTGTATTTGATGAACATACAAAAATCCTCATATGGATTCAAAACAATATAAACGAATGTGGTATAACCCTCTAAGTGAATAAATGAGAAAATAAAGATATAATAATCATATTGTATACTTATGTGTCTTCATAGACATGTCTTTACCTATAACAGCACAACAATTTAATAACGCTTCATAAAGCAAGTCTTTGCTTATACCCCCTCCAATCATTTATGATGTTATTGCATTTCATGAAATAAACATCATTGTGCTTCAGTTCAGCAATCTAGAAGATTGCTTCAAATGAACTTTTATCAGGGGGAGCGTCTCATCATGGGGAGCATATCAAATGAAGTATATTAATTATTTTGGGGACATTTGTGCATTGCACTATTTTTCCTTCCAATCAGGTTTTTATCTCATTAGGTTTTCCTGATAAGGTTTTTAATGAGGGAATTCTCTAAGCACACCCAAAATCATTTGATCCATAAAGATCATCATAAATATTACTTTGATCTGACAGATCAATGTATATCATTGTTATGGTTTTTACCCCATTGGGTTTTTTTTCTAGTAAAGTATAAATGTGAATACAATTGTGAAGAAAACAGTAATCTGGATAGATGTGCATTATACTATTTTTCCCTTCGATCAGGTTTTGTCCCACTGGGTTTTCCTGATAAGGTTTTTAATGAGATAGTTTTGAGAATGTTCAACATCATAAGATCCAAAAGATCATTGTATATATTGTTATAGAGGTTTTTATCCCATTGGATTTTTCCCTAACAAGTTAAAATAAGTGTTGGAAATCCAAGGAGGAGTGTTGTGAATGCGGCTTTCCCCACTTGCCTATCTACTCATCCTCTATGCAGCTATCTACTTGGTCCATAAAGATTTATTCACTTGTTCTCTTTTCTTTTTCTTTTTTGATAACGAGGATCCCGAACTTCATCCGAACACAAATCCGTCCATCCTCCTTCAACTGCGTGACACACGTATGGCCTGTATACCCTACCGATCTGTATGTTGGATACAGAGTAGGACAGATAAGAAACCTCAGCCCGTACCACTGGACCCACAACGATGCAAGCGGATAAATCAGGACTCGTCCCCACTTGGGTAGGATTCGAACCGCTGACGATAGCACCATGCCCGTCCTTCCACCAACAAGGCTAAACGCCCTGAAGACTGGTCTCAAAGTAATTGCCAAGAATAGATCCAAGGACTTGGGTTTCATCCCAAGTCTTGGACCACCAAGACAACCACCTTTTGGTTTTTTCACTTGTTCTCATCCTTTGATCTAAGCAATTTAGTTTCGACATCATCACCATGTTACCCACTTGGTATAATCATTATTAACCAGTCACTTTTATTGACTTCGTTGCAAGTGGTGATTGTAAATGGTTCGATTAACACACAATCAACATGCATAGGCATATAATTAATCCGAAAATAACCTAAACATGTTTCTATATCATGATTAATCAAACCCTATGTACATGTTACTAAACCCATATCGATTCAAGAAAAAAAGGGAGATAACAGAAAGCGGAAGCGTACCTGAATCCATTGCCAAAGGATGGTGAACGGGTTGTGTTCTTCCAAATTATCACAATTCTTGGGACACAAAAGTATTCTCTCTTTTCTGTTGATGGGGATACAGAAAAGCCAAAAAAGAACTGTGTAATTTGGGGACCATAACCCTTAATATAATAAACATATTATCATATGTTTTGCTATTTCTAATTCAGCCCCTCATCAAATTAGAAATAGCACTCTGGTATCTACACATTAACTCCATGACAATTATACCCTTAAGCCTTAAACTTTAAATCTTAATTAGATCACTTTAATTTAGGCTTAACCAAAAGATAGCAAACACATTTAATATTTACATGTGTGGCCCTATATGGTGGAATTTTTCCAACAATCTCCCACTGGGCCACATATGTAACTTTACAAATGTGTATGACTTTATGAGCTCCAAAATTTTGCTATCACAAATTTAGGGTATATCCGAACAATCTCGTCCATTGATTATGCCGATATAGGATCAAAGCGGTTTTCGTCACATTTAGCGTGACTAAACCCATCAATGGTCACGTATACCAACATAATCAAATGACATAGATCAATCATGGATGCGTAGCATAGAAATTACATGCAATGTGATCTATACATGTCTATTTCCAACTGGTCCTACTTTATTCTTTAGTGAGATCAAAACTTAACATAATGTAACAGAGTGAAATGAACTGAATACTTTATTTCTGATCAGAAAAATATCCAAATACATAAATGTATATGTATGTCCAAAACCAAACATAAAGCACTAAAATACAAAATGATACAAACTCCCACTATAATGTGATATCCTCACACAAAATAACACCCATATGAGCAGTGTGCTCATGAAAGACCTTGGGTGGTATTCCCTTTGTAAGCGGATCCGCTATCATGGAGTTTGTCCCAATGTGCTCTATGGATATCTGTCCACTCTGCACTCTCTCCTTCACAACTAGGAACTTAATGTCAATATACTTTGACTTAGATGAGCTCCTATTGTTATTAGAATATAGCACTGCTGACTTATTGTCACAATAAAGTTTGAGTGGTTTTTCAATACCCTCCAGAATGCGCAGCCCAGTGACAAAATTCCGCAGCCATATTCCATGGTTGGATGCCTCATAGCATGCTACAAACTCTGCTGCCATGGTGGAAGAAGCTATGAGTGTCTGTTTGGCACTCCTCCAAGAAATAGCTCCACCAGCCAACAGGTATATGTAGCCTGATGTGGATCTCCTACTGTCTTGGCATCCAGCATAATCGGAGTCAGAATACCCTATGATCTCCAACTGATCCGATCTCCTATATGTGAGCATGTGATCTTTTGTTCTCTGTAAATACCTCATAACCCGCTTGGATGCTATCCAATAATCCATCCCAGGGTTACTTAAATATCTGCCTAACATACCAACAATGTACGCAATATCCGGACGCGTACACACCTGAGCATACATTAGACTCCCTACAGCTGATGCATAGGGAATCTTCTGCATTTCCTTAACTTCAAGGTTATTTTTAGGGCATTGACTGAGACTGAACTTGTCTCCCTTAGCGACAGGGGTGTCACCTGGTTTGCTGTCCTGCATGCCAAACCTTTTGAGCACTTTATCGATATAGTTCCTTTGTGACAATCCAAGAATACCCCGAGAGCGATCTCGTTGTATCTGGATCCCTAATACAAAGGAGGCGTCACCAAGATCTTTCATCTCAAAATTCTTTGATAGAAATCTCTTGGTTTCGTGCAACATGCCTATATCATTTGTGGCAAGCAGTATGTCATCGACATATAAAACCAGGAATATGTGCTTACTCCCACTGAATTTGTGATACACACAATTATCAACAGCGTTTATCTCAAAACCAAACGAGATAATCACTTGATGAAACTTGTAGTACCACTGACGGGAAGCTTGCTTGAGTCCATAGATGGACTTCGTCAATTTACAAACCATATTCTTTGGGTCTCCCGACTCAAAGTTTTCTGGTTGTACCATATAAATTGTTTCGTCAATGTCACCATTGAGAAACGCTGTCTTGACATCCATCTGATGAAGCTCTAGGTCAAAATGTGCAACAAGTGCCATGATTGTCCTAAAAGAGTCTTTCGTTGAAACCGGAGAGAAAGTATCTTTAAAGTCAATCCCTTCCTTTTGGGTAAAGCCTTTAGCTACAAAACGGGCCTTCTACCTCTCCACATTACCTTTCGAATCCCTTTTGGTTTTAAATATCCATTTACAACCAATGGGCTTCGCACCTTCTGGTAATGGGACAAGTTCCCAAACCTTATTGTCTTGCATAGACTTATACTCCTCATTCATGGCATCAATCCACTTTTGAGAGTTGGAACCCTGCATGGCTTGATGTAAGTTGATTGGATCTTCTTCCATCATTCCAATGTCTTCCTCATGTTCTAGGAGAAATATGAAAAAATCGTCTGGAATAGCATTTCTCCTTTCTCTAGTGGATCTCCTTAATGGCACTGGCTCTTGAGGTTGTTGAGTTTGTTGAGTTTGTTCCTCAGGAACAACTACCTCATCTTGAATAGGGGATTGTTCAACATTGTCTGGTTGAGGATCCGGATTCGCTTCTTGATCAATGACAGGTATAGAAACTTGTTCATTGTCAAAAGCGATAGGAGGAATCGAACCTCGAAGACAACGTCGCTGGCCTTATTTCTCCCCCCAAACTCAACATCCTCAAAAAAATGTTGCAGTTCCTGTCTCAAAAATTGACCTAAGTGTGGGATCATAAAACTTATAGCCCCTAGATCGCTCAGAGTAGCCAATGAAGTAGCTGCTCACAGTTTTGGAGTCCAATTTCTTTTCATGTGGCATGTAAGGCCTTGCCTCAGCTGGACATCCCCAAACGTGAAAGTGCTTTAGACTAGGCTTTCTACCTGTCCAAAGTTCATAAGGTGTTTTTACAGCTGCTTTAGTTGGCACTCGGTTCAAAATATAAGCTGCTATTTTGAGTGCTTCTCCCTAGAGTGACTCTGGTAAGGTGGAATGACAAATCATACTCCTTACCATATCCTTAAGAGTCTGGTTTCGCCTTTCAGCTACACCATTCATGCTAGGTGATCCTGGCATGGTGTATTGTGGGACGATTCCACATTCCTCTAGGAATTTAGCAAAAGGTCCTGGACGTTGTTCACCTGAACCGCCATATCTGCCATAGTATTCACCACCACGGTCAGACCTGACACTCTTTATTCTTTTATTAAGTTGGTTCTCAACTTCAGCTTTAAATGTTTTGAACACGTCCAAAGACTGTGATTTCTCATGAATGAGAAATAGGTACCCATAGCATGAGTAATCGTCTATGAATGATATGAAATACTGTTGGCCATTCCAGGAAGCCGTAGGGAATGGTCCACAGATATCCGTGTGTATCAATTCTAAGACGTCTGTAGTTCTGTTGGCACCTAATTTCTTTATTTTGGTCTGTTTTCCCTTGATGCAATCAATACAGACTTCAAAGTCTGTAAAGTCAAGGGAATCTAGAATCTCATCAGACACAATTCGCTCAACTCTAGTTTTAGAGATGTGACCTAAACGTTTGTGCCATAATGTGGCCGAATTTTCTTTATTTAGTTTGCGTTTAGTACCTCGTGATTCCACATGCAAGGTTTCATTATAAGAAACGATTGTATCAAGCAAATATAAGTTGTCATATACACATAGAGAACCAGTTCCAACAAGATTTGAATTTATAGATAAATTGAATTGATTGTTTCCAAATGAACAATAATGACCAGATTTGTCCAATAAAGAAACAGAAATCAAATTCCGTCTAAAAGACGGTACATTAAAAGTATCCAATAAATCCAAATAACAATCAGTTCCTAATAACAACCTAAAATGCCTTATCGCCTCTACTCCTACCGACTTGCCATCGCCTACAAAGATGTGTCTTTCAGCATCACTTGGCTTTCGGTAGTTCAGGCAACCCTGCATAGAAACACTGATGTGAGTAGTTGCACCAGAATCTAACCACCACGTGTTTCTAGGTACTGAAGCTAAATTTACCTCAGAACAGACCAAAGTAAGGAACGTACCTTCTTTGCACGCCATGCGTGATACTTGGTACAATCCTTCTTCACATGTCCAGGCTTGTTGCAAAAGAAACAACCCTCATTGTCTTTCTGTTGTTTCTTTTGAGCTGGACCCTTAGCAGCTTCAATATTCTTTCTCTTTTTGCTCTTATCCTTAGAGGTGCTAGCCAAATGAGCACTTTCAGTCCTGTCTTGCTTCAATCTCTCTTCCTCTTGCACACAGTAAGAAATGAGCTCATTAAGAGTCCATTTCTCCTTTTGACAGTTGTAACTGACCTTAAACTAACTGTATTGTGTAGGAAGTGATAGCAATACTAAATGCACGAGCAATTCATCAGACAGCTCGAACTTCAGTGCCTTAAGCTTAGAAGCAATTTGAGACATTTCCATAATGTACTCCCTTATGTTCCCCTTGCCTTTATACTTCATAGAGATCAAGCTTTGCAAAAGCGTGCTTGTTTCTGCCTTATCGTTTTTCACAAAACGTTTTTCAATTTCGGCTAGGAACTCTTTGGCGTTGGTTATCTTTTCAGATACCGCACCCCTAAATGCCTCTGGAATGCCGCGCTTAATGATCATAAGACTCATGCGATTTGAGCGATCCCATTTCTCAAAGTTCTTCCTGTCATCAGGAGAACTTGCATCCGTAAGAGAAGCGGGCTGCTCAATCCGAAGTGCAAGGTCCAGATCCATGCAGCCGAGAACAATAAGTACGTTCTCTTTCCAATCCTTAAAGTTGGTCCCATTAAGCATAGGTATGGAGTTGATATTAGCAGATATAGTAGAAACATTAGCTGTAAAGAGAACAAAACAAAACAAAACAAACAAACAAACAAACAAACATGCTCACATTAATAACCAAATACAATAATCAACAAATTCAAATAATGGAAAATCCCATCTCAAGATACCTAGTACAACATTAATATCAAGTCTTTGGACAGTAATATTAATTGTAAGTGGTACTCTTGTTGTAGTGATCAAACATTGACAATAATTCATGTCAAATAATAAATCTATCTTTGGATCGACTTATTATTCACATGTAAAACCTTATAATTGTCACATGTTTACCACCACAGGTGTGTGTGCAATTCGGCCAAGTATTAACCTTCCTTTGGGCCGGCTAATACCCGTATAAATTTACACACACACAAACATCCAACATCCCTCATGAACAATCTATATAAGAGAGGTCACTTTGGCGACATCTTGTTTCAATTAGCTCATTTAGAATGTAAGACTACTTTATGTAACCATAAAAGATATACCAAAAATATTTGAATTTGATTGGACTCTTAAAAATAAAAATTACAAAAAACTGCCCCTGATTTTGTAAGATTACAGAAAAGGGCCCTCAAAATTTGGCAATTACAAAGTGACCCAGTAACTTTCAATAATTATAAATCTGCCCCAAAACTTTTTAGTAATTACATAATGGCCCAAAGTTTATCGAATTTACAAAATGTCCCCAAATTTTTTATATAATTAAAATTTGGCCCTAAAATATTTTCAAAATTGCAAACTGACCAAGTAAGTTTTGGTAATTATAAATTGGCTCATATTTTAGCAAAATCACAGTATGGCCCAGAATAATTACCTAACAGTCCCTCAAGAATATCAAATTCTCTAAAAGAGGCCCAACACAAAATCAGGTCTGTGAACCCTAGGTTCACGCCGCCGCTGCTTCAGACCGCTTCACGGTCACCAGAAGGCAACCACGAACGGAGGAGCGACCAGTCGATGACCCACAAGCGCGGATCGAAGCGACGAAGGCCGGCGGTCGAAGCCCAAATCGATCGAGCGAACCGGCGGCCGTTCTTGGCTCGATCTGGACCAGATCGCGGTGGAAAACCGGCGATCGTCCTCGTTGCCGCAAAAGGCACGGGTTTTGGTGGGAAAACCGGCCAAACCAAATCGACCCAGATGAAGGTCAACGGGTCTGGAATGGCCGGCGATCGTCCGGATTCCAGTTTTTTTTATTTTTTTTATTTTTTATTTTTAATCATCATATTTAAACCTCAAATCTCAACAAAAATTTCTCAAGAATCGATTATGGATGCTCTGATACCACTTGTAAGTGGATCCGTTATCATGGAGTTTGTCCCAATGTGCTCTATAGATATCTGTCCACTCTGCACTCTCTCCTTCACAACTAGGAACTTAATGTCAATATACCGCACCTCTAAATTGCCTATAAATATGTTTCATTTCCTTTTTAAATATGTATCTCTGATGTCAATACAAAATCACGCTCTCTCTCTCTCTCTCTCTCTCTCTCTCTCTCTCTCTCTCTTGTGTCTCTCTCTATTCTCTCTCTCTCTCTCTCTCACTTTATTATCTCACTTTAATATTTATGGTTCATCTATTCTTTGACTTATTTCATAACAAAATGTTCATCTGTTCTTCAGCTTGTTGTGAATCTGGTATGGATTCCCACCACCGGCCTCTCTTTCATTTTATATTCATTAGAGCATCCAAGTTGAAAATATTTGCTTAGCCTCATCATTCTCTACATACAAAGCAAATAGCCAAAGCAAGTGACTGCCTCTTCATTCGATATGAAAGGAGCAAAGACAATTATACAGATGAATCAACCAGCCACCTTTGTTGACTTCATTATGCAAGTGGTCTTTCGAAAGCCTATATATATGTGCTCTCTCACTTGTAAAATGACACAAAAAATAATATCAGATCATTGTTTTCTCTCTCTCTCGTCTCGTGCCTCTCTCTTACATCTCTCTCACTTTACTCAGTTTATTATTCTTCGTTTACAACACGTTATCATCATGATTGCACGTAAGTAAAAAGGATCCCCAAGTAATTTAGTTACACTTTAAATATTAGCATATACTTTTATGCAACATATCAGACTGTGGTATGCCCTATAAATTGTTTATTTTTATGCAACATAAAGGATGAGATTAGCCCCTGAAATTGTTTATTTGGTCGGGTTATACCCATGAAATTGTTTATTTTTATGCAATATAACAAATGAGCTCAGCCACCAAAATTGTTTATCAGGCCAGGATATGCCCCTGAAATTGTTTAGTTTTATACAACATATCAGATGAGCTCAGCTCCTGAAATTGTTTATTTTTATGCAACATATCAGGCTGAGTTATGCCCCTGAAATTGTTTATTTTATACAACATATCAGATGAGCTCAGCCCCTGAAATTGTGTATTTTTATGGAATATATCAAGCTGGGTTATACCCCTAGCAAAACCTGGACATCTTGATCCAGTGTTATATACATACCATACGACACGGTTTTGACAACCGCTGAGAACCTGGAGATCTAGATCTAGTGTTACATAAATGTCTTACGGCATGGTTTTGACAATCGATGAGAACCTGGATATCTGGATTTAGTGTTATATACATTATCTCATCGGTTGTCAAAACCGTGTTGTATGGCATGTATGTATATAACACTAGATCCAGATATCCAGGTTTTGGATCTACCATCGCACCCGAAAATAGAGTTAATAAAAATTGAATAAGTCAAAACAGTACTTACAAGCGGAATTAGCTGAAATTGATGGCACGGTTGCGTCCGGAACGTCCAAAATAGCTTGAAACAGGTCCGACTCGGTCGAAAACTGGTGACAATTGCATTGAGTTAGGCAAAAAAACACTTTTGGACTGAGTTGACTTTAGAAAATTCGGTCAGACTAACAGAATTTTCTCTGACGGTAATAGAATATTCACTGATGCAGCAGAATATTACATGACCTGCGACATGGCGCTGATGTGGCGTTGTGCTGATGTGGCACTGAATCACCGCTGACTGAGCTCTGATATGGCGCTGACCTAGCGCTACAGTATCGTCTTCTTCCTTAAAAAATTGCAGAAAAATTTGGAATTGTTTCTAGAGTTGACCGATGTTAAAGAGTTCGTTTGAGCTCTGTTTGAGATGCGGTCAGTGGCGTTGGAATTGTATTTCCGAGAGGAACACAACCGTATCCTAGGAATAGTGATTCGAGCACTTTGAAATTTCTGGATTTGATAAAAACCAAGGGTTTGATACAAATTTGTTGTGGAAATGGGCAGAAATTATATAGAAAAGTGCACAACACAACGACACATATATTTACTTGGTTCGACAATTTCCTATAACCATGGGGGGTAGCAAATTTATATATTTCAGAATATACAAAAAAAACAGAGTTTTTCTCTCAACTCTCAAGAACTCTCTCTTGAACAAAATTGCTACTTGCCTTGCCTAACCTATAATCGTGCTGAGAATGTATTGTAAATCAACAAATAACATATGACATATATGAGAGATGAGAGAGATTAGAGGAAGAATAAGACTATATATATTTGTGTATCAAAAGGTACTAATCCATTTACAATACAAGCCATATATATAGGCAAAGCCCACTGCCTTCTTACAAGCCTTAGTCATTAAGTTAAGTAAAGGATTTGATCTTCTCCACGAGTGTGAGTGATATTGTCACAATTGCATGGGGTGAACGTGCGTGAAGAATGGATCGTGGGTTGTTCACATAGCTATTCGTTGTTAGGATTATTTTAATTGTTAGTTGTTAGGCTGTTAATAATGGCAAGTGGGGTTCTCTGAATCAGGAACCACTTCTAAATTGCCTCATATTTTCTTGTTACATTTTGTTACTCTTAACCACAATATTTCGAGTTTATAGGTATTGCTTCCAAACAACAAGTACAATTAGCATCGTTTCACTTGAAGGGACTCGCACTTCAATGGTATCGTTGGTAGACATGAAGTAAGTTTCGGTTCTAGTTTCGGAGAAAGTGGAACCAAAATCGAAACCTGAACCTGAACCGACCTTAGAAGATTCCAGTTTCATTTTTGAAACAGTCGGTTCCGTTGAGGTTCCGGCGGTTCTGTTCTCAAATTTTTTAATTTTTTACTTTTTTAAAAACCCACCCATTCACTCAGAATCTCACGGTCTCATACTCACTCATTGTTTTCCTCTCACAAGTCACAAATCAACACAACACAGATGACATGTCTTCATCACTCTCTCTCTCTCCCAAATCAACCCAGATTTTTCGACTATTGGATTGATCGACGATCATCATCATCTTCTTTCTTTTTTCTTCTTTTTTCTTCTTCTTTCTTCTTCATCTTCCCCAACTTCTTCATCTGTCATCTTCTTCAGTCTTCTTGCTTGGATGGATCGAGAGAGAGAGATAAGATTGGGGGCGATGCCGTGGTGGTCACTAGTCGGTGTGAATTAGTTTAAGTGGTGGTGGATTTTGGGTTTGTGGTGGTGGGTTATGGACTCATAGTTGCTTGAGCTTGACTGGATTTGATCAGAGAGAGAGAGAGAGAGATTTTTGGTGTATTCTAGTTTGGATTTTGGTTTTTGGAAAATAGAGAGGTAGAAAGAGAGAGACATAGGTTTGTGGTAGAGAGAGAGATGAGAGATTTGATATTCTGATTTGGTTCCACGAATTTTTTTTAATAAAAAAATTATTGGAACCACCAATTCAATCTGGAACTGGAACCAGTTCCAGCCCGGTTCGAACAGAGCGGTTCCTTAAAAATTAGAACCGGAACCGCCCTGTTACCGGTTCTCGGTTTTCGGTTCAGTTTTGGTTCCTGTTTCGGAACCGAAAAACTGGTTCCGGTTCTAATTCTGATTTTTTCGGTTCGGTTCGGTTCGTTGGTTAGAACCGAACCAACGCCATGTCTAACCGTTGGTACACCAAATTTCGGGGGGGCCTTGACCTGGAATGAGTTTACCAAGGTCATCTTCCATCGATTTGGACCAACCGACTACAATGATCCTTCAAAGGCCCTCTCACGCCTCAAGCAAACTACATCAATAAATGCCTACCAAGAATCATTCGAAAACTTGTCACATAAGGTGGACCACTTGCCAGAACAGTTTTTGGTGGGGAGTAACACAATTACCAATTTCTGTTTGGGGACATGCTATTTTACATGCTGCTGCATTAATTCGTCTCCGTCCTACTTCTTATCATCAATATTCTCCAATGCAACTTGTATTTGGCCATCAACCAGATATTTCTCATCTGCGTACTTTTTGTTGTGCAGTATATGTCTCAATTGCACCTACACATAGAAATAAAATGGGACCCCAACGGTGTTTAGGAATATATGTTGGTCTAGATTCACCATCAATTATTAGGTATCTGGAACCTTTAACTGGTGATCTTTTTACTGCACGATTTACAGATTGTCATTTCGATGAGAAAAATTTCCCAACATTAGGGAAAGGAAAAACTTCTCCTGAAGAGAAGCGTGAATTTTCTTGGAAAGTCCCTAGTCTAATTCATCTTGACCCATACACATCTCAATGTGAAAATGAAGTACGAAAGATAGTTCACCTTCAAACAATAGCAAATCAGTTACCATATGCATTTACAGATACTACTAGGGTAACCAAATCATACATCCCAGCTATTAATGTACCGGCACGGGTGATTATTCTAGAAGAACGATTTAAACAAATAATAGCAAAGGAATCATCTACTGTACGCCAGAAGCGTGGTAGGCCACTTGGTTCAAAAGATACTATTCCCCGGAGGAAGAAAACAAAATATCAGGATCTACTCCTGAAATTATAAATAAATCCACTTTCTCTAAATCAGTCACACAAGAGTTTGATGTCTCTGAACGGACACAAGAAACCCCTGCAGGGGAAGGAATCTCTGAAGAGATACAAGAACATAGAAATGAGGAAATTTCTATAAATTATACAGGAGGAATGTGGAATCGTGAGGAAACAATCATCAATGATATATTTTCGTACACAGTGGCTACCAAAATTTTAAATGATGATTATGAGCCTCATAACCTCGACGATTGTAGGCAAAGGTCTGATTGGCCTAAATGGAAAGAAGCAATTCAAACATAATTGAGTTCATTGACCAAGCGTACAGTATTTTGACCAATAGTCCAGACACCTGAAGACGTCAAACCTGTTGGATACAAATGGATTTTTGTTCGAAAAAGTAATGAGAAAAACGAGGTGGTGCGATATAAGGCACGACTCGTAGCACAGGGTTTCTCACAGAGACCTGGTATTGATTTTGATGAGACGTATTCACCAGTGATGGATACAATTACGTTTCGATTTCTAATAAGTTTAGTTGTCTCAGAAAGACTTGAAATGCGTCTTATGGACGTAGTAACTATCTACCTATATGGCTCACTCGATTCAAATATTTATATGAAAATCCCTGAAGGATTTAGGATGCCAGAAGCATACAGCTCGAGACCTCGAAATTTATATTCGATTAAATTACAAAGGTCATTGTATGGATTAAAGCAATCTGGGCGCATGTGGTACAACCGCCTCAGTGAATATTTGATTAAAGCGGGATATATTAAAAAGCTTATATGCCCATGTGTCTTCATAAAGAAATCATAATCTGGATTTGCTATTATAGCAGTTTACGTTGATGATATGAATTTGATCGGAACTCCTGGAGAGCTCCTGAAAACTGCCGAATATTTGAAATGGGAATTTGAAATGGGAATTTGAAATGAAAGACCTGAGAAAGACAAAATATTGTCTCGGCCTGGAGATTGAGCATAACTCAGACGGAATACTTATCCATCAATCAGCATATATTGAAAAGATTCTGAAAAGATTTAATATGGACAATGCTCATCCATTAAGTACCCCTATGATTGTTAGAAATCTTGATCCTAAGAAAAATCCATTCCGACCACTTGAAGATGGTGAAAAGATACTTGGTCCTGAAGTACCATATCTTAATGCAATTGGTGTTTTATTATATTTGGCTCAATCCTAGATTCAGTTCAGCACCAACTCGAAGACATTGGAATGGGATTAAACATCTTTTTCGTTATCTTCATGGAACAAGAGATTTAGGATTATATTATTCAAAATCCAACAACTTTTCAGGTTTACTTGGTTATGCTGATGCCGGGTATCTATCTGATCCCCACAAAGCTCGTTCACAAACGGGATATGTTTTTACCTATAATGGCACAGCAATCTCCTGGCGCTCCACAAAGCAAACTCTTATGGCTACCTCCTCTAATCATTCAGAGATCCTTGCACTTCATGAAGCAAGTCGAGAATGTATTTGGCTAAGGTCATTTATTTATCATATTCAAAATACATGTGGATTTTCATTATCTAAAGAAATGTCGACGCCGATATTTGAAGATAATGCGGCTTGTATTGCTCAAGTTAGATGGGGATATATCAAAGGAGATAGAACCAAACATATTTCTCCTAAATTCTTCTATACTCATGAACTTCAACAGAGCCGACAAATTGATGTTAAACAAATACGGTCTACAGATAATCTTGCAGATCTGTTTACGAAAGCATTGCCTACATCAACCTTTGAGAAACTAGTATATGGGATTGGTATGCGTCGACTCTTCAAATTATAGGATTGATTTTGAAGTTTTATTCAGGGGGGGCATTCAATCAGGGGGAGCGAAATTTGAATGGACATACTGTACTCTTTTTCCTTTACCGGATTTTGTCCCACTGGGATTTACCGGAAAGGTTTTAATGAGCCAGTTCTGAATACGTCTAATACCGCTTAATCCAGAAGATCATTGTATATATTTTGTTAAGGTATTTATTCCACTGAGTTTTTCCTAACAAATGAAGATACAAGCGGTGATAATATCACCCAAGGGGAAGTATTGTAGAACATTGTAGAATAGTGTGGATTCATCACCACACTAACAAATTGTCTATTGTCCTCATGCTTAGCATAAATCAAAGACAAGCTTTATACAAGTGATAAGTGGTTATTTGGTGTCAATTTATAATCAATTGTTAAGCCATATAAATAGGCTTATTATTGTTGTTTTATGATTAGTGTTAGTGTTGCATATAGAATCAAAGAGAAACAATGGGCTTATTGTTTGATTTTGTTCTCTTTTGACGAGAAACAATATTAATCAATAAAATGCTAGGATAATAGAGAGGTGATTTGTTCTCTGATGTGCTCGTCCCAATATTCTCTCTTATCTCTCTCACTTGCTCATTTTATTTCGTCCCAATATTCTCTCTTATCCCTCTCACTTACTCATTTTATTTCAATAATAATTCAGATGATCTTAATTTAATTATAACAAAACTTTTATTTTCTTAAAAAAGTAAAGACTGAAAAAAAAAAACAAAAAATACTTTAAAAAAGAGAGGCGAAGAACCAATCTCCACCAACATCTCCGGTCTTTTCACCTACTCCTTATCTTCAATCTCTGTTCTTCCTCTTCGATCGGTTCTATCTTCTTCTTCTTGCCTTCTTCAATCTTTCCAGAATATCTTCACTTCACAACCTGCAGATACAGAGCAAAGTAATCTCACAAACACCACAATATAATGGCTCATTTTCACTCAAACACTCAAGCATAACAGATTCTCCCTCGATTCCCTCATTCACATATCTGATTCTTCTCTTTTCCCAAAACCAGATTCAATTCCTCTGAAATCTCTCTAACTTCTTACCAAAATGACACCCAAATCAAATCCCCAATTCATCTCCTTCACTTTGATCTTCAAACGCTCAAACCCTAAATCTCAACAGATTATCATTTCAACAAAAAAAAAATCTTCAACTGATTATCAAATCCTCAATTCATCTCCTTCCTTCTCGAATTGGCACAGAATCGATTGATTGATTGAGAGAGTCGGACTCTGACATAGCCCGATACGAGGGTTTATTGATAAGATCTGTGTAGTTACTAGAAAGATCCGTAAAAACCCTAACCAATTTCAACACAAAAACCAGATTTCGTTTATTTCGTGTTTGGGTTTTGGTAGTGGTTGACTGGTGCGATATCGGGATGGGTGGTGGTGCGATTTCGAGTTTGGGTTTGGAGATCCCGATGAACTTTGAGCAAAGCAGAGAATCCCAAGTACTTTTTTTGTGTGATTGGTGCGATTTCGATTGTCTTGTTCGATTGGTGCGATTTCGACTGTGTTAGGTGGTTTCTGGGTGGCTGTTCTGGACGGGGATGAGGATGGGTGTTATGAGTGATGATGGTTTCTGGGTTTCTGGGTTTCTGGGTTTCTGGGTTTCTGGGTTTCTGGGTTTCTGTTCTTGGTGTTCTTGTTAAAAGCAAGAACAAACACTACGTCTCTCAAAAAGTCAGGGGTAGTATTCAAAGCTCAGACTTGGTACATGAAGGAATTAGAGTAAGTGAATCTGATGATCTGACTGGTCTTCAATGGCACTAAACAATCATTATAAGTGAGTCTCTTGAATGTTCTTGGGTTGACAATTCTTGCAGAAGCAAACCAAGCACAGTGAAGATGAATCTGTGAAGGTGCAATATCAGACACACATGCATTCACTATCTGGACTATGTACTGTGAAATCTCATATACGGACGAAGTGAGATGTATCTCAGACGGAGATGCAGAACAGATTTTCCAGATCTCTCTCGTCTTTTTTAAGTTAGGTTTTTTATTTAAACTGTTTTGTTTTTATTTTTTTTAAATTATGGACATCTCAATTTTTTTAATTATTTTATTATTTTATTTAATTATTTTTTTTAAATTCTTTTTTTTTTTGTATCCATGGCATGTTTTTGGTTATAGACAAAAATATACTTCAAATTATTAAAGTTAACCAACGGTAGGGACCAAATTGATGGGTTTTGGAAATCATAGGATCAAACCAGTAAAAAATAAATAGGTGGGTAAAAAAAAGATAATTAAAAAAAACATAAAGATTCAAATGATAATATCCCTTTAATTAATTAATATGTTTTATATAATTAATAATTATTTATTAAGAACAAAAATGTACTTTCATCATGGTTGTTATAAGCTAACGGTGGTCAACCATTAGTCAACATATCAGAGGGTTAGAAAGTATTTTTGTGTTATTATAGTATTTTTATCGATTTCAACATAATTATACGTTAGTACAATTTGCCCATTATATAAGGGTATGACTCTAAAGTTATTGAAATTTTATTACAAGATTCCTTTAAAATATGTTTGGCATGTGGTAGTCAAACACATTTAAAATGATGAAGTAACCGGTTATAACCAATTAACCAATTACTTTCAAATTATTTTATATCATATTTTTCTAATATATGTAAAAAAATATAACTAGTTTAATTTAATATTAATAATTGGTTTTAAAAAATTTAAATGATAATTAGATAAGGATTATACATAATCTTATACGATTTAAATAAATATGTGATATTTTTATTATTTTAATTTATATTTAATTTAGTTAAATATTTATAATATAATAGATGTAAAATAGTTAAATTAATTTTTTTAATATTTTTTAAATTATTATTATTTTCAAAAAATAATATATACACGTATATTTATTTAACTTTTATAATATTTTCGATGTAATATATTTTGAAATTAATATTTATTTTATTTAATTTTATAAATTGTTTGTAACATAATAATTTTTTAATTAAAATTTCATTTTAAATATTATAATTAGTTTTATTATTTTTAATATGATAAACTACCTGTAACATTATTTTTGTATAATGTAACAAATTTTGGATAAAAGTTGTAATTAAAATGTGAGTGGTAACAATTTCAGTTTTTTAGCAAATTTTAAGTAACATGTAACAATTAAGTTGTAACTCATAACAATTTTACCTGTAATATGTAACAACTTAATTTATATATGTAATAAAATACATATTTTTGTAACATGTTTCACATAGAAAGTTATAAGTAAAAAATTTGTGGTAACAATTTCACATTTGTATGATATGTAACAATAAAGCTGTAGATTATAACAACATTGTAGTATCATATAACAACGCATTTTATATGGGTAACAAAATATCCGTACTATGTAATAAGTTTTACATAAAAATTGTAATTAAAATGTATGTGGTAACGATTTAATATTGTAACAAATTTGACATGATGTGTAACAATAAAGTTGTAGCTAGTAACAACTCGATTTATATAGGTAACAAAATTTAAGGTGTTTTGTAACAATTTTCACGTTGAAATTTGTAATTAAAACGTTTGTGGTAACAATTTAACGTTGATGTGATGTGTAACGATAAGGTTATAGGTTGTAACAACGTTGTTCGTATCATGTAACAACTTATATTTTATGGGTAACAAAATATTCGTATTAGGTAACAAGTTGTACATAACACAAAATAGCACTGAACACCATTAATTGGTGGGTGGAGTCCCAAAAATGCCATTTATTATTTAAATTGTTCTAAAATCACCATTTCAACAAAACATTGTTTATGGACAGTCATTCTCTCAAAATCTAACAGAAAGCTAACGTTATCTATGACATGGCATTCATAAAGAATTTTATGAATAATGTTTTATACCTTTTGATTATTCAATTATATATATATAAAGTAATGATTTGATTAATTTGTTTTTTATATTATATGATTATTTAATTTTATATATAAAGTAATGATTTGATTAATTTATTATTTAGTATTTTAAGTGAATTATTGACGTTACTCATTACTTCCATCTCCATCTTATCTTTCTCTCAACTTAAAAGAGCAACGGGTAAGGATTTCATTCTTAACTTCTTTTAAATTAAATATTGAAAGAGTGGTGCTATTGGCACACCCCATACTGATCTATTCATGCCCAATTTTTTAATTATATAATATTCTTTTTTTTTCCTTTATCAAAATTACTTAAAGAGACATACAATTTAGTAAAGAAATCTTCTACAAAGTAAATCTATTAAAATCTCATATTCCTTTTCCAAAAAAAAAAACTCAGTAATATGTTTCTTTAAAAAAAAAATTAACTCTTAAACCCTAAAATCTACTTCTTACATACATCTAAAATATTATAAAAGAGTTTGAGAACGATATCAAGAAAATTGAAGAATTATCTAAGAACAATATCAAACATCTTGAAGAATTATCTGAGAATGACATAAAGCAAGAATTGTCTGACAATGATAGTAAGCATCTGGAAACAATTCATTCTTTGAAAATAAGTTTGAAGTTTATTTTTTCTTTAGAATGATATCAAGTTGTCGTTGTGTTAAAATACCCTGTTATTTTTATTTTTTCGTTTCCGAAATAAGAAGAAAAAAAAACTAAAAATAAAGAAATAAGAAGAAAATAAATAAATCAATCAATGAAGGTGAGAGAGATGTATACAGATACAGAGATAAGATATAGAGATAGAGAGATCATATATGATATGTATTAAGTTTGAAAAATAAGTACAATAGGTAGTTTTGGAAATAAACAAAAAATTTAATAAAAACTTTTAATTTTATTTAATTAAATCAAAATTTTAAAAAAAATGGGGCATGAATAGATCAGTAGGGGGTGTGTCAATAGCACCACTCATATTAAAATCAATATGATTACAATGATCCAGTAAAATGGTTTTGCTTTTATAGAAAATTAATCCGGGCCCACACTCGTGACTAGATGATTTTACAATATTGGCCCTTCTTGTTTTACTATTTTGACCTCTATTCTAACATGTTATAACATAAACAAACGGACTTCAAACAATTAATGGGCAAAGTGGCAATAATTGATATTTTCTTTCTATGAAATGGCTAATTTGAGCCATTTTGAAAAATTAATGGCCATTTAGAGACCGCCTTATCAAATCAGTGACTTTAGAAATCACTGATCATAAAATAATTGTAATTAAGATGTATGTGGTAACAATTTAACATTGTAACAAAATGTACGTGAAATGTAACGATTAAAATATACATTATAACAAAACGACTCTTTTTTTTAAAACAAAAAACAAAAAACAAAATATTCATAAACAATACTATTATTTTTTTTATAGAAAAGTAAAACAATATTATTTAAACTTTTAATTAATATTATAAATTTATAATGTAAGTTTATTTGTTTTTATTTAACAATTCATTTTTTTAGAGTACTAACAAAATCATTTAGTTACTTTGTTAAATTAATTCCAATATAAATATATATATATATATATATCAAAAAGATATATATTGAAAAGGTTTTAAGTTTTTACCGTAATAAAAGATATTAATTTCAAATTTTAATAATATCCATTGAATTTGCTTTCATCTAATCTAATGGTGGTTTTTAATGCCAATAATAATATGGACCCAGCAAGGTAATACGATCCTTATATTAATTAATAATTAATATTATAGATGTTATAAAAAAATCCCTCTAGTTTGAGGTATATCGTCGTTTGGTATATTAATTTCACGTATTATCAAAAGTAGTTCTTTCGTCAACTTTTTTGTTAAAAGTACATATTCTAATATACTAGAGGGCATAACGACCTTGAAGCCCTTGAGTACCATTGAGATTGGTAAAATGACTATAATGCCCTTGAATTTGTTAATTTTTTACTAAAATTACTATTTTACCCTTTACTAAATATTAAAAAAAAAGGATATAATCATCCCCCCCTATATTTTGCTATATTAGATATTTTGCCCCCTCTAGTTTCAGTAATGACCATTCTCCCCTCCTGAAAACCAAATATTAGACATTTTGCTCCCTAACCGTTTGGAATTTTGTTAGTTAAGTACTTTGACCGTCAAAAAATCAATTAAATGACCTTATTACCCTTGAACACATGAATTATGCACCCTCATGATACCATTAATTTTTTAAAAGAAAAAACATCATAAATAAAAAAATATAAAGTAATAAAGTATTTAAAAAATGAAAATTAAAAATTAAAAAAAATATATTTAAACGAAAATTAATATAAATAATTAAATGTTAAAATCAAAAAATTATTTAAAAAACATTAATATATAGAATGATATGTAAAAATAAAAAATTCATTTAAAAACATTAATATAGAGAATAATAAAATAATAAAATAATATTATTGTAAAAAACTAAAACAATAGTAAAATTTATTTTAGAATATTGAATTTTTTTTTAATATTGAATTTTTTTGTTGCTAATTTTTATTTGTTATTTTCAATTCTGTTTCTTTTTAAAATAATTTTATTAGTTTGAATTTTTTTATTTTCGATATTTAAAAAAAACAACTAGTGGTATCATCAGGGGACATAACTCTTGAGTTCGAGGGTAATACGGTCATTTAATTGATTTTTTGACAGTCAAAGTACTTGATTAACAGAATTCCTAATGGTTAGGAGGCAAAATGTCTAATATTTTGGATTTCAGAGGGGAGAATGGTCATTACTAAAACTAGAGAGGAATAAATTGTTTAATATGGCAAACTACAGAGAGGCAAAATGATTATATCCCTTAAAAAATATGAAAAGATAATATATTTAAAATAACAAAATGGAGATAACCAAACCCACAAAACTAAAAACAATTTTTGTAAAAAAAAGAATCTTCAAGAGATGGATCTACGGTCCTTCATCATCATCACCAGACCACTATCACTAACTCCTTCACCATCCCAACTATGGGTGGGTACAAATCCATTGAACTTGAACTGAACTAGTCCAACCATTTTTTTCGTTTTTCCTTTGTTAACCGGTTCAGTTCAGTTCAATTTTCTGAAAATGGGATTTCTTGGTTCGGTTTTAGGTTCTATGGCTCGAACCGAGAACAAATGTATAAAAAAATCCCTAATTTTTTCGTCAGCAAACAGCATCCCTTCACATGAATCTCACATTCAAAGAATCAAAACACAGACCATAAATCTCTCAACTGACCATCTCTCTCTTGACCGATGTTTCTCTCTCTCTTTCTCTCGTCCGACATCATGGTGCTCCACCGTTTCTCTGCTTTCGATCTCTTGGTTTTTTTTTTTGTTTCTGGGTCCTAATCTTTGTAGTGTTGGTTCTAATATAAATTGATTCATGCCTCGTTCATATAGTTTCAAAAAAAAAGGAACTTTTTGATTTCTTTCGATTTTCAAAGGATCTTTGTTGGAAATTCTAGTTTATAAATTTTGTGTTTCTTGACAAGAAATGGGAAAGATAATTAGATTTTAGTTGGGTTTAGAGAGATACTCTATTTTCCAGCATCTGAGTTTATTATGTTGGAATCTTTGTTAATTAAGCTCGATTTTATGTGATTTTGGAGTGGTGTTAAATGGTGATGTTTGTGAAAATGTAGCGAATAGTGAAACAAAGATGTTCTAGTGGTGGGGATGGTGCTTATTACTTATTACGTTATTGGTATGCATAATAGCAGCCTTGATGCTAAATCAGATGAATTTAGGTGAGTTTTATATGATCCACTATGACAAATTAAGGCCCGGTAATTTAGCATAATAGACCCAAAACCAAACCAGTCCAGTTCAATCGGTTTGTGATCGGTTAACGATCGTCAAGTTTATCGAATCGGATTATTTTTTAAAAAAACGAATATTATCCGTTTACTCACCCACCCGGCCACCCCAAATCCCAACCACCCAATCACCATCCCAAACCAACAACAAACAAAAATAAAAAGCTTATGGATCTGGAGGAGTTAAAATCGTATAACAAAAAAAAAATCATCTGATTTCATCATCAGTTCATCACCGAACCCTAGCCACCCTCTTCGTCACACCATCCACACTTCTCAAACTCTCTCTCTCTCTCTCTCTCTCTCTCTCTCTCTCTCTCTATCGAATCCCTATCTCTTAAGTACCTCTCTCTCACTAGTTTTTCATCACCACACTCGATCTAGCACCCCACCTAAAAAAAATCCCTCTCGATCTCATGGAGCAACTGAATTCGTCTTCTGAATCCCTCATGATCTCTCCCTATTTCCATCGTCTGAATCCTTCGCGAAAATGGTAAGGCTTCGCGCTTGGCGACGGTCGTGAGGTTTGAGTGGCTGATGGTGATTACCGACAACGGGGAAAAGCACGAGAGATAGATTCGAGTGGGTTTTTGATCGATGGATTTCTGTTTTTAGGTTTGAGTGGTTAATGGGTGTTAGACCTATTTGGATTTTGTGTTTGAGTTTGACTGGTGGTGGGTCGATTTGGTTTCTGAGTTTGGTTGTTATTGGGTTTAGTTGTTGTTGGGTTCATGATGGATTGATGATAGTGGTGTGGTTATGGGTAATGGTGTGGTGGTGTGGTGGTGTGGTGGTTCTAGGTTAGTGATGATGGTTCTGGGTTGATGATGGTGGTGTGGTGGTTATGGGTTACCGAGTTGGTGATGGTGGTTCTGGGTTGACTGATGGTGATGTGGCGGTTCTGGGTTGGTGATACATTAGTTTATGTGAGAGAGCGGTTGGGAGAGAGAAAGGAAATTAGGGTTTGAATTGATTTTTTAGTTTTTATTCTCTGTTGACAGTGGCCAATTGCCTCCATTCATATTTAATTTGTTTTTTTATTTAATTAAATACATAATTACTGTGATGCCTTTTGCTAGTTTTACCGTTTTACCCTTGCATGATTGGCAGGTAAAATCAGAAACCCTAACGGAATTGGACGGTAGGGACTAAAAAGGGATAACAGTAACTTTTTGGACCAAAAAAAAAATATTCAAAACCATGGGACCAAACGACGGAATACCTCGAACTATATGGGCTTTTTTTTAATAATATCTCTTAATATTATGTTTCTCATTTCTGTTCACCTAAAGTCGGTGACTATACTGGAACCAAAGAAGAAAATATCAGTATCGGTATCAATATCGGACTTTCAAATTTGGGGATATTTTGGAGATAATATCGATATCGATTGATATTCTTTCAAATATTGAAAATATAGATATTTGCTTCTAAAGTGACTTTTTTTATAAAAATTTAGGACAATCTTAATCATGTAATTATATATCAAATGAATCATATTTAAACAATAAATTAGCATAGTTATGAATTTAATATAAATTATAACATAGATAAAGTCTGTATTAATTTTAAAATTAAGTATTTAATAGAATAAAATATGGTTTCACTTTTACAATATTATATAAAATATAAAGTATAATAAAATTAAATATTTAATAAACAAAATTATCATAAAAAAGTATAGTTCCATGATTCTATCATCACTAATTCTAGAAAATTCAAATGATATGATAAATAATTTGTCCATTCACTACTTCATGTTGTGATTTGTATGGTGATGACAATTTACATACTTTATCATTTGGGTTGAATTTTAGGTTGAATAGTATTACTCTTCTTTCATAATTCATACATAATACATTACATATCTAAAATTTAATACCAAAATGAATTTATTGATGGTTCAAAGACATAAAGTACATTTCTGTCTTGATTCGAACAATACATTTTCCCAAGGAAAATGTGCTTGTATAGTTTTCAAGACAGTTATTAATATGCCACATATATGTTGGTCGATCTCTCCCAACGGATACATTAATTGGGTAGTTTGGAGTTACCAAACTTGATGGATATTGTTGATCTGCATGTATAGGTATTGTATATGACATTTATAGTGAAACATAATCAAAAATATTGTGGTTATCATAACTACCATAATATATATGGTACATGGGAACCTCATGACCTTGTATGCGACCATCTAGAGAAATATTTTTTTTCTATACCTATTGAGAAGAGATTCATAGTCAAACTTGGTGGATATTGCTGGTCTGCATGTATAGGTATTGCATATGATATTTATAGCGAAACATAATCAAAAATATTGTGGTTATCATAACGACCATAATATATATGGTACATGGGAACCTCATGACCTTGTATGCAAACCATCTAGGAGCAATATTTTTTTGTCTATATCTATTGAGAAGAGAATCATAGTCAAGAATCTTTATCAATTTGACTCATTCATCTTTTTTGTTTACCACGATTTTGATCAAAATTACATGTACCACAGGGGCGGACCCACCTTAAGGCCAGCTGGGGCCCGTGCCCTACCTCACATTTTCAAAAAAAAAATTATATTTACATATAATAAATATATTAAATACCACACATTGCAATAATACACCTTTTAGCACAATTGGTCACTCCCATTTCACGCAAGTTTGTTGTGTTGGGTTCAATTCCTGCTAATACTTTTTTTTCAAGAATCCAGTGATTTTAGTAATATTTTTTACGGGTATTTTATTTTATCATTTTTTTTCCGATTCCTTTCTCAAATTCTCATCTTCTCATGAAACCAAAAAATTCACATTTTTTTGGTCATTATCAACTTCTTAATTACCATCAATTGTGGTTATTTAATTAAATTTTAGTTTATTTTAAATTATCTATTATTATTTCCAGTAATTTTAGTTTAACATACATTATACATAACACATCAAATCAATAAAATTTAAAATCTCAAATTTTAATTTATTTTATTAAAATAGTCCTTATCTATTATTACGATACATTTTATTTTATCCTTAGTATTTTTTTATTTTATAGTTTTAATTTATTTGAAATCAATAATTTACCAATAATTAGAATAATAAAAATTCAAAAACATGTCTAGTAATATTTATCAATCAATTATCTTTATATAAATTTAAATTGAATTCATTATAAATATAAAACAAATTTTTTATTATAAAATTAGATTGTAGTTTATTATTTTAAAAATAAATATTATAATTTATCATTGTTTATGTTGTTTGCTTGTTATCATTTATTTTTAATTTTGTGTTTCTTGTTTTTATTTCTTTTTTGAATATAAGATTATTTAGTTCATCTTGAATAAGTGTTCTATTTGTTTTATTTTTTCTAAACTTCATTATACCATCGATTTTTTTTATATAAAAATATTTTAAAAAAAAATCATTTTATTATGATCTTAATTTTTCAGTAATTTTTATATATAATTTCTACTTTGTTTAAGTGCCCTACCTTGTTAAAATTCCTGAAATCCGCCACTGCTGCACCAGCATCCCAACCTGCCACACCAGCATCTTAACCTCCTGCATGAACATCCCAACTTGTTGCACCAGCATCCTAATCTTCTCTCTCATCCCCACCATCTTTTCCTCCACTATTTCCATCCGAGGTATGTTGGTCATCGAAAGAGTTACTAACAGTTATTCCACGATCTATACCAACTTATTCTCTAATCAGCTTGTTCAACATTTATTCTCATATCTCGAGCATGAGAAGTAATATAGTGAATCAGGATTTCCCTACTCTACTCCTCATCCAAGTAGGCAGGTCTAACTGAGTCAAAAAAAATTCTCATTATCGTCTCATGCTTATGCAACTACTATATCCATAAAATCAGTTTCATTTACTTCATCTTTTTCAGCTGCAATATCCCTAAGTTTCAAATTCATATTACAATAATAGTAAACAAGTTGTTGAAGCTTAGTATACACAAGGCGGTTCCTTTGTTTTATATGGATTAAATAAAACGTGTACTAATTTCTTTCAGCATGCAGAAGAAAATGTTGTTTGTGACAGTATGCGAACTGCTATTGCACACAATGAAGGAGCACTGTTTCTATCCATAACTGAGGGGTTTTTTTTTCAGATTGTTTTCAACTTTAGCAAAAGATAGCAAGACATGTTTTATATATTCACTTATTCGGCAATATAAAGTTTGATAAATCTCTAGTCACATGAATTAAAGACTAAAATGAATCCATAATTGAATATTCAAGACATGTTTTAACCCTACAATATAAAGTTGGCTTAATTGCACAAACATCCCCTAAGTTTAGACAAAATTGAACTCATATGCAACTTTCCATTTATTGCACAAACATCCCCTGTAATATGTTGACTTTTGTTGACCAAAAGGGAATGACGAAAATACCCTTATATGAAATTATCAATTACCCCCTGAGATTTGCCCTTAAATAAACTGGTCCATCTATTCTCTATAATAGCATGTCAACCCCTGAAAACCTTTGATCTCTAATTAAAAATTAAATGCATTTATTAGGAATTGAACCTATAACCTCAATCAAGAGTTCTAACCAGTTGAGCTACTCAAACTTATTGATATAGAATTATTGATTTAAATATATATATATATATATATCTAGTTATATAATGTATATATCTATAACTATATATATATATATATATAACTATTTTAAGTCTTAATTGTACAAAATAAATTAAATATGTTTCTTTTCATAATTTATAAACTCACATTTAATAATAATATATAAAAACAGATTAATGAAAATGAAAAAGAAAATAAGAAAACAAAAGGAAAAAAATCATTTTAAATCTGTTAAAATTATGAAAAGAAATAGCACAAAATAATTTAAATCTATTTATATAATTTAAAATGAAATCATATATATATATATAATATTTTAAATAAATTCATATTTAATAATAATAATATATAAAAACAGATTAATGAAAATGAAAAAGAAAATAAGAAAACAAAAGGAAAACAATCATTTTAAATCTGTTAAAATTATGAAAAGAAACAGATTTAAATTCTTTTGTGCTATTAAGTCTTAAAAATAATTTAAATCTATTTATATAATTTAAAATGAACTCATATATATAATGTTTTAAATAGATTCATATTTAATAATAATAATATATATAAATTGATTTATGAAAAAGAAAAAGAAAATAAGAAAATAAAAGGAAAATAATTATTTTAAATCTGTTAAAATTATGGAAAGAAATATATTTAAATTATTTTGTGTAATTAAGCCTTAAAATATAAACATATAACTATATATTTTATATTATTTAAAATTATATATATTTAAATCAACAATTCTATATCACTAAGCTTATATAGCTCAACTGGCTTGAGCTCTTAGTTTAGGTTGTTGATTCAATTCCTATAAAAAGCATTTAATGTTTTTAATTAGAGGTCAAATGTTTTCAGGGGTTGATTTGCTATTATAGAGAATAGAGGGACTAGTATATTTATGGGCAAAGCTCAGGGGGTAATTGATAATTTCATATAAGGGTATTTTCGTCATTCCCTTTTGGTCAACAAAAAGTCAACATCTTACAGGGGGTGTTTGTGTAATAAATGGAAGGTTGCATATGAGTGAAATTTCATCTAAACTTAGGGGATGTTTGTGCAATTAAGCCTATAAAGTTTGATAAATCTCTAGTCACATGAATTGTTGCCCGTGACCAGATCGCTGTGTAAGATGATTTGAAAAATGAAAATAGAAATTGTTATTATTTGGCTGCAGAAAGACAGCCTGTTTAGATGGCTTTCCAATAATCATGCATGATTATATTTTTAAAGGTCACGGGTTTATTTAGAATGTTGCATCTTGCCAATTCTAATCAAGTAATTAGCATCTCACCTAATTAAAATACCTTGATACTTAAATTTATCTTGCTAATTTTACAAGCATATGTGCAATCAAAATTGGATTTATGGAATTGAAATACAAATCAATAGCTTTTAATATCCACTCCGATTATAGTCCTATTTATAAAATTAAAAAAATCTAGCATCGAACGATTAATAGATGTTGTCGGACCTACCAAAAACAATCATTACATGCATGTTTTGGATATTTACTTCTATAACCGAAAGATATAAACTCTACATTACCATACAAAGAGAAAAGTTGTCACACATGCTATAAAATATAAATAAATACGCATAGTGATTTAAATCCTACTGACTTGGATGAAGTTACTTGAGCTAAGAGTAAATATGCTAATTATGTCACTTAATGGAACAAATTAAATAGAGTTATGCTAGGTTTTCCAAAGTTTTTTCCTAAATGGTGTCGGCACGTGAGGTGTCAACATCACATCATTCACCACATAATCTCATAATTTATAAGATGTTGACACCTCACATGCTAACACCATTTGTGCAAAAATTTGAGAAAACTTTTGGAAAGTCTAGCATTACCTAATTAAATATACTTATAATGTCGTCTAATCCAATATTTATAGTCAACAGACTACAAAACAATAAATATTTTCTTCTATTTTGCAAGTCCAAAATTAAATTTCACTGTTGGCTGGGGAAATATTCTTTTTACTTGTTAACATTATCCTAAAGGTGGGGCTATATAATAATACATTGTTGGAGCTCAGTTGGTATTGAACTCATTAGATAGCTTTTTTTTTTTCTTTTTTGTAGAAAAGGGAAGAAGAAAAAATGGAGAGAAGAAGATCAGTGGAGTGCCTTTTGACGGTGTGTCTGCTTTTGGGGGTTTTTGTTGAGGAGTGTAGAGCAGATGCCACCTCTTTCAAGCAATGCTATGGTATTTGCTTCATCACTTGTGTGCTAACAAGTGCAAATACTACTTTTGGTTGTGCAGCTGAGTGCTTGAAAGATTGCATTCTCACTCCTCCCCCTATACACACTCTCACGGACACCCACAACTTCTGCAAGCTTGGCTGTGCCACCTCCTTGTGCACCCACTTTAGCACCAAACATGACCCTGGTACCTCTCTCTTTCTCTCTCTAGATCTTTCTCTCTCTATATATATATATATTGAATTGCATGCTATAATGTTAGAGTTTGTTATTAAATGCTAGAATTACATCTGCCATATGGATATATTAGATTTTCACCTTCAATGTAGTAGCAATAATTTCTTTGAGATAGATGAGGTTTATAAGGTGAAGTAGTGTGAGAATCTCCAATCACTTGGTTAGAGGTGATTATATTGTATATATTAGTTTAATTAACGGTGTTATAAGATGAGGGATTCCATACGTTTTTAGTACAGGATCTTAGTTTATAATATCATTTATAACGCTGCAAAACTGTTTAGCACATTAATTTTTGGTTGTTTTTGTTTGTCAGCTGCGGAGAAAGTGGAAGGCTGTGTGAACTCCTGTTCAGAGACATGCATCAAGAGTTGAATGATCACTATCGTCCATCCATATTTGTACTAATTAAGTTTGAGTTTGAATTCTGATTTGATTTGTTGCAATTGTTATCAGATATTGAGTTTGCAAGTTTTTATATATCTTTCTATGATCATATACCCATTTGTGTAAAAGCTGATTAGAAATGAAAAGAGAAAGTGACTCAACTAGTGTTGGATTCCATAGCTTCCTTTAGTGAGTAGTAAGTAGTGATGCTTTTCATAGGGTCACGGGTTACTAAATGACAAATTCTAATCATATGATAGCTTCACTATTCACTAACTGGACAACAAACCTAACTTCACGGGCAATTCTAATTTCACTTGGATTATATTAATTGATAATTAATATTATGTTTCTCAATTCTGTTCACCCAAATTCAGTGACTATACTCGAACAGAGAAATTGGTTACTGATTGGTAATTACCAAATTACTAGATTACTAGATATTCACCAACTTAGTTGATAATTGAAATTTGTTATACGATAGGTTATGGGATTGATTCTCACTCATACAAGAATTTGTAAGATTTTAGTTTACATTTGCTGTAATTAAAAAAATTAAACATATAATTATAATTTCAGTTTACATCAATGATTAAAATGAATCCAGAATTGAAGTAATTAAAGGTCATTTAGGTCTTTATAATAAACGAGTTGCAGACAAAAACAAGTGGTTGAGACAGAATATGATTGCATGTGAGGAAAGTAGGCTTACATTGGACAAAGGCATGCATATAAACTACTAGGGACAAAGCAAAGGCATGCTTATAAATGGTGACCCTTTTATTGTGTGGTTGCAGGGATTCTGCTACTGCCTACTCGTAAGGTTTGAGGGGTGATGTTACCTATAACATTACAATATACATGTAGCAGTAGTAATTATCAAATGCAGGGTTTTTCATATGCTTTTTTGATTTGTTTTCAACTTCTCAGTATTACAAAGTCAATTTTATAACGTTACAAAATGACCTAATCATTCTTCTAAAAGTGACCATATCGGAATGTAATTTTACCATTTGTAAATTTCAAACTAGTATTTAGAATTGTTTACAAAAATCGTTTTCAGAAAACAATCCAGTAAAATGGGTTTACTTTCTAATTTCCTATTATACAGATTAGCAGTAACCGAATGCAAAATCTTAAGAAAATGAAAATTTCTTGGGCGAGTCACCCAATAATAATAATAACTACTAAAAACTATGTGGTATGAAAATAATATGTAATCCAATCACACGAAACCATCCAATACTTTCTCACTATTCCCACAGTCCGATATGGCTTGACAATTAATACATCCATTCATTCAGTCCGACAATGTCATTTCATCATTACCACCGCAAATGATATTTTAAAAAATAATGATAATAACTTTCTTGCTATTCAGATATCATCACATTCACATCTTACAAATAAACTATTTAGAAGAGCATAATAAGAGGTAAATTTTGAAAGACCCATAATATACTGCTTACTGCAACATAGCATTTTAATGTATATCCCAGCTAAAGGGTACAACTATAGAGGTGTTGAACATGGTGTCTTTATAGCTGTAAAATTATGCAGTTTAAACCCAAGATTTACCCGACCCAGAAATAATTTTTCTTAAGAAAAAAAAAGTCGAAAGATCCTGCAGACTAGACTGAACAGTGAACAACAACAAAAAAGATCCGACTCCGTTAACTCTCTGCTACATAAGGGCTTAGGAATAACCAAACTCTAAACAAGATTCCTTTTCTCCATGAAATGGAAAGAACATCTGTGCTGTGCACCTTTCAATCATCTGAAGCCTTGGGGGAATTTTCCGGCGTCTTCAAAACTGCTGTGGTTTTATCTTTATGTGCCAAAACAGCTGCCCGAAACTCGTCCACCACCGAACCATCCTTGAACTTCAATGCAAATGTAGAAAGGCCTTCCTTTGCTTCACTAGCACTATTTATGCAGGCAAAAGTAATACCTTTCTTTTCCATATTTGTAAGCTTCATGTCTGGATAAAGGCTTGCATTCAAAATCAACCTGTAATTTCCCCTAGTCCTCATTAGAAGCCTGGCTCTTCCTGCGGCACTTGTAGATATATTCACCTTAATTTCTCCCTTACCCCGCTCCTTCCAGCTCTCATCAAGATATTCAAAAAGCACTGAATCGGCTGTGAAAACCACTTTCTCATTCTCTTCTCCTGTCTCCACCACAACTTCTTGCATTGATGGGAAACCAGCTCCCTCGCCCTTCGAAATAATAGAAGCCCCGGCTGCTTTAAAGAGGGAAGAATTTCCATTGTTAGAAAGACCAAAACCAAAAGAAGGTTGGTCACTTTTCAATCCAAAAAGAGAACCAGAGCTAGAACCCAATGCAGACCCATCCTTTAGAGTTGACCCAAAGGAGAATGTTGTAGTAGAAAAACCAGTCCCAGCAAGTCCTGTGAAGGCATTTTGGCTGCTTGAAAGTTGTTGAAATGAATTCAGCGAGGAACCATCAGCACTTGAATCTGCATTTTCATGACTGTTATCTTTCTTATCTTCATTCTCGTCATCTTTCTTATTCTTATCCTCACTTTCAATCTTATCTACTCCAGCTGCCTTTTCACTATCCACCTCATCTTTTGCTGCCTCAATGACAATGGCACTCTTCTCCAAATCCTTTTCACTCTGCTTATCTGCAATGGCTCCAGATGCTGCTTCATCGGTCTTGCTTTCTGATTGCTTACTACTCTCATCTTCATCCTTATCAGCCTCCTTGCTAACAACTGTTTCAGCAGCTGGCTCATCAACCTTGCTTTCAGACTGCTTATTGTTCTCATTTTCCCCCTTTTCAGTTTCTTTGCAGGCATCAGTTTTGGAACCTTCTGCATCTTTCTTCTCACTAGAAGCTACAGCTTCAGGTGGAACTGTAGTACTTGTCACACTAGGTTCAGCTGAAGCTGAAGGGATCAAGCGGATACCAGCAAAAGGATTAGATGAGGGAGTGGATGTGGTTTGAGCGCGGCGGACTTTAACAATTCTTCTGCCTGCAAGAACCTCCTCACTGGCCTTCTTAAAAGTTCCAGTTTCTAGTTCAGAAGAATCTTCATCGTCATCAAGACCAGGGTTATCCCGGGAGATCTCCCTTCCAGCAGCCCTTTTCTTTGAAGGAGGAAGGGCATTTTCTGCATCCCCCATTAATAATCAATCAAATGGACTAAAACTTGGAACTTTGTGCCAACAAACTTGGGTGAACTTTGATATCTGCAGATCATCAATAATGATTTTCCCAAAAGCATTAATACCAAGCAAATTAATGATGTGCACTTGAAAATTATTACTTTTCCATATTGTATCTAAATGACGGGAAAGAATGAATGAAAAGAAGACATTATTAGTCCCACAAACTATAGTAAATCCTATGTAAAGGTCAATGTTCTGTGGATCTATGAAAAGACTAATAATTGTAATTAATAGGGCAGAATGAGTAAAGGCATAAACTTATCCACATGAGTACTTGAGTCTTTATGACCTCACAGACCAATGAAGAATTACTGCATCCTACCAAAAACTATGCGTAAATAGTTGAAGTATACACTTGACCATTATCGCTGTTAGCGTGTGAGTATCAATGCAACACACCCATGTGTTATGCCAAGCAAAGGTTTTAAGGATCAGTCCTCTGCAAATAGTGATCTTCTATGGATGTTGAAGTAAAAAAAAAAAAAGGCTTTTGAAAGTTGACATTTATGAGGCACTCAACTTTATTGAATTCAAGTCAGGATAAGTGGGAAGAAGCAGTGCAGAGCTCAAAGCATGAACCCCATCAAGTAACACAACTACTGTGTTTATATATTTTAGAGTTTAAAAAATAGAAAATCAAAAATGATTGGCTGAATAACAGCAAATAACATAAACTAAACTCTTGTAAATATTCTATTATCAATGAAATGTTAAGTTCTATTTCATGCTAATTATTGGAATTAACACTTCTAATACCAAAATCCAAATTGTTTTTGCAAAACAAATGTCATACACAGAATAATTCCATGGACTAGAGCATAGTCAACTAAACCAGGAGAGGCACCACGGAAAGATCCAACAACCCAAATTAAGCACTATTTTGAACTTTTCAATCATTTATTTTAAGTAATTTAAAAGAAAGAAAAAAGAACAAAAATTAGTATAAGTTCTGAAATGCTACATCTATTCCCTAGAACCAAGCAAAAATCATAAACATTCATGAACAAGTCACTCTCATCACTAGCAATAACTGAAACTCCACATAAATGTCCCTTATCTATGTATAATATAGACAATTGACAACTATCAGTAAAGAAAACAAATACCATAAAAGCAAGCAATGAAACTACATCCATTCATTTTATGTTATACACGGTTAACATTAATATCTGCACCAAAATATTTAAAATTAGATAAATAACCCTTCCTATGATACATAGCATTCTGTTTCACTGCCACCAACATCTCATAATTAATGTGACATGTACTTCTGATCATATGACAGCAATAAAGAGTTTGTGATTAAGCACAATAGTAGAACATCATCAAAATCTCATTTGACTTGGTTAACAAAAAATCATTTGGATCCATAGTCTAAACTCTAAAGCACAGTTTCAACATAGAAGTGCAACTATGCAATGAAATAGAGCAAAACACACTCTTATAGAGACATTTTACTGGCAATTTTTCTTGACCATCTCCAAAATACATATTTTTGTTTCCAATATTTAAAACCTTATACTAAGCTTCCATATATTACTAGCTACCCAGCATTATTCCACAGCACATATTATAACATTAAAAGAGTAAAGAAAAGAATACCACATGATATTACAATCAAAAAGGAAGATGCTGAGAAAAAATGAATCTCACCTTTAACAACAAAAGGTAGCCAACTTGCACACAAAGGGTGACGAAAATAAAAGCAAGCAGCACATATCCAATAAACCAGAATAAACAACAATATCTTAAAGCGAATAAGAGAATCAGCTCAAATAAAAAAAGAAGAATGGAAAGAGAAAAAAATTCCAAATCCCCAGAAATTTTTATCACCAATACAGAAAACGAAAACATCCATCAAGTTAATATTCACTCATAAACTAAATCTAAAGATTTTCTACAAACCTAAGCAAGATACAACAAGACCCTAAAATCGTGGTTAGCCAAACTAGATAAAATTACTTTTCTTTTCTTTTCTTTCCTGGCAAACAAACAGAAGCTAAGAGCCAAGATCCTGATATCAAAGAAGAATATGAAATTTGAAAAACCAGACAACAATAACACACAAATGAAAATTCACAAAATCTTGAAATGGAAAGAATTAGTATGCAATAAAAGAAGAATAAATGCGCGAATAAACAATAACAAAGGTAAATTGAAATAGAGAGAAAGAAAGCGAGGCTGGATTGGTACTTACTTGAAACGAAAACCAGAGCGTAGCAGAACCAAAACCCTAAAAGAGCGAGACAGGGACAGAGACAGAGACGAACAGATCCAATGATAAGAGGGTTTTTATTAGTTTTCTTTTATTTATTAGAATTAATTTAATATTGATTTCTTTTTGGATATGGACGGTCTGTGGGCTTTTATTTTTATTGTGGAATGAGGCTTATAAATGCTATTAATGAACTTTGGGTCCAATGCTATTGAGGGGTGACAGTTGTTGACAAGCCCCGATGACAATCACGAAAATGACATAAAATTAGCAGGTTTTGGTCAGATATTATTGGGTTTGGGTCATTATTGGATTAAAACATTAATCCCATTAAATAAACGAATCGTTGTGGGTTAGGTTAAACTCCTTTTAACTCGTGTAACACAATTAATTTCAAGGTATGGTTTTTTCTTTTTGGGAAGACAACAAATTACTCGATATCTACCTGAGATTTTTAACCTTTGACAGAGAGAAACAACTTTTACAAAAACTGATATTGACCTCCCCTATCTTTTCTATTAGTTTTAATCGGTGACCATGTTTGACCAACAAATAGTCATACAAGGAATTACTAAAATGCCATTAACATAATTTAATTTAATAAAACTAATTGTTTACAACCTATGAACAAAAAAACTAAAAAGCATTTGCCACCGACGATGGCCTTCTTCAGCGAGGAGGCCATCGCTGCTAACCTCCTTGTGAAGGCTATGAAGCCTCTTCCATTAGAAGAAAAAAAACAGAGGTGTTTGTTGCTTACTCCGATGAAATGGAAGGGCGTTGTGCCTTTAACATATATTCCTCCCCTCATGTAGATAGTTGTAGATATTTATGCTCCAAGAATACAAATCCTAGTGCTCAAGACAATACAAAGTCTACAAAGTTTAAGTTGTTAAGAAATTTGTGCATCTGTAATTTACTTTTTGATTGATAATATGTGTATTAACACTTTGTTAAGACTCAAGCCACCTATTTGTTGCATAAGGATTTAGAGTAACAATTAGCTTGACTAACAATTAATTTAGAGTACACATTAGCAAATTTTGACGCCAAAATATGAGCTACTTGATTTTATTCTCTAGGAATAAACAACGATTAACACTACCCATATGAGAAAAGTTGTATAATATCAGCTATTAAGGGACTTTCAGCAAAAGATGAGAGTTACAATTGATTGATGAAATAGTCATGACTGAATAACTTTTCACTTGATGAATTTGAAACCTCAACTAATTGAGGAAGAGCACATTCGTGTAAACAGCAAAAGCTCACCTACCTCAGCAGTAAGAGAGTTTATCATGAGAAGAGCAAAACAAGAACAAACACTGACAACGTGGTCGCGAAGCATAACACCCTCACCAACAACATTACCAAAACGAAAAGCTACATCCACATTCAGGGGCAAATCAACAAATTTTGAGGCCCTGATGGAGAAAAAAATATGTCTCAAATCAATCCAAAGACTCATGTCGTGGTATGTTAATTTATTGTTTCATGACTTTTAAGTTTCACATCAATGTTATTTCAATCTCTTACTTGATTAATGTTTATTAGAATGTGAACTAAATAATTTACGATAGAAACAAAATACCTTATCAAAATCTTTTGAAAAAACCAACCATTTCCTATCATGTTTTTCTCCATTTGATAGCACTCTATTATAATGTGTACAAGCAAATTTTGTCATTTTCATTCCTAGGAAATTCTAAAACATTTTTCTTTAATTGAACTATTTTCTACCAATAAATCTCTTAATTTCATATTTATTTTATTATATCGTCATAAATCATATATATTTTAAACAACTAAGTTAGAGGTTTCATTATAGCTTTTATTAATAGAAAAAATATATCATTAGCTAAGTTAACATCTAAATTGTCACTTTTATTCTAATAGTATTTTCTTCTAGATCTTTCTCACACACATCTCAATCTTAACTTTATCGGGTTGTCTTATTTCATTATGTTCTAACTCCTTAGTAAGAAGAATAATTTTATAAATTCTCATTTATTTATTTTTATTAAGAACAAACATATCCAATGCTCCATTTTGAGATTCAATCAATTCGATTGTTTTACTTTTCTATTAACGTTTTTGAAAACTATACTCAAATTTTATTATAAACATTATTATACAAAAGATAATGAAAACTAATACATATCTTAAAGATAAGCAATTTATAATTAAAAAAAAATGAACGGTAAAACCTAATTAGAAATATCCAATGCAATGTAAAAGATTCCAATTGAAAATTTTCCTCTTGCAACATAATATGTTAATTAATAGATAAAGAACAACAATTAGTAAGTAGTGAGGGTTCAGCTCACGATTCACGAGTGCTAAATGATGTTTTATCACGAAGAAACGGACTCAGCTTGCCAAATGGTATGTATTTAATTATTTTGATTATAATTTTTCTGTTAGTAAATTAAGTCGCACGTTATATACTAATTCGATATTGATTGAATTAGACAAATATTTCTTAATGGATTGTGGATTTCCAAATCGATGCCAATTCTTAGCTCCGTTTAGAGGTGTCCGATAAGATTTTAGTGGCTATGGTCGTGTCCCTGAAAACAAACTTGAGTTGTTCAACCGTCGTCATTCTTTTTTAAGGATTGTTGTTGAAAGGATATTTGATTTTTATCATTATGTTTGTATTTAATTTTTATTATTTTATGATTTTTAACCCTATGTTTTTATTTAATATTTATGATTTTATATTTAGTATATTAAATATTCATGGAATAGTTTTAATTTTTAATTTCAATATTTATGCTTAGTATTTTTAATATTTATGATTTTATGTTTAGCATATTAAATATTTATGAGATAGTTTTTACGTAATTCTAATACATATGTTTAGTATATTTTATATTTATGATTTTATGTTTAGTATATTAAATATTTATGGGATAAATTTTATTTAATGTTAATATTTATGCTTATTATTTTTAATATTTATGATTTTATGTTTAGTATATTTAATACTTATTGCTCAGCTTTTAATTTTAACATTTATGATTTTATGGTTAGTATATTAAATATTTATGGGATAGTTTTTACTTAATGTTAATATTTATACTTAGTATTTTTAATATTTAATACTTATCGCTTAGCTTTTAATTGTAATATTTATGATTTTATGTTTAGTATATTTAATATTTATTGCTTAGCTTTTAATTTTAATATTTATGATTTTATGTTTAGTATATTAAATATTTATGGGATAGTTTTTACTTAATATTAATATTTATGCTTAGTATTTTTAATATTTAGTACTTATCGCTTAGCTTTTAATTTTAATATTTATGATTTTATGTTTAGTATATTTAATATTAATTGCTTAGTTTTAATTTAATATTTTATATATTTATTACGAATTGTAGGAAATGGATCCACGTAGAATTCCTGTTTATTTATAAGACGGATTGAACTTGGAAAATGACGACTTTCAAATTTTATCATTGGAAGAGGAAGTTAAGGAAGATATTAAACAACAAACCGGTCCTCCTGCCTTGACACAGGGGTCAACCACATCAAAACCTAGAACCATAAAGTTAAAATATGTTGTATGAGACTGTTTTGACCCAGAAGGTGTAACCGGCCTGGACGATCATGTAATATCTAAGGTTTGTTGTAAACTTTGTAAGAAATATTTGTCTGATACTAAGAAAGGAACCAAACATTTGAGAAGGCATAAGATACATGCATAGAGATACATGCATACTTAAAAATGGTTAGGTAAATACTACTAAACAGAATGAGTCTGTTACCAGTTGGAGATATGACGATGTCAATGCTAGGGAATGCATGACACGTGATATTGCACAAACCGATCAATCGATAGAATTCGGTGACAGTCTTTTTTTTGAAATTATTTATCAAAAATGCATTCAACCCCCAATTTACAGCTCTGTCTGGAAATACCACCAGAAGCGATTTACTAAAATATTTTAAATCCAACCGAGTCAAATTGGTTGCTCAATTAGAACGTTTAAGTGTTTTTATTGCAATAACTTCCGATATTTGGAACACACGTTCCAAACATGACTATTTATGTGTCACATGACACTATATAGATCCTGATTGGAAGATCTAAAAAAAAATTCTTAGTTTTAGTCTCATGGATTTCGCCTATATCGTTCAAAATATTTATGATGTTATTTCTGAAGTTTTAAATGACTTTAGACTACCTGGACGCATCATTTATCTCACTGCAGATAATACATCATCAAACACTGCATTCTTTAACTTGTTTTTAGCCAACAATATCCCTCAAGTTGGGGCTCATCTCTTTCACCAATAATGTGCATCTCATATCATAAATTTGGTTGTGAAATCATGTTTGAAGGTTGTAAGCGGTCATATATATAGCATTATACATGCCATTTCCTAAATATTTTCAAACTTTTGACAAATAGCCAGGAGGTTCCAAACAGATATGCTGATAATGTAGAACTCCACTTATTTAATATTGCAAAGTGCTACTGATTATTCTACTGAAATTACAGGGTATTATAATATGGAAATGGCTCTAATGGCTGGTCCAACCTTATACGACGATGATTGTTATGTGATAAAAGTTTTTATTAAATTTCTAAAGATTTTTTACTATTCAATTGCATTTCTTTCTGGGGTATATTACCCCACAGCGCATCTTGCATTGCGTTAAATTTTATAAATGTCTGAAATGATGTATACTTGTAAAGATGATGCCATGTTAAGCACTGCAGTTGTGACGATGGTGAAAATATTTAAAAAATATTGGTCTGAAATTCCTTTACTATATGCATTAGGTTGTTTAGTAGATCATAGGACTAAATTAAATGATTTAAAATCTTTTACTCAGTTTATTGGTGGTTATTTGGATTTAGATCTTACTCAACACTTTACTGACATGCACTCCAAGGTGTTCAAAGTTTATCGTCTTTATGAGCACATGTTTAGCCGGAGAAACATGCAACGGTCGAAACAATCGAACACCAGACCGATGAAGAAAAGTATGGGAATCCTAACTGGCAACCAAGAGTCTTCATCTTCGTCATCACAACATTGCGAACTAAACACTTTATTTGAAAGTAAGTTCGACATAGCCCATCAATGGGACTTCCAAGAATTTGATCTGCTGTTATGGTGGAAGAACCATACCGAGAGTTATCTAGTATTGTCCTAACTAGTACGGAACGTACTTGTCATCCTTGTGTCTACTGTTTGTTCATAATAGACATTCAGCACCTAGTGGACGTATAATCAAACCTTGAAGATCTTGTTTGACCCCTCAGATGGTGGGGGTATTAACATGCCTTAATGATTAGGAACATGCAGAGATGAGGAATGTAGTATCAATCGGTGAATGAAGAACTAATTCAAAGTTTTTCCAACATATACTTTGAAGATGCTTCTGGTTCCGGCAGTAACCGGCAGGATTAAAGACTTAATTTTTAATTATACATGTATTTGTAATTTTGTAATTTGATTGCATTTTTTCCCTTAACAAGTTTTTATTCCATTGAGTTTTTTTTTATAAGGATTTTAACGAGGCAATAAAAAATCATGTAAACTGAAATGTGAGTAAGTAAATAATACTCAGCTCTTTTTAATCCTTACATCTTTATTACTTTATTTATTCTTTGAATAATTTTAGTAAATAAATAAAATATAATTTAATCTATTTCTTACATTTTATTTCATTACCCATTATACTAAATAAATAAGAAATCAATTTTTAACATAAAATGAAATTAGAAATAAATTTTAAACTTAAAAATTAAAATACATAAGTTAAAATAAATAAATAATAAATAAATTTGTAACTTAAAATATTAATAAATTTGTAAGAAAAAGTTAAATAAAATAGAAAAAAAAACAAGCAATTCATTTAGTTGATTAATAATTTATTTATTTTATATAAATTACATATTAGATTTATTATTTTATTTAATTGAATTTTTTTAAAAAAAAAATTAACTGGAGGCTCGTTTAAGGCCCGCAGGCCCTTATGCCTCACTTTTTTTTGAAAGGCCAGGCCCCATCCGACCTGTTTCTAACTTCAGGCTTTTTTGGACCCGACCTGTTAAAGGCCCGACACGCCCTTACCGGGCCAGGGCAGGCGGGGCCAGTCCATATTGCCATAACTACTTCATCTTCGTTAAAAATTCATCATAAAGAAAAAAAAAATCATTTGCCAAAAGCATCCATGTTCAATTGTAGATGAGTCATTAATTTTTTCTTCAATCAAAATTACATCTTTAGTGAAAAAAATCAATCATAATCTCATCTTCAATCGCATATGGTTCACTAGAAAATGTGACCCATCTACGATAGAGCACAAATCCATCAGACTCCATTTGACTCCATTAAAGATAAAGTCAAGCTCCATGAGACTCTATCTGAGATGGAGACCCTCTAATCTTCATTGATGCAACCAACACAAATTCAAATAAAATCTAACAAAGTCTAACTTCTTGTTCACAACTTCTACCGAATCAAACCTAAACACAACACTATTAAAAACAAAACGACCATCCAAATTCTACTGGTTTAATGGATGAGGGTTCACCATGCTTTGTTAATGTATCCTAAAAAAATAAGTATGGCTCTTCAGGCATGTAGAAGGGAGAGGTGGGAAGGTGGCTAGGTTTCGGGACGAATGAATTTGTTAATAGTGATTGCAATAGTGGGGTTTAGATGTTGGATTTTTTATTACTTCATTTTTAATATTTTTTTCGATTTGAAAATAAAATTGTTGTTTCTGATTTTAGTTAAAATGGTCATGTTTACTTTTTGATTTTTTATTGTTTAATCATTACTTTTGCAACGTTCTTTATTATTAGTTTATTAATTTTTTATTTTTATCATTTATTTAAATGAATAATATTAAAATAATTGATATAATATTAAGAAAGGGTCAATTCAGACATTTCCGTCTCAAAGTCAAGATTGCTGTTAAGTCTAGTTGTGGTAGTGTGGTCAACCGAGTCAAGTGTATCTTCTGTAATTAAGAAAAAAATACAATCTAATAGGGTCATAGGCAAATGTAAGGGTATTTTATTGCAATTTACCCAAACAAAATTATATATATTTTTTCAAATACTAATTTTTTTCTATGGGCCTGGGGTTCATGGCGCCCCGGTGTTTATAGGGTTTCGTTAGGAGTTTATATCTAGGCCTAAGATAATTTTTTTTAAAAGATAATCCTAAAACTTGCTATAATTACATATTTATCTAAAAATTTATTTTGAAATGATTTTAGATGTTCGACAACTATAAATCCATACAGCTTCTGTAAAAGTAAAAATATAATAAAAATAATAATAAAAAGTCAACTTCACTTTTTTTTTTTTTAAAATCAACTTCACCACCCGTGGAGTATCTCTTTCGGCTGGTGTAAATCTCTTGTATGAATGACGAATCGAATGAGAATGCCAATCTCCCACTTTTGAGATTTTGATGTTTTCCATCAATAACGATCTCTTCCAATATAAGAGGGATAGTTTTTTTTTTCTTTTCAATTTTCTAAATAATTTTTATTTGTTAACTAATTAAATTTCAATTATTTTTATATGTTAATAAATATTCATTTAAAGTTTTTTAAATTATGATATAAGTGAAAAACTCAAGGGATGGCAATGTAATTTGACATCATTAGAAAACATAAGTAGGGCTCAATTGCCAGCACGGCTGGCGCGTCACTGGCACTTCCAACTCGTAACACGTTGTTCATACATGACAAGTGAGTGAGAGCGTTTAAGAGACTCGCGCTACAAATCAATCCTTTGCAGTTTCAGATCCACCAGCTGCAGGGTCGTCAGGTATTTACAATAGGACGTCACGCACCAGATTTCCACCCAAGCAGTGGCACTCTCGTAATTCTCTTCCCGTAACTACAAAGCATCATCTCTCTCTCTTTCCCTCACTCGCTCTTCATATTTACAGAGACCAAGCGCGCTCTCTCTCTCTTTCTCTATCTCTTTTTCTCTATTACACCACCAAGACCACCTTCTCTCTCTCTCTCTCTCTCTCTCTCTATCTGGATCCGTATTTAAAACTTCGTCGAAGGAATTTGATATCTATTCAAAATGGTGAGTTTCTCGATCTATTTGATTGTTATATAAACATTAGATCTGATCAATATTTACTTTGATCTCATTTCGATTTAAAATTATGCGAATTGTAGCAACTCGTAGAACAATTGAACACCTCGGTTAATGTTATTGTTAGTTTGGCAACCAAACGCGGTGTTTAGGAATTTGAATTGAGTTGAGATCTGGTGTTTGATTGGATCTGTTTGATTTGTGCCCGTGTTTGGTTGCCGAGAAAACGGTGGAAGAATAAGAGAAAGTTTTGAAAACGTGGCCGCTGGTTACAGTTTTCACTTGTTCAATGTTTCTTTTAAGCAATTCAATTGAAACTTTAGTGGCTTGGATTAGTTAGAGATCTGGTTATTAGTTTGGCACTAATGAGTTTTTATTTGGTTTTGTTTTGTGTTAACAGCCTCTCAGACTTGAAATCAAGGTATGGTTGTTCATTTACATGGATTGATCTCTTTTTAATTGGTAGTTAATTTTGTGAGTAATTATGTTAAAAATGATAATGAAATCAGAGAAAACTTGCTCAAAGATCGGAGAGAGTAAAATCAGTGGATCTGCATCCAACTGAGCCATGGTAACTATGATCTTCTTTTATTTAATTTTGGCTTTGTTTGAGATATTTAGCATCTTGTTTTATAATTTCTAGTTAGTTGGTAGCTGTAGCTCTAAATTGTGTAATTTATATAATGCAAATTGTTGCAATTTCATAAAAAGTTACTGAAATATGATTTATTATGTTTGTTGTTTCAGGATTCTAGCAAGTTTGTATTCAGGAACTGTGTGCATCTGGAATTACCAGTCACAGGTATGTGGATACTTTTTATTTTTTCCAATTGACTGCTATTAGCATTGTACTGGTATCTAGAATATGTCAAATTATGAAAAAAGAGGGTAAATGCCTATAATTTTGGGTAAAGATGGTCAGTATAGCTGTTTCTAAGTTGAATTATGGGCATCTCTATGTTCTACGGTTGCTTCAGAATTTGTAGGTACTCTTCTATTATTCATTCTCAACAATAGGAGGCTGTGGTGTTGTAGTTGGGGGTTTCTATTGTCTTTTGTTTTCTTTTGTGGTCTGCCTAGGAGGCAGTGGTCTTGGAGGGTCCATTAATATTCTTTTTGTATCAGCTGGTTTTTGGTGGCTGGTCTCCCATAGGTTTTCTTCTTTTATGCTTTAGCAGACTGCTTGTTCACAATCTTGTACTTATTTTCTTTTTTCTCCAACAATGCAAGTACATTCTTTTTCTTAATTTTTTCTAACATAGTTGTTGCACAAATGAATTAAATTCTGAGCTATGAAAAAAGAAACAATTGTATACTGATCTCAAATGAACGAGGCATAATTAATGTTATATAAGTTGCAAAACCCTGTGCTCATTTATGGGTTTTGGATCTTTTTAATATGATTGTTCTATTTGGTTGAAAATAATGATGAACTGGGGAACCTGTTACTCACAATGTTGGCATGGTTTTACAGTTTTATTGTTTTATCCATCTTCTTGGGTAGTTGTGCTTGCTTAGTAATTGTAAACAAAGACACTGTTTTGGCTCAACTGTTTTACAGAAAACCTTGTAGTGATAAAATTATGTAAAGAAGCATGCTGTTTTCTTATGCTTTGCCATTCCCAATAAATTCCCCAAGCATGTAATTAACGTGCAAAGAACCCGTTATGTTGGTCGTGTTTTCACAATGTGAACAAACATATGCTATTGATTTCAATTTCTTATTAGAGTTAAGGTGATCTGGCCAGAGATATTGTCTAAATTTTTTTCACAGCGTTGGTTTATATGAAATATTTGCTGTTTTGAACCTTAGGTTATTTTGATTGGGTGTAAATTTGTTTCAGTCATTTCTTTTTTGTAGTAAATACTATTCAGCTGTAATGAAGTGTTCAACCATGATAGTTTCCTGATATTTGATGATTACCCCTCCTGAGATAATTAGTCAGTTCATGTGTTTTAAGTTGTTGACGACTAAAATAATATAACTTATTTTTTTTTCTTTATGAATTTGTATTTGACTTACCATGAACTTTTGGGGTTTGTTTTTTTAACAAGCTCTTTAGTTGCTTTCTCTTAGTATCTACTGCTAATTTAATTCTTCTTGTTACTTCTCCAGACTATGGCCAAGTCTTTTGAGGTCACTGAGTTACCAGGTATGTTTTATATATTCCTACATTTTCAGTTGGCATTTTCCTCTGCTTGATGAGGTCACTGCATATATGGGGTGTTCTCTGTTCTTTCCTCCTGAATGAGATTGCTTCTGTGCTCTAATGTCTAAAGCTTGCTCATGCAGTTAGGTCAGCTAAGTTTGTAGCACGCAAGCAATGGGTAGTTGCTGGAGCTGATGACATGTTTATTCGTGTATACAATTACAATACAATGGACAAAGTTAAAGTATTCGAGGCACATACAGATTACATTAGATGTGTGGCTGTTCATCCTACCCTTCCATATGTGCTCTCATCATCTGATGATATGCTCATAAAGCTTTGGGACTGGGAAAAGGGTTGGATGTGTACTCAGATATTTGAGGGACATTCCCACTATGTAATGCAAGTTACTTTTAATCCAAAAGACACCAACACTTTTGCCAGTGCATCTCTTGATCGCACTATAAAGGTATAGAGAATTTTCTTTTGATAATGTGTTGTTTCAATTATTTGATCCATTTGCTGTAATAATACTGATTATGCACTGTTTATTTGTTCTTAAGATTTGGAACCTTGGTTCCCCCGACCCAAATTTTACATTGGATGCGCATCAGAAAGGAGTAAATTGTGTTGATTACTTTACTGGTGGTGATAAACCTTATCTGATCACTGGTTCAGATGATCACACTGCTAAGGTTCAGCTTTTTTTTTTTTTTTTTTTTTTCTCTTTCTCTCTTTTACTTTCTGTCTGATTGCTCAGTGCTCACATATATGGATATATGATATAATGAATCTATTATATGCAGGTGTGGGACTATCAAACCAAAAGCTGTGTTCAGACGCTTGAAGGCCACACACACAATGTGTCTGCAGTATGTTTTCATCCCGAGCTTCCTATTATAATCACAGGTTCTGAGGATGGGACAGTTCGCATTTGGCATTCAACCACTTATAGGTAACCTTTGAGCTATCCTGTCTTACTCCGAAGGTGTAAACATTTGTGGGTTCTTTTTGGTCCTGGCATCTTGGTGTTTTCTTTCACAAATGGGATTTAAATATCCAAATTCAATTGCAAGCTATGGTGTCCTCTTAGTCTTCTGGTGCTTTTGCAACTTGAAATTTTGTAAATTCACTGATTATTTGGTTTTTGTATGCCTTTAAATTTTTGTATGTTTCTTGGATTGAAAGCTCCATGTTAAACTCTATGACATAGTTTTAGGTGAAGTATGGGAAAGTTTGGTCAAGCTTGTTTCTCTTGTATTTTCCTCTCTCGTAAGCACGTGTTTTTATCATTTTTGGTATTCTGTGTAGATATCCTTATCGGTATAGCCTAAGCATAGAGTTATCTCTACAGTAAATCTCATTTTTAATTATATGTCAGCTTTAGGGCTCTAATCAACTTGAGATTTTGGTAGAAGATAAGATGAACTACAAGAAGAAAGAACGTGTTAAGGCATTCTATAAAACTAATAATATTTGATTTAGTTCTGCCAAATTCATTTAAACCTATGTTTTTTTTTTTTTTTTTTTTTACTTTCAGGCTCGAGAACACATTGAATTATGGTCTTGAAAGGGTTTGGGCTATTGGATACATGAAAAGTTCACGCAGGTGAGTGTCATCATGATTTTTGTTATGAATAAATTGTAGAGATTTTTATCTGCTTATGTTTGAGTCCTTAGAGGTTTTGTACCTATACATTTTAAAACATGTTTTGGTGGTTCAAAAATAATTAGTGTGATACTGTCATCATCCTACTTGTCTTTTCTGCATTTTGAATTTTTTTTATAATTCTGTTAATGTTCAAAATTTGTGTTTGACTCTGACATACTTGCAGAGGTTTCAAAAATTACAATCTTTCTGCTGAAGTTGTTGAATGTCTGTTGAAAGCATACCTAACATATAGTTAACGCCTTTTCGATGCGCCAAAGTTAGTGTTACTAACTTACTATTAATTTTTGTTGCACAGGATTGTGATAGGTTATGATGAAGGAACTATCATGGTCAAAATTGGTCGAGAAGAACCTGTAGCTAGTATGGATAATAGTGGAAAGATCATATGGGCTAAGCATAATGAAATTCAAACTGTGAACATCAAGAGTGTGGGAGCAGACTATGAGGTTTGGGATTAGACTGACTGTTTCCTTTTCTCCATGAAGTGATCTCACTTGATGTGATAAGTTATTGGTTTTGGTTGCTTCTTAGGTTACCGATGGAGAAAGATTGCCTTTGGCTGTCAAGGAGTTGGGAACCTGTGATCTTTACCCACAAGTGAGTTGTTATTTTAATCTGTGATGTTTTATGTCTTGAAGTCATTGTTTCTACTCTGTTGCTCTCTCTGCATGTTTCATGTAATTAGCATAAATTCTCTGATTGTGCATGCATAATGTATTTCTACAAGACTGTAAGCATTGGCTATTAATCAGTAATATAGCCCACCTATTCTACTACGACTACTACTATTGTTGTTGTTATTGTTATTTTTATATGGCTACCCGTGTTTTCTTGACAAGAAATGACTTTGTACGATCTGCTGGATTTAAAATTTTATTATTTTTGAAGCTAAAATTCTCAGTTTTGCTTGTTCTAATGAACTTCCGTTTTGCTGAATTATTACCATATATACATTTAGTAGTGTTGTAACACTAACTTACACAGGAAATTTCTGAAAATTCCTCTCATGCACAATCAAAAGTAACTGCTGCTGTATGAAAAAATTTATACATGCACAATCAAATCATATTAATGTAAAGGAAATACTGTGTGGAATGTGTGCACGTATGATGTGTGTTTTCTGTTTATTATTTCTTACACTCATTTTGTTTATCTAGAGCTTAAAGCACAATCCCAACGGAAGGTTTGTTGTTGTCTGTGGAGATGGGGAGTACATTATTTATACAGCTTTAGCATGGAGAAATAGGTCCTTTGGTTCAGCATTGGAATTTGTTTGGTCATCTGATGGAGAATATGCTGTTAGAGAAAGTTCATCAAAGATTAAGATTTTCAGTAAAACTTTTCAGGTTTGTTATTCCTATGAAAATGTAGTTTGTTATTTTTTAATAAATAAGTTAATGTCGAGAGAATGGAAGTATCTCTGTTTCTTTTCTGTCGGATAGCTGGATTTTGTGTTTATTTGAGAAAAAGCAGAAGAGTTTGCCGGCATGGCTAGATTCTCTGGGTTATTTGTTTGTCTTTCAGAGGAGATAACATGATGTCTAAATAATTCTTGTTGATTTTCTGTTTGGACTATATGACGAAGTTTAAGGGATAACACATTTCAGGAAAAAAGGAGTGTCCGACCAACCTTTTCAGCTGAGCGTATTTTCGGAGGAACTCTATTGGCAATGTGCTCAAATGATTTTATTTGCTTTTATGATTGGGCTGAGTGCAGATTAATCCGACGAATTGATGTTACTGTGAAAGTAAGCATTCATGTTCCTACAATAGACCGATCTATTATTATTATTATTATTATTTAATTATTTGCAGCGTCACTGCTTGCAGTATATACACTTACTCTTTTTAACATGTCAGAATCTTTATTGGGCTGATAGTGGTGACTTAGTGGCAATTGCTAGTGATACATCATTCTACATCCTGAAGTACAATGTAAGGGTTTCTATTACCACAATAATGTTTTGAATTTGTAAATTTTTCTGTCACTGGATTCATCTTATGCTTTTGAATAGGTAGTTTAGTATGTTTTGTTAAACTTTTTGTGATATTTACGTTGCAGCGGGACGTTGTATCATCTTATTTGGATAGTGGAAGACCAGTGGATGAACAAGGTGTTGAGGATGCCTTTGAGCTTCTCCATGAAACCAATGAACGTGTCAGGACTGGTATATGGGTTGGGGATTGTTTCATTTACAACAACTCTTCCTGGAGACTTAACTACTGTGTTGGTGGTGAGGTATGGTTGATTGGTCTTTCTTGGTTTGATCTTAATTTATATGATAAGATATCATCCATTTGTAGGATTATCATCATGCTATCTTGATAACTAATTTTATTATTTTAGGTGACCACAATGTTTCATTTGGACCGCCCTATGTACTTGTTGGGTTACCTTGCTAACCAAAGCCGGGTGTACTTAATAGACAAGGAGTTCAAGTAAGTGGAGGTTTTTATTTTTTTTTGTTTTTGGTATCTTCATTTAGGAAATATGGTACCTGTTTTCTTTATCCTCTGTTATTTAAGTTTTTAATCATATATATTTCGTCATGCAGTGTTATGGGATACACATTGCTTCTCAGCTTGATTGAGTACAAAACCCTTGTGATGCGTGGAGATTTGGATAGGGCCAATGAAATTTTGCCTTCAATCCCTAAAGAACAGTATAACAGGTACTAATGATCTTCTCCTCTGTAAGTTACAGCAAACAGATATAGATTTTTGTTGCAATACTTTTTTCCTTTTACATTGCTGTTCATTTTCTTCATTTCCACTGTGTTTAGCTTAAATGTTTAGATGCTTCTTGCTTTTGGTCCAGTGATGTCTGTTTCTTTCCTTGCTGAAATTGAGAAATGCTATTATATGTTCATATGATTGTTTTCAGAACTTGGTAATTAATAATGCTACACCTTTCTGTCTTGATAAGTTTTACTGGCTGGTGTAAGTATATATAATGAAATATGTGTGGTACATTTGAAGCAACAAATTCTGTATATTGGTCGGTGGATTTTATAATTTTTACTTTTGTTGTTATGATTATGTTGTCTTGCTATGAAAATTGTATTTGGATTTTTACAATGTTTAATCTCTCTTGTTACATGGGACGAAGATAAAAATCTATTGCCCAGCGCACCTTTTAGGTTCTAATGAATAATTTGCTTTCATTATTAGTGTGGCTCGGTTCCTGGAGTCACGAGGTATGATAGAGGAAGCTCTGGAAGTGGCTACTGACCCTGATTATAGATTTGAGCTAGCCATACAGCTTGGAAGATTGGAGGCCTGCACAGGTAAGTCCAGACACTGTTGGAGGCTTTCAACTTGAGAGATATTGTTACTTGAGCATTCGAGCTTCATCTTTTTTTTTTCTTTGTTTGAATTCCTTTCAAACTGTTATTTGCACTGTGTCTCAGTTTTGGTATACACTTGGCTGTTTTCCCTCTTTCTGCAGGAAATCGCTAAAGAAGTGCACAGCGAGTCTAAATGGAAGCAATTGGGAGAATTAGCTATGTCCACTGGAAAGGTGTTGTGTAATTTTTGTTAGGCCTTCTATTTTCTGATAGAGACTTCTTCATTTTTTAAGTTACACATTTTTATGTACTTAATACTGTTTTTTCAGTTTTTTCCCCCTTTTTATGTGTCAGATCTCTGTTGAACTGTTCTCTTAATTCTGGGTTATGGTAATGCAGTTAGAAATGGCCGAGGAATGCATGAAACATGCAATGGACTTGAGTGGTTTATTATTGCTTTACTCTTCTTTGGGAGATGCTGAAGGGATATCAAAACTTGCTTCTCTTGCCAAAGAGCAAGGGAAGAACAATGTTGCTTTCCTTTGTTTATTTATGTTGGGTAAATTGGAAGACTGCCTCCAGCTTTTAGTGGAAAGGTAATTTCATTGTGAATGCTTGAAAGTGATGGCAAAACTTCTTGCAATCATAAGTTGTAGATGTATTGAAGCATTCATTTTGCAGCAATCGGATTCCTGAGGCTGCTTTGATGGCACGATCATATCTGCCAAGCAAGGTTCCGGAGATTGTTGCTATTTGGAGAAAAGACCTTCATAAGGTTATTTGTCATTTACTTGTTTCTTCTGCATGTTTCTACCTTTGTCATACCTTGTTTTGTTTGCTTGATTATAAGTATGAGCTAGGATGAAGCTGCCTAGTTGTTGCATTCTATAAATAAGTAGCCCATATTGTTTTTTGGGGTTTTCTATAGGAAAATTAGTTCCCAAAACTAATTATTGAAGTTTCACTTCTTTGAGTTCATCATATAAAATTTATTTTTATGGAATGTTATTTCTTGTTTTGTTCACCTGTCTATGATGAGATCAAATTTTCTGGCATGCCTCATACAACATGGTTGATGTTCTCGTTTCCTCCAAGTTCTTTTTGTTTTTACACAAATATTGCATGATTTGTTCCCTTAGTTCTTTTTTATTCTGAAAGTTCTTAAATTGTCCTTGAATTATTTCTAGTAAAGATTCAGAATGAAAATTTAACTCAAGAAGTATAAGAAAGATTGTATTTCTAAACAAGTTCAGAATATTGAACTGTACCAAATTTCGTCTCAAACACATGTACTGAAATATCCTAGTAAAAGAACAACTACTGGGAGTTGTCATTCTTGCTATATTTTCTAAATGCAGTTAAAGAGTTAATACTTGCATGCTAATTGTTAGAGTATAATTTTCTAGTGGAAATTCTATTAACAATTAACATTTTTGAATATATTATACTGTCTTTGACGGTAATCATGAAATTTGGGCTTTACATAAACTTTTAACGTGATGTTATGCCAACTACAGGTTAATCCCAAAGCTGCTGAATCTTTGGCCGATCCTGAAGAGTATTCTAATTTGTTTGATGATTGGCAAGTTGCTCTTTCTGTTGAATCTAAAGTTGCTGAGACAAGGTACTAATATGGGTTCCTATCTCTGTGTGTATGCATATTTTGTCAACTTATCTAATCTGGCTGTATTTGTTTGAGATTGCTTTTATCCAATTAGTTTTAGGTTGAAAAACAGAAAAAATTTAGATGGATATTCTTTACATTCAATTTCAGTTCTTGGCCTATCAAAGTCTACAAATTCTATGTTTAACATGCTAATCTCAAGATTTGTTAGTTTAGAGTTCTATATGAGTAATACTTTGATGAGCTTATTTAGTTGCTCACTCAATTGCTTTCCAGTGGTGTGTATCCTCCTGCAGAGGACTATGTAAACCATGTTGATAAATCTCGCTTGACGCTTGTGGAGGCGTTCAGAAACATGCAAATTGAAGAAGATGAATCTCTCGAGAATGGAGATTTTGATCATGAGGTAACATTCAGATTTTTGGGTTCCATTTATTGAAAATTTGTTTAGTTGCTTGTTATAGTTAAGCCATGAGATCGGTGTCATTATCTTTTTTAAATTGGGAAAGATCAATGTACCTGTTTCAAATTCTGTATATAGTTTTAATGATTGATTTCTGTTTTACCATAAATTTAGTGAACCAGGGTCGTTATTCTGGCATGATGACTTCTATTTCACTGTACCTCTTTTATCACAGGTTACCGAACAAAATGGAGAACAGAATGCAGAGGAACATAATGGAGAAGAAGGGAGCCAAGAAGAGGCTGTTGTGGTAGATGCTGATTCTACAGATGGTGCAGTACTCGTTAACGGTAACGAGGCTGAAGAACAGTGGGGTACGAATAATGAAGGAACCCCGTCAGCCTAAAAGCAGTTGGGGCAGTGTGAAAATCCAAATTTTGTCTCTGGTGATTAATGATTCTAAAGTGCCATTCTAACTCCCATTTCACAAGTTTTTACTACAAATACTACTCTTATCTCTGTATTTTGACGCTGGTATCACTAACCATCTTTTAGTAAGGACTCTAGGAATGAATCGTCATTAATAGTCTGGTTTTGTTGGTTCTAAGTTCTAACAAATGACCACTTTTCTGGCTGACTGGTTGTGATTGCATTGACGGCATCTTTCTAAGCATATAGTTGCTAAACATGCCCTTAATTTTTGTATATTGTAATGCAATTGCAAAAGTAGTTGTTAGATGTTCAAATGTGGAAAATGATTCTGTTTGCACTAGCAAGACCATGTTTTTTTTTTTTTTTGAAAGAGGCAAGAGCTTGTTAACCTGATTATATTGGGTATTGAGAATTGGTTGTCTGTGATGAATTTTCAATCTCTTGTAAATTGTAACATTACACACATCGACTTTGAGGCAGTACCATAGCATCATTTTGTGAGCTTTAGTCAGTTTTTGTGGAACTATTATTTATAATTTCTTCCTTAGTGCCTTCAAGAATGTTATGTAGTCTGAAATTGAGTATTTTATTTTCTCTTCTGTTGTCATTTGCTATTCGTGTTGGTTTGTTCGTGTATCAGTTCTTGATTGTTTTTTCTTGTTTTGTTGGCAGTGCTTACACCACGTCACCAGGATGCGTGAAGATAGTTGGTTCCAGCTGTATTAGTCCCTTACTAAAGGTGAGAAACATGTTTACTACATTTGATAGATTCGAACAGAGATGTTTGCACGGGTTTGGATGAAGTGCATGCAAAATTACTGAAGAACTTAAAACAAGCTTGGTCACTCTTTTTTAGATTTCTAAGTTTGATAGGACCCATCAGAGGCCACACAATAATATGTCCTGAAAACTGTGTTTTTGTGAATTATTCCTTTTCAAGAATAGGTTGTGCATAGAACAATAATAATCCCCTACATGGAATCTTAGCTGGTTTTCTTTTGTTCAATTAGCCATTTGCATGATGATAACGGTCTTGTGTTTTATTTATTTATTTATGTATTTATTTGAATTTTCAGTTACCAGGCTTCCTGCTGGAGGCTGGAGAGGTGATTGTAGAGCCGGTTGTCTCTAATTCTGATGGTGTGGCTTTGTAGCACATTGAATTTTGCCATGGGCGCGCGCATAGTACACAGTTTTAGCATCACTTATGAGGATTTTTATTGTCTTTTGTAATAGTTGTTTTAGCATATTCTTTTGAGGCCTTTTTCCACCCCTGAAAAAAGTATTTTTAGTGTTGTCATGAATGTAGAAATATTGAGTTAGTGACTTGTTACCCAATTTAAAATTTAGATTATTTTTTCTGGTTTTGTTTTGGGAATTCATTTTGGATGGAACTTGAATTGTAACATGTCATCGGAACTATCATATACATATATATATATATATATATATATATATATATATATAAAGATATATTGCAATTGGGACTAAATAGTATATGCTTGAAATTGCAGCATCAGTTAGAAATGATGTCAAGGTTCATTATAGTCATCCATTTTCTTTCACTTTTTCCTGGATATTTCCTTTTCAAGCTGTGGCATTCAACCTACTTCATGAGTTCTGCATCGTTTCTCGCTCGTTTTTTTTTTGCGATAATCCCAATGGACCATACAAAAGTATTTTGTTTTAAATGTTGAAACTTGAGACGCACCCAAAACATTCAAGTCCTTTTGGATGCTGATTTTCGCACATTTATTTACCCGTTGTAAGTCTTTGACTCATTGCAGTGTAAACAATGCAGAAATTTGTCGCCAACGGTAACTAGAAAATTTAGAAATTGAGGAATGGAAGGAGGTGGTTACAAAACCATTAATCTTATATGGATTTTATTATGGTTTTCATAACAATGAATATTTATCTAACATATTTATTTTCGGTTCTGAACATATGCAAAACTATTCTCCGATTCTAATTAACCACTGTCACTTATTGAACATTACTTCTGGCCAAAAGGTCTTGTTTTAAAATTTTCAATTTGACTTGTTTTTCTGCTTTAACAATGAGGGTATTTATCTTTTATTAAATTTCAATTGTTTGGAATTTTTATTGTATTTTTGGTCTTTCAAGTCGGTTAGAATGGTGCATCCAGTGATGTACATCTTTCTTTCCATATTTGTGATTGAATATTCAACTACAATATATATATATATATATATATATATATATTTATATTTTTACTGTCTGTTCGGCCTAATATAAAATATATCAGGACGAAGAATGTGGACCACAAATTATGGAAAAGTTTTGATAAGTACATACACTTTGAGTCAAAGTAAGTAAATCTAATGGTCCACATTCTTTGTCCTGATATATTTTATATCAGGACGATCTGACAATAGAAAAATTGTATATATATATACAGTCATTTTCTCCTCAGTGTGCACTGATATAACTTATATCAGTACATGTGAATCACTGATTATGAGGAAGTTTTGACAAGTGTATATACTCTGAGTTAAAATATGTAAATCTAATAATTCACATCCAACACACTGATGAAATTATATCAATGCGTATTGACTTGAAAATAGTCACCTCCCATTACCACCAAAGCCACCTCACCGGTCACCACTAAGAGGCCGTTTGGTATGAGGTAATCAAAATAATCTGATTCCTAGGAAAATTAAACATGGTAATGTGATTCCTGGGAAATTGTATATATATGTTTGGTTGGGTATGAAAATATTATGTCAGATTCCTAGGAATGTTAGATAACTGTGTTTGGTTGTATATAGAAATCTTATATTATATATATTATGTATATTTAAATAATTTAGATAATACATATTAATATATATTATTATATATAATGAGTATAATATATATATATATAATATATATATATATATTATATATTATATTTGTTAATAATATATTATATTAATATATAATATTATATTATATATATTAGTATATATTAATATATTATATATATTATATATATTATATATTATATATATTATTATATAATATATAATAATATTATTTTATATTTTATATTATATTATATATTTATTAATATAAATTATTATTTTATATATTATATATTAATACATATTATATATTATTATCTTATATATTATATATTATATATTAATATATTAATATATTATATATATTATTATCTTATATATATTATATATTACTATCTTCTATATTATATATATTATTATATATATATATTATTATGTTTATATATATATATTGTATATTATATATATATATGTTACAATAATTTTCAAATAAGTGCGTACTGATAGAATTATATAAGGACATTGAATGTAAGCCACTCATTTAACATATTTTGACTTGGTATGTATGCACTTGTCAAAACTCTTTTATAAATGAGTGGCTCACATTCAATGTCCTTATATAATTCTATCAGTGCGCATTGACAGGAAAAGGACTGATATAAGTTATATGATATATGTATTATATATATTAATATATATATATATATTATTATATCTATTACATAATATATTATTATATATCATTATAAATAATATATATATATATATATATATATATTACTATATATTATTATTTTATATGATTTAATTTATAATAATAATATATATTATTTATATATTAATATATATATGTTATATGATATATGTATTATATATATTAATATATATATATATATATATCTATTACATAATATATTATTATATATCATTATAATTAATATATATATATTACTATATATATTATTATTTTATATGATTTAATTTATAATAATAATATATATTATTTATATATTAATATATATATTATACTAATATTATATATATATATATTCCATTTAATTTATATTAATTATTTAAAAAAAATTAAAGGCGGGTCCCACTATGGGAATCAGATGGAGGGTAATCTGAAACCCATCTGTTGGGGTGAGTTTCACATTACCCCTTGGAAGGTAATGTGATTCCCATGGTAATCACTTTCCTGAGAATCCAAAAACACGAACCTGCTACCAAACATGAGAATGCTATCAGATTCTCATTCTCATGTAAAGATTACCCCATACCAAACGGCCCCTAAAGGCGTCCTAACATTTTGCGTATCTACACCTAAGGTTGTTAATTATACTGTAGCAACTGACTCAATAGCCCAAACCACTAAGCCCTCTCTCTTTCTCTCTCAGGACTGAAACTGAAAAAGAAAAACCCTAAACCTCTCTCTCCTCTTCTCCTCTCCTCTCCTCTCCACTACAGTCTACTCTATCATAAATTTACCAATTGAACTTTCAATTACTCCGCGACCCCATTTCTGTTTCTATTTCAATTTCTTGTTTTAACTTTGGTCTCCCGATCTTCTCCAAGGTACGTTGCTTTCTCATTTTTTTTATTTGGTTTTGCTATTAGCTTTTGCAATATAAATAATTATATGAATTTGTGTATTAGGTTTGCATATGAATATGTGATGCAATTCATCTCTTATATTGAATGTTATCTCATACCCACTAATCGGGAATGTCACGGGAGCTTTTCATCTACTATAATCAAACCAGAGCTGCAAAAAGAACCCTAAATTACAAAATCAATACAAAAAAAAAGAAAGAAAGAAAAGAAATTTGTTTGTGGGGTTTTATATTATGCGATGGGAATTTTAATTGTTAAATATTATTATTGTTGAAGACAGATGATTGATTGTGGCTTCGATGTTATCATTGTGGGTTTCAGATTTACCAAAAAGCAGTCTGTTTGATGTATTAGATAAACCTAACATAATAAATGTTAATACTTTCATTTTGTTCAATTGCTTATAAAGTCTCTTTTCTTAGTTTAATGTTTAATTTCACTTTTTTATTTTTTTATTTTTTTTATCAATGTGTAGATTTAAGTTTTTTTCTTCTTATTGATTAGATATGTATAGAAGAAAGCCTCAAGTACTTGTACTTGTAAAGCAGTTGGAAATCAGAGTGAGACGAAACCCTCGTATATATTTAATGCAGAATGTTGGGCAATGTCGACAAGTCTCGAATTATCAGAATAACTCGAATCATCAGAATACAAAAGATGTTGGAACTTATCAGAATAGCTCGAATCATCATTATACAGGAAATGCTGGAACTTATCAGAATAGCTCGTACTCAGGAAATGTTGGAACGTATCATAATAGCTCAAATCATCATTATACAGGAAATGCTGGAACTGATCAGAATAGCTCGTATTCAGGAAATGTTGGAACTTATCAGAATAACTCGAATCATCATTATACAGCAAATGTTGGAACTTATCGGAATAGCTCATATTCAGGAAATGTTGGAACTTATCAGAATAGCTTGAATCATCATTATACAGGAAATGTTGGAGGAACTTATCAGAATAGCTCGAATCATCATTATACAGGAAATGTTGGAACCTATCAGAATAGCTCAAGTGTCGATCAACCAAACCCAATTAGTGGGCAATATCAGTTTGCCAACGGTCTTGGGCAATATGAACAGAATTTTGATATTCATCCTAATTTGAACGATATTCAGACTAGTACGGTTGCTTCTGAAACAGCCGAGGCCTCTGAAAGTAGTGGTTCCATTGAGGAACTGGATAATTTTGTGAAGGAAGGGAAAGTGAAGGAAGCTGTAGAAGTTTTGGGTTTGTTGGAGAAACAATGTGTTCCTGTGGATTTGCCTCGATTTTTACAGCTCATGCAGGTTTGTGGAGAGGCCAAAGCTTTAGAGGACGCAAAAGTTGTGCATGAACATATTGTAAGATCACTATCCCCTCTCAAAGTCAGCACATATAACAAGATCATAAGGATGTATTGGGAATGTGGCTCCGGGAATGATGCATTTGATGTGTTCGACAATATGAGGCAACACGATTTGACATCTTGGGATACTATGATAACATGGCTTGCTAAGAATGGTCTTGGGGAGGATGCCATTGATCTTTTCTCACGGTTTAAGCAAGCAGGATTGAAACCCGATGGTGAAATGTTTATTGGGGTTTTCTTTGCTTGTAGAGTTTTGGGTGATACTAGAGAGGGAATGTTGCACTTTGAATCAATGAACAAGGATTATGGTATTGTTCCATCCATGGAACATTATGTGAGTATAGTTGACATGCTAGGAAGCACCGGACATCTAGATGAAGCTCTGGAGTTCATCGAAAAGATGCCAGTGGAGCCAAGTATAGATGTTTGGGAGAAAATGATGAATCTTTGTAGAATTCATGGTGATTTGGAGCTTGGGGATCGTTGTGCTGAACTTGTTGAGCAGCTAGATCCTGCTCGTTTGAGTGAACAGTCCAAGGCAGGCCTAGTACCGGTTGACCCTTTGGACCTTGTAATGGAGAAAGAAAAGAATAAGCCAGCTAATGAGGAAATTCTCCCAGTTAGGAACATGACCAGTCAATATCGAGCGGGAGATACTTCTCATCCTGAGACTGACAGGATATATGAACAAATTAGGGGTTTGAAGGCTCACATGAAAGAGGCTGGGTACATTCCAGATCTTAGATTTGTGTTGCATGACATAGACCAGGAATCAATGGAGGAAGCACTTCTTGTTCACAGCGAGAGACTTGCTTTATCACATGGTCTCCTTGCCAGCCCACCTCGAGCACCAATTCGGATAATAAAGAATCTTCGTGTTTGTGGTGATTGCCATAATGCGCTGAAGATTATATCAAAAATCGTTGGCAGAGTATTCGTCATACGAGATGCTAAGAGATTCCACCAATTTCGAGATGGGAGATGCTCTTGCAACGATTATTGGTGATCAACAAGAAATTCTAGGTATTTTTGTCTCATTTGTTTTGGCATTGAAAAGAAATACAAGTACTGATTTTATTTAATGGCTTCGCAAATATTCCAATGTTTCATTAAGTCATATTATATTTGCAGAGTAGCATGTATTAATCATAGTTAGTTTAACTGGCAGATATTGGTTCCCCTTCAATTCAAGAAATCTCTACTTTCAAACTAGTGAAAAGAGCTTTCAATAATGATGAATTACTTGTAGTTTTTTTTGGATATTGATTGTACTAAAAAAACACTAGCAGTCCATTTTGCACTCCTTTTTCCTACTTCCCTTACAAATCTGCAGAACATGTAAAATAACATGAAAAAACAATGCGAATAGTGCACATGACTCCTCTGAAATTGTTCAATGACAATACAAACTGATCAACTCAGACATGTTATTATTCTACTTAAAAATCTCTAATGGGCACTTCTGGTGTTTCATTGCAGAAAATGAGTGGTTGATGCTTGTAATTCTTCTAGTTCTCTCCCTTTAGTCTCTGGTACCAGACATACAATGAATACTATAGCTGAAACGCCAATGCCCGAGAAAATGAAAAATGTTCCTGTAAAATTAGAATCTAATAAATTAACTTGTACAAGTATGGAGATAAGAAATCAAAATTAAAGAGGAATATGTGTGTTTCAAAAATCTTCCTGCTGTGCTCCATTCCATCATAAAATTGAAAGTGTACAAAACAATCCAAGAACTGGACCAATTGACAAGAATTGTTAGGCTTCCTGCTGAACCCTTCACATTTATAGGATATATCTGACCAAAAACAAAAAAGTTCAACGGTTTATTTATCAACTCCTGTTATTTATATTCATGAAAAAAGATGTGTAGAGTTCGATATAAGTCACATACCTTGGACATTATGACCCATGGTAATCCTGCGATGCCGGCTGAGTAAGCCCTGATTGCAGATTGCACTGTATATTAGTTACATTTTACAAAATTTTGATATCTGAACAACTTGAATCGAAGAAACAATAACTATCACCGAGCTAGTGAGCTATCAAGTCTGTCATTGATCCTTTTCGACTATATATGCTAGTGATGTGTAGTTAGTGAACAAGGAGAAAACTATTTGCTCAATTGACTCATCAGTTGCATTGCATTACCAGTATGCCGATAAATACCAGCCAAGGAGAGAGCTCTTTGCACCAGTGGAACGCTTTGAAATACGGTTTGTTTTGATCGAAATTGAACGTAAAAAGCTGGAAATTTACTCTGATGTCTGCAGCTTCTTTAGAAATATCAACCTTCTTACTCATAAGCCTTTGTAAAGTAATTTTTAACTCTCTCGACCGATCTTTGCCTGCAGACAAAAATTAAATTGGTTTTAACATTCCTTAGCTCACAAATATTGACTCCAACTTTTTGTCCTGGAATTACAAAGTTTTGTATTGGACTCACCAGCCATCTCGGAGACTCTGGAATGAAGAATAAACCAATAACTTGCAATAGACATGGAACCAGAGCTGGAAAATTAAATCGAATGAAATTATAAGAAAGTTTCCGAAAATACTTTCGATGTAAGCAAATGAATCGAAAAACAAATTTAAGTTACTGATCATAGCTAAGGGGCGCCAGGAAACGACAGTTCCAAGGAAGTACATTAGTGAAAAACCACAAGCTAATAAGAGCTGCAGACTTGACGGAGTAGATTCTCATGAGTACTTATCGTCGAATCAATAATTATTACAATGGTTCAAATATATACCTTATTAGCTGCTGTAAACGCTCCCCGGATATTCTTTGGTGTTATTTCTGTAATGTATACAGGGACCTGTTTTGTGATGCAATGCAAATAATGTCATTCATACATTTAACATGTGAATTACTAGCACAACTACGAAATTGTTCACAAAAACACTTACCACATAAGCAATAATTCCAACTCCAATTCCTAATGAAAATCTTCCAATGTCCAGCGACAAAGCATCCTTTTAACATGCACTGAATTATATTATGTTCTATGAAAGCAAAAATTGAATGAGCAAAGCAAAATTCATTATAGGCAATCAAATAACGGTGGAGCGAAGAAACCTTAAGAGAATGCTATTACAAGCCACCCAACAATGCAGAATAGTTCAGATAACCACATTGCCTGCTTCAATAGAATGTGATTGAATTCAATCATCAATAAAGATGAAATATTGTTCAAAGTTGAAAAAAGTAGAATAACTTACGCATCTTCGGTCAAGGAGTTCTGCTATCTTCCCATTTACTAATGATCCTAATACTCCTCCTGCTGTAATCACTGAACCGAAAACCGAGTACTGCTCATTCAAAAAGGTAGGGCATGTGATTGTCAAATGCTACTAATTTTTCCTTAAAAGAGTTCATTATATATTCAGTTTCAATCCACACATGCTATGACCAGTGCAGAGAAACCATTAAAAGCTAATAAATTTAATGGACAAGTTGGGTTTGTTGAAGAATTGAAAAGAACACTTACTGCTGCCACAGAGAGGCCTAAGTCTTCCATGATTCCAGACTCAGCAGGTGATGAATATCCTGACTGCAAACCAAAAAGCAAACGATTAGTTTATGACCAGGTGCCTCTATACTCAACAGTGACTGTCTAATAATGATTTGATTTAGGTGCCAATTGACAAAAACTCTGATTCATAATGAGAGAGTTTAAACATTTCTGGAAAAAACATTTGTTGAAGGCCTTTAATACTTGATAGACAAAAAAAAGAAATGTGTTTTTAGAAAGTTCAAAAAAATTCAATCGCCGCTGCCGGGGATCGAACCCGGGTCACCCGCGTGACAGGCGGGAATACTCACCACTATACTACAACGACCTTGATGCTTTTGTTGTTGATTTTGTTTATAATGTAATATTATCGTTGCAGCCTATTATCAATGTTGTATGACTTGTATCATTATGTGGTATTCACAGTTTCGTTAGTTAATTTATTTAACTGGTATGTTTATTTATATTTGAGTTTTAATATATTAATTTTTCTGAATTTTCTTAATATTTTTTCTTTTTAAATCAAATAAAATTATTAATTATTAAAAAAATAATTATTATTATAGATAACGAGGTTAAATGAATTGGTTGCGGATTGCTCATTAAGAGCATCTCCCACCGTACTCTAAATTCATGTTTCCAAGAAATTTTAGAGTATGGGTTGCTCCCACCATACTCTAAAATTATATCTCCAAGAAATGTTTTAGAGTTTTTAAGATTGATACTCTAAATTTAGAGTATCAAATCTCATACTCTAAATCCATTTTTCAACATTTTTATTCCATTTATATTATTTTTACCTTTTTCATTAAATTCAATTAATGTATAATAAATTTTAATTTATAAATTTTATTAACATAAAAATTATACCATTAGAAATGTCTCATCTAGATCTTTAAAATGAGTCCAATATTGAATATTAATTAATAATTTTTTATTATGCTTTCCTCATTTTCATTTTATTATTTTGTTATAATTTTCTCTAAAAATATTATTATATTATAAAAAAATCTATTATTACATGTTAATAATTATAAGTTAGTAATAAAATAATAACCGAAACATAGTATTAAAATAAAAAAAATTATTAATATTAAAATTACAATAACATAAAATATTAAATAAGGATAGAAAAAAAAAACAAAAAACTTAAATAATAACAACATAACATATGATAATGTCTAGATACATTAATATTTTTGGAAGGCCATCCAAATGACTTTCATATCCACCTAAAAATGATTCACCTTATATTTGGGAATTGTGAGTGTTTTTTTCTAAAATTTCTATCTTGATTGAAAAAGTTATAAAAGAAATAAGTAGGTTGGAAAAATTAGTTGGAAAAATTAGTTGAAAAATGTTAGAAAAAAAATTAAATAAGTTGAGAAAATTAGTTGAAAAATGTTAGAACCTAAAAATTACAAATGTTATTATAAATAATATTTGTTAAAATTTAGTTGAATAATAATTTATTAAAGAAAGTAAAAAAATAATAATGAAAAAATAAGTTATTTGAAGATATAAATAGAAATATGGATAGAGATGAGGATAGAGAGTGTGGTGAGATTGAAAATTTTTTAGAGATGAAATCTAAAAGGAATATTCCCTTTTGGAACTCTAAAATAGAGATAGAGACAGAGATTGAGTGGGAAATGCTCTAAAATTTGAGTTTGAGTTTTTATTTTCAAACCCAATAAGCTAATGGATGGCTTTCGATAGAGTAAAATTTGAGTCGACTATTTACAATTCAACACTTATTCGATTCGATATCAAGGAAAATGATTGTCAAATTCCTTACAAGTTTTCACTATATATTCAGTTTCAATCCACACAAGTTATGAATTTATGGACAAGTTGGGTTTGTTGAAGAATTGAAATGAACACTTACTGCTGACACAGAGAGGCCTAGGTCTTCCATGATTCCAGACTCAGCACTCAGCAGGTGATGAATATCCTGACTGCAAACCAAAAATCAACCATTACTAGTATAACTAGTTTATTCAAAGAAATATACACATCTTATAACTGTGTAATGATTTATAATGATAATGGATCTTCCAATAAAGCTACCTTATTAAAACCACAGACCACATTTAGGTGCCAATTGACAGAAACGCCTGATTCATATATAGCGATAATGAGAGAGTACATTTCTAGAAAAGAAAAAAACATTTGTTGAAGCCTTTAATACTTGATAGACACAAAAAGAAATATGTTTTTAGATTCATTATTCAACAACTGTCAGGCAACTGTTCAAGGAATGGACTAATAAATCTCTCTAGAGTACTTCTTGTCTGAATAATTTCAATGAATATCAACATTTAGCTTCATAAGTTCATAAAAAAAATAAAAAAAATAAAAAAAATTTAAATGCCGCTGCCGGGGATCAAACCCGGGTCACCGGGTGACAGGCGGAAATACTCACCACTATACTACAACAACCTTGCTGCTGTTGTTATTGTTGATATTTTATATATCGTATTTATTGTTTGAGCAGAAAATGAATGAAAAAGAAAGTTGTTTCTTTGGCAATGACACTTGTTTGTAATTGTGCATGACCATTGACTACACAGTATCATATTCATTATGTGGTGTTCACAGTTTTGTTAGTTAATTTATTTAACTAGAACTAAAGTAGAGTGAGAGCTGCTAGCCTCATCCACTATGAAAACATTTATAATCGTAAAAGCCTATCGTAAGCTTTTGTAGGTTAGAGTTGTATCCTCTCAAATCTTGAATTTAATTGTAATAATAGTTAAAAAAAGGTAATATAATTGTCTGGGTTGGCAATAAGATCTACATAATCTAACCCTTTTAATTTATTGTAACTATATATTACACATCATTACATCAAAGTATCATTTTCTTTTTCTTCAAAAAGAGACTCCTGAAAATTCATTTTAAACAAACCAATTTCTTCCCATTTTGAAGGAGGGACCAAGAGTTAAAATCACTCAAAAACCCTTCAAAAGTTTAACAATGGCATGCAGGAACTTAAAAACCAAAAATGTGAGTTGAGAAGGACTAATATATATATATATATATATATATATATATATATATATATATACACAATTTTTCTATTGTCAGTTCGTCCTGATATAAAATATATCAGGACGAAAAATGTCGACAATTAGATTTACATACTTTGACTCTAAGTGTATGCATTTGTCAAAATTTCTCCATAATCTGTGGTTCACATTCTTCGTCCTGATATATTTTATATCAGGACGAACTAATAGTAGAAAGAATATATATATATATATATATATATATATAACATTAACATGATATATATAGTAGAAGTAGGGGCGAATCCAGAATTTTCTATCCTATGGGACTGAACTAAATACTAGTTATAATTTTTTAAAAACAACTTTAGTAGGAAGATGAATTTCATTAATAAAAAGTAAATACACAACGAGTCATGAGACATAATAAATCTAACCCCTCAAAATGTATATTCCAACAAAATAAATAAAATCAAGATAAAAAAGAAACATAAAGAGTTCTTGCAAATATGGTTCCAAGATTGTTAAAAAAAATTGGGATAGATAGAGTAAAGAACAAAGAAAAGTATAGAGAAGAAGAAAAAAATAAAGAAAAAAAACGAAGTCAAATCACTTATGGAGTGGTGGGATCTGGCAATAAAGGGGCAGTGGGGCACTCAACTCAAGATTTAAGAGATGGATCATGGGTGGGTTTGTAATAACTGATGGAATTGATGGACCGTATAATATTTAATATTCCTTCACTGATGGAATGAGTATTGGGTTTGGACACTTAGAGTCTCTTGACTAGCCTACTTAAAACTTGAAACTTTTTTTTTTAAATGGCAGACGGGGGTTGCAGCCCGGTGCAGCCTCATGACCATTCGCCACTGAGTAGAAGTAGTATTTACACCACAGCTAGTACAAAATGAACCGTAAATGGCAACCAAAGTGCAGAAAACAACAACAGGAGTAGCTGAAGAATCTCCCCCAATCTCATCATCAATGCCATTAAAAACAGGCCTTAAGCTGCTTGGTTCTTCAAGTGAAGACCTTGGTAGAAGAAGTCCTTCTTCCAACCTCTCCCTCCCCATATTAATTGATTTTCTTTACTAAAAGAGATCGAAGGAATAAATTAAAGGGCTTGGATTGGAATGATGTAATTGGAATTGCAACTGTAATTAATGATGATCATATACATGCAGAAACTAGCTAGAGAAAGTTTGGTGAGATGAGGTCTGATATGTGACAATTCATGTGAGCCATGTAAGGAGCCGTATGATATGTGACAATTCATATGAGTCCACGCGAGCCATGCAGCATTGGCCATGCATGTGGCCTTCATGCATGCAATCGCAAGGAAGGGATAAACATTATCTTAGTATATAAGATAATAAATTAGGTTGATAAGGTTGTAGTCTTGATGAGATTGTGCACTGGTGCCAATCGATTCCTATTTTCGGGGTTGTAGTTGTCAGTTTGTAGACCCATAAAAGGTCAGGTTGCTCATGAATAAAGATTATGAAATGTTTAAACCAAATTATCTCTCTGTTATTCTTCTCTTATTCCCTTCCCCAAATTAATTCTTATCAATTGTATCGGATCCGTTTGGTTCATGGATGCCGAGTTCCATAACGGAGTTTACGAAACTCTGGCTCGTCATGTGTCTAGTTTTGCCAAGATTAATGCAACCCTTCAAAAAATCCTGATTGAACTCCAATCTCTACGTATCGCCCACAACGAGAATTCATTTTCTCATACCACAGCCACCTATTCGATGTTTTTCGATGATATATATATATATATATATATATATATATATATATATCAACGGAGGTTTTTGTCGATTTTGATAAACCACCGATATTTGATGAATATGTATTTGATTAAGTCTCATATGAGAGCAATTCAAATTTTGTGGATTGTTTTTATGAGTCACACGTTTCTCACCATAAAAATTCTTTAGTTTATCTTTTGTTGCAGGATTTGATGATTTAAGAATTTGTTTCCAGCCATTAGAGCGATTGGATGGACATCATGATAGAAGGTGAAAAATTTAAAGTCCATCGTATACGATTTCGGTTATTACCACCAAAAAATTTTATACAGGCTAGTGGGATGATTCATAGTGCCCATCATGCGAAGATACTAGTCAAATGGGCGGGTGCAACGATCGAAGATGCAACTTGGGAAAATCATTGGCCTTTTTTGAAGACTTAGCCCAACTTCATCCTTGAGGATAAAGATTCTTCAAATGGTGGGGAATAAGATGTGACAATTCATGTGAGCGATGTGAGCCATGTAAGGGGCCGTATGATATGTGACAATTCATATGAGTCCACGTGATCCATGCAGCATTGGCCATGCATGTGGCATTCATGCATGTGGCATTCATGCATGCAATTGCAAGGAAGAGATAAACATTATCTTAGTATTTAATTATCTTAGCATTTAAGATAATAAATTAGGTTGATAAGTGATGTAGATTGAAAATTGGGACAAACGCCAATCGATAAAAATAGGGATAAACAAATCGGATCCGTTGATTCGGGTACGAATACCGGAAACGAAACATACTATTATGCTGTTGATCCGCTCACGGATACCAGGATAACAGGCTTCAAATACGTTGATCTTCACAAGATACCGTAAATGGAAGATAAAGAGAACACATTCTCTAATTTTTTTTATTCATTCAACAACTTCTCCTTTTTCAAACCTAATACAAGCTATTAAATAAGGAAAAACAACCTACAAATATTATGATTCAATATCCCGTAAAATCCTAAACAAAATAAAACAACTGAATCACTAGGATTCAATATCTTCTAAAACTCCTAAATAAGAGGTATAAAACAACTAAACTAAATAGGAAAAAGAATCCCAAAATAAATGAACAAAAACTAATTGTAAATAAAATAGGAAACAACCGGCTTGTTGCACACGAAACTAAATTGCCAAATTTAGATCTACTGCAGCCCGTTACAGAAGATGAAGTCTTCATAATAAATGTTGGGCTATGATATGCCTAAAATCAAAGTGCTCTGACATATCATATTATATCATTATAGAAAAGCTACAATATTATCATTTTTCATAACATTTTTATCATGTAATATACATAATGATTCAAAGGTTCAATGTACAGTTATTTTGTTATCATTTTTCATAGCAATTTTTAAATGTCATACATTTACTTAGGGGCTATTTGTTTTTTCCCATATAAGTCTTATTACCTCTTATAACTTAAATTAAGATGAATAAGTTTGTTTATTTTTTTCAATTTATATCTTATTTTAAGACAAATATATCTGATAGAAAAAGTAAAAAAATTTGGCTTTTCACTTATATAATAAGTCATAATCAACACATTCACCGTTAAATACACAATTAACCTTGTACAATTAATATATTACCAAAAATAACCTTCAATTAAAAAAATCCCCAATTTCCTAAACAACTCTAACCCTAACCCTAACCCTAACCTAACTCTAAAACTGATCTAGGAGGAGGAGAGGCGGCGGCGCCTCCCTGAGATTTGACCGGAGGAGGCCGGCTGATCTCGAAGCCACCGCCGGCATAACCCAATCGATCCAAGAGATCCGCACCGGCGACCACGCTGTCGTTCAAACTTCCACGGATCCATTGAACCACGGCGGGCCATCGCCGCCACTAGAAAGTCGACGGGCGGTGGAGACACAACCAGACCCAAGTCGATCTGCACCTGATCGTGTCTGTCCAACAAGCGATCGATGTCGAAGCGTGGATCTCGAACATCGCGGCGCACGGGGACAGATCTGGTGCGAAAAGCGGCGGTGGATGTTGGAACGCAGCGGCAGCGGAGGCGGCGGCGTCGGGCGTGAAGGTTGATCATTTGGTGGAAACTGGAAAGCTGTTTGGCTTTTTTTTAATAAATTAAAATATTTTATTTTATTTTAAATAAAATATTTAAATTAATAAATAAAATTTTAAATGAAAACAAATACTTTTTTTTCAATAAAAATAAATATTTATTAATAAATAAAAATACATTAAAAAAATATATCTTCAAGGTCAAATGATTTGTTAAAATAGGGGTAGAATAGTAAAACCAACACCATTTAATATTTAAGTGGAATACTCTAAAATAAAAAACAAACAAAAAGAGGTGTCTTAAATATTAAGTGATGTTACTCTACTCACTTAAAATAAGATCTTTTAATACTTAAGACGAAAAAAACAAACGGCCCCTTACTAAAGATGTTATGTAAACATATAATTAACTAAACACATATTATTAATGAATCAAAATAATTAGAAAGTACAATTTATTATCTAAACATATAATTAACTAAACACATTATTAATGAATCAAAATAATCACAAAGTACAATTTACAAGAAAGTTATAGAGTATAAACCTTATTATAAAAAAGTCTAATTAAAAACTTAAATATCACATGTCTTTATATCAATGTTGTAGAAGTCGGCGACTAGGGCTGATTAGTCGCTCGACGGTGAGCTGACACTGTGATTCGATTCAAATCGGCCGTGTTAAGCGGCCTCAGTTAAAGTCAGTCCTAGTCGGACCTAGTCACCGCTTAGTTGGTGCGGCGATCAACGATGACTTTGACTGTTGACCAATTTTTGTTTTATAAAAAAAAAATGACATCGAATCCAATGGGCTTGAATAGCATCAAACTTCTCCTTACTCTCTCAATGCTTCTCTTCTCTCTCTCCCCCTCTCTATTGCTCTCTAGCTCTCTTGCTCACATGCTTGCTCACACACTCTCTTTTACATGCTTTCAATTCTTTAAGTTAAGAATGGTTGACAGATAACAGTTCCCTATGGAACAACTCGTCTTTGCAGCTATATGAATCCTTCAAATGATTCGTGCACTTACGAGATAAACTCGTGGACTTCAAAAGACACCTCAATTACTCAAAAGTCCAAAGATGCTTAAAATTTCAGCAATACCAAATTAGGTTTGTTTGTTTCTAGTATAAGAACAACCGACAACAAAGCCCTCAAAATATTATCAAAGATTTGCATAAAGACAGGGAAGAAAAAGTAACTTCAAGTCTAAATATGCTCAAAGTTGTGTCAGCAATACTAAATTAGATATGTTGAATGATATAATCATACCCAAAGAACTTAAAATCGATAGATATACTGATATATCAATATTTTGGAGGGACCGATATCGAAACATGACAAATATCTAATGTCTAACAAATATCCGATCGATTTCGAAATATCCATAAAAATCTCTCGATATTTCAGAAATATCCCGATATTCCCGAAATATTATGAATTTCACCTCGAAATCCAGGGATATTGTGTAAATGATTACAAAATATAATTAATCCTAAACACTTAAATGATTGTTCAAATAATTTAGACTTAAAATTATTTTAGAAGAAGCATTAACAAATTTATAAAAATTTCCAAGACAATAGTCAATAGTAGAATTACTAAAGTAGAATTGGGCAAAGATTGTGAAAGCAATATGAAAGAAAATTGTATGTGTAAAACGTGTAAAACTCATAATTAATTTTTTTTTTAACTTTGTGCAGAGAATTCAAACAATCTCGATCAATTCTTTTTATCGAAAAATTAAAACAAAAAATATAAAAGAATCTCAATCATTTGGTATCGCAAAGAATCACAATGAATGCATTTGAAAAAGAGAAATGCAATGAATGCATTGGTAAAAAAAATCATCATGATTAGGGGTGGGCAAAGTTTGGTTCGGTTTTGGGTAAAACTGAACTGAACCGAAAATATTTTCTGTTTTAGAAAAATGAAACCGGTTTAAACTGATTAAGATATACGAACTGAACTGAACTGAACTGGTTTAAATCGGTTCGGTTCGGATTCGGTTCATTTCGGTTTTGGGCTAAATGTGCCAAATGGGCTTAATGGGTATTTTAACTGTTTTTATGTTAAATGCTTATTTATATGGGCTTGTTGAATTGCTGATTTTGTATGGTATAATAATACCACTTCAGTTTAACTTCATTAGATAACAAATTAACAATATTCATTCATAACAAAATTCAAGAAAGGAAAACCTGTATTTGGTGGTTAATATATATAATGATAATTGAACTTAGGGATATTTATTTTAACACACACACACACACACACACACACACATATATATATATATATATATATATATATAGAGTCGGTTTATTCGGTTTCAAACCGGTTTTGGAAAATCAAAACGGAATTAAACCGAAATCTTTTCGGTTTTTACAATTTTGAACTGGTTTAAACCGAGTTTAATCTATGAACCAAACCAAACCAAACCAAAACCCCTTTTTCGGTTCGGTACACATCGGTTCGGTTCGGTTCCGAACTTTGGTGCCCACCCCTAATCATGATTGTCGTTATGATTTTTTAACGGTTTTAGCGTAATTATTCATGTAACCAGGGTAAATTTGTGTAATTTTCCTGTAATAAAGGGTGTACAGATAATTTCTTTAGATGGCAATATCTACACCCATTTTATGTTATTATTTTACTAAAATTGGATTGAACTAGGGGGAAAAAGTATCACAAGCAATTATATACTGAAAAAACCCTAAGCAGTATCCATCCTATACAAATAATAAAAAGAATAAAATAAAAAGTAACAAAAATCGAAAAGTACAAAAGCTAAGGGAAACATTCCCAACAAAAACTAGTTGTGCGCATGCCACAAAAAATCCGAAACAGAAAATATTAAGAAAAACAGAAAGACTCTCTACCCATGCAATCATTGCCGACACATTTATGTTATTATCTAATTTACGAAAATGGTTTTTTTTTTATATTTTTAATTTAAATTTAAAATTTTGATTTTTTTATATTTTAATATTATCAATTTATAAATAATTTATCGTTCATTTCCATTATATATTGAAGGATAAATTAGTCCTTTTTTGCTTTTTAAGTTAATAGAAGTTAACGGGGTTCGGGAAAAATGAAACTAGAGGGGTTTTTTTTAGAGAATTGTGTGGAGATGAAGCTAGCTGCCGGTCTTCTTTTTGGTTTTTCTTTGGTTTTGTTGGTTTCTGTTGCTAGCTCGTGGCTGGTCTCTTTGGTGTTGTTGTGTTTTGTGTGCTGTTTCTGCTTTTGTCTCTGTTTTGCTTTGCTGTGGTGTTTTCTGGGCGGATGGTCTGCTGCTGTGTGTTGTGTGGCTTTCCCCTGTTTTGTGCTCTCCCTTTTGCCCGGTCCTGTTGTTTCTCCTTGCCTCTGTTGGGGGCCTCTTAATAAAGGTTGATGTTAAAAATAAAATAACAAACTACGAGAGTTTGAATAATTCCCTAATTTTATTTAAGAGAAATAAAAATTATTACACCATAAAATATAAATACAAGACAAACATAACTTACAAGGGCCGCTAGAAGCCAACATACTTGAATACAAATTAACATAAATAAAAACCTTTTTTTTTTAATATTACAATAATTCAGGAATTTAGGAAGAGGAATATACTCCGACCCACAATCTCATTGTGTATGTTTGAGGGGCAAACCACTTAGCCAACTTCAACTTGTTTTATATAAAACCATTTGTTATGGATTTTTCCAATTAAGGAAAATACATAGAGACTTTAGAAGGAGAGAAAGAAAGTAGCAGAGAGATATAGAAGATAAACAAGAGAGGAGGATATTTGAAGCAATATTCATTCATAATAATCTCAATCAACTAATATGACTATAAATAGGTCAGACATTTCGAAAGAGTCGTAAAAACTAACAGAAACAGCATTACAAAGTATTACAAGGAAATAGGAAATAATGGGAAATAATGGGTGCACTTCTTGCAACATAATCTGCAATGATGGCGTGAAACAAGACCATTAACAGGACCACTAATTCACCCACTTTATTTTAACAACTAATACTACTGCTGACCAGGTCCTCCACTACTTGCATGGGAGTATCATGTTTGCACCCATGCCATGGCCCACATTACATACATATCACCATTAAAAGCTATTAACATTCATTATTTCTTCAATGCATCCCAACTCTAGGAGCTGCCAATTTTGACCAAAACGCTTCCTTTGTCGCAACCAAATGCAACCCTGTTTATACAAAAATATTAGCATGCAGTAGAGTTAATAATTTCTTTGAACAGTTGGATTTTGTAACATTCAATCCAGTAAATAACTAAATATTAGACATTCTGTAACGTTACTGCATGGTATTTGTATAAAGAAGAAAAACACTTACTCGTTTGAACCTTTCTTGTATGCAATACCCCAAACTCTTTCAAGACCATAGTTCAGTGTGTCCTCAAGCCTGCAATTTATTTAATCACAACGATCAATAGGGTATATTCACAATTCGTATTGTAACAAGCAAAGGGAAAGTCAGCTTAAAATCTAATTTGGAGGACGGGGGCCATGACAAAACATTTAAGAGAAAAATGTAAATTTAAAAAATTTGGGATAAAAATTTGAGCCCGGAGGGGACATGGCACCTTCCGTCCCAAACGTGGCTTCAGCCACTGATAACAAGGTTAAAACTATAAATAAATTGAGAATACATTAGTTTTTTTTTTTTCGAAACAATTAATATTAGTAACCATTTAACCTAATTGGAATTATGAAATTAATGATCAAATAACCTGTAAGTAGAGGCATCCCAAATGCGAACAGTCTCATCTTCAGAAACTGTAATTATAATAGGAAGCTCTGGATGAATGCAGGCTGCAGTCACATTTTGTGTGTGGCCTTCTAGTATTTTCATACAACTTTTGGTTTCATCATCCCACACCTGTTCAAATTTACACAAAATGACAATGTTGTATTAACAAATGAACCTGAGTTGTTTTGAAAATTTTCAAAAGTATACCATAAAATTTTGAAATATGTAGCTAATAACAAAGTTCCATAGAGTTACTAACCTTGGCTGTATAATCATCCGAACCAGTTATGAGATACAATTTATCATCAACCATGAAGTAGTTAACACAATTTATCCCTTTTGAATGTGCTTCCCAAGTCAACTTTTCAGTAGATGAGTCTATATTCCAAACCTAAAAAAACACACAAAAAGAGCATAAATAATATAATTAAGGTATCAGATACGGTCAGAATCAGTTAGATTTTGATTACCTTTACGGTGCCATCAAGTGATGCACTTGCAAAAGTGTTGATGTCTTTAGGACTGAATGCAGTTTGCATCACATAATGTGAATGTCCTTCGAAAATCCGAGTACAAACCCAATCCTTCTCCCAATCCCAAAGCTTTATGAGCTTGTCGTCAGAAGATGACAACACGAATGGAGATGCAGGATGGACAGCCAGACACCTGATGAAATCTTCGTGTGCCTCGAAATCTTTAACCTTTTCAGATGTCTTGTAATCGTAAACACGTATAAACTTGTCGTCGGAGCCACAAACAAACCAATTTTTGTTCGGTATGAACTTTGCTGTTCTCACTGCAAGCATAGATATATAGATGTTAGAACTTAAAAAAAAAACACAATTTGGGGATCATTATGAAGTGAGAAAAGCTCAATTCTGTAAAATGTACCTGGTGAGTCAGTGACCTTGAAAGACTTCTCAATAGTCTGGAGTAGGAGTAGCATAAAACATTTTAGTTAATTAGACCGGAAAACTTAATCAATCAAAAGGAACTTGAAGGTAAACAAAAAAAATAAAAAATTAATCTTCGGAGAACATGAACAGAATTCTCAAGTGGCTCAGAAGTCATAACCCAGAAGAGGCAGATAGATTACAGTTAATGGAGCAGCCTGGGAGGCATTAATGAAAGTGGGTTTGTTGTAATTTTATTGATGGGGTATAAGTGTATAACAATATACAACACTAATCCGCACATTTTTTCCGGCAGGATTCTAATTAACTTCGGTATCTATTAGAATTCCGTACCAAAAAAAGGTACAAAATCCCAATACCGGATAAATTTATATCAATATGATGCCTTACCTGTGAATGGTAGTTCCAGATACAAACAGTTCCCGAGTACAAACTTGCCAGAATCCTGCATGAGAATTCATCAAAGCAATCTTCATTAGCGTGTGACATGCACTGGTGGAGTTCATTGTTAATTCATTGGAGCTCAATATAGAGATAGATTTACAATTTATAATTAAGTTGGTATAATACAAAAAATATTACATTATATGGATTGAATAAATTAAGTTTGAATTACGTACCATGGTTCAGTTGGATGAAAATCCACTGACTTCACTCTTTCAGATGTCTGGATGAATACTTTCTGAGATCAATAAATTGTTTTCAGCAAGTTAATCAAACTGTTTGATAATTATTGATACAACAAAAACATAATAATAATAATAATAACAATAATAATAACAACAACAACAACAATAATTAATGAACTGCAAATATACTTTCAGCCTTACCTCAATTTGAAGTTTGAGAGGCTGCAACAAGTCATCACATATATGCACAGAGAATAAAAAATTAAAAATTATAAGAAGGGGTATTTTTTTTTTTTTTTTGCATATTAAAAATTAAAATTAATAATGATAAATAAAAACCAGTAAATGTAGCTCACCGTTGCCATGGTTGATAAGAAATATCAAAATGTTTGATTGAATTGGCTTAGAGACTTTATTTTTATGTTGAATTTGCTTAGAGATCGACTTGAGAGAAAATGGATGCAAAGCTTATCCATTTATATACACTCTGGAATCAGGATGCTTTGCCATTAAGAAATCAAAATGTCATTGACCATAAGCCAACTCGTTTTCTCAGAGAAACTCTTGTCATCAGAAGTGGTTTGGTCCATTGATTATTCTGACGCGGCACAATCGACGGTGCAGATTATGCAACATCCATCATCATGGTTTGACTATACAAAATCAGTCAGTGTAACATTCAAAGTAGATTAGTATTTAGTTGCCACCTGCCTTGACTTTCATGGAAATTTCCAATTACATCATGGTTTTTAGCAAAATTGCACCTTCCTCGTAATATTATCTTCTTCTTTTTTCGAAATGACCTCGTAATTTTATATTATTAGAGAATGAAATTTAATTGGGAAAACTGCGGACAAGTGGTGAATTGTACTGTGGAATAACTCTAGAATGTTGTGGAGAACTTTAGAATAGAGTGGATTCATCATCATACCCATAATTTTGACTAGTGTCTTTATATGTGCACAAAACAAAGATAAACTTTATACATGTGACAAGTGGTATTTTGGTGTCATTTTCTAATCGATTGTGAAGCCACATAAATAGGCTTTTTTTTTGTTATTTTGTAGATTTGTGTTGCATGTAGAACCAAAACAAAATAGGCAAGACATCACATCTACTCTTTCGATCAATAAAAGGGGAAACAAAAGTCAATAAATAAGAGTAAATTTATTCTCACGTTTTGTCTAAATTTATTATTACTTCTTATTATTACATCTGTTATTTTAATTTTATTATAACACGTTATCAGAACGATGCTACTATTTACAGAACCTGAAGTTCTGAGTTTATTACCACTAGAACCTGAAGTTCTTAAATTTATTACCAAAACCTGAAGTTTCTGAATTTCTTATTACTAGAACCTGAAGCTTCCAGACTTTTATTTATTAAATACCAGGACCTACAGTTCTGAATTTACTTTCTCGCATTTTATTTTTACGCAATTTACTTTCTCGCACTTTATTTACTTAAACGCAATTTTTAATTTGGTCACACATCCAAAATCTGAAGTTCATGGATTTATTTATCATTACTGGAATCTGAAATTTCTGGATTTATTCATTTATATATCTAAAGATTTATGTTACTCAGATTTTTAACTGACCAGAAGTTCTGACTCTGATTGTGATTTTCAGATAACTAGAAGCTGTAATAAATGGCAAAGCTTGCAAGTTTAAAATTTACTGCACTAGAAGTGTCCAGAGAGAATTACATGTCCTGGGTTATTGATGCTAGGCTATTCCTAAAATCAGAGGGCTTATACTATATTATTGAAGATGGGGCTAATGCAAGTGAGCAAGATAAATCTACTACTATGGTGATTATCCGTCGCCATTTGCATGAAGATCTAAAAGCCCAATACCTAACTGTCACAGAACCAGAAGTTCTATGGCAAAAGCTGAAAGACAGATTTGACAACAAACTCGATGTTGCATTACCAAATGCAAGGTACCAGTGGCAATATTTACGTTTTCAAGACTTTTAATCAATCTCTAATTATAATTCTGCTTTATTCAGAATCACTACACAGCTGAAATTGTGTGGTCAGGATGTAACAGAAAATGATATGCTGGAAAAAACATTTACAACCTTTCATGCCTCTAATATGATATTACAATAGCAGTATCGAGAACGGCGATTCTTAAAATATTCAGAGCTAATCTCATGTCTTCTGGTTGCAGAGAAAAATAACGATCTTTTAATTAAAAATCATGAATCACGCCCGACGGGCTCTACAACATTCCCAGAAGTAAATGCCAACACTATTGGAGGATATACTCGTGGTCGTGGTCGCGGTCGCGGTCGCGGTTCTTACCGTGGTTGTGGTCAGGGTCGTGAAAGATCATATGATTATTTTGTTCCGGGTAGTTATAATCAAAATACTCCCTAGAAACAGAATGTTTATAAAGCCAGACCAGATAAAGGGAATGGTATCCAAAAGGGACCTAAGAAGGATGATAGCGTTTGTTTCAGATGTGGCTGTCATAATCATTGGTCACGTACATGCCGCACACCTAAACATCTGGTTGAGCTTTATCAGGCATCGGTCAAAGAAAAGGGAAAAGAGAAGAACCCTGAAACAAACTTCATGGAAGATTCAGATTTTATGGATATCACCCAGTTTAATGTTTCTGATTTCCTAAATGATGCGACTGATAAAGTGACCACTTCAAATGGTGATGGAAATGTCCATACCAATTAAGTACTGCTTGTAATTTGTTTCGTTATCATGTGAAATGTTTGTGTAAATATTCCTTATGTATATATTCCTATTTCTTTTACCACTCTATCTGATATGAACTTCATTTATTTTTATTGTTATATTGTTGTGAATAGATATATCTTTAAACGATAAGTTGGGTGACATTGAAAAACAAGATACAGGAGATATATGTCTAGCCGATAGTGCGACGACACATACGATTCTACGGAATCAGAAATACTTTCTGAATTTAACCCTGCTGAAAGCAAATGTTAATACAATATCAGGTCCAGCGGATCTGATAGAAGGCTCCAGTAGAGCCATGATATTGTTACCAAATAATACTAAAATATGTATCAATGATGCTTTATATTCAAGTAGATCCAGAAAAAATCTGCTTAGTTTCAAAGATATACGGTGTAATGGATATCACCTAGAAACTATATATGATAAGAATATTGAGTATCTGTGCATTACTTCTCATGATTCAGGCTAGAAACTAATTATGGAAAAGCTACGTGTTGTATCATCTGGATTATATTACACTCTTATAAGAGGTGTAAAATTTATGTAGTTATGAACCAGAAGTTCTCAGATTCAAAAATATTTATGCTTTGGCATGACCGTCTAGGTCACCCGGGATCTATAATGATGCGTAAAATCATTGAAAATTCTATGGACATCCATTAAAGAACCATAAGATTCTTTTATCCCATGAAAATTTATGTACTGCATGTTCACAAGGGAAATTAGTAATAAAACCATCTCATTCTAAGGTTGGGTTTGAATCCCCTACATTCCTACAAAGAATTCAAGGGGACATATGTGGACCTATTCATCCACCAAGTGGACCGTTCCGCTATTTTATGGTCCTAGTTGATGCATCCATCAGATGGTCACGCATTTGCTTATTATCAACATGCAATGTTGCTTTTGCAAGGTTACTCGCACATATTATCAGGCTTCAGGCACATTTTCCCGACCATCCCATTAAATCAATACGTCTTGATAATGCAGGTGAATTTACTTCCAAGACATTTGATGAATATTACAGAGTAGTTGGGATTGATGTTGAACATCCAGTTCCATACGTTCATACTCAAAATGGATTAGCAGAGTCATTTATCAAGCGTCTCCAGGTAATTGCAAGAACTTTATTATTACGAACACAATTACCAATTTCTGTTTGGGGACATGCTATTTTACATGCTGCTGTATTAATTCGTCTCTGTCCCACTTCTTATCATCAATATTCTCCAGTGCAACTTGTATTTGGCCATCAACCAGATATTTCTCATCTGCGTACTTTTGGTTGTGCATTATATGTCCCAATTGCACCTACACAGAACTAAAATGGGACCCCAACGGCGTTTGGGAATATATGTTGGTCTAGATTCACCATCAATTATTAGGTATCTGGAACCTTTAACTGGTGATCTTTTTACTGCACGATTTACAGATTGTCTTTTCGATGAGAAAAATTTCCCAACATTAGGAATAGGAAAAACTTCTCCTGAAGAGAAGCGTGAATTTTCTTGGAAAGTCCCTAGTCTAATTCATCTTGACCCATACACATCTCAATGTGAAAATGAAGTACGAAAGATAGTTCACCTTCAAACAATAACAAATCAGTTACCAGATGCATTTACAAATGCTACTAGGGTAACGAAATCATACATCCCAACTGTTAATGTACCGGTACGGGTGATTGTTCCAGAAGAACGATCTAAAAAAATAATAGCAAAGGAATCATCTACTGTACGCCAGAAGCGTGGTAGGCCACTTGGTTCAAAAGATACTATTCCCAGAGGAAGAAAACAAAATATCAGGATCATACTCCTGAAATTATAAATAAATCCACTTTCTCTAAATCAACTCCACAAGAGTTAGATGTCTCTGAAAGGACACAAGAAACCCCAGTAGGGGAAGGAATCTCTGAAGAGATACAAGAACATAGAAATGAGGAAATTTTTATAAATTATACAGGAGGAATGTGGAATCGTGAAGAAACAATCATCGATGATATATTTTCCTACACAGTGGCTACCGAAATTTTAAATGATGATTATGAGCCTCATAACCTCGACGATTGTAGGCAAAGGTCTGATTGGCCTAAATGGAAAGAAGCAATTCAAACAGAATTGACTTCATTGACCAAGCGTAAAGCATTTAGACCAATAGTCCAGACGTCTGAAGACGTCAAACCTATCGGATACAAATGGGTTTTTGTTCGAAAACGTAATGAGAAAAACCAGGTGGTGCGATATAAGGCACGACTCATAGCACAGGGTTTCTCATAAAGACCTGGTATTGATTTTGATGAGACGTATTCACCAGTGATGGATACAAATACGTTTCGATTTCTGATAAGTTTGGTTGTCTCAAAAAGACTTGAAATGTGTCTTATGGATGTAGTAACTGCCTACCTATATGGCTCACTCGATTTAGATATTTATATGAAAATCCCTGAATGATTTAGAATGCCAGAAGCATATAGATCGAGACCTCGCAATTTATATTCGATTAAATTACAAAGGTCATTGTATGGATTAAAGCAATCTAGGCACATGTGGTACAACCGCCTCAGTGAATATTTGATTAAAGCGGGATATATTAATAATCCTATATGCCCATGTGTCTTCATACAGAAATCAGAATCTGGATTCGCTATTACAGCAGTTTATGTTGATGATATGAATTTAATTGAAACTTCTGGAGAGCTCCCTGAAAACTGCAGAATATTTGAAAAGGGAATTTGAAATGAAAGACCTAGGAAAGACAAAATATTGTCTCGGTCTGAAGATTGAACATAAATCAGACAGAATACTTGTCCATCAATCAGCATATATTGAAAAGATTCTGAAAAGATTTAATATGGACAATGCTCATCCATTAAGTACTCCTATGATTGTTAGAAATCTTGATCCTAAGAAAGATCCATTCTGAACACTTAAAGATGGTGAAAAGATACTTGGTCCTGAAGTATCATATCTTAATGCAATTGGTGCTTTATTATATCTGGCTCATTGTACTAGACCAGATATCGTATTTTCAGTAAATTTGCTTGTTAGATTCAGTTCAGCACCAACTCGAAGACATTGGAATGAGATTAAACATCTTTTTCTTTATCTTCATGGAACGAGAGATTTAGGATTATATTATTCAAAATCCAACAACTTTTCAAGTTTACTTAGTTATGCTGATGCCGGGTATCTATCTGATCCCCACAAAGCTCGTTCACAAACGGGATATGCTTTTACCTATAATGGCACAGTAATCTCCTGGCACTCCACAAAGCAAACTCTTGTGGCTACCTCCTCTAATCATTCAGAGATCCTTGCACTTCATGAAGCAAGTCGAGAATGTATTTGACTAAGGTCAGTTATTTATCATATTCAAAATACATGTGGATTTTCATTATCTACAGAAATGCCGACGCCGATATTTGAAGATAATGCGGCTTGTATTGCTCAAGTTAGAGGGGGATATATCAAAGGAGATAGAACCAAACATGTTTCTTCTAAATTCTTCTATACTCATGAACTTCAACAGAGTCGACTAATTGATGTTAAACAAATACGGTCTACAGATAATCTTGCAGATCTGTTTACGAAAGCATTGTCCTGCATCAACCTTTGAGAAACTGGTATATGGGATTGGTATGCGTCGACTCTGCAAATTATCGGAATGATACTGAAGTTTTATTCAGGGAGAGCATTCAATCAGGGGGAGCGAAATTTGAATGGATACACTGTACTCGTTTTCCTTTACCGGATTTGTCCAATTGGGTTTTACCGGAAAGGTTTTAATGAGGCAGTTCTAAATACGTCCAATACCACTTGATCCAGAAGATCGTTGTATATATTTTGTTCAGGTTTTTATTCCACTAGGGTTTTTCCTAGCAAATTAAAATACATGTGGTGATAATCCAAGGGGGAGTATTGTGGAATAACTCTAGAATGTTGTGGAGAATTTTGGAATATAGTGGATTCATCACCACACCTATAATTTTGACTAGTGTCCTTATGCGTGGCACAAAACAAAGATAAGTTTTATACAAGTGACCAGTGGCATTTTGGTGTCATTTTCTAATCAATTGTTAAGCCATATAAATAGGCTTATTTTTGTTATTTTGTAGTTAGTGTTGCATGTAGAACCAAAACAAAATAGGTAAGACAATCACAGCTACTCTTTCAATCAACTCTTTCAATCAATAAAAGGGGAAACAAAAGTCAATAAATAAGAGTAAATTTATTCTCACGTTTTGTCTAAATTTATTATTACTTCTTATTATTACATCTGTTATTTCAATTTTATTATAATAAATTGGTTGTATTTTGTGTAATAATTTTTTTTCTTTCTTTTCTTTCTTTTGTGTTTTGCCCTTTTGCAATTATTTAGGACGAATTATAAAGTAACCCTAACTATATATGAAATTCCATAAAACATGTAGAAATATAATTATTACATAACAGACTCCTTAAAACACGATAATGGTACATTGGTACTCAGATTCTTCCTCTCTCATTGTATGTCATTGACGTTTGTAAGGTTCTTACTTTACTTTGTTTCAATGGTACTATTTAGTGTCCCTTAAAAAAATGGTATTATTTAGTGTATTTACGGACGACACACTGATTTTTTATTCTATTTTATTCTATTTATTTATTATCTGTTAAGTGGACAGAGATTTTTTATTCTATTTATTTATTATCTGCTAAGTGGACAGAGATTTTTTATTCTATTTTATTCTATTTATTTATTATCTGGTAAGTGGACAGAGATTTATAAGAAAATATATAGTGGACACTACAACAAAAAGGGTCTTCTACAACATTCAATACATGTTGTGAAAGCTCTCAACAACATACATGTACAAGTTGTCTCTTAAGAAGTTGTTAAATGTTTTAAATGTTTTAACAACATAGCATGCTTGCTGTTAAAAACTTAAATTCAACAACTTATATTATTTGTTGTTAAAAACTCAAAGTTCTACCACTTAGATTGCTTATTGTTAAAAACTCAAAGTTCTAACACTTTGAATGCTTGTTGTTAAAAACTCAAAATTCTACAACTTAAAATGCTTGTTGTCAAAAATTCAAGAAACGTGCATTGATCTTCATGAATTCAAATTCAAACAATGAAGATTATAATAGTCATGACAAAAATATTAGAACGAAAATTTATTGAATAACTAAATTGCAATACAATATTTTCAACTTACAAATTTCCGATATTCTACTATTCCAACTCATTCTAAATACAATACTCTAATACAACTTTTAGGCTATGCAACCGTACTTTCTACAACCCCACCAAACTCACAGCCACCCACCTATTTTTGCTAATTTGCTGTACAGTAATACCCTTTGGAAATTAAATGTCTTGAACACATGGGTAAACCATGACCCTGTTGCAGAGCAAATAACTTCTTGTTCTTGCAAGCCCACACTGGAGTCTGAAATCGATGGGGTCGAGCAGTCAACATGAGTCATTGGAGGAGAAGAGAGTGAACCTCCTTGGACTGAGGCAAGCATATGACAACTAGAGTTAACCCAAAAGCGTACATCTAATGTGCTTGCAAATCAACAGAATATGGAACATAAAAACAAAAAGAAATTGTGATTCAATACCAAAAATGTTAAACTAACACCTGATTCATTCTTCATACCTTAAGTAATTCGGTTCATATAGCTTCTCATATTTAGCCTCCAAAGCTGATCTCTCCTCTCTCCTCGTAATATTTTTTTTCCACTTCTTCATGTTGGCTCTGAAAATTGAGAATTTGTAGGATGTTAATCTCTAAATTATCGAAGAAAAGTAGAAAACAAATCAAAGGACCGTAATGCCACTACAACACTACTAGTTATACTCTAATACACAAATGCAAAATGATCATGTGAGGTGAAGTACTTAATGTCTAGAAGATAAGCTCCAATGGTCAATTCACATCTACATACATGTCCTAATAAGTATAAACCTCAAAAACACTGAAAAATAAGGACGGACCATACTTGATGTAGAAACAACATAAACAATAACAAAGTTAGTATGTATGTATCATGTTATGCCACTTATAGAAAGAGTTATATATGCCACCTTGTATTAAAGACTAACAGCAGAAATTAACCATCACAACAGCTCCATCAGCAGCAAGCCTTTCAATAGACTAACTGAGAAAACAGCTCAGAATGTTCTGCAAGACTATCACACATCAGAGAAGACAAAGTTCAAAATAATATCCTAAAAAACACTGTGGAAACTAAACAACAGAAGCACAAAGCATTAATGGAAAATTGCATTTGATTTAATGATAATTTATCCTACTACTGGACCCTTAACTGAAATGAATAAGTGAATCTAGAAATTTGATCAAAAGCACAAAAAAGATAGTAACTTACCTCTCCTGAGTTTCTCAGCATAATCCCTGCCGCGTTGGAAATAATCTGCATTGTAACTTGAGGGAATACTGAATTCTGATTTCGTTCTACCCATGAGCCTCTTTTCCTGTAGAAGCTTTTTGGCAGCTTCAGTTTCCTCAATATTCTTTAACTTGTATCTGTAACCATACAAAAGAATACGATTAATGGTGAATCCAAGCATTTGTTAAATGAAAGATTGCTGACATCACTTTACTTTCTCCTTGATACGATTACAAGCATTAGGTCTTACCATCAAGGTAGTCAAGCAAAACCGGCCAGCCAAGAAACACAGATTACAAAGCACAATCATATTTTATCAGAAAAAGACTCAAATGGGGTTAAAAGGGGCCATACTCTATGGGGAGCTGAATCTCAGCAATCTCAGCAATCTCAGTGGTACACTGAGTAGAGCTTTCTTCTGAGTTCCGTTTCTTCACCCGAGAGGAACCAATAAAATTAGAAATAAAAAATAAAATAAAATAAAATAAATCTTTTTTTAAAAGTAAAAAGAATCATAATATCATGTTTTGACAAGAAAGGGGAAAACAATGGAATATACTCTATAGTAGCTGATAACCGTACAGAGACTAAGAAATATGGACGACACTTCAAGTTCAAGGAATAAATTTTGAATTCTGACAGAAGCTTTTTAGTGATAATGTGAAGAATATAGAAGAACATAATGTATGGCTCAAAAAAGGTTCACTTAACAAAACACAGCACTGACATGATAAGTTGTATAGATGTATGCATAAGAAAGGAAGAGATGATAAGGGAACGAAAGCAATCTGATCTCTTTTTTGAAGATGTGGAAAATGGATTAAGGTAAAGGCTTGAGAGGCACACCAAATCACCATATCAATGAAAGCAAAAATGTACACAAGAGAGGAAGCTAGAAAGACACATGATTACAAACAAGTTTTCTTTCCAATCAAGTAAATAAACACAGACATCTAAAAATCAGTAGTTGATAAGCACTTAGTCATGGTAATTTTCAAAACACTAACACTTTTTAAGCATTAAATTCTAGAGCTATACATATAGCAGAAATAAACATCACCCTTCAATCAAATCCATGAATATCAAAATGATAAGCAGTAGATCAACACATGCATAGATAAATATGTTAAACATAAACACAAAACAGCAATAAAAGGAAAAATTCATGAAAAAACTTACTCCACGTCTAAAAGAGGAACTCTCTTGCCCCTAAGACCATGCATCCCTGAAAACCAGTCCATCAATGGTTATTACTACACACAACTAATCATAGAAAATGAAAATTGAAAATTATAGGTATCAAAATCAAAAGACAATGTAGTATAATGGAAGTTTTGAGCTATACTTAGTAACAAATATCAAAATCAAAGTTCAACGTGAATTGATAAAATTGAATCTTCCTTATCTGAAAAAGCGAATATCAAAACAATTGATACACGTTTAGAGATAAGAGCGAGAGAGAACTCAATTGATAAATTTTGAAAAGAGAAAGCAAGTAACATCTGGAAATTTAGCAAAAAAAAATGAAACTAGGTTTTTCAGTGTAAGAGGAAGAACAATTACGAAATTGAAGACTCTATCTGATGTTTACAGAAATGCAATGTTTAATCTCGATCTCCTCACAAAATCGAATCCCTAACTCTCAAATAATTCGAATTTCAATACCTGACTCATTTATTCACAATCAACCAAATAAGAGAGAAAAAAGAAACGAAGAAGAAAGGGTTAGAACTTATTCAACAAATTCATAGTGGTTGAAATTCATACAAACTTCAATAGCCGAAAATCAAATTTCAAACAACTCACATTCTAAGAACAAATCGCTGTGGTTGTGGTGGTCGCGGTGTTCACAGCGATTGTGTTGGTTGTGGTGGTCGTGGTGCTCACAGAGGCTGTGGTGGTGGCGGAGCTCACGGTAGTTGAAGTTGTCGCAGAGCTCACGGTGGAGAATTTTCATCGTGATAGAGAGAGAGACATGAGAAAATGGACTTGAAAGAAAAAAGTGAAAAAAATAATAACTCGTTAAAAATAATATAGAACTCTTAAAATTGAAAGTTGAGCATTCACAACTTTCATCCTCCGCATGTTGTAATTAAACTCCAAAATTTTATAATAACAACTTTCTAACTTTGAAAGTTGTGGTTAACCTTATTTAACAACTTTCATTTTTGCATGTTGTTATGCTCTTGTTGTTAAAAACATGTTTTGGTGTAGTGGGAGATTGGAAAAGGTTTGATATGTCTTTGAAAACTAGCAAATAATATGTCCTTGTAGCCACCAATAATCACATAATTAGAGTCACGATATTTACATCCCTAAAAAATTATTTGTGCACCCCTCATTTTTATTAGTTTTAAATTTTTACAGTATCCTTTAGTAAAATTACTCTTATATAAGGTTGGTTCGGTAGTAAAACCTCTCACACTTGCATCATAAAAAATATCGAATTTATGTAATAGTGTAATCTTTAAAAAAAAAAATTAATCATAAATGAAATTGAAACTAGAAGTAACAAAAAAGAAAAAAATATATATGGGCGCAAATCTGGAGCAACAATAGAGAAAGCTAAGGCTCACATACTCCATCCAGGTTTCACCATACCAAATCATTTTTTGTGTTCCCGAAATTTGTAATCCCAAAACTGGTGCCAGACATGTGTTTAATATTTCTTGATGCTCGAAAACACCAAAACTATTTTTGAAAACATCACCGAACTATTTTTAAAAAACATCACCGAACGCACCTTACTCTTTCACCGTAAAATCTATGATTGTTCTGTCTTTCTTGTTCATTATCTCGAAAACTTATTGTCTTTTGCTTTGCATTTATTCGTTGGGTCATTGAAGGGGGTGAACAAGGAGTCAAGGACGGAGGTAGGTATAGCCTATACCGAGCTGTTTCCAAGTCCAATATTTTGAAAAAAAATTATATATATATTATTCTTTCAAAAAATCATTATTATGTTAATTAAATTAAATTATAAAGTTTATAATTATGGATTTTATATTATATTCATCTCAATATCTTCTCATAAAGATTACCGTCTAATATGGTTTGATGGTAAAATTGCTTATTTAGTATGATAATGTCTCAGTCGAGTCGCCTCCGGTGCATGTGGAATTTTAAAAACAAAAACCAAAAAAAAATCTCATCATAAAGCTCAAACTCACATTTTAAACATTTGATAATTAACTTAGTTAAGTAAGCTCGTTAGACCCGTTAAACCCAAGTAAGCCCAGATTTGCCGCCCAACAAGATTTTCTGAATCATCATTCTTGTTTCTATTTGCACCATCAAATTTCTTTCAACACATTTCTTCTTCTATTTCATTAAAAAATTTCAGTAAAATAAATAGACTTGTTAACCTTTTTCAATTATATATAATTGTATAAAAGCAGCAAAACTATGTTGGCATATTTTCCGTTAACAATTATGTAATATCTATTAAAAAATATAAGGTTGATCCAGTGGTTTGCTCCTCACACCTATATAATGGATTTGAGAATTGAGTCTGTACCCCTCACAAAATCCCAAATTATTGTATTATTTCAAAAAAAAAGTAATATCTATTAAAACCCAACGCTAAAAAACCATTAATGCTAGTCAAGCCAAAAATTTAGTCCAAAAACCAACTCAAATGATGTAGCAAGTGATTTGTCATTACCATATCATTCACCACATCACCCCATGATTTGTGTAGTGATGATAACTCATGTACCACATCATTTGGGTTGAATTTTGGGTTAATGCTAGGCTTCCCAGATTTTTTCTCAAAAAACTTCCCAAATTATATTGGTATGTGAGTTGTCAACATCTTATAAATCATGAGTTTATGTGGTGAGAGATGTTATGTTGACAACTCATATAACAACATAATTTGGAAAGTTTGTTAGGAAAAATTTTAGGAAACCTAACATTACTCAAATTATTTATATCGAAATGATTTTTTTTTTTTTTAAAGAGAATTCATTAGAAGAAAAAACAGCTATAGAACTTGGGATATGATATCACCCAAAGCCAGACTCTCCACACGTAATGGACAGTCTTCTAGCCACACGAACTCACCCACATGGGTTAGAGCAAGCTTAGCTAAACCACGAGCGACGCTATTCTCCAACCTAGGGACAAAATTAACCGAAACAACATTAACATGATTAAGAAACCAAAGAATATCATTCACAACGACTTCAACCTCAGAAAATGGAGCCTCCTTCTTGCAAACCGCATGCACAACAGATAAAGCACCATACTCCAAAGTAGCTGGTAAAAGACCGGTATTCACAGCCAACCGAATACCCTCTAAGATAGCCATAGCCTCTGCAATTTGGGGTTGATAACATGACCTTAAATTCTGACAAAAAGAAGCCATCACTCGCCCTTGACAATCCCAAATCACTACACCCAAACCTATAATCTTATCATAGAGGTTCAAGGCAGCATCCTTGTTTATGTTGTACACACCCACCGGTAAAGCTCGCCAACAAGGAGGAATCGGTGTCTCCTCAACCCGCTTGTTCACTTTTTCATTAGCAAAAGGGTAATCCTGAATAGAAGAACTCGCCCAATTATTAACTTCAAAATCAGATAACAAAACCTGACTATGGAGCGCAGTGTTTTAACTGATGCCAAATGTGCCACCACAAAACACAAAGGGACTCAATCTCCTGGACTCCAACTCGATGACTACAAGATAGCTGAAAATTAAGGAAAGAACCTAAATCCAAACTCGTTCAACCACCTGAAATAAAACAACCAGCTCTCACACCCTTTAGAGACGAACAACGCCAAAGCGGATGCAAGGTTGTTTCAACTTTTTTTAAGCAAAACAGGCACACTTCCTCCAACTGCCTACCATGAGAAGGCAAATTAATCCGAGTGGGTATCCAATTATTGCAAGATTTCCAGAGAAAAAGCTTAATCTTAGAAGGAAGATTCAGTCGCCATAGAAACTTCCACCAGGACTCATTCGAGCTCAGGTCAGAGCAACTAGGCTTCAAATTCGAGGATTGAGCAAGCCAATTCCCACTGTAAACCGAATAAACCCCAGATTTGTGATAATGCCATAGCAGATTGTCTTTAGAACTAAAGTTGTAAAGAGGAAAACTCAAAATTGCATCAGCCTTTTCCGCAATAAAGGAGTCTTTAACCATAGTAAAATTCCAACCTACAGAAGGCAATTTCAAGATATCCACAGTAGCACTCTCTGACTAACAACTGCTGAGAAAAAATCTTAAAGGTTGACAGACGCAGAATCCAACGATCTTTACAGATATAGATTGATTTCCCATTAATAACTCTTCAACGTGACCCCTTTTATCAATCAACTCTCTTCCCCATAGAAGACTTCTCCAGAGAAAAGAGCATGAACAGGCTTTTTCCGTAAGAAAGGAAGATTGCAGGAAGTAGCAACCCTTAATCACTCTAGCTACAATAGACTCAGGATAACTAATAAGCCGCCAGCACTGCTTGGCAAACATTGCCTTATTGAACGCGCCCAAGTCCTGAAAGCCTAGACCTCAATCGCTCTTCGGTTTACACAAGGCTTCCCATGAGCACCAATGCATTTTCATCTTTTTCCCACACCCCCCCAACCCCCCAAAAAAAAATTAGCACTAATTCGGTGAAGATCATAAATGAGAGAAACTGGTAGTTTGAATAATTTAGTTCATGGAGTACACCGAAATCGACTGGATAACCGCCTTCAAAAGCACCTCACAGCCTCCCGCTGAAAAGAAACGACTACTCCAGCTCTGAAGCTTTTTCCATAGCTATTCCTTAATACTGTCAAAAAGAACCTATTTGCTTCTGCTAGTCAAACACGAAAGCCCCAAATAACGATTATGATAATCCACCACCATCATCCCTAGCACACTAGCCAAGCGATCTCTATATGTAGTCGAAATTTGCTTGCTAAAACAAACAGCAGATTTGTTAAAGTTAACGAGTTGCTCAAATGCTAGTGAATAAATCTCTAAAATCCGCCTAATATTAATGCATTCTTCCATAATGGCACAAGTAAACAGCAAACTGTACATCGGCGAATCGATACGTAATTTTTGGAGCATAACGACTACAACGAAAACAAGAATAAATACTACTTCTCTCAGACTGTGAAATCAAACTAGAAAGACTTTCCGCACAAATGAGAAAAAGGTACGGAGAAAGCGGGTCACCTTGCCGCAAGCCACTGAGACAGCCGAATTCTACCTTTAATTTTACCGATAAGAATAAACGAATACGTCAAAGAGGAGACACACCCCATAATTGTTGAAATCCAACCTTTTGGGAACCCCATCCGACGCATCATACCCTCCAAAAAATCTCACTCCACTCTGTCGTATGCTTTTGATATGTCTAACTTGAGAGACATAAAACCCTTCTTCCCTTGAACTTTCCGACGCAAAGCGTGCATTCATTGGAAACCCACTGTCACAACCTTAATTATTGAAATGAAAATGGAAATAAATCAGTACTGTCATAATCTTTACTAAAATGAATCTGATTTGTCATAACCTTAATTATTCAAATGAAAATGGCAATAAATCATACTGTCACAACCTTACTAAAATGAATCTGATTTGTCATAACCTTAATTATTGCAATGAAAAGGGCAATAAATCTTACTAAGAGTATTTTTTTCCTTTAAAAAAAATAGTGAATGCTTGAGAACAAGATGAGGTTGGCTGGGTGGTAAGCTCCTCACATTTATATCTTTGAGGTTGTGAATTCGAATCATTCCCCCTTCCCCAATCTCGAAGTATTGTAATAGTTAAAAATAATAATGAATGCATGAGGAATAATTATGAGAAAAAATGAGCTTTGTGTTATAATATATGTGGCTTTCCACCACCTTCCGGAAAGCTTCTTATCTTGGCTTCTTGGGTACACTAACCCACGTGGAAGCTTTGTGTTCAAATGCTTCATCCTCAAGTTAATTGGATGGAATATTACAACAACTAACCCTCTCTTAATTGGCTATATATATAAACTATCACCCAGTTGATTTGCTTAGTGCTTAATTCCTTATCTTCTTGGGTAACACCTAATTGATTTGATTAGTGATTTAGTTAATAGTTGGGATATTACCTCATTGTCCCTCTCTTAATTGCCTATATATATAAACTGTTCACTTCATTTGTAAGTGTGATATCTCAGCATCAAAGAAACAAAACATATATATATATTTCTTTGTCTTGTTTCTCTCTCGTCTATATTGGTACCAGTTCTCCCATCTTTTCTTTTATTTATTTATTTATTTATTATTCATTAATTTTACAACACGTTATCAACACGGATGCTATTATTTCCAGAACCTGAAGTTCTGAATTTATTACCACTAGAACTTGAAGTTCCTAGATTTATTTCCAGAACCTGAAGCTTCTGAATTTATTATTACTAGAACCTGAAGATTCTAGATTTTTATTTATACCAGAACCTGCAGTTCTAGATTTAATTTCTCGCATTTTATTTACTTTTACGAGATTTACTTTCTCGCATTTTATTTACTTGTACGCATTTTTATTTATACAGTTTCGTCACCCATCCAGAACCTGAAGTTCATGGATTTATTTATCATTGCCGGAACCTGAAATTTCTGGATTTATTCTTTTATATATATGAAGATTTAAATTCCTCAGATTTTTATCAGACCAGAAGTTCTGACTCCGATTGTGATTTTCAGATAGCTAGAAGCTATAATAATGGAAAAGCTTGCAAGTTTGAAATTTACTGCACTAGAGGTGTCCGGGGAAAATTACATGTCTTGGGTTATTGACGCCAGACTACTCCTAAAATCTGAGGGCTTGTATTATACTATTGAAGATGAGGCTGAAGCAAATGAGTAAGATAAATCTATCACCATGGTTATTATCTGTCGCCATTTGCATGAGGATCTAAAAGCCCAATACCTAACTGTCACAGAACCAGAAGTTCTATGGCAAGAACTGAAGAACCGATTTGATAACCAACTCGATGTTGCATTACCAAATGCCAGGTATCAATGGCAACATTTACGCTTTCAAGACTTTAAATCGGTCTCTGAGTATAATTCTGCTTTATTCAGAATCATTACACAACTCAAATTGTGTGGTCAGGATGTAACCGAAAACGATATGCTAAAAACAACATTTACAATATTTCATGCCTCTAACATGATATTACAACAGCAGTATCAAGAACGGCGATTCTCAAAATATTCAGTGCTAATCTCATGTTTCCTGGTTGCAGAAAAAAAATAACCAGCTTTTAATTAAAAATCATGAATCACGCCCGACCGGCTCTACAGCATTCTCAGAAGTGAATGCCAACACTATTGGAGGACATACTCGCGGTCGTGGTCGCGGTTGCAGTTCCTACCTGTGGTCGTGGTCCTAACCGTGGTCGTGGCCGTGGTCGGGGTCATGAAAGATCATATGATTATTTTGGTCTAAGTGGTTATAATCAAAACACTCCCCAGAAGTGGAATGTTTATAAGGCCAAACCAGATAAAGGGAAGAGTATCCAAAAAGGGCCTAAGTATGATGATAAAGTTTGTTTCAGATGTGGCTGTCATAACCATTGGCCACGTACATGCCGCACACCTAAACATCTGGTTGAGCTTTATCAAGTATCGATCAAAGAAAAGGGAAAAGAAAAGAATCCTGAAACCAACTTCATGGAAGATTCAGATTTTATGGATATCACTCAGTTTAATGTTTCTGATTTTCTAAATGATCCGACTGATAAAGTGACCACTTCAACTAATGATGGAAATGCCCATACCAATTAAGTACTGCTTGTAATTTTTTTTTGTCATGTGAAATGTTTATGTAAATATTCCTTATGTGTATATATATATGCCTTTAATGTATATATATGTTTTTTTACCACTCTATTTGATATGTACTTTATTTATTTTTGTTTTTGATTTGTTGTTTTTGTTGTTATGGATAGATATGTCTTTAAACGATAAGTTTGGTGATATTGAAAAGCAAGGTACATGAGATATATGTCTAGCCGATAGTGCAACGACACATACGATTTTGAGGAATCAGAAATTCTTTCTGAATTTAACTTTGCTTAAAGCAAATGTTAATACAATATCAGGTCCAGCAGATCTGATAGAAGGCTCCGGTAGAGCCATGATATTGTTACCAAATAATACTAAAATATATATCAATGATGCTTTATATTCAAGTGGATCCAGAAGAAATCTACTCAATTTCAAAGATATACGGTGTAATGGATATCACCTAGAAACTATAAATGATAAGAATATTGAGTATCTGTGCATTACTTCTCATGATTCAGACCAGAAACTCATTATGGAAAAGATGTGTGTTTTATCATCTGGATTATATTACACTCTTATAAAAGGTGTACAAGTTTATGCAGTTATGAACCAGAAGTTCTCAGATCCAAAAATATCTATGCTTTGGCATGACCGTCTCGGTCACCCGGGATCTACAATGATGCGTAAAATCATTGCAAATTCTCATGGACATCCATTAAAGAACCAGAAGATTCTTTTATCCCATGAAAATTTATGTACTGCATGTTCACAATGGAAATTAGTAATAAAACCATCACATTCTAAAGTTGGGTTTGAATCCCCTGCATTCCTACAAAGAATTCAAGGGGACATATGTGGACCTATTCATCCACCAAGTGGACCGTTCCGCTATTTTATAGTCCTAGTTGATGCATCCATCAGATGGTCACACGTTAGCTTATTATCAACACGCAATGTTGCTTTTGCAAGGTTACTCGCACAAATTATCAGGCTTCGGGCACATTTTCCCGATCATCCGATTAAATCAATATGTCTTGACAATGCAGGTGAATTTTCTTCAAAGACATTTGATGAATATTACAAATCAGTTGGGATTGATGTTGAAGATCCAGTTCCACACATTCATACTCAGAATCGATTAGCAGAGTCACTTATCAAGCGTCTCTAGGTAATTGCAAGAACTTTATTAGTACAAACACAATTACCAATTTCTGTTTGGGGACATGCTATTTTACATGTTGCTGCATTAATTTGTCTTCGTCCCACTTCTTACCATCAATATTCTCCAGTGCAACTTGTATTTGGCTATCAACCAGATATTTCTCATCTGCGTACTTTTGGTTGTGCAGTATATGTCCCAATTGTACCTACACATAGAACTAAAATGGGATCCCAACGGCGTTTGAGAATATATGTTGGTTTAGATTCACCATCAATTATTAGGTATCTGGAACCTTTAACTGGTGATCTTTTTACTGCACGATTTGTAGATTATCATTTTGATGAGAGAAATTTCCCATCATCAGGGAAAGGAAAAACTTCTCCTGAAGAGAAGTGTGAATTTTCTTGGAAAGTCCCTAGTCTAATTCATCTTGAACCATACACATCTCAATGTAAGAATGAAGTACGAAAGATAGTTCTCCTTCAAACAATAGCAAATCAGTTACCAGATGCAATTACAGATGCTACTAAGGTAACAAAATCATGCATCCTAGCTGTTAATGTACCGACACGGGTGATTGTTCCAGAAGAACGATCTAAACAAATAATAGCAAAAGAATCATCTACTGTATGCTAGAAGCGTGGCAGGCCACTTGGTTCGAAACAAACTGTTCCTCAGAGGAAGAAAACAAAACATCAGGATCATACTTCTGAAATTATAAATAAATCCACTTTCTCTAAATCAACTCCACAAGAGTTAGATGTCCCTGAAAAGACACAAGAAACCCCCGTAGGGGAAGGAATCTCTGAAGAGATACAAGAACATAGAAATGGGAAAATTTCTATAAATTATACATGAGGAATGTTGAATCGTGAAGAAACAATCATCGATTATATATTTTCTTACACAGTGGCAACCGAAATTTTAAATGATGATTATGAACCTCATAACCTCGACGATTGTAGGTAAATGTCCGATTGGCCTAAATGGAAAGAAGCAATTCAAACATAATTGACTTCATTAACCAAGCGTAAAGTATTTAGACCAATAGTCCAGATGCCTGAAGACGTCAAACCTGTTGGATACAAATGGGTTTTTATACGGAAACGTAATGAGAAAAACCAGGTGGTGCGATATAAGGCACGACTCGTAGCACATGGTTTCTTACAAAGACCTGGTATTGATTTTGATGAGACGTATTCACCAGTGATGGATACAATTACGTTTCGATTTCTGATAAGTTTGGTTGTCTCAGAAAGACTTGAAATGTGTCTTATGGATGTAGTAACTGCCTACCTATATGGCTCACTCGATTCAGATATTTATATGAAATTCCCTGAATGATTTAGAATGCCAGAAGCATATAGATCGAGACCTCGCAATTTATATTCGATTAAATTACAAAGGTCATTGTATGGATTAAAGCAATCTGGGCGCATGTGGTACAACCGCCTCAGTGAATATTTGATTAAAGAGGGATATATTAATAATCCTATATGCCCATGTGTCTTCATCAAGAAATCAGAATCTGGATTTGCTATTATAGCAGTTTAGGTTGATGATATGAATTTAATTGAAACTCCTGGAGAGCTCCTAAAAACTGCCGAATATTTAAAAAGGGAATTTGAAATGAAAGACCTGGGAAAGACAAAATATTGTCTCGGTCTGGAGATTGAGCATAAATCAGACGGGATACTTGTCCATCAATCAGCATATATTAAAAAGATTTAATATGGACAATGCTCATCCATTAAGTACCCTTATGATTGTTAGAAATCTTGATCCTAAGAAAGATCCATTCCGACCACTTGAAGATGGTGAACAGATACTTGGTACTGAAGTACCATATCTTAATGCAATTGGTGCTTTATTATATCTGGCTCAATGTACCAGACCAGATATCGCATTTTCAGTAAATTTGCTTGCTAGATTCAGTTCAGCCAGGGGGAGCAAAATTTGAATGGACATACTGTACTCTTTTTCCTTTACCGGATTTTGTCCCACTGGGTTTTACTGGAACGGTTTTAATGAGGCAGTTCTGAACATGTCCAATATCACTTGATCCAGAAGATCATTGTATATATTTTGCTAAGGTTTTTATCCCACTGGGTTTTTCCTGCAAATTAAGAAATATGGTGAAAATCCAAGGGGGGGTGTTATAATACAGGTGGATTTCCACCACCTCCCCTTTGCTTATCTTCTTGGGTATCACCCAGTTGATTTGCTTAGTGCTTAATTCCTTATCTTCTTGGGTAACACCCAGTTGATTTGATTAGTGATTAAGTTAATAGTTGGGATATTACCTCATTGCCCCTCTCTTAATTGCTTATATATATATATATATATATATATATATATATATATATATATAAACTGTTCACTTCATTTGTAAGTGTGATATCTCAGCATCAAAAAAACAAAACATATATATATTTCTTTGTCTTGTTTATCTCTCGTCTATATTGGTACCAGTTCTCCCATCTTTTCTTTTATTTATTTATTATTCATTAATTTTACAACACTTTTCTTCATTTTTTTTTCTTTTTGTATTTTTTACTCAAGTCATGAAAAATATGTAAACCAAAAGTGTTGAAATAGTGGAATTAGATAATAAATTTATGTTATTATCTAATTTATGAAAATTGATTTTTGTTTTGATTTATAATTTTAATTTTAATTTTTTTAATTTTTTCTATATTTTAATATTATTATTCTTGAGGGTAAAACATTCATTTCCATTTTATATTGAATGGTAAATTAGTATCTTTATTGCTTTTTAAGTTAAAAGAAGTTAACGGGGTTCGGGAAAAATGAAAACTGGAGGGGTTTTTTTTTTGGAGAATACCTCAAACTACAGGGTAATTTGAATAATTCCCTAATTTTATTTAAGAGAAACATAAATTATTACACCATAAAATTATAAATACAAGACAAACATATCATACAAGCGCCGCTAGAAGCCAACATACTTGAATACAAATTAACATATATAAAAGCCATTAAAAGCTATTAACATTCATTATTTCTTCATTGCATCCCAACTCTAGGAGCTGCCAATTTTGACCAAAAAGCTTCCTTTGTCGCAGCCAAACGCAACCCTGTTTATACAAATATTAGCAGTAGAGTTAATAATTTCTTTTAACAATTGGATTTTGTAACATTCAATCCAGTAAATATTAGACGTCATGTATGATGTAACGTTACTTGACCTGTATGAGTGTATGGTTTTTTTATAAATAAGAAAAAAACACTTACTCGTTTGAACCTTTCTTGTATGCAATTCCCCAAACTCTCTCAAGGCCATAATTCAATGTGTCATCAAGCCTGTAATTTAATTAATCAGAACGGTCAATAGGGTATATTCACAAATCGCATTGTAATAAGCAGATGTGAACTTAACTACATCAAATTTGGAAGGTTTGAGGGTTCATAACAAAACATTTAAAAGAAAATTGTAAATATAAAAAATTTAGGATAAAAATTAAATAAAATTCAACTATATTTAAAATAAAAATAAAAATTGAGCTCAGAAGGGCCATGGCATATCCCGGCCCCAACGTGGCTTTGCCAAATTAAGTAGAGATAAATTGAGATCACATTAGTTGTTTTTTGGAAAGAAATAATACAAACAATTAATAGTAATCATTTAAAGTAATTGGAATTATGAAACTAATGATCAAATTACCTGTAAGTAGAGGCATCCCAAATGCGAACAGTCTCATCTTCAGAAGCTGTAATTATAATAGGAAGCTGTGGATGAATGCATGCTGCAGTCACATTTTGTGTGTGGCCTTCTAGTATTTTCAAACAACTTTTGCTTTCATCATCCCACACCTGTTCATTTACACACAATGACAATGTTGTATTAACACGAATGATCAACCCAATCGAGTTGTTTTGTTTCCAAATTTTTCAAAAGTACACCATAAATTTTTAATATGTAGCTAATAGCAAAGTTACATATATAGAGTTACTAACCTTGGCTGTGTAATCATCAGAACCAGTTATGAGATACAATTTATCATCTTCCATGAAGTAGTTTACACAATTTATCCCTTTTGAATGTGCTTCCCATGTAAACTTTTCAGCAGATGAGTCTATATTCCAAACCTATAAAAAGGAGAAAATTAAGAAGTCACACATAAATAATATAATTAAGGTATCAGATACGGTCAGATTCAGGCTAGATTTTTGTTACCTTTACGGTGCCATCAAGTGATGCGCTTGCAAAAGTGTTGATGTCTTTAGGATTAAATGCGGTTTGCATCACATAATGCGAATGTCCTTCGAAAATCCGAGTACAAACCCAATCCTTCTCCCAATCCCAGAGCTTTATGAGCTTGTCGTCAGAAGATGACAACACGAATGGAGACGTGGGATGGACAGCCAGACACCTGATGAAATCTTCGTGTGCCTCGAAATCTTTAACCTTTTCTGATGTGTTGTAATCGTAGACACGTATAAACTTGTCGTCGGAGCCACAAACAAACCAATTTTTGTTCGGTATGAACTTTGCTATTCTCACTGCAAGCATAGATATATAGATGTTAGAACTTAAAAAAACACAATTTGGGGATCATTATGAAGTGAGAAAAGCTCAATTCCTGTAAAATGTACCTGGTGAGTCAGTGACCTTGAAAGACTTCTCAATAGTCTGGAGTAGGAGTAGCATAAAACATTTTAGTTAATTAGACCGGAAAACTTAATCAATCAAAAGGAACTTGAAGGCAAAAGAAAAAAATTAAAAATTAATCTTCAGAGTGTTGGAATTAATGCACTTGTTGAGAAGTCTTAGGGTTCATCGGTTCTCGAGAATAGTTAGCATCATTAATTATTTACTGCAGTCAAAGTTAGAGTTATTATGTAATTGATATTTACTTGGTAGCAATCCTAGAGCCATTTAAGTTTTTATATTGAGTTGTAACTCATTTTTGATAATATAAAACATCAGAGAGCTATGCAGCAGCAACTCAAAATATAAATATTTTACTATTTTCTTGTTTAATCAAATATTTCTCCAACACAAATTAAGAACATAAATAGAATTCAAAAGTGGCTGATCAAGTCAGAACCCAGAAGAGGCAGATAGAATACAGTTAATGGAACAGCTTGGGAGGCATTAATGAAAGTGGGTTTGTTGTAATTTCATTGATTGTATAACAATATACGGCATGTACCGATCCCGCATGTTTTTTTTTTATAGAATTCCGTATAAAAAAATTATGAAATTCCCGCACCTATAAATTTATAACAATATGATATATGCTATACCTGAGAATGGTAGTTCCAGATACAAACAGTTCCTGAGTACAAACTTGCCAGAATCCTGCAAGAATTTATCAAAGCAATCTTTATTAGTTGGAGTTCATTGTTAATTCATTGGAGAATAAAACTCAATCTAGAGATAGATTTACAATTTATAATTAAGTTGGTATAATACAAAAGATATTACATTATATGGATTGAATAAATTAAGTTTGAATTACGTACCATGGTTCAGTTGGATGAAAATCCACTGACTTCACTCTTTCAGATGTCTGGATGAATACTTTCTGAGATCAATAAATTGTTTTCAGCAAGTTAATCAAACTGTTAGATAATTATTGGTACAACAAAAACATAATAATCATAATAATAACAACAATAATTAATGAACCGCAAATATACTTTCAGCCTACCTCAATTTGAAGTTTGAGAGGCTGCAACAAGTCATCAAATATATGCACAGAGAATGAAAATTATAAGAAGGGGTCTATTTTGTATATTAAAAATTAAAATTAATAATGATAAACAAAAACCAGTAAATATATATATATATATATATATATATATATAGCTCACCGTTGCCATGGTTGAAAATAAATATCAAAATGGTTTATTGAATTTGCTTAGAGACTTTTTTTTTTATGTTGAATTTGCTTAGAGACTTGTGAGAAATGGATGCAAAGCTTATCGATTTATATATATACGCTCTGGTATCTGGATGCTTTGCCATTAAGAAATCAAAATGTCATTGACCATAAGCCAACTCGTTAACTCAGAGAAACTCTTGTCATCAGAAGTGGTTTGGTCCATTGATTATTCTTACGCGGCACAATTGACGGTGCAGATTATGCAATATCCATCATCATTGTTTGACTATAGAAAATCAGACAGTGTAACATTCAAGTTGATTAGTAATTTAGTATGTCTTTGCCATCTGCCTTGACTTTTCGATGATATTTCGTGGAAATTTTCAAAATTATGGGTTTTTTTTTAGCAAAATTGCACCTTCCTCGTAATTTTATCTTATTAGAATGAAGTTTGGAAAAAAATTCATACCAGTGTTGATAATGTTGTCTTTTGTGTAATAAAATTTTTTTTTTCTTTTGTGTTTTGCAATTATTTAGGACAAAGTATACTTATTACTTACTCGCTCTAACTATATATGAAATTGCACAAAACATGTAGAAATCCAATAATTATATAGACTAATCCTTAAAACCATTGATTCACTGTTTAACACCACTCATCACTAGGGCATGTTTGACATGTTGTATTGTATAGTATTAGATTATATTGGATTAGATTGTATTTGATAGTATTGCATTGGACTGTATTATTATTATATAATCATGTGTTTAGTGATATTTCGTATTAGACTGTATTAAGTTATATAATGTTTGGATATTATTTTTATTACCAAATATTTTGTATACAAATAAAATTAATATATTTTTTAAATAAAAAAATAATATTATAAAGTATATATTTGTGTATTATATTTTTTAAATAATATTTTTATTATAAAATATAATTTTCAAAATTATATTTTAATTAATTTTAAATTTTAATATTTTTTATAATTTTAATATTTATATGGTTGTTTTAATCATTTATATAATTTTATTTGAAAAAAAATCAATTTACAAGTTTAATACAATATAAAATCATCGTTTCACTATGTATTATATAATACAATGTTTGTTGTAATAGAAGCACTGTTTATCTTATTTAGTATAATACATTATATCTTGTCAAATATATATATTGTATTGTGTAATATATATTTTAATTCATTAATATTATGCAATACATACAAACAAACACACCCTACACTTCTACAGGTTGAAGAGCGTGCTATTTGTTTTTTTTCTTCAATATTATAAAATAAAAAAACAAGGTGTCCAATCAAACTCTGTCGCGTCACTCCTAAATAATATTAATTACAATTAAAAAATGAAAAAAAAAAGATATAGGGTCCGTCCTGTAAGTGTTTTCAATTGATATTTTTCGAAAAGAAAAATAAAAATGAAAACAGTGTTTTTGGTTTCAGTTTCGAAATCCGAAAACACGTCTGGTAGCATATACTGAAATCCGTATTTTGAAAATAAAAACGGAAAAAACGCATCTGGTTGACTAACTGAAAAACTATCGAAAATTGAAATTTCAATTTTTATATTTTGTTTAATATTATAACAATTATAAACAAATTGATTTAATAATTAACCAATAACCAATAATATATTTAACAAATTTCTTCACATACGAAAATTAAGTTCTGTAATTACTAAAATTAATTTTAAATGTTTACCTATAAAGTGGAGACCCAATTCTAGGATTTTCACATGTTCAAAGCTGAGAGTTTAACAGATAATTAACCAATAACCAATATTAACCAACTCTGATGAGGACGCTGAGAGTTGACGAAGAAGAAGATGATGACCAGCAGCCAGCGAAGAAGATGATGACCAGCAGCCGGAGAAGAAGACCACGGCGACAAACTGAAGAAGGCGACGGCGACGGCGACCAGCTGCAGAAGAAGAAGATGATGACTAGCAGCCGACGAAGAAGATGATGACCAGCAGCTGGCGAAGAAGACGACGCCGACCAGCTAAAGACGACGGCGACGGCGACGGCGACCAGCTTTAGAAGACGACGGTGACCAACTGAAGAAGACGACGGCGAGCTGAAGAAGAAGAAGATCAGATCGGCGGCAGTGAGAGGGAGCTGATCGGCCGCGGCGGTGAGCTGAAGAAGAAGACAAGATCGGGAAAGAGAGGATGAGGAAGAAAAAAGATGAAGATGGGAAGAGAGAGATGATGCACAATGAAGAGAAAAAAGAAAAAGAAAAAAAATATTGTTAAATTTTTTTTGAAAAACAAAAACAAAAACAAAAAACAAGTTTTTTTTTTGTTTTTCAAATATTTCATTGTTAACACTAGTCTTGTTTTTTTTTTTTTTTTTTAAATAAAATGAAAAACGGTTAACGAACGCGAATTCGAAATTATTTTTGGAAAACAAAAACGAAAACGGACTGAAAAACAGCTGCAGGACGGGGCCTTAGTGAGACCATAAATGAAAAAGAAAAACAAGAGATATGGTGAGACCATCTCTCCATTCATGGACAATATCTCCTTACGGGATGACAAAATCGTAGAGAAAAATCTTTTCAAAAACCAATATGCACAACTGTAAGTAACACAAAAACTGTTTAAAATTTTTCGAACAAGAATTGAATTAATTGAACAAACATTGTATCAAAACTAGATAGATTGGTACCTTTAATGTGTATTAAACTTTTGATCTTCCAAACCTTGTATCAAATCTACAACATGTGCTCACGGCTTCAACTCGTGGAACTTTTTCTAATCCGATCATCATGTACTGAAATTGATATAACTTTCTCTAGAAAATTCGGAATCCCAAACTGTAAAGTTTTTCGGAAACTAGACTTTTGAGGCTTTCCGAATATATGTTGATTGCAATCCAGTTCCATTGATGGAAGAAGTTATGGCCTCCATAAGTTGGAAGTTCAGCACAAGCTTTTTGTGTGTATCAATCGCTTGATCTTTCGATTTTTGTATGAATGTGAATTGTCTAGAAGTGTAGACTTCTTATTCCTTGAATCAATAATCCTCCAAGTCCTGAGAAAAAGATTAGATCTCGAAAAAAAATAATTGATTTGCTTTTATGTATGTATCACGCCAATAAGAATAACTAGCTTATTATTATTCTTCAACCTTTCTCTTCAAATAATATCGTTCATTGATAGCATTCAAGAGAGGAAGTTTGAATCCTTATTGAATATATAAGCATAGTCCTGCTATGATTCACAATTTTAATCATATTAAAATTGTATTTAAATAAATATTTATTTAATTATGACTACCATAATTAAATATTTCATATTTTTATTCTTTTCAACTTATATTTCCTAATAAATAGGAATATTTTCCTCCAAGGAATTTTTTTTTTCAAAGTACAATGTTCCATAGTTTCGGGGTTTTTTTTTTGGGAGAATGATGATTCGAATCCACTACCTCCTTAGTGTAGATGTGGGGGGTTTACCACCGACCAACTTCATCCAGTCTCTCCAAGGAAACTAAACCTTCTACATGATTGCTTTTCTTGTTACATTAGGAAACTAACTTTCCTAAACAATAAATCATCTAGAAGAAGCAAACTTTGGAGGCATTCCACCTAAGTGTAGTAACCGTCCACCTTATCCATCAAGGTGGATTCAGCCCGCCTTACTCAGAAGTGGCCGAATATACTCTTAAGCAAGAAACTAATTTCACTCTTGTTTGTTCACTAGAGCCAAACTCTTGAGCCTTTTGATCCAAGTTAGGTAATTCAAACAATTTCTTAAAGTTGGGGATCGAGCAGGCTCGAGCAGGCTATTTTAATTCAAGCTTCAATATACTTAGCCCAATTTCAATTAACTCTTAATCAATAGACTTGGCCATGTATCCTCATGAAAAATTGGAAGTGCCATTAAATGACCATTTTGCCTTTCTAATTATTTTGTTCATTAGGTTTGTCCTTACGTCTAATGGATAATTTGATTTATCAAGAAATCATGATTCAATAACTCTCATTGAATACTCAACGTTGAGGTTTATTATCTAAGACCTCGTAAGACCCATAACATGGTATTTACTCTTATTTATAATAAAAGCCACAATGTCTATATCTATAAATATATGTTCTCTATGATAAATAAATCAATAATACCAAAATGTCAAGAAATAAACTTTTATAAAATAGTTGTACTCATTGACAGCTCAAATATTACAATTTATAATCATAAGTTCATTATTTATTTCAGGATTAAGATAGACATTCAAATTGCTATAATTGTGAATATATTATTCTATTCATTGTAAATATAATTAAATTATTCACAAGATCCAATTCAATACATCACATGTACTAGGTCCTTTTGTTCAAAGTCTCCAATTTGGTGAATCTAGACCCATCACTCCCAATTGAAACAAAAGAAACCTACAACTTTTTCAAGATAGATGCCCAGCCTTTGTGTTAAGTTGTGAATAATCATTAGACTAGATAAAGAATTATGTCTACCACACATAATAACTTTAAGTGAATAATTCTTTATTCGCTTTTAGTCATTGATCCTTAGAATGTTTACACTTAACATAAATAATCTTTCATTATAAATGCTACATGATTTAAATATAAGCAAATGACTTTACTGACATTCTAAAGATTAATTCTAGAAATTCTATGTTTTAGGGCATATTTCCTAACAAAAATTAACCTGCCTCATCCTATACCTACGAGTACTCGCTCCGTTTAGAGAAGGTTTGGAGCAATTCAAACGGGGTATTGAGTCAAATTTTGACTCTTTCGGGTAACCGAGTCAAGGATGGGTCAAACACTTTTGACTCACCCCAGCACAAATAGCCTCTTTTTTTTGTTGTTGTTGATTATAACTATTATAATAATAATAATAATAATAATAAATAATTTGTATAATGAAACATTTGATGTTAAATCCAAAAAAATATTAAGAAAACAATGAAATGTTTTAAAAATTATAGGATCATTTATATTTTCGCCGGAAACTCTTTTTTAAAGGCTCAAACAAAGCATTATTTATTTATAAAAAAAATTTAATAATTAAGGTTGTCCAATGATAAACCTCTTGTATCCCACATTAATAAAATTATAAATCCGAATGATGTAATTCTATCTTAACTCAAAATTTTATGTTGTATCCTTAGAATGTTTACATTTAACATAAATAATCTTTCATTATATATAAATGCTACATGATTTAAATAAAAGCAAATAACTTTATTGACATTCTAAAGATTAATTATAGAAATTCTATATTTTAGGGTATATTTCCTAACAAAAATTAACCGCCCTCCTATACCTACGAGTACTCGCTTCATTTAGAAAATGTTTAACGATAAGAGCGTTCGTTTAGTCTGATAATATCTCAGGTTTAACTCAATACCACTATAAGTGATATATCAAAAAAAAAAAGACAACAATCGCCTCCACTTAATTCCGATATCAAGTTAAGTTACCATTTAACAATTTAAGCTTGGGAAATAAAAGAAGAACAATATTATTTATGTTCTAAATATGATTATTAATCTTTTTTATAAAATTAGGGAAGCTTAGAAAGCTCATCCAGCTTAATAATATTTCATATTTGAGTTGATTTACATCAGGTAGTGAATAATTGTTAGGAAATTATAGCAAGTATAAATCATATTTCACTAGTATTTATATCTTTTAACAGGTTCAGTAAGATTCACTTACAACTAAGATACAATTAAAAAGATTATCTAGTAACCTAACACATTTCTTTATATTATCAGATATGCCAAGAATTAACAATAGATTGAATCTGAGCCTATAAAAATTCAGATTTTAGGCATATATTCAAAACAACTAAGTTACTCATACATCATCTAAAGAACAACAGAAAATATATCATCTATACATGCAAGATCTAACAAGAGAAGCAATATAGAGTAATACGTAAATAAATGATAGAAGATATATCTTGGTTCAACCAAGAATGAGGCATACATCCACGTTGAGCCACTTAAGAAGAGACTCTATCACTATATGGTGTCTTTACAGCCTTGAACTACACAGATATATTCAAGATCAACCATCAAAGGGAGCCCAGAAACCCTGATACAACAAAACGCTCAACCTATCAAACCCTAATCCCCCAAAACTCACTTCTGATAACAACCCAGAAATACACAAAAGTAGTATCAGTAAGAATCACAACACACAGAACTCTCTTTTTCTCTTCTATCTCTCTTGAAAATTCAAAGCAGAGAACTCAGATACTCAAGATGAATACCAAGAACACGAAGAACACATGAGAGAAAAACAGATTCTGAGAGAGAGAAAAGAAAACCCTAAAAAACTGAATGAATTGATCGTTCTCTTTCTTTATCTCTTCGTTTATATAGCTCTTCAGAGATAAGATACACATCAGCCAAATGGAACCAATCCCAGCATGACACATCATCCCGTAATCCTGACTCAGCTTTTCAAGTGATCATATAAGGTAAGTGAAATGATGCGTTTTGGCTTTGAGCTTGATAGGGAGCATTTATCATCTGGGTTTCTCATGGCTTCAACCAATCTTATCATTGGGCTTGAAAACTGATGGGCTAACAAAATTCTTTACAAATTCCACCTTAGGCCATCATTGTCGATCAAGGCTGCTTAGGCTTCATCACATAGCAAAGGATATCTTAGGCTTCATCACATAGCAAAGGATATCTCTTCTGATGTACCTGGCTCAAGACACAGAAAACAGAACTCATCCATAATCACCAATTTTAAGTAAATTCAAACAATGTTTAAGTTTGCTATAGGGTACCACTTTAGTACCCATATCAGCAGGGTTATCTTCAGTGGAAACTTTATCCACTTCCACCACTCCAGCTAAGATTTGATCTCTGATGAAGTGGTATTTAACTTCTATGTGTTTTGTTCTTTCATGAAATACAGGGTTTTTGCAAAGATGCAATGCATTTTGACTATCAGTGTATATTAAAGATTTCCCTTTAAACACATTAATCTTACTTAACAAACCTTGAAGCCAAATTGCTTCCTTAATAGCTTCAGTAACAGCTATATATTCAGCTTCTGTTGTGGACAATGCCATAACAGATTGTAACTGACTTTTCCAGCTAACACAACACCTTGCAAAAGTGAAAAAATAAGAGGGAGTAGACCTTCTCTTATCTCTGTCCCCATCATAATCAGAATCAATATAACCTACCAGTTCTAATTCACTGTAAGCACAGTCATAGATCAGTCCTACTGAAATGGTGGAACTGATATATCTTAACAGCCATTTCATGGCATTCCAATGTCCCTTTTCCAGGCTTGGCCATATATCTAGATAGAACACTAAAGGCATTGAGCCAAGTCAGGTCTAGCACTCATCATAGAGTACATCACTGATCCTACTGCACTAGAGTAAGGAATTTTCTCCATATATCTACTTTCTTCTAAAGTTCTAGGAGACAAAGCAGCAGAAAAAAATAAAATTTGAAGCTAAGGGAACATTTGCAGGTTTACAGTTTTTCATATCAAATCTGTTGATTAATTTGGACATGTATTTAGACTGATTTAGGCACAGTCTATTCTCTTTTCTGACTCTTAAAATTTCTATACCTAAAATTTTTCTAGCATTTCCTAAATCTTTCATTTCAAATTCAGATTTCACTTTCTTCTACAAATCTTTGACTCTAGACATATCTTTACTAGCTATCAACATATCATCCACATATAAAAGCAAGTAAACTGATTTTTCAACATTTGTATCATTAAAATAAAACAGGAATCATACTCGCTCTTACAGAATTCCTAAACTAGTAATAAAAGTATCAAACATTTTATATCATTGTCTAGGAGCTTGTTTAAGCTCATACAAAGATTTTCTAAGAAAACAAACATATGAGGGATTTGATTTGGATGTGAATTCCTTAGGTTGAGACATATAAATTGTCTCATCCAAATCCCCATATAGATTTAACATTTAACTGTTCTAATTCTAGGTCATAGAAGCTGACTAAAGCTTAAGATAATCATAATGGTCTTATACTTGACTACAGGAGAAAAGATCTCATTGTAGTCAATTCCTTCTCTTTGAATGAACCCTTTAGCAACTAATCTAGTCTTATACCTAGGTGGCTCATTCTGCCCATCCCCATCTTTGATCTTAAAAATCCATTTACAGGCTATAATCTTTTGTTTATCGGATTTCTTGACTAAATACCAGGTATTATTCTTAACTAAAGACTGCATTTCATCTTCCATGGCATTCAACCATTTAGAGTTCTTTATGGAACTCATAGCTTCTCCATAAGTCCTAGGTTCAGCATTGTCTATTTCTTGGCCAGTGCACAATGCAAAAGATATGAAATATGCATTGGAATACTTACTGTTAGGTATTATATTTCTTCTAATCCTATCCCTAACCAGGTCGTAATTAGCTAGAGAATCAGTGTTATTCTCTGGTTGATTCTGACTCTCTTCCACCTAATGCATACCATCCGAATGAGTAGCCTCTTGATCCTCAATAGGATCAGGCTGAACCGAGACATGACTTGGTGGTGGGCTACCAATTTCCACCTGAATTCTGTTCACATTATCCTTTAAAGGATCTGTTTCAGTTTTAGTAGGTAAGTCAATGTCTTTACAGGGCATTCTAGTCTCATCAAACACAACATCCCTACTTATGATGACCTTAAAACCCTTTTGACCCCTAACCCACAGCCTATAACCTTTCACACCCAAGGGATAACCTAGAAAGACCCTTTTAAAGCCCTAGGCTCTAACTTCCCTTCAGATTGATGTGCATAACAGGCACATCCAAAGACTCTTAAGTGTTTAAGGCTTGGTGGTCTGCCAGTCCACAACTGTTCAGGAGTTTTAAGGTTTATGGCAATGGAGGGTGATCTGTTAACTAAGTAAGCAGTTGTAACAGCAGCTTCACCCCAAAAACTTTGGCTCAAACCTGAGCCAATGAGAAGGCATCTCACTTTATCTAAAATAGTCATGTTCATTCTCTCTGCCACCCCATTCTGTTGAGGTGTATACCTAACAGTTCTATGTCTTTGGATGCCTTCGCTCTCACAGAACTTATTGAATTCATCTTTGCAGAATTCAAGTCCATTATCAGTTCTAAGGGTTTTGATCTTTCTAGAAGTTTGGTTTTCCACTAACTTCTTCCAAGTTTTGAAATTTTCAAAGGCTTGGTCCTTAGACTTTAAGAGATAGATCCAGACTCTTCTTGAAAAATCATCTATCAAGGAAAGGAAATAATGGTTACCTCCATGAGTTGGGACCTTGGCAGGTCCCCAGAGATCTGACTGAATATACTCAAGAATCTCTTTGGTTGTGTGTTAGGCAGTACTAAAGTTAAGTTTATGTTACTTACCTAGGATGCAGTTTTCACAGAACTCAATTTTATTCACTTGATCACCATCAAGAAGATTCTGCTTACTTAGCTCACCCAACCCTTTTTCACTCATGTGACCTTGTCTCTTATACCATAGAGACCCTTTGTCACAGATTTTGGAAGCCACACAAGCAGCTTCATCAGTGACAGTAACCTCTCTCAAAATATAAAGCACATTCCTCTTGTCTCCTTTAAGGATGACAAGGGATCCCTTTGAAGCCTTAATAATGCCTCTTTCTGCTTTATAGGAGTACCTTTCCTCATCTAAGGTTCCTAGAGAAATGAGATTTCTCTTCAGATTTGGGACAAATCTAACATTCCTAAAGACTCTAATCATACCATCATACATTCTTATGGCAACAGAACCTATTCCTTTTACATTACATTTCTGGTTATTTCCCATCAGCACATATCCACCATTGAGTTCTTCAAACTCAGTGAACCGGTCTCTATTTGGACACATATGGTAAGAGCAGCCAAAAGTCTAAAATCCATTCAGATTTTATCTCTTCTGTGCTCACAGTAAGAACTTCACTAGGTTCTAGAGGCTACTGCAGCATTGCCTTCTATCTGTGTTTTATCTTAAGTCTTTTTCTTAAATTCATAGCAGTATTTCTTTATATGTACTTCCTTCCCACAAAAGTAACATTTCCTAGATCCAGACCTATTTCTAGACTGTGATATATTATTGTTAGGGGTTTTGCTTATGCCTTTGTTCTTACTGTTTTGATTGTTATTTTTAACCAAAGGCCTACCTCTAGCAAACAGATTCTCACCACCATCCTTCCTCTCAACTTTCAATTCCAAGTCCTTAGACTTGAGAGCTGAAATGCACTCTTCAAGGCTTAGAGAGGACCTGCCATATTTGATAGCAGCTTTAACATCTTTGAATGACTCTGGAAGTGAGTTGAGGAGAATGATCGCCTCATTCTCATCACTCAACTTCTCATTTTCACCAGCATTGGCTAATTCAATGGTCATCCTTTTAAACTCATCTAAGTTTTGACATAAACTTTTACTGGGGTTCATCTTAAAACTGAATAACCTTTCTTTTAGATAAATCTTATTGGTTAAGGATTTAGTAAAATATAGGCTTTCAAGCCTTTTCCAGATGTTAAAAGCAGTGGTCTCTTCATTTACTTCCCTAAGAACATTATCAGACAGATTAAGTATTATAGATCCTAATGCCATTTCTAACATGTCATCTTTCTGTTCTTGAGTTAAACTATCAGGCAATTTATCAGGGCTTTTCAATAGCTCTGAGGATTTTTTGTTGAGACAGGAGGGCCTTCACCTTCCTTCTCTAGATACCAAAATCCCCAGTGCCATCCAACTTGTCAATTTCAAACTTTATATTGAATAAAGAATTGAAAGAATTATTAAAATTGTCAAAGTCAGGAACGGTTACCTCAGCTTGAGCGCTTGCAGTTTCACTGGAGTTTACCTCTTCTCCAGACGAGTCTTCAGAGCTTGAAGACTCTTCCACTGGAGGGAATATGCCTCCTAAGTTCGTCGTTGGTACTAGATTAAAAGCTCTGATACCACTGTTAGGAAATTATAGCAAGTATAAATCATATTTCACTAGTATTTATATCTTTTAATAGGTTCAGTAAGATTCACTTACAACTAAGATACAATTAAAAAGATTATCTAGTAACCTAACACAGTTCTTTATATTATCAGATATGCCAAGAATTAACAATAGATTGAATCTGAGCCTATAAAAATTCAGATTTTAGGCATATATTCAAAACAACTAAGTTACTCATGCATCATCTAAAGAACAACAGAAAATATATCTCCTATACATGCAAGATCTAACAAGATAAGCAATATAGAGTAATACGTAAATAAATGACAGAAGAGACTCAGAAGAATAGGGGCCTATATCCATGTTGAGCCACTCAGAAGAGACTTTATCACTATATGGTGTCTTTACAGCCTTGAACTACACAGATCTATTCAAGATCAACCCTCAAAGGGAGCCGAAAAACCCTGATACAACAAAACGCTCAACCTATCAAACCCTAATCCCCTAAAACTCACTTATGATAACAACTCAGAAATATACAAAAGTAGTATCAGAAGAATCACAACACATAGAACTCTCTTTTTCTCTTCTATCTCTCTTGCAAATTCAAAGCAGAGAACCCAAATACTCAAGATGAATACCAAGAACATGAAGAACACATGAGAGAAAAACAGATTCTGAGAGAGAGAAAAGAAAACCCTAAAAAACTGAATGAATTGATCGTTCTCTCTCTTTATCTCTTCGTTTATATAGCTCTTCAGAGATAAGATACACATCAGCAAATGGAACCAATCACAGCATGAAACCTCAACCCGTAATCCTGACTCAGCTTTTCAAATGATCAGATAAGGTAAGTGAAACGCTGCGTTTTGGCTTTAGGCCTGATAGGGAGCATTTATCAACTAGGCTTCTTCTAGCTTCAACCAATCTTATCATTGGGCTTGAAAACCGATGGGCTAACAAAATTCTTTACAATAATAATAATAATAATATATTTAAAATAGAAATGTGTGGGCATATATTAATTTATGAAATGGAAGAAGAATGGAGAAAAGAAAAAAAAAAATGCAAAACCATATATCTTGGTTGTGACTTGAAGTAGTCTAAAGTGTCAATAATTAATTAGCACGCCTGGACCAATAATGCACTTTAATGTTTTTCTGCGACCTTAATTTATGAACAATATTTGTCGTCAAAGACTGCTAACCATGGTAGAAAATTTGCCTGGCCTCCATTTTTCTCCGAGTTCTAATTAAAACCAATGAAAGTGATCCGACCACTTTCCTCCTCTCTGATTAAAAGTATCCGTACAAATTGACAGTGCAGATTTTGGGGTGAACATCATCTTTCTCATATGTATAGAGACATGATTTCAAAAAAACAAACATGTTTGACTTACTTTTTGTAATTTCTCTTTGGGAGACATATATATATATATATATATATATATATATATGTATCCACCAGCTAGAAAAGCATGTGTAATATTTTGTATATGTTAAGTACAATAGCTGTAGTAGTCTCCTATGTTGACTATGTGCCTCTCTCTGTGTATATACAATTTTATTGTTCAAAAGCAATCAGCATGCACTTAGAATATTAGACACACTCACTTCTTGGAAGTTGGAACCAACATTATGACTAAATGGCCATTTTCCCCTAAGTGGTCATTATGATTTGGAGCAATTCAAACTAGGTATAGAGTCAAATTTTGATTCTCTCGAGTAACCGAGTCAGGGATTGGTCACACACTTTTGACTCACCCCAGCCAAATAGCCGATTTTGTTGTTGTTGATAATAATAATAATAATAATAATAATAATAATAATAATAATAATAGCCGATTTTTAATGTTATTATTATTATTATTAGATTTTGTATAATGAAACATTTGATGTTAAATCCAAAAATAAAAAATTAAGAAAACAATGTAATGTTTTAAAAATTATAGGATCATTTTATATTTTCGATGGAAACTTTTTTTCAAAGCCTCAAACAAAGCATTATTTATTTAAAATAATAATTAAGGTTGTCCAATGATAAACCTCTTGTATCCCACATTTAATTAAATTGTAAATCCAAATGATGTCATTCTATCTTAACTCCCAATTTATATTATTTTAAAAAAATTCTTCAACTCCCAAATTGGTAATCGTAAAATGAGAAAACAGTATTGTTCAAAGAACAACAAAAAAATGCAGTAAATATATTACGGAAAAAAGGCTCATTAATCATTATATTGATAAAATAAATCATGGACCTAAAATATAGTAGGTCAAGGACCAGAAGATTTCAGGATCATAAATTTTTCAAGCCAGTTTCTTTATTTTGGGCTATTATCAGCCCAACTTCAATAAGTTTGGGCTCAACTTATAAGGATCTATTTCCAGGATTATCATTAGAGAGAGAAAAATAACTTGTGTGGGCATAATAATATCATCCCAAGAAGTTTCTCTCATAAAAAAAAAATCAGTAACCATTTCTCACTCCAAATAGTTTTAGATATTATTTTATGACTTAAAATTTTGTACGGAATCTTGAACCTCATCTTTTATGAAATTGTGGTGAATTTGAGATTTGGTAAGCATCTACAAATCATTCATATCGATTAAACTTAGGTATTATTATTACATTTCTCTCGTTAAATCTCTCGTTTCTTTCATGTTATTTTTATTATCTAACCTGATTTATCATAATTATTATCAAAATTTGTAAAATTTCACAAAAACTTCACCACATATGCATGCTTCTCACATTGTGCTAATTGCATGACTTCAACTTCAACAACTTTAACGAAAAAAGACGTACATTTGAAAAAGGCGAGTATTCAAATTATGTTAGGGTTTCAATGTCACTCATAATTTCAACAAACACTACAATTCGTGATATGGAACATAATCGCAAGTACCACTTTATATATGCACATATAGAACTTTAGAGTGATTGATGGAATCATTTGTGCCAATGAACAATATATGAAAATAACAAGTACACAGCTAGCCAAATGATAAAAAAGTGTGTGTTCGAGTTTTAATTGGGTAAGTACCAAAAAGGGACAACTCCCTCCTTAATTCACACAATATGCACTTTGTACGGGAGAGGCATCATATGTGTGTTATATTAATTATTCAATGTTTATGTTAAGAATGAATGGATATAGATAAATGGGTCGGGACTTCGGACTTCGCTCTCATGATTCAATCGGCTATAGATAAAATTAGGTTCCGTTAGTAACTTATTACTAGGGATGTCAGTGGGTGAAATGAAGATGAGGAGAGGTTCTCCAGCTCCACCCACGTTCCCCCGTTTCCTATCCCTCATTTTACCCTGTTTGATTCCGTTTCCAGAGGACTAGTTAATTTGAAAGAAAAGAGAGAGTTAGTCGGCTAGGGATAGAAAAAATAAAATTACATTAATTTAAAATAAATTAATGACTTAAAAACGAAAATGAAAAAAATATCTAGGGGCAGAATTGGAGATGGGGAGACCATCCCGGCCCGGGGGCCGGGGGAACTAGAATTGAGGAATTGGGGGGCAAATGATAAAAGTTCAAAAATTATGGTACTAAAATATAAAAATTCATTTTTTTAAAAAATTTATAATTTTTTAACTATAAATTTTTTTTTTCAATGGGCCGGGTAGGTCATGGCCCCCCGGCCTCCATGGTGGTCCGCCCCTGCCCAGGGCATGTGGGGATTTTGAACATATATCCCTAGTTGGTACAAGTCATGTATCTCCTACTTGCAATCATCTTTTTACTCTCTTCAATATTATATCAATTTAACAGGTTCAGCTACCGTAAACTATATATATTAACAGACAGTTGTGAGAAGCATTTGAATGTTTATTTAATGATATTGGTTAACTCTTCTTTAGAAGGGTTCCATATTTCATATTTGGTAATTGTAATAGTTCATATGAGATTCCGTATCGATTCCTATTTGTATACAGGTATATGAATGGGTATGGAAATTAGAATGAAAAACGAGTTCAGGTATGGGGAAATGGTGCACGTACCCATCACGAACCACCCCATTAACATCCTTAGTTACCACTAAGTACGTTGAAGATAGATTGTCAGATTGATGTATATGTATTTGGTTTGTGTCAATCAAACCGAAAGTAGGGTCTAGCTTGACCTGGCTTTTAACCTAAAAGACCCAATCCTGATAGAATTTGTGACTTTATTTGATCGTTTTATGGGCACGAAACTTTTGCTAGGGAAGTAGTGGAGCAAGACAGTTACCTACTAATATCTATGTCCCATATTCTGATACTACTCATTAGATTTGCAGTTCCAGATAAGATTATATTCATCATTTTTTTTTCTAATTTTTTTTTCTTTGTGGAGTCTCTGGTCATGTAAGAATGGAATAGAACTGGTGCAAAATTAATTAAAAGCCAGTTATTCATTCAAGAAATTATTTGGAAATTCACTATTTTAACATTAGTATGAACAAAATTCAATATATAAGAAGCTTCTCGGATATAACTTATGTTTGAAATCACCAATATTTATCATATGTGATTTTGGACATAAGTTATGTGCGGGGGTTTACCTCTCTTTCACAACTTTTGATCAAGTCAATCCTCTCCCACCATTATCTAAAAGAATTATCATTTGGGGCGCATGATATGTGTTTGATGCCCATTGGTGAATTCTTTTTAAGAGAAATTTATATAATGACACAATTTTAACTATATTTAGTGTAGATATATATTACCTGATTTATATATATATATATATATATATATATATATTATATATATATATATAAGGATTGTTTGGGTTCTATATATTTGAACTAAGATCAAGATTGTGACAAGTGACCATCATGTACTATTAAATTGCGCTAGCTTTAAAAAAGGGTGGTAATTCGTATTATATCACCCCTGTTTAATACATTATTTTGAATCGATTTATATATGGTCCTTTAAATTAATTATGTCAAAATCTATAATTCTTACTAATTAAATTCTTTTATGTTCGAATCATGTCAAAAATTGTCACCTCTATCTTTAAACATAATCACACATACCATTAAAACTAATTATTTATGTTCTTTTATTAATATCACTCCTTGAAAATAGATTTAACAATACAAGCATATACAGATAATATCCAAATCACAGGAAAATTTTCAGATGATCAGATAAATTCTTATACGAATGGTTGTGGTTATCATAAAATCTACCTCCCAGTTGTCTACATTATTCTCCACAAGTGCAATGTATGATTTCTGCCAGAAGAACATAATAGATCAATCTATCAAGAACATCACATGAGCATAGGATAGATCAAATAATAGTGCCTTCACTACGTGCTGAGATTTTTTATGGCATAGAATAAGTACAGAAAAAGCAAACTTTAACATTATATAAATATCTGTCAAAGACCAATTGATTTGGTTGCCGAAAACTTCACAATCTTTACCTACTAAGATTGAAATCTTGACATCTTGTATATATTATCCTTTTTTTTTTTTTTTTTATAAATATTTGGACAATTACCAATTGGGTTCCAGATTTTTTATTAAATTTCAAGTTGTTTGTAACTTTTATAAAAGTGACCAAATTGGTCCTTACATTTTTCCCAAGTACCAAATTAGTCTCTCTAACTAAGTTTCTTCAGTCAACTTTAACTGTATAGCGGTAAAATTGTACTTTACTCATAAACAATATAATATTGACATAAGAACAATTTTTTTTAACAAAATTATATTTTTGTTTATTTTATTTGTGTTTAGATTTTTAAATAATTTTGAAAACAGTGCTTGTATAATATTAACAAAAATATATGTTATATAAAAATAGTAACAGACTAAATTGAGAATGAATAGTGACTTTATTTTAAAAAATAAAAGTATAATTGACATTGTCTTATTAAAATATTTTTAGATTTTTTTAGAGAATTATAATCAAAAAAATATACAAATGGTGTTTCATTAATAATATTTTTAGATTTTGTTGTAATTATAATGGTGAATTTAATGTACAAAGACAAAATAACGTTGCTATAATATGACAAATAAATGGTGTTTATGTATTTTAACTAAAAGTATTAAAGTCAACTGTTATATTTAACACCGTTAAATCATTAGATGGGTCAACTTGGTCACTTTAAAAAAGATGGACTAATTTGGCACTTGGAAAAAGATGCGATGACCAATTTAGTAACTTTTGTAAAAATCGCAAACAATTTGGAATTAAAAAAAAAGTCAATGACCTAATTGGTAATTGCCCTAAATATTTTTGTATATAAAAAAAACATTTTAGTACATACCATTTCATTCTTTGAGTAAATGTGCTTTTTTTTTTCGGGTAAAAGAAAGGTTTTATTGAAAAAGAATAGAAATATAAAAGGGATTTTTTAATAAACCTAAGTGGTAAAGTAACCACCTAGGAGAAAATTAATATAAAATCCTAATAAATATAGGAACCGGAGAGAAATCTCCTAGTGTTGAGAGTTTGACTTTTTTCGATTATAAAATATAAATCCAAACCGTATTTCTAGTGAGTGATCTGGGTAAATAAGCCATTCACAATTGTTAGAAAAAAAAACATATAAAGATCCTCAAAGTTGACTTCAATCGATGGGATGACTAATTAAAGTACAAGAAGATCACAAAAAAGTGAAAAACTAGTCAAATTTAAGCATGATTATCTAGAGAGCTAGGAAGCAACATCGATCAAAAAGAGCAGCAGAGAGAGAGAGAAACAGAGATTTAATGGAAAGGTATATTCGAAGAATAAACTTGTCCACTCACAGGAGTTCTCAATTTCCTCTATCAATTCTCTTAATCAACCACTAAAATGTCTGCTCGATCATTTTTTTTAATTTTTTTATCATAATCCCACTAATCCAATTTGGAAGACTATATTAAATCTTCATATATGGTTTTATAGGTTTCCTTTTATAGGGTAATAATCATCATGTTCTCACTTATTGAATTTTCGTTGGTATTTTAAAATTCAAACGAAAATAAAAAGGGGATTTTTAACTTTCTTCCTCATTAAGTGGTCTATAACTTGACACTTAGACTGACTCATTTTGCTGAATTTTTTTTTAAATAAACTCCCTTTAAATATTCAAACACATGAGTAGGAGTTACATCATTTTTTATCTAATGAATATTTTTTCTTTCAAGAATTATATTAACGTTTACTTTATGGAAAATAAATTTCTTAATATGTAATCAAATAAATTTGTCTTCTAAAAACAAATATAATTTTGTTTTTTATCTCTTATTCTAGAATATTTATTCAGGACAAAAGCTAAATAAGAAGCGATGGTGGAGTAAGCAGATTTTATTTAAGGATAAATAATTAGGGTTCAAAACAGGAAACTAATTATTTTAGAAACAAATATATATAAGATATTTTAAATTATTATTATTATTATTTTAATTTGAACCTTGATTTGATCGTACAATTCTAAAATTAAGATATCAAATAATATAATTCGGCGATAAGAGATCGTTCAGTCCGATAATATTTCTGTTTTAAATCAATATAATTATAACTTATATATAAAAAATAAAAATAAAAAGTCAACAGTGGCGTCCACTTAATTCTTTGTTTTTATATATAACAAGTCAAAGCCCAGAGAGCAAACACAAAACAGAACAGCACCTATGTAGGCTTATTAGTCATAATAAAACAGTTTAACACAGCTGGAGCTTCCTCCATCCAGAACCGATCATCTTCGATAACTAACCCAAATTTGGCCAAGCCATGAGCAGTCCGGTTTGCCACTTTATGTGTATTCAGAACCACCACATCATTCAACTCCTCCAGCATTCTTCCGATGCTTTCCAAGATCACACCCCCATTAGCATCATCATAGTCTCTATTCAATATTTTCCTTACTTACCATTTTGGCATCAAGTTAAGTTACCATTTAACAATTTAAGCTTGGGAAATAAAAGAAGAATAGTATTGTTTTTGTTCTAAATATGATTATTAATCTTTTTTATAAAATTAAGAAAGCTCAGACAGCTCATTCAACCTAGTAATATTTCAGATTTGAGTTAACTTACATCAGGTAGTGTATAATAATATATATATATATACATAAATTTTCAAGTCAGTGCGCACTGATATAAATTCGTCAGTGCGTTGGATGTGGACCATTAAATTTACATACTTTGACTCAAACTATTTGCACTTGTCAAATCTTCTCCATAATCAATGGTCCACATGCAACGCATTGATATAAGTTCTATCAGTACGTACCGTTAGAAAACCACCGTATGTATATATATATATATTAAAAATAGAAATGTGTGGGCATATATTAATTTATGAAATGGAAGAAGAATGGAGAAAAGAAAAAAAAAATGCAAAACCATATATCTTGGTTGTGACTTGAAGTAGTCTAAAGTGTTAATAATTAATTAGCACGCCTGGACCAATAATGCACTTTAATGTTTTTCGGCGACCTTAATTTATGAACAATATTTGTCGTCAAAGACTGCTAACTATGGTAGAAAATTGGCCTGGCCTCCATATATATATATATTAATATATATAGTTTTTTAAATCAGTACGTACTAATATAATTATGTTGAACATTATATTTACATATTTTGACTCAAAATGTATGTATTTGTCAAAACTTCTCCATAATCAGTGGTCCACATACAATGCACTGATATAAGTTATATCAGTATGTACCGAAAATGAAATGATTATATATATATATATATTCTCCGAATTCAAATTAATTAAAACCAATGAAAGTGATCCGACCACTTTCCTTCTCTCTGATTAAAAGTATCCGTACAAATTGACATCGCAGATTTTGGGGTGAACATCATCTTTCTCATATGTATAGAGATATGATTTCAAAAAAAAAAAAAAAAAAAAACATGTTTGACTTACTTTTTGTAATTTCTCTTTGGGAGAGAGATATATATGTTTGGGTTAACGATCCACCAGCTAGAAAAGCATGTGTAATATTTTGTATATGTTAAGTACAATAGTTGTAGCAGTCCCCTATGTTGACTATGTGTCTCTGTGTGTGTATATACAATTCTATTGTTCAAAAGCAATCAGCATGCACTTTGAATTTTAGACACACTCACTTCTTGAAAGTTGGAACCAACATTATGACTTCACATTCAATTAATTAATACCTCCATTTTCTTTACTTTGGCAAAACGAGGGGATTTAATTAATAAAATTTAAAATATTACACTTTAGTTCTTCTTTGGCGCTACTCTGACTCTTTTGTTATTGACTAATTAGGCTATGCGAGAAAATAAAAAATAAAATCCGCATAAAAAATGGGTATCCTTTGAGACTAGGATACCCATTTTTTGAATATTTTATTAGTTTTATTTAATTTTAATTTATTAGAAAAAAATTGTAATTTTAATAAAGGTTCATATCAATTTTAGATTAACCCATCCAAAGTACACTCTTATTTATAAAATATGTATGGTGAAATTCGAACCCTACCTATTAACATAAGGTATATTACATACATCATTTGTGATGAGAGGAGATACTATATCTAAAAGAGTTAAAATGATCTCCTTTAAATAATGCATCCTAACTAGTAACACGATTAGGCTTACTCGTATATAATTGTATTTTTTTTTTTATTGAATATTAGGCTCCGTCCTATAGCTATTTTCAGTCTGTTTTCGTTTTTGTTTTCCAAAAACGATTTCGAATTTGTGTTCATTAACCCGTTATTCATTTTATTTTCAAAAAACGAAAAACAAAATGAAAAACATAACCAGTGTTAAAAGTGAAATATTTGAAAAACATAAAATACTTGTTTTTGTTTTTGTTTTTATTTTTCGTTTTGTTTTTTCTGTTTTTTTTTTCAAACAAATTTTTACTGCTTTCTTTTTTCTTTTCCTCTTTTCCAGCCTGTCTTTGTCATCTCTTTCTTCATATATTCTTCTCTTCTTCTCATCTTCTTCATATCTTCTTCCCTTCGTCATCTCATCTTCTTCATCTTCTCCTTCTTCTTTTCTTCATCTTCTTTTCTTCTTAGTGCCGCTGATTTGCTCCTCAAAGAGTAGATCGGCTCCTATTTTTTTTTATTTCTTTTCCTTTTTTTCTTTTGAAAGGTTTTATTTTTGTTTTTGTTTCAGATCACAAAGAATTCATTAACGTATATATATATATATATTAACATAAAAATCTTGGATTTTGAAATTATTTAAAATTTAAAATTACAATAATTCATCAAAGAGATTTTATCTGGTTATTATGAGTTATTGGATAATTATTTAGAATGAATTATTGACCTATCTTTTATTCAAAATAAAAATTTTCAATATAAAAAATAATAGAAAATTTATACAATTTTTGATATTTTTTGATTAACCTACCATGCGCATTTTTTCCGTTTTTATTTTCAATATATACTATCAGACTCGTTTTTTGTATTTTGAAACTGAAACCAAAAACTCTGTTTTCATTTTCTTTTTTCTTTTTTTTTAAAAACAGTCAATGAAAAACGTTTAGATGACGGAGCCTTAATACCCGTACATAATTGTTAATAAGTTTTTTTTAAAGGAAAAAAAAACAATTAAAACCCTGAATTATAATATCCAACAATACATACTACATAGAGATGATGATTGAATTTGAAGTGTGGAAATAAGGACCCCAAAGAATGGCCAAAAGTATCACCACGATCAAAAATCAACAAGATTCCCAATGAGGCCTCACCATGTGTACCTATCAAGTCGATACACCACTCAAGAATATTCCCTACCAATCCAAACGTAAATAAATGGAATTCTATGAAAAAGATGTTAAGCACAAACGCGGTTCATCAATGGTGGATACCCTATCTGCATAATAATATTACCTGCTTATTATTTAAAAAAATTAAAAACAAAAATCTTTCCGTATTCAAATCTGTCTTTTACAATATTTGTAGGGATTTAATTAGCAACCAGAAACGTCTGCCTCCCGCCGCGTATATAATGATGTTTTTGTCCCTTTCTTTTTTTTATTAATGAAAATGAAAGTTATAGAATCTGCCCATTCCTTCACATTGTCATGTAAAGTTAAAATTATTCTATTTTGGCTTCAAATATATATATATATATATATATATATATATATATGTTTGTGGTTGTTGATATTGTCTTAGTTGCAAGTAGGCATGCAATGCAAATCACTGATTGTAGTTCACCATGGCAGAAACTTTTGACTTAGCGATTCTGTTCTACGGGATCAAAGATGGGATGGCTTATATATAAGTTCCATTTCACTTCTGGGTTACCATTGGGATTTAAATGCTTTTGATTGAAGTTGTATATATAGTTACTCTATACATATTAATATATATATATATATATATATATATATATATTTTCAAGTCAGTACGCACTAATATAACTTCATCAGTGCGTTAGATGTAGACCATTAGATTTACATACTTTGACTCAAAGTGTATGCACTTGTCAAAACTTCTCCATAATCAGTGGTCCACATGCAACGCACTGATATAAGTTATATCAGTACGCAATGAAGAGAAAAAAACAGTATATATATATAAATATATATTAATATATTTATGAAAATTTTCTTCTCGGTATATACCGATAAATATATATCAATGTATTACATGTTAATTATTAGATTCAATTGTTCTGATCCGGTCTACATGCACTTGTCAGTGTTTATCCATAATTTTATATTTTATATCATTACATATTGAACAAAAACTATATATATGTATCATTTATAAATATTTATAGTCTTGTTAATATGTATTTTTTAAATAAAATTACAATAAATTTAAGATTAAAGTAGGAAGATACAACACGAACCAACACCATCATAACGTAAGTATGCGAGGCACGTACGTACCAATGGATTATCTTCATTCGGTCAGTCTTGTTAATATGTTAAAAGCTCTAAAACTCAACAAAAAATTTGTTTATTCATTTAATATATCAACACACTTCTAAAAAAATAAATACGACACTTTTATTTATTTTTCCAATGCTTGACATGTGTACTCTAGCGCATCTCTTCTTAGCTGTAAGCCTGTAATGGTGTAGGCAACTCTGATTTCCGATCATAAGCATTTTATAAAGCACGTATATGATGTTTTCTCTTTAGTATTATAGGGAAATAGACATACGAACCATGCACTTATTGGTTGATATGATCTTGTGAGATTACAGTAGATTCCTGACCGATTCGATATCCACAAATATTTTGTAAAAATAAATAAATAAAACATATATGCTGAAATATTTTCTAAAAGATTACTTACAGTTTACTACCAACATAAATTTTCAAATGCTTTTAAGGTTGATTTATATTATTGGCCATCCATTTGTTCTGTGTCATATTACCATATTAATCGATGTTAATGAACCAGTAAATTTTTATAAAAATCCGACACCACCGAGAGCATTAGGGGTCTGTTTGGACCAGTCAAGATTAATTATTACATACGTGGTTCGGATACCTACTCATACAGCAAATGATATTTACTCCCACAGAATTAAAAGAAATCTCCACACATATACCGGTAAATACACATGCTCACATACTTATAAATGCAGATAATGTCAGGCATTTTAAAAATAAATAAAAGAGAAAATATTCATGTTGTGGGATTTGAACCCTGGCACAAATGTGGAAAATTAGGTGCACACAACTAGATGCGGAGGGAAATGAAACTTAAAAGAAGTATGTATGCATACATTGGCAAATTTTACTGTTAGATTTTGTAAATTTAATCTATACACTAAATCGTAAATTTTTGTGAATCTAATCGATATTCTCAAAAGAAGTATACAATTGGTAAATATTACTATTAGTTATTATGAAAACATAACATGATTACAATAGACACGAAATTGAAATGTTTTAATTATTAAAATATTTGAATTAAAAAAAATAAGATCCTTAAAATTATATTAGATTAAAAAAGAGTTGTGCTATTGACACACCCCTTACTGATCTATTCATACCCACTTTTTAAAATTTTGATTTAATTAAATAAAATTAAATGTTTTTTATTAAATTTTTTGGTTTATTTTCCAAAACTACCCATTTTACTTATTTTTCAAACTTAATACATACCATTTATGATTTCTCTATCTCTTATCTCTGTATCTGTATACATCTCTCTCACCTCCATTGATTGATTTAATTTTTTTCTTCTTATTTCTTTTTTTTTTAGTTTTTTTTTCTTCTTATTTCATGGTGGAAACGAAAAAATAAAAAATAATAGTGTACTTCAACACGACGACAGCTTGATATCATTCTCAAGAGAAAAAAATAAACTTCAAACTTATCTCCAGAGAATGAATTGTTTTCAGATGCTTACTGTCATTGTCAGACAATTCTTGCTTTATGTCATTCTCAGACAATTCTTCAAGATGTTTGATATTGTTCTTAGATAATTCTTCCATATTCTTGATATCGTTCTCAAACTCTTTCATAATATTTTAGATGTATATGATATCATTCTCAAACTCTTTCATAATATTTTAGATGTATATGATATCATTCTCAAACTCTTTCATAATATTTTAGATGTATGTAAGAAGCATATTTTAGGGTTTAAAAGTTAATTTTTTTTTTGAAGAAATAGATTACTGGGTTTTTTCTTTTTTGAAAAGGAATATGAGAATTTAATAGATTTACTTTGTAGAAGATTTCTTTCCTAAATTGTATGTCTCTTTAAATAATTTTGATAAAGGAAAAAAAATATTATATAACTAAAAAATGGGGCATGAATAGATCAGTAGGGGATGTGCCAATAGAACCACTCTTAAAAAAACATGATTGCATCGATACCAAAAGATATTCTAAATATATTATTTAGAAAATTATATATATATACTACCGTTTTGCGTGTGGCAAATTGAAGACCTCTAAAATAGATCAATAAATGATAATTAATGTGAGACAATTAATTATGAGCTTAAACCGTCGAGGGATTATATGAAGCTGGTGCATGTGAGAGAGGTTCAACCACCAGACCAACCTTATCTCATCGGATTATGACGCTTTCAATATAAAGATTTCTTTTTTTATTATTATTTTAATCATCAATATTAATTCGGGTTTATTTTTTTATGACACTCTTTCCAAAGTCATTGGTAGAAAAGTCACATAGTTAATAAGTTTTATAGAAATAACAACAATCAATGGAATCTGCCAAAATTGCCCATATAGCACCAACTCTTATACTTTTTAAATTTCTCTCTCTTTCTCTCTTTCTTCATCTCTCCTCTGTTTTTTTTTTCAAAGACCTTCATTGATCCATCAATGGAAGTCAAAACGACTTCCAATGGAGGTCATCGAAACGATCGACTCCATTAGAGGTCGTTGAAACGACCTCTGTCAAAAACAATTCTGGAAATAAGTCTCGGATAGCCAGCAATAAGTCTCAGGTGTCTAGCAATCAGTCTCGGGTAGACTTATTTCCAGAATTATTTTGGTTTTTTTATCTTCTTCTTCATCGACCACCAATGGAGGTTGAGGTCATTTCGACCTCCATTTGAGGTCTGTCTGACCTTCATTGATCCATCAATGGAGGTCTTTGAAAAAATCAGAGGAGAGAGGAAGAGAGAGAGAGATATTTAAAAAGTAAAAACAAAAGCAAAAGAATTAAGTGAGGGTGTTTTAGTCTCACCACATACTTTGGTGCTAAACAACTTAGAATTAACAATTTGGTGATATTCTTACAAAACCAAACTCATTTGATGCTATTTCCCCATATTCCCTATATTAATTCTTTATCAGTCTGTAGCACACGAAAGTATTGTACACACCATGCCAAGTAAAAAGCAAGTTCTGCTGAATCTTTGGAAAGGAATCTACACTAACAATTAAGTTATTAGAAATGTTTGAATTGACAAAGGAGAAATAAAAGAGAATGATAAGTTAATGAGGAAAGGGAATTGAAGGAGATGAGAGGAAAAGATAGTGTTTTAATGATCGTTGTTTGGATAGTTATGTATAGAAAGGAAATGGAAGGAAACAATATAGGTATAGCAAGAATGAGGGTTGTGGAAAAGATGAGGTTGGTTCAATGGTAACCCCTTAAACCCACGACACGAGTAGTCCCCAGCTCCCCAAACCCCGAATGATTGCAATATTTCAATATATATATATATATATATATTATATATATATTAATGCTATACAACCTAAATAATTAACCCAAACTTTAACATAAATGATGTGACAACTGAGTTGTCATCACCATACACAACGTGGTTAATGAAAAAATCACTTGTCACATCATTTGGGTTGAAATTTGGGCTAAATGTTTGGGTTGTCTAACATTAGTGATATATATATATACACACATATATATATATTGATGATCGATCCATTTATATATGTATCTTTGGTCCCCAATATATCTTGTGTTAGATTCTCGAGTTATTTAGGTATTTTATGTTGTTTATTGAGCATGTGTATGTCACATTCCGCATAAAGGTGTCTGGAAGCAATCGAGAAGAAAAAGGGTCAAAACATGAAGAAAAAGGGCAATTTCGGCTATAACCTCTAGTTGACCGCGGTCCACGCAACTTGGACAAACCACGGCACAACCGCACATAATATCAAAGGTGTCACAGTGATACAACCGCGGCTCATGCAGAAAGAAATAAATCGCGGTCAAACTACTATGAATTCCAGAGGAGCAACCTCTAGATAACCGCGGCACAAACCGCAGTTGGCACTATTCCGAGGCTTTTGAGGAGTTACGAAACCCTGATTTTTGGAGGACTATAAATACTACTCTTTTAGTTCAAAAAAGACACACACACACACACACACTCTCTCTCTCTCTCTCTCTCTACCAACAACGATCAACCTTATCTACACAACCTTCATCATAAACCACAATTCTTTCATCATTCAATCCATTGTTGCACATTAAAGCTCGAAGATTGGAGAAGAAGACTCAAGAAATTGAAGATTCAAAGAAGCTTGATGATGATCATCATGGGTTTCATATTTTCTATCTCTTCTTTATTCTCTTTAATCATGTGTAACTAAATTCATACTAGGGAATCAATGTGAACCTCCATGAATGCTCTTTGTTAGAATTGACTATATTTTCATTAATTCAAGTTTTGATTCACTCAATTCATTCTATGTCCTAATTCTTTATTCGTGTTAATGCATGATCATACATTGATATGAATTTAGGGTTTGAATATTTTAACAATTGAGTTTGGAGTGTTGATCTGCACCTAACCTTAATTAATATTCAGTTGAATGGATAAAATTGATCTTAGCATTGATCTATGCAAGTGGGTTTTTGTTCATTAGTTCTTGCACATAATAGGTTCTCGGTTGTAGTTTCCACCATTGATCTATGGGTAAATTATGACTGAGAATACTTGATTCATCCCAGGATCATACGGTAACAATCATACTTAAGATAAGAACGAACATTTAACTTGATTAATATCTTGTTCCCAAGTCAATTTGAAATATGAGTAAACATAGTTGGGGGCATTGATGACCTAGTTCTTCATCCATTGATTACAACCAAATCTCTTTTAATTGCTTTCATAGTTCAATTTAGTTTAAATTCAATCATCAACTCTCTCAAATTTGGTTACTCTTGCTTAATTAAAATTGGGATTAGATATAATTGGTAATAACATTTCCCCGTGGAACGAACTCGTTTGTCACTATACGAATCATCACGATTCATGCATTTACGAAGTAGTAAAATACAATTTCCACTCCGGAGAACCATTTAAGATGTGAAACCTCTCATTTCCTTTCCTAACATAAAGTTAATAATGAAACATTGAAACATGTAGAAACAAAAGTTGAAACGGAATGTTTTAGATCGAATTTCAAAATAAATGCATCTGTATATTTTATGTAAGAATAAATCCCACTGAAAAAGAAGAAAACGTTAATTGGTATATATATATATATATATATATATATATATATATATATAAGCCTTTGTTGACATTATATCAAATTAACTTTACAAAAGTCTACTGTCTTTCTGCTCAAAATACGCATGTGTAAAACAAGCAATATCAAAAAAAAAAAAAAACAAAAAACAAAAAAAAAACAGGAATCCATAAAATGAAAAGATGCTTTTTGATATAAATGCAATATTGGAAGAATTCATTAAGATGGGATATGTATCACCCCACTTCATTTGTGTTTAAAAGTAGGTGTTTCTCTAGTCTGAATGACGAAAAGACTAATTTATTGATGACATCTATAAATATATATATGTATATAATTATATTTTTTTAATATCGAATTCAAATCTTCTTAAGGTTCATTTATAGGATCTTCAATAAAAACAAAATCTTTAATTAATTTTGTTAAGACCGTCTTCTCTAAAGAATTATTATACTTGATGAACAAGCACTAGGAGGCTTTAAGATTAATTGAAATTTTAAAACATATTTTAATGTTATTTTTAGTTTTTCGATATATAGTATTGCTCTTTTTATTTTTCTTGTTACAATTTCAATTGCAAATTTTTTTTTTTTTGCATAAAGTACGTCATTGTTAGTTTGAAAAAAAAAACTTAATATATATTTTTTGAAAAGTATTTGACAGTACCTTTATAAGAAGTATTACTGATAATTGATAAATTTTGTATGAAGTAAGACATTGTTAGTTTAAGGTGTTTCTATAAGAACACTTCGAGATCTAAAATCCGAAAACATGAATTACATTAATTTAGGGTTTCAAATTTTTTTTTTTAAGTATTTCATTAATTTTTGTGTGTGTACGTAAGACAAATACGTATTCCATGTTTGTGTTCGGAGGGTGGGTAGCTTTTATGTATCAAAATTCATATATGAGAAGTGTTAAATTCACTCTCTCAATGCACTCTCTCTTTTTTTTTGACAAGTGTCAATATTTTACTTTTTGAGTTAAAAGTAGAACTATAATAAATGGTTTGTCTGTTTATATTATTTAAAACTCAAACAAAACATTCTTTTCTCAAATTGTCCTTTTACTTTTTACCAACTATAATTTATAATCTCTTTTATCTAATTAAAAAACATTTATATGTATATATGTATGTGTAACTGTATATAATGATTTTTGCAATCAATTTTTTATATTAAATAAATGTTGAATGAAATAAATGGAAATATAAATTATTTTTTAAGTAATTATGTTTTTTTAAGGAGAATAAATGGTGTTTAAAAGTAAAAAAAAAACTCAAAAGGATTTCATAAAGAATTAGATGAAATAGATTGTAAATTATATTTTGTATAATTTATATTTTTTAAATAATATAAATGATGTTTAGGAGTAAAAAAAAAAAATTTAATATTTTTTTAATTAAATAAAAGAGATTATAAATTATAGTTGGTAAAAAGTAAAAGGACAATTTAGAAAAAAATGTTTTGTTTGAGTTTTAAATAATATGAGCAGACAAACCATTTATTATGGCTCAACCTTTAAATTAAAAAGTAAAATATTGACACTTATCAAAGGAAGAAGAGAGAGTAGATTTAGAAAGTAGGTTGAGAGAGTGAATTTAGGACTCCTCTTCATTTATAATTAAATTTATCTGATTTTTACTTCTATTTCCATTTCAATTATATAATCTAAGAGTTTAAAGCCACGTTTGACAGTTGGGATAGGACGGGAATCGGCTTATTTTTAATCCGATTCCCATGTTTGGCCAGGCTTATGGGATAGGATAAAATTATCCCATTTGCATGATTTATCCCATTGCTATGAGACTAGTTAATCCCAACCAAATTCATGGGATTAATTTCTTTCCCATCACCTTACTTACACAAACACCCCATCACTGTCAAAGCAAACCTCATCATCTTCTTCGTTTTGACTGGTTAGGGTTAGATTGGTGGTGAGTCGACACAACTGGGTTTCTTCAACTTTGGTTGCTTGATGATGGTTTCTTTCAAATTCTGCTTCTGATGATGATTTAAAAAAACCACAAAAATATCTCAACAATACGATATCTGATTTTTTTTTACGATACCAGATCTGAATAAAAAACAAAGTTTGAGATCAAAACACCATTATAAAAAACCTTCAAGATCCAACCTGAATCTGAACTATAGAGTGGGTATGAGATGCTGGTAGTTTACATCGAGTGGGCATCAGATGTTGGTAGTTCACCAATAGATGATGAAGAAGAAGAGAGAAGAAGAAGAGAGTCAGACGAAGAACCGAAGAAGAGAAAATGAGAACCGATGAATGAAAGTAAGAAAAAAAAAGGATTGGTTTTGGTAAAGTTACGATTCTTTGATGAGTCACCACCCACCACAGCCGACTAAATTGACCAAAAAAACTGTTTTTTTTTTTTAATTTGATTTTTTATTTTGATTTTTAATATAGGTAAGTTTATATAATTTATCATTCTATTTTTAATCATATCATGTGTTACACCGGATACTTGATTATCCTATTTTTAATTATATCCTATATTGCATCAAACATAGCATAACATTAAAATTAATTCAATCATATCATATTCTATCCAATCGAATTATATCCCATAAAAATAATCTTATCCTATCCCGTGTACCAAATAGGGTTTAAGAGAATCGTTTTTTTACCTTTGGCAAAACTTATATCTAATATACAGAAATTTTCAAGTCAGTATGCACTGATATAAATTCATCAATGCGTTGGATGTGGACCATTAGATTTATATAATTTGACTCAAAGTGTATGCACTTGTCAAAACTTCTTCATAATCAGTGGTCAACATGCAACACACTGATATAAGTTATATCACTGCGCACTGAGAAGAAAATGATTGTGTATATATATATATAATTTTTCTATTGTCAGTTCGAACTGATAAAAGATTTATCAGTTTCTTACATGTGAGCCACTCATTTTACATACTTTGCATTGGTGTGTATGCACTTATCAAAGCTCTTTCATAAATGAGTGGCTCACATTCAATGTCCTGATAAATTTTATGTCGGGACGAACTGACAGTAGAAAAACTATATATATATATATATATATATATATATATATATACCAGTGGTTCTCTATTTTAATTTCAATAAAGACCTTGATGAAATCACGTCGATTTCAATGCATTTTAATCTAATTTTTTTGTGTGGATGATATGTTCAATGAAAACTTACCTATGAATAAAATTTGAGAATTTTTCAAACGATACAACTATTTTTCTTGAATTTTTCTATATTTCGCTTATTTTCTGATGCCTTCATATTTAACAAAATCGGGATAAATAGTTGTGGTACTTGAAAAATTCAAATTCTTAAATTTTATTCGTAGATAGATTTCATTGAACTTATCATCCACAAAAAATTTCAGATCAAAATTCATAAAAATCAAGGTGATTTCATCAAAGTTCTTATCGAAATTAAAATAAAGGATCCCTATGACAGACTCACTCATAAGGATATCAATATATATATATATATATATATATATATATAATTTTTCTATTATCAGATCATCCTGATATAAAATATATCAGGACGAAGGATGTGGACCATTAGATTTACATACTTTGACTCAAAGTGTATGCACTTATCAAAACTTCTCCATAATCTGTGATTCATATTTTTCGTCCTGATATAAGGACGAACTGACAGTAGAAAGACTGTGTGTATATATATATATATAAATATATATATTGATATTTGATTTCAAACAAATTAAAAAATCTCCGAAAAGTAAAACTTTTTTTTTCCTGTTTTCCTATGATTCATAAAACAAAATTGGAAAATGTTATACAATAAATCAAAATTTGAAAAACTGAATTGAGACCTCTAGTCAAAGTTGAAGGAAACATTTTAACCTAAATATTAATATTATAAGTTAGCATTCTTCTCAGTTATTGTACAGAAACTTGCTGTGATTTTTCATTAAAATTAATTAGCTAATAACTTACCAATATATATATATTTTTTGAAGCATATAACTTACCAATATTTAAGGTACTAAAATAACTATCAAAATCCCAACTTTCTGTCACTATGCATCATACAGGCACCAATCACCATACCAGTTTCGTTAAGTATCTTTACTTTGTAAAAATAATCTATTTTAAAATAAGCACTTTCTTCTAAAGCCACTTTGTGTAATCACTTTTTGATACTAAAAAGAAAAACCCCATCAGCAAGGATCAAACCAAACAGATCCTTATAAGCTATAAACTATCGAAACCAGAAAATGATAACTTGATGAAGGTGAGATTATGATGATATCTAATGCCAACCAGTTGGTCGATTTAAGGGTAGATCTTTAAATATAATTATGTGTTTAGTAAACCTAACAATAATAATATATGCTTTTAGAATATTTTTCACACAGAAAGCACTTTTGAATGTAAATGTGTGTTTGATTTATTGTATTTTGTAGAAACAATTAATTAACAATGTTTTCCACAGCATTATAAATTTTACCAACTTTCCTGATTATAAAATCTCTAACCCTCCCTTCTGGAGCCAACCCAAAATTAAAAGGTCTTACCAACTTTTGTTGAAATGTTAACAAAAATAATAATAATTAAATAAGTAGACATATTTTGATACATGCATGAATAATGCCTAATAATAAGTTGATTAGTCAGAAACAAAAGTCATGAGGGCAACATTAATAGCCTTGAAATCTGTTACGAAACGGTTCGGGTCTGTCGAATGCATCGAGATATTTGCTTCCACCGTAATAAACAGAAATTATATATTTATAAAATATATATGGTGAGATATCTCATGACATGAAAGTAGAATAAAGTAGAATACGAGATGCATAACAAATTGAGTGATGAGGGGATCATACTACTATTTACATGCGGTTTTAATAATGTTTGAAATTTCTCTAAATACATGTAATTATATATAGGAAAATTTTCACATCAGTACGTACTGATAATATTTATCAGTGCATTATATGTGAACCATTAGATTCAATTGCTTTGACCCAGTCTGTATGCATTTGTCAATATTTATTCATAATCTATTTTATATGAGTGGTGCTATTGGCACACCCTTTACTGATCTATTCATGTCCCATTTTTTTAATTATATAATATTCTTTTTTTTTTCTTTATCAAAATTACTTAAAGAGACATACAATTTAGGAAAGAAATCTTCTACAAAGTAAATTTATTAAAATATCATATTCCTTTTCAAAAAAGAAAAAAACCCAGTAATCTGTTTCTTCAAAAAAAAAATTTAACTCTTAAACCCTAAAATATGCTTCTTACATACATCTAAAATATTATGAAAGAGTTTGAGAACGATATCAAGAATATGGAAAAATTATTTAAGAACGATATCAAACATCTTGAAGAATTGTCTGAGAATGATATAAAGCAAAAATTGTATGACAATGACAGTAAACATCTGAAAACAATTCATTCTCTGGAGATAAGTTTGAAGTTTATTTTTTTTCTTTAGAATGATATCAAGCTGTCGTTGTGTTGAAGTACCCTATTATTTTTTATTTTTTCGTTTCCACCATGAAATAAGAAGAAAAAAAAACTAAAAAAAAAAGAAATAAGAAGAAAAAAATTAAATCAATCAATGAAGGTGAGAGAAATGTATACATATACAAAAATAAGAGATAGAGAAATCATAAATTGTATGTATTATTGAAAAATAAGTAAAATGGGTAGTTTTGGAAATAAACCAAAAAATTTAATAAAAACATTTAATTTTATTTAATTAAATCAAAATTTTAAAAAGTGGGACATGAATAGATCAGTGGGGGGTGTGCCAATAGCACCACTCATTTTATATTAATGTGCGCTGATGAGAAAATGACTATAACTATATATAGAGTAATTTTCTCCTCAGTATGAAAATACATTAGTACATTGAATGTGGGTTATAGATTTTTGATAAGCACTAACAAGTGTATATTGGGTCAAAACAATTGAATCTAATAGTCTACATGTAACGTCCTGATAAATATTTATCGGTGTACAATAAAGTCAAAATTTTATATATATATATATATATATGAAATTATTGGCCGGTAGTTTCTAAGATACTTCAGAAATCAACAAGTGTATGTTCCCACAGAATAAATTAGAATCAAGTAATTAAAAGAATATTGAGTCAAATGTAGGTCAAATTTTGGGCACATTATATAATAGTCAAATCTTGGACACATTAATTTAGTCCCTCAAATCTGACTAATGAAGTAGTGAAGCACTAACATATACTACTGTTCCCTCACTAGACATCCACATCTTCATCTCTTGTTCTTCGGATTTATTTTTTATTTTTCATTTTTTGCTTTTAAGAGGTGTGTGTCCGGCAACTTCCTAAATCCTAAGTGGTCAGCAAAAAAAAAAAAAAAAAATTGGTCAAAGTTCAATTTAAAATTTCTCTTAATTCTTTGCTGTAATTTGAAAACCATTTCTAAATTTTGATATTTTAATATGTTTTTAAACTCGTTTATTAAAAGATTTTTTAAGTACTTGAAAAACCATTTAACATTCTTTTTATCTGGTTGATCGTTAATTAACAGGTTTTCATTTACAAAACTATACTATTAGAATTTCTATTAATCGTAAAAGCTCTTATTGATATTATTGAACAAAAGAAAATAACAGGAGATAATTAAGGGAGAATTCAAAAACAAATCCTCGAGATTTGACTAAAATCGAAAAATAAACTTATAATTTTAAAATTTGATAAGAACCCCTTGATTCTTTTTTTTTTTTTTTACAATTATCCGACATTACATGAAATGTAAAAGCTACCTGAAAATTATGAAAAAAATAAATTAAAAAATTGAACTTAAAAATTCTTGATTATAAAATTTATTCTAACCTATCAAAATATTTTCCTAGCATCTACAAGTGTCCAAATCTATGGGCATTTTAGGGCAGAATTTCATCAAACTCCCACTTTTTTACGATTTATCCGTTTTATAAATGCTTTTTTTTTTCTAAAATTCATCACTTTAGTCATTCTATAGGTCAAAATTGATAGATCTAGGAGAATTTTAGTCCTTATGCATTAGATCCACAAATATGTTAATACTTGTAAAACAAAAAAAAAATTAAATGACATGAAAAAAAAAAATGTAAACATGTCCAATGGAAAAATACCTTAAAATATTTCTTTTTTTACAAAACCTTAAAATGATTATATTAATAAAATAATAAAAAAATTGTGTAAAACTAATAATAATAATAATAATGATGATGATTCTCTTAAAAACAAATAATAAAAATTGTGTAAAATAATAATAATAATAATGAGATATTTATGAAATATTTATTTTTCAAAAAATTAAAATAAAAAATATTTAAAAAAAAACTGATTTTTTTTTGTATTTGATTATGGATTTTTTCTAAATAATTGTTAATGGGTTTTTTGTTTGAGTTTTTGTTTATTTAAGATTTTATTAAATAAGTTTACTTCTTTTTTTTAATTAGGAAGCTAAAATTGTAATTTTAGCTAAATTAGGACAATATGATGTTGTCCGGTGGTAAACCTCTTACACATACGCTATGAGATCGTGAGTTCGAGTCATCCTCTCTATCCTAAAACCTCAAATTTATGTAACACTTTAAACAAAAAATTAGCTAAATTAAATAAAAATAAAATAAAAGTGTACTTTAACCTATTTTGTTAAAGTTAACAATTAAATATTTGGTCAAATTGATGAATTTAAAATGATGACAAATCCTGAAAAAGATACGGTTTGTGTGAAATTTGCCCGACATTTTAGATATAAAAATGGATGAAATTTTAAGTACTTTTCGCAATTGCCTTAACCAAAATAAGATGAATAATTAAATTTGTGGTTAATTGCATAGTCTTCATATCAAATCATGATTATGTCACAAAACATTGCATTATAATAATATAAAAATCCTTAGAAATTGTTATCATAATGTTTTAAATTTCTTTGATATAGTCAAAGCATGTCAATCGTTGGGTTCAATTTGAGTACGTGGGCTTATCAATGTCAACTCAAATATTAATCTACACTGAATTTAATGATGGAATCCACATATTGTTGGATGTATTCGAAATGAAAAGATCATTGATAATTCATGTTCAATGTACTTTTTAAATATGGAAAAAACATGCAAGGGAGAAAATTGAAAAATCTGCATAATGCATCTGCTTTTGGTGAGTGGTAGGAATTTTTCATTTTGTATTTGTGATGGGGAAGATTGTTTTATGCATCTCTCATTTGTTGTGTGAATAGTTATTCTGATTACAAAAATAGTGTTTACAGATTTTGTAATCTTTAACCTGATTTTAGTCTCGAGTTTAGATTTTTTATTTATTTATTATTATCAGATATTTTGTTTGGTTTTTCTTTTTTCTTTCTACTGACAAGATTTGTTGCTTTTTTTCTCTCTCTTATGCGTACAAGTATTCATTAAAACTTAAATAATCTTAAGAAAAAAAAAGCATAAAGTTTAAGAACTTGTATTTCAATGAAAAGGATTTTATCAACGTGATCCTAAATGTATCAATGTGAGGATTTTATCTTTTAGTAATTCTTTTAAGGTAAATGATTAATTTTTTTTACATTATTAATAATTTAAAGACAAACTTTTGCCACTAACCAAAATCAGAACACCTGCACCTAAGAAATTTTGTTTATAAACTTCCACTAAAAAAATATTGATTACAAAATTAAAAAATTATTAATATTATTCATGCCTTTTCTTATCATTTTGAAAGGTGAAATAAGAACATTAATTGTATATTTTGATTCGTTTTACATGTGTTAGTACCACGAATAATCTATGTAGCAACAATATTCATAAATAATTTATTTTTTTGAAATGATAAACACTAACCTACTTATAGAATCTCATAAGAATAGTATAAATATTAATTTGCCTATTTAATTAAGTTGCCTCTCATATTAAAGGGCTAGGGTGCGTGGTAGTACAAAATAATAATCATAATAAAAACAAAATAACCCAATACCAATTCTTTTAGCTGCCAAATGAGATGAAATTGGTTGGATAATATGTTTCTTACATCTACGCTGAGTTCGAGAGTGTTCTGTTCCCTAAAATTCGAATTGATTGTTATAGTTAAAAAAAATATAATGGTTCAAATATGGGATACTATTTAAATATTTAATATATATTTTTTATCTAATGGTTCGACTAATTTAACATTTTAAAATAATAAGGGAAAAATGGAAAAAGATATTAGCAGATTCCATATTTGACCACAAATACAATTAAAACTTAAAAGTTCTTTTGATAGTGATTCTTGGCCTTAACAATATTTGCTTAGAAGGTTAAAGTAAAAAATAAATAAAAAAGTAATACCCAAAATTTTGTCCAACATACCTGAGAAACAATATTGATAATGTGTAATTACAAATCAGGTTGTTGGGACAATAAATTTGAACAAATTTTTATGTAGTGTTGCATTAAAAAAAACAAAAATAAAAACAAAAAACAAGACAAAATTAATGCACAAAAGGAATATTCCAAATTGCTTCCAGTTCAGCACCATATTGAACAAAACAACCCATTAAGATGGTTGAATATTTGCAAGTGAAATTTATATGTTTATAATTTTTATCTCCAAAATGGGTTATGGAAAAAAAAGTGGAGCAGCAAAATCAAAAGGAAAAAAAGTGGAAGGCAAGCTATATTGGAATCTTTTTTTATTGGTATAAAGTTAGTAGCATCAATTGGACGACCCTAATCAATGGTCTTTTTTTCTGATGCAGAAGTTCAAATTGAAATTATCAGATATTCCATTCCTCTGCAATAATTCCTAGATCTACTGTTTTTAGATTTGTTTTTCATGTTATTAAATATTTAAAAGTACTTGATAACTATTTATAGTGTTGGGTTTACGGAGAATTTTTTTTTATTATTTTAAATCTTACACTCATGAATGAATTATGGATTTGCTGAACTTATCAAAATCAAAAACTATATGTTTAATTTGAATATTTATTCTTACAATCGAGAGATATCTACACTCATAACATCCAGAAGAAACTACATACTTATAAAAAGTACATAGTTATACTCAAACCCCCCAAGAAACTACATACTTATATAAAGCACATAGTTATACTCAAACCCCTAAGCCAGACCACTAACATTTTTGTGTCATGGAGACCTATATTTGTACGTCTTCAACACTTATACTGTGCTTTCAAGACTTATTTTCTATCTTTGAGATTTATTGGCAACAATATTTGATATTTATTTATATCTTTGAGACTCATTGTTTGCCTTTAAGATAAGGCCTCATGACTTATTAGTCTGACACTCTGATTGCGAGCTATGATATGAAATAGATAGGGGTAGTTTGACCTAAGTAGTAAAAAAAAAAAGGTGCTAAAATAATAAATGATAGTAATTTAGAACATTTTTTTTATTATAAAGAATTTAGAACATTTCTACAAAGCAATGTAAAACGGTTGTTATATAAGGGGCTGTTGGTGTGAGGTAATTTTTGCATAGGAATGAGAATCTGATAGCATTCTCATATTTGGTAGCAGGTTTACGTTTTTTGATTCTCGAAAAAATGATTGTCATAGGAATCACATTACCCTCTAAGGGGGTAATGTGAAACCCATCCCAATAGGTGGGTTTCATATTAATCTCCATCTGATTCCTATCGTGGGACCCACCTTAATTTTTTTTAATAATTAATATAAATAAAATGGAATATATATTATAATAATATTATATATATATTATTTATTATTAATAAATAATATATTATATAATACATATATATTAATATATATAATATATATAATATATAAAATAATAATATAAATTAATATATATTAATATATATTATATAAAATAATAATATATATATATATATATATCTTAATAAATATAATATATATATATATAATATTATTATATATATATCTTAATATTTATATATTTATTAAGATATATATTATATATAATATATATTAATATATATAATATTATATGTATATATATTAATATTATATATATATATTAATATATAATATTATATATAATATAATATAATATAATATATATTATAATTGTTATATATAATAATATATATTAATATGTATTATCTAAATTATTTAAATATATATAATATATATAATATAATAATTTCTATGTGCAACCAAACACAATTATCTAACATTCCTAGGAATCTAACATAATATTCTCATACACAACCAAAAATATATATACAGGTTTCCCAGGAATCACATTACCGTGTTTAACTTTCCCATGAATCAGATTATTTTGATTACCTCTTACCAAACGACCCCTAAGAAAATTGCCCTTATCTAATGGTACTTGTTAATTAACTTACAATAATTTCTAAAATTTGAAAAGCACTTGACAAAAAAAAAATTCAAGAAATTGTTTGGAAGCAATTCTAAAGAAAGTGTTTTTGCTTGAAAGCTTTATACAAAATCACTTGTAAACCAACTTTATTTGAATGGTTATTCTTACTGGAGCATAGCTGCCTGCCCGAGTTTTGTTAAAATTTGAATATCAAATTTTATTCACATTTGAGAATTTAAGATTCAATTTTAAAATATTTTAAAGGGATACAACACTAGGACTTACTGGAAAATTACTTATTTCTAATGGGATCCGGTGCATTAATGTCGACATCCTAACCGTATTCACAGATAATTTTTGAAGTTTTAAGATTCCAATCCTATGCAATAATTTTGATGTATTATGCTAATAGTTGTTATGATTTTACTTTGATGAGACATGGGTATATTTTTGAATCTCTTTTTTTATGTGGGATTTAATTGATTAATTTGTTAAGCCAATAATTTTAATTAATGATGACCGTCTTAAATGGATTAATCAATAGGATTAAAGCACTAGTAAAGTAAGATTCATTTTCCCCCTTTTCGTCTATAGAGAAAGAGACAATGTACAAAGTAACCATGTATAGAGAAAAATAGAACAAAGAATCAAGAAAAATAAGAATTTGAATTATTTTTTTTTACATAAACGTTTTAAAAAAATGTAAAAAAATCCCGACTTTTCAATTAATTTCAAATTACTAGATTGCATTTAAAATATATATTTTCCAATTATCTCCTAAAAGATAATATATTTATAATATTATCATAATTTTATATTTTTTTTTCCTATTACTTATGATAAATTACTATAAAATAAATAAAAAACCATAATCATGTTGTCACTATCGATTCCAGTATTGAACCGTCAATTTTATTTATTTATTTTCTAAAAATAAAAATCATTTCTATATCATTATTTATCAAACATTAATTATGAAAAATATCTTATCATTATTTACATAAAAAAGACTTAGGATTTTTAAATTTTTTTTATTTAAGTATTTATATCATAGCAAATGAAAATAGATGACAATTAATAATAATAAGAGTATATATGTCAAATAAATATTTTTAAAGTATACACTTTATTTAAATGTGAAAAAAAAAATATGTCATTAAGTTTTAGGCTTCGGTCCATATCCAAAATTCGGTAAAATTCAAAATTATTCTATTTTAAAATAAATAAATAAATAAAAACATCCCCATAGTTTGAGAGAATAAAAAAAAACTTTGATCTTTTTATAAAAATAACCATTTAATTTAATTTCAAATTTAAATAAAAACTCCCTGATTTATACCAAGAACAACAACTTTAGAATTTCAAATTTTAATAAAAATCTCCGATCGTGAACCAGAAACCCCTTTTCATAAACTTTTTTTTTTCTAAATTTGAAACGAAATCGTTTTTTTTTAAAAAAATCGATAAACCTTATGGAGAATTTTCAATTCTTCCTTATTTAATATTTTAGTGTTTCTTGAGAAGACATGACAAGTGTTTTTCTTTCTTTTAAGAAAAAAGAAGAATAAAATTGATCTCTATATAAATACAAAATAATTTGAAGAGAACAATAAAGTTTACCCTCTTTCCAATCCTAAAATGTATATAGTCAACTCCTAATTTTGGAAGCATGATCATAACTTATAGTCCATCAAAAGTGATCGGTCCACTCAACCTCCCCATATTCTTAAAACATTTTCTAAAATTCACAAAATGCATTTTACAATGTATTTTTTCAACGAATGTTTAATCGGGAGCTACCGAGATCAAACACAAAAGGACCAACCATGATTTCTACTTTCATAATCCGAAAAAGTCGGCTCCTCACACTTATTGTAATTTTATAGACAATTGTAGAACAATAATACAAGATATGAAGTATAAGAATATCTCCGATGTTAATATGTATTTTTTAGTTTCTTATTAGTCACACATAACATTTCTCGTAAAGGCTACATATTAACTTAAAAATTGGACTTAAATTTGTGGTTTCAATATTCATTCATTCATTTATTCTCAATCTAATGATGGAAAAAGTAAATGAATTAAAGATTAATAACAATCCTTAGATCGAGTGAAAATGGATGGATGAATATTGAAATAACAAATTTAAGTCAAAAATTTAAGTTTATATAGCCTAACCCTCATAAATATGAATCCATATTTTGAAAAATACATATTCATATATCCAATACAATTATCTATAAAAAAGCATGCATGCACTTTATCATCAATCACCATAAAATAATTTTATCACTCTCTCTCCTCGTTTATTTTACCTTAAAAAAACTAATTATTTTGGTTAGAAATTCATCACTATAATTACATTGGAGATGTTTTATTTTTTACCTAATTATCTATATCCTACATTGCACGAAATTTTATCCAAGATTTTTTATCCAAATACATAATAGCGACCACCAGAGCAACTTTATCCAAGATTTACATGCTCTACCTCTAAGTCGACCACCACAGTGGAATTTAGACTACCAAAGAAGGGAGAATTACAACTAGTGTTATTGAGGCACCACTAAGTACCAACAATCACTAACCACAACAAAATGACCATTATACCCTTTGTTCCAATCTAAAATCATAAACTGTTCATTAACTGCCACCAGACACATGTCCCTCCCTCTCTGCCTATAAATTGCACCTCATGTTATTTTGTTTCTCAAATCACCAAACTCTCCATTTCTCCTCTGCAAATCAAAAACACAAAAATGGGTGTAAACTCAAAGAGAGTTGAAGATTTCTCAAGCCATGAAAGCAGTACCATCATCAAAATCCCAACAGAGTTGTCTTCCAGCCACCAACCACCATTTGAGATGATACATAGTGTGTGTTTGCCACCCAAGAAAACCACCACACAGAAACTCAAGCACAAGTTGTCTGAAATCTTTTTTCCCGATGACCCTCTTTACAGATTCAAGAACCAACAATGGTCCCGGAAATTGGTCCTCGCTCTCCAATTCCTCTTCCCCATTTTCCAGTGGGGACCTGAATACAATCTCAAGCTCTTCAGGTCTGATATCATCTCTGGTCTCACCATTGCCAGTCTTGCTATTCCTCAGGTAATTACTCAAAACTAATACATGCATGTAGTACATGTCACATGTCACATGTTGCATGTTGTTTTTTAATATATATATATATATATATATATATAAGGTTTGTTGGACAGAGGAATCTGAGTTGCGTTACCATACATAATTTTCTATTTGTTTTTTGTTCATTGGAGTGACAGTTTGAAGTTTACTGGAGAATTTTAGTGCCCATTTCTAGATTTTGAACATGATCAGTCACATGAACTTCAAAAAAAAAAAAAAAAAAACTTGATCAATCACATGAATTTCATTTATTGTTTGTTTTTTCACACCTTCAAAAACACGTGCCATTGTTATCTGGGAATCAAAAACATGATACAACATTATTGCCATAATTGAATTTTCTTTTAAAATGGAAATCTGATATAAGGTTTCTGTTTGTGCAGGGAATCAGCTATGCAAAGCTTGCAAATTTGCCACCTATAGTTGGCCTCTGTGAGTATAATTGTTATATTATTTTATTTTATTTTAATTTTTTTTGCATCCTATAATTAACATTTTGAAAAATTTTCTTCTGGGTTGCTTGCTTGCAGATTCAAGCTTTGTGCCTCCATTGATTTACTCTGTTCTTGGAAGTTCTCGACACCTCGCCGTCGGTCCAGTGTCCATTGCTTCTCTGGTTATGGGTTCAATGCTTGGAGAGGCTGTATCTTATACTCAAAACCCCATTCTTTTTCTCCAATTGGCCTTCACTGCCACCTTCTTCGCTGGTCTGTTTCAGGCTTCTTTAGGCCTACTCAGGTATATATCATCAAATTGCTCATATTTTTTTAAATAATTTTGATTTCTTTTTATCTCCATTTGTCAATCATATAACTGATGTTAATTAAAATGATTAACAGATTAGGCTTCATTATCGATTTCCTTTCGAAGGCAACGCTTATCGGGTTCATGGCCGGTGCCGCGGTCATTGTATCACTGCAACAGCTTAAAGGGTTTCTTGGAATTGTTCATTTCACTGGAAAGATGCAAATCATTCCTGTGCTGTCCTCTGTTTTCAACCACAGAGATGAAGTAAGTGGCTTTACCGATATGTTTCTTTCTTTTAAATAAATAAAAAGCAAGCAACTATCATGATAATAATGTCCACTAGTTCACTGTTTTGTTGACTGTTACATCATCCTTATCGATTGCTAATCAATTGATGCTTAAACTATAATTTTGTGAGTTAATGATATCATCAACACTGAGTGTTTTCCTAATTTTAAAAGAATTCTAGTAGTTAGTGGGATTGTGACATGGTGTAGTGTAGAGGACAATAATTCTTTCTCGAAATTTCGGTAACTTTTTCGTTGATTTTGTTGTTACAATCAGAATTTTCTAATAGTGAAAGTTTTGCTATTGATGATGTGCAGTGGTCCTGGCAAACTGTTGTAATGGGGATTGGTTTTTTGGTCTTTCTATTGACAACAAGGCATATTGTAAGTTCTTTTGTTCTTTCTAAAAAAGATTTACCTTCCAGATTCTCAAATTGGTGATTAAAGTTATCGAATTCTTAACTTTTGATTAATCGAACACAGAGCATTAAGAAACCGAAGCTTTTCTGGGTGTCGGCAGCTGCCCCATTGACGTCAATTATTCTTTCGACTCTATTAGTCTTTTGCATCAAATCGAAGGCTCATGGGATCTCAGTTGTAAGAACTTTGAATATATGCATATTCCTTTTTCACTAGACGTCGTCTAGCTAGCAGGCCTAAGATGATTCTAATTTTGCGATTCTGACAACTTTAATTCATTTACAGATTGGACATTTGCCGAAGGGTCTGAATCCACCTTCATCGAACATGCTATACTTTGACGCTCCACTACTTATGGTGGCCATCAAAACTGGCATTGTCACTGGGATCCTATCTCTCACCGTAAGTTGCCAAAAAACTAGTACTCAGTTTACCATCGTCACTTGGTGAATTCTTTTCGCGTAGCTTTAGCTTCGTTCTAAACGTGTCGATCTTTTTTGTCTTTTCTAGGAAGGAATTGCAGTGGGAAGGACTTTTGCTTCTATGAAGAACTACCAAGTTGATGGCAACAAAGAAATGATGGCTATCGGTTTTATGAACATTATTGGTTCATGCACTTCATGCTTTGTCACAACAGGTGATGATGGTTCACTTCACATTTCGACATTCCAAACAACGTTTGTGTCGATATGAAAATAGATATCCTGACTTGTCTTGTATGTTCTTTTACTGATTTCACAGGGTCATTTTCGCGGTCTGCTGTGAGTTACAATGCCGGAGCAAAATCAGCAGTTTCTAACATAGTGATGGCTTCAGCTGTGCTTGTGACTCTGTTGTTTCTAATGCCGTTGTTTTACTACACTCCCAATGTCATCTTGGGAGCCATCATCATAACAGCAGTGATAGGACTTATCGATTATCAATCTGCATTACGTCTATGGAAAGTCGACAAACTTGATTTCCTGGCTTGTTTGTGCTCCTTCTTTGGGGTTCTTTTCATTTCCGTTCCCCTTGGTCTTAGCATTGCGGTTGGAGTTTCCGTTTTCAAGATTCTCTTGCATGTCACCAGGCCAAACACTCTGGTGTTGGGTAATATTCCCGGAACCCACATATTCCAAAGCCTCAACCGATACAGAGAAGCTTTGAGAGTCTCTTCGTTCCTCATTCTATCTATCGAATCTCCCATTTATTTCGCAAACTCCACTTACCTACAAGAAAGGTAAGTTCAGTGTTGCAGTACTACTTTTATATCCGTCTCCAAATCCAAAAACTAAAGATGTTTTCTTAGCGTATGTTAACATGGAAAATTCTCTTCTTGCAGGATTCTAAGATGGGTTCGAGAGGAGGAAGAGTGGATAAAGGCGAACAATGGGAGCACGTTGAAATGCATAATATTAGACATGACCGGTACTTAATTAGTTCACAAAACCTTTTCTTTACTTGCAAATAACATTGACATTATTGGAATATATTAGGAGACTCTCAATTAGTCTTTTGGGAATAACACTCTTCATTTCTAATTGGAACTTTGTTTCTAAAAGAAGATTCTGCTTATTCAATTGGCTAACAAGTTTACAATTTTCACAGCTGTGACAGCAATAGACACAAGTGGCATCGACATGGTACGTGAACTGAGAAAGATTCTGGATAAACGATCACTACAGGTAAGAATAACACTATCGAACTCTAAATTATTGTTGACATCTTGGCAAAAGATTGGTATAGCTGATGTTGCGCATATTTTACGCAGCTCGTGTTGGCAAATCCTGTCGGAAGTGTGATGGAAAAGCTGCATCAGACGAAAGTCTTGGAGGCGTTCGGATTGAACGGACTCTATCTCACAGTTGGAGAAGCTGTGGCAGACATTTCATCTACCTGGAAGGCTCAAGCATGAATCCTTCAGTTCTGCGAATAAGACATGGAAGAAAGATTGGCAGTACATGAAGAATTCTACCAAGCTGAGGACTTAGTTTTTTTTTTTTAATTTTTCTTTTTGGCTGAGATATGAAGCTGAGGTAGTTTAACAGTTCAATTTGTTTTTACTGATATGATCTTCCAAGAAGAGATTTTGAAGGTTATAGTAAATGGCCAAGTTTTTATCTCCATGTAAAAACTTGGCCAGTGTCAAATGAAACAGAAACAAATTGAATAAAATTTCTTTTATTTTTGTTACAATCAAATATACTTTGTTTTATATATATATATATATATTCCAATGAGGTCTTTTTATAATGCATATTTTTTTACATCATTGATGAAATTTAATGAAATATATTGATTATTGATGTAGTTTTTTGTATGGATGATAAAAACATTGAAATACATTTGTGGAAAAAAAATTGAAGAATTTTCGGATACAGGAACAAACTTTTTCCGACTTTTTTGAAGATAAAACATTTAAAATTAGGAAAATATAAGAATAAATAGTTCTCAAATCCAAAAAATTTCCAAATTTTTACCAAATATGTATTTTAATTTCTTAAGATGCATATAAAAAATCTCTTCGAAAAACATTCAATTGTATGCAATGATGATGATAGGAAAAGTTATTATATATATGGGGTATTATCACTAAAGTCCCTATGTTTTCATGAATTGTCACATTTTTAAACGTCTTTGTCATATTAGTCACTTGTTTTTTCAAAATACATCACTTTAGTCCATTTGACCAAAAACTAAGGGTCAACAATAATATAATATATAAAAATACAATTTTACCCTTTATAGTTATTTTTAAAAATTTCTTTTTAGTCCCTCTAGTTTCAATAATAGTCGGTCAATCCCTGAAAAAAATAAAATGATTTTATTCAAGGATTGAACCATCAACCTAGTGATTAAAAGCAACAACCTCTAACCAGTTGAGCTACTCTAGTTTAGTTGTTGATGATTTATTGATTTAAATGTATATATATATCTAATCTGTTTATATAATTTAAAATAAACTTATATTTAATAATAATAATAATATATATAAAAACATACTTATGAAAATGAAAAAGAAAATAACAAAATAAAAAGAAATCCAAAAAATCTAAAAAATCAAAGCCTGTAATATTTTTTCTTTTTTTTTTTGGATTTTTTTTTCAAAAAAAATTATTATTTTAATTTGATAAAAAAAAAACCCAGAAAATCAAAGACCTATAAATTGAAAAGGGAAAAAAATCAACAACAGAGAAGAAAAATAAATAAAAATTCCTTTTTTTTTTCCTTTTTTTACTTTTATTTTGTTATTTTCTTTTTCATTTTCATAAATATGTTTTTATGTATTATTATTATTATTAAATATAAGTTTATTTTAAATTATATAAACAGATTTAAATTAGTTGAAACAAATTATATAATATATATATATATATACATTTAAATCAACAAATTCTCAACAGCAAACTTGGACTAGCTCAGTTGGTTAGAGGTTGTGGCTTTTCAATCACAAGGTTGGAGGTTCAATCCTTGATGAAAAACATTTTATTTTTTTCAGGGATTGACCAGCTATTATTGAAATTAGAGGGACTAAAAGGAAAATTTTTAAAAATAACAATAAAGGGTAAAATTGTATTTTTATATATTATAGTTGACCCTTATTTTTTGGTCAAATGGACTAAAGTGATGTATTTTGAAAAAATAAGGGACTAAAGTGACTAATATGACAAAGACGTTTAAAAATGTGACAATTCATGAAAACATAGGGACTTTAGTGATAATACCCCTATATATATTAGTGAGTCTCTCATAAGAGATTCATTATTTTAATTTCGGTAAGGACTTTGATGAAATCATATCGATTTTTATAAATTTTGATCTGATTTTTTTTTTTGGATGATAATTTAATGAAATGTATCTATGAATAAAATTTAAAAAATTTTCAAACACTAAACTATTTTTCTGATTTTGTGAAATATGAATGGATCATAAAATAGGTAAAATATAGGAAAATTCAAGAAAAACATTTTTAGTACTTGAAAAATTCTCAAATTTTATTCATAAGTGAATTTCAATAAACTTATCATCCACAAAAAATATTCAGATCAAAATTCAAAAAAATTGATGTGATTTCGTCTAGATCTTTATCAAAATTAAAATAAAAGATCTCTTATAAGAGATTCACTTATTCGTATATATATATATTTATACACACACGATACTCGCCGGTTCCACAAGGAGTTTGTTAGGCTTACGTTAAACTTACATTAAAGTTTGAGGCAAGTTATAAGTTTAGACATTTTCCATTTCAAGCTTACACGCTTTAAATACATGTAAATCCTCAATACATTTGAATGAATTCAGACATTTCCAATTTGAACATTACAAGCTTAAGAATATTTGACTTTATTAAATACCTATAAATCCTAGATAAATGTGAATGAATTCAGACATTCTCAATTTGAACATTACACGTTTTAAAATACTCGACTTTATTCTATTAGTATAATAAATCCAAAATAAAGTGTGGCTTATTGAACACATATTCAGAAATAATATTAACATCGGCCTAAAGAGCACTTTTATGTGCTAAGTTTAGATCGGATAAGTTGGGTACATCTTATGTTAGGTATGTTTAGTTTGTTTTATTCTTGAGTTTATAGTGGATTGTATATGTTGTTGTTTTTTTCTTGGTTCGTTTTGATTCTTGGGATAGGTTTATGTCATTACATAGTTTACATTTTGGTTCCACTGTATTCCTTCGCCACAAGTGATGGCTATTATTAAACTTGGGACGGGACTGCTTTGTGGGTGTCTTCCGACTCTTCCATAAAAAAAACGACAAAGAAGTCTCGACCAAAGACTTGAAAAAAAAAAGTATGAGACTTAATAAGCATAGACTAAACACAAATTCAGTCTCGGTAGAAGACTTGAAAAAAAAAGACTAGATAAACGAAATGTGTATTTCTATCTAAAGGATATTTTTGTCCAAAACATATTTTTAATGTCATTTCGCTACACAAAAGTGACAAAACATATTTTTTATGCTATTTAGTTACGTAAAACAAACACTAATGGGTGATAGAAATTTAGGGAATTTTAGAGAAGTCTTATCATAAAACCTTAAACTGAGACTCTGAGAGAAGATGTCTTGGGAATTTCTCTCTATTTATTGATTATTCTAAATTCATTGCAGAGGGAAAATTCAATGATGGAAACAAGCACAAGAACAGAAATTATGCTTGAGCATGAGAACCTATCCTATTCTATTCTCTTTCTTTCCCCTTTGCACTTGAACTTGTACTCTCTTTTAATGCATCCTCATCATAAAAAAAACGACCCTTCCATGCCCTAAATGTTTCATACCACCGCAACAGGTACTCATAAATTCTTGCACAATCCCAACTCGTAACATAAATTCTTGTTTATGAGTATGCTAATAAAGAAGGTTATTAAAATACATAATGCTGGCCCCAGGGACGTAACAAAGTTTGTAGATGAACGAGCTTGGGGTTTAGACAAATGACTTCCAAGTCAATGATTCGAATTCTACCAATCTGGTTTAGATAGATGGATAGATAGTGGCAAAAAAAGAAATACATAATGCTGATGAGATGAGATTGGCATAATAATATTGCTCCTAACACATATATACCAATGAGGTGTGAGTTCGAGTCGTATTCAGTCCCCTCTCCAAATCCCAAATCATTTGTAAATTGTTAAAAACAAATATACACAAGATGCTGAATTACCATATTATTATTTGAATTCAGACATCAAAACTAGCATATGTTTGACACATTTACAGAAGGCATTTATGGTGGAATTGCTTTGCAGAAAGCATTTGGCATACAATTTTTTTTTAAAAGCATTTAAATTGCTTTTGCAATACTATTTTAGGGGACATGACATCCCAAAGTGTGTTTTTGGACCCCCAAGCCTTTTTTTCTACTCCATTCAAATTCCATAAAACAAGTATAAAAGCACTTTTTAAGTTTTAACCATTTAAGAAATCACAATTTTAATAGTAACCAACACACTTTAAATATCGCCAACAGAGATGTATCTCAACTGATAGATGGACGAATTTGAGACTTGGACAAATAACTCTTAGGTCTGCAGCCCGAATCCTATCAATGATGAAAGCTTTCAAAAAAATACTTGATTCCGGATTAATAGATATTGTCAAAAAAAAAAAAAATTCCAATATCTTAGCTTGTGTATAATTCATATATATACATTAATTTCGACAATTAAATTCGAAAACTTTAATGAGTTGCCTGCATGCCAGATAAATCTTCATTAACTTGTAATACCGTCCTTGACACAAATCAAACTTTACACTAGTGTTAACTGTGCAAAACTAGTATCTGGTATGTTAAATACTCGCATCTAAATTTTCATAAAACCCACAACCCAACCTAATAATTCTCCTAATAATTCTCACAAATTAATACAGATACACTGTTGCATATAAACGATATAGGTTCAGGTCAGAAAGTTTGAGCCCCAAATGACAACTATCTGATCCTGTGATCAAAGGAATAATCACATAATACATGCCACCTAATGCCAACTCATAGATAATCAGCAAACTCCTGAATCAAATAAATTTGTTCTAAATGACTGATCGATCATTATTCTATAATTGTCTAATCCCCTATTGCAGAATAACAATAGGGATACAGGATGACAAAATGGAGATAACAAGAAAAGTTACAAACATCACTCAACTCCACAGAATAGCCACCCCAGACCATGGATTCACTTTGAACAAAATTGGAAACACTTCCCAAGATCGAGAATATTCATAGCTACAGATGGTAGCTCAACAACAATGAAACATCCCTATATATTCATGAAACTCAGACAGCAACAGCAAATGAGTCAAATTATGTTCAATCTTTGCAGTTTAATAAGTGCAACTATATCACCATTAGAGAGAACAATAACATATATATATATATATCTCTGTCCCATTTCAAAAATAAAAATACATACATATCTGTCCTAGACATTCAAATCAAATTTCCAAACTATATAATTAGAACTGCAAGCAATCATTTTCAGTTTGTTTATTGTAACAAAGTTTAGAGCTGTGACAGTCATTGGCACCAGCGGTATTGACACAATGTGCAAACTAAAACAAAACTTGAAAATAGATGACTTGAAGCAAACAGAAGGCTTTCCCATGTCGATTTTTCAAAAAACTGATATGGTGTTAGATAAAGCACGAGACAAAACAAATTATTGCAGCCAAACCAAGTAATTTGGACAAAATGCATGGCCAACCTGACAACCTGCCTTCCCAACAACAGGGAGTGTTTAACAAACTCAGATTTGGAGTGGAGCACAGTTCTTAAACAACACAATCACCACTGAATTTCCTTGATCCAACCAATCCTGTCCTGCATCAAGTGTGAAACAGATTTGCTGGACTTTGTTGACAAGGCAAGGTAGGAAAGGGGCGTGCCCAGTGCCCTGCACCCTCCCCATTGCCATTGCTTGGATAACATACGCACATGTATGTGTCTGTGCGTGCATGGGTTGTGTGAGAGAGAATGAGAGAGAGAACATGAAAGGAGTTTGACTATCCCCTGAGCTACAAACAGAAAATAGACTTTGAATTTCAGGACATAGACTTGCTTGTTAGCTCAATAGACCAAGCACAATATGTCAGCAAAGATTTGACTCACGAGTCATTCAGAGTAATAAACTTCAGCAACCCTAAAATCCAAATTTGGTTTACTGACCTGATAAAAAATACTCTCCCAGTACAAATAACAAAAAGTACCCAATTTCATTCACATATTTGGAAACTCAACATTGGTCGTGTTAAAACATAAAAACTAATCTTAACTATACCAATCAATTTGAGACAGAAAAGAATATGAAAAACAATACATTATCTTTCTCAAAACCACCTAAAAATTGTACATGAACGGCTCCCTAACACAATGCATACCTAGTCTGATGTGCTTCACCTTTCCATCATTTGAGTACCATCACAAACTTTTACTATTTGCTCTCCTTTGTCACGACATGTATAAAAATGTAATCCATAAGATTTAAGCAATTCTTTTTGTCACCAATTAGATTTAATATCTAATTATCTCTGTCCAAGGGCTCCTCCAAGGCATTGAAGAAATCCCATTACAGTTTGGACAAAAAATTGTTCTTGCCTGTTGAGTTTCCTCATCACTTAAACATCTGCATGGTAAAAGTCTAATTAATTCAGCTGATATTAAGCAACTACAGAATTTAAAAGACAAAAATTCAAAATGAAATTGCAAGCAACCAATGTGGCTTTAATCCAGGAAACCAACGCCATTAAACTCTTGAGTATGCAGAAGATCTCCAAAAACATTATGAACTCAAAACAGCAATACAACGAAAATATCATCAAGAAAATAGAAACCCATCCAAACTGAATTTTTAACATCTCTCATGATATCCAGGAAGAAAAAATTGATACGGAAGACCGACACTGCCACAGCCAGCCAATGGTTAATACTTGTATTAATGGAACGTTAAAAACAAACTATCATTAATTAGCATCTTAATATCTGAAGTTGAAATTAGACTGTTTCAATCTTTAAAAAAAATCCAGATGCATCACCTAACCTACGAGCTCATTGCCAGTCAAAAAGACCAGCATTAGAAGTAACCTCCTTTTATCAAAAAAGGAAAAGGAAAAAAAAAAAAAAAAAAAAACAACCTCCTAGAATTTCTCCAGCAGACCTCCAAAATTGAGAAAATCCTTTTTAAACCTACCAATAACTTCTATCGAGGACAAGCTGCATATCTCTATAATCACAGTATCGGAATAAACTCGTATACTTGCTTGATACAAGAATACTTAAACAGGAAACCCCAATTTAACCAGCTTCCTAGAAAATTCCAAAGAGATTAAAAATAAATAAAAATCTTCATGAGGCAATCAGAAAGGGCCTAACAAAAACCAGTAAATGGATTCTCTTCCTATGATATTTAATAATTATTTTGCAGAGAAATATTATTTAACCCTATCAGAAAATAGTTATAAAAACCTATCAACGATCAACTAGTATAGTCAGCAGGCAAATTTGGCAATATCCTGTCTCTGAGCCTGAAGTGAGCTACTTAGACAAATATCTCACCAGATGAAATCAATATTGTTATTCCAATAATTTAATCATCAAGCATCATGAACAACAATAGCATTAGACTGTCACTACCATCACTTAACTATTAAACACGCATTCATTTTCTTTACCCTGTTAGAGTGCAGACCCCCAGTACCCAGCAGTGCATACAAATTAGCACAGGCAGCATTAAACAAACAAATGGAATTCAACAGAAGAGTAACTCCAGAACAAATTTCAATCTAGCCATGTAAATGTTATTCAAAAAGAAGATCAGAAGCAACTGTATGATAATGAACTATGAACCACATTCCCATATAAAAGATATACAGACCAAATAAACATAAATAAATGTTAAAATTGAAAGATAAAATTCTTTAAGTAGCAACTAGAACATATACTGAAAAAAGTCTTACTAGCTCTGTAACGTGATATTGGGATCTCCCGAAGTTCGCGTTTAATGCACAGATATTCACCTAGCAAAGCCATCACTGCAAGTCCAGTACCATTAACAACCCACCATGTTATTGAGGAGGGCCAACCCCCATATATGATGCATATAAAAAGATGGATGATGTACAGAGTAGCTGAAAAATCTAAGCACTTCTTTGCCCTCTCAATTAAGTAAAGCATATATCCAGCTCTGCACAAACAAAATGACGAGCAAGTCAGGTAAAGCAAGCAATGATGAAGATTATAATGGAAAATACAAATATGAATCCACAAAACTAGTATGATTTACCAAAAAAAAAAATTATAATGGTGATGGACATTAATGTGATAGTTGAATATGTTGCGTGTATTTGGAACAAAAAATGATAACACATCTAAACAACTTGCCAAGTAACTAATGCAAAATAATCCTCAATCAGATGCATACCAAAAAGCTATTAACAAGCAAATTGGCTCAAGTTCCAGGCAGCGATAAGACTGCGATGCAACTTGCAACTTGCAAGACAATACAACTAATGCATTAACAGGGACATGTATATAATGAAGCTTGTTAACAGTAACCAATCCATCTTTTTGACCCCAAATAATAAAGATACAACAAATTCATTAAATTATCATGTATTTGAACAATACCATCACTATTGCACAAACTGATAATTTACAACCAGCATCACTAGCTATGAATCCATAAATTCAACATAACGGTTACCTAAAGATATATATGAGAAAAATAACAAATCAATGATCAAATTTAAACAAACTAACATGGTTCTCACCCTGCAACCGAGGTGAGCAGCATCGATGCAATGACACACCACCCGGTGACCGTGGAGGCAGTGACAGTAGCAAAATCAAAGAAATACACCAGACTCAAGCGCGAAACGCGAGTACCAACAAGAATGGTTAAGAATACACCAAGGGTGAGATAATACAAGCATTGGATACAAACAATTTGAGCAACAATAAGCCAAGGGTCCCATACCACTGTACCATAGAACATCTCTTCTTCTTCTTCTTCTACTACTTCTACCGCTATAAGCTTCTACTATAGACCAACTTCTTCAATACCAGATCACCAAAACACAAAATATACTCAATTGTTTGAACCAACAAAAACTTGTTTTCGAATCAATCCACCAATTCCTTCAATACCCAGATCACCAAATACCAATAAAAACTCCACCAAACCAAGTTATGGGACCCAATTCTGAAACTTGAACAAACAAAAGCAACTGTTGGAACTATTTGCTGTTTTGCCACAAACCCAGATAATAAAAACGAAAAAAAAAGGGATTCGAAATTCGAACGCCAATTGAAACCAGGGTCTGTTTTAACGTGACTGGATCTGGGATATCAACGAATCTAGAGAAAACAAAATTGGAAACAGATTAGAAAATTAAAACCAAAATATATATTCAGATTTGCAGTGAAAACACGAGAGAAAGAGAGAAACTAAGCAAGAGAATTGGGAATGCTAGTTTTCTCCGACAGAAAGAAAAAATTTAAGAGCAATTGAGAAGGATTGTGCTTCTGATAACAAGATTTACCAAAAACAGAAGAACATTATACACAATTGGTAAAGAAGATCATAGCAAGGCACCTGAATATTTTGGTTACGTAAGCTTGTCTATGTCGCTAAAAAAATGTTTCTTAAAACGTTTATAAAACCTTATATTCGAAATAATCTTAATGTTACAATACCTTGCTATCATGGTTGAAGTGTTGACTTTGACATGTTGACTCGCGGGTTCGAACCACAAGAATGACGAGTTATTTAAAAGTTTTTTAATAATACGGTGAGGACGTCTAGCATTATTTTTTTTTATTAACTATTGTCGAATTTTTTTTTTTAAAAAAAAAAAAAATCTTTGTCAATTTCTGTACGAACAAAAAAAAATATGATTTTGAAACAAAATATTTTAAAAAACAAATAGGTTTTTATGAATGAATGTATTTAGAAAAAGGGTGTTAAAAAAGATGTGATCCTCTCCTCACCTTTTGTGTCATCACATTGTCCTCATATTCATAATCTATTATCACGTATCTAATATAGTAAATCAATGGTATGGATTATTTGTATTAATTTTTATATCTTTACACTACAACAAAATTGAATTAATCCACACCATTAATTTAGGTGAGGACACAAAAGGTAAGGAGAGGATCCAAATCCGTTAATAAAAATGGAATGTAACTTGTAAGGAGAAATTCTCCAAAAAGGCCCTTGAAGTTTAACCGTTTTTCAAAAATAACTTTCAGTTTCAAATTTAGATTAAGAGCATCTTCAATGATAACTCTTGGAGGAATTTGGATCCTCTCATATTCGGTAACGTTTTCGTTTTCTGTTTTTTCTTTACGCTTTCTATTTCTGTTTTATGTTTTCTATTTTTCGAATTTGAAAACATGTCCAATAGTAATTATAGAAAACGATATTCCAAGAATGTAAACATTAAAAACGCGTTTGGTAATATACTTTAAAATGAGAAAACAGTGAAAATGTGTCCGGTATAATTAATTTTCAAAATCCTTTTTAACTAACTGTAACCATATAATCAAACATTCAAAAAGGTTTAATTCAATTTTTTTTCCATATAGTTTTCTGATATCAATAAAAACAGTAAGTACACAACACCAATAATAATAAAAGATAATTTAATATTATAAAAAAATTATAACATCTAATAAATTATATTGATAATAACTATACAAACAAAGTTTAATTAATCATTATGTTTATCTATTATTATAGCCATTCCACAATTGTAATGCGATCTCATTCCTAACTGGGTTCATTTGTGTCATGTTATCTTGAGAAATGTCCAAATTGAAAGCATGTGTTTCTGCTTCTTCCTCAATAATCATATCTTTTGGTACAAATTCTCTGAACAACCTACCGCGACGAGCTTTTTTTCCTATAAAGTTATGTCATAACATGCAATTGGAATCAATCGTTGTCTATGTGGTGGGTAATTAGGCATTAACTTCAAAATTGGAAAACGAGCATTCAATACACCGAAACACCGCTCAATAACATTACGTAAAGATGAATGTATGTAATTGAAAAACTCTGTTGAACCTCTTGGTGCCCGAGTAGAACCTAGATAGTCACGGAAATGGTATCTCTCACATCTATAAGGCACTAAAAAGTTTGTCATGTTTGAATATCCAAAATCCACCACATGGTAATAATCTGTGATAATATTATTCATTATTTCCACATTATAACAATATTAGAAAAAAAAACATTAAAAATAGTGATAATGTTATTTGTACCTTCATCTAGAAAAGGAAATTGGTTTTCAACTCTTGTCAATGCATTCATGAACACTCTTGAATCATTTGCAATGCCTTCCCAACTAGTGTATACAAAAGTAAACATCATATCAAAAGAACATAGTGCTAATAATTATGTAGAAATCTGTTGTAATATCAACATAGTGGAGCCTATATATGGCTCCACCATTGTCAATTATCTATCAACTTTTGTAATGGATCAAAATAATTGATCAACTTTGTTATAAAATCAATTGATTATTATGCTTTTGAATAAACAAAAGTAACTCAATATACTATAATAATTTAAAAAAAAGGAGATAAAGGCTCCTAGTCTCTATACTGATGTAGAGCACCAAATACTAACTATAACTCATTAAACTAAATGAAACCTCTTATCTATTGGAGCACATATTGGTAGCAATTATAACAAGCAATAATCAAAATCATATATCAAGAATAAATAATGGTGAAATCAAAACCCCAATTAGTTAAATACATTTTTTTTAACAGCATTCGTTAAGAGAAAAAACAGGGGTAAGCACCCAACAACACAAGGCAAAACAGTAACAATGCAGAGCAATTGGAGAAAAATTAGAGCACAAAACCACAAAAAACACAAAAGAGAGCTCTCAAAAACCAAACATGCACCATCCAACTCAACACTAAAAACAACCACCAAACAACAAAGAAACCCCTAAAGAGACCAAAAAACCCAGCCAATACCGCAGAAGAGCAGAAAGCAGCCAGAGAACAACACCCCAGGACCAAAAATAGAGCACCCCAGCAAACTTGAACAAGACGAATCAAACTCCCCACGGTAATATGTTAAATAGCATGGACCATTAAGAAGTACATGGTTAATTTTATCAATTAAAAACTATTATTCCATCAAAACATGTCAAAATACAGCAAGAAACCGAACTAATTGTTGATTATATAGTTATACCCTTCTTCAATACCCATATCTCAAACTAAGTTAAAATAATTAAAAATATAGTAAGAAAAGTTAAAATAACAACATCTTCTATACCTATCTCCCAAAATAAGTCAAAATACAGCAAGAAAACAAACTAAGGGGTCGTTTGTTTTTTTGTCTGAATACTGAACAGTCCTGAATTTTTTTGAAGACTGAATAGGGACTGAAATCTAAATCTGAATGACATGTTTGTTTTTTTCTTTCTCACATCTGAATGTACTGTCAACATATTTGTTTTTCAAAAATAAAATTATCTAAAAATACGTAATTTTACATTTATACATATACTAATTACAAGAAACAATTTAATATGTACCATTCTTTATAACATTTTGTATGTTTTTTTTTTTTTGCAAACAAAGTTCAATTTCATAAATTAAAAAAATTAATCAAAGATTATAATTTTGCATGTTCTGCAAACAAAGTTTAAGTTAAATTTATTATAAAAACAAAGTTACAGTTCAAGTTCAATTTTGTATGTTATACACGCTTTCGGTGAATATAATTCATGAAACCATTTTTGTTTTTTTGTTTCCTGGATCAGATGCACCGGAAACCAAATAAAAAAAAGTTCTTGAATTTTTCATATACAATAATTCTTTAACATCTTCAAGCCACGAAATCTACTCAATATGATAGACAAATTTATTGAGCACTATACGAATAGTTAGATAAAAAAAATAAAGAGTTCTTACCGGGATTTGACTGGAGAGGATAAATTTTCATTGTTCAATCTTTGAAAAAAATTCATTATGAGAAGTAATTAGGGTTTTTTTTTTCTTTTCTAAAACATGTGTAAATAAGAAATATATTAAAAGAAAAAAATGTATACCATATCAAATTAAGATAAATTTGGAATTTTTTTTTTTGAGGATAGATTTGGAAAAGAATATTTTAATTGCAATCCAGTGATTTGGAATTAAGTTAAAAGTCAGGATTTTTTACTTTTTATTCTAAGTTATTTTTTGATATTTTTAAGTTGTTTGACAACTTAAAAAAACAAACAAAACAACTTAATGAGTTCAATTCAGACTCATTAAGTCTTAAGCGGAAAAAACAAACGACCCCTAATTGTTGATTATACCCATCTTCTATACCCATCTCTCAACTAAATAAAAAATTAAATGCAACAAAAATACTGCATGCATAAAACAACAATAAACACCAAATACACAAGCCAAATAGCAGAATGCAGATGCAAAAAAACTGAGGGAAAAAAACCTATCAAAAAACTCAAAAATCTCAAAAATTGATTCATAAGGTACATACCAAGCTTGTATGAAGTTCAAGGAAGAGAGGATGAAGACCAATAAATCTCTACATCAAGTCAATTGTTTTAAAAAATAAAATCTTAACAAGAACAAAAAAAAAATAGTATAAGTTACACATTATACGTACCTTGAAAATAAGGAGAAAATGGACAAGATCTTCAAACAAGAAAGAACATCAGAAGAAAAGATGAGAGAAGGAGAAATAAAAAGAAAGTACAAAGAAAGGGAGAAGAAGAAAGTAAAAAAAAAAAGTGAGGGAGTTATCGCAGACGTAAAGAAGTCAGACAAATAAAGTTGTTCTCACCTAATTGAAAACATTGAGAACAACAAAAACTTGTTTTTTCTTCTCATGCCTTAAAAGTTAAGATTGAGTTTTTTTTTTAAATATTTAAAACAAAAACAGGTTGTCGGAGTCATTTCTTTGTTTTTTACAACTCTAAAACGCAAAAACACAATTTGGAAACGTCGCCGAACGCACTCTTGCTTTGTTGAGATTTGAAATTTGAATATTCAAATCTCAGATTATGCAGAAAGATATTGTAGATTTATTCTGCAGATTTTATTATAGTAATGTTCAACAAGAAAGGTTGATTTTGTGATATTCCGTTGTGATCTGAGTGTATATATGACGTTGTATGTATTACAAAATTAATTGAATGTAAACGATTCTTTTCTATCACAAATTTTACATGATATCAGAGCATGCGATCTGAATTTTTTAGTCTCAAGCTAAACTTCAGCGATGGCATCTGAAAAATCAAAAGATACAACCAAATCACAAAAAATAAAACTGGCTTTGTTGGTGGATCAATTGAGAAACCAATGAGAAGTAATAAGCCACTAGCAACTGCAATAAACTTGGCAGGCAAGGGTATATCTCAGCACCTTTCTTCTCATTTACAATCAATAAAACCAACAAGATGGATCTTAGATAGTAAAGCCACTAGCCATGTAGTTTCTTCATTGAACCTACTGCAAAATGTACACAAACCACCATATTTTTCAGTTTCATTACCAAACGGTCAAAAGGCCAACATCAACACAGTAGGCACACTAAATCTGAACCCAAAAATAAATCTACCATGAGCCTTTTGTGTTTCTTCTTTTTCAGTCAACCTACTTTCAGTAAGCAAAATGACAAGAGAATATCATTTGATTTAATACTAAGCAATCATTTGATTTAATACATATTGATATTTGGGGTGCTTTTCAAATACCATCTCTTACTGGGGGATTTTATTTTCTTACCATTGTCGATGATTTTACACGTTATACATGGATCTTTTAACTACACGTGTTGTGGAGGATTAGAGAATCCAATGACGCACCGATAACCTTTCTTTTTAGTATGTATTTCTCAAGATCATCTGCAACTTCGATAGGTTTTCTTTTAAGATGCACGGTTTTAGGCTTCAACAATTCTGCAATTTTAGGCCGTTCGGGGTCTATTGGTTGAAAATTGAACTTCAGCCCAACGGAGACCATAGTTTTGGTGTGAATTTAAAATTTAACATCACAGCAAGACAACCCTACAAATTTCTTACCAGCAGTTTCAATCTCGAGTAGAATTCCATCCATTACTTTCCCGTTTCTTGGAAATGATGGCTTTCGTGAAATCTACCAATTTTTTCGTCATTCTCTTTCTGCTTGAGAATTGTTCTACAGACAAAAGATGTTCTTGAAGTCTTAAGCAATTTCACAAACCAAAAGTTGGAAGGGCAACTTGCGGATTTCAAGAGAGGAGCAACCAAAGGCGAGCTGGAAGATGGCCGATCGCGGTGGACGAGACTTTGGTGTCGTGACTCTATTGTCAGGTTCTGAGATTAGTTCTTCAATGTTCAATACTTCAAAAAATTGACAAGCATTGTGAAGCAATTCATCTATCAAGTTCGGATATATGAATTGGTTGCGGGACAATATACACAAATGTTATTAGGGAAGGGAGGACTTACATCTGTGACCGTAAAAAAAAAAATCATCAAGGTGAAATTTTTAGTACAAAAGAATTATGATAAAAATTAGAAGATATAATAACAAATGATCTTATCAATTTAACAAACATTTTTAATAAGCTTTAGAAATGTTTTATATGAAGGACTCATCATTTTCAAAGTTATTTTTATAAATCGCATTATTCTAGATTTATTTTCAAGTATTTAATAATTTTGGTTTGGGGAAGGAGATACGACTCGAACCCACAACCTCATGGTGCAAATGTGAGGGGCATTGCATACCACTGACAAATCTCATCTTGTCAGATTTGTTTCAAATATGTAAATATTCAGCAGTTGTGTTCAATACAAGAAAAGAAAATTTCTTATTTTATTAAATTACATGGCAGAGAATTTTTTTAACTATAATGCTAGACAACAAAAAATTTAGCCTAAATTTCAACTCAAATGATGTAGCAAATGGTTTTTTCATTAACCACATCATCTTATGTTGTGTATGGTAATGACAATTCACTTGCCACATCATTTATGTTGAAATTTGGGTTAATTATTTGGATTGTATGGTATTACTCTTTTTTAAATAAAAAAAAATGATTCCACTGAAGTTTTTATTAGAAGCCACCTTGAAATGAATAAGATTTTCCGTAAAGTTTTGAGCTTTTCAGAAGATTCAGATTTCAGTTAGAAAAATGATATTTTCATCTCAAGAGAGAAGGTCAGGACATGTCTTGTCATATACTTTGTAAGGAAAGAGTGTATATTGCAAATATGATCCCAAAATGCAGTGCAGGGCTAGAAATTTAAGTTTGAGGAACCATTATAAAATAAAACAAAACAAAAAAATTAGGAGCTTCCCCCGTATGAGAAAAGGCTTCATAATTTTACAATACAACCTCCATCGTCACATTCACGCCATGAGTAAAGTGATGAGAATGAAGTGACTACCTCCTCAAAATGTATGTATATTATAGTTCAACTGTAATTATCAATCTATTGCAAACCAAAAAAAAAGGCAATTAACAATTACGTACTAGACTTTTTTTAAAATTCTAAATTGTTTACGACTTTTATAAAAGTGACTAAATTGGTCCTGATATTTTTTTCAAGTGTCAAATTAGTCTCTATCTTTTTAAAAGTGACCAAATTGGCTCCTCTAATGATTTAAAAGTGTTAAATATAACAATTGACTTTAATAATTTTAGTTAAAATACGTAAATATCATTTATCTATCACATTATAGCAAAGTTATTTTGTCTCTGTGCATTAAATTCTCCATTATAATTACAATAAGATCTAAAAATATTATTAATGAAACACCATTTGTACCTTTTTTTTATTAAAATTCTATAAAAAATCCTAAAAATATTTTAATAAGACAATGTCAATTATACTTTTATTTTTTTAAACAAACTTACCGTTCATTCTCAGTTTAGTCTTTTATCACTTTTATATAATATTTTTTTTTTTGTTATTATTATACAAGTGATGTTTTCAAAATTATTTAAAAATCAAAACACACAAATAAAATAAACAAAAATAAACAAAAATATACATGTGTTAAAAAAACGGTGCATGTGTAAATATTATATTGTTTAGGAATAAAATACAATTTTACCCCTACACAGTTAAAGTTGACGGATAGAACTTAGTTAGAGGGACTAATTTGGCACTTGGGAAAAATGTAAGGACCAATTTGGTAACTTTTGTAAAAATCGCAAACAACTTGGAATTTTAAAAAATGTCCAAGACCCAATTGGTAATTGCCCAAAAAAAAACTAGCAGTTTGAATTTGATCAGGTTCTATATTATCCTCCATCAATTCTCATCAAACGATTCTCATCAAACGAAACTTTAAAATATTGGGGAAAAAAAGATGATGTGTTAGGGTTTACAAAACACTAAAGAGGAAGAAAAATAATGTCAGATTCTAAAAAATTGGGTAGTAGTCTTTTTAGAATTTTTTTGCCCTCCTTATTTTTAATTTAGGTTAAAATTTTAATTAATTTAAAAAAAAATTAAAATGGAATATAAAAAGATATTGGTGTCAAAAGCATCGCTTTTTTGTCACTATGCTAATCAATTCATCCAAAAATCAACCAAAATGATATGACAAATGATTTATCCTTGTCATATCATTCACTACATCACCTTATGATTTATATAGTGAGGGCAACTCATTTGCCACATCATTTAAGTTAATTTTTTAGGTTGTACGGTATTCCTTCTCTTTTTTTTTACAGTAAGGGGGTGTTCACCTAAATTCGAAACTGAATTGTTTTTTGAAAAAAGGTTAAAACTCGGGAGGTTTTAGCAAATCTCCCACAGAAAATTTGTGTACAGAAATCAACATCACTGTTCCAGGGTTGTTTTTTAAAAAGTAGTAAAAAATGCTTGGGGTTTTTAAGCTTCAACCCCATAAACAGAAGTTAAGGAAAGTTGTCAGAGTAGAATTCTCTAACTTGATATTATACACTCAGGAAGAGAACGGGAAGGCAGCCTATATCGACAACTGACTAGTATCATTACATACATAAGAAAATTTTCGTAATAAATGTATGCATGGTCGTGACATTTACACAATAATAATACACTAGCATCGTAGAACATTGGTCGAAAAGGCTGAAGCTCAGAAAACAAGTGGCATCAAATGATATGGAAGGATTAAAGGAAATATAATGATTTAAGAGTCTCATTGAGAACTAGACTTTCTTCTTCTACCAGGTCTCTTTGCAGGAACAGTCACAGTCACATTGTTTTCACTTTCTTCTTCACTTTTCTGCGGATTCTGATCATTTACAAGGGTTTTTGATGAATTTACTAGGCTTCTTAACCGCAGTATTTCACCCTTGGCTGCTGCTACTTCCTGTTCAAGTTTCTTTGCTCTCTTGTCCAAGCTCTCCCTTTCCTTGCCAAGCCTCATGACAAGATTGTGAGCATCTTCCATGTTTTCGAGTGCCTCTTTGGCAACATTCTTCTGCTCGGTGAGGGACTTGTAAAGCACTTCTTTCTCGTCTTCAAAGCTAGAAATCTGTGAATTAGCCTTCTCTAGGTTCCTAGAAAGTGTCAGTGCATTTCGGTTCATCTCATCAAGTGATTTGGTAGCCTCTTCCAGGTCCGTCTCAAGGGACATCCGAGACTCCTTGTCTTTAGAAACTAGTTTCTCCAAAGCTTGTAGTTCTTTGTTCAAAGAAGAAACTACTTTTTTCTCTTCTTTTAAATCATTGGTTGCAGCTTCTGCTTTCTTATAGACGTCTAACAATTCCTTTTGTAGGCTATCCCGATTTTCTGCTGCAGCTGCCAGTTCATGCGACACAATTTGAAGTTCCTCATTAGTTTTCTTCAGAAGCTCCTTTGCTGCAGTGAGCTCGCTGGCTAGGACTTCACCACTTTGTTTTGCATCATCAAGGCTGCTCTGTATTGTTTCCCTAGCTTCAGCAAACTCAGCCTGAAACCTAGACAATTCAGACTCAAGTTCTGCACACAAATTTTTTGATTGCTTTAGTTGCTTTGCAAGATCAGAAACTTCATTCTCTGTCTCCCCAAGAGTTTCCATACTAATTTGGAGTTCATGTTTCAGATTCTTTACATTCCTCAATTCCCCATCCAACATTTTCCTCAATTCCTCCTTTTCGTGGGTCAACTTTGCAATTATTTCTTGATTTTCACTTGCTTCATTCAGAGCAACCTCGAGCTTTTCCTTCAGCCGGTGAAGTTCTTCTTCTCTTTCTTCCAAAAGTTTTGCATCCAAAGCTGCCTTCTTCTCAGAAGATAACTTCATATCATTGTACTCCTTTTGAACCGGCGCCAATTTTCCTCTTGGATTCATCATGCTCAAATATTAAAGAACTTACTCTTGCATTTAATTCATCCACCTCAGAGATCTTCGATTCTAGTTCTTTATTATTTTTCTGGAGTTCATCCCTCAATACTTGGACTTCTGAATCTGCTTTGGCTAGTTCATCCTTAGTCTGCTTGTAGGTAGAATTCAAGTTCTTCAACTCTGATTCTTTCTCTGCAAGAGAAGAGCTGAGCTTTTGAACGTTATCATCCTTATCCCTGAGTTCTAAGCTGATTAAATTAATCCGATCTTGTAAAACTTCAATTGAGTCAAGCTTTTCCTTAAGTTTTTCCTCAAGTGCAATTCTTTCTCCTCCAGCCTTCGAGAGCTTGGTTTGAAGATTATCAATTTCAACTTTAAGCTCACCAATCAATTTTTTCTCATTTTTAAGCTCTTGCCCTAATCCGGCAATGGTACTGTTAGCTGAATTTAGTTGGTTCATCAAAGACTGCTGTTCTTCCTTTGCCATTTTGAGTTGCTTGGTTCTTTCTTCTTGTTCATTCATTAGTTTCGATTCAAAAGTCTTTCCCCAATGACAGGATGGCAGCTTCCTTTTCTTTGAGCTTGGCTTTCATCTGCGCAATTCAATCAGTGAAGGTTAAATGCCAACACCTAGAAGCAGCATTTAGATACTGTAAACTGGACCTCCATAAACTGAGTCAACAAGAAATATATACACTTAAAAAAATTAAAAAATTAAAAACTCTTGATATTAAAGATCAAGCCAAGCTTACAGATTCTATAGTTGCATCAGTATCTTTTTTGTCATTCTGAGCCAAAGCATAGAGCGGACCTAGCACACCAGTACCAAATATTCCAAGTCCATTAAGGAGAGACAGGAAGGGATTTGAGGGTGATTCTCTTTGAAGTCCCTGCTTGTTCAATAAAGCTACTTCATTTAGAACACTTCAAACTTAAAATAACTTAGAAACGACAGAATTCAGTATTCTGGATCATTTGTAAATGAGCAAAGATTAAGACCTCAGCTTGTTGGCTTCCCTCTGTTGTATTTAGCTCACTATCCTCTGAAATTGCATACATAAGAATATCAACCAACATAAATTGGGAGATTAAGATGGGATTCAAATAAGAACAACTACAATAAGGAAAGAAGATTAGATCACCATAGAGAAAGGACCTAAAACGGTAAGAACCTTCATTGAAAATTCAAGCACATATACAAAACTGAAACTGATAAAAGCTAATGAAATATGTCAAGTCATGAAAAGGAGGAATGGCTATCTTGAATATCAGGAGGAAGACATAGAAGTCCTATTTGATTCACTTCATTGTAAATGCAAATATGCAGTGCTACAATGAAGCTTAGCTCTCAAGGCTCAAGCCAATCTACAAGCCGCTACTTCCTAGCTAATCTTCATGCAATTTATTTGTTTTTTCCCCCTTTCGGATGCTATGCAAGTAAATGCTATAATTGAAGCCTTTCTAGGAAACACAATATGACCATTAAAGAATATTTTCAAAAGTTTTATTGCGGCACATTGTCTTTATTTAGAAAACACAACTTTTGATCTCTCTCTCCTAGACAAGAACACTTTCAGGGCCATCTTTAGGACTTCGTGCAAAATGAAGTTTGCATTGATAATTCACCATTTTTGTGATATTTTTGAAGTATCCCCAGTATTCTCACATGATTGCTAGTTTTCCACTCCGATCATTAAACCACAAAAATTGAAACATTAAGAATGATATATGGCAGTACACCTACATCAAAATGACTCAGCAAACCCTAATCTACATCATTCTCTCAAGTTTTTAACAGAATAACTTCCCAGTGAGTCATGATGCAACACAGTATTACCTGTTATAAGTTTAGAACAAAACAAATCAGAATAATTTGATATGGCCCTCAAACTAGGATCAACATAATACTATAACCTAGATACCTAATATATCATTAACTATTAGTCCATTACTTCAGTTGATCAGTTCCCCAATTTGCTAATTAAAATGTGTATCACGTTCAATTCACAGACTAAACTATCAAAAACCAATGATGCATGGTCCAAGGAAGAAAGTAACAAACCATTTATAGAGGTAATATGCTGCATTGTATCATTTATTAAAAAATCAGAAGTTCATAATAACTCAAACACATAGCAGGCACCAACCTAAAGGCCAACCCTGAGGGAGGAAAATCTTCTTAAACAACAAGTCGAGATAGAAGTTAAAATTACTACTTCTACTACTTAAATTGTTTTTTTTTTTACTTGAATAATTGAACATAAATAATGAAGAGAAAATAGTACAACCAATCCAAAATTAACTTTTTGTTCAGTTTTTCAATAACCAACGGCTCCAAAAGTTTAAGCAGTTAGAAAATGGCCAGACAATAGTATTTAAGCACTCTAACACACCTCCTCACGTGCAAGACCAACAAGCTGGCCAAGTGGCTCGAGCCCAAGCACAAACACAATTCAGATAACAAATAACAAACTCAAATATAATCACTCGGTAGGACTGCCTAGTATAACCAGACTTTGGTACCATGTCAGTAATCAATCGACCAAAAGGTTTGAGGTGATAGGAAAAGACCCAACAATAGTATTTAAACACTCCAACAATAGTATTTAAACACTCCAACACGGTTCCATTAATGAAACACAGAACTACAAACAACATATGGAAGTATTAATAGCCAAATTACCAAAACAATGATGTGCAGGATCCAAATAATGGCAACCACAAAGCAAATTACTAAGATTGATATATTATTGTATTTAAACAATGAGAAATTCATGACTTTCTCTTTAGCAGTCCTCACCTTATATAGACAGAGGAAGTTAAGAGATAGTGATAGTGTAGTACAAACTAATACAAAAGCACATGAGAAAAAAGAGAAAAAAGAAAACTAATAATAAAATACTTTAATAAAAAAAGTTGATTTTGTGAAATGTTGGGCCTTAGTTTCCAAGATGAGATCTAAAATAAGATTTGTAGTGAAATAATTTTGATGTTATTAAACTAATCCCTTTGAAGAAAAAGTCTCTGAAGCCTAATAATAAAGGCAAAATGTCTTGGATGAGAAAGATGATAAATAAGAAATCCTTGCTTTGGTTAAAACCTTCCAGCAAGAAGAGAAACTCTGGCAGAAATAAAGAGTAAGAGGCACAGTATTGAATCAGAAAATAGTTGTAACATGTCCCTTTCAGATAATAGACAATATATTATGGTTGGATACAACCAAAATCCAAAATGACCAGTAGAGTTTTCTCTTCCGGGAATAAAAGACGACTACAAATCTTATTCTAGATATCATCTATACTGCAAAGACCCCCAACATGTCAAGAAATCTACTTTAATTATTGATGCAGTGTATTATTAGTTTGCTTCCATTTCTTTGCCCATTTGTTTTTTTGTAAGTTTGTATCGCTATCTGTAAACTTACTCAGCCTATATAAGGTAAGGACTAATAAAGAGAAAGACACAAATTTTTCATTGTAATCGTCTAGGCATACTCCCATGTACTTCCCTGGAGTTTAATATAAGTGTTTTTTCTTTAAAAAAAACTTGAATTCTTTCCCTAGACTTAGAAATTCTTTATTCTTTAAATTATTGGATAAATCTTGTAAATATGCTATGTGTTTGTTGTTAAATTGGATCTCACACATCAAAACACTCAATTGGTATTAACAACCTAGGCCTCATTCAAATTTAGAAATTAGAAATATAAATTGGTTTGACATTGATAATCGTTCATTTTTGAAGTATTCTTGGTCTGTCTCGAATTGATTACTACTTTTTTTCAATCCTATCGTAGCCCCCATAAGTTGAAAAGTTAGAAACGATAAACGGCAGCACACCTGGATCAAAATGATTTAGCAATTTTACTCCACAAACACTAATGTATATCATTCTCTAAAGTTTATGGCAGAACTTGAGAGATATCAAAACCTAATACATCATGAACTTTTACTTCGGTTGATCAGTTCCCCAATTTGCTATTTGATATTTGTACCGTATCCCAATCCAAAAACTAAATTATCCAAAACCAATGTGGAGGTAATATGCTGCATTTGCACATTATTTATTGAAACATCAAAAGTAAATAGCTCAAACACATGGTGGGTAACAACCTAAGGCCACCACATAAATAAATTATTCCTCACAAATACACTACTTTGATGACAATATTGTATGAAACCCATTCCATCAAATGCAATCACTATATCAAACAAAAATTAAAGAAACTAAATAGATAACAATAATAATGAAAGAGAAAAGAATCTTTTAAAGACTTATTATTGTTGATACAAATCTTGAAAACAAATGAAATAGTGAACTCACTTGATGCTACACCTTCAAGAGCTCTGGCTCTGAATTGATAAAATGGAAGAATTGAAATACCCAGAAGCAGAACCGCTCTCCTCTTGCTGAAAACGCACTCATTTGGCTCTTCTGGTCTCATGGAAGCCATGGTTGACACTCTGTTCCTTCTCTTAGTCTCTGCATTTCTTGCATACAAAAAAACTGAAGACTGAGAATGAAAAGAAGAAGGAAAGTGGAGGGGAGACTGAAGAAAATAAGAGCTCCCCGTCACAAGGTTCATGGTGTTTTCTCTATTGTTGCTGTTAAAGATAAAGAGAGAGAGAGAGAGAGAGAGAGAGAGAGCTCTGAAAAGGAGGCACAGTTTTGCTTTAGCTCTCTTATCTCTCGATTTCAGTTTGGGATTTCATGGTTCGAATTACGAATATGGGCTTGATGGTTCAAATAATTACTAAAACCCATCATGCTAGGAAGATTAGGGGTTTAATTGATTTTTGTTTTAATTGGCTAATCTGTTTGCTATTAAATTAAACTATAAGGGAGGCTAATGGAATATACTCTTTTTTATATAGAAAAGAGTATTTATGTTGAATTTTTAACCTATATATTCGAAAGCTGACTATTTCAATTAATAATACGATTTATTTACCTGTTATTTTCTTATTAATTAAATAAAAATAAAGTATACAAAGATAATGATTCCAAAATTTAATCTTTTTAGTCACTTTTGAATTTTGATCAACAAGAAGAGGTTGATCTGATGGTAACCCTTCACACATGTACTACGAGATTACAGTTTCTTTTTGATAGAAATGATTGTTTGATATTTGATTTTTACCTTTGTCGGTATTTTAATTTAATCCCATTGAAACTAGGTTTTGTTTAATTCCTACAATGTCGCTCTTAAACCAAGCTCACTGGAATTAATCATGTTCAACTTCTTCTTGAGAAGAGAATCACTCTTGAATGACTTCAAAATCTTTTCGGCATCTTGATCTTTGGAAGGTTGAAAGTTGATGTTGATTTCTTTGTTTTCCACTAAGTCGCAGAGGTAATTCAATTCAAACTTCAAATCGTTTAGATTTCTTCTTAGACGCACACGAACAGTACATTGAAGACACCTATTCACGCTTGACAATGGTGTTGACGGCATGCTCTACTCCGAATCTCCCCCTGAACTTCAACCTAACTCTAATATTGCTTGTAGGATCAAAAATTTAAATCTCTAATACCATTGTAGAAATCAAAACAAAAATTGAAACACAGCCATAACAACAAGAAACAAAAAAAAAACTGCATTTAAAAGATTGTAGTCCAAAATTCCAAAAAATAAAAGGTCAACTGACAATCAATTAAAAGACAGATAACGGTCAAAATAAAAGGTCAAAAGACCATTTCAACCAAAATAAAATAAAATGTTGAAAGACAATTTCAACTAAAAAGATTATTCTTCAGTTGTGTTTTCATATTTGTTTTGATTTCTACCAATAATATCACCGATTTAATTTTTAGATCCTACACTATGTAATTCCTTATTAGACATATTAAACAAAATGTAAAATGAAAATTCTATAAAAGATGATTTGACTACACCATCGAACTATGAAATATCTACTATATATATATATTTTTTAATAAGGTGAAATTCGAACTCATGAACTTATTATAGAAAAAATAAAATTGATATTAAGAATATTAATTTTGTAGTCATTATTTAGACATCAAAATCAAAGCAAGACGCAACCTGTTTAATGATCTCATGTGATGTGGCACTTCTGCAATTTGTTCCTGAATTGGGTCTCATTTCATAATCGAGTCCTGAAAGCTGGATCATGCACTTTTTGTATTGAATGCCAGCCAATAAGAAATTGCCAAGTAGGAAGATGCACTTTATCTTCAACAAGCCTAACCCTAGGTTGCCACGTCACAGGATCTTGTGATATTATTAAGGTTATTATTATTTAATTAATATATTTCCTGAAAATCTAGTGCCCAATCCTACAAAATGTATTTAGATTTTATTATTTTAGTTCATTTTGCTCTTGTTGGGCCCACTTAACTTACAAAACCAAATCGATTTGAAAAATTAAGAATTTTTTCAAATCTTTTGGGAGATTTTATTTTATCATTAAAATCCTTTTTTTAAAGAATTCAAAAGTCATTTTTTACATAATAAAGAAGATGTATAATTCTAAAAAAATAAAATAAAATGGTTGGAGTGAAAATAGTCTTGGCTCTGGAAAATATAAGTACATAACCAAATTGGAAAACAATAAAAAGATTTTTCTTTTGTTGATTTTAAATTTGAAAAACATTGGATCGAGGGACCCATCTTGAGATATTGAGATATTTTTAATAAACAATTATAAATAATTCAAAATTTATGGAAAGAATATGACTCGAACGGTCGAACCCACAACCTCAAACTCAATAGTGTAGGTAGGGATGGGCATTTCCCTATAGGGCCTCATCCCCCACAGGCCTTCATGGGGTTTTGGGAGCAAATTTTGCCCTCAAATGGGGGTGGGGGTGGGGGAAATCTTGGCCCCCATTTTATAAATGGGGAAGGTGGTGGGGGGACCCTCCCCTAAACCTATTCCCCCATTTCCCCCAAATATATATATATATATTAATTTAATTTATGTATAAAGTTTTAACAATTCAAAAAAATAATAATATATTATAATATTAACCTGAGTTAATAGTTACTGGTTAGTACTTAGTACATGAGTATTGATTGAAGATGTAAACTTTAAATTTGAAGTATTAGAAATATTTGGATTTATTTGGATTTCTTTAAACCAATTATATATTTTATAACGAATATTTTGATTACTTTTTAGATTGAATATTTTAACAGAGTCAAATTAGAGTTTAGAATGACCGGATGCCAAATTTTGAATTCCGATTTTCAGATTGAAAATTGAAAATGAAAATAAATTGAGGAAATAGGGTTTGGGGATGGGGGAGGGGGAACCTCTTCCCAAAATGCCCCAACCCCCAGTCTCTCCAAATGGGTTTTGGGGGAGGTGGCGGGGGAAGGGTTGAGGAATAGGGGTGGGGTGTGGGAACCATCCCCCTCCCCATTGGGCCCCCACACCCATCCCTAAGTGTAGGTGTGTGAGACATATCAATAGATCAATTTAATATTTACCTGTCAAAAGATTTCATCAAAACCTCTCATCAAATTTTATAATTAGTTTAAAATATCTTCTAAAATTTTCTTAGAAGTCTAAAAAAATAATAACAGAATTTTCCCATAATCCCCTTATATAAAAGGTTATCGATGAAAAATAAACCAATTACATTCATCTATATTTAATTAAATTTCCGAAATTTTCTTGAATATTTAATTTAATTTTATATATAACAGGTTTCGGGTGTAGAATCTCGTACAAATTGTATCGATACAAATTGGGATCCGATTGATATTCTATCATTGTGGAAAATCTAACTATGTCATTTCAATTTAATTCATGGCCTATTCTCATTATCTTCAATTAATTGAATTGAGGCCACGTTAGAACTAATTGATGTTGTTGGTCTCTTGGCCATTGACTTGCAATCCATGTGGGGTTTAAAACGGTACGAGAAAACACTAATGCTAGTCTTTTCAAAAGAATGGTTGATAATTTAGTTGGTGTTGTTTGTGTTGCCATTAAAATGGTAAATTAATCAAAATAGATAAAGCAATTTCAATGGTTCTAAATTGCCATTTGAAGCAGAATACCAAGCTGTCATGACATAAATGAAAGCATTTTAATTGGAAATACAACTCATAAAACAGAGAAAATGAAACCACAAAAAGTATTTACAACAAGATAAGAAATGGGCTTCTCTAGGAGTTTACTATACAGAGAGTAACTATTTTTGACAAATATATGTTATATATGGAACACAGTTCAAAGAAAACGCGTATATTAATTAGGAATTCTTATAAAGGAAAGGGAATTTAATTTTTAATTATTAATTTTTTTTGAAGAATTACAACTTAATTCTTAATTTGTAATTAACTTATTTGGAAATCAAATTATATGGACTCCACACACATATTAGGAATTACGTGAACCCCACATACAATTGTGATTACCATGTTTGTAAATACAACTCAGAAAAGAGAGAAAATGAAACCAAAAAAATATCTACAACAACAAATGGGGTTGTCTAAGAGATTACTATACAAAGTAAATATTTTTGCAAAAATATGTTCTATATGAACCAGAAGTTCAAAGAAACACAAATATTCAATTCTTCAAGGGCTCCTTTACTAATTGAGAATCTCAATGGGGAAAAGAAAGCTTAATTCTTGATTTGTGATTACCGTGTTTAATAAAAACTGTTGAGAATCAAGTTACGTAAACCCCACGCACAAATCAGGAAATTGAACATGCGCCAATAGATAACTTTTGTTTTACGTTTTATTAACTTCAAAAACATACCAGTCTTGGCCATCACCTGAATCAGAAAAACAGTTTTATATCACCACTCTACTATGAGATGTTTATCTGCAGTAAACTGCTATCTAACCAGTAACAAAAATGAAACCATTCCAGAACCGAAATGCACAAACTATAACTTCAATCATTCGAGAGAATAAGATCAATACTAAAATGGAAACAAGACATAGAATGTCATATATTAAAGCCAAGATTATGTTGGATATGGCTCGAATTTCCAATGGTTACCAAACGAGATTCACCAATGTGAAGACTTCCTGGAGACGTGGGACACGTTTGGAAGTATGAGATCGAGATTGAGGGAGGCTTGAAGACCGAAGAAGAACTGAAGAAACGAATTCTGAAGAGAACCGCTACATGGACCGCGCTGCGGACACATGCATAGGGAGCGGTGCAGACAGCGGTACATTCCAGTGAGTAGAGCGCGGTGCAGATCGCGGCAGAGGTAAAGACACCAACCGCGGTATTCTGAGCCGTGGACATCAGTAGCTTTCCGCGGTCCAGGTCGCGGGTGGCCAACCGCGACCCAGACCGCGGTAATGACGGATTTTTCCCAGATCAGGAATGTTGGCGATAAAAGGAAAGGTTTTCTTCTGGAAGTTCTTATGTTTATTGGAATAGGAAAGTCTTATGCTTATAGAATAAGGATTTCTCCTTTACAAGATAACTTGTCATAAATAGGAAATATTATTTATGTGAAACAAGGAAATCTTGTATGTATAGGAAAAAGATTTCCTTGTTGATTTAAACTCTCTGTAATTCATATAAATATACCATAATAGCTAGGCTATTGGGTGTGGAGCAAATTAGCAATTAATTAGAGAGATCTCAAATAAAGCATTGGGTGTAATTGGGTTTGGGGTTAGAGAGAGAAAAATCCTGAGAGTGAAGTTGTAACAATTTTCATCATAGTGGATTGATTTCTTGTCTTCCTGACGGCCGTGGTTTTTTCCCGATTTGGGTTTCCACGTAAAAACTCTTGTGTTGTGTGTTTGGATTTATTTTCTTCTTCATCTTAATTCTTTTGCTATTGTTTGTTTGTGTTCTATCCGGCAACGCTTCCGCGTAGTGACGTTTGTGCGCTAACAGATTACATTGATAATGAGTTGAATAGGTCCAAAAGGCATCAACATGAACTATCAGAAGGAAAAAACGCATGAATAATACATAAAGAAAAAAAATTGATGAGCTGGGGCTGCTGGCCTCTTCTGACTCATTAGACAAAGCTGTATATAAAAACAATAATTTAAAATAATGTCACTGTAGAGAGAAATTATATGCCTTGCCAACCTATGAAGCTGAAACACAGTACAGAAATGGTGTAATTAAGCTGTGATCATCCACGGCTGCAGTGAGATTCACGAAAACAGCTCTTAATGATGATACCTATGGTTAAATTGATGACAACTTCATCAATGACGGGCAGGAAAAGCTACTACGGCTCATTATGCGATGGTGGGCAAACCCATATGAAGATATCTTCATTGTAGCTTGATCCAGGAGCGCTGTTAGAGGAATTATTGCTTTTCTCTGCTTCCTCCTCAGCCAAAATCTCCACTTCACGACACTCAATACTGCAAAATGCTTTCTCACCTCTGCAAGAAAACAAATGAAACAGTAGCCTTAGTGCTAAACACTAGATTCAACTGACGAGAAAATTGTGATGACGAGATGAGTTTGAGACAAACCTATACATGTAAATGTCTGCACCCCTTTCCAATTTTGTATTGCATAAGTAACAGAAGCTCAAAAAGTCATCAGAAGGATATGCGGGACGCTTAGCTACTTGAGGTGTTTCGACCCCTTGTCTGTCAAAATTGGCCAACTCATGAACTGGAGGACCTTCTAAAATAAAGTCACCAAAAATGTGAGTTGTTTTTGGGTTTGGACCATGACATGTTATACAAGTATAATCCTCAGAAAGCGCTATCTCACGCGCAGAGAGAGAGCCCACGTATCCCTGGTCAGTACCAATCGGTACTGCAGGAAGGGAACTCGATTTAGGACCTGAAGAATAAGTTTCTACTGGTACACCTCGGTCAATTACCACAGGTGCACTCCTTCTAGCAGAATAAAATGTTTTGGAACTGGAATCCTTATTGTCTGCTGAACCAGTTAGACAAGAGGAAGAACTGCTGGAATCCGGAAAATATGGCGAGTTACTTTCATAGGATTCGGGTTCCAAATAAACATCTTCCTGTTCCCAATCATCACCATTTGAGCTACCCAATTGGAGGTTGGGAGTTTTGGTTAACGACTTTGCCGAAACTATATAGTTTCTAGGCAAAGAGTTGGACTTCTTATAAGTATAAACAGATCCATTGTTATTCACTGCGGAAATAAGGGTGCTAAGCTTCACCTGTGGTCCGAAAACTATAGTCTTCCTCTTTAACGAATCAAGAGCACCATCAGTCGATTTGTTTTCTTCAGCAAGAGAGTTTATGAGACCAAGGCCTACCTTACTACAATTCCACCTCTTTTGATGGCAGTTTTGGGTAGAGCATTTACGAAACTTACGGCTAAATGGGTTGCTAAGATTCACAAAACTTCTAAAATCTAGAGGAGATGTAGGGCTCCAAACAGAGGAGTCGGAATTAGAAGAACCTTTAGAACTAAGTCCTACTATACCAAAAATTGAGCTGCCTATTTGTCTAAGACTAAATTTATCAGACTGAATACAGGTACCTGAAGCAGAATCAGCCATCGCGTTATCATGAGCAGACCCTTCCTAGCTTTATCAGATACCTCACTCCTGTTGGAAGAAATCCGGCAATTCCTAACTGCAATAAATTCAATATCAATCATTTCTAATCAATGGAAATGTTGAACTATTGGTCTAGCAACCCAAATGAAAAATTTTAATTGTGCAGTTGGATAATCAAAGACCTAATAGAGAGTGCTATGCCAACTAAATGATAACAAAAATGCAATGAACCCCATTCAGGAAAAAAGGGGGACAACAATTTGTCCACAATTTTATTCAATGATGAAACAAAATCAAAACCAAGAAGTAATGGCTAATCAAAATAATGAGCAGACAACACTAGATTCTAAGAGATTGCATAGATTTGGATTTATGATTACAATCTAACAAAACCCTTTTGATTATCAACCAACAATCCAATATAAACCCCAGAAAAAAGGAGCCTTCAATGTAGACAATTAACAAACTTATAGATAAAAGTATTGCAATAATTCCAAACAAAATACCAACTTCAAATGATGTACAATTGACAGTACTAAGATCAGACACATCATGCATAAAGAAGACAATTTTCCAGGAAAAAAAAGATATCAAAACTTCACAACCAAACACTAATGGAGATCAAATATACACACACAATTATATATATAATCAAACAATCCACAGTTTGATCAGACCCCAGATACAAAAATCAATCAGAATTTCATCAAATGCATCAAACGAACCTCAACAACATGATCAAACAGGAACGGAGAAAAAAGAAACCAAATCAAAACCCAATTTCTTTTTTTCACACCCTGTAATATGATAAAATGAATAATCACTGATACAATATCCAAGAAACTGAAAAAAAAAATCAAAAAATCAAAAACAAGGCTACGAGAAGAACACACCTGGTTTTCTACTCTGAAAACTTCACAGAGAAAAACTCAAATGCAGCAGAGAGAGACAGATGTACACAAAGTGAAAAACTTGGCAAGCACAAGCTATTTTTCTTGTGTATATCATATCAACCCATCTCTGTTTTTTTTTTTAATTATTATTATTGATATTATTTCATTTCTGTTTTGCTTCTCTTGCATGCATCAAAATCAGAGAAACAGTGAAGCACTTAGACTTCTGATGTACCCCTCAGACCTCTCACACTCATGAGACTATATAAAGCACTCTGTAGCTGTATACGGTGCGGTATAAAATACGTATATTCCCGGTTTTTTTGATAGAAGACAATACTCAGCTTATTGTGTGTATACCATTTATACACAAAGTTGTTAAACAACGACAAATCTGGCCGCTGGTTTTCTCTGTGGTAAAAAAAAAATCACAATTATCATACTATGAAGATTTATTTAGTGTAATTACAAGTTAATTTATTTTATTTAAGTTTGTTTGCTATTGAATGTTATGTAAAAATATCAAATATTTCAAATTTAATTATAAGTTTAATTTTTGTTAATTTTTTTATCGATATAACAATAATAATAATTAATTGTAACTACGTACAAATGATAGTGAAGTTTATATTTAGAATCTTGTTATCCATAATTAATGATCTTTTGTTATTTTGACCGAACGTGTAAACAAGATAATCTGAATAAAATGTTTAGATTTTTTATAACGACTAGTAAATAAAATCTAAATAAATGCTAAATTTGAGATTAATTAAGTTTGTAAATTGAGGTTCAAATTTAATTATTACAAAAGTTGAAGCTCAACATCTGGCTTAAATAAATAATGTAAAATATTTTAGGTCTTTTTGTCGATATGTAATAACAATTAATTGTGTTTAATTTTTTTTTCCCATTATATTTAATTGTTTGTTTCCGGATATTTATAACTACATATAAATGATAATGAAATTTATATTTAGAATCTCGTTATCCACAATTAATAATATCGTTATTTTGATTTGGCACGTAAACGATCTAATTTAAATCAAACTCAACATCTAGCTTAAATAAATAGAATAAAATATTTTTAATTTTCCATCAATATGTAATAATAATTAATTGTGTTTAATTTTTTTGTACATTAAATGTAGATGTTTGTTTCCGGATATTTATAACTACGTATAAATGATAGTTGAAAATTATATTTAGAATCTCATTATCCATAATTTATAATATCGTTATTTTGATTTGGGCGCGTAAACGGGCTAATTTGAATCAAATACCTAATTTATTTATACTAACAGGTAAAATAAAATTTAAAGATATACTAATTCAAGATTAATTCAATTCTTAAATTAAGGTCCAAACTTAGTCGAAACAAAAATTCAAGCTCAACATCTAGTTTTTAATTTGTAATATATTAACACAAATTATAAATGATGTAGATAAAATATATTGCTTACATATAAATTATCATTTAAAAAATAAAAAATTCATTGAGTTGTCAAGTCAAATTATACTATACTCAATAAATAAATAAAAAAGTTTATTTTTCACTCTTAATTTTTACCCACACAAAAAAAAGAAGTGGATTTTGATGGTATTGTACAGTATTCAGACCATAAAATGGTATTTGTATATACACCTAAAATCCTCTCAGTACATAGATAAAGCTTCACAAAAAGGACTAATTTTCTTTAGCTTTTTGAGGGAGTCAGCACAAAAAGACAAAGCTGACTGTTGGCTTCAAATGTAACGGCGATGGTTTTCTGTTAGGAGTTAACGATGCTAACTGATAAAGCTAAGGCGTTGCCTTCACTTCAAATTTTTTTTTAGTCAATTGTTTGAAAATATATTATATTAAATATGTTTAATAACAATTGCGGTTTTGATTATTAAAAAATCTTAAATTATTTTATGATTATTATATATCTTTTATTAATATATTTATTATTTTTTAGCTCATTAATATAATTGTTTTTAAATGTCAATATTATATTTTTAATATAAAATTAGTACAATAAAATCCAATACAAATTTTACATCAAGCTTGAAAAATGTACCACAATAAAATCAATAGTATATAATGAGAAGCAATACCAAACATAAGATGTAAACATAATCTAATCCAACGTACAGTACAATTCAAATTCACCGGAGTACAATTCAACGTACCAAACATGAATTTAAAAGTACATTTATGCATCTTGAAAAAAAAAAGTAATGTTAAGTTTTTAAATGATATAACATGTGAGTCAACAAAACATTCATCATCATATAAACTCATAATTTATAAAATATTGACAATTTGCATGTTATATTATTTGGAAAGTTTTCTGGAGAACCTAACATCACTAAAAAAACGTTTATAAGGAAAGGACAACACAGTCTTATTGACAACTCGCATGCTATATTATTTGAAAATTCACAGTTTTATTAACAATTCACACATCATATTATTTAAGAAATTTTTTAGAAAACCTAACATTACTAAAAAAAAACACCTCACATGTATACCATAAGATTATGGATTAGTGTCATCCCCTCTAAACAAAATATCCGAAATTATATAATATTTGAAAATTAAAAAAAAAAACAAAAAATTAAAAACAAAAAACAAAACTGCCCAAAAGAAAAGGACAACACAGTTAGTTGGGAGGAGAGCAAAGCATGTAAGTATGTAATGGCAAGGCATCTCATCGCCACGTCAGACAGAGCGGGACCCAGAAGCGGTCGTCAGCAAACGACGTTAGCTCCGCCATCAAACTCTATGATTTGGTGGGTCCCACGACTCACAAGAGCAATGCCTCTGAGTAATGATTCCCCACACAGTTTCTTTGTTTACAGTTTCCATTTTTGTCACTTTTCGATGGACCGTTTTGCCCCCAGAAACACATCTAAAAACAGGTAGTGACACGTGACGTGCGTGTTTGGTCGTGATGCGCAAAACCTCGTGCCATCCAACGGCAAGAAAGTGAGATTCCCCGGAAAAAGTAGGACAATCTTACGGTTACAAATTCAGTTACTGTTGGCTCATTACATGGGACCCACCACACGTGTCAGACATGCCCTGTCAGTGTGAACAGAGTGCTTTTGTTTGCTAGTGACGCATGAAGATAGTGTGTACTGCTGTTTATGCATTGGTACACGTGGCGTCGTACTATTCGCACTATCACACTTTCCATAATCTCCAATTCTTTCTTATACCTAAAATTTAATTTTACAAAAATCTTCTTTAATGCTTTATTTTGATTTCCTTTTTCCTTGAAAAAATATTTTTATAAATTAAATTAACTATGGAAGACGTTAATGATTAAAAATAAAATAAAATTATATATTTAGTGTAATATTATGTTTGATACACTACTAGATTGAACAAAAACTAATATTGAGTATTGTTTAATAAAATGTAGAATTTTATAAAAAATGTGTCTTCTGCTTCATACAATGTGAAATTGATTAGTATAATATTAGATTATATTAATTTTAAATAAAACAAAATCATTTAAAATACAGTTATAGAAAATTGAAATTATTTTAATTAAATTTTGAATAAAATAAATATTTAAATTGTTTTAAAATAATTATAACTATTTAAAACTAATTTAAAATAAAATAACATTTATTTTTTCACTGATATAAATACGATTTTTTAAATGTTAGAATAAAATATATTAAATTAATTTTAAAATAGATTAAATAATTTATTTAAATATTTCAATAGTTTGATAAAATAAGTTAAATAAAAAAAAATTAAAAGGACAAATTTGTCAAGCCCAATCCCGGTCACCAAACAAGCCCTGAGAGAATAAATATGAATTATTTATTTAACATTTTGATCATTAACATATGTCATTCAAACATATGTTAATAGGACCGTTAATTATTTTAAAAGTTAGATAATTTTTTTTGTGAATTTTAATTGTTTCACAATATTAATTATAATTATCCACGTTTTTTATGTTATTGATGACTTTAAAGTCTTATATAAGTCACATCAAACTATTTTAAAAGTTAGATAATTGTTTTTGTGAATTTTAATTGTTTCACATCATTAATTATAATCATTCACGCTTTTAATGTTATTGACGACTTTAAAGTTTTATATAAGTCACATCAAACGCAAGTCTTGATAGGGTAAATGCACTTAAAACGGACCCAAAACATAAGTGATTCTATCCATGACCGGGATATAATCTAGAAGAAACTAAGTGGGAGGTTTGAATCGACTGTTCTTGAAGAATTAACATTGAGTCGTGGACTCGTGGTTAGGGTCTAGGGGTGAAATCTCACTCAAATCCAAAGATAACTAATTATCTTCAAATAGCGTCGAGAAACAATGGTTATTTGGGTGTTTAAGGGCAAAGCATTATTTTGGTACAAGACGTGAGAGCGATACCGAATTGAGACAAATTTCGAATATAAATATGACCTCAAAATAACGAGGGTCAAGGTCAACCAGTACAACGATGTTGGATAAACTTCATTACGACGAAGGGAAGAGCTATCACCAATTAGGGACCCTAAATGATTGTGATTATGACCCTAAATGTAGGGAAGTCAAATACTAGTGAGGAGCCGTTTCGTTTGTATGGATGAGGCACCTGCTAGTGGCAAGGGTAGATCCCACCGTCAAATTCTTTACGGGAGTGGGGGTGGGATGGGTTTCCTCTATCCAAAATCCTATCATCACCTCTTAAAAATTAAATTAGTCTTTTTACCTTAAACTTCTAACCATGTCCAGCATTGTCTTTAATTTTATGGTAATGGATGATGAGAGACTTATAAATTATAGTTAATCATTTTATTTTGTGAATTGTATGGATCAAAAATTGTATTCTGATTTTTTCAACAAAAAAAAATTGTATACTGAAGAGATTATTTATTATTTTCTATTCATGGACTATTAATTGTATTGGCAAAATGTGGCGGGTGTATCTCTTGTCACTAAGAGTGTATTTGGTATGGATGAAAAGGGAGAGGAAAGAAAAGAGTGAAGGGAAAAGAGAGGAGAAAATGGGGAAATATGTTGTTTGGCATGAGAGAAAAATTTTATGGGTGGGACCTACTAATTTTAATCCTCATAAAAGTGGAGGGAAAATGGAAAGAAAAGAGGGAATGATTCTTGGGTTTAATTGAAATTACAAATTTGTCCATATTTTTTAATCCTTTTACAAGCTCTAGCTATATAATATAACGGTAAAACAGTAAAATTGATAAATAAAATTTTCTATCATTTGTCTTTTCCTTTACAATACCAAACAAAGGAAAAGAAATATCTTTTCTTTCCTTCATGTTTACCAAGCAGTTCAAGGGAAAATTATTTTCTTTTCTTTCCCTTATATTTTCTATCTCTCCAAATATTTCTATCATTTCTATTTTCTTTCCTCCCTACCAAAAACACTTTAAGGCTTTCCCGACCATCATTTACACCGAGAACGAGTGCGAGTGAGGACAATGGTGGGAGTTGTTTATGGGGACGAGCATGAGCGTAGCTGGAAAAAAAAATTCGGGGTTGGCTAATCTAAATTTTTTTTTCTTATTTAAAAATCCTACAATTTTGAACTAACTACTAAGCAAAAAATTTCTTTGTAATAATTAAATCAAAACGATACAAGAGAAATTTCATTAAAATACTATATACCTAATAAGAGATAATGATAATACATAATAAAAATTTTCAATGTATATTTTTCTTTTCAAATCCCCAAAAGTACAATAAACCTTAGCTTTCCTAAGAGTTTTCTTCTCTTTTCTAACTTTACTATCCCATAAAAGATACATTAATATACAAAACCTAAATCTCAATAATAAAATACAATACTTAAATAACAATCATACAATATAAAACCTAAAATCAAATTTATTATAAGTAAATAAATAAAAAAGATTAAAGTTAATGGAATTTACTTTCAAATTGAGAGATTTAAGAGAAGAAAACTTAGAGAAGTTAGAGTTTGAGATTTGGGAAAGTGGAAAATGAAGAAAATGTGAGGGGTTTGGGAATCTATCGAATGATGATTTTTGAAATAAGAGGAGTTTTTTATTTTTTATTTTTTTTTATTTTGACTAATTTATTTTAACAAAGTTTTTAGGCTAGTTGGATATATTTTATAAAGTTTGTTTATTTGGCTTTAGTAAGTTTAAAATATTTTTTATAGTTTTGGTTATTGGGCTTTGGTAAGTTCAATACCAGAAATCAAACTTTGGTTAATTAAATAAAACTTAAACTATTTGTTCAAAAAACTTGGGTGGTCTACCACCCACCTAAGCCCATGAGGACGAGAGTGCAAGAGCCACCTCCAATCTCGATATGATCCGTTGACATAACTAAATTTATGCTTTATATAAGAACATATAAGATAATAGCCGATTATTGCCAATAATTCCCAAATAAAAATAGTAAAAACTAAATATAAAAAATCTTCTCTTTCGAGACCATGGTGACAAGAATAGAGTGGGTGACGGTGGCTGTGGCGATGGCGGTGTTAGTGGTTCTTACTTAAGACTCAAGGTATTTTTGGGGGTTTCTATTTTTATTTTTTTTGATATACCATTTGCAATGACAGTGACTCGAACCCAAAATATTGTTCCGCTAAATGAGCGATCTTACTATTGAACCACATTATGCGGTGGTACTTATCAGTGTTTCTCAAACCATGCTTTAATTTTTATTTTATTTTCTATTATATTTATGTTCACATGTTATTACTTATTAATTCCAAAATGGGCCCATGATCAAACAATTATATAAGCCCAAGCCCAAGCCCAATAGAAAAGATACGCACTGGAACTCACCAAGCGTACGTTAGCAGCTACCTATGTTAATGCCCAACTCCAAATTGGTTTCGACACTATCTCCATCTCCACATTCAACCAATCTCATTTCGTGTGAGCATATTTCGAAATTTTGTTTTATTTATTTATTCTGTTCTTCACTAATTTTTGAATTAGGGTTTGATATTCAAGAAAACTCTCAAGATTTAAGCTAGTCTCGAGGTAAGAATCGTGGGTTCTATTTTACTTTCAATTTGGTTTCTAATGTTAGCTTAAGTATATTTTTATTTTATTTTTTAGGATTCAAATTATGGGTTATTTTCATTTTTATTAATTTTCTTGAGTTTTGATTGTTATGGAAAATATTGATCTGTTCATGTCAATGAAATATGAGTTTTGATTTGTTCTTGATTTGATTGTTGGAAGTGAAGAAATAAAGTTGGTTTAGGATGAAGATCACGGGTTTTGTTGATTTTAGTATTTGATTATTTTAAAAGGGAAATTTTGGTGTTTGAAACTTGAAGATGTGTTTTTTTCTCTTATAGGAACATATGTCCATGGCATTTCTTGATTTGGGTGTCTAATTATTGTTAGGGATTGAAGTTAGAAATCAGTGTACTTTTTTAGATAGCAAGAGTGATGGGTATTGTTGTTTTTGATGGTTGAGCTTGAGTCTATGCAAATGAAGATATTGGTGGCTTGGAAAGTGTGGTTGAGGTTCTGAGTAGGTTATTTGTTTGTGGGGTTTTGTTGTTTGGTTCTTGAATTGTTTTTGGGGAGTTCGGAAGTAGATTATCTGTGTAAATTTAGTTATTTTCCTGTTGCTGAGCTCAAGTTCTTTTTATAATGGATGACACCTGAGGATGATGCAAGATATCCACCAAACCGATATGGTGGCAATCACCAACAGAGTTATGGTTCCTCGCATCGCCAAAAGCTCCCAGTTCGGGGTGTGCCATATTCTAGGGCAGTTGGCGACCAATATGCTGATGACGAAGATGAGTATGATGTAGATGATGAACAAGATGAAATAGATTTAGAAGAGGAAGAAGGAAATAATAATCCAAACAATGGCAGCTCTCGGTATGTGGGAAAAGATGTAGATGATGATGACGACGATGAAGATGAGGATGAGGTTAATGATCATGATAATAATGATGAGTATAATGATGATGGAGATGGCGGTAAGGAAAAAAACAATAATTGGAAGATAGATGACGCTGATTTAAAAAGGCACCCAAAAAAGAGGAAGTTGAAGAGTTTGGTCTCAAGTTATGAATTTGCTCCTCGAGTTCCAGCTCCGATTGCTACTCTTCCTGTGCCAAAGCCATCTTTTGGTGGCCGGAATTCGCTTACAGATTGGAATGAGCAAGAGACATTTGTTCTTTTGGATGCTTGGGGTGACCGGTTTTTGCAACGTGGGAGGAAGAGTCTTCGGTCTGAGGAATGGCAGGAAGTTGCAGAGAAGGTATCAGAGGTTTCGAAGATTGAAAGGACAGACACACAGTGTAGGAATCGTTTGGATACATTGAAGAAGAAATACAAGAAGGAGAAGACTAGGATGACAGAGACGGGTGACACCAGTAGCAAATGGGTTTATTTCAAGAAAATGGATACGCTAATGTCTTCACCCCAGCAACAAGGCGGACTCTCTTGTGGGTTGGACTCAGGAGAGTATGTCTTTATGAACCCTCGAGTTTATTTAAACCGTGCAAATGGATTGGATGAGATGAGAGACAGTCCAGTGAATTCAGAATCTACTGACGGCGAGGAGGATGATTCTGATGGACTTCCACCCAAGAAAAGAAAGATTGGAAAGGAATCCGAGGAGAGGTCATCACTTAAATTTCTTGCGGATTCTATTCATAAATTCAGTGAGATATATGAGAAGATTGAGACTAGTAAGAGGCTGCAGATGGTTGAACTAGAGAAGATGAGGATGGATTTTCATAGGGACTTAGAAATGCAGAAGAGGCAGATTATGGAGAGTGCACAGGCTGAGATTGCAAAAATACGGCAGGACGTGGATGATGAGAATGATGTCTCTGCTGAGAATGCAAGTGCGTAATACATCTAGACCGGGTTACCTATCTGTAATGTTAATTAGCATATTAGATGCTAGCGGCTGTTGTATACTCTTTGGGGCCTTATCCCATATTCTGCTTGAAATTGCAAGTCAATAATAATTCTGGAAATGTATCGGTTATACCTTTAGAAATATCTAAATTTAGATTGCATGATAATCTTATCATTGCTGTCATTGTTTCGCTTTTATTTGTGATGCTTGAACTAGACATCTCTCTATTATTTTTCCATTAACCAATTTTCTGTATTGATTGCCGCGGCCATCAATGAAGCTGCAAAGTTATGAAGTTTCTGTCAATGTCAATAACATCTGATTCCCTACTGCATGATAAGTTATTTAGAATCTTTTTCCATTGGTTTCATTGTAAATGGCATATCTTTGATTCTTTCTATTCAAATCTCTATTTCACCATGTGTTTCAATTATATGGACAAATAATTTTCTGGTTCATGAAATGTTCCAGGAGAAAATCATCAATTTCGGATTTTCTTTTCCTGGTCTATTAGCCTATCCCTATATCTTATATTTTCTTTTACTTAAAATAATGCACTGCGTCATTTAATATCATGACTGATTATTGTTAGCTTAAAGACGAGATATGGATAGAAACCCCTGTAATTTGTTGGAGCTCTTTTAGGATTAGCAGCTTTCTTTTTCCTCTTCAAATAGTCTGGCTTTGATTCCATGTATAGTAGACTCTTCAACTTATACTGTGAATGTTTAGGATGATGTACTAGTGCTTGAATCATGTTCAGTCTGATGAAGGAACATATTATTGAAGTACTTGCGGTTACTAATGACTCTTATATGTTGGGTATCCCACTCTCATAGAAGCTTGAAATTTTCTTTAAAATGTGGAAATTAGGGTGTAGTTAGGACTTAAGGAGTGCTTTTGCACCCTTTTATTATCTCATAGCAGAAACATTGTTTTTTTAGCGAACTATGTGACAGGTGTATCATGTATGTATTCGAAGAAAAACGCTCTGTAAAAATATTTCGAAAGTACTTTTTTATCTTCCCATAACAGTTTATTTATAGCCAGCAAGGCAGCAATCCTTCCAAAACTTATGAGTAGATTGGATTAGTACCACCTCTATGTGACTATAGGAAACAGGTAACAACAGTGTTATAGCATGCTGGAGGTGAGAATGATGAAAACTGACATTTAGTGACACATTATGAGGCAATTTATAACTGCACAACTATCTGTGGGTGTCTTGGAGCTCTACACAGGCACCAGTCCGGTGGTTGCTCCGGCAACCTTTCCAGAGAACCCTCCAGCGATCATTTTTCGGTTTCCTTGTGGGCATCAATGTGGGAAAAGGCCATGTCTGGACTTGAACCCCACGTGGTGTGTGCATCGTTGTCCCTCCTAAATCCGTGAGAAAAAAACACAGAGTATGATGTCATGGGGGAAATAGGCCTTGTCCGGACATGAACCCCGCATATGGGGACATTTTATCGCATGTTTTTAAGGTTACTTGTTAATGGAAAAAAAATAATACTTATAATTCCAATGACTGCACAATTGTTCATCAACCTGTGTTCAACACCCTAATCCATGTCTTAACACAGTTCTTGCAATAATACTGAAACTTGGTGAAAAATTACGCTCACTCATGTAATTGAATAGAAAACTATTGCAATTTATCTTGTCTTTGGCTATAAAGAAGAATTTTGCTGGGATGTGCACTCACTTTTCAGGAATATTTGTAAGGGCAACTAAGGAGGCCTTGTGCAAATTATTTGTGGTCATTCAACTTTATCAGCTCAAGATCAGAATTTTGCCTAGATGCATCATGAAATCCAAAACTGTCATCTAGACACAGAGTTCACCTTGACAAAGTTGCTGAAAATTGATGTACAGATCCTGACATTCTGTCATTATTTTGGGAGTAGAGTTCTAAAATTTATTTGGTGGCCCATGTTCCACCATCACAATTGTTTTCACAGAAAAAAAAATGAACTTTTTTCTTGTATTGATAAAAATTTATGAATAATTGAAAATGTTTACATCCACACGAACTGAAAAACAACAATTCGTTTCACAAATATGTAAAAAAGAAAAACAAAACAAGAGGCCTTTTTTAAAAGTTTAGTATATCTGATGGTGCATTTCATCTGTACAGAATCATCATGGTTCCGCCCCCACAACCCACCCCAGTACCTGAGAATCCGATATCACTCTTGTAAGATCTTCATGTACTGTTAGAAGTATTCCCTCTGCTTGCCAACTCTTCGCCACTTCTTTGCGAGATGGCTCTGTCTTCTGTGTCCATTTGACAATAATATTTCCATTTGAATACTTCAAAATAATGTTCCGCTGTACGTTTAGGTTACCTGTTGGATTGAACACCAACTATAGTGGCAGCTTGATCTCTACGACTCTGTCAAACGCATTCAGAGACAGAAGCTAGGACAGATTCCAAATTTAGGACCTCTACTCCAGTTAAATGATGTATTATCCATACCGGTAAACTTAGTATGCTTCGTCATCAGTCCATCTATCAGCAACAATCATAAAACTGTTTAGCTTAACTGTCCTGAAGATCTTTAATATTAGCAACAAGAATGATGAATAGGGGCCATTTAATATCATACCAAGTCCTTACGAAGTGGTAACAACAAGAGTGATGAGTAGGGCATTTACATCATACCAAGCCATTACAAAGTGGTAGGATTACGAACTTCATCAACCTTACCAACTGCCTCAAGTATTGATGAGTAAGAGATCTGATCGTATTCGAAACCTTTTGCATTCATCTCTTTCATCAGCCTTGCAGCCTCCTCAAACATACCAGCCCGGCTGAGACAACCAAGGAAAGTATTGTAGGAAACTGCATCTGGCTTAATCTTGGAATGCTGCATCTTCGTGAACATCTCTATAGCCAGTTTTGGACCGCCTGTCCTAGCCAAGCCATTTAGTATAATATTATGTGAGTTTAGATCCGGAGTGCAACCACTTTCTTCCATAGTTCTGAGCAACGAATAAGCTTCATCTACCATGCCAACCCTTACCATTCCTGACATTAGCGCATTAAAAGCATAAACATCTGGTGTGCATCCAAGTTTCTTCATTTCATTAAAAAGATCCACGGCTTCACTAAGACGGCCACATTTACCGAAATGTTTGATCATCACAGCATATACCCGAGCGCTTGAACGCCCACAATTCTCCTTCAATTCCTGAAATAACTCATTTGCTGCTTCGTACCTTTTTGCCTTTCCAAGACTGTTGATCAGGCTGCAATAGGCGGCTGGACAAGGAGGAAATCCCTTTTCATCCATCTCTTCAAGAAGCAACAAAGCTTTCTCAACTCTATTTGATTTGCAATAACCATCAATAAGAATTGAATAAGTGAATGAGCTGGGAACAACACCATTTGCCTTCATCTTCTCAAACCATGCTGATGCCTCGGAAGCTGGTGCTTTGGATTCAAATAAAACTTTAATTACAGTGTTATATGTAACCACATTTGGTGTACACTGCAAAGATTCCATTTCATTGAAGAGCTTAAGAGCATCTCCCAAACGACCTGCTTTGCCCAAAATGTTAATCAAATTGTTCATGAGCACAACATCAGGTCTACACCCTTCTTTCAGCATGTTCATGAATGTACTGTAGGCATCGTCAATCCTCCGAGCTCTACCAAGTCCTTTTATCAACTCAGTATATGTATAGACAGTTAGTGCACAACGCTTCATTTTCATCTCCTGGACTAAACCTAGAGCTTCTTCAACCCTACCCAACTTGAAATATATTGCCAGTAAGGTTGTATAAATCTTTTCAGTGGGCTGTAAGCCATTGTCCTTCATCTCATTGAACAGCCTAATTGCAGAATCATCACGACCCAATTTCCCAAATGCTGATATAAGACCGGTGTACGTTATTGTATCTGGAAAACAGTTACCCTCATTACACATCTCATTGTAGAGCTCATGAATTTTCTCATGGTGACCTTCTTGCATCAGCATCAGGATCATAGAGTTGTAAGTGGTTGCTGTCGGTTTGCACTTACGAATCTTAATCTGGTAAAAGATAGATAGCGCCTTATTCACCATCTTAGCCCTGCCCAATATTTTCACAATTTCGGATAACTCAGATGGACCAATAACACATGTACTCTTAACCATATCTTGAATTGTCTTCCACATCTCACCAACCATCCCAGCCTCATACAAACAACGTATAAAAGCCATGTAGGTGGTAGAGTCGTGCTCAAAGTGTCGCCTCTTCGCAGCCCACTTGAAAAAATGAATTTTAACGTTGATCTCAATATCTATACTAAGAACCTGACGAACCAGCCGGCGATCCACTTTCAGCTTTAACACTTCTACAGCCTTTTCGGCATCAGGTCCCCATTTGAATATTTTCAAAATCCTAACGAATCTCTCATCCAATTTCCTAACTGAAGGGTCCTTCCTTGCGAAATTTCGATTAGTAATGGTAGTTTTGTGGATCCTCTTTTGGGCCAGCTACTTGAAACATTTTCACAATTTCATTTTCTGCTAGGGTAAAGCAAACGAATTAATTTAAAAACTTTAATGGAGATAAATAAACTTCACACAAACAGTATACCATATTGTTACAAAGTTACAACATACACTAAAAAAAACCAGAACAAGACTACTAAACATGCCATTTAAAACAAACCCGGTTGCAAAGATTCATACTTTACATGTTTGATTGGAACAAAGTTTGAAATTGAAGAGTAGAATAATGCACATTACCTGTTTGTTTAATTCTCTGACAGAGATAAGACAAAGTGGATATTGATCGCCTAGTAGTAATTGATCCAACAATCATCTTTGCCATCATTTGCTACAAATTTTCAAAATCAACTCACAGTTCAAGTGGACAATCGAGCAATCTTGCAGTGCTCACTTCACAGTCCACAGTAAACGATCAATCATCTACAATTACGTGAACCCAGATGTCAAATTTACTAATTATTCAATAACAGTACCGCTATAGACCAATTGAATAATGAATAGAAACTAGGACTTGTTGCAAATTACATTCTTTTGAAACTACACAATAGAAACTCTCACAAGTCACAAGTCACAAGTCACAAGGAGAGAGAGCAGGGGGGGGGGGGGGGGGGGGGTGGGGTTGGGGGGCTGGGTTTGGATCTTTTCTATATTTACTCAAAATAGTTTTTCTTCAGACCCCACCCTAATCATATATATATAGGATGGTAAACCTAAACACACTACAAGGTTGCGGATTCGAGTCTTTATCATCCAAAAAAAATCCCTAAATTTAGGTAATAGTGTAATCAGTTTTTATATTGTCAGTTCGAACTAATATCAGTTCTTTGCATGTAGATCATTGGATTTAAATGCTTTGACTTGGCTGCATGCACTTGTCAAATCATCTTTTAAATTCAATGGTTCACATAGAAGCAACTGATATATCTTATATCAATTCGAACTGATATATCTTATATCAATTCGAACTGACAATAGAAAGACTGATAGTGTAACGTTTAAATATATATATTTAATTTTTTTTAAAACCGATACCAAAATTACGTTGGAGATCTACCGAACTATAGTATTTATTTTCAATACTTTTTTTTTGTTGATATATGCGACTATATCTGAAAAAAGAAAGGAATGAAAGGGTTGGATGTTGAAGTCATAATATGGTAATCTTTTTGCAATAATTTTTTTTATTATATAGAAGAATGTTAACTTTTTTTTTTATTGAGGATCTCAGACTTCGTCCAAACACCTATCTGCATGTCCTTCTCCAACTACGTGACTCGGTAGGACAAATAGAAAACTCCGGCCCATACCCTCAGCCTAACAAAGATGCAAGCGGGTAAATCAGAACTAAGCTTGTCTGAATAGAATTTGAACCGCTGGCATGAAGCCTTATGCTCGTCCTTCCACCAATAGAGTTAACACCCTAAGGGCTAGCCACAAGGGAATTGCCAAGAGTTGAACCAAGGCTTTTTTCATTCCAAGCCTCTAGACCACCAAGGCAACCCCCTTGTGGTTAGAAGAATGTTAACTTACCAATTACCATAGTTAACAAGTTGGGTTATTTTGCATCCTTCTTCTGTGACATGATATTTGATGACATAAAATCGAATCCATTTCTATAGTAGCAATTGCTTCTTGTCAATTTGTCAAGAACAACTTCAGTGGGCCGGGCCAAATAACATGTTCAATCATATTTCAAGCCCATTTTGAAGAGAATGTTATGATCTATATCCTGCACAAGTATTTGTCCTTTCTAGGATTCTAAACGTATATACCATTCTTATTTTATTTATTTGGTTTTTGTCTTTTAATTTGGAGGGAGATTCGAACCTACCCCTATTATATTAGTTTAATCGTCAAGGGGTAGAAGAAGTGCTTTCGATGCCAAGATTGCTTCCCGTTCTTCGGGAGAATCAACTGACTTATCCTTTTTTCATTGGATTACATGTTTTCCAAAACAAAACGAGCTAAAGCGATTTTTCGAGCACCAAAAAAGGGTCAAGCACAGCACCGGGATTGAATCCTGTAATCGAAGTTTCTTCCTCTCCATTCCTATCCAAGCCACAACTTGAGATTCAACTTTATTATGCGGGGTTGTTACCACCGAAATATGCCAACCTGTAATCTAAGTCTCTTCCTCTCCATTCCTATCCGAGCCACAACTTGTGATTCGACTTTATTAAGGAGGGTTGTTACCACCGAAATATGCCGACCTCAACTTTCTTATTTTATTAAGGCTGCTAATTACTACCTATTGCTTCAGTCATTGCTATATATTTACTTATTATTGTGAAATTGTGTTAGTAATTCGTTTAACGAAACATGAACCCTCAGGTTTTGAGAATGCCTAATGACATTTCATCAAACACTTCATTTGTTGAAAAACCAAGGTATTTAGGAGAAGTCCATTGTCTCAATAGACAAACTTTTCACCCACTAAAACACAATAGCAGAATTGAGGAAAACCTCAAGAAAAAAGTACAAGATAACCTGGAATACTAAACAGGGCAATAAATTGTTCCATAAAGATGTGGGAGTGTTTCGAAAAGCAAACAAAAATTGGGACAAACTTATAAGTTATAATTGACAGAATCCAGACATGAGGTTGAAAACCGAGGCATACTCCTACGATAAAAAGAAAAAAAAAATAGTGAAACAATATTTGGAGAGAGACTCCCCAAGAGAAGATGTGGGCGAGAGAAAACCTTAATAGTTCAACTTTTTCTCTTAAAAACCCTTGTAAAAAACCCGGATTCTAGAGACTCACTCTTAATAACAGATAAAATTTAGCAGACCACCAACCGACAAAAGGCTAATACACGATGAAAATTTAAGTTAAAAGAAAAACGATCCCAGCCTCTCGTGCCAGCCCACCAAAGAGTTGTGTCTCAGGCTCATTGAAATACTTCTTATACATAGGAACCGGTATTTGATCTGCATAAATCATTAAAAGATAAACCTGCTCAATCGAATTATGCAGTACTTGAAGTGTGATCTGGGTTTTCTGTCTCCATTGGTTCTCCAGACGCTGGTGGTGCCTCAGGACTCTCGTTTGAGTTGGCATCGGCATCCCCACCATGTGGTTGCTGTTCGGTTCCCTGAGGTGGTGGAGTTGCTGGTGTTTCAGGAGTAGCTGGTTTGGCAGGTTTTGGTTTAGTCATTATCGGCCTGCAGCACCTGTAACGAGGAAATTCCACATTTTCAATAATCCTTGGATATACTATACTACGCAACTTTAGTAACAAGAATAATTTTTATTTTTATTTGTTTTCATATGTTCACAGATTGAATCTGGAAGTTGTACCTGTCAAGAGCTTCAGCCTTCTTCCTCAGGTCAGCTAATAAGAGAACAGGTGCTGCATATTTGGGCAGTGTGTCCTGATGCTGCTTTTTCTCTCTCAGCCAGGCCTCAGCCTCAACACACTCGTTCAAAACCTAAGATGTACCATGAGAAACGTTTTGAGGATTAAGCAGAGACAGACAGATGACACGAGAGGGAAGAAAATAGAGAAGAAAGATCGAGAGAAGAGAGGTTAGACAACCATTACCTTCTGCTTATCAGCCAATTCTATGTGTTCAAATTTGGGATCAGTTGACATAGCCGCATCTCTGTAACTATTGATACAGTAAACAAGTTGATCAATCACAGAACCCCTCTCTGTGGACTCCTTGTAGCGCTCTTCAATGGGATCACCTTGCTGCAGTTTTCAGACCCAAATTAAACATGCAACTAAAATACTACGTACTTTGTAAAGAATCAAAGAACCAAGGATTATGAACCATAAAAGAAAACCCCACCTTTTTGAGCTCCTCAAGTTTGGCAATGTAAACACCTTTGGTTTCATCCTCAGCCATCTTCATACAACCAATCCTCTACTTCCTGAAGTCTAGTAGTAAACTGTTCTCTCTCTGAATCAGTGACAAACACGTGATATTTGTCACAGAGCTGGAAAGACAAAATGATCATTAATACAAACATGATATGATTACAGTAGACTTTATGTCCTGGCAGATTACTAGACAGCAATTTACCTTATTTCTCATGTCATAGACATAGGCCTCAACAGCATTTTTCTTGTCTTTGGTTTCTTCCATTACACGATCTTGCAAAGCCATTTCGAACTCCTTTTCTACCGCCTTTTGCAAATCTGTTGGCACCATTGCACCATAAACCAACTCTGCTACCGGGATGTTGGTTTTCTTCACCTTTTTCTTTGGAGCCTGCATATGCAATCATATTATAATATTATATGCATCACAAACCCAACAGAACCTTCTAAATCCTAATCAATACAAACTTGTATGTGCAATCACACACACATGCAACAACTATAGCCCAACTATAGATGCATGCATCGATATGTACAGACTAGTATAACTAAAAAGGGAAAAAGAACTGTTTTATAATAGGCAAGATAGAAATCATTGTAAAACCATGCCACATCAATAACTCAAAAAAAATTCATTAATTTCGATTTTTGATGCTCCACAACATATTTTTCCCCATAGAATTCCCTATCTAGGTGCCAGTCAACACACTTATTACACTAATTATTAAAATATAAAATCAATTACAACTTGAAGTATAGCTATCATCTGTATATCTCTCCCCAACATACCCTACAGAAACAACATCCAAACCCCATGCATTGGTTTTCCATTGTCGCATACCCCACACAAGCAAACAAACTGATTATACAAAATACAGCAGTCAGTTTTTCATTGTAACAATAAAAGGGTACACTAATTAAATTACTTAAAATACCAAGGCAATGATAACCTACCTTAGTATCAGTCTCCATTTGGACAGGCTTGTCACCTGACTCAGGAACACCATTCTCGGCTCCTAAAGCATCAGCGGTGCCCTTGGCATCCTGCATATTTTCATCAGTCTCATTGGAACTAGGGGGAACAGCATCATTGGAAGCCTCATCAGTTTCCATCTTAGCACTTTCTTTCTCAGGCTCTTTTGTGACAGGAACTTCAATTTCTTCCTCCTCCAAGAGCTAAAAGCAGACATCAAAATGTAAATAATTTGAGAGCCATAAAAAAATAACCACCATTAAAACTATATTACAAGATTATAATGTCTCCAAAAACTTACTGTTGCTGATTCAATTGAAACAATTCCATGCAAATTCAAACGAACTTTGACCTTCACCTTTGCCCTTTCACTTTTAGTAGATTGGAAAGGACCAATCTGCCCATCAATTACAAACTGTCAATTAAAAAAAGTGAAAGACGACATCCTACACTAAAACCAAAAATAGAATTCCAAGTTAAAGATTGACCACTTTCTTAGCTAGTAACTAACCGTGTAAGTACTAATCTTAGCAGGTGCCTGCAACTCGCTCACATCGGCATATTGAACATCAATTGTGAATGTACCTGACCTGTAGAAAGTCAGAGCCTTAACACTGGGTATCGGATTACCCTTAGGGAAAACAATAGTGCTTTGTTGGTTCTCAGCTGCCTCATTTTTAGCATCTGGGGCAGTGCCTTTCCATGACAAAGCAATTGAAAATGGGAAGTTCTCATTGACCTACAAAATTGGAAAAAAATTAGGGAACACTTTTACACACATTGCGATTAAAACTTAAAAGCATAATGGGAAATAGTTCACTATTTAGCCACAATCAAAGTACACAACATCCATCCAAAGAAGGGAAAATAGAGGTAGTCAGAAACAGATGAACTAAATAACAAAATCCTACTCTGCCTTGCACAATCCTAGCTTCTAAAAAAGTGGAAAAGGCTGTAATTTGAATGACATAACACTAGAACATTGAACACCTAAGAAAATACAATCATTTACTCCTTTTAAAAACAACTAAAGAAAACAATCAATCACTCCTTACCACCCAATGTAGGCAACGCATAACACAGCAGATAAAGGGAGCTCTGATGGGTATGCAAAAAAGATCATATAAAATTAACAAATATCAAGTTCAACCATCCAGTATCTCAAGACTGGCCCCAGCCAGGGAAAAAAAAAGAGGATAAAGGCAAAAATTTGTTTTCAAGAACAAAAAAACAGTTAAAAGAGTTGTTTGCTTACAAGTTTTCAAACTGTTGTTTCCAAAAATTAAATAATGTTTTCAACATAATAACTGAAAGATTGAAAACAACAATTTATTATTTTTATTGTTTTCAAAACAAACCATCAAGTTTTTTGTCCCTCAAAACACTATTATACCAATTTTCAAAAAACAATTCCAAATGCATTTATTGTTTTCCATTTTAAAAAACTACTTTTAAGTTTTAACAAACACTACCATACACATTTTCATTATTAGAAAATTTTTAATTTTTTTTCTTTGCAAAAACACCATTTTTAAAAGGAAACCCAATGCGCCCAAATATTTCAGTGAAGTATTCCAATAAAAAGAATATTTGTTCTTTTCAAGAATAAAAGGTAATATAGAAGAATAGAAGATAATTGCCAAGACCTTGAATACAGACTAAACAGCATGTCAAGATATAAAACATCTATGGGAAAACCCCTTGTGTTAAAAAGAGGTGTTTACCTGGAACTCTCTCACTTTGAAAGTTGGACTAAGGATTGCACATTGCAAAGCACATCCCCTGGCCACACACTCACTTGCATTCATTGTCCGCCTTGGCTCCTTTCCAAAGAACTCTGTAAGAATCTTCATTACAGCAGGAACACGAGACGCAGAACCAACAACCTCAACCATGTGAACGTCCTCAACTGAGAGCCCAGTTTCTGCAAGAGCCTTCTCCAATGGCCTCTTCACACGTTCCAAAATTGGAATGCTGATTTGTTCAAACTCGTCCCTCTTAATGAAACCCCTCACATCCTTCTCCTCCATTAAGCATTCAATATTCAAAGGTGCCTCCGGATTGGCACTAAGCATTTTCTTTAGCTTCTCACAGCCTGCCCTAAGGCGAAGGCAAGCCCTAGCATTTTGGTAAACATCAATCTTGTATTCCACCTTGAACTTTTCAGCAAAATGCTGGAATAGAACTTCATCGAAATCTCTACCACCCAAAGACCGATCAAATGAGTGACCCAATATCTTAAGTTGGCCCTTCTTAAAACCGGCTATGCATACTTGCATACTTGAATGCCCAATATCAACGAAGGCAACATTCAACTGGTCATTTTCAGGTAAGTCTGTCTTATAAATACCATAAGCCAAAGCTGTGGCTGTTGTTTCATGAATCAAATGGAGAGGATGCAAGCCTGCAATTTGTGCAGCATCCATAACAGCCCTTCTTTGAAGATCAGTAAAATAAACAGGAATACCTATGCAGCAATCCACCACTGCTGCATTAAGATTCTGCTCAGCAATGCCTTTCAGATTAGACAAAACCATTCCCATAACCTGGGTTGGTGTAAATGTCCTTGTTTCACCAAGATATCGAGCAGTGTATCAAAGGAAACCCATCAGGACCTTCAGTTACAGCAAAGGGGAAAGACTTGAGATCCCTTTGCAACTCTGGGTCAGAGAACTGTCGCCCAATCAATCGCTTAATCTGAGAGATTGTGTTTTTGGGGTTCATCATAGAAGTTGCAGCCCCTGCAGTTCCAATAAACCGCTGCTTGTCACCGAAGCACACAAGGGCAGGAGTCTCACGCTTTGATTCGTCATTAAGCACAACATCAATACCCCTTTGCCTTGCAACAGCAACAATGCAGCTCTCATTGCCAAAATCAAAACCAACCACGCTCATCTTTGCTAAAAATTAACTGTTTTATTGTGCTAAATCTGCTCACAACAAAGTAGATAGAATCCTTCATTAGACTAATATGTACTGAATTCACTATGGAGAGAAATGAAACAACAAGTGGAAAATTGAAAACAATAGAATAAACATGTACTGATGTACATGATCCATGTGAAAATTAATTTATGAATAACAGTGTGAATCGAACAACGCAACAAATCCCAGTTATAACACCCAATTAACCAAAATCACCACTACAACAGTTTGTTTCATAGCCTGACAACTACAAATCAAGCCACATGCATACATATACTCATGCCATTGCCACATAAACAAGTAATGCGCACGTATGGAGACATTCAGCTACAAATATCAAGTTTATAGCAATAAACTACTAAATCGCTGTTCTAACAAAACAAAAAATTCAACAACTAATAACAGCAAAAATCAATTTATCAATAGCAATACCTTTGATTTAGCACTTCATACACAAAACAAAACAACACAAAAATAATAATAAAACACACAAAAATCAAAGTTAAACAACTAAATCTATGAATAGAAAGCAATAATAAAGCATAACAAATTTCACAGTTAAGAAGCCGAATCTATTCAGCGAACCTACAATCTACAATCAATACCAAAGACCTACACGTAAAAGCTGAATCTAGAGCGAAAAAAAATCGCAGATCTACAAATTCTAAAGCGGGAAAGCGACTTCAAATCTCGAAATTTTCCTGCTCTAAACAAAAGCTAGGGTTCGGCGATCGTACCTTACAAAGAGAGAGAGAGAGAGCGAGGTTTTGTCGCAGCTTCTGGAAAATTCTCAGGAAGCGCTTTCGCAAATTGCTTTTGGCTTTTGCTTTTTATCGTAGAGAGAGAGAGAGAGAAAGAGAGAAAAAAGAATGCGGAGGACGAGACAATAGAGATGTGAAGAGGAGAGTCAGGGCTTTTATTAGAGACTTCGACCGCTTTGAAGGGTTCGTGTGGAATTTTCGATTTTTATTTTTATTTGATTATTTAATTTAATTTTTAAATTTTTTTGGAGAGTTTGTGTATGGTTGTTGGAGGCAAATGGTCCTAGAGAAGTCCAGATACTCTTTGATTCTAGAAAGATCTACGAAGACTACGAATAAAGGTTATGCTGAGGGTGGACTGCTGGTGGCTGATTTGGACTTTGGAGCTTTTCGTTCGATTATGGGCCGTGTTTTGGGTCGGCCTTTTTGGCCCATATTGTTCTTTCATATATGATATATCTATTTTTGGTTTGGAATATTTATTTCACGATTTAATTATATCGAAGCATATCTCATCCTAGTTCAAATGTTGTGTTTATAATCTCCTTTCACATTTCGAGTCTCACACATAATTTACAAGTACGTGTAAAAAGTTTTCTTCCTAATATGAGTTTGATTTTGGCAAGTTTCAATCGACCATGACTGTTGTGTTAGATTTATATATATATATATATATATATATATATCTCCCTTCAGTGCTCATTGATATAAAATACATCAGTGCATTATATGTGGGTCATAGATTATAGATAAGTACTAACAAGTGCATATAGACTGGGTCAAAACAATTGAATCTAATGGTCCATATACAACGCATTGATAAATATATGATGTGAAGATTTTCATATACATATATATATATATATATATATATATATATATATGAGAGTATGCTTAAACCATGGAGTAGTAATGATGATGATTGTATTGTTTTATTGAATTCTCTCGCTTTTAACTTAAGGGTGGCTTGGATTTTTCGTAGTTTATAAAAGGGTTAATTTCATTTTCGTTCCTCTAGTTTGACCTAGTATACTAACCGGTCCCTGGTTTTGAGTATTATCTTGACAGGTCCCTCTAGTTACTAAAAATCTATATTTTGATCCCTGTCGTTCAATCATGTTAGGGTTCCGTCAGATCATTAAGGGTATAATGGTAAAAGCATGGTTAAAATTAATAATTTCAATTAAAAACAGTAAAAATTTGATTTAAAAAAATAGTTTTTAATAATATCAAATTAAAAAAATAAAACTAATTAAATTTAAAAATATAACTAATTAAACTTATAATTAAAACTAATTCAATTTAACAACAAAACTAATCAAAACCCATCACTATCACCATTCACCACACACACCGGTTCATCACTCAAACCCACCACCATTCAAACACACCATTCACCATCACCATTCACCGGTTCATCACCATCACCACCACTCACCAGTTCATCACCATTCACCATCACCACACACACCCAGAAACCCAAACCCAAACTCAAACCCCCATCACCACTCAAACCCAACTCATCGGTGAAACACCCACTACCACTCAAACCCCTCTCACCACCGATCAACACCATTCATCTCTCTCTCTTTCGATCGATCGATCGATCTAGATCTCAAACACGATTCATCTTTCTCGATGGCAAAAACCATTCATCTCTCTCTCTCTCTCGATCTCTCAATCTCGATCTCGATCTCATCTCTCTCTCTCTCTCTCTCTCTCTTTCTCTCTCTCTCAATATCATCCCCTTCTCGAATCTCTTTGTCAACTGAATCGTACCAGACTTGGGTCATACCACGTTCAAGTATGGATCGTTCATTGAAGACCCACAATCTTGTGCAGATCGAGAGTGAAAAAACCCATAATGGGTTTGATTTGGCCACCGGTAGTGCTGAAAATATGTGTCGGCCCGGCCTAGGTAGCACGGCCCGCCAGACCCATTTTCCAAAACCGGTCGGGCCTGGCACGGCAAGGCAGGCCCGACCCGTTTTGGAAAATAGGGGCCCGGTACGGGTATGGCAGGCCGTGCCGGCTTAGGCGTGCCAAACGGGCCAGCCTAATTTTTTATTTTTTATTTTTTAAATAAATTTGTTAATAATAACATTATAGAGTATGTACATCATAGAGTATTGGATTGTGGCCCATAACCCTTGTCAAAGTAAGTATGTTTTCCTTTACTTTTTTCTCATTTTTATATAGGTGATGTCTCTTTTCATTCTCTTATTTATTCAATGTGGGATGTGGGATTGAATTTCCATTTCCATTCGTTGATATAACATAATAATATTCTTTTGTGTCCATTTTTTTTTCTTTAAATATGGAAAACATGGAGAGAGTTGGGAGGTCTATTAAAATTAAATAATGGTTTTGATAAAAAAAAAATTAAATAAGCTATCTATTGATGTTATGCAATAATTTCCATTTATGAACAAAAATCATATATATATATACATATATATATATATGTAAATAAATCAATATATATATACATATATATATATATGTAAATAAATCATTAAATCTCTTTCACATATTATTCTTCCCTAATATTGGTCATAGTAATTGCTTATCACCATAGTTGTATTCAATCCCACATCCCATATCGGATAAATAAGAGCATTGGAGAGATGTAAAACCTATATAAAAAGGAGGGAATGGTAAATGAAAATTTACATACCTAAACAAGGGTTATGGACTATGGTTCAATACTCTACAATGTCATTTATCTTTTAACCATTTTTTTTAAATAATTTTTTTTTTGAATTTTTTTTTTAAGTTGGCGGGCCCACCATGCCGGCACGCCGGCCAGGCTTGCCGTGCCGGGCCGGCACGGCGTGCCTGGATCTAAGGCCCGGCACGCCCACTTGCGGGTCGTGCCAGGCACGGCCTGCCATCCTTGGCAGGCCAGCCTGGCAGGGCTTTCCAAGCCCGGCACATATTTACACCACTAGCCACCGGTTGGTTTTGCTTGATGGGTTTGAGGGTTGTGTTGGGTTTTCTGGGTTTGGTTTTGGTATTGGAATGTGGAGAGTTTAATGGGGTTGGTTTCGGTGGTGGTGGTGGTAGTGGTTTGAAAGGTTTTTTAGGTTTGAAGGGGTTTCTAGATTGATGGTGGTGGTTTGGTGGCTTGTAGATTGTTTTCGGTATTGGTTTCAATGGTGGTTGAGATGGGTTTGGTTTGATTTTCTGGGTTTTAATGGGTGTTTGAATGATTTTTTTTGGTTTGATTGTGGTGGTGTAGTGTTTTGATTCTAGGTATAGATTTGATTTGGTTCTAAGTCTGAGAGAGACTCGGGTTTTGATTTGGTTTCTAAATCTGAGAGAGACTGGGTTGTTGATGATGATGGTTATGGGTTGATGATGAAGTTATTGCTGATGATGGTTATGGGTTGATGATGGTGATGGTTATGGGCTGATGATGGTGATGGTCGGTGGGAACCCAGAACTGGATAAAGGTTGAAGATAATGATTTCTGATTTTGGTGGTGGTGGTTTCGAATTAAAATTTTTATTTTTTAATTTGGAGATTTTTTTAATATTTTTGTTTGTTTTATTTTGTAATCAGGGGCACAAGAGTCATTTGACCCTCTGACTCTGTCAGTCAACGTCTTTTTAATAGAAAATTTAACAGAAGGACCAAACGAGATAATATTGAAAACCGAAGGACCAGTTTGTATATTAGATCAAACTAGAGGGACGAAAATGAAATTAACCCTTTATAAAATAATATTGGCGATCAATTTAAAGGTAATTATAAGATTACACAACCCATTTTGATTTCTTGATGGGTATATGTACTTGCAACCATTTTAACAGTTTGTTTGTTAAATGTTTTTTTTTTTTATTAATATTAACTCATTAAAAATGAGTATTTTATAATTATGGTAGTCTTTTATTTATATATATATATATATATATATATATATTGATAGTGGTATATCGATTCGAATTTAAAATATTGTCAGACTGATCATTGAGTTTTATTTATCAAGCTGTATTGGGCCGTCATATAATTAAGGTAGTCTTAGGAGTATGTAAATGTGGCATATGATTTCATTTCAAAAAAAAATGTGGCATATGTTTAGATGTCTAAGTATAAAACATTATTGAAATATGCTCTTTTTAGTACTTTTAATACAAAATGTAGATATAATATGATTGGATTGATTTTGATGTGTTATAAAATTATGAGTGACATTTTACTGAAAGTGTCATTTTTTTTTTGAAATGGATACATGGCTTCACATAGGAGAAAAATGGATATTATTTTTCATTAATAAATAAAATAATTTAATGTAAAAAAAAATTAATAAGAATAAAAGATCTATATTCACGTGATATAATATGCAAAAATAATAATAATAGATATAATTGAACAATTGTAATAATAAAATTTCTATATGGTTACTTATTTGGACGTTCTTTACCGTATTTAGAAAGTACGCGACAAACTTAAATTTAAGAACAATTATCTTTATATATCTAGAGTTAAGTTGATTAATTTGTTCAGGTTATATCTATCATGCAAATTCTCTCTATACTAGATGGACGTTTTAAATCTCTTTTTGTTGTTGTTAGTGATAAGCAAGTGAATTATGTTGTGAAGATGAGTACATCAGATGACAAAACAAAAGTAAAGAGTACATGCATCATATGGTAAAACAAAACATACTAGCATGATGAGCATTTGGAGGAAAATAGAGCATGATACAGAGCATCAAAATTCAAGCATAAATAGACTAGAGCAGCGTCATCGATCATCAGCTGATCATACCTTGATAGCTGATGATGATTAGTGTAACTATTAGTTGGTTAGTTAACAGAATTAGTTAGCAATTGATGTGGATATCCTAGTCAGCTTGTGTTAGTTAGAAAGTACGTTATTAGCATGTTAGAATCTTTTTCATATAAATAATCTCTGTAACCGAATATTGTAATCAAAAGCAATAACATTTTTTCATTCTCTCTACATCTCCATTAATGGAGTTTTCTCAAGTTCTTCATTCACAGAATTGAAAACTCTATGTGAACTTTCATCAAACACCTGAGTGTTGTTATCAAAACATCTCTAGAGTTTTTCATGGTATCAGAGCTTCGCTGACTAACGTCATGACGAATCCTTCTCAATCCTTTTCACCGATGCTTGGAAGATCAAATTACATCTATTGGAAAGCAAAGGTATTATATGCAATTCAAGCTTTATATCTTGAGGAATATATCTGTGTATAGGATTGTCCTACAAGTATGTACTGTTAACATTGAAGTAACTAATCAGTTTGCGGAAAAGATAGTTGAAAGAAAGATAAGCAAAGCTTTTTCTACCTGAAAACGCATTGACAAATTGCTTGTAAGCTGGATTTACTCCACAATCAGCGAAAAACATTATAGGTCAGGTCTATGGCTGTCAAACTTCATTTGAGGTTTGGACTAGGTTGGAGAGGCTTTATTCTCAGAAATTGGTTGCAAAGATTGCTCGACTACGAGGTCAACTTCAAAGTATCAAAAAAGGATCTAACTTTGTAAATGATTTTGTTCTAAAGATCAAGAATATTGTAGATGCCTTGATGGCTACTGGTGACGATGTTAAAGACCGTGATCTTGTGGCTTGTGCTGACCTTGACTCGTGGTGTTTGACATGATTTCGATGCCATTGTTGCTGTGATTTCAACACAACAAAGGTTCATATCTTTCGAAGATGCTCGCTTCTTATTAATGATGCATGAAAAACACCTTGAACACCTGGATTCTCCAACACAACTCGAGTCTGGGCAAGCAGCAGCAAATTATGCATCTAACAATGTACAAGACAAGATAAGCCAAAGAAATGGAAATGTTCAAAACAACAGAGGTGGTGGTTATCGTGGAAGAGTAAGGAGCAACAGGTCTGGTGGCAGAGGACGCATTCACGGTCAAGTATGTAACAAACCAGTCCATAGAGGTCTTAAATGCTACCATAGATTTGATCAAGCTTTTCAAGGGCCTTATCAACAGCAACAATAAGCTCAAGCATTCTATAATCAACAACAAATAGGCTACCATGGACAGCAACTACTTACTGTCTCATCCTCTTAAGGGAATTTGAACACTGATTTCGATGAAACACAAGCAAATTATCATCAAAATACTACTCTCATTACAACACCAGAATCTGTGAGTGATCCATCATGATATGTAGATAGTAGAGCCACAAACCAAATTACATCAGACTTAAACAATCTCTCATTAAGGACCAACAACTGAGGTAATGATAATTAGTTGTTGGTAATGGTAGTCACCTTTCAATTTCACATATTGGTGATAGTTTTGTTAAGTCTCATACACAACCCTATGAAAGATTACTGCTCAAAAATATACTCTATGTACCTCAAATAACTAAGAACTTACCTTTGATAACAAAGCTACTGCTAAATTCTATGCTGATCAATATGTTATCAAGGATCTCAAAATGAAGAAAATTTTGCTTCAGCGAGCACTTAGAGATGGACTCTATTGCAGCTTGTTGAAGCACCAGAAGTGCATCACACTGATTTCAAGCTTGGAAAAATTAATGGCACAAAATCAATTTGGAGCACCAGGAGTCCAGTTGTCTTTCATTTGATAATAAAACAAGCCTTGGAATATTGTCAAATTCCAAGTCATAGTCAGCAAACATGTTTGCTTATGCTGCTGTGAATGCCAATGTGTAGCATGCTAATTTGGGGCATCCAGCTCCTCTAATCCTTCAAAATATGTTGAACAATGTACACTTTAATAACAAATTTCAGATTCCTCATTTTTGTGACTCACGTAAGCTTAGAAAGTTTCATAGATTACTAATAACATCGCAAAATACACCTTTTGAGGTCCCCATTTCCTATCGTTTGCTTTCGTTTTCAAGCATATTTTGGTATATAATATGTTTTGTGAGCCTTGTGTAGGTTATATCCCTTAAAATAAGGTGTTGAGCTAAATTGAAGAGTTTTGGAGTTAGAAGGGTTGAAATTGGAATTGCTCATGCAGTACACTCAACTTTGGAAAGTCATATCCCCCTCCTCAGATTGAACTACAACATCCACTACCTATTTTCGGAAATTCCCAGATGTCTACTTTCCAGTGCTTTTTACAAATCGCAATTCCGGGTTTTCTGGAGGAAGTTATGGCCGTTTTCGTAACGGTGCGCGAAGCTGTCAGGTGAATCGCGGACCAACCGCGGACCGTACCGCGGAAGTTGACAGAATGTCCACTTTCAGCCCGTTTTTGAGGGGCAAACTTGTCCTTTCACACCCCATTTCATACCTTAACTTCCATACTCTACAAAAACCCCATTTTCTCCCATCTTTCATGACTCTAACCAACCCACTCTCCACCTTCCAACCAATCACCTTCCTCCTTTGACTTTTCCTACACCACACACTCCTTCTTTTCTTTTTCTTTTTCTCTTCTCACGCCACTCACTCAATTATTCATTCACAAAACATTCTTTTTCTCTTTTTCTCTCCTCTCAACCGAAACCTTCTCTCCTTTCTATTCATCTTCTTCACCAAAAAATAAGAGAGAAACTAGCTCCCATGGAGGATTTTCCTCCATGGGAGCTCACCACACACCTCCACCACACCATTATGCCTTCCTCCATCCATCTTAGAGCAACTTGCAAGGGATTAGCAGTCAAATTTGAGCTAGGAAGGATTTGGAGCATCTTTTGAGGGTTTGTCTTCAAGGGTTTGCTCATTTTTACTCATTTTCTTTTAGTTCTTGCTTCTTTGATATGTAACCCCGATTTGGGGAATATTGTAAACCTTCACATGTGCAATATATGTATGTTTGTGTTTAAATTCATGTGGGTTATGTTTTACTCTTTGCTAATTTCATGATTTAAACTTTTATTGTGAAATCCATGTGTGTGTGGAGGGTCAAAATTGATGTGTATGCATGATTGAGATTAAGAGTAGAGTAATTTAATGTAGGAGTAGTGTAATTTAGCTTCCCATGAGTGTTTGTATGTTAATGAATGGCCAAAATACCATGTATTGAGTAATTTGAGTATTAGAGATTTTATCCCTAAAGAGTGGAAAATGTTTCAGTTCAGGCATTTAGTTGCTAAATTGGTCTTGGTTCATATTCTTGTGCTTAATGGGTCTTTGTATTAAGACACAATTATCCATCATTGGCCGGATTGGGTGATGAATTGATTTAGGTGTATTCCTTAATCAAGAGAATAAACCCCTAACTTAATTTGAATGGTTTTAATGCTAATCAACCAACTTATTGCACATTGTTGTTTGGTGAACTTGTTTTCCATGTCTAGCAATCCTAGGGAGTTGACTAAACCGAATCTGTATCTAAAGTAAAGATAAACTGAATTCCTCTTGTGCTTGTGTAGTTATATGGGTATTTCATTGCTTAATACTTTCACTCGGTTAGTCACTTTGTGAATGATATTTAGGTTGTGTGTTATATATCGTGTGGTCCGCATTAACATGCTCATCTTGGTATCCTCTACATTTGACCAGTAAGTTGAGAGATCACTAGGCTGGCGTGTAGAGCTCGTGTGTGTCCCACAGTTCTTAATGGATTCATGTTTTTGCATGGATGCAATCTCTATGCACTCGAGAGAGGGTAGAGATTAATTAAGGAGACACGAGCATATAACATACGTGTTGTATGAGTATCTCGTATTCTTAATGCTTTCACTTGGTTGTCATCCTGTATTTGGTTAGCCGAGTGGATGAATTATTGGCTGTAGTATGGCCCACTGCGGTTGCGCATTACATGCCCAACGAAATAACTTGTGTATATGACCAGAAAGTGAGAGTATCACTAGGCTGGCGTACATGGCTCTTTTATATGTGTCACGACACTTAATGAATCCATACAATTGTGTGGGTGTGATCTTTAAGATATCGAGAGAGATTAGAGATCAATTAAAGGGACACGAGCCTATGATATACTTGCACATTTGAGGGACTAGGTGAGTCTTGTGCTTCATTAGGAGGATTGTTACGGTTGAGTCATTTCCCTAGTGTATCCACATTTCATGCATCTTTCCATTCCATCTTATCACTGTACATATTTATTTATGTAGTTTGTTAGTTAGTTTAGCATTTACTTTCCGCATATTCTTTTTGCACACGCTACACACGAGTTCGCTCGGTGTGTTGTATAGCTAGAACTAGAGACGGTCGATGAATCCCACCTCCTTGTGGAATAATATCCTCGCTTGCCGCTTTACTAGTTTTCATAACTATAGAGCACATTGCGTAGGACTTTTTATAAATATCTTTTTGGGATCCGCAATTCCCTAACGACAGAGTAGCAGCTTATCAATTACCAATAACTAGTAAAGTTCCTCTTGAGTTGGTTTATTCTGACATTTGGGGACCGGCTCTTATGTTGTCTACAGAGGGCTATCAGTATTACATTTCGTTCATAGATGCATACACGAGGTTTACATGGACATTTCCATTGAAACCCAAATCTAATGCGCTTAATGTTTTTATACGATTTCAAAAAAAGTGGAACTTCAGTTTGGTGAGAAAATAAAGAATCTACATACGGAAATGGGTGGAGAATATATTGTTTTCACTACTTATCTTGCTAATCATGGTATATAAGTGAGGTACTCGTGTCCGTATATTCACCAACATAATGGAGTTGCTGAGAGGAAACATAGACACATAGTGGAGACTGGTTTGACTCTTCTTGCTCACACCAAGCTACCTTTTAAATTCTGGTACGAAGACTTTTCCACAACAACTTTTCTTATAAACAACATGCCCTTAGTTGTGTTTAAATTTGCTTCACAATTTGAGAAACTTTATCAGAAGAAACCCAACTATAATTTCTTTAAAACCTTTAGATGTAGTTGTTTTCTTTTCTTAAAAGACTATTCCAAACACAAGTTTAATTTTCATACATCTAAGTTTCTTTTTATAGGTAGGGATGACAATGGGTCCGGTTTAGGTTGGGTCCTACTAGACCCAGACCCGCCAAAATGTTTTAGACTCAGACCTATGAAAATTGGCGGGTTTGGATTCGGATTCGAGTATAGACCCGCAAGTCTTAAACAAACCCATACCCGCCCTGAGGACACGCGAATTTTCACGAGTCGAGTCTACACCCGCTACCCATGGACCCGCAAAACCTTTAAAATAATAAAATATCACTTTTTTAGTTTTTCATTTCTATTTTTAGTTTTACCCCGTAAAATATGTTCGATTTTTAACTAGTAAAACCTGCTCAATTTTTATTTTATTGAACAAAATAATAATAAGAAATCAATACACTGAACTTAATTAACTCAAATTGAAATAAAACAAAATAACAAAGATTGACTATTGAGTTGGGAATTGAAATAACCATACAAATAGAATTAATAATCCATAAAGTCATAAACCAATATTAAATATTACACAAATATCATCCTAAAACAAACACAACTAGTTTAAAATTAATGACACAACAATAAATCATTGATCATCAATGGCATTCATCCTTCATATTATCTCCACTTCCAAAGTTCCATTCCATCACTAAAGTTTTTTACAAAATGGTTGTTGATTCCTACACCATTAAATTTAAAATCAATTTAGTATATATTCAAATAAGATAAAATAGCAATAAACTCATGATGAAAACAAAATTATTTTACCTCAACATCATCATTCATCATCATCTTCCCCAAAATTATAAGCTTCAAATTTTCTTTCCAAAGCTGAATCTAGTTAGAAGCTAAATATATGAATTGGAATAAAATAAGAAAAGAAATTGATAATATAAAAACTTCATTGAACATTGTAATAATTTCTATACTATTAAATTCGGACAACAACCAACTTTGAGCACACATTAATGCTTCTAATATCTTTGGATGTATCATGCCACGATGAAGACTCACAGATCTACCGCTAGTACTAAAAGTTGACTCGGATGCAACCGTATATACATGAATAGCCAAAATATCTCTAGCTATGCAATGCAAAATAGGATATTTAGATGCAGTTACTTTCCACCATATCAATATATTGAAATTCTCAACTCTTGGAATGACAGGTTCCTCCAAATAATATTCCAACTCTATCTTCACATGAGTGGTAGTACAAGGGACCTCAATAATAAACTAATCGAATTAAAACATTTTTTTTGGAGACCCATTGTTGATTGAGATGGTAAAACATTGGTAAGATTAATTGATTAAGCTTGACTGGCCTTAGACTTTTGCTCATACTCTTCAACCATCTTCAACAAAACTTCTTGAATCTTGATAATCTCATCTGAAGATCCATCTCCATAGAGGGAAGGAAAGTAACATTCAATGACTTTCATTTTATATATAGGATCCAAAATTGTTGCCACAACCATAATACCATGAAATTTACTCCAATAGCTATCAAACTTGTGTGCCATAGATGATGTCATTAGTTTTGTTTGTTCAAATGTGGATGTGCTCCATTCATTAACGGCATCCTTAATGTCACATATGGTTGGTAGATAATTATTGGCCGTATGATATTCGGTTCCTGAGAATTCTTCGGTGACCTGCTATAACACATCAAGTTTATCTCTGATCTCTTTTGCAAACACCTAATCATCTTCAGTTTGAATACTTTTACGGCGCTATATGTATCAAACGAGGAAAAAATGTTTTATAAATTAAAGTAGAGCGAATCATCAAGTAGATAGAATTCCACCTCGTTTTACAATCATGTACAAACTTTTCTGTGCTCTCAATATCTAATTGGTTACCCGTCTCAATTTTTTTCTCTCTTTTAGGTGATGATGTTCAATAAGAAACACTAACATGAATCCTCCCAATATTGTCACTTATCACATCTAACCTATCTCTCACTATCAAATTCCATATATATGCAGAACAATACATATGGAACATGTCTCCATTCAACAAAAGTGAGACATCAGAAAACATCTCTAAGAGAATATGAACCATTGCATTATTGGTGCAACAATTATCCCAATTAAAGTAGATAACTTGTTTTCGATATTTCAATCATGTAAATAACATCAGCAAGCATCTCAAAATTGTGTGTACATGGAATATAAATAAACCTATGAAAACGAATACCACAATAAACATTAAAACTATTAATCTATTATACTACCACGAGCCTTACTAACGTTCACATATTAAACTACTAAATTCACATAATAAAGTAGTTAAAAAGATTAATGTGTGATAACGTACATTATGATTCAATTTTGTAAAGCCCAATAATTATCAACAAAAATGTACCGTGATAGCCATTAACCCCATCCTTTAATTACGAGATGTCCACATATCGGTAGTAAATGCAATCCTACCCTTATTTTGCTTTAATAAACCCTTTAATTTAGCCCTCCCATAATCATAAATTTGTAGTATAGCACTCTTCAGTGTATTCCTATATGGTATTTTGAACAACGTTTGAGCCGTCCCTATGAACCTATGACCCTGAATGTTCTACCATACTAAGCGGGTACTCATGCAAAATCACCATATTTGCAAGCTCTTTTTAGGTAGTGTCTTGATCAAATTGAAATGGTCTAATTTCAATGTCTCCCTCTTTTGTTTTTGTAGCTTTCAACATTTTTCACACATCACGAAATTGTTTTCTATGATAATTATCCTTATGTTTTTTTAATGGGATGTTCCGACAGTCCATTTTTCTAATAATTTCTTATTACAACTGTTATAAATAGCAGTCAAATCCCCGTTAATTTTTTCTCTTCTAAAAAAATCTCACACATTGGATATCGATTTTCTTTTCTCATATTCATTGGCACAATAATCAATCTCAATGTCACTAGATTCAACATCAATATTAGTAACTAAATTGTGACTTGAATGAGTACGAATCGAAGTTGGCTGCTCTTGGTATTGGGTAATACTTTTTGATATCGACATTTGGTGACAAAATGACAATAACAAGCAAAAAATAAGTGTGTCAATAATTACCATTACAAAAGCATGGTGTATCCTAGTTTAATTAGCCCATCTGGAAAAAAAAGATCAAATATATATTATTTCTTCTTGCACAGAGATATATATTGGCAAATGGCTATACGCATATACTATACATCGGCAATGAATCTTAACTAATTGTCTAATTGACTATTCATAAAAAAAACAAAAAAGTCAATTTACATTTATAAATGGAAAAATTCAAAGAAAAGAATGAATCTTGTCAACATATTCACATGATCATATCATATCATATATTCATATAATACATAACAGAAACAATTAATTCACAGACATTAATGCATATTTTTTATATCAGTTAATCCAATCGAAAGTATTACAGTATTAGTACTATATGTCTATACTACTATCTCTTCAAAATTTGAATTATAAACATATATATATATATATATATATATATATATATATGAGATTGTGAGCACACAAAACAAACAGAGCTTGATGTAGAAATCTGAATTTAAGTTAAAAAAAATTAATCCTTAAGTAAATGTAGCTCACAAAACAATTTAGATTTGTCATCCTAGACGTGGCACTATCTCAATCCTTACATTAAAATAACTAGATAGCTTGATGTAGAAATCTGAATTTAAGTTAAAAATTAGTTGTCTTCGTATCGAATATTTTGCATTCAAATCCCATTGAAAATTGGTTCATAATATTTTATTCCATTATATTATTATTATATGAAAATTCAATTTTCAAAAAAATAAAACTCATGTGAAATTAATAATAATAAAAAAAATTAAAAAAAATTGGTTGTTCAAAATAAATAAATAAAACTATACAAACAGAACTTCAACTCAAACAGATACAAACAGAGCTTCAACTCAACTAGATACAACTATACAAGATCTAAAAAAATCGATCTAAAATAATGGCTCAAACACCGGAACTCAAAAAAACTGATCTAAAACTTGGATTTTTTGTTCAAATGAAACAAAAATTTAAAAGGACCATGAGAGAGAGAGAGAGAGAGAGTTAGGTGGATTTAGATTTCAGAGACAGACTCATGTGCAATGAGATTGAGAAGAGAGTCTTGAAGCGGTGATCTGGTGACAAAGAGCAGAGCTGTTGGCGGTTGAAAGGTGGAGTTGTGGACTATGGTCTGTGGAAAGGTTTGAGATTTTGAGAATATGATAACTGAGTTGCGGTAGTAAGAATAAGAGAAGAATAAATTAGGTTTGTGGACAGTTCAATATATACCATGTCAAAACGACGTCGTTTTGAGCTATTCAAAACAACGTCATTTTTGACTAATCGAGTCCACAGCTTCGGGTCCGGGTTTTTGACTAGACCCAGATCCAGACCCAAATCCAAATCACGTCCTTTATTTTAGACCCAGAATTGACCCACAACCCGAATGTGAGGAGCTAGACCCGACCCATGAGGTTCAGGTTCAGTTTGGTACTCTCGGGTCTAGGTTAAATTGACATCCTTATTTATAGGCTATAGTCCTTTACAAAACGGATATGGATGCTTACATCTATCTGGTAAAGTGTATATCTCTAGGCATGTGGAATTCAATGAATTAGAGTTTCTATATGCAACTTTGTTTCCAACTACTAGCTTTACTCATGAGGTTTCTCACTAACTAAGCATGCCTTTGTCCACTCTAAATAATGTTTTGTCACGAATTCAAAGAAGTGCTTCCTCAAATGGTAATGTTAGCAGCATGCCTACACAACCTATTTTCCACTCAGCTCCACCTTTTAATCACAACTCTCTGGTTGTTACCTCTTCTCAATCTTTAGACCTATAAATCATATTAATGTATCTATGCAGCTTTTAGCATACAACAATTTGTCTACACCACCAGCTGACATAACTGATTCAACTTTTCCAATTGATTTACCTCTCTAAACCGCAGCTTCTATCACTATCTCTCTTCATCCGATGACTATAAGGTCCAAGAATGGTATTTTAAACCTAAAGTCTACAATACAACAGTTGTTACTAATTACTAATTGGTTGAATCTGATCCTACAGCAGTAAAGCTTGCTGTCAATGATCCAAAAAGTGTTAATGCAATGCAAAAGGAGTTTAATGTCTTGCAAACTAACAATACATGGTCTTTGGTTCCTTACCAACCAAATATGAATGTTGTTAGGTGTAAGTGAGTGTTTAGAACCAAGTATAAGCAAGATGGTAGTATCTTAACGAATAAGGTTCGGTTGGTGGTAAAAGGTTTCCATCCGACTCCCGACTTAGATTTTTTGGACAATTTTAGTCATGTTTTCAAGGCTTTTACAATTCGGGTAATATTCTCTATTGTTATTTCTTATGAATTACAAATTGAGCGGCTTGATATCAACAATGCATTCCTTAATGGTTACTTGTCTGAGTTGGTATACATTGTTGGGATTTATGCCCTAAAGTTTGTAATTTGTAAATGTTATAAATCTATTAATAAAAGAATTAGTATTTTCATTTAATAAACATGACTCGTGCATTTATATTATATGTGCTAAACATCCAAGATTGCTAGATGTAATTTCAAATGATGGAAGTGTTGAAATATATTTTGCTTTATGTTATATTACTATTCAAAAGTTGCATACACTTTTCTTTGTGCCTGTCATTTTTCATTTCATATTTATGATGCTTTTGGCCTTAGAACCTCACATTATTTACAACAAATATATAGACATTAATATTTGCTAATAATTCTTTATGGTCGTTTTAATTGATCAACACTACCATCTTGTTGGAAGAGAATCAAAACATGTTTTTCTTTATATAATTTATGGAACGAAAGTAAATATTAATCCATTAAATAGTTAGTATAGCTTGAGGTTTAGAGCTTGTTGAATGATGAATGATGATAGGACAAAACAAGATTAAATTTGAGGGTAATTTTGTTTAAAATTTACTAATTTAGGCCTTAGCCCTTATGTTGGAGTTGGTTTGGGAAAATTGAATGAAAATCATGCGGTGCTTGTCTAAATGTGTATTGCAGATTTGCATAAATACTTTTGGATTGAAAAACTTGAAATATTAGTATAAACTAGTAAATTTTAGGAATGGTATTCTAGGAAAATTATTAAGGCAATAAATTAGATAAAACTAACAGTTATGTTCTTCTACGCATTGGTGGACATACATCTATGGACTTTCTATGTTCGCTCTCAAGCCATGTACAATATACATTCATACATGCATTTAAGTATTGTGGAAGGATACTGTATTTTATTAATGGCTAAGTTTGTCCTCTGTTGTTTGCCCATGCTGCTATTACTGTTTAGGAAATTCATTGTTTTTGCCTCCGGTTATATAAAATACTATTTTTTACTGCACCTCAGTCATGAGATGTATTTCATAAAAGTATTATCAATTTCTTATTTTGTCCATGCTGTTATTACTGTGTATTATCAATCATGGGATGTTTTGGTGGAATATATTTACCTTCATCCAGTGGTTTGTCTTTCCTCCTAGTTATTGAATCATGTATTGAGACCACACATGATACAATCGGTACACATGATCGCAGCTGCTATTCGTATTATCTTAAGCATAGTTGTTATAGCTTATAATGTTGGAGGCTTCATAATAGGCTTCTCTGCTGATATCCGAAACTACTCTAGACCTAGAAATGTAATATATTTTTTGTTAATAAATCTTTAGTTTTTTTTATTAGTTATTACTTATTAGTATGTGACGTGTTCGTTCAGATCCAATAACTGATTTCTAATTTCTTTATGTGATATCGTTACAAAAATGGAACGTGACAAATATACTATTATCCATTAAGTAATGAACTGACAGTAAAGTGACAGCAAAAAAAAAATGTATTATTGTATCGAGTGGTGGGCAAAAATCTATTAAATCGTACCGAACCGGTCCAACCGATTTTTTTTCGGTTTTTCTTTGTGAACCGGTTCAGTTCAGTTTAAATTATTAAAACCTGGATTTTCCAGTTCTGTTTCCGGATCAATGGCTGGAACCAAGAACCGAACCGAGAACCGGGTATTAAAAAAATACCTAATTTTTTAACGTTTGCTCTCTCTCTCTCTCTCTCTCTCTCTCTGCAGACTCTGCCTCTCAGTTTTAACCCTAAATCTCTCAACTCTAGATCTCTCAACTACGCCTCTCTCGTCCGCCGTCTCTTTCTCGTCCACGTTTTGGTGAGCCACCGTTTCTCTGCTTCTTGGATCACCGAGTCTTTGTCTTGCTCGACGACTTGTCCATCAAATCTCGCAGCTTTAACGATCCCAAACTTTCTCAACAACGCTCTGACTCTCTTCTCTCCCTCCACCGACCGTAAGTTAACATTAATTTTTATGTTTCTTTTAAAAATTAATTCTATATCAGATTATAATCTTTTGAATCTTTCTAATTTATTATTCTTTTGAATCTTTCTTTTAAAAATTTCGCATTGAATTGTGTTTGAGTACATTTTCTTCCATCATTGCCTTGCCTACACGGCTACATTAGTCTCCAGAAATATTGTTAGAGCAGCTACAAATTTATTATTGTTAGAGCAGCTGCTTTGATATTTGCTTTTATAATATGTTAGAATTTGGTGGGTTTTTGTGATCATTGTGAAATTTGATCCTAATGCTTTTAATGATAAATTGTTTCATCGATTCTCTATAATCAAATTTTGGAGTTTTGAACTTGTTTATTTGTGCTTGGAAAAACAGACTGTTATTGCTCTGATCTCACCAATAATATCCATACACTTTCCTAAACATTTTATGTATTTAGTGAGGAAATGCAACTTTGTAAGTGTTCAATCAAATCTACGTACAACAAAATTCATAATATTTAATTACTATGATGAATGAAGAGAACTCTATGGAAAGTTTCACCAATTATATTTCACATTTAACTATCTAATTGCCATGTGATGAAGATCATGAATGTTTGTGTGCACGCATGTGCATGTATATGCAAGTTCAATGCTATATTCAATGCTATATTCAATGTAAATATTGTATCACAATATAACATTCAGCTATGCAATTTTTAATAAGAAAAAAATATATCTTATAGGTTGTCTGTTAGATTTTTTGTGTTTTGTTACACAACTAATTTGTTTTTTTGGAACACTTAAAAGACGTGATCAAAACATAGCAGTGTAACAAACCTTGATTCATTTGTCTTCTGAATTGGCCTAAACAAAGTAAGTATTATCTTGTTTTTGTTTGAATCAGCTTTGAATTCTATTACGGTGTTTGTAGCCTTATAGAGTTGTAGGTGTGAATTCAAGCATTTTTTTTTTTGTTTACTTTTACTGATATTATTAGTTTACTTTTAATAGTTGCCAAAATTATTTTCAAAACCAACAGGATATATTCTGTTGTTAGTCTAATTAGTTGTTATTTTTATGTCATGACAAAAAATGAATGATGATAATGTTTTACCAGCAAATGTTATTAATTCATTGAGTGACTCTATAGAACAACATGAGAAACTTAAATCTGCGGGTGGAAATGGTAGACAATCATCTGATGCATGGAATCATTTTACACGATACCGAGAATGTGGGAGAATGAGAGCACAATGCAAATATTGTCCAAAAAACTAGGCGTGTGACTCAAATACTAATGGGACAACCAATATGAATAAGCATATAGAGAAGCAATGCAAAAATCACCATGCTAAATTAACTACAACTGACCCAAAACAAACATGTTTAGTAAAACAAGCCTCTATTACTTCATATACAACATCATCAAGTCGTGATTGTGGTAGAAGTTTAGGTTTGGGTATTTTTAATAAGGAGGATACTATGAAGGCATTAGCAAATATGTTGATTGTTGACGAGTTACCATTTAGATTTGTAGAGAAATGGGGTTTTCACAATTTTTGTCGTGTGGGTATGCCTAGGTTTGATGTCCCATCTAGAAGAACAATAGTTAGAGATATTTTGCAAACGTGTGTTAATATGAAGAAGTCTTTGATGAAATAATTTAGAAAGAGTAAGGTGAGGGTTTGTCTTACCACTGATACTTGGACATCAATCCAAAATATCAATTATATGGTTGAGATGGCCCATTTCGTTGATGAAAAATGGCAATTGCAAAAGATGATCTTGAGTTTTACTCGAAATTCCGATCATATAGGAGAGACCATTGGGAAGTGTATTGAGAAAGTTTTAATTGATTGAGGTATTGATAAGGTTTTCACAATCACTGTGGATAATGCAACTTCTAACAATACAGCTATTCTTTATGTGAAAAGAAAGTTGAATAGTTGGCATGCAAATGGTGCGATTTTGGATGGCAAGTATTTGTATTTACGGTGTTGTGCACACATTGTGAATCTAATAGTAAATGATGGGTTAAGAGAGATGCATGATTCTGTGGTTGCCATACGCAATGCTGTGAAATTTGTAAAATCGTCGCCTAGTAGATTCGAGAAGTTCAAAAAGTGTGTGGAGCATGAAAAAATTCAAAATAAGGGGCTTGTAGTGTTGAATGTGCCTACTAGGTGGAATTCAACCTATCTAATATTGGCGAGTTCACTCAAATTTGTCAAAGCATTTGATCAGTTGGATGATGAAGATGGACACTACCAAAGCTACTTTAAGGAGGATGGAAATGGGCAAAAACTGTTTGGGTCACCTCATTTTGAGCATTGGTAGAATGTTAAGGTATTTGTCTAATTCTTGAAAACCTTTTATGATATTACTTTGCAATTTAGTGCATCATTAACTATCACTTCCAACTTATATTTAATAAATGGAGCATAATTAACGACCAATTGACATCAATGAGTGGTGATGTGAATCACCTTGTTTGTCAAATGGCCTCTAGTATGAAGATTAAGTTTGAAAAATATTGGGGGAGTTTGGATAAAACAAACAAGTTATTGATAGTAGCAGTGGTGTTGGTCCCTAGGTACAAATTGCAATATGTGTATTATTGTTTTTCGGTTTTCTATGATGCTATAAGTCGTGAATCAATGACCTCAAACATTAAAGATGCATTGGTTAAGTTATATGAATGTTATAGTGCATTTTACAGTGGTGGTGGTGGTGTTGAAATCCCCTGATTTTGTGATCTAGAAAGTGATGATAGTAGTGTGTTTGATCTTTCAATAGCTTTTTCGGAGACAGTTGAGAATCAAGATAATGTTGTGAGTACAAATGAGGTTGAGAGGTATTTGTTACAGCCGGTTGAACTTAAGTGTTATAATTTTGATATATTGTCTTGGTGGAGTGTTTCTAGTGCACACTATCCCATTTTGGCATTGATTGCCAAAGATGTGTTTGCAATGCTGATTTCCACTGTTGTGTCTAAGTCTGCATTTAGTCATAGAGGATGAGTCCTAGATTCGTTTTGAAGTTCATTGACTCCTAAAATGGTAGAATGTTTGATTTGTACATAAAATTGGTTGCAAGCCAAGTATCGTACGAGTCAACTTGAAGAAGAAATAATGCAAGCTCAAAATGATGATTCATCGTTAGAAAATTTGCAATTCATTGAAGATTCCGAAACCGGTAAGTAGTTATTAATCAATTTGATAACTTGCTTATCTTTTACTATTTCTATGTTTTATTTCAAAAATACTAACCTTTACTTTTATCTTTATATAGAGCTTGAGAAGTTGTCAAAAGCATTGTCATCAATGACAACATTTGATGCGTAAAAGTAGTGAACAACCGATTCGAGTTTGCCAATGATAAGAATTTTTTGATATTATGATTTTTTTATTGTCATTGATTTATTGTTTGATGAATCAAGTTAATTCAATGAAAACATGTTTCTTATTATTTCAAGTTATGTATAAATTGATTTGGAACTTATGAGTGGGTTTAAAGCAATCAAGGATTCAAGGGATGTTGTGCAATCAATGATTCAATGGCTATTTTGCATTATTGTTAAAAGAACTTCTAGTTGTTTTTATTTGTGTTATGGACTTTTTTGTATTATCGACTTATTGTGTTATCTTAGACTTGATAATGGATTGTTTATGAACTTTTATGTGGATTGTTTTGAACTTATTATGTGGTTTTAGTTGATTATTTAGTGTTTATGGAATATTATTGGTGGATTGTTTTTAATTTAGTATATCATGAAATTTACTATTTAAGATTTTTGCAAAGGTTGTTGTTTTAACAATCGAGTACAGTTTTTTTAGTGATTTTTAATGAGTTTTGAGAATGGGAAAAAATCTTTTTAGTAAGCTTTATGTTGTAATTTAATCTTATTCGGCCCAATAGGCCCAAAATATGGAAAACTAGTGTTTTTTCAATTTTTCAAAGCATAGCAGATTTTATAAATTAAAGCCAAGTAATATGGCCCAATAGGCCCAAAACCGAAAAAACCGAATTGAACCAAACCGGTCCAATTCAATCGGTTTTTGATCTGTTCAAATTATAAATTTTATCGGTTCGGTTCACTTTTTCAAAAATCGAATATTATCAGTTTTTAATCGGTTCACTCTAAAAATGAACCGATCCATTAAACGTTCGTCCCTAATTATACCCTAAAAAGTATTATTGTACCCTAAAAAGACTATGGTAATTGACATAAGTCCAAACATAATGTAATAAATGGTTGCATTATAAACATAATGTAATAAACATAATCAAGATGAAACCAACTTAGATTCACGTTCCCAACTTCATGGGAGTAAAAAAAAGAAAAGCATTTACTAACCAATCTGAGAAATGCACATTTAATAGGATACCAAGTCTCCGGGAATTCAATCTCTACACATATAGGAAATCAATCATGAGATGTTTTGGTGGATTATATTTACCTTCATCTAGTGGTTTGTCTTTCCTCCTGATTATTGAATCATGTATTGAGACCACACACGATACAATCTGTACACATAATCGCATTTGCTATTCATATTATCTTAAGCATAGTTGTTATAGCTTACAAGGTTGGAGGCTTCCTAATAGGCTTCTATGCTGATATCTGAAACTACTCTAGACCTGTAAATGTAATATATATTTTGTTAATAAATCTTTAGTTTTTTTATTAGTTATTACTTATTAGTATATGACGTGTTCGTTAAGATCCAATAACTGCTTTATAATTTCTTTATTTGATATCGTTACAAAATTGGAACGTGACAAATATACTATTATCCATTAAGTAATGAACTGACAGTAAATTAACAGCAAAAAAACAAGTATTATTGTACCCTAAAAAGACAGGTAATTGGCATAAGTGCAAACATAATGTAGTAAATGGTTGCATTATAAACATAATGTAATAAACAGAATCGAGATGAAACAAACTTAGATTCACGTTCCTAACTTCATGAGAGTAAAAAAAAAGCATTTACTAACCAATCTGAGAAATGTGCATTTAATACGATACCAAGTCTCCGGGAATTCAATCTCTACAAATATGAGATACATCACTTTCTATAGAAAGCTTTTAACAACAGTAATTACAATTTACAATTATAATACGTTATTTGCATACCCATGATTGTAGGGAGGGAAAAGAACATGATTCAATAACCCACATGTTATGTCATTTGGTCATGATTTTGGACAAATGTTTTGGACAATTTGACATAACTTTTTTTTTTCCCTTTTGGTTTATAGATGTTTATTATATTTTTTGTTGCATGCATTTATGCCTTTTGCTTGTACATATTTTTTAATGACCGGTTTATTTATTTATTTTTTGTATTCTTTAGGTTTTATGAGGAGTAAAGGTTTATTCTAGTTGTCATTTTTTTATATATCTTTTTTCTTGTTTTATTAAAATTTATTGTATATGTTTGTCAAAAGGAAAAAAATATATGTTGTAATGTATTTTACGTATACTTAATTTATTTGAGTTTTCTTCAAGTTGATTGGTTTTCATTTTCATAATCTTAGTGTCAACTATCAATTTTAACTTTTAAAGATATTGATCAGACCATTAGCTCCCCGTGTAATTTCATATATTTTATCATTAATTTCTTAGATTTGAGTTAATGTTTATAAAATTTATATCAAAAGCTACACAAAATACATATTAATTTATAAATTAACATTTAAATCACAAACTACACGTATTAGTGTACATCTTGTTGATTGAAAGTGTGTGTATATATATATATATATATATATATATATTAATTTTTCAATGAGGACTTTTTACAATGCATACTTTAAGTACCTTTGATGAAATTGCATGGAATATATTGAATCTTGATTTGATTTTTTGTATGGATGGTGAAATCATTGAAATACATTTAAGGAAAAATTTAAAAAAAAAATTGGGTTCAAGAACTAATTTTTTACAATTGTTTTTGAAGATAAAACATTTAATAATAGGGGAATATAAGAAAAAATAATTCTCAAATCCAAAAAATTTCTAAATTTTTACCAAATGTGTATTTTACTTTTCTTAGGATGTATACAAAAAAATTCATCGAAAAACATTTGATTACATACAATTTCATCAAAGGTGCTTAACGTATGTATTATACAAGTCCTCGTTGGAAAATTACTATATATATATATACAGTTCTTTTCCTATCGGTGCAAACTAATGGAATTATATAAGGATATTGAATATGAGCCACTTATTTATAAAAGAGCTTTGACAAGAGCATACATACTAAGTCAAATTATGTAAAACGAGTGGTTCACATTAATGTCCTTATATAATTCCATCAGTGCACACTTATGTGAAAATTTTCGTGCATATATATGTACTCATACACAGTGTAGAAAATATTACTATCGAAGGTTGAATCAAACCTTTTCAAATTACGACCACAATATTTCCTACACGGTGTATTGGTACATCAGTGTTCTATAGCCTGACCATATATATATATATATATATATATATATATATATATTAGTTTAACTTAAATTTTACAAACTTTATGGTGATTTTTTTTGAAGTTCACGTTTTTACTGAAATACATGATTCTTATTTATTTGATTTTTATTTTAGAATCATTTTTTATAGCGATGAATATGGAACAATGAGGGAGACATTTTACTTTTTTTTTGTTTACTTTGCAATATATAGCTTGACACAATTGAAACATCATTATAATTTTATTTCAAAAGAAAATAAAAAAGAAGAATCAAGTGATGTATTAACAATTATTTTTACTATTGAACAATTGTAAGTTATTTTGAATACACTAATTTTTTTTTTAAAAGTTTAATTTTCATTTCCATAATTGATAATTGTTGCTTATTATAGTAAAATTGATCATGAGTTGTGTGGCTAGTCTAATCAAATGACATTAGTAATTTGTTGTAAGTTCATAATATGTTGATAAATTAAAATTAAACATATTAAAATAGTTTACGCTTAAATATAAAGGGCCAAATAATGCTAACTTCAATCTTCACATGTTTTTCTTTGAGAAGTTTCTAACAAAAATCTTAATTTAAATTTATTATATTTAAAACAATCAAAATAACAAATCATGAAACATGTATAAATCCAAAACATAAAAATAGAAGTAAAAAGAGAATTTAGCAAAAATGTCATTTTTAGGGAATAAATTGCAAATGTGTCCCATATGAAATAAAATTGCTATAAATACCTAGAACTGACATTATTGCGCTTATTAAACAAATTCTCAATTGTCTTTCTCATGCCCTAATCATCCCAAAGCCACCCATACCGAATCCCACCCTATCACGAATCCCATCCAACCTTCAGGTCCCTTGAGAGTCACCGTCGTTGTCGCGACTTTGTCAGCAATCGTCCCCATCTCAACTGCTTCTCCGTTGAGCCTATTTCTTTAGCGCAAAGCTTTGTCATTGAGGTGCCCGTAAACCACCCAATGCGTATGTAGTTTCCGTACATCTTCTACTACCAGCCTCGCCGTTCCGCCACATGCCTACACACCGATTTGGTTGCCATGTCATATGTTTAAAGGTTTTTTCACTTTGAACCCTAACATTTGAGTATATGTTTTTGAACAATAATGTTGAAATTGATTATCGAATTTTCATTTTTAGTGGTTGATTGATTTGATTTAGGGATATAATTGAAGAAATTATATGAAATTTTGAGAAATTTCTGTTCAGGTGATGTCTCGAAGCATAAAAACTGTGCTTTGGGTGAGGTGATATCCCGAACGGCCCGAAACACATTTATAGTACTTTGGGTCACCTTGACCCGAACACATTTTTTAAGTTTCGGGTAGCTCCTAGACACCAACACAAAAAAATGTGCTTTAGGTCACCCCGACTAGAAACACATTTGTCATGGAAGGGGCGTTGTTGCAAGTGCAACTTAAAAGGGGGACATTTTTGCTAAAAGCCCAAATAAAAATTATACCAAACAAAACGACACCGTTCTGGATGTTCTTCAACAACATCCTGTGGCGGGAAAAGTTCTCATTAGCTCTAGCTCTCGCTCTCTTTTTTCTCTTCTAGGGTTTATATTTAAATCCAGATTTTTTTTCTTTAACTTTCTCGGCATCGACTAGACGAAAGTAAGTAGAAGAAAAAAAAATGCCGACGTACAAACTCAGAGGCATCGATGTGGATTTTCCGTTCGAGGCCTACGATTGTCAGCTCGTGTACATGGAAAAAGTCATACAGTCTCTCCAAAATGTGAGTTCTATAAAACGACGCCGTCTCTTTTTGGTCGTGAAATTTCATGCCTTTGAGCTCATTTTGTGATATTGACTACAATTATAACACTTAATTGTTTTTTTTATCGATTTATTTATATTTGGGTATCCGAAACAGTGTTGTTTAACTTGATCACCAATCCATGCTTTTGGGTTACTTGTTACTGTTATTGATATTCAGTGATAATGTTATTGTTTTATAGACTGTTTAGTACATGTGTTTGATGAATCCTTTATTTTTCAGTATTTGTTATATTGATGATTCTTTTAAATGTTATTTTTACTTTTTATAAAAATAATTTTTTGTATTGTATGATACTGAGCTAATATTTCAATTGATTTTAGCATATAATACGAGAGTTTTTTTTTTTTTTTTTTTGTTACTGTATTACTTGGTGATTTTTAGAGACGAGTGTGCAATTTTGAGAGGTTATTTGTTGATTTGGATCATTTTGGGGTAAATTGAAAGAAATTTTGTTAAAGGGTTATTGTGGATTTGTCTTTTTGAGTTACATTATATGTTGAATGATGACACTTTGAATTCTCTGATGATTTGTGTGAATGAACTGGTTGTATTTGTTTCTTAAAAACGAGTTCTACCGTGATTTAATTTTTGAAAGGCCCAGAAGTTGTATTGTGCTTTTGGAAATGTGAAGGATTTTGTTTGAATTTTGAGAGGTTCCATACATCACAAATATCATCAAATGATAAGTGTTATTTCCAGTAATACCTAACTGTTGAATATGCACTTGCAATTATGATATGACAGAAATGTAATGCACTTTTGGAGAGTCCAACTGGAACCGGGAAAACCTTGTGTCTTCTCTGTGCTACCTTGGCTTGGAGGAAGAGTTTGGGTCCTTTCTCAACCGGGTCCAACACTCAGATCGCAAGCAGTCAGCCAGATGAGAAGTTGTCACAATCTGGGGATTCTAAACCTCCCACCATAGTATATGCATCTCGCACTCACAGCCAACTCCGACAAGTGATTCAAGAGTTAAAAAGAACTAACTACAGGTCAGATCACATTTCCCTGGTGATTGCATTTGCAAATGCTACCTTCACTGTCGGATATACCTTATAAATCTGATATATATATATATATATAATATTTATTTATTTATCTTTTGATAATTATAATGTTTGAATGTATGGTTATATTTTAGCTTTAATAAATCTGATAAAGCATTAAATTACTTTAAAATCCATCATATTGTTGAAAAGGACATTGCCTTCTGTATTTATGTAATTTGCCAAGGTAAAACTTTTCGTCTGGTTGTAGTGATGATTGTTATAACATGTTGCCAAACGAAAGATGACGCAAAGCAATGGGGAAATTACTATTGGTCTGATATTTGTAAAAATTATCAAATTGTAGCGGAGTTTTATCTCATAACAATATGTTGCTCAACTTTTGAGATTCTGCAGGCCTAAAATGGTAATATTAGGATCACGAGAACAGTTGTGCATTCATGAGGAGGTCAGTTTGCTTCGTGGAAGTGCTCAAAATAATGCCTGCAGATATCTTTGCAAAAAGGGTAGAAATCATAATTGCAAGCACTACTCTGGTGTTGCAGGTAATTTTGATTTTCTTGTGCAGTTATGCAAGTGAGCCTCTGTATGTGTATGTGTACACACAGACATGAAAATCTAAAGTGTGACAATAGTGTATTTTTTATTTAATACTGAGTTGCAACAATTTGGGAACTCCGTTCTGTGTCCTAAATGTACAGCTGTTGAGTTCTTGGTCACTGCCACGTTTTATATCATTCTGGATCATGTTGTTATGTTACGAATGTCCATATGCACACACACATACTAGTTCTTTGTCAACAACTTATTTATGTCCCAAACTTACCTGCTTGCAAATGAATGTTGTAGTACCCGTATTTATTATCTATTTTCTACTTATTGCATTTCTTTCAACTTTTTCGGCCTGAAGAACTGCAAACTGTCATTTAATTTCAATATTTTTCAATAGTATTTTTTTTTTGTGTGAAGGAAACTCAAACTGTGGTTTGAGTTCATTTACTTATGATGAAAAAGTGTCCAGAATTTGGTTGGTTAATTTTGAAGCGACCGAATTTCTTCTTCATTTGTCTCTTTCACTTAGTGTTCTATTTAGGCTGCAATTTTTGCTCTCTCTTTTGACTTAATTTACTTATGATGAAAAGTGTTCAGGATTTTGTTGGTTAATTTTGAAGCGACTAAATTTCTGCTTCATTTGTCTCTTTCAATAAGTGTTCCAATTTATGCTGCAATTTTTTTGCTCTCTCCCACTAAATTTCTGCTTCATTTATCTCGCCCTCTTTCTCTCTCACCTAACTTATATGTAGATAAGAATATAGTTCTGGGATTTGTTTGTCGTTGTCCAAGTGAATTTTTGCTTGATTTCATGATGGTAATTGTGGCTAATAAGGATTTTATGAACGATTAAGATTGCAATGCATTTGTCAGTTATAATTGTGGATCTCCTATCAAACAAAAGTTATAATTTTGGATCATTTATGCCCTTAACAATTTTCCTTTTCATGTTACTAATGGTCTCCATTCCTGATTTACATATCTGTGCTTCTATTGCAGAATATGTGAAGGAGAATCCTCAACTTGGGGAGGAACCTATTGACATAGAGGATTTGTCCAAGATTGGGCGAAGTTCTGGACGGTAGGATCTTATATGACTGTTTTAATTCATGCTAATGTGCTTTAGCTGTCGTTTCTTGAAAACATATTATGTTATGTGATTTAAAGGCCATTGCCACTGTTGGTGACATGGACTGGTTTGCTATCATAGTTTGACACTTCTTTATTGTAGGTGTCCTTATTACATATCGCGAGAGCTGAACAAGGTTGTTGATATTTTATTTGCCCCCTATAACTATCTTATTGATCGTGGGTATAGAAAATCTCTTGGCCTTGACTGGAAAAACAGTATTCTTATATTTGATGAAGCACACAACTTGGTAAGGACTAAAGACTCATATTCTAGAATAAGAAAATTAATTTTTTGTAAAACCACCTCTGATTTCTGAATGTTCTTTCATTTGACTTTTCTGCTTATCTACTCTCAGAATATATTCTATTAAAACTAAATTATCCACTGCCGACCAAGCAGATTCAAGAACTTGTTTATAATTCATGAGTATAGCTATTTATAAAACAGGAATAAAATGCAGGAAAGCTTATGTGCAGATGCAGCATCTTTTGACTTGCCTTCTGGGCTTCTGACAGCATGTATCTCAGAAGCAAAGAAATGTATTGACCTTTGTGTAGGAAGGAGAGAAAAGTCAAATGACAAAACTTTGAATCCAGATAATTTTGCTATTCTTAAAGGTAATTTTGATTGGTATAATGAAACTATAATACTATATTATATTTACCATTATCACCATGAACATATATGATTATATATCCTCTATTATTGTTAAGAGTTAATTGGCCAATTTGATACCAGATCGTATTGTTCTTGACTTCTTTCTGATCATGTAATTAACCCTATGCTTGTGGTGTTTTCTTTATCTACACATTCTGGTTGTCATGCTTTAGAAATACTTTCTGCCATTTCCTCAGCAACTCTTATGTTCATATTTTGTACTTCACATCTGTTTCTTTATGAGCTATATCTTCTTACAGCGCTTCTTCTAAAGCTTGAGAAGCGAATTGCTGAACTGCCCATTAAATCTAAGGAGTTGGGATATACTATGCCGGGGCCTTATATCTACGAACTACTTGCTGATCTTAATATTACGCAAGAAACTTCCTCTAAGCTCATTGATACGATTGAGGATGCTTCTCAGCTTCTTCAGGAAGAAGGCCTGGACAAGACAAAGGGGGCCGGCTACAGGCTAGAAAGCATCAGTGACATCCTTAAAATAATTTTTAGAGATAAAAAGAATGCTCATGCGTCATTCTATCGTGTAAGCTTTAAACTTAAGAACATGTAGTCATATCATACTAGAGTTCAGAGTGGCGGTATTTGTATTTTTATTGATAGTTTCCCATGATGAATCATGTATCTGAATTTGAAACTTTTTCCTGTAATTTTAGGTTCATGTGCAGGAAGCCGAGGCAAATGCTGCAGATGTTTTAAAAGGTAATTTGTAAACAAAATTATATTAATAATTGAGCAAACTATTCCTTTTCCAATGCCTAACTTGTATTTCATGTTGCATAACCTACTGATTTACTTATTAAGCTGCCTGATCACCTTTACAATGTAAACATGTCAAATTAGATAATTACAAATGTCATGCATTATTAACTTACATAGTGAATAATAGTTTCTTATGGAATCTTATATATAGTGATAATTTTATAGAAGAATAATAATGGTCTGCCTCTTCCAGTGAGAAGGTCACCTAGTTTCTCTTAGCCTATATTGTGAATGAAGCAGCAGCATATTTGCAGTACAGCTGTTTAATGTAGGTGGCAGTACAGAAGGGAGCTAGCTACAATATTGTGATTGTAATGTGATATAGGTACAAGGTAGTTGTCAGCATTAATTATAATTGTTGTTTGAAAGTTCACAAAGCAATATAACCATGTTTGCTAAATTATTAACGTGCTATTTTTAAATTGCATTATGGTCCCACCGTCCCAGGATAGAAAATGGGAATGCAACAGGAAAGTGAAACTGGAAGGATGAATAGAGAAAGTGGGGGTTGGGGGTGTTTAGTGTGTGTTAAGCATTCTTCCATATTCCTCGTGAACTTAAGCGTCTGGTAGAGTTGGGGGAAGAGGAGGAGAAGATTGGAGATGAGGTGGCAAAAGTCTGTCAGCCCTCTTAAATATGACTATTTAGTTTCTTATTTATAAAAAAGGACTTTCTAGTTACCACTTACCATAATTCTTACTTTTTTGGTTATTGACTATCAAATGGAATGTAAGAAAGCAATGAACTGAATTTGGTCTGCAACATGTCTAGTGCAAATCATTAGGCTTCTTTAACTGGCCAATGCTTTAGGTCTTTTTAGGTATTAATTCTTTCTTGTTTGATATTATTTTAATTTATTATAAATATAGATTGATGTGATTAAATTTAAGGGTCTCTGAAATGTTTATTCAGAGAGATGCACGAAGGATAACCCCTCCTACAATATTACATACATTTTTCTGTGTAATGTTATCATTCAAGGTATGCTTATCTATTATGGCGATAATCTCTCGCTATTAATTTCAATTGTGCAGGCAAGGCATCCAGAACACTTAGCTGGTGGTGTTTTAATCCAGGAATTGCAATGCAAGAATTCTATGGGATGGGTGTTGGCTCAATTATATTGACTTCTGGTACATTGTCACCAATGGATTCCTTTGCACAGGAATTGAAGTTGTAAGTTACATTTATGTAGATCACACTTTTCCATTTGGTCTTGCTATGACTTATAATTGCTGAATGGAGAACCTTTTTCTGGTCATCTCAGAGACTTTCCTGTGCGATTGGAAAATCCTCATGTTATATCATCAAATCAGATATGGGCTGGAGTTGTACCATCTGGTCCATCAGGTTACTCTTTGAATTCCTCTTACCGGAATCGTGATTCTCTAGAATACAAGCAAGAGCTTGGAAATGCTATTGGTATGTGACGTAATCTATGATAATGGTCCATTTAATAAGCTGATGCTATAATTTATATTATTAGGTCACTCATCTTGATACATTTGCTTATACGTCGAAAGAGGTGATAAGAACACTTTGTGGTGCCAAAAACTCTTTCTCTGTTACGGCTCATATATATTGTTGCTATTAAGGGCAATCTTATATGAGGAGAATCTAAACTTGCTAGATTGAAGCTACAGATGGGTGAAATATAATTTAAACATAGTAGGACAGTGAACAAAAAATAAAATATTCAAAGAATTAAGTAGTCAATTGATGTAGTGGATGATGATAAGACTTGATGATAATAAGGATGATGGATGAATGATGACAATTAACACACATAAATAATGCCAAGTATGATACAAGATAAAGTTTGGGACAAGGTTATCATATGTAACATATGACTAAGTGAAGGGAGATGCATTTGTGTTAGGACATAGTTTTATAGTTATTGAAGAGGGGTATGGGTAGTATTATAAATTGAGGTGAAGAGATGAAGGATGAGTAAATAATCATTTATCTATAATCTAATCACATATCTTTGCGAAAATTAATGGGAAACGTTTTTCCTTGGTTATGACTCTCCCTCATAATTGTGACTTGATTTCATTCCCCTTTGATCTTCTCTTTGTACCTGCATCATCAATAGTGGTTGTGTTTAACTGTCTTGTGATATTTGAGGGAAGAATAACCTTCTTACTAAAGTTTTAAATGGCTGATTTAATACAGCTAAAAGAGCATGGCAAGTTTTCATAACTATTGTAAAAGATGCATGGACTTTCACCTATTATAGAAACTAGTGCATTACCTAAATTTAGCTGAAGTACTGGCTGTAAGTTTTCTTTTTGATAAATAGACGGTGTTCTGATCATTAGCCTTACCATGATTCATGTTTTTGTCTTGAATTTCACGTTCCAGTCAATATTGCACGTATTGTACCTGATGGACTACTCGTATTCTTTCCTTCTTACTACCTTTTGGACCAATGCATCGGGTGCTGGAAAAATACGGTAAGTCATCAAACACTTTAATTGAGGAAGTGACTTCTTTATTATCATTATTTTCTGATAGGATCCCTCATGTCTTGTCCTACCTGAGGAAGGAAAAAGTAAGCAAACTCTATTTGAATGTGTTGCCTGTCCTATATATGTTACGACATGAGTTACTTTGTTGCTTTTAACACAAACTTGTTGATATTCTGTCTCAAAATTTGTTTAAAGATTTTCTTACATCACCTATTAAGATCCAAAGCAATGAAGTAAATATTCATACTTTGATTGAAATATTCTCAATATTTTCCATATTATGGGGGACTAATATTATTTTTTTTTTAATCATCCTCGATATTTTGAGGATATTAGTGATATTTCCGATAATTCAACCGGAATTTTTAAAAATTTGGACCCCCGATATTTTCACTGAAACCGATATCTGCTTCATTGGTCCAAAGCTGTCATGGGCATTTAGAAGATCAGCCATTGTGTCAGAGTCTCCTTGAATATCAATTATTTCAATGCCTTGTTGCCAAGCCATAAGTAGCTCATCCCTCAAGCTTTTACATTCAGCCACTGAAGAAGTGTATTGTTTGCTCTTATCTTTGATTGAAAATGAATTGTGTTTTGTTATTTTGCAGACTCATGGAAATTCATCAACAATATGGGAAAGAATATGCAAACATAAGAAACCTGTAGTGGAACCCAGACAATCTTCAGCATTTCTTTCGGCTATTGAGGTGCCTAAGAAAACTACACATTTAATCACTATTCTTCCATATTTTAATGTATTACTGTCTTAACCTCAGGTAGTCAATTTGATTGTTTTATTTTGGCAGGACTATATGGCTAAGCTTAAAGACACTACTGCTTCTGGTGCAGTATTTTTTGCTGTTTGTCGTGGAAAGGTATTTATCATCCCGACTTGTAAGCAACACTTCATTGTTATAGGTGGTCTTTGAAAAGCCTCTTGATAATTCATCTACGTTAAACACTGTAAATGCTTTAATTTCAATCCCGTATATAATTCATCTCTTATTTATCAGGTGAGTGAAGGATTAGATTTCTCTGACCACGCTGGGAGAGCTGTAGTCATCACCGGTATGCCATTCGCTACAATAAATGATCCTAAGGTATGATAATCTTCTATCCCCCTTTTTGTCTTGAGACTTTGTTAGTCTTTGCAAGTTTGTTTATCATTGGCATCAGCTGTTTTCAAGCTTTAGCTATCAAGATCTCACAAAGGGGCCTATAATAATTGATTAAAAGCTGCCAATACAAAATTATGACTTTTCATCATGTTGATAATGTTTGAATTTTTGAGTTGGATCTCAGTTGGCGTTGTATTAATTGTCATTATTTAGCATTATATTAAAATCTCGTAGTACTAAATACGTGCATCTATGTACACAATGATTCCATTTAGTATATTTGGACATACAAAAAAATAAAGTTAGTATTGTACTATTGTCTAGACAATACCAATGCTATCTGTACACTTGGTTGTTTGCGCCAATGAAGTTTTAATATTGGGTTACTGAGCTCTTATCTTTTTTATATTGTCTTGATGTACAGAAATGGGCATTATTCATGTGTAAAATTCTTGTTCATCTTTGTCAGATCAATTTGTTAGTACGTATTACTTTGTAATGATAGCATGAGTTTTATCCTCGTCTTCATTTTTAGCTTTGCTGTATGACAGGTTCGCCTGAAACGTGAGTACTTGGATCTACAGGCACTATCACAAAGGCAAGAATTAAAGGTAGTAAAGAACCAATATTGCATGATGTAAGATATCATTGTAAACTCCTAGATCTGTTATAATATATATTCATTTGAAATTAAAAATATTTGCACTGCTTTGATTAGGCGCTGAAATTGTCAGTTCTAACTGGAGAAGAATGGTACAATCAACAAGCATCACGGGCTGTAAATCAGGCTGTTGGACGTGTAATTCGTCATCGCCATGATTATGGAGCAATTATCTTCTGTGATGAAAGGTTTTTCTTTTCTGTTAGTTCTGTCTGCTATTTCACCAAATTGCGTATAATTATTGAAGCTAATAACAAAGGAGGCGTAAAATATGTAAAACTTTTCTGTGTAATGTGTTTCCTGCAATATTTAATTATTACCTCTTATAAGAATTTATGACTTGAGTTTTATCTTGCTGTAGTGCTGTGGTTGTAGTGCTGTGGTTTATCGATGAATCTCTATAATTTTCAAAATACTTTTATAACCTCACTTGGACAGTTTTAAGGATTCTTTTTGAACCATAATCTATAGGTTTAAAAATATGTTTTCTAATTAAGTTCTTTTATAGAAACCTATGGAAGAAATGTGAGCACTTGGAGGCGTTTAATTTTTATTTTGTTTTCACTTTATCTTATTAGCATATGTGCTGGTGAGTTGAGTAGTAATACAACTGTCAGTGTAGAACCTTGTTGCATTTTAACTTTCGTGCCTCTTGATTCATATTCTGAGATACTAACAGGTTTGTACATCAAAATCGCCAGTCCCAAATATCGCTTTGGATACAGCCTCATATCAAGGTAGATTTTGTGGTTTCTGAATAACCTCTTTATTTATGAAACTTCCTTACTTAGTCATTTCTACTTGCAGAGTTATTCCAAATTTGGGAATGTGGTTTTTACACTGACCCGTTTTTTCCGAGATGAAGTATCCCGTGGTCATATTAAGCTCAAGTCAATAAAATCTGAAGACATGGGTAAAGTATCTTCTGGCTTAATATGATCAGCTTCATGGTATTTTTGATCTTGATATCTTTGTTAATTTCTTTAGATTATCAAGGACCATCTTATCAGGCAAAAGCCAAATTAATTTGAATTTCTTACAAAATGTTTGTTCCATACAAAATGTTAGTTGGGTTTGTTCCATACAAAATGTTTTTAATTTCTGTAGAATAGAATACAATATCTTAGTTATCTGTTTTTAAATGTTCATGCTTGCGTAACTGACTTTTTCCTGTCAAATATTCTTGATTTGAACATTTTGCTTCATAATTTATTAGTTTGTTTCCCTTACTACAAACCATGCCCATCCTACTTCATGCACAAACACAATTTAAATTATTTCTTTCCAAGGTTGGTGCGAGAGAAAATGGTCCCTATGCCACTTGCTTCCTTGTAAGAGGTTTAACCAACTAGGCTATTCACTTGGTTATGATACGATCACTCTTGCATGGCTTGCAAACGTGCTTGCAGGGTGTTATTGTGTTGCATGTGTTACTCCTCTAGCATGAAGTAGCCCATGTGAACATGACCAAGTCTTGGAAGGTTGTTGGAAGTTATTTAATTGCATTTGAATTAGTCAATGTTAGTTTCAGTGTCAATTAGTTTGCTTGTTAATTAGTGTTAGTTGCTTGTTAATTAGTGGCCCATTAATTCAGTGTAATGGTTCCAACGTGCTAGTAGTTGAGTGAGAATAGTTCTCACTATTGTTATTTGTTATTTCATGTTAGTGGATGTGTACTGATTGTAACTGGCCTATAAATAGCCAGAGGCAATATGTGAACAATATATTGAATATTTGAAAAACATAGAACCTATATTCTCCTGAATTCTTCTTCTATTTCTCTTCCTCTAAATTTCTTATGTATTTCAAGCCTGAAATACTATATCTATCCTAAATTCTCCTTATGTATTTTCCAGGATCGGAAAAATACATAACAGGTTACTACATATATATATATATATATTTTTTCCTGATGTAACTGACTCATTTATATTTTGATATTTTCTTAAGCTAAATTAAAATGCTTCACTATAAGAGATATAACCAACTAGGCTATTTAATTGGAGTAAAAAAGAATAAAATATTCCCAATCTAATGAACTTCCTTCATATTTCTGCTCTCTCTCTCTCTCTCTCCTGACTTCCTTCTCTGTTTTTGTTAATTATTTGGATGCCTTTGACCTCAGGAAAGAGGAAACTGATTTGAAGTAGCTGCTTTTATCTAATCTGTATGTACAATGATTTTGCTTCTTCAACATCGTTAATTTTACACATGAATTTGTTTTAGTATATCATATTACTTGTTCTGCTAGAATGGAACAGTAGCTAGAATCCTCATGAAAAGTTCACCGATATACTTAAAAAATCTTTAGGCCTGTGTTTGGTAAATAATATGCCACATGTGGTAATTTGTTGTTATGTTGCGAGTGTGTATAATTGCAGTGAATTTGTTGCTTGTGCTACAAGTTCTGCTGCTTATGGTAAATGTCATTTCACAGGAAATGTAAGAGAAACGGAATCTTCAGAGTCCATTGATAAAATTTACCTGGAAAAATCTCTTACTTCGGTAACTTTTCTTATTCTTTTATCATACACCCCCATATTTGTCTCAATATTTTTCTTTGCATGAACTGTTTTTCTTGGTATTATCTAATTGCAGAATCCTGCAGTTGATCATGCTTGCTTTACAAATTCACTATCTTCTTCTCTAATTAAAGTCAAAAGAGGCAACAACTCAAGCCACTCGGGAGTAGTACTTCCTGCCAATCGTGCATCTCTCAGTCCTAATAAGGCTATTCAGGCTTTTAAATTGAAGGGTTCAAGTGATCTAATTCACTATGAGAAAAAACTATTACTATCTGGGAGGACTAATAAGCAATATCAAAAACATGAAGCAATTGATTTAATTTGTAATTCTTTATTGGATGAAAAGCCAAGGAAAGTGGAATCGATAGTATCTTGTTCTGCTAAGAAGCGTAAAGTATTGGACATGGAGCATGATGCCACACAACATACTAAAATTGCTCCTGAGATTGCATCTACTGCAGAAAGATCACAATTAAATGATCCTTTTTCTAATACCAGTTTAGTTAAGCCAGAAAAACCACAGAATTCTGATCATAGAAACAAGCAAAATTCTCAAGTCTCAGCATTGCTGTGTAAGGATGGTGATGCAATTCAAAGGAGAGATGCTGAATTTCTAAGTCAAAAAAGTGAAGGTGTTAGTTCTAGCACTCCACCTTGCGGTGATGTGGAGACAAAAGGATCTGCATTTTTGATTCAGGTGAAGTGTTTAGGAAATAGGAATATTAGTTCTGCCAATATGAGCTTTAGTTTTATATGAGAACCATGTATGGAAAATGATGACTAGCCATGTCATAACACAAGTACAATCTTTGATTTTCTATTGATGACTTGCAGGTTCAAGAAAAGCTAAGTGCTGCAGAGTATAAAGAATTTGTTGGGTTCATGAAGGCACTGAAGTCCGAGGCAATGAAAATTGGTCAAGTTCTACGATCAATTGCAAAATTATTCTCTGGGCCTGAGAGGCTTCCTCTTCTTAAAAGGTTTTAAGTTCTTTCTGTACTATAGGTGATTTTGTGTTTGCCTTTAGCTTTAAAATTTTGGCTGAGGATAAACCTAGTTACTATTTTTTATTTAATGCTATGTTGGCTTTTGATCATTGGGGATATTTAATAGTGTGGGTTATGTATTACTAGAATTAATGCTACTAAAACTTTGCTGCACCTATTGCAGTCTCAAGTTTCAGTTTCCAGTCATGTACCAGAACGACTATGCACTTCTTTGTGCAAGGGAAAATCTATCATTAACTTCTTTGTGCATGTACCAGAACGACTATGCACTTCTTTGATATTGCTGGGCTGTCGTGATTTTGTCAACGCTTATGCTTGAAGATGATATTGCACTAAATTTTTTGTAAATGAATAATCAATTATCGTATTTATTGACAATTTATTTAAACTAAAAACTAGTTATTCTTTATCCTCTGTCCTTACTTCTCTGCTTCATCTTCATGTATTTTCTTGTTTAGGTTCATTATTTTGACATTTCAGTGAATTTCTGCAAGTTTACCAGGATCTCACCTCCCCCTTTTCTATTGTCATTATTGACAGATTCAAGGATTATGTCCCTGCCAAATACCATCCTCTATACGAACAGTACCTCAAGACTAATGATTCAACACTCTGCAGTTAAAGTAAGGAACTCTACTCTTACAGTAGCACTTTAAAGTGAAAGTGAGGGACATTCATTTTGTTAGAACTTTTACATTTGTTGATAGAAGAAAGATGCATTCTTCATATGGCATTAGCGAGTTACAACTCTCTGAGAGGATTCATAAGGCAGGGTGAAAAAGAGAGAAAAATGAAATGTGTACTGGTCTCGGAGTTTGTCAGTCTGATTATAATTGATTGAGAAGTTTTAATATTGTAGTGATAAAAATATTTTTAACACCCAAGGCTTAGTTCAGGGATGATAAGGCCATCCCATGCTTTTCTAACGGTATCTTGTTCCTACATGACTTAATAAATTTGTCAACTTTTGGTTAGTTTTTGTAGGAAAATAATCCTCATGCAACATTTTTGTTTACCTTCATAATTGTTTTTTACATCTTTTTTTTAAGAAAAAAGTGAAATTTTAATCTGATATAGATGATGCAGCTTAAATTATCAGAGAAGCTTTAGAACTTTTTGTAAGCACTGCCTTCCAATCTCTCGAACCCTGTTAAATGCAGTTGAGTTTTGTATTACTTTTACAATGGAATTTAATATCTGAAGTGAGGTATATATTCTTACATTGTACATTTTGACTTAACAGGTATTTGTTTTTGGTATTACCTGGATATCCAAGCTTCTAATGCTTTTCCGTGTTACTCTCATGAAGGGATTTTGTAAGGGTGTATATATTTCAAGATATGTACTTGGTAACTGTATATATTTCACTTGGACAATTTTCTTCTTGTCCAAGTGTTATCAAGCCGACAGCAACAACTTAGGTTGATAAAGCAATTTTTGTATATGAATAGAAGACATGTAAAGAATCACCAGTCATTGCTTTCCCAGCTTTTGATAGGCTTCATGGTGCAAAAAGATACGTAGATGCTGTGAAATGGTAGAGTACAGTTATGTATCATCGATATGATGTCCGATCGCAAAATTATTATTTTTTTGAATGGCACTGGCAATTTGCAGCTATGATAAACTGTTGTTCTGCATATGATTATTTGTAGGATCGTGTAGTGGAATTTTAGATGCTTATGAGGTGAAGTTTTTGTAAATGGAGAAGAGAATGAAATATCTGAGTGAAATAAATATCTTTGTTTCATGTTTGGTATCCCAGATTGTTGAAATCCTTTGTTATATGATTCTGCTAAGGAGTTTTGGAAGTTCTATTCTCTCTTTAAACTTTGCACTTGATTGTGAAGAATGAATTTCAATAATTTTATAGTTTTTTGAATCTTAGATTTCAAATTCAACATCTAACATTTTGTATTTGATTCTCTGATATTACAAAATAGAAAAAAAAAAAAAAAGGGTCTTGAAAACAATGGTGAGATTCCTACAATAATGTATGAAGCTTCCCAGCTAAGCTTTACTGGTTTTAAATAGGACAATCAATTGATGATACTTTCTTCCTTTTCTTGAATCCTGATGCTCTATATAATTGACTCTCTCCGCTCTATCGGTAAAGTTTGCAAGCTATGAATTTCATTATATCAAAACCTGTTTTTAAATATCTTAAAGAACAAAATTATAGTAAATCCAAAAATGTATGTGACATTGTTTTATTAGATGACAGACCATGTAAGCATAGATGATGATGTGATATATAATTCCCATCTGATTGAAATGTCTAATAACCATATGTTGCACAAGTCAAACTATAATATTATTAATATCCTTATATAAGGTTACATACTAGATAGGCAGGACAAACAACGTTTTATAACGGGCAATGAGATGCATTCCAATTCCATGTGGTCAAAAGCAACCCATCAATTTTTGTATGATACTTCTTCTCGGTGTCAGCGAATCGAACCTATAATATGTAATATGTTGGACTAAATAAGCATTGTTTTCACCAAACTATATTGAACGGCAGTACCACCTATGAATTAAGGAGAACATTGTAACTTATTTCACTTAATTTTTATCTTGAGGATAGACCAACATTCATTTTTTAATTCTTTAAATGACAGAATATATTTCTAAATATTTCATCTGAATCAAATCAAAAATAAGTTGGTACATATGGAATCTTGCAAAATCGAATCCTTTATGGAAGAAAGCATGAGTTTTTTTCACCTAAACCACCAGATTATCATATTCTTCCTAAACAATTAGAATACTCAATAGCCAATTATTTCTTTATTAATAATATCATTAGTCAATTCTTGGTAAAAATTACTCCGGGGAACAGGCAACAGACAAAAATCAATATAATAAATACCAAATACCACAAAAAAAAAAATCAAAACTTAAAACATAATCAAAGTGCTTCTTCTTGAAATTAATCACAAAAACATATTTTATATATTCGTATTCCATGTGAGGGTTAACATTCAAAGATCAATAAAACCAAAAACATTTATTTATTTATTTATTTTTTGGTGCCGCATATCATTTTCTTTAATGAATACATATGACCAAAATCCTACGTTACATGTCTCGTTTTTCTTCTCCTTTCTCTGCTTGCAATTCGAAATTTCCGGGATCTAGCTGGATTTTTGTTCGAATTTTGTCGTAATTCGATCACCAAATCGACAAAAGCTCTTAGTATGAACTTGTGTGATTTCTTATCATTCAAGTTCAAGTAGTAGAACAGAAGATCTTCCAAGAACTCCCAATCAACCTTTGGATGATCTTGCAGCCTTGACTCCACCATTTCTTGCATGGAACCTCGAAAATCATCGTATGGTTTCGGAGAGTACGTTAAGATGGCGATGCAGTCTTCAGGAAGATTGGTATCCTTGGAATCATTAGAACTTGTGGAGGATACATGATTTAGAGTTTTGTTAGTAGTTGAGGTTGATACAGAGGTATACCTTATGTCCTCATCAGAGCTGATAGTCAAACTTAACCGGGCCTCCTCGATTAACGAGCTGGACCTGGCCGATGGCACGAAAGAACCTGTGGGACCCATGTAGATCCGATGGGGGTTCATCGAACCTAGGTGATCCAAATAATACCCCTCTAGGGCTTTTATCTTGATCGCCTTCTCTTTCTTTCTCCTCTCTTTTCTTTTTATTATCCTCGTCATCCTCTAGATAAAGAGATTTAAAATTCTCTTGTAAGAAGCGATCGATGTCCACGAGCGTTGCAGCACCATTGCTGTTGTCGTTGTTGTCGTCGTTGCTGTGATCATTGTTTCGATTATTATTGATGGCGAACGATAGGGTTTTCGGGTGTTTGCAATTGGAAAGGATCCAATTTTTAGAGGAGTTGAGTTGATTGTTAGTTTTGATCTTGGAGATGCATTCTTGGAGGGATTTTTTGGAGAGACATTCTTGGAGAGATTTTTGCAGGTGCTTAGGCATGGCTTTGGCTCTCTCTTTTATTTACGGTATAATATTGCAATTGACTTGAAAATCTTTGGAGATGTGGAGGGCTTTATATATAAACAAAGAAATGAAAGTAACTTAAAAATATAAATTTAAATCCTTTAAAAAAAATAAAAAAATCTAAATGTTTGAAAACGTTATCTTGGTGTATTAAATTGGTTGAGAGTTTTTATGGTAAGTAAAAGTCATTTATGAGAATAAGCCTATAGATGGTATGATATCTCAATATTGAAATTAATGTTTTCTTTATTTGGGTATAATCCTGGAGATTTGGATTGAAAAGCATTTAATAGAGGATTTTTTTGACTAGGCATTTAACAGAAGATTTAATATTTTTTTTTTACTCAAATCGTATATCCAAAATTGGTGTCCAACCAACCAAATTGAATATATAGATTTGCACTGCTGATTTGATTTATTTTTTATTTTTTTCAATATGTACACTTCATTAATTTTTTTTAAGGTTATGAGTCGTTTGTTTTTTTCACTTAAAACTTAATAGGTCTGAACTGAACTCATTAAGTTATTTTATTTTTTTAAGTGGTCAAACAACTTAAAAATATATAAAAAAACAATTTAAAAAAAAGTAAGAAATCTTGATTTTTAACTTAATTCTAAATTATTATATTACAATTTAAATATTCTCTTCCAAATCTATCCTCCCAAAGAAGATATATTTCCAAATTTATCATAATTTGATATAGGTGTAGAATTATTTGTTTTAACGTATTTCTTATTTTAACTTTTAGAAAGAAAAACAAAAACCTAATCACTTCTCATAAAGAGGGGTGAATATAGTTTAGGAACCTATTTCAAAAAAAAAAAATCAATAACTTTTGTGTGTGTGTATATTTGGTTTCGAGTGGATATGATCCAAGAAAGAAAAAAAAAAAAAAACAAAAATAGTTTTCTCAATTATATACACCAAAAACGTGGATAACATGTAAAATAATTTGAATTTTTTTTACATAAATTGAACTTGAACTTTCTTTGCAAAATATGTAAAATTATATTCTTTAATGAAATTTTATTTTGTTAAATTGAACTTTGTTTGTAAAAGAACATACAAAATCTTATAAAGAATGATGTATAAAAAATTACTTATTTTCAGACAATTTTATATTTAAAAAACAAACATGTCGACAGTACATTCAGATGTGAGAAAAAAAATCAAAAAAATATAGGACAATTCAGTCTTTAGACAAAAAAACAAACGACTCCTTAGTCTAAACCTGAGGTCCTTTTTTTTTTTCCACTTAACACATAGTGGGTTTGAATTGATATCATTGAGTTGTTATGTTTGTTTGTGTTGTTTCAATAATGTTACTTTATCTAAATCTGATGCCCAAATGATGTGGCAAAACTATAATCCATTCATTTAAATTATATTAGATTTGTATAATTTAAATGAGTGGATTATAGTGTTGCCACATCATTTGGACATCAGATTTGGACAAAGTGGATTACTTTTTTTTTTAAAATAATCAAACAACTTAAAAAAAAATACTGACTTTTCATTCGATTCGAACTCACTTAATTACATTTAAAATATTTAATTTCAATACTATCCTCCCAAAAACAATATATTTATAATTTTATTGTAATTTTATATGATATAAAAACATATAAAACACATTCCCATTACATATTACGATCATTATTACATTTAGCCGAAGTCGTGCTTCTAAAGTAGAATTCATTATTACATATTTTACGAAATCAACACAGTACTTTTAATTTGTACATTGATTTTCGTCGTAAAAATCTTTTTTTCATGTTTATCTGTATTTGCACATTTTTTTTTTGGAAGAGAGCAAAAAAGAAAAATAAAGAACGTAGAGCTAGGGAATTGAATTGCAGATTCATTGGTAAACATGGAAATTGAATTTTAGCAAATTGAATTACAATTCCATGGAACTGCTAGGGAATTGTATCGGAATTACAATTTATTATTATTATTATCATTTTGACTTTCTTCTATGCAATTCTTGAGTAACAATGAAGAGTAATTGTAGATTCATTGGTAATATTTCATGTACTTTGCCTAGTTGAAAGTCATTTATGTTTTTGTTTAATTTAGTTGAAAGTCATGAGTCAATGGATTTGCATTTCCCAGGTTTGAGCTACAATAAAATTTCAACAATATTATTTTGAAACAAGATAATTAAAATCATTTCAATAACATTGTTTATCATATTTTAATCATAAATATTATCTTATCAATATTTATATAAAAATGATTTAAAATTGGTTAAAATTATTTTTATTTAGTTATTTGTATCGTATCAAATGAAAATACATAATAATTAATAGCAATCAGGGTATAAATGTCAAATCACTTGTTTAAAATAATTTTATCTTTAAAAAACGAAACGAACTGTTCATCATTCAGACTAAAAAAACAAAAAACAAAAACTTATGACCCCTTAATTTTGTGATTTAATTTTTAGACTTCAACATCCAACCACCTATGTGCTCTTAATCCGTGTATTTCAATTTAACAATTGTCTCAACCATTGAATTAAGATGTTGAAGTCAACAGTCAAAAATTTAAGTTGCCCAACTTTGTTTTATAAGATTATATCTTTGTTGTAAGTAAACTCGACACATTAATTACCAAATATGCCTCTTTTTTATTTAAAAAAAATATAAATAAAAAATAAGAAAATAATTAAATTGAAAAGTGTAAGAAAATATAGGAGGGGCAACGACCTTCTCCTTAATTATTATTTTTTTTTATGGAGAGGGAGCTGTCTCCTCCATCTTTTTAGGATTGGGAAGAGCCATTCGCCTCCTCTCACTTTTCAATTTGAAATTTTGTTTTTCTTTATTATTTTTATTTTATTTTACTTTTTTAATTGAATTTAGTTAGTAACAAATTATAAAATACTTAATGTATTAATAAATATTTTTGAAGTATTTAAAATATTAATAATTTAAATAAAAAGTAATGTTGAAATTTTGAAAATATATAAATTTGAATTGAATATACGATTATAAAAGAATCTAAATATCAACGCTCTTCAAAAATAACCGTCGATGGGTCTGGTATTATTGGGCAAAATCATTAATGAGTTGTTATAGAGTAACGATATTTATACTTTAAATTAATATTTTTCTCAAAATTTCAACATTGTTCTTCAATAAAACTATTAAAATAATAATAAATACGAAAATTAATATTGTGAACATATATAAAATCCTTTGATGTTGGCTAAAAGTCTGCAATTATCATGCTTATTATGGCTGGAATCTGAAGATGCCGAAATTAATAGTTCTAATAGTTTATTGCATGATGCTGGTGTGGTGTTGTAATTGATTATGTAAGCCTTATGTAATTGATCACTCTCTTGGCTCTTGCTTCCTGGGCTTTTGAGGCAAAATTGTGTTGTGGCTTGGTGATGGTGAAGAGCCTGTTTGTAATTCTTTCTTCAGTTTATAATTAAATTTAAATAGTGATTATTTTATATTAAATAGCCATTATAAAATAGTTTTAAAAATAAAAAATTATTGATTTAATTAAAAATAAGTTGAAATAACAATTAAATAAACAAAACTACAGAGGCTTGCTGGGAGGTTCCTCCCATGCTTTATATTGTTTTTAAATTTTTTTTAATCAAAGCGTTGAAGCATAAGAAAAATGCAGCAGTCGGTATGTTTTTTTTTTTTTTTTTTTTGGTTATAGTCGACCGAGTTTTTGTCACACAATGAAACAAAAGAATTATAAATCCCGAAACGAGTGTCAAAGCATACCATTCTAATATAGTATTGTCAATTTAATATCTTATACGTATGTTAATGATTCACATAATATTAAATTAATTTTTTTTAAGGGAGTTCCCATAACTCAAAGGCCGCTTGTATGTTGCACTATTGCAAGGGTTTGGTGCACCCCTATCTCATTGGAAGTAATTAATTAAGTCGATTTCGTGTATGTGCGAGGTCTAGGTATCAGTATCTTCTGCTGTGCTAATTTTTATTTTTAATTTTTCTGATCTAAAGCATTTGAGAATAAGACTTGGATTTAAAGATAATGAAATTGAAATAAAAAATAAATAAAAAAAATGACAGCCATTGAGTATACATTTCAGTAAATATATATAGGTCAGGATAAAGATCAGTTCAGCAGATGATCCAAATTTGATACCTAGAACTGATGATTTGAAGAGGCTTTTGATGGAGAAGACTTTTGCTTACCCCCCATGGTGGGGGGTGAGCATCACTCCCCTCCCCAAGAGGCTTTTTATGGAGAAGACTTTTGCTGACTTTTGCTTACCCCCATGGTGGGGGGTGAGCATTATGTGTGTGTGCGAGTGTGTTGGTGTTGGCCAGCAAAAATGGACTCCTTTTTATGTCTAGACTCTAGCTCATTGGAAGTAATTAATTATAAACATAATTGACAGCGGTTATACTTGTAACTTATTTCAGCGAAGTTGGAAGTCTGTCTGTATTTTTGTTATTATTCTATTCATTCAGAAGTTTAATTTGTTGGATGCAATTCATAATAAAGTAACAAATCCCACATCGACAAATGACAAAGCATAGACTTCAATGGATACATTATAATAAGAGAGACAAATGATGGTGTAAAGTATCTTTGCGCTTGGGGCAATGACGCAGCTAGTAAGGTTCTAACCGAGGCGCGTCAATTGCTGGTTGAAAACTATTTCCAAACCCCCTCTTTGGCCTTGGTTCTGCCTTGGCCATCGAGAATTTCTGGAAGGGATCCCTCTGGGGTAAAGCCCTACAATTTCAAGTTAAATTTTTTTATACGCAAATTTAAATTTGGTTTATTTTTTTTATGCGATATGTAAATAGGTCTATAGAGTAACTAACCTAAGTACTGTAGGTTAGGCTTACTATAACAAATTCAACTTGATCAACCTGAAAAATTCATGTCTCCAAGGCCATTCGAAGTGCAACAAATTCTCCAGTTCACAAAATAGTTCGGTGGTGACAAAATGAGGAGCAGGAAGAATATTTTCAAGGGCGTAGCTAAGAGTAGGATAACCCTAGGCAGTAGCTCGCCTAAAATTAAGAATTTTTTTTTATACATAGCTTTCTAGTTGGTTCACAAATTTATGAGTTTTATGAGACTATTTAATCTAATCCAATTCAAATTTTGTATAAACATTTCAAATTATGATTTATATTTACAACCCAAATAGCTAATTGTCTAAATGGTTAAAAATTCTATAATTATGTATGTCCACTATATCATTCGATAAAATAATGTCATAATTCAAATATAACGTTTTCCAATAGTAATTGTTTAAACTCTGTCATTCTATTAGAGTATGTATCTCTTATAAAACTTTTTTGAAGTACAAATTTATGATGAGTAAGATACTATTTGTACCAGTTTTTTTTAAAAAAACTATTTGTACCTACGACCACAATATGTGGTGTAAGTTGTTTATCACATATCACCTCAATTTTTACGACTTTTGTAAAAACTCAGTTTTTACTTTGTTGTATTTTGAACATAATGCAATTAAGCGAGACTTGTAACATTTCTTTTAATTAGGTGTACATAATTTTATACTACTAAAGCTTTTATGTATTATCAAGTTTCATATAAGAAAATGTTAAGTACATAGTCTAGCCCAAACCAATAAAGAATTCTAACCACGCAACTTGATATTTAGGATCTCCTCAATGGGAGATCCATATTCCATATCTCCACTGTGAGATTTGATTCAATTTAGAACTCCATCGGAGATGGATTTGAGAAGATCACACCTAAGTATTTCTTTTTTATTCTTTTCTTTATTTTCTCATTTATTTAATATTTTTAAATATTTTTCAATTTTTATTACTTTCTTGCAAAATGACAATTTTGACCACCGCTAGAGACCGTCAACTCTAATACCAATCAAACCGATCAAGGGTAATTTCGTGTACCCATTATAATGCAACCCACTTCCCGAAAGTATACTATGAGAACAATTAGATCTTTGACATGGAAAACACTTTAGGTGATTTTATTAGATCTCAGTGAAAGGACCACAGATTGTTGGTCCTTTGTCATTTTTCCGTGTTGAAACAAAGTCATTATTATTACCATGTGAGATTATACAATTAAGAATTCATGGTGTAAGATCATTTCATAGACTGTTAGTAAAAGTTCATAGAACTAAGGTTTCAATCATTATCAAGGAATTGTGGACACTTTTGTGTAGTTTACACTTAAACTCGCTGAGCGACATGACTATACGTTTGTGCAGCATATATATATATATATATATATATATATATATATTTCTGAACTGTTCCGAGTAGAAGATATCGTATATTTATAGTGGTTGAGATATTAAAATCAAAATATAATCAGAAATTTGATACAAGTTTTAGTATTGGAAAATTTATTATGTCAAAAACCTGCAGTTAAGAAGTGTTCCGCTTTTTCGGCATTAATAAATGAAAACGTTCCTAGTTGTTTTTCCAAATGTAAAACAGAACAGATATTATTATTTACTAATTATGACACATTATACAATTAGACACGACAAAAATCATCTTAAAATGACACTGACCTTATATCTGTTACTAAATTAAAACGTTAAACTAGGAATTGGTTGGGATGCGTCAAGCCAATGCAATAGTGCAACACAAAGGCGACACTTGAGGACCCTAACTAGCAGTAAACTATCGTTATGGGTACTCCCCCTAAAATAATAAATTTAATATCGTATGGACCAATGGCCCACATATCAGATATTAAACTGATAAAAACAGATACTACACTTAATCTTAGCTAAAAGGCCGAGAAAGGTGTTGCGGAAATGACCAGAAATTAAACAGAAAAATGCACACAACACAAAGACACAGATATTTACGTGGTTCGGCAATTGCCTACGTCCACGGGAGGCAGCAAACTAATATATTTCAGAATTACAGAAAACATAGTTTTTTTTTCTCTAAAACTCTCAAGAACTCTCTCTGGAAGCTTTGCTTCTCTGCTGCTTGTTTTCTCTGATATTATTGTTTTGCTGAGGGTTTTATTTATAGGGGAAAGACAGAGACAACCATCCCCCATTTTCAACATGGTGGTTTGGTTTTTTCCCCATTATCAACAATATACATTTCAAGGAGTTGGTGGGTGGTAAGTGAAGGGTGTGGTAGGTGGAAGTGAGCCAATTTGTCAACAATCTCCACCTTGGCGAGAATCCACCAATCGATGCTGCCTCCATTACGCCCTTTAGGCGCTACGAGCTCGAGAGATATTGATCAAGTCCATACAGTGTTGGAACTTGATCCCTGTTACCACTTTTGTTAACATATCTGTAGGATTGTCTGCAGTTCCGATCTTCTGAAGTAGAATATTCCCTTCATCTACTATTTCACGAATAAAGTGGTAACGAACGTCTATATGCTTGGTGCGACTATGATGGACCTGGTTCTTTGCCAAACAAATGGCACTTTGGCTATCATAGAAAATCTCCATGTTTTCCTGAACAATACCTAAGTCCTTGATCAAACCACGAAACCAAATGGCTTCTTTAAAAGCTTCTGTTACAGCCATATACTCTGCCTCAGTAGTAGACAAAGCCATTGTTGACTGTAAAGTTGATCTCCAACTTACTGGTCCTCCTGCCATAGTGAACACATAACCAGTAGTAGATCGGCGTTTGTCAAGATCACCAGCATAATCAGAATCAACATATCCTACGATATGTTTGTCAATTGTCTGATCTCTCTCGAACTTCAAACCAATATCTACAGTACCTTGAATGTACCGTAGAATCCATTTCACTGCTTGCCAGTGGCCTTTACCAGGATTGTGCATGTAACGGCTCACCATACTTACGGCGTGTGAAATGTCGGGTCTAGTACACACCATCGCATACATCAAGGCACCAACAGCATTTGCATATGGAACATGATCCATTTGCCTCTTTGCATCATCAGTAGTTGGTGACATCAGTGCACTCAGTTTGAAATGTGGAGCTAACGGTGTACTTACAGGTTTAGACTTGCTATCAATGCCAAACCTCTGAAGTATAGTCTTCAAATACTGAGTCTGGGTCAAACAGATGGTACCTTTTGCTCGGTCTCTTTTGATCTCCATTAGAGGTGGCCACGGTTCAGTTTCGGGCTGTTTCGGTTTCGAAACCGCCGGTTTCGGTTCCGTGGCCACCCAAACCGTAACCGTAACCGAGAAAACCGGTTTGGTTTTCGGTTTCGGTTCCGCCGGTTTCGGTTTCGGTTTCGGTTTCGGTTTATTTCGGTTTTGGTTTCGGTTTATTTCGGTTTCGGTTTTATTTATTTTTTCCAAACAAAACCTAATTACAATAATTACTAAACGTAATTAAAATAATGGGAAAAATAATGTTCCAGAATTGTTTTTTGACAAATGAATAAAATTTAAAATATAATATGAAATTGAAACATTTGTAATAAAATGAAATTGAAACATTGTAATAAAATGAAACATTTGTAATAAAATGAAATTAATATAAAATATTCAATACAATTATATAAATATATAATATACAATTGAAGCATTTAGGTATTTAATAATGTTGAAAATAAAAGAAATTGACATTGATAAATTGATACAAAATTACAATTGCAGATGTATTAAAAAAATAATTAAATGGATATTGAATTCAAATATACAATGTAACAAAGTTGAATTAAAAATAAAAAATAAAAAAATCGGCCTTACACTTAATTTGACCTCAATTAAGTTGCCTACGTATCCTCCATAAATGTAGAGCAGTAGAGGAATCAAAGGCCACGTAGTTCTTTTACCTTTAATTAGATGTTCGGTGTTGAAGGTTGGAAGTTGGAATGGAATCTAATCGCTGCCTTCTGTTCCCGTGGTTTGGTCATCTTCGAAAAAATCATTCACTATCTCCGCCTCGATTTCTTGTTGTCTGTATTTTGCCTTTGTCCAATCATCAAGACACGCCTGAGCTTCAAGTGTCTGCGGACACATAACCGACCGTCTTGGTTCCAAAATATTTCCACCTGCACTAAATTCTTGTTCCACAGCTACGGTAGAAACCGGTGTTCCCAAAATTTGTTTGGCAATAATAGCCAAAATTGGGAAAATCTGTTCATGATCCTTCCACCAAACCTGGATACTAAATTCACTATCTTCTAAAAATTCATGAGATGTTTCTAAATACCGGTCAAGCTCAGAAATCGAGCCGGATGAGGATGAAGAAGATGTTCTTAATTTTTTGGCTCTTTGGGAAAACAATCGATCCCCTAAACCCTTTAATTTAAAAGTAGAGGAAGTACCAGTACTATCAGATGTCGGTTGATGTTGTGAAACCGGCATGTTCAAAGACGGACCATATATTTTAAGATATTCATCATATAATTCATAAAGCAAAGCCTTAATGGAATTACAATAACTAAGAACATCAACTTCTAAATCTAAACTTTTGTAATAATGAGTTAAATAATCTTGCAAACATTCTAATTTAAAACGTGGATCAAAACATGATGCAAGCAAATAAATATTTGGAATCTCCTTATAATACTGTAACCATTTTTTTTTCATGGCAGCAACACATTCACTCAATTGAACATCGAGTTCACACTCACTGAATGCACCAGCAATATTAACACTTTGAATAAGAAATAAATGAGTAGTGGGATAGTAAATACCAGATAAAGCATTAGTAGCATCATTAAAAACACGTAACAATTCAAGAATTTTTATACATATATCCCAATGCTTCAATTGAAGAGAAATTGAAGGAACGTTATAAGTAATAAAAGAAACTAATAATTCCTTATATACAACACTTTCATTAAGCAACTTATAAGTAGAATTCCAACGAGTACTAATGTCCCGAGAAAATTTAATGGGACGCATACCATTTTGAGAGCAATATTTTAACCATAGTTTTTGGAGTTTGTTTTGCCTCCAGATATAGTTAATACTATCTCTAATTGGTTTAATATAAACAGAAAGAATTTGTAATCCAGCTTGAACACACAAATTTAAAATATGGCATGCACATCTTTGATGAAATAATTTACCCCCAAAATAGGGATTGCACAAATCCTGCAACATAGGAATAGATGCGGTATTGCTTGCAGCATTATCAAAACCGATCACAAAAATTTTGTTTTGGATATGAAACTCTTCAAAAATAATTTTAAGGAGTCGAAAAATATTTTGAGCCGTGTGTGAGTCATCGAAAATACGAAATGCAATAATTCTTTTTTGCATGACCCAGTCATTATCCATATAATGACATGTCACACCCATATAATGGTGACTACCAAAATTATCGGTCCATATGTCGGCACATACGGAAACGCGACCTTCAAATTGATAAAAAAATGATTTCAATTTGTTTTTTTGTTTTTTGTAAATGGAAAACATTGTACGTGTGAGAGTGGATCTAGGAACACGTTGCATTGCAGGATTTAATGCATTTTGACAATAATTAACAAAACCTACTTTCTCACCAAAACTAAAAGGTAAATGTTCAACTGCAACCATTACTGCTAATTCTTCCTTGTTTTTTTCAGACGTATAATGAAATAGTTGATTAGTAGGGGTTCCGTACCTGGAGATTTGGGATTGGTTACTAGTCTTTACCAATTCAGAAGGGTGATTTTTCCTAATATGGTTCCAGTACGTGCCATATCCGAATGATTTGTTGGTCCTGTATATTTTGGAGCAGTAGTTGCACTTGATTTGGATCATCCCGTCATCTAACTGAATTTTCTTCATATGCAATTTGAAGAGATCGGACTTCATCGGCTTTTCTTCTTCACCTGCAACAAATTCATTTGAAGGGGGTTAGGGGGTAGATAGATTTTCATTACTATCAGGGTCATAGAGATTGGGGTCGGGTTCGTCGGAAATTATTAGAGGGGGATTAGGACTACGAGGGAGATCGGATCCAAATTGAGATTGAAGGAACTCGTGGTAAAGTCGGTCGTTATAACTGACATCATCACCTTGGTGTTCCAACAAATCTTGCAATGGACCCTTTCCCTTGTTCAAATTTCTTGAACCTTCTCCCCCACTTGCCATTGAATAATTAATTATAAATAATAAGAGTAAAAAATATATATAGATATGTGAGGCACTCAAAATATTGTTGGAATAATAGTGGTAACACTAAGAAAAATAGATAATTGTAAATAAATAATAGATGATTGTAAAAAATAGAATATGTAAATAGATATTAATTTCTATAATAAATAAGAATTAAAGAAAATTGTAAATAGATGATTGTAAAAAATTGAAGAAAAAAATAGATATTAATTTTTATGAAAAATGAAAAATAAAGAAAATTGTATAATGTAGAGAGAATTGAGAATTTGAGATTGAGAGAGATTGAGAGAAGTTGAGAGTGGTGTGAAGAATATTGAAATGAGGGGGGTATTTATAGGATTATAGTGGAGGGGCGAATTTGCAATTTTAAGAAATTAAGGGGAAATAATATATATATATATATATATATATATATATATATATATATGGCCGTTGGCCATAGGCAAGATGACCGTTGGTCACCTCACCCAACGCCCAACGGTCACCAGCTCAAATGTATTTTTTTTTTGAAATGTGTGGTCCACGTGGCGATTTGTGATTCGTCAGAATTTTTTTTTTTTTTTTTATTACCAACGGTCGAAACCGCCGGTTAAACCGTCGGTTTTGGGTGAAAACCGACCAAACCGACGGTTAAACCGCCGGTTAAACCGTCGGTTAAACCGCCAACCGGCGGTTTAACCGACGGTTTAACCGGCGGTTTAACCGTCAGTTTCGTCGGTTTTTAACCAAAACCGACGGTTAAACCGTCGGTTTTGGCCGGTTTTCAACTTCTCGTAACCGTAACCAAACCGATTCGGAACCGGTTTCCAACCGGTTCCGTAACCGGCGGTTTCGGTTGCGGTTTCGGTTTCGGTTTCAGTTTTTCCCACCCGGTTTCGGTTTGGTGCCCACGGTTTAACCGAACCGTGGGCATCTCTAATCTCCATACCAAGTATCTTCTTTGCCTCTCTAAGATCCTTCATGTCGAACTCTGAGCTCAATTGAGCCTTCAGCCTGTCGATCTCCACCTTGCTCTTAGATGCTATCAGCATATCATCCACATATAAGAGCAAATAGACAAATGTACCATCTTGGAGTTTGCGAAAGTATACACAGTGATCAAAATGACTGCGTGTGTACTTCTGAGTCATCATGAAGCTATCAAATCGTTTGTACCACTGTCTCGGTGATTGCTTCAAACCATACAGAGACTTGCTCAGCTTGCAAGCTAAATTCTCACGTCCTGGAACTTTGAACCCTTCTGGCTGAGACATATAGATTTCCTCGTTCAAAGTACCATGGAGGAATGCAGTCTTCACGTCGAGTTGAGCTAACTCCAGATCAAATTGTGCAACCAAAGCCAATAGAATCCGAATAGATGAATGCTTGACAACAGGTGAGAATACCTCATTGTAGTCTATTCCTTCCTTCTGTGCGTAGCCTTTCGCTACTAATCTGGCTTTGTATCTGATGTTGTCTTTGCCAGGAGTACCTTCCTTCTTGGCATAGACCCATTTGCACCCTATAGCTCTTTTTCCTTTTGGAAGTGGAGTCAACTTCCAAGTTTCATTCTGATGAAGTGATTGCATCTCCTCATCCATCGCCTTCTTCCACTTGACACTGTCCGTACTGAGCACAGCTTCTCTAAAGGTGTACGGAACATCATCATCAGTTACTGGAAGAGCGTATGCTACCATGTCTGTGTAACGGGCGGGCATCCGAATGTCTCGTTTCTGTCTGCTGGTGGCAATGGATTCTGGTTGTTGTCTGATCTCAGATAATGGTTCTGAATCCTCCACCTCAACTGATATCTCGTCCTGACTATCAAAATCCTCATCAGGATGGTTGACTGTCGGAGAAGCCTTTTCTGACTTCTTAGGAGTCTCAAACTCCACCTGTCGTAGAGAATTTGGATTCTCATTCTCTGTGTTTGGAGGTATTTGTTTTAGTATCGCAGATTCATCAAAGGTAACGTCTCGGCTTAAGACGATCTTCTTTGACTCAGAATTCCATAGTCTGAATCCCTTAACTCCTTCACTAAAGCCCAAGAAAACAACTTTCTTGGCCCTAGGATCCAGTTTGGATTCTGTAACATGAAAGTATGCTGGACATCCGAATATATGCAATTGATCATAATCCAAAACTGGTTGTCCAGACCATACATCCTTGGGAGTTTTCCCATCAAGTGCAGAAGCAGGTAGTCTATTGACTATATGAGAGGCATACACCAAAGCCTCTGCCCAGAATGTCTTGCTCAGGCCGGATTAAGAAAGCATACATCGAACTTTCTCCACCAAAGTACGGTTCATCCGTTCTGCTACACCGTTCTGTTGTGGCGTGCCGAGAACTGTAAAGTGTCTGATTATCCCTTCATCCTGACAAAATTTCATGAAAGGATCTGATTTGTATTCCCCGCCATTGTCTGATCTGAGCCTTTTAATCTTTCTGCATGTCTGGTTTTCAATCATCTTCTTCCATTGAAGAAAGATATCCAGAACTTCATATTTATGCTTCATGGTGTATACCCAAACATACCTGGAGAAATCATCAATAAACGTCACAAAATAATGTTTACCTCCCAATGAAGCATTTTTGGAAGACCCCCAAACATCAGTGTGAACGTAATCCAGTGTTACTTTTGTACGATGAATGGCGGTGCTGAACTTCACTCTTGTCTGCTTTCCCATGACACAATGCTCCCAGAAATCAAGTTTACCTGTCTTTGCACCTTTCAGGAGACCTTGCTTCGCCAAACCTTGCAAAGCCTTCTCACCGACATGCCCTAAGCGCATGTGCCAGAGTCGAGAAGTATCAGATGACTCATCATCAGAATTGCTGGAGACGGCTGCTCTCCCTGTGACTGTGTACCCGTCCAGAAAATATAGATTTCTCTGTCGAGTACCTTTCATTGCCAAGAATGCACCTCGTACAACCTTCAGGACTCCATCTTCCATGGTCACCTTGTAACCGCTGGAGTCTAAGACCCCTAGTGAAATGAGGTTCTTCTTCAGATCAGGAACATACATGATGTCTGTCAGTCATCTGATTGTACCATCGTGCATCTTCAAGCGGATAGTTCCTATCCCTTTCGTCTGGCAGGTGTTGTCATTGCCCATAAGGACAACTCCTCCATCAAGCTCCTGGAAGCTTGAAAACCATTGCCTGTTGGGACACATATGATAGGAACAGCCGGAATCCATAATCCATCTATCAGAATGGTTGTTTGATGATGAAACTGTAAAAGCTGAATCCTCTTCATCATCAGCTTTATCTTTCTTGTACTGGAAACGAAAGAGCTTCTTCTTCAGGTAGAGTCGGTTCTCTATGCTTTTCGTCATGTACTTGTCCTCCAACTTTTTCCAGAGACTTGATGCCATAGTCTCCTTCATGACAAAGTACTTCTGGTCCTTAGCTAAACACAACCGAATTGTGCCACAAGCTTGACGATTTACATACTTCCAATCTTCATCGGAAATATTCTCAGGTTTGGAACTCAAGGCAATATCGGATCCTTCCCGGAATAACAGATCCAGAACTTCGCATTGCCACATGCCGAAGTTGTTGGTGCCGTCAAACTTCTCGATATCAAACTTCGCATTTGATATCGAGCTTTTTTACCAAGAACTGCTGGTTGATGCCGAGGTATGAGGTTCAGTTGACTGTTCCAAGATTTCTCCAGCTTTTGGATCTTCCATCGTGCCCGGAAATAGAGTTAATAAAGCTTGACTAAGTAAAATTAATACTTACAAGCGGAATTAGCTGAAACGGATGGCACGGTTGCGTTCGGAACGGTCAAAATAGCTGAAAACAAGTCCAACTTTATCGAAAACGGGTGAAAATTGCACTGAGTTAGGCAAAAACACTTTTGGACCGAGTTAACGGAATGTTCTGCAGATAACGGAATATTCTCTGATGGTAACAGAATATTCTCCTAAGAGGCGACGTGGCGCTGACATGGCTTATCGATGACGTAGCGCTGACTGGATGACGAGGTGGCGGCTGACTGGGCGCTGACGTGGCTGATGACGTGGCGCTACAGTGTCGTCTTCTTCCTTGAAAAATTCTGCAGAAAATTTCTGGAAATTTTTCCAGAGTTGACCGAACTTTGACCGAAGCTAGAGAGTTCGTTTGAGCTCCGTTTGAGATGCGGTCACCGGCGTTGGAATCGTATTTCCGAGAGGAACACAACGGTACCCTCTGAACAGCGATTCGAGCACTTTGAAATTTCTGGACTTTACCAAAACCAAAGCTCTGATATCAATTTGTTGCGGAAATGACCAGAAATTAAACAGAAAAATGCACACAACACAAAGACACAGATATTTACGTGGTTCGGCAATTGCCTACGTCCACGGGAGGCAGCAAACTAATATATTTCAGAATTACAGAAAACAGAGTTTTTTTCTCTAAAACTCTCAAGAACTCTCTCTGGAAGCTTTGCTTCTCTGCTGCTTGTTTTCTCTGATATTATTGCCTTGCTGAGGGTTTTGTTTATAGGGGAAAGACTGAGACAACCATCCCCCATTTTCAACATGGTGGTTTGGTTTTTTCCCCATTGTCAACAATATACATTTCAAGGAGTTGGTGGGTGGTAGGTGAAGGGTGTGGTAGGTGGAAGTGAGCCAATTTGTCAACAAAAGGTATGATTTGCTCGTAGTCTTGATTATCCTTTTATAGCCCTACTCTACATTGTAAGGTCTCATGCTCTGTCGATGTGGGAAACTTTATTCTGTCTTGATGTTATTGTTACAGCAGTTGACTAGTTTTGACTGCGGAATAATCTGTTCTTATCTCTCCTGACCCCTTCTGCTGTTGAAATCCGAAAAAAAAAATCTTCTGCTGTAAATTTTTTCTTATTCTAATGAGAATTACTAAAGCAATGTACATAACTAGAGATTAAAATTCTTTCTAAATTGCTAAAACCATCAAACAAAGAGAGAGCCATCCTTTCAAAACAAGCGTTTAGCTAAGGTAACGTCGAGTGAGTCCACGATTAACGCAGCCTAAGTGATATCACTGCCTCTCCCTTTTATTCCCATCATCATATACTCCTTTTTTAAGTCTTGCTCGATATGCTCAAATGTTTCTAACCTAGTGCATAATTTTAATGAACAATATGGCGTCAATATCAGAGATTTTCAGACTCATATTAACAGTTAATATACCAAAGAAATAATGGGCATTTACTCCTCAGACGTATCGAGTTTTTTACACTCAATCGTTTAATTTGTCTATGCAGATATGATAGAAGAAAATCAATTAAACATGCCTCAACCAATAAGTGTTGACATGAGAAAATATCAAAACCTGTCTAAGCAGAGGCTTGACAATGGATCGAATTAAATCGAATACACGTTGAATGATAAATGTGTCGAACCCGATTTTATTCAATCCAAACCCAGCTGTTAGCTTATTGGTTTCCCTTAATTCCGATTCCTTCCATACAAATATTCGAATATTAATAGCACAGATATAAAGAAACATATTATAAAGCAATAGTAATAATATTTATCACTATATCCGAAGAGAAGAATTGAAGTAAATATATTGGTTTATAGGTTAGTTCTTAGTTGTTTAGGTTTTACAAACTTTTTTATTAATGAATTTAGGAAATTTTAGGGTTTCTAAACTTTTTTATTAATCAATTTAGGAAAAGTAGGGTTTTATTTTGTAGATTCAAATTGGATGTAAAATAATTATAATAATATTATTAAACTTAATGGATGGGTCATGGGTTTTGAGAGATAAACTCAAACCCGATCTATTTTTTGGGTTTTAATGACCCAACCCAATAAAGCTAGATGTATAACTGCTTTTGACGAGTGGATTTTGATCTAATTAGTTGGTTGGGTGTAATTTTGCTAGGTCATTGCAGATTTGTTATCAATCCCCTAAACAATTAGTTACAACTGCATTTAGACAATCACTTGCAAATGCCAAAAAAAAAAAAACCCTATTAATAGATAAGAACACATTCCAACAAATTCCTAAAAATTATAAATTTGTATCAAATTTAAACTTGTAACTAATCCCAATATTGAAGTATTGCAAAAACTTATAAGCAAAATATCTTGATCACAGGACATAATTGTTATAAAAAATAAAACAAAACAAATTTCCATTAGCTGTAAAAAATTTATCAATGAATCAATTTTTTTATAGGTGATAATAATTAATTCTTCTTGTCCATTTTCAACAGTCTAGTTCCCCTTAAAATTCTCAATATGAGATAAAAAAACAATAGATGTGCATACTAAAGTATGAGAACAAAGTATGTAACAAAAGATTTCACTTAAAATTGTTAGGGAGTTGTACTAAGAGTACAGCTCCTCCAAAAATAGAGGTATGCCGCTTAAAGTGGCGAGCACACGGTATTCTTTAGTAAAAGGCGAAAGAATAGTTCGCTTTGTGCTCACCACACGGCTCCATGAAGAATAAGGAGCACCAGCTCCATTTCTTATATGTGCATCCTGGTTGAGGGTTTCTTCTTTATGCAGGCAATGTGGGACTATATCTGCTTCTTACCTCTTCATTTTTAAGAGCATGAAAGAATAATAATCTCGTCTCTACTAATTTGGGCTCATAATGCAGGATTCTTTACTATGCATTTGGTGTTTGTTTGATTCTATACATAAATTTGGTGCCACTGCTGTGGTCTTGTGGAAGTGTCCTGATAGATTTGTTATTGAGACAACTTTTAAACATGATATTGTTCCCAATAATTATTCAGTAGACAGTCCTGAAAGATTGACTGTAATAATGATTAATGAGTCCAAGCAAAACACATCCTGTTAAGTGTTAATTAACCTGAATTGTATTCAGTATCACAAGAACATAGTACAACCAATGTGTAAAAATTGAGGGTTTCAAGCTACGAAGAACATTCATAGTCTCGTATGATAATGAAACAAAACAGCCGTGTCAGCTGAAAGTAGATTTTAAAAAATTTAACCTTGTATATATATTTTTTTGACAACAAACAGTGTATATAAGAACCTTGTATAGTTGTATATATACTGTAAACATCATTTCATAGACTGTAAAAGTTCATAGAAATAAGGTTCAATATTCTTCAAGTAGTTTTAAATTGCTGTTGATTATAACAGGATTTTGTTTGATAAATTAAACTAGTATTGGTAGGGGTGCACCAAGCCCTTGCAGTAGTGCAACACATGAGAGACACTTGAGGACCCAAATACAATTGTGAATAATATTCTGATAAAATAAAAAAGAAAAAGAATTGTGAGTTCTGATCATACTCATTCACAAAATTGGAAAATTTTCCTTGTTAGATTAAACTGTAAGTGAACAGATTATTAAAGACCTGATTGAATCACCAGTTATCAAAACTAAAGAGTAGAAACAAAAAGAAAAAAGAAAAAACAAGAACTGAACAAATTAACAATTGCATCCTCTACTCTTAGATCTTGAATTTAAAGTTAGATAACATGAACCTGCCTCACTAAGCTGACTGATTTGAGATCGGCAACAGTGGCCTCATCGCGATCGGAAAAATCTCGTAGAGCCCCTGAGAATTCACCAATGGTTGATCGAAACGAAAATAATTATCGATATTGCTACTGCTACTCTCTCCCGCCATACCCATATAAGTATTCTCAAGAAGAAAACCAATGTTGATCATATTGCTACCCGTATAATTATTCCCATAATTTTGGCCGTAAACACCAAAATTCTCAGCTCTTCCAAGAAGGGCGTCGGAACCCAAAAAAGCTTGTTGATTATACGAGCTGTAATCACCACTGAACCAGAGAGGCTGTGGTGGTGTAATTGGATTGCTCTGGTAAACGTTGTTGAACATATTGAGATTATGATCAATATTATTATTATTATTAAAATTATTATTATTATCAGGAGGAGAATTCACAACAATAGCTTTTTGATTCTTCTTCAAGTTGATGTTGTCTCTCAAATTCTGTAACTTGGAGTCCAAGCAACCGCACAAACCCACCAATTCTTCCTCTGAAAACCGGTCCAGTCTCTTATCCCAAGTCGAATAAACACACCCACCAACAAGATTCTTCATAATCTTCTTATTAGATTTTTCTTCCAGTTTCTTCTTCTTTTTCTCAAGAAACCCAACAAGATTGTGTTTTTTTCCTCTTCCCATGTTGCCGAGAGCACCTAATTTGTACTTGCTGATTATGTCACAAACTTCTGACCTGTTCTCCGGCCACGTCTCCACTGTCTTGTCTGGACCGAAACAGACCATGCACACGTTCACATCACATAATTTGCTCAACTGGTTAGCTTTCCTCATCAGAGTTGTTTTTCTCCTATTGTATTTGTAGTTGAACCTCATCGACCTGTTGTTTTTCGCAGGCTCCGCCATTTATGAGAATGTTTTGTTGCAAAACAGAGGGAATGGTTGCAGAGTGAGTAGTGTCTATATATATATATATATAATGTAATGTATGATCAATTCCATAACCAATCGGAAAATCTTCAAAAGATTTCCTTCCATAATCAATCTGAAAATCTTCAAAAGATTTCCTTTACTCTCCGGGGAAAATAAAATTTACCAGAGAATCTTTTAATTAATGGGTAGTTTGCTTCTAGAATTTTAAAGGAAATCTCACACTTTTTTCTTGTTTTGAAAAAGGAAACATCCTTTTTCAAAGCAAGAAATGTATTAATTAAGCTCTTGTAGTTGTATGTATTGTCAGGTCTGCTATGTTGTCTATGTGGGAGTTACACAGGCACATGAGATTGATTGCTTCTTGGTATTTTTGAGAAAAAAATAAAACCAAATTATTGATAAGAATCTCTTAATACAAGAGAATGAATTGATTAGCTAGTAATGCAAGACATATATCTCAACTCAAATTTTTAACTTGTACATCAACAATGATGTGTCAATTAGATTCACATGACATGTGCAAACGAATTGAAACGTCATTAACGTATAATCCATTTTCTGATTGTTAGTACATCATGAGTTGGAATACAAATTGAGATGTATAATATTACTGAACATGCCATTAACAATCAATCCACACTTTATCTTCCTTGAATACACAGAGCAGGTCTAGCCAACCCATGACATTTTGAAAACCAGGTAGCCAACAATTTGTAAATGGAAGGATAAAAGTAAAGTAAATTTGCATTACAACCATTTTACAGTAAACATGAAACCAAAATGAATACTCATACATAGTATGTTAATTTCCTAATAATTATATAACAAAAAGTTAATTAGTTTTTATTGGCCAATGCAGGTTTCGAAATTAGCACGGCGCTCTACCCAACTGAGCTAATAGGCCAATGCAAAGTAAAATTTTATATATTTATACATAAACTATGAACAAATATATAGACTTCTCTAAAATAAAGCTTATTTGCACCAATTAAAAAAATACATATGTCGCTAAACTTAAACAACATAATAGTAGAATTTAAATAAACGGGGTAAATTGAAAAAGAAAATACTGACTCAAAAAAAGTTATTTTATAAATAAAATTACAGTAAAACCCTTATAAATTAGTCTTCTTTAAATTAATAAATTAAAAATCTCGGTCTCGACTCGAGTCAGCGTAAAGATTGTTGGAAATTTTGTGATGAACACATATTTTGATAGTGTTATTTGGGTATGATTGATTCCATGAAAATGGAAGATCAAAGTATATTCGAATTCTCCTCCGTGAGAGCTTCGAAATGGTATACTCAAACTCACAAAATTATTAATGGGTGAATGAGAAATTGATTCTCAATGTGAGCCCATTGTGTAGGGAAAAATGTGCATCCCACATTGGTTGGGGAAAACACTTATATGTGGTATATATAAGTGGTTGTGTGATAGTAGCTTATAAACATGTGTGCCGGGCGCGTCCTGTGTACACGAATGCTGCACTGATTGGACCGTGAGAGTACAATCGACTTTTTCCTACTATTTTTAATTTCTTTTTTCCTAAATCAACATTTTATTGATTAGGAAAGAATTAATTTAATTTATTTTTCCCTAAGTTAGAAAGTTTAAATGATAAGGAAAGGTTGACTAACGAAATAGTTAATTTTCGTTTTGGGTTATGGAAATTAATTAGATTAAGGAAAGAGTTGATTTCCTTTTTGGATTCTGATACTTACTTGATCACTAAGTAATTAGAATTAGTGTTTAATTAGGAATATATCTTTTTTGAAGATTATTCCTTAATTATTTTCCTTTATCATTACAACCATAGTAATTAAGTATTTCCTAAATCAATCCTACTGATTAGGTTTTCTATTTAAACCCTAGTCTATTTTCCTCATTAGATTATTCTGGAAATCACGAAATTAAGAGAAAATATTGTTCTTTTCTTAGTTCTTCTGTTCTTCGTATCTTGGTAAGTTTGAATTCAATTTGAGTTCGCTGAGAGTGGTTTGTGTTCTACGTATCCACTGTTTAAATCGTTGTATCATGGGAGACAATCGCCATACACATACGGTGTTAGCCGGCAAAATTGTCTTAAGGACACCGTGTGAAACACGGGCCTCGATTTCCCTAACGTGATGTTTCCGTTTATTGTGTGTTCTGTCTCTTGCAGATTTGAACCAGATTGTTTTTGACCAATACAAACAACAATCTTAAGACAATTTTTCTTTTTTAAATTTCTTCTCACTTTTTAAATTTCTTTTAAAACCTTCTGGTTCGGTTTCTGTTTTCCTACGGATCGCGACAAATTTGTTTTGTAAACATCACTGGACCGGGTTAATAAAATATTAATCTGTGGAAATTGAGTCTATTTTGAGACACTAATTTCAATTAATTATCATATTTATATTTTGGTAAATCGGGTCTATTAAAAGACACTGGTTTAGAAATCAAGTGTGATTTCGACTGGGTAATCGAGTCTGTAATACCAGACACTGATTGTGATTTCAATTGTGAAATATGGAATCAATTATTGATTCACTAGTTTGATATCAGATAATTGATATCGGTGCTATTTTACGAGATTTTCGTGATTCTAAAACAATTGTGTTTTATTTCAGAGATTATAGCGAATTCTTGGTAAATATTTGATTTATACATATAAACGTCTTTTGATCTTACACACACAAGTCGTTGTGCTTGCATCTGGGAAACAGATTAAATGGTTTATATATGTATCATGTATATGCGTTTATTTTGTTTTAATATATATATATATATATATATATATATATATATATATATAAAGCCACAATATATTGTGCCAAATAAAAGGTGTTGCCAAAGTGAACAACTACAAATTAGTACGATACATCAAAAATTGTTGCTGCCTAATTAGCTCAACGCAATCTCTCGTTTATAATATTCATATATATTATTTACATGGTAAATAATCTGGTTATAGATGATTATACAATTAAATATTGTTATGTATATCTGTTATGATAATAGAAAGCATGTTGTACCTATACATCTGGTCAACAGATTTATATACTTGGTATATAATATATACATATATAGTATGCAATGAACATCACTATATATACATAATACACACCGGTTCATAGTTTCATATCAGCGTGTGTAACATTTTATATCACTGTGGTTGATATATTACATTAGTGTAGATAACATGTTTCGGTATACATACATGACGTGTTACGCTGATGGAGAAGTGTGGTCAATATCTGGTTTAATCTAGTAAATAGATTATATGTTATATATATTGCTGTGTTATTGGTAAATATATCAATTGACATGTCGGTGTTTCATAAAAACCGAGAATCAATGATAATTATGAAATATCAGTGGTTGATATCATTGTATATTTGTGGTTCTAAAAATTTTGGTTAGGTTTTTCTATGTAATTAATTCCTAATCAACTGAGAACCTGAGCGTGGCTCAAGAGACTTCGGTAGTCAATCCAATTGTGGGTTAATTGACTAACCCGATAGTGAACCCTTTTTGTGGGTCAAATGAGTACCTCGAAGGTGAATTCATTTGTGTCTCCGGTTTTTGTTCTTATGAACCATATGGAGAAACCAGAGAAATTCAGTGGTCTGAATTTCAGGAGATGGTAACAAAAGATGTTGCTTTACTTGACCACATTGAATCTTGTGAGATTCTTGATTGTTGAGGCACCTAAGGCCAACAGTGGTGACGAGTTGGATGTGTAAGTTTAAAATGGTGATTATTGTCAGAATCAATTCTTTTGAACTTCAAAATTGTAATTATCAATTTAATGATGATTTATTTCTGTTAATTCCGGGTTAATCGAAATATTAAATTTTGAATTCAAAACAAAACCGATTTGACTATAATATTGCCAATTTTAATGGGAATTAATTTCAAATTAATTCAGTTGATTTCCTCCTGATATTATGGCGGATAAATCAAACGTGAACACAAGTGTTCCACTTGAGACTCCTAGTGCTAATCCAACTATCGGACTAGACACTTCAGCTATTAATTCAGTGCTTGTGGGAGATGTGCCTATTTGGGGCCAAGTGTGGCAACATTGACTCCGGCCATCAACTCATTCATGAGAAACATGGGAGATTCGGTGATGAGCTAGTATGTGAGTCACGGAAACTTTTAGTGGTGGCAGCAAAAGATGCTGTTCTATTTGACCACACTGAATCTAGCCAGATTCTTGACTGGAGATGCTCGTAAACCCAACAGTGGTTAAGAGCGAGATATTCAGGTATGGAATGCTTTGGATTTTATGTGGAAAAAAAAAACCATACTGAACGGGCAGTCAGACTCGCTGTATATCGAAAACAGTCAAAGAACTGTGGGAGTCGTTAGACCGGACACACAAGCAGAGGATATTGGATCTAAAAGGTTTGTTGTGGGCTGGTTTCTTGATTACAAGATGGCAGACTCTAAGAGCTTCAAGTGACTATACATGAGATTCATGTCGAAGGGATGATCCCAAGTGAAACCTTTTAGGTGGCTGATATCACTGAGAAGCGAACAGTAAAACAGAGTTGTTGAACAGGAAAATAATTCCTTGAAATGAAGAATGCAATGCTGATAAGTTTTGGATTGCCTCAGAATATGTGGGGTGGAGCTATATTAACTAGCAATTACCTTTTAAATAAGGTACCACGAATGAAAGAAGACAAGACCCCATATGAGTTTTGGAAAGGAAGAAAGTCTTCCTATATATTCTTATGAATGTGGGGGTGTCTTGTCAAAGTGGTCGTACCTACATCTAAGAAGGTGAAAATAGGTCTAAAACCTGTTGATTGCATCTTCATTGGATATGCACATAATAGTTGTGCTTTTTGGTGTATAAATCTGACATCCCAGATATACACAAAAACATGATAATGGAATCTAGAAATGCATTGTTCTTTGAACATGTATTTCCATGTAAATCCAATGATGAAACTAATGGTGAGCTCTTCAGAAGGACTCTTGTGCAAAGAAGCTATCAAGAGTGAAATTGATTCCATCCTTCAAAATCATACTTGGGAGTCAGTGGATCTTCCTTCGGGATGTAAACCGCTAGGGTCCAAATGGTTTTTCAAGAGAAAAATGAAAGCAGATGGATCAATTGATAAGTATAAGGCCAAACTTGTAATTAAAGGTTACAATCAATGAGAAAGTCTAGATTACTTTAATACGTGTTCTCCTGTGACGAGAATAACCTCCATTAGGATGATCCTTGCAATCGCAGCTTTGCGAAATCTTGAAGTACATCAAATGGATGTGAAAACAGCTTTCTTAAATGGAGATCTAGATGAAGAGATCTACCTGGAACAACCTGAGGGTTTTTCCGCTCCAAGACAAGGAAAGAAAGTCTGTAAATCGGTGAAGTCCTTATATGGTCTAAAGCAAACACCAAAACAATGGCATGAGACATTTGACAATGTTATGACGTCAAATGGATTTTAAATCAACGAATGTGACACAGGAAATGGCTATGTCATTTCGTGCCTTTATGTTGATGACATGCTCATTGGGTAGTGATGATAAAATCTACCAAGGATATGTTGAAATCAAGATTTCATATGAAAGATATGGGACCGACTGATGTAATGTTAGGAATGAAAATCTCAAGGACATCGAACAGACTCATTCTCAGCCAGTCACACTATGTTGACATGATTTTTGAGAATTTCAATAAAAATGATTCTGGAATTTTCAGAACACTAGTAGATACAAATCTACACCTATCAAAGAATAAGGGTGAGAGCGTCTCTCAACTCGAATATTCTAGAGTGATAGGAAGTCTGATGTACTTAATAAGTTGTACAAGACCATACATTGCTAATGCAGTCAGCAAATTAAGCAGTTGCACGAGTAATCCATGAACCGATCACTGGAAAGGAATAGTAAGAGTACCGAGGTACTTACGATTCACTCGTAATTATGGGCTGCATTATACCAGATATCCTGCTATTCTAGAAGGATACACAGATGCAAATTGGATATATGATATGAAAGATTCAAAATCTTCTAGTGGGTATGTGTTCATACTAGAAGGTGCGGCTGTATCCTGAAAATCCTCCAAACAGACATGTATAGCCAGATCCACTATGAAATCTGAGTTTAATGCTTTATGTGGTGAGGAGGCTGAATGGCTATGCCAATTTTAGAGGATATTTCAAGATGACCAAAGCCTGTGCCAGTGATTTGCATCCATTGTGATAGTCAATCAGCAATAAAAAGAGCACATAGCAACATGTATAATGGAAAGTCTAGACATATATGTCGAAGACATAATACCATTAGACAGCTACTCTCAACTGGAGTTATCTCTATTGACTATGTAAAGTCAAAAGATAACATTGCGGATCCGCTAACCAAAGGGTTAAATAGAGAATTAGTTGAGATATCATCGAGAGGAATTAGACTAAAGCCCATGAAATGAAAGTCGATACAATGGAAACCCAACCTAGTTGACTGGAGATCCCAAGATCTAGGTTCAATGGGACAACCAAGTTGTAAGACTTAGTTGGATCACTGTGAGGGTTACCCTCCAGTCCATTCCTATGATGAAACATTGATGCCCGTAGGGAAAAAGGTTAAACTATGTTTTTAATGATTCTTATGCGTCAGAATTCCAAGCTATGGAAATCTGAGCAGAGTAATGCGGGTTGCTCTTAATTAAGAAATCATCTATGTGAGAGAGAAGTGGGGCCGCTTCTAAAAGAGAATAATGAAGGGCTATATTCTCCAGCGACTCTCACAGAACCAGGCGCATGTTCATGGCCAAAACGAACATAACAATGAGAACCAAATTGAGTCTGAAAGATGCCTGTGTGAGGTACGCTATCGTTTACATAAACGGCAGATCAGTTCAAGGATATCATATCTACTGATCATCCAGTAAAGTAAGCATACCTTTACGAGGGAAGGTTCAAAGGGTAACACCTACCTATCCTATGCAGGTTTCGACCGTTTGAACTTACCAAAAGTCATCTCTCGTGTCTCCTAGGTCAATTTCATTCATGTGGGGGATTGTTGGAAATTTTGTGATGAACACATATTTTGATAGTGTTATTTGGGTATGATTGATTCCATGAAAATGGAAGATCAAAGTATATTCGAATTCTCCTCCGTGAGAGCTTCGAAATGGTATACTCAAACTCACAAAATTATTAATGGGTGAATGAGAAATTGATTCTCAATGTGAGCCCATTGTGTAGGGAAAAATGTGCATCCCACATTGGTTGGGGAAAACACTTATATGTGGTATATATAAGTGGTTGTGTGATAGTAGCTTATAAACATGTGTGCCGGCGCGTCCTGTGTACACGAATGCTGCACTGATTGGACCGTGAGAGTACAATTGACTTTTTCCTACTATTTTTAATTTTCGTTTTTCCTAAATCAACATTTTATTGATTAGGAAAGAATTAATTTAATTTATTTTTCCCTAAGTTAGAAGGTTTAAATGATAAGGAAAAGTTGACTAACGAAATAGTTAATTTTCGTTTTGGGTTATGGAAATTAATTAGATTAAGGAAAGAGTTGATTTCCTTTTTGGATTCTGATACTTACTTGATCACCAAGTAATTAGAATCAGTGTTTCATTAGGAATATATCTTTTTTGAAGATTATTCCTTAATTATTTTCCTTTATCATTACAACCATAGTAATTAAGTATTTCCTAAATCAATCCTACTGATTAGGTTTTCTATTTAAACCCTAGTCTATTTTCCTCATTAGATTATTCTGGAAATCACGAAATTAAGAGAAAATATTGTTCTTTTCTTAGTTCTTCTGTTCTTCGTATCTTGGTAAGTTTGAATTCAATTTGAGTTCGCTGAGAGTGGTTTGTGTTCTACGCATCCACTGTTTAAATCGTTGTATCATGGGAGACAATCGCCATACACATACGGTGTTAGCCGGCGAAATTGTCTTAAGGACACCGTGTGAAACACGGGCCTCGATTTCCCTAACGTGATGTTTCCGTTTATTGTGTTTCTGTCTCTTGCAGATTCGAACCAGATTGTTTTTGAGCAATACAAACAACAAAAATTAATAAACACCTCTATCATAATAATTTATAATTTTTTTTTGAAACTTAATGTAAAATTTTTGTCCCGAATGCGCATAAATTAATAATTTCATAAAAGTACAAAATTTATTACATAATATTCAAGAACTAGAAAATGACTTCAAGATGCTAGTTTGCAAAAAGCCATCATTTTTTATATTTTTAGACTTGATCCTTCATCTTTTGAATTGTCCTCAAGAAGTTAATGTGATCACCTTCTTAACATTTCAACATTCCTAAAAGGAACTGGAAATTTTCTTAATAAATCTTTCATAAATAAGGAATCCGAAAAAAAAAAATTCTCCAAAAAAGAAAACTGACTAAATAAGGAATCCCAAAGTGGAACATTCCTTAAACAAGAAAACCGACTTCCACACGTTTTCTAAAATAAAATAACACTAAGATAGAACCCTTGAGATTAATAACCCCTGTAAATTAATACTCAACGGTGGGTTCCAAGATTATTAATTTAGATGGGTAAACCAAAACCAAATCCACATTAAACTGTGAACAAAATTTTTACAGATACGTTTATATGACTTAACAGTACTTTCAACATAAGCAAATAAGTATTTAAAAATAAAAATAAATTGGACTTAAGATTTGTTAGGTAGCTGTAATAAGTAATAACAACTCCTCCAAAAACACAATGGGTTTCTTTAGTGAAAGGCGAAAGAATAGTTCGCTCACTACACGGCTCCATGGAAAGCTTTAATCAAACACAATGGGTTATATACGCATATTTTGATTATGGTATTTATTGTCTAGGCAACGTGGGAATGCATCTTCTCACTTAGTTCTCCCATAAACACATGATACAACAATCTCTTCTACATGGGATGATATATTAGATTCCATACTTTAACATATATTCCCTTTTTAACTTTTATATATAACAGCTCCATATAACAGTACTGTATATAGATTTCTCAGGGCAGGTGACATTTTTGGGGTTCAAGGCAAAAATATATATTTTATTAATATTTGGTCCAGTTTTAAAAAAATAACTAACTTTTGGACCCCTCTAAACTAAAATATAATAACACTTTTCTATTTTTATATGGGCCGAGGGCGTGTGAACCTCTTGCACCAGCACCGGTCCAGGGCCGGTCCTGAGATTTCTCAATAAAGATTCATCATAAATTTTTAAAGATCATGTCTTGGAAGCTATAGATCTCAGTTTTAAAAAAATATTACAAGTCTAACTTCTATTTAGAGTCACTAAAATTTAGCAATAACAATTATCAATAATCAAATTGCCCCTCCAATAATCAAATTTAAAGATTGACTTTCATTAATCGAATACAAACTTAACCCAGAATAAATGCGGTTATAATTTTACCTTTCACTCTCATCTGTGGTTTTTTTTCCTCTGATTACCTATGTATCTCATCATTGTTTCGACCTCAAAAATTTCAATCAAGTAAAATTCGTCTCTTCATTACGAATGGATCAATACCCATATCATATACCTTCTCGTAGATTTAGATAAAGTGTATCATTGTGGACTATAAAATCATCAAATTTAGCAATCCCTGAAAACAATCCTCAAACGCTAAGGTGACAACTTTTGATGATCCAAATTTGTTTATACCATTGGAGATACTCTTACGACAACAAACTGTGGCTATAGGGACCGGACCTTGAAGAGGAACGTAAAAGTCATAAGTACGTGGAAAGCTACAAGAAACTATATGATAAAATTAAACTAGTATTGGTTGGGGTGCGCCAAGCTCGTGCAGTAGTGCAACACATGAGCGACACTTGAGGACCCAATAGCAAGCTATTGTGATGGACCTCCCCCTTAAAAAATAAATTTAATATCGTGTGGATCAATGATCCACATATCAGATATTAAACTGATAAGAACAGATACTACACTTGATCTTAGCCAAAAGGCCGAGAAAGGTATGATTTGGTCATCATATTAATTAAACTCTTATAGCACTTCTATGTATTGTAAGGTTTGCTGTGCTATCAATGTGGGAGTTGCATAGGCACACCAGATTGATTGCTTCTTTGTATTTTAGATGCACGCTTGATGTAACAAATATATAGTTTAATTAATCACTTAAAATCTGAGATCTTCATTTTCATCAAGAATGTAAAACATATAATAGTTTGACAATGAAAAAACTCAACAATTTAATGGAGGGATATATCAAAGTAAATTTGCATTACAACCATCTTATAATAAATATGAAACTAAAATGAATACTACTAATATGTTAATTTCCAAATAATTACAATCAACAGTATTTTGCAAAACAAAATAGATCCACCCAAAATATTTCTCTCTACATCCATAATTCAATAATTTTGTTATACCCTTAGAGGAATTTACTTTAAAGGTCGAATTAATTCTAAGATTTTGTTTGAAGATTGAAACAAAATTTAAGAGAAAAACAGACATAATTAGTCATTTTTACACCTTATATTATGGAGACTTTTATGGAATGAGAAACTTTTGAGACACTATCTTTGATTGTATGTTGGTTTAACCTAGATTATGATAAAGTTTTTGGGAAAACCAACTTTACAAATGAAATCTCATGGGAAAACCAACTTTTACAACTTTTACCCATCTAATGAAATCTCATTAGATGGGTAAACCAAAACCAAATCCACATTAAACTGTGAACAAAATTTTGACAGATACGTTTATATGACTTAACAAAACTTTCAACATAAGCAAATAAGTAATTAAAAATAAAAATAAATTGGACTTAGATTTGTTATAGAGGTGTATAAACTGCGAGTACACGGTATTCTTTAGTAAAAGGCGAAAGAATAGTTCGCTCACCACACGGCTCCATGGAAAGCTTTAATCAAACACAAAATGGGGCCGTTTGGTATGCAGTCATCCTTACATGGGAATGTGAATCTTATAACATTCTCATGTTTGGTAGGAGGTTTGTGTTTTTGGTTTCCCGGGAAAGTGAATCCCATGGGAATCACATTACCCTCCAAGGGGTAATCTGAAACCCTTCCCAACAGGTGGGTTTCAGATTACCCTCCATCTGATTCCCACCGTGGGACCCACCGTCATTAAAAAAAAATATTTTTATTTTATTTTCTTCTTTTTTGTTCTTCAATGCTTCTGGAATTAACACCAAAAATCCCTAATTTTTATTTTCTTACACTTTCTCACTACCCAAACACTAAATTTTCAGATTTTAAAACCTAATTTTCATCAATTAAGCAATATCCAACCACATCAAACAACATCACCAACACAAACACCATCAAACAGCATCAAACACCATCATCAAACACAAAAAGGAAAAAAATTGCAACAGGTGAAAATTTTTCGATGATGATGACGATGAAGATCCCGGCCGACGAAGGCGACGACGACGAAGATTCGGCTGGAAAGAGGTGACGACGACGACGACGAAGATCCGGCTGGAAAGAGGTGACGACGACGACGACGAAGATCCCGGCTGGAAAGAGGCGACGACGAAGCTGACGACGTGGAGACAAGGACTACGACAGCGATGACAACAAGTAAAGATCTGAGTTTTTTTCTTGAGAGAGATGGAAGATGGATCTGGTTTTGTTTTTCTTGAAATCGATCTCTTTTCTTGAAAGAGATTAAAAATGGAAAAGACAACTTTTGGTTTTTTTTAACCATATATATAAAAGTGAATTTCAAATTTTTATTTTATTTTTTTAGTTTTAATAAATAAATAAAAAACAAATTCCCATGTACAACCAAACACCGTTACTTAATATTCTCAGGAATCCGTCATAATATTCCTATGCACAACCAAACACATGTATACAACTTTCCTAGGAATCATATTACTGGGTTTCACTTTCCCAGAAATCACATTATTTTGATTACCCCATACCAAACGGCCCAAATGGGTTATATACGAAACTTTTGATTATGGTATTTATTGTTTAGGCAACGTGGGAATGCATCTTCTCACTTAGTTCTCCCATAAGCACATGATACAACAATCTCTTCTACATGGGCTGATATATAAGATTCCATACTATAACATATATTCCCTTTTTAACCTTTATATATAACAGCTCCATATAACAGTACTGTATATAGATTTCTCAGGGCCGACCATGACATTTCAGGGGACCAAGGCAAAAATATATATTTTATTAATATTGGGTACAGTTTTAAAGAAATAACTAACTTTTGGACCCCTATAAACTAAAATCTAATAGAGTGACGATATTAGAACCCCTTGAAAACTGTATATACACCCCAAATTTGTATATTTTCAAAATTCCATCATTTTCCTTAAATTAAATTATTAACATTTTAATCATTATATATTATGTTTTTAAAATTTTTACTAACTAAACTAATTTTTTCATTTAAAAAAAGATACAATATCTTTTGAAATTTTCACAGCAATTTCCCAATTGCAAGTTTGCAGCCAAATCTATACCGTATGATTTTTTTTTTTTAAACACAAAAACACCATGGTTTATTGTGAACATACTCAAAATTATAATGTCAACCCAACACAAATCTGAAATTTTTTATAAAAAAAATCACAATGGATGGTCATTTTGTAGATTATCACACTAAAGAGAAAAGTCAAAACCCTCAAAAAATAAAAAAATAAAATGAATAGAGAGATTTGAATGCATTTTTACTCAAAGAAAAAGTATGCAAATAAGGACTCAAGAGAGAAGAATTGACTTTGAAAAAGAAATGAAGGACGTGAGGCAGCACAAATCTATATATAGATTTCTCAGGGCCTGTCCCTGACATTTCAGAGGCCCAAGGTCAAAAATATACATTTGTTAATATTGGGCCAAGTTTTAAAAAAAATAACTAACTTTTGGACTCCTCTAAACTAAAATCTAATAACACTTCTCTATTTTTTATGTGCTCAAGGCGTGTACATCTCTTGCACTAGCACCAGTCTAGGGCCGGCCCTGAGATTTCTCAATAAAGATCATCATAAATTTTTAAAGATCATGTCTTGGAAGCTATAGATCTCAATTTAAAAAAAATATATTACAAGTATAACTTCTATTTAGAGTCATTAAAATTTAGCAATAACAATTATCAATAATCAAATTGCCTCTCTAATAATCAAATTTAAAGAATGACTTTCAATAATCAAATACAAACTTAACCTAAAATAAATGCGGTTGTAATTTTACCTATCTCTCTCATCTGTGGTTTTTTTTTCTTTTTTTTTTCTGATCACCTATGTATCTCATCATTGTTTTTACCTCAAAAATTTCAATCAAGTAAAATTCGTCTCTTTATTACGAATGGATCAATACCCATATCATATACCTTCTCTTCTCTTTTATAGTTTTTTTTTACATTTTTACCCTTGAAATAAAAATGAACGAAAACAGTGAAAAATGTGGTGGGATTATATTTTTGATTTAGATAAAGTAGATTTTTGATTTAGATAAAATATATCATTGTGGACTACACAATCATCAAAATTTAGCAATCCCTGAAAATAATCCTCAAACACTGAGGTAACAACTTTTGACAAAATTTGGCTATAGGGAGTGGACCTTGAAGAGGAACGTAAAAGTCATAGGTACTTGCAAAGCTACAAGAAATTATATTATAAAATTAAACTAGTATTGGTTGGGGTGCGCCAAGCTCGTGCAGTAGTGCAACACATGAGCGACACTTGAGGACCCAATAGCAAGCTATTGTGATGGACCTCCCCTTTAAAAAATAAATTTAATATCGTGTGGATCAATGATCCACATATCAGATATTAAACTGATAAGAACAGATACTACACTTGATCTTAGCCAAAAGGCCGAGAAAGGTATGATTTGGACATCATATTAATTAAGCTCTTATAGCACTTCTATGTATTGTAAGGTCTGCTGTGCTGTCAATGTGGGAGTTACATAGGTACACCAGATTGATTGCTTCTTTGTATTTTAGATGCACGTTTGATGTAACAAATATATAGTTTAATTAACCACTTAAATCTGAGATCTTCATTTTCATCAAGAATGAAAAACATATATAATAGTTTGACAATGAAAAAACTCAATAATTTAGTGGAGGGATATTATCAAAGTAAATTTGCATTACAACCATCTTTATAATAAATATGAAACTAAAATGAATACTAATAATATGATAATTCCCAAATAATTATAATCAACAGTATTTTGCAAAACAAAATAGATCCACACAAAATATTCTCTCTACATCCATAATTCAATAATTTTGTTATACCCTTAGAGGAATTTACTTAAAAGGTCGAATTAATTCTAAGATTTTGTTTGAAACTATTATATGTTTCAATAAATAAAATAAAATGAATACAACTTTTATCTAACTTTAGAATCCTGTCACGACCTTCTCATGGGAGACGACAGCAATTCTTCATCCAATCCATTATCCATATCATGGGGTAACTTATTAGTTAGTTTTTTTTTTTTTTAATTACTGATTTAATAAAAGTTAATTCTATAAACAAAATTAAAAGTGAAAACCAAAACCAAATTAAACTGTGACATGTTGTTTCTCCACAGTGTTACTGCTGCTAGTAACTCTATGAACTGAATGGTTAAATTGTTTATATATGAAGACTGTTATTCAAGTGAGAATAGTATATTCACTTTCTACATAAACAAATAATTACTGTAAAAATTAATTTGGTCTTAGATTTGATAGGGAGCTGTGCTCTTCCTCCAAAAATAGAGGCTTACCGAATAATTAAAGGCGAAAGAATAGTTCGCTTTGTGCTCATGACACGGCTCCATACAAAACATGATGCTAACAAGACAGATTATATATGCACATTCTTGTTAGAGTGTTTAGCTTTTAGGCACTGTGGGATTGCATCTCCTCTCTTAGTTCTCCAGCCACAAGCAAATGATACAACGTACAGTCTCTTGACTCTCTTCCACATGGGCTAGCTGATATATTTAGATTCCATCTATGAATCTGTTGCTTGGTGTTATCTACGTATATTTCCCTTTCGACCTTTAGAGCATCTCCAAGAGTCGCCGGAGACCCTCTTATTTAATGATGGATAGGGGGCCAGTAAGGGAGTATGCATGTGTTCCAAGAGTACTCCCTTAAATGACTCATTTATAATTTTTTTTAATTTTATATAAAGCCCACTTATTCTTTATTATTATTTTATATACTTATTATCTATATTTCTTCATTATATGTGGAGCCCACTTAATTAAGGTAGGCTAAAGTCACCCCTTAATTAAAGGAGTGAACTCCACTAAATTCTAATTAATGAAGTTATTTATGGGCCGTTTGGTATGAGGTAATCAAAATAATATGATTTCTAGGGAAAGTGAAACCCAATAATATGATTTTTGGGAAAGTTGTATACATGTGTTTGGTTGTGCATGAGAATATTATGTCGGATTCCTGAGAATATTAGGTAATAATGTTTGGTATGCATTGAAATTTGTTTTTTTTAATTAAAAACTAAAGAATTAAATTTTTTTAAAAACTCAAAGTCCACTTTTATGGTTAAAAAAAAACCCACACGTTCTTTGCCATCTTCATCTCTTTCAAGAAAGGAGATCCTTTTCAAGAAAAGAAAAAAACCTCCGTCCAGCCTACACGTCGTCGTCGTCACCTTCGGCCTGGTTCTTGTTTGGCGTCGTCGTCGTCACCTCCGTCCAGCCGGGATCTTCGTCGTCGTCGTCTTCATCGAAGCTCCTCATCGCCGTCGTCATCATCGAGCAAACTCATGTGTTGCTGCAATTTTTTTTCCTTTTATGTTGGTGATTGAGTTTGAGACTGTTTGAGTGTTTGGGATTGATCGATTGTCAGGATTGATGGAGTTTGTTGGAAGAAATTGATCGATTGTCAAGATTGGGATTTGAGGGTGAATTGAAGAGGAGACGATTTGATCTAGGGTTTGATTGATTGATTGATTAGGGATTTCAGTGAAATGAAATTGGGGATTTTTAGTGTTAATTTTCAGAAGTATCGTGAAGAATGAAGAAGAAGAAAATAAAATAAAAATAATTTTTTTTAATGATGGTGGGTCCCGCGGTGGGAATCAGATGGAGGGTAATCTGAAACCCACCTATTGAGATGGGAATCACATTACCCCCTTAGAGGGTAATGTGATTTCCCAAGGGGGTAATGTGATTCCCATGGGATTCACTTTCCCCGGGAAACAAAAAACCCAAACTTGCTACCAAACATGGGAATACTAAGAGATTCCTATTCCTATGGAAAGATGACCCCATACCAAACGGCTCCTTAACAGATCTCTTAGAGTAGTAAAAATTGCAGCTTCTCCCTTAATTAAGCTAAGAGGCATGATTAAGAGATCTGTTGGAGATGCTCTTATATTAGGCTATCAACTGCATATAAAAGTATATAGAGTTCTCAATATAAATTCATCTTGAATTTTTAATGACCAGGTCAAGGAAATCGAGCTCACCATATAAATATGGATTCAAATCACACTCTCTCCTGCGAATCCACCTCCATTTATCGATCTCCTCCATTGTTGATCTCTGGTCATCTTCTCTCTCTACTTTCTTTCTCTCCTATTCATCGGCGAGATCGAGCACCGATCTCCTCCGTTGAGAGGAGTTCGGTGTTTGTTGGTGGTTGATTTTAGGGGTGGTGGCAGTGGTTGTGTTTGGGTTTGTGGTTGTGTTGGTGGTTGATTTGAGGGTGTTGATGGTTGGATGATGACGAATCCAAATCCATCTCTCTCTCTCTCTCTCTCTCTAAACCTTGGGGGTTTGATTTGGATTTTTCAAATTTGATTTTTATTTGGAATGGAGTGGGAATTTTTTTGGTATGGGTTTTTGGTTTTCTGATGGTGTTTGAGATAGATGATGAAGTATGAATTATTTTTGTGTTGATTTTTGGTTTTCCAAGTGGTTTTCTGGTATGACATTTCTGGGTTTTGGGCATTTGAGATTGATGATGAAAGTTTGCATGATTTTTTTTCCCTGTTTGAGATTGATGATGAAAATGATGATTTTTGGTGTTGATTTTTGGTTTTCAAGTGTTTTTCTGGGTTTTGGTATTTGAAATTGATTAGATGAAGTTGGGATGATTTTCTACTATGATTTTCAGTTTCAAGGTATGATATTTGCTGAGTTTTCTGCGTGTTGTGTTTTTTTTAGTTTGTTTAATAAATTTAGTTTAAAAAAAATTATTTTTACATAATTTTAATAAATGTATTGAGGGTAGAACATTAATTGTTAGGTTATATTGAAAGGGAAAACAGTCTTTTTAACTTGAGATTAACTTTTTTAACGGAAAAACTAACGGGTTGGAGGAATATAGAGAATACTTTCAATTTCAAGGGGTAAAACGACCATAAGTGGAAATAATGCGGGAAATTTACTAATATATCAAAATATAGTGGGGAAATGATACTCTACCTTAATTATATTATATATGAGCGGCTTCTTAATTTTTTTTCCATTTTTTTGTCAATCCGTCTTTTATATATATATATATATATATATATATATATATATATTATTATATATATTATAATAAAAAGGGCAATTACCAAACAAGTCCCACCGTTTTTTTAAAATTCCAAGTAATTTATGACTTTTGTAAAAGTGACCAAATTCATCCCTAACTTTTTTATGGAGACCATTTGAGTCCCCTAACTTTTAAGAAACAACCAAAAACATCCCTTGTCGTTAACCCCTGTTATTTATACCGTTACTTTGACTATGGTTTACTTTTAAAAGACTAAAGTACCGCTCTAAAGTTAAAGATGTATAAATAAAAATAAAATAATAATTTTTTTTAACAGTATCTATCTATCCACTTATATAGACTAGATATTTTTTTTTAAAAGTTTTTTTGCCACTAATAGGATTCGAGCGGCTGACTTGAGAGTCATTTGCCCAAGCCCTAAGCTCGTCCAAACAAGAATGTAATGAAAACAAAATAAAATAAATTACCCGCAACTATCTAATTGATTCGAAAATCACTACCAAACTTGGAAACACAGTACCAACAATCTGACCTCTTAAAAAATCAAAGGTGGGCAAATCCGAAATCAGCCACTGCCTCAAGAATTAGAAATCTCATATCTCCGATGGAGGATAGAGATCGGGGGAGATCTAGGGTAGCTTCGTGGATGACATGTTTTCTTGTTTGGCTCAGAGTCAATGGGTTATTCTCTCAACAATGGGTCTCTGTTGCTTATATACTTAAGGCATCTCCATCATCATCCGGTTCAAGTTCTTAAAAATGAGTCATTTTTTGGGTTCATATTGATAAAAAAATTTAGAGACCTGTACAATTTTTACAATTTTTAGGGTTTTGTATTGATGAAAAATTGAGGAGACCTGGATTGTTTTTTTTTGTTGTTGTTGTTTTTTTTAGACTTGAGAGACATAGATTGTTAATTGAGCTTTAATATGGAGATTAGTGAAGCCATGGTGTTTGTTTCTCAATAAACAATGGTCAATATCTAGGTTAGAAAAAGCATACGGTTCTTCTCTGTTTCTATTTTGGGAAAACAAAAAAAATGAAAATTTAGCCAAAAAAGAAAGATCAAACTCGAAAATTGATATCTGTATCATGTAAACCATTTTTGTTTCTTATTAATTTTATATATTTAATAGATTTTTTCTGTATATATTTATATTTTATATTATCCTTTTATTATAATTTAGTTTTAATTAAATTAAATTTATTGAATATATTTTGGTATACAATACACTTTTGTTTTTCTTTATTATTTGAATTACTTTTATTATAACTTATCTTCCAATTATTATTATTTTAACTTTTTATTTTTATTTAATAATTTTTAAATATAATAAGACGAATTTTGATATAAGGGATTAAAATGGTACATTATAAAAAGTTAGGGACTGATTTGGTCAATTTTATAAAAGTCGCAAACTACTTGAAATTTTTTAAAAAGTTCAGGACTTGTTTGGTAATTGCCCTAATAAAAATAATATTTACAAAGTACTAATTATTATTGGGGGTATTGTAGGGTATGAATAATTGTGACTTTTCTAATCCGGATCAACCATTAATCTTAATAGAAGTCAACGATTAACGGTACAATAAGTTAGCACAATTTGTTCAAGAAAAAGAATTTGTCTATTCACTTGCAACATAGCCAAATTTTAAGGAATATTGTGATCCGAATCTTCTTCTCACACTTTCTCTCCTTACATTGTTCTCACCTTTATAACTCATTGATACGTGTCTAATATAACTTATTGACATATGTCTAATATAACAAATCAATAATCTTGGTTATTTCTAATTAATTTTTATGTTTTACACAACCAAAATATAGAATTAATTCAGACCATTGATTTAAGTGAGAATAATGTAAGGATAAGATGATATGAGGAGATGATCCAAATCCGTAAGTGTAATGTTTCAAAAGATACGACTAGATTCTAAAAATTAACCATTTTCTCGGTAGAAAATTTTGGTTTAGATTTTCATATAATTTTGTATGTGTTTTTTTTGACAAGTAGAATTTTGTATGTTATTTTATCTTATGTATAGCAGAAAGAGATAGAATCAAAACAACAATTTATTGATATAGAATAAGTAACATTACATTCAGCCTATTCTACATAGACCTTGTTGCAACCGTACGAAGAGCATGAATCGCGCATATATCCTTCCATTTTCTTTTTCATCTGCCACAATATCACAAAAAAATGTCAGTTGGATCATGTTAACACACCATACATAAACAATTTATACCAATTATTGGATTGTTAAAATTGAATTTAAGTAGTAGATTTTGAAGTTGCTCACCGAAGATTGTGGTTATAAAGAGCCTGAGAAATTGATTGGTTGACACAATTCTTTTCACAATTGTCAACGCATTCTTGAAAATTTCCACTTCTAGGACATCTTCCTTCACATTTCTGCTAGCACTCATCGGACACCGCCTTCACTTCTGACACTGAGAGGATAATCATCATCAAAATTGCCATTATCACCACATATCTTGAACCATGTTTTTCCATAGCTGTATTTCTCTCACTTTTGTTGGTTTGTTTTTTTTCTATGTTCTTTGAATTAGATTTTTCAAATTCTTGAATTCATTATTTAGGACGTGCAGTGTCCTTCATGAATTGATTCACTCAAATTTTGCTTTTAATTATAGGATTTTAAAAGTCTGATTGTATCCAATTCAAATTTGTAAAGAGTCCATAAATTCTAATCTAGTTTTAGAAGGATTTCAATAAAATTCAAGTGTATTCATTTCAAACTTTTAAAAGTTCAAAAAAATCTTAAGTGTATTAAAAAAGTCATTGATTTTGTAGATTTGAGTTAAGTGATGGAATTTGATGGATTTTAAAATTAGATTTATAAACAAAAAACCTTTAACAAATCTTGCCCGAACCTAGTAGATTTTGATGTATTTGACTTTTATAATGTATTGAAATTCAAAAAAAAAAAAAAAATACCCAACAATAGACCTTGATAATTAAAATTAATAAAAAAAAGTCAATTATTTTGTATTATATCAAAATTTCATTAATGTGATTAATAATAAACAAAAATCTCGTGTAAATTTGTTGTTATACACAATGAAGGAGAACGAGTAATAACATGTGAAATAATTTCTTTCAGACTTTTATAATGCATCACTTCAAAGTTAATATATTTTAGAGTTTAAGATTGAATTATTAGAGTATCTCCGATACAAGTGTGGTTTGTGAAAAAAAAGATGTCACGTAGGTTAAATAGACATTCTGTAAATAATTGTGTCTCCAATGCAACCGTGCATATCCAACCTCAAACTGACGTGACAAAAAAAATAATAGACATTGTCAACATGACCGTCCACTGTCAGACTGCCTGTTGCACAGCTCTTTTTTAGGTTGACTAAGTAAACATTTAAAATTGACATTAATTTTTCATCTATTTTTGGTAAGGAAATAAAATAAAAAAGAAAATAGAAAATAAAATTGGACACGTTATTAAAACAAAATTTGTTTTAAACGGAAGCATTGGAGACCAAATTTTAAGTTGATTGTCTATCAAGTCTATATTTATGCCACATATGAAACAAGTCTATTGACATCAAGTCTCTTGACATTTTTGCCATGTCAACAATTATTCATATGCAAACCATTTTTGTATTGGAGATGCTCTTAAAATATTCACTTTGGACTCAAATGTATAAATCAGGCAACAAGTACATATATGGTGAAGAATCTACATTATCAGCCCAATTAGTAGAGATTATTATTCTTTCATGCCCTTAAAAATGCATAGCTAAGAAGCAGATATAGTCCCACATTGCCTGCAGAAAGAAGAAACCCTCAACCAGGATGTAAATATAAGAAATGGTGCAGTCCTTTCATTTTCTTCATGGAGCCGTGTGGTGAATACAAAGCGAACTATTCTTTCGCCTTTTACTAAAGAATACCGTGTGCTCGCCACTTTTAGCGGCATACACCTATTTTTGGAGGAGATGTACTCTTTGTACAGCTCCTAAAATACAAGTATAATCTTTTGTTTTTGTTTTTTGTTTAACACCATCTATTCGCCTATCAAGACCTATTTTTGTTTTTTGTAAGTTTTTAAGGTAAGTAAAAGACTAAAAGCCATTTATTATGAGAATAAGCCTATAGATGGTATGATATCTCAATATTGGAATTAATGTTTTCTTTATTTGGGTGTAATCCTGGAGATTTGGATTGAAAAGCATTTAATAGAGGATTTTTTTTGAATAGGCATTTAATAGAAGATTTAATTACCTTTTGTTTTTGGACTTAAATCGTATGTCCAAAATTGGTGTCTAACCAACCAAATTGAGACACGTGTCTGTATTTATGTAAGAAATTGAAAAAAAATAATTAAATATAGACACATGTCCCAATTTGATTGGTTAGACACAAATTGGAACACCAATCTTGGACAGACGATTTGAGTATTTTTTAGCCAATCTAATTAAATTTCAAAAATTTCCCTTCATGTTGCTATGTTTAATTCATGAGATTTTCTTCCTATATCCCTTTGTTTTCACACTCCTTCCTTAAAAACACTTCATTCTAAAAATTTAAAATTAAAAAAAAAAAATTATAAAGATACTTTGAGAGTGCAGTAGAGTTGGGTGTAAATATGGATACTCCGTTTTTAAATTTCAAGTAGGGGGGGTCGGCAAAAATGCACCCAACCCACTAATTCTACTCAAATGTATTAAAAAAATGAGTGTCGATATTTGCACTACTGATTTTTTATTTATTTATATTTTCAATATGTACACTTCATTAATTTATTTTAAGGTTAGGGGTCGTTTGTTTTTTCCACTTAAAACTTAATAGGTCTAAATTGAACTCATTAAGTTATTTTATTTTTTTAAATGGCCAAACAACTTAAAAATATTAAAAAAAAACTATTTTAAAAAAGTAAGAAATCTTGACTTTTAACTTAATTTTAAATCACTAGATTACAATTAAAATATTATCTTTCAAGTCTATCATCCCAAAGAAGATATATTTCCTAATTTATCATAATTTGATATGGTGCAGAATTATTTCTTTTAACATATTTCTTATTTTAACTTTTACTAAGAAGCACAGATACGGACACAGACTTAGCGACACGACACAGTACGGCACAAGGATACGGTAAATCTATAAAAACTAGGATACGGACACGGCATGATACGTCAATTAAAATAATATATATTAATTAAAATACAAAAGTCACATAAAAGCCATAATATGTGTATATAAAAGTCACTGCATTTGTAGATCAATAACATCACACATACATGTGTCGGTTAGACAACACAATAGCAAACAGCTGCCATATTAAATTCTTAAAAATTAAAACTTCCAATAAAACAACTAAACATGAATAGAAAATTAGAAACTACATATGTGCTCAATATCTCAACATCTCACCAAAAAACAAATCCAACATCGAAAGGCAATCAATTTTTTTTTTTTTCAAAAAGGCAGCAAGCATCATTAATTTAATTACTTCAGACTTCAGAGTTGGACGAACTCAGAAGATGAGAAGAATGAGAAGATGTTAACGACCAGGTATGCTGACTTCGAAATTCTTCTTCTTCATCTTCTCTTTCCTTCTCATTCTTCTTCTTCTTCTTCTTCTTCTTCCTTCTCTTCTTCTCTTCTTCTTTCTTATTTTCCTTTTAAGACCAGGCGGCAGCAGAATGAGATGAAGAAACTAAGAAAGAAACCCTAAAATCGATTTCAGAGATAATTCATTATATATTTTATTTTCACCCCAAAACTTTTCAAAACTAGAAAATTGACCCCATTTTTTTCAAAAATAATTACACAATTGCCCCAAATGTGTCCCCAGTTGTATCCTTGCTGTGTCCTGCCGTATCTAGGCCGTGTCAGGAAGTCAAACTCGTCGGAAAGTCAGCGGACACACGAAATGGCGTGTCGGACACGTATACACACGTGTCTCACGCGTGTCCAACGTGTATCCGTGTCCGACACGGGTTACAGGCCAAAATCAGTGTGTCCGTGCTTCCTATAACTTTTAGAAAGAAAAACCAAAACCTAATCACTAATTTAGGAATCTATTTCAAAAAAAAATCAATAACCTTTTTTGTGTGTATATATTTGGTTTCTTCTGCATATGATCCATGAAAGCAAAAAAAAAAAAATGGTTTCCTCAATTATATACACCGAAAACATGGATAACATGTAAAATAATTTGAATTTTTTTTTACAATAAATTGAACTTGAACTTTCTTTGCAAAATATGTAAATTATATTTTTTGATGAGTTTTTGTTTTGTTAAATTGAACTTTGTTTGTAAAAGAACTTACAAAATCTTATAAAGAATGATGCATGTAAAATTATTTATTTTTAGAGAATTTTATAAAACAAACATGTCGGGAGTACATTCAGATGTGAGAAAAAAATCAGAAAAGTTCAGTCTTCAGACAAAAAAACAAATGACCCCTTAGTCTAAACCTGGGGTCGTTTTTTTTTTTTTCATTTAACATTTAATGGGTTTGAATTAATATTATTAAATTGTGCGAACCCGGATTTATGTTGCGCAGCGGAAACGATGTTTAAAAAGTTTATGCAACACGTAAACCGTATACAATATATATAAGAATATATAAAAGAATTATGTCATACCCTTGAAGACCTACTCTTTCGTTTCTTTAAGCTTTATTCCGATTTTGAACCTACCAAGTCTTCCTCGCTATGTCCCGCGATCCGGCAACTGCGTGTAATCGCGTCACGATCTTCAAGGAACATACAAGAGGATTCTGAGGCTTGAAGAAAACTCCATTTCTTCTTGCTATGTTCGGCCACCACAAGGAATTTTTTTTATTTGGCCGAAAATTAACCTAGACTTTCTAGTGTTTTTTTTTTTTTGTATTTGGTTCAATGAATGACAATTGTTCTAGTATCCTAGTTATGTCAATATACCTATATATATATATATATATATATATATATATATATTAAAAACTGGATATATATTTAAAAAGATAAAGAGTATTTAAGTGTTCTAGGTAAAGCAGAATTCTAATTCCCACACAACCCACTTAAACTCAAACACTAGACTTATTAAAGAATAAAATAATCTAATTATTTTATATTTGTCTCAATCATGATTTGAACTTGCAACGTCCAATTAATAATTATTAATAGTTCATAATTATTAATTCATTAAGTAAATAATCTAATTATTTAATTAATTTAATTAATTTAATTATTAATATATTAATTAAATAATCTCATTATTTAATTAATCCTTGAATAAATACGTGTTACATTCGTAACACAATTAATTGGACAATCCAATTAATTAATCGTGACCCTTGTTACCTTTAATTAATCGGACTAGTAAGGGGATCTAATGGACCCACAGTTTTGAACTTCAATAATACTTAAAAATAATTAATTAAACTGTTTAATTAATATTCCATGATTATTAACTTCGGAGTTAGTCCACTAAAAACCTGAAGCTGCATTCTCGCAACTGTAGATGTATTATACAAACCGAAATTACAGTTATCTATCGATATAGCTACTTTGTCCAAATTTGGTTCCCAAATCCGGTGCCCAAATGATGTGGCAAAACTCTAATCCATTTATTTAAATTGTATTAGATTTGCATGATTTAAATGAGTGGATTAGAGTGTTGCCACATCATTTGGGCACTGGATTTGAACACTAAATTTGGGCAAAATGGATTACGTTTAAAAAAAATGATCAAACAACTAAAAAATAAAACACTAAACTTTTCACTAGATTCTAAATCACTGAATTACATTTAAAATATTTAATTTCAATCATATCCTCCCAAAACAACATATTTCTAATTTTATTATAATTTTATATGGTATAAAAGCATATGAAACACATTCCAATTACATATTACGATCACGATTACATTTAGCCGAAGTCGTGCTTCTAAAGTAGAATTCATTATTACATATTTTACGAAATCAACTTAGTGCTTTTAATTTGTACATTGATTTTCGTCGTAAAAATCTTTTTTTCATGTTTGTCTGTATTTGCACACTTTTTTTTTTTTTTTTTGAAAGAGTGCAAAAAAGAAAAAGAAAAAAAAAGAACGTAGTGATAGGGAATTGAATTGCAGATTCATTGGTAAATATGGAAATTTAATTACAATTCCATGGAAATCAACGTAGTGCTAGGGAATTGTATCGGAATTACAATTTATTATTATGATTTTGACTTTCTTCTATCCAATTCTTGAGTAACAATGAAGAGTAATTGTAGATTCATTGGTAATATTTCATGTACTTTGCCTAGTTGAAAGTCATTTATGTTTTTTTTTTAATTTAGTTGAAAGTCATGAGCCAATGGATTAGCATTTCTCGGGTTTCGGCTACAACAAAATTTCAACAATATTATTTTGAAACAAGATAATTAAAATCATTTCAATAACATTGTTTATCATATTTTAATCATAAATATTATCTTATCAATATTTATATAAAAATGATTTAAGATTGGTTAAAATTATTTTTATTTAGTTATTTATATCATATCAAATGAAAATACATAATTATTAATAGTAATAAGGGTATAATTGTCAAATCACTTGTTTTATACAATTTTATCTTTAAAAAACGAACAAGTTGAGATATAAGAAAAATAAAAAATAAACATATCATTCGGTTTCAGTTCCTATTCAGTCTACAGTCTTCGGTCTTCAGAAAAATTTAAGACTGTTCATCATTCAGACAAAAAAAAAAAACCAAAACAAACGACCACTTAATTTTGTGATTTAATTTTTGGACTTCAACATCCAACCACCCATGTGCTTTTAATCCGTGCATTTCAATTCAACAATTGTCTCAACCATTGGATTAAGATGTTGAACTCAACAGTCACAAATTTAAGTGCCCAACTTTATTTTATAAGATTATATCTTGGTTGTAAGTAAACTTGACACATTAATTACCACATATGTCTCTTTTTTATTATAAAAAAATTATAAATAAAAAATAAGAAAATAATTAAAATGAAAAAGGTAAGAAAATACAGGAGGGGCAACGACCTTCTCCTTATTTTTTTTATGGGGAGGGAGCTGTCTCCTCCATCTTTTTAGGATTGGGAAGAGCCATTAGCCTCCTCTCACTTTTCAATTTGAAATTTTGTTTTTCTTTACTGTTTTTATTTTATTTTACTTTTTTTAATTGAATTTAGTTAGTAACAAATTATAAAATACTTAATGTATTAATAAATATTTTTGAAGTATTTAAAATATTAATAATTTACATAAAGAGTAATGTTGAAATTTTAAAAATATATAAATTGGAATTGCATATACGATTTTAGAAGAGCACAAATATCACCGCTCTTAAAAAATAACCGTCGATGGGTCTAGTAGTGTTGGGCAAAACCATTAATGAGTTGTTATAGAGTAGCGATATTTATACTCTAAATTAATATTTTTCTCAAAATTTCAACATTGTCCTTAAATAAAACTATTAAAATAATAATAAATACGAAAATTAATATTGTGAACATATATAAAATCCTTTGATGTTGGCTAAAAGTCTGCAATTATCATGCTTATTATGCCGAAATTAATAGTTCTAAATTTTTAATAGTTTATTGCATGATGCTGGTGTGGTGTTGTAATTGATTATGTAAGCCTTATGTAATTGATCACTCTCTTGTTTCCTGGGCGGCTTTCGAGGAAAAATTGTGTCGTGGCTTGGTGATGGTGAAGAGCCTGTTTGTAATTCTTTCTTCAGTTTATTAATTAAATTTAAATAGTGATTATTTTATATTAAATAGCCATTATAAAATAGTTTTAAAAACAAAAAATTATCGATTTAATTAAAAATAAGTTAAAATAACAATTAAATAAACAGAACTAAAGAGGCTTGCTGGGAGGTTCCTCCCATGCTTTACATTGTTTTTAATTTTTTTTAATCAAGCATTGAAGGGTTGAAGCATAAGAAAAATGCAGCAGTCAGTATGTTTTTTTTTTTTTTTTTTTTTTGCTATAGTCGATCGAGTTTCCGTCACACAACGAAACAAAAGAATTATAAATCCCGAAACGAGTGTCAAAGCATACCTTTTTAATATAGAATTGTCAATTTAATGTTTTATACGCAGGTTATCAATCAACATAATATTAAATTATTATTATTTTTTTAAGGGGATTTCCCATCACTCAAAGGCCGCTTTTATGTTGCACTACTGCAACGGTTTGGTGCACCCCTATCTCATTGGAAGTAATTAATTAAGTCGGATTCGTGTATGTCCGAGGTCCAGGGATCGGTATCTTCTGTTGTGCTATTTTTTGTCCTGATCTAAAGCACTTGAGAATAAAATTTGGATTTAAAGATAATGAAATTGAAAAAAAAAATTATAGCAATTAATTATACATTTCAGTATATCTATATAGATCAGGATAAAGATCAGTTCAACAGAGGATCCAAATTCGATATCTAGAACTGAGGATTTGAAGAGGCTTTTAATGGAGAAGACTTTTGCATACCCCCATGGTGGGGGTAAGCATTACACCCCACACACCTCCCCCCCGCCCCCACCACCCATGATTTGACAGCGGTTATACTTGTAACTTATTTCAGCGAAGTTGGAAGTCTGTCTGTATTTTTGTTATTAGTCTATTCATTCAGAAGTTTTGTTGGATGCAATTCATAATAAAGTAACAAATCCCACATCGACAAATGACAACGCATAGACTTCAATGGATACATTATAATAAGAGAGACTCATAGTGTTTTGAAGTATCTTTGCGCTTGGGGCAATGACGCAGCTAGTGAGGTTCTAACCGAGGCGCGTCAATTGCTGGTTGAAAACTATTTCCAAACCCCCTCTTTGGCCTCGGTTCCGCCTTGGCCATCGAGAATTTCTGGAAGGGCTCCCTCTGGGGTAAAGCCCTACAATTTCCAGTTCAATTTTTTTTATAAGCAAAATTAAGTTTGGTTTTTTGTTGTGATATGTAAAAAGGTCTACAGAGTAATTAACCTAAATTAAGTTTGGTTAGGCTTACTATAGGGGCTATGGCAAACCTCATAAATTATTATGTCCAAACTCCAAAAGATTGTAATGGGCCAGGCCTACTATGGCTGCTTCATCAGGCCCAACATCTAACAATTTGTTTTGGAAGCTTTAGAAATATATTGTGAAGCAATGTACCCCTACCCTAAATATAGTAAATCAATGAATAACAACACCAAAAGTTTAAAGCAAAAATCTTATATCCTAAATCACTGAATTTAAATGTGAGAGGCTTGGTTCTTGGAGAGGCTTTGAACCACTGTAATCATATATCAAATTCAACTTGATCCTGAAAAATTCATGATTCAGCCCTTCATGCCAACTCCAAGGCCATTCGAAGTGCAACAAATTCTCCAGTTCACAAAATAGTTCGGTGGTGACAAAATGAGGAGCAGGGAGAATATTTGCAAGGGCGTAGCAAAGAGTAGGCTACCCTAGGCAGTAGCTCGCCTAAATTAAGAATTTTTTTTTTTAATATATAGCTTACTAGTTGGTTCACAAATTTATGAGTTTTATGAGACTATTTAATCTAATCCAACTCAAATTTTGTATAAACATTCAAATTATGTTTTATATTTATAACCTAATTAGCTAATTGTCTAAATGTTCAAAAATTCTATAATTATGTAAGTCCACTATATCATTCGATAAAATAATGTCATAATTCAAATATAACATTTTCCAATAATAATTGTTTAAACTCTGTCATTCTATTAGAGCATGTATCTCTTATGAAACTTTTTTTAAGTACAAATTTGTGATGAGTAAGATACTATTTGTACCTACGACCACAATATGTGGTGTAAGGTGTTTATCACAAATCACCTCAATTTCTACGACTTTTGTTATGATTTTACTTTGTTGTATTTTGAATATAATGCAAATTAAGCGAGACTTGTAATATTTCTTTTAATTAGGTGTACATAATTTTATACTATTAAAGCTTTTATGTATTATCAAGTTTCATATAAGAAAATGTTAAATACATAGTCTAGCCCATACCAACAAAAAATTCTAACAACGCCACTTGATATTTGGGATCTCAATGGGAGATCCATATTCCATATCTCCATTGGAGATCTGATTCAAATTAGAACCCCATCGGAGATCAATTTGTGAAGATCACACCTAAGTATTTCTTTTTTATTCTTTTCTTTATTTTCTCATTTATTTAATATTTTTCAATTTTTATTACTTTCTTCTTGCAAAATGACAATTTTGACCCCCGCTAGAGACCGTCAACTCTAATGCCAATCAAACTGATCAAGGGTAATTTCGTGTACCCATTATAATGCAACCCCCTTCCCGAAAGTATACTATGAGAACAATTAGATCTTTGACATGGAAGACACTTTAGGTGATTTTATTAGATCTCAGTGAAGGGATCACAGATTGTTGGTCCTTTGTCATTTTTCCGTGCTGAAACAAAGTCATTATTATTACCATGTGAGAATATACAATTAAGAATTCATGGTGTAAGATCATTTCATAGACTGTTAGTAAAAGTTCATAGAACTAAGTTCAATCTTTATCAAAGAATTGTGGACACCTTTGTGTAGTTTACACTTCAGCTCGCTGAGCGACATGACTATACGTTTGTGCAGCATATCTATATATATATATTTCAGAACTGTTCCGAGTAGAAGGTATTGGATATTTATAATGGTTGAGATATTAAAATCAAAATGTAGAGTCGGAAATTTGATACAAGTTTTAGTACTGGAAAATTTATTATGGCCGTTACCACTGACTACTTCAATGTCAAAAACCTGCAGCTAAGAAGTGTTCCGCTTTGCCTGCATTAATAAATGAAAACGTTCCTATTTGTTTTTCCAAATGTAAAACAGAACAGATTATTATTTACTAATTATGACACATAATACCACTAGACACGACAAAAATCATCTTAAAATGACACTGAACTTATATCTATTACTATATTAAAATCTTTAACTAGGAATTGGTTGGGGTGCGCCAGGCCAATGCAATAGTGCAACACAAAGGCGACACTTGAGGACCCTAACTAGCAGTAAACTACCGTTATGGGTACTCCCCGCTCAAAAATAATTTAATATCGTGTGAACCAATGGTCCACATATCAGATATTAAACCTGATAAGAACAGATACTACACTTGATCTTAGCCAAAAGGCCGAGAAAGGTATGATTTGCACATAGTCTTGATTATCCTTTTGTAGCCCTACTCTACATTGTAACGTCTCATGCTCTGTCGATGTGGGAAACTTTATTCTGTCTTGATGTTATTGTAGCAGCAGTTGACTAGTTTTGACTGCGGAATAATCTGTTCTTATCTCTCCTGACCACTTCTGCTGTTGAAATCCGAAAAAAAAGAAATCTTCTGCTGTAAATTTGGTTCTTATTCTAATGAGAATTACTAAAGCAATGTACATAACTAGAGATTAAAATTCTTTCTAAATTGCTAAAACCATCAAACAAAGAGAGAGCCACCCTTTCAAAACAAGCATTTAGCTAAGGTAACGTCGAGTGAGTCCACGATTAACGCAGCCTAAGTGATATCACTGCCTCTCCCTTGTCATTCCCATCATCATATACTCCTTTTTTAACTCTTGCTCGATATGCTCAAATGTTTCTAACCTAGTGCATAATTTTAATGAACAATATGGAGTCAATATCAGAGATTTTCAGACTCATATTAACGGTTAATATACCAAAGAAATAATGGGCATTTACACCTCAGACGGATCGAGTTTTTTACACTCAATTGTTTAATTTTTCTATGCAGATATGATAGAAGAAAACCAATTAAACATGCCTCAACCAATAAGTTTTGCCATGAGAAAATATCAAAACCTGTCTATGCAGAGGCCCTGACAATGGATTGAATTGAATCGAATACACATCGAATGATAAATGTGTCGAACCCGATTTTATTCAATCCAAACCCAGCTGTTAGCTTATTGGTTTCCCTTACTCCGATTCCTTCCATACAAATATTCGAATATTAATAGCACAGATATAAAGAAACATATTATAATGCAATAGTAATAATATTTATCACTATATCCGAAGAGAAGAATTGAAGTAAATATATTGGTTTATAGGGCTAGTTCTTAGTTGTTTAGGTTTTACAAACTTTTTTATTAATGAATTTAGGAAATTTTAGGGTTTCTAAACTTTTTTATTAATCAATTTAGGAGATTTTAGGACTTCCAAACATTTTTATTAATCAATTTAAGAAAAGTAGGGTTTTATTTTCTACATTCCAACAAATTCCCAAAAATTATAAATTTGTATCAAATTTAAACTTGTAACTAATCCCAATATTGAAAAAACTTATAAGCAAAATATCTTGATCGTGGGACATAATTGTCGTTATAAAAAAAAAATTCCATTAGATGTAAAAATTTATCAATGAAACAATTTCTTCTTGTCGATTTTCAACAGTCTGGTTCCCCGTAAAATTCTCAATATGAGATAAAAAACAATAGATGTGCATACTAAAGTATGAAAAGAAAATATGTAACAAAATTTCACTTAGAATTGTTAGGGAGTTGTACAAGAGTACAACTCCTCCAAAAATAGAGGTATGCCGCTTAAAGTGGCGAGCACACGGTATTCTTTAGTAAAAGGCGAAAGAATAGTTCGCTTTGTGCTCACCGCACGGCTCCATGAAGAATAAGCATCATCAGCTCCATTTCTTATATGTACATCCTGATTGAGGGTTTCATCTTTATGCAGGCAATGTGGGACTGTATCTGCTTCTTACCTCTTCATTTTTAAGAGCATGAAAGAATAATAATCTCGTCTCTACTAATTTGGGCTCATAATGCAGGATTCTTTACTATGCATTTGGTGTTTGTTTGATTCTATATATAAATTTTGTGGTCTTGTGGAAGTGTCATGATCCATTTGTTATTGAAACAACTTTGAAACATGATATTGTTCCCAATAATTATTCAGTAGACAGTCCTGAAAGATTGACTGCAATAATGATTAATGAGTCCAAGCAAAACACATCCTGTTAAGTGTTAATTGACCTTGTATTCAGTATCACAATAACCTAGTACAACCAATGTGTAAAAATTGAGGGTTTAAAGCTACGAAGAACATTCATAGCCTCGTATGATAATGAAACAGGAAAGCCGTGTCGGTCGAAAGTAGATTTTAAAAAATTTAACCTTGCATATATAGATATATATTTTTAACAACAAATATTGTATATAAGAACCTTGTATAGTTGTATATATACTGTAAACATCATTTCATAGACTGTAAAAGTTCATAGAAATAAGGTTCAATATTCTTCAAGTAGTATTCGTAGGGGTGCACCAAGCCATTGCAGTAGTGCAACACATGAGAGAGAGAGACACACACTTGAGGACCCAAATACAATTGAGAATAATATTCTGATAAAATAAAAAAGAAAAGAATTATGAGTACTCATACTCATTCACAAAATTGGAAAATTTCCCTTGTTAGATTAAACAGTAAATGAACAGATTATTAAAGACTTGTTTGAATCGCCGGTTATCAAAACTAATTGAAGAGAGAAAAAAAAGAAAAAGAACTGAACAAATTAACAATTGCATCCCCTACTCTCAGATCTTGAATTTAAAGTTAGATAACTTGAACCTGCTTTACTAAGCTGACTGATTTGAGATCGGCAACGGCGGCCTCATCGCCATCGGAAAAATCTCGTAGAGCCCCTGAGAATTCACCATCGATTGATCGAAACGAAAGTAATTATCGATATTGCTACTGCTACTCTCTCCTGCCATACCCATATAAGTATTCTCAAGAAGAAAACCATTGTTGATCATATTGCTACCCGTATAATTATTCCCATAATTTTGGCCGTAAACACCAAAATTCTCAGCTCTTCCAAGAAGGGCATTGGAACCCGAAAAAGCTTGTTGATTATACGAGCTGCAATCACCACTTAACCAAAGAGGCTGTGGTGGTGTAATTGGATTGTTCTGGTAAACGTTGTGGAACATATTGAGATTATGATCAATATTATTATTATTATTATTATCAAGCACAACAAGAGCTTTTTGATTCTTCTTCAAGTTGATACTGTCTCTCAAATTCTGTAACTTGGAGTCCAAGCAACCGCACAAACCCACCAATTCTTCCTCTGAAAACCGGTCCAGTCTCTTATCCCAAGTCGAATAAACACACCCACCTACAAGATTCTTCATAATCTTCTTATTAGATTTTTCTTCAAGTTTCTTCTTCTTGTTCTCAAGAAACCCAACAAGATTGTGTTTTTTTCCTCTTCCCATGTTGCCGAGAACACCTAATTTGTACTTGCTGATTATGTCACAAACTTCTGACCTGTTCTCCGGCCACGTCTCCACTGTCTTGTCTGGACCGAAACAGACCATGCACACGTTCACATCACACAATTTGCTCAACTGGTTAGCTTTCCTCATCAGAGTTGTTTTTCTCCTATTGTATTTGTAGTTGAACCTCATCGACCTGTTGTTTTTCGCAGGCTCCGCCATTTATGAGAATGTTTTGTTGCAAAACAGAGGGAATGGTTGCAGAGTGAGTAGTGTCTATATATATATATATATATATATATATATATAATGTAATGTATGATCAATTCCATAACTAATCGGAAAATCTTCAAAAGATTTCCTTTACTCTCCGGGGAAAATAAAATTTACCAGAGAATCTTTTAATTAATGGGTAGTTTGCTTCTAGAATTTTAAAGGAAATCTCACACTTTTTTCTTGTTTTGGAAAAGGAAACATCCTTTTTCAAAACAAGAAATGCATTAATTAAGCTCTTATAGTTGTATGCATTGTCGGGTCTGCTATGTTGTCTATGTGGGAGTTACATAGGCACATGAGATTGATTTCTTCTTGGTATTTTTGAGAAAAAAATCAAACCGTATTAATTATTGATAAGAATCTCTTAACACATGAGAATGAATTGATTAGCTAGTAATGCTAGACATATATCTCAACTCAAATTTTTAACTTGTACATCAACAATGATGTGTCAATTAGCTTCACATGACATGTGCAAAAGAATTAAAACAACGTTAATGTATACTCCATTTTCTAATTGATAGTACATCATGAGTTGGAATACAAATTGAGATGTATAATATTACCGAACATGCAATTAACAATCAGTCCACACTTTATCTTCCTTGAATACACAGAGCAGGTCTAGCCAAACCATGGCATTTTGAAAACCAGGTAGCCGACATCATATATATCTTCAATCACGTGAAAAAACCATAGCAAACGGACGCCAATGATCGGAAAGGCTCTGAACAACCGTCAAATTATCTAGAGCGAATAATGAAATTCAAGTTTCGAACTAACTAGATCCAAAGCTGTTCTTATAGCGAACGCAGCCACAACTCAACATTGATGATTTCGTAACACTGCACGTTCTGCACTCTGCACCCACCCCAACAGAAGAACTAGCAGCGTTCAAAGCGACATCAACATGAAATTGATTAATGCTACTTGGTATTTTAGATGCTAACAAATATATAGTTTAATTTTTTTTTGAGAACAAATATATAGTTTAATTAACCATTTACATATGAGATATTCAGTTTTATCAAGAAAGAAAAGGGTAAACTTTAAAACTAACCATAAAATTAGTGGGTTTATTGTTTTTACCCAAGATTAGTATTTTTATTGTTTCTACCAAAATTTTCACTATTTGGACAAAATTGCCCTTCTTTATAATTTTTTTTTATCTATTTTCTTTTTCTTCTTCTTGAAACAAAAACAATTTTTTTCTCTATTTTTTTTTCTTCTTCCCAGACCTCTAGTATTTTTTTTTCTTTTAGACTTGGTGTGTTTAATTTGATGTTACCTTGGTATGTTTTATTGAGTTGCACTGATTTGTTTAATTGAATTGTCATGATGTGTTTAATTGGTATGCCCTGATATGTTTAATTGACCCTGGCGTGATTAATTGAATTGTCCTGATGTGTGGTGTGTTTAATTGACCCTGGTGTGTTTAATTGGTCTGCCCTGGTGTGTTTAAATGAGTTTTCGTGGTGTGTTTAATTGATTTTCGCCTGGTGTGTTTAATTAGTCTCCCTTTGTGTGTTTAATTGGTCTGCCCTGGTGTGTTTAATTGGATTGTCGTGGTGTGTTTAATTAGTGATCTGATGTGTTTAATTGGTGGCTTGGTGTGTTTAAAGAAATCTGGAAAATTTTCCAAATTTGAATAGATTTGGAAATTTTTTAGATTTCCTCATACAAACAAAATTAAAAAATCTTTGAAACAATGGATCTCTAGTAAATGTTATTTTTTAGGAAGAAACTTTTGTTTCAATGGAACTAAATCTGGAAAAACAAATTATAAAAAACAACATAATCTGGAAAAAAAATTTAACAAACATAATCTGGAAAATTTTCAAAATCAAAAAAACCTGGAATTTTTCTTTAAACAAAATAAAATCTGGAAAAACAAATTTAACAAATATAATCTGAAATTTTTTTAAAATCTAGAAACATAATCTGGAAAATTCTCAAAATAAAAAAAAACCTGAAATTGTATCTGGAAAATTTTATAAACGAAATATAGAAAAAAAATTAAATGAAATCTGGAAAAAAATTTAAACAAAAGGAAATCTGAAATTTTTTTTAACAAACAATACCCAAACTTAAACACAACCACAACCACCCTTAAAATCAACAACTATCACTCAAACACAACCACAACCACCTATAAAATCAACAACCTGCAAACCAAAGGAGAGAGAAGAGGAATATAAAAAAAAATGCTTGGAACAAAAAACCCAGATCTATAAACGTGAGAGAGGATTAAATTTTCAAATTTTGCTTGGATTAACAAGGAGAGAGTAGATCTGATTGTAAAAAAAAATTGTGGTGGAGAGATGAGAGAGGCGTGAGTAAGAAAGAGAGAAAGAAGACATTGAAGAGATCTGATTGTAAAAAAAAAATTATGGAGAGAGGAGAGAGGCGTGAGTAAGAAAGATAGAAAGAAGAAATTGAAGAGAGAGAAGGAAGAGAGAAAATGAAGAGGCGTGAGATGAAGAGACGTGAAAGAAGGAGGAGAGAGAATAGAGGAAAAAAATGATTCTGACCAAAGGAAAGAGAAAAGGTAAATAAAATAATGAAGGGTATTTAGGTCTTCACAGCCAATTATTAGGTAAAAATAATAAAAATACTAATGTTGGGTAAAAACAATAAACCTCCTACTTTTTTTGACTAAAAAGACTTATTTCCTCGAAAGGAAAACATATAATAGTTTTTTTTTTTCACGATGAAAAAACTCAACAATTTGTAAATGGAAGGATAAAAGTAAAGTAAATTTGCATTACAACCATTTTACAGTAAACATGAAACCAAAATGAATACTCATACATAGTATGTTAATTTCCTAATAATTATATAACAAAAAGTTAATTAGTTTTTATTGGCGAATGCAGGTTTCGAAATTAGCACGGCGATCTAACCAACTGAGCTAATAGGCCAATGCTATGTAAAATTTTATATATTTATACATAAACTATGAACAAAAATATAGACTTCTCTAAAATAAAGCTTATTTGCACCAATTAAAAAATACACATGTCGCTAAACTTAAACAACATAATAGTAGAATTTAAATAAAAGAGGTAAATTGAAAAAGAAAATACTGACTCAAAAAAAGTTATTTTATAAATAAAATTACAGTAAAACCCTTATAAATTAGTCTCCTTTAAATTAATAAATTAAAAATCTCGGTCTCGACTCGAGACAGTGTAAAAATTAATAAACACCTCTATCATAATAATTTATAATTTTTTTTTGAAACTTAATGTAAAATTTTTGTCCCGAATGCCCATAAATTAATAATTCCATAAAAGTACAAAATTTATTACATAATATTCAAGAACTAGAAAATGACTTCAAGATGCTAGTTTGCAAAAAGCCATCATTTTTTATATTTTTAGTCTTGATCCTTCATCTTTTGAATTGTCCTCAAGAAGTTAATGTGATCACCTTCTTAACATTTCAACATTCCTAAAAGGAATTGGAAATTTTCTTAATAAATCTTTCATAAATAAGGAATCCGAAAAAAAAAATTCCATGAAAAAGAAAACTGACTAAATAAGGAATCTCAAAGTGGAACATTCCTTAAACAAGAAAATCGACTTCCACACATTTTCTAAAATAAAATAACACTAAGACTAGAACCCTTGAGATTAATAACCCCTGTAAATTAATACTCAAGGGTGGGTTCCAAGATTATTAATTTAGATGGGTAAACCAAAACCAAATCCACATTAAACTGTGAACAAAATTTTTACAGATACGTTTATATGACTTAACAGTACTTTCAACATAAGCAAATAAGTATTTAAAAATAAAAATAAATTGGACTTAAGATTTGTTAGGTAGCTGTAATAAGTAATAACAACTCCTCCAAAAACACAATGGGTTTCTTTAGTGAAAGGCGAAAGAATGGTTCGCTCACCACACGGCTCCATGGAAAGCTTTAATCAAACACAATGGGTTATATACGCATATTTTGATTATGGTATTTATTGTCTAGGCAACGTGGGAATGCATCTTCTCACTTAGTTCTCCCATAAACACATGATACAACAATCTCTTCTACATGGGCTGATATATTAGATTCCATACTATAACATATATTCCCCTTTTAACCTTTATATATAACAGCTCCATATAACAGTACTGTATATAGATTTCTCAGGGCAGGTGACATTTTTGGGGTTCAAGGCAAAAATATATATTTTATTAATATTTGGTCAAGTTTTAAAAAAATAACTAACTTTTGGATTGATCGGTCTATTTCTATACATATTTTAGGTCCCGATTTCCTATTATTTGTGCTTTGTTCTTAGGGTGAAATTAGGTATTTTATGTGTTTGTTGAGTATTTATAGGTCACATTCCATGAAAGAGGTGTTAGAAGTTATTTTGAAGAAAATGAGCAAAAAGCTGAATTTCGGCCAGTGCAGATCACCCAGATTGCGGGCCCCATATCTCTCTCCTCAGTTTGAATTGTGTGTCCTACCACCTATGGATGGAAATCCCTGGAAGTCTAGTTTCTGGCACACTTTTCGGATCGCAATTCCGATATTCCTAGAAGAAGTTATGCCCAATTTAGTAACCGAAGGTCGAGCTGGAGAAGCTGACCGCGGGCCAGACCGCGATTCGTGCAATTTCCTACATAGCAGTCTACGTGGCGGTACATATCAGTACAGCACTGCGGTGCTGACCGCGGGCGACCTGCGGAGCGACCTAGGCAGCGGTTTTGACATACTTTTGGCGGATTCCATTCCGAATTGGTCCAGAACTGTTTCAAGACTTCCCAAATCAAATTCTAATGATTTAAAAAGATCAAAACATGTTTGGGAAACTTCCTAAACTCAAATTAGGAGACAATTATCAAGATAGGAAATATAATTTAGGAAAGGATTCCAATTCCTTCTCTCATTCTACTTTCCTACTTTGAGAGTTTCCTACAACAAAGCAAATTGGGAGTTCACAAGGGATTATCACCTATAAATATCATGAGTTTCTTGAAGGAGAGAGAAGCTAAGGGAGGTCCCAAGCCACCAAGGGGGCCATCCCCCATCACTCTGTCACCACACATCACCTCAAGACCCATCCATCCATTATAGAAGAAGACGAAGAAGAATTGATGATCATATCGGGTTTTCTCTACTCAATCTCTTTTCTTTTCTTTTTCTAGGATGTGTAACTAATTCTATAACTAGGGAATCAATGTGAACCTTTTATGAATGCTCATTTATGGATTAATTATTATTTCATCAATTAAAATTCTTGATTTATTCATTGTTCTTAATTGCTTGATCCTCATTAGTTTTAATATTTATTCACACCATAGACCAAGGGTGAATAACTATTTGGCATGATTTTAGGGTTAAGACTATCTGAGAATTATGGTTAGAGTATAGATCAAACCTAATCTTGATTAATGCTCTTTTGAATGAATGAATTTTATCTTTAGCATAGGCCAAGCAAAGTATAGAATTTGGTTCTTAATTCTTGCGCTTAAAGGGTTTTCGATCACTGTTCACACCATAGACCAAGGGTGAATAGTGGTTGGGAGCGCGTGACTCATTCCATGACCATACGGTAATAGTCACATTAAAGACAAAGAATGAACCCTAGAATTGATTGAATCTTGTTTACAAATTAATTACATATATCGAGTGTTCATAATTGGAGATCATTGATGACCTAGTGTTTTCTATCTCTTGATCACAACCATATTTTCTTTAATTGTTTTCTTAGCTTAATTTAATTTAGTTTTAGTTTAATTAAATCATCACCAAATCTTTGGTTACTTTAATTTAACTTTAATTAGAATTAGTTTTAATTAATAAATATCTTTTCCTCGTGGGAACGAACATTACTTACCGTTGTGCTTATCTTCACGATTCGTGCACTTGCGAGTATAGTTTTTAATAACACGATTTTCACCATCAAGTTTTTGGCGCCGCTGCCGGGGAAACTTGATGGTGTAAAATCGTGTTATTAAAAACTATACTCGCAAGTGCACGAATCGTGAAGATAAGCATAACGACAAGTAAGGTTCGTTCCCACGAGGAAAAGAGATTTATTAATTAAAACTAATTCTAATTAAAGTTAAATTAAAGCAACCAAAAGATTTGTTGATGATTGAATTAAACTAAAACTAAATTAAATTAACTAAGAAAACAATTAAAGAAAATATAGTTGTGGTCAAAAGGTAGAAAGCACTAGGTCATCAATGATCCCCAATTATGAACACTCCATATATGGAATTAATTTGTAAACAAGATTCAATCAATTCTAGGGTTCATTCTTTGTCTTTAATGTGACTATTACCGTATGGTCATGAAATGAGTCACGTGCTCCCAACCACTATTCATGGACCCCTCTAAACTAAAATCTAATAACATTTTTCTATTTTTTTATGGGCCTAGGGCGTGTGAACCTCTTGCACCAGCACCGGTCCAGGGCCGGTCCTGAGATTTCTCAATAAAGATTCATCATAAATTTTTAAAGATCATGTCTTGGAAGCTATAGATCTCAGTTTTAAAAAAATATTACAAGTCTAACTTCTATTTAGAGTCACTAAAATTTAGCAATAACAATTATCAATAATCAAATTACCTCTCCAATAATCTAATTTAAAGATTGACTTTCATTAATCGAATACAAACTTAACCCAGAATAAATGCGGTTATAATTTTACCTTTCTCTCTCATCTGTGATTTTTTTTTTCCTCTTTTTTTCTCTGATTACCCATGTATCTCATCTAGAGATGCACATTTGGGGAATGAGGATGGATATAGGTCCCCCCATCCCCATCCCCACCCCCACTTCCTAGACCCTTCCCCCATCCCCCCCCCCCCCCCCCCCCATTTCCCCATTTTGGGGAAAATGGGGATGAGGAATTTTGGGGGGAGGTATATCCATCCCCAACCCCAGTTCCCCGTTTTTCCCCATTTTTTCCCGTTTCCCCATTTCCCCATTTCCCCATTCTCCCTTTTGATTAAAAATTAAAAATTAAAAAAAAATAATTCAATTACAAATTAAAATTAAAATCCATTAGTGCATTATAAATACATAATAAAATCATAAAATGTGCATTACAATACATAATAAAATCATAAAATGTTATATAATATATTTATTTATTTATATATGTTTTGGGGGAAATGGGGAAATGGGGATGGGGTGACCTCCCCCCAACCCCATCCCCATTTCAATATATTTATGGGGGAATGGGGAAATGGGGATGGGGGGACCTCCCCCCATCCCCATCCCCATTTCAATTTGGGGATGAAAATCATCCCCATCCCCACCCCATTCCCCATTTTCCCCCAAAAATAATTCCCCAAATGGGTATGGGGACGTGGGGATTTGGGGATCCGGGGGAAAATGTGCATCTCTAATCTCATCATTGTTTCGACCCCAAAAATTTCAATCAAGTAAAATTCGTCTCTTCATTACGAATGGATCAATACCCATATCATATACCTTCTCGTAGATTTAGATAAAGTGTATCATTGTGGACTATACAATCATCAAATTTAGCAATCCCTAAAAACAATCCTCAAACGCTAAGGTGACAACTTTTGATGATCCAAATTTGTTTATACCATTGGAGATACTCTTACGACAACAAAATGTGGTTATAGGTACCGGACCTTGAAGAGGAACGTAATAGTCATAAGTACGTGGAAAGCTACAAGAAACTATATGATAAAATTAAACTAGTATTGGTTGGGGTGCGCCAAGCTCGTGCAGTAGTGCAACACATGAGCGACACTTGAGGACCCAATAGCAAGCTATTGTGATGGACCTCCCCCTTAAAAAATAAATTTAATATCGTGTGGATCAATGATCCACATATCAGATATTAAACTGATAAGAACAGATACTACACTTGATCTTAGCCAAAAGGCCGAGAAAGGTATGATTTGGTCAATCATATTAATTAAACTCTTATAGCACTTCTATGTATTGTAAGGTTTGCTGTGCTATCAATGTGGGAGTTGCATAGGCACACCAGATTGATTGCTTCTTTGTATTTTAGATGCACGCTTGATGTAACAAATATATAGTTTAATTAATCACTTAAAATCTGAGATCTTCATTTTCATCAAGAATGTAAAACATATAATAGTTTGACAATGAAAAAACTCAACAATTTAATGGAGGGATATATCAAAGTAAATTTGCATTACAACCATCTTATAATAAATATGAAACTAAAATGAATACTACTAATATGTTAATTTCCAAATAATTACAATCAACAGTATTTTGCAAAACAAAATAGATCCACCCAAAATATTTCTCTCTACATCCATAATTCAATAATTTTGTTATACCCTTAGAGGAATTTACTTTAAAGGTCGAATTAATTCTAAGATTTTGTTTGAAGATTGAAACAAAATTTAAGAGAAAAACAGATACTATAACATAATTAGTCATTTTTACACCTTATATTATTGAGACTTTTATGGAATGAGAAACTCTTGAGACACTATCTTTGATTGTATGTTGGTTTAACCTAGATTATGATAAAGTTTTTGGGAAAACCAACTTTTACAAATGAAATCTCATGGGAGAGGAAGATAAGTGCAGGGGAAGGGCTGCACTTATCATGGGAGACAATAACAATTCTTCATCCAATCCATTATCCATATCATGGGGTAACTTGTTAGTTAGTTTTTTTTTTTTTTTCAAATTACTGATTTAATAAAAGTTAATTCTATAAACAAAATTAAAAGTGAAAACCAAAACCAAATTAAACTGTGACATGTTGTTTCTCCACAGTGTTACTGCTGCTAGTAACTCTATGAACTGAATGGTTAAATTGTTTATATATGAAGACTGTTATTCAAGTGAGAATAGCATATTCACTATCTACATAAACAAATAAGTACTGTGAAAATTAATTTGGACTTAGATTTGATAGGGAGCTGTACTCTTCCTCCATAAATTGAGGCTTGCCGAATAATTAAAGGCGAAAGAATAGTTCGCTTTGTGCTCATTACACGGCTCCATACAAAACATGATGCTAATAAGACAGATTACATATGCACATTCTTGTTAGAGTGTTTAGCTTTTAGGCAATGTGGGGCTGCATCTCCTCTCTTAGTTCTCCATGAGCAAATGATACACAGTCTCTTGACTCTCTTCCACATGGGCTAGCTGATATATTTATGTCAGTGATTCGATTAACACACAATCAACATGCATAGGCTCATAATTAATCCGAAAGTTTAACCTTAACATGTTTCTAAATCATGCTTAATCAAACCCTAAAATTCATGTTCTTAACCCATATCAATTCAAGAGAAAAGGAAGATAACAATAAGCAGAAGCGTATCTGAATCCATTGCCGGAGGTTTGTGGACGGGTTGCGATTTTCAAAATTATCACGATCTTGGGACACAAAAGCGTCTCTCTTGTTCTGTTGATGGGGATACAGACAAGCCAAAAGTCATCGTGTAATTTGGGGACCATAACCCTAAATATAATAATAAGATTATTATATGTTTTGCTATTTCTAATTCGGCCCCTTATCAAATTAGATATAGCACTCTGGTATCTACACATTAATTCCATGCCAATTATACCTTTAAGCCTTAAAACTTTAAATCTCAATTAGACCACTTTAATTTAGGCTTAACCAAAGATAGCACAACACATTTAATATTTACATGTGTGGCCCCACATAATGGAATTTTCCAACAATCTCCCACTGGGCCACATATGTAACTTTACAAATGTGTATGACTTTATGAGCTCCTAAAATTTTGTTATCACAATTTTAAGGTATATCCGAACAATCTCGTCCATTGATTATGCCGATATAGGATCAAAGCGGTTTTCGTCACATTTAGCGTGACTAAACCCATCAATGGTCACATATACCAACCTAACCAAATGACATAGATTAATCATGGATACGTAGCATAGAAATTACATGCAATGTGCAATGTGATCTATACATGTCTATTTCCAACTTGTCCTACTTTATTCTTTAGTGAGATCAAAACTTAACACAATGTAACAGAGTGAAATGAACTGAATACTTTATTTCTGATAGAAAAATATCCAAATACATAAATGCATAAGTATGTCCAAAACCAAACATAAAGCACTAAAATACAACATGATACAAACTCCCACTATAATGTGATATCCTCACACAAAATAACACCCATATGAGCAGTGTGCTCATAAAAGACCTCGGGTGGTAATCCCTTTGTAAGCGGATCCGCTATCATGGAGTTCGTCCCAATGTGCTCTGTGGATATCTGTCCACTCTGTTGTTATTAGAATATAACACTGCTGACTTATTGTCACAATATAGTTTGAGTGGTCTTTCAGTACCCTCTAGAATGCGTAGCCCAGTGACAAAATTCTGCAGCCATATTCCATGGTTGGATGCCTCATAGCATGCTACAAACTCTGCTGATATAGTGGAAGAAGCTATGAGTGTCTGCTTGGCACTCCTTTAAGAAATTGCTCCACCAGCCAACAAGTATATATAGCCTAATGTGGATCTTTTACTGTCTTGGCATCCAACATAATCAGAGTCGGAATATCCAATGATCTTTAACTGATCTGATCTCCTATATGTGAACATGTGATCTTTTGTTCCCTACAAATATCTCATAACCCGTTTGGCTGCTTTCCAATGATCCATCCCAGGGTTACTTAAATATCTTCCTAACATACCAACAATGTACGCAATATCCGAACGCGTACACACCTGAGCATACATTAGACTCCCTACATGCTGATGCATAAGGAATCTTCTGCATTTCCTTAACTTCGAAGTTATTTTTAAGGCACTGACTGAGACTGGACTTGTCTCCCTTATGTTTCCATTGCCTTTGCACTTCATAGAAATCAAGCTTTGCAAACGCATGCTTGTTTCTGTCTTATTGTTTTTCGCAAAAAGCTTTCAATTTCGGCTAGGAACTCTTTGGCTTTGGTTATCTTTTTAGATACCGCACCCCTAAATACCTCCGGAATGCCGCGCTTGATGATCATACGACTCATGCGATTTGAGCGATCCCTCTTCTCAAAGTTCTTCCTGCTATCAGGAGAATTTGCATCCGTAAGAGAAGCTGGCTACTCAGTCCAAAGCGCAAGGTCAAGATCTTTGCAACTGAGAACAATAAGTATGTTCTCTGTCTAATCCTTAAAGTTGGTCCCATTAAGCATGGGTATTGAGTTGATATTAGCAGATATAGTAGAAACACTAGCTTTAAAGAGAACAAACCAAACAAACAAACATGCTCACATTAATAACCAAATACAATAATCAACAAATTCAAATAATGGTAAGTCTCATCTCAAGATACCTAGCACAACATTAATATTAAGTCTTTGGACAGTAATATTAATTGTAAGTGGTACTCTTGTTGCAGTGATCAAACATTGACAATAATTCATATCAAATAATAAATCTATCTTCGGATCTACTTATTATTCACATGTAAAACCTTATAATTGTCACATGTTTACCACCACAGGTGTGTGTGCAATTCGGCCAAGTATTAACCTTCCTTTGGGCTGGCTAATACCCTTATGAATTTACACACACACAAACATCCAACATCCCTCATGAACAATCTACACAAGAGAGGTCACTTTGGCGACATATTGTTTCAATTAGCCCATTTAGAATGTAAGACTACTTTATTTAACCATAAAAAGGTATACCAAAAATATTTGAATTTGAGTTGATTCTTAAAATAAAAATTACAAAAACGGCCCTTATTTTACAAAATTATAGAAAGGCCCCTCAAGTTTTGAAAATTACAAAGTGATCCAGTAACTTTTCAGTAATTATAAATCCACCCCAAATCTTTTCCGTAATTACTATAATGGCCCAAAGTTTATCGAAATTACAAAATGTCCCAAATGTTTTAAATAATTTTGGTAAATATTTCCAACATTGCAAACTAGCCTAGTAAGTTTTGGTAAATATAAATTGGCCCCGAACTTTAGCAAAATCTCACAATGGCCCAGAATAATTACAGAACAGTCCCTTAAGAATATCAAATTTTCAAAAAATAGCCCAAACCTAAAAACGACATCTGTGAACCCTAGGTTCTCGTCGTCGCGGCCTAAACCTGCACGCCATCACTTGAAGGCAACGATGAACGGCGGAGCGACCAATCGACGGCCCACAAACGTGGATTGAAGCGACGTATGCCGACAGTCGAAGCCTAAACCGATCGAGCGAACCGGCGGTAGATCTTGGCTCGATCAAGACCACAACGATGTCGCCGACCGACTGATTGATCTCCTCATCGTAAAACGGGCGATATCCAGCCGGAAAAGGGCATTGACCAAGAAGGTTTGGGTGGTCTATTATGACCCGAGAAGTATGATGGGTTTGGGTTGAAACCCAACAACTCAATAGCAAACCTAAAAAACTGGGTGGATTTGCTCCCAAGCACCTTCATCAGATCAAATACCCATCACTTTCAACATCGGTCAAGAGACAGATTTGATTCCAGATTTTTTTTTATTTCTTAAAAAATAGATCGAAGATCTGAATCCACAACCATCAGAAAATAACATTAACATCGGTGACAAAATCGATCCAAGGTAAGTAGGTAACCCAATATTTTAATGCATGTACATCTAGCCAATAAATCCATCACTATAACTCACAAAAATAAACGTAAATAATTTTGTTCAATGGATGCAACGTATAAAACAACACAGTAGATGAACAAAACAATAAATCATCATATTTAAACCTCAAATCTCTAAAATTTCTCAAGAATCGATCATGGGTGGCTCTGATACCACTTGTAAGTGATTCGATTAACACATAATCAACATGCATAGGCACATAATTAATCCGAAAGTTTAACCTAAACATGTTTCTAAATCATGCTTAATCAAACCCTAAAATTCTTGTTCCTAACCTATATCAATTCAAGAAAAAAGGAAGATAACAATAAGCGGAAGCGTACCTGAATCCATTACCGGAGGTTTGTGGACGGGTTGCGATCTTCCAAATTATCACTGATCCTGGGACACAAAAGCGTCTCTCTTGTTCTGTTGATGGGGATACAAACAAGCCAAAAATCATCGTGTAATTTGGGGACCATAACCCTAAATATAATAATAAGATTATTATATGTTTTGCTATTTCTAATTCGGCCCCTCTTGAAATTATATATAGCACTCTGGTATCTACACATTAATTCCATGAAAATTATACCCTTAAGCCTTAAAACTTTAAATCTTAATTAGACCACTTTAATTTAAGCTTAACCAAAGATAGCACAACACATTTAATATTTACATGTGTGGCCCCATATGATGGAATTTTCCAACAATTTAGATTCCATACTATGAATCTGTTGCTTGGTGTTATCTACGTATATTTCCTTTTTGACCTTTAGAGCATCTCCAAGAGTCTCCGGAGACCCTCTTATTTAATGGTGGATAGGGGCCATTAAGGGAGTATGCATGTGTTCCAAGAGTACTCCCTTAAATGACTCCTTTATTTATTTATTTATTATTATATAAAGCCCACTTATTCTCTATTATTATTTTATATACTCATTAACTATATTTCTTCATTATATGTGGATCCCATTTATTAATTAAAGGAGTAAGCTCCACTAAATTATAAAAAAGGAAGTTATTAAGAGATCTCTTGGAGTAGTAAAAATTGCTGCTTCTCCTTTAATTAAGCTAAGGGGCATGGTTAAGGGATCTATTGGAGATGCTATTGTATTATGCTATCAACTGCATATAAAAGTATATAGAGTTCTCAATATAGATTCATCTTAAATTTTTAATGATTAGGTCAAGGAAACCGAGCTTACCATATAAATCTGGATTCAAATCACACTCTCTCTCGCGAATCCACTCCCATCTCTGTCGATCTCCTCAATTGTTGATCTCATCCATCTTCTTTCTCTCCTATTCATCGGTGAGATCAAGCGCAGATTTTCTCCTTTGAGAGGAGTTCGGCGCTCGTTGGTTGGTGGTTGATTTTAGGGGTGGTGGCAGTGGTTGTGTTTGGGTTCGTGGTTGTGTTGGTGGTTGTTTTGAGGATGTTGATGGTTGGATGATGACGAATCCAAATCTCTCTCTCTCTCTCTCTCTCTCTCTCTCTCTCTCTCTCTAAACCTTGGGTTTGATTTGGACTTTTCAAATTTGTTTTTTATTTGGAATGGAGTGGGGATTTTTTTGGTATGTATTTTCAGTTTTTGGTGGTGTTTGAGATAGATGATGAAGTATGAATTATTTTTTGTGTTGATTTTCGGTTTTCCAAGTGGTTTTTTGGTATGATATTTCTAGGTTTTGGGTATTGAGATTGATGATGAAGTTTGGATGATTGTTTTTTTCTCGTTTGAGATTGATGATGAAAATGATGATTTTTCGTGTTGATTTTTGGTTTTCAAGTGTTTTTTTTGGGTTTTGGTATTTGAAATTGATTAGATGAAGTTGTAGTGATTTTCTACTATGATTTTCGGTTTCAAGATATGATATTTCCTGAGTTTTCTGTGTGTTGTGTTTTTTTAGTTTGTTTAATAAATTTAGTTTTTTTTTAAAAAAAATTTACATAATTTTAATAAATATCTTGAGGGTAGAACATTAATTGTTAGGTTATATTGAAAGGAAAAACAGTCTTTTTAACGTGAGATTAACTTTTTTAACTGAAAAAACTAACGGGGTGGGCAGTGGCGGACCCAGAAATTTTAACCAGGTGGAGCAGTTAAACAAAATAAAAATTATATATAAAATATACTGAAAAATTAAGATCATAATAAAACGATTTAAAAAAACAAAAATAAGTTTTTTTTATATAAAGGAAAATCGATGGTATAATGAAATTTAGATAAAATAAAACAAATAGAATATGTATTCAAGATAAACTAAATAATCTTACATTCAAAAAGAATTAAAAACAAGAAACACAATATTAAAAATAAATAATAACAAGAAAACAACATAAACAATGAAAATTTATAATATTTATTTTTAAAATAATAAATTACAACCTAATTTTATAAAAAGAAACTTTGTTTTGTATTTATAATGAATTCAATTTAAATTTATATAAAGATAATTGATTAATAAATATTACTAGACATGTTTTTTAATTTTTTTTATTCCTCTAATTATTGGTAAATTATTGATTCTAAATAAATTAAAACTATAAAATAAAGAAAATACTAGAGATAAAATATATTGAATCATAATAATAGATGGACTAATTTAATAAAATAAATTAAAATTTGAGATTTTAAAGTTTATTGATTTGATGTGTTATGTATGTTAAACTAAAACTATTGGAAATAATAATATATAATTTAATATTAATAAAAATTTAATTAAATAACCACAAATTGAGGGTAATTAAGAAGTTGATAATGATCGAAAAGATAAAGTGAATTGTTTGGTTTCATGAGAAGATGACAATTTGAGAAAGGAATTGGAAAATATGGTAAAATAAAAAAGACATAAAAAATATTATTAAAATCACCGGATAAAGATAAAATTGAATTTAAAAATAAAAAGATATTTAGTTTACTTGAAAAATGGAATTAGTAGGAATTGAACCCATCACAACAAGCTATTGTGAAATGGAAGAGCCTGCAGTGCTGGAATATGAATTATTAATATTTGTGGTAATTAATATATTTATACATATGAAAGTACAAATTTTTTTTTTAATTTGAGGTAGGGCACGGGCCCCCACCTAGCCTTAAGGTGGGTCTGCCCCTGGGGGTGGGGGAATATAGAGAATACTTTCAGTTTCAAGGAGTAAAACGACCATTAATGGAAATAAAGTGGGAAAATTTACTAATATATCAAAATATAGGGGAGAAATGATACTTGACCTTAAATATATTATTTATGAGCGGCTTCTTAATTTTTTTTTTTCATTTTTTTGTCAATCCGTCTTATATATATTAATATAAAGGGCAATTACTGAACAAGTCCCGTATTTTTAAAAAAAAATTCCAAGTAGTTTGAGACTTTTGTAAAAGTGTCCAAATTCATCCCTTCAAGTCCCCTAACTTTTAAGAAACAACCAAAAACATCCCTTGTCGTTAACCTCTGTTATTTATACCGTTACTTTGACTATGGTTTACTTTTAAAAGACTAGAGTACCGTTCTAAAGTTAAAGATGTTTAAATAAAAATAAAACAATAATTTTTTTAACAGTATCTATCTATCCACCTATATAGACTATGTATTTTTTTTTTTAAGTTTTTTGCCATTAGTAGGATTCTAACCGCTGATTTGGAAGTCATTTGTCTAAGCCCAAGCTCGTTCAAACAAGAATGTAATGAAAACAAAATAAAATAAATTATCCGCAACTCTCTCATTGATTCGAAAATCACTACCAAACTTGGAAACACTTAGTACTAACAATCTGACCTCTTAAAAAATCAAATGTGGGCAAATCCGGAATCGGCCACTGCCTCAAGAATTAGAAATCTCATATCTCCGATGGAGGATAGAGATCGGGGGAGATCCAGGGCAGCTTCGTGGATGACATGTTTTCTTGTTTGGCTCGGAGTCAATGGGTTATTCTATCAACAATGGGTCTGTGATGCTTATATACGGAAGGCATCTCCATCATCATCTGGTTAAGTTCTTGAAAATGAGTCATTTTTTGGGTTCATATTGATACAAAATTATAGAGACCTACACAATTTTTTGAGTTTTGTATTGATGAAAAACTGAGGAGACCTGGATTTTTTTTTTTTTTAATAACTTGAGAGACCTGGATTGTTAATTGAGCTTTAATATGGAGATTAGTGAAACCATGGTGTTTGTTTCTGAATAAACAATGGTCAATCTCTGGGTTAGAAGAAGCATATGGTTCTTCTCTGTTTCTATTTTGGGAAAAACAAAAAAAATAATGAAAATTTAGCCGAAAAAGAAAGATCAAACTCAAAAATTGATATCTGTATCATGTAAACCGTTTTTGTTTCTTATTAATTTTATATATTTAATAGATTTTTTTCTTAATATATTTATATTTTATATTCTACTTTTATTATAATTTAGTTTTAATTAAATTAAATTTATTGAATATATTTTGGTATACGATACACTTTTGTTTTCTTTATTATTTGAATTACTTTTATTATAACTTATCTTCCTTTTATTATTATTTTAACGTTTTATTTTTATTTAATATTTTTTAAATATAATAAGACGAATCTACCCTTTGACAGTTAGTTGACTTAACAGAAGTTTGATATAAGGGATTAAATGGTACATTATAAAAAGTTAGGGACTGATTTGGTCAGTTTTGTAAAAGTCGTAAATTACTTGAAATTTTAAAAAAAGTTCAGGACTTGTTAGATAATTGCCCTAATAAAAATAATATTTATAAAGTATTAATTATTATTGGTAGGGGTGGGCACTAAGTTCATAACCGAACCGAACCAAAAAAATGGTGTTCAGTTCGGTTTGTATAATGAATTCGGTTAAACCGGTTCAAAAAGCTGAAAACCGAAAAGTCTTCGGTTCAAACCGGTTTTAGTTTTCTAAAACCGGTTTAAACCAATTAAACTGTATATAAAAGTTAAAAAAAAACCCTAGCCTACTTTCATTCTTAGACAGTTCAGCTGACTTCTCTTCTCTCATCTCTACCTCTCTGTTCCTCAACTCATTCCTCACATCCAATCTGCTCAACATCCGACTTGCTCCGCCGCCCATCTCAACTCCGTGTCTCTGTTCGTCAACATCTAATCTACTCATACAAGGTTTGTCAACGCCCGACTTTTCTTCTTTTTCTAATTTTCTTCTTATCTTTTTTTTTTTTGGTTTCACTTCCGATCTGGTCGTCCGATATGCTTCTTCTTCATCTCCAGTGAAAGCTTCAACGAGACAAACCTTCAGGCTTGACAGGAAATCATAGAATAATCTAAGGATAGTTGACCAGAAATCATAGAAGGCTTCAGCTTGTCCAAACTGCTTCAAAAAAGGTTATCTTTTCTTTTTTGATTTGGTTAACAAAGGTCTGATCTTCAGTTCTGTCCATTTTCTATCTTGAAATGGATTTTGTGCATATGTGGTTTTGTTCTTTAGTTGTCATGTGGAGATCGATGTCTAGAACGTGACCAGCTTGGATGATTGTATTGGCTATTTTGAGAAAATTTGTATCAGCTTCGATGACCAATTCGATGGTTTTCTCAAAATTATTTGTTTTAATTTTCGATGTTTGTTTGATTCTTTTAATGAAGATATGGATCTTAAGTATCTAATTCTGTATTTGTTTTTTCTGTTTAATTTGATGTTTATGCAGATTACAGATAAATGTTTGCCATCTATTTTGAAATTAGAACATCTTGAAGATTTGGTTTTGGAGGGTTGTTTTGGAGGAAGTTGGAATTATTTTACTCTCATAAATAATTATGTGATTTGGAGTTTTTAATTTAGTGGTAATTTTGATTTGGAGTTTGGATTGTTATTTTAGTTGTAATTTTGATTTAAAGTTTTTATTTTAGTTGTAATTTTGATTTAGAGTTTGGATTTGCTATTTTTATTGTATTATTATGTACTGTATTTACTGATGGTTTTTTTTTTATATCTTTGAAAATTGAACTATATGTCTGTATGTAATGAATTTAATGTCTATTCAATTTGTGTTTTTTTTAATGAATTATAAATTAAATATTATTAGTTAGGTTTGATTTGAGTTTTTTTTTTTGGACTTGGGCTATTAAAATTTAAAAAGACTCATTAAGCCCACTAGGCCCAAAACCAAAATGAACCGAACCGATTAAAATCAGTTCAGTTCGGTTACCATCTCTTATTTAGTTTAAACCGGTTCAATTTTGAATAAACCGAAATATTTTCGGTTTAGTTCGGTTTTATCCAAAACCGACCCGAACCGCGCCCACCCCTAATTATTGGGGGTATGGCAGGGTATGAATAATTGGGACTTTTCTAATCTGGATCAACAATTAATCTTAATAGAAGTCAAAGACTTACGGTACGGTAAGTTGGCACAATTTGTCCTAGAATAAGAATTTGGCTATTCACTTGCAACATAGCCAAATTTTAAGGAATATTGTGATCTGAATCCTCTCTCACATTTTCTCTCTTTATATTGTTCGTACCTTTATAACCCATTGACATGTGTCTAATATAGCAAATCAATGGTTTGGATTATTTCTATTAATTTTTATGTTTTACACAACCAAAAGATAGAATTAATTCAGATCATTGATTTAAGTGAGAACAAAATGAGGACAATATGATGTGAGGAGATGATCCAAATTCGTTAGTGTAATGTTCCAAAATATATGATTAGATTCTAAAAATTAACCATTTTCTCTGTAGAAAATTATGGTTTAGATTTTCATAGAATTTTGTATGTTTTTTTTTTTTTTTGACAAGTAGAATTTTGTATGTTATTTTATCTTATGTATAGCACAAGGAGTTAGAATCAAAACAACAATTTATTGATATAGAATAAGTAACATTACATTCAGCCCATTCTACATAGACCTTGTTGCAACCGTACGAAGAGCATGAATCACACATATATCCTTCCATTTTCTTTTTCATCTGCCACAATATCACAAAAAATTGTCAGTTGGATCATGTTAACACACCATACATAAACAATTTATACCAATTATTGGATTGTTAAAATTGAATTTAAGTTGTAGATTTTGAAGTTGCTCACCGAAGATTGTGGTTATAAAGAGCCTGAGAAATTGATTGGTCGACACAATTCTTTTCACAATTGTCAACGCATTCTTGAAAATTTCCACTTCTAGGACACCTTCCTTCACATTTATGCTTGCACTCATCGGACACCGCCTTCACTTCTGACACTGAGAGGATAATCATCATCAAAATTGCCATTATCACCACATATCTTGAACCATGTTTTTCCATAGCTGTATTTCTCTCACTTTTGTTGTTTTTTTCCCTATGTTCTTTGAATTAGATTTTTCAAATTCTTGAATGCATTATTTATAGGACGTGCAGTGCCCTTCATGAATTGATCCACTCAGATTTTGCTTTTAATTATAGGATTTTAAACGTCTGATTGTATCTAATTCAGATTTGTAAAGAGTCCATAAATTCTGATCTAGTTTTGGACGGATTTCAATAAAATTCAAGTGTACTCATTTCAGACTTTTAAAAAGTTCAAAAAATCTAGGTGTATTAATAAAGTCATTGATTTTGCAGATTTGGATTTAGTGATGGAATTTGATGGATTTTAAAATTAGATTTATAAACAAAAAACCTTTAACAAATCTTGCTCGAACCTAGTAGATTTTGATGTATTTGACTTGTATAGAGTAGTGCTATTGGCAAACCCCTACCGGTCTATTTATACCAAACTTTTTTTAATTATGTAGTATTCTTTTTTCCTTTTATCAAAATTACTTAAAGAGACATATAATTTAAGGAAAAAAATCTTCTACAAAGTAAATCTATTAAAACTCCATATTCATTTTCCAAAACAAAAAAAAAACCGCGTTCTTTTTTTTTTTGAATAGCTTACTTTATTTAGAACAAGCCAAAAAGGCAAACAGTCCAGAACATAGAACAAAAACATGCCCAGAAACATGGCACAATAGAGGAGCCTAAGAGCAAAACATAGCAGATGCAAAACAAAGAAGAAACACAAAACCCAACGAGACAAGAGCTGAGAAGCACATCTCACTAAACACAAAGCCAAACGACGACAGCTCCCACAGAAAGCTAAGAAAGCTCAGAAAAAAAATAGAACATGACCAGCTAGAGTCTAGCCTTTGTCATCTTCTTTCCCTCTAGCAATTTGGTCTGCCAACTCTTTTTCAACACCACTGAAATTGCAACCACGTGCTCCATTTTGAATCTTCATCCTATGAATTCTTGAAGGAAAAAAGTCCTTTGTTCCCCACCTTCTAACGGAAGGGCACGGAGAAACAACAATTTTCCCCACCTTCCTCTTCCGAAAAGAGGTTCCAAATCCCCAAGATCAACATAAAGATCAATAGTTGGACCACCCAAATCACCACCCCCCCGGACTCAAACCGAACCCTAACAAACATTTACCCTTATCAAAATTAGTAAAAACCACTTGGTCACCGGAACCCGCTAGTCCCCTGCTTGATCTATCATTAGAATCAAATATCCTAATACTTTTACCATATGTCTTCTTACTCTTAACATCTTCCAAAGAAACAATCTATTATTAATCTTAATAACACCACTCCCCAACTTGCTCACCCCACCATTAACAATACCCTTACCACTTTTCCCAACACAAGAACCAAAAGACCCAACATTCGAACCACATCCCCCCAAAACAGCATTACCACCCAAAAAAGTCCCCTACTCACTTTCGGCTGCCCCACTAACATGAACATTGGTACTAACACCCCTACCATCACTAGCTTCAGCTTTATTAACATTACTCCTCAAACTATCACATTTCCCATCACAAGGACCAACCACTCATTCATTCAATCCACTTGACCTCACCATACCCTTTTCAACCGAAACAAAAACTTCCCTTTTATCGGCTTCCTCACCACTCCCAACCTTGGAATAAACACCTCTACCACCACTAGCTTTGTCAATAGTTATCACTACTCCCCAAACTTTCACTTTTATCATTATCTAACCTATCCAAACAACCTATCAATGTGGCCTCACCTTTTTCAAAAAAACTCACCTTTAACTTTGCTATCCTTGAGAAAGCTCTGCATATTATCCATACTTTTAGACTCCTTCTTAGACCTCCCTCTGATATGAATACTGACTAGCTCATCCTCAACGATCTTGCCTCAGGAGCCAAGGATGTAGCAGGTTCCAAGACATCTTCTTCACTTGACAGCATTTCAGAACTTTCCTTAGAAGGTAAGAAATTTGAATTTTGAATAGGCGAGGTTATCTTCAGACCTAAGACCCTAGCCACCCATGAAAAATCCACTGAAATTGGTCTTCCATTTTAACAAAAACGGGGATACCTCCGATGTAAACGATTTTTCCGTTTTTTAATTTTCTTACTAATTTTCTTCCGTTTTTGATCCAACAACGTCAAAACCATTTTGCTAATTATGGTCCAAACGTTTAGTCTTAAATTCAAGTGTTTTTTGAACATTACCTATCAATTAAAACTGGAAAGGTGGTAACCGAACCATTCATGGCCATAAAGCTTGATGGGAGCTACGCTATATAAAGGGATTTGGTCCCTAAGCTCGGGCACTCGTGACAGACATCATACACCATCATTTTTCAGAGTGTTCTGAGAGCTTAGAAGATCCAAAATCCGAAAGAAAACAGTAAAAGTGCAATGGCCGGAGGTATTGCCCGATCCCAGGTTTCTTTTTTTCTTGAGTTTTATCTGATAACAGTTGGTATCAAAGCGTCTTATGCCTCTGCCTTGCCATTTTTCTTCATTTTTTCGAGCCAGGTCTGAAACCAATTCACACGGGTCAAAGCAACCCGGTTAGAGGTTGAAGACGATATATTTTGTAGGCCTATTTCATTTTTGCGCCTGTTTCATTTTGTGGGCTTAATTTTGATTAAAAAAATGGTTTGGGGATTTTGGCAAAATTTAAAATTTTGAGCTTTTATTATGAAATTTTGTGATTCTCTGCACAAATTTTAATTTATGGCATATATTATTTATTTTGTTTCATGTACGATATGCAATTTTGTCTATTGCTCATATTTATTTACATGAATTAATTTTAGTTTTATTTGTTCACGTTAATTTATGCAATAATTTTGGATGGGTTTATATTATATTTTAAATTATGCAATATAGGTCTATTTTCATAACACTTAATTTTATGCATACAATTTGAATGTCTAGTGATCCATATAATTGTAATTAATTAAGGATTAGCCACAACATCTTTAATTAAATAAAAATATATATTATGTTTGTTTAGAATCACATACAGAATTATAGACATTAGTTGTAATTAATAATACTTAATATAATAAATTTTATCCCACAGGAAATTTTATTATATTTATATAATTAATTAGGATAAAATGTCAAATTATTTTCATAATATACCCACATGAATTATGAACTAGTACATAATTTGATTGTTTTATCATAAGGTTTATCTAATTATTCTTATAATATACCCATAAATCATCTATTAAGTACATAATTTGATAATTCTATCATAAGGAAAATGAATCTGCTTGAAATAATTTAGCCAACAGGCAATTTTTATGTCATTATATTCAAATTTTGCATGATTTACATTGGTAAAACATACAATTTAATGGATTTGGCCTCAATTTTGACGTAAACATGTATTTTATGCAGCTTCACAATCTACTAATTTCTCTGATATTTGTTGCGATATTCCTGAACTAAAGGGTGATAACTATAAGGTATGGAAAGAGAGAATTCTTCTCCATTTAGGGTGGATGGACATCGACTATGCTATCAGGAAAGATGAACCACCAGCAATCACTAATACCATCACTCCAGCGAACATCGCACTTTACGAACAATGGGAGCGATCTAATCTTCTCAGCGTGATGTTCATTCAGACCAAAATTTCTACTGGTATACGTGGTTCCGTCGATCAGCATGAAAAGGTCCGGGACTTGTTGAAAGCCATTGATGATCAATTCATCACTTCAGATAAGGCACTGGCAAGCACCCTAATCATGAAGTTCTCATCCATGAGGCTCACCAATGTGAAGAGTGTGCGTGAGCACATCATGTAGATGAGGGACATTGCGGCTCAACTTAAGAAACTGGAGGTTGAGATGTCCGAATCCTTCATGGTGCATTATATCTTGAACACCCTCCCACAACAGTACGGGCCATTCAAAATCTCGTACAACACACATAAGGATAAATGGTCATTCAATGAATTAATGACCTTGTGTGTTCAAGAGGGAAGGGAGGCTTGTGATGAAGCTTAGAGAAAATGCAATGTTGGCTATTACGCGCGGGAAAGGCAAACATCAAGCCAATCAGAAGGTGAAAGGTAAAGTACCACCCCGGGCTGATATCAAGAAAGAGGCAAAGTGTTTCTTCTGTAAGAAGAAGAGACATATGAACAAGGAATGAGCCAAATTACAGAAATGGCTTGAGGATAAAGGTAATCCAGCCTCGTTTGTTTGTTATGAATCTAATATGGTTAATGTTAATATTAACACTTGGTGTATTGACTATGGATCTACAATCCATATTACAAACTCATTGCAGGGTATGCAAAACCTAAGGAAGCTAGTGGGAAGTGAACAAGCATCTTATCTGGAAACAAGATGCGCATATGGAGGCTATAGGGACATGTTTTTAACTTTAAGTAATGGTTTTGTTTTAGAATTAGATATGACCTTCTATGTTCCAAGTTTTTCACGAAACTTGATTTCAGTTTCCAGACTTGTACTTTTGGGATATTCCTTTAATTTTTCAAACACTTCATTTAGTTTATTTTATAATTTTGATTATGTCGGGAATGGAATTTTGTCTAATGGTCTTTATCGTATAATTTTACAAAACAATGTCATTTATAGTTCAATGCATGTTCTCATTAGCACTAAACGGTGTATTATTAGTGAAGATTAGTGAATGATAGAGTACATGTCTCATAATAAGTGAAATCTAGAGTACTAAGTACTCTATCATTCACTGATTTTGAGACATGTGTGGACTGCATTAAGGGAAAGCATACCAACAAGTCCGTCCAAGAAAGGTGCCAATAGGAGTTCAGACATATTAGAAATCATACATATTGATATATGTAGTCCAGATATGAATTCACATGCTCAAAGATACTTCATCACCTTTATTGATGATTACTCACGATATATGTATCTCTACTTACTTCATAACAAGAACGAAGCATTAGATGCCTTTAAGATCTTTAAGGCTGAAGTAGAGAAACAATGCGTGAAGCAAATAAAGATCGTGAGATTAAATAGAGGTGAGGAGTACTATGGTAGATACACTGAGGATGGACAAGCACTTGGTTTTTTTGCTAAGTTTCTTCAAGAGCATGAGATAGTTGTCCAATACATCATGCATGGTTTACATGACCATAATGGTGTAGCAGAAAGAAGAAACCGAACATTGTTAGACATTCTGCGGAGTATGCTTAGCAGCTCCAATCTTCCTAAGTCCTTGTGTACTGAAGCACTAAAGACTGCAGTGTATATATTGAACAGAGTCCCAACCAAGACTGTCTCAAGGACACCATTTGAATTATGGAAAGGTTGGAAGCAGGGTTTGCGACATATGCGTGTTGGGGATGCCCTTTTGAAGTGAGAATTTATAATCCACAAGAGAAGAAGCTAGACCCAAGGACCATTAGTGGGAATTTCGTTGGATGTGCTGAAAGGTCTAAAGGGTACATATTTTATTGTCCATCTCATAGCACTAGGATTGTGGAATCAGGAAACGTGAAGTTTCTCGAGAATGACTTGATTAGTAGGAGGGATCAGATTAGGAATAAAGTTCCTGGACATGATCATTCAGATCTCAACCTTCACCTCAAGTGACAAGCTGGTTATAGTTCACAACACTCCTCAAGTACATACCGGTGTGGGACAACCAATTATTGAAGAAGTTCCACAAGCTGCTAACAACATTCCAATGGATCACGTAGTTCAGGAATTACCAGAACCTCTTGAACAACCAATTGAACCACATGCTTCTTAGGAAGATAATGATACAACATTAAGGAGATCCACTAGAACTAAGAGGTCAGCTATTCCTAGTGATTATGAAGTGTACCTACAATAATTTGACTACAATATTGGAGCCGAAAGTGAACCCTGAGTTCTATTCACATGCCATAAGTTGTAAAGAGTTAGAATTATGGTACAATGCCATGCAAGAAGAGATAAGTTCTATGAAGAGTAACAGAGTCTGGGATCTTATTTGGTTGCCTGATGGTGCAAAAGCCATTGGTTGTAAATGGGTCTTTAAGACTAAAGAAGACTCATTAGGCAACATTGAGAGATACAATGTGAGACTCGTTGATAGGGGATTCACTCAAAAGGAATGAATTGATTACACGGAGACATTTTCTCCTGTATCTAAAAAGGATTCCCTATGCATTATTTTGGCATTAGTAGTCCATTTTGACCTTAAGTTGCAAGAAATGGATGTGAAAACGGCATTTCTCAATGGAGATCTAAAGGAGGAGGTTTATATGAAACAACCTGAAGGATTCCCTTCTAGTGATGGTGAGCATTTAGTCTGTAAGCTCAACAAATCCATTTACAGGTTTAAAACAACCGTCCCTGTCAATGGTATTTTAAATTTCATGGAGTAATTTCTTCATTTGGGTTTGTTGAAAACTCAATGGATCAATGTATATACCAGAAGGTCAGTGGGAGTAAGATTTGTTTTATTGTTTTATACGTGGATGGCATTTTGCTTGCAACCAATGATAAGGGTTCGCTACATGAGGTAAAACAATTCCTCTCTAAAAATTTCGATATGAAGGATATGAGAGATGCATCTTATGTCATTGGCATTACGATCCATAGAGACAGATTTCTAGGCATCTTAGGTCTGTCTCAGGAAACCTATATCGAAAAGGTTTTAGAGTGATTTCGGATGAAGGATTGTTCCCCAAGTGTAGCTCTCATTGTGAAGGGTGATAGGTTCAATTTGAACCAATGCCCGAAGAACGATTTTGAAAAGGATCAAATGAAGAACATTCCATATGCTTCTATTGTCGGAAGCCTGATGTATGCTTAGGTCTGCACAAGGCCTGACATTGCATTTGCTGTAGGAATGTTATGATGATATCAGAGTAATCCAGGTATGCACCACTGGAGAGCTGTAAAGAAAGTGATAAGGTACCTTTAAGGAACCAAAGACTACATGCTTATGTATAGACTGATGGATAATCTGGAAATAATTAGCTACTCAGATTCTGACTTTGTTGGCTGTGTTGATTCACGCAAATCAACATCATGGTACATTTTCATAATGGCCGGTGGAGCTGTATCATGGATGAGTGCCAAGCAGACCTTGATTGCTACTTCCATTATGGAAGCAGAGTTCAGTCTCCTGTTTTAAGGCTACTTCACATGGTGTATAGGATCAAGAGTTTCATATATGGGCTTAGAGTTATGGATTCCATTTCTAGACCATTGAGAATTTATTGCGACAATTCAACAGCTGTTTTTATGGCTAATAACAACAAAAGTAGAAGTCGAAGTAAACACATCGACATTAAGTACTTAGCCATAAGGGAATGTGTTAAAGAAAAGAAAATGGTCATTGAGCAAGTCAATACTGAATTGATGATCGATGATCCTTTGACTAAGGGCATGCCACCATTGAAATACAAGGGTCATGTAGAGAAAATAGGACTTGGTTCCACTATGTAGTTGTATATACAATGCTTGAATGAAACTCTTATTTATTTTGATGTTTTCTCATATTCATGTGCACCTTGATTTATTTTGAGAAAAATTCATCTGTTTAGGACCAAGAATAAAACAGAGGGTTTATTCATTAAGTAACGTTACCACATGAAGAATAATACTTGAGGAACTAAATACATCATAATACATGGAAGGTAATACTTGTTATTAGAGGACTTATCACCATGATTCATGTATTTATTTCTAAGAAAGATAAACGATGGGATTAAGTTAAAACATTAAATTAAACGTATAGACCAAGTGGGAGAAAGTAAAATGGTTTTTCCGATTTTTAATTTTCTTATTAATTTTCTTCAGTTTTTGGTCCAAAAATGTCAATACCATTTTGCTAATTATGGTCCAAACGTTTAGTCTTAAATTCAAGTATTTTTTGAACATTACCCCTCAATTAAAACTGGAAAGGTGGTAACCGAACCATTCAACTGCCATAATGCTTGATGAGAGCTAGGCTATATAAAGGGATTTGGTCCCTAAGCTCAGACACTTGTGACATACATCATACACCATCATTTTTCAGAGTGTTCTGAGAACTTAGAAGAGCCAAAATCTGAGAGAAAATAGTAGAAGTGCAATGACTGGAGGTATTGCCCGATCCTAGGTTTCTTTTTTTCTTGAATTTTATCCGATCCTTTTTACTGTTTTGCTTTATTTTTGGATCGTGTTTTATGCTTACATCTGACACTAACCTTGATTCCGCTTAAGACCTTCTTATTAGTTGGGATTAAGGTCAAGAACCTCCCTCTAGCTAATCTTCTTCGATATGCAGTTTCTTCTTCAACCCACAGAGCTTCCCCCACATTCTGGCCAAGCTTTGAAAAGAAAGAATTGGACAAGTATGACAATGGAGTACCATAGACGTTGATCCACGCTAGCCTCGATTGAGGGATGAAAGAATTCGACCATCTTGATAAAGAAGAGAAGCCATCATCCCAGAAAACATGATTTCTAATGAAATCTTCCCTCTCAACTTTCGAATCAAAAAACCAGAGGATATATTTGTCACCTAAGTAAGAAGATGAGAAAGTGAATCCTCTAGAGTCTAACGTGTTGTTCACACTGGACAAGTTTGAGAATTTCATAAGCTCACCAACTGCACATCTATGATCAGAACAATTTATACACCTATTTGAGGTCCCCATTTCCTAGATTTTGTTCTCGTTTTTGAGCATATTTTTGTATATAATATATTTTGTGAGCCTTTTGTAGGTTATATCCCTTAAAATAAGGAGTTGAGCTAAATTGAAGAGTTTTGGAGGTTAACGGGTTGAAATTGGAAATCATCGTACAGTACACTCAACTTTTGGGGGCCATATCTCCCGCTTCAGACCGAACTATATTTTGTGCTACCACCTTCCGAAAAGCTTTGGATGTCTACTTTCTAATGGTTTTCACGGATTGTGATTCCGATATTTCTAGAGGAAGTTATGGTCGTTTTCGTAACTGTACGCGAAGCTGTCGAACTGTACCGCGCCCAAACCGCGTAACGTACCGCGAAAGTTGGCAAAATGTCCATTTTTTGGCCCTACACTATATATACCCCTATTTTCTCTCATTCTTCATTCTTCCACAACACACCAAAAACCCCAACTCACCATTCTCTTCATCTTCTTCATCTCTTACATAATCTTCATGAAATAAGGAGAGAAATAGCTCCCATGGAGGTTTTTCCTCCATGAACCTCCATGGGAGCTCACCATACATCTCCACAATACCATTTTACACTTTCTCCATCCATTTTAGAGTGGACTACAAGGAATTATGAGCCAAATTCGAGCTAGGAATGCTAAGAGCTTCTTTGGAGGGTTTGTCTTCAAAGGTTGTCTCATTTTTACTCTTTTCTTTGTATTTCTAATTTTTTTAATGTGTAACCCCGACTTGGGAATATTGTAAACCTTCACATGTGCAATATATGTATGTTTGTGTTTAAATTCGTTTGGGTTTTGTTTTACTTTTTGTTAATTTAATGAATTAAACTCTTATCGTGATATTCATGTGTGTGGAGGGTCGAAATTGATATGTATGCATGATTGAGATTAGGAGTAGAGTAATTTAGCTTCCCATGATTGTTTGTATGTTGGTGGATGACCAAAATACTATGTTTAAAGTAATTTGAGTGTTAGAGAATTAAGCTCCAAAGAGTGGAAAAGGTTTCAGTTCATGCATTTAGTTGCTAAATTGGCATTGGTTCAAATCCTTGTGTTTAATGAGTCTTGTTAAGACATAATTGCCCATCCTTGACCGAATTGGGTGATGAATTGGTTTTGGAGAATTCCTAAATCAAGAGGATGGAACCCCTAACTTAGATTGAATGTCCTTAATGTAAAACAACCAACTATTTGCACATTAGTGTTAGGTAAACTTGTTTCCCATGTCTAGCCAACCTAAGGAGATTGATAAAACCAAATATGTATCTAGAGTAAAGACAAACTGAATTCCTCTTGTGCTCATGTAGTTGTAGGGACATTTCATTGCTTAATGCTTTCACTCGGTTAGCCACTCTGTGAATGATATTTAGGCTGTGTGTTATATATCGCGTAATTTGCATTAATATGCTCAGCGTGGTATCCTCAATATTTGACCAGAAAGTTGAGAGATCACTAGGCTGGCATTAGGAGTGGGCACTAAGTTCGGAACCGAACCGAACCAACCGAACCGAAAAATGGGTGTTCGGTTCAGTTCGTATAGTCAAATCGGTTTAAATCGGTTTAAAACTTTGAAAACCGAAAAGTTTTCGGTTCAAACCGGTTTGCTTTCCCAAAACCGGTTTGAACTGAATAAACCGGCTATAAAGCTTAAAAAAAACCCTAGCAATCTAACATTTTCAACTTTCAGCTTTCTTCTCTGAGTTCGCCAACTGCTCGACCAGGCTACCAGTTCTCACTCCTCTGTTCTCTATCTTCTTAAATCTCAACACTCGTTCATCTTCTTTCAGCTATCATCTACGCCAGCTATCATCTACGCCCTATTCAACTTCTTTCAACTTTCATCTACACCTAACAGCCTTGTTCTCTATCTTCTCCAATCTCAACAGCCGATCTGCTCGTCTCGCTTGAATGAACATCTTAGCTCGTCCAATTTTCAGAACTTGTTTAGTTTCAATATCTGTTTTAATTGGTTAGAGTTTCAATATCATTCACTGAACTGAAAATTAAAGCCTTGTTTGGTTACTTATTTGTAGGTACAGTCAACATTGCATAACTTTTTCCTAAACACTAAGCTTGATTTGCTCCTGCTCCAAATCGATGTTAAAAAGGTGAGAATATTCTTCCAATATTTCTTCACTTCAATTTTGGTATTTAAGTTAGGATTTTTGATTGAACTGTCGAAATGAAAATAGACACGGGCCTTCAAGATTCTCTAGTATTATGTAGAAATAATATATCATATATTCATATGGGTCTTAATATCTGGAGATGAAGAGTAGTTGTTGATTGTGAACATTTAATTTTCCTATGCTTGCTAAGTAAACTAGGCTTTCTGCATTAAGTTTTTGCTAATATTTTGTTTCACTTTTCATTATCTAGTTGCATTAGTTAAACTAGATAAACAATTGAATAGAAGTCTGGTCTTTACCAATGGGAGTGAGTTATGACTATCACAGGTTATTAAATTCAGCTCATAAAATTGAAAATGAGGAAAAAAAACGATTATGTGCTAAATTTTGGACCATATTGTCTTAGATTAAAAATCTTTAAGTAATTTACGTGTCCCTGTGTTGGAAATTGTTTCTGCTTATGAGTGCCAATCGCTTGAAAAAACAGTTTAGTGGTGGGAAGTTTGGCTTGTACTACATTTTTGGAAGTGAATTAGCTCCTTGGAATTGAATTGAATGAGCAAATTAGCTAATTTTAGCCGATTGTTGAATGTTATAGCCCTATGACTCCTATGTAGTGGCTTCTGGGTCCTGTAGGATTGCATGTCTTATGTATTGCCGCTAGGGTATTAATGGAACTGGAAAAAAGAGAAAAGGGTAACATAGAACATGTAGAATTAGATTTAACAACACTATTTTGTAAGCCCTAATTACTAGAGAGTTTGATGAAATGTCTGTTTTGGTTAAATTGACTATGAATTACATAAGCTTGAACTATCTATTACTTTGTTGGCATTGTTATATTAAACATGTGATGATATATGTTCTTCTTAGTTCCTTACGTGTATATGTTCTTATTATGTTTCTAAATTTCTTCTTCTTTTCTCTAATTTTCTTTTTTTTTGTTTCACTCACATCTCATATGCTCGTCCAATTACGACATCTTCATCTCCAGCCAATATGCTTGAGTGCTTGACTGCTTCAACGAGAACAACTTCTTGAAGGTTGGTCCAATTACAAGGTTGGTTCTTGTCTCTTTGTCTGGTTCAGGAATATAAATATAATCAATGGCCGAATGCTTAGGTTGATAGAATTGGAAATGAAGCTTAATAAGTTAATATTATCATATAAAATAGACTACTTATTAAAAATTCTATTGGTTCTAATTCTACCAATTACCGTTTCATTTATGAATGCAGGGAAGTTGGAATTATTTTACTGTCATTATTTCATTTCCTATTTGGTCTTATTTTACTGTTATTACTAATTAAGTGAATTGTAGTTTTTATTTTAGTTGTAATTTTGAATTGGAGTTTGAATTTGGATTGTAATTTTGATTTGGAGTTTGTTTTGATTGTAATTTTGATTTGGAATTTGGATTTGGATTGTAATTTTTATTTGGAGTTTGAATTTGTGATTTCGAGTTTTTATCTTTGAAAATTGAAATGTATGTCTCATGGTCATGGCCGTATGAATGTATGAAACATTGAAACTTGTGAGTTGTGATTATTGAAATGTATATCTCATGGTTGTAGAGTTTTTCTTTTTTTTAATGAATTATTTATTAAATATTATTGGGTTTGATTTGGGTTTTTTTTGGGCTTGGACTATTAAAATTTATGTAACTTTGGCCCAAAATTGGAATCCAACAACCTATCAAAATTAAAACATATTAAAAAAACTAATTAAACTCATCAAGCCCATAAGGCCCATTAGGCCCAAAACCGAAATGAACCCAACCGAACCGAACCGATTAAAATTAGTTCAGTTATCATTTCTTATTCGGTTTAATCCGGTTTGATTTTGGGTAAACTGAAATATTTTCGATTCAATTCGGTTTTACCCAAAACCGAACCGAACCTGTGCCCACCCCTAGCTGGCATGTAGAGCTCGTGTGTGTGTGTGTCCCACAATCCTGAATGGATTCATGCATTTATGCATGGATGAAATCTCTATACGTTCGAGAGAGGGGTAGAGATTAATTAAGGGGACACAAGCATATAACATACGTGTTGTATGAGTATCTCGTATTCTTAATGCTTTCATCCCATATTTGGTTAGCCTCGTGGATGAATTATTGGCTTCAGTATGGCCCACGTGGATTCATGCATTTATGCGTCGATGAAATCTCTATACGTTCGAGAGAGGGTAGAGATTAATTAAGGGGACACAAGCATATAACATAAGTGTTGTATGGGTATCTCGTATTCTTAATGCATTTATCAATCCTGAATGAATTCATGCATTTATGCATGGATGAAATCTCTATACGTTCGAGAGAGGGTAGAGATTAATTAAGGGGACACAAACATATAACATACGTGTTGTATGGGTATCTCGTATTCTTAATGCTTTCACTTGGTTGTCATCCCGTATTTGGTTAGCCTCGTGGATGAATTATTGGCTTCAGTATGGCCCACGTGGTTATGCATTACCTGCCCAACTAAATGCCATGTGTTAGTGAGAGTATCACTAGGCTGACATACATGGCTCTTTTGTGTATTCCACGACACTTAATGAATCCATGCAATTGTGTGGATGTGAACTCTAATGCATCGAGAGAGATTAGAGATGAATTTAGGGGACACGAGCCTATGATATACTTGCACATTTGAGGGACTAGGTGGATCTAGTGCTTAATTAGGAGAATTGTTACGATTGAGTCATTTCCTTAGCGTATCCATACATTTCATGCATCTCTCCATTCCAACCTATCCATGTAAATATTATTTACATAATTTATTTAGTTATATTATTATTTACTTTTCCGCACACGCAACACACGAGTTCTCTCGACGTGTTGTAATAATAGCTAGAACTAGTGACGGTCGATGGATCCCACCTCCCTGCAGAACGATCATTGCTTGCCGTTGTGCTAGTCCATGTGGATTGCGCGCTTGCACGCTTGCGAGGCCGAACTTAATGTTCAACCTTTTGATGACACTGCAATGACATGTCACATCTAGCAAGCCAATCTAACTCCTCCATCCAAATTTTCCATGACATAAGAGCAAGATTCTCCTCCTTCATGGACTCTCCTCCCAATACCCTAAAATGAGAACCTCCCACCACATCTGCATATGATTGACTTCTTTGCTTCTTCTTCAAAAGATTCTCTCTATTAGGGGACTTCCCCCTAACAAAGAAATTGCCCGACAATATCGAATCTGTTTCTTGAAGAAAAAAATTTCTTAACTCTTAAACATTAAAAATTGCTTCTCAGACACATACAAAATATTATAGAAAAGTCTGAGAAAGATATCAAGCATATAGAAGTTTTGTAGGAGAACGATATCAAACATATGGAAGAATTGTATGAGAACAATATCAAACATCTGGAAGAATTGTTCGAGAATGATATCAAACATCTGCAAGAATTATCTGAGAATGATATCAAACATTTGGAAACAACCGTTGCGTTGAAACAATCGTTCAATGGAGGTGAGAGAGAAACGTATACAAAGATCTAAGATAGAGAGATCAGAGATGAAGTGTTTTAAGTTTGAAAAATAAGTAAATAGGGTAGTTTTCGAAATAAATCAAAAAAATTAATTAAAGCATTTCATTTTATTTAATTAAATCAAAATTTTAAAAGTGGGGCATAAATAGACTGATAGGGGTGTGCCAATAGCACCACTCCTTTTATAATATATTGAAGTTTAAAAAAAAAATCCAACGATTGACCTGAAAATTAAAATTAATAAAAAAAAGTCAATTATTTTTTATAATATCAAATTTTCATTAATGTGATTAATCATAAACAAAAATCTCGTATAAATTTGTTGTTATACACAATGAAGGAGAACGAGTAATAACATGTGAAATAATTTCTTTCGGACTGTTATAATGCATCACTTCAAAGTTAATATATTTTTGGAGTTTAAGATTGAATTGTTAAAATATTCACTTTGGACTCGAATGTATAAATCAGGCACCAAGTACATATATGGTAAAGAATCTACATTATCAGCCCAATTAGTAGAGATCATTATTCTTCCATGCCCTTAAAAATGCAGAGCTAAGAAGCAGATATACTCCCACATTGTCTGCAGAAATAAGAAACCCTCAACCAGGATGTAAATATAAGAAATGGTGCAGTCCCTTCATTTTCTTCATGGAGCCGTGTGGTGAGCACAGAGCGAACTATTCTTTCGCCTTTTACTAAAGAATACCGTGTGCTCGCAACTTTTAGCGGCATACACCTATTTTTGGGGGAGATGTACTCTTTGTACAGCTCCTAAAATATAATTATAATCTTTTGTTTTTTGTTTTACACTATCTATCCACCTATTACATTTGGAAATCATTTGTCTAAACTCTAATCCCGTCCTTTACCTGTTTTTTGTTTGTATTGTCATATATTTGTTTTTACATCTAGTGTTAGTTATCTTCATTTATATATAGATTAAGGAGAATTTATGAATTACATCATCTAAGTCCAATCTTTTGTTATATACAAGTTTGAATAGCCACTTCATTTTCAGGGTGCCTGAAAATAAATGATTTTTTTTTTCATATATTGAATATTTCATACTAGGATCATCTTGTCAGAACTTATTGGATGAGACATGTTTAACTCGGTTTTCTTCGTTTTCTTCTAACATATCATATCTGCATAGACAGATTATACAATTGAGGTTTTTGTGTAAAAAAAAAAAAAAACTCGACCGCTATCTTATAAGTTATAACGAGTCTAAATCACTGAATGTACTACCATATTGTTCATTAAAATTATGCACTCGATTATTAACATTCGACTGTAAAAAGGTGTAAATGATGTAGGGAGGGAGGAAGGAACGGGAGAAAATGGCGAGGCAATGATATCACTCACACAGGACTCACTGTTTGTTTGATTTGAAAGGAGGGATCCCTCTTTGTTTGAATATTTTAGCAATTTAGAAAGAATTTCTATCGCTAGTCTCCTCTTCATTGCTTTAGTAATTCTCATTCTAGTAAGAACCAAAATTACAGAAGAAGCTTTCTTTCAATTCGGATTTCAACAGCAGCGAGAGTTGAGAGCAGATTATTCAGCAGTCAAGAATAACCACACAAGACTAGTCAGCAGCAGTTACAATGACTCAAACAAGGAAGACTTCAAGTTTCCCACATCGACAGAGCATGACACCTTATAATGCAGAGTAAGGCTATAAGAAAATAATCAAGACTCAGTACAAATCATACCTTTCTCGGCCTTTTGGCTAAGATCAAGTGTAGTATCTGTTCTTATCAGTTTAATATCTGATATGTGGGCCATCGGTCCACACGATATTAAATTTATTTTTTGAAGGGGAGGTCTCACCATAGTAGCTTGCTACTTGGGGACCTCAAGCGTCGCCTTTGCGTTGCACTACTGCATTGGCCTGGCGTACCCCAACCAATACTAGTTCAATGTTTTATTTTAATAGCAGAAACACTGTTTTGATATATGCTCCAGACGATTTTGCATTATCTTTATGCTTAATAATCGTATAGTCATGTCGCTCAATGAGTTGAAGTGTAAACTACTTAAAAGTGTCCACAATTCTTTGATAAAAATATTAAACGGAAACATTATCAAACGAACTATCCTTTTGATTTCCAATTTCCGCCCAAGTTTTGAGTCATAATCTATACACATTGTAATTGAAGTACAGTGTTCTAGTGATAGGTTATGATGGACATTGACTACTACAAGTTTACAAGATATGTCTCGAAAAAATCCTGTTGGCTATTTATGTAACTTCTGTGGACAGGTTTGGTATGAAACAACAAGACATCCTCCTTGTCTTGTTTGACAAATATTTTGAATTATGTATGTAGGCATTTTTAGTTATAGGAATCACTATTGTAAAAAGTCACTTTTGTACGTGTAATCTAGTTTGTATGATTTCGTTGACACAAACCTTTCGTGTGTTTTATGTTATAGAATAATAATTGAGTTAATGATCCATATATATGCATGGACCGTAATTGGGTTTAGAATGTAAAGTTTTCTAACAAACATTTGATGGATACCCTTTGTAATAAAGTTGGCAGTTTTATAATCCCACATGGACAAATGACAAGCATAGACTTCTAAGGTTGCATTATAATAGCAGAGCCATATTGAATTTGAAAAGAATCTTTGCGCTTGGGGCAATGACGCAGCTAGTGAGGTTCTAACCGAGGCACGTCAATTGCTGGTTGAAAACTATTTCCGAACCCCCTCTTTGGCCTCGGTTCAGCCCTGGCCATCGAGAATTTCTGGAAGGACTCCCTCCTGGTTAAAGCCCTATAATTCCTAGTTTTTGAATGTTTTATATTTACTTGGACCACCAGTAATTTATTATTAGAGTTAAATTGTTTCAAAAAAAAAAAATGGTTCAAGATCTAGACTCTAGAGTATTGGCACACACCTCTACAAAATTTTCAAAAACTAATTAGGAAGAACTCATCTGGTGGAAGATCTTCCATCATAAATAACTGTGGCCTTTGGCAATGGTGACCGGGGACGAATTTTATTGACAAAGAGGCCCAATTTCATCCTTGCAGACAGGATGATTTCAGGGGATGGAATGATGTGTGCACTATGCACACCATGCAAGCTACGATGAAGGAAAGGACCAATTGACCTGGTCATCGAGTTGTTCGTTGTTGTTATTAGTAGTGGTAGTTATTGTTTAGTGATGTTCAGATAAATTGGGGATCCGTGAGTGCTCATGGCCACATTGTGAAAGTGGAGCAATTCCATGATTGCTAATGGGTCAATATCCCTATTATGTTGCTTAGTTGGTAGGTGCTTAGTTGGTTATTATTTGTAACTCATTCGAACCTGATAGCTATATAAGCTGATGGTAATTGATTGAGATTGTTTATGAATTTATGAAAATATAAACCTTTCCTTCTAAACTTCTCTTTCCCATTTCTAAATTCTGTACTTGTGTATTTGGTACACAACATTCGTTTCGTAATGTTTCCGTTAAATATTTTTATCAAAGAATTGTGGACACTTTTGTGTAGTTCACATGTCAACCCGTCGAGCGAGACGACTACACGTTTGTTTTGAGTAGAGAATGCCATATATTTGTAATTTATAATTCTAAAAAATATTATAAAAGTTTTAATACTGGGAAATGTTCCGCTTTTCATGCATTAATAAATGAAAAAGTTCCTATTAGTTTCTCCAAAATTGTAAAACAGAACAGATAATCACGGCTGGAATCATCTTAAAATGATACTAAACTTATATCTGTTATTATAAATAAAATATTAAACTAAGAATTGGTTGGGGTGCGCCAGGCCAATGCAGTAGTGCAACGCAAAGGCGACGCTTGAGGACCCTAGTAGCAAGCTACTATGATGGGATCTCCCCCTTGAAAAATAAATTTAATATCGTGTGGACCGATGGCCCACATATCAGATATTAAACTGGTAAAAACAGATACTACACTTGATCTTAGCCAAAAGGCCGAGAAAGGTATGATTTGAATATAGTCTTAATTAATCTCTTATAGCCCTGCTCTGCATTGTAAGGTATCGTCCTCTGTCGATGTGGGAAACTAAAAGCCTTTGAGTCATTGTAAGTTGTCACTGCAGATGACTAGTCTTGTGGTTATTTTTGACTGCTGAGTAATCTGCTCTCAACTCTCATTCTGCTGTTGAAAGCTTCTGCTGTGATTTTGGTTCTTATTCTAATGAGAATTACTAAAGCAATGTAGAGACTAAAGATTGAAATTCTTTCTAAATTGCTAAAATCTTCAAACAAAGAGAGAGCCCTCCTTTCAAATCCAGCATTGCCTCGCCATTTTCTCCCTTTCCTTGTCCATATGCTCAAATGTGTAATCTGTCTTATGCAAATATGATAGAAGAAATATATATTAAACATGTCTCAACCGACAGGTTCTGACATGATGATCCTAGTATGAAATATTCAATATATGAAAAAAAAAAATCATTTATTTCAGGCACCCTGAAAATGATGAAGTCGCTATTCAAACTTGTATGTAACAAAAGATTGGGCTTAGATGAGATCTAATTAATTTATAAAATTTCTTAATGTGTTTTTTTTAGATGTAATTCTTTAATTCCCCTTAAATATGTATATATATAATTGTAGATAACTAACAATTTAAACAAAAGATAACATTATTTATAAATTTTTTTTTTTTTTGAAACAGGAAAAAACCTCTCTACTTATAAATGTTGAAAACCAACACTAGTTGCATAAACGAAAATATGACAAAATAATAAAAAGATTAAACTTTACATTGTAGGAGCTGTACAAAGAGTACATCTCCTCAAAAAATAGGTGTATGCCGCTAAAAATGGCGAACACACGGTATTCTTTAGTAAAAGGCGAAAGAATAGTTCGCTTTGTGCTCACCACACGGCTCCATGAAGAAAATGAAGAGACTGCACCATTTCTTATATTTACGTCCTGGTCAAGGGTTTCTTCTTTCTGCAAGCAATGTGGGACTAATCTGCTTCTTAGCTCTACATTTTTAAGGGCATGAAAGAATAATAATCTATAGTCTATACTAATTATTGGGCTGATAATGTAGATTCTTTACCATATATGTACCCGGTGCATGATTGATTCTATATATATATATATATATATATATATTGATGGCAGAATCTGATATGCTAATTATGTGAGCTGTGGAAGTGTCATGTTACTTAGAAGTTAGATGCTGCCTCTCGGCTTTAGTATTTTTGTTCGCCATATGGTAGCTCGGATGTGGCCCTCTGTCTACTAGGTGAGAGGCCATATTTTATTGATGATCACTTTGTTAACATGTTTCGAATCATTTGTTCACTAGACAACCCTCAAAAAAGGGCTGTATTTATTAATGGGTACACATCCTGTTAACCTTGTATTCTGTATCAACAAAACCCTGTACTACAAATATGTAAACAAAAAAAAAGGACATAAAGCTCACAGAATATTCAGTCTGATATGATAAAGCCGTAGGAGATTATAGAAAGTTAATTACATCTAACATGGTGGTCAACAATGCCGTAATTGTTAGAACCATTTGAAAATTCAGGGATAATGTCATAATTATACTTTAACAAATCTAACAAGCCAAAGTTTTTATCAGAATTTCTACATATAGACTGGTAGAATTTGAACCTGTTTGTGTTTGGAAGCAATAAAACAGTTTTTCTGTAAATGATACAGAGTTAATTAGAAAGAAAACATAGAAGTAGAATTGGTAGGGGTGCGCCAGGCCATTGAAGTCGTGCGACACATGGGCGACGCTTGTGAACCCCAATAGCAAGCTACCGTGATGGGAACTCCCTCTAAAATAATTAATTCAATATCATGTGGATCAATGACCTATATATAAGATATTAAACTGATAAAAACAGATATTACACCTGATCTTAGCTAAAAGACCAAGAAAGGTATGCTTTGCTCCATTTCTTGATTACGATCCTATACATCTACTCTTCATTGTCAGACACAGATTTACCAATTGTCATACCTGCAAGTTATATATATATATATATATATTATAAATAAATAGAATAATAGATGAAGAACAATAAAAAATAATGAATAACACAGATGAAGAGAAAATAAAATAAAGTAAGTGAAAGATAGAAAGGGAGAAACGAGAGAGAGCTGAGAAATAATAATCACTTGATATTTTTATTGACTTTTTGATCAGTGTTACAAACAAATGGAACATATATATAGACAAAGAGATAGGGAGGGAGGCGGTTGAGAGAGAACAAGATATTTGTGATACATAAATGTGGTAAAAAGCCACATATTATAACACTCCCCATTGGATTTATACCGCATGTATTAATTTTCTAAGAAAAACCCAATGGGACAAAATCTGAGAAAAATGTATACAATGATCTCTCTGGATCTATTGAGGTTGGACATTAAAAACTATCTCATTAAAAACCTTGTCAGGAAAACCAAGTGGGACAAAACCTGATCGAAGGAAAAAAGAGTATAGTGTACACATGTTCATTCAAAACTTTGCTCCCCCTGATTGTCTCGTTTAAAAACCTTGTCAGGAAAACTCAGTGGGATAAAACCTGATAGAAGGGAAACAAAGTACAATGCAAATATGTCCAGAGTTAATGTTTTCTTCAAAACTTTACTTACATTTATACTTTGGTAGGGAAAACCCAATTGGATAAAAACCTGAGTAAAGATATTCATTGATATGTTGGATAAAAGCATTATCTATAATGATCTTCTGGATCAAAGTAACATATATACGATGATTAGCAAGATCAAAGTAATATTTACAATAATCTTCTTGATCAAGTCAATATATATACGATGATCAACTTGATAAATGTAACATTTATGGATCAAATAATTTTGGGTGTGCTTATAGAATTGTCTCATTAAAAACTTATCAGGAAAACCCAATGGGATGAAAACCTGATTGAAAGGAAAAAGAGCACAATACACATATACTCCAAATAATTAATATACTTCATTTGATATGCTCCCCCTGATGGGACGCTCCCCTGATAAAAGTTCTTTTGAAGCAATCTTCTAGATTGCTGAACTGAAGCACATTGATGTTTTTTTCATGAAATGCAATAACATCATAAATGATTGGAGGGAGTATGGGCAAATAATTGCTTTTATGGAGTAATATCCATATGGAATTTTTTCAGAATCTTTTCAACATATTCGGATTGATGGACAAGCATTCCATTTGATCTATGCTCGACCTGCAGGTTGAGACAATGTTTTCTTTCTCATTTCTTTATGAAGACACATGAGTATATAATATGATTATTAAATCCTTATCTTTACCGGATATTAACTGAGACGGTTATACCACATCCGTTCATATTGTTTTTAATCCATACAAGGATTTTTGTATGTTCATCAAATACAGATTACGAGATCTCGATTTACATGCTTCTAGCATTTTAAATCCTCCAGGATTTATAAGTATCTGCATTGAGTGAATCATATACATAAATGATGACTACATCTAAAAGATGTATTTCAAGCCCTTTAAAGGCAGCCAAATTTATCAACAATGTAATCGTATTCATCAATAATGAATACCAAGTTTCTGTATAAAACCTCGCATTACGAGTTGTGCCTCATATCTCACGATCTCATTTTTCTCATTACGTTTCCGTATAAAGATCCATCAGTATCCAACTAGTTTGAAATCTCTAGGTGTCTGGAGTACTATTGATCTAAACACTTTATTTTTGGCTTATGAAGTCAATTCTTCTTGAATTGCTTCTTTCATCTAGACCAATTATACCTTTTGTCTACAATCATTGATATTATGAATATTATAATTATCATTTATAATTTCAGTAGCGCTACTGTGTATAAAAATACATCACTAATGATTGTTTCCCTATGATTCCACATTTCTCTCATATGACGTATAGAAATTTTCTCAATTTCTATACTCTTGTATCTCTGTTGAGATTACTTCCATCTCAATGAATTTAGTCATTTCATAAACTCCGTATGACTTATAGAATTACTCTTAATTTCTATATTTTTGTATCTCTGTTGAAATTTCTTCAATTTCAATGGATTTAGTCATTTCATAGACTTGCATCTCTTTAGATATATCAGACTCTTTTATAGTTGATTTAGAGAAAGTGGATTTATTTATAACTCGAGTTTTGTTTACTCTTGGGATCCCAATAACAATACATTTTAAAAGGTTCATAAGCTTATGATATATATCAAATGATTTATTTGTTGTCTTTTTCTCTGATCGTTCTTCAAGAACAATCACCCCACCAGGGTTTATGAGATAGCAATTTATAAAATCTTGTTACCTTTAATATATCAGGTAACAAATTAATAATCATCTGATGATCAATTATCTTTCGTATTTGAGAGATACGAAGATTAAAATGAGACACACATATATATAGAGAGAGAACCAAACTGATATCTCTATTTTGTATATAAGTAACTTTTCATTTAATCCTCTTCTCGAGAAACTTTTCAATGAGTAAATCCTTATATAGAGTTTAGTAACTATATCAAAATAATGAAGTTCTGGCAATCACCTAGAGATGTTTGATAACTGATTTTCCTGACCCATTTTGATTGTGAGTATATTTGAAAACTAGATGTTGAACATCAATCCCAACTGTTTTAGCAATATTCATCAAATATCTTGTAAGTTCAACCAAGTTACTATGCCTGCAAAATTAATAATCAGTGCAAGTAATATGGAGATGTTTGATAATAAACAAACATATGATCATCTAGTAGATGCATCAATTAGAACCATATAATGATGAAATGGATCATTTGGTGGATGAATATATCCACATATATCCTCTTGAATTCTTTGTGAGAATGATAAGGATTCAAAACCAACTTTTAGAATAAGATGGTTTTATTGTTAGTTTCCCCTGTGAACATGCAGTATATAAGTTCTCATTGGATAAAGAATCTTCTGGTTCTTTAATGGATATTCATGGGAATTTTCAATGATTATACGTATCATTGTAGATCCTGTGTGACCGATACAATCACGCCAAAATACAAACATTTTTGGATCTGAGAACTTTTGATTCATAACTACATAAATATCTACACTTTTTATAATAGTGTAATATAATCCAGTTGATAAAGCACGCAACTTTTTTATAATGAGTTTCTAGCCTGAATCATGCATAGATATTCAACACTCAATATAACATTGATAAAGTTATATATCTTTGTTATGAGCAGATTTCTTTATGTTCTGTTTGAATGATATAAGTATCATTAATACACAATTTAATATCATCTGATAATAAGATTGTGGCCCTTCTAGAGCCTTTAATCATATCCACCGGATCTGATCTGGTATTAACTTTATATGCATTTGAACTGAGCATATTCCTTTATGTTCTACTTGAATAATATCAAGTATCACTGATAGATGATTTAGTATTGTTTGATAATAATATCATGGCTCTTCCAGAGCTTTCTATCATGGCTCTTTCAGAGCTTCTATCACATCCGTTGGACCTGCTACTGTATTAATATTTGCCCAGATCAAAGTCCAATTCATAAAATATATATGGCTCCGCAGAATTGTATGAGTCATTGCACTGTAGGCAAGACATATATTTCTCTTCTGTGATTTTATGGACATTATGTGTAATGCTATTTTATATCTCATCTGAAATGATAATAATCTTTTCAATATGTTTATTCTATAAACATTTTCTCTTGTCATTCACAAACATTCACTCCTGGGTATGTTTTGATATCTCATTAATATAATAATATCCAAATTTACTCTCTTGATATTGATCCTTCAGGAGCAAGTATAAAATGAATAAAATATCATTTACAATCTCATTTATACGTGATATTAGGATCTTAAATCATTTTATGATACTCACAACATCCTACTCACAGCATCCCGCTGGATGTGTATGAAATGGATAAAATATTATTTCCAATTTCATTATTTGTTAGGATTTTAAATTTCTTTTATGATAATCACAACATCTTGCTGGATGTGTATGAAATGGATAAAATATTAATTCCAATTTCTTTATTCGTTAGGATCTTAAATCTCTTTTATAATACTCACAACATCATACTGGATGTGTAGATCCATTTTTTTTCTCAAGTGAATGATACGTTAGGATCTTAAATCCCTTTTATGATACTCACAGTATCCTATTGGATGTGTAGATCATTCTTTCAAATAAGTGACATGTAAACGTATCACTTCATATATATGAGATAACTTCATATATATGAGATAACTTCATATTATGAACGTGTTTGAAACCCCATATTCAAAATAATAAAGTATGACATTCATGTATATAACACTAGAACTCCATGTTCTCATCGGTTTTCAAAACCGTGCAAACTTAAATGTAAAAATTCCAGGAACTTTTAGTTATGGTTAGTCGGTCTAGCCGATCTCATATATTTTGTATAAATAAATAATACGAATATTTAAACAATTTATCTGGAGACACAACATAAGCCAGTCTTGAGACACTGCATAAGCCAGCTCTGAGACACTGCATAAGCCAGTCCTGAGATACTGCATAAGCCAGTCCCGAGACACACCATAAGCCAGTCTCATATATTGTATAAAAATAAAAATTTCAGGGTCATGAGATCACCTTAGACACAGCATAAGCCACTCCAGAGACACAGCATAAGCCAGTCTCATATATTACATAAAAATTAACAATTTCAGGGTCATGAGATCACCAGAGACACATCATAAGTCAGTCCAGAGACACATCATAAACCTGTCTCATATATTATATAAAATTAACAATTTCAGGGTCATGAGATCACCTTAGACACATCATAAGCCAGTCCAGAGACACAACATAAGCCAATCTCATATATTACATAAAATTAACAATTTCAGGGTCATGAGATCATCTGATATGTGCATAAAAATAAATCCAGAACTATAATATATAAGTTCTGTTGACGGCATAAGTCATCTTGTATGTTAGAATCTTAAATCGTTTTTATGATATTCAGAGCATCATGTTGGATGTGTATGAAATGGATAAAATATTATTCCAATTTCATTATACGTTATGATTTTAAATTATTTTTATGATGCTTACAACATCTGATTGGATGTGTATATTTCTCTGAATATTGCTCTTCATGAGCATCAAGCATGTATACAATATTGGATCCAGATCTCCATGTTCTGGATATTCCATCACGCCCGAAAACAGAGTTAATAAAGCTTAAATAAGTCAAAATAATACTTACAAACGGAATTAGTTGAAACAGATGGCACTGTTGCGTCTGGATCGGTCGAAATAGCTAGAAACAAATCCGACTCGGTCGAAAACGGGTGAAAATTGCACTAAAACAGACAAAAACATTTCTGGCTGACGTGGCACACATGTTGCTGATGTGGCGTGCCTGGTGTTGATGTGGCAAGCCTATTGTTGACGTGGCACTGACCACTGCTGACGTGATGGATGACCACACGTGGCGGCTGACGTAGCGCCACAATATCGTCTTCAACCTTGGAAAAAATTAAAGAAAAATTTAGAAATTTTTTTTAAAGTTGACTGATGTTTGACCGAGGCTAGAGCGCTCGTTAGAGCTCCGTTTGAGACGCGGTCAGTGGCGTCAAAATCGTATTTTTGAGAGGAACACAACGGTATCCTCCGAAAAACGATTCAAGCACTTTGAAATTTCTGTACACGATCGAAAATTCAAAACCGAAGTTAAAAACACTCAAGAACTTTCTCTGGAAGTCCTAGTCTATATTCGTGCTAATAACGTTTAATAAATAAATAAAATAATAGATGAAGAACACTGAAAAATAATGAATAACACAGATAAGGAGAAAATAAAGTAAAGTTAGTGAGAGATAGAAAGAGAGAAACGAGGAGAGAGCTGAAAAATAATAATCACTTGATATTTTTATTTACTTTTCGATCAGTGTTACAAGCAAATGGAACAAGATATTTGTGATATATATACACATGTTGTAAAAAGCCACATATTATAAAAATATATATAATATGTATACATTTACCGATTGTCAAATCATCGATTGAAATGCAAGTGAGATGTAATTACTCTTAAATTAGTTAATAAAAGTAGGAAATTCAATTACAACACGTAGAACTTGGCTAGTTGGCTCATAAGAAGCATACCCTTTACCAGGGCTAGCCCATGGGGACAGCAAACCCAACATCCTGTTGGGCCCCCAACTGGCCCAATATACTTGTTCTTTTGTAAAATCAGGAGTTCCAGAACCCAATCTATTTAAATTTAATAATGGCTTAATCTCAAACATTTCTTTACTTTTATTTATTTTTATTTTTTTTAGATCAAGAACCAATTAACTAGTTCAATTCAACAAAAATAAACTTTAAAGACCCAGTTGTTTTTTGTTTTTTGTCTCCAAGTCCAAGTTCTGTTGGTCTCTTGTTTATGAATTGTACACTGCAACTACAATGCTGTTGGGACGTCGGGTAATGAAATGTGATATTTTCCCTTTTTTATAAGTGTGAGAAATGGCATTATGATAACCTTACATTATTATTATTATTATTTTCTGAACGGAATATAATATGTGAGTGTATTATGATGATAAAAAAAGTGTTAAAGTAAAGAAGTGAAGTTATAGAAAAATAAAATGACCTGAAAATTTATTGTTTTGGCTTTTGTAGTATGTTGGAAATCGGAAAGAGTATAATTTTGGTGGAAAATTTATCCATGTGGTGAATGATACTACCGAAATTCTACTTATAAGATTCTTTAGTTTTTTGTTTTATCTAACAGATTTTATAATATATATTTTTGAGTAAAATCTTGATTCTTAAATAGTTATGACGGGTAGTAAAAGTATGACAATATTTTGTTTTTATTTTTTTAGATACGATAAATATTTTTTATTTTAATTTATGTCGATTATATTGTATTTGGTAAATGAAGAATTATTTATTTAATTTTTTAACGTTAATTATAATAATTTTTAGATGGGTTCCGATTTTTGTTGATATTAATAAATGGATCGGGCCCCGAAATGTCTAAGAGACGGTCATGCCCTTTACTAAAATTACAAGCATAAGCTTAGGTGTTACTTTATTTGACTATATAATTTTTGTGGACAGAATTTGGTAAGAAACTTAACATCCTTGGTGTTTTATTTGACAAATATTTTGAATAATGTACGCAGGATGTAGGAATCACATTAGTAACTTATTATTATTATTTTGATATAACGTTTTTGATGCCAGTGGCGGTGACACAAACTTAGGACGTTAAACTAAATGAACGTTTTTCACCATCAAACAACATTAAACTGTTTATATAATTTTGTTAACAAAACACCTCTTATATGTTTTATGTTATAGAATATTAATATAGCTAATGATCCTATATTTATTATTTACACACGCACATGGACCTTTAGTTTTAAATGCAAATTTTCTACCAAACATTTTATGAATGTTGGTAGTTTATAATCCCACATCGACAAATGACAAAGCATAGACTCCAATGGATACATTATAATAAGAGAGACAAATGTTGTTGTAAAGTATCTTTGCGCTTGGGGCAATGACGCAGCTAGTGAGGTTCTAACCGAGGCGCGTCAATTGCTGGTTGAAAACTATTTCCAAACCCCCTCTTTGGCCTTGGTTCTGCCTTGGCCATCGAGAATTTCTGGAAGGGCTCCCTCTGGGGTAAAGCCCTACAATTTCCAGTTCAATTTTTTAAATGCAAAATTATATCTGGTTTTTTGTGCCTTTTAAATTGGAATATATATATGTAATGGTTTCGTTTTCAACGCCTCTTCTTTGCTATTCTCCTTTTCTTATTACTTATCCATCGAGAATTTCTGGAAGTGCTACCTCCGGGGTAAAACTCTAAATATTTGTACACTGTAGTTATGTCAATCAACAATACCCGGTTTCCAAAAATATTTTTACTGATGTTAATCATGTTCCCTTCTAAAGAAATTTTGGTATTGTTTGACTGATCTACCATTGGAGTATTAATTCTATTATTTTATATTATGAATGGATATTATTATTTTTAGGACGCTTTTAAGTTTTAATGCCTCTTTACCTATCGTTTATATCTATCATAATACCCTATTGTAACTTATTCTCAAAATAAAAAATCTAGAATAAATTGAGATCAGCTCAATAGTAAACCTACTACACATATGACTATATGAGGTTTTGGGTTTAAGTTTTGTCTCGTATTACAATAACAATTTCTTTAAAACATTAAACTAGAATTGATAGAGGTGCGCCAAGCCCGTGCAGTAGTGCAACGCATGGGCATGGGCAAAACTTGAGAACTCCAAAATAACTATTGGATAACTATTGGGATTATAGTTTTCGTCCCAGGAGGTTCTCTTTTGGATCAAAATTGTGTCAAAATTTGGTAAAAACCAACTTCGCCAACTTCACCATGTAGATATTACATTCAATGCTCTTGTAAACTCCACTACTCAGCCTGACACGGACTCATTCCCCTTTATATATATGGACTGTCAAAACCTGCTAAGAACATATATGTTGATTATTGTTTGTAAAAGTTTATAAGTACTTGCAAAGATACAAGAATTTATATAATAAAATTAAACTAGTTTTGGTTGGGGTGCGCCAAGCCCGTGCAGTAGTGCAACACATGGGCGACACTTGAGGACCCCAATAGCAAGCTATTGTCATGGGACCTCCCCCTTAAAAAATAAATTTAATATCGTGTGGATCAATGAACCACATATCAGATATTAAACTGATAAGAACAGATACTACACTTGATCTTAGCCAAAAGGCCGAGAAAGGTATGATTTGTTCATTGTATTGATTATTGTATTATAGGTCTACTCTGTATTGTCAGGTCTCATGCTCTCTCGATGTGGGAAACGTTTTTCCTACTGATTATGTTTTTTTTTTCCCAAAGATTGTATTGTAACCGCAGTTGACTAGTCTTGGGGTTTATTTGTGGCTGCTCTCAACTCTCAATTCTCCTGATCCCTTCTGCTGTTGAAATCTGGATTACAGAAAGCTTCTGCTGTACTGTAATTTTGGTTCCTAGGTCTTTTTGTGATAGATTTCCAAAATCTCAGAATAACTCAATTTTTAGGCATCTTCCATTTAGATAAAATCTATACATATATAAGCCGAAACTGATATGATGTCCTGATGTTTAGGTATTTCCAAAGTGTCGGGGTTATCTCCCACTTTTGATCGTTGGTTGCCTTGTCCTCACACGTTTAAGGTGTTTTCAAGTCCGGTTCTGGATGAACATGTCACGGTTGATATCTTGAAAACAGTTACAGGCCAGTGGAATGTGAGTTTAATTCGTGATGCTTTTATTGAGGATGGATGATGCACATAAGATTTTAAGCTCGCCTTGTTCTTACTATCGGCTGCCTGATTCTTTATGTTGGCATCATCACAAACTTGGAAGATAATCTGTGAAGAGTGGTCATCATGTGGGCTTGTTGATGCGAGATTTTCTGTGCAGTTAGAATAAAATGTGGAATTTTTTTATGGAGTTTACATGTTTCCCTCCCAAGGTCAAGCTTTTTCTTTGGATGGCTTGCATTAGTTGGTTGCTGACACGGTTTAGTTTGGCTTGCCGAGGTAATCCTGTACCTGATATTTGTCCTCCATGTTCTCAGGAAAAAGAGATTGTCCTACACACTTTATGGCTTTGTGATTGCTTGAAATGGGATACGATTGTTGGTTCCTGATTTTCTTGAATGCCCCCTTGCTGGTTCCATTGATATTTTTGGTTTCTTGTTGTACTGTCAAGAACATATTTCAGTCCAGGAAATTGAACTTTTGGTGATTGTGTTGTAGAGGTTGTGGTTTCACAGCAGAAACAGATTAGCGCACTCTTTAGTCAAAGTAGAGGAAGTCGTGGGTTCGGCTAAGATGTTTTTACAAGACTTTTGTGCTGGCATTGCGGCTGCTAGTATGGGTGCCCAAGTGTGTCGTTGGCAGCCTTGTTCACTAAATAAATGTAGATGCTTCTGATAGAGCATAAATTAGGCCCTTTATGAGGATCTCATATTTCCTTCTTGTAATATTTCCTGTAATCTCTCATTAATTAGCTTGTAATATTCCTGTAATCTCTCAATGTAATCTTTCATTAATTAGCTTGATTTTATTTCCTGTTTGTATCCACAATCAGTGGAAGCTAAAGTGTATATATTGTAATCTTTGATGTCAATGGAAATATATCATTCATCAAATCCTTTATGGTATCAGAGCCTTCTCTGTCAATTGAACATAAAGGAAAATAATTTTTTTTTCTTCTTTCTCTTTACCTTAATCCAGCCGAAATCACATTCTTCTTATCTATCAATCACCATCACAATGGCAACACCAAATAATGACACACCGATACTGCCTTCATCATCATCTTTAGCTGAATCAGTGGTTGGAACTGGAACTCCAACAATTGTTTCAACACCTGCAAATCTCAACACTCAAGGTATCGTTGTTCCACATAATGGAAATCTGATCTTTCTTAATGCATCGTCTCAGATTCCGTTCAAACTTATGAAGAATGGAGGAAATTATGGTTCCTGGAAGTCTCAAATGACCAATCTTCTCTTCGGTTATGGGCTTCTAGGATTCATCGATGGGACTCAACCTTGTCCACCACGCACTGACCCAGGTTATATACACTGGACTCGTCAGGACCGCCTGGTTCTTCTAGCAATACAAGACACTGTCCATAGCACCATCAGTCCAACCATCAACAACTGCACCATTTCTGCTGATGCCTGGAACAAGCTAGTGATGAGTTATGCGAATCGTTCCAACACTAGAATGTTGTCTCTCTTGTCTTCTCTCATGTCCAACAAGAAGGAAGGGAAATCAGTGGCTGCTTACATGAGCAGAGTGAAAAGTCTTGTTGATGATTTATCACTCATTGGACATCCCCTGAATGATGCTCAAATCATGGCTCACACCTTGAATGGTCTCAAAGATGAATTCAAAGAACTAACGGCAGCAGTCCATGTTCGTGAAACCCATATCTCATTTGAGGATCTCTATGATAAACTCATTGACTAAGAATTGACTCAGAATCACGGAGAATCTAAAGAAGAAGACACAAGTAACGGCTCCACAAGTCATGGCTCCATAAGTCACTGCTCAATTTGTCCAGAGACAGAACAACAATAGAGGCAGAGGCGGTCGAGGGAATCGCGGCGGCCATGGACCAGTTTCTCAAGGACACAACAACAATTTTTCTGGTCAAACTCACCAATCTGGTCACACTCAAACTAATCAAAACTGGCAACAGTCTTTGTATGGCAGAGGTATGAATTTCTTGAATCCCCGCTTTCCCTCGTCTACTTGGTATCCGAATTCTTATCATGGTAGTCAAGGGCGCTTCCGCATCGTCTGTCGACTATGTGACAAACCAGGACATGGTGCAAAAACTCGTCGTTCTCGAGGCCAACCTTCTTCTCAATATTCACAACCTCAGGTTAACAATGCTAATGTTGAATCAGGTCATGGTAACAATAATTGGGTCCTGGATTCTGGTGCAACACACCATATTACATCTGATCTTCAAAATCTCTCCATGCATTCTGACTATGTTGGAAATGAAGATGTTGTTGTTGGCAATGGTAACGGAATCTCTATCTCTCATGTTGGTTCACCCACCTATTACCTCACCCTTTGCATCATTTACACTTGATAATATTTTGTGTGTTCCATTGATAAAGAAAAATCTAATTTCCGTATCTCAATTCTGTAAACAAAACAATACTTCAATTGAGTTTTTTCCTAACTATTTTCTTGTGAAGGATTTGAATACAAGGGCATCCTTGGCGAAAGGCCAGAATAGAAACAACTTGTATGAATGGTCATCAGTTTCCTCGCCCGTCGCAATATCTAGTTCGCCACCCTCCACCTCAGTTGCTCTCACCTCTAAACTTTGGCATCAATGTCTTGGTCATCCGTCTCTTCCAGTTCAGAATAAAATTTTGGCTCAGAATAAGATTTCTGTTTTAGATTCTTCCAGCTCCAACACAGTTTGTGATTCTTTCTTATGTAACAAAAGTCACAAGTTGTCTTTTAAAAATTCTTCAATTAATTGTGAGAAACCTTATCAAGTTATTTATTCGGATGTCTAGGGCCCTGCGCCTGTGACATCTGTTGGTAATTTTCGCTAATATGTTATTTTTATTGACTATTTCACCAAATACACATGGATTTATCCTCTCAAATTAAAATCTGAGGTTTTTAATGTGTTTGAAAAATTTAACAAAATTGTTGAAAATTTCTTTCAAGACAATGTATACGGATGGTGGGGGAGAGTATCAAGCTCTCTCATTTATTAGCACGTTATGGCATTCAACACTTAACCTCTCCACCATACACTCATGAACATGTTGGCTCGGCCGAATGCAAACACCGTCATATTGTGGAGATGGGTCTTACCATTCTCCACAATGCATCTACTCCCATTAGGTTCTGGTCGTATGCCTTTCAAACTGCCATCTATCTTATTAACCGCATGCCTACACCTGTTCTAAACAATGATACACCGTATCACAGATTGTTTGGTCATAACCCGAAATATACCTCCCTTAGAGTTTTTGGTTGTTTGTGCTATCTCTGGCTTCGGCCGTACAACACTCATAAACTTAAGACTTGATCTCGACCGTGCGTGTATCTTGGTTTTTCCATTCCTAACCATGCTTTTCTCTGTTTTGATATTAAAACTAATAGAATTTTTGTTTCTAGACATGTTGTATTTTTTGAAAAAATATTTCCTTTTAAAAAAGATTCGTGTCCTAATTTACTTGTCACTAATCAATCTTTTTCTACACTAGTTTCTTCATTTACATGCAACAATTTGGAAACAATTGATTCCCCATCTCCTGACTCTCCGGATTTTTCAACTCTTCCGAACTTGGTACCTATCACCACACTGTCACCTTCTCCTGCTCCGAATTCTGTCAACCATTCCACTCCAGTTCAGACATCCACCACTACGTCTCCCTTGGCGAATTCTTCGCCATCCAGTTCTTGCTCCTCTCCCAGTTTGTACGGCTGTATCTACTCCGTCCGCTGACGAGGCTGCTCCGAATTCATCTCCCCAACAGGTATGTAGTTCTTCACCTTCTTCGTCTCCCTTTTCCTCTCCGAAATCAATCCATCCTAACTGAATGGTCACCCGTGCTCAAAAAAACATACACAAACCGAAAATACCTTTCTCCCTCCACACAACCATATCCGCAAATATTTCCTCTCACACTGAAACCCTCCTCCTTCACACAAGCTAACAAACTGGCTCACTGGCGAGATGCCATGAAGGAAGAATTCCTTGCCCTCCAATCCAATAAAACATGGTCCTTAGTTCCTTTCTCTCCCACACAAAATATTGTTGGGTGCAAATGGGTGTATCAGATAAAAAGAAACCCAGACGGTTCCATTGCTCATTATAAAGCTCTTCTTGTTGCTAAGGGCTTTTATCAAAGACCGAGCATCGATTTTACTGAGACTTTCAGCCCTGTTGTTAAACCTGCAACCATTCGCCTTGTTCTTAGCTTGGCCATGTCTCGTGGTTGGGTTTTGAATCAACTGGATGTTAACAACGCTTTCTTGCAGGGGACTCTATCTGACAATGTTTTTATGCAGCAACCATAGGGATTTGTTGACTCTACTCATCCTTCTCATGTTTGCAAGTTACACAAAGCTCTATATGGTCTTTGTCAAGCACCTCGAGCATGGTATACTGAACTCAAATCTTTCCTTCTTACTCGCAGCTTCACCAACTCCAAGAGCGACTCCTCTCTATTTATTTACAACTCTAGGAATGTTACTATGTATCTGATTGTCTATGTGGATGACATAATCCTTACTGGTAACACCTCTCAAACAGTTTGTGACTTCACATCTCACTTATCTAAACGGTTCTCTCTCAAAGATCTTGGCCAGCTTAGCTATTTCCTAGGTGTTAAGACGATTCGCACGCCTACTGGTCTTCTTATGTCTCAGAGAAAATACATTCTTGATCTCCTTCACAAGACTAATATGCATGAGGCGAAGAAACTGAGCACTCCTTTATCTTCTACGGAGTCTCTTAAACTTGATGATGGCTCTCCATCCCATGATCCAACCGAGTATCGTCAGGTTCTTGGCTCTCTTCAGTATCTCTCCCTCACTCGGCCTGATGTCAGTTTTGCGGTTAACAAGCTGGCTCAATTCATGCATCGTCCTTCCACTACTCATTGGAATGCGGTTAAACGGGTTCTACGTTATTTGAAAGGTACTTCTCACTACCGAATTTTTCTATCTGCCAAATCTCCTCTTTCACTTCATGCATTTGCGGATGCCGACTGGGCCGGCGATGCGGACACCCGCCATTCCACTTCAGCTTATGTTGTATTCCTTGGCTCTAATCGGGTAAGTTGGAGTTCGAAGAAACAATCTACCATTGCCTGTTCATCTACTGAAGCAGAATATCTAGCTGTTGCTTCTGCTACAACTGAAGTAAATTAGGGTCACAAATCTTCTTGATGAGCTTGGTGTCTCTGTATCTTGCTCTCCAACGATTTACTGTGATAATATCGGGGCCACTTACTTATGCTCTAATCCTGTCTTTCACTCACGTATGAAGCACATCGCCATTGACTTCACTTTGTTCGTGATCAAGTTGCTCAGAAGATGATTCGCATTGCTCATGTTCACATTTCTGACTCAACTAGCTGATTCATTGACCAAACCTCTCGCTCGGATTCCATTTCAGTTACATCGGTCCAAGCTTAGTCTCCTTCCTGGACCCTTGCGCTTGCGGGGGCATGATAGAGCATAAATTAGGCCATTACCTTTATGAGGATCTCATATTTCCTTCTTGTAATATTTCCTGTAATCTCTCATTAATTAGCGTGTAATATTCCTGTAATCTCTCATTGTAATCTTTCATTAATTAGCTTGATTTTATTTCCTGTTTATATCCACAATCAGTGGAAGCTAAACTGTATATATTGTAATCTTTGATGTCAATGGAAATATATCATTCATCAAATCCTTTATGGTATCAAAGCCCTCTCTGTCAATTGCCTCTACTGCAGGCTAGTGGGTGTGGGAATGGTAATTCGAGATAACATGGGGTGTGTCATGGCAGCATGTCTGAAACGATACTCTGATTCTTTTTCTATTGAAATTGCAGAATCTTTGGTTGTGTTAAAGGGTTTGGAGCTAGCGAGAGACTCACACCTTATTCCGGTTTGTCTTAAGTCAAATTATTTAGTCATCATTAATCTTATTAAGTTTAAATTGTTACCCTTGTCAGAGTTTGGATTGGTTTTGCAGGACATTTGTTAGAAGTGGTAGAATTTCATTTTGTTTAGTGAGAAGCTAATTTTGTAGCTAATTCATTAGCTCAATTGGTTCTTTTAAGGACCAGGAATTGGTCTCGATGGAGGAAGGAGTCCATCCATCTATTGTTAAGTTTGTTCAGGATGATGTCCGATTGTCCAGTTTGATAATTCATTTTGGTTATTTATGAATCCCCTTTCAAATAAAAAAGTTGTTGAAAACTAAAGCAGGGTTGAGAATTACAAATTGCGATTAACAGGGCTAGTGATTTTCAAAGTTCAGTTTCATGGATTTTCGAAAGATTAAATCCTACATATTAAATTACAAAACATAAAAAAGATTGGACTTAGATTTGTTAGGGGTTGTACAGAATAGTTCAACTCCACCAAAAATAGGTGTATGCCGCTAAAAGTGGCGAGCACACGGTATTCTTTAGTAAAAGGCGAAAGAATAGTTCGCTTTGTGCTCACCACACGGCTCCATGAATAAAAATGATGGGACTGCTTCATGTCTTATATGTATATTCTAGTTGAGGGTTGCTTTCTGTAGGCAATGTGGGACTATATATATCGGCTTCTTAGCTCTTCAAGTCTTCCATATTAATGGCATGAAAGAATAATAACCTTTACTAATTGGGCTAATAACATAGATTCTTAACTATGTACCTGGTTCTTGATTGATTATATATATCGCGCTGGTTGAATCAGATACACTAATTATCTGCCGATTTGTGGAAGTGGTCAATCAGTTTCCCACTAACCTGTCTGATTACCTGGAAACAAAGGAAGCGTTGGTGTGTACTGCTGTGCTGGTGTTTAATCTTTGACGATCAACTCTGTGTTTAGCTATAGCAGAGTTCGAAAAAAAGGCTTGAGCTTCTTGAACGCATCTGTTTGCCTCTGCAATTTATACTGGAAATTAAGTGTTGAAGTGAACAAAAAAGGATCATATTAGTGGGTAAATGTTAGACACATGACACATCCTGCTAATCTTGAGCTCAGTATATATTACTGGAACCAATCACTAAAACCGTCTACTACAAATGTACAAGATGTGTACATGTTAGGCAGAAGCTTCGTAGTCTCGGGTGAGAATGAAACAGGAAAGCCGTGGACGAAGGAAAATTTAATTACATTTTTTACGTGGTGAGATCAATCATGAACTTGCGGGAAATATTAATTTGATCTGCCTAACCTAAATTGTTTGATATTTCAACATCTTTTTTATGCAGCTCTGTTTTTCTCTGTTTTAAACAGCTTAATGTATAGAAATGTAATAGCGTTTGACAAATACAACCTTTTTTTTTTTTTGAAAAGGATAACTACCGGAACTTGAATTATCTAAAATTGAAAACCAAACTATAATCTGCTTTGGATTACAATATCAATTACTTAAAAAAAAAAACTTAAACTATAATTGGTAGAGGTGCACCAAGCCCAAGCAGTAGTGCAACACATGGGCGACACTTGAGAACCACAATAGCAAGCTATTGTGATGGGAACTCCCCCTCAAAAAATAAATTTAATATCATGTAGATCAATGATCCACATATCAGATATTAAACTGATAAGAACAGATACTACACTTGATCTTAGCCAAAAGGCCGAGAAAGGTATGATTTGTACATAGTCTTGATTATTCTCTTATAGCCATGCTCTGCATTGTAAGTTTTCGTGCTCTGTCGATGTGGGAAACTAAAAGCCTTCCTTTGAGTCATTATAACTGCAGCTGACTAGTCTTGTGGTTATTTTTGACTGCTGAATAATCTGCTCTCAACTCTAATTCTGCTGTTGAAATCTGAATTAAAGAAAGCTTTTGTTGTAATTTTGGTTCTTATTCTAATGAGAACTACTAAAGCAATATAGAACTGGAGATTGAACTTATTTCTAAAATTACTAAAATCTTAAAAAAAATATAGAGAGCCCTCCTTTCAAATCAAGCATACAGCTTGCTTCCTTCGAGTAAGTCTACGTTAACAGCTTGAGTGATTCTGTTGCCTCACCATTTTCTCGCTTTCCTTTGTCCTTCCTGCATCATACATACCTTAATTAAGTCTTGCTGCATATGCTCAAATTTTCCTAACCCGAGTGCATAATTTTAAGGAAGTTCTTTCAGTGATTTAGACTCTTGTTAGTATACCAATGAAGTTTACTCCTGAGAGAGATAGAGTTCTTTCAAAAATACACAAAAATCTCAATTGTATAATTTCTCACTATGATGGAAGAAAAATTAGTTAAATCGGTTCTGAGTAAATTATTTTCAGATACCGTAAAAAAGAAGGTACTACTCAGAACTTGTTTGTAACAAAAAAATGGACTTCGATTTGATAGGTGTTGTACAGAGTACAACTCCTCAAAAAATAGGTGTATGCCGCTAAAAGTGGCGCGCACACGGTATTCTTTAGTAAAAGGCGAAAGAATAGTTCGCTCTGTGCTCACCACACGGCTCCATAGGAATCATAGGTAGAAGTTGTTCCATTTCTTATATGTCCATTCTGGTTGAGGGTTTTTCTGTGTAGGCAATGTGGGACTACATTTCTTCACACCTTTTTGATATAAAGGCATGATAGAATAATAATCTGTACTAGTTGACAGATGAAGTGGATTCTTTTTTCTTCATCCGTGCTTGATTGGAATCTTCATATATTGTTTATTGGCTTTTTGTTCATTCACACACATTTCAATTCTATATAACACATGTATCAACATATATGTTCACATTTCAATAAATTTTGACTGTCGAGACTTACCGATGTCAAATAGTAAATATACAGTCCAAATATCTACTCTTACATTAATAGGAAGAAAACAATATAAACATAATTACAAAATGTGTATGGTGGGATTCAAATCCCCGCCTCTAATGTCAGAGGAAAGAGGTGTTGTTTAGATGTGATGTGCTATTAGAAACTTGTTAAATTTAGAAACATTAAAATCATAAAAATTTCTCCAACTACCAATTAACTTCATATATCCTATAAAGTCTTTGAACCATCACAACTGCTCACAAAAGAACTCAACACAGAAAGACATTGTATCAACTCGTACAAATTAATCTCATGTTAGAGTATCTCCGATGCTAATATGTATTTGGGTAAACTTTTTTACAACATAGGAATATAGGATAGATAGATAATGAGGTAAAACAAAATAATAATAATAAATAAATAACCCTCCAATGCAATTATAACCTAAATATGGATGATGTGGCAAAAGTTTTTCATTTTTTAAGAGATTAGGAAAATGAGTTTCTCAATTGAGAAATTCTCTTAGAAATGTTAGTCAACATTTCTCATTATTTTCCACAAAAATAAGTACAGTCATTTCTTGATTATTTTAATTTTTTAATTGTAAAATAAAGTACAAGAGAGAGTGACACAAATGTTTATGGTGATTGGTCATAAAATTGATACACAAATGTATATATATATATATATATATATATATATATATATTCATTAATAGATAATTACATTAGAGATAATAGCACCTCTCTTAAATATGGGTCCACTTTGTTAAAACAAAAAAAAAAAGAGTAAAGAAATGTATATTATCGTCTTCCATGCAATTATTTAAATAAAATATGCATCCACTTTACAAGTAAACGGGTTGTAATTATATTGGTGGTAAATACTGATAAATTGTGATTATGATTTCTAGGAAAGTTTCAACTCATCTCTATAATCTCTAAAAAATAAATTCCACATAAGCTCTATATGTAAATTAGATAATTGTACTAGAGAGAGTTTTTGTTACCATCTATCCATCATATTGTTGGGTTGGGTTTCCTGCTTTGTAGAGATGTTCCAAATGAAAGTTTACTAGTTATTTGGTAAAGGCCACATGTGTGAGCCTATGTGGAAGACCTAAGGACCTTTTGGTACTTTTACAATCGATTGTAAAAGGGCTTTTAAACCTTGATGAAAACAGAGAGCAGTGTGTGCGCGTAAGAGAAAAGAAAGGAGAGAGGTGTGCCAACAGTTGTGAGTGTGTTGTCCAGTTTTGATCAAGTAACAGTTCTGAGGTCAATCAGTGGTCTGATTGACCTCAAATTTTGTCAAGGTGTTCACAACACACAGGACTACAATTTAAACGGTAGAGATCATGTTTGGAGATCACTCTAACTCTCTTGTATTATTTGCTTTTTTGCCAAGATTATTTAGACTTATAATTATGATGTTATGCCTTTAGTTTTAGTTAGAGTCTTAGAGATAACTTGTGTTACTCCTTTGTGTTACTCCTTGCTTTGAGGAGGTTTTCCACTTTAAAATGGTTATAGTTATGGTTGTGTTGAGTATTGCTCTATTTGAGTGATTCCTATTAGTCCCACACGAGAGAAGATAAATTATTTGTTGTTGTTAGTGTGTTTTATCCATGGGTGGCAATAAATTTTAACTCAATGCATAATAGTATTAGAGATGCTTTTAGATATGTGAAACTAAAAAATGTATAATAGCATTGGAGATACTCTTAACCATATTGTATTCAATTTTTCATTGGAACCAATCAATAAAGGTAAATGTAGAAGAAAACTCAGCAAAAATGGAAAATGCTATCAAAATTTAATTTCAATTTACATGTTAAAACAATGTCAATTGTTTACAACCATTTCAAAATACAATAAGAGGGTATATTTGATTATGATTTCAAAAGACTTTTAAAGACTTTTTTAACTCGATGATTTTTGTAGATTTCATGGACTTTTATGGACTTGTATAGACTTTGAAGAATTATGAAAAAAATTCATAAACTTTCATTTTAAAAAACTTTCATAAACTTTCGTTTCAAAAGACTTTCATTTAAAAAGACTTACATAGACATTTATAGACTTTTATTAACTTTTAAATATATTATATACTTTGTTTTAGAAAAAATTTATATATATATATTTCTCATGTCAATAAAATATTTTTTTTTCAAAAGAATAAAAAACAAAATCATCATTAATTAAACTTGACGAAAGCATTCATGCCTTTTTTTTTGCATCATAAAGACAATTATACACCTATTTTTTCTTAATAATTAGTTACAATTTTATTTATTTTTTATAATTAGTCAAAATATTATAAAATTTCTTTTAGAATAAATGTATCAAACCGACAACAATATTAACATTTATATGTCTTTATAAAAGCATGACAATTAGTATAAAAAATCTACACAAAATTAATTCAAGTTACTAAGATAAAACATAAAAACCGCACATAGTTGTTAAATAATACCTATGCCTAAAAGTAAGTAGTTTGATATTGATCATAATTACATTGAGTCAAGCTCATACACGACTTTGATTATGACATATTTGTATGGTTGAGTAGTGGTTTTTGTCTTTTATTATTTTTAATTAACATAAATAAAGTTCGTTTGATTTGTTTCGATGTTGTTTAGTTGCTTTGAAAATAGAGGTAAAAAAAAATTTAATCTCTCGTCCTTAATTGCATAGCCGACAGAGAGTTATATTTTTTTAGGTAATTTTTTTTATAGATCGTTAATGTTTGTATTTTTTTATATGATAATGTTTATTCATTTTAAAAGTTATTCGTTTTATTTTATTTGTCAAATTTGTTTGAGTGTGTTTTTATTTGAAAACAAAACATGGTTGATGTTTTTTAGAGTTTTATGTTTGTTTTTTAAATTGAAATTCTTTCTATTTAAAAAATGTAAAAAAAAAACATTGATATTTTGAATATCTTATTGAATACCTCATGACTTTTAATAACTTTTTTAAAGTCTTTAAAAGTCTATATTAAATATAGTCCTTCTCAATTGACAATCGAATACACCGCTTCAAGTCTATGGTGTTTAACCATCTTCAAGTCTGCGAATTTTATTCAACTGAAATCCATATTCCAAGTCAGATCATTTAATAAATCTGCTCTTCTCAAACATCAAGTACATATATAGGTAATGATGACAATACATTAAACTTAGAATTGGTGGGGGTGTGCCAGGCCCGTGCAATAGTGCAACGCATGGGCGACACTTGAGGACCACAATAGCAAGCTACTGTCACAGGACCTCTCCCTCAAAAAATAAATTTAATATCGTGTGAATCGATGATCCACATATCAGATATTAAACTGATAAGAACAGATACTACACTTGATCTTAGCCAAAAGGCCGAGAAAGGTATGATTTTTCAATTGTATTGATTAAGCTCTTATATCTCTACTGTGATTGTCAAGTCTGTTGAGTTGTCTATGTGGGAGTCTCCCAGGCACATGAGTTGATGACTCCTTGGTATTGAGATGCAAAGTTTGTTGTTTTCAATAAAATGTGTCAACGATTGTCCACCAAGTGGGAAATAAATACATTAATGTTCATAATCTTTTCTATGAATAAATATAATTGTTTAAAATGAATGTTGTCTTGCATTCAACAGGATGTCTTATCTTATTGTTTCAGACAAGAAATGACTTGACTTGTTAAATAAATGCATCACTGCTTCTTTAGAGCCAAGTTCTACGTTCATAATTGGAGTTAAATAATCATAGCAAATTTATTTTCCTCTTTCATTTTTCATTACAACTCTTTCTTCTTCTTTTTTGGTTTTAAACCATCCGGTTTCCTGGTGAGACGGATCCACTATACGGTGCAATCAGCCCTGTCCACACCCCGACTAATCCGGACTCTCACCGGATCGACCCACTAAGGGGTAAAGTGCTCCCAATATATGCAGCTCCGTTCACAAGAGGGGTTGAAACCACGACCTTGCTTAAGGGATGAGAGTGCCGAACCACTCACACCAACACATGATTGGTTCATTACAACTCTTTCATACATTAATTAGATATATAATTCAATTCTTTAACCTAGAACATAGAGAACGAACAAAATTAATTAGATGATACTGTTGACCGGATGACTTGAGGAAATTGTTAAAAAAATCTCAAAACATTTTAATCCAAGATACTTAATCCATGCTAGTTCAACATATACATGTCAAAGGTTTTAGATACTTACCTGGAACCGAGCAAACCAAAAAGGCCACTGCATTTTGGATGTTGGGACCAAAATGTTCGTTGAAGGTATGACTGAAACCGAGACCGTAGCCGTGGTGAAAGATAAGTCACAATAGGGTTATACTAATCAAAACCATACTACTGGATTTGGTACAACAATATGACGATCAATTAACAAAAGTTATCATAAGCAAATGAACAACACAAAATGTTGCAGAATATTTAGACTAGTTCATAATTTGTAAGAAATAAATACAAGAAAGATCACCCAAGAAACCTAATAACGAATGAAAGACACCAAGCTGTTTTTTTTTTTACTGCTATGTTTTAAATAGAGTAGACCACGATTCGGTTCCGGTTCCGAGGGACCTGAAACCGGAACCGGAACCGCCTGGTGCCGGTTCCGGACGGTTCGGTTCCTTTTTTTTTTAATCTACTAACTAAAAAAATTAATAGACATGTAAATATGTAATGGTGTGAAATTATAATTTGTAAATGAAGTTTATTAGATAAGCCGAAATTAAAATAAAAAAAACAAAAAAAAAACTAAAATACTAAATTGAAATAGAATTAAAGTCTAAAAAATTTAAATCGGACCTGGAGAGTTGAGAGAGAATTGGTGTGAGGAGAAATGGGGGGTGGGGGATTTATAGAAAAAAATATGAGAAAAGAAAAAAAAATTGGACATTTGGTCCATTTGGTCCTTTAAACTGGCCAAGCCCAAGCCAAAAGTGGCCATTGGGCACTTGGGTTGTTGGGCAGTTTGGCCCAACAGTTTGAGGCTCAATGGCCAAAAAAAGTTTGAAAAAGAGAAGAAAAATTGGATTGGAACCAACGGTTCCAGAATCGGAACCTAACCACCGGTTCCGATTTTTTTTAAGAACCAGAATCGGAACTTTAAGCACACGGTTCCATTTGGACCGTTAAACTGGCCAAGCCGAAGCCAAAAGTGGTCGTTGAGCACTTGGGCTGTTGGGCAGTTTGAGGCCCAATAACCAAAAAATTTTGAAAAAAAGAAAAAGAAAAATTGGTTTGGAACCGGCGGTTCCAGAACCAGAATCTAACCGCCGGTTCCAGTTTTTTTTTTAGAACCGAAACCTTAAGCACATGGTTCCATTTGGACAGTTAAACTGGCCAAGCCCAAGCCAAAAGTGGCTGTTGGGCAGTTTGGCCCAACAGTTTGAGGCTCAATGGCCAAAAAAAAAAATGAAAACAAAAAGAAAATAAAAAAATTGGATTGGAACCGGCGGTTCCAGAATCGGAACCTAACCGCTGGTTCCGATTTTTTTTTTTAAGAACTGAAACCGAAACCTTAAGCACACGGTTACAGTTCCAGTTCTGAAACCGAAAGCCACGGTTCGGGTTCGGGTTCCAGTTTTTTGCCACGGTCACGATTCGGTTCCACGGTTTGAACCGAACCGGGGTCATGTCTAGTTTTAAACAGCTTAATGAGTACAAATTATGACTGCCTTAATGAAATGAAATTAATCATTTAAAAATATTAGATAATGATTTAAAAATTAATCATTTAAAAAAATATAGATAATATAATTAATTTAAAAGTTGGTTTATATATATAATGATTTTGCTCTTCTAATAAAAATTAATTTAAAACTTTATTTTTTTCACTACCAAATTTGCCTCATGATTTTGATTCATTTTCCATATATACGTAGCAATCAATTTGTATTTCCTTAAAAGAAATTGAAAATATATTTAAAAGAGAATGTAGGGTTCATTAAAATGGAAATAGTTTTTATGATATATGTTAATATCAAACCATTAATAAGAAATTTTTTTTACAAAAGATTAAAATAGGAAATTAATTAAAAACTATTGGTGAGTGTACTAACAAACAATTAATCCTCTTAGTAATTTTACTCAAATGTATTATTGGATTTTCCAAAATATATTATTTTGGGGTGTACATACGGTTTCTAAGGGGTGTAAATATCGTTACTCTAATTTTTATTAGAGATTAATTTGTTATAAATATGGAGTGTGAAAAGCGAATGTGTGGTGTGTAAATAGTAACACACTTTTTTTCTGAAATACTCGGTTTTGTTATCAAGTATAAATAGGCAACCGATAAAAACAGAAAATGATTTTCTAAAGGCACAAAAAGAGGAGTGTGTGTGTGTTTTTTTTTTTTTTTTTTTTTTTTTTTTGCATGAGAGGGAAGAAGAGATGGCAATGAACAATAATAACATGAAATCAGAAGCACGAAGAAAGAGAATCCAGGAGTTAGGGTCGGATCGGCTGGCTCTCATTACGGGTCGGATCCAAGCCCTCCCTGCATCACCAAGAACACCATCATCATATATTCATGCACGCAATGAATCAACCCCAGCTGTTTTCTACTCACAAGATCATGAGACCCCACGAACCCCGGCCTTCTCCGATTACAACAATGGTACCCATCAAATCTTTTTATTAATGTATCAATGTTGATTGTTTTCATACATATATCTCATTATTTTATAACATTATGATGATATATAAACATTCTCAGATGCGGCTGGATTTTATATGCATTTAAATTGTTAGTGATTCGAAATATTTTGTCTTTTTACATATAACATTAGATAAATTAATTGAGGTATGACATTTTAATTTTTTTGTTAAAATCTGGGCCGTCTCAATGAAAATGACAAATGACTCGTCAGATTATTATACGTTAATTTGTAGTTAATAGATTTGATAATTTATCAATCCAGAAAGGGTATGCACAAAATCAATTCTTATGTACATGACAAATCTTCACATTCATTTGGAATTTCATATTCAAATGAATTTACTATTCTTTAAATGATCGCACCATAAATTTGATTTTAGTACAATGCCTCATACTTTGAATATATAGATGTAATATAGGAGAAAGAAGCTTGATATTAATGTTTTCTTATCTGGAGATATTACAACAGTGTATTATATATATATATATATATATACAGAGATCAAAAATAGTCTAGAATTGTAAAGTTTACAATAAAAGGACCTTAGTCTAGAACTATCCAGCCAATTGTATTGCAACATGTGCTGATGACTAACAATATACAGCTCACAGTTGACTAACAACATACAGCTCACAAGTGCCAGCACATTGTTACAAAAGACACACGGTTCATCAGCTCTCCTTCTTGAACACTCGTTGAAGGACAGAAAGATTTTACTTGCATGATTGTAAACTAATAAAGCTATTGCAAAACAACCCTTTAGTCTTTTGCAGTGAATGTTTTATTTTCCTATGGTTAAAATCATCAGCAGTGTTTTACTTGATTTCTTGAATTTACTCTCTGAATTCCCATTTGCAGTATTGATTTTTAGGTGTTTCGAGCAAGTTCTCTGTTCTGTACGGATCCTCAGGAATTCTGATTTGTTTGTGGATCGAGTATTGCAAATAATAGAATTTGTTTCTCCATAGAATTTATTTTCACAAGATTATGCATTCTTGATCGTTTTTCTTCAAAATTTGTATCTATATATTGAAGTTTATACATCTTTGATTGCATTCCTGTTTTTTGGATTGGCTCTGCTGCAGCTGGTCCTGATAAGGGTTCAATTGATTCGACCACTTTCAAAGTGCTTAAACGTGAGAATAGTATTGAGTATTTGAGATCAAACACAATTGATATTGGAAGCAGAGTTGAGACACGAATGAACAAAATCAATTCTGACAGAGAATCTATGCAAGCCCTTGCGACGGATGACACCAAATCCGAACCATTGCAAGCCAAATCAGCTGTTCAAGAGATTTCGAACAATGAAAAAGAGCTGCTCCCAGAACCAACCAAGCCTAACCAAAACAAGCTTTTCTCTTCGAAACGAATACATTACTGCATCATATATTCCCAGGGTACTCGCAGCTTCTGCGCTCTTGTGATAGCGCTTTTGGTAGTTCTATCTTATATGGATTATCCATTGTTGAACATAGTGAGCTCGGATAGTATTGTAGCCTCGAGGCCTCTATACATTCTCCTGCTAACGGATGTAACAATCGTGGTAGCACAAGTGTATCTGGAGAATCGAAGGGAATCGGAAGAGGCTGAGGCAGAGAGATTAGCTCAGGAAGAAGGGCATAACTTGGTGGAAGCGATTGTGCTAATGGAGAGAGGCTTGGTAGTGTACCAGATTATCCGTGGAGTTTTCATAGATTTCAGTATATATGCAGTGGTTGTCATCTGTGGTCTTTCTTTAGTGTAGATGTTTTAGAATTTTGATAATTTTGATCTCTTTGTTTCACTGCAGCCTTAGCTAGTTGCACTGATGAGCAATAATTTTGTTCAAATTCTATTTGTTCATTCATTATTTCTCTGCCTGATTCAGTTTCTGTATTAGACAATATGGAAAATAAAGGCTCACTTTTTTGCTTAAGAAATAGTATATATGTGAATGCCATGCCACTTTAATCTGGTATACTGTGTATAAGCTGATTTTGGGTGACAGTTCTTGTGATTGTAAGTGTTGATCGATATATTTTGTTCGAACATGAGTTTGAATGTATGACAATCAATAATGCTCAAGGTGCGTAGGTGTTGAATGCACTATGAGATAAGCTTTTTATTGACCGGAGCTCAAGATTGAGTAAGCATTTTTCCTTGATGAAGCAACTCCAAAATTGAACACGACCTTGGAAAATTACCAATCCAAGCTTGTCATGATTTTTTTGCTTAGAATGAATTGATCTGAACGTTTTGAAAAATACTCATCAGATGCTGTGTCTCCTATCCTCGCTTATATATAATTGAATGCCTACTTATTTTTCTCATCCATCACTTTTGAATTGATTTCTCTTGTCCTGTTTATAGTGTTTCCATAAAGTTGCATTTGACAATTGTATTTTCATTTTCGATCCACGTGGAGACATGCAGGTGGAATTTTAGGTCGCCACTCACCTAGGGATGACAAAAATCTCTGACCCATCCCAAACCGACGGAGCTCCAATCCGTTATGGGAGAGTTTGGAGCACTTAAAATGGGACTTAGATCGGGTATGGGTTCAAACTTTTTTAACCCAGGTTTTTTATCGGGTCAGGTGTAGGGTCAACCCCTTATGCCCCGACCTGTCCCGTTTGACCCGGTATTTATATAATTATTTTTTAAAATATAAAAGGGAAAAACAAAACTCTAATCTCTTTGTCTCTCTACCTAATCGCATTTTATGTTTGAATTTAAAGTTATTAAACTTAGATGTTGTGTTCCATTAAATTTAAGTTTATATCAGTCAATGTCCTAAAATTCAATTTTATGGTAAAATAATTTATATGTTTAGTAGTTTGAGAATATATTGTTTTTTAGAAAAAACAAAACATGTCATTTCGGGTCGGGTATGTAACACCTCTTGTCATTTCGGGTAAGGTTTGGAGTGGAAAAGGAAAATCCGTTTGGGGCACTGGCCGAGTTTGGAGCAACTCATGCAAATCGGATTTCGGCTATGGGACAGCTCTGATCTGATCCGTTACCGCCTCTTCTCACCAGTCCATTAGAAGCTCAGCTTGGTTCTCTTTCTCTCAGCATGACATCTGGCTTTGCATTGACCATCTCAACTCTTAACACGTTTTTTTTATCAGTTTAGGTCAGACATTTAATGTCCATCCATCCTCTTCTCTAATCTATATAATAGATAAAAGTTGACCCTCACAGTGCCATGTATCGCCACGAGAGAGCTTCGGCTTTAAATTACAATTTACCATCTATCTAATAATTGATTTATTTACTCATATTCATCCTATTAATAATTATTTATCTTTTAATATTATTTCTATTCCATTTATTATATTTATTGCTTTTTAATATTATTAATAATTATTTATCTTTTGACATTCCCCTTATTAAAATTTGAGTCATCATAATATATTAACAACAACCGTTACTCAAAAGTTGTTTCCTCTTCCTCAATTTTCTCTATAAAAACCGTCCAAAATCTCATATATTTTCATCCCCTTCCGGTGGATCTCCCTTATAGATAAACTCAAAATACTCAAACGATGGGGAATTGAATGGTGTTGGGAGGTAAGAGCAATTTTTACTATTTTTTATAATATTTAGTAGAATAATTTTAATATTTTTTTTTGTTATGTTGATTTATAAACTTAAAACACTCAAACGTTGGGGAATTGGATGCTGTTGGGAGGTAAGCGTAATTTTTACATATTCTTTTTAATCTTTTGTAGAATATATATATATATATATATATATATATATATATTTATGTTATGTTGATTTCTTATATTTTTGTTTTTTTGTTTTTTTTTTTAAATAAAACTGCGATGAATTCGTTCTCGTTTGGTTGTGCTTTCTAGTGCCTCAAAAGGTCTACAAATGTCTATTTGAGTTTTTTAGAATTGTTTGGTTTGACTTTTGAGATTGTCTATTTTAAATTGAGTAGAGCCTAGTAGAGTTTAAGGGGGTGTATTCAATTAGGATTTCAAAAGATTTTTAATGACTTTTATGGAATTAAAAAGTTTGGGTATATTCAATGTAGACTTTTAAAGACTCTATAAAAGTTACGGGGTATTCAATACAGACTTTTATAGACTTTAAAAGTCTTTAAAGTCATGTGATATTCAATCAAGATTTTTTAACAGTCTATGAAAATTAGTAGGTATTCAAAATCTCAATGACTTTTAAATATCAATGACTTTTAATGACTTTTAGTTATAACAAATCTCACAATTTGTCTTTCATTCCTACCAAAGACTTTGAATGACTTTTTTTTTTTTGTTAAATAAAAATAATTTCACTTTAGAAGAAAAACATAAAACTCTTTGAAAAACATTAACCATCAAACATATGTTATATTTTCAAGTAAAAGAACACACATTCTTAACAAATTTTACAAATAAAATAAAACAAATAACTTCTAAAATAAATAAACATTATAAAAAAATACAAACATTAATGATCTATAACAAAAAAAATATATTATAAAACAACTCTCCATAGGCTATGCAATTAAGGATGATATATTTCATTTTTTTTACCTATGTTTTCAAAGCAACTAAACAACACCAAAACAAATCAAACGAACTTCATTTATGTCTTATTTATGTTAATTAAAAATAATAAAAGACAAAAACCACTACTTAATCATGATAATATGTCATAATCAAAGTCGCGTATGAGCGTGACTCTATGTGATTATGATCAATATCAAATCACTCATTTTTAGGGGTGAATCATGTTCAACAACTATATGTAGTTTTATGTTTTATCTTCAGCAAATTTTTATACGCATTGTCATACTTTCGTAGAGACCTGTAAACGGTAATATTATTGTCGATTTGCTACATTTATTCTAAAGAGAAAATTTATAATATTTTGACTAATTATTAAAAAAAAATAGGTGCATAATGTCTTTATGATACAAAATATAATAAAATTACAAAGAAAAAATAATTAAAATCACATATATAGGCAAGAATGTTTTTGTCAAGTTTAATTAACAATGATTTTTTATTCTTTTTTTTAAAAAAAAATTATTGATATGAGAATTTTATATAATTTTGCTAAAACAAAGTATATATCATATTTAAAAATCAATAAATGTTTATAAATGACTATGAAAGTCTTTTAAAATGAAAGTCTCTGAAAGTTGTTTGAAATGAAAGTATGAAATTCTTTTAAATGAAAGTCTATGAAAGTTTTTCATAATTATGTAAAGTCTATAAAAGTCTATAAAAGTCAATGAAATCTGCAAAAGTCATCCACTGAAATAAGTCATTAAAAGTCTTTTGAAATCCTAATTGAATACACCCTCCTTAAACCTCTACTAGGCAAAAGCTCTTGGGATGGTGCTTCTTCAAATAGACCTTATTTTTTATAAAAATAAATCTACTAACCAAACAACTATAATTTTTATTTTTTAAAAAAAAACTATATTTCTAATAGATCTACTACAATTAGATCTTTTACTAATAAAGCCTAACCAAACAAACTCTTATTGTTGTAGCGTATTTTGATATTTTTATCATGTTTGTTTTGGTTAACAAAACTTGAAAAAATAAATTTTAAATTTGACAGACTTGGATTTTCAATTATAGTTGTTGTACGTTATTCAACCCTCTGGTAAGGCTAGCATTATACTGTACTCGGTAGTACTCTCGAATTCATCATCCACAAGTACTGAATACAAGTATTTCTAGAATAAGCGTTTTTATATATATATAAAAATTAACCTCTAAATATACCCCAATTTACTCAAAAATTACCATTTTTATAAATGGTAATATATAAATATTTTCAAAACAAATTAAAATATCTAGAAAAATCTAAATTTGAAGGAGTTTTGGATTTAAATGTATTCATTTTTATATATATATATATATCAATAAAGTAGGTGAATTTACATTTTGATTGCAATTAATAATATGATTTGATATTAATGGGTTAAAAATCAATTATGGGATTGGTTAACATAATTTACTCATTATCACATTAATTACGGGATTTTCTCTTGATTACCTATTGATTTTGTGATTTTCGGATTGCCTCTTGATTACCTAATTATTTGTATATTAAATAGATATATAAATGGAGAGTTGTTAATTTATTATATAAGTGAATTGAAATTTATTTATTGCATTAATTGAAATTGAATTGTGATGAGAATTAATTTGAGAAGAGAAAGGAAAGAAGAAAAGCATGGAGATATTTTGATTTAAACATTCGATAAACTTTTATTCATTCGTTCAAACTCATAAATAGATTTATGATCAATACAACCGCAAGCTAAAAGATAGAATTGCAATTGCTTGAAAACAAAGGAAAGCTGATAAGCATCATATCAACATGATCCAAATGTTATCAAGACTCCAAACTATCAAGACTCCTAACTAAAACTCCTAACTAAGAGTCCTAACTCATTTATTCTTCTTCGGCTAACTAATCTAAATCACCTTGCATGGCTTTCATTCAAATGCATGTGTACCCCCTTAAATAGGCACATATCATTCCACCCCTCTCAAATTATCCTTGTCCGCAAGGATAAATTCCAAATAAATCTGTAGGAAGTTCCAACTCGTTGGATTCCCCCGAACTGGTGGGCACCGATTGGGCTAACATTCGAGCTTGGTTGGCCATTGGAGAGGCCCAAGACTGGTCTTCTGATTTCGAAAGAACCAGGAGCTGGAACTGGTAAGCTCTTCTTCTCCTAGTGTGCTGCATATTTCGGCTCACAGCCTCTGTGGTTTGTGTTGTTGAGTTAGTTTTAGGTTTTGGGTCAGTGTCTTTAGGTGGTTCGTCAAATATCGGTGGTTTATCAAAATCGATAAAAACTTCTGCCGATACATATATATCATCGAAAAACACCGGAAAATAGGTGGTTGATTGTGTTTGAGAAAATGATAGAGATTGAAGTTCATTCCTAATGGTTTGTAGAGTATTTTGAATTTGGATGAAGGTAGACTCGTCACGAGTTAAGACTTCATAGACTCCGTTACGAAAACGTGTGTCCATGGGACCTAATCGCTCTGATACCACTGATGAGAATTACTTTGGGAAGAGAAAGGAAAGAAGAAAAGCATGGAGATATTTTGATTTAAACATTCGATAAACTTTTATTCATTCGTTCAAACTCATAAATAGATTTATGATCAATACAACCGCAAGCTAAAAGATAGAATTGCAATTGCTTGAAAACAAAGGAAAGCTGATAAGCATCATGTCAACATGATCCAAATGTTATCAAGACTCCAAACTATCAAGACTCCTAACTAAAACTCCTAACTAAGAGTCCTAACTCATTTATTCTTCTTCGGCTAACTAATCTAAATCACCTTGCATGGCTTTCATTCAAATGCATGTGTACCCCCTTAAATAGACACATATCAAATTGCTTTCTATCTCTTTAATAATATATATATATATATATATAAATACTAATAATAACATTTTTTCCTACTTTTGATATAAGATCGACACGTGACACTCATAAATGTTTTTTATTTGTTTAATCATATATATAATGTTCTTTTTTAAATTTTGTTTATATATAATAATAATCATATATATCTATATAATAATAGTTTTTTTTTTCTATTTTTGATGTAGGATCAACACGTGACACTTATAAATGTTTTTTTAAATTTGTTTAATCATATATAAACTATAATAATCACACACACACACACATATATATATATATATAATACCTAATCTAATCTAATAGCTGCTGTTGTGGTTGTAACACGTGACCATTCATAAATGCATTTTTTTAACTTCATAACCAATTCAATTTAGACATGTTATTTAATTAGTTAAAAATTAAATTAAAATAAAACTCTTTCCAATTTAAAGAATTAAGACAATAAATTATAACTTTCAAGTTAATCTAATTATATATAATAAAAATAGCTACTTTTGTGTGGTTGTGAAACATGACCCTTCATAAATGCATTTATTTATTTTTAACTTCATATTCAAATTAGCTATGTTATTCAATTTAGTTAAAAACTAAATTAAAATAAAATGTTTTCATATTCATGGAATTAAAGCTATGTTTGTGATTACTTTGCTTAAAAAGTAATCTGCTTATAGCTTAACTTAAAATATAATTTCCTTAGTAAAAAAGTTAACAAGTGTGTGGTAAATTAAATTTTAAAATTTCTTTGTTTTTGAATGGGTGGAAAAATATATTTGGTAAAATGACAAAAATAGACATATGCTCAAGCCAAGTCAACTTTAACAAAATGACAAAACGAGTTGATCGAGTCAACTCTGTCTCTTTGTAAACTGAGTCGACTTGTTCGAGCTTCAAAACTCAGCAACTGGAACCGCTGCTTCATCGCCGATTGTCTCTCGCTCAGCCAAGTTTTCCACCGTCGCAAGCTTCACGTTGCCGCAGAGACTGGTTATGCTCCGGCGATGGCGGTTATGCTCTCGAATTGGCGGATCGAGCGTGTTCGCTCAAATCGATCGTCGATTTACTCTCAACCCGACCCGACTTCAAACGGGCTGTCGGCGCAGGCGACTTCGAAGCCATTCGATTAGTCCTCGTTCCGTCGCCAGATCTCCTCCGAACTCAAACTCCGGTGGTGGCCACCACCACTGTTCGATTTATATATTTTTTTTTTTTGATTTTTTGTTTAATAAAATTAATTTTCGGTTTTTAAAAATCATTAATAAATAGAATGGCATTATTGTCATTCTTTTATAATAATATTGGTGTTATAGACAATTTAAAGATAAAAGCTAGCTTCTGCTTCCAAAAGCAACCCCCAACCAGTTTCTCAAAAGTTGATTATTGGAGGAGCAAATTAAAAAATAAGCTACTTTGGGGAGTTTACCAAACGCCCATTTACTCAAAACTTGAAAAATAAATGATTATTTTTCAAACAAAAGCAATCATAAACATAACCTAAAACAATGAATTAAAATTGTCAAGCTATTCAGAGAACTGTTTATCAATCTGCTTTTATTTAAATTTTTTTCCAATTCAATCATCAATCAAATATGGTGTTGAAGGAAACTAAAAATTTATTTTTTTATTTTTTAACTTTATTTTCAATTTAATCATGTCATTCAATTTTGTCAAAAATTAAATTAAAACAAAAACCATTTCCTATTCATGGAATTAAAGCTGACAAACTAAATTCATGGAATTGTTTATCAATCATGACATGTGTCATTCTAATTAATGTTATGCCTTTGGTTTTTTGTTTTTTTTAATTAATATGAATTAATATTTAATTTTTTTTGTATTATGCAATTAATTAATTTTATTTTTATATATACTAATTAATTAATTTAAAGATAATTTTAAAATATATTAATTGATTTCTTATACTTATCACAAGATAATACAGGTTGAAATAGTTTACTAAGGGCCTGTATGATTTTTCCACTGAATACTTAATGGCACTTAATGTGTGTCATTAAGTTGTTTCGTTTGATTTTTTAAATTATAAAACCACTGAATCAGCTCCTAAACCACTTTTTATAAAAAGTGAAATTTTTTCACTTTTCACTTAATGAAAAATGACTGAAATAAATATCAATTTATTACTTCCAAATTTATCCTTATAAATCTTATTTATTTACAATTTACTCTTCTCTTACACCCATTAACTATATTAATATATTTTTTCTTCTCACTATTTAAAAAACTTTAGCAGCCATTTTCACAAAAAAAAAATTGATAGAGATATAGATTTCATTATAAATTTATTATTATGTTATTATTCCACATATATAGTATAAATATTATACGGATTATTAATGGCCGACTCTAATCTACTGTTATTTCTTAAACTAAACTTCAATTAATTTGTTTAATCTTTATACTCTAAGGGTACTATTTTATATGGTAATTTTTTTTATAAATTTGTTATTATATTATAAATTTTATTTTTTAGTTTTCTTTAATAAATTAAAATATAAATATATAACAAATAATAGTTGAAAGGGCATGTATGTAAAAGTATTTATTTTAAGATATTTGTAATATAAAAAAACAAACAACTTATCACTTATATTCAGCTTTCAGTGAAAAAAAAACAAACATGCATGGTTTTCTGTTTCAGTTTTCAGTCACTACTTAGTCTTCACTTTAATTCAGCATTGTTCAGTCTTCAGACGAAAAATCAAACGCAACCTAAGATAACTTCAACAGTTCAACCCAATAGTCAACACAATTGATGTAACATTGAATTCAAATTTAATGATTCACCCCATTCAATTTTAGGATTTAGCATAGAATTTAGAAAAGCATGCCTTTGAATAGGTGTGATTGGAAAATGTATCATTCAATCTTTATGATCATAATCAAATTAAAAGGTCAATCATTAAATGATTTCTCATGTCTTCCAAAACCATTTATAAGTTGCGGTTTCACAAGCTTTTTGGAAATTTTATAAACAAATGGAGCCACAGAGACAACATCTTAAAGAACAAAGAACTTGAAATTTTTATACTGTGTAAAAAGGTACGTATATATGCTGAAAGTTTATGAGATTTGTTTGAATTATTTATTAGTTATTAATAGATTTCGTTTTTTGTTTCCAGTAAAACTAATTGTTATGATTGAACATTATGATTTTAAGAATCTCTCTGAAGAAATTAAAAAGAATCTGAAGATGTGTTTGTTGGCTATGGACGCATTTAAAAAGAAATCGGAGGAGCAGTTGTAGTTTCGAGTAGAGAAGCAACTGCTTCTTCATGAAGAAGTCCAATACTCCAATTTGAAGCTAATAATGAGAGGTTTATCATATATATAAATTAATGTTAATATTCGTATCCATTTTAATATATTACAAAATTTTCATGAATTAATTTTGTGCATTGATGATCATAATTTTGTGTTTCTTATTTAATTTTAATCTGGTGAAGGTACAAGAAGAAAATTAGGCACAGATTGACAGTAAATGATTTGATGATTAGTTGAAAATAAAATTTGAAACAAAGGAAACAAGTGAGAAGAAGATTGATGTTGTCATGAATGATTTAAACAAGGAAAAAAAATGCAAAAAATGGAAGAGCTAATTAAAGCTCTTATCGTTAAGCAATGCAAACTTGATCATGAAGAATTGTAAGATACTCACAAAGTGATTAACATTATATGTAAATATTTATTTATTTATATTATAAATGTTACCCACCAACATTTTACAACATAATAATAATAACAACATTATGTAATGGTTAGAGTTAACTTTTTAAAATTTTAACTTTTTATTTTTTTTTAATCATGATTAGAGCTAACTATAGATATGTTAAATACTACAAATTAAAATGGTTAATTTGTCTACAAATTACCTATTTTATCTATTATTTTAAAAATATTTTTTAAAAACAAATGATTTTTTAAAAATTAATATTTATATAACAACATTTTATTTGTAAGAAATCAAATAACAACAATAAAAAATTAATCATGAGATCATAATAATAATAATAATAATAATAATAATAATAATAATAATAATAAGAAGAAGAAGAAGAAGAAGAAGAAGAATAAAATAACAATATAAAAACTTAAATACATTGTAAGACAATAACAATATTTTTATAAAAAAAATCATATGTATCATATGTTGTCGTTAGAGTCTTTGGGTCCATCATTCCATGACTATTATTTCACAATTTTATCTCTTTCATAAAATAAACAATCTTCCACCATTCATTTCAAAATTAACTCAACCAAATAATAAACCCTTCATTTTCCAACTATCTATTGCTTTACTCAAATAAATAATAAACCCTCCGGTTTCTGGCCAACTATTTTCTTTTATTTGTCTATAAATTAGATTTATATTCCTTTCATGCAATTATTCTGAAGTTCTGTAAGTGAGTTTATTTTTTTATGATTTTGTGTTTTAGTTTATTAGTTGGGTAAATTTTGTTCATTTGTTTTTCTTTTCGGAGGAACTTCTTTTGTTATTTTGATACGTATAGTTATGGGAAGAGATATGAACATACAAAAAATGATTTTAATTAAAGTGAATTATCCTAAATTTAGCTCCATTTGTGATTTTAATTAAGCATTAGAAAAAAGAACTTTTTGATGTTAGGGAGAGAGAGATGTGGTCCTAAGAATGGTGTAAGCCATTATAATATATCATATTAGGGAATTGTCCCATCAACTTTTTGAGTATTAAAAACCATTGGAATTTGGAAAGTATCATAATTTTATTTAATATAAATTTGATCCGTCAACAAAATTTAAAAACCATTAAGTCTATAAATTACATTTACTCATTAAATTCATTCTATTTTCCCCCATAAAAACTATTTGACTCATTTACCCTTGAAATCTGTAAGTAGCAGATAAGTTTGTATGTTGAAAATTTATAGAAGAATTTAATAGGGTGTAATATGAAACTAATTAGAAGTATTTAGCTTTAGGAATAGGAGATGTAATTTTTTAAAGAAAAAATATGTTTAATTAATTAGGGTCTTTGATGGTTTTAAAGTTTTATATTTTATATAAATATTTTTTATAGATACTAAAAATTCTAAATATACAATTTCTGAAGTTTTTGATAAATATAATATTTAAATGTCTTAATATTGTAAAACTATAAAATATTATTAAAATATTTTTTCAATTTATATTTTATGATATCCACACATCGTGCTAGTTTCTCTTATTTCTTTACCAAGTGACGTTTATTAATGTTTCTTGGACTTGACAAGCATATGTGCAATACAAGTGTTGAATGATCGATTTTGGTCAAACAATGTGAATGTTTGATAATCAATAATGCTCAAGATTGGGATAATCAACATTTTCAGAAAATAAAAGTGTTGTGTTGTTTTCTCTGATTTTAGTGAGATTCTATCCAAATTGTGTTAAATAAAACTTGTTCAAATCATATCCTAAATTCTAATATATGTAAAAAATTCCTACTACTGCCAAGTTCTTGTGTTGGGCCTTCAAAATAATAAGTGCAGTAGGTGGAAATTACCAAATTGACAAATGAATGTCATTGGTAATTTCCAAGCTGGTCATTAGTCATTACCTTGTTGCAAGGGTACTTGGATTTGCATTTAATATATTGATTATTGGGGGACCAATGCATTATGCATCAATATGGGACCCAATATTTGTATAAGACATAAGGATGCTGGAAATTGAGATCTGTCATGCTTCAGTTTTGTCTTCTACGTGGCAAAACAAAATTAAAGGAAAATAGAGATAGTTGTTTTCAAACCTTTTTCTCATGAACTTCAAAACCAAAACCACGTAGTTTCGTGTCTGTCTGTCGTGAAGCTACGTCACGCCACCAAGCAGAATTTTTCTGCTCAATTAATTTGTTCCGTTAGCGGAACCAAGTCGCTCTATATGTCTAGATTTTGATTCAAACATCCAACAAAGTGTTTGCCTTATCATTGATTTTGTGCCAGGAAATGATCTGCAATGAATTATTCGCTTTGGTAGGTGAAGCTGGCCTCTGTATTATGAAGAAGAACTGAGAAGCTTTGAAGTAGCTGAGGCCATAAAAACTGATCATGGGGACTTACTAGGACAATAAATAATAAATACCACCAATAGAGCCAGTACTGTTTGTAGTTGGCATTTGCCAGTACTTAGAGAATCATGTCTCTAAAAAAATGTCTTATCAAAATTGTGGGCTCTTCTTGCTGTTTTATGGAAGCTTGAAATTGCATCAACTGATTTAACTAACCACAATTAAGCGCTTTGCCTGCAGTAAGCCCTTAATTCTTTGTTGTATTGGGTTGAGAAAAAAGACAAAATAGAAATTTGGTGGGAATCTTAATGATTGGTGGCCTGGTGGGCATCATTTCATTTCATCCTCAACCTCTGTTTTTGCTTTTCCTCCAACCTTTAAAAAAAAATTTGTTAACTAATTTCTTTCCCTGGAAATAATTATCTAACTTTGATTAATTTGTTGGCTCATCTGATAAAGTTTTCTGATTAATAAAAATGCAAATTATGATAATTATGCTAGCTTGTAACTAAGTTATCTATGACTATGATCATCCTAACTACAGAATTATTATTATTGTTATATATTTAAATAAAAATATCAGTTGCAAGAATTTTGTAAGTTCTTTTTTACCGAATTTTAATCAATACCGATGTAAAATGAAAAAAAAAATCTAAATTTTACAATAGTGTTAATTGGGATTCGGCATATTTTTTCATGCATCTATCGATTCCACAACGTTATGTAACACATTCCATAACGTTGTAGAATCGAATCAAACCTGCATATGATAATTTTCATCTGGTTCATTGTAAGATTATCATGTGGAAATCACATGCTGTTTTTTTTATACATACGAGATTCAATTACACAACGTTGTGGAATGTTTCCACTATGTTATGGAATATATTACTCAACGTTCTGCAATCAATTCCTACACTAAAAAAAAGTACGGAACCCACAACTAATCAGCTCTCATGAACCAAAAAGAGATTCAATTAAATTGGTTTTGTTGTATATTTCTCTACCGCTATTTTACAGAGAACTTGCAAGTGAAGCAGTGGACCAGAAAGATGTGGTTAGAGACGTTGTAACCATCCAAAGTGGACCTGGTTTCTTGCTCTGAACTTTGTAAGACGACTCTTCTGATGCAAGTTGGAAGTCTATATATATATTTTCAACGACACAGATGGGTCCTTGAGACAAATCAGATTTGGCTGCAGTCTCAGATTTGGCTGCACATATGACTAGTCACATATGCTGTGACCCACTACCCATAGAATCCTAAGATGATAAGTTAAAAAAAGTAAAAGATTTAAAATTCTGTTCAATGAAAGGGTATCAAATATGATTCAGTGGTAAATAGAACTTCATTAGCCTTTAATATCACAAGTTTGACAGCTGAATTAATGTGGTTTGGTGTAAAAAACATATATTTAACTTAACAATATTTTAAGTTTAAATCGACTTATCATGTAACTATATCAAAACAAAAACAGGACTATATCAAAATAAAAACAAAAACAAAACGATATAGTTTCCTATCATTTGAAGTCTTTACTCTTATACTATTACATAAATTTAGGATTTTTTTGAAGTGAGATGATTCAAACCCACATCCTCATCGTAGTGTTAATCTAATATGTCTCATATACGTATAGTTCGAAGTTTGAAGTTTGAAGTTTGAAGTCACAGTAAACTTTTCTAGTTTTGTTGTGCACATACTTGTATGTACATAAATGTCTAGACCGACCAACTGGACAGTGACGTATCAAGTATCAATCGGAGGCGACGCAGGGTCTGGACCACTATATCAACAAGAATATTTTAATAAAATTTTGTGTGCACTAGCTAGCTAGGGGTTCATTATTATAAGGCTTAATTGCACAAACATTCCCTATATTTAAACAAAATTTCATTTATATACAACTTTTCCATTTATTACACAAACATCCCCTATAAGACGTTGCCTTTTTATTGACCAAAAGGGAATGACAAAAATACCATTATATAAAATTATCAATTACCCCCTAAGATTTGCCCTTAAATAAACTGGTCCCTCTATTCTCTATAATAACATGTTAACTTCTAAAAACATTTTACCTCTAATTAAAAAATCAAATGCTTTTAATAGGGATTGAACTAACAACCTTAGCTAAAAGCCCAAACCAGCAGAGCAACTCAAGTTTATTGTTATATATTTGTTGATTTAAATATATATAGTTATATAATTATATTTTAAGTCTTAATTGCACAAAATAATTTAAATATGTTTCTTTCTATAATTTATAAACTCACATTTAATAATAATATATATAAAAAGATTAATGAAAATGAAAAAGAAAATAAGAAAACAAAAGGAAAAAAATCATTTTAAATCTATTAAAATTATGGAAAGAAACAAATTAAAATTATTTTGTGCCACTAAGCCTTAAAAATAATTTAAATCTATTTGAATAATTTAAAATGAACTCATATATATATATATATAATATTTTAAACAAATTCATATTTTATGATAATAATATATAAAAACAGATATATGAAAAAGAAAAAGAAAATAAAAAAATAAAAGGAAAATAATTATTTTAAATATGTTAAAATTATGGAAAGAAACATATTTAAATTATTTTGTGTAATTAAACCTTAAAATATAATTATATAACTATATATATAGTTATATTTAAATCAACAATTCTATAACAATAAGCTTGAGTAGCTTAGCTGGCTTGGGCTCTTGGCTAAGGTTGATGGTTCAATCCCTATTAAAAACATTTAATTTTTTAGTTAGAGGTCAAAGGTTTTCTCAGGGGTTGATTTGCTATTATAGAGAATAGAGGGACCAATTTATTTAAGGGCAAAGCTTAGGGGGTAATTGATAATTTATATAAGGGCATTTTTGTCATTCCCTTTTGGTCAACAAAAAGTCAACATCTTACAGGGAATGTTTGTGCAATAAATGGAAATGTTGCATATAAATATAATTTCATCTAAAGTTAGGGGATGTTTGTGCAATTAAGCCTTATTCTAATTCTATAGCTTTGATTTTGCCTATTCTAGTTCACTAGAAGAGGCAAAGGGCAATTGCAATTTTGCCTCTTGAAATATAAAGTAAGAAAATAGAGCCAATGCATTTTCATCTTATTTTATTCAAAAAGCATTATTTGAAGCTGAAAAATAATAATAATAAATCCCCCATTTGAAGATAGACATTTGCTTATAATAATCATCATCATAATCATTAATTTTCTGACCTATAATCATGATAATATTATTTAATTCTTTAGAAAATAAAAACAAACACTGCGCAGATGATCATTCCATTTTGCTTTTAATGGATTGCTTCAACTTCAATAATGAAAAAGTTCATGAAATAGAGGCCAAAAATCACTCCTCAAGTGATTTAAGAGAAGAAGCAGAAGCAAAAACAAAAGAAAATGAAATTGCATCAAAATTTAGAGAAAATAACATTAAAGATTTACCACTAACATGATATGATCAAGAGCAATTGTGACTCAAAAAACTCAGAACATTTTTCTTAACTCTCTCGTACATCTTTAATGATCAAGCTAGTTAACCGATCAATTCTTCTCAAAAACCCTTGAAGGAACAGCAAATCGAGCTGAAAAAGATCGAGAAACGTTTTCCGGATCAGCCCAGATGAATCCCTGGTCAAAATTCTGCGAATACGTGTAAGGATCGTATGGTACGTGTACGCGAGTAGTACTAGTACTCGATGAACAATTGAAAATTCTCTTCTTTTCTCTCATGATCTTCCTCCACAGCAGTCTCCATCCAGGGATCTTTGATCCGGTCACCTAATTCGTTAAGCGAAAGCGTCCGACCATAGCCGGCTTTCACGTAGTTCTGGCACCAATAGAAGCTTTGATTGCGTGAACTGCACCAACTGCCAAGTTCCATATATGGTAAGAGAGAGAGAGAGAGAGAGAGAGAGAGGAGAAAGAAGAAGTGTTGTTAATGCTGTAGATGTTTTTAGAATTTGTGTTTTCTGTAGCAATGAGAGTGAGTGCATGCACTAAACTATTTATACAAGGGAATGCATATGTTTTGATATGTTTTGAAGTCAAAACATATGCATTGTCCTATAGCAGAGTTGTTTGAAAAGTAATCCAATTGGAAGTCACAATTAATTGATTATGTCGATAGGAGTTTGTGTCTCATGTTTACCTATTAATTCATATAGTGCGAGAAGATATCTTTTATAGCTAGTCTCATGTAGCTAGAGTTGCATTCTAGGTCATGCAGATATCGAATTATCGATTATAAATGTCTAATTTGATTGGTGTCAGATTTTAAAAATAATTAATTAATTATCCATTTTTTAATTTAAAGGGTAAACTTTACTTGAGACTAATTTTCAGTGTATTGCCAGAATTCAATCCTGAAATTAAGTGGCATGTGATGGTAGATATATTTTTTCAATGCACCCATGTGTGTGTTTTACTCTTTCTTTACAGCAATTGAATTAGCTTAATGGGGTTAGATGGATTTGTTGTTATAGAACATAATGACATTTATATATATATATATATATATATATATAGCTATCACCTATGAGATTCCGAATTGTAAAAAATTTCTGGAATTCCATCATGGCCATTGGATCCGATCCAACAGCCAAAAACAACGATGACGAGCAGGGAGAAAAAAAAATAGATTGATGAGCTCCGTCATCGACAAGAAGAGAGGGAAGAAATGGGAATAGGTTGAATGGTGGGCCCATGACTGATAAAAGAAAGGAAAGAGAGAGAAAATTGGTTGAATAATGTGTCTACATCTGGTAAACAGAAAGGAAAGAGAGGGGTATTGATTGAATTGTGAGGCCCACATTTATTTTGTTTTTTTATATTTGATATTCATTTTGATTTTTAGCCATTGGATTGATAATCTAACGGCCAAGATGAGATCCCAGATATTTCTTACATTATGGGATCCCGTAGGTGAAAGCTACGCTATATATATATATATAAATAAGATCTCTAATTTTAATTTCTACAGGAACTTCGATTAAATTATATCAATTTTTATGAATTTTAATCTCAATTTTTATGTAGATGATAAGTTCATTGAAATCTACCTATTTATAAATTTTGAAAATTTTTCAAGCACTATAACTATTTTTGAATAATTCTCAAATTTTATAGGTAGATTTTAATAAACTTATCATCCACAAAAAAATTCAGATCAAAATTCATAAAAATCGATATGATTTCATTAAGGCCCTTACCGAAATTAAAATAAGGGATCCCTTATGAGAGACTCACTTATTTATATATATATATAATTCATATATATTTATATATATATATAGAGAGAGAGAGAATTTGATGACTCGAATTAAGACATTTTCAGGATGAATGAGCGATATCATTTACCATCAAAACACGTTAGATTGTGATTATAGACTATAATGACATTAATGAGCATTAGAGCACAGCTTTCCCCATTTAATTATTTAATAAAAGTGTCTTTATGGACTAATAATATAGAACAATAATTAATTGCTAAATTGTTTTTGATCTATAACCTTGTTCAAATTTCAATCAAATATGTTCAAATTGATAAATTTGATTTAACTTTATTTCTTGGTTTCGATGATTTTGAATAAATGAGCTAGATTTATATATTGACAGATAGAGTATATGTTTTATTTTGGTGATTCAATCCCATCAATATTAAGGGGGTTGTATTCAATTTAGAGTTCCTTTGAGTTTGGTGGATTTATTTTAAGTGATTGATTTTGATGGATTTCGTATAATCCATAGATTTTTTTATAATTCTTTTTGTTGGACTTTTACACATAATCATATGGAATTGAATGAATTTTTAATTATTATTTTTTATAAAATTAAATTTGATTGTTTTTTTAAACATAATATTTGATTGTTGGTCGTATAATATTTTGAGACATTCAAATATATATATATATATATACAATTTTTCTATTGTCAATTCGTCCTGATATAAAATATTTCAGGACGAAGAATGTGAACCATTAGATTTACATACTTTGACTCAAAATGTATACACTTGTCAAAGCTTCTTCATAATCTGTGGTCTACATTCTTCGTTCTGATATATTTTATATTAAGACGAACTGACAGTATAAAGACTATATATATAATCGTTTAAAGCTATCGATCACCAACAAATCTACACGTACTTGTATTTATATTAATCAAATTAATAAATTTTTGATATTATAAGAAGAATAATTGACCTTTTAAATTCTAACTATCAAGACCAATTGTTTTTTTTTTAAGGTAAACTTCATAGAATAGCCCAAAGACAAGGGGAACCAACAACAAAGAAATGCCCCACAAAATGAGGTCAGTCACACACCAAAACACCATAAACCAAAGATAACATACAGTCTACATGAGTAAACACAACAAAACACACAATTGTTAAAATATATATTAATTTCAATACATTCCGGTTCTTCATTCCAAAAGATAAAATGTCTTTGTCAAAAAAAATTATATTAATATTAATATGAGACATTTATTTATATTAACCACATTAAGGAAAATTTAATATTATAAAAATAATAATTGATTTTCATTACTTGTAATAGAGACGACTCAAATCTGGAATATTGTCAAACTTTTTTTTTATAATTTTAATTATCATGGTCAATTGTTGGATATATATTTTATAATATTTAAATTCATTATATAAGTCAAATCCATTCAAAATCAACTAGGGTTGAGTAAGATTTGTTATAGGCATTCTAATTTTAAAATTCATTCAAATCCATCAAATTTCATCACTCAACCAAAATCTGCAAAGTCAATGAACTTTTTTACAGTAGAACCCCTCTAAATTAATATTTTTGGTTCTCACCCTTGGGTATTAATTTAGAGATATTATTAATTTGAAGGAATTTACTTTATAAAATATTATTTTGTTTTAAAAACGTGTGGAAGTCAGTTTTCTTATTTAGGGAAGGTTCTTTTTCAGAATTCATTGATTAGTCGGTTTTCTTCTTCGAAGAAAGTTTTTTTTTTTTTTAAGGATTCCATGTTTAGGAAAAATTTATTAAGGAAATTTCTTGTCGAAATGCTAAATTTAGTTGAAACCTTTAGGCTATAACAAGAAAACAACAAGGTGATCACAATAACTTCTTGAGGACAATTCAAAAGATGAAGGATGAAGTCAAAAATATTAAAATTGGTAGCCTTGTGCAAACTAGCATCTTGAAGTACTTTTGTAGTTATTGAATATTATGTAATATATTTTGTATTTTTATGAAATTATTAATTTATACGACAGTCAGGACTGAAATTTTACACTGGGTTTTAAAAAGAAATTATTAATTATCAGTTATTACGATATAGGGGTTTATGAATATTTTACACTTGCCCGAGTCGGGCTAGGATTTTTTATTAATATAGAGAAGTTATTAATTTATAGGAGATTAATTTATATAGGTTCTACTATACTACACTTGGATTTTAATGGAATCTTTACAAATCTTTATTGAATATACCCAGACTTGGATGAACTCTTTACAAATCTGAATTTAATACACAAAGACTTTTAAAATCTTTTAAATTCCCAACAATTCTAGGTTGAATACACCACCCCTAAATTTCAAATCGACGAACATCTTCCTAGATCAAGTTTACATATCGGAAATCTAATACCTTATTTATGTGTGGAGTTCACATAATTTAATTCCAGATAATTTTTTGTAAATATGGTAATCACAAATTAAGAATTAAATTATTTTGTCGTCATTAAGATTTCTGTTTTCAAACTAACAAATAGAGGAAAGTGTTTGAAGTGAGCCCACTGAACATGAGTAAAGGCTAGCTGCCTAGCTTGGTTCATTGTTCACTATGGGTGCGTTTGGTACGGGGATGAGACATGACAGGACGAGACGAGACGAGACGGGACAAGACCTTTATTCCGTATTGTGTTTGGAATGTCTGGAACAAAACTGTTATCTATACCGTTATGCCTTTGATATGACTGGGACAGGACGGGACACGTGGTTCAAATAATCCAGAGTACCCCTCTTATCCTATCTAATATTTGTTATACATAAGACAAATAAAATATTTATGTATGATATTTAACAAAAATAAAATAATAAAACAAAAGAAAATAGTAAAAATATATTAATCAAAATCTGATTTTTTTAAAATGAAAATGAAATGAAAATAAAAATACTACAAACTTAGTTTTTTATTTAAAAATAAACAATTAAAAAGCTTTTGAAGAGATTGGAAAAAAAAAGTTTTTATTTTGCTTCTCTCTATACCAAGACTTAGGGGTCGTTTGTTTTTTTCACTTAAAACTTAATGGGTCTGAATTGAACTCATTAAGTTGTTTTGTTTGTTTTTTTAAGTGGTTAAACAACTTAAAAATATCAAAAAACAACTTAAAATAAAAAGTAAGAAATCTTGACTTTTAACTTAATTCCAAATCACTGGATTACAATTAAAATATTCTCTTCCAAGTCTATCCTCCAAAAAAAGATATATTTCCAAATTTATCTTAATTTAATATGGTGTAAAAAATGTTCTTTTAACATATTTCTTATTTTAAACATGTTTTAGAAAAAAAAAAAAACCCTAATTACTTCTCATAATGAAATTTTTCAAGGATTGAACAATTGAATTTCTCTCCTGCCAAATCCAGGTAAGAACTCTTTATTTATTTATTTTTATCTAACTATTTGTATAATACTCAATAAATTTGTCTATTATATTATCGTGACTCGAAAAAGTTATAGAATTATTATATATAAAAAATTCAAGAACCTTTCTTTTATTTAGTTTCCGGTGCATATGATCCAAGAAACCAAAAAAACAAAAATGGTTTCATGAATTATATTCACCGGAAACGTGGACGACATATAAAATTGAACTTGAACTTGAACTTGAACTTTTTTTTGACAATAAATTTAACTTAAATTTTGTTTGTAGAATATGCAAAATTACATTCTTTGATTGATTTTTTATTTTGTTAAATTGAACTTTGTTTGTAAAAAAACATACAAAATGTTATAAAGAATAGTGCATGTTAAATTATCTCTTTTAATTAGTATGAGTATAAATGTAAAATTACTTATTTTCAAACAGTTTTATTTTTAAAAAACAAACATGTTGACAGTATATTCAGATGTGAGGAAAAAAAAAACAAACATATCATTCAGATTCAGATTTCAGTCCCTATTCAGTCTTCAAAAAAATTCAGGACTGTTCAGTGTTCAGACAAAAAAACAAACGACCCCTTAGGCGAAACTGACTTGGATATATCTCTTGTGGCTTGTTAGGTTAAGACAAAGGCAGCTACAATGGAGAAGAATATAATTTCAAGACTATAATTTCTTTGCAGATGCTTCAAGTCTTCAAGTTAATATTATTCTGTGTAATAAAAAATTAGTGAATTAGTTGTCAGGTTTCTTATGTATTGAGTATATCATGATCTTTCTCTGCACAAATTCTAGATGCAAAACAATTGTAATTTGTGTAAGATAATTACACATTCTTGTTCTTTAAAACACTCCCCAGATCTCCAAATAAATGCAACTCAAAAGGAGAAAAAAAAAATTGGTGGTGATTTTTTCCGGTTTCTATCTTCTTATTTTTTTCAATTTCTAGGGGCACATATCTTCAAAGAATCCATTCAAAAACGCCCAGAACAAAAAAAAAAAAAAATCAAGCCAAATCACTAACAAACTAGCAACAATAATAAAACATGAACAGAAAATCCCAACCATGCTAGAATCCAGAAACCAATAACACCAAAAATAGAGATTCGCAAGTTGAGAACCCTCCAACAGAGATTGATTTGGGTGTTGGTGGTGCTGGGTTTGATTTCGTGGAGGGGTTTTGGGTGTTGGTGGCACGACGACAACGATTGGATGGGTTTGATTTGGGTGTTGTGTTGGTCTTGGTTTCAGCGGTGGAAGAGAGAGGGTTTGCATATGAACAAACGAAGAGGAGAGAGAGAATGAGTTGGGATTCAAGTGGTGTAAGGGGTCGTTTGTTTTTTTGTCTGAATACTGAATAGTCTTGAATTTTTCTGAAGACTGAATATGGACTGAAATCTGAACCTGAAAGACATGTTTGTTTGTTTTTTTCTCACATCTGAATGTACTGTCAACATGTTTGTTTTTTAAAAATAAAATTATCTAAAAATACGTAATTTTACATTTATACTTATACTAATTAAAAAAAATTAATTTAATATGCACCGTTCTTTATAACATTTTGTATTTTTTTTTGCAAACAAAGTTCAATTTAATAAAAAAAAATTAATCAAATATTATAATTTTGCATGTTCTGCAAACAAAATTTAAGTTAAATTTATTGTAAAAAAAGTTACAGCTCAAGTTCAATTTTGTATGTTGTCCACTCTTTCGGTGAATATAATTCATGAAACTATTTTTGTTTCTTTGGTTTTCTGGATCAGATGCACCGGAAACCAAATAAAAAAAAGTTCTTGAATTTTTTATATACAATAATTCTATAACATCTTCAAGCCACGAAATCTACTCAATATGATAGACAAATTTATTGAGCACCATTCGAATAGTTAGATAAAAAAATAAATAGTTCTTACCGGGACTTGACATGAGAGAAATTCAAGTGTTCAATTTCAGAAAAAATTCATTATGAAAAGTAATTAGGGTTTTTCTTTTCTTTTCTAAAACCTGTGTAAATAAGAAATATGTTAAAAGAAAATTTTTTATACCATATGAAATTAAGATAAATTTGGAAATATATCTTTTTTTGGAGGATAAACTTGGAAGAGAATATTTTAATTGCAATCCAGTGATTTGGAATTAAGTTAAAAGTAAGGATTTCTTACTTTTTATTTTAAGTTGTTTTTTGATATTTTTAAGTTGTTTAACCACTTAAAAAAACAAACAAAACAACTTAATGAGTTCAATTCAGACCCAGTAAGTCTTAAGTGAAAAAAACAAACGGCCCCTAAGTATATATATAGTCTGTAAATTTTAGATATAGGAAGGGTAAAATCGTCTTTTTACCACTTGTCCCATGCCATGGGACAAGTGGGCTGAGGGTCTTGGATATGACAGATTTTTGTGATTCTGTCCCACTTTGTCTCATTCAGTCCCACCCTAAAATCGCATCAAACGTGAGATAAGAACAAACTGTCTCACATTGTCCTGTTCCGTCGTCCCGCATACCAAACGCACCCTATGGGCTACTAGAGATCAACAGAATTCTCTTAATGGATTGGGCAATTATACCAGTTTAATGTCCACGCGGCCCAATTACCCGAGTCCATCATAGGAATTGATACTTGAGAACTTGACCTGTTGACTGCAGTATTTATTATGCTAATTTCCAATTTATCCCTAGGCAAATCGTACAAATTTACCTTGAGGTATTTATTAACTATTAGGCTCCCTGCATGATTTTTAAAGACTTCATTGATCAATATATTTACCTTTTTTTACGGTATTTATCTGTCCACCTATCTAGATCATGTATTATTTTTTAAAAGTTTTTGTCATTGGTAGGATTCGAACCGCTGACTTGGAAGTCATTTACGCAAATCCCAAACCAGTTCATCTACCAATTGTACTACACCTTTAGGGGCGATCAACATATTTACTTAAAAATGCACCAAAGGTCCTAGTTTACATTGCATCATTTGAATTAACTAATATGTGACAAGTGAGGAAATGTATAATTAGTGTCAATTTAAAATGGAATCATACCTCATATTTAGCATTATTAAATTTTAAAGCTTAACTAATTTTATTTTCCTTTGAATGTAGGAGTATGAGAATGAAGATTATATCTGGACATTGAGAATGAAGAAATAATAGGATTAGGGGGATCGTTTTATTTTAGAGGAAGTCATCAAAAATATTCTTCTAAAATTATGAAATTTTGTTTTTAGTCATATGAAGTAATTTTACGTTTTTAATAAAGTATGAAATAATTATAAAAAGAGTAAGGTTAGGTTTCTTAAATTCTTTTCTAAATATTTATAGAATGTAAGGTATTAAAATCTTATAAATCATAAAATTATACGTGAGTCCATTTCACAACATAATCATGAGATAATTATAAAAATATCTCATGATCCCTCTCACCAAACGTTGAGTCTATTTCACGTTGGAAAACGTGAAATAGGATAGTCCCAACTGTGGTGACTTCTTCCCTTTTTTTTTCTCTAGGTTCTCTCTTTCTCCATGATTCTATCTTTTGACACCGGCGTGTTCCTTCTCTTTGCAACAATCTCTTAGTTCTCTTTCTCTTCGATCTCTCTAGCCTCTTCCTTCGCCTCTCCTTTATCTTTGTCTATGTTCTATTTATATATTCTCTTTGGTTTTCTCTCTCTAGCTAGGACGCTGCATCTTTAATTTTTTTTTCTCCTGCATCAAAATCTTCTTCCCTTCGTTGGCGATCACTCTTCTCTTTATCTATCTTCTCTTGCTTTCTCTCTTTAGGTCGTAATCATGTGTCTCTCTCCTTGTGCCTCTTACATTGATAAGATTTGATTTTATATGGTGGTAGTTTGGTCATTGAAAATTTCTTGTGCTTAAAACATAAAAGGGAGTTTCTCGTTACAATCCAATGTTTTTCTTTTTACACTTCATTTCTAAAGACACTTTCTTCTTTTCCAAAATTATCTCTTTTATCTTTTGGTACTTCTATTCTAAAGACACTTCATTTTAAAAAATTAAATTTATAGAAACTCTCCATTTTATTTTAATATTATCCATTTTGAATACTTTTCTTTAGAAAATTTAAAACGGGAAATGGAAAAGAGATATGAAGTAATAAAATAAAAATCGTGAGAGACCCATTCTCGATAGAGGAGAGTACGACAGGGCCAGACGAGATATTGAAAGGCTTGAATGGACAGGTAAGGGACAGACTGATTGCACCTACCAGGCACAGGACTTATTGGCTTAAGAAGCAAGCCAAAAAAAGCATAAAAAACATTTCTCTATAAACTATGGTACGATCACTCGAAAGTCTAATGGCAATTCCTTCTGGAAATGGGTAGCTATTGCTAGAGAAAAGGCTTTCCCGAGCGATCTAGTCCCGTATGCCTGGGTGCCAGATAGGGGAAAGTCTAGCTAACGAAACAGAATAGATTAAGGCACTAACGAAGAGTGAAAAACCCAGCCTGCAACCGAGGACGAGAGAACATATTACTTTCAATACACAAGCGGGAACCCCCCTTTCATTTCATCCAGATGATCCTACGAGTCAGACGAAATCCCATTTCGGAAGTGAGACTACTGGCGTCGATTAAGCATAGAAATGCGCTATTACCCACTGTTTTACATCTCAGTACAAACCACATGTCCTGTACTGTCTCGTAGCTGTCTATCCTACCTACCGGTCCGCCTACCAAGGGCATTCTAGCCCACGCACGCCCCCGCGAAGACTACTGAAGCGAAGACTGAACTCCCGTCTGTAAGACTTTATCTAGAACTACCCTTTCGTACAACCCTTCCCTCTACATCGGGTGCGCCCTTTGGTTGGACATGTTGACACTGGAAGGCACGTAGGGGGCAGCCCAGATTATAAGCCAATCCGGAGTTGAACAGATCGCAGAGGCGAGAGAAGTGATCTAAACAAAAGTGAGGAGATCAAAACAAAAAAATATATATATATATATATATTTTGGAGTTCAATCTGTGAAAATAGGAAAACGATATTTGTTTTCCTCTTTTGGATTTTAAGTTGAGTAAAAAAAATCTATTGAGTAAAACAATAATTTTAAATATATATTTTTTTTTTTGGAAAAAAGAATTTTTTTTAATATATATATATATATATATATATTCGAGTGATGGTGACGATTGAATGTGGGTGGTATTTGAGAAAAAAAAAACTTATATCAAATTTGGTTGAACCGGAAAACATGAAAACTTTATATATATATATATATATATATGATAATGATGGAGGGTTTGATGGTGTGTGAGAAAAAAATTATTTTGAAAAAAAGAAGATGATATTTCAGGGTTTGTAACACAAGAAAAAAAAAACACAAAAGTGGAAGAAGAAAAAACTTGTTTTCTAAATAATTGTTTGGAGTGTCTTTAGAAATTTCTTATTTTGTTTAGTAATTTTAATTCAGATTAAAATTGTCATTAATAAAAAAAATGTAAAGATAATTAATGTATTGTTAATAGCGTTTCTCAACATAAAAACTATGGATATTATTATTTTCCACCCTCACTTTTAAGGTATTAGTGATTTTGCACCCAGTATTGGCCATTTCCCACCTTCCGTTAAGGTCTGTTAACATTTTTATAAAAATACCATTTTACCCTTCATATTTAATTGAAAATTATTAACTTGAAAAACAGAATTTTTTTGTTAAAAATAAAATCCAAATAAAACAACCGGAGATCCAACCTCAAAATGCAAGAACAAAAAAATACATTGGAGATCTGGATGATCTCCACAGAATGCAAGAACAAAAAAAAATGGTGTTTAAACAAAAAACCAAATCCAAAGAACAAGGATAAACTCACAAACCCACCAATTGAAACCCAGAAAAATTTGCCCAAACAAAACCCAGAAATTGAACTTCATCACCCAGAAAAAAAAACCTAAAAATTAGATTTTGAATAAAAAAAACTCCATCACCAAACCGATCAACCCAAATGTAAAGAACAAAAAAAAATCAAAAAACTTTTATACATAAAAAAGAGATTCTAGAAAACCTTTATCAAAAAAATGATTTCAAAAAAAAAGTCAAAAACATTTTCCAGAAATCTAGAAACCTCATCACCCAAAACTCCTCATCAGCAATCCCATCCCCACCAGAAAATGAAACCCAGAAGCCTTATCACCCAGCATCATCAAATACTAGATTCAACATCAGTGGTTCATTGTTGAAGAGAGAAACGAAATCGAGAAAAGAAAAAAATCACCAAAATCAATGGAAATCCCAAAAAATCTCCAAAAATAACTCACCAAATCCAAACAAAACCCAAAAGCTTTCCACAGCCACCACAAAACCCAAACCTAACTACCACACTAAAATCCATAGCCACCGACCCACAAGCAACTAGCCACCGCGAGAGAAAAGGTGGTGAGAGAGAGCGAGAGAGAGGCGATGATGAGAGAAGGGCGGTGGTGATTGATGAGAGAGAGAAGCGGTGGTGCCTGGTCAGAGAGAGAATCGGTGATGGTGACTGCTGAGAGAGAGTGAGAAACGATTGAGAGAGGAGACAGAAGAGAGAATTTGTTAATATTTATTATTATTAATTAGTTTATATAATTTTTTATTTAGTTTTTTATTAAATGATTTATTTTTTATTTTTTATTAACTTTTCTAAATGCAATTACCATTGTACCCTTACTAACATAACAGTATATTCCATTTTTTAGCAGAACTGTAATGGTAGGGTGCAAAATGACAATTACTTGCAATTATAGGGTGTAAAATGGCCAATACTGAAACAAGAGGGTGTAAAATGACTAATACCTCAAAAGTGAGGGTGAAAAATAATAATATCCCTAAAAACTATTGCTTGTGACTACAAACAAAAAATCAATAATTTTATAAGGTTAGTTTTGCAATTTCCCATTTTTATAGTAGTCAACAATAACTCTTCACAAAATTTTCAACACCCAAAAAAAAAAACTTAACAATATTTAACCCAAAAAAAACATATAAGAAAAAAATGGAAGTATATATTACAATCCACATTCACAAACTTCATTTTTTTTTATTACAACTACTACTGGAATCTGGCGAGATTAGATCCTACAAGTATGGCTCATAATACTACTCCCACTATCTATGAGAGGTTACTTATGAACTACAACTCTCACATATGGAGAGAGGGCTGCTCCCACTTTTCGAAGATGGCTCCTCATACTTTAAGATTTTATGGCCAAATGCGGGATAAATATTTACAACTACCGATGCTTGAAACTTGATGGTGGAGCTTCCACTTGAATACTCCAACCACTAAGGTAAGAGTCCATTTCCATGCATAAATCCCCAAAACACAAAACTCATCAGAAACAAGTGGTGGTGATCAGTTCTATATATACTTGTATTACTATGAGTATATCAGAAAACCCATGCTACAGTATGTGCATGCCTAGTGTTGCCAATTTATGAATGATGAGCAATGAGCATCAACCTCTGTAGATAAGCTTCATGATCACCCTTTTGTCACCACCCACTCTCACATATTTTCAGCCCATGGCCCAATAAAAAAGAAACCCTTTTCTGATAATAATACCAACTTTTTTTCTTCTTTTATTTATTTTCTTATTAGTTTTAATATAATTTATACCTCCTCTTTTCCACAGCCACTTTACCCTCCTTTTTTGCTTTAATTTCCTTCTTCTATAAGACTAGAGATTCTTCTATATAACGATATATATAGAACCTAGAGAAACAGAGAAGAATATATAACAAGAAAAATTACTATAACAAAGAAAAAAAAATGTGTCACCCAAGTTTTGATCCTTTGGTTCCTGTCACTACTAATTATCATCAAGGAAGGCGATTCGAGGTAAGGAGAGACGTGGCAGCTAGGGAGGTTGAAATTACCCAGCAAGCATCAACCACGATGATGGCCAGAGGCAACGGTCGTGGAGGTGGTGGTGATGATGGTGGAGCAACGAAGAAGAGTAGTGTTTGTATATGTTCAAGCACCAGCCATCCAGGGTCCTTCAGGTGTAGATATCATCGAATTGATTATAAATGGGTTGGCCGAGTTGGAGCCACCAAGTCCAGTTAGTTGGGATTTTGATGCCTTTTTAAGAGGCTGTGTGTAAGTGTCCAACTACACAACCATCCAGGACCAGCAGAGTCCTTATAATGCAAATTTTCTTTTTTCTGCTAATGAAAAATTCTCTTACCTTACTTTTATGAATTACAGTTAAGATATACCTAGGTTAATTAGGCTAGAATTTAATTTCAATTTGTTCTAATTTTTAATTGATCATTTTTGTTGATTAGGTAGAATTCAAAATTACATTGGTTTTGTTTATCAATTTTTTGTGGGTTTGATTCCGTACTTGCAAATTTATACTTCACATCCATATTCTAATAGTCATATGTTAAGAAGTATTTAAATTTTGACATCAAAATTATTACAATTTGTGTTCGTGTATCGGGGGTGGTGTGCCGACGAGCTTTGTACAAAAATATGTAATAATATTAATGATCAAGTATAAGATTTTCGTATGTTTTTTAGTACGCGATAAGAGTATTCGCTCAAAACAAATATACCAAATAACCAAGATAAATTACAGAGTGCATATGCAATGTTACAGAGGGAATCCGGCACTTGAAATCTCCTTATCGCTCTCTCTCCCTTTCGATGTAAATATATTGTTAATGGAATTAAATACTTATCATAAATGAAGATTGAGTTATTGAATAACTTGAGATATCCATTTTGACAACAACAAATCCAAACTTGACCCATATAATTTTCCGATTAAATTATCTTAAATAAAAAAAATAAAGATCGATTCATTCTGTAATATTATAGAATTACTATATCATTTTAAAAAATGTGTGAGATGTCATATCTATTCATCCATCTTTCTCTCTCTATATATATATATACTGCAGCAATATATATATATATATATATATATACATGTTATTTCTAAAAATCCCTTATTTTAAGAATTGTAAAGACTTTGTAGAAGTTACATCAACTTTAATGAATTTTGATGTAATTTTTTATGATGAGTTTAATAAAATAGACTTGTGGAAAAAATATTAAAAATTTTAAAGTCTAAAACTATTTTTTGGCCCATTTTTTGAATATGAAAAAGAGAGAGAGAGAGAGGTGAAGCATAGGAAAAAAAATGAAATAAATAGTTCTAATAATATGTTCAAGATTTATATATGGAAATAATTAAGGTGATAAGATAATTATATATAACACTCTAGCTAATAATTACACATTCACATCTATAATCTATCTCACAATTAACTGAAATGAAAACATGCATATTGTATTAGAATATTTTCACACTCATTCTCACGTTTTACATTAAAATCCCAAAACTCTATTCATAAATGGGCCCGTGAAACCTCTGAATCTTTCAGCTCTGCTGACTGCGGCAACTCTTGCAATCGATTCAGTGCTGTCACAGATCACAATAAAATAATAATAAATAATAATGGTGATAATAATTCATCAATTATATTAAATGATTAACCTATTTGAAAAAAAAATTAAGAAGTTAGAATTTAGAATTTAGAAATTCAATACACGATTTGGTTAAAACACAAATAGACACGTTTGTTTCTTTGTGTAGGATATCTTCGTTGGGAAAAGCTTCCAACACATTTTACGAAGGGATAATGTTTGGGTGCTGACCGGTCAGCACCCAAGATACTAACCCATACCAATTGGGTGTTGACACGTGGTCTATTTTGGAAGAATGCAAGAAGATAAATGTAAAAAGTGAAAGAAAAAAAGTCATGTGTCAACACTCAATTGGTAGATTAGTACCTTGGGTGCTGACTGATCGGTACCCTAATTATTATCCTTTAAAAAAATTCTTTAGAAGTTTCTAAAATATTTAACTGATTTTTGTATTTTAGTAGGCTTTTACTTTTCACGAATTTCGAAACCACTTGATCTGAAGATAACTTTTAACTAGCTTTTTTTTTGTTACATTCATGTAACAGGAGAAAGGCTTCTCATTACTTAGTCGGAAAGATATGCGACCATGAAATAGGGATTAAGTGGAACATAATAGACTGGGTGGTAGAGTCGAGGAAACACCAGTTTCTTCCATATTTTGGATCTTAGCTCCATGGAACAATATGCTACTACTGAAACATAAAAGAATTGAAATCTTAGATCAAATCACTATGTATTGATGGTATGAACTGCCTAAACAAGAATTCTTGAACAGGGAACCACCAGAGCTATTACTAAAAATGGACTATGTAATGTACTTAATCTGTTGGGTTACAGGCGGGCATTTTACCAGAGGTTTACATTTTATCAATATACCCTTGTGTGATTCTTGTTGAAGCATATACTCGGAGGGTGGGTGCAGGGCGAACGATTTCAAAGTGGACTCTCCATTCATTAGATAGAGAAGATCCCCAAGATTTCGCAATCCGCTGCCAAACTTATTCCAATTCCAAGATCTCGGATCCAATCGGTATATAAATGCCGATTCGACCCGAGATCTCTTATTGAATTGCTCAGTCAATGAGCATTCTCAATATTATGCCTTGAAGAGGACTCGAACCTCCACGCTCTTTAGCACGAGATTTTGAGTTCGCGTGTCTACCATTTCACCACCAAGGCATCTTGAAAGTGAATCGTATTTCATGAAGATGATATCTATCTAGTGTGATGTATGGAATATATGACAAAGGTGGAGTGTTGGAGTATTTCTATTGATCGGTCATGTCATATAGGCCCCAATCGGACATCCAATTGCTTCGATTTGAATTATTCGGAGGATGCCTTATATATTATCTATATTAATATTATATCAAAAACGATGGACAATCAAATCGATGTCTCAATTCAATAGAAGCTTAAAGGGGTGAATAAGGTCCCAAATAACGAGAGATATGGAAAAAGCAGGTCCGATTATGCCTATTCCTAATCCTAAATGGA